>OY970776.1:5000-4805000 GCA_963853795.1 Xestia rhomboidea | reverse complement strand
ACTTGCCGGCGTAGCACACGTAGCGGTTGTCGTAGACGGTCTACACGTCTCGTAGCAGCTTCTCGTAGCAGATAACTCCAGCGCGGGGAACGCGGGTGCGGCGGCGGCGGGAGGAGGTGGCCTTATCATCGCAATCTCGGCGACCGGTTTTCTTCCCGTCTCGCTCTCACCTTGTAACACAATAGTTTTATTATAGCACCTAGGTATACGTATTTGTTTTATATCCTTTAATAACTCGATCCATTTGCACCATTTATTGTAGATACTATCGGGTACTACGTCATCCCAGCCTATGTTTAAGCGCCAAGTATCTTGCAACATAATTTTGCCCTGAATAGTGAATGGTGCTAAGAATCCTAATACATCAAAAATCGACATAACTATTCGAAGCATGATTCTTTTAGTCGGCCTATCTTTATTTAAAATAATATTTTCAGGAATTCGTTTTAGAGACACGTCGAAACCTAATTCATCTTCTCCAGGATACCAGATGAGGCCCAAGGTGCGCTCGCCATGGTACTCCTGTTCAAATTTGAACCTTACGCTGGCGGTGCCTAAGGTATCCTTCGGAACACTATCTAAAACAGCAATACTATTGCTTGTCCAGTTACGGATTTGGAAACCACCGCTGCTATGAATCTTAGTTACATTTTTAACCATTTCTATCGCCGTCGTGTCATCCGGCAGGCTATCAATATAGTCGTCCATATAGTGCGATTTGTATATCGCATTAGCAGCAGCTGGTAATGACGACTCGTAACGACGCGCATTTACATTTTTAACAAACTGAGCTACAAAGGGAGAACAGTTAGCGCCGAAAATAAGTGACGTCATAATATAAATATCAACTGGCTCGTCAGGGCTGTTCCGCCAAAGGAACCTAAACGCGTGTTGATCTTCAGGGCGAATTTTAACCCTAAGGAACATATCCTTGATGTCACCGGTTACTGCAATTGAATATTCCCTAAAGCGCAGCATTATACCAAACAGCGATGACAACAAGTCCGGCCCTGTGAGTAAATAGTCATTTAGACATTTATCACCAACTGGAGCGGCAGAATCGAACACTAGCCTAAGTGATTTTTTGTTAGGGTTATCTACCCCGAAGTGTGGTAGATACCACGTCCTGGGTGCCGGCAGTGAATTTTCCATCTTGTGAGCGTAATCATTATGTAATAAATGATTTATATGCTCGCGGTATCTGTCGGCGAAACCATCGTCACGTGCCATCTTCCTTTCTATCCCCTTTAACCTTTTCAGAGCGTTAGGATAGGTGTCGGGCATAGTGCAGGCCTCATTCTTCCAAGGCAAACCTGCACGCCAGCGACCGTTGACGAGTTCGACAGACTTCTCCAGCTGCGCGACGGCACGAGTATCATTAATATTTTGTCTCGGCTTACCTGACACTCCCAAGGCGTCTACAGCGAATGAATGCCTCACCTCCTCGTGGAGGTCCCGTAGCATGCGCTCGTCCCTGTCCGCGGCGGTGCTAGCTGCTGAGCTCAACAGCAGAGTGGCGTGCGCCTCGACGGCGCCAGCGGCGGCGACCCGCGCGTGCCGAGCGTGCTGCCTTCGCAACATACCATGCATGCACCAACCTAGGGGAGTCAATGCAGCGGACGGCTCATATAATTTACCTACTATAACTTTGAGAGGTAACAACAAGTGACAGTTATCTTGACCTATTAAAATTTCAGGTTTTACATCATGTTTACATAACTTATCATTTATTCTAAACAGGTTTTTATAATTATTACAATTTACAATAGAAAGTTGTTGCAAAGGTAAGTCTAACTTGTCTACACACCGAAGTTTTATATTATACATCTTATTGTCCATACCCGATAATTTAACATTCGCGATGGTTGTTTTACACACCAGTTCATCGTCAGACCAGGCTCCGCGAATTCGCATCGTCTCTGAGCGGCCACGAAGCCCCGCACGCTTCGCTAGCCCCGCACTGATAAGTGAGACGGTCGATCCGTCATCAAGGAGGGCGTTTGCACTGAATACACCGTTAGCACTGTGTATACGTATAGGTACGACTTTAAGTAACACTTTGTTTTCACTCGCGTTTATATGCGTCACTGTTTGTGTACTATCGGCGGAGGACGTTGGCGACGGCGTCGCCGACGTCGGTGCCTGCACAGGCGTTGACCTCGGCTCCGGAACCTGACTGCTTCCAGCGTCATTTTTCGGCTTATTTACGACGTAGTGAAGTAGATTGTGATGCCCCTCACCACAGCCATTCTTATCGCAAGACGGTGCAGAGCACGTGTCTCGTGCGTGGCGCGACAGTAGGCATTTATAACAAATCCCGTTACGTTTTAAGAATTCCCATCTGGTTTTACGTAACGCCTTCTTGAATTGTTTACATTCGGTTAATTTATGTTTCGAGGTATGGCAGAATTTGCAGTTATCGGTATCATCATCTGTTTGCAATAATATTGTTTGAGATCGATTGCCGGAACTATCTTTGTTTTTATGATGATTGTTTTTATTTTGGTCAGTGCGAGGACTCGTAAAATAGATATTTGATGTAACTGATATTTTTACGGCCTCATCGTGCAAGAAATCAGATAAAATGACCATACGGGATTTCTGTCCTTCAGTAATGAGCGGGAAACTATAATCAGACCATTTAGATAACAGTGTTGTAGGCAGCTTGGACAATATAATTGAAACAATGCTCATACCTTGTTAGTACTCTTCGCGTCCAACTGCTCGCACTGCTTGTATTAGGTTTTGCACTTTCACTGAAAATGGCACGATTTCACTATGATAGTTTTGTGACATTGATGGCAATTTCTTGATATCCTGCACTATTTTGGAAATTATTAGATCAGCATTGCCAAAACGTAGCTCCAAAGTTGACATGATTTTGCACGGTGGACTCGCAGAAATGAGTAAGGCTGCGACGGCATCTTTGGCAGCTCCTCGGAGACACTTTCTCAACCTCCACAGGTTTTCTTCAGGAGAAAATTTACAAAGCTCGGTTGACTCTTTATAGGCTTGTTTGAACTGCAGAAATTCCAGTGGGTCTCCTGAAAAGTCTGGAAGATCCTTCGGCGTGCTTAATCGAGTTATAAGGTTGGTATTCGGTGCACTCGTAGAAGCCAGGTCTTTCAACGCGCCAGCTAGTATCTGAATAGTCGCTTGCATACTGGTGGCCTCCGCCGTTGGTGGCGGTGCGGGTACAGTGTGTGGGTGCGACTCCATCGGCAGATGTGGCACTAAAGGTGGCGGCTTTTGAGGTGACGTAGTTAGCCCTGGTGGTGCTGCTGGTGCCGTAAAGAGGACGGCATCAGCAGATGCGGCTGGTTCTGTCTCAGGTGGATGCAACTTGCCCAAGGGGTTGCCATAATCGGGGGCCGATTGCATTAATTCGTGGTGACTCCTTTCCAGCCATTGCTCCACGTCGTGAGTGCGTTCTTCGTGTGGACTGTATTTTTCTTCTTCCTCTAGTTCAGCTAAGTCCGCTTCTAGCTGTTTGTCTATGAGCTCCAGTCGTATCTGTGCCTTTTGTTTTGCAGCATCCAACAACAACTGCGCCTTTCGAGCTTTAACCGATGATGTGTCGGATTGACCTTTCGACCTTGGCAACGTGTGTTCCGTTTTGACGCTCGGCCCTGCCGCAGGTGTTTTGAACTCCGTATTTTTGGCTGCTGCACTGGTTGAAGACTGACATTCTTCAGTGTCTGCTTCTTGAGCTCCCTTTTGTTCTTCGAAAAGTTTACGTTGCGCGACCTCGCGTCGCACCATACTTCGTGTGCCCACCATCTTGTTTTTTCACTGGTGGCGTGACAAACATTAACTGATGTTGATCCGGTTCGATTGACCACTTTGTAGATGTTGTGGGTAGTAATCGGCGAAGTTAAACGATTTAGTAGCGTAAGAAACTTATATTTTCAAAAGACACGGAAAAAAATGACAAACGAGGTAAAATCACATACAAGCGCACCCGCTTGCAATGCTCGCACGGACTGAACTGCCGGCGTCTTAGGTGGGGGTCCAGCGGCCCGTACATCTGTACTTATATATATGTTCTTATAATTATGTTATTACTACTTACTAACTAATCTACCTATGTATCTACTCGTAAAGAACATGAGCGCGTCGCTAACACTCTTGATTATGAGGATATGGAGAAAATAATAAATTGTTAAAATCACTCAGACTCGACATCGAACATACTTTTCCTTCATACACTTACTCATTCACAGACACGAACGGGAACTCACCCACACACAAATTCACACACCTCCCACCCACGCACACGTACACACCTCCCACACACGCACACGTACACACCTACACACACACACAAGGCGATTTAATTGAAGAATAAATTATATTTTTGATGCTCTATCATATTTTTCTTTATTTCATTCTTTTCGTTTCTGTAATTGTACTTTATCTGTTATTATCTTATTTATTTTTTAAAAATTGTTTTTTGTAGCACATATGTTTTGTCTATTCCTACGTTGACATTAGTATCTAAGCCAAATAAAATGGGAGAGGGCGCTGACTTCTGACATACAGGTACACCTAGTTAGGGAGTCAGAGGCTTCAAACAATTTATGTAACCTATTATGTCAATAAAGAATTTGAATTTGAATCATTCAGCACGGCCTTTTTATTTCCACCTTCCAACACCGAAAAGATAATACACAATCACATAGATAGTTAAATAATAATACTATGGTTTTTTTACGTATATTTAACTTCAAAAAATAAATAATACGTATGAATACATTATAAAAAAAAAACACCTAACAAGATTTTGCATAAAACACAAATAGTAATATAGTACGTAAACTAATATTACCAAGAAACAAAAAACCCACACATTGTAAACGGGATTCGAACTCAGCTCTTTGATCGTGAACCCACTGTTTTGAACAACAGACTATCAACACTTAGTTTGTGAAGGTGAATTTTAACTATCCAATGATAAGAACAGGTTGCCACAAAATTAAGCAATACAATCCTTAGCGTACCTATGCACTTATGAACGCTTACTGTACCTTATGTCTCTGAAATAAGCCCAGGTACGATATGATTTGAATCCAACGAACGTTGGATTCATGTTAACTGGTTTCCACTGAATAACGGTTACTGAATTATCATCGCAATGATAATTCTGGATGTCCTCCCAAAGTGGCCTCCAACCTCCCCTTATAGCTACCCCGAGCCTCGCAGCTGGTTTATGATTTAGTATTATTTCTGAATCTGATCGCTGGTAAACAATACACGCACAACAACTTTGGAAATCAATATAAACTGAATATCTGGTCAATCTGAAGACACACACGTCACAACGTCGAGGATTGGCTAAATCAAGATCACACCGAACCTACCTGCAGTTATCAGCATCAGCCGATGGCACCATCAGCTAGCCGTGCTCACGTCAGTGTGGTATTAGGCCCTAAAAGTTGGCCAAAAATTTTTTTTTTATTGTTGGTAAACTATTCCATATTACTGATCCCTTAAAAGTTAAGTAGTTGGTCAAATAAATGGCCGAAGAACTCCGTACCAGCTCGCTAACACGTGCCGCGCGCTCTGTTGGAAGTTGCCGATCGCTTACAGTGGTCGTGTGATTGTTTGATACGCTCAAAATTTACTTGTTTTTAAAACGTGATATTTTAGAAACAAACGGTTTTGTGGTGGTTTTTGTGATGGATTCCTCTCAGCCAGGTATGTAACTATATGGAACATGTTTTTTTTTCTACAAAAGTCTCAATCAATTTTTATCTATAGGTCCAAAAGTAAGTTGTCATAATCTATTACAAAAATTCTTACTTTTAATTCTTGCTTTTTGAATGCAGAAAATCCAGAACAAATTTGTAAAAACACAGCCGCCCGTACCCGCCCTGTTTTTTTTTGAGATTTTTTTTCGTTAGTACCTCACAATGTCGAATAAATATTCGTTCCTAAGATTTAGTATTACTTTGTTACAGGGACTTCAGGATTGAGGTTTATGACTCGGAATGAGTTGTACGCTATTATGCAAGGTTCTAATGAGTCAACATTTGACGGAAAATTGTCATTTTTGAAGCAGCAGTTTGTTTTTTTTTGTAATTAGGGTTTCGGGTTTCCGAGAACTTGTTGTAGCTAGTAACTCAGGTAGCTAGCAAAACTATAACGTTGTTTTGTTATGATGATTGTAACTAACTATTGTATTGTTTCATTGAAACTGGTTATTATCTAGGGATAAACATTTTGTTTTTATTGTTACGGGACTCAGCCCTGGTCGCCCTCAGAAATCTTTTGCGGATTCTAGCGAAAGGACTAAAAGACGAAAAACTACAGAACTTCGATCAAAAGACGTGGAGGAATTGACCTACGCTACTCAAATGAAGTTAAGAAAAGTTGGTAAAGTTGATGCTTCGAAAATCGTAAAATCTTACGAAAAGTCCCCGGAGAGTTAAAAAATATGTGAAGGCAATGAGAAAAAGTATTCGGACAGAAGACCAGCCTCGCCAATTGTCACCTTTAAATGCTTTGTCTATGTTTACCAAAGCAGGATTAACAAAAGCACAATATGAACGATTACGAGAAACCAACAAGTCCTTCTTTCCGTGTTATTCGGTGCTGCAAAAAGTTTAGAAAGAATCCTGAAATTCATCGCGTTACCGAAACGTGTGCTGAAGTACAAGTACAAAAATTAATGGATCATACGACAAATCGACTGATTTCTCATCTGAGAGAAGTTGTAGAACAGTTAAGTGAGAAAGAAAAATCATCATTAACCTTAATAAGTAAATGGGGCTGTGATGGGTCACAACAGATGGAGTATAAAATGAAATTTGAAAATCAACCTGATACCGATGCAAATATTTTTCAAAGTTCTGTTGTTCCTCTTCAATTAGTGTATGGACATGAAAAGAAAATACTCTGGCAAAATCCGACACCTTCATCTCCTCTGTTATGATGTTGATCATCATTTAAATAAAACAATATCTTAGATGGTCTTCAAGTTATAATTAATTAGGAACAATTACATTTCAGTACATCATCATGAGCCCGATGCTATCCATAAACATGTCGTCTGTCTATGTCTAGGGATGTAGTCCTCACAACCATAGACTATAATCTACTCGACTATCTATACTTATAACATCCTTCCCTTTTACATTATTTACTTGAACTTATGTTTAACTGAACTACTGACTTATATGCTTACAATATGAACAAAGTTTTACAATTACAATTTTCTTGGAAGCTAGGTAATTATTATTCAACAAATATTCAAAGTAGTTATAATATAAACAAATATTGAAATCCACTATTATATAAGCAAGTGATGAAGACTCATATTTTTAAGTTACAATCATACAATGTGAAGATACAACTTCTTAATTATTAATTAAACAAAATCTTTAAAATAACTTGGTCTTTTAATCAATCTACCTGATCTTGATATCCTACTATCAGTTGGATCATTATTAAAAATCAATTGCCCAGAACCATTATAGTTCTCTTTAGGTGTAATATTAGTTTGCATGTCCTGTCCTTGAATTCTCTGCTTCTGTACTTCTTGTCCCTCACTAACTTCATAATTTCCTTGATCCCTACTCCTATCATAATACCTTCCTCCTTTAATTAACATTTTCCTATTCCTTGTTATAACATTTCCTGACTCATTTTTTACTTGATATGATCTTGGACCACTACGTTTTCCTATCACTACTCCGCTATCATGGGGTTTCTTAAAATTCTCATCCTGTATTTTAACAATTTCTCCTTCTCTCAACTCCGGTAAATTTCTACTTCCTTTATTATAATACTTTTTCTGAATTTCCTGTCTATTCAAAAGTTCTTGTTTATAACTATCTTTCTTATTCTGTTTTAAATTTAATTTTGGCAAAATTGTTTTAATATTTCTATTAAATATCAATTCTGAAGGTGCTTTTCCATCCATGGTTACAGGAGTGTTTCTATACATTAACAAACCTAAGTATATATCTTTTTTATCATAAATTAACTTTTTTAACAATTTCTTAACAGTTTGTATGTATCTCTCTGCTAAACCATTACCTTGGTGATGTTTTGGACTTATTATCTTATGTTTCTAATAAATGAGATCTACTCAAATGATCTGCTACTAATAGTTCTTTTCCTGGTTTATAATTTAACTCAAATGAATAGGGTTGTAAAGCCATTCTCATCTTTTGCAATCTTGCTGGACATCTATTTAATGGTTTGGAAAAAATTGATACCAGTGGTTTATGATCTGTCTCTACTTTAAATTGACTTCCATACAAATATTGATGAAACTTAGTTATTCCATATAAAATTGCTAAACATTCTTTTTCAATCTGGCTGTATTGTATTTCTGTTTCTGTCATAGCCCTAGAACCATAAGCTATTGGTTTTCCTTCTTGTAAAATTACTGCGCCTAATGCGCCTTTGAAGCATCTACACTAAGTACTATCTGTTTATTTATATCAAAATAACTCAATACTGGTGGTTCAACTAACAACTTTTTCAAATTCTTATAAGCTTTATCTTGTTCTTTCAACCATACAAAAGGTACATCTTTTTTAATTAATTGTCTCAATGGTGCTGTTACCTCTGACACATTGGGAATAAATCTTGCTACATAATTAATCATACCCAAAAATCTTAATAATTCTTTTTGAGTTTTTGGTTCTTTCATCTCTACTATAGCTTTTGTTCTGTTATGGTCTATCTTAATTCCTTCTGTTGTTAGTACATGCCCTAAGTATTTAACTTCTTTCTTTTTAAAATTACACTTTTTCCTATTAAATTTAATATTATATTCCTGAGCTTTCTTAAGTACCTGTTCTAGTATTCTATCAGGTTCAGCTTCTGTTTTCGCATGTATTAAAATGTCATCAATATACAGCTCTACTGCATCAATATCTTTAAATATTTCACTAAAAACTCTATGAAAAACTTCTGGACTTGAAGCTAAACCAAAAGGTAATCTATTAAAATGAAATCTTCCAAATGGAGTATTAAATGTAGTTAAGCTTTTACTATTATTTGTTAATTTTATCATCCAAACGCCTTTATTTGCATCTAAGGTACTAAAATAATTGCTTCCTTTTAACTTAGCTATTATTTCGTCAACATTAGGAATCATCATTTATTCTCTTTTTATCTGAGTGTTTAAATATTGTGGATCTAAGCAAATCCTCAAAGCCCCATCTGGTTTAGTTGTCATAACCAATGAGCTTACAAAATCAGTTGGACCTTCTGTTTTACTTATTATTCCTAATTTTTCTAATTCACTCAATTCTTCTTTTTATTTATCTTTCAATTTAAATGGTATGTGTCTAGTTCTTTCAATTTTTCCTTGCCAACCTTCTATTAACTGAATATGATACTCATAATTTTTTATCTCACCTATCCCGTTATAGACATCCTTATATTTCTCAAAAAAATCGAAATTTTTAGTCTGCACACAGTCAATTTTCTCCTTATTTGTCCTCTGAATTAAATTAAATGTAATCAAAGTAGGCAACCCTAAAATAGGTATGTAATTACCTTTACAAACCTGAAATTCTATCTTCTCAACCTGGTTACCTATTTTTACTGACAATTTGATTTTACCTAATGTCTCTTTTTTCTCATTACTATAACTGGTCAATTTACAATTCGATTTTTGAAAATTACTTATTCCAAATCTATAACAATCGTTTACGGATGTGACATTACACTGTGCACCCGAGTCTAATTTAAATTTTAAGTTTCTATCTAATTCTGTAAAATATACATATTCATACCAGTTCTTTTCTGACTTTATGCTACATATATTTATGACATACATACGACATGACTCTTCACTATCGCTTGATTCACTCTCTTGAACAGCTTTTACATCTCTTGCTCTACATTTTCTCGCAAAGTGGTTCATCTTACCGCATTTCTTGCATTTCTTTCCATATGCTGGGCATCTTCTCTCGCTGTGATGAAATCCACATCTCGTACAGTCAAACATCTTCTCAGCTCTCGGACCTTCTTGTCTCTTATACATCTCTGAACTTCTATGTTCTGTATTCCTCTTGTCTGATCTGTATCCAGATTCTCTGTCTTTCTCTGTATGTCTCTTCTTATCGGCTGAATTTCTTGTTTCTTTCTCCGTGTCTGTTCCTCTTCCATTCTTCTTTTTCACATGATGTACTGCGCTTGTTCCTGGTTCATTCTCTATTTTCTTCATCTGCTCTTCTGCTAGCTCTGCTGCCTTACATATCTTAATGGCTTTAGTGAGTGTCAAATCACTTTCTCATAAAAGTCTGTCTTTCAGCCTCTTGTCTACAATTCCAGTTACTATTTTATCTCTTAATATTCTTTCTGCTAGGTTCCCAAAATCACATTCTGTACTAAGTTTTTTAATATCAGTATAAAAACTATCAACATTTTCACCTTCTCTATGATTTCTCGTAAAAAATAGGTGTGAATTGGCACTTTCATTCTTTCTTGGAATAAAGTATTCATTAAATTTTTCAATGACCTTATCATAATTATATGTTTCCTCTTTTTCAAAATCAAAAAAAAAAATCAAAAAAAGTTGCGTGGATATCCTGGGCTTCCTCTCCCATACAATGCAGTAACAGTGCTGTTTGTACTTCAGTTGGATCGTTTTTAGCACCCGATGCCAATCCATATATCTCAAATCTCTGCAAGATTTTTTTATATTCTTCCATTGTCAGGTTTTTTAGACCAGTTGGGGGTTTCAATCCCATTATTCCATTTCTTGTAGATTCCGCCATCTTTGAGTTTCTTTGTCGGGCGTCGAAATAATCGGGTCGCCCAATACAATATTATTGATTTTTAACTGACCTTATCGCAGCGCCATGTTATGATGTTGATCATCATTTAAATAAAACAATATCTTAGATGGTCTTCAAGTTATAATTAATTAGGAACAATTACATTTCAGTACATCATCATGAGCCCGATGCTATCCATAAACATGTCGTCTGTCTATGTCTAGGGATGTAGTCCTCACAACCATAGACTATAATCTTCTCGACTATCTATACTTATAACATCCTCGTTATTGCAGACCTATTAGAATCAGATTCGTCAAGGAGACTACAAATATAACAAAATAAGAAATAGACTACATCACAACACAAATAGATGCGCTTGCCAGCACTGACATTGGGAACAACTTATCAGTGAAGCATAAGATGTTGTTCACTATGTTGGATGGCAAAGTTTGCAATGCGGCAACACATACAAAATCTACAATGAGATGCTACATTTGCGACGCAACTACTTCAGAGTTTAATGACTTATCGAAGAAAAGGCCACCTAAAGAGGAATATTTAAGATTTGGGCTGGCATTGCTACATGCTCGTATTCGATTTTTTGAATCAATCCTACACGTAGGATATCGGCTGCCTGTAAAAAAATTGAATGTCCGACTTTCGATTGAGGAAAAACAAGCGGTGGAAGCCAGAAAGTAAGAGATCCAAGATCAATTTAAGCAAAAACTTGGACTATTGGTGGATATCCCGAAAGCTAATTTTGGCAACATCAATGACGGTAATACCAGTCGCCGATTTTTCGAAAACTACGAAATATCGTCGGAAATAACCAATATTGATAAATAACTTATCTACCGACTTAAGGTTATATTAGACACAATGTGTTGCGGGTATAAAATTAATGTTGAAGCTTTCCAGAAATACTGCAATGAAACTGCCGAGATGTAACTGGCTTTATATGGGTTTTACCCCATGTCTCCGACACTGCATAAAGTACTTCGTCACGGAGCTAAAGTGATAAAACACGCAATTCTTCCAATAGGACAACTTTCAGAAGAAGCTGCGGAAGCTCGCAACAAAAACATAAGGGAATATAGACTTAACTATTCCAGAAAGTTTTTGCGCATAGAGTGCAATATGGACGTTTTGAATAGGCTTTTGTTAACTTCGGACCCCCTATTAACAAGCATGAGAATAAATCTATATTTTAAGAAAAATAGAAAGACATTGTATGGAGACGTATTAAATTTGCTTAGTGAGAGTGACCTGACCAATTTGACCAAGTTTTAATACCACACTGTGCGCGTTGGCCCCGACCAGTGCACTGATGTTCCTGTTTGTTAGAATGGTCAGAATTTAGTTTCAAATAAGTCAAGATATTAGTTATGGTATGTATTTGCTGTTAAAAGTTAATGACTGTTATCTTCCACGAAATGGCGTTACTTGTGATTTGTTTACGATTTATCAACTTAGTTAAAATCTAATGTACATTAAAAGTTATACTTTAATAAATTATTTCTTGTAATTTTATGTGGTTATTGTTAAATCGAATATTTAAAATGAATGATGAATTGTTTGTTTTTATATTTAAATATTTAAAACTTAGTTAAACTGCTTTACCGACCGAGTTGGCGCGCTAAATCAAATCCCCACTTTTGTCGATTGCCGGTGTGGCGCGTTAGCTCGGGAGGCAGTCAGTTGTTAGCCGTGAGGCAAGAAGGTCAGTAAAATAAAAAGTACAGTGTGATTTAAAGTGAGTTTATTGCAGCAGTCTAACATGTTGATAGTATTCAGCAACTCGCACTTACTTACCTTAAAAGACATGATGGCAACCTCGTCAGGCCAACGCGAGGACCGTCTACTCAGTCGCTTGTCTACTCCGCGTGACTTACCTGTCTTTCGTGGAGACTGTGTTGAGTGGCTATAATGTAAATTTTGCACAAAGATCAATTATTCGCTGCCCGAATGTCGCACCTTCAAACGTGCAATGCGCCGTGATAGATAGAAGTTTGTAAAAATAAATGGCTTGTGTTATTGTTGCCTGACGTCACGACATGATAGGAATGCATGCCCCGCACCTGTATGCGACATGGATGACTCTGGGCTTGCACACCACAAGTTGCTACACTGGAGCAAACCTACGTCATCACCGCCACTGCCGCCGCCGCCGCTGTCAGCGCCCGCGCTGGCTGTAAATACTACCGTGGCGCACGTCGCGTCAAGCTGTGATAAACACTTATCTTCGGATCACGTCATGTTAAAAGTGGTTGCAGTGAAAGTGTGTGAACCTAGTGGTGTAGTGAATACGTTTACTGGACGATGCGGCCTCAGTGTCTATAATCGACTCGGATCTTGCTACCGAACTAGGACTTAAGGGCGCGTTTGCATATCAGGTAAAATTATGCTGTTTTTCGGTACAATTTTATGGCATAACCAAACAAAATCCAATATAACTAATAACTACCTCGTATAGATTGGTTCTTCATCTTCAAATAATAGGTACTTGATCTTTGAAAATTTTAGTTTTTAAAATGTAAAATCGATCTGTCGTTGCCATTTTCCATAAAATTAACGATACAGGGTTGAGTTTAGGTACATTTTTTGTGCGATTATTAACATATTTTACTATTTCTAAAAATACTGTGTGTTGGCAAACATAATCAATTCTTAATACAAGGATTTTTGTTTTTCTAAATGATTTATATACACTCGAGAGCAATGAATCCGGGTCACTTAAAGAATGTTAAAAATCTCGGAAACTAAAAATGATAGGTTAATGCAATAAATTGTATTTAATAGACAATGTAATACTCCTTAAATGAAAGTAAAAAAAATATGAGTCACCATACATTTTATTAACACAAAATTACATAAAGAAAAAAACTGCTGATCTCTCCTTAAAACAAAAATAGGAAACATGAAATTTTTGAACTTTATTACGATATTCTTGAATTTTAATACTTCGTATTGCCTCCTCGTGCTTCCATTACTGCGTTTACGCGGTTTGGCATGCTGTACACCAAGTTCCTTATACGATTTTGGGGAATATTCTCCCATTCCTCTGTGAGAGCAATTTTGAGCTCACGAAGCGTGATTGGGGGAGGGTTTCGTTGTTTTACGCATCTGCCTAGCTCGTCCCAAGCATGCTCGATCGGGTTGATATCCGGGCTGCGCGCTGGCCACTCCATACGAGTAATGTTCATCTCTTGAAGGTAGTCATTCACAATCCTACCTGTATGAGGTCGGGCATTGTCATGAATAAATATAGCATCCTCACCTAAATTGACCATAAATGGACCAACGTGATCATTGAGGATTTCTTCCACATATCTTACGCTAGTTAAAGAGCCGTTTTCTATGATCACCAGCTCTGTGCGACTTTCAGAAGAAATTCAGGCCCACACAAGTACAGACCCACCACCGTAGGCTACTTTTTCTTCGATGCATGCTTGCTTGAATCTTTCCCCTGGTCTTCGATACACTCTGTGTCTTCCATCGTGCTTGTAGAGCATAAATTTTGATTCGTCGGAGAACATAACTTTTGACCAATCTTCAATACTCCAATTTACGTGGCTCTGGGCATATCTTAGTCTTAAAATACGATGCCCACGCTCCAGTTTAGGGCCGTTTGCAGGTCTAAGGGGTTTTAAGTTAGATTCAGCAAGCCGACGTTTTACTGTCCATGCACTTGGGTTACTTCCTCCGAGGCGTCGAAACTGATTTGTGAGTTCAGTTCCTGTGAGAAAGCGATTTCGAAGCATGGTGTTCACCAAGTATCGGTCTTCTCGTGCTGTGGTACACCTGGTTCTGCCCGTTCCTGGTCTGCGTAGGTTAGAACCAGTTTCTTCGTAACGTCGGAGAACTCTTTGTACTGTTGACAGCGACACACCGACAGTCCTGGCTGTATCGCGCTGACTCCGGCCGGTTTCCAGCATTGTAAGTATTCTGGTGCATTCTTCAGGCGTAAGCGACTTAATTTCAGCTTGAATAATGAATATAGAGCACTATCAACATGGTATATGTACCCACATAAATGACAGATTACAAACAAAAGCAAAACCAAATGCTGTAATTTCGTAGTTCCATCTTCGAAAGAGGCCCTTTTTCAAATTTGATTTTTTTATGATATAACTATACAATAACTAAGAAGTTTTAATACCTTCATTTAAGGAGTATTACATTGTCTATTAAATATAATTTATTGCATTAACCTAGCATTTTTAGTTTCCGAGATTTTTAGGATTCTTTAAGTGACCCGGATTCATTGCTCTCGAGTGTAGTTGCAGAAAAAATGAAAACCAAATCGTACTTTTACACATTTTTTGCTATTCTGGATGAATCTTAATCGATTGCATTATGGGTTATTTTATTTTTGATACCCGTCTTGATTTATTGCACAAGCACTTTGAATGAAACTTTAGTCCGCGCACGGCCGCCGCCGTCGAGAGCGGACACGTAACGCCTGTTTGGAGCGGTTCGAGTTGAAAAAGATCGCTGTACAAACACAAAATATTCGATAAACCAAATTTGATACTTGACAAGGCAAGATTTTTATTATTTATTAGTTATGGTGAGCCGAGTTTGGGCTCGTTTTGTTAGTTTTGATGAGACCTTACCTCCAGACTTGATGAAGTGATTGGTGACTGCTACTGGAACTCCTTGACGTGTTGTACTAGGTGAGCTGAGTTTGGGCTCGTTTTGTCAGTTATGATGAAACCTTACCTCCGGAGCTGATGTAGTGACCTGAAGGTGTACTTCGGTGATTGCTACTGGAACTCCTTCACATGTTGTACTAGGTGAGCCGAGTTTGGGCTCATTTTGTTAGTTTTGATGAAACCTTACCTCCGGACTTGATGGAGTGACCTGAAGGTGTACTTCGGTGATTGCTACTGGAACTCCTTCACATGTTGTACTAGGTGAGTCGAGTTTGGGCTCGTTTTGTTAGTTATGATGTGACCTTACCTCCGGACTTGATGGAGTGACCTAAAGGTGTACTTCGGTGATTGCTACTGGAACTTCTTCACATGTTGTACTAGGTGAGCCGAGTTTGGGCTCGTTTTGTTAGTTTTGATGAGACCTTACCTCCGGACTTGATGGAGTGACCTGAAGGTGTACTTCGGTGATTGCTACTGGAACTCCTTCACATGTTGTACTAGGTGAGCCGAGTTTGGGCTCGTTTTGTTAGTTTTGATGAGACCTTACCTGCGGACTTGATGGAGTGACCTGAAGGTGTACTTCGGTGATTGCTACTGGAACTCCTTCACATGTTGTATTAGGTGAGCCGAGTTTGGGCTCGTTTTGTTAGTTATGATGTGACCTTACCTCCGGACTTGATGGAGTGACCTGAAGGTGTACTTCGGTGATTGCTACTGGAACTCCTTCACATGTTGTACTAGGTGAGCCGAGTTTGGGCTCGTTTTGTTAGTTATGATGTGACCTTACCTCCGGACTTGATGGAGTGACCTGAAGGTGTACTTCGGTGATTGCTACTGGAACTCCCTCACATGTTGTACTAGGTGAGCCGAGTTTGGGCTCGTTTTGTTAGTTTTGATGAGACCTTACCTCCGGACTTGATGGAGTGACCTGAAGGTGTACTTCGGTGACTGCTACTGGAACTGCTCGATGTGTTTTACTAGGTGAGCCGAGTTTGGGCTTGTTATGTTAGTTATGATGAGACCTTACCTCCGGACTTGATGGAGTGACCTGAAGGTGTACTTCGGTGACTGCTACTGGAACTGCTCGATGTGTTTTACTAGGTGAGCCGAGTTTGGGCTTGTTATGTTAGTTATGATGAGACCTTACCTCCGGACTTGATGGAGTGACCTGAAGGTGTACTTCGATGATTGCTAATGGAACTCCTTGACGTGTTGTACTGGGTGAGCCGAGTTTGGGTTCGTTTTGTTAGTTATGATGAGACCTTACCTCCGGACTTGATGGAGTGACCTGAAGGTGTACTTCGGTGACTGCTACTGGAACTCTTTGACATATTCAAAGAAATATTCTCACAATAAAAAAATGATAACGTTTGATTTGTTGTTTCAATAATCACGAAAGTACCTACACCTTTCAGCAGGTCTTATCATAACTATCAAAACGAGCCCAAACTCGGCTCACCCAGTACAACACGTCGAGGAGTTCCAGTAGCAGTCACCGAAGTACACCTTCAGGTCACTTCATCTAGTCTGGAGGTAAGGTCTCATCATAACTAACAAAACGAGCCCAAACTCGGCTCACCTAGTACAACACGTCAAGGAGTTCCAGTAGCAGTCACCGAAGTACACCTTCATGTCACTCCATCAGGTCCGGAGGTAAGGTCTCATCATAACTAACAAAACGAGCCCAAACTCGGGTCACCTAGTACAACATGTCAAGGAGTTCCAGTAGCAGTCACCGAAGTATACCTTCAGGACACTCCATCAAGTCCGGAGGTAAGGTCTCATCATAACTAACAAAACGAGCCCAAACTCGACTCACGTAGTACAACACGTCAAGGAGTTCCAGTAGCAGTCACCGAAGTACACCTTCAGGTCGCTCCATCAAGTCCGGAGGTAAGGTATCATCATGACTAACAAAACGAGCCAAACTCGGCTCACCTAGTACAACACGTCAAGGAGTTCCAGTAGCAGTCACCGAAGTACACCTTCAGGTCCCTCCATCAAGTCCGGAGGTAAGGTATCATCATGACTAACAAAACGAGCCCAAACTCGGCTCACCTAGTACAACACGTCGAGAAGTTCCAGTAGCAGTCACTGAAGTATACCTTCAGGTCACTCCATCAAGTCCGGAGGTAATTCGTAAAAACAGCAAAAATATTTTTTTTGTAGGGACCCACCATAATTTTATTTCTAAGAAATACGTAAAAATCTTTCAAAGCATCAAAATGAGTTCACTTGACTACTATTCTCGCAGTTAGTCGTGCGTACACTTGTGTGTATGACCCGTGTCAATGTAGTAGTTCGATTCTGTACCTATCAATTTTTATAAAAAAAAAAGAAATATAACAATTAATTAGCAAAAGTTAACATAATTCAAGATTAGATGTCGTGTGATAAAGAAAAAACAATTAAACAGACGTCAATATAAAAAATCATTAAATAATAGATGTCAGATACTAGATTATCATAACCATAGACGTATCTGGACTTGGCATACCTACAAGAAAAACGTGGATACCTACACTTTATACTGGAGGATAAAATGGCGGCTAATAGGGCAGCCCATATTGATATTTCTCTACAATAACATCGATAAAAGATTATGAGAATGTTTTCATAGTATCACGGTCCAATATCAACGGGTAGGTATTTTTAACACACTTTTCTTTGCTTCACTTGTAGGTAATATAGGTAGGTAACTAACAATAGTACATTATGGTACAAGTGTGTAATGTTGGTGATTACCGCTGAGGCGTCATTGAGACCCGAGCCGTTAGGTGAGGGTCTTAAGAGAGCCGAGGACGGTAATCATCAATACACACGTGTATCATATGACGTTTTTCAACACACTTGTGAATAAAATAATACTAAAAAATCATTTTATTTAGTAGATACAAATTTATTTGTACTATTCGACACGCTCAGACATGACCGGTTACTTGTGTGTCTTCATGACAGCGGAATTAGAGGCAATCTACTCGATTGGTGCGAAAACTATCTTGATGACAGAAAATACATTGTCAAAGTCAGTGACGGGACTAGTGAACCGGTCATCGTCACTGAGGGAACGGCGCAAGGCTCTGTTCTTGGGCCACTGCACTACCTCACTTATGTAAATAGCCTTGTGAATGTCATAAAAAAGTGCGAAATATACCAATTTGCCGACGACACCTGCCTTGTAGCCGCTGGACAGAGTGTAAATGATGCCCAAAGGCAACTACAGGAGGACTTTGATTTTTTGACTCAATGGTCTCATGACGCGGGTCTAGTATTAAATGCTAGTAAGACCAAGTTAATGTACATCAGTACCAGTCAAAATAGAAGTACTTCCTTGCCTAAATTAACATCTCACTGCCACGAGTGTTTGCATGATAAAGTAGCCAAGCCTTGCAGCTGTGACTCCATAGATCTCGTTGATAGCCAAACATACCTAGGACTTACCATTGATAGCCGACTTAATTGGAAGGAGCACATTAACGGCGTTTGTGATAAACTTAGATGTATATTA
Organism: Xestia rhomboidea; assembly: GCA_963853795.1. Taxonomy (NCBI): domain Eukaryota; kingdom Metazoa; phylum Arthropoda; class Insecta; order Lepidoptera; family Noctuidae; genus Xestia; species Xestia rhomboidea. The sequence continues at coordinate 4,786,092 of OY970776.1, read as the reverse complement.
GCCAAATTCTCTATTATAAAATGCAAAATTCCATATCAAACCCTGTTAATGCTTTACAAAGCCCTGGCCGAATCAACGATATCCTATGGTCTGTCGAGCTACGGTAGGACATATAAGACTCACCTTGATCAAATCTACGCGCTCCAACTACGTATATTAAAAGCAATTGTCCCGCATAACATTAAGAAGAAATACGTAAATGAATACCATAAATTATTTGAATTCTGTAAGATTTTACCTATACATGAAAAAACCAAATATGTACTATTAAAAGAAGAGTTTTTCAACGAAAATTTAAAGAAAACCAGAACCATCAACATGAATGAGATTAGGACTCGTAGCGTCCTCAATGCTAAACTGTTACTTCCAAAGTACACGAATTTGCACGGCAAGAGATCGCTAAAGTATATAATACCTTACCTTATTAATCAAATACCTATAGCATTGAGGGATAAACTAACCCAGAAAAACTTAAAATACAAATTAAAGCAACATTTTTTACGAAATATTAGCACTGAAGATAGATAGGATGTCTATTAATAATAAAAATATTTAATTAAAGATATTATTAATTTAATTCTTCATAGATAAATAGTTTAAAGCATACACACAGCATATTAAGTAAGAGTAACACAAACCAATCATCACATAACAGAAAAAAAAAAAAAAACATTACTAAGTAATATACTTTTAGGAACAACCTGTACCATTTAAAACTTCCTCCACTACCTACTTCTGTTTTTTATGAACGGACGGTCGGATTGGTCACCGAGGCTCGCTTGTTGGTATTAAAATATTATTTCGCCAAATACCCGTTGTAACTCTTGTGGTTGTTTCTTTATTTTTAACCAAGTACCTACCTAAGTGGATTTATTTCTAAATTATGTAGTCGATGATCTTGGTGCACGGTAAAACTCTAATGAGTTTATGTTGGCACCAACTTAAATGTATGATATGTATGTATACTACTGAATAAATAAATAAATAAATAAATAAATAAATTGAACACAATCTTTTTTGTATCGAAACTTTATTTTTATATACGCTATCGAAATTAGCAGGCAGCCTTGTAAGTAAAACAAATAATCAATATAGAACCATAATATAGCATTATCGATACATGCATGCACTACTCTATCCCTACAATAACAAGAAAATGATTTCATGAATTACAAATATTACTGTTGTTAATAGAGGCAAAAGGGAAATTTTGTGAATGCTTTACTGTTGAAACTTTTCAACAAATGCAGAATCTTTTGTTTATTATCTAAATATAAAGAGAATACAACTGAAATTAAGTACGTACTGGTGCAAAGTTATGTTCGGGTGATTTCCGCTTCTTCTAAGGCCACATCCGATTATATTGCAACTGGGCATCTTGCAATTGACGATTTCCACTATAGAACCGAGTTAAAACGCACTAACACAGCAAAATTACTCCAAAATTCACAATTTTAACCACAGCTCAAGAGCATTTGACAGTTGACGTACCCCAACTTTGTTACCAAACAGTGGAGGATAAAATGGCGACTCGGCCGCAAATAGGTATTTCAATGACACTAGGAATGAAGGGTTCGCATTATAGTAACTGTCAAAAACACTGTTATCCTTTTTTACTTACGCAAAATTATTAAAGTTAAAAAGAGATGACAGTATTTTTATGATTTCGGTGTCGATATGCCTCATATTTGTATAACTGTTGTTTCTATAGTCAAACATTTCAAGTCCAGATACGTCCATGATCATAACCGATGTCAGTAAAAAATGTCAAAGATTCAAACATTTCATAAAAATAATCAAATGTTACCAAGATACACAATCGGATGTCAAAACATTAGATTGCAGTACTTAATAATAAAAATTGTACAACTAAACAGGCATGTCAATCATTAAAAATTATATTACTCTTTTTCGTTCAGAAACTCATTTATATTATAGTAGCATCTACTTACCAGAAAGTTCTATAAATGTTTTTTTGAAAAGGTGAATATTTAATATTTTAATTGATTCTGGCATATGGTCATAAATAGTTGGTGCCATACAAAAAACACTGTTATGCATCAGCGCTGTTTTGGACTGTCTAGAGCACAACATATTGATGTGTCGTCGACTCCGGTTATTTCTGTCAGACAACTTGGGGAATAAATTCGGGTTGGTTTTAACGAATACTGCAACTTCGAATAAGTACATACAGGGTAGTGTCAGTATTTTGCATTTAATAAAAAAAGGTTTACAACTATCTGTACATTTTAACCCAAACATTGCCCTGATGCACTTTTTTCGGGCTTTAAATATTAGTTCCCTATTGGTTGAATTTCCCCAAAAAATAATTCCGTATCTTAATATTGAACTAGCCATGCCATGGTATTCTGTAGCAATAGCGTCCGTACCTATGACTGGCGCAAGTTTATATAAAGCATATGCCGATTTGCTAAGTCTTTTCGCCATATCTATCGTATGTGCCTTCCAATCTAGTCGTTGGTCTATGGTTAACCCTAAGAATTTGGTGGTGTCAACTTGATTTATTTTGTGTTCATGGTCAAATTTTTGCGTTGGGTGAATGTCATTAATTTGGTCTTATCAATATTTATCTTAAGGTTATTGTTATTAAGCCATTCTATTCATTAGTAATGTCATTTTCATATATTTAGACTTTATTGCGGAAATTTCGAGACTACTCGTACGCAGATCGATATAGGAAGGAGGTAAACAAACTGTTTGTTGACGGTTACGCTCGGGCAGTTAAGAAAAATGAACTCTCAGCTGACCACGTATGGTACCTTCCACATTTTGGAGTCAAGAATCCTAGCAAACCGGGAAAGCTACGCCTCGTCTTCGACGCCGCATCAAAGGTAAATGGATTACGTCTAAACAGTTATTTATTAACAGGTCCAGGCTTATATAATTCACTTATGGGAATTATGTTAAGATTTCGTGAAAATAAGGTTGTCATTGTAGGGGACATCAAGGACATGTTCTTAAGGGTTAAAATTAGGCCACAGGATCAACATGTTCTTAGATTCTTATGGCAAGAATCACCAAGCTCTTCCATAAAAACATGCGCCATGCAAAGTTTAATATTTAGTGCAACATGTTATCCATTTATAGCATAGTATATTCAAAATAAAAATACACTTAAATATGACGACTTCTACCTAGAAGCCGTACAAGTAATTATAAAAATCATTACATGGATGATTGTTTAGTAGATGGGTAAGGTGGCTCAACGAATTAAAACTTCTAAATTCGTTGCGCATACCACGATGCTATGCTAGTGCAGGAGTTTGGACCCAATGCTACGATGACATGAAGCATGAGGTGAGTGCGCCTAAGATTATTAGGACCGAGTTGCACATATTTTGTGACTCGAGTCGCTTTCGCAGCCGTGATTTATTGGCGATTTATTCGCTCAAATAGTACTGTATCAGTCTGTTTTGTAGCGGGTAAAAGCAGGGTTACATCTCTGCGCCCTGTATCAGTCCCGAGGCTTGAACTGCAAGGAGCCGTACTCGCAGCTCGACTTGGTGAGCACAGTTCAAAGTGAACATAAAGATATAAAGGCAGACAAAAGATACTTTTGGACTGATTTACACACTGTTCTTCAGTGGATACGTGGCGATCCTAGAGACTATAAGCCGTATGTTGCACATCGTCTAGGTGAAGTAGATGAGCTGACCACCACCACTGAATGGCGGTGGCACGTACCGCCATTCAGTCCGCGTCCGGACTGAACGCGGCTGACGTAGCCACGCGCGATGATGCGCCACCACTACAGTTTCAGGATGTATGGTTTCAAGGTCTGTGCTTTTTAAGAGAACCAGAAAGTAAATGGCCTAAAGATCTTAAAAAATGTAAACAGTTGGTTAAAACAATTTGTGAGCAAAAAATTGTTTATCTATAAGATATATTATGTGATGTTTGCCTGTAATTAGTTGTGCAGTTAGATTTAAGACACAATTACTTGTATGTTTTCAGCTGCAAAATATCTGTCACAACTGTTGGCGAACCTTAATTAAATAAATAAATAAAAATAAACGGCCAGAAAAACCGATTTTTCGAATTTCGGGGGATACAAACGAAAACAGCTTCACTACACAACAATCCACTACTAATCGAAATCTTTCGAAAAACCATAAAAAATACAAATTTTTCAAAAGTCGGGTGCCAAGTTCACACGGGTGGCAAACGTCTCAACACAATGGGTCCCAGAGGACGGCGCTGCCGAGGCCGGCCTAGAAAGAGGTGGCGTGATGATCTGATGCGAATCTTTAATCTTAGTTTATCTTAATCGATGGTTATATCTGATTCTATGTAATTAATTTAATAATAAAGTAACTTGTCTTATTTAAATCTATTGTAAAATGAAAAGAAAGACCTGTGGAGGGACCTTCATTGCGATTGTTCAGAAAAAACCTATCGATTCAATTGATTGATCAAGGCGATTGATTTTCTTTACATTACGCTAAAAACATCGGGGGCTTTTTTGAATAAAATGCAACGTTTGATCAAGATATCGATTCTTTTTATTTAAATATTTAAGTTACACACATGTAGATGAATAAACTTTTAGAAGTCTTCACTATGAAAAATTATATAAGAATAAGGATTAAGTAGATATGCTTCGCAAATATTCTTCTCTTTAAATGTTTCTAGTATCGTTTGATCTAAATACTCATTAATTACAGACGCACAGCTTAAGTCATTAGTTGCGTGTGCCATGGGTGCGGTTAGCTGATGTATGGCGACCGGGCGTTGTGAACGCCGCTGCAGCGCCTGCATGGGTGACGTCACATGTGCAGTCGCAGCGCGCAGCAGCACCAGCTGAGAACGCAGCGGACGCACTGGCGGCACGTAGCTGCGCGCGCACTCGATACGCGCCAGTGCGGTTTCTATGAGCGTGCGCGAGTACTGCACCGAGTACGGCACATGACCTAATAGAGTCCGCACGCACGCGTCCACCTTCTCTTGCCACGAAGCTGCATCTTTGAGTGCACCCTCCAGATCTGCAACGTCGTCATCCACCAACAACTTATACATATGCTTAACCACTTCATTTTCCAGTTGCTCTTTTGTCTTGTATTCTGCGATATTTTGTTCAATCACAGTTTGAACCTCGTCCGGTGCACATCCAAGGCAATATACAGTACCGGTTAAACCTAAAAAAAGGAAATGAACTTCATATGTTTTGTCATTAAATACATTATACAAACACGTAAGTTAACCAATATTACTCACCATTATCCTCGAGTATAGCTGCCATTTCCAACGCTACCAGAACGCCGGTTTCATAACCCATTAAGTAGAAAGTGTTTTTTATTCCAGTCTTGTTCAGCAGCACCTAAAATTTTGAAATAGTAAGATTACTATTGCACTTGGTACCCATTAGATTTTTAGAATTTGTTATTTTTAACTTGTGAGATCATACGTCAACGTATCTCTTTGCAGTTTCCCGCACGGTCTCCGTCGGGTGGTCGAGGCCCGGCTGCAGCACAAGCGCCGGCAGCTTGAGGCGCTCGCACAGCACGCGGAACCGCTCGTGGTGACCCTCTATGCCCGGCACTATGCATAGATACGTCTGGCTTGCGTCAAATTCGTCTTCACGCTGAAATATTTAATCTAATATTAGACAACGATGTGAGATTTATGTTAGATGATAGGGATTAAAAGAAAATGAATACTTAGATGACGCCATTTTTGGATGGATTTAAAATTTCAGCCATACTGCTCCGACTACAAGTTATTAGGGATCAGGGCGGTAGGTTGATAATATATCAAATAAGCCACCTTGAAAATATAAAGCAATCATCATTATTTTTTTTAAATTAAGCTTATATATTATAAAGGTTCTTATAGCTGATGCTGCAGGGTAGCTCGCGAAATTCAAATTTTCTTACGTTTTTTGCAATTTGCAGCCCAGACGTCACATCACGTCTACAGAGACGTGAGGTGAATCTTAAATAACCCATTCAAAGTCATTGCTAGACCTTTATGAACTTGGAAGGTTGCATTGATGATTTTGATGATTATAATTCTGTAACTACATACGTCTTACAGTCGAGAACAATATTTTAATCAACTTACAACCTAGCACTAGCCTGTAAATTGCAAAAAACGTAAGAAAATTTTAATTTCGAGGGTTACCCTTTTTTTTTCGGATGGGAAATCATCAAATGACTCCTCCCGCTCTGGGCGGAGCAGGAGGGAGACTTTTACTGACTAAAACCCATCCATGTTCCTTCATCGCCCTTTGTGTTCCGGGGCCACGGTATCTCTTTCGAATAGTCCCGCAGCCCCGGCAGGCTTCGGCCCTTGCGGGACCCCTTCCCTATTGCTGACTCTCTTTGAGGCGCGCGTGGAACACGAACGCGCCGTCGACACGACCTGTCGTCATGAGACGGACGGACGGCGAGCTAGCCCATAGCTCCCCGTCCACAGGCCCGCGCCTACGGTGGCCCCCGACGCCCGGGGCGTCTCCCGTGGCGGCCGGGACGTGTGGATCTCTCCCTGTCCCGTTCCGCCACCTCCTTCGCTAGCATGACTGCTTCGCAGAAGGAGGTGACGGCGTCCCATTCCGTCTCGCTCCCGACCATCGATTGAACCTAGGCTGGGAGCGAGAGGTCGCCGCCGCCGATCGCCGCTACGAGGACACGGCGGTGCTCCGCCCAAGCAGGGCACACCTCCACCGTGTCCTCCGGTCGATCCTCACAATTCCCCGATTCGGTGCAGGAACTTACCGAAACATCGAGGGCTACCCTGACGCTTTCACGTTAAGCGAATAAATAAAACGAGTATTTACCAAAACGTCTCCGCTAGTGATCGTAGGCATGCATACTATGTCAGAAGTAGCCAGTAGTTCGTCCGTGTCGACGTAAGACATGAATGTCGCTAAACCTTTTATATCTTCAAAGGCGTTTTCTGTTTTATTCAAATTCTGGATTCTGGTGATTAAGATTATAAAAATACCGTTAATTTTATAATGAAGACGAGATTTTTATGGAACATTATTAAGGGTTCGGTAGTTCTGACAAGGAACCCTTATAGTTTCGTCATGTCTGTCTGTCCGAGGTTTTGCTAAGAGACCGTTAGTACTAGAAAGCTGTAATTTTGTAGAGGTGTGTAATAAAATTTTGGAATATTTTTTTTTTTTTAGGGTATATCCCCTACATGTGAAGTGGGGATGAATTTTTTTAACGTCGTCAACCCCATCGTATGGGGTATCCTTTAATAGGTCTTTTAATATGATTAGGGGTTGCTAATACTACATATCGATTTAATGCTCCATTTACGAAATATTAAACTTTAAAATGCAAATTTTTGTTGCAGTAGGTCCACCCCCTCTAAAAGCTAAACTGCGGGCTTGAAAAATCTGTAAAAATTCATGATGATAGATAGTGCATTTTATAACCTTTATAGGAAAACTATAGCGGTTAAGATAACTTTATGTGTTCTGTCTTGTCTTCGTGTTGGATAATTTTGTACCAAATATAAAATCCTTAGAATAAATCCTATAAAGTGACTAAGATGAAGTAGTTGCTTGTTTATACCGGGTAATAACTTGCATTGAAAAACAAAATCTAAAATAAAAAAAAAACATGATAAATTATCATTAGTTTCGCAAACCTGCCGCTAGATAGCGCTGTACCAACGGGTTCGTTCTATATTGTGATAACGGGCTACTACGGAGCCCTACACTGCGCGTGGCCCGACACGCACTTGGCCGGTTTTTTAAAAGAACTTACGTTTCAACTGTTAGCCGTGGTATCTCTTGTTCGGAAAACTCAACATTATGGTGAATTCTCAAATGACAAGCGACCAGTAGTAGTTTATCATCTTGAATTCCAAGTTCTTCTAAAGTCATCGTTTTTGGTGTTCTCTTTGTCAAAGATAAATCTGGAAACAAAAAATAAATGTAAAAAATTAACTGTTTTCAAAAAATCTCCAGTATTTTTGCTTTTTATCACAGCAACTTCAGCCACTTATCTGTAGAATTCTGGCGTACAAGAAAATATTTAAAAAAAAAACAATACTACTGACCAGCCAATTCAGCAATTTGTGTTAACAGGTCGGGTTGTTGCCTATGTATTCTCTGTACAACCACCAAGGTGTCCACACCGCAGAGTGCACGCTCCACCGCATCCACTGCATCGCCTGCACTCAACTCCTGATGAAAATTAATTTTAGTTATCGTCTGTTTCTTGTTATGATTAGTAACAAAATTGCGTCAATTAGTTTGCTTGATTTACTCAAATAATAAGTAGAAGACATCTAAGATATAATTTAAATGCTTATTATTGATCTCTAAAAAGCAATTGTATAAGTACCACTTAGCATCCTTACTAGTTCATTCAGATATAATCATATTACGTACATGACACTTTTCGTCATTAGTTCGCATTACAATTGAAGAATAAAATGTGTAAAAAAACCCGACTGCGTATAAAAAACTAAAAACTTTAAATAAAATCTGAAAAAAAAAAAAAACAAGAACAAATAAAAAAATCTTATACCGAACATACTGCATATAATATAATACGCAGTCGGGTTGTTTTTTTTTTTTTTTTTTAATTATTATTTTTTAATTTTACACTTTTTCGTTAATCATTTTAGGAAGATAGAGAATTTCACATTATTTATTTGGGTGTACATTTATCACTTAAAAGTTCACAAACTATTCATTCGCGCGTATCTTGGATAGATAAATAAATAACAAGTTTTTTAAAATTAAAATATGGTCAATTATATTATTTTTCACTTCTCATGCTCTAAAAGTACGCCAATATAGCCCTACGAAGCGGGACTAAAGTGTCCACTTTAGTCCCTAGGGAGTAAAAAGTAATTCGTTTTTTAATTTCCTTCATGTGACATAGACAAACTCAAACAGCCAGTTAATATACTACTATTATCTGTGGAGTGTGGACCATCTCCATTGCGAAAATGTTGAGAGTTTTAGTTCCATGGTTTTTCCGCAAGGAAGGTGGCGCCATGCGTTTTATAGTACATTGTTACCCTAGGGGCGAAAGTAACGAGGGACTAAATAAGTCTTTAACCCGAGGTAAACACTGTGCTTTTCATTACGAATACAAGGAAAGTAAAAAAAAAACATGAATCAACTCGAAAAAAAAAATGAAGAGCGGATTGCCGCTTTCCCGCCTATTTTGTTTTTTTTTTTCTATGGCCGGCCAGCTATTCAGCCATTACCTATTTTTTATTTTCATCATCGAAAAAATGGTAAATATTTTGCCCAAATCTATGTTATTTTAAAGAAATAGTTGAAACTTAATTATAATAAAGTTATTTAAAAAATATATATTCTTTAATTAATACTTAACTTTGTTATTTCAATTTTACATCGTGGCTGTATAGAAAGTTGGAACATGGTTCAATAGAAAAATGAACTACTTTCTTTTTATTAATTTGACAGTTGTCAGTTGAAAACGATTCTCCCCAGGGCTGAAAAGTATTACTTTCAACCCGCTTCTCAGGCAACTTCAGACCTACTTTCAGAGTATGAGTAATGAAAAATTCTTAATCTGTGACTGGTTTAGAAGAAAAAAAAACTGACCGCGAAAATTTCAGAATTTTGGTCGAGTGTAAATTTGTTCGGTTTTATATAAATTTATTAAGAATGTCCAGTGACAGTGAAGAGTTTGACGTCGAGCAAAAAGCAAAAGAAATAATAGATAAATATATATATATATATATAAATATACCCTCGGTTTCAAACCACCTCTGGTATATTATGGCTTCGTTTAGTCCCTCGTTATAAAATATACTATTAAAATCCTCATGATGAGCCATTTAATTTGATACCCTTTATGCAATTACCATTTTTTTTATTTTGCTTTAGCCAATGTTACCCGGGGTAACACAAGGGTTCTAACGATACCCCGTACATCGAAATCGGTTTTATGCGTTTAGAAGTTATGGTGGAATAAAGAAACTCACAAACATACATACATGAACCCTCAAAACATAACGTCGTGTAAAAAGTAGATAGAAGTTATAGCACTTGGTTATTCACACGGTTATTGACGTGTACCGCAATGCTCTATTTTGGGGCCATTGTTTGTTGTTTTACGTAATTAAATAATGAATCTAAATTGTGTCTTATGTAAAAATATTTGCAAATCTTACAAAATTACACAGATTCTAATTAAAACATTCCGATGGTCTGCTTTATTGTAACTTACATTCTTTAGTTGAGATAGGGTTATCAATTTAGCTGGTAATTTACTTTGAACACGAGAAAGGCACGTTGGTTTTCCAAGCATAGTCTCACCAACATTTATTACTGCAAAGTATCTGAAAAATAAGAAAACAATCAGAAATATTAAATGAATGTAGATTTACAGAAAAAGATTTTATTCATGTATATACTAGATTATCTTTCAAAGAAATGAACACAAATTGATAACTACGCTGTTACCTTAAATCTGGGCAAAATCTTTTCGAAACTATATCCAAGTGAACAAATAAGATTTCTTCTACCATTCGATCATCATTTGTAGTGGTATATATGCCTTGAATAGAGCCCAATTTTGAAGCGTCCTTGAGTAATTCTAATACATCACTTTCCTTGTCTAAGTTCTGAGACGAAATTTGGGTTTGCACACCCATCTTCTGCCAGTTCCTGAATAATCAAAAGTACTACGTTGTTAGTATAGGTTAGAACACAACATCACCATGGTCGTGGTAATCGTCACGGTCATTAGAATTATATTGAAAATAGAAAGTACTGTATTAAATCATTTTGCTTACCGTAATTTAAATTGGAACTTTGCAGTTGTATGCGCTTTGCTATGAACATGTAATTTCCTCGCACCACGAGCTATCAGTTTGTCGACCATCTGGAGTCCAAAACTATTTTCATTCAATACCACAACTTGGGTGTGGTTTGGATTGCAAGATATTCTGAATGAAAAATAATAATATTGTGAATAGCTAACTTAACTGAATTTGTGATGTTAATAATACGAAACATGAAAGTAAACCCTGGGCTCTATTAAATAGCAAAACAAAAAAATCCCTCTTCACCTAGGCTGCGCCTGCGTTGAATGGCCTTCCATCTTCAGCAGTACTCTGCCGCGGTGCCTGCTGGCCGCGAGCAGTCGGAAGGCGCGCGCGGCGTCGTGCGGCGCGTACGACACCCGCGACAGAGGACGCACATACCCGCGGGCAATGCCCTCGCTCAACATCGCCTGTATTTCCTGTAAATTCAAGTAAATGTTTTGCTGTCAACAGATGCATGGTTTATATAGAACCGCCCAGTCTCATCTTCAAGTTTCCCAGTCTGATTTGTTTTTCTGCTTCGCGTTAATCTGCCGTCAACGGCAATAAATAGCGTTTTTGTCCTATATTTCTGGGTTTTATTAGATAAGTAATAGAGCTTGGTGAGAACTTCGTACTTAAGTTGCTCAGTCCAATTAGATGAATCTGTCTAGGAGAGTTGGTTGATGTCTTTTCAATCTTTTAAATTGCAGTCCACTTAGTTTTTAGAGCAAGTTCATTTTAATGTCCTGAGAGTCTCTTCTGGTGTTTGTTGCTGTATTGTGTTATCTGTTGTTTGACTGTAGTCTGCGCGATGCCTCAGAATTTGTATATTATACGTGATAAATTGTAACGTACCGTAGAATCACTCTCAAACAAAAATATTTTAAAATGCTAAAAATTAGCCTTTTGAGGACTCGTACTACCGCTACAAACTTACACATTTTGTTTAAACCAACGCGCGCGGTCCATACTTTTTAACTTTGGAAATAATGTTTAGTTTTTATTTATTTTATTTTTTATGCTCTAAAAGTACGCCAATGTAGCCCTACGAAGCGGGACTAAGGTGACGCTCTTAGCCTCTAGGGAGTAAAAGTAATTAGTTTTTTAATTTCCTTCATGTGACAGTCAAACTCCAAAGGGTAAAAACGGGATCCTATTACTAAGACTCCGCTGTCCATCCGTCTGTCTGTCTGTCTGTCTATCCGTCTGTCTATCCGTCTGTAAGATCCCGTAGTAGTCGGTACCTTACACTTGCAGTTTATGTAAGAAGTGGCAAGTAATTAAGTACTTGGAGTTAGGTGAGTTGACGTAAACACACACAGATTTGGTAACACTAAAAGTTTATTAGAGTATATACCGATCACAACAAAGTAAAAGTGGGTTGGATGCTAATCCGCGGTGTTCGCGTTAGTGTGTAATTTGTCAACTAACTTAAAATTATATTAAACATGGTTTTAAATACGAAAGATAAATGTAGGTTGCTGCGTTTGCAGCCTGACGGTATGTACGTAAACCGTACATGCTCCCGAGGGCAAAAGGCGGGATGAGCATCCAGTACATAAAATGTTTAAAAGTAAAAATCCCAAAACATTGGTAATAAAAGTACAGACATGTACAAAAGTAAATATTAGGTAGGTAAGTAATTATATACGTAAGTAAAAATTATATATGTAAACATCAAAATGATAAGTTTTACTGCTCCTCAAAGTGAAATAGTTGTTTCGGCCTCGCGTCGCTGTATAGTGGCTCCGGCGGTGTCGGATGACGTATTTCTTGCATCTCGATTTCGACTTTGTTGTCAATTCCTGTAGGTTGTCTTGTAGGTGGCTTTTTAGTATTATGCCACAGTCTCCTAATCCAAATGTAGACAGCAAACGAAGCAGCTCCTCCCAACAGCAGAGAAGTCACAGAGTAGAGATATATGTCGTGACTCGATATCTCTGTCTCTTGTGGTAGTCTTTCCTGCTCTTTCTGCTGTGTTATTTGCTTGTCTATGTTTCTTATACTTATTGCAGCTGTATCCAGTTCCGTCATATTCAGCTGTGCGTTTTTCCAACTTAGATCAAATAAATTGTTGATAGTGGTGTTAATTAAAGGCACTTCAATATCCGACTCCACATAAAATTTGCTTCCTAAGTGGTTGTAGGTGAATATTGTCGCATCTTTCTTTTGTAGTATACACTTTGGTTTCAAGGCAATCACCCCAGTTCCATTGATGACCGCTGGCGTAACTTGATCGCTACATATGACGCGCATCAGCTGTGTGTCGCACAATGTAAACAACCACCAGTTTGGTTTATGTAATTGGATCCATGTTTCTTTGCAAGTTACGTCTTTGATGACACAGGTTAATGACGTCTGTTGGCTGAATACCTTGGCCTCGCAAGGTGCGTCCTTGTCTTGTAAGCTAAATACCGGCTGACGTGAAATGCATGTGTACTCGTCTTCTCCGTAAGGTGTACATTGTCGCATGTCTTGTTCTTCCATAGTGATGTACGAATTTTTCTCGAAGTTTATGGCGATATAATTGGAGAAAGGCTGCACGATTTTCAACTGTTCTTGTTTCTGGAATGGTATTGGTATTACGCGGTATATTTTGTAGTCCTCATCACTCAAAAGTGGGACATGCAATTCGAAGAGTAGGAAGTTGTTTGTAATCCGAGCCTTGACATGGATTAGTTCGTAGATGTCACGGAAATCCTTTTGTTTGTCTTTTATCGGCAAGGCTAATCAAAGAATCGCTCTTTGACAGAGTTTATAAATTTGGTTTATGTAGTTGTTCATATTGTTTGCTGCTTGCCAGTAGGAAGTTAGGTTGTAATAGATCAGTAGTGTCCATTCATCATGTATTAGTTGCAGTTTTCCGGCTTCATCGAAATAAATAGGTTGATTGTTGATTATAGAGGTCACCTATTTATTTCGAAAGTAACATAGAGTTATAATTCTCAAGGTGAAGCGGTTGGAGTAGGGTACAACTGCAGGATTCTTCATATTAGCAGGAAGATCAGAGTGCTGTAGTCTTCCGCCTACGCGAATGATACCCTTGTCATCCAGATAAGGCTTGAGCTTATAAATGCTGCTTTTAGGTGACACAGTTTTATTTTGTTTCAACTGTTTGTGTTCTTGGGCAAACTCGCTTTGCTGAACATATTTTATTATATATTCTGCTGAGTATTGTAGGTCAGTTGTTGTTAGGTAAGTAGAGCTTGGTCGTAATTTTTGCTTTAGTGATGCAAAATATCGCACAATTCGAGCAGTAATTCTTATTACTGAGGTCAATGAACTGTGGTTCTTCAATAACTTGTAAATAATATTTTCGGTGTTGTAGTTTTTCGAGCTGTCGTTATTGGGTTCGACCCTGCGTGCTTCGCTTGTAGTAAAGTGGCAATTCACATTATGAGGTGTTTCTGATTCTGCGAAGTTTTTCAGAAACATAGGTCCGTTCCACCATAAGTTGAACTTGACTACCTTGCTCGGAAGCAAGCCTCTTGAAGTGCAGTCAGCTGGATTAAGTTCCGATCGTACATAACACCATTGTGGAGGTGGAATTACGTCTTTTATTTTCCCCACTCTGTTAGATACGTATCTTTCCCATCTTGAGAGGTCTCCCTGAATCCAAGCTAGGACCACCTTGGAGTCACACCAACCGTACGCTGATGTCTCATGCTCCGTTAGTGATTTTTTCACCTTTTCCATGAGTTGGGAGAGTAGTAGTGCTCCGCATAGCTCTAGCCTGGGCAATGTAGTTTTTTTTGAGTAATCGGCACCACCCTTGTCTTTGACACTAGTAATGTGATCCTTGGGTCGCCTTTTTCGTCGATTACTCGGCTGTATATGACGCAAGCGTATGCTTTTTCGCTTGCGTCACAAAATCCATGTAGTTGGATTGTTTTCCGTGTACTGCCAATCCATCTGTGTATTTTAATATTTTTAATTTGATGTAATTCTTTGCTTTGATGCCACCATTCGTCTTGTAACTCAGTAGGTAGTTCAGCATCCCAGTTGATTTTAGTTAGCCACACCCTTTGGAATAGTAGTTTAGCTGACACAGTTATAGGCGCCAGCCAACCCAAGGGGTCGTATAGTCTTGATATTTATGACAACAGTTTTCTTTTAGTTAGTGGTTCGTTTTTGTAGTCGTCTATAGTTCAGTTGAATATGAAAACGTCATCTTTTGAATTCCAACTCAACCCTAACGTTTTCATTGATTCGTCGCCTTTGAAATCGAATGTACTTTTCGATATTTGATCTTCGTCTAAGTGTCGTAAAAGTTCCGGATCATTGCTTGACCATTTTTGCAAATTCATTCCGCCTCCTTTCAGAATTTTTATGATTGATGTTTGAATTTCCATAGCTTGTTGTTTCGAGTTGTGACCGCTAATTAGGTCATCGACGTAAAACTGATTTAGCAGTATTTCCGCGGCTTTTGGGTATTTGTGGCCGTCATCGAAAGCAAGCTGTTTGAGTGTGCGCATTGCTAGCCATGGAGCACTTTTTGTCCCATATGTTAATGTTTGCAGTTGGTATTCTTGTAAATTGTCTTTTGGTTGATTTCTCCATATGATCTTCTGTAGATGTTGTTGATCGGGATGACACCATATGTTCCGGTACATTTATTCAATGTCTGCTGTGTAGACATATTTGTAGCCACGCCAAAATTATTAATGCTTGGATGTCCTTTTGTAGATTAGGACCTTTTTCCATCACCTCATTGAGGCTACATCCACCCATAGTCTTCTGTGAAGCATTAAAAACTGCTCTTAATTTTGTTGTCGTTGATTGTTCTCTCGGTACTCCATGATGTGGTAAGAAATTTGAATCTTTGGTGGATGTCGTGTTTGAAGGCTTCATATGACCTAAGTCGATGTACTCGTGAATGAAATCTTTGTACATTGATGCAAGTTTAGGGTTTCTGTCGAATTTTCTTTCCAGTTGTATAAAATTGAGAGATTGCAATCGGCTTTGAGTTTCCCAATTTTTCTGCATAACCAGGAATCAGTGGCATTTTGACAATGTATTTTCCGTCGCGATCTCTTTCAGTAGTCATTTTGTAGTTATTTTCGCACCAGTCGTCTTTAGATGTGTCATCAGTATTTTGTATGATGTCTTCTGTCTCCCAAAATCTCTTTAAGTCGTTCAGATCGACAAGAGCAACATGGCAGTTTAGCGTGGCAGTTTCTAGCTTTCCGCATAAAATCCATGCTAAACGGGTTTGCTGAGCTGTCGGTGTTTTAGCATCTCCCTTTAGGACCCCCTCTAGTATAACTTGCGAATAGATATCCGCTCCCAGCAGCAAATCGACGCTCCTTGATAAGTTAAAATCAGGGTCCGCTAGTTTCAGACCTTGTAGCTGAGGCCAGTTTTCTTTCTTAAATGTTTTGTTAGGTAAGTTATTCGTAATCCTTTTCATTATTAGAGTGCTTACTGAAAATGCGAAGTCAGTGCATCGTGATTTACACTCCAATTCTAGTTGTCCTTTACAATCTCCAGGAATAGTACCCACGCCGGAAATCGTAGCGTTCATCCTTCTTCTAGGTAGTTTTAGTCGTTGCGCCGCGTTCTCCGTGATGAGGTTTACTTGTGATCCTTGGTCAAGTAAAGCTCGCAACGTTATAAAGTCTCCTGTTAAAGTCTTTACTTGAAGTTCCACTGTTGTAAGTAAAATTTCCGTAATGTAGTTGTTTGATAAATGGTTCGAACTATGTTGATTAGTTGATGTTGAAGGTTGATACCCCCGTTGTTGCGAACGTTGACCCATATTGTTTATATTAGAACTTGGTGACAGTTTTTTCGCCGAGTAGTGTAACATCGTATGATGTGGTTTGTTGCAATCTTTGCAAGTTTTGTTTGACATGCATTCTGTGTCGTCGTGACACACACACAGAAACAGTTTTTGCATATTTGTAGCTTCCTTACTGTGTCATTTCTGTGCCGTGTGTCCATTTCAATGAACTTTGGACACTGCATGATCACGTGGGAACCGTCGCACAGAAGGCATTTACCGAATGACGTATGGTATATTCTTGATGTTTCTTTTCTATGCTGTTCATATGGTGGTTTATTGGAGTTGAATTTCGTTCTGTTGCTGAATGTTTGTTTATGTTGGTTTGACGCATCTTTTTGGTAACCGTTTGCTGCTTCTAACACCATGAATTTGGTCTCCAAGAACCCCAAAAATTCATCCAGCTCCGGGACTTCCTTTGGATGGTCTAATTCTCTAGTGTATTCAGTGTATGATGTTGAATCTAACTTCTGTGCCATCAAATACACGATTATTGGATCCCAGCTTGATGTATCTAGGCCAATGTTATGTAGGCCATTTATGCATTCGTTAATTACGTCATGCATTTTCTTCAGGACAGCAGCATCCTGCTGGATGGATGGTAACTGCATCAAAGTATTCATCAAGTTCGTGAATTGGAGTCTTTTGCTGTCGTATCGCTGAATAAGAATCTCCCAGCAAGTTTCGTAGTTTTCAGCGCCGACCAAATGTTGAACTAATCGTTCGGGCTCTCCTTTTAGTTTAGATTTTAAGTGTTGCATTTTCTGCGCTTTCGAAGAATTTGCATTGTTGTGAATTGTCTCCAAGAACATATCCTTGAATGTAATCCACTGGCTGAAGTTTCCAGTGAATTCCGGTAGTTGAATCCTAGGTGCAAAGTTTTGGTAATTTGCGCTTGTCCATAGTTTCGAGTTGAGAGATCTTTTCATAACATCGTATTGACGTTCTTTGTTGCTAATCAAGTCGTTGTATACTTCGTTTGCCCCTTTGAAAATGGCTTCAAGCTCCCAGTGACATTTCTCTACAGTGTCCCACTTAGTTTTCAGGACGCTCAGGTGATTCTCCAACTCCCATTTTTCAGTAATGGAGTCAATTTCTATTTTGGACATAGCCCGTTCAAATGCTTTAATGTGACACTCTTGTCGATCAAGTAGTTCTTTGGTCTTGGTATCTACTCCCGTAGGATGAGGGATGACAACTTCAGCCTGTTTTCCTTCACAGGCCAACAACCGCTGCAGTATATCCGTCCTGGTGGTTTCGTACATATGTTTCGTCTTTTCATAAATGTTTGTAGTAAAGTATTGGGTTCCTTTGTCCTCTCGTTCAAGTAATACATTGTGTCTAGCGTTAAAGTCTTGCCAGAGATTTTCCAAAGTCACTAACCTTTGAGTCAAGTACTCCTTTCCTTTTCGAGACGCGCTGTCTTTTTGGTAGTTAGCACAGAGACGTTTTATTGACTCAAAGACTTCGTTTTGGATAGTGATCTCGCTCATCTTGATGTAATCGATTAGTTAATCGAAAGTAATATTAGTAAGATGTAGTAGTAAATTTGGTATTGAAGAACACGTAGTTTTATGTCTTCTAGTTTGTAGGCCTCGGATTACTCGCAGTTCACGTCGTAGTCCGGAAGCTGTAGTAGTAGTGTAGTTGTATTGAAGAACACTTAGTTTGGTATCTTCTAGTTTGTAGGCCTCGGATTACTCGCAGTTCACGTCGTAGTCCGGAAGCTGTACTAGTAGTGTAGTTGTATTGAAGAACACGTAGTTTTATGTCTTCTAGTTTGTAGGCCTCGGATTACTCGCAGTTCACGTCGTAGTCCGGAAGCTGTAGTAGTAGTGTAGTTGTATTGAAGAACACTTAGTTTGGTATCTTCTAGTTTGTAGGCCTCGGATTACTCGCAGTTCACGTCGTAGTCCGGAAGCTGTAGTAGTAGTGTAGTTGTATTGAAGACCACTTAGTTTGGTGTCTTCTAGTTTGTAGGCCTCGGATTACTCGCAGTTCACGTCGTAGTCCGGAAGCTGTAGTAGTAGTGTAGTTGTATTGAAGAACGCTTAGTTTGGTGTCTTCTAGTTTGTAGGTCTCGGATTACTCGCAGTTCACGTCGTAGTCCAGAAGCTGAAGCATTAGTAGGCGTAGTAGTAGCCGTAGTAGTAGTTGGCTTGTTGCCGTAGTTGAGTTTTGTTTATCCGCTTGATTCACGAAGAAGTTCCAAAGTATTCCCTCTTCGTTGATTGCTCAGAGCTCTCTTTCTACGAATATGCGCGCTTTCTCAACTTGACTGGTGAGATCCGCTTGTGGAAGGCCAGCCAAGCCGATTCGCTGTCGTTTCCAGAGATACCCCAAACAGTGAAATGCTCGAAGGACCATGTAAGATCCCGTAGTAGCCGGTACCTTACACTTGCAGTTTATGTAAGAAGTGGCAAGTAAGTAAGTACTTGGAGTTAGGTGAGTTGACGTAAACACGCACAGATTTGGTAACACTAAAAGTTTATTAGAGTACCGATCACAACAAAGTAAAAGTGGGTTGGATGCTAATCCGCGGTGTTCGCGTAAGTATGTAATTTGTCAACTAACTTAAAATTATATTAAACATGGTTTTAAATACGAAAGATAAATGTAGGTTGCTGCGTTTGCAGCCTGACGGTATGTACGTAAACCGTACACCATCTGTCTGTCCGTCTGACTAAATTAACTATTTTTCAAAATCCCATTATAACTCGATTCCTACCTATTTACTACCTCGTATATAATGGGTCATTTTATCCCCTTGTATTACAATGTACTATTTCACAGAGGCTCTTTTTTTTGCCTCTGGTTTGGCTGGATAGGAAGAGGCTGAAATAAATTAGGAGGCCCTTGCCCCGAGGCCTTAATAGGCAATTATGGCATACTTACATAGGTTACAAAAAAGGGAGCACGTGGACATTTTGATCTCAAATTACATATCTGAATAAAAATTTATTCAAGACACGTAAAAATGTTTGTAATCGCTTCGCTCGCTCTTGCAGCTACCTTTCTCAAGAATCTTAACTTTGTCTAAAATTTGACCAAGTTCTCCTCTGGGAAGGATCCATATAATTTAAACCTGTTCAAAGCAGGGTGTCCAAAAAAAGGTGTTATTTTACTGTTTTATTATACTGCATATTTTGTATTTACCATTTGATCCAGATAGATCTGCGGTATTCCATTTTCGTAAAATAAACATGAACGACCTCTAAGTACGGACATCATCAGGCTATAATATGCTAATTGCTTTTTCAAAATGGTCAAGCCATTAATAAGTACCAGTGCTTAAATACTATGCTACCAATAGAATACGATTCCGTGTCTGAATGGCTGACGCAACCCACAACCATACCACGGACGACAGAAATTAATTTCAAAGGAAGTTTATGCCGCAAGTCCTATAATGTGAACTTATAATATTGCGACTGAACACATTCATTGGTTCAGATCGTGAGAGAGGCCCACCTGCCTGTATGTGGCAGTGCCGGCTGCTTTGCTTGAAGTACTTACTTGCATTTCCTGAGGAGCTTCGAATATTGTTGAAAAATCGATAGCAACATATGCTCTTTCCCTAGTGAGGTTGTACATTCCAAATTCAAATTCTTCGTCAAGATTGTGAAGTTGAGAAACATCAAAACATGCGCCTACAGCACGAACACAGTCAAGTGTACTCTGAAAAAAGGAAACACTCCAATGTAGCTACTGCTAATGACCTTATCATGATAAGGCTATGCTTATTACTAATATAATAATATATCATGTTCCATACCTTCTTCAAGATTCCTCTAACTGAGCTTATAACAAGTTTACAACCCTCCCCTTTTTTGGCATTACGAATCATATCTACAAAACTTTGATCTCGAGAATTGCCGACATGATCAGCTGGAAACAAATAAAAGATAAATAATTATAGTTTCACTTAGACTTATCAGACATTATGTATGTATAATAGTTGCACGTCACTTATATACCTTTCAACTCCGGGAATAGTTTAAGTAAGAAACGTTTTTTCCGAATGTCACTAACGGTCGTGTATACTTCACAGCCGTGAGCAAGGAGTATGGACAACACAGCCTGGCCCAAAGCTCCAGCCCCTCCATGGACTAACACAGAGACATCAGGAGTCAGCTCCTTGCCATATTTGATTCCCTGTAACAAAAGAGAATTAAATTCTTTATTGGTCGTCCTCTTAATCTAGCTGATTGATTGATGATTTCACTCTTGCTTTGAATGCTGTGGCTATACGTTTTATGGAACTCGGACATAGAGTTCGATTCTGATGAGGCATATAGTAAATATGAAGACAAAGTGCTGAGTACATCTTGTCCGTTGTCAAGATATCTCGATATCTTGACAACGCGGAAGAGTCCTTGTAGACCTGACCGATGTCTTCCACATTCAGATGACTATAACAAGAGAAATGGTGGAATCAGTGTAATAATGAACGAGGAATTGATTGTGGCTAGAACCTAAGTGTATACTCACGAGGCAGTAGAATGCGTGTGCGTAGGCGAGCGGCACGGTGGCGGCGTCCTCGAGGCTCCAGTGCGCCGGCACCGGCCACAGCAGCTCCGGCTGCGCGCGCACCACGCCACCGCAGGCGCCACCACGCACCAAGCCCATCACGCGCTCGCCGCTGTAACATAACAATGTTTAAGTCACAGATCTGGTGCGAATCAAGCCGAAATATAAGGTCTTGCACCCCTCCATAGCCGACAATTGGCGCAAAGCAAGAAGAGCTACCAACTAGAAAGGAGTTGTTTGTTTATGTCTAGCACTAACTATTGGAGAAAGACTTATCACCGGCGGCTGTGTTGTGCAGTGTTAAAAGCTAGCGATCACCCATTGGTATAATTGTGTATCTCCTTATCTCACAAGAGACCTACATAACCTACTGGACGCCTCTTTGGTGGTAAAACATGTGTCTAATGAACGAAGTCTTTCGTAAGCTTTTCTCTCTTTTCAACGTTTCACATCACCTGTAAATGTCATTACCTCTCTATTGTCCCACTGAAATCCATGCCATAGTTGTTTTCTCCACCATGTTTTTTTCCAGTTGCTTTCTTAATGTCCGTGTTTGATATTCCAGCGTAATGGACCTGAAAATGTTCAAGCATATTTTTTTTTTTTTTTTTTAATTCACATCATATCAATTTTAACAAATTTGGCCTTGAGTGCCCTTAATGTCTCTTCTGAGGTCAGCTGTTTAAAGCAAATAAGATGGCAATATCTTATTTGTTTTGAGATCACAAAGATCACCACTTTTGTGTCTGATTTTTTTCGTTTTGTTCTTGTCTGTTAACAAACATAGTAGTACTATTCACAATAATTATACGTACCTTGACTGGTACTCCAGAGCTGTATGTCTCCGCAGCATCGACCCACTTCAAAGAATTCAAATCCCCGACTTGTGCGGATTGTAACGTCACCTTGCTGCTCACTGTCACGCTCTCCTGTGCTGGTACGTAATACTCTCCTCCCCAGTTATCCTTAAATTAAACTTTAAAGTCAAATATTGGAATCAAGCTGAAGTTTAGATAACATTTAGAGCAGTGCTGGCCCAGGGAGAGCAGCGGTGACCCAGTAAGAGCAGCGGTGGCCCAGTAAGAGCAGCGGTGGCCCAGTAAGAGCAGCGGTGGCCCAGTAAGAGCAGCGGTGGCCCAGTAAGAGCAGCGGTGGCCCAGGAAGAGCTACGGTGCTGTGGTTGTGGCCCCGGCCCAGTAAGTCGTGGATTTGAAGCAGTCAGGCGTATCACTTTACGTAAGTTTGACATCGCACAGTCGTCATAATACGTATGTGTTATTGCCCGTACGATTAATTTTCAAATTTGAAATTATCAACAATGCTCCACTTACATGATCTAAAACGGTGAACGCTAGATCGATATCCGGTAGATCGTCCAAGAAGTAATTGTTCCCTTCTTCATTATTGACAGTTACTAGGTAAACATTGTTACGTTGTTCGTCTTTCCTCCAAAACTGTACTAACTGTTTAAGGGCGGAGGGGGCAGGGTAGGGGGCAATGATGAGCAGGCGATGGCGGGGGGAGAGGTTGGCGCGGGCGGCGGTGAGGAGGGAGAAGTCGAGATGCGCGCGCACTGTGATGGCGGTGGTGGGCACGGCCACGTTACTCGGCCGCCAGCGCACCAGGTCCAGGCGCGAGCTAGCGTTGCTGTGCGCCGACAGTTGGCAATACAGAGACGACGGCCGGACACGACCTCCGAACACATCGTCTTCTTCGCTCACTATGAAGGAGTCCCGTTGTAGCATACTATGTAGCATTTGGCACATCTGTAAAATAATATATAAGAACAATGTAGTTTCTTTGCCAAATCACTAAGATATAAACGAAGCAGAAAATCGTTTCTTACGTCGTCGTCGGTTGATAGATTACGGACGACAACAAGGTCTGCACTCTTTAGTGAGCTCTCACTATTCTTTGTTGTGTTCAAGTCTCTTAAATTATATTCTTCGTAACTAATGTTGACACCATAAACATTAGCTCCAATGTTCTTCATTTCTTCAAAGACGGAACCTTTCATTTGGTTGTTTGTGATACCAACAACTTGGATAAAGTCTTTATTAACATTTTCGGCAACCATTTGCAGGAAAACGTGTAGTGTTGTGTATGTTGATACCTGTTAATAAGAATGACAAATATTTGAGTACATTATAATTTTTATTCCTAATTTAAATCATGATCACATTTCTGCCCTTACTCCATTTTAATATATTTCCGCAGCATGTCTTCTTCCGTCATACATTTCTATCAACTATCATCTCAGGAGGCACTCACATTCACCATGCAATCCATAAATATACACATATTTTATAATCCGAGTAACGATATCATTAGATATCATAATACAAAATAATAATCACACTTACTAGTTGGTCTTTTTGGAAATTAGAAACGAATTTCAATGCCTGTAACGCCATGTTCCTTTTATTAACAGCCGGTAAATTGTGGCATCTGATGTTTTCTATCGTTAATCCTCCACATCTGAAAATAGAGAATAGAAAATCAAATAACAATCTAATCCGTAGTTTACCAAATGGTTAAATTGTATAAAATTGTTTTAGTTTACCTTACGAAATCAAATTGTTCTAACACTTCAGCCTTATACAAAACTTTGCCCTCTGAAACGGTCTTCATGTTGAGATGCTTCTCCACATCCACACCGATTCTCCTGATATGAGTGGGCAGCGTGACTCCGTCGTGCGGTTGTCGCAGCATGTGCAGCTGCAGCAAGCCGTCGAGGAACGTGACCCAGTGGTCGCGCCACACCAGCGAAGCTTCGTTCAGAGAAGCGCTGGCGGCTTCGATAGTGCGGAACTGGCCACTGTGGAGGAAAATTATCATTTTATTTATCTCGATTTATGTAGATTAAATATAAATATTGAAAATCTCGTAATAGAGGAATCACCTTGACACGCACCTGAGTCATGGACTCGGCTCTCAAACACACACTTTCAAAGTTCGTTTCCACATAGCCTTGCAATGTATGACTTTGAATGAAGAAAAAGAATGAAATGCGACCTTTTTCTCTGCTTCGGATCTATCAAGATCTGGATTCTGTTACTCAGACTGATCTGACTTCATAGTCCACCACCTCATTTTTATTAACGTTAAAAGTCATTTAATTTGTTTAGTTGTCTTACCTGTACGAGTATTCTCGTTCACGCAACATGTCATAAATATCTTCAGCGGTGAGATTCATGTCTTGACTTTCGTTAAATTCTATTTCTACTTTGTTAATGTCTGGTTTAAAAACCGCGATCGTGCCTGTCGCTACTTTAATTTTATCGTCAAAAACCTGTAAAATGTAATGCTTATTATCGTTTTGCTTTCATACTGGAAATAAAGATATTGGTACTGTTGTTGTATAGTTTAGTTTCCCAGTAAGTAAGTCACGCGATGGTGAGTGATCATAGCATAAAAAGACATTTATAAAACACTAGCTGATGCCCGCGGCTTCGTCCGCCCGCAAATTATATACAAAAACCTTCCTCTTGAATTACTCTATCTATTAAAAAAACCCGCATCAAAATCCGTTGAGAAATTTTAAAGATCTAAGCATACATAGGGACAGACGCGGCGGGCGACTTTGTTTTATAATATGTAGTGAAGAGACAATACATGTTGCTATACCATAGACAAGGCTGAATTGCCTCATGTGCCTTTTTTGAGACAAGCCCGCCGAACTATTCCCAAACCACAGCAACTTCTGAAGACTAGAATCAACAGTGGATATCACTAGAGAAGGTTTATTCCGAACCTGACCCGAAATCCTAACCCGGTCGGGGGTTAGGTTAAGAACTTAAAAAAAAAAACGAAAATTGTTCTGAACGTAACCCTATTCCTAACCAGACCCGACGTATCATTCCTATCCTAACCCGAATAGCGAAACTGGCCTGCAAAACTAAGTAAACTTTTAACTAAATTTAACTTTTTTTTATATTTTTCTTTTTTTACCTAAGTATATTTTTAAGTACACAAGATATACTTTCGAAACAAAACGGACTCGAAAAAGAGTTTGATATTGTCTATAGTTTCAAAGAAAGCTGATAAAAATTGCTATAAAACGTTTTTTATTTTAAATCTCTAACTTCTAGTTTATAAAAAAATAAATTATAAAAGTGTAGTACTTAGATTTGCAGGCCAGTGTAGATAGGTTTTCCGTATGTTCCTGTTTTTATTCGCAAGTATGGAGCGTTCTTGTTAAAGTTATTCAAACAAATTGACAAGTTACCTTGGAAAAAGTGCTAGGCTAACATAAATTAAAGAAGGTAATTCTATCTTTATCGCAATTCGGGTTAGGATAGGAACGATACGTTGGGTCAGGTTAAGAATAGGGTTACGATCGGAACAATTTTCTTTTTTTTTTAAAGTTCCTAACCTATCCCGCGACCGGGTTAGGATTTCGGGTCAGATTCGGAATAAACCCTAGAAAAGCGCCGAGACGATAAAGCTCGACGAAGTCTCAGAGAAGAATCATCATCTCAGAGAAGAGTCAACAGAAAAGAACAGCGGTGGAGTAGAAAAACCATAATTTGCACCAGTTACCATGGATAAATATTATTATTAATGGGTCCTAAGTTATGAGCTGTTATATTTGCTTCCAATTATATGTATGGCAAAAAAGCCTTTTTTTTCGGATGGGAAATCATCAAATGACTCCTCCCGCTCTGGGCGGAGCAGGAGGGAGTGTCAGACTTTTACTGACTAAAACCCATCCATGTTCCTTCATCGCCCTTTGTGTCCCCGGGGCCACGGTATCTCTTTCGAATAGTCCCGCAGCCCCGGCAGGCTTCGGCTCTTGCGGACCCCCTCACTGTTGCTGACTCTCTTTGAGGCGCGCGTTTTTTTTTTTTTTTTGGCTAAAAAGCCTCATGTGCTTATAGGGTCTAACTTTTATAGCAGAACTTTTTATGTCATAATATTATTTTGCATACCAGCGGATGGCATAAACTTCATTTCGCAGAAAATCGTTTGGAAGCCACTCATTTATCATACGTTAAAAACTCATATTTTTGTAAGTCAGAATCATCTTTAGGCATAAATTTCATATGCATAAGAATTAAAAGTAGAACTATCATATCTCAGAAAGTTTACAGTTAGAATCATCTTTTGGTATACATTTCATATTTAAATAATGGAAAGACTCATCTATCACATCACAGAAAATTCATTAAAACAGTTGATTGTGAACACGTGGTCTTAATTTCCCTGTAAGAAGCAGGCAAACATGCAAACAAGCATACATCGTGGATGCAGCAAGCATGCAGTATGTAAACATGCAAACCAGCATACACCATGCATGCAGCAATCATACAGCATGCACGCAAGCATGCAGCATGCAAGCAAGCATGCAGCATGCAATCAAGCATGCAGCAAGCATACAACATGCAGCAGGCATGGTTTCTGTCACGGCTCCGTCGCTGCGGGGCTCCGGCGGTCCCATGCGAGCTTATCGTCGAAGATGTGGTTCACGCTCACACCGAGTGTTAGAACCACCTGCTCCTCAGCTCGCGGGCCGCCTCACCCCTCCACGCCTACGCGATTTTAAATAACACTCTAGGGGTAGGGCAGACCACCTTGCGGGGACGGGGCCGGACCTTGCGGAACACCAATATGGTTTCCGCAAGGGGCGCTCTACGGTGGACGCCATCATGCGCGTGAGAGCCCTCACGACGAGGGATGCGGTGTCCAGGGGTGGGGTGGTCTTGGCGGTGTCTCTCGACATCGCCAACGCCTTCAACTCCATGCCCTGGAGCTGCATAAGGGAGGCACTCCGGTATCACCGGGTGCCGACCTACCTTCGTCGTGTGGTCGGGGACTACCTGACGGATAGGGCCGTCATCTACCCCGGTCGCAGCGGAGACTGGAACCGGCGAGAGATGTCGTGCGGTGTTCCACAGGGTTCGGTTCTGGGGCCGTCCTTGTGGAACATCGGGTACGACTGGGTGCTGCGCGCCGACCTCCCTAGCGGCGTCAGCGTTGTCTGCTATGCGGACGACACGCTGGTGCTGGCACAGGGGAGGTCGCACGAGGCGGCGGCCGAAAACATGACACGCGGGGTTGCGATAGTCGTGGAGAGGATCCGGCAACTGGGTCTCGAGGTGGCACTGCACAAGTCCGAGGCCATGTGCTTTCATGGGCCTCGGAATGCGCCACCTCCGGGATCCGCAGTGATGGCAGGAGGGGTTTCCATCGGCGTCGAGTCGACGCTGAAGTACCTGGGACTTGTCCTCGACAGCCGGTGGAACTTCGTGGAGCATTTCCGACGTTTGGCCCCTAAACTGGAGCGGACAGGGGCTGCCTTCAGGTGGCTCCTACCCAACCTGGGGGGGCCAAACGCCTCCTGCCGGAGGCTCTACGCGGGAGTCGTGCGGTCCATGGCCCTTTACGGGGCCCCGGTGTGGGCGCGTTCATTGAGGCAGCGAGCCGCCAACTATTTGAACGCGCCCCAAAAGGTGGTGTCCGCAAGGACCGAAGCCTGCCGGGGCTGCGGGACTATTCGAAAGAGATACCGTGGCCCCGGAACACAAAGGGCGATGAAGGAACATGGATGGGTTTTAGTCAGTAAAAGTCTGACACTCCCTCCTGCTCCGCCCAGAGCAGGAGAAGTCATTTGATGATTTCCCATCCGAAAAAAAAAAAAAAAAAAAAAAAGGGGTAGGGCAGACAAGACTACGTGGAGTCGGTTTTGGAGCGATTCGTTTCCGTCACTAACTTTTGTAGCACAACATGTTGACTTTTTAAGACAATATTTTAATTTTAAATTAAGGTTAAAAATGCTATTATAAAGAAATGGCAATTATGCCAAATAAAATTATTAAATTAATAAATTCTGCCATCTTCATAGTATGCCAAGTGATATGATACCAAATAATCGTCGCTCTTAATAAACGTTTTTCTAAACGAAATTATGCGGAATATGAACATTGCCAAAGGTAATTATGCAAAAATAAAATTCTGCCATTTTAAAAGCATGCCATTGTGAATTCGCACACACAAACATTCGACCAAAAAATAATTATTTTAAATAATTTTTATGCCTTCAAAATATTCGTATAAAGAAAATTATGCCAAGTGTGTTATGCCAAATAAATTTCGGAGCATCAAGATTCTGTCAGATAGTAGGAACCCGCTTAAAACGTGTACAGCCACTTTAGGCGTCGTTCACGTGACACCAGGCTTCACGTGTCCAACTTGTCTCCGCAAGTTGCATCGCAGGGAATATGCATGTAATAATAATAATTTTTCTTCACTTAAAGTGGATGCTCCAGGGTAGCCCAGGAAATTCAAATTTTCTTACGTTTTTTGCAATTTGCAGGTCAGTATCAGGTACAACAAAATATAATTTGAAAACGTAAGAAAATTTGAATTTCATGTGCTACCCTGGAACATCCACCTTAAATCAATAAAATGCAGTATTATCAACCCAAGAAAAGTATTAAAAGTTAAGTTCAACTACTGCTTGTCACTCAAAGATAATATTAAACTCCTGCAATTTTCTGTGACAGTTCAAACGTCCGTGACTGTCGCGGCCATGATGTGACGTTATTTACCTCAATCGGCCTTGTTTACATCTATTTTTTTGGCCTTAATAAAGTAATTTTACTAATTGTATGTCCTTTAATCAAGCAAAATTTGCGATAACGATATTATAATAAAATCTTAGTAAAACTTTACCTACTTTTCAAATGAAAGTATTTTTTGACACATAGACTTTGACGTCACTACAGGCGTTATCGAGGACGACGCGTTTTAAGAGTGCGTGCTCACCAAAAACATGCTAAATAAAACAACAAATAGTAGAATAAGTGATGTTTTAGAAACTTAACCAAGTGTAAATGCCACCGGAAAGGTATGAAATCCGCCATTGTATACAATTCCTAAAATAGATAGGAAATGTATGATATATTTTATAATATGCATTTTTCCTAGAATATCTATTAATACATTTCTTAAAAAGCGATCGGAAATGTGTTACATTCTTGATGTTCGTTCACACTTTAAAATGTTTAGCTTTAATTTTTTTTATACCGACTTGGGGCTCCCCGACAGCTATTTTTTTAAACCATTCAGAAAACCTGTCTATCAACCTAAAAAAAAAACCAACCCAAATTCAAATTTTGAAACAGTTATAGTCAGTTCTTAAACGTGTTTTATTTATTTTATTCACAGAGAGCATTCGTATTTTAAATTTCCTAGTATCATTTCGGAATTACATACAATTCCTAGGAAATGTGTGTATTAAAGAATCTTTGAAACATTATTTTACACATTTCCTCAGTAGGCTCGGAATTGTATACATTTCCTAGGAATTGTGTACAATTCTTAGATTTCATACATTTTCGGTAACATATATACCACAATGTTTTTATGCGCCAATACAGTGTAGTCCCGTTGTCCCCGTAGGACATGTCCCCGTTAAGCCCCTTTGTCCCCACAAAGGGATTTTAATAAAATAATTAATATTATTTCCCGCTGTCCCCGTTAATTTATTGTATACAACATGTAACATAATTAACGCACATCCTGAAATTAGTTTGTTCAGAATCGTTTACTGAATCGATTTCTATAATTTTTAATATAGGTTATTTTTTATCCCAAAAATAATTAAAGCTACGTAATTTATAGTCACACTACCCCTGTATAGTCCAAACAAACTGAAATGGACCGTAACTCAAAGCAATAAGACTTTTAAAAGTGCAGTTTTATTTGTATTAATACAAATTCCGCCATTCAATACAAAATAAAGAAAAATGAACCTTATTTCAAGTAAGTTAAAGTCGTTACAAATACAGTTAGGTAAACTTAGCGATTCAACCGCACGCACACACTAAACAGGCACTCGTTAAAGGACACAATAGATAAACCAACAAAATACAAAATATGTCATACTTGTTTTCGTTCCCTTTCTCGTGCAAATTAAAAACGTGGGATAGAGCGAGATAGACACCATGACACCGGGCGGCGTGGGCAATCAAAGCTAGCTTAAATAAATGTAAATAATATTTAGTCACGCGCGCCCTTCCTTAAAGAGTGTACCTATGCAAATAGTGTTTCGCGCGCGATGTCTTTTCAATAATTGACACAAAATGTTCAGTGAAATGTTGACTAATGGTGAGGACTGTGGCACGTTGTGGTGTGGTGATAATGTGGTTCATCCTGGCAGAACATTCAAGTCAACCAAAGGTATGGTACAAGAGTAGACCGCAGGGTAGGACTATGTTAGCTGCTACTCAGTGGTTTCTTGGACACGGAACGTTCCGTCCGAACACAGCCATCGACAGGGGAGCCGATTGGCGTACACGTACTCGTTTTCAAAACGAAATATGGGATTAATTCGAGGAGAATCCCCAATCAGCTGATGTGACGACTTTTTTTTGTGGGGACGTATTAAATCGTTAGTTTATTCTAGTGCGATAACAAGTGCCGAGGATCTAAAAAATAGGATGGTGAACGCTTTTGATAAAAAATGACGAAGTGCTTTCTAAATTAAAACATCAATTAGGAAAACGGGCATTAAAATGCATTGAACTTTCCTATTGAAGTTGAGTCGAGCGACGACGTTAACAGCTGATCTCGAACGCGAGCGAATACCTACTAGGCTAGCAAGACTCACACAGTCGCATACGTAGGTATGAGATCTACGTATGCGACTGTGTGCGTTCGTTGATTTGTACTGTGACTACAACATTCTTCCGGAATTAGGAAAACTACATAATTAATTAAATAATCATTTCTTATACATGTTTAATTAAAAATTCAGTGCATGTATTATGATTATAACATAATAAACTAATTGGGGTGTCTGAGGGTGTGCGTTAATTACGATACAATTTGTATATACTTTTTAAAGTATCGTTGTCCCCGTTGAGT
This sequence comes from Xestia rhomboidea, assembly GCA_963853795.1. Taxonomy (NCBI): domain Eukaryota; kingdom Metazoa; phylum Arthropoda; class Insecta; order Lepidoptera; family Noctuidae; genus Xestia; species Xestia rhomboidea. The sequence goes on along the minus strand of OY970776.1, from coordinate 4,755,140 downwards.
TATAATACCTATTGATGTTAAAATCTAACCTCTTAGGTTAAAACCTTTTCCAAGGGCGGCATGGGCTCCGGGCCGTAGGCCGAAGAAGGAGGCCGGCAGAGGCTCGGCACTTCGGGGACAGAAGTCAAAGAGTGTTATTTAATAAGCGAGCGCGGTTTTACGAACCCTTATCTTTGACGATATCTTTCGTTTTAGTTTTAGGCTTGCCGCGCGTACCCACGTTTAAAAAAGAAATACAAAATTTAAGTGGACAACAATACGTGAAATTTTAACTGTCCGTGGTCCCCGTTGCCCATAAATGTACATAAGGGGGACAACTGTAAGGAATTATGTGACGTTCTGTTGTCCCCGTGACGGGGACACAGATTACGGGGACAACTGGAATACAGGTCCCATACAAGATATTTTTTAAAGAGTTTTTTATTTCTTGCATATTCCCTATTCCTTTCGTTTCAAGAGGGGTTTGGACATAACTTAAGTAATATCATCTCTGTCTGGGGTGGCGCAGGTAAGGCCACATGTATTGATGCCAAAAGAGCACAAAGATCCGTCATTAAAGTAATGCTCAGGAAACCTTTAGCAGTATCTATAAGTATTTACCGATCCTCCGTGTCCAACAGATTTTTTAATTTAAACACACCGCCAATTAAAATCCAGACCAGACTAAACAGAGATAACCTCAAAACGTGCATTTAGAAGCTATTCTGCGATAAGAGAGCGTCTTGCCTTATGAGAGTTTGCTTGCGTAACGGCTACGTTACGCAAGCAAACTCTCTTATGGCAAGACGTTCTTCAAACTATTTACTATATATCAACGCATGTTATAACGAAACCGTAAAGAAGCGCAACATAGTATAGACCTCAAAATATTTGTGTGTTAAAAGATCATGAAAAACTGGCTCCTAACACGGAGAGTGTTAAGAGAGGATTATCTACAAATAGCTACATTTTTTATACACTGTTAATAGTAGTTTGCTTGTTTTTACTTGAATTTATTAACTGAACTTTTAGTTTTACTTCGTTAATAATCGCAGAGTACGACATATTTGGATATAACGAAAATTAAAAAAAACAACTCTGATCCCCGAGATATATCGGCGGCGGCGACCTCTCGCTCCCGGCTCTGGTTCAATCCATGGTCCGGAGCGAGACGGAATGGGACGCCGTCACCTCTTTCTGCGAAGCAGTCATGCTAGCGAAGGAGGTGGCGGTACGTGAGAGGGAGAGATCCCAACGTCCCGGCCACGTCGTGGCCACGAGGTGGCTTCCGGCCACCGTAGGCGCGGGCCTGTGGACGGGGAGCTATGGGCTAGCTCGCCGTCCGTCCGTCTTATGACGACAGGCCGTGTCGACGCCGTTTTGCGTTTGTGTTCCACGCGTGCCTCAAAGAGAGTCAGCAATAAAGAAGGGGTCCGCAAGGGCCGAAGCCTGCCGGGGCTGCGGGACTATTCGAAAGAGATACCGTGGCCCCGGAACACAAAGGGCGATGAAGGAACATGGATGGGTTTTAGTCAGTAAAAGTCTGACACTCCCTCCTGCTCCGCCCAGAGCGGGAGGAGGCATCTGATGATTTCCCATCCGAAAAAAAAAAAAATCCCCGAGATATAGACTATCGTCTTTTTTGGGGATCACCGTTCAAATTACTTGATTATTAATAAATAATTTGTATTTGGATCACGGAAGTTTCAGTACATACCTCAAAACATCCAGTTCCTCTTTGCAATGCTACTCTAAGCTTCAATTGACTCTGTGTGTGCATCACAGGTTGTGCGTACAAGTGTACGTCACGGAACTCCACGGATAACTGCTTCTTCGGAACACCCAGGGTCATAGCCAGGGTGTCCCAGACAGCTACCAGGGTTGATGCGAATGGATACACCGTTTTTTCTAGAAATAAAGACACATTTACACAATATTGCATTATTAGTCAATGTACCATTAACTAGTAGCAAAACTACAACGATCGTCGAAATGTATGGTAGAGCGTGATTGTTCCTGTGACTGCGTGAGATTGTGCTACATAATCATGTAGGACGTACCTATACAGTATTTTATATTAACAGTCAATGATGGCTTCAATACTGCAAAATGAATACTGCCCCTTGAAATGCCTACGCAGTTCTGTTTTTTGTTTCACCATCGTGAATTTATCAGGTGCCTTACTTAAAAAACAAAAATGGCGTTGAAAATTAGCATGATACCTCTGATGACGTGTCCTTTCAGATGTTCATTTTCCTTGTCGTGCAATGATATGGTATATGTGCAAGCTGCAGCCTTCCTTCTACTAGCACTAAGGTAGAGAGGCAAAGCCCTGAAAAATAAACATAAAAATACAGTGGTTACCAATTAATAGACGCCACTGATGGCCCAAACTCGTAGCCTAATCCTGGACCGATTCGATTCATATTGCCATCTACAGGTTAAGAAGAGGTGGTAACCTAACAAAATAACAGACCTAGACGTAGGAAGACTTCTTTTTAAATCGTATAAAGCTCCCACTATAGAGGACATTCTAAATCTGTTAGCATTGTTAATCAAAGCTAATAAAAAGTAATTTGAGTTACCAGCGATCTCCATGGGCCCACTCTATCAGGTGGGAAAGGAATGGTGTCCCAGTGGATACCGGCATCTCCACTTTTGGATAAAGTATTTGGACTTTCGGGTGATAGCCCTCTATGTATAATCTGGAAACAGAAACAGTAACTTAACAACGCAAGAAAGTAACTGATCTTACGCTTAGTTCATTCGTGTTCATAAGTACGGCGCTTTTATCCCAAGTACGCATATTTGATTTCAAACTCTGGGTTCCGAGCTGAGCATTCACCAAAGAGCTGCTTGTGCTGTAAGATTGTTAATTCGCAGCGGTGAGCAGTGCATTGAAGAAAACACCCGTGCGATCGACAGCTTACTCCATAGCCACGGTCCTATCGTTGCCCAAATAAAGAGGTAGTACAAAAATAATGCGAAAAAATAAAGAATAAAAGCCACTTACTTGCCAACTGCTTCAAGCAGCAGATATGTGCTGTCCGCGTGCCCTCTTCTGGTAAGCGCAATGTTCCTGCAGTTGGCCGGTAGAGACCGCTTCAGGATGGCTTGCAGTAGACCATGAGGAGCAACTTCTACCAGCACCGCGTTCGACGGTATGTGTTTCAAAGTTTCTTCAAATAGCACTGGGTTCTGGATAGGAAAATTAAATTTCAGAACTAAACCAAGTAATCAAAATAGGACAAGTAGAAAAAATAGTTTCGGCTTTTATGTAAATCATGCAGGTGATAACAAAGAGCTTATCTTTACAGGTTAACTCTTTCGTTTTAAATGGGAAGATTTCCTATTACCTAGTGGATTCTTACCAGAAGATTGTTAGTGTGGTACTCCGCAGACGAGAACTTAGCCAGAGGCTCTTCCCATCTATCAAATGGTACGGAAGTAGACACCCAGCGTTCACTTCGAGCCCTCGGAGACTTGATTACTTCGCTCAAATATTTCAGCAAACCGGGACCTGTTTTTAAAAATTATAATTAATGAAATAAAAGACATACGACTCCATATATGGTAAAATAAGAGTGTAATTTGCTCACCAGCATCAGCAATGTAACGTGAATGATAGGCGATGTTGGAACATGGTACTTCCTTTGCAAAAATGCCTTTAGCAGTCAACTCTGCGACGAACTCCTTCATGATATCCGCAGGTCCCGAAATGGTACTTGATTCAGGTCCGTTGTGACAAGCCACTTCAACCTCAGGAGGACACATTTTTGAAATCTAGAAAAAAAGTATGACGTGATTACTATATGAGTTCCAATGAACTTAAACGTAGTTAAGTTACAAAAAAATATAGGTGGAGGATTCGTGTCTGTAAAATGGAGTCTGCACACATGCCAGTTGGCTTTGGTGTGTAGAGTCCAAAAGATATACATTTTTTTAAATAGCTGATCGCATCTTCACTAGTTAGTGTTACACACTAACAAACCGGGTTTAAAAATACCTTTTCATATCCCACACCGATGGCAGCCATAGATCCTCTAATAAGCGGAGTCTGCAGCGACACCAGACCGCGGCTGTAAGCCGACAGAATCATCTCCTCTGCCGTTATACAACCGTCGGCGTACGCGCAGCCCAACTCGCCTACACTGTGACCTGAAGAAGACATCATTATTGGAGCTAGGTTTAACTTATACGTAAGAGAAAGGGAAATAAATAGCTGTGTATCAATTTTGGTGTGCGATAAAGTACACTAAGTATCTATTTTACTTTTTAAATAAGGGAAATAGTTAATCGCGCGAATAAAAATGTAATGGGCGACTAATATACTAAATAGGCGACTATTATACCAAATAAGCAACTATTTACCCGGTCATTGCGGCAAGGAGAACATAGGAAGCAAGAGCGACCGAAGCGAGCTCAGGACTTGTGTTACCCCGAAACGGCTAGAGCCGACATAAATAACGACAAAATCGCAAACTTTTGATCGCTAATTACTTACGAAAATATTCGGTTGCAATAACGATGCTTGTGAGAAACGCAAGTCTCTACTTCCAAGATGGGTTTCTCGCAAGCGTCGTTATTGCAACCGATTTTTTTAGGTTCGGAGAAGATGTTTGGGTCTAGCGGGCGGGCGAAGCGTGCGAACTAAGACTTCCGCATACCCATCGTGTTAGGTTACTTTAAACCCTGTAAATAGTTATAGGAGATTCCGCAACCGTTTAGAACCTCGCGCAGTTAGGGCTACGTTGACTATGCCTTATCGAATATTTTGTGGTTAATAAGTTTGTTTTAGTTTTTTTCTGAGGCTTTGAATTATTACACAGATCATATTGAACAACTAGTAACTTGTATTTGTATTTGCCCACTGTTTTTCTGGAGTTGCTTTGTTGTTTCGTACACTTGTTACAGAAATGATAGTTTTACCGATAATGCCATCAGGCACCAGTCCAAGTTCCCGAAGCACATCAGTCAGTCCTATTTGAATAGCAGCTATGCCCACGAACGAGTGAAGAATGTTGTCGAATATAGTCTTGTCGGGCGAAGTAACTATATGGACTATATCGATGCCTTTTGGCTCCAAAGTTTGTCGGCACCTGAAAGTAACATTTGTTAATAATACAGATTATGTTGGACAGAAATAAGAATACAGTATCATTAATTGTATCTTTAAATCTATTTACTCTGATTTAGATTTCTAAAGCAGTGGGCTATAAGAAAATATTCAAATATCTACCGTTCGATGGCAGCAGCAAAGATCGGTATGCGCATGAGTTGCGCGCCCATACCCGCCCACTGCGAGCCCATCCCGCTGTACACGAACCACAGCGGCCGTCGCGCGTCGTCGAAGTACGCCGACTCTTCACATTGACTGACAGTCTCTTCTCCGTACGTTTCTAGAATGAAGAAGCAAAACAGCAGCTCACTTGAAAGCAATAATTATTTATTTAATTTTAAAGAAAGCTTACAGACTAACAACAATCTTGAATATTATCCATAAGTATATAGTGACATTTGCTAATTACAAGCTTCCACATGCATTATATCTAATTAGTTATGAGTTACTTGCGTTGACCAGTTACACCGATTTAAGTAAGTAAACAGATTACAATGTAGACATATATGTTACGATAATATACTAAGTATGCCAAGTCATGCAGTATCAAAATCAAAATTAAAAGCTATTTATTATTGTCACCAAAATACTCATTGCTTAGAATCTTTCTAATTTTGTGTGCGCTGGTGCAAAATAAATCGATATCCAGGTGTGATGGTAAACTATTGAGAGCTATAACAGTACGTATGTCGAAGGCGTTGCGCCTGTACTTTGTGGATGCGAATGGTATACATGGAGTAGAGGCCGTTTTCTCAGGTTGTTAAGATTAGTGCGAAGAAGCATTTTGCTGAGTAGTTCGGGAAAATCAACCGAGCCGTTTGCGATGTTCACTAAAAAACAGACATCACTGATATTACGCCTTACTTCCAACGGTAAGAAATGATTTCGCTTACAACGGTGTTCATAGTCGACTGAGAATTGCCCAGCCTTATAGTCTAAGTACCGCAAAAATTCCTCTGAACAGACTCAATACGAGATTTGTAAATCTCATATTGAGGGTTCCATACTTGAGAAACGTACTCAAGGTGGCTACGCACTAAGGAACAATAAAGAACTTTTAATGGTTTTTGGGAAAGAAAGCTAGAACAAGCTCTAATAATGAAGCCCAAGCTTTTGAACGCCTTGTTGACAACTGTTTCTATATGATCAAAAAGCAGCTTGCTGTCGTGTACCACACCAAGATCCCTGATACTGGTTTCCTTACTTATGTAAGTACCATCTAGTGTATACCCTGGGCCAATAATAGATTTCTGGCGAGTGAATACTACGTGAAAACATTTTGATACATTAAGTTGTAATTTGTTGGTTTTGCAATATTGTACGAATCTGTCAAGGTCTGACTGAAACAGCTCCGTATCAGATAATTCAATTCAATTCAATTCAATTCATTTATTTAGTCAGACATAATAATATCCATACAGTAGCACACAAATTCGACAAAACATAAATAATAATAATAGTTTAATAACATATTCAAAATCAAAATCTGCAAAGTACAATAATAATTCAAAATAAAAATGAGGAATTTAATTTATGCATAATTAGAGAGTTGTTGTTGTTTAATAATTAATTTAATTTAAAATAACAAAGTCAATTAGATTTAATAGATTAATAATTGTCATTAACATAATAAATATAAATAATCAAGAACATCCTAACAAGAATAACCAATAACCACTAATTATCTCCCCCAAGCCTTAAAAATGGGCGCATGTAAGGCCAACCCATGCCGCATGAATGGCCCGTCTAACCTGTCGGCGACGACGGCGAGAGGCTGTTGCCGCTGACCCTCACTCTGCCCGCTATCGAGGCTGCCCTCCTGCGCATAGTGGCATAAAAACAGTCTACGCGCACATTGGCAATAATAATATAATAATGATAATGTGCGTATGGACTTTAAAACCTTCATAAATCATCTGCATATAATAAGATAATGTGAGTTTCTAAAGCATTTTTTTATGTCCGAAATAAATATTGTAAACAATAACGGTCCTATGATTGAGCCTTGGGGCACTCCCGATGGGACAGATTTCCATCCAGACATGTATCCACGTAAAACTACAGCCTGCGTTCGATTCTCTATGTACGATGAAATCCACCGGTATATATATATCACCGTGAATTCCTGCGGAAAATAGTTTCTGAAGAAGCCCTCGATGATCTATACGGTCAAAACATTTGCTGTAGTCCGTGTATATCACCTGGCATCGTTCTTCCATCCCAGTGGTTATAATTTCATTGGATAGTATCAGGTTGGAGGCGGTTGACCGTTTTCTGAGGAAACCATGTTGTTCGTCGCCGAAATGGCGTTGCATAGGTGAGTAAACCTCCGTGTGTACTACTCGTTCAAGAACTTTAGAGAAAAGACATAATTTAAATATGGGGCGGTAGTTTTCTATTTGAGACTTCTTTCCCTTTTCAAAAATCGGTGTAATAAAGGCCGATTTCCACATCTTCGGGACAATACCCTCCCTCAACGACCGCTCAAACAGCACACAGACTGGCGCCACCAGGCTCTTTGGACAATTAATTATGAATATGGGGGGTATCAAATCTGGCCCACCAGATTTAGATAGCCTATAAGTAGCTTGTGTACCGTCTCCGGACACACGCTGACCGTACTCAGGTTCACCGAGCTAGCAGGATGAATATTGTTATTAACATCCAGATCGTCAGATTCTGAGTCAGGTTCTTGGAAGGTAGACTGAAAGTAAGTGGAAAAAAGCTCAGTGATACCCTCCCCGGTGTCTGCGGAAGAGTCCATGTAGTGTAACACGTTAGGTAATGTATTACCACTTCTTTTGCTTTTGATATACGACCACAAACATTTAGGATTTTTGGCGATTGAGGATTCTATTTTTTCCATATAAGCATCAAAACAAACCGCCTCTAATTCCTTAGCTCGGTTCTGCAAGAGAGAAAAAGAGTGGTAATCGGATAAGTTGCCGTAATTTTTGTGTTTGTTATGGTATTTGTGTTTTTCTTTTAGTATTTTTATTAAAGCACTAGTGTACCAGGTGGGGTATGTTGATTTTTTACATGGTTTAACGGGAATGTACAAGTCTCTGAGCTCGTATAGCTTGGTATAGAAAAGGTTAAGGGCTTGGTCCAGGGATCCAGCAGGCAACAACATATTCCAGTCCATAAGATCTAGTGCAGACGTAATTGCAGTGTAATCGCCTCGATGGAATATATATTTTGTGTTAGGTTTCTCAATAAGTTTATGAACTTCAACGAAATCAGCGTTAATAATCAACGGTTTATGGTGTACATCAACAGGCACCGCCAGGGGGTCATCACCTACGCGGGAGTCGTGCGGTCCATGGCCCTTTACGGGGCCCCGGTGTGGGCGCGTTCATTGAGGCGGCGTGCCGCCCACCATTTGAACGCGCCCCAGAAGGTGGTAGCCGTAAGGCTGGTCCGGGGGTAACGCACGATCTCCCGCGAGGCGGCGAACCTCCTCGCCGGATTGCTGCCATGGGATCTGGAGGCGATAGTCCTCGCGCGCCTACACGACTGGCGCGCGGAGGCGCTACGCCAGGAGGAAACTCCGCTGCCGCGGCAAATTGTCGCTCAGCGGACGGACTTCCGGCGGGATCTCATGGCGACATGGAGAGAGCGACTGTCGCAACCCCGTGCAGGGCACGCCACAATAGTGGCGATAAGTCCCCTCTTTGAGGAGTGGCTGGAGAGACGCCACGGCGTCCTCACCTTCCGCCTGACGCAGGTTCTTACCGGACACGAATGTTTCGCTAAATTCCTGCTGCGAATCGGGCGGGAGGAGACGCCCTGGTGTTTCCATTGTGAGGATCGACCGGAGAACACGGTGGAGCACACTGTGGAGGTGTGCCTCGCTTGGGCGGAGCACCGCCGTGTCCTCGTAGCGGCGATCGGCGGCGGCGACCTCTAGCTCCCGGCCTTGGTTCAATCCATGATCCGGAGCGAGACGGAATGGGACGCCGTCACCTCCTTCTGCGAAGCAGTCATGCTAGCGGAACGGGACAGGGAGAGATCCACACGTCCCGGCCGCCGCGGGAGACGCCCCGGGCGTCGGGGGCCACGTGGTGGCTTCCGGCCACCGTAGGCGCGGGCCTGTGAACGGGGAGCTATGGGCTAGCTTGCCGTCCGTCCGTCTCATGACGACAGGCCATGTCGACAGCGCGTTCGTGTTCCACGTGTGCCTCAAAGAGAGTCAGCAACAGTGAAGGGGTCCGCAAGGGCCGAAGCCTGCTAACTATTCGAAAGAGCTACCGTGGCCCCGGAACACAAAGGGCGATGAAGGAACATGGATGGGTTTTAGTCAGTAAAAGTCTGACACTCCCTCCTGCTCCGCCCAGAGCGGGAGGAGTCATTTGATGATTTCCCATCCGAAAAAAAAAAACGGGGGTCATCACAATCGTTTACTTTTATTGCGCTATTTGAGAAAACAAGATCTAATAGTTTACCGTTGACGTTACGCTCACTATTAAACTGGGACAAGTTACACGCATTTGTGTCAAAGAAATCCAAAATACATCGAACGGACACATTCTCAGGATACAATCCAGAACTATCGCCAGACTGCTGCCATTCCACATCGCCGCTGAAGTTAAAATCCCCTGTTATTATAAATGTATCCAAGGGATAGGCGGATACTAAGTAGTTAAGTTTGGCGTGGAAGTTTTGTAATGAGTTAAGTACGAGTTAGCAACATTTTCTTTGCACAAATACAGGCCACAGATATTAATATTGTAACTTACCGCTGGTCTAGATCGCTTCAGAACGATGGATACCCATATATCTTCGGCCGAGGTACGCCAGTCACATCTTTCCACAACGGTCAGGTCATTCCTCACCGCGATCAACTCCGCCTCCTCGTGTCTGTGCTGTTCGATAGTAATCCCGGTCCCGCCTCCAGGCAAGATATCGTCCATCAAACAACTCACTGTTACTAATACACTAACCATGTTTCCGTAAATATAATAACATCATAAGAATTCATGCAAACGTTACGATATAAGCCGTTAGTTTTTGAGCGCAAACCTCGTACATTCTGATAATATATATTAATAATTTTTGAGCTTAGCAACAACAGTATTATAAACTTTAATAAGATAATAAAATTTGTAGTGAATTAAGTAAATCGTTTAATCTATACGAATGCATAGAACACCAACAATAATAAAGTATGATGAAGGTAGAAGACATAAACTGGTAGAAATCTATTAGGCACAGGGATGCACAGTGAGTAAAAACACGGAACTTTGAAACACTCGCAACGAATGGGTTAAGATAAGGAACAAAAGAAGCGACACAGGCCCGGTAGGTCACAACTGGGTAGGCTAAGTAAATAGAATTGCACTGTAAAGTAATGAAAATAAGGGCCAATTTGGCACAACGACATCAAACAACATTATAGATGAATTTACATTAGAAATGAATTTACGCGGCACTATTGAGCGACACAATACTTGGTGGAATACGCTAGTAGCACTCACCTGCGCACGGTTCTCAAACTTACTTTTAATGCTTGGTACTGCGCGACCAGTCTTGGACATTTTGTTTATATTTATAGGTTTAGATTGGTATTAACATGATTTTATTTTATTTTTATGAGGTCTTTTTGGGATTTTACTATTGTAGGAAAAGTGTCGGCCTTTCTCGCATGTATTTTGGAGTGTTTGGCGACTGAGTGTCAGGTGTTCATTGACGTAAATTTCCGTTAGTTTCCAGGTAGGTTTATTTGCCCTGTAGTTAAAGGAGTAGTCTTGAAAAGAAGTCTCGCAGCAACAATAAAGTCCTCCTTCACGTAACGGTTGCAGAAACTCACTATGATAGGTTTCGTTTGATCTTTCTCGCGGGTTGGCACCCTAGTTATAAAGTTTATCTGGGCCTTAGACACGGGATAATCAATTTTAGTACCAATTTTGCAGATGATTTTAAACAGGTTCTCGTGTTTGTTCTGAGGTAGACCTTTTATTTCTATGTTTTTCAAGCGAGTCCATTGCTCTTTAGCATTATTATCTTCCTCTAGCTTGTCCAAGCGAGCTTGAAGGATGACCACCTGTTCATGAACCTTCTCGACGTGTACAAGGCGCGCTTCCATCTCTTTAATTTTCACGTTGAACTCCTTTAGCTCCTTATTTGTTTCACTTACTGATGACTTTAGATCAGCAAACTCCCTACGAAGCGAAGTAATCTCTTCTTTTAAAATTTCTAGAGGAGCTAGTTTCTCAGCGAGTGCTCTTATCTCACTAAGGATAACCGATTCCGTTTCCAGCCTTGGTGACAATGGGAGTTGAGTAGTGGCAGCTAACACTGGAGGTAGAGTATCGGCAGCTATTTTACATTTGCTGCAGCGCCACGTCACACAGTGGGCCAATACTGAAAATTAGTGGACTTAGGCAACAAAGTTCCAATATCGATGCGATTTTTTTATAAATGATGTGTTATGATATTCCTGACAACTTTTACTCTTGTGAAATTTCTTCTAAAGTTGATAGTTTGTCTGAAAAAAAATTAATTAGATTTTTTTGTATGGAGCAAATCACGTTTATTTTTTTTTCTTCAATTGTGCTAATATGTTGGGTGTGTGGCGTGAGTATATGATAGCTAGGGTCATTCTCTATCCACTAAAAAAAAATCAGCGCCGGCCATCCGCGGCAGCGCGAGTTATCATTCAGTAAAAAAAAAAATGTTTTGTAAGAATTTTTTTGCCATTTAATATAAATTCAAAGAATATATTTTGTCTCATTTGGCTGTTTTGACCTTCTTTTTAGTTAAATATATGTATAGTTTTAATAGCGCATAGGTTATTATTGCATGTTATCGGTAGCACCTGCATTGTGATTGATGACTCATTTGTTAGTGCGCTCGGCTAAGCGCATAACTAATGAGTCATCGAAAAATGCTCGTCTCTGATTGGCTGAATAATTTTCACTCACTGGTATATCCACTACTTGAGTACACAGAAGTGTACACTGACTATAAATTCATTAAGTCCATCTAGTTTCGCTTTTGTCGCTTATTTGTGAACACAGTGAAATACTTTTATATTGACATTAGAACTATGGCTGGATTTTGTACCAACCTAGATCTTTTTGTGAAATTAAGAAGTGGCGGTGATCTGAAAAATCATATGTTTCTATATGAAAGTATCATTTCTGTCTTGTTTTCACTTGTCTGGTGTCACTGTCACTGTCTTGGTGTCACCGAAGTTTCTGAAGAAGGCAAGAACCGAATCAAGCAGTTCTGTCGACTTTTTTGTGTAAATCTAAATACAAAGTGGATAAAGTCAAGTAGAAATCAAAAAACTTTTATGAATCGTGTTATTAATCGCAAGTGGTTGGAAAAAAGCATCAACTGGCCTGTTTGTGACAGTGTTGACCTGAGAAGTGAGATGGGCTTTTCGGACGCAGCCTTATCTGAGTCTGTGGAAATAGATTCCCATGTTCCTACTCTTGCAGTATGTACTGCGGAAGCGGGAACATCTACAGAAAAGGACCACAGAAAACCGTTCGAAGAGTTAACTAACAAGCAAAAAAAAAGACGTTCTACTTCTATAGTAGAAGAAAATTCCGAGGAAGAGTTGCAGCACTGGTACATAACAAAATTGAAAGACAACGGCAAAACGAATCTGGCAAAAGTGGTCGAATACCTTTCCAGTAATCCAGATGCGCTATCCGAAGTAGACGAGCGACTATTCAAAAAGCAGAGCTTAAGTACTGTCTCTGAAGATAAGTGTTTAGCTCTATAAACATCAGTTCCGCTCTCGAAATGGAAGTACTCAGCTCTTCGACAATTTCTGAAAGAAGAAAACTGTGCTGCCTTTCCATCTTATTCAAAGCTTGTAGATGCCAAGAAAAGATGTTACCCACCACAAGAGAGTATGGAGATTACCGAAAAAGGAGCTCAGATTAAATTGCAAGCGCTATTGGACCACACTGTGGAGAGGATTTTACTAGATATGAATTCTGTTGATAGGTCTCAAAATGTAGAACTCAAGTTGACCTGGAAATGGGGACTTGATGGTTCTTCGTCGCAGAGTAATTATAAACAGAAAACGTCAAACACCGCTACAGAGTTCGATGATTCATCAGTAGTCATGATAAGCACATTCCCACTTCGGCTAGTGTCAACTAGCCCATCATCTGGGAATCAAAATATAGTTTGGGAGATCCCCACACCTTGATCAACTCTGTACTGTCGACCAGTGAAGTTCACTTTCACTTCGGAGACAGCTGATTTTATAAAGTCTGAAGAGTCTGAGATGAAAAAACAAATTGATGAACTAATATCTACACAGTGTGGAAATATTATTGTATCACATGAATTGCATATGACCATGATTGATGGAAAAGTGGCCAATATTATTGCTGAAGTACCATCATATGCAACGTGTCCCATTTGCTTGGCAAAACCGAGCGAGATGAATAATTTAGACGCTTTGACTTCCAAACCACTTCGTGAAGAAATTTACAAACAAGGAATTTCTTCACTGCGTATGAAGATTCGGTGTATGGAATGTCTTCTCCATACATCTTACAATCTGGATTTTCAACGATGGACTGCTCGAGGCGAACATAAGGCTTTGAAACAAGCTAAAAAAAATACCACGCAACAAGAGTTTCGTGAGCAAACTGGAATGCTGATTGATATAGTCAAACAGGTATGTATTTAATTTTCGCTCTTTCTATGTTGTTTGTGTATTATATGTCTATGTATTGTATATTACAGTATTTTTTTCCCATTTTAGGGTTTTGGAACTACAAATGACGGGAATACTGCGAGGCGCTTTTTCCAAGATTACAAAAGATCATCCAGAATAACGGGAATTGATGAAAATCTGATTTTCCGTTATTCTACAAGCCATATCATCAGGCAAAAACATTGACTGTGAAAAATTTAGAAGATACTGTAGAGAAACAGCTGATGTGTACGTGCAACACTATTCGCGGTACTACATGCCAGTTAGTGTACATAAACTTCTAATGCACGGTGCAGACATCTGTAACCACTTTGGTGTTTTGCCAATCGGTAAGTCAAAAATAAATATAGTTTGATGTATTATTTGACTCGATTGCGTTTTGAAATTAAAATGTATGTACTTTTTCGTTTTAGGTACCTTATCTGAAGAAGCTTCGGAAGCCCGTAATAAGGACTTTAGAAACGTCAAGGAGAGGCACACTCGGAAAACGGGGAGAATAGCAACAAACAAAGACATCCTCCATAGACTTCTAATAAGCTCTGATCCCCACATATCCTACATAAGGCCTAAAATAACGAAACAGGTTCATAATGAGTTGTTGCCTGAAGTAATTCAGTTGTTACAGACTACTGAGCCTCCCTGTGACAGTGAGATTATGGACGAAGAAGATTGCCTCATAGCAGAGTCCGAAAATTTGCCGGACCCACTAGCAACCTGAAACTTATTACGATATTTATTCAACAATAGATAACGTGCAGTTAAAAAAATAACACAGCCAATCAGAGACGAGCATTTTTCGATGACTCATTAGTTATGCGCTTAGCCGAGCGCACTAACAAATGAGTCATCAATCACAATGCAGGTGCTACCGATAACATGCAATAATAACCTATGCGCTATTAAAACTATACATATATTTAACTAAAAAGAAGGTCAAAACAGCCAAATGAGACAAAATATATTCTTTGAATTTATATTAAATGGCAAAAAAATTCTTATAAAACATTTTTTTTTTACCGAATGATAACTCGCGCTGCCGCGGATGGCCGGCTCTGATTTTTTTTTTAGTGGATAGAGAATGACCCTAGCTATCATATACTCACGCCACACACCCAACATATTAGCACAATTGAAGAAAAAAAATTAAACGTGATTTGCTCCATACAAAAAAATCTAATTTTTTTTTTTTCAGACAAACTATCAACTTTAGAAGAAATTTTACAAGAGTAAAAGTTGTCAGGAATATCATAACACATCATTTAAAAAAAAATCGCATCGATATTGGAACTTTGTTGCCTAAGTCCACTAATTTTCAGTATTGGCCCACTGTGCGTCACCCAGCTTCCGGTATCCGGCCTCAGTTATTCCAGCACAGTGGAAGTGTAGTTCTTGATTACATATTGTGCAATGAACTCCATCGGATAGTGGTTCCTCACGGGCGCCGCACTTGTATGAGTTCATGACTAATTCGGTTTTGTATATTCAGTTCGCAAAAGTTTGAGATACGCTGGAATAATGGTCAAACGCAATAGATGTGGGTAATAGACTACAGGCCCGTCCAAAAAATGGATGGTTCATATGAACCACCAGGTGACGTATATAGGACGATATAAGAGCATAAAATAATAAGATTCAGCACTATGCCGTCACTAGTAAGCTGTCCAACTGAGTGCTGGTGAGAATTCAAAAGTGCAGGTAGAGTAAGTACATTTTGGTCATATGTTTTTATACGGCATTTTTACCATCGAAAGATCCATGAAAAATAATAAGAAAGCGCGCAGTACCGTAAAAAAATGGTGCGCCACAAAGTCGGTAATTTTTTTTGATTTTCTGACAATTTCCAGGGTAAATTTGGTCATTTCATTCTGTACGGCATCTGTTTCATACTGTTTCAATACAGCTTCTAATCCA
Source organism: Xestia rhomboidea (assembly GCA_963853795.1). Classification (NCBI taxonomy): domain Eukaryota; kingdom Metazoa; phylum Arthropoda; class Insecta; order Lepidoptera; family Noctuidae; genus Xestia; species Xestia rhomboidea. Next base: position 4,739,445 of record OY970776.1, on the reverse strand, counting down.
TTGTTTCGCAACGCCGTACAAAAATCATGCGACAAGGGGAAAAAATCGAGGGTTGCAACCCCCTCTCTTTCCGTGGTCCGGGGGTTGATTTGAAAAAGTACGGCTTCGGTTCCAAAACATTACCTAGCACTCAAAAGTACTATTCAAAATAATGCCGTCAAAAAATTATTGTTCATTTGAATGTATATTAATAATTATCTTAATTTCATGGTATACTTGATTTATAAAGCTGTAAAATCATTTGACTCTGTACGGCAACTTTGTTTTTAACATGATATTGTAAAATATAATTGTTATATAGCATTGCCGTTTAAAAGAAACTGTTCTAAAAAAAATTATAGAGAAATACAAAAACTGTTTTTTTTTTTAATTATTGCAAAAGTTTAAATATTCATAGATTAATAAAATATAGCAATTTTCTACATTTTTCCCTTGTTTTAAATAGTATTAAGATAAATAAATATTAGGAAAAAATTATGCCGTACATTTTAACGCAGACCATATCTTTTAGGCTGATGAAAATGACACTACCATTTTAAAGGGTGTAGTACTTTATGGCCATCTAAAACGGTACGGTATTAACATATTTTTGAAGAGAACAATTGATAATATGATAAAATCACTATGACGTCCAACTGAAGTGAAAGGGTATGTATATAATATCCATGAATTGAAACTGTAAATCCCAGTATCAACAGTTTTGTATACTTTTTGGTTAGATATATACTTCAAACATTATTGATACATGTATATTTTATAATTGATTTGTTTCATTGTAATGATGAGAATAAATAAAACAACTATTTTTAAAAAAACCGATATTTTTAAAGATGATAATACAAAATAAGGTTTTTATTTAAATTATTCAGTATCGGAATCAGCCGCTGAGTTGTTATCGGAATCAACGTCTTCATCGACGTCCGAATTATTACGTCATGGGGGATAAATGGGTTAATGCCGTATAAAAATATATCGTCATGAATTTCACCATACATTTCGTTACTTATATGGATTTTTCTTACATTTCGTTCTATGGATTTTTCCTTGAGTTTTTTTTCCCCTACAAACCTTTGGACCAACGAAAATGTACGGCATGTAAAAAAATATTATCTATGCATAAAATACTTTCAAAATAAATTAATTTTATGTTGTTTCAAATCACCCCCCGGACCACGGAAAGAGAGGGGGTTGCAACCCTCGATTTTTTCCCCTTGTCGCATGATTTTTGTACGGCGCGGCGTTGCGAAACAATGGATTAGAAGCTGTATTGAAACAGTATGAAACTGATGCCGTACAGAATGAAATGACCAAATTCACCCTGGAAATTGTCAGAAAATCAAAAAAAAATACCGACTTTGTGGCGCACTATTTTTTACTTACTATTTTTACGGCACTTATTATTTTTCATGGATCTATCGATGGTAAAAATACCGTACAAAAATACATGACCAAAATGTACTCACTCCACCTGCACTTTTGAATTCTCACCAACACTCAGTTGGACAGCTTACAAGTGACGGCATAGTGCTGAATCTTACTATTTTATGCTCTTATATCGTCCTATATACGTCACCAGGTGGTTCATATGACCCATCCATTTTTTGGACGGGCCTGTAGTCTATAACGAAAGTGACCGTACGGCACAGCGCTTACGATGACCCTGTAAAATGTTAAAATAACCGAGTCAAATTGGGACTGGTGAAGGGATGATTAATTAAAGCTGCTGGATAAGAGTGGTCGAGAATTGATTAGGTGATGTGAAATGCTTACGATGATGATGCAGAGGCACGTTAAGATATTATTATGAAATTTACTTAAAATGATGAATCCTCTGCCCAAATGTCCACGAATGTTTGTCTGATGGATGTTGTGCAACAGAGCCAACTCCTCAGGATCTATCGCGCGTGTCTTCAAGTTCTCAAATACTTTCCGTACAGCAGTGTCTTGTCGCGCCGATATAGTCACAAGATGTGCGATACTACTGTTGTAGCGAGACAGATCCTGGAATAAAATTTAAATATTTTAAATTAGGAATTTGACAAAGAGGATTGATTAGACACACTCAATCAATCAATCAATCAATCAATATCTTTATTGTGGATCATAGGTAGGTACATAATACAGGTCTTAAATAATTAGATTGTGATCAGCTATGTCCCGCCCATTGGGCATACAACAGTCAATTACATGCAAATTACATGCATTATTACATTATTGGTACACAATTATTGAAATGTCACATGGAATAAAGAGAGTAAATCAGTCGCCCACCGAACGCGTCATGACTGAGGGAGACTGTATTGGAGTAGAGATTTGTCTGATAGGAAGTCTTTTATAGAGTAGTAGCATTTGTTTACTAGCAGATCATGAAGATTCTTTTTAAATTTAGTTATATCTGGAATTATTCTAATAGGCCCCGGGATATTATTGAAGATGCGCGAAGCTGTACAGAAGATACTTTCATTCATTAAATGAGTCTTGCTAGCTACTGTGCGCAATTGGTCCTTACGCCGTATACGAGTGTGGTATTCATACAACTCAATATTATTCTTGACAAATATTGCGGTTTCAAATATATAGATACATGGTAGTGTCAATAGGTTCACTTTTTTAAAAAATGGCTCACATGAGTCAGTTTGATGTAAGTTAAATATAGCTCTTATGCAACGTTTTTGAGCAGTGAAAGCCCGCTTCTTATCAGTACTGTTGCCCCAAAATATAACACCGTATCTGAGGGTGGAGCTTACATATCCGTGGTAGGCTGTTAGTAAAGAGGATTGACTTGCTATTTTCGCTAATCTGTAAAGTGCATATGAAAACTGTCCCAGCTTTTTGCATACATGGTCAATATGTAATTTCCAATTAAGTTTTTTGTCAATATGTAGCCCTAGAAATTTTGTTACTTCAGTTTCTCCTATGGTGTTATCTACGTAACGGATTTTTAAAGTACCCGTTCGCCTAGTACGTATTTTAAAATTCATTATTTTAGTTTTGTCAATGTTAATCATTAAGTTATTCGTTTTAAGCCAGTCTATAATTAATAATAATGTTTGGTTAATGTCAGATTCTAAATTAATTTTATCGTCATTAGCAAATAGAACAGTGCTATCATCAGCAAATAGTGTAATGTCATGTTTAGTTACCGAAGGCATGTCATTTATATAAACAAGGAAGAATAAAGGACCCATAATACTCCCTTGGGGAACGCCGAATTTGGCAGTTCTAGTTTCAGAAACATATACTTGTTCGGTTTTAGTAGTGGGATTTATCCTCCTTACTTTTGTGAGCTGTTGTCTGTTGTTAAGGTATGATTCTATAAGGTTGTACACATTACCTCTCACTCCATATGCATACATCTTTCTTAAGAGGATCTTGTGGTCAACTCAGTCAAAAGCCTTCGATAGATCCATGTATAGCGCAACAGCCGGCAGCCCTTTGTCCAGGTTGGACATTACCTTATTTAAAAAGTTATATATTGCCATGTTAATGGATTTGTTTTTCCTGAAGCCATATTGGCTGGACGTTAGAATATTGTGTGATTCAAAGAAAGTATAGAGACAATTATACATCACCTTTTCAACAATTTTTCCAAAAATAGGTATCAATGCTATGGGCCTATAGTTATTCATATTTGTTTTATCTCCTTTTTTGAATACTGGCTTTATAATAGATATTTTTAGTTTATCTGGAAATATGCCTTCTTCTATACATAAATTAACAATGAAGCTTAGCGGTTCAGATATAATATGTGCTACATCTTTAACAATATTTGTCGTAATGCTATCGTGACCAGCACTGTTTTTATTTTTTAGAGCAATTATTAGTTTATTAATCTCATCAGGGGTAGTCGGTGGCATAAAAATTGAATTAGAATTATATGTCAGTTTTCGGGAGGATTTTTGGGGTACACTAGTATTATTATTATTATTGATGTCAAGAAAAAAGTCATTAAATGAGTTCGCGATAACTTTAGGATTATTTATTATTTCATCATTTATAATTAATTGATTTACGCCTTCTTTTGGATAATTAGTTTTGATCTCATTTATGACCTTCCAAGTAGCTTTATTCTTATTTCTGGCAGACTTAATAAAGAAGTCGTTTTGAGATTTTTTTGTCAGCCTGATTATAGTTTTAAACCTCATTGCATAAGCTTTGAATGTAGTTTTGGTGGCTTGGTTTGGATTATTCCTATATTGCCACAGTAGTTGGCATTTACGTTTGCTGCATATTTTTACGCCACGCGAGATCCATTTCGGTCTAGATCTGTTTTGTATCCTGATTTTCTTTACAGGAAAACAGAGATCGTACAACATAATGAAATTGTCATAGAATTTGTTGTAGGCACTATTCGCATCCGTGCAACTATAAACGTCACTATTGGTTAGCTGTTTTAAATATTTTATAAATAATGCTCTATTATCTTGTGAGTAATCCCGCTTCAATATATACCAATATTTTATGTTGCAGGTCTTTTTGACCGGAACCTTTATGATTTGCGCATTATGATCTGATAGTGCTAATTCCTTGATAGTGCCTTTGCATGCTCTTATGTTATGGGCTATGTTGTCTATGCACGTTTTACTAGCAAATCGCGTTACTTGATTGAATTTTAGTGTCAAATTATATCTAGTTAAGAGTTCTACAAATTCACTAGAGAGCTTAGTGTGCTTCAAAGTATCTATGTTGAAGTCTCCGCATATTACAATCTTTTTGCCGTTTGAACATAACTCATTTAATATTTTATTTAAAGTTGAGAAGAAGCTGCCTATGTAACCAGCAGTGTTGTTTGGAGGCCTATAGATACATAGAACAATTATTTGGTGTTCCAAAATCTCGATTGCAGAGCATTCTAATGTGTTGCTTATTGAAAGTTTTGTGATGTTATGAAGAATTCTATATTTCATATTATTTTTAATAAGTATACAGGAGCCTCCGTGTCTGCTACTTCTCATATAATAAGACGCAAGTTTAAAATTTGGAATTGTGAGATACACTTCGTCACCGTCTGTCATGTTGTGTTCAGTGATACATAGTATGTCAACAGGATTGTTCTGGGTAGCTAACTCATTAATGCAAACAGAAAACATATCAGATTTATTGAGCAGTCCATTAATATTTTGATGAAGGATACAGACAAATCTATAAACGAAATAAATTATTCGAGTTTGGATTTTCGATATTTTTACATTCCAATTCACAGTGTTCGTTACTTAGTTCATTTAAACAGACTGTATCGATTCTACTATCCATTAGATTTTGGTTGGAATCTAGATTAACTTGTATATATTTGCTTTCAAAAGACTTTTTGTTTTTAATTTGACACAGTTGTTCATATTGGATTGCTTTGAAATGGTAATGAATACACAAGATTTCTTTTAATAATGAACGTGCAAGATTTAGTACATAATTGCGTCCACTTGGTGGAAATCTAGTGTAATTCATGTCCATGAACAATACATTTTTATATTTCTTAGAGATAAACCGTAGTAAATAGTTAATTTTTGATTCTTTTAGAAATCTATTGTTTGGTACTTCACTTATAATCACATTTGTATTTGCAGTTGACGATAACCAGCAATGAAGATTTATGTCAATATCGTAGGGGTTTTTATCACAGCATCCGCCTAATATAATCACGTAGTCGCTTCTTGTTAGTGTGCTGATTTCGCTCTTTGAGCATTCCAAGACATCACTCAGTGCAGCACCTGGTTTCAGATAGGAAGACACGATGTACTCTGATCCAAGCAGGTTTTGTAGCATGTTTCGTAAACCACGACCTTGTCCATCTCCTAGGATAATTACCCTGTGTTTATTGGGCTGTGGCCTAACTGGTGGGCTTTCCGTATTTAAAGCACACTGTGTTTTCCTACTCATTTTATTCTTTACGTAACAATTTTGGCTTTCCAATTGTTTGTCCGCATTGCATTCGGATTTGACCTGCTGGGATGTACATGCGCTGGGGCTACTTGTGCAAGTACTTTTAGCTAGTCGTAGAGGAGAATGCCGAGGAGTGTTTACTCTCATGCTTAATATTCGTCTCGAGATTGGAGTTGAGTTATTTTTGCGCTGCGGGGTAGCACAGGTAATTTTTTTTAGTACTTCTATTTGTTGTTGTTGTTCTTGTATAACCTGTTTTAACTTAGTATTTTCACAGTTAAGTTTCTCAATTTCAAAGTCAGCGATATTTAATTTTCCTTTAATTTCATTTATTTCTCGCCTTAGGTCTACGGAATATGACTGATCGTTTTGAGTGTCACTCTGGATACTCAGCATAGTCATATCTAACACTGTGAGGATCATGATAAACAAAAAAGGTAAGTGATGCTTTTTATATTTTTATGTTATCTCCGTTTGTACCTTGGGTTTATAATGTCCATGCAGCAGAACGTGTGAGTTGACGCCGGTGACGGACATGCCATTGACGGCGACGTAAGTGCGGTGGAAGGGCTGGTGCTCGGTGATGACGCGCATGCGCCCCTCGCGCAGTGCAGCCACGTCCTGTCGCGGAGTAGTGCAGTGCAGGTTGGCGGCCAGCTGACCGGTGTGGTAGCCGAGCAACACCTGTTGAGGATGAGGAATATCTGTACAGCTAAATAATGGAACCAATCTCCAACAACAACCAACTCCAAACCAACCATCAACCATCCAACAACCATATCTGAATATCGCTTCGAAATTCCAACAATGTCTGAACGTGAATACATCACGAGCCGACTCATTTGTTCTATGGAAGCTGTTGCCCGCGACCTAAGTTCACGTGTAATTATTGTAAAAAAATATTAATTCCCTTTTGGAATCGGAATATTATAATTTTTAGTTAGATCTTAGAATATCAGCTATTTGACAGTAAAAATCGCTTTAAAATCAGTCCATTGGTTTCGGTGATTAGCCAAAATAAAAAATAAATGTGTTTTTATTATAAAACCGCAAACCCAAAGCCGGTTAAGTCCTCGTATATATAGTTACAGACACAATTTAAATGCCATTGTGTCTAATTTGATATAACAAACAGATGCTTCAAATTTATTTATTTGTATAGATTATTACTAGCTGTTGACCGCGACCTAAGTCGGTGTGAAATTATTTTTTAATAAAAATAGGTAAGTATCCTAGATGAGGCTGGCACAAGAGCGTGGAGCTTGGCACACACAAATAGAGGCCTATCAGTGGGAGGGCTGGCTGTGGATCATGATTATGATGAATGTTTTATAGCCTAAAGTCTTCCTCGATCAATGAGCTATGCAACTCTAAAATATTTTTTCAATTAGAACCTATAGTTACTGAGATTAGCGTGTTCAACCGAGCAAACTCTTCGGCTTTACAATATTAGTATAGATTTGAAAACAAATGAGTTCTCTCCCGAATAATATGTAGTTTTCTGTACTTTAGAATCTGACTAGAGTTATATTAATTGCTTTTCTTCATTTGTTTCATATAGATGGTAATAAGCCATGATGATGATGACAATCCAGTGTGACCCCAATACAAAAATTACCTTGGTTATTGCGGATATACCAGAAGCAGCTTCGCTATATCCAATGTTGGAAATGACGCTGCCAACTAAAAGTGTGTCTTCTTTTCCGCTGCAAAACACCTTTTCAATGGTCTCCAGTTCTGTTTTGTCCGCCTCAGGCGTACCTATAACAAAATTGTGAAAATCGGTACCTACAAAAATGTTAAATGTTTTTGCTTGATCTTCGTATCTTGTATACTGCGCGACTGCTGATCTCGTCTCGTAGTCGGGTAAAGAGTTATTAGATTTGTAAATGACTTATTTGTAGCAAGCCTTACTTGCTCGCGGGATTTAAATAGCTGGAGAAATGAAAATGTAATGATGTCACTCAGTTATCCCTTTGAAATATACAGATGCGTAAATTATTAAATTAATCATTACAGTAATGGATACCTGAACCAAAAGCTTCCACATATTCCACAGCATGCGGTGGAACTCTCGCTTCCTCATAGAAGTTCTTCAAGAAGTTGACAGTCTTGTCAGGATTCCTTAGGTATCCGTACTGAGGGCCCGTTTCTTCTGTTAGCAGACCGGTAAACTCCGTCTTAGCGAGCAATACATCTGCGTAGATCCTGTATATATTATACGACAAATAAGACTAGTCTTAAAGAAAAAACCTTTCGCAACAAGTAGGTGCACCAACATTTTATGTATCTATAGAAAATAAGTTTAAATAATTTACTCCGTTGCGAAAAACAGATGGTGCTCGCAAAAAAAAGGGATGACACTTAAACCTTATAAAACAGTTCTTGACTTTTATTTCTTGTAATAAGATCCTTATAAAACTTACCTCAGTGCATCCTTAGCCTTCTGCAGAAACAGTACGTTAATGGCTTCCGACTTGACACAACCATTGGCATTCTGATCGAAAGACTTGGTTTTACCATCCATGGCTTGTCTTATGATCCTGGAAAAAACAAAACACGATCGTACAATGTAAACGAGTTAGTGTCAGTTCACACCGAGACGCAGCGCGACGCCATGGTACTGGAAGTCGCAATGACTTGTGTTCTTTTCGTGTAGTACATGAAGTTATATTTTGAGTCGCTCTATTAAAATGTGCGCGCAGCGTCGCCGTTACATTGCGTCGTGTCTCGGTGTGAATTGACCCTTAAGCCTGGCTTGTCACTGTTCCAATTGGTCACCATTTTTTTTTGTCATACAAGAATTCCCAATTCGTCATCATAAGACAACAAAGAGTGATTTTTTATTTAATATTGATGTTCCCGGTTCGTCATCAATATATAAAGGAGATGGTGAAAGATTTTAGTAGCCCGGAATATATACATTCTGTCATGTCATCGTAAAGATCTCCTATAACAAAAAAAAGGTGCGTATTAATCAGCAGTCTTGGAAAAAAGTTAAAAAGGTTTAAGGAAATTGTTTTTGTCACGGCTTATTTTATCTATATTGTAGTGTATGTGTAACCGGAAATGTTTGAAAATTTCTTTTTTTTTTTTTTATTGTATAATAAATAAAGAACAAAACAAAATTTATACAAAGAAACATCACAAAAACCTCAATAGGTTTGTCCGAATGTGAGACACTTATAAGCTATCTTAATACTAACGTCGCAAACTATCACTATTAATTTATGGTTAACACATAGTTTGTAACAAATTGTGAGGTAGTTCGTAAATAACAACAAAGAAAGATTAAAAAACAAATACGGCGCGGGTGAGACATCGCGTCGATGCTAATAACTAATGGAATGAAATTTAAACAGGAAGATGCTTTTCAGAGAGAGTTAAAGAATTGTTTGTATTTATATTAGAATTAGAATTAGAATTAGAATTTATTTATTTGTAAGAATGTAGTTTTACATAGTATGATGTTAATATATATTTTTTAAGTTCTATACACTCTACCACATTATGTGGTGTACAAATATTAAATAATTAAATGTCATTCTTATAACTAAGTACAATAGAATGTCAAGATTTGTGATACAATAAGTCCAGTGTGAATTAATAAGATTATTATAATTATAGATTAAAAACGAATGTCCGAATTAAGTACATGTCATCTTGGATTGTTACAATATTCCATATATTCGCCAATGTCATAAAAACAATTATCTAATAACCAATTTGTCAGCTTTTTCTTGAACATGGGGACAGGAAGTTCCTTAAAAGAGTTAGGTAGCTTGTTATACACCTGAATAGCATTTATATAAACATTTCTCCTAAAAGTTTGCAATCTACATTGAGGTACATTTAGTTCATGTTTGTACTTATTTCTAGCAGAAGCCTTTTTGTGGCTCACTTCTGATTGCATGCGAAAATAATGCGGGTTTTGCTTTACTAGCATACATAGTTCTTTGATGTACATGCAGGGTAAAGGCAAAATGTGAAGCTTTTTAAATAAGGGTTTACAGCTGTCCAAAAACCAGACGCCAGATATTGCCCTAACACACTTTTTTTGTACCCGAAATGCCATCAAAACTTCAACTGAATTTCCCCATAGTATTAGACCATATGACAATACAGACGATACATATCCGTGATATGCAGTGACGGCCGCGGCTACGGACACTGTTGACCGAAGACATTTTATTGCGTATACGAATTTGTCTAGCTTATCGCATACGTAATTGATGTGTGATTTCCAACTGCAGTTTTGATCCACTATTATGCCCAAGAATTTTGTGTTTACTACTTGTTGTGTTTTGTGTGTTGTGTGTTTAGTTGTTGTGTAGTGTAGTGTAGTGTGTAGTGTAGTGTAGTTTTGTGTTTTGTGTGTGTTGTATTTTGTGTTTACTATTTATAATTACTATTTGTTATTTCCGATTGAATTTTTGTTGGAACGTCATTAATTAGAGTAGGTATTAAATAAGCGACGGTTCGTTTCCCGTAATAGTTCTTGAATCCCGGTACTACCAGTTTTGATTGGGCTGCCAATCTTGTTGCTTTGCAATGATTGAATTTAATTTTTAGTTCTTTGTTGGTGAACTGTTCCATTAATAACCACTTTCTTATTTTTGTGTGTACTGGCAAAATTTTACAATATTTAAAGTAACCTGTTACGTCATCCCCATCACAGAGTATTTTCCTTATTTTATTTGGTATTATTTTTTTTAATAAAAGAAGTTGTTGCCATAGCTAGTAATTCCATATGAAATTATTGATTCCGCGAGTGCGTTATATAGGTTAAGTAATATTTTAAAAGGTACTTTGTATTTAATTATTGCAAATTTGGCCAGCATTGCTCGCAGTTTATCACATATGGAGTCAATGTGGTTACCCCAGTTAAATCTGTCATCAACAAGTAAACCCAAATATTTGTAGTTGGTAACTTGCTGCAATGGTTCCCATTTGCAACCAAGGCTGGATAATTGCACTTTATCACTTTTATGCAAACATTGATGAGTGTGCGCAATTATTGTAACAGGCTTGTCAGAATTGAGTAAGTGATTGGAACGTACGTGTATTGTCTTTGTTTTACCAGCATTAAGCACCAGTCCAGCATCATGAGACCACTTACATAAATTATCAAAATCGTTTTGAATCGATTGTTCAGCCTTAGATAAGTCTTTATCAGCTGCTACGAGACAGGTGTCATCTGCGTATTGATAGACTGAGCAATTATTTATAACATTTTCCATGTCATTGACGTAAGCCAAATAATGCAGGGGTCCTATAACTGAGCCTTGTGCTGTTCCCGTAGCTACCACAGCTACGTCACTGAGTTCATTGCTGATCTTTACACGGTAAGTTCTATTTTTTAGGTAATCTTTGCACCAGTTTAATATTGGGCCTCGAACCCCTGTATTTTCAAGCTTGTTTATTAGTGTATCATGCCTAAGGGTATCAAACGCTTTGCTAAAATCAATGAATAACAGGATAACATGTTTTTTATCATTGAGGTGATGATTTATTTCATCTGTGAATTTAGAAAGCAGAATTGAAGTTGATTTATTTGGTTGAAAGCCATACTGAGAACCCGATATGACATCGTTTTCAATGTAAAAATTCTGAATTTGCTTACACACGTATTTTTCTACAACCTTATCTATGACTGGTAATATTGTGATTGGCCTGTAGCTGTCATAGTCACTATGCGATCCATTTTTATAAATTGGTCGTACGATACCTGATTTTAATTGCTGTGGATATTCCCCAACTTGTATACTAGTGCTTATTAGCTTAACTATGACCTTGGCTATCTTTTCACTTACAACTTTCACGTCTATACATCGAATGCCATCTATACCAGCTGATTTATTAACATTGAGATTTTTTATTATAGTTGAAATATTACGAACGGTAGGGTTTTTAAATAACATGGATTTGTTAATTGGATACATATATTCTGATTCGGGGATTAGTTTTTTGTTGCATTTAAGTAATATTTTATTTACGTTTTCGCTAAATCCCTTACTAAAATTATTAGCTATCGTATTTATAGTTAAGTTATTTTTCTTGAATGCTTTGATGATTGCTTCATCTACTGACTTACAAATTCGACCAGATAGTGTGTTTAATATATCTCACATTTTCTTTTTATTCATTTTATTTTCATTGATTAGGTTAAAGTAATATTGGTTTCTAGATTTGTCTATAACTTTTTTAGTTTTATTTCTTTGTTTATTATATTGCAATCTAAGTATTTTATTATTTATATCTTGTTTCCACTGACTGAAAAGCAAATCTCTTTTATGACACATATAATTAATTTTACTGTTTATCCATAACTCTTTATTCCTTTTACTGTTGGTATTTATTATTTTTGAGTACTTCGATTGCTCATAACAATAATCGAAGCGGTTTTTAATATAGCTATATATCTCTAAAGGGCATTGCATATTATCAACTAAATTCCAATCTATGGCGTCCAACTTTTGTTTCAATTTATTGTAATCAAATAATTCTTTTCTTTTTCTTTTCTTACGGTTACAGGTTGTTACTTGTACATATTTTTATTATTATTTAGAGTTATAGTTTATATAAAAGTAGTGAAATTATTTAAATAAAAATTATTTCTCAATAATTCTTTTACTTTTACAACATCCTGTACAGCGTTTTTAGCACCCCCACCAATACAAGTCAACACGATCATGCGATGGTCTGCCCAAACCGCGCCGAGCGCCGCCGAGTTAAGGTCTAACGAGCGCGATCTTACAAAAATATGATCAATACAACTACGAATGATAATATCATTTCGTTTTTCGATTCTTGTGTAATCCGAAATTGCGCTCGTTAGGCCACACTCCGCCAAACAACTTATGTAATAATCCCGAATATTATCTTTCAGTTTTAAATCAATGTTGACATCTCCTAACAAGTATAAATCTGAGTGTTTGAAGGTGTCCTGTCCTTAAATAATAGTTCTTTCAACTCTCTGATGAACAAGTGTTTACTATCTTTCGGAGGTCTATACACTGTGCAGATAGATGTAGTGTAGTGATATGAAGTAGTCAAGTGTCCAATTATGTATTCGCAGTGATTTAGTGAGACATTATCCATTATTTGAAAATTGTTGGTACATTTAACATACATCACAATGCCACCACCCCTGCGCTGTTCTCGCAGCTTATGATACATTTCATAGCCAGTTATATTGAAAAATTTAATGAGATTACTGCTTTTAGAAATACCTACCTCTGTTAAAATAATAACATCAATATTAATTTTAGAAGAACCAATGAATTGAAGGACTAAAGAAAAGTTTTTAACAATCGAGCGTATGTTAATATGGACAATATTTAGTTTTTGTTTACTGTTTGGGAGGTGATTACTAAACTCGTTGATGGTTGAACACTCAAGGAATTCTGATATTTCCGGTGAAGAAACTGACGCGATCACTGAGTCTACTATTATCGACAATTATTTCCCTGTACCGCCATGTTATCAATATCACTAGTGTTCCTAATGACAGTCGGTTTGTCGTTTTCGGTTTTACGTACCAATATTCTGCCATTCTGGAACCAGATGTATTTGTACGTTTTCTTCAATGATTGTTTTGCTTGCCATAGTAGAGATTTATTCGCTTTGGTAAGAGCGTAACGAAACCGAACTTTTGACTTGGCTAAGTCAGGACTGACCTCGGGGACTACATCTTGAACAACAATTGGTTCCTTCCGCGCTGTACGTATCCACTGATTCACCTGCTCCTCATGTTGTAACATCACCTGAATAACTCCTTCTTTACCATTTCTGCCTTTAAGTCTTTTGATCGTTGTGACTTGGTGTTTTTCAATGTTAAGCTTCGATGCTATTTTAGTTGAGAGGATGCCCATGTTCTCGTTCTCATTATCAGGAATACCAGTGATCTCCAGTACATTGGCCAGTGTTTCTTGCTCAATATTTCTGATGTGTTGTTCCAATGCATCAATTTTTAATTCCAAATGTGTGTTTTGATTCGTGAGGTATTTGTTTTTCTTCTCCATTTCTTTAACTTTCTCTGTAAGAATTTCCAGTGTAGAATTAACAGCATTCATTCTTAAGCAACAAGTGCTAAGCGATTCATTCACTGATGCCAGTTCTTTCTTCACTGCTTTCTTAACCTCGAGTGATACATCACGTAGTAATTTATTCACCGCAGTACTGTTCCCATCCAGCTCGCTAACATTATCATCCTCATTTTCATCATCTTCCGGAATTACGAAGGACTTACGATGAGGAGACTCCTTGTGACATTCATCACATGTCCACTCCAGGTTTCTTGCATTCCGCAGGGCTGACAGCTGCTTAGAGGATAAGCCTGTGCATATTTGATTTGCGTGAAACACTTTGCCACATTTGTTGCACTCAAGCCCAGAAGACTTTTTTGTAATAGTTTTATCACAATTATCGCATTTAGGCATTTTTCCGTTGGGGGGTAGATGGTTAAATAATAGATACTTGACTACTCCGTACGATCGCTCACAAGTGAATGAATTCCGAGCCTACTTAGGAAATGTGTAAAATAATGTTTCAAAGATTATTTAATACACACATTTCCTGGGAAATGTATGCATTTCCTTGGAATTGTATGTAATTCCGAAATGATACTAGGAAATGTATAAAAACGAATGTTCTCTGTTAAAAAAAAAAATTAAACACATTAGAGAACTGAAATCAGAATTTTTATTAAGATGGTTTGCACTTAACTGTTTCTAAATTTGAATTTTGTTTGGTTTTTTGTTTGTATGAGGTTGATTGATGGGGTTTCTGAATGGTTTTAAAAAAACAACCAAGAAGGGGTATTACAGGGTCTATTAGGGTATAGCGGGGTCGAATGGGCGAGCGAAATGAGCGCATTTCGCTCGCCCATTCGACCCCGCTATACCCTTCTAACCTATAAGCTGGAGGGGTGCCCCAATTCGGTATAAAAAATTTAAAGCTAAACATTTTAAAGGGTGAACCATTATTTTTAAAGTGCGTCAATATATTCCCCCTTATGAACAATAAGAATGTAACACATTTCCGATCGCTCTTTAGGAAATGTATAGATATCCTAGGAAAAGTGCATATTTGAAAATATACCATACATTTCCTATCTATTTTAGGAATTGTATACATTTCCTAGAATTGTATACAATGACGGATTTCATACATTTCCATTTCATTTAATTATGTATACTGGTTATTGGTTAAGTCGACCTAGATCCGATAAGGGTTTGAAGTGTGCATCATTTCTGACAGATTTGACTATCAAACACTATACCCCAAACTGAACCGTTTTTTAAGAACTTTACTCCGTTAACTACTAACCTTTACTGTACCGTACTAACGTTCACTTTTACCTGGGAGCCTTTTATCTAAATTTTGTTCTATTTATTATAATAACCCTGTATACAGTATGTTTGGCTAGCGGTTACCGATACTTTAAATAGTACTCATTTCTATCGACAAAAACACGTTTATAAATACTGCTAACAGCACACGCCGCGAATGGCAGCCATTTTGTTTTTTTTAAGTGGCTTTGTATATGGTATGTTCAATGAAAGGCTAATATCTTTGAATTTAAGAGACCTAGAGAAATGCAAATGATCTTATTGCAAAGGTATATACGACGAGGCCATCAAAAAATTTAATAAATTTTCCCGAAAAAATAGCATAGCATTTTACATAAAAATTACTACTTAACTTATTATTTTAACATTTTCTACTTTAGTGTATGCGTATGTTTTTATGTTAAATGAAAAGTTCTTGAGTCAACCTACAAAATGATATCAAAATATCGACGTGTACAAAGAAAGTCAGGATACGACATTGGACGATGGAAGATTGACGCTGTTTGATTCGAAGTTCCTGGAGGATTGAGACGTTGGTTCGGTACTGTGTCCAGGTTATGCCAAGCATTATTGTCCTCTGGCACCAAGAAGGAGCTAATCTCACGTGTTCTGGCAGCCATCTAGCTGTTAGCTTGAAAGGCGCCACGGCGTCCTCACCTTTCGCCTGACGCAGGTCCTTACCGGACACGGTTGTTTCGGGAGGTTCCTGCATCAAATCGGGCGGAAGGAAACGCCCGGGTGTTACCATTGTGAGGATCGACCGGAGGACACGGTGGAGCATACGGTGGAGATCTGCCCCGCGTGGGCGGAGCACTGCCGTGTCCTCGTAGCGCCGATCGGCGGCGGCGACCTTTCGAGTCCAGCCCTGGTTCAATCCATGGTCCGGAGCGAGACGGAATGAGACGCTGTCACCTCCTTCTGCGAAGCAGTCATGCTGGCGAAGGAGGTGGCGGAACGTGAGAGGGAGAGAACCTCACGTCCCAGCTGCCGCGGGAGACGCACCGGGCGTCGGGGACAACGTGGTGGCCCCCGGCCACCGTAGGCGCGGGCCTGGGGACGGTGAGCTATGGGCTAGCTCGCCGTTCGTCTGTCTTATGACGACAGGCCGTGTCGACGGCGCGTTCCTGTTCCACGCGCGCCTCAAAGAGAGACAGCAAAAGGAAGGGGTCCGCAAGGGCCGATGCCTTCCGGGGCTGCGGGACTGTTCGAAAAAGATACCGTGGCTCCGGAACACAAGGAATATGGATGGGTTTTAGTAGTATTTGATGAATTCCCATGCAAAAGAGAAAAAAAGCTCTCTAGCTGTCTCAAACAGTACCCCATGAAAGATAAGCATACTTTAGAGTCTGAGCTGTTAGAATACCACCTTAAATTCATGTAAGCCTAGGTATTACTTTTTATAAGGTGAAACTATTCATCGAAAAGACGAAAAAAAAAATAGGAGTGAAATGGATATGCATCAATATTGGCAGTGTCGTCGTGGGGATGAATTCATTAATACATTGTCTCGTTTACAAAACTTGTGTAAATGTTCCTTGCAAGGGCAAGGCACCATAAAATAAAATGGAACTCTATAGTTTGTTCATTTAAAAGATACTTTAACATCAATGACGAATCGAAACTATCAAAGAAAAATATTTGAAACAGGTGTAAATCGTGATCTTTTGTTTTTCGATGACGAGTCGGAATAAGTTTTTCAAACATCTGATAAATTAATGAATGCTATTATGGAAAGATTACGTAATAATAACATATTTATGTTATACGTAAAACCAAAATACTTTTTATCAATGCTTTACCTTCCGTAATGCACCGAGGACTGCGGATGCAGACACAAGTAACATCCTCCAACGACGGCCGCCTCGCATTCACCACGACTCATGGCGAGGTATGCCTGCTCCAGCGCTGCGGTGGAACTGCAGCACGACTCGTCGATCGCTATCGAAGGACCTTTCGCGTTCAACCAATAGGAAACGCGGTTGGCGAACATAGACTTACAGCATCTACAAAACAAAATAAATTACGCCCAATATCAAATCTATATACAAATGGGCTAGCTGAAGTTATTATACAGTATGTGATGTAACCAAGATTTTGTAACAATATTTTGATATAAAAGAGTGCCCATGGAGTTTCTTGCCCATTGCGATTTGCATTGCCCATTGTTGGCAAGAAAGCCTTTGGAATGTGTAACTACACAGTTTTTTCTCAAGTTATTATGCCTTGTGACTATGGCTGTAGCTTCGCTTTTTTTATTTTTTTTTTACATTCAAAAGTGCCTGTAATGGTCTAATTGACATAAACGTTTTGAGTTTAATGTATATGTTACAGTCAAAACTGTTAATCGGTCAAAACCACTTTTGACTGGTGTCAGTCAAAATCCTTAAAAAGTTAAAATGCGTTTTCTGCATTAAAAATATGTTGTTTAAAACTCCTCAGTTGTAATTACCTAGTCCTAGAAATAAATGACGTTTTTCTAAGGGTCACAAAAAAAAACCTAACAACCTAATAAGTTTCTAAGTAAATGTAATAATAGTTTTCACCGGTCAAAAGTCGTTTTGCCTAGTTTACACCGGTCAAAAGTAGTTTTGTATTATTAAAAGTTTTGACTGTGACATTTAAAATAAGATCGAATAATCTAATCGTATCATATTGTAAGCCTACCGAAACTCGGTACTACGCTAGGCCAAGTCAAAGTAGAAGTGCTACCGCCGATGTGCAGTCTGTACTGTGATAGCACTGCATCAGGGTTTTCCGTTTGTTTTGCACCCGGTGTTTTCCTTACCGTGCTGTTCCAAATAAAATCTGTATGTAATGTCTAAAGTGAATCGTTTCTTACCCAGCTATACCCAAGCCTGATTTATTCGCGATGTCATAGAATATTGCTTTTTCGGATTCGGAGAAACAGGTTCCGACGAACACACCTATATTTTTGCCGGACAAGTGCTCGGGATTTACTCCTGTGGACATAAAAATTTAACAAAAAATATTAAGGAGGAATGGAGCTGGTCGGGACGTATGCCACGTGAATGTACGTTCAAGCATTAAGGAGTGATAAGGTAACACAGACAACCAGGACACTTCCGAATTTGATTGTGAAGGATTTCTTTTTAATCCCTAAGCGTATGAAATAGCGGTTGAAAGTTTGTATAGTCAAGCTAACTAGCAGCAGCATCCACAAAGTTATAATATCTCACCTGCATCATAAATAGCATTATAGGCCTGTTCGAGGATTTTTCGGGACATGGGATCCATGCTGTTTCCGAGATGGTAATGCACCTTGAAGAACTGGGCGTCAAACCGATCTAGATCTGGCACTGTGCCCATATGCTGAGACGCCTCGGGGTGGTTGCATCTCCAACGTACCTTCTCTGCAGTCACTGGGTTAACCTGGAGAATAAGGTTTATGTAGCCTACTGTTCCACTGGGGGATTTTACCATACCTATAAGAATCTATTATTGTCTAAACTGTCATCGTCTGCACATTAGTATCAGTCAGCACCTTTGCCAAATTCGTTCGCCAAAAATCAGTAATGTGGGGTCATCTACACCCTAATTATGTCACACACTTTCTATCACATTCCGAAAGATTTTTTGTTATTATATTATATAATTATATTATTATACACAACATTATTTTTAGTATAAGGTCTATCTATCTATTCATACACGAAATCTCATAAGAGGTCATTGTACTCATCATTATGAACAATTTTTACTATGGAACCAAACCCTGAATCGCTAAAAAAAAAGCTCTTAGTATTATATAACTGCATAGCACATGTGTGAGTATTTTGTACTGTTCAGCTACCATTTACATTTATTATTTATCTTTCATTGACTTGAATATACCTTGGTGGCTATAATGTCTCGCTGATGGTGGCGGGTGTGTTGGGTCATTTAGTTCCCTTAAGGGGACTACAGGAGCTTAACGCGAGTTTTATAATGCAAAAAAGCTTATGATTCACTGCAATAAACAAAACTAGAAAAATATATGATATTCTTCAGGATAATATATGCCAGTATGATAGTGTTTAGAAAACATAATACAACTAATTTGACTCGATAGAAAAAAAACACGAACTTATCTCTAAAAATGTCTTGTTACAAGTAAAAACCATACTAAAATATATGCGATCATTCTTATTTTTTGGCAAATAATTCTGCAAGCAACATATTAGCATCATTGTGTTTTTTTTTTAATCTAATCAAAAATTATTTTGTAAATCGCGAAAAAACACTCATTTTGCACTATTCGGTTCCCGCAGTGACTGACGTAACCACCACTTTGTAGTGCAAGCTGATTAGAACTTTATTCTAACAGAGTTTCAAACGAAGTTTGAACCACCACAAATAGAGTTGCTAATTTAGCTCATGTAGTCGTCTTAAATACGGCTGAGTTGAATGGCGCCAATACATGCGTCAGTTTCGTGAACGGGCGCTCTCAGTTGGGTCTGGTCCTGCCACGGTTCGTTCATTTTATTACTTTATTTTTTAATTGTTGATTTAATCTTTCACTCTGGAAGCTCTTAATGTGCACGTTTTTCTATATCGTTCTGACATATATGTACATATATGTGAGAACGATGTAGAAAGACGATGATGATGATACTCAACATGAATGATGTAACCAAAGATTTTGTAACAATATTTTGATTTAAAAGAGTGTCCATGTAGTTTCTTGCCCGTTCTTCTCCATAGAGATCTACGCTAGGGAATGGGCAACTACAGTATTTTATCAAATTATTACGCCATGTGACTGACTGTAGCTACTATGATCTTTTAGAAGATGTTATTATTTTTAAGTAACATTATTAAGTAGTAACTACGGTTTAGAAACAAAAGTCATGAATTTGTGTGCTTATCACAATCAACATGTTGCCTTATTGGATTTTCCATCAGGAATTTCTCAGTAGCAGCCATGGAGTCAGGGATTTGCGCCCGGTTAATGGCAATAGGCTCGGCCTCTGTTACATGGGATTTACACATAACTGGCGAAATTTGGGTGTACTATTGGGTGTACCGCTGCCTTTCCCTTCGGAGATTAAAGGCGTGATGTTATGATGGTTAAGTCATAATTATTAGGTCCACGCAGATCTAAGATGATTTTGAGGAAAGAACCATACAGATTTGAGTGAACCTGTCTAGCCAGTGTAATTTGACAGTTATCGTGTAGCTCGACTCATCAACAATACAATAGGTTAGATGACAAAAAAGAACTAACTATTAGTCCGTCAGATAGATTTGCAAAAAATATTGGACACATATTTTGTCTTTTATTTTAAGGAACAGCAAAGAGTTATGTTATGTAAACTTAAAACTAATCAATATTTTCAGTTTGCTAATTATGTAACCCACAGCTAGGGCGTGCAAACACGGTTTTTTCGGTTTTGCTAAAAACCGGAAACCGGGCAACATTTACCGAGTTTTGCAAACCGGGGTTGAGAGACATAACCGGAGTTACCTCCGGTTTTCCTGTTATTGAATTACATTTTGATTTCAATCAACTTTTTTCGAACGCACTCAACAAATATTGAATTTTGAGTCATCAAATATATCCGAACGTAACCTACACCTACTTACTCCTCCCTCCGCGACCCCCGCACCCGCGACGCGACTCCTGCGACCCGCGTCCCGCCTGCCCAAACCCAAACCTTACCTTAAACTTTTCCCAAACCCAATTGTGCTGACATAATATCTGATACTATTACAAGCTTATTGCAGCAGCTAAAATATAAGCCCAAGGACTTTAGAGTCCTAATACCATCCCCGTAGTTCTCTCCGAGCAGTCCGTGCCATCGTTATTGTCATTATCTGACGCTGAAATTGTAGCTGATGAGCAAGATCAGCTTGATAAGGAATTGGATAAATTCAGGAAAACCCCCAAGAATTGGACCTTGCTGGGTTTGTCAAGGTAGAGCAAGCCATGTATGAAAGCGGAGGGCATCGGGGTGTGTATCTCACAGAAGCTTATAACTATTTGATGTGTGTACTACCAACAAGTGTTGAGAGTGAGAGTGCCTTGTCTAGTGCTGGGTACTTTTGGAACAAAATAATAAGTAGGCTATCTGATAAAATGTTAGATGCATTGAACAAATTATCATGAACATGGTCTCTTGGAGAAAAATGATTTATGTTTATTAATTTAAATTAGTGTACGGTACACAGTTGATTTGATCTCGTTTTATATACTCATATATGAATCCTTTAATAATGTTGTTAGTAGTTCGTAATTAAAAAGCTCAAGATTAAAAAAATGTGATGAGATGAGTACCTATAGTAATTGTGGTTGTGTTTAGTATCCTAAGGTGATGAATGTGTATTGTGTTTAAAATATAATTATTATTCTTGATAACAGAAGGGATGATGACTGAATAAAAACAATATGATTCTGACATGTATCCAATATTTTTCGATAATCTAACTGACGGACTAAACAAAATCATATTTTTTTCATCCCACCATCTCGGAAAGAGTATTTTTAATCTTCAATATCTGAGTGGAAAAGCCGTTTTTATTCTCTAGAGGATAAAGTAAATTGAATTTAGAACATCGTGTGCACTAAGTTTGTGAATTAAAAAAAAACATTAAACCTATTTACTGCTACCTCTATGGTGCCGAATATATCATACAACTTTTTTTTTATTTGTTAAAAACTCAGACTCGGAACCTTCTTGGTGTTCTTTTTTCAATTTGCTTTGTACGCGGTTCTTTACGCGGCATTTTTTCACGTCATTGTTAAACCTTATATTAAAAACAAGAAACTTGAAAACAAGTGAAAAAACTAAAATGAGTGATTCTAGCGACGAGGAAGTTTGCATGACGCCAACAGAATTGACTGAAACTGTTAATAATGCGCAAATGAGCTTTCTCCCTCAACAATCACGCGAGAAGTATTTAAAACAGTACGATATGTTCAACACGTGGCGACTAGCAAAAGGAACCAAAACTTTCTCAGAAAACGTTTTGCTGGCATATTTTATAGAATTATCCGAGAACAAGAAAGCAAGCACTCTATGGAGTACGTATTCGATGCTAAAAGCAACAATAAAGATGAAAAAAGACAAACATATCGATACCTATCCTAAAATAGTGGCATTTTTAAAAGAGCCTCATCTGGTCATCAACCAAAAAAATCGAAGGTTTTCACAGTATCTGATATTGAAAAGTTTCTTAACGAAGCACCCGATTCCGTATATTTGGCGGCAAGTTGCACATTCAGTATCTACTTAAGTATATTAATCTCAATTAAATAGTAGGTATACTTAGTAGATGTTGATAGGCATAATTATGCGTTCATATCAATTTTATTCATTTATCTACTACAATACTCTTTACATTACAGGTTGTTCTTATTATTGGAATAAACGGAGCATGTCGAACTAATGAACTAACACAACTTAATGTCAAAAACATTGAGAAACATTCAGATGACTTACTATTAATTAATTTACCTAATACAAAGACAAAAAGAGACCGCAACTTCGTCATTCGCAAGGAATACGTAACGATTGTTGAGAAATATCAAGCCTTACGCCCGCCTAACACTCCAATCAATCGATTTTTTCTACAGTATCGCAATGGAAAGTGTGTTAGACAGCCGCAGCAGATTTTTCACCTCGTGCTCTTTTGATTCCCTCGCTAACGCTCAGGATTCTCAATTTTAGAATCCTTCGCTTGCTTGGTCATCAAAATTGAACACGCGGTTAAAAAGCAACTTTGCACTCTTGTATAACAAATAACTATTGTAGTCAGGAATCATCTCTATTACAAAAAACATTGTTGTGTTCAACTTGTAGGCCTCATAAAGTACTCAAACTGTCAGACATTCGTAAAAAACTAAATGGAAACAAAGAAAGAAACTGGTCATATTAATGCTCTTTTTTGGAATAGAGATTTTCTATACGATTTAAATTAATTATGGTTATGGTTGGATTTTGAAACCTAAATGTTCCACCTACTTTTTGTGCCTTGTAGTACCTACAAAAAGACTTGCTGATTCCTTGTATGATTATTATTGCATAGGCAGAAAACCGTATAACCGCAGAAAGATGTCTATCAACGCATTTCTCAAGAGCTTTCAAATATTTGGCCTGCTTAACTTCCGCCATTTTATTATATTTTTAAAATAGTGGCCGTGTTTAGACCTGAATTAATATGCAGCCGGCGCATATACAAGCAAGTCTTGTTTGGTACCTACATAATCTTCTAAAGCGTTACGTTTCCGAGATAGATTTTATCAAAGTTACGGCTACTTAGAAAACCTTAATTAATCCATCGCTGGAATCAATACAAACAAGTTTTGTATTAGACAAAATGTTCTAAAGTATCACGTTTCCGAGATATAAGCTATCAAAGTAAAAGTCCTTTCACTGGTGGGGTAGCATCTTCAGCACAACTTTGATTTGATCAGACACGCATAAAACGAAACGTAACGTAAATGTGATAATCGGCGTACCTACAATCTCTGGAATATTTACGTCATACGTCCCTACTCTGGGATCCCTCTCCGCTCGTTACTGACGGGATTCGGGAACGGGTTTACGCAAATTGAAATGGATAGCGCTATTACTACCGCGTGCAAAACGAAAGAGTGTGTTCTCGTTTAGAATAAAATAAGTGATTTGGTGCTTACGCCAAATCACATAATTCTAATTACAATAAAACCAAGTAGAAAATAAAAATCGTCACGATTTGGAGAATATTGTTAATTATGTATCTATTATCCCATGATCTGTCCACGAAGTAGACACAATAGTTAAACAATGGCGTCTGGACCAAATAATTGGTCATTTGACAGATCACGATTTATGCTAAAATCATCATTAAATTCCGTAAGGTTTCAGAGATCCAACCCAAAATAAGTTTTTTTAGTATTTTCAGAGATTTATTTTTATCCAATCGTGTTTTCGCTTCAACAGATTTAAAGATTATAAATCCAAGTTTGGTGGTGCCCAAATAGCGAACTCTTAGGTCATGTAGATACGACGACGTCGAAATCGTGTCTTGGGTTTCGCATAATTACTAAAACTAATGTTGTATAGAAAAGTAACCCTATTAGCATTGTTGAACTGACAAAACTGTTTTGTGAGTGTGTTAGGCAGGTACCCCACAGTTACTCACCTTGTTATACAGAATGTCCGACAAGTCCTTGACGTGGTGCGAGGAGGGGAAGAGCCCCGACATGCCGGAGATCACGACCCTCTCGCCGTCGGCGACCGGAGTCGGCGCCAGTGCAGCCTCGTCCTCAGGCGTTGAGCGTGGTTGGGGCTGAGCTGGCTCTTGCGGGGTAGGCGTCATGGTGGAGCAGGCTGATAAAGAGAGTTGACAAGGAACCGTCATTGACCCCAAAAACTAGAAACCAACTAAATATTGAATAAGAATTATTTTAAAAAGTAATGTCGTTGTCCACCAGTGGGGAACAATCAGGTGGAGATCATCGAAAATAATCGCAATAGTTTAGATTATAACATGTAGTCATTGTTATTGTTACGTCGTTTTGTCACTGCAACTCTTGAACGCGGTTTAAATGTGCTGACTGCAGTCAATTTTCTTGGTAAAATTCGATCTAATTTATGTTTAAGTCCATAAGTATTATTTTTTTATGACTTCTATAAGACAAAAACAGAAAAATAAATAAAAAAGTATTTTAAAAAGTGGGACAGAATTGGCTGACATGACTTTTGTAAAAATACAAAATGAGCGGCTACAACTCACTTGGTGCAGATCGAGATCCTAACAGCTTTAATGAAGGACGAGTGCAACTAGACTTGTGTACGACGGTATTTTTGTGCAACTGTTTTATTAACTGGTAATTGGTACCTACAGAATGGATTTAAATACTTTTGGAAACACAATGACCAATTTGCATTAAACATAAATTAAATTTTGAACGTTTGATTAACTTAAATGTGATTTAGTTAACCCTCCATCTATCGCGTGGGATCTTTGGAGGCCCGGGTTTTAGAAAATTAAAAAATATGCAAAGGTGTGCACGGATCCCTTACTTTAAGTAACTTCCTAAAAGAAACACACGCCGCGGCGCGAGTGTTATCTATAATAATAAAAACAAAAGTCCTGACTGACTGACTGACTCATTAACGCCCAGCCCTTGGACCTAGAGAGCTGAAATGCACAGAGCATTCCTGTATAATGGAGACAAGGATTAAGGAAGGGTTTTTCGAAGTTCAACCCCAAAGGGAGTTAAATAGGGGATGACATTTTGTATGGAAAATCGTCAGTTTTAAAGTTAGGATCTTCAAATTATGTGTTTAGGCTTACGATTGAAAAATAATTTATGCGAGTCTCGGCGTTTTTCACAATTCCACCCCCGAAGGGTTAAAAAGGGGGATGAAGTAATGTATGGAAAGTCCTTAATTTTCGAAGTAAAAATCATTAATTTATTATCTAGGCTTATGTTTGGAAGCTAACGCAACGGTGTTGTTAGAATTTCAACCCTTAAGGGGTGAAAATAGGGATGAAACTTTTTTATTATTAAAGTTCTTTATTTTTTAAGTTAAAATCACTAATAGGTAACTAACACAACGTAAATCATTGTTTTCAACCCACAAGGGGTTGAAAAGTTGTTATTGAAGTGGTTTATTCGCTAAAGAAGAAACCCAAACTCCATAGAAACTTGGGCATGGCTTTACAAGGCTAGAATTTTGCCAGAAATTAGAGCATTTAGGAAGGTTTCACGAGCCCAATTTTTACGTCTCCTAGCAATGGTCAATAAGGCAAAATCAGAAAATGTTTACATTTTAGGTTATTTTACTATTTCAGTTATTGTGATATCGTATCTAATTAGCTTTTTCAAGAGTTACTTATAGTTGATTTTCTTATTAGAGTCATTACAAGACTGATTTATGTTAATTTAAAAGTAAAAAATTTACTTAGAAAATTGTTCTCAATATAATTTCGTAGTTTGAAATTGACATTTTTAATTAATAGAGATATTCTAACGAAATCGGTGCCATAGGGTAGGAATAAGCTATAGTTAAAACCAATAGGACAAAAGGATTCACATAGATAACTTCATTAGTTAAGAAAATATAGTAAAAATTGTAAAGAGTTTTGTCCAGATTAGATTTTTAAACATAATGTTCCAGGAATTTTTATTTAACTGTAATTTTTATTGGCTCCGAGGTTTGAATTTTTATTGGCCTTACCCTCGGGGGGTTGACAGAACGTCTAGCTTTACCCAGTAGAGTACCGAAAGTAGTTTTAGGAATTTGCAGAAGTGTTACTGTTGACAATCGATCATCTGAGTCCCCCCGATCCTAAGTTTAAAACTGTTTATTTTCTATACTTGGCCATTGTAATTGAGGAGAAATGTAGATTGGTTGGTACATATCTAATTCGTGTAACGGCTAGGCCCAGAAACGGGTTTCTCCAAATGTATTAAAGTAAAGTTCATATATTTTTCAGAAGGCGCGAGGCGGTAGCGCGGTAATCCACCGGGCTAGACTGGTGCGTTACCGCGTTACAGCACAAATTAATATTACTTATTATCCCAGAAGTAAGATCCCGTGGGCAATTTCCAAACTCCACGCGGGCGAAGCGCGGGCATAAGCTAGTTTATTATAATATCAATTGATAGCTGTTTTTTTTAAGGTCACCAAAAAGGCACGACGGATGGAGGGTTAATGTGTTTTCGACAATATAACTGAAAAACTGAAAACTTGAAAATGTGTTGCTAAAGTAAATTCTATCTATCTGTATATTCTATATTGTATCGTAAAATTAATAACAAAAAGGGTAATATTCAAGACGTAATTATTGATCGGTTAGTTTTCATGCACCCATGTAGACCTTCCAAGAGAAAAAATGACTTACTCATGTCAGTTGAAGAAAAAATGGCATAGCCTTCCTTCCAAAGGAGACTGATCTTTGTATGGAAAGTGGTATATGAACCAATAGCGTAATGGTATTTCTGTAGGGATATTTGAATTACAGACCACGAGCTCTTGGCTAAATAACAGCAGCCGTACGAGTCGATCGTCTAGGTTAAGTCGCACTTGTCAAGGTTGGTCTGTGGATGGGTGCCATTAGGTGCCATTAATTACATACCGAATTTCTTCACTGTCTCGGAAAGACGTTAAGCCGTCGGTCCCGGCTGTCATTTGTAGATATTTGATAGTCGTTACAGATAGTCAGTGGCTTAAAAGTCTAACAACCAGTGTTACCAGTCCAAAAGGTACCGATTTTCTTAATACTAACTAGGTTTTGGA
The DNA here is from genome assembly GCA_963853795.1 of Xestia rhomboidea. Classification (NCBI taxonomy): domain Eukaryota; kingdom Metazoa; phylum Arthropoda; class Insecta; order Lepidoptera; family Noctuidae; genus Xestia; species Xestia rhomboidea. Next base: position 4,711,982 of record OY970776.1, on the reverse strand, counting down.
GGTCAGATAGGCAGTCACTCCATGTAGAATACTGGTATGGGACAGGCTGATGATAATAATAATATAATGTCAGATACCCGATAAAACGCTTCCTAAACAACAATAAAATGAAAAACATGCATAGTCTAAAATATAGTTTAATAATACCAGCCCCACCTGCCTGTCCCACTGCTGGGCAAAGGTCTCTTCTCATACAGAGATTATAATAATTCAAGGGTATAGTTCAGGTATCCCCACATAAATAAAACAGTATCGCTACTGGTTCATAAACTACTTTTGTACAATCAACTTTCATCATCATAGTGACACTACATGCAGCACTGAATCGCATTTATCCATGCTCCTATCTTTTAGCTAGAGGGAGATACAGAGCGTCCTGTCGAGCGCATAAATTCAAAACGATTCCGTGCTGACATAATTATGTAGCGCAACCCTTAATCTCCAAGGAACATAGGGATTTCCAGACGAACGAAACCACCTTGCCATAAAATTGGAATACATTTTATTTTTTGTACCTGAAATCAATATGGACGATGTCGCGGTCGAAATCTAGCTGCAGACATACCTACCTAGGTACGTACATAATTAACATTTTAATAGGTCGCTGAACTCACCAATTTGGTGAACGAATTAATTTATTATATTTATTTTACTATTTATGTACACACAGTATACAACACAGGAAAATACATTAAAAAAAATATGAATACATAGGTACCTACTGCTTATTTCTTAAGATTTTTTTGCCAGCAGCCCTGCAAAAGGAGAAATGAAAAAGAAATGCAGACAATAGTGTGTGAGAGAAGGAATAGAATACAGATTATGTGCCTTACCTAACTTAACCTATTAAGATATATAAATACACATATAAGTAGATATTAATACATACTTAAATAAATTTATGTTATATTGATCCTCACAAGTCTACAATAATTATAGTCATTGCCTATTTCATCGCTGCGGGAAATACTAGTTGTACCCGCGACTTCGTACGCGTTAGGTTCACGATTTGCTTAGAATCATATTTTTTTGACAGGAAGTTCTTAACTCCATTTTTTTGTATGTAAGTATTTGTTACCTTTATTTACGATTTAAAAAAAAAATTGTTATCATGCTTTCAAGCCTCTCCCTTACAAATATCCACACAAAAATCCTTTCTTAGTACCTACCGTATTAAGAACTTACTACTGCCAGATTTCAAGTTTAATAGTTCTAGAGATTTCGTGTTATTTTATAAGTTGGAAGTGGAAAACCCTGCAATCAGTGGAAAGTTGTAAAAGTTGCGCCAAAGTTATGCCTAAATTCATTTTTTTAAGGAAAAAAAAAGACCACCACGATCTTCGCAGGGTGGCTGGTAGCAACTGGATGAGTGATGCCCAGAATCGAGTTAGGTGGCTTGCGATTGAAGAGGCCTATGTCCAGTAGCGACCTGGAGTAGGCTGATGATGATGATGGTGATTGTTCTCTTTGCAGCCAAGGAACTTCAGCGAATGTTTCAAAATGTAAGCGAAGCGAGCCTTGAGGTTGGACTGAAGATGACCAAAATGATGTGCAATGAAGCTCCTAAAATAGACATAACACCTAGAACAGTAGACGGGGAGACAATATAACATATCCAGGAATACTTGCGAGGCAAGACAAAAAAGTCGAAAGACGAAAAGAAAACTCCTGGAAGCGCTACTGGTCTATGAAGGAACTATTCAAGGGTGAGTTGCCTATGGCACTGAAAAGTGTACGATCGAACAAGCTGTTTGGTTTACAGTTTAACCCACAAATTACATTGTAAAATGTAAACCAAATAGCTTGTTCGACCGTACATGTGCATTCTCTCAGTCTTATTAATCCTACGATGCTTAGACTTGGCCTTTGAATAATATATGCAGTCGTCAAAAGTCCAATCTCAAGGGTTGCCAACGAGCAATGGAGCGCAGTATACAGGTGTACGGATTAAATATAGCTGACGTGGCTGTAAAGGCTCCGATCTCCTGATGATAACGACATGTATCTCTAAACTTTAACCGGTTAAAGTTTTTTTGGATATTTGTAAAATTCTAAGAGAGGTTTGAAAGCATGACAACAAATTTAAAAAATAGCATTGTGAATACATTCCGTGTAGGGATACTGGAGATATATTTTATCAGGTTTATCAGGTAACAAAAACAAACGGAAAAATAGAGTTGAGAACCTCTTGACAAAGAATCGTTTTCTTAGTAAACCGCGAACCTAACGCGAACGAAGTCGCAGGTAACAACTAGTATTATTATAATTTAAAGTTTCCGCAGCGATTAAATAGGTAATAACTATAGTAAGTATAAGTATTGTGAGGATCGATAGAATATAAATTAATGAAATCACCAAATCGGGAGTTCAGCAACCTAATCAAATATTAATTATGTACGTACCTCAGTAGGTATGTCTACAGCTAGATTTCGACCGCGATTTCGTTCATTTTGATTTCAGGCACAAAAAATAAAATATATTATTTCAGTTTTATGGCAATGTGGCTTTTTTCGTCTGTATTCAGTATGTTACACAGCTACGTTCCTTGGAGACACCGGTATGCATAGTCGTGAATTTACTTGAGTCGGACTTGACACGCCTACTTTCCACCCCATTCGACATATTGACATTAACACTTTTCAAATGTCAAGATTTGACATTCTTATAATATTTTAATCAGTCATTAAAAATGAAAATGTTTTTTTTTTATTATATTGAATGAAAAAGCCAAAATGAAATTAGTTTTGCGCACTACAATTCTTTATTATATATTTGCTCGGTTTCAACGCGTGTGTGTGTTTGTAGTACAGTGTAACCAGGGTACAATTTGATCCATTTCATTTGATTGATACATTTATTATTCCATTTATGTACTTGAACACAATTATCAACATAGTAACAGAGCGTGGTCGAAACAAAACGCATTAACTGGTCGCCGAGCTTAGTTCTTTGATCCGTCTATACATATTTTTGTGTTCCTGAACCCGAATCATAAACTGAAAAATGTAACGTCTAAAAATTTATTGCAAAGAAAATTAGAAATAGTTTTGACTGCATTGAGTTAACCAATATGTTATGCTATGTCGTTCCTAGAACCGTGTACAAGCGAAAGGTGCGCGCTGGTAGACTATTTTCCTTGCGTACAGCTGCCATTCTAACACTGGTTTGCGCTCACCTGTTCGCAGAATGATTGATGCCTATAACATGACTTTTGAACATATTGATATTTTTACATGTTCTCCCAGTGCGTTCAAATGTCTTATACTCAAGCACCTCTCTTGATTGTGTGTAAGATACAGATAAGCATGATAGTTAATTAAGTTTAGTTTATAACTAGCTGACGCGCAACTTCGTCTGCGTCATATATGAGAGACAGACAGATGGTTAGAGAGAGTGTGAGACACCCTTAAAAGATAGACATAATAATGCTATCGTTGACTTTTTATAGAACATTTTAAGAGGAACAATTCCGTCATACACGATTGTTGCGTAACTTGAACCGTTTACGCAGCGCACGCAACGAAAGATCTCAAAAGGAATATTTTTTCCCTTTTTTGCAACATTTTTCATTGATGCTCTGCTCCTATTTATTGTAGCGTGATGATATATAAACGTTGCAACGTTGTTGTTCGTTGTTGCCTTCTCCGATAAATGGGCTATCCAACACTAATAGATATTTTCAACTCGAACCAGTAGTTCCTGAAATTAGCGTGTTCAACCAACCAAATAAACACTTCAGCTTTATAATGTAAGGCATTGTATAGAATCAAGCAGGTAACAATTTAATTTCTCTGAAATATTTGCATTAATCGTTAAAATATTCTGTTTTTCTAAATAGGGGCTTCCCTCGCCAGCCTCCTAAGCCTTACGGTATCATCCTTAGACACTTGATGACAGTTATACTCCATCTCGAAAGTTCTCATCAAGGTGCATAAAATGAGCCCAAACACGATATAGCTGCTGCAAACTGTTGCGAACCTCTTGCAACTGACTTTTGTCTCCACCGTCAGACCTTCGATGACAGTCCAGGCAGGTCTTAAATTCTCACCAAGATACATGGAATGAGGCCAATAACAATATAGCTGTAAATATAATCTACGTAAACTGCGTATGGATTATTGATTATTGCGAATAGCACAGCACAGTTCTTGGACGGCAAGAACACGTGAATTTATCAGGCTTCCGTTCGCTATACTACTTTTTGGAAAAATCATCATCATACTCCTGCCCTTAACCTAATTTATTTGGGGTCAGCGCAGCATGATTGTATTCATCTTCCATACTATTCTATAACTTTTTGGAAAAATATTTCACGAAAATATAAGAAATATAGAAATGCAAACAATTTAAATACAAAAAGAAATATAGGCAATCTAACAGCTTCAAAAAAAAAATTAAACAAATCACAAAAAGTGAAAATGTTGCGGGGTTTGAACCTGCAACCCCGTAGTTTGCAGAGCGGTCATGAAACCGCTAGGCTATTTACTTCGTTGACATAAACTACAAATAGCCGTACTTACGTCATGACCGAAACGTCAAACAATTGAAGTATACGGACATAATGTTAAATTGCATACCCCCTTATGGAAGTAGCGTGATAATACATAGCCTTAATATTGAAGAAGCCTTGAAAGAAATCTATGCAGTCGTTTTGACGTGATGCGTGCACAAACATTTCGTACCAACTTATACTTAAACCGAGGAAAGCTGATTTTCTTGAGTTCCGCTATTTTGTGCGTATTCACCTCAAAAACAAATTTCAAGAAAACTGAGAAATTATATGTATTTACCTGTATTAGATATGAAGTATATGTAGCAACTTTAAAAGGTTACACTTCATTGGTTTTGATTGTATAGGTGTTTGAAGTTTATTAATTTTAAACATAAAACCCTCTTTTTTGGTAAGTATTCATTTTGAGTTTCATGATTCTAGAACAATCAAAAATTATTTTTTCATACAAACTTTACCCCCCCTTTTCACCCCCCTTTTCCAAAAAAATCCAAAATTTCTATAGCCTAAATGTTATTCTGACTGTATTTAAATAGATTTGTGAAGATTTGAACAAAATCGGTTCAGTAGTTTTTACGTGATGCGCGGTCAAACAAACAAACAAACAAAAATTTTTAAAATGGTTTTCATATGTTCAGTTACTTATTTTAAGTCACCGTGGCTGGTTTTTTTTTAATCTTCAATGTACAGATTTTTTTTAATAAAATCGTAGAGACCAAAGTCTCTACGATTTTATTATATGTATAGATATTATTTTGTATAATTTACACTAGCATTTAATTAATTGTTTATTACATTCCACAGTTAATCTGTGAACAGCGTTGTGGGCGACAATATTGTTCAATTATTATGTGTATCTTTTTTATACTTTATTTTGTAGCTGTTTGCTGTTCCTTTTGAATAAAAATAAAATAAAATGTCTCACACGAGTCACAATCCGTAAGACGTCTAATTGGAACATAAAACTACGCAAGTTGGAAATTCGATCTACAACCATTGGAAGCAGGACGCTCAAAGCTGCAAGAATGTAAACGATGTAAACTAACTCTGATTAGTTCACATGGACAAAAGCAATTGCAGGGAGCGAACACAAAAAAAACTAGAGTTGTTCTAATGTTATAATTAAAAGGAGTAAGTATAAAAAGAAGAACTTAGAAAAGACCGAAGATTGAATTCCACATCTGCAAAAACTGCATTGCATTGTTTTAAAAATATGGGAAAGGTTAATTAATTCATTCATGAAAAATATTGCAACTCCTGTTAGTGAAATAAGTTTTATTTCTGTAGGGAATGTCGATGATGGAGAATGAAAACTTAGTAGTCTAGAGATTCTTCACGGTTCTCTTTTACTGTCAGGATGTCAACACGTGTTAACAACACAATAAACTTTTCATTTTATAATTTAATTCGTTTATAATTTCAACTAAATACAACCCAAATATCAATCATTCTTTACATTACTATGCATTTTTCATAACCGATGCAGATATCCTTGTAGCTCGGCTACATTTTGCCCTGGGCCCTGGTGGTAACTAAATCAAAATAAGCTTATTTTAGTAGTATCTTAGTTACGGTTCCCTATCCATTTGCATACAATTTTAAGACCTAATATAACTTGGCATACTTTTGTTACTCCTAATTATATTTTCGCATTACATTATTTACGCATAACAGCTTACCGATAATTTTTTTAAGCATAATTTCTCTTATCATAATAATGATTAAGCATAACATTCTCAGGCATAAATTTATTTACGCATAATGATATTAAAGCATATTTTTTATAGGCATAACAAAGAAGCATAATAATTAACTCCTAAAATGTTAGACATACCCTGATTGGATATACCAACTTATTTTGACGTCTGAAAAAAAAACTATATCTCCTGAAGCAGGTAATACATAACATATTTGTTTTGAACATAGTTGATTGTAAACATATGTGAGTTTTTTTCATGTATATTTGCTGCATGTATGCAGCATGCAAACAAGGATACACCATGCATGCAGCAAGCATGCAAACAAGCATACACCATGCATGCATCATGCAAACAAGCATACACCATGCATGCAGCAAGCATGCAGCATGCAATCAAGCAAGCATGCAGTATGAAATATGCAGCAGGCATGGTTTCTGTCACGGCTCCGGTGCTGCGGGGCTCCGGCGGCCCCACGCGAGCTTATCGTCGCAGATGTGTTTTACGCTCACCACCACGTGGCGAGCGTTAAAACCACCTGCTCCTCAGCTCGCGGGCCGCCTCGCCCCTCCACGCCTACGCGGGCTTAGATTACACTCTAGGGGTAGGGCAGACAAGACTACGTGGAGTCGGTTTTGCAGCTATTCGTTTCTGTCACTAACTTTTGTAGCTCAACTTAATGAATTTTTTATTCAAAATAAATACGTAAATATAACTAAAATTTGATTCCGTTATTTCTATTAATGGTATGCCTAAATACTATTATGCTAATAGTCATTATGCCTAGTAACATTATGCGAATTCAATTTATGGCAAAACTAATTATCCCAGAACAGTTATGCCAAAGTATATTAGGAAAAAGAACATTATGCAAAAAGAAGGGATCCCCTTAGTTATATGTCGTCACAAAAATGTGGTGGATTCAGGAGACGAGTTATATGGTTTACAGTAAAAGTGATAAAATGAACGAGTGTGGTTATTTAGGGTTCCAATATAGCCAATAGAAAAAACGAAACCCTGATCCATTACAAAAAGTTGTGATATTTTCTGTTACAACCCTGTGGTTGTAACAGAACATAATCTAAAGGTCGGGTCACACCGGATCCGTAGCGTGACGTGACGTGCGACGTGACGTGCGCACGCACGTGCGAGCCCTGTCACAACGGCCAAGTCCGGTGCAGCACTGGTCGCGCGCACGCATTACGTCACGCAGGTAAATGCACGTTGCACGCGCGTGCGAGCCACCTTGTCAGCAGCCTTATTGAGTTTAGAGCATTTGGCGAAAAGATGTTAAACAACCGCAGTTCTTCTGATGAAGAAGCGTTGTTGTTGCTACTATGCCAAGAATCGGCGTGCCCGGTCTGGCATCTAACAGGGAGCGCAATATAATACAACGTCATCACTGCAGGCGCGTGTGCAACGTTGCCGATCCTCTACACACGCGTGCGGAGTAGGTTTGTCAGTAGATGCGGCTCTGCGTGCATGAGTGACGCACGTGCATACGTCACGCATCTGGTCTGGCATCTTCCTTACAGTTTCATACATTACAACTGATGCGTGCACGCGTCACATCACGCTACGCATCCGGTGTGACCGGGCCTTCATATATATTGGATATCTGTATATCATTTCAGCCGAAAGACGTCCACTGCTAGACATAGGCCTCCCCCAAGTGTCGCCACATTGACCGGTCCCGTGCGACTTGCATCCAGCGGATTCCCGCAGCTTTCACCAGGTCATCGGTCCACCTAGTGGAACGCATTCCAACCCAACGTCTTCCGGTTCGCGGTCGCCACTCCAGAACTTTTCAGCCCCATCGGCTATCCGTTCAGCGAACAATGCAGGGCACTGCCCACTGCCACTTAAGCTTAACAATTCTTCGGGCTACGTCGGTAACCTTGGTTCTCTTGCGGATGGTCTTCATTTCTGATTCGATCACTCAAGGAAACTCCGAGCATAGCCCTCTCCATTGCCCTTTGGACTTTTAGCCTTCTGATGAGGCTCATTGTGAGCGACCACGTTTCGGTTCCATAAGTGATCACTGGCAGCACACACTGGTCATAGACTTTCGTCTTGAGACACTGCGGTAAGTTGGACGAGAAGATACTAACTTCCCGAACGCTGCCCAGCCGAGTCAGATTCGACGAGTGGTCTCTTTCTCGAAGTTAGACCTACCTAACTGGACCGATTGTCCCAGGTACACATATAATCGTCTACAATTTCGAGTGTTGAGTCTCCGATCTTGATCGGAGACTCAACACTCGAAATTGTAGACGATTACCCACCAGGATGATGCAGGATGCAGGATGTCGCACCCACTCCTATCAAGATAGGAGTGGGTGCGACATGGGCATTCAACATGACCTTGGTTTTGTCTATGTTCATTTTAAGACCCACTCTTCTATCTGTATATAACTTAGTTTTAATAGTTTGTTCCAGAAATAATCACCATGCGTGTATCCACAGGGATTTCTAATAACTAGTGTCATTAAGAAGTTAAACCTTTCTTAAATCTATTGTAAATTGAAAGATAGGGCCATCTATATCTGTTGTGATTTTACAGAAAAATTTTCACACGGTTGATTTTTCTTCGCATTAAACTAAGAGCTTTTTAGGGTTCCGTAGTCCTGACAAGGAACCCTTATAGTTTCGTCATGTCCGTCTGTCTGTCAGTCTGTCCGAGGTTTTGCTAAAAGACAGTTAGTACTAGAAAGCTGTAATTTTGTATAGAGATGTGTATATCATTAACGCCAACAAAGTGGTGGAATAAAATTATGGAAAATATATTTTTTAGGGTATCTCCCCTACGTGTTAAGTGGGGATGAATTTTTTTTTCGTCGTCTGACCCATCGTGTGATTTTGTTTTTCGATGCAAGTCTTTTCCCGTTATAAACAAGCAACTTTTTACAAGCAGATTTTGTATGTGGTACAAAATTATCCAACAAGTTCAACGACTATTACTGCTAAACTAATAAAGTTATCTTAACCGCTTTACTTTTTCTTTAAAGTACATGAAATGCACTATCATCTTTAATTTTTTCAGATTTTTGTAGCCCGCAGTTTAACTTTTAGAGGGGGGGGGGTGCTACTGGATCAAAAATTTGCACTTAAAGTTTAATATTTCGTAAGAAGAGCATTAAATCGAAAAGTAGTATTAGCAACCCCTAAGTCCTCCCCTAAGTCCAGTAAAAGACATATTCAACGATACCCCACACGATGGGGCAGATGCCGAATAAAAATTCATCCCCACTTCACATGTAGGGTGTCCTAAAAAAAAGATATTTCCAAAATTTTATTTTACCACTTTGTCGGCGTTATTGATATACACACCTCCACAAAATTACAGCTTTCTAGTACTAACGGTCGCTTAGCAAAACCTCGGACAGACAGACAGACGGACATGACGAAACTATAAGAGTTCCTTGTCAGGACTACGGAACCCTAAAAACATAATAAATTATCATAAGTTTCACAAAACTGCCGCTAGATGACGCTGTACCAAGGGGTTCGTTCTATATTGTGATAACGGGCTACTACGGAACCCTACACTGCGTGTGGCCTGACACGCACTTGGCCGGTTTTTTTCAAATAAAATGCCACGTTTAGTCAAAATAGTATTTATATAATTTATTTTAAATAATTCAATACATTAACTCACCATAAATAAAGAAAAGAATAGATAAAAAAGGAGAATGCCCAATTTTCCATGAGTCTGGCTGTTTTTATGACTGAATCATTGCTAAAACATAGAAAATGTAGGTACAGTCGAGGTCTTTAATTAGTGAGCCACTTGCCACTATTTGTATTTTAGCCGTGTAATGCATATCGGGTTTAGTCGGTAATATTCGTACTCAATCAAATCAATCAATGTATAAAAGTGCAAAATTGGAAAGTAGTGAAAGTGGCTTATCAATTAAGTCCTTGACTCTATCTGGTCTAGCTTAAGTATAAATAAATCATTACGATATTCGATGGTGGTTTTAATAAAACGTGTTGATAAGCTTCCAGTTATTACTAATCTTAAATCTTGTTAAACTTTGAGTTTGGTCTCTTTTACCGTGTAGTGTATAACATTGTAAAAGGGACTTAGCTCAAAGTTTTATAAACAAACACCGAACTATTTGATAGACAACGGAGGTTTGTATTAGCAAAGAAAGCGTTTTAAACCATAGAATAACACTTTTCCACAAATGAATTGTAAATACAAGCACCTGCAATGACCGGCAAAAAAGTAGGTAGCAACAAAATGTCTTGAGGATTTTGAAATGTGTTTGGCACATTGGAAAAGATACAGCGCAAGCGCTTGCCACAAGCGTCCTTTGATTTATGCAAAAAAAAAAACATCCTTTTTCTCGAGCAGATCGGCAGCAACCTTACATTACTGACACGCCAAACATCCTTTTCGTTTGAAATTATTGGGTTTTGGCAAACGTGAAGTTAAAAAAGGATATTGAATGTTACTTTCAATTTTTTTGCCAGTTTTGTAAAATATACTATTTTAATCGGTTTATGGCCAAAAAAAACCCGTGGTGCCACTGGGATTGGTACATAAGATCAACAATCATAATCTCAAAATTGAAATCACCAACACCATAATCATAATCATAAATAATTATAGAAATACAGTTAGAAAAAAAAATATTATAAGAAAATAACGTTGAGATTATGATTGTTGATCTTATGTACCAATCCCAGTGGTACCCCGGCCGGGTAAAAAAAATCTACCAGGCGATACAGTGGTACCACGGGTTTTTGTTTTTACCCGTGTTCAGTGTTTGGTAACACTGGTGAGTGTTACCAAACACTGGTGGTCCATCGGTACGGGCACGGGCAATAAAACTTTTTTCAATCATAGAAAGTAACTAAATTAGTTGCGAGTGGCATGTACAAAACTACATTCAGAGTGTTATGTTTGTTCCGTACAATGTGTTCTCTTTATTTCCCATTAAAAATAGAATATTCGTAATAGATTGGACTCATTTTGCGATAATGGCTTACTGAAGCCAAAACAACCTGGATGCTAATCGAGGACTGTAAAATATTACAAAAAAATATGAATGCTTATTTGTTACTTAATACAAGATTATTGTTATATAAGGTTTTAGTTGCAACTACAGCCCAATTTGTGACATTTACCTAATACAAGTCATCACTTTCAACAATCATAAAGGAATACGGGTTAAGTAGATACGATTCGCAAATATTCTTCTCTTTAAATGTTTCTAGTATCGTTTGATCTAAATACTCATTAATCACAGACGCACAGCTTAAGTCATTAGTTGCGTGTGCCATGGGTGCGGTTAGCTGATGTATGGCGACCGGGCGTTGTGAATGCCGCTGGAGCGCCTGCGTGGATGACGTCACGTGTGCAGTCGCAGCGCGCAGCAGCACCAGCTGAGAACGCAGTGCACGCGCCGGTGGCACGTAGCTCCGCGCGTGCTGGATACGCGCCAATGCGGCTTCTATAAGCGCGCGCGAGTACTGCATCGAGTGCGGCACACGTCCTAACAGAGTCTGCACGCACGCGTCCACCTTCTCTGGCCACGAAGCTGCATCTTTGAGTGCTCCTTCCAGGTCCGCAACGTCGTCACCCACCATCAACTTATACATATGTTTGATCACCTCATTTTCCAGTTGCTCTTTTGTCTTGTATTCTGAGATATTTTGTTCAATCACAGTTTGAACCTCGTCCGGTGCACACCCAAGGCAATATACAGTACCGCTTAAACCTTAAAAAAAATTAATGAACTTCATATGTTTTGTCAATAATAAATACATTAGCAACACGTAAGGTAATCAATATTGCTCACCATTATCCTCGAGTATAGCTGCCATTTCCAATGCTACCAGAACGCCAGTTTCATAACCCAATAAGTAGAAAGTGTTTTTCATTCCAGTCTTGATCATCAGCACCTAAAATTACACAAAAGTATGATTATGACTATTGCTCTTGGTACACATTTAATTTTTAGAATTAGTTATTTTTAACTTGTGAGATCATACGTCAACGTATCTCTGTGCAGTCTCCCGCACGGTCTCCGTCGGGTGGTCGAGGCCCGGCTGCAGCACCAGCGCCGGCAGCTTGAGGCCCTCGCACAGCACGCGGAACCTCTCGTGGTGACCCTCCATGCCCGGCACTATGCATAGATACGTCTGACTTGCATCAAATTCGTCTTCACGCTAAAATATTTTAAAATTTATTAGAAATCGATGAATAGTGTTTTTAAGACGATATTGCTGAAAACAGATTTACACTTAGATATTGGCATGAAAGGGCCCCGGACCCGGTTTTGGGCCTAGCCATTACACGAATCAAATATGTACCAAAAAATCTACTATTTTACTAAATTAACCCATTTCAATGATAGCCTCAATTACAATGCAAGTGTAGAAAATAAACAGTTTTAAACTTAGGACCCCCCAGATCGATTGTCAACAGTAACACTTCTGCAAATTCCTAAAACTTCTTTAGGTACTATAATGGGTAAAGCTAGAAGGCTGTCAACCCTCAAAAAAATTCCTAAAACATTATGTTTCAAAATCTAAGGTAATCAAATCCAAATCAAATCCTCCTGATTTGATTTAGTGGGAGCAGCGGTGGCCCAGTGGTGGCGGCCCTGACTTACGAACAGTAAGTCGTGGGTTTGAACCCAGACAGGCGCATTACTTTGTGTAATTTATTTCATCACCACTGCTCTCAAAACGGTGAAGGAAAACATCGTGAGGAAACCGGCATGTCCTAGAACCAAAAAATTCGAAGACATGTGATATCTACCAATCCGCACTGGGCCAGCGTTGTGGATTATAGCCTATTCCCTCTCATAGAGAGGAGGCCTGTGTCCCAGCAGTGGGAACATTAATAGGCTGATGATGATGATGATGATCTTGCCCTGTAACGCCAGGCCCAAGTTTCTATGGAGTTTGGGTTTCTCCTTCTGAAGAAGAAATCGATACTGCTCCCACTCCAAGTTATTGATATAATTAAACTTGAAATGTCCCTTACGGGATATCCCTTCAGTAACCGTTAAGCGGAGGTGTACCTTAATAGTAGGTACACATACATTTCGCCAGTCAAGTTATCCCTTGGCATCAACTGGGCACAAATTGAAACTCGGTGACTGCTACTGAGAAATTACAAATGGAAAAACCCAACAACGCTTCACTGGGAATCGATCCCAGGACTTAGGCTGAACAGTCGCGCTTGCGACAACGAGGCGGTAAATAACCCATCTCAAAAATTATATAAACGATCAGCAAGCAGTTTAAAGAATGCATATTTACTCATAATATAGAAATACGAATGAATAGTATTTACCAAAACGAAATTAGTGACTGTAGGCATGCATACTATTTCTGAAGTCGCCAGTAGTTCGTCTGTGTCCACGTATGATATGAATGTCACTATGCCTTTAACATCTTCAAATGCGTTTACTGTTTTATCCAGATTCAGTATTCTGTTGGTCGAAGAAACCTTTATTATTTCATAGTATTGGCGAGCTTTTTCATAGTATGATAAACTAGCGGCCCGTCCCGGCTTCGCACGGGTGGACAGTTATTTTCCTCTGATTCTCCCCCCCCCTCTCCTTATTTTTAGTAATAAATATACCCTATGAAACTCACAAATAACGTGGCTTTCTATTGGTAAAAGAATTTTTAAAATCGGTTCAGTAGATCCAGAGATTACCCCCTACAACCTCACAATCTTTACCTCTTTACAATATTAAGTATAGCCAAAAAACTTACGTTTCAACTGTTAGCAGTAGTATCTCTTTTTCTGTGAACTCAACATTATAGTGAATTCTCAAATGACTAGCAACCAGGAGTAATTTATCATCTTGAATTCCAAGTTCTTCTAAAGTAGTCGTTTTTGGCGTTTTCCTTGTCAATCTTATATCTGGGAACCAAACATAAATCAAATTTAAACTAACTTACACTATCATTCAACTGTTTCTCTGTCAACTGTCTGTTACGGTAAAGTTTGTAATCTGCAATTGTTTTACTTCGTACTGGTAGATAACCAGTTAATCTGTAATTTCTCTTGTACAATAAAACATTACACATTTCCGGACAAGCTCAAAAAAGTTATTATAAAACCTCTTTATAAAAAAGATGACAAAACTGCTTTAAAAAATTACAGACCTATTGCAAAAATTCCGACTATTTCTAAAATTTTTGAGAAAGTTATCTATAACTCTTTATATGCCTATTTCGAAAAGTACAAACTATTTTGCCAAGAACAAAAAGGCTTCCGAAAGAACACTACGATTAATATGGCATTGTTTGACTTATTAGCTAATGTCATGTCATCTGTGGATAGGAAAAATCCAGTCTGTGCAATCTACACTGACATGACCAAGGCTTTTGACTATGTTGACCATAAGATTCTGTTGCACAAATTGCATAGCTATGGTATAAGAGGGAACATTTTAAAGTTAATAGAATCATATCTAAGTAATAGGGTTCAATGCTCAGAAGTTTCTAGGATATGTCCAAAAAGAAAATTGGAAACCATATATGTATCAAAACCAAGACACGTAAAATATGGCGTCCCACAGGGTAGCGTACTGGGTCCGCCGCTTTTCTTAATATACGTAAATGATCTCCCAAAAGCAACAACGCACCAAATGGTTCTTTTTGCAGATGATAGTACAGCTATAATAAAATGTACTGATCCAAATAATTATAAGAATGACATCAATACTTGTTTAAATGACATCATAAATTGGCTAAATAATAATAATTTGATTATAAACCTGACTAAAACAAAAGTCATGCATTTTTATCAACGATGTCTGAAACCAAAGGTTGAAATTTCCTACAATGGCTGTGATATTGAAGAAGCTAATAAAGCGAAGTTCTTAGGTATTATAATTGATAGCCAACTTACATGGAAGCCTCATGTTGAAGAATTATGTAAGAAACTTAGCAAATCCGCATATGCTCTATTTCAACTCTCAAAGAAAGTTAACGATCAGGCTCTTTTAGCTGCGTACCATGGACTGGTTGCCTCTGTGTTACGGTATGGCATTGTTTTCTGGGGTCAGTCCACTGATAGGGAGCTGGTATTTAGGTTGCAGAAGCGATGCATCAGGTCAATGTGCGGTCTTAAGACAACTGATAGCTGCGTGCCCTATTTTAAATCATTAAAAATTTTAACTTTTCCTTCTTTGTTTATATTAGAAACGGCTTTGTTTGTGAAATGTAATCCACATCTATTTCAAAAATTATCAGAGGTCAGAAAAAATCCAATACGTACTCAATATAAATATAAATTATGTCAAGTGAGATGTAAAACCGCATTAGTGCAAAAAAGTTTTTTTGGTCTTGCCCCACGCATATTTAATAAAGTACCTAATGTTATAAAAAACTTGACTGTCTTAAAATTCAAAAGGGCGCTAAACGAAATTTTAATTATGAAAAGTTATTATTTAATTGACGACTTTCTAAATGATGATTCACTGACTGATTGATTTACTTTCTGTACCTTATTTATTGACTGATTTATAATTACTTACCTACTGTTACTATTATTGACATATTATTGTTATTCTAGTTGGTATAATGTTATTAATTTTCCGTTTGACATTATTGATATTTTTACTTTTTTTATGACTTTGACCATGTTCACATTTTTTAATCTTTTATTACTTTGACCATGTTGACATTTTTTAAATTATTTTTTATAGTATGTAATTTCAATGACATGCCACTTAATTTTAATTTATAATTTTATTGTAAACCAATTATTTGCATGCCCATGTGACGGCAAAATGTGGAGAACTTTATTATAAAAGAACATCTATGTACCTATCACCCATGTTTGCAAAGAATAAATGATTTGATTTGATTTTGATTTGATTTGATTAGTAAATGAATATTACTGACCAGCCAATTCAGAAAGTTGCTTCAGAAAATCGGGTTGTCGCTTATGTGTTCTCTGTACAAGCACCAAGGTGTCCACACCGCAGAGTGCACGCTCCACCGCGTCAATTGTGTCAGCAAAACTCGATTCCTGATGGATTTCAATTAAGTTGTTATTTATAGTTGTGTCCAGTTTTCAGTTGTTTCGTTGTTGAGGATACAACAATAGGCGAGACGACAAAAAAATCTAATTAGTCCGTCACTTAGATTATCAAAAAATATTTGACCCGTGTTTTTTCTTTTGTTACGTAAACCAAAATTGACGAAGATACGGCGCTTTTAAAATTCTCAATACGTCACGCCATGGTATAATTTTAGCTAGTTCTGACGTCACAAGCCCCCACTCCCGAGTTTTGATGCGTTTTATCTTTGTTAATATTCATTGATTTACAAAAACGAAAAATACGTGTCCATTAATTTCCAATACTCTAACTGACGGACTAAATAGATTTGCAATTTTTTGATACTGTCGTCATGCCTATTTTGGATGATCAACTCGAATAATAACTAGACGGTAAGGACGGAAAGGTAAAAAGTTTAAGTGCTCAAAGAACTTTATCAAGCATAGGTTCAACTCGACACACATCCTAGATAAGGGCTATCGCACACTATAGACAAGACTGTTTTTAGACAGACAATTACCCTACTAGTGCGAGCAAGACAGACTATGACCTCGACATAGTGGTTCCTTACTTTTTATTTTTAAATTATTAGTACAATACTCCTAAAGTGAAAAGTCATCATCTCATTTTATTTTTCTTTTTAACACTTTCGATCTGAGAGCAAAATCACTAACCCCGGTCGAAAATTCACTAATTCGTAACTAAGCCAATGCTTTGTTATAAAACAATTAATTTTGTTCCTTTTCTTAATTATTAGAAATTTTTCACGTATTATTGCACTTATACTATAAACTTTATTTTATTATCTTTAAAATGAAGCTAAAACTACAAAGATATGTAATGACAAACCAAAGTTGTGATTTTTTTATATTTTCTAAAACTTGAACTCTCGATATCTCAAAACTAGGTTTTTCGAGTTAATGACTTTTCACGCTACGGGGACGATTGTATTCTCGCTCGCACTAGTAGGGTAATTGTCTGTCTAAAGACAGTCTTGTCTATAGTGTGCGGTAGGCCTTATTCAGCTAAAATCATTTGAACGTACATCAGACTTATGTCGTTCGTTATTATTTCAGTGGATGAATCACCTACAATGTTTTAAAAAAAAGAGTAATAATGTAATAAATTTAAATTACACAATGGAACAAAGCTCTGAACCGGGCCCTTTTTATTTTACACTGTCAAACTATAACCCCAGGATCAAATATCTGTCTGCTATTCAGTTTATATAGTATTTGCAAAACTATCAAAACGGCACTTTTTCTAAATAAATTTGTAATGTATATAAGATGCCAGTATTACTTACATTCTTTAGTTGAGGCAGAGTTATCAATTTAGCTGGTAATTTATTTTGAACACGAGAAAGACACGTCGCTTTTCCAAGCATTGTCTCACCAACACTTATTACCGCAAAGCATCTTAAAAATAAAGAAAGACAAATTAATAGGGATAAATATAATGACCACCAAAAATAACTTTGTGACCAATAACATCCATTACCTACCTAAAATAATACCAATCAGCAAAAAAATTAAACCCTTAAATTACATTGCTGTGCCTTTTGTGAAAAGTGATATAACTCGACTTGAAGCAGTTTTGAGTTCTTTATACAATCTTGAAGCTTGATTTTTTTTCTACTTTTCTATCTAATCGGTTTAACTCTATCTGTTATAGAACTGGAAATAAGTTTCGTGTTGAATAATACAAGTTGCATTTTTGGTTAATTTTGGTGATATTTTTTTGTGTATACTAAAATAAGAATAGAATAGAATAAGAATAATTTAATTAAAAAATCACAAAAGTGTATATTTTGGTGCAGTAGTGTTATTTCTCAAACAATGATATAATTAGTGCATAAAAGTAAACTATAACTAGAATATATTTAACAGTTGCAAGAGGCGATATTGTGGAATTCAAATGTTTGGTAGCGACCTGCCCGATCTAGGTTTATTTAAACCTGTGTTTCAAGCCATCACTTTACATAGCACAAATTAGATAGGTCAGTAAAAGTTATAAAATAAAAGAAATCTATTAACAACCTTATGAATAATCAAATTGGTACAAAAAAATGAAATGTCTTTAGTAATATTAAATTGAACTAAAGCTTAAACTTAAAAAAGTACATGTAAATAAGGCTATCTCGATTCGTATTACTTGACACATTTAATATTAATTACATGAGCTTTGTGCTTGTTAATACAATACAATTTATGTTAAGTGACACAAAGAATACCGTACAATTATCAATTGTGATTAATAATATAACTCAAATTATGTCTCTTAAAATTTAGAAACTTTCTGTACCTCCAAGTGGTAAGTAATACAACTAAATCTCTATCAAATTACACGTGAATTTTTTGTAACACGTTTAGTTCTTAATAATATAAATTTATTTATATCGCTGTAGTATAGGATATTTAGAAACCGATCAATAGTGATTATTGTGTGAAGTGATCGATATACGCAACTTGATCTTTTTCGGTTCTCAATTCCGTCTCTTTCGGTCACGACCGTCTCCGCATTGAGAAAGCGAGAACGGCAATAGTGGTGGGGAACGTAACCGCGCTCAAACGCCAGTCTCGTTTTGGCGTGAGTGGTGGGAACACGCATCCATATTTCGCAATAATGAGCCGTATGGTGAGTACTTGTATCATTTTACATGAATCCATGATTAATTTTTTAAATAGGATTAAGTGACTTATTTTCGTTATTAGCAACGATGTTTTCACGAACGGGATAGCTGAATAGTGTTTATATGTTTATACGCTATATGATATATACACATATATTTTTTTAGACTGCTGCACAGCTACGTATACAAAAAATGGTAAAGCCGTTCATTTGACGACCCACATTGCGCACATATGGCAGCCTCACTACAGGCTGCCATAAGTTCTTAGGATGCAAATATGTTACATATTTAAATATCATTTTATATTATGTTGTGATATCCAAACGTACCCCTATGTTGAGAGTCTGTGGTATAGTTAATCTGTGAAGAGTGGGTTGATGGTACTGGTGTGTGACCAGAGAGATTACTATGAGTATATATGTGCGTGACTAATTTAATAAAGCTTGGAGGACTTAGACAGGCTTTTATTACATGGTGGCAGCGGCAAAAGGCCTAAATTTTAATAGAAAATGGCGGAGACCGGTTACAAAATTAGTATTCCTCCACCGGAACCTTTTTCATTTGAGCCGAAAGAGTGGCCGTCATGGCGGACGCGCTATGAGAGATGGGCTAATGTGACTCAAATGTCCACACAAAATGAAAAAGAACAAGTAGACTGTTTGTTGTATACAATGGGACCAAGGGCGGAAGATATATTACTCCAGTGTGCAGAGGATGATGTCAAGAGTTACGGTAAAGTAATCAAATGTATGGAAGATTATTTTTTGCCCAAAAGAAACATAATATACGAGAGGTACATGTTCAACAGCAGAAAACAAGAGGAAAATGAAAAAGTGGGGGAATTTATAACTTCGTTGTTCAAGTTAGCTGAATATTGCAACTTTAAAGAATTAAAAGATGAGCTGATCAGAGACAGGTTGGTGGTTGGTCTGAAAGACAAAAAGGCGAGTGAAAAATTGCAGCTAAAGAGAGAGTTGCAATTGGAAGAAGCCATATTGATGGTAAAGCAGGTGGAGAGGCAGAAAGAGCAGAGCAAAGTTATAGAAGGAAAAAAGGATGACTTGGTGTTGGAAGTAAATAGGGTTAGAATGGCTAAATCAAATAAGGATGCTGTAAATTCAAGCAAGGAGAAGTGCTGGCACTGTGGTCGAGCACGCCATCCAAGAGAGCACTGTGGTGCGGTAAAGTCAACATGTTTCCAGTGTGGACGTGTGGGACATTTTGCAAGTATGTGTAAAGCTGGAAAGTTTATTAAGAAAACGGAGGTACTGACAGAACCAGAAGAAGTTCAAGTATTGCAGGTCAGTCTTGGAGAAGGCAGTGATAGGTATATGATAGAAGTGCAAATTTTTCATAAAGAAAAATTTCTTAGTAACTGTAAGTTTCTTATTGATACAGGGGCAGATATAACGGCGATACCGAGGTCAGTCTTGGGACCATGGGTGCAGTTATCAAGTACAAGAGATAAAGTGAGAGGACCAGATGGTAGTGAACTAAAGGTTCTCGGTAAATTAGACTTAAGGTTAGTATATAAGCTACAATGGTATAATAATAAGGTTTATGTTATAGAAGACTTGCAATGTTCAATATTGGGTCGTCCAGCATTAGAATCGATGAAAATACTGCATATTAGAGCTATATCAACTAATGTTTCATCTCAAGTTAATGTAGATAGAGAATTTGAAGGCATATTTAATGAGTTAGGGGTATTTAAAGACGAGTTCAAAATTCAATTAATTAAAAATCCAATACCTTATGTCCATGCTTCTCCTCGATCTGTATCTATCCCTTATTTACCTAAAGTTAAAGCGGAATTGGAAAGGTTGGAGCAGCTGGGGGTAATCAGCCCCATAGAGGAGCCAACAGATTTTGTGTCACCTATTGTAGTTGTTCCTAAAGGAAACAATATTAGAATATGCGGAGACTATACTCAAGTGAATAAAAGTATATTGCGACCAATATTTCCAATTCCTAAGGTAGAAATGACACTAGCTAGATTGAAAGGGGCTAATTTTTTTTCAAAAATTGATGCTACTGCAGGTTTTAATCAAATTAGGTTGGAAAGTAGCTCTAAAAAGCTCACTACTATAATAACACCTTTTGGAAGGTATGTGTACAATCGCTTACCATTTGGACTTAACTGTGGACCAGAGTATTTTAGTATGAAATTTTCAAATTTATTTAAAGACCTTGATGTAGCAATTCACGTTGACGATATATTAATATTTGAGGAGACTATTGAACGGCATGACATGGTTTTAAGAGAAGTATTGAAACGTTTACAAAATGAAGGTATAACAATTAACAAGGATAAATGTGTGTTTGTAGTTAGGGAAATACACTATTTAGGGCATATTATTAATGAAAAGGGAGTAAGGCCTGAGCCAGAAAGGGTAAAGTCAATCATTAATTTTCCAACACCTACAAACAAAAAGGAATTATTGCTATTTTTAGGAATGGTTAATTTCGTTGGTCGTTTTATACCTAACAAGTCACATATTCTGGATCCTTTGCATGTGTTGTTAAAAGAAGGTTATTTATTCACTTGGGATACTGAGCAGAAGCATGCTTTTGAAGTAATTAAAGATCATTTACAAAAGGCTCCTATACTGGCTCATTTTGATCCAAGTCAAAGAATAATCATTACAGCAGATAGTAGCTCTTATGGGTTGGGAGCGGCTTTATTACAGGAAGATGTAAAAGGAAATAGGAAGGTTATAGCATATGCAAGCAGAACTTTAAATAAAACAGAGAAGCAGTACGCTCAAATAGAAAAAGAATGTTTGGCATTAGTTTGGAGTGTTGATAGGTTTAAGGATTATGTGAAAGGCATAACAGTCTATTTAGAGACAGATCACAAGCCTTTGTTACAAATACTACAAACTAAACCCCTAGATGATTTGTCACCCCGACTTTTACGTTTTAGATTAAGATTAATGTGTTATGACTATAAAGTTAAGTATATACCAGGCAAAGAGTTGATATTGGCAGATGTGTTGTCTAGAAATCCTTTATGTACTCAAGAATCTGAATTGGATATTAATACAGATAAAGCAATATTTAGCTTTGTTCATGAAACATTTCCAGATACAACATTAGAAATAATAAAGCAGGAACAAAATAAATGTGGTACATGTGAAAATTTAAAGATATATTGCACAGAAGGATGGCCCAATAAAAGTAGATTAGATAAAGAATTGTCTAGGTATTATCAATATAGGCATAATTTTTCTATAGGGGAGGATTTATTGCTGTACAACAGCAGAATAGTTATTCCAAAAACATTGCAAAATACCATGCTAAAAATGATTCATGAGGGTCATATGGGTATTACTAAGTGTAGGGAACGTGCCAAACAATCAGTATGGTGGGTTGGCCTATCAAGGCAAATTGAGGAATTGGTTAGAAATTGTAGTCAATGTTTAGAGAATAGAATAAATTATAAAGAGGAAATTATTATAGAAGATGTTCCTGACAGATCCTGGCAAAAATTAGGTATGGATTTATTTAAATACAGGAGCAGTTGGTATCTAGTAATAGTAGATTATTACTCAAGGTTTTTGGAAATATTTCTTCTTAATAATTTAACTGAAGATGCAGTTATTCTCAAATGTAAGGAATCCTTTGCTAGGTATGGAATTCCTGAAGTTATCCGTACTGACTGTGGTACTCAGTTTAAATCTAAGTTTCTTAATTTTGCTAAGGAATATGGCTTTAAGCTGAGAAATAGTAGTCCCCATTTTCCTCAGAGCAATGGTATGGCTGAGTCGGCAGTTAAAATAAGTAAACAATTGTTAGCTAAGAATGATGATATTTATTTGGCACTTTTAGCTTATAGAAATACACCATTAGAATCGGGATATTGTCCAGCAGAGTTAATGTTTCATCGCAAATTAAGAGAGAAATTGCCTATTGTAAAATCAGAATTAAATAAGGTTGTCCGCCAGGCCAAAAATATAGAAATATAAGATTTAAAAAAAAGCTTAAAGATGCTGATCATTATAACAGTAGACATGGAGCTAGAACTCTAAGACAATTATCAATAGGAGAGACTGTATGGGTTACAGATTTGAAATTGTATGGTGAAATAGTAAGATGTTGTAAGGAACCCAGATCGTATATTGTAAAGACAAATAGAGGAGAATTCAGGAGGAATAGGTGGCATCTTATAGAATGTAAAACAAAAAGAAGTGTAGAAAACGAGGATGAAGAAAGTGATAGTATAGAAATTGAAGATGATTTAGATATAAGGAACGTTGATTACAACCAAGACATGTCTAGTAATTCAACAGTTGAAAATGTGGTTCCTTGTAGAGTAAGGCGAAGACCAGTGTATCTTGAAGATTATGTAACTGATTAACATAGTTTTAAGTATAGTTTATGTAACTGATTAACATAATTTTAAGTATCGTTTATGTAACTGATTAACATAGTTTTAAGCATAGTTGATTATGGATAGTTAATAGGGAGGATGTTGTGATATCCAAACGTACCCCTATGTTGAGAGTCTGTGGTATAGTTAATCTGTGAAGAGTGGGTTGATGGTACTGGTGTGTGACCAGAGAGATTACTATGAGTATATATGTGCGTGACTAATTTAATAAAGCTTGGAGGACTTAGACAGGCTTTTATTACATATTACAATACTTTTCAATTGTTGGTGGTCAGTAACAATTTTTGGTTAAACATAATTTGGAATTGGTTGCTATAAGTAGGATCACAAGTTGTTAAATTTTTGGTTCTAATTTCACGCTAAAATTGGGATTTAATTTTGGTGATTACTTACTATTTTTGGCAATCTAAAGTGTTTTTTTTTTCGTTACATTTTATTAGATCTGGTGGTTAGTTAAACGTAATTCTAAATAAACAAATTAATGAAAAATTATAATTATGCGAACAACTAATACTGCTAAAGAATAGAGTAAAATATAATGATTTTATTTGTGTAAAAACATTTTACCTTAAATCCGGGCAAAATCTTCTCGAAACTGCATCGAGGTGAACAAATAAAGTTTCTTGATATATTTGATCATCATTAGTTGTGATATATATGCTTTGAATAGAACCCAATTTAGTAGCATCCTTGAGTAATTCTACAATATCAGTTTCATTGTTCAAGTTCCAAGACGATATTTGGATTAGTACACCGATCTTCTGCCAAGTTCTAAAAAATAATTATGTAATACTTAGTTAGATTAAATTATTTATGAAAAATCGGTTTATAGGTTAGCTTATAATTAACAGCATTGAATTAAGTCATTTGTTTACCGTAATTTAAACTGAAACTTTGCAGTTGTATGCGCTTTGCTATGAACATGTAATTTCCTCGCACCACGAGCAACTAGTTTGTCGACTATCTGGAGTCCAAAACAATTTTCATTCAATACCACAACTTGGGTGTGGTTTGGATTGCAATATATTCTGTAAAGAAAATAATCATAAATTTAAAATAGAGAATGGCCTACTTTTACCAAACGGATTTGTAGTGTTGTAATTACAAGACGAAAAAGGATGTCTCTTCACCTGGGCTGCGCTTGCGTTGAATGGCCTTCCATCTTCAGCAGCACCCTGCCGCGGTGCCTGCTGGCCGCGAGCAGTCGGAAAGCGCGTGCCGCATCGTGCGGCGCGTACGACCCGCGCGATAGAGGACGCACGTATCCGCGGATAATTCCCTCGCTCAACATCATCTGTAGCTCCTGTGGATTCGACGAAAAGTTTCAATAATAAACCAGATCTATGATCTACGATATAACCCGACTGGAATATGTTGTAAGAACCGGTTGTGTGTTTCATTGAGGAGCTTTGCCAGTCCAAAAAATTTCTCAACACTTGTATTTTCCCAGATTTCCCCCAAAAACATGAAAAGTAGAAAGAAGGACATTTTGAATGTAAACTTTGACTAGCTGGCATCATTAAGGTCCCCCAAATGACATTTGACCATTTTCATCACTTTCAGCTGACAACCCCGAGTGCCATTGGGGCTTGAATTTTCAGGTCAGACCCGACTTTGGCGAATTCTTTTGTTCTACCAAAGTCAACGTACAGCCACCTTTTTTTTACTGACAGGTAGCTTGTATCCTGGTTGAAAGTAACCAACACACAAGAAAAAATGTGACATTTCAGAAATTCAAGATGGCGGCTGTGCCATTTCCGGATTTCGAAACCTTGTCCGATTGGGGTCGTTCAAACGGTTCATCCCACTGAGGGGTATGAGTTTGTATCGAACTTTAGGTTTTCCAGGGCTTTGATAGATATTTATTTGACTGACGGCTGTGCTTTACCCCCCCTTTTTGACACCTTCCCTCCCTCTCTATTGTATCTCGGTCTCCCCTTTATAAATAAAAAATAAAATCATTTAATTCGAGTATCACAGACTCATAATAGAAATCACACAAATTCATACAGTCACATTACATACACAATATTTTCAGTTTGTAACAATTTCATTTACTAATTCAATACAATAAAATTAAATACAAAATACTAATAGAAACACTAATAAAAATAATCATAATCAACAAATTCACATAATAAAATCAATTCTGTCAGTCGTATCATCCTGCCACATGTCGCATGCAACAGTGGGAGATGATGGAGCAATCAAGCCTTCCCGCGAGCGCGGCCAGCATACTGTTAGCGCTCCCCCGCACTCGCCGCACCAGCGACGTGCCTCTCTTGCGCATAGTGGCGTGGAAGCAATCCACGCGTGCTTCTGCAAACATAGTCGATGCGCTGCAATAGCGGGGGAGAGCCAACATCATCCTGAACGCGTTGTTGAACTGCACACGAAGGGCGCTGTACGACTTTTGCGTATAGTCAGTCCACAAATTGCACGTGTACAGAGTAGTACAGTAGGCTCTATAAAGCGTTAATTTAACATCTTTAGAGCACCGCGCAAATTTGCGGATAACCATGTTCGCTCTGACCGACAGCGCCCTTCGCTCCCGCTCAATATCCGCATCATCTTTCAAGGTAGGCGTCACGACATGTCCTAAGTACTTAAAAATGTCCACCCGTTCCAAGGGTGAGCCATTCAGCTTTATGGCTGGCATTTCTCGCACTTTCCTAGACCCACGTTGAAAAACTATGCACTGACTCTTTTTCACATTATAACG
Source organism: Xestia rhomboidea (assembly GCA_963853795.1). Classification (NCBI taxonomy): domain Eukaryota; kingdom Metazoa; phylum Arthropoda; class Insecta; order Lepidoptera; family Noctuidae; genus Xestia; species Xestia rhomboidea. The sequence continues at coordinate 4,685,985 of OY970776.1, read as the reverse complement.
CAGCCCGTGATCAGCTGCGTAATCCTCACATATACTCATCAGCCTCCTGAGTCCACGGACCGAGGCGCCCAGCAGCACCATATCGTCCGCGTAGCTGATGTTATTAAAACAGACGCCATCTATGTGACAACCGATATGTTGCTCGCTGAGCGCCTCGATCAGTCCTTTCACATACAGGTTAAAAATGGAAGGAGAGCTCAACCCCCCCTGCCTCACCCCACATTCCAACCTGTATGGGTCCGACAACGTGCCTGCCCACTTCACATTGTTCACCTGGTTCCCGTACCAATACTTGAAGATGTTAATAAGTTCATACGGTATCTGGGATGATCTCATCTTATTCCACAAGATATCATAATGAGACCAGGTCAAAGGCTTTGGAAAGATCGAGGAAGCAAGCGTACACAGATGTTTTTCTCTCGGTATAGTATTCAACAGCACTCTTAAAACACAATATTGCAGCTTCTGTAGACAGTCCCGGCCGAAACCCGAACTGATTATCGTGTAACTTTATGTATTTGTTTAATTGTGTATTAAGAATGCTGTCAAACACTTTTGCAACTATTGTAGCTAGAGAAATAGGTCTGTAGTTAGATACATCCGACAAATCCCCCTGCTTTGTTTTTTACTACAGGCACTACGATAGTCCTCAACATGTCAGCCGGCAGGTATGAGTGTGAAATACAAAAGTTGTAGAACATAGCCAACACCCTGCACATATGAGGCCCAGCATGCTGAATATGTTCCACACCCAATCCGTCATGACCAGGTGATTTCCCATGGGAAATTAATTTTACCGCCATTGATACATCCCTGGCTGAAATTCTGATATCAACATATTCCCCACTCTCCCCTCCCCCCTCAAGTGACGAGGATGATCCTAACGGTGACCTTACAATAAAGTTGTCATTAAATTTATCGGCTATACCTTTCAAATCGCTAGCCCTGTTAATACTCACGGGAAGACCAGGGCGAATCCTCAAACGGTTGGTACTTTTCCAGAATCCATTGAAATCCTTCGTGCTATGTTTAGCTGCCAGAACATCCATTTGTAACTGGTTTTGATGGTTCTGACACCATTTTAAACGCGACTTAAATATTTTTCTGGTCTCACACATTTTAGCAAACATAACACCTGTAGTAGGACTACCACACAATAGCCATTCCCGTAAACTCGCCCTGGCCGCCCCGTGACTGTCGCTCACAATTTTACTCCATCCAACATTGGTTCTAGGTGGACGTTTACTCTGCTTAAGCTTGCCCTCCCCCCCACCCTCCCACCGCAGCCTATGATAACGCAAGGACGATGTCGGAGTACATTATGTCAATAACTGAGCTGTGAGTTGGGTTATCACAGTACTGATCACTACACATTCGAAATTCAGTCGGAAAATCAATAAGTCTGAGACGTTTATGACATTCAGTTCGATATTGTGTGATGTCGTCTGCGGTTTTTTCTCCCCGCATGACCCGATTATCAGTAATACTCGACGTTTAGGTGCATCTCGGAAGTTAAGAGACTTGGAACATTTTTTTTTTTCAGATTCTTTAAGAGAGGCCCAGAGTTAGCCAAAGTCATTTTTCAAAACTCCCTTCTCTGCCCCACTACACCCCTCCCACCAGTTTTTTGATTTTTACTGCTGGAAATATTTCTGATTGTTATCCTAAACTATTGAGGGGCGTTGAAAATTGTATCCCTACACTTCCCCTTCCCCCAACCTCCCTCCTCCTTCACCCCTCACCCTATATGTATCTTATGTATTATGTATATATGTATCTTATCTCTATATCTCTATGTATCTTGGAAAGTAGGACAAGTAGCGGCTTTTTGATTCTTACCTAAAACTATTGAGGGGCATTGAAATTTGTATACCAGGCCCTCCCGTCCCCAACCTCTCCTAAAATTGAAAGGGCTGTAACTACATAACGGTTAGAGATAACCATTCGGTGGTTGAACAAATATTATAGTAGGCGTCAAAACCTGTCCGGTACCGGTAAAGCGGAGGGAGGAGCGGGTGAGCGAAGCGAGCCGACGACCCCCGTAGCGTAGGGTAAGTCACGATAGCTTTCCGGTGGTAGGTAGGTCCTGAGTGGAGCGAACCTGCAAGACCGAGTGGAGCGAAGGGGGGAGGTGGCGAGCTAAGAGCCGGCGACCTCCGTAGCGTAACGAAGGTTGAGTGGGTGAAGCGTAACTCCAGACAAGCAAACTTTAGGGAAATGTATTTTTTAATAAGAACAGGTCTGAGTTTTTAAATAAAGTTTTAGCTTATTTTAGGGGATCTTAAGGGTTCTTAGACTGCTTCATACTGATTTAGGGGTTCCTAAGGGTTTTTGTACTGCTGTGAGGGCGCTCATAAAGGTTTTCAAAATGTTTAAAAAGTTCAAAAAAAAAAAAAACTGCTAACGGAGGTACATAACGGATTTTCATTTAGGATTCTTATGGATTTTAGAAGGGTATCTACTTCTGAAATGGGGGACTTGAATTAACAAAAAAAGTGATTAGGGGATACTGATTTAGAATATGACATCAGTTTTTTAATCCAAGATGGCGGACTTTAGTTTTATTCAAATATATGGGTATCCACGGAAAAAATTCTACGTGTAAAAATAACCAACTCTTGGCAGAAAATTACTAAGCAGGTTGATCAATATAGCGCCTGCAAAGTTTATAGTTAAAAATAAACAAGTCAAGTTTGCTAACTTTACTTGATCAATATTAACCTGATTAGATGGTTAAAATGGTTTATTAAAAAATAACCCTATTTACTAGGTAACCACAGCCAACCTATTCTGTAGTACAAGTGATTTTACTTTGTAACCACAACCGACTCTCTCGGTACTTTGAGCTAGTTTGCTAGGTAACCACAGCCAACCTACTCTGTAGTATTGGTGATTTTACTTTGTAGCCACAACCGACTCTCGGTACATTGAGCTAGTATACTAGGTAACCACAGCCAACCTACTCTGTAGTATTAGTGATTTTACTTTGTAGCCACAACCGACTCTCTCGGTACTTTGAGCTAGTTTACTAGGTAACCACAACCAACCTACTCACTATCTTAGCCAGAAGGCTGAGAACTAGAAGCGATTGCGATACCGTTCATAGTAGAACCGGGGAGGGTCGTTCAATCGCGGAGAATCTTAACACCGCGATTCAGAAACGCGCGTCATCAGCATAGTGATATCTAGCGATCGCGTTTGAAACTATCACCGCGGATATCTAACCTAAAAATAAAGTTGTAGAGATGTTTGGGGTTTTTTATCTTAATTTACACATTTTCTTCTTTCTTGATCTTTTTACCCGACTACGGCGAAGCTAAAACGAAGGGCAGTCTATTTATATTCCTTCGTAGCGCCTACACTATTCACCCGATTTTGATGAATAAGGTGTCAATATATTTCGTATTATGGCCCGGGTAACATAGGCTACATTTTTACCGACTTCAACAATTATAGGAGATTTTACCTTAAAATAATTAAACACACAGCTGTAAATAAACCATCATACATCTAAAAATAACAGATACTAATAAACAGTATTGTCGGTTAGCAACTAACAAGTTGTTCTGTTGTATGTAGCAAAGTTAGTCGATTAATAGTGATTCAGTTACTTAATTATTTTTACACTGTGTAAAAATGGGTAAAAATTACACAAATCTGTTGCTACAGCTTACTAAGTAAACGTTGTTATATTTCATTATCGATACGATTATCTCATTTTCAATTTACTGAGTTAAGTGTTGGTAATAATCAACACGAATTAGCAATGTTCTCGTGGTTGTTAATTACCAAACGTACTTCAAGCTTTTTAATAATGTCTTTGTCAATATTAAATAATATGCAGTTAACCGAGCCAAAAAGGTCCTTGGTTAACTTTCAATTTTTTCCGTGTCGTTTTTGGGTCCTTTTGGGCTTTATTTGGCATTTCACTAGAGTTTGAAAAGTGGAAGACTTTAGGGTTCTTTTAGGGTTATGTTTGACATTTTTACTACATCTATAGGTTTTAAAAGTGAAAGATCTACCACCACAAGGACGCGAGGTGCGTGCACCTCGAGCAACACGCAAATACTAGTTTTAATAAGTAAAATTGCAATCAGTAACTCCGATGAAGTTCAGTAGGTTATTTCTTATGTGTGTTTTTACCATAAATCTAAATCCTCATTGTCCCTCAGTTTATCTTTTGTTAAACATTATATAATCTGTATGTTCTTCTATTGATTCATCAGCTCTTTGTATGTCATTTTCACTTACTCGCAATATGTCCCAGTTGAGTTCATTTAACGCTTCTTCAAGCTCTAATAGAGATTCATTTGTTTTGAACGTCCTGGTATTTTATTTTTTAATAGCCTGCATTGTGTCCCACTGCTGGGCAAAGGCATCGCCTTTCTCCCTCTCAACCTCTCTGTTCTGTACAATGTCTGCCCGCGTTTACCCCGTGAACATGATGAGTGATAGGATGTATGGCCTTGATGGATAGTAGATATTTCGATATAATGAATATGCAATGCGTTGATCGCTCGATCAAACAAGCATTCCATATTTTGAACACTTGATGTATGAGTGTACTATATATTGAATGTTCTTTTTATTAACCATTCGATATTATGAACGTTCGAGTATTTAGACGTTCGATTTATAGTAGTCGATCATTTAATATTCGATTTTAAGGAGCGTGTTAAGGAAATTTTACCTTCTTAAGCAGAATGAGTTTTTTTTTTTTTTTTTTTTTTTCGGATGGGAAATCATCAAATGACTTCTCCCGCTCTGGGCTGAGCAGGAGGGAGTGTCAGACTTTTACTGACTAAAACCCATCCATGTTCCTTCATCGCCCTTTGTGTTCCGGGGCCACGGTATCTCTTTCGAATAGTCCCGCAGCCCCGGCAGGCTTCGGTCCTTGCGGACCCCTTCACTATTGCTGACTCTCTTTGAGGCGCGCGTGGAACACGAACGCGCCGTCGACACGGCCTGTCGTCATGAGACGAACGGACGGCGAGCTAGCCCATAGCTCCCCGTCCACAGGCCCGCGCCTACGGTGGCCGGAAGCCACCACGTGGCCCCCGACGCCCGGGGCGTCTCCCGCGGCGGCCGGGACGTGAGGATCTCTCCCTGTCCTGTTCCGCCACCTCCTTCGCTAGCTTGACTGCTTCGCAGAAGGAGGTGACGGCGTCCCATTCCGTCTCGCTCCGGACCATGGATTGAACCAAGGCCGGGAGCGAGAGGTCGCCGCCGCCAATCGCCGTTACGAGGACACGGCGGTGCTCCGCCCAAGCGGGGCACACCTCCACCGTGTGCTCCACCGTGTCCTCCGGTCGATCCTCACAATGGTGACACCCGGGCGTCTCCTCCCGCCCGATTCGGTGCAGGAACTTACCGAAGCATCCGTGTCCGGTAAGAACCTGCGTCAGGCGGAAGGTGAGGACGCCGTGGCGTCTCTCCAGCCACTCCTCAAAGAGGGACGTGCCGCCGGCGCCGGCCCACTCGCTGCTGGGACCGGCGCCGGCACAGTCTTCTGTGCAGCCGCCTTGCCCTTCCTCGCTTTGGCCGCCTTCTTAGCCGGCGCCGGTTTCGCCGGAGCCGGCTTTGGGGGAGGGGCCACCACTGCTGTGCCGGAGGGCTGGCTGGACGGCCCCGGTCTGGGTGCGGCAGCCGTAGCCGCTGCATATGAGGCTGCCCTCGGACCCGGGGCTGCCTTACTTGCCGCCAGAGGGGGACGCAGAACAATTCCCTCCAGGACGGAGAACCGTGCCTGGAAGGAAGCCAGCTCCTGCCGAACCAGGTTCAGGACCTGGTTCTCGACTGGCTCGGGCTGACTGGGTCGCTGCGTCTGGTCCCCTTTTTTCGGTGCCACGCGGGAGCCAGACTCCCGCAGACGGGCCAGGTCTGCTAGGAGCCTGGCGTTCTCCTTTTGGAGAGCCTCCGTGGCTGCCGACAGGCGGGCCTCCTCCGCCCTCAGTTTGGCCAACTCCGCCCCATCCACCGTAGGAGGAGGAGGAGGAGGAGGAGGAGGAGGTCCGCCAAAGTTGGCCTCCGCTGCCGCCATGATGGAGGCAGAAGCCGCGGGTATGGCCCTGAGTTTTGCTTAGATCACTTCTTTATACAGCGTACTATGCATTAGCTGACTCACTGTTAAAGTATTAAAACCTACCTCGATAAGCTGAGGAAAATGCAAATAAGATTTATTAAAATGAAAGTGCACCTGTCAGCTAAAAAACACTGTAAAGGAGACTATGAACAATTGTTCGCCATATGCCGCCTAACACCAATACATGAGCAATTTAAAATCACTTTTGCCAGGAGTGGCAAATATTACAGTATGCTAGAAAAGGTTATGCAGAATTTTAAAATAGCCAATGTGAGGCGGCAACCTAAGCTACTTTTGAAATAATTTAAAACAATTAATTATTACGGAGAAAGAACTTATCAGTATTTAGTACCTACCATATTACATAATAGCATACCACTGCAATGTATTAGGGATTGCAAGTCAATAAACCATTTTAAAAATAAATTAAAAAGGAGCATGTTACAAAGTATACTCTATTCCAGATAACATTAGAAAGGTCTTTAATGCCTATTAAAGACCTTTCTAATGTTATCTGGAATAGAGTAAACTAAAATTTTGACATTTGTCTAGAACAGGTGCCTACCTGTTCTAGACAAATGTCAAATTTTTTGTATTTACAAGTGAGAACTGTAAAAACCTTTCTTTTTCAAATTATTATTTTTTTAATTCTATCTGAAATAAGTAGTAGATAATTATATTTTAATAGGTCATAAATAGTTATGTTAGTAAAAAGTTGCATGTGTGTTAGTAATAATAAGAAAAACGTGTACCTATGTATAGACTAAGAGTGTGAAAATGAGCACAAAATTGTATTGTCTGCCAGTAAACTGCTGCGTAGTTTGGCAGAATGTTACTAATGTAATTGTATAATCTTCAAAGAATAAATTATTGACATACATACATACATTATTTGGCTTCAATATGGCACAGTACACCCATCGTAGCAGGGGAGCCCCCTTTATATTTTAATGAAGTGTTATTACTTGTTGTAAAAGCGGCAACAGAAATGCACATTCTTTGAAAATTTCAACTATCTACCTATTACGGATCATAAGATACAGCCCGCTGACAGACAAATGGACGGACGGACGGAAAGTGGAAGCTTAGTAATAGGGTCCTGTAGGTTACCCTTCGGGTACGGAACTCTAAAACCACAACATATTTTAATTGCAGCTGTACATTGGGAGAATCTGCAGGCCAGCATATTCGCCCTAACTGACAATGCTCTGCGCCCCCCTGTCGAGATCCATATCATCTTTCAGGTCATCAGTATAATAATAATATATAGTATAATAATAATAATATAATAAATTGTTTATTTATCCGAATAATACACACAGACACAGTTCGACACAGACACAGTAACCACATAGCGCAGGTATTAAATTTAGATACCCTGTTTATTGGGTGAGCTTTCATTACAAGAGGAGGGACAGTAGTGAGGTAGCTGGTGCCAGACCTGTAGATCATGAATTCTGTCTTACTGTTGTTGTAAATGAACCCAACAGCGTACAACTCGCACACACTAAGTAGCTCGCGGAGAGCACCGACTGAGGGAGCCAGCATCACTATATCGTCTGCATAGCTTATGTTTTTAAAACATACTGTACCCAAGCAGCAGGCGACTCGCATGCTGCTGAGTCGCTCAATCAGTGTGTTAACATACAGACCTAAAAACAAGGGCGAGGACAGGCCCGCTGCCTTACTCCATACTCCGACCAGCATGACTCTAACAGCTCACCCGCCCAACGCACCTGAGTCTCCTGGTTCAAGTACCAGTACTTGATAAGCAATGTAAACATCGTCTCCTCTAACTGTTTCCAAAGAAAATCGTGTAGGACAGGATCAAAGGCCCTAGACAGGTCAAGTAAAATACTCAGATACGGGGGTATTTCTAGCCTTGTTAAACCTGACAGCAAGCTTCAAACTAACAATAGCCGTCTCTGTTGACAGCTCAGGCCGGAATCCAAACTTGGCGTCATAGAGCTACACAATGTCTATTTACATGCGAGTTGAGCACGCTGTCATGCATCTGACAGTAGCGAGTGAAATAGGCCTGTAGTTGGACTTGTCCGATACGTCTCCAGTTTTGCTTTCGACCACCGGCACCGCCGACTTCGCACTAGATTAGGCGGAAAATGGGAACGACTCCAGCACAGATTAAATAAAAGTGCCAACACTCGAGGTAAGTGGAAACCAGCATGCTGCAGGTGCTAGATGTGGACCCCGTCATGACCAGGCGATTTGTCTCTTTTTGTCTTCTGTATCTTGTGCATGATCACTTCGCAAGAATTGCAGTTGTCACCACTGCATGCTCGTGTCCAGCGTTGAACCGGTGGCCCCAGTGGCGATTTAATAGCGAATTGTGTTTTAAACGTCTCCGATATATCGATTACATCACAAAAATTTTGACGAGATCGACGTTTCTTATTTCCCTTTTTCTCTTCGAAAACTGTGCTGATTCAATTATTTTTAACATTAAAGGGGGGGGGGGGGCTAGATAACTCCGGGAAGTGGGAGTAACAGAAAAAGCAAATAAGGTGGTCTACGCCCTTTGATTGCGAGGAGATCTGCATTATGTAGGCTTAGCCAAGTTGACAATCTACAATCGTTTACATTTCATTCTATCATCTTGGTCGATGTAAACTTGTCTACGAAAGTTTAAATTCGTTTGTTTTGACCACGTGACTTAACGTTTACGATTGTAGAAAGAGAATCGATACGAATCGTTTGTAACTTGGCTAGGCCTGCAGGTCACACACCACCGTAATCACTCACCACCACGGTAGCACTCATCACCAAAATCGATGATGGGAAAAATTAAGGACTGCACAAGAATTCGACGGTTGATTTTTTTTCAATCTGTGTAGAGACCGTGGCGTATCAGTAACCTTCTGTGGGACACGAGCGACTTGAGACACTGTTTGAGTTTACTGCCTTTTTTCAGGTTTTTTAGTTTTTTTTATTACTTTTTTAAATAAGTACTTACTTTCATTTCTCCGGGAGTTTCAAATATTGTTGAAAAATCGACAGTAGTATAACATCTTTCTCTAGTTAGGTTGTACATTCCATATTCAAATTCTTCGTCATAATTGTGAAGTTGAGAAACATCAAAACATATGCCCGTTAAACCAACACAGTCAATTGTATTCTAAAAAAGAAAATACTCCAATGTACTCTTAAGAACCTCATTATGACAACTAATAATAAATATAACGTGGTACACACCTTCTTCAAGGCTCCTCTAACTGAGCTTATAGCAACTAAACAACCGTTCCCTTTAGTTGCGTTAAGAATCATTTCTACGAAACTGTTATCACGAGAATTACCGATATGATCAGCTGAAAACAAATAAATGATAAATAATTATAGTTTTACTTAGACAAACTGTTGCCCACGACTTCGTTCGCGTGGAAATTTTGATGTGTATGTGTGAGACTAAAAATAGCCTCCGACCTATTTCCAGACCTACCAATTATACACAAAGATTTTCATAAAAATCGGTGAAGCCGTTAACTCCTCCGAGTTTGATAAAAACACTGTGACACGAGATATTTATAAATATTAGATAAATAGTTGAACATCGCACTTGTATACCTTTTAACTCCGGGAATAGTTTAAGTAAGAAACGTTTCTTCCGCATGTCACTAACGGTCGTGTATACTTCACAGCCGTGAGCAAGGAGTATGGACAACACAGCCTGGCCCAAAGCTCCAGCCCCTCCATGGACTAACACAGAGACATCAGGAGTCAGCTTCTTGCCATATTTGATGCCCTAAAACGAAAAATACGGAATCTCATGTAATCCTTTAACTATAAGGCTTATTCTTGATCTTGATCGCACTTGATGGGATTATGGAACAAATGAGGTTCCGTTCAATGATAAATTTTAATATAAGTTGTAGGGAACGGAGAGAGTGCCACACTGTATAACGGGTCGTTACCCGTGGTCCCGGTGGGTCGACTCATTACCAGGTCATTGGGTTATTTTAATTACCCGTGGTCCCATGGCATTAGGGATTGTTTCGTGGACTTCTGAAAATACCGATAGAAAATACAAAGCCATAGTAACAGCATATACATATCTCACAGGGACCACGGGTAACAAGTCATTGCATAAATTGACAATTGGTTTATTGGTTTTTTTAAGGATAGTTAAGTCTCACAAACTACCTGGACGCCAGAATCATGAAGAAGTATTTTCTACATTGCATACTGCGTGAAACTCGAAATGTACACGGATTGATTATGAGATTCCTATTAAAAATATAAAATGCCTCCTTTATGGTTCCGCCCTCCTGGTATCGACCACCTGGTCTGTGGTAGATATATAAAAAATGGAAAACCAATAAACCCGTAGTCAAATTATGCAATCACACCCGTAGTCCCAGTGGGATATGATATGCTGTTACTATGGCTTTGTATTTTCTATCGATAATTTCAGAAGTACAGGAAACAATCCCTAATGCCATGGGACCACGGGTAACTAAAATAACTAATGGGTCGACCCACTGGGACCACGGGTAACCACCCTGTATAACAAATGTGGCGGAGAAGCGCTGAGTGCGACTTGCCAGTTGTCGGGATATTAAGGAAGAGTGGATTAGCCGCTCCCCTCGCAGTGTGCGGCAAAAAGTTAAAAACCAACGTTGAAATTATTGTTTATAACAGCCTGAGTGTATACTCACGAGACAGTAGAGTGCGTGTGCGTAGGCGAGTGGCACGGTGGCGGCGTCCTCGAGGCTCCAGTGCGCCGGCACCGGCCACAGCAGCTCCGGTTGCGCGCGCACCACGCCGCTGCAGGCACCACCGCGCACCAGCCCCATCACACGCGTGCCACTGTAATATATACTATAATATAACACATACTTAGCTCAGAGCTCTTTTAAAATATTTTTTCTCAAATCTTGTACGAATCAGGAGATACGTTTCCCCATAATACATCCATGGATGTACTTCAGGAAAGCTAAAAATTAATAACAGTGTTAGTAAAATAATTAGAAACCTTAATATGGGGATCGCTAGATGTCGCTGCGTCTGGCCTTACGTAAAAGTTAACGCTCTGTCATAAAATATCTTTTAAAAATATTATAAGTGAGTTTATGTAATTAAAACTAAGTACAACAGTTAAAACATCAGCCAATAACTACGTGAAAGTGTTTTCTACGAGTTCTAAACACAAACAGAGAAGTTAAAACAAAAACTCAAAATCACCAACAACATCAACATTAGTGACAACTTGACAATATGCATAAAAAACCAACCACCAGTAAACAAACATTGTAGTGCAAAGAAATTAACTAATTGTGCGCGGCTCATGTGATAAACATCAAAATCCAAGTGAGTAAAGTGATTAAAGTAAATCAAGAAAATTTCGATCGGTTGATGTGCTATTTGATTTAAATATCCGAATATCCAACGTGCCAAACAATCCATGAGTATATCAAACATCGAGACGGAATGGGACGCCGTCACCTCCTTCTGCGAAGCAGTCATGCTAGCGAAGGAGGTGGCGGAACAGGACAGGGAGAGATCCTCACGTCCCGGCCGCCGCGGGAGACGCCCCGGGCGTCGGGGGCCACGTGGTGGCTTCCGGCCACCGTAGGCGCGGGCCTGTGGACGGGGAGCTATGGGCTAGCTCGCCGTCCGTCCGTCTCATGACGACAGGCCGTGTCGACGGCGCGTTCGTGTTCCACGCGCGCCTCAAAGAGAGTCAGCAACAGTGAAGGGGTCCGCAAGGGCCGAAGCCTGCCGGGGCTGCGGGACTATTCGAAAGAGATACCGTGGCCCCGGAACACAAAGGGCGATGAAGGAACATGGATGGGTTTTAGTCAGTAAAAGTCTGACACTCCCTCCTGCTCAGCCCAGAGCGGGAGAAGTCATTTGATGATTTCCCATCCTAAAAAAAAAAAAAAAAAAAAAGTATATCAAACATCAACAAAAGAAACAACACCTAATTTCGATACACTGAATGCGAGATCATTTGGCCCTGTGGTCGTGTGACGTGATTGAGAAATCTGTGTCTCGAGTTCGAACCCCAGTCACACATATGTCTTTTGAGATTGTTTCTGCAATAAGTATCTTGGAACTCTATTCCTCGCTACAAATAAACAAGGTCTGATCCAAGTTGACGACGATACATAATAAATAGATCCACGAAAGATTGAAAACAAACGGCAATCAAAATGAATTGCGAAGCATGTAAGCAGCAAATAGCACGCGGCGAATTGTTACGTTTTTTTACTTGCAAACAACTTCATCACTATCGATGCGTTAACATGACGACATCCTTTTATATGGAAAACAAACAAAAATTAATAATGTCCTGGAGCTGCCCATCATGTGAGAATGCAAAAAAGCGGACGAGAAATGATAACACCCCCGCCCGGTGCCAGCCGCTGCCTACGCTGAACGACACTACCATGTCCATTGACGACCGTATTGAAGACGACCATAGTATATTAGACACCAGAAGGAGTGTCTCTCCTGCGAGCCCGGCAAATGCACAGTTGAGCCCACAAATAACAAACTCTTTTACTTTACTGCAAATAAGCCAACTATTAGATGAAAATTTTGAAAATAATAAAACAGCAATATTAAACGAAATGAAATGCACAGTACAGAAAGAAATAAATTCAGCAATACACAAACTACAATTAAAAGTTACTCAAACTACAGATACTCTTAGAACAGACTTCAATAAATACTAACATAGTAAACGTAAACGAAAAAATACAGAAACTAGAAATTGAAAACGATAAGCTCAAGAACGAAATACAAAAACAAGGTACACGAAAAGACGACAACACGACAAGATTTGTTATTTACGGTCTTAATGAGTACTATCGTGAAACTGAACAGGATCTCTAAGAAAGGATAATATACGCATTTCAAGACACGCTGAGCATTGATTTAACAGGCTATATTGAGGAATTGCACCGCATAGGTAGAAATGGGCTAAAACGACCAATACATGTAGAGCTCATCAGCAAAAGAATGACAAAGTATATAATAACACAGGCAAGATTTTTGAAGGGGCAGGGACTCCATATTTCAGAATATCTCGATTCAGACGCACTAAATGAAAGAAGAAAATATAGAGAAGAACGAAATCTGTCGCGAAGTAACACCGCAAATCCATTCATGAGCCACAACCAGACTATACCACAAACCACATCCGCCACAACAACATCCGCTTCTCCACAGCGTAGAAACAGCCACCGCGATGTAAGTCAATACTCAATACTCAATACTTTTATTGCATTCCACAATGTGAATTTAGGTGGTAGGTACATAGGAATATACATACAGTAGTTTTAGAGCATTGTGGGCCCTGTCGGGCATAACAAAATACAAATTAGAAGGAGGGCTAGTCAAAGACAACCAGAAGACCATACCTTTCGACTTTAAAATATTTATTCAAAACGTTCAAAGTCTTAAAAACAAAACCCATACTCTTGAGAGCCTACTAGATAACGAACCTTATAATGTAGTTTTCCTTACCGAGACGTGGATAAGAACCCACCAAAGAGAAATAACTACTGTCAGTGGATACGAATTCAGTTCGGCTTTCTGACGACAAAACCACCGAGGAGGTGGAACTGCCATTCTGACACGAACGGGATTAAAGTGCAAAGAACTACCCGACATTACCAATCTATCTATCCGTTGAATATGTTGTGGAATGTTGTGCCATAGAAATTAAGTCTCCAAAACTAATTATTATTCTTGTGTACAGGCCCGATCGAAATATAGAACAGTTTTTTAACATTTTAAATCATCTTCTGAAGCTCATTACACTAAAATATAAAAACAAACGCCTTATAATTACTGGAGATTTTAACTTAGATTATTTGAAAAAAGCAAAGGAATACCAGAAACTAAGCAATATCATGAAAGAACTAAACCTACACCAAATCATCAAAACTCCTACATCTATTATTTACAAATAATAATAGCACAGAATTTCAAATGACTGTTAATAACAATGGTATCTCGGATCACAATAGCTTAATATATAGCATTAAGAATGAGGAAACGCAATGTCTTAAAAGGTCACCGTACGTTAATAGAAGAATTTTTAACCATATCAATTTAACTAATTTCAAATCGGCATTAATTAAAATAAACTGGAATGACATTTTTAATCAAAACTTGGACATAGATCAAACTTATAATAAATTTCATGACATTTTACAATCTAATTTAAATAAATACATACCAAAAAAGCGGATAAAAATGATGCAAAACCAAAATAATTATCTTACAAAGGGATTAAAAAAATCATGCCAAATTAAAAGATTGACTAGAATTCTCTCGAATCAGCTCAATAGCGCCGAATTTAAAAAACATTACAAAGAGTACTCAAAAATGTTAAGAAAATGCATTAAAACTTCAAAGAAACTTAACTACATAAAAGAGATGAATGCCTCAAAAAATAAAACGAAAACGATGTGGTCAGTAATAAATAACATTACTAAACCAAATAAAACTAAACCAAATCTGAAGAACATCCATTTAAAATCAAATAACGTTATTACGTTATTTGATTTAAACTCACCGAAACAAGTTTGCACTGCATTTAATGATTATTTTGTTTCGGTAGGTAATAACAACAAAAGTACGAAAGCTGCGGCGCCATCGTCATGTGAGCCAGCCATTCGGTGCATACGCCCGCAATAAACTCCATATACATCGAACCAGTAACCGAGCGAGAGGTCTTTAATATAATACGCGGAATGCAAAACAAACATAGCTTTTGAGTGGATGATATCCCGTCGATATTAGTAAAAAAATGCGCAAAGGAGCTATCATCGCCTCTCACTAAACTAATAAATATTTCTTTCGACGAGGGACGATTCCCAGAAAAACTTAAAATTGCGAAGGTACTGCCAAAAAAGGAGGAAATTCAGAAAATCCTAGTAATTATAGGCCTATTGCACTATTACCTACTTTCTCAAAAATTTTCGAAAAAGCAATGGCGATTCGTGTTAACAGGTTTTTAGAGAAATTTAATATTTTGGATAAAAACCAATTTGGTTTTAGGAAAAAATGCTCAACTACTTTAGCAGTATACAATTACGTACAGGAAATCTACAGTTGCATTAACGAACGAAAGTATGCTGTTGGACTATTCCTAGATATGACGAAGGCGTATGACAGGGTGTCACATAAAATCTTATTACGAAAACTATACGGATCGGGTATTAGGGGGCAAGCTTTTAAGTGGTTTAAATCATTTTTACAGGACAGAGTACAATTTGTAGAAGTAGAATACTTCGATAGCATTAACCAAGAAATGTACAACATACGATCAGACATGGCTACCATTAAGAATTCAATACCCCAAGGAAGCGTCTTAGGATGTACCCTATTTATAGTATACGTAAATGACTTGCCAAAAAAGATAAGTTCGACGTGTATTTTGTTCGCTGATGATGTTTCATTATTATTTGAAACGCCAGCAAATGTTGACCATCAAGCTATTTTACAAACTTACACAGAAACTGAGCAATGGTTAAACGAACATAACTTAGAAATAAACCTATCTAAAACTAAAATATGCCAATTCAGAACTTACCAAAGAACCCCAATAAATCTAAACATATACATATAACACACTAAATATATAACACAAAACATTAAGTTAGAAGAAATTAATGAATTTACACTTTTAGGCCTTTTACACTAGACTCAAACCTAAAATGGAAGAAACATATAGAAAATACAAGAGCAAAATTGTCCCAATTTATCTATGCGCTAAGCATATTGAAACGTAACACAGACTATAACACCGCCTTATCTGCCTATTACGCGTACGCCTACTCCTGGCTAAATTACGGTATCATCCTGTGGGGAGAAAGCACTGACTTCTTGGACCTCTTCATTCAGCAAAAGAAATGTATCAGAATACTAATGAACATAGATCAACGAGAGAGTTGTAGGCTTGTAGGCCACACTTTATTAAACAACAAATTCTCACACTACCAGCAATATACATATTGCAAAGTTGTATATTCGTTAGGAAAAATAGGCACCTCTTCAAATCTAATATCGAGCTAAATAAAAATTATAACCGACGTAATAAGAATAGATTAATACTACCCATCACAAACCTAAAAGTTATCGGGAAAAGTCCTTATTCAAGACTAGCCAAGATATTTAATAAGCTACCTGAAAAATTAAAATCCCTACCAAACGACTCAATTTTCTCAAAACAGTTAAAATCCTTGTTAATAAAGAAAGGCTACTATACCGTGGAGGAATTTAATACTGACAAATTGTGAATCGATCGATCCTGTAATAAAATTAACTTGACGTAAATGTATGTGTGTAAAATGTGTAAAATAATAATAGATGCTACATTACCTACACTTATGACAAAAATTATTGAACGAACTGAAAATAATGATTAATTTTAAAATAATACATAATAAATGATTGATTAATGTCTTGTATAATTAATGTAATATTTGTCATGTAAATAATTCTAATATAATATTTGAAATGTAAACAATTTTAATGTAACATAATTGTAATAATTAGAATCAATATTATACTAAGTAATTGAATATTTTGATATATATATAAAATATTTGCAGTGCCCTTACAGGGTGTGTTCGGGTCAATCACCGAACAATAATGAACATGTCAGCGTAAATGCGACACCGCGCTCTATGCCTTCAATATTTTATGTATTACAAGTAAAAATAGTCAGTACGTTTCGGACAGCATATCGGGCGCGACTCAATCTCATCTCCTTCACCTCATTAGTTTTAATAGTTATCCCATTTGTATCAAGTACTCAAATATAGTTATCTTGATAATCTTTAATCTTAGTTTATCTTTATCTCACCCCAATCCCAAACATTGGTCCTTCGAGCCCTCGGAGCGGGACCATCACGCGTTGTGTCTACTACCTGAACTGTGTGAGTGTCTTGCTTGGAACTTATTACCAGACCCTGGTAAACAGCTATCCTGCTGATCCTGATTGAACCTGGTTTTTACGAAAGCATCGCGTCACCTCTTCGCGCTGTTACTCCAGAAGAAGCCTACAGTACAAGTAAGGTCTCTTTTTTACCTTTAATATGTCGAACATGGATGAAATTCTTGCAACCCAACAACAACTAATCGAAGCCGTAGACAGGCTCTTCACCAATTTCAAGAAAGATGGTGCAGAGCGCAAGACCTCAGACTACTTACGTCGTCGATTAGCTACTTTGGAACAATACTTTACAGAGTTCCATAATAATCATATGACGTTGATATCTTTTGGTGATCAATCTCATACATATTTCTGTACTAATCAATACGATCAAATGAAGGAAAAATATAACAACATTAAAATTACTATTCAAAGCTATAACCCTCTCGCAAACAGACCGCAAATCCCTGTATTGAAACCTCCGACTTTCCAACTTACTGCGGAAGCACAAACCTCCAACCTCGCATCTCACGCTGCTTCTAAAACCTCTACTCCTGAAGAGAGTAACGCCGAAGGTCTCTTTAAAAAGCAAGCTACTAACTTTAAAGCCTTTTTGAGAACATCTTCCAATATCAACCTTGATCTCATCACGGACAAATGGGAGTTTGAAGACATCCTGAAGACAATACAATCTCGTTGGGCGGCTATCGACTCGCTTCATTGGGAGCTGGACAACGAGTATGGCGGATCAAACCCCGAGTATGAAGAGCAATTTACTCATTATGAGAAATATTATAACAAAATCAAGAAAGACATCAATAAGAAAATGTGGTCCGTTGCGCATATTGAAAAATCTACCCCTAAAATGGAGATAGTCACCTTTGAGGGAAACTACAATAAGTGGATTTCGTTCAAAGATCTTTTTACCGAAGCAGTGCACAACAACCCCTTTTTGTCGAATGCACAAAAGATGCAGTTCCTAAAGAGTAAGATCAAAGGTGAACCTGAAAAATTGATCCAACATCTCCAAATAAGCTCCGACAATTATCCTATATGCTGGAATATCCTCAACCATCGTTAAAATAATAAACGACTGATCTTCACTTCTTATCTTAACAATCTCATGAATATCCCTGCAAACCAGCAACAATCATCAAATCATATAAAACGCATTCATGACACTACGTACGAGAGCGTGAATGCTATCAAAAATCTGGGAGTCGATGTATCTTCCTGGGACCGTTTCCTGGTACGTATATTGTCTCAAAAATTGGACTGTGATACATACGAGGATTATCTACAAGCCTTAAAATCTCCGCGAGAGTTACCCGTCTTGGAAGATTTCCTTAATTTTTTGGAAACTAAGTTTATGATGTTGGAAACTTCACGTAAGAAACTTGAAAATTCTACACAAAAAACATCCCCATCTCAGTCCAACAACAATAACAAACCAACATTTTTTAAAGGTTCCAATTATAAACGAAATTATAACAATCCTAAAACGAATTACTCAACAAACCAAGTCTCGCAATCGTCAAAGTCCAAACGCAAAATTAACCATCGTAAGCAATGCCCTATTTGCAACTCTGACGATCATCGAATTCATGCATGTCAAAAATTATTGGAATTGCAACCTAATGAACGTAAAAATGCTGTTGCTAACTTGAACCTTTGTATTAACTGTTTACATTATCACGAAGGTAGAAAATGCCTTTCGGAAATAAGATGCAAAGAATGCAATAAAGAACACAATACCATTTTGCATGAATCTTTTACGTCACGTTGATCGGAGACAAATGCAGCCACGATTATGAAATCGCCATCTCAGCAGCAAGAAAGTAATACAGTTGCATCGCTTCTTAAAGAACCCTCAGAAATATTGCTTGCCACAGCAATAATTAACGTACAAGCAGCGGATGGATCTTACCAAAAAATGAGAGTTCTTTTAGATCAAGGGTCACAGACATCCATTATTAGGGAAAGCGCAGCTCAGTTGTTAAGACTACCTCGACGAAAATGTAACGGTTATATCTCTGGAATAGGAAACAAGGAAAACAACTGTAAGGGCACGATTACCATTAAATGTTCGTCGTTGCTTAGCGATTTCACCTTTGAAACGGACGTGTACATAATGAATAGACTCATAAATAACTTACCCAGCTGTACCTTACCTAAGCCAAACTGGCCTACTCTTAACCAAATAACTCTAGCAGATCCCGAATTTTACAAAAGTAGGCCTATTGATATCTTATTTGGGGCAGATATTTATTCCACTATCCTTATGGACGGTATCTGTCGGTCAGAAGGCATGTTGCCCATTGCCCAACAAACCCAGTTGGGATGGATCTTAAGCGGCAACTACAAAACGTACCATTGCAACGTGATCCTAAATAATATCGAAGAGATACAGCAATTTTGGAAAGTGGAGGACATACATGAATCTCCAGCGATAACAGCAAAGATTAAAAATGCATCGTGTTTTACCAATCTTCAACCTCTAGGCGAGAGGACGGAAGCAACGTCGTTAAAATACCCTTCAAAGAAAATTTTGAGAAAAACATAGGCGAGTCGAAAACAAAATCGATTGCTCAATTTTTCCAAATAGAGCGGAAATTAAGTAAGCAACCCGCACTGGCACGTGACTATAAAACGTTTATTTCTGAATACCTAGAGCTCGGAAATATGACACCCGTTGCGCCACACGTACAGCCGGACTGCTACTTATCGCACCATTGCGTCCAACGATCTGAGTCATCAACTACCAAATTGCGAGTTGTCTTCAACGCCTCGGCAAAAACCTCGAGTGGATACAGCCTCAATGATCTTATGTGCCGAGGACCCAATTTACAACAAGACCTTCAGAGCCTTATCTTAAAATGGAGACAATTTAGATACGCTTTTACAGCAGATATAGAAAAAATGTTTCGCAATATCTGGCTACACCCCGATGACCCGAAATTTCAGAAAATTATCTGGCGGAACCATCGATCTCAACCTTTAAAAGAATATCAGTTAGCGACTGTTACCTATGGCACAAAAGCTGCACCTTTTTTGGCCATGATGACCCTGAAACAACTGGCCATCGATGAAAAAGCAAATTATCCACAAAGTTGCGCTCCTGACATCTTAGAACACTCGTTTTATATGGATGATCTCATGCATGGTGAAAATTCAGAGCGAGCTGCTTAACAGCTCAAGGCAAAGATGATCAACCTCCTCAAATCTGGCGGGTTTAATCTCAGAAAATGGCGATCAAACTTGCCAGAAATAATAGATAGTTCTGATGCACCTCAAAAGGAAGACTTTGACTTTAAGCAACCGGAGTCAACCAAAACTTTAGGTCTTCGGTGGGAACCAAAAAATGATCAATTTATCTTCCATCCTATAGAATTTATCTCTCAAGACATCCTTACTAAAAGACAATGTTTATCTCAAATATCTAGAATTTTTGACCCTTTGGGCTGGCTGGCACCAGTCACAATAAAACTTAAGATCTTGTTCCAAGAATTATGGAAATCAAACCTGGGTTGGGATCACCCTGTCCCTCAAGAAATCGCTTTAGAGTGGAATACTACTAAAGCCGATCTATCTCATATATCTCGATTCAAAATACCACGTTGGATTCGAACTCAAGAAAAAGATGTCATCGAACTCCATGGCTTTTGCGACGCTAGCACAAAAGAATACGCTTGCGTCGTGTATTGTAAAATACAGAGAGAAAATGAAACCCACGTGACCCTTATTGCAGGGAAATCAAAGGTAATACTCCCATTATGGTTATCCCTATCGAGTTACAAGGTGCATGTTTATGGTTGGATTGATTCAATGGCCGTTCTAGGTTGGTTGTGTGGCGAACCGGAGAAATGGAAACCCTTTGTTGCAAATCGAGTGAGAATTATTACAGAAATAATCCCGAAAGATAAATGGAGTTACGTAAAATTCAAAGAAAACCCCGCAGATTGCGCCAGCCGCAGTTTACCTGCTGCTCAATTAGCTAATTTCTCGCTGTGGTGGCAAGGGCCCGACTGGTTACCACAATATAAGCCTAAAGAATCTCATAAGATGCCGATTTATACGAGTATTACTACCGAAGAACTCGGGAAAAACAAGGAAGTAAATACGGTCATTGTTAATCCAGAAAATTTAATAATTAATCAACTATTAGCAAAACATAGCACTTTAAGGAAAGTTACTCGAATATTAGCCTACATCAACAAGTTCATCGACATTGTTGTTTACTAGAAAAAACGCACATGTTTTCTTACTCTGCAAATCATAAAGGCAGCCAGAGAAATGTTACTTAAGCACGTCCAAAACAAATATTTCGGCGAAGAAATATCGCGGCTGAAAAATCATGAACCACTAAATAAGAAAAGCCAAATTCTTAATCTCAATCCCTTACTGGACACTAATCAAATGCTCCGTGTCGGTGGCAGACTTAAACATTCGAATCTTGATCCTGAAATGAAGCATCCCATCATAATTCCGAATCAATCGAAATTGGCAGACCTTATCATAGATGAATCCCACGAACTTGTATTTCACGGTGGAGTCAAAGAGCCACAAAGAAACGATTAAGAATGTGTGTCAAATGCAAAAGAAATAATCCCATACCACAACATCAAATCATGGGTGACCTACCTCCTGCACGATTGATTCCTAACCGACCTTTTTACCACACTGGAATAGATTATACCGGACACGTCCTTATTAAGGCAAACAAAGGTCGTGGCATTAAAACCTGTATAGGATATGTCGCAGTTTTTGTTTGTATGGTAACTAAAGCCATACATTTAGAAATCGTCTCAGATCTCACAGCGTCAGCATTTATTACCGCGCTTCGACGAATGTCCGCAAGAAGAGGAGTTCCTGGACACATCTATAGTGATCAGGGAACTAACTTCATAGGTGCCAACAAAATCTTAAAACAAGAATTTGCCGAAATCTCCTACATCTTGTCTGACCAAGAAGTAACATCGACAATCTCTGAAATGAATATTGAGTGGCATTTAAACGCCCCATCATGGCCATCTGCTGGCGGACTCTGGGAAGCTGCAGTGAAGAGCCTAAAACATCATTTGAAGCGTGTTGTGGGAGAGCAAAAATTAACCTTCGAGGAATATTCTACCCTACTATCCCAACTTGAGGCTTGTTTGAACTCCAGACCACTGTGCCCTCTGACAGAAGATCCAGAGGATCTGAACTTTTTGACCCCGGCTCATTTTTTAGCAAGCGGCCCTAACCTGACGATTTTCGAAACAGAGCATGACCTCAGAACACGGTGGCACTTGACGCAAAAAATCTATCAAGATATATGGGATAAGTGGATGACTGACTACCTCTCGCAACTTTCTACGAGGTCCAAATGGCGACAGCGTCAGAAAGATCTCAATCTTAACGACATCGTTATTATAAAGGACGACAACCTTCCACCAGGAAAATGGAGTCTAGGTCGCGTAGTAGCGCTGCATCCTGGTAGTGACGGACACGTAAGGGTCGTCACACTTAAAACCAAAAACGGGCTCTTAAAACGCCCAGTTGTAAAACTGTCCCTACTGCCAACAAATAAAAATGATCAAGATCCAAGTGACCCAAAAGTTGACAATAAATTGCCAGTAGCGAAGAAAAAACGACCCATCTCATTCTCAGCTATGGTTTTATCTTTGACATTATTTTTGCTGGCACTAATAAGCACCGCTCAAGCATCCTACAACTCCACCCTGCTGACGAATAATAGTGTCTACTTCGATAAAATATCTAATATGCATTTAATTAGAGATGATTGGCAGTTAATAGTCTATTATGACACAAAACCTTATCAAGACGGAACGGTGGCATTATTAAAGTATATCAAGGATCTTGAAACCTTATGCTCTACGATTAGAACCCAAACACCTTGCGACGGCGTCATGTTACAACTCGAGCACGAGTTCGAAGAAATTAAACATTACGATAATATTGTTATGATAAATGACTCGTTTATGACTAATAAGAAACGTCGGCGACGTAGCTTGATAGACGGAGTAGGCTACGTTGCAAATAGTTTATTCGGAGTGTTGGATCAACGATTTGCAGAAAAATATGAGAAGGATATTGACCTATTAAAGCATAATGAAAACCATTTATACAACCTCTGGAAAAACCAAACGTCGGTTGTAGAAGCTGAATTTAATCTCATGAAAAGGATGTAGAATACTATAAACAAACACCACAAAATAATAAATCAAAAGCTTAATTATCTCCAAGATTCTTATAAAAATCTCTCTCAGCAAGTGCAAAACATAGCTCTCATCACTGACTTCATAACCTCGGCTTTCACTGCCAACAACTTAATGTATACCCTTCGACGAATCCAAGACTCAATTTTAGATACAGTAACTGATATTTATAGTGGAAAATTAAATTTTCATTTGATATCCCCGAAGCAACTCAGATCAGAGCTAAGCATAATATCAGCACAAATATCTGGAGACTTGGTAGTTCCTGTCGACAACTTTAATCTTAAAGATCTTTACGGCTTGCTCAAAGTAAGAGCCAAATATTCGGGCAAATACCTAATTATTGAAATAGAAATACCCCTGATTGAAAGGGATCTTTACGAGGTATTTAATCTTATCCCGGTTCCACGCATTGTGAAAGATAATACGATGATGAAGATCGAAACAATCTCTGAATTAGCAGCCATCAACATGAGAAAAGATTCGTTTTTAACTATCACAGACACGGATCTACAGTCATGCTTATTACAAAACCCTGTGACTATTCTGTCATATCAGAAGGCCTATTCACCACATGAAAGATGATCATAGCCTTTGTGAGACGATCCCAGGCACAAGAACGTGTAAAACTAAAACTACCTCTTGCAAGAATTACTGGAGAGAGCTAACATCAGAAAACAAATATTATTATTTATGCTGCAATGAATGTAACGTCAAACTTCTGTGTGAAAATCAAATTAAGGCAGTTAGGTTATCAGGTGCTGGTCTGTTGCGTGTTGGGGAAGGCTGTTTAATAAAAACAGAAGATTTTATGGTGTATTCAAACAAAAGATTGTCTAGTAAAATTAGCACGACGACAAAAATTATCTCGCCGGAAATATCACCAATCAACCACATAATAAATATCACGATGCCGGAAATATCATATGAGCTTAATCCCAATAACTCAGAAAACCTCAAGCAATTTGAAGCTATTAAGAGAAGTCTTGAGATCATGAAGCATAGTGAACCTTTGAGCACCAATATATCCTACCACGACATCCACCAGTATACTGCCATATATTCCATCGTATCGGGAATCTTGCTATTGGTGGCAGCTTACTGTTTAAAACGTTGGTGGCAAAGGTGACGTAAAGGAAATCGCTCCACTTCTACAGCAGAGCGGTCGACGACTGCAGCGGCGGCGACTGCGTTGCCACGTCCAAGTGCACACACCGTTACAGAAAGTGTTGTGATTGAGTGTAGTGAAATTAGGGAAAATGGGCAATCTCGTAGTAAATCTGTGAAAAGTGATCCTAAGCGACTAGCGCTTTCTAGTGAGTGCTTACAAAAAAAGATAGAGGATAGAGGTTCCTCACCGATCTTTCGCGTGTTTTCTCTTCCTGATTTGCACTGTAGCGATTCTGTTTAACTTGTAATGTTACTTTTATCTCATCTTTTAACATTACTAACCCTACATAACTATTTTAGTATTAGTTGAAAATTGTCTTCACCTTGTTAATATTCATTTGATTACCCATCTAACTATACCTCCTTACTAACCTCATCTTTTTCTCCCTCGGGAGCATGTTCGGGTCAATCACCGAACAATAATGAACATGTCAGCGTAAATGCGACACCGCGCTCTATACCTTCAATATTTTATGTAAAAATTGTCAGTACGTTTCGGACAGCATATCGGGCGCGACTCAATTTCATCTCCTTCACCTCATAAGTTTTAATAGTTATCCCATTTGTATTAAGTACTCAAATATAGTTAGTTATCTTGATAATCTTTAATCTTAGTTTATCTTTATCTCACCCCAATCCCAAACAGGGTGCATCTCTTAATACTGTGTCATGAAATTTGAATGCATGCCTAATAACCAGTGTTTTACAGTAAGCAAATAAATAAATAAATAAATAAAAAATAAATAATACACAAAAAGCTCCTGGAGTAGGTAACATAAATAAATAAATAAATAAATATCGCTGGACATTACACACAGCGCCATTTAGTGCCACACTAAGCAACGAGGCTTGTGTCGTGGACACCAGATAGTTGATATACTACATAGATACTTTTTGTTTGTAAATACATACTTATTAAACATATAAATATCCATGACTCGGAAACAAATGTCATTGCTCATCACACAAACATTTGCTCCTACCGGGATTCGAACTCGGGACCCTACGAACGTAAGGCAGCCTCACTACCGCTGCGCCAATTGGGTCGTCAGTACATTTAAGGTGTACTGACATAAGATCCATCTATGACAAGATGACAGACAGGCTTTATTGTCAAATTGTCAGACAAAGAAAATACCTGGAAAAACCAAAAACTGGTGTAGTGTGCCCAATACATAAATAACTATCGTCCTATCACCATAGTAACCATTATGTTTAAAATTTTTGAAAAGGCAATGCTTATCCAGTTGCATAATTTCCTCTATACACATAAAATATTATGCAAAGAGCAATTTCGTTTCCTTAAAGGTAGTTTAATTTAATGAAACTTGTTACAGAAAGCATAAACAACAGCAATCCACCAGTGTGTCTATTTTTAGATATGAGCAAGGCCTTTAATTTTGTGAATCATTCGAAGCTCTTAAACAAACTGGACTTTACGGTATAAGGGGAAAACCTGATAAATGGTTATCTGACATTATTTGCAAAAACGAAAAAATACATCAAGTAGATGAATTACAATTTTTAGGGCTTAAATGTAGATAAACATCTAAATCGGAAATGCCATGTGGAACATATTTGTCAGAAACTCGATAGGTTTGTTTTTGCATTGAAAAAGTTAATGCAAAATGTATCTGTAGATGCTGCTCTTTCGGCATAACGCGGCTGTGTCATCTGTCCTAAGCTATGGACTTATAATGTGGGGCAACATGACCGATTTTGACAGAGTTTTCAAGCTTCAAAAATGTTGCATCCGGGTTATTAACCAAGCATGGTTCTTAGATAGTTGTAAACCTCTCTTCCAAAAATGTAACATTTGTCCTCTACCCTCTAAGTATATAAGAGAAATCTGCATTTTTACCAAGAATCACATGTATTACTAAAAGCAACGTAGTGTGGTTCGACCAAGACAAAAAAGGGCGAAGATTCACCACCTATTGTATCAACCACCTAGTCATAAAGATATCTATAAAAAAATGAGTTTAATACGTGTTTACTGAATTATAATAACATTCCACATTATTTGAAATTGTTGCAGGGTAATTTAAACAAAAAATTGACAGAGTGGCCAAAAAAATAGTTGTTTCTATAGCATTCGGCATTCAGCATCCGGGGATAGTAAAGATACAAATAGTTATAGGCCTGTATCCGTGTTGCCAGTTTTTATCAAGGTGTTCGTAAAGGTAATACTTAATCAAATGCTCAATCATTTTAACACCAACAGAATCTTATACGATCAACAGTATGGTTTCACCGAGTGAGGTTGTACAACTGACGCCAGTGTAACCTTATTAAAGCACATATTTGCGGCGTGGGAAGAGTCCCAAGACGCTGTAGGAATATTTTGTTACCTCTCCAAAGCATTTGATTGTGTAAATCACGACCTATTACTTTTGAAACTTGAGTATAACGGACAAGGTAACCTTGCAGTTAGTTTGGTAAAA
Organism: Xestia rhomboidea; assembly: GCA_963853795.1. Classification (NCBI taxonomy): domain Eukaryota; kingdom Metazoa; phylum Arthropoda; class Insecta; order Lepidoptera; family Noctuidae; genus Xestia; species Xestia rhomboidea. Next base: position 4,659,165 of record OY970776.1, on the reverse strand, counting down.
TCTTATTTGAGTGATAGACAACAATGTGTTCAAATAAATGGTGTTAATCCACAGGGTTTCAAAGTAAAAATAGGGTTTCCGCAAGGTTCAAAATCGGGTCCTTTGTTCTTTTTAGTATATATAAATGATCTACCGTATTTACTGAAAAACCAACCTCAAAATATGGTGTTATTTGCCGATGAAACTTCCCTAATTTTTAAGATAAATAGACGAGCCCAAAATCTAAATGACGTGAATAATGCCCTACTTCAAGTCCATAATTGGTTCACAGTAAACAATTTAGTACTAATTGAAAAAAACGAAATTCAAAAGATTTGCGATCGCTATTTTTAACATTCGGTTGCAAAAACAAAAACTCGAATTCGTAGATAAAACAGTTTTCCTGGGGATTACGCTTGATTCAAGGCTACAATACAGGTTCTCATTTAACATCTCTGGCCAGGCGGCTAAGTTTCAGCAGCATATGCTATTTGAAAAATCCGTCAATTTACTGATGTAGATGTTAATTTACTGATGTACTGCTAGATTGTTCTATTTTAGTTACTTTCATAGCATAATGTCTTATGGTACTTTGTTATGGGGTCGGGCTGCAGACATAGAGTCTAAATTTATTCTGCAAAAAAGAGCCATCAGAGCCATATTCGTAAGCGCGATTCTCTGAGGAAACTGTTTATGGAAATTAACATCATGACTGTACATTGTCAATACATCTACGAAAACATAATGTACGTAATACGATCACAGCGGACAGACTGTTGCTTTTGCGTCCAATATACAATTACAAAGAATTCAGATTCAAACTAGACAAATAACACCCAGCAATTTAGAAAAGTTTAATAATAATTTAATTAGCAAGTTAAATATACCAGGCCATATTACAAACAATATAAATGAATTGTATGATGAATTCTTTTCGGTAGTGCACACCGAGTTCAATAGTACGTTAAAAAAGAAAACTAAAACTATTGGCCCAAAGTTTATTTTCAGTGACTGGGCAACACAGGGTATTAGGAAAAGTAGGGAACGATTGTTTGAGCTGTACGGCCTTAAGCCTTACATAAACACAGAAACTTTTAGTAAATATGTAGCTACTTACTCGAAAATTTCTAAAAACTCTTGCAAGGTAGCCAAATCTCTCTTCATTAGCAACAAGATTAAATCAGCCGAAAACAAAATAAAGACGGTATGGAAAATTATCAACAGTGAAACAAATAGGAATAAAAAACAAAGTAATGACATAACACTAGAGACCTCAAGTGGCCTCGTGAGCTCTAATAATGAAGTTGCTCAAGAATTTGTAAATTTCTTTACCAGCATCCCACTTAAAACTACAGAAACCTTAAATTCCTCTCCCTTGCTCTCCATTGATTTATTGAAGGCGAACGTTTCAGTCTGTTAAAATGAATTTAAATTTCAACATATAAACCTCATAACAATCATAAAAGCCTTTAGGCAAATCAAGATCAAATTAACCGAAGATCTATGGGGTATGTCTATCAAAGCTTGTACCTCAATTATTGAGACTGTAGCACCGTATTTAGCCTTAATATTTAATTTGTGCGTAGATCAAGGGGTCTTCCCGGATCTAATGAAATTCAGTAAGGTAATACTGCTTTTTAAATCTGGGGATAGTAAAGACACCAATAACTATAGGCCCGTATCCGTTTTGCCGGTTTTCAGCAAGGTGTTTGAAAAGATAATGCTCAATCAAATGCTTAACCATTTTAACACCAATAAAATATTGCACGAGCAACAGTATGGTTTCACCAAAGGACGTTGTACAACTGACAACTGATATTTACTGCGTGGGAAGAGGCACAAGATGCCATAGGAATCTTCTGTGACCTTTCGAAGGCATTTGATTGCGTAAATCACGAAACCCTGATCTTGAAACTTGAGCATTACGGTTTAGGTAAACTTGCGCTCAGTTTAGTAAAATCGTATTTGAATGATAGACAGCAGCAGGTACAAATAAATGGAGTCAATTCAATGGGTTTAAAAGTAAAAATGGGTGTACCACAAGGTTCGATATTGGGTCCCTTCCTCTTTTTTGTATATATTAATGACCTACCCCGTTTATTTAACAACCATCCGCATATGGTGTTGTTTGCTGACGATACTTCTTTAATATTTAGGATAAACAGACGTGCCACTGATCTTGACGACGTAAATAACGCATTACTGCAGGTCCATAATTGGTTTATCGCTAATAATTTAGTACTAAATGGGGAAAAAACTAAGTGCATTAGATTTGCTCTACCAAATGTCAAAAGTAGTGATTGTGACATAATATTGAATCAAGAGAAACTAGAATTTGTCGATAAAACGGTTTTCTTGGGAATCACGCTCGACTCAAGGTTACAATGGGGTCCTCATTTAACATCTCTTGCAAGACGGCTGAGTTCAGCTGCATATGCTGTTAGAAAAATCCGTCAATTTACTGATATTGATACCGCGAGGCTAGTTTATTTTAGTTATTTTCATAGTATTATGTCATACGGTATTTTACTATGGGGACGGGCTGCAGACATCGAGTCTATATTAATTCTGCAGAAAAGAGCCATCAGAGCCATATATGAATTACGTAGACGCGATTCTCTAAGAGAACTGTTTAAGGAAATTAATATCATGACAGTACCTTGTCAATACATCTATGAAAACATCATGTACGTTAGGAAAAATCTGCATGTATTCAGTAAAAGAGGTGACAGACACCACTATAACACTAGAAATAGGGACCAACTAGTTCAGCCGGGTTTCAGGCTTGCTAAAGTAGATTCATCTTTCATGGGGTACTGTTTGAAATGTTCCAATAAAATACCTCCCCACATTCTTCAACTGAATGAGACGAAATTTAAATCTTGTATAAAACGCACACTATGTAGGCAAGCATATTATAAGTTGGGGGATTACATTGATGATAAAAATTCTTGGCTAAATGCTGGTCCTGCTCCACAACCATAGGAGCAAACTAATTGAATGTACTGGTCGGGCATTATTTGAGTCTATCGACACGCAAAGAAGAAGAATTGATTCCCATGTTAATGTACTGTGGAAGCTGCAGAAGATTGTAAAAATATACCTACTTGCATTGTATAGATTCCAGTTTTTAGTATTATATAATTGCATAGCACATGTGTGAGTACTTTGTACTGTTCAGCCACCACTTACATTTAGTTATCTTTCATTGACTTGAATATGCCTTGGTGGCTGAGAGAATGTCATGCTCACTCAAATGTCTCGCTGATGGTGGCGGGTGTGTCGGGTCATTTGGTTCCCTTAAATATGGTCGAGTTGAATGGCGCCGATACATGCGTCATGTTCGTGAACGGGCGCTGTCAGTTGGGACTGGTCATCTCTTAGCTGCCACGGTTCGTTCATTTTAATTACTTTATTTTTTAATTTTTGATTTATTATTTTACTCTGGACGCTCTTAATGTGCACGTCTTTCTACATCGTTCTCACATATGTATAATCTCAACATGAATGATGTAACCAAGATTTTGTAACAATATTTTGATTTAAAAGAGTGTCCATGGAGTTTCTTGCCCGTTCTTCTCCATAGAGATCTACGTTAGGGAATGGGCAACTACAGTACTTTCTCAAGTTATTATGCCTTGTGACTGTGACTGTAGCTTTGTTTTTTTGTATTTTCGACATTCAAAAGTGCCGTAATGGTCTAATTGAAATAAATGATTTGATTTTGAGTTTGAGTAAGAAAAAATCTATATCTTTTTGGTAAAAGAAGTGACCGACACAATTACAGTACTAGAAATAGGGACCAATTAGTTCAGCCAGGCTTCAGACTCGCTAAAGTAGACTCATCTTTCATGGGGTACTGCAGATGCTATAATAAAATTCCACAAAGTATTCTTGAACTGTAAACAAAATTTAAAACATGCATTAAACGAACACTATGTAAGCAAGCATATTACAAATTGGACGATTATATCGCTGATAAAAATACTTGGCTCAATGTCGGTCCTGCTCCACAAGGACAGGGGCGCATAAATGGATAGCACTAATTGTACTTTTGGGACTGGTTAGCTCTTGGTTGCCACGGCTTATTTGAATTAATTATTTTATTTTTAATTGTTTGTTTTGTTTTTACTATGGACACTTTTAACGTGAACATCTTGCTACATTGTTCTCACATAATGGACCATCTCAACATGAATGATGTAACCAAGATTTTGTAACAATATTTTGATTTAAAATGGACGCTCCATGGAGTTTCTTGCCCGTTCTTCTCCATAGAGATTTACGCTAGGGAATGGGCAACTACCGTACTTTCACAGTGTTTATGCCTTGCTGGCTGTGACTGTAGCTACATTTAATTTTCATCTTTGTTTCGACAATTCAAAAGTGCCTTTATCTGGCCTACTTGAAATAAATGCTTTGATTTTATTTTTGCATTAAGGAATATATGGAATTGAATGGAAATGAAAACTAATAATTGTTTTCATAATATTTTTTATAATATGTGTAAACTAATAATATTAATAGCATTATAATAATTACATAAATAGATGTACATAGGTAAGTAAATAATTTGCACGCTTGCTTGCAGGCAGAATACAAATACTTTTAGGACATAAGATCTTTTCTTGAATTTGTATGTTATATGTATGTTTTTATTCCAATTATTGAAAACCTTAAATAAACTAAAATAAATAAACTAACAACAAACTATAAAAGGGCATCGAAAAACTACTCAACGCTGTCAGCTGGTAATGTGCCGAAGAGACTGGCGGCGTTGCCACGTTGTATGGCAACACTTAGCCTCTGACCAAGAAAAAAGTCAGCTCTTGGGTCATGGTCAACTAGGCGTTTTGAAAGTTCTTTGAACAGGCTAAGGGCACTTGGACCCCACGGCCCCAGAGTTTCAACCCCAAACGGCTCGAAAATATAGTTACCACAAAGGTTTCTATATTTACGCCGTTTGAGGTTCCTTGCAGCCACAGTGGCAGCGCCAGCACAGCACGACGAGCTTGGAAGATGAGAAGGCGCAAGAGTATCGACGCAAGTTGCGTCCCATACTAAAGGCCTACCCATCTTCCAAGGAAACAAAGACATGCCATCCGGTCTCTTGCCATCGTCGCGTGCCAAGCCATTAGTTTCTAAAACAGCTGGAACGTCGACGGTGACAAGAGCTCGTCGGATAATGTCGTTTAAATTTGTATGTATTTTCTAGCAAATAAACTGAAAAAATAATTTGAAAAAAAAAAAAAAAACAAAAACGCTTGTACGCTCTGAGGGGGTACGCAGACGTGTACAATACACCCAGATTTTGACAGTTAGGTATGTTAAGTTCCATTTATTGGGGATAACCTATTACCATGACATGTATAATAGAGCAGCATGGAAGAAGAAGACATGCTGCACCATCCCCAAATGAATTGGGACAAGGGCAAGAGAATAATGATGATGGGAAAAAGCAGAATTCAAAAATTCAGTTAACTTCAAATAAACACAAGAAAAATAAAAAAATATCTTTAGCTTCAGAAGTCGGTGACAAAAAACTAAATCAATCAAACAAAGGTCAGCGACTTCTGAAGCTAAAGTTATTTTTCACTTTTTTGTGTTTTTTTGAAGTCGGTTTTATTTATTGCTCTGTTTTTTATTTTTCCTTTTTCAGTTGTTCCCAAACAAATATTTGCCATGAATTTCTTTTACATTGTTAACAATTATATTACTCGTCATCTCATCAGACACCTCCTTTCGTGCCATTTCATCCTTCACACAGTCCATACATCGTTTCTTTGGTATTCCTCTACTCTAATACCTATCCACATTCATACTCAAAACTTTCCTTACGACATTTTCTTCATTCTTCCGCATCATCCCGTCCCTGTATTAAAATATGTATTACCTCTCTGTTGTCCCACTGAAGTCCATGCCATAATTGTTTTCTCCGGCATGGTTTGATGATATTTTTCCGATTGCTTTTTTAATGTCGGTGTTGGATAACCCGGCGTAATGGACCTGAAAATGATACAATACTATGAAATAGATAGTTTCGAAGAAAATAATTTGTAAAAACAGACCCTTTACGAAGGGGGTACTTGTTCTCCCCGTCAGTGAGATCTCTTTTTTTTTGCTCTGGACCAAACATTGCCATTGCCTGGAAACATCCCTTCTGCATGAGTTTTTTATGTTATAACTTTAATTTATATGCCGCCCTGTTCTATCCAATGGATGCATTGGATAGAACAGGGAGGCATATAAATTAAAGTAGCACAATGTTAGGATAAAATATCCATGAGTGGACAACGATTTCGAAGTTCAATTTTTTTTTTGTAGATGGTACACATATATATAGAAATCTTTTTACAAATTTTCAATAAACGGAAGCCCACGGTTTACGAGATTTAATTCTTTAAAGTTTCTATACAAATTGGAAAACATCACGCCATTTGCACATTTTTTGGATAAATTGTCATGGTAGATGTCAAAGTTGACATTTCACGTTCCGTTGACGGTAGAAGTGTATTTTATTAAATTTTATGACATGTTTTTTACATAAATATTATGTTATATTTACATTTTAAGAACAACCTTAACATACAAATCGCAACAATCCTGTGATTTGTGTCTGCTAATACAAATTATAATTACGTACTTTATATACCTGTGTAATTGTGTATGTTATACGGTTGTTTGATCTTGATTCACACTGACCTCCGTACTAGTGAAAACTATATCACGGCCTGAGATCATGGCGGATCAGTCTTCCTCGTTCACAAACACTCACACACTTTCACAATAATACAGATAACTTGCATTTAACTGTTAAATAAACATAGAATAATTTAAGCGTTTGGATATTAATATTGAAACAGTGTTTATTATTTGGACATTTGGGGACTTGATTATAACAATTGTGAGGGTAATTGTAAAATAAACCAAACCAACCAAACCATTCAGAAGTAGGAGCCCCGCAGATGCAGGGCTCCGTCGACTCGGATGCAAGAGCGAGCGAAGCGAGCTCTGGACTTGGGGCACCCCGACCCAGATTTTTTTATAAACCATTCGGAAGAAGGAGCCCCGAGCGGGGCTCCGTCAACCAGGCCTCCCTCGACTGCGCCATGTTGAGCGGCTATAAAACGTTTTTCATTTTAACCCAATGTTATGAACAGAGTTCTACCGCAAAGTGTGATTTGTCACTCCAGAAAAAAAAGTCGTTTCCCAGCAATTTATTTTTGCATAGTCACTTAGTTTGATGTTCAGTTGACGGCTTCGTGAAGGGTCCGTTTACACCTTGTAATTTTAAATAATTTTATACATGGGTAATTATGTAACATGTTCTATAGTATAAATAATGATGTAAATTAGTATTCACAATAATTGTACGTACCGTGACTGGTACTCCAGAGCTGCATGTCTCCGCAGCATCAACCCACTCCAAAGAATTTAAATCCCCGACTTGTGCGGATTGTAACGTCACCTTGCTGCTCACTGTCGTGCTCTCCTGTGCTGGTACGTAATACTCTCCTCCCCATTTACCCTACAATTAAACGTTATTTTAAAATTGACACTTGGGTAGGTACAGCTTATATGGCACATTGACTTGACATATACTATCACATTCGAACATATAGGTACGATGACAGACGACCTTACCCAAAACCTAACTTTAACAAACAACATTTATAGACTATTTTAACATCAACAATGTTTACACTCACATGATCCAGAACAGTGAACGCTAGATCGATATCCGGTAGATCGTTCAAAAAGAAATTGTTGCATTCTTCATTATTGACAGTTACTAGGTAAACATTGTTACGTTGTTCGTCTTTCCTCCAACACTGTACTAACTGTTTGAGGGCGGAGGGGGCAGGGTAGGGGGCAATGATGAGCAGGCGATGGCGGGGGGAGAGGTTGGCGCGGGCGGCGGTGAGGAGGGAGAAGTCGAGATGCGCGCGCACTGTGATGGTGGTGGTGGGCACGGCCACGTTACTCGGCCGCCAGCGCACCAGGTCCAGGCGCGAGCTAGCGTTGCTGTGCGCCGACAGTTGGCGATACAGAGACGACGGCCGGACGCGACCTCCGAACACATCGTCTTCTTCGCTCACTATGAAGGAGTCCCGCTGTAGCATACTATGTAGCATTTGGCACATCTGTAAATATATAAGAACAATGTAGTTTCTTTGCCAAATCACTAAGATATAAACGAAGCAGAAAATCGTTTCTTACGTCGTCGTCGGTTGATAGATTACGGACGACAACAAGGTCCGCACTCTTTAGTGAGCTCTCACTATTCTTTGTTGTGTTCAAGTCTCCTAGATTCAATTGTTCGTAACTTATGTTGACACCATAAACTTTAGCTCCAATGTTCTTCATTTCATCAAAGACGGAACCTTTCATTTGGTTGTTTGTGATACCAAAAACTTTGATTAAGTCTTTGTTTACATTTTCGGCAACCATTTGCAGGAAAATGTGTAGTGTTGTGTATGTTGATACCTGTTAGTTAAAAATGACACATATTTTATTACATTATCATTTTATTAATATATATTTATTGAAATCATGATCACCTTTTCTACCTGTACTCCATTAGTAATAATATTTGCGCATTATGTCTTAATCTTTCACATATCTCTAAGTTTTTTTTTTAAAATACCTACTAGTTTTTAAGTTTGTAGCTTTACTTTAAATACCACCAAGACCCGTTTACTAGTCAATACATTCATTGGCACAATGTTGAGTTTTAGCGTAAAAAACGTGATTTTGCAGCCCAAAAAAAAGTCGTTTCCCAGCAATAATGTTTGCGTAGAGTTACTTAGTTTCATGTACAGAACGCTTGGTTGACGGCTTCGTGAAGGGGCCGTTTACTCCTTGTATATAGTTCATAATCCGAGTAACGATATCATCATAACCGCCAAAATAATAGTCACACTTACTAGTTGGCCTTCTTGGAAATTAGAAACGAATTTCAATGCCTGTAACGCCATGTTCCTTTTATTAACAGCTGGTAAATTACGGGATCTGATGTTTTCTATCATTACTCCTCCACATCTGAAAACGGCCCAAAAGGAAATGAAATAACCACCTACTACGTAGTTTATTGCTATTGTATTGCTTATTTTTTTAGTTTACCTTACAAAATCATATTGTTCGAACACTTCAGCCTTATACAAAACTTTGTCCTCTGAAACGGTCTTCATGTTGAGATGCTTCTCCACATCCACACCGATCCTCCTGATGTGAGTGGGCAGCGTGACTCCGTCGTGCGGTTGTCGCAGCATGTGCAGCTGCAGCAAGCCGTCGAGGAACGTGACCCAATTGTCGCGCCACACCAGCGAAGCTTCGTTCAGAGAAGTGCTGGCGGCATCAATAGTGCGGAACTGGCCACTGTGGAGGAAAATTATCATTTTATTTATCTTGATATGTAGATTATAAAAAAATTGGAAATCTCGTAATAGCTCACTATGGCACATGACGCACACGGACTTGAGTCATGGACTTGGCTCTCAAACACACACTTTCAAAGTTCTCTTCCACATAGCCTAGCAATGTATTATTTTGAATGAAGAAAAATAATGAAATGCGACCTTTTTCTCTGCCTCGGATCTATCAAGAACCGGATTTGGTTACTCAGACTGATGTAACTTCATAGCTCACCACTTCACTTTTATTTACGATAAAAGTCATTTAAATTTAGTTGTCTTACCTGTATGAGTATTCCCGTTCACGCAACAAGTCATAAATATCTTCAGCGGTGAGGTTCATGTCTTGACTTTCGTTGAATTCTATTTCTACTTTTTTAATGTCTGGTTTTGAAACCACGATTGTGCCTGTCGCTACCTTAATTTTACTATCAAATACCTGTAAGAATTAATACTTATATTATAGTTTTGCTTTCGTACTGGAAATAAAGATATAGGTACTGATGTTGTATAGTTTATAGGGTGTTAAAAGGCCCATAACATCCATGTTCCTTCCTCGCCCTTTGTGTTCCGGCGCCACGGTATCTGTTTCGAATAGCTTTTGGCCATAACGAAGCTGAAAGGCACTGGTTCTCCCCGTCATTGCGATCATTTTTTGTTCTTGACTATACCTGGAACCTTCTAGTTACGGAGATATTGGGGGTCAAAGTTCCAACTTTTTTTAAATACATGTTTCTAATGGAAGATTTTTATTTTAAACACCTTCACGACCCCCCTACTATTCAATCTATCCATCACCAATTTTTTTACATTGAGTCCTACCGAGAAACGTGATTTTTCACCCCAAGAAAAAAATCCCAGCATAAACTTTTGCGTACAATTACTTATTTTGATGTACAGAATGCTTGGTTGGTGGCTTCGTTAAGAGTCTGTTTACACCCTGTAGTTGGCCTATAAGTAAGACACGTGATAGTGAGTGATCATACCATAAATAGACATTTACGAAACAAGAGGCATTACATGTTGCTACCGCACAGACAAGGCTGAAATGCCTCACGTGCGTAAAGCGTGTACATAAGCCCCTTGAGGCTCCGTTCACGTGACTTGTAATGCTACCTGCGTGTTACGTGCTACGCGCACGCTTCACGTGTCCCGCCCGTTTCCGTAAGTTGCTTCGCGGTAACTTGGGGATGCTCAATACAATTTCTTTCAAGAACTTGGACAAAATTTAACTGATATTACAGAAATTACAGTACATACCTCAAAACATCCAGTTCCTCTTTGCAATGCTACTCTAAGCTTCAGTTGACTCTGTGTGTGCATCACAGGTTGTGCATACAAGTGTACGTCACGGAACTCCACGGATAGCTGCTTCTTCGGAACACCCAGGGTCATGGCCAGGGTGTCCCAGACAGCTACCAGGGTTGATGCGAATGGATATACCGCTTTCTCTAGAGAATTAAAATAAGATAAGTCAGTGTGTTTCAATGACAATTGAATCCAAACAATGTTCCAGTGTAAAATGTATGTACATTTTGTGCGATACTTGTTCATTAAGAAATGAAAAAGTATCATACGATTGTATGTTAGACCAATATTATTATTCCAGTGACAGAGAGAGATGAAACTATACAGGTGGTAGCGTTCATAGCTGACAATGATTTAAGGACCGTTTTTTTTTTTTCCGATGGGAAATCATCAAATGACTCTTCCCGCTCTGGGCGGAGCAGGAGGGAGTGTCAGACTTTTACTGACTAAAACCCATCCATGTTCCTTTATCGCCCTTTGTATTCCGGGGCCACGGTATCTCTTTCGAATAGTCCCGCAGCCTCGGCAGGCTTCGGCCCTTCCTTATTGCTGACTCTCTTTGAAGCGCGCGTGGAACACGAACGCGCCGTCGACACGGCCTGTCGTTGAGTGGATCTCTCCCTATCACGTTCCGCCACCTCCTTCGCTAGCATGACTGCTTCGCAGAAGGAGGTGACGGCGTCCCATTCCGTCTCGCTCCGGACCATGGATTGAACCAGGGCCGGGAGCGAGAGGTCGCCGCCGCCGATTGCCGCTTCGAGGACACGGCGGTGCTCCGCTCAAACGGGACACACCTCCACAGTGTGCGCCACCGTGTCCTCCGGTCGATCCTCACAGTGGAAGCACCCGGGCGTCTCCTCCCGCCCGATTCGGTGCAGGAACTTACCGAAACATCCGTGTCCGGTAAGAACCTGCGTCAGGCGGAAGGTGAAGACGCCGTTGCGTCTCTCCAGCCACTCCTCAAAGAGGGGAGTTACCGCCACTTTTGTGGCGTGCCCTGCACGGGGTTGCGACAGTCGCTCTCTCCATGTCGCCATAAGATCCCGCCGGAAGTCTGTCCTCTGAGCGACAATTTGCCGCGGCAGCGGAGTTTCCCCCCGGCGTAGGGCCTCCGCGCACCACTCGTGCAGGCGCGCGAGGACCATCGCCTCCAGATCCCATGGCGGCAATCCGGCAAGGATGATTTAAGGACCAAACATAAAACGACCGCCATAGATATCGCATAGATATCGCGATGCTGTCGCGCTTCAGTCACGATACAAAAGCGTTCTCCGTTCGCCAACCTATGTCAACCCGATGTCATCAGAAATAGTCGCATGTTTACAACGCTTCTGTTCGCGTTGCAAATACGACTGTCGTGGGATAGTAGCGATGACTGCATTTGCGAAACGCGTGACAGCATCGCTACATATTGTTGCAAATTATAATAATATATTTATTCAAAAATTGAATTTGCTCAAAAAAAACAATGTAAGAAAAAAAAATTAAGAATTTAAGAAATAATGTACTAGGTTAAACCTGTAATCACAGGCGGCATTTTTCTAATAAATACTATTTGCACAATAGATTTCTTAACAATATTTAACATAAAAGTACGAGTTACTAAGTATGAGTTAATATAAATTATGATATACATAATGTACTTAAACGCTATTATAAGATACGGACAAAAATAAATAATTAATTAAGGTCACAAATTGAAATTAAACAGATATGTACTTCTAATAACGTGTCCTTCCAGGTATTCATTTTCCTTGTCATGCAATGAAATATTGTATGTGCAAGCTGCACCCTTCCTTCTAGTGACAGAGTGGTGCAGAGGTATAGCCCTGAAAAGAAAACATTAATAATTCAAGGTTATACCTACTTCACAAAAAACGCTCTTAAGAGTCCGTGCTAAATATTCACTCGCTAGAGTTTAGGCAAATTCGTTGCGATCCTATGTTTGTGTGCATTGTTCATGCAGATATACGCACACACGGGAGAAGATCGAGCGTAGTGATCGCTTAAACAATTTTGATCCTGTAGACGATATTATTTTAGGATACATAATTATAAAGTCAGTACGGCTTAGAAATAAAAGTCTGGAATGTGTTTACAGTACATTTATCACAATCAAAATAAAAATGGTTTAATTTTTTATTTTTTCGAGGTTAAGACCTCGCCTCCCATGTATGAGGTTGTGGGTTCAAATCCGGGCAAGTACCAATGTGACTTTTTCAATTCATATGTACTTTTCTAAGTTTATCTTGGACATCACAGACATCGGTGAAGGAAAACATCGTGAGGAAACCTGGACTTATAATTAATATAAGTCTGAAATCGCCAACCCGTCTTGAGCAAGCGTGGTGATCAATGCTCGTGCCTTCTCTGTTGAGAAGAGGCCTTTGCCCAGCAGTGGGACAGTAATAGGCTGGTATTATTATTATTTATTGACATATATTTTATGTTCTCGGCTTGTTAGCCGGGAGAGCTGATAATACGGGCCTAAGCCAAGTGATTATCAGTTGGGATAGATGAAGTGCGGTCACGCGCAGAAGATTGTATGGAAGATGGTAGCGTATTTTGATGAAGATTTTCAGACTCACATTGCAGAAACTTACTCACGAGTCTGCATGTGTTTAATATTACTGCCTTTTGTAAGAGATGGTAGGTATTTGGAGGTAAGCTAAGAGAATTAAGAGATTGGTGAAGTTGTTTCGGTATTACTCCTGTTGATGACAAAACTATTGGTACTATTGTAACTTTTTGCAGATGCCAAATTCGGGTAATTTCATCTTTGAGTTCAATGTATTTGGTTAGTTTTTCTGCTATTGTGGCCTGTAAATTATGTGTATTTGGTACAGCAATATCAATTAAATATGCAGTTTTGTTTATCTTGTTTATAAGTGTAATGTCTGGTCTATTGAAGTGAATTGTTCTGTCGGTAAAAATGCCGCGATCAAAATACAGTTTTGTTGAGGAATTTTCTAATATAATCTCTGGATTGTATTTGTAATATGGTACAACGGAGTCTATGAATTTGTACTGGTGAGCTAATTTCTGATGTATGATGTTGGCTACTTGATCGTGTCTGTGTTTGGGCTATTGGCTTGCACGCGCCTGTGATATGTTAAATTGTCTCAGGAGCACTATTGCATCTTCTACATGTGTCATTATTCAAGTTTTTGATTATATATTTTCTGTAATTTTTGGTTTCAATTACCTGGCCCTGTATAGCAAGCATGAACCCTTCAGTCTCTGGGAAGATTTCGCCTCGATTCAGCCACGCGTTCGACGCTTCTTTGTCGACATTTATGTGGCATAAGTCTTGGCGATGTCTTCCATGTAGAGACTTCTGGGTCCATTCTAGGAGCTTAGTTCTTTCATCGGTAATTTTTTCATTCTTCTGTTCTGACTTATCTTTTAAATTCAGGGGTGTCAATTGTTGGTCGTTTTGAGTAACAACTTTGTGGAGAATAGAGGTTTCACTTTTTGAAAAAAAGAATTGTCTGAGCGTTTTTATCTGTCTGTTGTGTAGGTTAAGAATGTCAAATAGACCTCTGCCTCATCTTTCCGCGGTAGTGTTAGTCTCTGTATACAGGATCGTGGGTGGTGTTTGCGAAATTTGGTCATAGTGGTGTTAATTTTTCGTTGAAGGTTTTTGAGGTCGGTTTTGGTCCAATTGATTATCCCAAAAGAATATGTAAGAACCGGTATAGCGAAGGTGTTAATCGCTTTAGTTGTATTTCGAGAATATAATTGTGTTTTTAAAATTGTGTTTAGTCTGTGTTGAAATTGTTGTGTTAATTTTTGTTTAGTTTCTTTGTAATGAATCTGTCGTGACTGTGTGTACCCTAGGTATTTATAACTCTCTTGTTCATCTAAAGGTTGAATCTGTTCTCCTGTTTCTAAAGTGTATTGGTGTTGATAATTCTGCCCTGCTCTAATTGAATTTATTTTACATTTGTCTATGCCGAATTCCATTTTAATATCATTTGAAAATTGTTCTGTCAAGTTTGTTAATTCATGAAGATGACCCTCAGTTTTTGCGTAAAGCTTAATGTCATCCATATATAACAAATGATTTAAATAGATTTTTTGTGCATTGCCTTCGGTAGTAGTATCTTCTAATGGAAATCCTAATGTTGAAGCGTTCAATATATTAGATAGGGGGTTTATGGCAAGACAAAACCACAGAGGGCTAAGCGCATCTCCCTGGAAGATCCCTCTCTGAATTTTTATTGGACTAGTATCTATTGTTTCAGTGGGGGAACTTAGTCTAAGCACAGTTGTCAAGGTGGTCATAATGACCTTCAGGAGTGTTACTATTGTCGGATGTATTTTGTATATCTCTAAGATTTGTACAAGCCACGAATGAGGAACAGAGTCGTAGGCTTTTTTATAATCGATGTACATACTAAATAGATTGGTTTTGGTTTTTTGAACTTTTTTAAGAATTACTGAGTCTATGGTTAACTGTTCCTTGCAACCTTGACTGAACTTTCGGCATCCTTTCTGTTGTTCAGCTAAAATATTATTAGTATCGATGTGTTGATAAATTAGTTCTGATTTACAAGATGTAATAATTTTGTACAAGGTCTGCAAGCATGTTATAGGTCTATATTTTGCTGGGTTAGCCAGATCATTACCGTCTTTAGGTATCATAAAAGTTGTACCTAATGTTATGTAGGATGGTATAGATTCAGGATTCTGGATGAATAAATTTATATGATTATATAGAAAACTATGGACTGATGTAAATTTTTTGTACCAATAACTATGAATATGATCTGAACCGGGTGTTACCCAATTATGTAGCCTAGCAAGTACTCTGTGGAAAATTTATAATTTTGTATTAGAAGAATTTAAAACGATAAACGATAAATAAAAAAAGTGCGAGTTGGACTCGCGCACCGAGGGTTCTGTACAGAATTTTTGAAGGACAAACTTAATTTTGCTGTTCAATCCCCAGAAACGGATATTGCACCAACCGCAAAAAATTAGTTTGTAATAGTAAAATCGCTTTTTTTTTATACCTACTAGATATTTACAGTTTTCAGATTTTTCCCTTCACATGTACCTACTGTAAGACAGCTTTTCGCAAAATTTCGTCATTCTACTATTGGTACTACACAAGAAGGTTATGGCGGGGTCGACTAAGCGAGCGATAGTTTTCTTCGTAGGTGTCGTGTTTGTGGTTTTCGAGGTCGCTGATAATGAAAATGAGGTCAAAATGAAAATCCAAGATGGCGCCGAAGAAAATTTCATCGAGACCTATCACTTGTCTCTACACACGACTAGTCTAAGATCGATAGTTTCCGAAATATAGCCGTTTTAATTTTGACAGCTGTCATCCGAAATGTAGATCTCATCGAGACCTATCACTTGTCCCTACAGACGATTAGTCTAAGATAGATAGTTCCCGAGATACAGCCGTTTTAATTTTGACAGCTGTCATCCGAAATGTAGATCTCATCGAGACCTATCACTTGTCCCTACACACGACTAGTCTAAGATCGATAGTTTCCGAGATATAGCCGTTTTAATTTTGACAGCTGTCATCCGAAATGTAGATCTCATCGAGACCTATCACTTGTCCCTACACATGACTAATCTAAGATCGATAGTTTCCGAGATATAGGCGTTTTAATTTTGACAGCTGTCATCCGAAATGTAGATCTCATCGAGACCTATCACTTGTCTCTACACACGACTAGTCTAAGATCGATAGTTTCCGAAATATAGCCGTTTTAATTTTGACAGCTGTCATCCGGAATGTAGATCACATCGAGACCTATCACTTGTCCCTACAGACGATTAGTCTAAGATCGATAGTTCCCGAGATACAGCCGTTTTAATTTTGACAGCTGTCATCCGAAATGTAGATCTCATCGAGACCTATCACTTGTCCCTACACACGACTAGTCTAAGATCGATAGTTTCCGAGATATAGCAGTTTTAATTTTGACAGCTGTCATCCGAAATGCCTCCCTCCCCTCCCCGTCCACTGACTAAGAAGTCATTGAAAAAGTGTTCATTTTGGTAAAGTGGTTTTTCTGGTAAAGTAGAATTTATGTGCATTGTGGGGCCCGGTGGTCATTATGAAAAAGTGGTCATTTTGGTAAAGAGATCATTTTGTGAAACGCAGTAGTCATTATGAAAAAGTGGTCATATTGGGAAAGTGGTATTTTTGGTAAAGTAGACTTTATGTGCCTAAAGGCATACGGCATATAATTATATTTCTTACGTGACGATTTCAACTAAATCGCGCTCCTAGTAGGTAAGCCGCGTTATGAAACTATGTTTCAAAAATGAAAATATTGAAGACGAAATATATCTTAACAATTTATAAACAACCAACGTCAAAAAATACCTAAATACTTAATGTATCAAAATGTGGTAGTCTGCGTGTATCTTGGAAATATATTTACGTATAACTCGCGAGCGCTTGCGAAACAAAGTGATACGTGCTCACGCTGGGAGAGCCCGGTCGTTACTGACGGGATCGGGTTTGGGCGGTCGATAATATAGTTTACTTTGCCATTAATTTACGAAATGAAGTTATTGTTTATTTATAAATTAAAATTCAGATTCTGTTAAAGGGGTACCTTGAGATTAATGAGTAATTTTTAAATTTTCTTTAAAGTGTTTCTAAGGTACAGAAAAAAATACTTACTTGTCCCGACATTTTCCATAAATTACGTTTTTTCATCATTTTCTTTCTGCTATATTTCGTATTAAAATCAATAATGTTTCCAGCTACTTTACGAGTAGACTATATAATGATGCTATTCATATTTTTTAATGTTCAGAATATTTTGTAGTTCTTTGTTCAGGGAACCCCAACCATCACTCGCTCGTTACTTTTGCGGAAAAGGGGTTTTGAATATGGGTGATTGCCATTAATATATACATTATTTTTAAAAATTGTTGCTGCATTCGACAAGAATAAGAACCTGACTCTTGTAATAAAAATAAAAAAGTTTCAAATTCTTCTTGCCTTTCCCACAAACAGTGATCAAAAATGTTGAAAATGAGTTAATTCTGTGCACGGACCCTTAACAAAAAACTTTTTAAATTTCATGAACCCTCCATTTTAGGAAGAAATACGATTTTTTATAAGTTAAAAAGAAAATAATTTTGCTCACCAGCTTTCTCCATGGGCCCACTCTGTCAGGTGGGAAAGGAATGGTGTCCCAGTGGATACCGGGAACTCTACTTTAGGGTAAAGTGCTTGGACTTTCGGGTGGTAACCCTCCATGTATAATCTAGAATCAGCAATGAAATGACATGAATACACTGTGCAGAAATGCAACAAACTGTCCATACTACCTACCTTTCGTTTTCTGATTTAAACATTATTCAATGTGTTATCTACGTTGTTGAGTTAACCAATTTTTGAAAGTGGATGGATGAGTTTCTTCGAAATCATTCTGATTGTGATTGAAAGTGTGTTATGCAATTGGAGTGTTTTATTATGAAGTTCAAAATCATGAGCCCATCGTGCTTCGACCTGACTGATTTGAACGTAACAGAAAATAATCAGGGCAAGAATCTAGAATTAACAGGAATAAAAGCAGTAGTAAAAATCACGACTAAACCAGACGTAAAACTTATCATTAAAACTAGTCACGTACTTGCCAACTGCTTCAAGCAGCAGATATGTGCTGTCCGCGTGCCCTCTTCTGGTAAGCGCAATGTTCTTGCAGGTGGCTGGTAGAGACCGCTTCAGGATGGCTTGCAGTAGACCATGAGGAGCAACCTCCACCAGCACTGCGTTCGACGGTATGTGTTTCAAAGTTTCCTCGAACAGCACTGGGTTCTATTAGGAACAAGAAAATTTAAAATATTTAAAATGTTTTGATTTTGAAAGATATTCAAAACCCTTCCATTGCAACTCTTATAATTCAAAATCTACTAGACGTGGGTTTATGGGTAGACTGAATTCACTATGAACTCAAAAAGTCAGAGAATTGGGAAACAAAGTTTCAACTTTCATCTATATCGTTTATGCATCCATAGCAGATGACAGAAACGAGCTAGCTACGGTTTAGCACTTTTCTTCTGTAGTGGACTGTTCTTACCGGTTTATTGGGTATTGTGGTGTATCATGAGTTCTTACCAAGAGATTGTTTGTGTGGTACTCCGCAGACGACAACTTAGCAAGCCTCCCATCCTCCCATCTATCAAATGGTACGGAAGTAGACACCCAGCGTTCACTTCGAGCCCTCGGGGTCTTGATTACTTCGCTCAAATATTTCAGCAAACCGGGACCTGTTATTAAAAATTATAATCTATACATATAATAAAATCGTTGAGACCAAAACATCTGTACTTACATAGAAGATTTAAAAAAAAAACCGACCAGGGTGACTTAAAATAAGTAACTGAATATATTAAAACCATTTTTTAATTTTTTGTTTGTTTGACCGCGCATCACGTAAAACTATGGAACGGATATTGTTGAAATGTTCACAAATCTATTTGAACTTTTTAATACATTCAGAATTACATCTAGGCTATTGAAATTTTGGAAGATTTCGGAAAAAGCAGGGTATAGTCTGTATGAAAAAAAAAATTTGATTGTTCTAGAATCATTAAACTCAGAATAAATACTAATTAATAAAAATAAAAAAATACCTGTTTTAGCATTTCTTTTAAATCTCACCCAGAGACGCCAAGAAGATGGTTATGTGTTGTTTAGGCCATCTTACTATGATCCAAACAATTAAAAAGGAAAATGACCTTTATAATTGAGTATCATTGCACAGCGATGTTCCGTCTCCCTCGCACTACTGTGCAAACCTATTCCTTGGTTCTTCCCCACCCTTTCTCACCAGGAAGGACAGTTGCCGGCTTGATTTCGTCGCGCACGCATCGGATTTTTCTAACAATTACTACAATTGCGTCCAAGTGCTTTTTACTGTGCCAAAATTACAGAAGAAGATACTCTGCTGTGAAGTGTTGTGATTCGTGTTCCGGAGGCCTCCGAAGATCGATAATTTCTGGACATCTTCAACGAGCTATGGTGAGTCCCTCATATCCATCCTTGCTGTCGCTGTGCAATTTTCTATTTCGTGGTTTAATACGGTCAAAATGAATCTATTCCTATAAGGTCCTTACCAGCGCCAACATTATTTTTGGTCACTCCGTTCCGGATTAATAGATTCGTTACGTATTTTAATTGTAGTGAGTCAGTTAGTAGGCACGTGGTAAGCGCGGTCAGCCATATTGGTAAAAATGCCTAACGATCCACCCGCACCGGCGCGGGCGTCGGCGGTAATAGATCGCGAATTGCAACAGTTACAAAACAAATTAAGTGCTTTGTATGGTCGAGCTCAAGCTATTTACGACAATAGTTGTAAATTAAATGACGACCCCATCGCGATCGATAACTTTTTAGCCGACTGTTTTACGCTTGATACCCTACGAAATGACTTTCTTACCACGATAACCGAAAGAAACCGGTTCCAGTTGTCTAGTCCGGAAAATCCTGTACCGAATTACAGTTCGGCAATTTCATTCGAACAGCTTTATTCGCGTATCAAATATAAGGTTCACAAGTTGTCGCAAGTGGCTGACAATACTAGTCGCGACCAGGGTTCCGCGGTTAAATGCGAGAAAAAACCTTCAATAAAATTACCTGCGTTAGAGCTATGTTCTTTTGATGGAGAAATTGAGGCGTGGCCTATGTTTTACGAAACTTTCAAGACGGTAATTCACGAAAATCCAGATCTTACCGAGAGCGAGAAAATTCAGTACCTAGTAGGTAAATTAAAAGGCAAAGCCCTGAGTATTTGTCAAGGTATTCTACCTACTTCCGAAAATTATAGCGTTATTTGGAATACGTTAGTCAGTAAATATAACGACAAACGAGTTCGAGCCGCTACGTACTTAGATAAACTGATCGCGTTGAATAATGTAAAAGAAAATTCACCAACTAATTTGGAGGAATTTATAGATAAATTTTCATCAATTTATTCCGCTTTAAAACAGCTGAAAATTGACAATTTGGAAGATTTCTTGTTCATCCACATTGCCTGCAAGAAAGTGGGCTTGGAAACAGTAAAATCTTACGAGTTACAAATTAGTAATGACAAAAATAAAACTCCAAACTGTCAAGAATTTATTTCATTTGTACGGAACCAGTCTCACATTTTGCAACGCGCGCAAAATATTTCATCGAGTACGAAGCAACCAGCCTCCACGGGAGGTACTCAGTTACGCAAAAATATTTCCTCGCATTCGGGCGGTAATTATGGTTCGCGTTCTAATAATAATAACGTTAAGACGTTTATTAATGTGCAGGAACAAGATCAGTGCGTATCTTGTGGGAAGAGTGAGCATTTTCATATATCTCAATGCCCAAAATTCCTGTCAAAGACCCCTAGTGAACGCTATAAATTCGTAAAATTACGGAAAATGTGTGTTAATTGTTTAAGTAATAAACATAACATTACAAAGTGCGCCGAGTCAACTCGTTGTAGCGAATGTCAACGTAGTCATCACAGTTTGTTACATTTCCCCACAAGCAATATGCATTCAAACACACGCGCTTCTATACCCATCGCAACCAGTACTACCGCGATAGTCACGGAAGGCTCCTCGCGCGAAAAGTGCGCCACGCCCGAGTGCGGCCCTGTTGCCGTTTCGCTATGTGCGGTGGGCGAGTGCGCCGACGGCGCTGCGTCGAGCGGCCCGTCGCATAGTGAGGTAACGACGACGTCTGTTTTGCTAGGAACCGCGCAGTGCCATATCGTTGATACCGAAGGCAACATTTGTGTTCTACGCGCTATAATTGATAGTGCGTCCCAAAGGGATTTGATTACGACAGAATGCTGTAAACGGTTGAAACTTAAAATGCGTGCGCCTCAGAATAAATTTGTATCAGGTGTAGGCGACGTTACGAATCCTATTGAAGGCGTAACTTGCCTAACAATTCGTTCGAAATTCGATGATTCGGTTAGGTTTAATATTCAGCCTGTGGTCGTAAATCGTATCACTAATGAATTACCTACCGCGAAGATCGACACCTCGCGTTTGGATTATTTAAATAATATTCCATTAGCGGATTGTAACTACTTTACTCCTGCTAATATTGACCTGATTTTAGGTGCGGACGTATTTGCCCGTATTTTAGGCCCGAATACAATCTCGCGCGCCGCTGGGGAACCTGTCGCGATTGAGACTTTGTTAGGCTATATAATAGTAGGGCAGGCTCCGATAATTAGCCCCGCGAGGAATATTGTGCGTACTTACTGCACTACTGACTTAACATTCGAAAATTGTATGAATCGATTTTTCGAATTGGAAGAGGTACCTAATTTACCTACTATTTTATCCCCGGATGAGCAAAAATGCGAAAATTATTACTGTGAAACTACGCGCCGCGATTGTAATGGCCGCTATGTAGTTTCGCTTCCGTTTAAAACGATACTTCCGAGTTAGGCGACTCCCTGCGTTCGGCCGAGTATAGGTATTTATCTTTAGAGCGAAAATTGTTATTGAATCCGTCTGTTAAGGAGGAATACGATAACGTGTTCGTAGATTACCTACCAGTCCATCAGTTTGATCCTGTGTCAGTCAGTGAAATGCCTGAAATGAAGGTCAAGGTAATGGCTACTACTGTGCCTGCAGCTCCGCAGTCGGCATCAGTTTTCTATGACCTCTCTTCTCGCGTGTCCTCTTGGGCTAAATTGCTAAGGATTGTGGTGTATATTCTTCGCTTCATAAAGAAACTTCCAAGAAAATTTGAGGTCTCCCATTTAGAGCAAGCTGAAGAAGCAGTCATTAGAGATCTACAGCAGATCCACTTCCCAAGTGAGCTTAAGTTAGCTCAGTCTGGCGGCAATCTACCCCCAGCTTTCCTAAAGCTAAGGGCCTTTTTAAAAGATGATTTACTTAGAGTCGGTGGTAGATTAAGTAATGCAGATTTGAGTTACGACAGTCAGCACCCCATATTACTTCCTAGAAAGGATCATATATTTGACCTTCTAATTGATTATTATCATCAAAAGTATCTTCATACGGGACCCCAATTATTAATGTCCCTACTGAGGCAAAAATATTGGATTTTGTCTGCTCGCAATATAGTGCGTAAACGTATACAAAAATGTAACATATGTTTTAAGGTAAACCCTCGAAATGAGTTCCCCATTATGGCTGATTTGCCAGCTTGCCGAGTGCAAGAAGCAAAGGCCTTCTGTCACACAGGGGTGGACTATGCAGGTCCTTTGCGTATTATTCCGTATCGACGTAGAGGTGTACATAGTCAGAAAGCTTATATATGCCTATTTATTTGCCTGGTTACGAAGGCAGTGCATATTGAGTTGGCTACCGACTTAAGTACTGAAGCCTTTATGAATGCTCTGAAGCGGTTCATATCCCGTCGTGGCCCCGTTGCAGTGATGTATTCTGATCGAGGTACCAATTTTATTGGCGCTAAATCTTACTTAGACAGTGTATACCAATTGCTCGAGTCGGAAGAATACAAAGATAAATTTGCTAATGAATTGCGTGAAAACCGGATTACATGGAAATTCAATCCCGCTTCTGCTCCCCATTTTGGAGGACTATGGGAGGGTAATATCAAGTGCGTCAAGAATCACTTCACGAAGGTAGTAGGTAGCCAGTTGCTCACGTTTGAAGAGATGCTAACAGTGCTCACTCAAGTAGAAGCTGTGCTCAACTCACGGCCCCTTTCAGTATTGAGTAGTGACCCTACTGAGTCTTTGGCTCTGACGCCCGCTCACTTCCTTGTAATGACACCACTAAAGTCGCTTCCGGCAGAAGATTTAACAAATGAGAGCGTTGCTCTTCTCCAGAGGAAACGTAATGTAGACAACTTAGTCCAGTCGTTTTGGAAACGGTGGAAGGTAGAATACCTTAACTCTTTACAAGTCCGCAATAAATGGGTAAATTCCAACAGCTCTATAGAAAAGGGAACTGTAGTCTTATTAAAGTCGGATAATAGCGCCCCACTAGATTGGCCTTTAGGCATAATAGAACAAACTTTTCCCGGTAAGGATGGAGTTATACGTGTAGTAGACGTTCGGACAAGATCTGGGTTGTACCGTAGACCAGTAGTGAAGGTTTTTCCTCTACCATCCCAATAAAATAGAAAAAATAAAATAAAAAAATACCATAATAATTTAATATATACAGTCCATAATATCGCTCAACTAACTAAAATTTTGCTATCCAATTTAAGATTAATTATTTTAGCTTATAAATATTAATTAAACAAACTTGAATTTACCCATACTGTAAAGTTGTAAACTAAAAATAAACTTAAATAAATTCTATAATTTTCTTGAAATTTTGAAATTGAGTTTAATGTGGCTTATAGACTTACCTTACTTCTCATTAATTTTCTTGAAAGGACTATGTCCTGTCAACCCGGGGAGGATGTTTAGGCCATCTTACTATGATCCAAACAATTAAAAAGGAAAATGACCTTTATAATTGAGTATCATTGCACAGCGATGTTCCGTCTCCCTCGCACTACTGTGCAAACCTATTCCTTGGTTCTTCCCCACCCTTTCTCACCAGGAAGGACAGTTGCCGGCTTGATTTCGTCGCGCACGCATCGGATTTTTCTAACAATTACTACAATTGCGTCCAAGTGCTTTTTACTGTGCCAAAATTACAGAAGAAGATACTCTGCTGTGAAGTGTTGTGATTCGTGTTCCGGAGGCCTCCGAAGATCGATAATTTCTGGACATCTTCAACGAGCTATGGTGAGTCCCTCATATCCATCCTTGCTGTCGCTGTGCAATTTTCTATTTCGTGGTTTAATACGGTCAAAATGAATCTATTCCTATAAGGTCCTTACCAGCGCCAACATGTGTTTTAAATTAATTAACTTCATACACCTATACAAGAAAAACCAATGAAGTGTAACCTTTAAAGTTGCTACATATACTTCAAATATAATATAATACAGGTAAATATAATTTCACAGTTTTCTTTAAAATAATACTACGAAGAAAAAAAAACATTCGGTTGTAATGATTTCTGTCCAGATTATTTAATGGACTATTGCAGTCTATGTTCCGTATTAGAATTTTTTTTTTGTTCTTGTTTTTTCTTTTCAGTTTTTATGTTATTTTTTATGCAGTCGGTTTTTTTTTATATTTTACACTTTTTAGTTACGATTAAAATAAGATGGAGAATATCGCATTTTATTTATTTTGGTGTACATTTATCACTTAAAATTCACAAACCTACTTAGTCATCCGCGCGTATCTTGTAGGTATAGATAAATAAATAGATTTTTTTTTAAATTAAAATATGGTCATGATTTACCATTTTAAAATCCTCAGGATGAGTGTTGGATTATGTTTTAGTAGATACCTAATTACAACCATACAGTCCACATTTACGTCAACTTGATTATTTAATTCAAACATTGCCGCCTTCCTATTTAATACGATGTTTGTACTTTGTTAGAGTAGTAGCAAATTAAACTTGTCCGCCTGCACTACCTAAATTGAACCCTGAAGCCTACAACAATGAGCTTTTTAATTTGATACCCCTAAAGCAGATTCCATTTTTTTTTCAATTTTTCAAGCTATGTTACCCGGGGTAACACAAGGATTCTAACGATACCTGCACGTACATTGAAATCGGTTTAGGCGTTTAGAAGTTATGGTGGAATAAAGAAACTCACAAACATACATACATACATGAACCCTGAAAACATGGAACTCCTTTTTTTGGGCAGTGGTGTAATAAAATCGTTGTTTTTGAAATGTTTCAGCGCGCATCACGTCAAAACTACTGCATAGATTCTGTTCAAATATTTTTACAGACTTTTCAACATTTAGGATGTATATCATCACGCTACTTGCTTAAGGGGGTAAGCAATTTTGCATCATGTCCGCGGTATTCTTCAATTGTTTGACTTTCAGTGATTACGTACATGAGAACGGCTATTTGTAGCTTATGTCAACGAAATAAATAGCCTAGCGGTTTCATGATCACTCTGTTGGGCACGGGGTTGTAAGTTCGAACCTCAACATTATTTTCACTTTTTGTGATTTGTTTAAATTTTTTTTAAAGCATTGAGGTTTTCAATTTTTTTTTGTATTGAAATTGTTTGCATTTCTCTATTTCTCTTTTTTTTCGTCAATTTTTTTTCCAAAAAGTAATAGAGAAATAAGGAAGAAGAATATATGCTGCGCCGACCCCAAATAAATTGGGATTAATGACAGGAGTATGATGATGATGATTTCTCCAAAAAGTAGTATAGCAAACAGAAGCCTGATAAATTCACGTGTTCTTGCTGTGCAAGAAATGTGCCGTGCTATTCGCAATAATCAATAATCCAAACGCAGTTTACGCAGATTATATTTACTACTACTTAGTATATTGTTATTGGCCTCATTTCATGCACCTTGGTAAGTACTTTAAACCTAACTTGAGTATGACTTTCATCGAAGGTCTGACGATGGAGACGGAAGGCAGTTGCAAGAGGTCCTCAAGAGTTTACAGCAGCTATATCGTGTTTGGACTCATTTTATACATCTTGGGGAGAACTTTAAACCTAACTAGAGTATGACTTTCATCGAAGGTCTGACGATGGAATAAACAAAACCAAACACCACAACAGCTTCTGTCTACCGAAAAAGAACCCATAGATGCGATCAATAAAACAAATAAGTACTTCTCAACTATAGGCAAACAATTAGCAGATATTATCCCTTCACATATTCCCACGTTCAAGCCAGTAACTAAATCAACACAAAATTCTTTCGTTCTTTTACCCACGGACAACGAAGAAGTTGAAAGGACGATCAAAAACTTAAGAAGTGACTGCGCTCCTGGATGGGATCAAATAAGCGCTGACGCTCTAAAAGTTACATGTGAAACCATCACACCAGTACTTGCCAACCTAATAAACCGCTGCTTTGAGACCGGAATATTTCCTACCGCGCTGAAAAAAGCCGTAATACACCCAATACATAAGGCGGGAGACAGAGGCAGTGTCAATAATTATAGGCCAATTGCAATATTAACAACATTATCAAAACTATTTGAACGTATAATAAATAAAAGGCTCACCAAATACCTTGAGGAACGTAATCTTTTTGCTAATATGCAATATGGATTTAGATCCAGCCGCTCGACAGATAGCGCTGTTCTTGACCTTGTTAACTTATTGGTGAGTAAATTGGACAACAAAAAAAAATGCTTAACTATATTTCTCGACCTTGCAAAGGCATTTGACACTGTCTCTGTTCCCCACCTTGTGCAAAAACTTGAAAACCTTAGTATTAGAGGGGTCCCGCTGGCATTGTTCACAGACTATTTAAAAAATAGAACCTAATGCGTAAAAATCGGAGAATATATCAGCAATGACCTAACAGTTGACTTTGGCGTGCCGCAAGGTAGCATACTGGGTCCTACCCTTTTTCTTTGCTACATAAATGAACTTTGCACTCTCAAAATTCCAAACTGCCGCATATCTGCATATGCTGATGACACTGCCCTGACTTTTTTCTCAGACTCGTGGGATGAACTTTACCACTTTGCACAAAACGGGTTCAACACAATATGTCACTGGTTACTGTCAAACTCTCTCTCCTTGAATGAGGATAAAACTAAATACATTGTCTTCTCAATGACGAAACGAAATAAACCGCCTAACCATTTAGACAAGATTTATACACATAAATGTAACTATCCTCCTACTCCAAACTACACTTGTCCCAACATAAATTCAACCACCTGTATTATGTATCTTGGAATTGAACTGGATGCAAACTTAACTTTTGGAAATCATTTGCTATCCGTATCCAAAAGAATCCGTAAGCTCACTTACATTTTTAAGGATCTCCGGGATGTTGCAGATAAACAGACCATGAGGATGGTGTACGAAGCCCTGGTACAGTCCATCCTTAGTTACTGCATAACCACCTGGGGAGGGGCATGCAAAACAAAAATGATAACGCTTGAGAGAGCCCAGAGGACGATCCTAAAAGTGAGTTTATCAAAGCCGCGACGTTTCCCTACCTCCAAACTCTATGAGGAAACTCAAGTTTTGACTGTCCGTCAGCTGTACATAATGCTAACTATACTTCGCCAACGCTCCTATTTATCCGAAGAACTAAGAAAACGCAAAGCCCTCACTAGAAGACGTTATGCACTTTGTGACTC
Organism: Xestia rhomboidea; assembly: GCA_963853795.1. Classification (NCBI taxonomy): domain Eukaryota; kingdom Metazoa; phylum Arthropoda; class Insecta; order Lepidoptera; family Noctuidae; genus Xestia; species Xestia rhomboidea. The sequence goes on along the minus strand of OY970776.1, from coordinate 4,631,323 downwards.
AACAGCTGTACGCACCTCTTTTGCTCAAAGATTTTTCTCATTCCGTGGTGGAGTTTTGTTTAATAAACTCAATAAAGAAATTGATATATCTGACTGTCGCAAAACTGAATGCAAGAATAAACTTAGGAAAAGGTTACTTGAATTAATCTACTGACACTGAAAAATTGATTGAGATGATTTCTTGATTTTTGCACTTTAGTAATTCATTTTTTTTTTTGCATATACATTCATTTAAACAGATTTAAACAGGTATAATGTAGTATTGTATTTTTAACCGACACACGCACGTACACACACACACACACACATACACACATACACGCATTCACGTTCACACACAATCACACGCATTCACGTACACACACACAAGCTCATTCATCCACTCACATAAATCTGCTTACGACGTCATCAGTCTGAACAACATAATTTAATGGGGGGCCTGGAGTTCTAAAATACAGGCCTAGGCTTAGTTTAGACTCCAGATCTCACACAAATTACACATTTTGCCAAAATCTCTGTGTCTGACTGTAATTTATACCCTCGATGATAATTATGTAATTTGTGGAGATAAATAAAGATTTTTATTATTTATTATTATAATGACGAGAAACGCAACCATATGTGCTCACAAACCTATGCTTCAATCTTCGCTGTGACACTTTTGGTGCGAAATAGATCAGTTAATTCACATAAAACTGTAAAGTTCAAATAGCCGAGTGATGAGCTTCTGAGGTACGCAGGTAAGGTGCCGTGAGTTCGAATCTGGCATCTAGCGATTCTTTTTGCATTTTTTAACAGTGCTTTGGCCACTTGTACGACAGCTTTATAACAGAAACATTGCTATTGCTTTACTGACAGGCATTATTTGCTAACTTGTGTAATTATTCAACAAAATCATGATCATGCCTACATGCAGTGAATCAGACACACAACCAGCTGCATGCAAAGTAATCGCGCAAACAGCTGTATCCACCCCAAAAATACCTGCTAGCGAACCTGATTATGTAAATTCACACAGGCGCAAACGTGCTAACGATTGCTCAGACTTCATGAAGGAGATCCGTGAGCTATTAAACTCTCATACAAGTCAAACAGATAGCAAGCTGAAGGCAATTCAAACGGCCATGATTGAAATCAAGGTGCAAAATGCTGGAATCAAAGATTCTGTCGACCATATCTCTAAACAGTATGATGGCATGGTAATTCAACTGCAAAATTTGGAAGCGGAACGAAAAGCTTATCGCTCTTACATTAACCAGCTTGAAGAGAGAGTGGAAAACCTCGAACGGATGATGAATTCGTCTAAAATTGAGATTAAGAACATCCCAAAAAAGCAAAACGAAACAAGGGAAGACTTATTGAATATTATCACAGAAACGACAAGCGTCCTGGAAACCCACCTGCAGCGTCAAGATATAAAAGACGTCTACCGTTTAAAGAAAAAGGATGATGTTTCCACTATCATGCTTGACTTCACTACCACAACACCAAAGGATAGCATAATAAGGAACCTACGACAGTTTAACAAAAATAACAGTCAAAATAAACTAAATACTACTCACATAAGCAAGGAAGGGCCATCAAAACCAATATATATAACTGAAATCCTGACCCTTAAAGCACAACGTCTTTATTACCTTGCTAGAAACTATGCTAAGGATAACGGCTACAAATTTTGTTGGACATAATGATGACGAAAAAGTTTTTCTACGAAAAGTTGAAGGCGGTAAGCAAATTTTGATTAAGAGCGAATCTGACATCACCAACCTTCGTCTGGAAAAATGACTAGCGATTATCTTAGGTTTTCTCTATTGTAATATTAACATAGTTTCCTGTTATCTACTGATGTTTGTCATAATACTGTTATGTAATTATAATGTTTTATCTGTCCAACCCAAACCCACACTTTCTCAGTGCACACTACAACACAATTACACATTTCAAATCCACACACACAACCATATATACCTATTAATGCAGCACACAAATAGAATTGCAAATTTACCAAGTGACAAGACCAGTCCTGAGCTATTCCAAGCATTTAATTATTACAAATATTTATTTAGTAAAACACCAATTTTATGTGACATAATTTTCAATTATTTTTCCAATGGCTAATAATTCCAATACAATTTTATTCGACTTAGATACTATCTCTGTGGCAAATAGCAATTTTTGTGACCCTGAAACATGTAATTCTGTGTTACATAGCACTTACAAAGTCCTTGAAAATCATAACACAAAACATTCGCAGTATTTACAAGAACTTCGATAATTTTCAGGCACAACTAGCTTTCTCCTTTGACATCGACATTATAATCCTTACTGAGTGTTGGCTACCTATTCCTATTATTGATAACTACGAATCCTTTTCATCCAAGACCAGGCTTAATCAGAATGGTGGGATCGTTATTTATGTCAGGAAAAATATAAAATGCACTGTTGAGGAACCTGAGTCAAATGACGCTAGTTTTCTATTGCTTCAGGTTTACCCTGATATTAACATATTAGCTGTGTATAGATCCCCATCTGCACACTGCACGAATACTTTCTTACTTCGTTGGATGCGATCATGCGTCCTATTAAAGCTAAACACATAATTATTGCTGGCGATATCAATATCGATATTAAATCGAACAACACTGACAGAAACAGTGCGGCTTACCTTAATCTAACTGCAGAATTAGGGCTACTTCCGGCGCACACCTATCCAACGAGGCTTGCAAACTATCTGGATCATATTATGGTGAACACATCCTATTCTGCTACGGCCTTTGTAATAGATTCAACCGTGACTGATCACGCCTCAGTCCTCTTAAGCCTTTGCTGCCGAAATCCTGACATAACCAGAAATAATGTGTACAAGAAAGTTGATTATGACGCTGCCCTTGCACACTTGCAAACTATTGATTTTTCCTTTATCAACAGTGATTCTGACGCAAATGATGCCGCCGCTCTTTTTGTTGATCATCTTTCAAGTGCATTAACACAACACTCGATTATAATTTCCCGACCCTGCAGAAAAAGATTGCTTAAACCCTGGCTTACCCCAGGATTACTGCGATGTATCCGCCACAGAGATAAGCTGCACAAAACTCATACAAAAGACCCACAAAATACATCTGCCGAACTGATATACAAAAGATACAGGAACTTTTGTAACGGCCTTCTGAAAAAGATAAAGAGGAATTACGAAAAATCTTTACTAGAAAATACAAACTGTACTAAAGATAAATGGAATGCTGTCAAATCTATTATAAGTACCTCAAAACAGAAAACAGCTGGGGACCACCTTTTAGTACCATAGAAAGAAGTGGTTCAAGTGCTGTAAATGAGATAAACACCTACTTTTCTAATATTGGTAAACAGCTAGCAGATAAAATAACACCAGCTCAAAATAATTATAAATTTGACATAACCCCCATCCCAAATTCAATAGTGTTACTTCCTCCAGACGAAGTCGAAGTTGAAGCTTTGATTATGAATCTCAAGAATGACTGTGCTACTGGCTGGGACTCTATCTCAGCCAAATTTCTTAAATTAGCTAGACACATTATCGTCCCTCATCTGACTAAACTCATTGAGATCTGTCTTACCCAGGGTGTTTTTCCGAAAGTTTTTAAGAAGTCCCTTATTACTCCTGTCCACAAGGGGGGAAAGAAGGACGATGTTGGAAACTACAGGCCCATCTCAGTTCTTACTACTTTATCAAAAATATTAGAAAAGGTTCTAAACAAAAGGCTCACAAAATTTCTGCAACATAATAAGATACTGTTAGAAGCCCAATTTGGCTTTAGGTCGGGAAAAAGCACTGAAGATGCCGTAAACCAACTGGTAGATCACGTTACGCTAAAAATGGATCAAAAACAGAAATGCGTCGGCATATTTCTCGATCTGGCCAAAGCTTTCGACACCGTCATGATTTCTCTCCTTGTGAACAAGTTAGATAAGATTGGTATTCGCGGAAATGCTCTAAATATTTTTAAGGATTTTCTCTGTGACCGTACGCAAAGAGTTAAAATAAAAGAATACGTTAGCTCTGATGCTGGGGTTACCTATGGCGTCCCACAAGGCAGTATTCTTGGCCCAAGTCTCTTCTTGATTTACATAAATTATCTGTGTCAGCTGCCACTTGTAAACGGCAAGATTGTTACCTATGCCGACGACACGGCATTAATATTCCATGGAGGGACCTGGGACGAAGTTCGACGAAGCGCCGAACTGGGACTGCAAAGGGTAAGCCATTGGCTGAGATCTAACCGACTCACTTTGAACCTTTCCAAATCCACATTTCTCCAATGCTCTTTCTCTAAAATGAAACCTCCCAATTTAGATATTAGATTACATGACTGCAACTTGGCTTCTTCAACATCATGTTCATGCTCTACTATCACAAAGTCTACACATGTAAAATATCTTGGTGTGATTCTAGATGAAAAACTTGGCTGGCGACAGCACATAGACCTCACCACTACGGGCATCAGAAAACTAATTTGGGCATTTAAAAAACTTAGACACGTAGCAGAGTCCGAACTTCTTCGCACTGTGTACTATGCGCTCGTGCAGTCAGTTGTGGGATATTGTGTTACTGTATGGGGTGGTGGAAGCAAGACTTTTATGATTCACCTGGAACGGGCCCAAAGATCTCTGCTTAAAGTCATGACTTTCAGACCCTTTAGATTTCCCACCAAAGTCCTATACGAGAAGTGTGAAGTACTCACAGTAAGACAGAATTATATTCTGCAAGTAGTTTATAAGCAGCACAGTATTACCCCATATAACGCACAAAGTAATAAGAAGCGCACTATAAAAAACATTTGCTTACCTTTACGCTGTCACACGGCGTCCGCTAGACGACAGCGGGTCTATCTTGCCGCTTTTCTTTATAATAAATTGAACAAAATCCTGAACATAAATCCCCTTACGACTCGTGAAACAAAAACGAAGGTAAAAATCTGGCTACTGACACAGGACTACAACGCTACTGAAAATTTACTGCAATCAACATAAATATATAAGAACACAAATAAATGGTAATCACATACATACACACACCAACTCACACACACATTAACATACCAGCACCCTTATTTCTAATATCGTTTTGTTTCATCCTAGCTGAATTTCAATTTATTCTAATTTTATTACGAGCATCTAATCTTTTAATACAATCATTTTTTTTTAATTAATATTGTTTTGAATTCAATTATTAGTCTAAATTTTAATCCTGATTTTATTCTAATTATATTTTTAGTGCATAAGTAATTAAATGTCTAACGATAAATATTGAACTTAATTTTAAGTAATATAATTTTGTCACCTTTTGCTGCATAAAACATGCCCAATTGTACTTAAATGGAAGAAGTCACTGGCTCCTGAAATACAGGTACTCTAACCTAGCTCTGGAGCCAGGGTCTCACATTTGTCTGTAACCTGTTTTTATGCTAATAAAGAAATTTATTATTATTTTATTATTATTATGGAAACGGAAGGCAATTGCAAAAGCTCCTTAAGAGTTTACAGCATCTTTATCGTGTTTGGGCTCATTTCATGCACCTTGACTTTCGACCTAGCTGGAGTATGACTGTGATCGAGTGTTTAAGGATGATAACAGAAGGCTGTAGAGGGAAGCCCTTATTTGGAAAAACCTATTTAAGTAGAAAATTTAAGCGATTAATGCAAATATATACGAAAATTTAAATTGTTACCTACTAGAATCTATACTAATATTATAAAGCTGAAGAATTTGTTTGTTTGGTTGGTTTAACGCGCTAATTTCAGGAACTACTGGTTCGAGGTATTACATTTTTTAGTGTTGGATGGCCCATATAACGAAGAAAGCTATACGTTATAACACCCACGCTACCAAAAACCGGAAAAAACGATTCCTTTTGAGAGCTTCCGTTGCGTGCGCTGCGTAAACGGTTAATAGTTACGCAACAATCATGTATGACGGAATTGTTCCTCTTAAAAAGTTCTATAAAAAGTCCGCGATAGCATATTATGATGTCTATCTTTTAAGGTTGTCGCACACTCTCTCTAACTCTCTCTCTCTCTCTTATGTGACGCAGACGAAGTTGCGCGGGTCAGCTAGTTAATGAAATAAAAGACTAACGACTCCATACATGGTAAAATAAGAGTTATATGTGCTCACCAGCATCAGCAATATAACGTGAATGATAGGCGATGTTGGAGCATGGTACTTCCTTAGCGAAAATACCCTTAGCAGTCAACTCTGCGACGAACTCCTTCATGATATCGGCAGGTCCCGAAATGGTGCTAGATTCAGGCCCGTTGTGACAAGCCACTTCAACCTCAGGAGGACACATTTTTGAAATCTAGAAAAAAAGTATGACGTGATTACTATATGAGTTCCAATGAACTTAAACGTAGTTAAGTTACAAAAAAATATAGGTGGAGGATTCGTGTCTGTAAAATGGAGTCTGCACACATGCCAGTTCGACATGACGTCAACATGTTGGGTGTACACTGTATAGAGTCCAAAAGAGATACATTTATATGGATAGTTGATCGCGAACTGTTCAGTACTATCCGTGACAACTCTCTCTTCACTAGTTAGTGCTAAACGCTAACAAACAACTCATTTCTTAGTTACTAACTCTACCCGCTAATCGTCGGCAGTGACACATGGGGTTTAAAAAATACCTTTTCATATCCCACACCGATAGCAGCCATGGATCCCCGAATAAACGGAGTCTGCAGCGACACCAGACCGCGGCTGTACGCCGACAGAATCATCTCCTCTGCCGTCAAACAACCGTCGGCGTACGCGCAGCCCAACTCGCCTACGCTGTGCCCTGAAGAAGAGAAGAAATCATTTTTGGAGCTACGTTTCACTTGAACAAAACAGAAAATGATAGAGCTGTATAATTATCCATTTTTGGTGTGCGATAAAGTACACTATCTATCTATTTACCCGACTACGGCGAGAAAAAAAGAGGGTTAGTGACTATTTAAATAACTCAAGCGAGAGTATATACCCATACTCTCGCTTGAGTTCCTTTGTTGTTGTTGTTTCGTGCACTTGTGACAGAAATGATAGTTTTACCGATAATGCCATCAGGCACCAGTCCAAGTTCCCGAAGCACATCAGTCAGTCCTATTTGAATAGCAGCTATGCCCACGAACGAGTGAAGAATGTTGTCGAATATAGTCTTGTCGGGCGAAGTAATTATATGGACTATATCGATGCCTTTTGGTTCCAAAGTTTGTCGGCACCTAAAAGTAGTTGTTAATAATACAGAAAACGTTGGTCAGAATTAAGAAAACAGTATCATTTGTATATGCTGAGATTTAGATTTCTAAAGAATCCTCAGGCTGTAAGAAAATATTCAAATATCTACCGTTCGATGGCAGCAGCGAAGATCGGTATGCGCATGAGTTGCGCGCCCATACCCGCCCACTGCGATCCCATCCCGCTGTACACGAACCACAGCGGCCGTCGCACGCCGTCGAAGTACGCCGACTCTTCACATTGACTGACAGTCTCTTCTCCGTACGTTTCTAGAATGAAGAAGCAAAACAGATACGGGAAACGAAGTTCACTTGAAAGTAATAACTATTTAAAATAACCTATTTAAAATGATGATGAAGAGGTACGTTAAGATATTATTGTGACATTTACTTAAAATGATGAATCCTCTGCCCAAATGTCCACGAATGTTTGTCTGATGGATGTTTTGCAACAGAGCCAACTCCTCAGGATCTATCGCGCGTGTCTTCAAGTTCTCGAATATTTTCCGTACATTAGTGTCTTGTCTGGCAGATATAAGCAAAAGATAGGCAATACTACTGTTGTAGCGAGACAGATCCTGAAACAAAATGCAAATATTTTACGGTAAGAAATTGACAAAGAGGACTGATCATTGAAGCCGTTCTTGCTTTTATAAGGTATAATATCCGTTTGTACCTTAGGTTTATAATGTCCATGCAGCAACACGTGTGAGTTGACGCCGGTGGCGGACATGCCGTTGACAGCGGCGTAAGTGTGGCGGAAGGGCTGGTGCTCGGTGACGACGCGCATGCGCCCTTCGCGCAGTGCAGCCACGTCCTGTCGCGGAGTAGTGCAGTGCAGGTTGGCGGCCAGCTGACCGGTGTGGTAGCCGAGCAACACCTGTTGAGGATGTGGAATATCTGATTAGCTAGATAATGGAACCAATACATAATATGAATAATAATTTTTTCGAAATTCCAACAGTGTCTGGACGTGACTCCACCACGACTCAATTGTTTATTTAATTTGTTTTATGAAGGATTATTGGAAAACAAAAGAGTTTGCTCCCGAATTCTCCCGCCCCTCCCTTTATGATCATGCTGGCTAGAAATCAAAACGTCCTTGCCAAGTATTGCCTGAACATTACATTGTCAAGGAAGCGCAATGCCTACCTTGCAATATTTCTATACAGTATTTGAACTAAACTTTATTTTGACTATGAACCTAAATGCCTACCTTGCAATACGTCTATACAGTATTTGAACTAAACCATAATTATATTAATACACAATTAGAAGTAAATAGAACAATAAATAATTTTGTATTCGTAATTCGTATTATAACAAAATCCCAATGTGGATAATGACATTGTCATTTATTTCATTATCAATGTATACTTCAATCTATAATAAAGTGGCCAGTAAATACTTACATTACTTACATGCCAAGTAAGACGTTTCATTGTTAATGCAGACATTACAGTACAGACATAGTTCTAACCCGGTAAACTAGATGTAAATACATGTTATAAAAAAATTATTTCTAAAAAAATCTATTTGCCAATTCAGTTTAGCGAAAGTTAGATTTAAATTCAAATATATTAGCTTCATGTAATTTGCTGCTTAAAATTATTACTTTTTAGGAGCATTGCTTGTTAAACATTTTGATCTTTAGGCGATTTACAGCTTAGGCAATTTGCTGTGTAGACATTAATTTTAGGCGTTTTGCTTCGTAGACGAATTGAAAGTGAGAATGTCTAACTCTGATCATAAAGGTACTAGAGTGCGTGCAGAATAGTTTTGATAGATGGGTCAAATGAGAACTTTCGTGGCAGTAAATGTTTCTTGCAAGGATTTATGTAATTATCGGAATGGTATGGCATACGTAACCGAAAACAAAGAAATCAAATTAATCAATTTTGTATACTCTCAATACGATTTATGTATTTCCCATAACCCGGGTTCCAAAGGGCAATGCAACTTTTGCCTTAAATAGCTGGCATGTTTTTTTTTTCTTTTCGCCAAAGATGAAAACCTAGGCCATATGGCCATGTTAGAGGACTGTATGAGAAATCGATACCAAAAAGAACTAGCTCTATGAACCTTATCTAAACCAAGTTAGAAAGTGTTTAGTAGATTGCTGTTAGTTTTTTATCAGGCGTAATTTTATAAAATAAAATACTGCGTGTGTGTTATTTTAAGTTTTCCACAGAATAAATAAATTATCTTTTTGCAACCGCGCTCATACGGCCTTGGGTGCGCACGCGTCCTTGGATTGCAGTGCAGTTATTAGTAAAGTGATTATGGCTACAAATAGAAAATGCGTTAAGTGTGACAGTTGCAATGTAGTAATCAGTGAGATCCTAGCTTTTATACAAAATTAGCTAGAAGTTATGAATGAGCCGAGCATGATTCCTTTGTTGAGAGTTGTTGAGTTTTGTTGTGAGTTCGTTCGATGTGGATGAAATAGCCGAAACCAAAAACTTGCTATTTGACTGTGTGACAACTTCCAAGCGCAAGATACAGCGAAAAAAAGATGGTAAGTCGCAGAAAGACTTACAAGATATCATTACTTTGTTCAAAGAACTGGATCCAAACGATTTTCCAGTTTTTGTAGCAAAAAATTTGAACGCCCTACCCCCAATGGTTTTTGATCACCTCGATGCTACAAGACTTTTAAAAGACTTGCTGGTTCTTCAAAAAGAAGTCGCTCAGATTAAGGGTTCATTTGTCACAATGCAGCAACTGGATGAGGTAAAAAGTAAGTTGACTAATCTCAAAACAGCTTCCCTTGTTAATAACTTTGATATACCAAATGTAAACACCTTGAGAGGTAGTTCGAGAATCACTGTCGATAGATACGACAGTGGTCCGATTGGACTGGTAAACCTTCCTGAACAGGATTTAATCCAGAATTCAGCTCAGGACAATCCTTGCTTGACCCCTAGATTCGTGAAAAATCAAAATACCAAAGTCTTATGTAACCCTGCTACTGAACCGTCTGGTAGTCAGGCGACAACAAAGTCTCCTTTTAAAACACCTGTTCGGAGTAACAAAGCAACTGTCTTATCTATGCAAGCGGTCGTGATACCGTGATGTTAATGAAACTGACACAGAGGCAGCGGGTAAATCATTCGCTCAAGTAGCTAGAGAGGAAGGGAATTTTTTGAATGAGAAGGATGAAAACTGGATGCTCGTACAGAAAAGAAAGCTAAGAAATATTTTTTTAAGTTCTAGAGGACAGGCATCGGTAGATGCAGCAGGAAAATTTAAAGCGGCGGACTATAAAATTCCACTGTTTATTAATAACGTTGCCAAAACAACGTCTAAAGAAGATATATCCGATTATATACTACAAAAAACACAAATTGTAGTTACTTTAGAGAAAATAAAGTCAAGGACAGAACGAGATTATGACGCTTATAAAGTTTTAGTACCTAGGACTAAGTTATCTATATTTATGGACGAGGGCCTGTGGCCAGACGGAATAATATTCAGGCGATTCGTTAACTTTATTCGAATCGAAAAAGGCGGAGAAACAAACTCCTTGAATGAGTGAGAATTGTCGTTAAACTTATACAATTATAATGGATGACAAACAAATGTGGAATATGATAACTTTTAACTGTAAGTCATTAAAAAGATCCGCTGGTAACATAAGGCAATTATGTTATACTGCAGATATTATTGCCCTGCAAGAAACGTGGTTGTTGCCCCACGACATCCCGCTCCTTGGCTCAATACATGACGATTTTGAATTCTTCGGTAAGTCAGCTGTTGATACGTCACAGCAATTGATTCGCAGCAGGCCATATGGTGGCGTTGCCTTGTTATGGCGGAAGAAACTGTTTCGTTGCGTAACTGTACTCACGTGTGCGAGTGTGCGTTTGGCAGCTGTTAAGTTTGAACTCGATAATAAGTCATTTGTCGTTTTTAGTATTTACATGCCTACTCAGTGCTCAGACAATTTGCCAGATTTCTCGGATTGCCTGAGTGAAATTAGTGCTGTTATTGATAGTGCGGGTGTAGAAACAGTGTTTATTCTCGGTGACTATAATGCGCACCCGGGTGAGTTATTTGATAACGAGTTAGCGAATTTTTGTGGGGATCAACATTGGCGTTGCGCTGACATTAAAAAGTTGGGTATAGGCTCGGGAACGTACACATTTGTTAGCGATGCGCACGGATCTCGGCGTTGGTTGGATCACTGTGTTGTGACGCAATCCGCCTTTTTTTTTTTTTTTTTTTTTTTTTTTTTTTTTCGGATGGGAAATCATCAAATGACTTCTCCCGCTCTGGGCGGAGCAGGAGGGAGTGTCAGACTTTTACTGACTAAAACCCATCCATGTTCCTTCATCGCCTTTTATGTTCCGGGGCCACGGTATCTCTTTCGAATAGTCCCGCAGCCCCGGCAGGCTTCGGCCCTTGCGGACCCCTTCACTGATGCTGACTCTCTTTGAGGCGCGCGTGGAACACGAACGCGCCGTCGACACGGCCTGTCGTCATGAGACGTACGGACGGCAAGCTAGCCCATAGCTCCCCGTCCACAGGCCCGTGCCTACGGTGGCCGGAAGCCACCACGTGGCCCCCGACGCCCGGGGCGTCTCCCGCGGCGGCCGGGACGTGAGGATCTCTCCCTGTCCTGTTCCGCCACCTCCTTCGCTAGCATGACTGCTTCGCAGAAGGAGGTGACGGCGTCCCATTCCGTCTCGCTCCGGACCATGGCACGAACCAGGGCCGGGAGCGAGGACGCAATCCGCCTGGGATACCGTTAGAGACATTAAGGTTTGTAATGACGTGGTTTGGTCTGACCATTTTCCTGTGACAATAATATGTGATTTAAATCTCGTACGCTTGAAATCTATTTCTGACATTAAGAATTTCATAAATAATAAAGTTTTATGGGGTGAACGGACAAAATCTCAGGCAAATGACTATTATGAATTTTGTAACAAAAAACTTAAAGACATTAATTTTCCATCAGATTTTTGTTTGTGTGCCGATAAATTTTGCTGTGACGGGACTCATAAAGATACCATTAATGACATGTATAGTGACATTATAAATATTTTAAAACAATCTGCAAGTTTATGTTATGAACGTAAAAGAGTACACAGGCATAATTCATGCAGTATCACAGGGTGGAATAAACATGTAAGTGCTGCTCACAGGGAGGCCAGGTGCAAGTTACAGGTTTGGATTTGGTACGGTAGGCCGAGTAGTGGTACTTTTTATGATGACATGTGTGAAAGTAGAAGAAAGTTCAAGGCAAAATTAAAATGGTGCATGAAAAACCAAGATCAAATAAAAATGGACATAATAGCTAGCCATAGATCTGCCAAAAACTTCTCTCAGTTTTGGAAAAGCACAAATAAGCTTAACTTGAAACCTGGTCTCCCTGCGAACATTGCAGGACAGACGGAAGCTAAAGACATTGCTAACTTATTTAAAGACAACTTTCAAGTTGATTCGCCTTTGAGTACGAGTAGACAGCAGGTGTCCAGTGCCGAAACGGTGCAGGTTGGCATGTCGTGTAATGTTAGGTTTACAGCAAAGGAGGTGAGAGACACAATTAAGAACATGAGTAGAGGCAAATCGCAAGGCCACGATGGTCTTAGCATTGAGCCCCTGCAGTATGCAGGATCACATCTACCGCGAGTTCTTGCCATGTTTTTCTCTCTGTGTGTTTCTCATTCTTACCTGCCGTTAGACCTGATGAAGACTATTGTCGTACCAATAATTAAAAACAGAACGGGAGACATTTCGGATAAAGGCAATTACAGACCAATATCGCTGGCCACAGTTATTGCAATGGTTCTGGACCGTTTGATGGACAACTACCTAAGCAAGCACCTAAATCTGCATGACGGACAATTTGGGTTTAGAAAAGGTCTTTCTACAGAGAGTGCCATTTTAACTCTAAAGCACACTGTAAGGTACTATGTCGATAGAAAGACTCCAGTGTACGCGTGTTTCCTGGATCTCTCGAGGGCTTTCGACATGGCTTATGATGTGCTATGGAAGAAGCTTAGGGAAACTAGTTTGCCAAAAGAGCTGTGTTCTGTTTTTGAGTATTGGTATGACAATCAGATAAACTATGTTAAGTGGGCAGGGGAATTTTCTGATGCATACGGTTTGGGATGTGGAGTGAGGCAGGGTGGAATAACCTCTCCGAAACTTTTCAATTTATACGTTGATGAGTTGATAGGTGGTCTCACCAGCATGCAAGTCGGTTGCTCCATTGACGGTGTCTTTGTCAACAATTTGAGTTATGCAGACGACATGGTGCTGTTGGCGCCATCTGTCAGCGCACTGAGGAAGTTGTTACAGTTGTGTGAAACTTATGCCTTATCCCATGGCTTACGGTACAATGTAACCAAGAGTGAATTTATGTTGTTTTCAAAAGGCAATCTTGGGCCCGACTCTGTTCCCCCTGTGATGTTGAATGGTGTTACTCTTAACAGGGTTAGTCAATTTAAATATTTGGGTCACTTGGTGAGCCGACCTTAAAGATGATGCAGATATTGATAGGGAGCGCAGCGCGTTGACGGTCAGGGCTAATATGTTGTTCAGAAGATTTGCGTCTTGTTCAAAAGAAGTTAAAATTACCCTATTTAAGGCGTATTGCCAAAACTTCTATGGCAGTAGCTTATGGACAACATATTCTCTTAAAGCCCTCAACACCTTGCGCGTCCAATATAACAATGCCTTCAGAATGCTATTGCGGCTCCCACGTTTCTGCAGCGCATCTGCTATATTCATGGAGGCTCGAACAGACGGATTCGCAGCTATACTGCGCAAGAAAGTCGCCTCGTTATTGAGCAGAGTTCGTGCTAGCGGCAATGGTATTCTGGCGGTCATTGCGGACAAATTTGACTGCCCTATTTTATGTCATCACATTAGGGTACTCACAAAATGATGGAATTATTAATTTATTATTATTGAAAAATGATCTGAATGAATGTAACTAAATCACCTAATTTATCACCGCTAACATAGTTCTTAAGTACTCTTTTATTTATTTATTTATTTATAATAAGCACACCAACAGCACAGTCACTTACAATTCAAATCAAATAACATCTAATATTAGCATTTCAGTAACCATGCAAATAACAGGAATGCATGACATTGATATATGAATACTAGAGACAAACAAAAACAAAAATAACAAGTGTGTCTAGTATAGTAGACCTTAATCTAAAACACTACAAAAACAAACCAATTTGAGCTACTTAGACTCATCGCATTGCTTAAATACGGCACGTCTGTATGAAGCGAAACTCATGGAGAAAATATCAATAGGGTAATCTGTCTGTTTGGACCTTTCATTATATTGCCTTGCCATACGTGTTAGGGGGCTATTAAATGTAGAATTTAATGTGGATGTAGGCAATTCAAAAATACGATGATGACGCTTACTACGTTGGCTAGACCGAAAGTTAAAATAGTTTACCAAATGTGCATCTATGGAACCGTTAATAATTTTATGAAGCATTAGTAAGTCAGAATGGTTACGTCTTTCTTTTAAGCTAAACATTTTAAAATGCCTTAACCTGTCATCGTAATCAGGTATAGCCTTTCGAATCCCATTTTTCATACATAAATACCTAACAAAACGGGCCTGAACAGATTCCACATTATTAGTATAACTTGAATAATAGGGGGACCAAATAGTGGAACAATATTCCAAGGAGCTCCTTACTAGTGCGTTATAAAGTAAAATAATGCTAATATAATTACGAAAAGGTTTTGACATACGAATAATAAAGCCAAGCATTCTTTTAGCCTTACTAACTAAATTATCAATATGATCGCGGAAAGATAGAGATGTATCGAAGAGTACCCCTAGGTCAAGTATGACCGAAACTCTGGTCAGGACTGATCCGTCAATATGATAATCAAATTTAATGTAATTCACTTTATTAGTGAATGTTATTGTGATATATTATAATATGTGGGTACTCATGTGTAAGTGTGATTTTGACCAGTCATCGATCGGCCATTAAACGAGTAACGAGCACTCCTTGTTTTATTCACGTATTATCCAAAGATACTACAAATTGGCGACGAGGCGATCTTCACGTGAGCAAGAAAGTCATATTTTGACATAACAGGTGTTGAAAATAAAATGGCTCAAGAAAGAATGCTGTATGGAGGACATATCACGTTTGACCACCGCGTGCAGGAATGGAACATCTTCAAAAGCCGTTTTTCTCAGTTTTGTTTGGTGAACGATATCACAGACGACACCGACAAGGCGCAAGTAAAGCGGAGATCCCTGATATTGACGTGTTTGGTGGAAGAAACGTACCGCGTCGTTAAGGATTTGGTTTTCCCGGAAGAACTCGAGACGTTAGAATTCAAAAGTCTAATATCTAAGCTAGACAGTCATTTCGCGTCTAAAAAGTGTACGTTTGCGGAGCGGTACAAGTTTTATAAAGCGGAGCAACGTCCAGGAGAAGATTTGACCGAATGGGCGTCGCGTGTACGTCATCTCGCGCAGTACTGCGGGTTTAAAACAGAACTCGAGTCAGCATTGCGTGATCGGTTTGTCCTCGGGTTAGAAAATATCAAGGAGAAAGAGAAGCTGTTCGCAGAAAGCATAGACACGCTGACATTTAATCGTGCATTGGAAATAGCGCAAAGTGTGAGATGTGCAAGGTTGGCGTTAAGGGAATCACACAGCAATGGCGCTGTCGCCGAGCCATCCGCGCTGCCAGCGGAGCCGGCGCATTCCGTGTTCGCATTAAAACAGCGCGGCGCAGTCAGTGCGCAGCGGCCAGAAGCCGCGGGCCGCGCCGCCGCCGCCGCCGCCGCCGCCGCCGCGGAGATCTCGAAAGTCGGGAAGTGTTGCAGTGTGTGCGGATATAAGAACCATAGTACGGAACAGTGTCGATTTATAAACTATGCGTGTAAAAAGTGTAATCAAAAGGGCCATTTAAAGCGTATGTGTAGAAATAAGGTGAAAAGTAGCAAGTTCTTAGCAGCGGATGACGATGACTCATTTGAAGGTATTTATGAATTGTTTAACATAAAATGTGTCAATGGCGAACCGATGCAACAATTAGTGACGGTGGGCAGTACTATGCTTATGTGTGAAATAGATAGCGGCAGCGCTGTCTCAGTTTTGCCAGCTGTTGCTTACAATTTGAATTTTAGGAATAAATACAATTTAACGTCCTGTAATACAGTGTTGAATTGCTATAATGGTAGTAAAATTTCACCGTTAGGTAGCATAACATTGCCTGTGACTTATAACAGTCGTACAGAAAATTTAAAGTTTTACGTTGTAGATACGGGGCAATGTAATAACAAACAACCTTCGCTGTTGGGTCGCAATTTCATTTCTAAGTTTTGTTTACAGCTATGTAGTGTTCCGTGTAATCACATTAAAAGTGTTGACCTAGAGACTTATTTGAAAGGAAAATACGCTCAATTGTTTACCGATGAGCTGGGTACGTTTAATAAGCACAAAGTTACGTTGAAAATTAAGCCAGACGCACAGTTAAAATTTTTTAAACCACGACCGGTACCGTTAGCGTTAAAACAAAAGGTAGAGAATGAATTGCATAGATTATTGGAATTAGGTATATTAGAGAAAGTCGAGCATTCGGAAGTAGCGACACCGATTGTACCAGTGTTACGACCTGACGGTAACATAAGGATATGTGGTGACTACTCAGTGACACTGAACAAGTGGTTATATACGGATAGTTATCCTTTACCGCGTATCCAAGACCTATTCGCGAAACTTCATGGCGGAGTTCAATTTTCAAAACTAGATTTATCTAGGGCCTATAATCAGTTACTATTGGATGACACCAAAAAACTGACATGCATTAACACTCATAAAGGTTTATTTTGCTTTAATAGGTTGGTTTTCGGTTTGTCAACAGCCCCAAGCATATTTCAAAGAATATTAGAAGAAGTGCTTGCGGGTATTGACGGAGTATGTATTTTTCTTGATGATATTTTAATTACGGCTGAAAATCAACAACGGCACCTTTTAAGGTTAGAAGAAGTGCTGAGTAGGCTTGAAAATTCAGGGTTTACACTTAAGGAAAATAAATGCGATTTATTTAAAGATTCCGTTGAGTACTTAGGATTTATTATAGATAAAAATGGATTACGTAAATCGAATTCTAAGGTAGAAGCTATATTGACTAGTGAATCTCCTAAAAATGTAAGCGAATTAAAGTCATTCTTGGGTATGGTCAATTATTATAGGTCATTCATTCGTGGAGCATCTAGCCTCATGGCTCCCCTACATTTACTTTTAAAAAAGGGTATTAAATGGAAGTGGGGTGAGGAACAGGCTCAGGTTTTTAATAAAATTAAACGCGAACTAGCTTCAGAACGCACCTTGGCACATTATAACCCCGAGCTGCCCACGATAGTGACGGCAGACGCGGGACCGCGCGGTCTCGGCGCGGTATTGTCGCACCGATACCCCGATGGCACGGAGCGCGTAGTCGCCTACGCTTCACGTTCTCTGTCAAAAGCTGAATGTAATTATTCTCAGATACAGAAAGAGGCTGCGGCTATAGTGTTTTCTATAAAAAAATTTCATCACTACGTGTACGGTCGTGTTGTGCCGTTTACATTGCGTACAGATCACAAACCGCTTCTAACTATATTTGGCAGCAAAAAGGGGGTACCAGAGATAGCGGCAAACCGTCTGCAACGTTATGCGTTATTCCTGTCGGCATATAACCTTAACTTAGAGTATGTTAAAAGTGAACAAAATGTTGCAGATTATTTATCTCGTTCGGTTGCCGAATACATTAAGTGTAATAATGAGGTGTTGGAAAATGACGATAGATCAATGTTTGTTAATCACATTACAGATAGCATATTAAAGCCGATTACACTTAAAGAGATTAAACAGGAAACTGAACGCGATGAAACGTTACGCAAAATTATAGGTTTTGTTAAAAACGGTTGGCCAAAGAAAGTTGCCGATTTGCGAATTAAACCGTTTTTCGCATGTCGGTGTGATTTAAGTTATGAAA
Source organism: Xestia rhomboidea (assembly GCA_963853795.1). Taxonomy (NCBI): domain Eukaryota; kingdom Metazoa; phylum Arthropoda; class Insecta; order Lepidoptera; family Noctuidae; genus Xestia; species Xestia rhomboidea. Next base: position 4,613,075 of record OY970776.1, on the reverse strand, counting down.
ATGGGTGTTTGCTAAGGGGTTACAAATTGGTGATACCATCTTTTTTTAGAGAACAGATTCTAGACATGCTACATATTCCTCACTTTGGAGTAGTAAAGACGAAAACGGAAGCAAGATCGCGTTTTTGGTGGCCAAATATTGATAAGCATATAGAAGAAAAAGTGGGTACCTGTACTAAATGTAATTCGCTTCGCAGCAACCCGCCTCGCGCTCCGCTTACTGTGTGGCCATACCCTGCGCGACCTTGGGAACGGGTGCATTTAGATATGTTCACGCTCATCGGCAAACAGTTTTTAATTGCAGTAGATGCGCACTCAAAATGGGTGGAATGTTTTCCAATGACAAATACAGATAGTGAAGCTATTATATCTAAGTTGTCAGAAATGTTCAGTAGATTCGGAATAGTGCGTACCTTGGTCACAGACAATGGAAGAAATTTTTGTTCAAGCCAATTCGATAAATATTGTTTGACCAACGGCATTCAACATTTAACAACCGCTCCATATCATCCGGCATCAAATGGCCAGGCAGAAAATACTGTCAAAACCGTTAAACGGGGCTTAAAAATAATGTTAAATGAAAATTCAAACCCAAAACTAATACAACGCCAGCTTAATGAATTTTTGTTTAATTATAGAAATTCAAAACACTGTACGACAGCATTTTCACCGGCTCAGTTGTTGTTCGGTCGCTCATTACGCTGTAGGCTCGATTTGTTGCGAGTTTCGGATGCACATTCCAAAGGAATGAGTCATACAAATAACGCACCAGCTGGGTCGCTTGCATCCGCTGCTAAGAATAATGTCGTTCAAAAACAGATCTCACAGCATAAACAATACGGAGGCAGTCGTAAAAGTGAATGGTTTTGTAATGATGAGGTTTTAATTAAACATTTTTATAATAACGGGACAAAACATATATGGCATTACGGTGTTGTAAGGCACAAAATCGGAAATAGACTGTATGGTATATACGTGCCAGTGTTAAAAACAGTTTTAAAAAAACATATAGACCATATTGTAAGCTATAAAGGGACAAAGTCGCAACCACCCGACTTGGAGGACGTCGGCGACTTCATACAATTAGCATCAGTAATTGATCCCACAGACACGCTCGCGGAATCTGACACCACGGCACAGGTTGACTTAGAGGGAGAGGAGAGTGACAGTTCTTTCTGTTCTGTTCCCGAGACTCCGTCCTCGGTTCCGCTGAATGACGAACATCAAACGGATCAGCCGTCAAATAAAAGTACCGAAAAAGAAGGGGAACAGGATGGCGGAAGGATCGATTCAATACCTTCGGAACTAGATATTCAACCTGTAAGCACGGGACCACAGAGTACTTACCAGCGACCGGTCAGAGCTGTTAGAAAAAAAATTGTAAATTATAAATGTTAAGATTTTTAGTTTTATACATATGTTTTAAATTATTGGGGGAGGGATTGTGATATATTATAATATGTGGGTACTCATGTGTAAGTGTGATTTTGACCAGTCATCGATCGGCCATTAAACGAGTAACGAGCACTCCTTGTTTTATTCACGTATTATCCAAAGATACTACAGTTATAGTCTGGCATTTTTTAACATTGATAGTCATTCTGTTGTTCAAACACCATTGTTGAAGGACATCAAGATCTCTCTGAAGCCTCGCACAATCACTCAGGTCCGATATCCTACAGTATATTTTTAAATCATCAGCGTAGGCTAAACAATTACAATCTATTAAGTCCAAAAGATCATTAAAAAATACCAAAAAAAGCAAAGGGCCCAACTTAGAGCCCTGTGGAACTCCAGATCCAGGAGAAATAGGCACAAATTCATAACCCGCCAAGGCAACTATTTGAGAACGATTAATTAAATAACTCTCGAACCACCGCAACAGAGAGCCATGTATACCAGCGCAATTTAATTTCATAGAAAGAATTGAGTGATCAATGCAATCGAAAGCTTTAGCAAAATCTGTGTAAACAGCATCATTCTGACCCCTAGCTTCAAAGGTGTTACTAATGAATGTAGTGTAAATAAGTAAGTTAGACATAGTAGAACGGTTAGACACAAAACCATGCTGCTTCGAACTAATTATATGACGGAGGTGGTAATAAACAACATTGTATATGAGACCCTCAAAGATCTTTGCGAATTGTGATCTATTAGAGATTGGTCTATAGTTAGTTACATCATTCACACTACCAGATTTATGTATGGGGATAATGTGTGAGATTTTCCATAAATCAGGAAATGTACCTTCCTTAAGGGATTTATTGTATATAATGTGCAGTGGTACAACAAGAGCATCAATGCAGAGACGAATAAAAATAGGAGGAAGTCCATCCGGACCAGCTCCTTTATTAAGATCTAAGTTTTTTATGCTATCTCCAACGTCATTTTCAGTAATGCCAATTGAAGACATACTGTAATTAGACAGGGAGTAACCTGGAGACAAGTCAGTAGGCTGTTGAATAACTCCGTACACAGATGCAAAATAATCTGCAAATAGATCAGCCACACCACTACCACCCTTACCAACACGATCACCCCACGCAACTTGATCCGGAACACCTCTATAAGATTTTTTAGACTTAGTATAACATAATAATAATAATAAATTTATTTCATAAAAACAGGAGATTGTAGTACATGAGGCATACACAGAGTTATACATATAGGTTTGTACAATGTAAATCACAATCTGGTGGGTGAAGTTCTGTTTTCCTAGCTAGGTTATAGAATAACCTGTATTAAGGATTAACAGTCCCTGTCCCTTGCAAAAGTTACAAAACACTAGTACAATATTTTTTTCTTTTATACTACAATAATTTTAATAAGTAATTGAATACGTGCAGGTGTGTGTGTGTTGTGTGTGTGTAAGTGATATGTGCGTGTGTGAGAGTGTGTATGTGATGTAGTGAAATAGAGAGTGTGTGTTCGTTTTGATTGAAGTCGAGTGAGGTAATATTTGAGCTGTCACTGACACCTAGTGAGATAATTTTCTGTTTCATCATAGCTTTTATTTTGAAGAAAAGAACGTAGAATCTTTTTACATTTAAAGTTAGATAGTTCGTAGATCAAGCAGAATTTGTTAAATTTGTTGTAGAGAGTTGGGCCTAAGCAGTTGCAAAATCTACGTGCAAATGATGTGCGTACTTGTGGAAGACTGCAAATTAAGTCTTTCCTACGCTTAGTTACTATTTTATAAGGGGTTTTACGGTGCTGTTGGAGAACTGTTTGAAGGATGAAATGTTGTCGGACGTTAAGAACATTACAACTATTATACAATAGATCAGTAGGGAATATGAAGGGTCTCGAAGTAGCTACTTTCAGTACCGCTCTGTGTGCAATCTCGAGTGGTTTTAGTATAGTTTTCGCAGCACCACCCCAGCAGGTGATACAGTACCTAACAATAGATAAGCACAGGGAAAAATAAACTACACGTATAACATTTGGGTTCGCGATACTTCGGAGGGTTTTAAATACATAAATTAACTTGCGGACTCTACTGGTAAGTTGATTAATTTGAGTTTTGAAATTAAGATTTTTGTCTATATATACCCCCAAATATTTGATATAATCGACTACATTTAGGGATGGGCAGAGGCAAGAGGCATTTTCTTGTAGACACCTGTATTTGTGGGCTTTAATAGACAATGGAAATCTTGGCTGAGTGGCGGGACTTATTGAATAGGTGATAAAGTTAGTTTTGGAGGTGTTGAGTGTTAGTGAGTGAGAATAGAGCCAATTTAGGGTTTTGTTGAAACCAGATTGTGCAATGTGCTCAAGTTCCGACCAGGTGTCAGCAACAAAGGTTATAGCAGTGTCATCCGCAAAAGTTACTATCTTAGCGCCAAAAAGCTTTTACATTTGTTTTTAATTCACTCTCAATTCTTTCTATATAATCTTTAAAAAAGTTATCCATAGCTCTCCCAGCACGCATCCGTAGGGTTACAAAAGTATCGTGGTCTCGAGGGTTTTTGTATCGTTTGAACCGAGTCCTGTATTTATGCTTTTCTTTAAGAAGTTTAATCAACGAAGCTGAGAACCAAACTGGGTAGCAATTATTCTTAGGTTTACCCTTCGGAGTGTATTTATCTATATTATCCCATAGAATATTATAAAATTTTAGAACATAATCATTACAACTCAAATGACAATAATCCTCCCAATTTACTTTACGTATATCACGAACACATGCCTCATAGTCTGTTTTAATGAAATTATATTTAGACTGTAATACATTATAATTTAAATTAGAAATTGAAGTTTTAGCGAGGGCTAATTCTAGTGGCGGATGATGTACATCTGGTTTGCTGAGGGGGGGTGCGGAAGAAACAGAAAGACTAGAGTTCTCATCCACCAAGATGAGGTCTAAGATATTATCATTTCCATTGCAGACGTTATTCATTTGAAGATAGCCGGTGATGTTTAGAAAGTCCTTCAACGCTAAAGACTTAGGGTCACTAATTCCTAGAAAGGGATCATTTGACTGAAGCCATTTCACATTAGGAAGATTAAAATCACCAAGAATCAAAGTGGTGCAATCTATGTAGCGCAAGCAAATTTCTTCAGCCTTGGCCAAGAATTGAGCAAATATATGGCAAGGTATATAAGACGGTAAATAAACAACACAAATATTCATACAGACGCCACCAGCACTTACACATAACCACATATCTTCAACGGAGGTTTGCCATTCTGTTTTATTAACAAAATTATACTTATTATTAATAGCTACCAATATCCCACCACCATAATTTTTAGAGTACAAATCTTTAAACTGAGGACTACGATCACGGCGTACAACAGTATATCTTTGATCAAAGTATTCAGAGGATAAGAACGAGTCATCTAACCAAGTTTCTGTTAGACATATTATGTCGTAGTCAGAACTTAAAATTGACATTAGAATTTCATGTGACTTCGTTTTCATGCCTCTCACATTCTGATAAAAAATCGAAATACCATCCATTAGACTAAAAACAAAAAAAGTAAGCATGACTGATAGAAATCAAATTAACAATTCAAATAATTTATACAATTTTTCTAGACACTGCTCATCTTTAATTAGAATGGTACCCGAATTTTCACTTTTACATACAAATATTTTACCGTAGCGAACCCATACAAACTTATAGGATTTTTCTTTGGCCTTAAGACGTGCAGCAGCATGTAAAGACTTATATGTCGGGGAAAGGTGCTCGGATACATAAAGTGGCTCCTTGTTACCGCCATAACCCAAAAGACTTCTGTTCAATTTTTCATCAGTGTGAGATTTATTGTATCTAGTTATTGCAGAATACAATTCGTCGCGACATCTAGGACTACGCAGCTTCACTATTACAGAGCGCGGGCGAGTCTTGTTGTTGTTAATACTGGCCACTCTAACACATTTCATAATATCGCAGTCTTTTAGCGCATATGACACAACATTAGCCAGTTGTGTAACGATGGACGGTAATACTTCATTCTTATTTTCAGGTAAGCCGTGAATTTCCAGATTTGCCTCACGCATATTCTGATCAAGGGTATTTATTTGCGTTATCAGCTGAGCCATAGTCTTTTGCATATCGGAGTTCTGTGAACGAAGTTCAGTATTCTCACGTTGCACACCCTCGAGTTCATTTTTTAAGTCGTTAACTTGAGAGATATCAAAGGATCCAGATAGCTTCAACTCCTCAATCTGTTTCTTTAAATCATCCATTTCGAATCTAAGCTCACTAATCATATTCTTTACCTCAATACGCAAAGTATTCCTAATTTCCTCCCGTATAACAAGTCGTATATCGCTGACCTTATCATCCTCGCCTTCAGAACTGTCTTCAATTGTCTCAGACGTAGATTTATCAGGTTCATGCTGAGATAAACAGCTCGGACAATTCCACTTAGAACGTGCAGTTTTACTGAGCCTTTTAAACGCAGTAGCACTCAGGTTAACGCATAAGTGATGATAGACTTTATCGCAATCATTAGTACATGTTATTTTTTCATTTTGTTTAACTGGTAATCCACAAGTACCACAGTTAGACATTTTCTGAGAACTCAAACAATCTCACAAACAGTACAATAAATCCAAAAAGACTAAGTGCGAATGGTCGGAATCGAACTCACGACGCCCTACGTTCGTATGGCAAGCGTTAGCGCCCAGAGCCAGCAAGACTTTGATGTGGTACTCGAAATTATGGATCTCGTGTGGTGACAACACGAAGTTACCACAACAGGCGGTAGACTGGAAATTATTTTCTTATGACAACTTGCAATAAATATTTTTTGTTAGATCACCACCACAGTACACTTTGATTTTCACTATTAACACCTTTAAAAACACGTAATAGTTATGAGAATTATGAGATTGCACCCCATAGGGTTCCGTTTCGGAGTGTCTAGACAGCACGCACTCGTAAAATAACTATTGACTACGATTTTTGATTTTAAGCTACGGAGCAGAATTAACGTGACCGTTCTATTTGACGTCTCGATGACAGATTTACTAACCCTTATGGACCTTGTTGTTCGCAATAAATAATTATTTGATTTGATTTGATTTGAAAAATCTCAAACCAAGGTGCATTACTCTAGAACATCAGAAAGCTATAGATATTATGTATAATAGTATTATAAAAGCGCTGCATGAAGCGAGTTTGGAGAGTTATGATAGTGGTACTCATAGGAGATATCAAAGTAAAAAGGTGGTATCCGGCTGGAATAAGCATGTAAAAGAGGCTCAGCAAGTGGCTAAAAATAATTTTATTAATTGGGTCTGGTATGGGAAACCGTCGTCCGGACACATTTATGAGGCTATGTGCCATAGTAGTAAAACATTTAAGTTCAGGCTTAAGTGGTGTCAAGACCACGCTGAACAAATTAAAATGGACATTTTGGCAGCTCATTGCAGTAATCATGACTTCAAAAAATTCTGGCAATGTACTGATAAATTAAATATAAAACTACATCGGGCTGAATGTATTAATTCTGAAAGAGACTCCAATAGAATTGCTAATATATTTAAGGCACATTTTCAAGTAAGATCACCTATGTCTCCGGTACTGGTACAATGCAGCCTCCAGACTGATACTACTACCAATGTACAAATAAGATCTGCAGATATTAAGAGTGTTATTGACAGCATGACTCGAGGTAAATCCCCTGGACATGACAGTTGAATGTTGAACATCTACGTCACGTAGGCTGTCATTTACCCAGGGTACTGGCCATGTTTTTCTCACTGTGTATAATTTTTAAGTATCTTGCTCGGGACCTCATGAGAACAATAGTCATACCAATAGTTAAATGTAAAACTGCAGATATTTGCGATAAAAGTAATTATCGCCCCATCTCCCTGGCAACAATTTTGGCTAAAGTACTGGATAACCTACTTAACAGACAATTAAGGAAAAATCTAAACTTGCATCACGCTCAATTTGGCTTCCAATCCGGCCTTTCCACTGAGAGTGCCATTCTCTGTAAGAAGCACACGGTTATGTATTATTTGGAACGTAGGACACCTGTTTACGCTTGTTTTCTAGATTTGTCCAAAGCCTTCGATCTAGTTTGTTATGAGGTCCTGTGGGGTAAACTTCGCAAACAAAATGTACCGACAGAACTAGTAGAGATAATTAAATTTTGGTATGACAATCAATTAAATGTCGTTAAATGGGCGGATTGCTTGTCTGAAGAGTACAGGCTGGAGTGCGGAGTGAGGCAAGGGGGGAGTTCCTCGCCCACTCTTTTTAATGTATATATGGACAGTCTGATTGGCGAGCTCAGCAGCATGCATGCGGGGTGTTATATTGATGGAGTCGCTGTCAATAATATAAGCTACGCCAACGACATGGTGCTGCTGAGCCCGTCAATTGGAGCCCTACGCAACCTTCTTAAGGTTTGTGAGCGGTATGCTGAGAGACATGGTCTTGTGTACAATGCGACCAAGAGCGAGTGTATGTTTTTCGGACTGGGTGATAAAACGCCGTATGAACCTCCACCCATTTCTTTGCACGGTTCTCCTCTCACTAGAGTGAAAAAAAAAATATCTAGGGCATATTGTCACTAATGATCTGAAGGTCAACGAGGACATTGAACGTGAACGCAGAGCGCTGGCTGTCCGGGGTAATATGTTGGTTCGCAGGTTTGCTCGTTGCTCAGCTAAGGTCAAGTTAGCATTATTCAAAGCGTATTGTCAATCTTTCTACACGAGCAGCTTGTGGATTAATTATACTCAAAGGGCATACAGCGCTCTGCGGGTGCAATACAACAATGTCTTCAGAATGTTTTTTGCCGCGGTTCTGCAGTGCGTCCGCGATGTTTGCTGAAGCGCGTACTGACGACTTCTATGCAATAAGACGCAAGCGTGTGTCGTCACTGTTAGGCAGAGTACGCGGCAGCAGCAACGGCATTATGAGGATCATTTTTGATAAATATCAGTGTCCAATGCATCCGTTCTGGGTGAGCATTGTGGTAGGGACAATCAAATAAATGTTTTAGTAATAATAATGATGTTGTAAATGAATTTTTTATTTTATTTTAGATGTATTTTTGTGATTGTATTTTTACTAACATAGTTTATAAGTTCCAATTGTTTCTAACCGTTATGGATCGTTGTAATCTGATTTATAAATTAAATTAAATTACGATTATAACTGCTCAAGATTGTTTAGTCCGTCTCGACACTCGCGCTGCACTGTTTGCGTTGTGTATGTGTGGATAGCTACGCACACATACACAAAGCTGCGGTCTTTTACCTAAACTTGAGCGTTGAAACTTTATGAAATGGCTCGTAACAAAACCGTGCTGAGAAGGGTTAAAAGACTAAGTCAGTGCTGCGTAAACTGGGTCGTATATTAACCCTCTCAAAAACTTCAGAGAATATGCACTTATGCGTTTTTCTTCATTTGTTTTACATTCATTGCATAGTAATATGCCATATGGATTATCATCCTCAATATAGCATATTCATCATGATGATGATGATAAATATGCCATGATGATGATGATAATTCCGTGTAACCCTAATACAAAAATTACCTTGGTTATCGCAGAAATACCCGAAGCGGCCTCGGTATATCCAATGTTGGAAATGACGCTGCCAACTAAAAGCGTGTCTTCTTTTCCGTTGCAAAACACCCTTTCAATGGCCTCCAGTTCTGTTTTGTCAGCCTCAGGCGTACCTATAACGAAATTTTGAAAATCGGTACCTACACGAATTTTAAATGATTTTTCTTGATATTTGTCGCTTTGGTCTAATGCGCGACTGCTGATCTCGTAGTCTTGAGTCCGATCGCCAAGTCGGGTAAAGAGTTACTAGTCTCTTACAAACATAATTAGATTTGAAAGAGACGTGCTTAGTTTACAGCAATAGACTTACCTAGCTTGCTATTTATTACACGCGTGACTTGCATAACTGAAGAAATGAAGATGTAATGATGTACACTCTGTTATCCCTTTGGCATATACAGACGTGACCAAAAGCAGTTTTATAAACTACATTGATTCAATCATTAAAGAAATGGATACCTGAACCAAAAGCTTCCACATATTCCACAGCACATGGTGGCACTCTCGCTTCCTCATAGAATTTTTTCAAGAAGTCAACAGTCTTGTTAGGATTCCTTACATAGCCGAAGTGAGGGCCCGTTTCTTCTGATAGCAGACCGATATACTCCGTCTTCGCGAGCAATAAATCTGCGTAGATCCTGTATATTACACGACAAACAAGACTTGTCTTTAATAGTTTTTTTTTTGAGAATGAGCTGGTGGAACGATTTATGATTTGATCAGAAACATGGGTGGTATGATTCTCTCTCGCACTGGAAAAGTGATGTCTTTAAATTTTCTTGGTACGGCTCCTTGTTGTGAGTAGTGGCACTTCAATATAAGAGTATAAATTTTATATGCAAGTACACCCCTGAACTCAAATTCTGTTCGGTAATATTCATTAAACTTACCTCAGTGCATCCTTAGCCTTCTGTAGAAACAGTACGTTAATGGCTTCCGACTTGACAAAACCATCGGCATTCTGATCAAAAGACTTTGTTTTGCCGTCTGTTGCTTGCTTTATGATTCTAGAAATAAATAAAAAATCGTACAATATTTTCAAAAATTGGAATTCTACTGGATTTTTGAAACCTTTGAAAACGAAGGATTTTCGAAAATCCATCCTCAAATGCGTTTTTTTACAAATATGTCGTCACCTTCCGTAATGCACAGTGGACTGTGGATGCAAACATAAGTTGCAACCGCCAACGACGGCCGCCTCGCATTCACCACGATTCATAGCGAGGTACGCCTGCTCCAGTGCCGCGGAGGAACTGCAGCACAACTGGTCGATCGCCATCGAAGGACCCTTTGCGTTCAACCAATAGGAAATGCGATTGGCGAACATAGCCTTGCAGCATCTACAAATAACATATATTAATGACATATGGGCACGCTGAACCTATATATAATATATTTTGAGATAAAAAAAAATAATGGTAAAGTAAACCTCACGTCAGTGGTAACTATTCCACTATACGCTTATTCTAATGAAACTCCGTTGTATGTTAGGCCTGCTCGAGGTGAAAGTGTCACCACCAACATGCGGTCTAGTATACTGTGGTAGTAAGAGCTGCTACTCTTGGATTTGATTTCTACCGCCACTCTAGCAAATAAACCGTACAGCAAAAAAGAAGTACAGTCAGCTCCACGATGTGGGTACCCCCTTGAAAGCACCTACGTTTGAACCCGGGATACTGGGGTACCCAAATTGATGCAGCTACAGAAATGTGGCTGAACCACAATACCATACATGTTCAGTATAATTCTAAATTCTATCAGTATGGTTGTAATGTAAAAACTGTTGATTTCTTACCCAGTTATACCTAAGCCTGATACAGTGGTGGTGCTATAAGATAAAGTTTTTTCAGCTTCGGAGAAACAAGTTCCGACGAACACACCTATTTTTTTTCCGGACAAGTGCTCGGGATTTACTCCTGTGAACAACAAAAATAAAGTTAAATAGTAAGATATGAAAAAACCGTTCAGATATTAAGACGACGTGAACACAAAGGTAACACAAACTGACAGAATTACTTTCACATTTATAATATAAAACTAGCGACCCGCTCCGGTTTCGCACGAGTAGTAGAGCATATAGGTATAATGCCTACATGTTTTGTCCGTCGTAGGGTTGCATAAGCTTTATGCGTCGAATTAGGGATTAGATTTAAATGTAATATAATGTCTTCACAACTTGAAGTATTTAAATGTATTTTATTATGTAGATAACATTATAAACATAAAAAAATAACAAACTAAAATATTTCTTTAAACAAGGTGTCACTTTGAATCCTGGTCCCGAATCAATAATTAAATAGGTAGGTATTTTTTTTCTTATTTACGGTACCCAATCGGTAAGTGTAAACCACTTGTATTAAAACGCAGCCCGTCTGTTATTAGCCCTATTACCACGCCTTCACACACACAAATAAACGCACACAGCGACACATCGTGCGATGGGTGATTCTGTTTATTACTTTCGTGTTATTCTGAAACATTGTCAAAGGTAAACAATTTAAAATAGCAGCTTTATTAATTATTGACCAGGTATCGTAATTTAAATTGATCATTTGTGTCTTTTGTAACAAGCTCCTGAATTTTGACTAGGATGCAAAACTGCACCTTGTATACAACATTGATAACTTCTACTTGATCACGTATAGAAACGAACATATTGTAATTTTGTTTAGAAGTTACACGTGACAGGGCAACATGCAATAATCCGCCGTATCCCACTGGTTCCACTAAGGGACTATTGGGATTTTTATTTATTATTTTATTTATTTATTTATAATTTATTATATTTCACTTAATCCCATTAATTCCATTAAGTACAGTTTGATGGTCGTACTGTCGAGCGAGTCCCGTCATCGGTGTGAGAAAGGTGCTTGAATTTATTTTCGCACCCGTTATTTTTTTTGCGTTTTTGCGATAGGGTGTAAAAATTATAATAATTTGCATGGAATGCTGGTAACTAACGTATTTACAAAACCCGACAACCACTGTAGGGCAGTAGCCCACCGGACACAGCACACGTCTGGTCGGAGGATCCTCTATTTTCTACGGGGAGATGAAGAACTTTACACCTTGTTCTTCCTTGAAGTAGACACAATAGTTAAACAATGGTGTCTCGAACAAATCGGTCCTTTGACAGATCATGATATACATTATAACAACACGCATCATTTTACAGAAACTGCGTGTTTTATTGATTGATACTTTATTTTTCTAAACAAAGTGGATTGGTATACAATCTTTTTGTTCTCGGAAACATAACAAACTGGCTGATTTGAATAACAGAAACTTTTTGATTGTGTTGTGTTTTCATTAAAATAAAAGCTAATTATTTTTTCCCGATTTCATGTGTTTTCGTTGCTTGTTATTTTTGGTATTTATCTCACTTTTATCATTTTACTTAATTATATTATTATTTATTATTTTTTACTTTGTAATTATAATTTTCTACTGTTTTTTGAAAAATTGAGTAGTGAGTAATTTTTAATGTCATGGAGCGACGCCATTTGACTGCTGATGAAATGCACATGTATGTAGGAATGCTACAAGCGGGAAGAAATCAGACCCAGGTATCTCGGCATTTTGGTGTCAATAGGAGCGTGATTTGTTGTCTTTGGCAGCGTTACATTAATACAAGGGATCCTGCTGAGTATCATCCAGGACGTGGAAGGAGTACAACTGCTCCACAGGACCGATACATACAACTGACTGCAAGACGTCAGCCGATGTGAACCGTCCGGGAGATGGGTTTGAAGCTACAATTCTTAAGCGGCGTTGTTGTTAGCCACCAAACCGTGTGAAATAGACTGCATGAATACGGCCTACGAGCACGACGACCAATTAGCTTGCCCACCTATACGCCATGGGAATCGCGCCCGTCGAAACGAATGATATAGGGAACACTTGACATGGACCCAGGAGCAATAGGATAAAAAAAATATGTTTCGACGAGTCACGGTTTGGATTTAGGCCTGATACGAGAAGAGTAAGAGTGTATCGTCGTCCCGAAAATGCTGAACGTCTGAGATGTGTCCAGGAAGCGCACCCTTACAATGGTTCCACAGTGATGGTATGGGCGGGTATCTTATAGAACAGACGAACTGAGCTCGTTTTTGTAGATGCCAATATAAACGCTGAAAGTTATGTTGAAGATGTCCTCGGGCCTTATGTTCACCCATTTGCACAACGTCTTGGCTCAGATTTACCGGTGATGCATGACAATGCACGTTCGCACACAGCTCGGATGACTAGAGAGTACTAGGCATTGGAAAACATCCGGGTATTGCCGTGGCCTACACAATCGACACACCTCAATCCCGTCGAGCACGCATGGGACATGCTCCAGAGACGTGTTCTAGAGAACCTGGACTGGAGTATCGGTAACCCAGACATTCGAGAAGTAGACAAAACTGACATTCGAGAAGTAGACAAAACAAATGTATTTATTAATAAATTGAAACAATTTCTGGAATCCAAGGCATACTACTCAGTAAAGGAGTTTATAGATGACGAATCGATTTCAAAATAAAATAATTCGCTCTCATTATAATATCAAATGTAAGAAACCAAATATGAAAATATAAATTCATAAACAATAATGCAATATAATATAAATGAAACATAGTTCTAATAATTGCATAATAATTATCTAGATCATTTTTATTACAATACATAAATATAAATTATTAATATATATCTTACACATAATGCACAGATCTAATATTCTAATAATTTATAAATTCATAATTATACACCCAATAACACATTTAATAACTTCTATAAATATTATTAAACTGCTACTTAGCCCTCTTCCTCTCTCCTAATGTTGCTGTGCCCGACAGGGTCCATGTTGTTTTCAATTTATTCGTAAATGTAGGTTCCAATACAATAGGATTTTAGAATAAGATTGTCAGTTCGCTACATTCTAACCGTGAGCATACTAATAATAATAAAGTTAGTGGTGTCGAAACAACAGACACATCCAAAATGAAGTAACTCAATTACTTACATACTAACACACAATTCCTTACGTACTAATACACAATTTGCCAATGTCAAAAAAAATATTTTCATATAATATATACAACATGTAACATAATTAACGCACATCCTGAAATTAGTTTGTTCAGAATCGTTTACTGAATCGATTTCTATAATTTTGAATATAGGTTATTTTTTATCCCAAAAATAATTAAAGCTACGTAATTTAAAGTCACACTACCCCTGTATAGTCCAAACAAACTGAAATGGACCGTAACTCAAGGCAATAAGACTTTTAAAAGTGCAGTTTTATTTGTATTAATACAAATTCCGCCATTCAATACAAAATAAAGAAAAATGAACCTTATTTCAAGTAAGTTAAAGTCGTTACAAATACAGTTAGGTAAACTTAGCGATTCAATCGCACGCACACACTAAACAGGCACTCGTTAAAGAACACAATAGATAAACCAACAAAATACAAAATATGTCATACTTGTTTTCGTTCCCTTTCTAGTGCAAATTAAAAACGTGGGATAGAGCGAGATAGCCACCATGACACCGGGTGGCGCGGGCGATCAAAGCTAACTTAAATAAATGTAAACAATATTTAGTTACGCGCGCCCTTCCTTAAAGAGTGTACCTATGCAAATAGTTTTTCACGCGCGATGTTTTTCCAATAATTGACACAAAATGTTCAGTGAAATGGTGACTAATGGTGAGAACTGTGGCACGGTGTGGTGTGGTGATAATGTGGTTCATCCTGGCAGAACATTCAAGTCAACCAAAGGTATGGTACAAGAGTAGACCGCAGGGTAGGACTATGTTAGCTGCTACTCAGTGGTTTCTTGGACACGGAACGTTCCGTCCGAACACAGCCATCGACAGGGGAGCCGATTGGCGTACACGTACACGTTTTCAAAACGAAGTATGGGATTAATTCGAGGAGAATCCCCATATTAAATCGTTAGTTTATTTTAGTGCGATAACAAGTGCCGAGGATCAAAAAAATAGGATGTTAGGAAAACGGGCATTAAAATGAACTTTTCTATTGAAGTTGAGTCGAGCGACGACGGCTGTCTCGAACGCGAGCGAATACCTACTAGGCTAGCAAGACTCACACAGTCGCATACAGGTATGAGATCTACGTATGCGACTGTGTGCGTTCGTTGATTTGTACTGTGACTACAACATTCTTCCGGAATTAGGAAAACTAATTTATTAAATAATCATTGCTAATACATGTTTAATTAAAAATTCAGTGCATGTATTATGATAATAACATAATAAACTAATTGGGGTGTCTGAGGGTGTGCGTTAATTACGTTACATGTTGTATATAAATGTCAATAATCTAAATTTAATATTGTAATAGGCTAAATGTCAGTGGTGTCCTCCATAAACTCAGTTGTGGAGTAGTAACATTTATGAATTAAAAATTGTTTTAGTTTCTTTTTAAACATATTATTATTAAGATTCCCTAACTGTCGTGGAATTTTATTGAAAATAACTGGAGCCATTCGATAAATACTTTTACGTAGAAGGGCTGTTTTACTAGGATCAATACAAAGAATGTTCGAATCCCTTTTCCTTAACCGTGGATCAGCTGGGGCTATTATTTTGAAGAGCTGTGGGTTTGTCGTAACAAACACTGCCACCTCAAAGATGTGTAGTGACGGCAATGTTAGAAGCTTCAAGGATTTAAAATATGGCTTACAACTGTCGGGATTGAGTGTAAGTTACATATAGCGCGTACGAATTTTTTTTTGTGCGATGAAAACGTAATTCTTGTCTGTCGAGTTACCCCAGAAAATGAGTCCGTATCTTAGAACTGATTCCACGTAGCTATGGTAGGCTGTAAGCATGGCGTCACGGTTCACGAATTTGGACAGCTTATAAAGAGCAAAAGCAAAACTGTTAAGCTTCTTACAAATTTCTTCAACATGCGGTTTCCACGTAAGTTGACTGTCTATAGCTAACCCTTAAAATTTTGTTGTATCCGTTTTTGTAACTGACTGTCCATTGTGACTAATATTAACTGATAGTTGTTGTCGTTGTCGCTGACTGAAATGCATTATAAACGTGTTTTCTAAATTAATTTTTGTATTAATCGACTGCAGCCAATCTATAGTTTGCTTTAGCGTATCATTGATTTCTTGTTCATAATTGTAGGACTCTTCTTCTTTTATTATCATTACTTTATTCGTTTAAACTTTATTTTATACTACGTATGTGACGGTACACACGTTGCTTATTTAATGTGTTTAAATTAACAGTTGAATGAAGGATTTTGTTGCTTTAGTCACTTAACTATTGCATCAAAAAATGCTTGTTATTATTTATAAAAGAAAATAAATATATTACAACTAGCTGTTGCGCGCGGCTTCGCCCGCGTAAAGTTCGGTTACTGTCCCACTGGATCAAAATAAAGGGATAAATGGTATCCTACATGTTAATCAATCACTGTCACAATCACTGTCACAATCACTGTCACAATCACTGTCACAATCACTGTCACAATCACTGTCACAATCACTGTCACAATCACTGTCACAATCACTGTCACAATCACTGTCACAATCACTGTCACAATCACTGTCACAATCACTGTCACAATCACTGTCACAATCACTGTCACAATCACTGTCACAATCACTGTCACAATCACTGTCACAATCACTGTCACAATCACTGTCACAATCACTGTCACAATCACTGTCACAATCACTGTCACAATCACTGTCACAATCACTGTCACAATCACTGTCACAATCACTGTCACAATCACTGTCACAATCACTGTCACAATCACTGTCACAATCACTGTCACAATCACTGTCACAATCACTGTCACAATCACTGTCACAATCACTGTCACAATCACTGTCACAATCACTGTCACAATCACTGTCACAATCACTGTCACAATCACTGTCACAATCACTGTCACAATCACTGTCACAATCACTGTCACAATCACTGTCACAATCACTGTCACAATCACTGTCACAATCACTGTCACAATCACTGTCACAATCACTGTCACAATCACTGTCACAATCACTGTCACAATCACTGTCACAATCACTGTCACAATCACTGTCACAATCACTGTCACAATCACTGTCACAATCACTGTCACAATCACTGTCACAATCACTGTCACAATCACTGTCACAATCACTGTCACAATCACTGTCACAATCACTGTCACAATCACTGTCACAATCACTGTCACAATCACTGTCACAATCACTGTCACAATCACTGTCACAATCACTGTCACAATCACTGTCACAATCACTGTCACAATCACTGTCACAATCACTGTCACAATCACTGTCACAATCACTGTCACAATCACTGTCACAATCACTGTCACAATCACTGTCACAATCACTGTCACAATCACTGTCACAATCACTGTCACAATCACTGTCACAATCACTGTCACAATCACTGTCACAATCACTGTCACAATCACTGTCACAATCACTGTCACAATCACTGTCACAATCACTGTCACAATCACTGTCACAACCACTGTCATAATCACCACTATTCATAATCACCCATATTGATTTTTAGACATTTCAACCCCATCGCATCCCAATATTTTAAGATTGAAAATGGCGGATTTTCATTCTTAAAATCGTTGTTTTTATAATACACCATACAAACTATACCAATGTTGATTTTCAGACTTTGTCATCCCATTTTCCCCTCTTAGGGGTTGAATTCTGAAAAATCCTGAAACCCTATTCAACTTATTTATCAATAGGAGCAGTCCTGTGAAGTTTCGAATAAAATAGTCTAACTAATCTTGTTTCCCCATTCAAACTTTGGAGCCCCGTTTAACCCCCTTAGGGGTTGAATTTTGAAAAATCCTTTCTTAGTGCACCTCTAGACCACATAAGGAAACTACTTACCAAATTTGGAATTTATAGACCCAGCGGTTTGGGCTGTGCGTTGATAGATGAGTCAGTCAGTCAGTCAGTCAGTCAGTTTCTTCTTTTATACATTTAGATAGTAATAATCGTTCAAAAATTCAAAACCGTACATGTTGCTTAGACTTTTTTGATGTGTATTATAAGACAAGACACACAGAAAAGACGTAAGACGCAGACGGGCACAGGTCAGGCACAGGTTTTCCGCGTCTTTTTCATACAAAATGTATAGAAGCGTCGCGTCGCAAAGCACACAGAAATGGCGCGGAAATGACGTTTGCCCGTCTACGCCCTGTTGTAAAGCACATAGAAAAGACGATTTAAGACGAGGCACGGGCGCCGCCGGGCGCGAGCGGACGAGGTACGGGAAAGAAAGGGGGTGCGGGCGGGGTGGGGCGCGGTTGCCGGGACAAGTGCTGCGCGCGCGTCAAAAAAAAAATGTTAAAACATGTATGTTATCGTGTCAAAATCGGATGGCTGAATGAAGTTGGTTGGTTACACAAAAACAGATAGGAAAGCACGGGCGCGCGCGTCGCTTTTATTAAAATGATTATTATTATTATTTCCTTTATTTATTTTTTAACAAATTAATTACATTTTTAAATATTCTTTACAAAAAAAAATATAAAAACATTTAAAAATATAAAAAATTGTAGCCCACCGGTATCGGGAGCAGGGTCCAAGCTACGCGCGGTCAGGGCTCCAGAGAGAGGAACCTCCTAACAATACGAGCCGTGTCTAGGAGTACCGCTTTCTGAATCAAGCCCTTGATCCAGCTGCCTAACGAGAGCCTCCTCAGCTATTGATCGAGGCTCTTGGCAATTAAGCCATGGGCTGATACGACACAATGATCGCTGAATCCACTTCCCACATGTCGACAACCTCGCGAGCCAAGTCAAGATACTTCATTTGTTTATCTTTCTCGGCTTTCACGAGGTTCCCATCATGCGGGACCGTTATGTCAACAATCATTGCGCGCCGCTCTGAACGATCCACCACCACTATATCAGGCCTATTGGCTACAATAGTCCTGTCAGTGATGATGGATTGATCCCAGTACAATGTGATACTGCCATTATCGAGAACTGGGTCGGGCACATACCTATAGTAAGGCACTTCCGATTCCACAAGGTTGTATTTTAGAGCAAGTTGCTGATGGATAATCCTGGCTACAAGGTTGAGGCTATGCAAGTATTCTCCGTTAGCTAGACGAGAACACCCAGAGATAATGTGACGGATTGATTCGCCTGGACGGTGACATGCCCGACATATGTCAACCGTGCCATCCTTCACAATAAATCTCCGGTAGTTATTCGTCATCATAACTTCATCCATTATTGCACAGACAAAACCTTCCGTTTCTCCGAATGGGTCCCCGGAACGTAACCAGGCTACGGACGCTGATAGGTCTACATCGGGCCCATGCAGGGCCCGGAAAAAGCGTCCGTGAAGCTCCTTACTCTGCCATACTTCCCTACGGTCGTTAGTGTCAAGCACTGGAGGTTTGCGCCAGTTCTTTTTAGCCAAGGAGAGCGGGGTGAGGCCCTTGTCCATCGCGACCACATCTCGATGCATTCCCACATTGGCTCCTAGGAAATATTCCCTGAGGCTGCATATCTCGCGATTGTGGAGAGTCTTGGCATTTAAAAAGCCTCGACCCCCACACTTCCGCGGGATATACAGTCTCATAACCAAAGAACGTGGGTGATGCATTCGATATGCCGTCAACAATTTACGGACCTTCGTATCCAAGGCGTCTAGTTCTGTTTGAGTCCATTTGAGTATGCCGAAAGAGTACATCAAAACCGGCATGACCCAACCGTTGAAGGCACGCACCTTATTTCCACCTGATAAGACTATTAAATACTTTTTTCAGGCGGGCAAAGAAGCGCTCCTTCAACGATTGCTTCATGTCAGCAACATTGATGCCCAGCGCTTCCGACATACCCAAATACTTATAGGTTTTGGTTGCTGAGAGGGATCTAAGTGTTATGGAATCCGAGAGCTGGGTTCCCACAGATTCCACAATCTCCCCTCGCTTTACATGCATGACCGCACATTTGTCCACACCAAATTCCATCCTGATGGCGCTACTGAAAGTTTCAGTTACCTTTAGTAACTCCATCAGTTGCAAGTCGTTGGGGGCAAAGAGTTTTAGGTCATCCATGTAAAGGAGGTGAGATATAACCTGATCATCTTTCCGCAACCGATAGCCTAGACCTAAATCCTCCAGCAGTGTGCTAAGAGGATTCAAGGCCAAGCAGAACCAAAGTGGACTCAAACTATCGCCCTGAAATATACCTCGCTCTATCCTTATGGGCTCGCTATTCCTCTGAATTTGCCGACATCCTGGATAGCGAAGGACTGTCCTCCATTGCCCCATACACGCCATCAGGAAGGTGCGCAGAGTTGCATCAACTTTATACCACTCTAGCACCCTCATGAGCCATGTATGTGGCACCGATTCATAGGCCTTCTTATAGTCTACCCAACATGTCGACAGATCCTTTCGGGAACGGCGAACCTGTTGGCTAATGGCCATATCAATGAGGAGTAGCTCCTTAGTACCACGGGACCCGTTCCTACATCCATTTTGAGAAGCGGACATGACAGAATTGTCATCTATGTGTTTGCTAATTTTAGTTCTTAAAATGGATGTAAGAAGTTTATAGACTGTCGGGAGACAGGTGATCGGTCTATAATTTTTGGGTTCCGCAGTACTACCCGATTTATGGAGCAGGTGGGTTATACCTGTTGTCAGAAACTCTGGCAGTGACCCTGACTCTACGGATGACTGGAATAGGGTCGCCAGGCGTGCGTGCGACCTTGTGAGCCATTTTATCCAGAAGTTGTGCAGCACATCCGGCCCTGGAGATTTCCAGTTAGGCAACGGACGGACTGCACGAGCTACGTCTTCCGGGCTAATGGTAATCGCCCCCATTTCTGGTACTGGATCGCACGCTCGCTCAATCACCCGAGTCCATTCTCCCTCAGCATGGCTGACAGGCACCGACCAGATGCTGCGCCAGAACGAACACATTGCATCATCATCCGGCAGGTGCGTGTCAGCCACATCTTGGTCCGGTCGCTCCCAAGCCCTATAAACCCACCTTTCATCTCTTCGGAATGTGCGATTCTGAGTATATCGATCCACCCGTCGCTTATACCTACGAATACGGCTTGCCCATGCATACACTTTCTGCTTCAGGAAGTCGATGCGCTCTGTGACACGGGACATGTAGTCTCAAGGGTCGTTTTGTGAGGCAAGCGTTCTTGGGGACTAATATTAGTATATCAGTCCCCGAGAACGCTTGCCTCACAAAAAACATCACTCTTGGCCGAGTATTGCCCTCCCTGAAGCAGATCAGTTTGCCGATGAGTGCTCTGGCCCCACCAATACGTCGTTCAATCCTGTACTGCCAAGCTGGTACGGCTGGTTTTGGCCGTGTAGCTCTGTCATCAGAAAATTTGACATGAGCTACACGACATGCTGCTACAGCCGCACAATACAAGACTGAGTGAACATCGGTGAGGTCTTCGCAGTTATCAAAATAGTTTGACAACTGTGAATCCAGAACAGCCACCAGCATCCTATTTTTGTTATGCATGGGCAAACGAGGTATGTGTGGTCTAAGTTCGGGTGTCATGAACCGATATTCCCGAATCGCACCTTCCAAAGCATTCCTCATATCCTCACTGCACTGGGTACTTACATTAGTAACCATGTCACTACTCACGTCGTCATCGCGATTTGGTATTGTGCTAGGCTGTGGTAGAACCACAGCCTGCGACGGCGGCGTGGCAATGACATGGCTACTCTGCATTTCAGTCCGCAAGCGATCAAGTACGGTGTCATCCAACATATGATTACGCTGGATGACTCGCACCTGATCCGACAGTCGTTGTGCCGACACGTTGACAGCTGGCTCAAGCACCTGAAACAGAGAGAGCATCCTAGCACGGTACGCGGTCAGGTTGTTTGCCCCCTCTGTAGCCCCATAGTATGCGCGCATGACGTTTTCGTTGTTCGATTGCGTCCATCGCATGCGCTGCACACTCCCGCCGGGAGCTGGGACCCTATCAGACGCCAGTGGGCCTCGGGGTCCTAAGCCGTCCGGCGGTCGGCGTCCTCCCCATCGACGAGCAGGTGGTGGCGTCGAGGGCGGAGAGAAATACTCGTCGCTCGAGCTCGACGCTACTGCCACGGCCGGTGTCACAGCACTCACGATAGGGCTGGATTCCGGCTGCGGCGAGACGGAGTTGAGCGACGGGTCCGGAGGCGAAAGGCGTGCGCGTTGAGCAGCGGCTCTGGTCAACATTGTCTTGATTTATTTGTGCTTGATTTCGTTGCTTGTTTTGACATACGTCATTATTGATCAGTTTTTTCAAAGGTTTTTTCTTCTATGTTTATGCTTATTTATAAGCTTCATTTTATTTTGGTATGGTAAAAATTAAGTTATCCAATATTGTAAAAGGGTTCCAGGCTATTTCAAAACTGCGTAAAATAATTATTTGTAAACGAAATTTGAAACGAAATACCAAGACGTATGTTATTATTATTATTATTATTCTCTCGTGGCACCCGGCGTCACGCCCGCGCCTCGCCCGTGCCTCGTCTTTTCTATGTGCGTTAAAAAGTCGCGACGGCGCCCCGTCTGCGCCTTGTCCGTGCCCCGTCCTCGTCTTACGTCTTTTCTATGTACCCAGCGCCTAAGTTTCGTTTAGTTACAAAAATTGCCTTTAGGGCCAAGATTAATATAGATACCATGGCATGAGCTTCAATGACACCATTAGAATATATGTATAGTATTAGGGTAATGTCAATCCAAGAAAAGATGAGAAGTACCATCAAGCCAACAGCCACATCTCAGAATATACAATATCTTACCTGCGTCATAAATAGCATTATAGGCCTGTTCGAGGAGTTTCCGGGACATTGGATCCATTATGTACGCGAGGCGGTAGTGCACCTTGAAAAACTGGGCGTCAAACCGATTTAGTTCTGGCACTGAGCCCATACGCTGAGAAGCCTCGGGGTAGTTGTCTTTCCAACGTAACTTCTCTGCAGTCACTGGGTTCACCTGGAGGATAAGGTTTATGTATAATTTAGTGTTCTACTTTTATATTTTGCCAAATAATTTTGTTTCAAGTTCATTCATCATTTGGTCATCAATATTAGTTAAATTCAATGGCTATATTTAATTTTAAAGTTGTAAAATTAAAATTGAAATCCAATATAGCTCCGAGGAAAATTTTCGGTTTCATTAATTTTGACCTCATTTTCGTTATTAGCGACGCCGAAAACCCTGAAAACGACACCCATGTCAAGTAATAACAGGCGTGATGTTATGTTGTTTAGACCTGTGATAACGCGGGCCGCTGCACGCGCCGCCTCTCCGTAAACGGAAAAAACGGTAAAGGTGAATTCACTTTAAAATGGTTTTTAGGGTTCCTTACCCAAAAAAACGGGACCCTATTACTAAGACTCTGTCCGCTGTCCGTCCGTCTGTCTGTCCCCAGGCTGTATCTCATGAACCGTGAGAGATGGACAGTTGAAATTTTCACAGATAATGTATTTCTATTGCCGCTATAACACCAAATACTAAAAACAATAATATAAATATTTAAGGAGGGCTCCCATCCAACAAGCGTGATTTTTTTACCGTTTAAGTTTTTTGCCGTTTATTGTGTTGTATTGATAATGGTACGGAACCCTTCGTGCGCAAGTCCGACTCGCACTTGGCCGGTTTTTTAAAACAATTGCTATCTCAGCGTTATTGTTTTTACTGTACACACTAACTGGTAGGCTTGGAGTATTATTTCGCCTCTTAGTCGAACAATCTATTTGGTTTACATATAACATGTGTGTTTATTGTGTGTAATAAATGTAACTTAAGTGCAATACCTACCATAGTTGTAATTTTTCGTTTATTCACTTTCTTGGATATTATTTTTTTTATTTTGTATTTTTTTTTAAATATTTCGATCTATAACACTATAAAAAAACATTTAAAAATACAAAAAAAAATAGTAGCCCACCAGCGCTGGGAACAGGGTCCGAGCTGCCGGTAGTCAGGGCTCTTGAGAGAGGAACCTCCTAACAATACGTGCCTTGTCCATAAATGATTTTAGTTTTTTGTAATCACAATTATGATTGACTAGCTGTAGCCCGCGGCATCGCCCGCGTGAAGTTCGGTTTCTGTCCAGGTGGATCAACATAAAGGGATAAATAGTATCCTACATGTTAATCAATCATTATCATCGTAATAACAATAACAATCACTATCACTATCACAATCACTGTCACAATCACTGTCACAATCACTGTCACAATCACTATCACAATCACAATCACAATCACTATCACAATCACAATCACAATCACTATCACAATCACAATCACTATCACAATCACTATCACAATCACTATCACAATCACTATCACAATCACTATCACAATCACTATCACAATCACTATCACAATCACTATCACTATCACTATCACAATCACTATCACAATCACTATCACTATCACAATCACTATCACAATCACTATCACAATCACTATCACAATCACTATCACAATCACTATCACAATCACTATCACAATCACTATCACAATCACTATCACAATCACTATCACAATCACTATCACAATCACTATCACAATCACTATCACAATCACTATCACAATCACTATCACAATCACTATCACAATCACTATCACAATCACTATCACAATCACTATCACAATCACTATCACAATCACTATCACAATCACTATCACAATCACTATCACAATCACTATCACAATCACTATCACAATCACTATCACAATCACTATCACAATCACTATCACAATCACTATCACAATCACTATCACAATCACTATCACAATCACTATCACAATCACTATCACAATCACTATCACAATCACTATCACAATCACTATCACAATCACTATCACAATCACTATCACAATCACTATCACAATCACTATCACAATCACTATCACAATCACTATCACAATCACTATCACAATCACTATCACAATCACTATCACAATCACTATCACAATCACTATCACAATCACTATCACAATCACTATCACAATCACTATCACAATCACTATCACAATCACTATCACAATCACTATCACAATCACTATCACAATCACTATCACAATCACTATCACAATCACTATCACAATCACTATCACAATCACTATCACAATCACTATCACAATCACTATCACAATCACTATCACAATCACTATCACAATCACTATCACAATCACTATCACAATCACTATCACAATCACTATCACAATCACTATCACAATCACTATCACAATCACTATCACAATCACTATCACAATCACTATCACAATCACTATCACAATCACTATCACAATCACTATCACAATCACTATCACAATCACTATCACAATCACTATCACAATCACTATCACAATCACTATCACAATCACTATCACAATCACTATCACAATCACTATCACAATCACTATCACAATCACTATCACAATCACTATCACAATCACTATCACAATCACTATCACAATCACTATCACAATCACTATCACAATCACTATCACAATCACTATCACAATCACTATCACAATCACTATCACAATCACTATCACAATCACTATCACAATCACTATCACAATCACTATCACAATCACTATCACAATCACTATCACAATCACTATCACAATCACTATCACAATCACTATCACAATCACTATCACAATCACTATCACAATCACTATCACAATCACTATCACAATCACTATCACAATCACTATCACAATCACTATCACAATCACTATCACAATCACTATCACAATCACTATCACAATCACTATCACAATCACTATCACAATCACTATCACAATCACTATCACAATCACTATCACAATCACTATCACAATCACTATCACAATCACTATCACAATCACTATCACAATCACTATCACAATCACTATCACAATCACTATCACAATCACTATCACAATCACTATCACAATCACTATCACAATCACTATCACAATCACTATCACAATCACTATCACAATCACTATCACAATCACTATCACAATCACTATCACAATCACTATCACAATCACTATCACAATCACTATCACAATCACTATCACAATCACTATCACAATCACTATCACAATCACTATCACAATCACTATCACAATCACTATCACAATCACTATCACAATCACTATCACAATCACTATCACAATCACTATCACAATCACTATCACAATCACTATCACAATCACTATCACAATCACTATCACAATCACTATCACAATCACTATCACAATCACTATCACAATCACTATCACAATCACTATCACAATCACTATCACAATCACTATCACAATCACTATCACAATCACTATCACAATCACTATCACAATCACTATCACAATCACTATCACAATCACTATCACAATCACTATCACAATCACTATCACAATCACTATCACAATCACTATCACAATCACTATCACAATCACTATCACAATCACTATCACAATCACTATCACAATCACTATCACAATCACTATCACAATCACTATCACAATCACTATCACAATCACTATCACAATCACTATCACAATCACTATCACAATCACTATCACAATCACTATCACAATCACTATCACAATCACTATCACAATCACTATCACAATCACTATCACAATCACTATCACAATCACTATCACAATCACTATCACAATCACTATCACAATCACTATCACAATCACTATCACAATCACTATCACAATCACTATCACAATCACTATCACAATCACTATCACAATCACTATCACAATCACTATCACAATCACTATCACAATCACTATCACAATCACTATCACAATCACTATCACAATCACTATCACAATCACTATCACAATCACTATCACAATCACTATCACAATCACTATCACAATCACTATCACAATCACTATCACAATCACTATCACAATCACTATCACAATCACTATCACAATCACTATCACAATCACTATCACAATCACTATCACAATCACTATCACAATCACTATCACAATCACTATCACAATCACTATCACAATCACTATCACAATCACTATCACAATCACTATCACAATCACTATCACAATCACTATCACAATCACTATCACAATCACTATCACAATCACTATCACAATCACTATCACAATCACTATCACAATCACTATCACAATCACTATCACAATCACTATCACAATCACTATCACAATCACTATCACAATCACTATCACAATCACTATCACAATCACTATCACAATCACTATCACAATCACTATCACAATCACTATCACAATCACTATCACAATCACTATCACAATCACTATCACAATCACTATCACAATCACTATCACAATCACTATCACAATCACTATCACAATCACTATCACAATCACTATCACAATCACTATCACAATCACTATCACAATCACTATCACAATCACTATCACAATCACTATCACAATCACTATCACAATCACTATCACAATCACTATCACAATCACTATCACAATCACTATCACAATCACTATCACAATCACTATCACAATCACTATCACAATCACTATCACAATCACTATCACAATCACTATCACAATCACTATCACAATCACTATCACAATCACTATCACAATCACTATCACAATCACTATCACAATCACTATCACAATCACTATCACAATCACTATCACAATCACTATCACAATCACTATCACAATCACTATCACAATCACTATCACAATCACTATCACAATCACTATCACAATCACTATCACAATCACTATCACAATCACTATCACAATCACTATCACAATCACTATCACAATCACTATCACAATCACTATCACAATCACTATCACAATCACTATCACAATCACTATCACAATCACTATCACAATCACTATCACAATCACTATCACAATCACTATCACAATCACTATCACAATCACTATCACAATCACTATCACAATCACTATCACAATCACTATCACAATCACTATCACAATCACTATCACAATCACTATCACAATCACTATCACAATCACTATCACAATCACTATCACAATCACTATCACAATCACTATCACAATCACTATCACAATCACTATCACAATCACTATCACAATCACTATCACAATCACTATCACAATCACTATCACAATCACTATCACAATCACTATCACAATCACTATCACAATCACTATCACAATCACTATCACAATCACTATCACAATCACTATCACAATCACTATCACAATCACTATCACAATCACTATCACAATCACTATCACAATCACTATCACAATCACTATCACAATCACTATCACAATCACTATCACAATCACTATCACAATCACTATCACAATCACTATCACAATCACTATCACAATCACTATCACAATCACTATCACAATCACTATCATTATCATCGTAATCAGAATCATTATCATCGTTATCACAATCTACACAATAAATCAAAAATAACCCTGAAGGCCTCCACTCAACCGCGCATGGCTACTATGGTAGCCAGTAGCTGTTTTGCCAAATGCGCATGGCTACCATGGTAGCCAGTAGCTTGTTGTTAACTTGTTACAAAATTTGTGGAATATGGAAGAATAAAATCTGCGCTTATCTGTGGATTGAATGGTTTAGGTCCGATCTCTACAATATTCCTGAACGACGTACCAAAGATCATAGCACTATTTTATCGACAAATGTCAAAATAAAAGTTATAACTTTAGTGTAAACAAACTCCGCCATTTCTGACGTGTTGCGTCGTATTTCAATTGTTTTGTTATGTATATTGTTATTTTCGGATAGTGTTATATATCAAATTAATCGTAAAAATCTGTGCTACTATATTATCATCAAGGAAATCTAGTTTTCGTATCTCAAAGTTGAGTATTTCGCCTCCGAAAAAGTGGTAGGTTTATATACCTATAGTGATTGTGTTTATACAAGAAATAAGTGTTTATGTGATTAAAACGTGTGTGTTAACGGAAAAGCAGTGCATAATTAGTATTGTGAGCATATTATTAAATTGTATATACAAAAACGAGTGGCTTCGTAAAGTTATAGGTACGTAAATAACCGTGTTCAAAAACAGTCGTTGGCGCAGGCCACGTCAAAATAAACAGTGAGTATCCAAATTCTAATTTAATTCTAATTAGACTATCGTAAATATTATGATCTTATTGGAAAGGAAATATAATCTAGTTTATTTTAATTGAAATTTAATATTTAGAAAAATTCAAATTAATATTTTAATAGCGAAATATCCGTTTTCATCACTGTTTTTCAAGGTCTACATTTTTTCTTAGTTTCAAATTAATATTAGATTTTTTTTTAATATATAGATTCCATAACTATTCAACTATTCACTGTAAATTTTATTTAGCTATAACTCTTGTAGTTTGCGATTGTCAAGTGTTTTTATCTAAAGTGTCAAATTACATGCGAATATTTCGCGAATATTCGCAATTTTTTGTCCGCTCGAGCGTTCGGGTGCAAAAAAGTCGCGCGCGCGGCTAGTGAGTGGGTATAGAAGTCGAATCCACCATCTTCTGGATCTCAAAATAAATGCCATATTCGTAATCAGCACCCCTGATAATCTCGGTATCGACACCCATATTCATTTTTAGTCATTTCAACCCCATTGCACGACAACAGAGGATGATGGTATTTCAGGTCCGCCATATTCAATCTTAAAATCATTGAAATGAAATGATGTTTATTTTTGCAAGTAGGTTTTTACAAACACTTTTACATGTCATTTTTTAAAAACTAGATGGGGCCGGTGTTTTGTACCTGACTACTCTGAGAAGAAACAGCCGAAACAAACTCAGAGGTCACAGTCTCTTTTGAAGTCCAGACAATATTGCTCAATTCACATGAGGACTACGCAGATTAGTGTCTGAGATGGTCTTTAGAAGAAAGAACCACACAGATTTGAGTGGACTTGTCCAGTCAGTGCAAGCATTTGTCAGTTATCGTGTAGCTCGACTTATTTATAACTCAAGGAGCTCAACGAAACGACGAACAATACCAAAGAAAGGACATTTGGGTAGGTCGCTTATAGTTTCGCTTATAGTTATAGTACTCAAACTGCCAGACAGTAGTGGGGTTAAAAATAAAATATGTGATCCACATTGTCCTCACATTCACAATAATTTAGTAAAATTAATAATAATTTACAAAATGAATGTCAATTAAAAACATCAATAAATGTCACAATAATAATAAAAAAAGTAAAACACTTAACAAAATAAGTATTTCTGTCAAATCAGTAAATGTCACAAAAAATGATAAAAAATAAAGTAAAAAATAATAAAATACTGAAATAAGTATTCATGTCAAATCAATGTCAATGTACTAATTTGAGTATTCATGTCAAATCAATGTCAATCATTGTTTTTGTAATACACCCGACCCGATACACCATACAAACTATACCCATTTTGATTTTCAGACTTTGTCACCCCATTTCTCCTTCTTAGGGGTTAAATTCTGAAAAAACCTAAAACCCGTTTCTACCCATTTATCAATAGGAGCAGTCCTGTGAAACTTCGAATAAAATAGTCTAACTAATCTTGTTACCCCATACAAAATTTGGAACCCCGTTTATCCCCCTTAGGGGGTGAATTTTGAAAAATTCTTTCTAAATGCACCCCTAGACCACATAAGGAACCTACTTGCCAAATTTGGAATCTGTAGACCCAGCGGTTTAGGCTGTGCATTGATTTTTAGACTTTGTCACCCCATTTCCCCCTCTCAGGGGTTGAATTCTCGGCGTCGACCTCTCGCTTCCGGCGCTGGTCCAAGCCATGGTCCGGAACAAGACGGAACGGAACGCCGTCACCTCCTTCTGCGAAGAAGTCATGCTAGCGAAGGAGGTGGCGGAACGTGATAGGTAGAGATCCTCACGTCCCGGCCGCCGCGCGAGACGCCCCGGGCGTCGGGGCCACGTGATGGCTTCCGGCCACCGTAGGCGCGGGCCTGTTGACGGGGAGCTATAGGCTAGCTCGCCGTCCGTCCGTCTCATGACGACAGGCCGTGTCGACAGCGCGTTCGTGTCCCACGCGCGCCTCAGAGAGAGTCAGCAATAGGGAAGGGGTCCGCAAGGGCTGAAGCCTGCCGGGGCTGCGGGACTATTCGAAAGAGATACCGTGGCCCCGGAACACAAAGGGCGATGAAGGATCATGGATGGGTTTTAGTCAGTAAAGTTCTGACACTCCCTCCTGCTCCGCCCAGAGCGGGAGGAGTTATTTGATGATTTCCCATCCTAAAAAAAAAAAACGTGGTTGAATTTTGAAAAATCCTTTCTTAGTGTACCCCTAGACCACATAAGGAACCTACTTGCCAAATTTGTAAACTGTAGATCCAGCGGTTTGGGCTGTGCGTTGATATGTCACCCAGTCAGTCAGTTTATCATTTTATATATATATAGATAGATAGATGATTATGATAAAATTAACTTGGTCTAGCCGATTTTTGTCCTACTACGGCTTCGGGCCTTATGACACCTTTACCTTTCCAAAATTATGAAAAATATTTTATCTGAATGGAGTAGACAAAATATCCATTTCTGTTCTTTCTTGGTTCTAAATGCACAATTTCAATTTTGATTGAGAAATTCGTTAATATGTTTGTTCCACCCTTTCATACCCTTTTTTTCCTAGAATGCCTTTTGGTGTTCTGCATAAACTAGCAGCTTCACTTATTAAAGACACAATTTGACTATTTTATCCAATAAAATGTGTAGTGGGTATTATCACACAATTAATCAGCACAAAATTCAAACACTAGGAAAATCCAAGTTCTTTGATTTATTGTTATATATAGAAGAGTATGGATTTCCTTTGGTTTTCGTTCCCCCCAACAAACACCGTTATACGAATATTTAATTACATTGGTTTTCACTCTAATATCACATTCTATTTTTAAAGGAAAGTGATCAGACCAAAACGAATCGTAAATAAACAATTGTTTTTCCTGCCGACTGTTTAACAAGACAGTAGTCAAGCCAACGCTTATGCTGGTTTCACACGTGGGCAGAACAGTGAGGCTGCACAGTGCTGCCCAGCACAGTTAACTGCTACTGTTTGAACGCACAGGACAGTCCTGTCGCCTGCCGGTCTATTTTTTCGGGGCAGTTTGCTCCCCGCACCACCTTTTCTGCTCGTCCGTCTTATGCCTGGACTCGTGTGAACGCGAGGATAGTGCAGCGCAAAGATCAGGGTCTGATCCAAAGTTTTGTTTTTCTTTCCTATTTATTACATTCTTTTTTATTTCAATTATCCCATCCAGAGCTAGTTGTGCTGCAATTTTCAGTAAGTGGCGTAAATGTTGCCGTTCTCGTCGCCGTTGCTCCATCGCTATCACTCCTATATTTAAACGCCACTGTTCTTCCAAACTGTTCTGTCCAACTTTTCTGCCTCACTGTTCTGCAATCGTGTGAAACCAGCATTACACCGGTGTGCGTCACTGATAAAAATATTTGATAAGGGTATTTCTCATCAAATTTCAAAATTTGAGATATTATTGTTTTTTTTTTTTAAGTAGCTTTAAAACTTCCATTTAGGCGTATTGGTCTTCCATATTTTTATCTAAATATATAAAAGAAGAAACTGACTAACTGACTGACTCACCTATGAACGCACAGCCCAAACCGCTGGGTCTATACACATTCTAAATTTGGCAAGTAGGTTCCTTATGTGGTCTAGAAAGACTTAGAAAGGATTTTTCAAAATACAAACCCTTTTTTTTTTTTTTAGGATGGGAAATCATCAAATAACTCCTCCCGCTCTGGGCGAAACAGGAGGGAGTGTCAGACTTTTACTGACTAAAACCCATCCATGTTCCATCATAGCCCTTTGTTTTCCGGGGCCACGGCATCTCTTGCAAACAGTCCCGCAACCCCGGCAGGCATCGGCCTTTGCGGACCCCTTCCCTTTTGCTGACTCTCTTGGAGGCGCGCGTTGAACACGAACGCGCCGTCGACACGGCCTGTCCTCATGAGACGGACAAACGGCGAGCTAGCCCATAGCTCCCCGCCCACAGGCCCACGCCTACGGTGGCCGGGGGCCACCACGTGGCCCCCGGCCACTTATCACCACATTTACTGCACCAATCCGGGTATTGTCATATTGTTGTGTGTTACTGCACCACAGACGCTTTATCAACTGCGCTTTTTTGCCACAATATGGCAAGACCGCCGTAAGGTCTATCTTTACAAATACCAGCTGAAGTGTCCACTGAAGACTTCGTGGTGTAACTGAAGACTTGATCTATATCTTCCAGAAATATCCTTTCTCATCTCTCACTCACTAAATCATGTGCATATAACCACGTTTCTTTTAACAAAACAATGTCAGCTGTTTTGCATAATAAGCGCACACAGTCAACAAATCTCGTAATATTTTTACCCATTAATATAGAGTGGGAACACCCAAATACTCTGAAATATTTTATTCCGAATTTCGATATTCTGATTATCACAAGTCCGGATTTCATAATACCGAAGAATTATAATGTCTATTTTTAAAAGTCTCGAAATCAATTTTGGGATTTTTATTTTACTTATTTTTATTCAGAATTTCGTAAATACGATTATTGTTTGTTGTCTGATTTTCATATGTCCGAAGAATCAAATGTTCGATGGATCGTTGGTCCGAAAAACGACATTCCGATTTTCAATACTTCAAATAAACTGCTAAAATTAGGTTTTAGTGATAGAAACCAAATAAAGTAAAGGAAATAAAGTAGAACTCAGTGTAACTTAATGCTTTTCTGCATTGCTAGCTCGCGTGAGGAGCGTAGGCCGAAGGCCGGCCGAGCGATATTTTGTCACAGAAAGTGAATGTGTAATGTTAAATGCGAGCGTAGCCAGCGCGCGTCACATAGTCGAATTCTAATTAATCGTTGTTTTAATAATCGGGAAATTTAGGAATTATGAAAACAAGATTAATGACACAGGACCTAATCGAAATTATGAAAATCGGTATTTTGAAATTCGGATTTGTGACTTTTGGAATAAAGTTTTTCGTATTTATGTAGTGTACCCATATAGAGTAAATAATATAATAGACATGGAGAAGAATACATAGAGTATTTTTGCATTTTAACGAGGAATAAATAAGACCTTATTCCTCGAAATGGTTTTACAATTAGCACAATTTTTGAGAACTGGACAATCCCTATTGCTTCACAGTCTTTCTATCTTTGGATCACACTTATTTTAAAAATTCGACAATCCATCAATTTCGTACAACAATAAGTATTGTTGAATTGACAAAACGGATTGCATCAGTGTTGTGAGTGTGCTAAGCACTTACCCAACAGTTAGCCACGAATCTCCAAGCCCTCACCTTGTTGTACAGAATGTCCGACAAGTCCTTGACGTGGTGCGAGGAGGGGAAGAGTCCCGACATGCCGGAGATCACGACCCTCTCGGCGTCGGCGACCGGAGTCGGCGCCAGTGCAGCCTCGTCCTCAGGCGTTGGGCGGGGTTGGGGGTGAGCTGACTCTTCCGGGGTAGGCGTCATGGTGGAGCAGGCTGATAAAGTGAAGAGAGTTGACAAGGGACGGTTTTTAACCCAAAAACTAGAAAACAACTAAATATTGAATGAGAATTATTTTTAAAAATAATGTCGATGTCTACCAGTGGGGAACAATCAGGTGGACGTCATCGAGAAAAATCGCAACTAATAGTTTAGATAATAACAATGTAGTCATTGTTATTGTTACGTCGTTTTGTCACTGCAACTCTTGAACACGGGTTAAATGTGCTGACTGCAATCAATTTTCTTGGTAAAATTCGATCTAATTTATGTTTAAGTCCATAAGTATTATTTTTTTATGACTTCTATAAGACAAAAACAGAAAAATAAATAAAAAAGTATTTCAAAAAGTGGGACAGTATTGGCTGACATGACTTTTGTAAAAATACAAAATGAGCGGCTACAACTCACTTGGTGCAGATCGAGATCCTAACAGCTTTAATGAAGGACGAGTGCAACTAGACTTGTGTACGATGGTATTTTTGTGCAACTGTTTTATTAACTGGTAATTGGTACCTACAGAATGGATTTAAATACTTTTGGAAACACAATGACCAATTTGCATTAAACATAAATTAAATTTTGAACGTTTGATTAACTTAAATGTGATTTAGTTAACCCTCCATCTATCGCGTGGGATCTTTGAAGGCCCGGGTTTTACAAAATTAAAAAATATGCAAAGGTGTGCACGGATCCCTTACTTTAAGTAACTTCCTAAAAGAAACACACAAACACACGCCGCGGCGCGAGTGTTATCTATAACTAGCTGTTGCCCGCGGCTTCGCCCGCGTGAAGTTCGGTTACTGTCCCACTGGATCAAAATAAAGGGATAAACACACAATCACTGTCACAATCACTGTCACAATCACTGTCACAATCACTGTCACAATCACTGTCACAATCACTGTCACAATCACTGTCACAATCACTGTCACAATCACTGTCACAATCACTGTCACAATCACTGTCACAATCACTGTCACAATCACTGTCACAATCACTGTCACAATCACTGTCACAATCACTGTCACAATCACTGTCACAATCACTGTCACAATCACTGTCACAATCACTGTCACAATCACTGTCACAATCACTGTCACAATCACTGTCACAATCACTGTCACAATCACTGTCACAATCACTGTCACAATCACTGTCACAATCACTGTCACAATCACTGTCACAATCACTGTCACAATCACTGTCACAATCACTGTCACAATCACTGTCACAATCACTGTCACAATCACTGTCACAATCACTGTCACAATCACTGTCACAATCACTGTCACAATCACTGTCACAATCACTGTCACAATCACTGTCACAATTACTGTCACAATCACTGTCACAATCACTGTCACAATCACTGTCACAATCACTGTCACAATCACTGTCACAATCACTGTCACAATCACTGTCACAATCACTGTCACAATCACTGTCACAATCACTGTCACAATCACTGTCACAATCACTGTCACAATCACTGTCACAATCACTGTCACAATCACTGTCACAATCACTGTCACAATCACTGTCACAATCACTGTCACAATCACTGTCACAATCACTGTCATAATCACCACTATTCATAATCACCCATATTGATTTTTAGACATTTCAACCCCATCGCATCCCAATATTTTAAGATTGAAAATGGCGGTTTTTCATTCTTAAAATCGTTGTTTTTGTAATACACCATACAAACTGTACCAATGTTGATTTTCAGACTTTGTCACCCCATTTCCCCCTCTTAGGGGTTAAATTCTGAAAAAACCCCCTTTTTATACTTATTTACCAATAGAAGCACTCCTGCGAAGTTTCGAATAAAATAGTCTAACTAATCTTGTTTCCCCATACAAACTTTGGAACCCCGTTTATCCCCCTTAGGGGATGAAATTTGAAAAATCTTTTCTTAGTGCAGCCCTAGACCACATAAGGAACCTACTTGCCAAATTTGGAATCTCTAGACTCAGCGATATGGGCTGTGCATTGATTTTTAGACTTTGTCACCCCATTTCCCCCTGTTAGGGGTTGAATTCTGAAAAAACCTGAAACCCGTTTCTACTCATTTATTAATAGGAGCACTCCTGTGAAGTTTCGAACAAAATAGTGTAACTAATCTTGGTTCCCCATACAAACTTTCGAGCCCCGTTTAACGCCCTTAGGGGTTGAATTTTGAAAAATCCTTTCTTAGTGCACCCCTAGACCACATAAGGAACCTACTTGCCAAATTTGGAAACTGTAGACCCAGCGGTTTGGGCTGTGCGTTGATAGATGAGTCAGTCAGTCAGTCAGTTTCTTCTTTTATATTATACTATATAAAGCTCGATTACCACTCACTCACTGACTCACTGACAGAATTGATGTTTTTATTATCTATAATAATAAAAACAAAAGTCCTGACTGACTGGCTGACTCATTAACGCCCAGCCCTTGGACCTAGAGAGCTGAAATGCACAGAGCATTCCTGTATAATAGAGACAAGGATTAAGGAAGGGTTTTTCGAAGTTCAACCCCAAAGGGAGTTAAATAGGGGATGACATTTTGTATGGAAAATCGTCAGTTTTAAAGTTAGGATCTTCAAATTATGTGTTTAGGCTTACGATTGAATAATAATTTGTGCGAGTCTCGGCGTTTTTCACAATTCCACCCCCGAAGGGTTAAAAAGGGGGATGAAGTATGGAAAGTCCTTAATTTTCGAAGTAAAAATCATTAATTTATTATCTAAGCTTATGTTTGGAAGCTAACGCAACGGTGTTGTTAGAATTTCAACCCTTAAGGGGTGAAAAGGGGGATGAAACTTTTTTTTTATTAAAGTTCTTTATTTTTTAAGTTAAAATCACTAATAGGTAACTAACACAACGTAAATCATTGTTTTCAACCCACAAGGGGTTGAAAAGTTGTTATTGAAGTAGTTCATTCGCTAAAGAAGAAACCCAAACTCCATAGAAACTTGGGCCTGGCTTTACAAGGCTAGAATTTTGCCAGAAATTAGAGCATTTAGAAAGGTTTCACGAGCCCAATTTTTACGTCTCCCAGCAATGGTCAATAAGGCAAAATCAGAGAATGTTTACATTTTAGGTTATTTTACTATTTCAATTATTGTGATATCGTATCTAATTAGCTTTTTCAAGAGTTACTTATAGTTGATTTTCTTATTAGAGTCATTACAAGACTGATTTTTGTTAATTTAAAAGGAAAAAATTGACTTAGAAAATTGTTCTCAATATAATTTCGTAGTTTGAAAATGACATTTTTGATTAATAGAGATATTTTAACGAAATTGGTGCCAAAGGGTAGCAATAAGCTATAGTTAAAACCAATAGGACAAAAGGATTCACATACATAACTTCATTAGTTAAGAAAATATAGTAAAAATTGTAAAGAGTTTTGTCCAGATTAGATTTTTAAACATAATGTTCCAGGAATTTTTATTTAACTGTAATTTTTATTGGCTCCGAGGTTTGAATTTTTATTGGCCTTACCCTCGGGGGGTTGACAGAACGTCTAGCTTTACCCAGTAGAGTACCGAAAGTAGTTTTAGGAATTTGCAGAAGTGTTACTGTTGACAATCGATCATCTGAGTCCCCCCGGTCCTAAGTTTAAAACTGTTTATTTTCTATACTTGGCCATTGTAATTGAGGAGAAATGTAGATTGGTTGGTACATATCTAATTCGTGTAACGGCTAGGCCCAGAAACGGGTTTCTCCAAATGTATTAAAGTAAAGTTCATATATTTTTCAGAAGGCGCGAGGCGGTAGCGCGGTAATCCACCGGGCTAGACTGGTGCGTTACCGCGTTACAGCACAAAATAATATTACTTATTATCCCAGAAGTAAGATCCCGTGGGCAATTTCCAAACTCCACGCGGGCGAAGCGCGGGCATAAGCTAGTTTATTATAATATCAATTGATAGCTGTTTTTTTTAACGTCACCAAAAAGGCACGACGGATGGAGGGTTAATGTGTTTTCGACAATATAACTGGAAAACTGAAAACTTGAAAATGTGTTGCTAAAGTAAATTCTATCTATCTGTATATTCTATATTGTATCGTAAAATTAATAACAAGAAGGGTCGTAATTATTGAACGGTTAGTTTTCATGCACCCATGTAGACCTTCCAAGAGTAAAAATGACTTACTCATGTCAGTTGAAGAAAAAATGGCATAGCCTTCCTTCCAAAGGAGACTGATCTTTGTATGGAAAGTGGTATATGAACCAATATCGTAATGGTATTTCTGTGGGGATATTGGAATTACACACCACGAGCTCTTGGCTAAATAACAGCAGCCGTACGAGTCGATCGTCTAGGTTAAGTCGCACTTGTCAGTGGCTTAAAAGTCTAACAACCAGTGTTACCAGTCCAAAAGGTACCGATTTTCTTAATACTAACTGGGTTTTGGAGGTCAGATAGGCAGTCACTCCATGTAGAATACTGGTATGCGGCAGGCTGATGATAATGATAATATAATGTCAGATTATAATAATTCAAGGGTATAGTTCAGGTATCCCCACATAAATAAAACATTATCGCTACTGGTTCATAAACTAGTTTTGTACAATCAACTTCCACCATCATAGTGACACTACATGCAGCACGGAATCGCATTTATCCATGCTCCTATCTTTTAGCTAGAGCGAGATACAGAGCGTCCTGTCGAGCGCATAAATTCGAAACGATTCCGTGCTGATAGATGTAGCGCAACCCTTAATCTCCAAGGAACATACGGATTTTCAGACGAACAAAACCACACTGTCATAGAACTGGAATATATTTTATTTTTTGTACCTGAAATCAATATGGACGATGTCGCGGTCGAAATCTAGCTGCAGACATACCTACCTAGGTACATAATTAATATTTTAATAGGTCGCTGAACTCACCAATTTGGTGAACGAATTAATTTATTTTATTTATTTATTTATTTTACTATTTATGTACACACAGTATACAACACAGGAAAATACATTAAAAAAATATATGAATACATAGGTACTGCTTATTTCTTAAGAAATTTCTGCCAGCAGCCCTGCAAAAGGAGAAATGAAAAAGAAATGTAGATAATAGTGTGTGAGAGAAGGAAGAGAATACAGATTATGTGCCTTACCTTACTTAACCTATTAAGATATATAAATACACATATAAGTAGATATTAATACATACTTAGATAAATTTATGTTATATCGACCCTCACAAGTCTACAATAATTATAGTCATTGCCTATTTCATCGCTGCGGGAAATACTAGTTGTACCCGCGACTTCGTACGCGTTAGGTTCGCGATTTGCTTAGAATAATATTTTTTTGTCAGGAAGTTCTTAACTCCATTTTTTGTATGTATTTGTTAACTTTATTTACGAATTTTTTTTTTTTTTAATTTGTTCTCATGCTTTCAAGCCTCTCCCTTACAAATATCTACACAAAAGTCCTTTCTTAGTACCTACCGTATTAAGAACTTACTACCGCCAGATTTCAAGTTTAATAGTTCTAGAGATTTCGTGTTATTTTATAAGTTGGAAGTGGAAACCCCTGCTATCAGTGGAAAGTTGTAAAAGTTACGCCAAAGTTATGCCTAAATTCATTTTTTTAAGGAAAAAAAAAGACCACCACGATCTTCGCAGGGTGGCTGGTAGCAACTGGATGAGTGATGCCCAGAATCGAGTTAGGTGGCGTGCGATTGAAGAGGCCTATGTCCAGTAGTGACCTGGAGTAGGCTGATGACGATGATGGTGATTGTTCTCTTTGCAGCCAAGGAACTTCAGCGAATGTTTCAAGATCTAAGCGATGCGAGCCTTGAGGTTGGACTGAAGATGACCAAAATGATGTGCAATGAAGCTCCTAAAATAGAACCTAGAACAGTAGACGGGGAGACAATATAACATATCCAGGAATACTTGCGAGGCAAGACAAAAAAGTCGAAAGACGAACAGAAAACTCCTGGAAGCGCTACTGGTCTATGAACGAACTATTCAAGGGTGAGTTGCCTATGGCACTGAAACGTGTACGATCGAACAAGCTGTTTGGTTTACAGTTTAACCCACAAATAACATTGCAAAATGTAAACCAAATAGCTTGTTCGACCGTACATGTGCATTCTCTCCGTTTAATCCTACGATGCTTAGACTTGGTCTTTGCATAATATATCCAACCGTCAAAAGTCCAATCTCAAGGCTTGCCAACGAGCAATGGAGCGCAGTATACAGTAGGCTTAGCCAAGTTGACAATCTACAATCGTTAACGCTAATAGAAAACTAACCAAATGTATGGGAATGACATCTATCAACGATAAGTTGGGATAACGTGGTCAAAACAAACGAATGAAAACTTTAAAGTTCAGCCAAAACTGTAAGTTGGCTACGATTTATATGGGATGTAGCGATCACGATTGTAGAAACGAATACATTTCATTCTATCATCTTAACCGATGTAAACTTGTCTACGAAAGTTTATATTCCTTTGTTTTGACCACGTGACTTAACGTTTACGATTGTAGAAAGAGGATCGATACGAATCGTTTGTAACTTGGCTAGGCTTGCAGGTGTACGAATTAAATATATCTGACGTGGCTGTAAAGGCTCCGATCTCCTGATGATAACGACATGTATCTCTAAACTTTAACCGGTTAAAGTTTTTTGGATATTTGTCAAATTTAAAAAATAGCATTGTGAATACATTCCGTGTAGGAATACTGGAGCTATATAATTATCAGGTAACAAACACAAACGGAAAAATAGAGTTAAGAACCTCTTGACAAAGAATCTTATTCTTGGTAAACCGAGAACCTAACGCGTACGAAGTCGCAGGTAACAACTAGTATTATTATAATTTAAAAGTTCCGCAGAGATTAAATAGGTAATAACTATTAGTAGGTAAGTATAAGTATTGTGAGAATCGATAGAATATAAATTAATGAAATCACCAAATCGGGAGTTCAGCAACCTGATCAAATATTAATTAAGTACGTAGCTCAGTAGGTATGTCTACAGCTAGATTTCGACCGCGACTTCGTTCATTTTTATTTCAGGCACAACAAATAATGGTACATTTTGATACAAGTGGAGAAAGTTTGTTATTGCATCCGAGGCGGAATTAACCCCCGAGCCGTAGGCGAGGGTGTTTTTGAGCCGAGAACTGCAATAACAAATGTCCACGTGTACCAAACGACGTTTTTCAATACACTTTTGAAGAAATTAAATAAAAGAACAATAAATATTTTTGTCATGAATTATTAAGAAACTATGATTTTCTTTTCTTTTTTTCCGCGCTTTGCCTTCGCCAGGTTGAAGGAGAAGCAAAGGTATGAAGCCGTTAAACAGCATATTATAAAAAATAGGTTTTTTTTTGTATTTTTGAATTTAAAACACAAAAAAATGTTAATTTGTTTAAAAAAGTAAATATTAGTTTTAAATAATCATGTTTATCTATGATATTCTATTTATAAACACAATTTGATCATTCAAAAAATATTTACGCCGTAAAGATGCATTATTACTTTGCCGAAATAAAAAAAAACATTCACCTCCAACTATAGGCATTGAACCAATTTGGACTAAGATACTTAGTTATCTGTGGCAATTTTCATTCCCGCACACGTGTTGGAAAATGAAAAAAATCGCACACGTGTGAAATACAGTGCATGTTGAACCTAATCATAGTGCGTTATGAACCAGTTTTAAGAATAAGAATTAGAAACTTTTATTTGTAAACATACGTAGTTACACACTGTGTGAGATGTTACAATGTAGAACTTAGATTCTCCATGTTCTGCCGTGAAGCGTACAAATATGAACAGAGAAATTTATTGATTTAAAAAAAAATTTTTTTTAGGAAGTCTTCCATGCAATCATCACGAGGTAAATGCAAAACTAAAATAACAATTAATCAAAACAATATAAAATATAAGAAACATAAAAATAAAACGAAATATATCAATTAATTAGCAAAAGTTAACATAATTCAAGATTAGATGTCGTGTGATACATGAAAAAACAATTAAACAGAGGTCAATTTAAAAATTCATTAAATAATAGGAGATGTCAGATACTAGATAATCATGTCAGTAAAAAAAGTCAAAGATTCAAACATATTTCATAAAAATAATCAAATGTTACCAAGATACACAATCGGATGTCAAAACATTAAATTGCAGTAATAATAAAAAATGTACATGTCAATCATTAAAAATTTTTATTATTTTTTTTTCGTTCAGAAACTCATTTATATTA
Source organism: Xestia rhomboidea (assembly GCA_963853795.1). Taxonomy (NCBI): domain Eukaryota; kingdom Metazoa; phylum Arthropoda; class Insecta; order Lepidoptera; family Noctuidae; genus Xestia; species Xestia rhomboidea. The sequence continues at coordinate 4,570,219 of OY970776.1, read as the reverse complement.
TAGTAGCATCTACTTACGAGAACGTTCTTTATATGTTTTTTGAAAAGGTGAATATTTAATATTTTAATTGATTCTGGTATATGGTCATAAATAGTTGGTGCCATACAAAAAAACCTGTTATGCATCAGCGCTGTTTTGGACTGTCTAGAGCACAACATATTGACGTGTCGTCGACTCCGGTTATTTCTGTCAGACAACTTGGGAAATAAATTCGGGTTGGTTTTAACGAATACTGCAACTTCGAATATGTACTCGTACATACAGGGTAGTGTCATTATTTTACATTTCATAAAAAAAGGTTTACAAGTATCTGTACATTTTAACCCAAACATTGCCCTGATGCACTTTTTTTGGGCTTTAAATATTAGTTCCCTATTGGTTGAGTTTCCCCAAAAAATAATTCCGTATCTTAATATTGAACTCGCCATGCAATGGTATGCTGTAACAATAGCATCCGTACCTATGACTGGCGCAAGTTTATATAAAGCATATGCCGATTTGCTAAGTCTTTTCGCCAAATCTATCGTATGTACCTTCCAATCTAGTCGTTGATCTATGGTTAACCCTAAGAATTTGGTGGTGTCAACTTGATTTATTTTGTTGTTCTCGTAAAGAATGTTCATGGTCAAATTTTTGCGTTGGGTGAATGTCATTAATTTGGTCTTATCAATATTTATCTTAAGGTTATTTTTATTAAACCATTCTATTATTGATTTTATAGTATTAGTAATGTCATTTTCATATATTAGTTTGTCATATTTTAGTTTATCTTTACAGTCAATGGTAACTGTGCTGTCGTCGGCAAATAGTGTCATGTGATGTTCCGTTACTTTTGGCAGGTCATTTATGTAGAGTATAAATAGAGGAGGGCCAAGCACGCTGCCCTGCGGCACACCATATTTGATTATTTTATCACGGGACCTATAGACTCTTTCGCTATTTGTTTTTTGATCCACTTGTGTAATTTCCACATATTGTTTTCGGTTTTTTAGATATGACTCGATAAGTTGTAGGATATTGCCTCTTATTCCGTACGGGTCTAATTTATTAAGTAATATATTGTGATCTACATGGTCAAAGGCTTGAGTCATATCACAGTAAATTGAACATACCGGTATATTTCGGTCAACATTTGCGATTACATTATTTAAAAAATCATATATGGCCATATTAATGGTTTTGTTTTTCCTAAAACCTTTTTGTTCTTCAGCCAATATGTCTTGCTGTACCAAGTATTTATGAATTTGTTCATAAATGTATTTTTCAAATATCTTAGAAAATATAGGAACAAGTGCGATCGGCCCATATGATTCCGTTTTATCTCGATCGTTTTTTTTTTGTAAAGTGGTTTTACAACAGCAGTCTTTAGTTTGGTCGGAAATATACCACGCGATATGCATAAATTTATTATGTGACTTAAAGGCCCGCTAATGCTGTCTGCCACATATTTTATTGCTTCTGTGGATATACCGTCATTTCCTACGCTCCTAGTATTTTTTAAGGATTTGATTATTTGTTTTATATCGTCTTCGTGGCTCGGTGCCATAAACATCGCTTTTTTCGATTTGGTTATATTCGAAGTAGCTCGTATTCCGGTATTAACGACAGGTTTAATCTTGTCAATGAAAAAATCGTTGAAAACATTGGCTATTTCACGGGGATCGGTTATGATTTTGTTTCCAGTTGTTATGTTTGAAATTGTGTTTTTAGGTAATTTTGGTAATGTCGCTTTTGATTTATTTGCTGCAGATTTTATTTTATAAGTATTTTGTGCACGTTTAGTTAACTTAACTATTCGCTTGTAGGTATTATTGTAAGCATTAAGTTTTCTTTTATTTGCCTCATTTCGGTTTAGACGGAAACTCCACAGAAGTGTTCTCTTCTTTTTACTACAGGCTCTTACTCCCCGCGACACCCATTGGGGTCGTTTGTGTAGCCTTATTTTTATTAATTTAAATGGGAAGCACAGACGATAGAACATGGAAAAGGTCTCCAGAAATAGGCTGTAAGCCTTATCTGGTTCATTGCATTCATAAACATTTGAAAAAGACATTTTTTGTAGACATTTTTTAAACTTATTCACATTTTCTGAAATAAAGTCACGTCGTTTTACAAACCAATGACTTATGCGGAAAGTTCTTTGTATGGGACACTTCAATACTTGACACGTGTGATCAGACAAAGCAAATTCAAATACATTAGCTTTGCATTTAGTACCAATATTATGTGCAAAGTTGTCAATACATGTGCTACTTTTTAACCTGGTAGGTTGGTTGATTTCTAACTTAAAATTAAAATTGAGCAGCAGACATTCTAAATCGACGGATATATTGTAATGATAAAAAAATGGAAAAAAGGGGTTTTGTATGATATTATAAATGTGTGGTGTGCTCCAAATAAAAATAATAAGTAAAAGTGAAAATTCGGGCGCCAGGAGTACACACAAAACTATGCCTAGGATAGACTTACCTGCGAGAGCTGGCTTTTAATCTTCAAGCGGGAAGGTATCAATAAAAATCGACCATGAAAGTTACAGATCTATTTTATTACCCGAAGGCTGCTGGTTGGGAGAAAAACACCAGAAAATTCCTTTCTAAAATTAACAGATATGGTTCTAACTAGAGATGTAAAACTAAGATAGAATAATTGTTATTTTATGGCCTGTCATTATTGCACTTTTGAAAATCTAAAATAAGTACCACAAACCATACTAAATTCCGTCGAATAAACTAAACCCGAGGAGTCAAAACATGCTCATCTTGGTGACCTCCGCTGAGATGCCAAGGGCGTCCATGATAACTTTTGGTAGAGGCGAGCGTTCAATTATTTAAGTTGAAGAAGAAAAATATAAGAAGAAGAAGAAACGCCATGGAGCTGTAAACAAACATTAATAATCGTTAGCTGATGTACAGCGTTGATAAAAAATGTGTTCATCAGTAGACGACGCAATCCAAGCAAACATATGTTCAAGTTAAAAGATCCTGAAACAATTAAATATCGGAAACTATAAGCGTCTGTTATGAAAATAACCAAGACATGTGGAACGAACTGGAATTACGAAAAATTCGCTTACCATCAAAAATATATGCTATCCAACCAAGATGTGGGCAAGGGGAATCGGCTACCACATAATTGGGACTAGATGCCGCCCATCTGAAGGTATTCTGCTGGATTTATTTTAGGAGCGCTGCAATTTCGCCATAACCCAAAAATTGACGAGTCAAAAAGTGAGAAATGTCAAAGTGAACTTGACAGCAAAAAATCTGTGTGACCACTACACAAATCCAAGTCAACCAAACAATGAATTTTTTATAAGGCAACACCCAAGCCAAACAGTAAAATAAACGACGAGAATATGCATCCATGTGACGAGCTAAAAAGCCTCGTTACAATATTGCTACGTTTTAACGTGTCAATATTGAAATCACCGCATATTACAATATTTTGGTGTTGTTTCTTTGTTATAAGCAGTAACAATTTTTCCAAGCGGTTGAAAAATGTGGTCAAGTTATTAGTTTTCGGGATTCTGTAAATACAGATGACAATGGTCCGTGACTGGGTTAATTCAATAGCACAACATTCAAATGACTTACTTATTGCTAGTTCCTTTATGTCAGGTAAATCCACCCAACAAAGTCCTTTTCTAACCAAGATACAAGTTCCACCTCGTTTCGATTCTGTTTGACTAAAACACGCAGCTAGGTCAAAGTTGGGAATAGTCAGAAAGTCTTCATAGCCCGATATCATAAAATGTTCAGAGATACACATCACGTCAATATTGATATTCTTCGTGGTCGAGCTCTTCTAGGCACACAGTAAGAGCATCTGCTTTATTTAGGAGTCCTGCTATATTTTGGTGTATAATATGCAAATGGTTGTCATAGAAATAACTGGTTACGCTCCTTAGTTTGGTTAAGCTCCTTTATATTGGTTTGTCTATAAAATAAGTCATATGTTTTTAGTCCCTGAATAAAGTTGTCAATATCTTTGAAAATTGCATGCATGCCATAGTTATTAAGTAATCCACAGCGTTTTGAAAACATCGTATAATCATTTGATAGATTCTTATTAGAGTCCAAAAAGTTTGCATGTTCATGTGTCAATGTGTCTAGATACAGTAGGTTGTTAAATAATTCGACCCTCCAATTGTACATAGTTTTATAGTCATTGAATTTATATGTCGGAGCACAGAGTATAACATTAGTATGTGCGGTTTTTTGTAGGGCCCGACTATACAGTACGAGCTGGAAATAGGGGAGGACCCCTTTCAATATAATACAAAAATCATGGGAGGTAAAATCTTTTAATATGTTTTCTATATCACATAATAACTGTTCGGTTTTACAGTTCGGCATTACATAATGACATAAGTTATTAGAATGTTTACTAAGTGTCGTTTCTGCTATGTTTCTTACTTTGTTCTTGTTGTTCGTACTCAAGATGCATATCTGACAGTCTGTCATTTCTAATTGTAATCTTTGTTTATGTTTAGGATTTGTTATTGTAGCAATTGGTTTACTTTGCTTGTTGTGGGTAGGCGATTTTGTTTTATTTTCCATGTCGGGGGTAGATATTTTCGTTTGTATCTGTAAACAATGCAGAGATTCCGCTTTCAAAAGTACGGCTGATTCGTAATGTTGAGATATTTTGACAGGTGATATCACAGTTTGTGTTGCCTGGTGTGATTTCTGCAAAGAATTGGTTTCTTTGCTTGGGGTAGACTTTCCAGCTTTACTCTTCCTATTCCGATTTGGTGTTAGATTTGTGTTATCTGTTAGACTAAGTTGTTTGTATGTTTCATTGACTTTCAAGCTCTTGTTGAGGTCAGACTTCAAGTGAAAGTTCTCAGTGTTTAGATTCTCAATCTTATGGTTAGCACTCGTCAATTGGTTTGTGAGTTCAATTATTTTCTCATTTTATTTTCGTTTTCGAGGAAGTGTATTGAAAAATATATTATTTCAGTTTTATGGCAATGTGGTTTTTTTCGTCTGTCATCAGTATGTTACACAGCTACGTTCCTTGGAGACACCGGTATGCATAGTCGTAAATTTACTTGAGTCGGACTTGACACGCCTACTTTCCACCCCATTCGACATATTGACATAAACACTTTTCAAATGTCAAGATTTGACATTCTTATAATATTTTAATCAGTCATTAAAAATGTTTTTTATTTATCATATTGAATGAAAAAAACAAAATTAAATTAGTTTTGCACACTACAATTCTTTATTATATCTGCTCAGTTTCAACGCGTGTGTGTGTTTGTAGTACAGTGTAACCAGGGAACATTTTGATCCATTTCATTTGATTGATACATTTTTATTATTCCATTTATGTACTTGAACACAATTATCAACATAGTAACAGAGCGTGATCGAAACAAAACGCATTAACTGGTCGCCGAGCTTAGTTCTTTGATCCGTCTATACATATTTTTGTGTTTCTGCAGCGCACCCGAATCAAAAACTGAAAAATGTAACGTCTAAAAATTTAATGCAAAGAAAATGTCTCACACGAGTCTCATTCCGTCTAATTGGAACATAAAACTACGCAAGTTGGAAATTCGATCGACAACAATTGGAAGCAGGACGCTCAAAGCTGCAAGAATGTAAACGATGTAAACTAACTCTGATTAGTTCACATGGACAAAAGCAATTGCAGAAAGCGAACACAACACAGACTAGAGTTGTTTTAATGTTATAATTAAAAGGAGTAAGTATATAAAGAAGAACTTAGAAAAAACCGAAGATTGAATTCCACATCTGCAAAAATTAAAATTTTGAACTCATTGTTTTGAAAATATGGGAAAGGTTAATTCATTCATGAAAAAAATACATTGATAACCCACCAAAAAGTACTAGGCTAGCATAAGTTCAAGGAGGTGTGTATTTGTAAATTCCGGGTATCTGAGTAGGTGTAGGTACTTACTGTATAATATTGTCACAGTAAACTTGTAATTGAAATACCATCTTCAATTCCTGCTAGCTTAGTACTTGTTTTTGGCTGGATCGCTGCACGAACTGCAGCAGATGCTCGATGGCCTAGTTGATTATTCAATACGCATTGGTCTCAAGGTGAACTTGGACAAAACCCAGGTTATGTTCAAAGAACAAGTCACCCCAGGAGCTATTGTTATCAATGGCGGTCCCCTTGGGCACCTTGGGCAAACTCTGCAGTTTGGTAAGAACAACTTTCCAAGTTGGACTGGGTAGCATTTGGAAAAAAAGTAAAATTATTATATTAAGGATAAAAATAAGATGTAAACAAGGCAGATAGAGGAAAATGACGTCAGCCGCTTTGACAGAAATGGCCGCGAAGTCACGGACGTTTGAACTGTTGTAGAAAATAGTAAAAGTTTAATTGTTTTTGAGCAACAGGCTGTCGTTGAACTTAACTTTTTTTTTTTTCTTAGGTTGATAGTACAGTACTTTATTGATTTAAGTAAAGAAAAAAATACGTGCATATTATTGCAATGGAAAAATGACAATCTTTGGAAGCGGCCTTCACCTTGAGGGCAGTTTCTGTTCCCCAAAAATATAAAGAAGAATATTTATTTATTTAAAACTTTTTTTTCATCGAACTTACTTATGTTTTATTCAAAAAACTGTAAACTAATAGGAAACTAAAGGCTTTTTATTTTTTTATCCCAACACAAGGGCGCCACAGCCGATTTCAATTTTAAATGCGTTAGTAATATTGATTAAGAAAAAAACTCATTTGACCTTTTTGGTTAAGTACTATGCACCAGTTATGTCACTCTGTCATTGACGTTTCTCTAAAAATACTAAAACAAAAAAAAACGCCATTCGGTTTTCTGAAATAAAATTATATTTTTATGTATCATTGCAATTAAAATATACCAATCGGAAAGTCTACTGAGTCGAAAATCTAAATACTGTTAATTTTATATGATTTAATTTTATCTAATTCGTGTTACAATCACTTTATTTTGTTATATCTCGAAATGTATGTAGGTAAATGACCAACAACACCTGAAGTAAATTCATTTACTACTTAATGAGTTTTAAAGACTTTTTTCTTTTTCTTTTCCGCGCACGTTTTCCACAAGTGCAGTAAACAGATTAGAAGTTCGAAGCTTGCACAAATTGAACATGGTATTTCAATAATTAGTTCAATCTTTATTTCAATTATGTATAGTAGACTCCCTTGAATGTATGCAAACCTAGTACTTTCGGTCGCCAAAAGGACGATTTTAGTCAATACATATTAGGTATTAATAAGATAAATTAATTTAGAATAACCTTGTTGTCTCTATTAAAATAGTAAATTTATAATTTGTGGAAAATAAATACAATTTTATTTGCAAATAAAAGCGTTTCACTTTTTGTTATAAGTGTACTTTTCCAACCTCGTGGTCAAGCGTAAACTTTTTAAAACAGATGTCATTTTTTTCACGACTCGACGCAAAGGGTATCGACGTAGGGGGAATGTTTCGTCTAGACATTCATTCACGGTTCTCTTTTACTGTCAGGAAGTCAACGCGTGTTAACAACACAATAAACTTTTCATTTTATAATTTAATCCGTTTATAATTTCAACTAGATACAACCCAAATATCAATCATTCTTTACATTACTATGCATTTGTCATGACCGATGCAGATATCCCTGTAGTAAGGAGAGGGGCTCGGCTACGTTTTGCCCTGGTTATTTAAGAGGGGGCTTAGTTACATGTCGTCACAAAAATGTGGTGGATTCAGGAAAGGCGTTATATGGTTTACAGTAAAAGTGAGGAAATGAACGATTGTGGTTATTAAGGGTTCCAATATAGCCAATAGAAAAAACGAAACCCCGATCCATTGGTGTAATGTCCCCGGTCCATGTGGTTGTAACAGAAAATATCTAAAGGCCGGGTCAAACCGGATGCGTAGCGTGACGTGACGTGTGACGTGACGTGCGCACGCACGTGCGAGCCCTGTCACACCGGCCAAGTCCGGTGCAGCACTGGTCGCGCGCGCACGCATCACTTCACGCAGGTAAATGTTACACGCGCGTGCGAGCCACCTTGTCAGCAGCCATATTGAGTTTAGAGCATTTGGCGAAAAGATGTTTGACAACCGCAGTTCTTCTGATGAAGAAGCGTTGTTGTTGCTACTATGCCATGAATCTTCTGCTGCTACAAAGAGACGTTGGTACCGATTCTCTCCCATAATAATAATTTATAACTTTTATTTTTGTACTCTTTATGTTTGGTGTTGTAGATACACTCATATTTGCGAACTGTTTCTATTAGTTTCTCCTTTAAAATTGTCTCCATTGCGAAAAAAAACACTCGTAAACTATATTCTGTTTGTAAATAAATACAACCTGCCGTGCGTGCGTACGTGCAGCAATGGCCGATGCGTGTGCGTGCGTGCCCGGTCTGGCATCTACCAGGGAGTGCCATATAATACAACGTCATCACTGCAGGCGCGTGTGCGACGTTGCCGATCCTCTACACACGCGCGCGGAGTCGGTTTGTCAGTAGATGCAGCTCTGCGTGCGTGAGTGACGCACGTGCACTCGTCACGCACATCTGGTCTGGCATCTTCCTTACAGTTTCAGACATTACAACTGATGCGTGCACGCGTCACGTCACGCTACGCATCCGGTGTGACCGGGCCTTCATTTATGTATATTGGATATCTGTATAATTATCTTTTCAGCCGAAAGACGTCCATTGCTGGACATAGGCCTCCCCCAAGTGCTCCAGCAATGTGCCCTGCCCACTGTCACTTAAGCATGGCAATTCTTCGGGCTACGTCGGTAACTATGGTTCTCTTGCGGATGTCTTTATTTCTGATTCGATCACTCAAGGAAACTCCGAGCATAGCCCTCTCTATTGCCGTTTGGACTTTAGGCCTTTTGATGAGGCACATTGTGAGCGACCACGTTTCGGTTCCGTATGTGATCATTTGTGTATACACACTGGTCATAGACTTTCGTCTTGAGACACTGCGGTAAGTTGGATGAGAAGATACTACGCAACTACCCGAACGCTGCCCAGCCGAGTCGGATTCGACGATTGACCTCTTTCTCGAAGTTAGACCTACCTAACTGGACCGTTTGTCCCAGGTACCTACACATATAATCGTCTACAATTTCGAGTGTAGAGTTTCCGATCTTGATAGGAGTGGGTGTGACATGGGCATTCAACATGACCTTGGTTTTGTCATGTTCATTTTAAGACCCACTCTTCTATCTGTATATAACTTAGTTGTAATAGTTTTCAAAGTGGTAAAATAAAACTTTGGAAAATATTTTTTTTTAGGTCAGCTCCACTACGTGTGAAGTGGGGTTGAATTTTTTTTTCGTCGTCTGACTCATCGTGTCATTTTGTTTTTCAATGCAAGTCTTTACCCGTTATAAACAAGCAACTACTTCATCTTAGTCACTTTATAGGATTTATTCTAAGGATTTTGTATTTGTTACAAAATTAACCAACAATGTAATAGTCGTTGAACTTGGGTAGTTCAACGACTATTACTGCTAAATGAATAAAGTTATCTTAACCGCTATAGTTTTTTCTTTAAAGTTCATGAAATGCACTATCATCAGGAATTTTTTTAGATTTTTCAAGCCCGCAGTTTAGCTTTTAGAGGGTGGAGACGCCCTATTGGAACAAAAATCGGCACTTTAAAGTTTAATATTTCGTAAATGGAGCATTAAATCGAAAAGTAGTATTAGCAAACCCTAAGTCCTCCCCTAAGTCCAGTAAAAGACCTATTCAACGATAATGAAGAAAAGAAATTCATCCCCACTTCACATGTAGGGGAGCTATCCTAAAAAAATATATTTCCAAAATTTTATTTTACCACTTTGTCGGCGTTATTGATATACACACCTCCACAAAATGACAGCTTTCTAGTACTAACGGTCGCTTAGCAAAACCTCGGACAGACAGACAGACAGACGGACATGACGAAACTATAAGGGTTCCTTGTCAGGACTACGGAACCCTAAAAACAGAATAAATTATCATACGTTTCACAAAGCTGCCGCTAGATGGCGCTGTACCCGCGGGTTCGTTCTATATTGCGATAACGGGCTACTACGGAACCCTACACTGCGCGTGGCCCAACACGCACTTGGCCAGTTTTTTCAAATAAAATGCCACGTTTAGTCAAAAGAGTATTTATTTAATTTAAATAATTCAATACATTAACTCACCATAAATAAAGAAAAGAATAGTTAAAAATGGAGAATGCCCAATTTTCCATGAGTCTGGCTATTTTTATGACTGAATCATTGCTAAAACATAGAAAATGTACAGTCGAGGACTTTAATTAGTGAGCCACTTGCCACTATTCGTATTTTAGCCGTGAAATGAAAATCGGGTTTAGTCGGTAATATTCGTACTCGTGTGTCATGATTTTCAAATATGTATTAATTAATAAGATCTGCTGTGATCTATTTAAACTAATATTATGTAGGCTTTTAAAGATTTTAATAATTCCTTTTATATTTTTGAGAAATGGAAACACTGCCTAACCGTCAATGTGAAGCGACAAGGGGTAGTTTATAAAACATGGCACTCGGCCGAGAGAGGTCAGTTCGTTGAAATAAATTGTGGTGTTAAGACTAATAGTCGAATCTATGCCCGATATCCGATAAATGTTATAATTATTGTATTTTGTATAAACTGTGAAGTAATTTATGGAATAAACTCAAGAGTTGATTGGAGTTACAGTGGTTTTATTACACGTGAATGTACAAAAGTGCAAAATTGGAAAGTAGTGAAAGTGGCTTATCAATTAAAGTTCTCGACTCTACCTGGTCTAGCTTATGTATAAATTAATCATTACGATATTCGATGGTGGTTTTAATAAAACGTGTTGGTAAGCTTTCAGTTATTACTAATCTTAAATCTTGTTAAACTTTGAGCTAGGTCTCTTTTACCGTGTAACTGTGTATAACACGGTAAAAGAGACCTAGCTCAAAGTTTTACAAACACGCACCGAACTATTTGATAGTCAACGGACGTTTGTAAAAGCAGAGAAAGCGTTTTATACCATAGAATAACACTTTTCCACAAATGAATTGCGAATACAAGCACCTGCAATCACCGGCGAAAAAATAGGTAGCAACAAAATGTCTTGAGGATTTTGAGATGTGTTTGGCACATTGGGGAAGATACAGCGCAAACGCTTGCCAAAAAAAAAACAATTTTCTCGAGCAGATCGGCAGCAGCCTTACATTACTGACACGCCAAACGTCCTTTTCATTTGAATTCACTGGGTTTTGGCAAACGTGTAGTTAAAAAGGGATATTGAATGTTACTTTCAATTTTTTTGCCAGTTTTGTGAAAGATACTATTTTAATCACAGTTAGTAACTAAATTACTTACGAAAGGCATGTACAAAACTGCATTCAGAGTGTTACGTTTGTTCCGTACAATGTGTTCTCTTATTTCCCATTAAAAATAGAATGTTCGTAACAGATTGGACACGATTTTGCGACAGTTGCTTACTGGATCCAAAACAACCTGGATGCTAATCCAGGATTAAAATATTACAAAAAAGATGCATGCTTATTTGCTACATAATACAAGATTATTTATAAAAAGAGTTAAGTTACAACTACAGCCTAGTTTGGGTCATTCACGTCAGCCATTACTTTTAGAAATCATAAAGGAATTCAGGTAAAGTAGATACGATTCGCAAATATTTTTCTCTTTAAACGAATCTAAAATCGTTTGGTCTAAATACTCATTAATCACAGACGCACAACTTATGTCACTAGTTGTGTGTGCCATGGGTGCGGTTAGCTGATGTATTGCGACCGGTAGCTGCGAGTGTCGCTGCAACACCTGCGGGGGTGACGGCACGTGCGCAGTCGCGGCGCGCAGCAGCACCAGCTGAGAGCGTAGCGCACGCGCCGGAGGCACGTAAATGCGCGCGCGCTCAACACGCGCCAGTGCGGCTTCTACGAGAGCGCGTGAGTACTGCACCGAGTGCGGCACACGTCCTAACAGAGTCCGCACGTACGCGTCCACCTTCTCTGGCCACGAAGCTGCATCTTTAAGTGCTCCCTCCAGGTCCGCAACGTCGTCGTCGTCACTCACCAACAACTTATACATATGTTTGATAATTCCATCTTCCAGTTGCTCTTTTGTCTTGTATTCTGCGATATTTTGTTCAATCACAGTTTGAACCTGTTCCGGTCCACATCCAAGGCAATATACAGTGCCCGTTAAACCTAAAAAATTTAAATGAACCTCAAAGTTTTGTCAATAATAAATACATTAGAAACACGTACGTTAACTAATACTGCTCACCATGAACCTCAAGTATAGCTGCCATTTCCAACGCCACCAGAACACCACTTTCATAACCCAATAAATAGAAAGTATTTTTCAATCCAGTCTTTTTCAGCAACATCTTAGGATATGAGAAAGTAAGGTTATGTAAGTTATTTTGTGGTCCGTACAAATCGAATTTTCAGAATGAGTTAATTCCTAAGTTCATACGTCAACGTATCTCTGTGCAGTCTCCCGCACGGTCTCCGTCGGGTGGTCGAGGCCCGGCTGCAGCACCAGCGCCGGCAGTTTAAGGCCCTCGCACAGCACGCGGAACCGCTCGTGGTGACCCTCTATGCCCGGCACTATGCATAGATACGTCTGGCTTCCGTCGAATTCGTCTTCACGCTAAAATATTTTAAGACTTATTAGAAAACGATGAATAGTATTTTTAACGGATACACTACATAAGTCAGAAAAACTTTATTCCGAAAGTCACAATTCCGTATTTAAATACCGATTTTCATAATTCAGAATGGTTCACAATTCCGAACATAACAAGTCCGATATATCATTAATCCTATTGTTGAGGATGAGGTCTGTTCCAGGTTGATTAAATGAATCTATCGTTATGGTTTTACATCTATATTGAAAACTTATATTTGTACAGAGTTTCTGGGTTGCACCGCCATGGCTATGGCGGGGGGGGGGTCTGTACTGGATGGTGGATGCGAGGTGAAAAGGAATGAATCAATACAATGCAATGCCTTTTATAGCTGCTGTGAATGAGCAGAATGAATGTATGATGCTGAAGAATGAACGTAGAAGCGCCAGGCGGGCGCTGTGGCCAGTGGACGAACTAGGCGCCGACGATGTGCTGCGCTCACGCAGCGAGTGCAGCCCCTTGTGGAGAGGTGGCGCTAGCGGTAGGCGTGAACATGCCCCCAGCCTTGGAAGCGCTGCTTCCAAAGTGGTTCCCGGCACGGAGTCAGGCTTCGTCGCTCACAGGTTGTGGAGGCAGCGGGCAGATCTTGGAGAAGGCACGTCTGATCGTCCCAGCAGCTGTGTGGATGTCAGCCACTCGAGCTACGCCGTCTCCTCCTGGAAGTATACGCAGCATGCGACCGAGCCGCCACCTTTATGGTGGCAACTGGTCGTCCTTGATAAGGACGAGGCTGCCCAAGGTGATGTCCACCTGCCTGGTCATCCACTTGGTTCGCAGTTGCAGCTCCGAAACGTATTCTGTGGACCAGTGCCGCCAGAAGTGCTGCCGCAGTTGCTCGATGCGTTCGTAGCGTGTCAGACTCGAACTTGGCTGGTCTGGAACATTCCTTGAAGGTGGCGACGTTAACGGTCGGCCAATGAGGAAGTGTGAGGGGGTGAGGGGGGTAAGGTCAGAAAGGTCTGAGGAAAGAGGTGATATTGGACGGGAATTTAAGACAGCTTCGATTTGTGTCAAAGCCGTGGAAAATTCCTCGTACGTTAGTCGCGCGTTACCTACTATGCGTCTCAGGTGATACTTGCATGATTTCACCCCGCCCTCCCATAGACCGCCAAAATGTGGGGAATAAGGAGGAATAAATCGGAATTCAATGCTATTATTGGAAGCGTAATTAATGATGGCTTCCGATTCCTTCTCTAAGAATAAAGGAAACTCCTTTTCCGCGCCCACGAAATTTCTACCATTATCAGAAAAGATAGTGCGAGGCGTACCTCGCCTGACACGGTGGAGCACACGGTGGAGGTGTGCCCCGCTTGGGCGGAGCACCGCCGTGTCCTCGTAACGGCGATTGGCGGCGGCGACCTCTCGCTCCCGGCCTTGGTTCAATCCATGGTCCGGAGCGAGACGGAATGGGACGCCGTCACCTCCTTCTGCGAAGCAGTCATGCTAGCGAAGGAGGTGGCGGAACAGGACAGGGAGAGATCCTCACGTCCCGGCCGCCGCGGGAGACGCCCCGGGCGTCGGGGGCCACTTGGTGGCTTCCGGCCACCGTAGGCGCGGGCCTGTGGACGGGGAGCTATGGGCTAGCTCGCCGTCCGTTTGTCTCATGACGACAGGCCGTGTCGACGGCGCGTTCGTGTTCCACGCGCGCCTCAAAGAGAGTCAGCAATAGTGAAGGGGTCCGCAAGGACCGAAGCCTGCCGGGGCTGCGGGACTATTCGAAAGAGATACCGTGGCCCCGGAACACAAAGGGCGATGAAGGAACATGGATGGGTTTTAGTCAGTAAAAGTCTGACACTCCCTCCTGCTCAGCCCAGAGCGGGAGAAGTCATTTGATGATTTCCCATTCGAAAAAAAAAAAAAAAAAAAAAAGGCGTACCTCGCCTACTAAGGAAACGTTTTAATGCTAAAATATAGTCGTTTGTGGATAAACTAGTGACGAGTTCCAAATGCATGGCTCTAGTTGCAAAACAAATGAAAAGACAAATGTATGCTTTAGTGAGTCTAGAACCTCTGCCCTTTCTGGATAATATGAAAACTGGCCCCGCATAGTCTACACCGGTTCGCATAAACGGGTAGCCAGGTTCTAAGCGCTCGGGAGGTAAGTTGCCCATGATAGGTGATAATGTCTTACCCCGATTACGTGTGCACGTTACACATTCGTGTACTATTTTTCTAGCGAGATTTCTAGCGTTTAACGGCCACCAACATTCACGCATGGTAGCTAATAGAAGTTGAGGCCCGGCATGTAATAATCGTACATGCTCGTATTTAAATAAACTAATTGTAAAAGGGTGCTTACTACACAATAAAATCGGATGTTTCTTATCGTAAGCAAAATCGGACGAATTACACAATCTATCTCCAACCCGAATTATTTTATGTTCATCAATAAAAACATTTAGACTTGAAATCCTATTATATTGTTTACAACTTCGCTTGATAGGAATTTGAGCGACTAAGTTATTTAAAACATCTGGAAAGGAATTCCTTTGCACGAGTATAATTAACATTCTTTGCGCGGCGTTCAACTCGTCGACCGATAAGAAACCTGTTTGGCGACTGGCTCGGTCAGCTGAGTTGAGGCGTGAGTTATTTATGAATCTAAGTACGTAGCTACCTATTCGTATGAGTTTAGTAAATGACGCGTATTTATCGAAATTGATTATGTTTTCGTGTTGAATATTTGATAGGCAGGTTTGTTTGTGTTTTAAATCTGGTAAGTTACATACTTCGGAATTATCGCGTTTAGTTTGCTCGAAGTAATGTAAACGATTATGTAAATAAGACGGACCGTACCACCAAAGTTCGTTATCTTTTAACAAATCTAGGCTACAACCTCTAGATAGCAGATCAGCTGGGTTGTCCTTACTGCTTACATGTAACCACACTGAATCGCCTGTGAGTTCATTTATTTCAGTTACTCGGTTTTGTACGAACGTTTTTAGTAAATGTGGTGACATTTTAATCCAACCCATGACTATTGTGGAGTCCGTCCAAAAATATACTTTACTGAACTGCAGCCTAAGAGATTCAACCATTTTTTTATATAATTTAGCTCCTATCAACGCGCCACATAGTTCCAAACGAGGGATACTAATCGTTTTCAAGGGTGCGACCTTACTTTTTGCACACAACAACAGAACGGTTGCGTCACCGTTATCGCTATATGTACGTAGATAAGCACACGCGCCATATGCGTCTTGAGAAGCGTCGGTGAATATATGAAGCTCTGTGTATTGAGTATGATCACCCTTCACGTGTCGAGGGATGCGAATATCCTTTAGAAATCTTAACGAAAAAATAAAATGTTTCCAAATGTTAGCAATTTCCTGAGAGACCGAAGTATCCCAGTCAATTTTACTCAGCCATAATTTTTGTAGAATCATTTTTGAAATTATGACTGCAGGTGAAAGAAGACCTAATGGATCGTATATTTGTGATATTACTGATAACATTACTCGCTTAGTTAAATATGAATTATTGTCATAGTTATCAATATTTGTAACGAAGTGTAGCTCATCGCTAGTGTTGTGCCAACCCAGTCCAAGTGTCTTGGTTTGCGCATGTTCACCTATGAAACGTTCTGTGGCTTTATTTTTAGATGCATCTAAGTTAAAGGTCCACTTGCGCAAAGGAAAACACCCCGACTGGAGCAAGTCTGACGTTTTTTGACATATTCGAATCAATCTATTTAGATCATCATCACCGGTGATGAGATCGTCCACAAATATGTCCTCCATGATGACACGAGCGATGACGTCATCTTCGCATTCTAATGCTAACTGTCTAATACAGCGCATGCTTAAGTATGGAGCTCGCGTGAACTGAAACGAAACACAGCTTTAACACAAATCGAAACTAGTGAATGGGTGTGATGGGGGACGGACGGGACGGGAACAGAGACCTGACCGTTTCTTACGCTTTCGCCTTTTCCTCTTCTCTTGAAATAATTGCTGGGTCACTGGACCGGTTGTGATGATTGCTGCACTCGGTCGATCGTCTTCACAGCCAGCTATCGTCTTCAGCGCCCGGCTCCAGTCCGAGTCGAAGTTCCGCAACGTGCCAGCAACGTGGTCGGCACCGTGTATGTGGAGTCTTCTTCCGGATGATATGATTGATAATGAATGATGAATTCGTCTCGTGGGACCAAAATGAATCTGGCTCGAATGACCAAAATGTTGAGGATGAGGTCTGTTCCCGGTTGATTAAATGAATCTATCGTTATGGTTTTACATCTATATTGAAAACTTATGTTTGTACAGAGTTTCTGGGTTGCACCGCCATGGCTATGGCGGGGGGGGGGTCTGTACTGGATGGTGGATGCGAGGTGAAAAGGAATGAATCTATACAATGCAATGCCTTTTATAGCTGCTGTGAATGAGCAGAATGAATGTATGATGCTGAAGAATGAACGTAGAAGCGCCAGGCGGGTGCTGTGGCCAGTGGACGAACTAGGCGCCGACGATGTGCTGCGCTCACGCAGCGAGTGCAGCCCCTTGTGGAGAGGTGGCGCTAGCGGTAGGCGTGAACACCTATTTTCATATTTCCTAGCTTTCAATATTCCGAACGTTCATAATTACTTTTCTCAAAATACCGACTTCAATACTTATTGATATACATATACAAAACATTATAAATACGAACAATATTTTTATTTTTATTTTTTTTTACCTACATGTTGTTAATTACGCGGCAGGGGCATTATTAAGGGGCAAATTTTTCATTATTTTTGGGATAGGACGCACCGTTTTCGAGATCTAAACAAATTTAGAACCTGCTACGACTCCAGGACGCGCGCTCGCTACGCTCGCATTTTACATTACTGACCCACTTTCTGTCACAAAAGTCGTCGTCGCACCGCTGGTTTTGGCCTACGCTCCTCATGCCAGCTAGCTTTTTAAATTAACTTAACTTTTACGACAATTTTAACAGTTTATTCTAAGGGGCCGTCTCCACGAGCGAGAGAATCGCGGCGATATTATTGTCGTGCCAAGTATTTCTACAACACGCGTCTAATACTCATGAAAATGAACAACTTTTACTATGGGACCGACTATGAAATCTCGAAAAAAATATCAGATGCTGCCTAAATTTTTTCGAGATTTCATAGTCGGTCCCATAGTAATTAGTTGTTTGTTTTCATGAGTACTAGACGCCCTTAAAGTAATTAAAATGACTAAATATAGTGTTGTATAGGTACACTCTCTTAGGATCCATCTCCACGAGCGAGAGAATCACGACGTAGAGAATGTATGGCACGACAATAATATCGCCGCGATTCTCTCGCTCGTGGAGACGGCCTCTAAGTATCGGAGTATCGTTTTTCGGACTAACGATCCATCGAACATTTGATTCTTCGGGCATATGAAAATCGGACAGCAAAAGATTCGTATTTATGACTTTCGGAATTAAGAATTTCGAGATTACAATAATAGACATTACAATTTTTAGGAATTATGAAATTCGGACTTTTGATAATCGGGATATCGAAATGCATAATTTTGTTTTTCGAAATTTTTGAGTGTTCCCATTTTTTCACGATGAGGCTGAAAAAAAGATTAATAAGTACTTGGATACTGGCATGAAATTTTGAAGATGATAACAATACTGCTACAACTCTCTAGTTATTGATATAATTATAACGCATCAAGTAATATAACTTAACTTCTGTAATTCCTGAAGGGTTTAACAGAGGTGTACGTAATTATAGTCAACAGACTTTTCGCCAGCTATGTTTAAGTCCCTTGGAGAGGGGACGAACCTTTTGCCATCAACTGGGCAAAAATCGAGACTCGCTGACTGCTACTGAGAAATTACAGATGGAAAATCCCAACAACACTCTGCCTGACCGGGACTTACACTCAACAGTCGCGCTTGCGACAAACGAGGCAGTCAAATAAGCCTCCACAAGAATTATATCAACAATCAGCAAAAGATAATGAAAAAATGCATACGTAAACGGTCCCTTCGCAAAGCCGTCAACCAAGCATTACGTACTAAGTAACTTTACGCAAAAATTATTGCTGGGAAACGACTTTTTTTGGGGTGAAAAATCACGTTTTACATTAGAAATCAAAGTAACGTACTCAAAACATTGTTTGAATTGTTGGATGGATTGAATAGTACGGAGGTCGTGAAGGTGTTTAAAGTAAAAATCTTTAATTAAAAGCATGTATTTAAAAAAGAACTTGTGAAAAAGTAGGAGCTGTGACCCCCAATACCTCCGTAACTAAAAGGTTCCCGGGTATGGTCTAGAACAAAAAAATATCGCAATGACGGTGAGGACAAGTGCCTTTCGGCTTCGTTAAGGGTCTTGTTACACCCTTTATGTACCTGTCGGATCCGGTCATGTGTACGGGCTTGGCAGTGGTGACATCGCGCGACCTACTTTCCGATGTTAACAGCTCGCAGCGAGGACGACATTCTGGGTCTGATCGCAGCGGAGTTGAGACGTCTTGCAACTGTACCCGATTCATTGTGCCCCGTGTTAAAGTGTAATTTCAAGTAATTTGTTCGTTTAATATAAACAATGTATCGCATCCAGTGTGCTTTCATAGCACGAAATCCATCTTCTGTCCATATAATGCTCGAGCTAACGGAATAAATCCTGACAACCCGACATAGGTACCTATATTATAGAAATACGAATGAATAATACTATTTACCGAAACGGGATTAGTTATTGTAGGCATGCATACTATTTCTGAAGTCGCCAGTAGTTCGTCCGTGTCCACGTAAGATATGAATGTCGCTATGCCTTTAACATCTTCAAATGCGTTTACTGTTTTATCCAAATTCAGTATTCTGTTGGTCAAAGGAACCCGTTAATTTCATATAATTTGCGAGATTTTTTACAGTAAGTAATACCTATAAAAAACTCACGTTTCTACTGTTAGCAATAGTATCTCTTGTTCTGTGAACTCAACGTTATGGTGAATTCTCAAATGACTAGCAACCAATAGTAATTTATCATCTTGAATTCCAAGTTCTTCTAAAGTAGTAGTTTTTGGCGTTTTCCTCGTCAAACTTATATCTGGGAACCAAACATATTATAATTATCACAAAACTGAACTATCAACTATCATTAAACTGTTACGGTTTGATCTTTTTGATTTTGATTTTAAATTTAGTTCTTGACTTAATTTTGTGCTTTATAAAAATGTGATATCTAAACCGGAGAGGTGATCTGTATCACAGGACCTTCCTACCACAGACACCTTTCCCTATCTAAGATTGTGCATAATGTAACCAGCGCCTGTAATTCCTGTCGATAAAAATAAGATTTTATGATTATGACAATTTTTCTTCATACTAGTAACTAGTTAATCTGTACAATAAAACATTAATAAATGAATGTTACTGACCAGCCAATTCAGCAAGTTGCTCCAGCAAATCGGGTTGTCGCTTATGTGTTCTCTGTACAAGCACCAAGGTGTCCACACCGCAGAGTGCACGCTCCACCGCGTCGCTTGTGTCAGCAGGACTCGACGCCTGATGGATTTCAATAAGGTTGTTATTGTGTCCAGTTTTTAGTCGTTTTGTTGTTGACGGTCCATCAATTTTGGATGATCTACTCAAATAATAACTAAAAGACATGTAGGGTAAAAAATAAGTGCTCAGAGGAACTTTACCAAGCATTCGAATAGGTTCAACTCGACACAAATCCCAGGAAATCTAGCTAAAGTCATTTGATCGTACATTACTTACGTCGCTCGTTCTTATTTCATGGATGAAGCAGCTAAAATGTAAGTTTCTTAACTGTCATGGTCACTAACATTTATCATTAACACTACAAACGGAATATTTAATATATTTATTGTTTGTTGTGAGTTCCCGATATTTCGGCACTGTTGCAAGCACCATTATCGCGGATAAACTGGACGTATCTAAATATCCCGTTTCTAGTGTTAACGATCACCTACAATGTATCAAAAAAAGAGTAATAATTGAACTGAATTTAAATAACAAAATGGCACAAGGCTCTGAAGCAAGCCCTTTTTATTTTACACTGTCAAAGTATTATATAGGTAACCCCAGAATCTAAAATCTGTCTGGTATTAAGTTTATTTATGTATTTGCAAAACTTTCAAAACGGCATTTTTTCTAAATCAATGAAGAACATTTTTATGATGCCAATATTACGTACGTTCTTTAGTTGAGGCAGAGTTATCAATTTAGCTGGTAATTTATTTTGAACACGAGAAAGACACGTTGTTTTTCCAAGCATAGTCTCACCAACATTTATAACCGCAAAGCATCTAAAAAATAAAAAAACATTTAAAATTCATTCTAAATGTAAACAAGCGAAAAATTATAATTATACGAACAGCTGATACTGTTACCTTAAATTTGGGCAAAATCTTCTCGAAACTGCATCGAGGTGAACAAATAAAGTTTCTTGATACATTTGATCATCATTAGTTGTGATATATATGCTTTGAATAGAACCCAATTTAGTAGCATCTTTGAGTAATTCTACTATATCAGTTTCATTGTTAAAGTTTTGAGACGATATTTGGATTTGTACACCGATCTTCTGCCAAATCCTGAAAGATTAATTATGTATATACTTAGGTTAAATAATTTATAATCACTGCAAAATCGAAAAGTACTGCTTTTTAGGTTTATATGTTAGCTTATAATTAACGATAACGATATTGAATTAAGTCATTTGTTTACCGTAATTTAAACTGGAACTTTGCAGTTGTATGCGCTTTGCTATGAACATGTAATTTCCTCGCACCACGAGCAACTAGTTTGTCGACCATCTGGAGTCCAAAACTATCTTCATTCAGTACTACAACTTGGGTGTGGTTAGGATTGCAAGATATTCTGTAAGTAATATAATCATATTAAAAATGAAAATAGAGATAGTGCTACTTTAAAAAAAAGAATTTGTAGTGTTGTAATTGTACAACAAAAAACACAACCCTGGCAGTCGGGTAAAAAGGATGTCTCTTCACCTATGCTGCGCTTGCGTTGAATGGCCTTTCATCTTTAGCAGTACTCTGCCGCGGTGCCTGCTGGCCGCGAGCAGTCGGAAGGCGCGCGCGACATCGTGCGGCGCGTACGACACGCGCGACAGCGGGCGCACGTACCCGCAGGCAATACCCTCGCTCAACCTCACCTGTAACTCCTGTAGATTCGAGCAAATGTTTAAATGATATGCTCAATGATATAGCCTCTGTAATGTTGTACGTGATCGCTAACATATTTTAATCGTAGCTGCAAACAGGAAAATATAACATCAAATAACTATTTATGCTCGCGGCTTGGAGGATGGGAAATCATCAAATGACTTCTCCCGCTCTGGGCGGAGCAGGAGGGAGTGTCAGACTTTTACTGACTAAAACCCATCCATGTTCCTTCCTCGCCCTTTGTGTTCCGGGGCCACGGTATCTGTTTCGAATAGTCCCGCAGCCCCGGATGCTCGCGGCTGAAGGTACTTTTAGTTGGCGATATTGGAATCATTATTAAAATGCCGTCGCAAAACTCGCGCACGGAACTGGTTGTGGGTGAATGATTTCCCTCTCCATACCGCACGCCTAATGCTCGCGGTTCACCAAACGGCTCGAGGAACAAAATGAAGGTCTCGACCGGCGCGGCGGGGGGGGAGCACTTCGCACTAAACATCGGCAGAGTGATCGTGTGTGCACAATATTTAACTTTACCTCTGCCAACCTACTTATCGTTATTGCCTTGAACATACTTATAAAAATTGCCATCCATACTATTTTACCTGTTGTACAAATAATTAAATTCAGTGTAACCCCGATCGGGTGAGTGTGGCAAAACATTTATTAACTAGATTTAAGTATTCGTTGCATGACCTGCCAAAAATTCCGCTTTGCAATAGTGCCAACTTAGGACACCTGTATTATGCCTGCCGGGACTGCGGGACTGTTCGCAAGAGATACCGTGGCCCCGGAACACAAAAGGCGATGAAGAAACATGGATGGGCTTTAGTCAGTAAAAGTCTGACACTCCCTCCTGCTCCGCCCAGAGCGGGAGGAGTCATTTGATGCTTTCCCATCCGAAAAAAAAAGACACCTGTATTGTTAATCTTATTAAATTAGTGAACGGATTCATCAACGGTGATTGCTATTTTAAACACCTAGTTATTTTCTTCTTTTATTTCCACCGAATGTCCGTAACATTGGTGTAACGGGACATGACGGTTACTTTTAAATTATCTTTCACCTTTCATGTATTTAGTTCCTTGTTCAATCTAGTTAGGTGAATTGTAGTCAATCGTTGTGTTGTAATTTTCTGTAAATCATACTTGTTATTTTTCATCTACCTCTCATTACAAGAAATCCTTTTTCTGTTTCATCATGCTTTTAAATTGTACCACGCTGCTTAGACTGCTTCATATTGATGGCTAATTGATGCTAGAACACCACCTTCCACCGTAGATTCCACGTTCGACGGTTGTCGGGATGTCGCAGTCAGTAGTACGAATTCGGTAATTTTCTAAAATGCCCAATTCGGGATATTCCAGGGTCCTTCCGTACCGAACAGCTTTTGATTAGCTGCCGCTGCAGGGACTGTGGCTGGACAACCCTGCATGCCAGCGCTACCCACAGACTGGAAGACCGACCCACTATCTGGCTACTACCTACCTACGTTCTGGAACTTCAGGATAGTGGTTTTATTTTTAGGCGGTCTAGAACCCAACACGAGCTCGATATCGAGAACGCACGCCAGTCTTCTACTGGGGTGATTATAGGAATCTACCTACATTTAATATTTTTATGATTAAATTTTGGTTGTTACTCACTCTTCCGAGTTTCATTTAGCGGCTGAGCCCTAACCGTTACACCTCCCAAGCCCATTTCCTCCTCAAATTCGTCGAAGTAGTTACACTAGCGTGTTTTTTTAAACTATTATTTATTTTTGCTTTTTTATTTTTACCGATGATAATTTTGTAATACTTAACGAATAATGACGTGGCACAAGACACTTGAAATATGAAAAAAAATCGTTAATCCTGAAGATTCATCATCTATCTAGCCTTTTCCCAACTATGTTGGGGTCGCCTCCAGTCTAACCGGATTCAGCTGAATGCCAGTATTTTACATGGAGTGACTGCCTATCTGTCAGTCTCTGTTAATCCTAAAGATTCTGATCAGGATAATCGGACAAACTTATTAAATGATTGTATTGTCACCGGTCCTTGATAAGTTTGCGCAGTTACAATTCAATCCGACGTTTTGAAGTGGGTAAAAATCACGTTCAAAGAGCCTGGCACATAGATACATACCAAGCTAATAAAAGCGTGTTAATAATATTTAAGGTCCCATTAAAATAGTTGGAAAATTTTTAGCACAGTGTTCAGTACTTCTAACCAAAGATATCCAAGCAACAAAAAAACACTGATTAAAGTGATTTTATTTTGCGCGTAATTACCTACAATCTTCTACATATCCTAACAACACTATCCTAAAAAGGTGATGTTTAGTCAACTGAAACTTACCATGGTTAAATGCAGAATTATATTAACAGAACTGACTAGGTACCTACTTACGAGAACGCGCCCTTAATGGATTTTTTATAATTTTAGGTCGAAATAAAATCACTCTATTCAGTGTTTTTTTTTTTTTGCGTGTCCACGCAAAAAAAAAGTCTTTGGATGGTTTCGTCTCGAAGATGTACCCATGATTTTGAGTTTAACTAATTCATGCAACGCATGAAGCGTCACCATTTTTCTTTCAGCCAGTATAATTAAGAACTAATAAATGGCGACTCAACCGATGCAATAGTTAAGCTCGTAAAAGGGCTTCACCTTCTTGCCTATGGCAGTGCCGTCTGGTTAGCTTGATATTTAACACTAGGTATTTGAAACTATGTCCCTAGTTTTACTCGAGTGACCCAGAAGGAGGATTATAATGTTTTTAGCGTGCATGTATGTATGTGGGTATACAGGATGGAATTATTCAACCTCACTTAAAGGGGGAGGTTCTTTCAATACGGGAGATAACAAATTTTAATCAAAGTGAACATTGCGTTATTTTTAAAAACATAAACAAATTTGCATTAAAAGAGTTTCGAGATTTCGGCTACTCGGAACTTCTAAACGAAAGAACCGATTTGGAAAGGGTTTTTTTAGTTCCGTCATAGTGGCGCAAGTTAATGGCTACATAAAAAATTAAAATACAAAGAAATAAAGCTGCTTTTGGGCGCCATATTGCGAAAAGACAAACTTTAAAAAAAATAGTATAATAAGATAAGTTAAATCGTTTGCGAAATCTTTCACATTACTAAACTAAAATGGTTTTTTATCACTTTTTTATAGGTACTTACTTTCATTTCCTCGGGAGTTTCAAATATTGTTGAGAAATCGACAGTAGTATATTGTCTTCCTCTAGTTAGGTTGTACATTCCATATTCAAATTCTTCGTCATGATTGTGAAGTTGCGAAACATCAAAACATGTGCCCGCGAAACCAACACAGTTAAGTGTATTCTAAAAAACGGAAATACTCCAATTTACATAGCTATTGTTAATAACCTCATTATCGTCATAATGAGGTTATTAACAATAGCTATATACAACTAATAATAAATATAACGTGGTACACACCTTCTTCAAGGCTCCCCTAACTGAGCTTATAACAACTAAACAACCGTTCCCTTTAGTTGCGTTACGAATCATATCTACGAAACTGTGATCACGAGAATTACCGATATGATCAGCTGGAAACATATCAAAGATAAATAATTATAGTGACTATGGATATGTATACAGGGTGTTAAAGTAGTCGCGTGCTATAGTTTAGGGGTGAGTTCAGTATCGCTAAAGGAACCTGTAAAAAATAAATAATAAATCCAAAATATACGTAAATAGTTGATTATCACTTGTATACCTTTCAACTCCGGGAATAGTTTATGTAAGAAACGTTTTTTCCGAATGTCACTAACGGTCGTGTATACTTCACAGCCGTGAGCAAGGAGTATGGACAACACAGCCTGGCCCAAAGCTCCAGCCCCTCCATGGACTAACACAGAGACATCAGGAGTCAGCTCCTTGCAATATTTGGTGCCCTACAACGAATCGGGATTTAATTTGATTCCTTAATTATTAAAATCCTTACATTGATCTCGCCTGATGGGATTATGGAACGAATTAGGTCTACAAAGAGACGATCATGCCAGATAATGACCGTTTAATGACAGGTATAAGTTATAGGGAACGCAGAGAGTTCCACACTGTATAATAAATGTGGCAGACATGTGCTGAGTGCGACTTGCCAGTTGTGGAAGCGTGGATGAGATCCTCCCCTCACGGTACGCGGAAGAAGTTTAAGAACGAACGTATGAACAAAATGATTGCTCCTAGCAGCCTGAGTGTATACTCACGAGACAGTAGAGTGCGTGTGCGTAGGCGAGCGGCACGGTGGCGGCGTCCTCGAGGCTCCAGTGCGCCGGCACCGGCCACAGCAGCTCCGGCTGCGCGCGCACCACGCCACCACAGGCGCCGCTGCGCACCAGGCCCATCACACGCGTGCCACTGTCATATAACACAAGTATCCCAGCTCTTTTAAAACATTTTTTTCTCGAATCTTGTAAAATCACGTCAAAACAATATGATGACCTCAGGCCACAAGTTATGCGACGCAACTAGTGTAAAGCAACACGCATGTGTGATTTATTTTGATCGCAGCGTAAGTCTCGTCACGTCGCAAACCACGTCGTGGTTACTCGCAGCATACTCTAAGCAATTTCTTTCATTTGTTTTCTTCGCATGTGCAGTCACTACACTTGAGCGTGTAGCTCATGGCCTAACAGTAAGGGCACCGGCGCACTCCGCCAGCCACTCCGATATATTTTATTTTAACAAACTGACTGCCCCTTAATTCGGTCGTAGCAGCCTGAATGCCGCAGACAGGCTGCCAAGTGCGCGAGTTTCCTGCAGCTTATGTACGACGTCTTTTTAACAGACTTGTAACAATTAGAAAAGACATCTTAACCATCATGAGGTCAACGTCATCTTATGACAAATAGTAGTAACTAGCTGACCCGTGCAACTTTGTCTGCGTCACATAAGAGAAAGAAAGGGTTCGAGAGAGTGTGAGTCAACCTTAAAAGAGAGACATAGGATATCGCGGACTTTTTTTGGAACTTTTTAAGACGAACAATTCCGTCATACATGACTGTTGCGTAACTTTAACCGTTTACACAACGCTACGTGCGTTGCATAAACCGTTAAAGTTGCACGCTACCACTAAAAACTTAACACCATAGCCATGCGATCTCGAATAACTAAACCTCGAAAAGTCATTGTAAAAAGTATTTATTTATTTAACAATCAACCAAATCAAACATATATATAAATTAACGTTCGTTTTGGTTTATTGTTAATAAACCAAAACAAACATTAATTGAGAAAAAAAAACATTTGTCATATTTTGTTGTTTTGAGGTTGAAATGAATAGACTTTTTACGATGACTTTTCGAGGTTAAGTGTTTAGAATAGGTGAAATTAGAGATTTAGTTATTCGAGATCCCATGGCTGCGGCGTATGGTTTTTCGTGGTAGCGTGCATTCGTTGTTAAGTGTTTCGTATTCGTGAACTTACGGGGACGTGATCTTCGGTGTTTCACTTTTCGAAATCACGTATCACACTCTTGTGTGTGTCTTCATACCCCCAAACTCCCTAAATTCTTTAATTAATCAATTTTAGAATTTCATAATCAATTCGGGTTGTACTCTGCTTGTAATAATACAATTAAATCTATATTCAAAAGACACGTGGCACCATCTATTATCATAAGAACCTTATTGTTGTTTTCCTCGGTAACAGTACTCTTTTATGGTTGAAAGGTACGCTATGTCCGTTTCTGTTCACGTGACAACGCATATGCAAAATTTCAGGATTATCGGTTCAGTAGATCAGGCGTGAAAAGGTAACAAACAAACTTACTTTCGCATTTGTAATATTAGTTAAAAAATATATAATATTAGACAAATAAAAGTCACCGACTTCCGAGCACGGCAATTTTTGGTGTTTTTAGGGTACCTCAAAAGGAAAAAACGAAACCCTTATAAGATCACTTTCTTGTCCGTTTGTCTGTCCGTCTGTCTGTCGGTCTGTCACCACCGATTTTCTCAGGAACGCATGGACTTACCAAGTTGAAATTTATAACTTATACTGAGGTTTATCCCTATTATGTGTATAAAAATCAAGGTCCTGAGTCAACACGATAAAAAGATATGGGCAAATTTAGATTTTCGCGAAAACTTGTAAGTACCAAAATTTACCTTAATTTTCAACTTTTTTTATTTTTCGGACTTTTCTATTTACATGTGCTGTAACAAAAATTGACAATTCTAGGTCAACCGGAAGTACCCTATAGGTTTTGGGTCGAAAATCTATTTATAGATTTTCGACCCAAAACCTATAGGGTAGGTAGTTCCCGTTGACCTAGAATCACGAAATTTGGTAAAAAGCAAGGTCTTACAGCAGATGTAAAGAGAAAAGTCTGAAAACCTGTAGTGTGAAAGTAAAGTCTGAAAGTCTGTAAATATGTAGTTGAATAACAAAAAAAAAGTGATTTTACTATTACAAACTTATTATTAGCGGTTGGAGCCGTTTCTAGGGATCGAACAGCAAAGTTAAGTTTGTCCTTTAAAAAGTTTGTACTGAACTCTCGGTGCGCTAGTCCGACTCGCTCTTGGCCGGTTTTTTTCTAATGCGGTTGTTGTTCTTGCAAAAACTATTTTTATCCTAAATTGATTTTAGCATTTCCCATCACCTGTATTCAAATATGTATTACCTCTCTGTTGTCCCACTGAAATCCATGCCATAATTGTTTTCTCCACCATTGTTTGATGATATTTTTCCGATTGCTTTTTTAATGTCGGTGTTGGACAACCCGGCGTAATGGACCTGAAAATGATAAAATATTATGAAAAAGTTTCAAAATAAATAATGGGTAAAAAGAGACCCTCTACGAACCCGAGAGGTGCTAGTTCTCACCGTCAGTGAGATATTTTTTTTTTGTTTTGGTCCATGCCTAGAAACATTCTTATTACCTACGGAGATATTGGAGGTCAAAGTTTCAACTTTTCAACGAGTTCTTAATTTTTTTAACTTTAATTCAAATACCTTCCTGTACTATTCAATGCATCGATAGGAGTAAGCACAGTGTTTTGAGTGCTAATTGAGTCGCAACGTAAAGCGTGATTTATCACCCAAAAAAAGCCTACCAGCCTACCTATCCAGCAATTTTTTTTTGCGTAGAGTAGTCACTTAGTTCGATGTTCAGAATGCTTAGTTGACGGCTTCGTGAAGGGTCCGTTTACTCCTTGTATTTTTGAAAAATTTAAACATGAAAATGTACTATTATAATATAAATCTAAACCAATCTAATGAGCGGAAAAGATATATTTATAACACATTTAACACGTTTTTTTTTCAAAGGGTCTCTTATTTCACCAATTTCAATATCGTAATGTATCTCATTACGTACTTGTGCTGTAAAGTAAAATGCACGGTTTATACTTTTTTAAATCTTAGCAAAGAGTTTTTATGTCAGAAAAGTGGTCAACATTTTATGAATAAAATTAACTTTGGGAGATGAAATATAATAAATAAACATTTAATTCTTTAATTTAATTAATTTTGACAATAAATTACAACCATTTATCTGTAAAAAAAAAAAACACAAAAATATTAATTTACTTTATTAGTAATACTGGCTGTTTTTTGTGTCTTTTCCTTAAAAAGAAGCGCTGATGCGCGCGCCTCGCTAATTTGTGAACAAGTAAAAATTATTCCGCGCGCTTTTTCTTTTTGCTGTATTGTTTTGATTTGTTTTATTTATTTCCTCGCAAATATGTTATAAAACGTCGTATGACATACGTGCGCATTGATAATTACAGCCTCTGCTTTTTTATCGCCCTCGCCTACGGCTCGGGCAAGCAATATCGCCTCGGCTGTAATTTTCAACTTACCGCACTTATATCATAATGTACTATTACAAATAAATATTAATTTTGTTCGTATTTTGCTGTTCCTTTCTATATATCTGTTAAGTGTACAAAAATTATGTAATACTAGTAAGTACGTAATGAGGTACATTACGATATTGAAATTTGTGAAATAAGAGACCCTTTACGAGCAAATGTGTTATAAAAAACGTTACAATGACTATATTAACTCAGTTGAAGAAAATATTAATAAAAACGTTAAATACTTATGGACTTACATTTCAAATCGTAAAGCTAATGCTGGCATACCTTCCACAGTTTCTTATGAAGGCCATAACTCGAGTGATCCTACTGAAATTTGCAATATGTTCTCGGAATTCTTTCATTCAGTCTACGAACACCCCACGTTTGACAAAAGTACTTGGTTACCTCCGCAATTGTACGACGAAAATTGTGTTCTTATTAACAGTATCCATTTCAGTATTGATAAAATTCTAAAAGCTTTAAAATCACTGGATACTACAAAAGGTCCTGAGTCAGATGGTGTACCAGCACTTTATCTTAGAAAAACAGCAGAAATCATATGCACACCCTTATATATTTTATACAACAAATGTATTTCAGAAGGTTCATTTCCTGAGATTTGGAAAAGAGCTAATATAACCCCCGTACATAAATCTGGATCCAAGCACGATATTGAAAATTACCGACCCATCTCTATTTTGTCCACGTTTTCAAAGCTTTTCGAAAGACTTGTCCATGACGAGATTTATCCTATATTACATAACATTATAATAAAGCAACAGTATGGATTTGTTAAAAAAAGATCAACAGTCACAAATTTAATGGTTTTCACTGATTTCTTGTTTAATAACATGGATCAACAAGTACAGGTAGATGCTGTGTACACGGACTTTCGAAAAGCTTTTGACAAGGTGGATCATGAACTGCTTTTAACAAAAATTGCTTTCAACGGTATTCGGGGCGATTTACTTCGTTGGTTTACATCGTATGTCTCAAACAGAACTCAAAAAGTAGTCATCAAAGGTTTTGAATCTACATCCATACATTATACATCCGGTGTGCCTCAAGGCTCAATTTTAGGCCCTCTCTTGTTTATATTATTCATAAATGATATATATAAGTGTTTCAGATATTCCAAATTTCTACTATATGCCGATGACCTTAAAACTTTTAGAACAATTCAAAACAAAAATGATTGTCTCTTATTTCAAGAGGATCTGGATAGATTCTCGACATACTGTATCGAAAATAAAATTCAACTAAGTTGCAAAGTGTTCATCTATAACATTTACCAAGAATAGAAACGTAATAACTCACACATATAACTTAAATAACACCTTATTGCACAAATCAAATTTAGTTAGAGACCTTGGAGTGTTGCTGGATAACAAACTACATCTTGATCATCATATAGATAAGATTGTTAGTAATGCCTTTCGCATGTATGGGTTTGTAATGAGATGCATGACCGATTTTAAACGTACTAATACATATATTCATTTATACAAATCTTTGGTGAGATCACAGTTAGAGTATGCTGCAATGATTTGGAATCCCTTCTATACAAAATACAAAGAAAACCTTAAAACCGTACAATATAAATTCCTTAAAGCAACTCATTACCGATGTTTCCGTAAAACAACCTCTTACCGTAATTTATTGAAACATTACAAACTTACTACTCTGAACATTAGACGTACCTTTTTGGTAAGCATGTTTCTTTATGACCTGTGTAATAACAAATACGATTGCTCAGATTTAACAAAAAGATTATGTTATATGGACTATCATTAGACGCGAGGCGCGCGGTCGCCAGCTGTTTGCTGTCTCCTCGTGTCGCACAAACGCGGGGAACCGCGCACCTTTGCGTCGTTTAGCGAAAAATTATAACACCCTATTCTCAAATCTGGATTTATTTTCTTTGTCAGCTAATAGATTTCGAAATGATATCCTTAAAGCTATTAAAAACTTTGAGAATTAGTGTATCTGTAGATCTTATTGTTTTTTTTTGCTTTTTTTTTTCCTTTTAATTTATATAGTATTAGTAATAAAGCTAAGGCTTATTGTACTCGTGCATGTATCTTCCAATTTTAATTATATAAGATGTGGATAACGTAGTTAGTTGCACACTGATGCAGTCTCGTACCAATTATTTGTTAATCATCTTAAGTGTGTAATTGTTTTGTGGCGGTACTACAAAAATTACTTCAGCTACATTGGATAAAAAGTACTACAACGCCATCTATGACATGAATGATGAACTAACAGTGAAACACGTCAGAATCCTACATCGCGCAAGCAAAGTTATCCGCGACATAAGACTACATACGTGAACCCGACAAACAACTGTCGGGCAGTGGCCCACCAGGCATAACACCCGTCTGGTTGGAAGATCCTCCCTTTTCTACGGGGGATGAAGAGCTTTACACCTTGTTCTTCATACCCCCAAATTGGTGACCCCGAAATGGACGTCAGCGCAGCCTTCGAGCAACGAGACATCATCATCTTCGTCAAGATCACTTCCTCAAGCTTTCGAGCAGCGAGACATACAGCCAGCCATCTTCAAACGGGTACTCCTGACCACCAGCATGCAGCGGAAGCGCATTCCTGGTCAGCACCCTCAACCTAGCGACCTTGGCACTGCACCTACTACGGCCGGTCGAGTGCTGATCCTCCCGGTCAGCGCCAGCAGTCAGCCACGTCGCAGCGCCACTCTACGGCGCTACTCTACGGCGCTACTCTTCGGTGCTACTCTACGGCGCACCTTTCTATGGCGCTACTCTACGGCGCACCTCTACGGCACCTCTCTATGACACATTTGTCTACAATCGACTCTGGTCTCCGAGGGGGAGTGATGTGGCGGTACTACAAAAAGTACTTCAGCTACATTGGATAAAAAGTACTACAACGCCATCTATGACATGAATGTTGAACTAACAGTGAAACACGTCAGAATCCTACATCGCGCAAGCAAAGTTATCCGCGACATAAGACTACATACGAGAACCCGACAAACAACTGTCGGGCAGTGGCCCACCAGGCATAACACCCGTCTGGTTGGAAGATCCTCCCTTTTCTACGGGGGATGAAGAGCTTTACACCCTGTTCTTCATACCCCCAAAGTTTGTTTTCCCTAATAAATAAAATAAAAATAAATTCGATTATATAGTAGATTTTAGAGCTATTAAGCTTGTAATGCTGTTATTGTTTTGGTTCTATGTAATCAGTAGATATATAAGTATTTTTTCCTCTAGCTTGTATTATAAGATTTAGGGTAGGAACCAAAGCGTTTGTCAACATTAATTTATATAAAGTAGACTTGTATCAGCTGCTTCAAGCTCAAATAGTAATATTTGCCACTATAACTGCTACTCAGCTGTTGCGCTGTGGCGGCTATACGTATAGGTCAGTAGAAAGCATGTTTTTAATGTATCTTGTGTAAGTTTTCCTAATTTTTTGTAACGAGCAGCGCTGCGCAGTCCTGCGCAGTACTGCACGATCACAGTAGTTTTCGGGGTTTTTTTTCTTACACTGGCAACACGGCAACACCAATAGTTTACCCAAAAAAACAATAGTGGCTGGGCATTCTTCGTTGGACGTTTGAATCGAACGACCGTGTTGGATTTCGTCGAGTTATGTAATCGGTTACATTATATAATTAGTTAAATTGGTTATTTAACGGTTATCGAGTTTAAAATAAGTTTTGGTGCTGCAATAAGTTTTGACCTAATAAGTTTGGATTCGGCTAATAAGTTTAGAAAATATAAGTTTCGGTGGACATCCGTGGTTTTCTTTCTGAGTTAATTTACATCTCAGTAAGTGGGATAAGCAACAAAAACTATAAGTACACGCCTACATTTTTATTATACTTCTTCTTTAAAATGATGAAATTGAGTAATCCAGTGACTGGCTACAGTGATTTGATAGCGGAACCATTGCAACCACGTGAAAACCACTTGATCATTGTAGGACGTCAATAACCGGAAATAAATTTGAGTTTCCTATCAAAGTAATTTACTGCATAAAACAATAAAAATTGTTGCAATTAACGTGCTTTGAAAACCGTTACAGTTTAAATTATGAGGATTAAGTAACGAAAAAAAAAGTTATTTTATATAAAGGTCTATAATTATAGAATACCTACATAATCAGTTATTTATTTTTAACATTTTTTTAAGCACATATATATCATTATCATCAGCCTATTGCAGTCCAGTCCTGTCCATAAATATAGCTTTTATTAATTTGGGGTCATTTAAGGTGAGATATTGAACACTTTACAGGAAGTCATGGCAATTTTTGGGCTAATGATGATGATGATGATTTTCAGTTAGTATTAAATTAATTAGCGGGGCTTATTAAAGGAGGTAAATTTTTTGTAGTTTTGCTCTAAAACGTACGGTTTCCGAGATATTTACATTTTTATATTTTTCCCTTTTTATTGTTTCACTTTTATTTAATATTCAAACCCTTCGGCATATTGGAGATTTACAAATAAAATCGTGATGTTAGTAATTTTGCTACGAGTTTCAGGATATGAATGGAGATGAAAATGTGCCTCGGAGTCTCAGAACTCCTCGGCATAGTCGGTCACGCTCTCGACGTACTCCCAGTCGAAGGAGTGTGCATAGATACGACCGCAGCCGTAGCCGGAGTAGCAGATTGCGTGAGCGAGAACAGGCACTTAGGCGCGAACAAGAAAAAGTGCGTTTGATGGAAACACATTTACTCATACTTGTTTGTATTGTTTTTTAAATTAATGTAATGTGTCACTGTTTGTTTTCCCCAATAATAAAAATAAAAATAATAAACTGTTAAATAAGCAATTAATAATGTATACTAGTATTCACAATAATTGTACGTACCGTGACTGGTACTCCAGAGCTGCATGTCTCTGCAGCATCGACCCACTCCAAAGAATTCAAATCCCCGACTTGTGCGGATTGTAACGTCACCTTGCTGCTCACTGTCACGCTCTCCTGTGCTGGTACGAAATACTCTCCTCCCCACTTACCCTACAATTAAACGTTATTGTAACCATCATACAGGTACGATGACGGCTCACTGCAAAGTCGAACTTATCCAAAAACTTAATGTTAAAATAAGTTGTTTTTGTTTTTACACTTAGTCTATTTTAACATCAACAATATTTCATTCAATTCAATTCAATTCAATTCTTTATTGCATATCACATGTGTTTTATAATTAAAATTATTATTATTTAAAATAAAGTTCACATGGACCCTGTCAGGCACAACAATTTATAACATTACTAGCGGCCCGTCCCGGCTTCGCACGGGTTTGGTAATTTTTTTTTTTTTTGTTTAATCTTATATGACACGTTCGTAGATTTACCATAGCAGCGCCATCTATTGATTACTTACTCAACCCAGTCGAAAGGTATCGACATCTGTTAGAATCATTTGGATTTAACAATTGTGACTGTCAAATAATAACAGACAAATAATTATAAATAAATTAAAATTGCGACTATAATTTGAGATTTAAACTATCCTATCTCTCAAGTTGGATCGAACTGCACATGGTGTGCGAATTTTATTATAATCGGTTAAGTGGTTTAGGAGTTTATTGAGGACAAACATTGTGACACGAGATTTATATATATTAAGATACAGCAATTAGCATTCAATAAATAACTTTTAATTAAAAATTTGAAAAATAAAATAAAAAGATAAAATAAAGAATAAAAAAAATAAAAAATCGAATAAAATAAAATTATAGTCAAATACATTCATTAATTCTTATTTCGGTCATTAGAATAATAATCGAAATACAATCATGTCCATAAGATAGTAATCAAAAACAAAATGTCAATAAAATTAAAGTCAAATAATAATGTCATTAAAATAATAATCAGAATACAATCATGTTAAAAAGATATTAAGAATCAAATACTAAATGTCAATAAAATAAAAAGCAAAATTCAATAAATAAGTAAAGGTATTAAAAGTCAATCCATTTAGAAGTCATCATTAAAAAAATCGTTCAATGTATAGTAGCAATTTTGAATTAATAATTTTCTGACTCGTTTTAAAAATATTTTGTCATTCTCTTCCCTTCTGATGTCATTTGGAATCTTGTTGTATATTTTTATTGATGTAACGTAAGGGCTAGTTCTGTGTAAATTTAACTTTGATTGGGGTATTACGAGCGTGTTTTCGAATCGTGCACGCGGTGCATATCCGCGGGGCTGCAGCTGGTCAGAGATTTTAATAAAAAAGTTTGCATACTGTCTCACAAATTTACAAATTTCTAGAATATAATAATATATCGATGTCAGAGTTAGAATGTCCAGTTTTTTACAATGTGGTCTACAACTTTCGTCGTTTTCAATATGGACCAATATCCTAACACATTTTTTCTGTAAGATAAACAATTCATTTATGTCAACACTATTTCCACAAAGAATTATTCCATACTTAAGCCATGCGTATGCGTAAGCGTAGTAAGTGGATAGGGCTGTTTTTAGATCTGTTGATTTTTTGAGCTCACGTAGTGCTTAAATAAAGCTAGATAGCTTTGATTTTATTTTTTGTATGTGTGCCTTCCACGTCATATTAATATCTAAGTCAAGACCTAACAAAGTAAAAGCAACAACATTCCACTTTGACACCTTCAAACGTAAAATTGATGTCTAGTGGTTTTTTTTGATAAGGCCTAAATTGCATTATTTTGGTGTTTAAGAAGTTTATTTCTAAGTTATGGTCTTTCATCCAATTTTGTATAGTAAACATAATATTATTTAAAGTGTCACACTCACATGATCCAGAACGGTGAACGCTAGATCGATATCCGGTAGATCGTCCAAAAAGAAATGGTTGCATTCTTCATTATTGACAGTTACTAGGTAAACATTGTTACGTTGTTCGTCTTTCCTCCAGCATTGTACTAAGTCTTTGAGGGCGGAGGGGGCGGGGTAGGGGACAACGATGAGCAGGCGATGGCGGGGGGAGAGGTTGGCGCGGGCGGCGGTGAGGAGGGAGAAGTCGAGATGTGCGCGCACTGTGATGGCGGTGGTGGGCACGGCCACGTTACTCGGCCGCCAGCGCACCAGGTCCAGGCGCGAGCTAGCGTTGCTGTGCGCCGACAGTTGACGATACAGAGACGACGGCCGGGCGCGAACTCCAAACACATCATCTTCTTCGCTCACTATGAAGGAGTCCCGTTGCAGTATACTATGTAGCATTTGGCACATCTGTAAAATAATATATAAGAACAATGTAGTTTCTTTGCCAAATCACTAAGATATAAACGAAGCTGAAAATCGTTTCTTACTTCGTCGTCGGTTGATAGATTACGGACGACAACAAGGTCCGCTCTCTTTAGTGAGCTCTCACTATTCTTTGTGGTGTTCAAGTCTCCTAGATTCAATTGTTCGTAACTAATGTTGACACCATAAACATTAGCTCCAATGTTCTTCATTTCTTCAAAGACAGAACCGTTCATTTGGTTGTTTGTGATACCAACAACTTTGATTAAGTCTTTATTTACATTTTCGGCAACCATTTGCAGGAAAATGTGTAGTGTTGTGTATGTTGATACCTGTTAATTAAAATGTCACATTTTTTTTTAACTTATCTGTTTATTCATACATATTTCAAATCATGATCACCTTTCTGCCCTTACTCTATTTTATTTACGCAGCATATCGTCATATTTCAATCATTTCTATCAACTGTCATCTCAGAAACCACCCGCAGTCTTACCACTCAAACCTTATTTCAGAATCCGAGTAACGATATAATTTTAAAAGACAAAATAATGGTCACAAATACTTTTTGGTCTCCTTGGAAATTAGAAACGAATTTCAATGCCTGTAACGCCGTGTTCCTTTTATTAACAGCTGGTAAATTACGGTATCTGATGTTTTCTATCGTTAATCCTCCAGATCTGAAAATGGCGAAAAAGGAAATCAAATACTAACCTAATACGTAGTTTACCAAATGGTTAAATTGTGTTAAAAATGTTTTAGTTTACCTTACGAAGTCAAATTGTTCTAACACTTCAGCCTTATACAAAACTTTGTCCTCTAAAACGGTCTTCATGTTGAAATGCTTCTCCACATCCACACCGATCCTCCTGATGTGAGTGGGCAGGGTGACTCCGTCGTGCGGTTGTCGCAGCATGTGCAGCTGCAGCAAGCCGTCGAGGAACGTGACCCAGTTGTCGCGCCACAGCAGCGAAGCTTCGTTCAGAGAAGCGCTGGCGGCTTTGATAGTGCGGAACTGGCCTCTGTGGAGGAAAATTATAAAAATAATGTATTTAATTAAATAACTAATTATCTGTAACTATTTTTTATTTTTATTTAATCTACCGGAACCCCATATTGGGTAAAGGCCTCCTCCAGTGATGCCCATTTGACTCTGTTTGAGCCAATTGTCTCCAGTTTGGACCAGCTATTGTTTTGATATCGTCTTCCCATCTTGTAATAGGTCTCCCTCTTGTTCTTTTACCTATTGGGCCATTCCAAAATGTTATTTTTTTGGTCCATCTAAGATCAGTTAGCCGCGCAACATATCCTGCCCCCTTCCATTTCAACTTTTGTGCGTGACTCAGAGCGTTTGTTGCTTTAGTTATTTTTTCTTACTTTATTATGTCGTTTTTTATCAAGCTTCCTTATCTTTAGCATACTTCGTTCGAGCCCTTTCTGACAGACGTTGATCTTTTTTCTTGTTTCAGCAGTGAATTTCTATGTTTGGCAACCATATGTCAAACATGGTAAGAGGCTCGAGTTCATGACTTTTGTTTTAATAGCTTGTGGCGTATTACTTTTAAAAATGTCCTTGAGACTCCAGTATTTGTTCCATGTTAATTGGATTCTTCTTTCTATTTCTATGTTCTTATTTTTCCTGTCAAAACTAATAGTGTTTCCCAGATAGACATATTTTTCAACGTATTCCAATGGTTTGTCATTGACTATTATTGGTCTTTTCAAGCTATTTGTCATTGTCTTAGTCTTCGTAATATTCATTTCTAGTCCCACCTTTACACTTGCTAGGTGTAGGGTTTCTACCATGATCTGTAGCTGGGAGAATGACTCTGATAATAGTGTTAGGTCGTCAGCGAATCTCAGGTGGCTAAAGTAGGTGTAATTTATGTAAAGTCTTCGTTTGCTCCAGTCTAGCTTTTGTTTTTTTTTGTTTTGGCAGGAGTGGAAAGTCCCCGCGGACACCTCTACTATCCCACAGGAATTTCTCTTGTGAGACAGTCGAGGTAGTGCCGGACTCGAACCGGTTAAAACCACACTCCTGCCCCGCCAGTGTCCCTCTGACATTGTCAGAGACCTTGTTCACTATGTTAGCCTTGTTTCGCGGTTTATTGGTAAGAAGCCGAAGAGACCACGCTCTGTGCGCTTAAATGTTTGCAAGCAATGTGTTTTTAAAACTATATCCAACTCTTATAATATTCCACTAATTTTTTAATTACTATTTACTACATATTTTACTAAAATTTGACTTACTTTTAATTTTCTACTTAAACATATATTTACAATTCTACATATCTTTCTGCCACTCCCACTTCCTGCGTACCGGGCATTCTGTACTGAACGCATTGTGCGAGTGTTCCCCGAGCTTGGCTCTGGTGCAGTTCACGCATGCCGCTGCCTCGCCAAGAGGTTTGACTGGGCAGTACACCCTTTTTTTTTTTTAGGGTGGGAAATCATCAAATAACTCCTCCCGCTCTGGGCGGAGCAGGAGGGTGTGTCAGACTTTTACTGACTAAAACCCATCCATGTTCCTTCCTCGCCCTTTGTGTTCTGGGGCCACGGTATCTCTTTCGAATAGTCCCGCAGCCCCGGCAGGCTTCGGCCCTTGCGGACCCCTTCTCTATCGCTGACTCTCTTTGAGGCGCGCGTGTAACACGAACGCGCCGTCGACACGGCCTGTCGTCAAGAGACGGAAGGACGGCGAGCTAGCCCATAGCTCCCCGTCCACAGGCCCGCGCCTACGGTGGCCGGAAGCCACCACGTGGCCCCCGACGCCCGGGGCGTCTCCCGCGGCTACTGGGACGTGTGGATCTCTCCCTGTCCCATTCCGCCACCTCCTTCGCTAGCATGACTGCTTCGCGTTTGCCGTGACCGTATGCTAGACAGCGGGTGCACTGCACCAGAGGCGTCTGGTCTTCGACGCGCACTCTCTGGAGATCAATGCGTAGCTTGCCTCCTTCGAGTGCCCTCTTCCAGATTGCTGGGGAAAGACTCAGCACAATGCTGTTTACGTGACGGTTGCGTGATTTTTTGCGGAACTTGATCGACACTTTTTGTTCTTCGTCGCCGAGGCCGTCAAATAACTCCCGGTTCTGATTCTTAAGGGCTAGTAACACGTCCTCGTCACTGTGGATCAGCAACACGTCCCTAAGAATCAGAAGCGGGTCTCTGTTTTTCACCTCCTCAACGACGAGGTTCTCCCCGGCCGCTTCCAATCGCGCCTTAAGTTTGCGCCTCTCCTTCGTTTCGCACCCAATAATTACTTTCTGGTCCTTGGCCTTCCTCACCCTTTCTACACGCACCCAGCCCTCCTTCGCGTCCACTGCTTTCCGCACTCTTTCGAGGACTTCGGCGCCCGTATCCATTTCCTGTGTTGAGAACAACCACTGAGTGCAACGTTTTTCGCTCCAGGGCTGACGCCCCGGTGTGGCACTTTGTGACGGCCACTACACTCGCTTAGGTTGTCTCCCCCACACTTTCTCTGCTGGCCAGACTGTCTCAGAGTCTGTCGAGTTTCTCGAAGTTGTCTTTTAACTCCGAGATGTGCTCCTTCATGTTTCTCAGGAGCTCAGTCTGGCCAGCAAGAACCTCAATGGAAGTGGGATGGGGGCCGAAGTCAGCAGTGGGCGTGGGTTCCGGTACGGCAATGGGTGCGGCAGGGGCCTTGTCGCGTTCGGACTCCTTGACTAGCTCAAAAAGCCAGTTTATGGCCTCGAGCACCGCAGTCTTGATGTCGGTCCTGAGGTTGCGAGAGTTGCCTAAATTGAAGCTTAGCCTTGTTCAGGCAAGCTCTCGCCTCCTCAGTGCGACTGCGGTTCCTCGCGTCAGGCTTCTTGAGCAGTGCTAAGGTATCCACAGGAGCTCGGCGCGTCCCCGGAGTAGCAGGGTCCCCCCGCGAGGCGGAAGGAGTGTCCTCTCCGAAGGAGATTCTCCTCCTCGCGTCAGCAGAAGAAGGTCCTGCTTTCTCCAGCGAGCGCGTCGAGCCCCCGGTGCCTAACGTTCTCAAGGTAGCAGATGGGGTGCGGAACATATTGGTCTCGAGTGGCATTAGGACAAATAAAAACGAATCCCTGTAAAGTGGGGGTCCGGTCAATAATATCCGCTCGGGAGGAGAGACAGGTAATACAATAGGTGGACACTGGACTTTACTGTGTCCCTGTAAAGGGGGGCACACAGAAGATAATAAAATTAACTAATTAAGTCATAAATTGTGCGAGCCTTACAGCCTCGGTCAAATAAGGTTAAAATAACTAGGTTCCACACCAAACACTTCAGAAACCCTAACAAACGTAAAGCCAAATAAAATTACAAAACTAAATTTTGCCAAAATCCCACGTCTACCTTCTTTCTATAGGCCAGAGGGCGGGTGGGTTTTCTTTTTTTCGAGAGAATTTTTTTTCGAGCTAGGGTCGCGGTCAAGGTGCCCAGAGACGCGTCTCCACGCGGGCTAGCTATGTAGGGAATAAAACAGGGTAGGTGCCGAACAATAATTTTGAGTTTTGGTCAAAAAACCAGTTTTTGAACCAAAAAATTTTGAATTACACCCCACAACCTGGAGACCGGGACACGGATCGCGAACCAGAATTTAGGGATGAAGGGTGACCACTATTGTAACTATAAGCTAACGTTATTTTTGCAAGACAATTTGGAAAACAATTAAATTTTGAGGATTTACTTTGGAAAAATTGAAAAAATTCTAAGTGTGGTAAGGGATGAAGTCCTGACGTGCGTGTAAGTGCGTGCGACATGGTCAGAACGTAGGCGGAGGCCTAGTTTGGTCTAAAAACGCTGAAAACAGCTTCAAAATCGCACGTCTGGAAGTTAAGATATCAACTCAGTCTAGCTTGTTTATGATAGCCTCGAGGAAAATAATATTGGAGACAGCGGATCGCCCTGTCTAACTCCCCTTTCTATTGGAAAGCAAGGCCCTACGGTTTCTAGCTTGATTTTTCCCTTTTTGTTGTTATATATAGATTTGATGATTTTTACATATATTTCTCCCACTCCTTGTTCCTTCAGGCTTTCCCAGATGCTTGTATGTCTTACCGTATCAAAAGCTTTTTAGTAGTTGACGAATGCTATATAAAGTGTTCTTGGGTTTTCCTGATACTTTTCCATAAGAAGTTCAAGTGTGTGGATGTGGTCAACCGTTGAGAAACCCTTTCTGAAACCTGCTTGCTCTACCGGTTGCTTCTTTTCCAGTGTGTCACTAATCCTTGCATTTATAATTGCGGAGAATGTACAAAGTTATTTAAAAATACATGCTTAATTAACTATACCTGACATGCTACACAGTACGTGGCCCTTGTGAACTCACTCAGTGTACAGATGAATATGTCTATGGTATCCACCACCGTGTTGTAAGTGCGCAGCGCGCGAGTCAGCGGTGCGCGGACCTGCTGGAGCACTGTGCCGAGTGCGCGCAATAACCTTAGTGCGCGCACTTGGCACTACCAGCAGCCACGCGCCACGTACACCTATCCGGTAAATTAAACCCTATTCTTAATAGTATACCTAAGTTTTAAAAGATACGTTGCCAGTGCCACTTCACGCCTAATTTCTAATTTGTAATATAGCAAAACATGTTGAACCAGCAATCTTCTAAACTCGTTTTCCATTCATATGTGCATATCTTTGTATCATGTAACACATGTTTATACAAATAAATGCATCTTTATCTTTTATCAAAATCCGGATTCTGTTACTCAGACTGATCTGACTTCATAGATCCACTTCATTTTTTGTATGCGCTGCTGAATGGGTCACACACACCTTGATTGTTATCTTGAATGATAAGTCACGGAAAGCCAAAGATGATGGTTTATAGACTAATATCTTACTACCACGTAACTAATGCTATATGAATAAGCAACTATGAACGCCGATTGTGTACTGTCGCTTTACACTATAATTTGTTCAAGGTGACGGAAAAGTGCTGATCCATGCAATGCGCGCGTGCCATGTACGATACATGAGTCGTACACTTCGATAAAAGTCATTAAAATTATTTAGTTGTCTTACCTGTACGAGTATTCTCGTTCACGGAAAAAGTCATAAATATCTTCAGCGGTGAGGTTCATGTATTGACTTTCGTTAAATACTATTTCTACTTTGTTGATGTCTGGTTTAAAAACCGCGATCGTGCCTGTCGCTACTTTAATTTTATCGTCAAATACCTGTAAAATGTAATGCTTAGTATCGTTTTGCTTTCATACTGACTAGAAATATATAGGTACTGGTGTTATATAGTGTAACTTGCCAATAATTAAGTCACGTGATGGTGAGTGGTCATAGTGTAAATAGACATTTACAAAACAAGAGGCATTACATGTTGCTATTGCACAGACTAAGCTGAAATGCCTCATGTGCCTAAAGAGTTTACAGCCCCTTAAGGCTTCGTTCACGTTACTTGTAACGCGAGTTGCGTGTCCTGCCCGTCTCCGCAAGTCGCTTCGCGGTTACTCGTGGCATGCTCTAAACAATACCTTTCGTTTCAACAGGGGCAATAAGTAAATACCTCAAAACATCCTGTTCCTCTTTGCAATGCTACTCTAAGCTTCAGTTGACTCTGTGTGTGCATCACAGGTTGTGCGTACAAGTGTATGTCACGGAACTCCACGGATAGCTGCTTCTTCGGAACACCCAGGGTCATGGCCAGGGTGTCCCAGACAGCCACCAGGGTTGATGCGAATGGATATACCGTTTTTCCTGGAGAATTAAAATAAGATAAATAAATGTGTTTAGATGATAATTAATTTAATCCAAACTGGGACATCAATGTTTCATTTCCATTTTGGACGATTCTTGCTCATTTCCTAAATCAGATCATTAGTAAATGTACCTACAAGTATCATACGATTGTATGTTAGAGCATCATTATTTCAATGACAGAGAGATATTATGAAGTTATTCAAGTGGTATCGCACCATTTGTTATTCGTTTTTTTTCTTGATGGGAAATCATCAAATGTTTCAGGCAGTACAAGTTTGACACTCCCTTCCGCTCCGCCAGAACGGGACGGGTTGTCAAACTTGTACTGACTGAAAACCACTTATGTACCTTATTAGCCCTTTGTGTTCCAGGACCGCGGTATCTCTTTTGAACAGTCCCGCAACCCATCACTCGTTAATAGCTGACAATGATTTGAGGACTTTGGTGGCCAAACGTAAAACGACCGCGATACCGTCGCGATGTTGTTACTGGCTGTGTACATTGTCGTTTGAAAGGGCATCGCGATACACATGAGCACGGAAAACGCGTTTGCATCGCGACTCGCA
This sequence comes from Xestia rhomboidea, assembly GCA_963853795.1. Classification (NCBI taxonomy): domain Eukaryota; kingdom Metazoa; phylum Arthropoda; class Insecta; order Lepidoptera; family Noctuidae; genus Xestia; species Xestia rhomboidea. The sequence continues at coordinate 4,526,074 of OY970776.1, read as the reverse complement.
ATGCAAACGCGTTTTTCGTGCTCCAATCTTTGTTACCCCGATGTCATCAGAAACAGTCGTTCGCATTGCTTTTGTGGCGCGTTGCAAATACGACTGTCGCGGGATAGCGATGACTGTATTTGCGAAACGCGTGACAGCATCGCTACAAAAAGTTGCAAATTGAAATTAAATAGATAAGTACCTCTAATAACGTGTCCTTCCAGATATTCATTTTCCTTGTCGTGCAATGAAACGGTGTATGTGCAAGCTGCACCCTTACTTCTACTAGCAGAGTGGTGCAGAGGTATAGCCCTGAAAAAAACATTAATCATTCAGAGGGGACTTAAAAAGAAACACTAAATAGAAAACGTTTTAAATTGAATGAACTCGCCATTTTAAGAAGAAATATGATTTTTCATAAGTTAAAAGGAAGTAATTTTGCTCACCATTTTTCTCCATGGGCCCACTCTGTCAGGTGGGAAAGGAATGCTGTCCCAGTGGATACCGGGAACTCTACTTTAGGGTAAAGTGCTTGGACTTTCGGATGGTAGCCCTCTATGTATAATCTGGAAACAGTAATTAAATGACATGAATGAATACACTGTGCAGAAATTGCAACAAACTTACAATGCCATTTTCTGATTTCGACATCATAAATTTTAAATGATGTTTATTCATCGAATAGGTTTTTAACTAGATGGGCCCCTGTGTTTCATATCTGACAACTCTGAGAAGAAACAGCCGAAACCAACTCAGAGGTCGTAGTCTATATTAAGGTCCAGACACAATCTTGGTCAACTAGGACTATGCAGATTAGTGTCTGAAACGGTCTTTTGAAGAAAGAACCACACCGATTTAAGTGGACCAGTCCAGTCAGTGCAAGCATTTGTCAGTTTTCGTGTAGCTCGATTAACAACTCAAGCAGCTCGACAACACACGTAGGTTGCATATAGTACTACAGCTGCCAGACAATCGTTAAAATCAAAAGGGGAAAAAACAAACAAATATTTTAGATTTTGTTTTTCAATGCAAGTCTTCACCCGTTATAAACAAGCAACCACTTCATCTTAGTCACTTTATAGGATTTATTCTAAGGATTTTGTATTTGGTACAAAATTATCCAACACCCTAGTTATAGTAGTAGTTCAACGACTATTACTGCTAAACTAATAAAGATATCTTAACCGCTATAGTTTTTCTTTCAAGTTCATGAAATGCACTATCATCATGAATTTTTCCAGAGTTTTCAAGCCAGCAGTTTAGTTTGCACTTTAAAGTTTAATATTTCATAAATAGAGCATAAAATCGAAAAGTAGTTTTGCAACCCCTAAGTCATTTTAAAATACCTATTGAACGATACCCCACACGATGGGGTAGACGTGCTACCCTAAAAAAAAAAAAACAAAACGAAATTTTTACCATTTTGTCGGCGTTATTGATATACACACCTCTACAAAATCACAGCTTTCTAGTACTTACGGTCTCTTAGCAAAACCTCGGACAGACAAACAGACAGACGGACATGGCGGGGTTCCTCGTCAGGACTACGGAACCCTAAAAAAAGACGCACTTTGTCCTCACAGTCACAAAAAAAAAACAAATAAAACTTTACAAAATAAATATTTGTCGGGTTGTCGGGATTTATTCCGTTATGCTCGAGCATTTTGTGGGCAGAAGATGGGTTTCGTGCAATGAAAACACACTGGATGCGATACACTGTTTATAATAAACTAACAAATTACTTGAAATTACACTGTAACACGATAACACGGGCACAATGAATCGGGTATAGTTTCAGGATGTCCAATAAATCATTCATTGTGTTCTATCCTATCTACATTCTTGAACAAACGATTTTTTTTTTAAATATGAATCGATGATAAATTAATTTCTTTCAAAATCATTCGGATTGTTATTGAAAGTATGTTACGCATTTGGGGTGAGGTCTGACATACAATCGTTTTTAGTCTCGTTTACACGAGTAAAAGCAGTAGCAAAAATCATGACTGAACCACACAAACGAAACATATTATTTAAAACAAGCCACGTACTTGCCAACTGCTTCAAGCAGCAGATATGTGCTGTCCGCGTGCCCTCTTCTGGTAAGCGCTATGTTCCTGCAGTCGGCCGGTAGAGACCGCTTCAGGATGGCTTGCAGTAGACCATGAGGAGCAACCTCCACCAGCACCGCGTTCGACGGTATGCGTTTCAAAGTTTCTTCAAACAGCACAGGGTTCTATTAGGAAATGCAGAATTTTGACATAGCTGCAACTCTTATAATTCAGAATCTACCAGACATGGGAGAAAATATTTGAATCTTTCTGAATTCGCAATAACAACAAAAAAACTGAGAAGTCGGAAATATAGAACTTTCTTCCATTTCATGCAGATATCAGAAAAGAGTAAGCCCCTATGATCTAGCATTTTTTTTCTATAGTGGACTATTTTGACCAGGTAATTAGGTATTATGGTGTGTCGTAACTCACCAGAAGATTGTTAGTGTGGTACTCCGCAGACGAGAACTTAGCCAGAGGCTCCTCCCATCTATCAAATGGTACGGAAGTAGACACCCAGCGTTCACTTCGAGCCCTCGGGGTCTTGATTACTTCGCTCAAATATTTCAGTAAACCGGGACCTGTTATTGAAAATATAATTAATGAAATAAAAGACAAACGACTCCACACATGGTAAAATAAGTGTGATATTTGCTCACCAGCATCAGCAATGTAACGTGAATGATAGGCGATGTTGGAGCATGGTACTTCCTTAGCGAAAATACCCTTAGCAGTCAGCTCTGCGACGAACTCCTTCATGATATCCGCAGGTCCCGAAATGGTGCTAGATTCAGGTCCGTTGTGACAAGCCACTTCGATATCAGGAGGACACATTTTTGAAATCTAGCAAATAAGTATGACGTAGTTATTGATTTATTTATATGGGTCCCAATAAACATAAACATTAAGTACCGCCGCCGCAGTAAAACCAAAAGAATAGGTGTTGGACCCGTGTCAGTAAAATGATCTCTACACAATATATTAGTTGACATGCCTGGCAAATGCACATGCGGGTTTGGTGTGTAGAGTGCAGAAGAGATACATTTATAATTTACTAGCTGACCCGGCAGACTTCGTACTGCCAAATATAGCCTGTCAAAATGATTTGTAATGTGTCATTTTTAGAGCAGCGTCGTGCTGCGATCTGTTGAGACTCAGCCCTACGCCAGTTTTTTTATTTTTTTATTTACTACTCTTTGACGTTAGGAACATACCTACATTGTTTAAACAACAATGACTGCTTGTAATTCAATATGAACTTTAAACTATAGCAATAAAGCTCGTTTTAGTTAGAAAACGTTTGTATGGGAAAAAGAAAAGGGCTGTTTTTAGGGTTTTTCCGGCAATTATTCGAATTTTTCTCGCCGTAAAAACCATCTTTGAACTTCAACGAACATTTAAAAAAAAGAATTGGCCAAATTGGTCCAGGCGTTGTTGAGTTATGCGCTTACCAACACATTTTGCGATTCATTTTTATATTATAGAAGATATGAATAGTTGTTTACGGACTATTCATCACTATCCGCAAGAATTCTCTCTTTACTAGTTAGTGCTAAACACTAACTAACCACTCATTTCTTAGTTACTAACTCTACCCGCTAATCGTCGGCAGTGACATATGGGGTTTAAAAATACCTTTTCATATCCCACACCGATGGCAGCCATGGATCCTCGAATAAACGGAGTCTGCAGCGACACCAGACCGCGGCTGTAAGCCGACAGAATAATTTCCTCTGCCGTCAAACAGCCGTCGGCGTACGCGCAGCCCAACTCGCCTACACTGTGACCTGAAGAAGAGAAGGGATCATTATTGGACCACCACTCGACTTCCAAATTAAGATCCACTACTGCGCCAACCCCCCAAATCCTGACTGCTCATGTACAAAGATTGACAAGTTTGATAACACTAAATACCTGGGCATCATGATTGACCAGCGCCTCTCTTGGCACATGCACACTGAACTAATCATGAAAAGGGTCAGAAAACTAATATGGACCTTTAAAACATTGAGACACGTTGCCTCTAAGAAACTTCTGCAGAAAGTCTACGTATCATTGGCCCAATCGATTCTTATGCACTGTTTGCCATGCTGGGGTGGGACAACAAAAATGATTTTTTTAAGGTTATGCTCTTTAAACCCCATAGATTCCCAACCCAGACCCTTCTCCTAATCACTGACCTTCTGTCTGTAAGGAAACTTTACCTACTCCATCTAATATTGAGAGAAAACAAATCCCTTCCGTATGATCCCAAGAAGCCGAGTATGAGGAGTAGAAGAAGCTACTAGTCGCTCCAACTATCCCAGTTAAATCTGTTTTTGCCAAGAGGCAATACGGAAGGCAATCTTCCCACTTAAACAACCTGTTAAACAAAGAGCTGCTCATCTATCCTCTGAAACTCCGAGACTGTAAATTGGTTGTGACTGACTGGCTCAAGAATAAAAGCTACGACGACATTGAGGCTATGATATCGTCACTTCCATAATTGTCTAATAAATGAATATGACTGCGGTCATGAAATCGTTAGTGGAGGAAGCCGTGTCTAGCTTCTTCTGATCCCAAGACATTGTCGCAGGGCTAACCCTAAACCTAAACCTAAACAGAAACCTTAACGTATATAACTCATATACTATGCTATGCACACTCAACACGCTCACACACACACACAAACACGCACATACACATTAACCCACTTGCAAACATCTCACAAATGCGCTCCTCTTTAACTTTATTTTACTTTCATTTAATTTTTAACTTTAGTCTTTGAATATTTATACATTTCTTTATTTTTATGTTGTGTTCAATTTTATTGAATTATAATGTTAATGTAGAAGAGCGGAGTCACCTAACACAAGCATCTCCTTGCTTAAAAGGTGATCACCAAACCCTGTTTCTTTAAGCCTTATGTGATTGAAATAAACATTTTTATTTATTATTTATTATTGGAGCCACGTTTCACTTGAAAAATAGGGAAAATTAAAGAGTTGTGTACAAATTTTTGTGTGGGATAAAGTACACTATCTGTCTATTTCACTATTTAAATAACTCAAGTGACAGTGTACACCCAATGCTCTCGCTTGAGTTGCTTTGTTGTTGTTATTTCGTGCACTTGTAACAGAAATGATAGTTTTACCGATAATGCCATCAGGCACCAGTCCAAGTTCCCGAAGCACATCAGTCAGTCCTATTTGAATAGCAGCTATGCCCACGAACGAGTGAAGAATGTTGTCGAATATAGTCTTGTCGGGCGAAGTAATTATATGGACTATATCGATGCCTTTTGGTTCCAAAGTTTGTCGGCACCTGAAAGTAACAGTAGTTAATAATACAGATAATGTTGGACTGAACTAGGAATATAGTCTGAATCTAAATATATATATTAAATATACAAATGATAAAAACATTTTTGTGAACTGGCAATAACGCCAACGACTCCGCGACCCACCAAGCCAAGCGCCAGTGGACGACGCTTTTGCGCACGGTGTAGAAGCATACGCGATAAGCTCGTTTATAGTCCTTAAGTTTTACTGTTTATCCCTGTTTTCTTTGTTTTCCAAGTGCTGTGTTTTATACTGTGTGAACCATAATTATATACTTTTACTAATCAACGAGCGTGAACTCTTTCAATTGCCCAATAACCAAAACCCCTGAGAAAACACTTCTTACAGACTGTCATTTTTGTATCTTTTAAATATATACTCAGATTTAGATTTCTAAAGAAGACTCAGGCTGTAAGAAAATATTCAAATATCTACCGTTCGATGGCAGCAGCAAAGATCGGTATGCGCATGAGTTGCGCGCCCATGGCCGCCCACTGCGAGCCCATCCCGCTGTACACGAACCAAAGTGGCCGTCGCGTGTCGTCAAAGTACGCCGACTCTTCACATTGACTGACAGTCTCTTCTCCGTACGTTTCTAGAATGTAGAAGCAAAACAGTTATGGGAAACGCAGTTCACTTGAAAGTAATAATTATTTGAAATAACCGAGTCAAGTTGGGTCAGATAGAGGGATGATCAATTAAAACAGCAGGATATGAGTGGTCGAGAATTAATTACGTGATGATGAAGAGGTACGTTAAGATATTGTTATGAAATTTACTTAAAATGATGAATCCTCTGCCCAAATGTCCACGAATGTTTGTCTGATGGATGTTGTGCAACAGAGCCAACTCCTCAGGATCTATGGCGCGTGTCTTCAAGTTCTCAAATACTTTCCGTACAGCAGTGTCTTGTCTCGCAGATATAGTCACAAGATGTGCGATACTACTGTTGTAACGAGACAGATCCTGGAATAAAATTAAAATATTTTGCGGTTGGAAATTAACAAAGAGGATTGACCCAGCAGTGAGGATCATGATGAACAAAAAAGGTAATTCTTGCTTGTAATCTTTTTATATTATCTCCGTTAGTACCTTGGGTTTATAATGTCCATGCAGCAGCACGTGTGAGTTGACGCCGGTGACGGACATGCCGTTGACGGCGACGTAAGTACGGCGGAAGGGCTGGTGCTCGGTGACGACGCGCATGCGCCCCTCGCGCAGTGCAGCCACGTCCTGTCGCGGAGTAGTGCAGTGCAGGTTGGCGGCCAGCTGACCGGTGTGGTAGCCGAGTAACACCTAAATTTATAAATATCATCTGAACAGAATATCGCTTCGAAATTCCAACAATGTCCTGCCGTTTTGCCGAAAGGTATTGACAAAACTTCATTACCCAAACAGATTTCAGCAACCTGTTTTTGTACCAATGCAATATTTGGGATGATTTGATAAAGTAGGATAGGCATTTGGATTTGGTCTTTAATCAAATGATTTATTACAGCAAACAATCTTTAGACATTATAAAGTTAGTCAAATGATTTGTTGTGACAAAAACTATAAAGACAAAAATCCCCAGGTCCCCTCTATTGTTGGTGAAACATTTGGGTTAGGTTAGGTTAGAACAGTGACCACATAACAAAACACATTGTAATTTAATTTTCATCCCCCCATCTCGGAAATAGTATTTTTGCTCTTCAATATCTGAGTGCATACGCCGTTTTTATCCTTTAGAGGACAAAGTATATTGAATTAAGGACATCGTGTGCACTAAGTTTGTGAATTCAAAACATCATTAAACCTATTTACTTCTACCTCCATGGTGCCGAATTTATCATACAATTTTTTTTAATTTTTTTAAAAACTCAGACTCGAAACCTTCTTGGTGTACTTTTTAATTTGCTTTGCACGCGCCATTTTCTTTTCTGGTCATATTGTTAAAACCTTAGGTTAAAAACAAGAAACTTGAAGTGAAAAACCTAAAATGAGTGGTTCTAGCGACGAGGAAGTTTATTTGACGCCAACAGAATTGACTGAAACTATTAATAATGCGCAAATGAGCTTTCTCCCTCAACAATCACGCGAGAAGTATTTGAAACAGTCCGATATTACACTCAACTTAACTAACTTTAGCAACGTTACTTTCAAATTTTCTTAATTATACCTAAATATTATTTGTTATAATTTAAAGATTATTCTGTAATACTTACCTATCATAATGTAGTAGTTAATTAATACCTAAACTGAAATAACAGTATCTTGTTATTGTAAATGTTTTTTTTTTGCTTTTATTAATTTCCTCGCTGAGGTGGGATTAAAAGTTACGTGTTGCATTCGAGTGCAAAGATTTTTCAACTCGTGCTCTTTTGATTCCCTCGCTAACGCTCAGGATTCTAATTTTTGAATCAGGCGCTGCGCTCGTGACTCAATTTTAGAATCCTTCGCTTGCTCGGTCATCAAAATTGAGCACGCGGTTAACAAGCAACTTTGCACTCTTGTATAACAAATAACTATTGTATATTCTGTGCCAGTAACATAAAGGTGCAAGTCATTTGTCATTGACTAGGCAATTGACAGAATAGAAATGGTAAATTAAAAACTCACGCAAGTTATTATTTAAACGTTCAATTGCCAAACATTAGATTTGCGTAACAAATATTTGTGAGTTTATTTGCTAAGTAATATTTTGATGATAAGCAAATGAAGATTGTTTGGGAAGTGATAATTTGGGCAACTTTTTTTTTCGATGAAACAAAGAAGACCTCAGCCCGCGTAGCATGACCACCGAAGACACGAAAGAGAATCGACAAATCTTTTGTTCACCTGTCATTGAATCGAGAAAATGACAGATGAACAAAAGATTTGTCGATTGTCTTTCTTGTCTGCGGCGGTCATGCTACGCGGGCTGGAAACATTATACTGTTCTAACCTAACCCAACCCAGATGATTCACCAACAATAGAGGGGATGGTCACTGTTCTTGCCTAACCTAACCCAGATGATTTACCAACAATAGAGGAGATCTGACGCGCAAAGGCGAGCGAGCGAAGCTAGCGTGCCGCGGCAGCGGCCGCCAAGAGCCAGGTCTCCTCTGTTGTTGGTGAAAAATTCTTATTATGTTAGGTAGAACAGTGACCACATAATGAGACACATTGTAATTCAATTTGTATATTCTATGCCACTGACATAAAGATGCAAATCTTTTGTCATTGACTAAGCAATTGACTGAATAGAAACGGTAAATTGAAAACTGACGAGACTAAATATTTGTCTTATTTTATTTTGCGTAAAATATGTTATACCAACTGAAATATTTGACTAATTGAAAATTGGTAAAAGTACTAGTTGGTTAAGCAAGTTATTGTTTAAACGTTCACTTGCCAAACATTAGGTTTGTGTTACAAATATTTGTGAAGAGTTTATTTGTTAAGTAATAATTTGGCAAATGAAATGATGCGGAAAACTGTTTGGGAAGTGATAGTTTGGCAATATTTTTTCGATGAAACAAGGGATACCCGAGACGAAGGATTATTTAAAAACAAATGAGATCGCTCCTGAATATATACAGGGTGTAAACGGACCCTTCACGAAGCCGTCAACCAAGCATTATATACATCAAAACTAAGTAACCCTACATTTCTTTTTTCTGGGAAACGACTTTTTGTTTGGGGTCAAAAATCACGTTTTATGGTAAAACTCAATATAACACACTCAAAACATTGTGTTGATGGATGCTTTAAATAGTAATCGGGTCATGGAGGTAATTCATTCATTCATTTCAGCCTAAAGACGTCCACTGCTGGACATAGGCCTCCCCCAAGTGTCGCCACTTTGACCGGTCCCGTGCGACTCGCATCCAGCGGACTCCCGCAACCTTCATCGGTCCACCTAGTGGGAGGCCTTCCAACGCAACGTCTTCCGGTTCGCGCTCGCCACTCCAGAACTTTTCGGCCCCATCGGCCATCCGTTCTGCGAGCAATGTGACCTGCCCACTGCCACTTAAGTTTGGCAATTCTTCGGGCTATGTCGGTAACCTTGGTTCTCTTACGGATGTCTTCATTTCTGATTCGATCGCGCAAGGAAACTCCGAGCATAGCCCTCTCCATTGCCCTTTGGGTGACTTTAAGCCTTCTGATGAGGCCCATTGTTAGCGACCACGTTTCGGTCCCGTATGTAATCACTGGCAACACACACTGGTCATAGACTTTCGTCTTGAGACACTGCGGTAAGTTGGACGAGAAGATACCGCGCAACTTCCCGAACGCTGCCCAGCCGAGTCGGATTCGACGATTGATCTCTTTCTCCAAGTTAGACCTACCTAACTGGACCGTTTGTCCCAGGTACACATAATCGTCTACAACTTCGAGAATAGAGTCTCCGATCTTGATAGGAGTGGGTGTGACATGGGCATTCAACATGACCTTGGTTTTGTCCATGTTCATTTTAAGACCCACTCTTCCGGAAGCTCTACTGAGGTCATCGAGCATCGTTCTGAGGTCCTCCATGGTCTCAGCCATGACCACTAAATCATCGGCAAACCGAAGGTGAGTGATGTACTCGCCATTGACGTTGATGCTTAGCCCTCTCCAGTCCAGAACTTTGAAGACATCCTCCAGTGCAGCGGTGAATAGTTTCGGAGATATGACGTCTCCCTGTCTCACACCTCGCTAGAGGCGGATAGGTTCTGAGGCAAACACTTCAACACCTCGATGTACCGATAGTCGATTTGGCACCGTTGGAGAGACTGCAGTACAGCCCAGGTCTCGATTGAATCGAAAGCTTTTTCGTAGTCCACAAACACTAAACAGAGGGGCAGGTTATACTCTTCGGTCTCCTGTATAACCTGCCGCAGCGTATGTATGTGGTCCACGGTGCTAAAGCCTTATCGGAAACTGGCTTGTTCGGTAGGCTGGAAATCGTCAAACCTACGCGCGAGACGATTCGTGATGACTCTTGAAAACAACTTGTAGACATGGCTTAGAAGTGAGATGGGCCTATAATTCTTCAACCGGGCATTGTCGCTCTTCTTAAAGAAGAGTACCACCATACCCCTGCACCATGCCTGTGGCGTTTTTCCCTCAAGTATGACGGAATTCAACAGCTTCTGAAGGGCCTTAAGTACCGGTTTTCCACCCGCCTTCAGGAGTTCGGCTGTAATTCCGTCATCACCCGGTGCCTTGTTGTTTTTGAGTTGCTTCAAAGCCATCCTAATCTCGTACAGGCTGACGTCCGGGATGTCTTCGGTATAGTGTCGGGTCAGTCTAGGTCTTAGATCGTTTGCTAGATCTACGACGGGTTTATTAGTTGACGTGAACCACTGTCCATAGAAGCTCTCGATCTCCCTCAGAAGCTCCGGTTTGGCGGATAAGATCCTACCATCGTCGGTCTTCAGTTTCGTGAGCTGGCTCTGCCCAATAGCCAGATCTCTTGCCAATACCTTGGAGCCTTTATTCCGCTCAATCGCGTCTTTAGTACACTTGGTATTAAAGCGGCGGAGGTCTTCAAGGATTTAGAGATCCGTCTATTGAGCTGCCGGTATTTACACGCCTCGTCTGAAGACTGCAGGATCATATCACGCCACTCCTTCATGAGCTTGAGAGTGTGATCGGAGAGTCTATTGTTCTTATCTGTACGACGTGCCTTAAAGAACTTAGACCCGATCGTATGGACAGCTTCCACCAACCCATCGTTATATTCGTCCACTGAGCTTCCTAGGCACTCGAAACGGTTCTGGAGTTCAAGCTGGAAGCTCTCGGGGTTTTGGATTTGGATCTGTGCTGGACCAGTCCTCACCTCATCAGTCGATACCTTTCAAGCTCGATATTGATGTTCAATGTTACCATGCGGTGATCGCTCCCGGTTTTCACCGAATTGATCACAGAGACATCATTGAACATTTGCTTCTTGGTAGACATGATGAAGTCAATCTCATTTCTCGTTGCACCATCGGGGCTCTGCCAGGTCCACTTCCTGTGCTCACGCTTTCTGAAGAAGGAGTTCATCATATAGAGGCCCTGCTTCTCCATAAAACTAGCCAGTTGGTAACCCCGGCAATTTCGACGTCCAAATCCAAATTGCCCCACCTGCAGCTCATCCCCGTCTCGTTTGCCCAGTTTCGCGTTTTGAAGTCCCCCATGACAACGGTAAAGTGAGTTTTGGAACCACGCATGGCCTTAGAAATATCCTCATACATGGTCTCCACTTCGTCGTCGGGGTGTGCCGAGGTCGGGGCGTAAACCTGTATGACCTTCAGCGAATATCTTGAGGATATTCTGACGTTGTTCACGAGGGACTTGTGGACGATAAACCCAACACCACCCTGAGACTGCCGGTCACCCTCTCGGAAATAGAGCAGGTTGCCGGATTTCAGGATTGGCGTGTCCTCCCCCTCTCTTCGGACTTCGGATAATCCCACAATACTCCATCGCAGCCCGCTCAAGTCCTCTTCGAGTTCCGTTATCTTTTCGTCAGTCCGGAGTGTGCGTGTGTTGTATGTTGCCAGGTCCAGTCGCTGGTATTGGCAGCTGGATCCCTTCCGGAGATTCTTCGCACCCCTTGCCACGCCGTAGCCTCGACCGCTACCGTAGTCGAGGGTAGACGGGCTGCCGGGCACTAGGGGCCATTTCTTTGATGCGCTTTTCATATGGAGGTATTTGCCATAATCGCCACTCTTGGCAGGCGGGTTGGCGATCGCAGTGCGGATCTTACAGAAGACACAGAGAGCGCTGCTGCCCATTCTCTGGTAAGTCCCTTAGTCGCCTCTTACGACACCCACGGGAAAATATGGGATGGTGCTTGTTGAAATAAACTAATTGCAACACTACTCAATACGCCATCTATTTTCTTATCTGTGTACTCTCACACTTGTCACCTACGATTTGACGTTTTTTATGTTATCTGTATTCCGGTTTCTGCTAAAGATTAATTATAAGATTATTGCTCAGTTTGCGTATTTTATTTAAAGTTCTGGAATTACATAAATTCTTTCCCAAAATATCAGGTTATGGGCTATATAATGTCCGAAAGTATTTAGAAAAGTAATTTGATACTAAAGTGCTGCGATTCAATTAGATTCAAATTAGGAAATCTCGCAACCAGCCATTACCGATACCGGCGTGGTCGTCATTCTTTTTCAGCATATCGTTGAAGAAAAATACATTAAAAATGGCATCACAAATATCAATGGGCACGGTTGAGAAGCTGATTGGAAGAGAAAATTACCAAAGTTGGAAATTTGCCGTAAAAAACTATCTGGAACATGAAGAATTATGGCAGGAGATTGAACCTGACTCAGGTTATGTATCCGACAGCAAGAAAAATACGAAAGCAAAATCTAAAATAATACTGTTGGTAGATCCAGTTAACTATGTCCATGTTCAGGAGGCTACAACAGCGAAACAAGTATGGACAAAACTCGAAAAGGTATTTGATGACTCAGGGCTCAGTAGAAAAGTAGGTTTATTAAAAGATCTGATTAACACCAGTATGGAAAATTGCTCGAGTGTCGAGGAATATGTTAATAAGGTAATGTCAACAGCTCATAAGTTACGGAATATCAATTTTGTGGTAGGAGACGAGTGGCTTGGTACGCTGCTGCTCGCTGGCCTCCCTGATTACTACAAACCCATGATAATGGCTTTAGAGAGCTCAGGTGTGAATATTACTGCTGATTATGTAAAAACCAAGTTATTACAAGAGGTCAAGGTATCAGATTCTGTTGCTTACTATGCCAAGTCAAATAAAAAACAAAATAATATGGCAAAATCAACACCGAAAAATCCACATAACCAATCACAAGAAAAAAAGGAACCCAAAGGCCCACGGTGCTTTGTATGTAACAAGTATGGGCACATGAGTAAAGATTGTTATTTTAAAGATAAAAAGAAGGGTTCCTCAAACAATAATAATTCAAAAAATAATAGTTATTATGCTGCTTTTCCAGTTTCTGCTGAGTTGGACGGAAACTGCTGGTATGTTGATTCCGGAGCGTCATTGCATATGTGCAATAATAGGAATTGGATGTATGATGTTTCTCCATCTACAATCAACAACATCAAGGTTGCAGACAATAAAACAGTAGCAGTAAAAGGCAGTGGCAAGGTGGATTTTCAGATAAGAGATTCCGATGGCATATTACGGACAATACAGGTCAGAGATGTTTTATTTGTACCCACACTAACAGTAAATTTACTTTCTGTAAGTCAAATGGTAAATAATGGCTGTGAAGTAAAATTCGAAAAAGATGGTTGTCAGATATATCAAAACAATAAATTAATATTGACAGCTTTGCATCGCAATAACATGTATATTATAAATAATGTTTCCGAAGCACCGGCATTGCTATCAACAATAGATGAGAGAGACATAAATTTATGGCATCAAAGGATGGGCCATCTTAATTTCACAGACTTACAGAAAATAACAGAAAGTGCAGAAGGGGTAGAATTGTTAAAAAAGGGTAATCAAGTTTGTACAACTTGCTTAGAAGGAAAAATGAGTAGACAACCATTTAAAAATACTGGTACTAGAGCTTCTGAATTGCTCCAATTAATTCACTCTGATTTATGTGGTCCGATGGAGACAAGCTCTATTGGAGGTGCCAGATATTATGTAACTTTCATAGATGATTACAGTAGGAAGGTATCTGTCTATTTCATGAAGAACAAGTCTGAGACTTTAGAAAAGTTTAAAGAATTCAAGAATTTAGTTGAAAATGAAACTAATAAAAAAATAAAGATATTGCGCTCAGATAATGGAAAAGAGTATATAAATAATGAGTTTAAATTGCTTCTTTGTAAATCTGGTATCCAGCATCAAACAAGTAACCCATATACGCCTCAACAAAACGGCTTGGCCGAGCGAATGAATCGCACATTAGTGGAGAGAGCTAAATGTTTAATTTTGAATTCCAGACTACAAAAAAAGTTTTGGGCTGAAGCGGTTTCAACAGCGGCTTACATTACAAATCGTTCACCATCAAAAGTTTTGGATTACAAGACACCATATGAAATGTGGACAGGTAAAAAACCAAATTTAAATAACATGAAAATTTTTGGTTGTCATGCAATGGTTCATGTGCCAAAAGAAAACAGAAAAAAATGGGATTCAAAAGCTATTAAAATGATATTTGTGGGTTATTGTGATTACACTAAAGGCTACAGATTGTATGATGAGAGTAAAAAACAAATATACAAGAGTAGAGATGTTGTTTTTTTGGAAAACACAGTCAAAAATAATTGTGTTATTATGCCGCTTACTTTTTTGCAACAACAGGAAACAACAGCTAAACAAGAATCTGATACCGATACTTTAGTAAATGAAAGTTCAGAAGAGGAACAATTATTTGATGCCACCAGTGAATCATTAAATTCAGAACAAAATGATCTAGATTACACACCGGAGAGCTTTGAAGAAGAGGATTCTATGCCACTTAGAAATATAACGCTGAGGCCGAGGAATACCAAACCTAATACATATTTTTGTCATGAAGAGGAACCAACTGTTTCAGCAGTATTATTAAAGGAACCAGAGACCGTGAATGAAGCTCTTACAGGCCCGAAAGCAAAAGAGTGGAAAGAGGCCATGGACAGCGAATATGAATCGCTCCTTCAGAATAATACATGGACATTAGTAACTCTACCTGAAGACAAAAGAATAATCCCTTGCAAATGGGTTTATAAAATGAAAACCGATGTAAACGGTAAAGTTGTACGATACAAAGCAAGATTAGTCATAAAAGGTTTCATACAAAGGAAAGGAACTGATTACAATGAGATTTTTGCTCCGGTAGTAAGGCATACCTCAATTAGATATTTATTTGCAATGGCTGTAAAAGAAAACTTATATATAGATCAAATGGATGCAGTTACAGCATTTTTGCAGGGAGACATAGATGCTGAAGTATATATGAATCAACCACCTGGCTATGAACATGGACACGAAGTCTGCAGATTAAATAAGTCCATTTATGGCCTGAAACAGGCAAGTCGCCAATGGAATTTAAAACTCACTTCTGTGTTAAAAAAGTTGGGATTGAAAAGTACATCTGTGGATCCATGTGTGTACTACAAACATGACAATGGAAGCATTCTTTTTATATTAATATATGTCGATGATTTACTAATTTTTTATAACAATATAGAAAAAGGTAAAGAAATAAAGCAACAGCTTAAAAGTGAATTTGATATGAAAACGCTTGGACCTGTGAATCACTTTATTGGTTGGAGAATAAGTCATAATGTGGGCAGAGACCAAATTCGTATTGATCAGACTGCCTATATAGAAAAAATTCTACAAAGATTCTATATTGACCTTAGCTCCAAATTGATCAGCACAGGAGAGCAAAATAATATTGTTAGAAATGTTCCTTATCAAGAAGCAATTGGCAGTTTACTTTACCTATCACAGGGTACAAGACCAGATATATGTTTCATAGTAAACAAATTGAGTAGCTTCAATAACAAACCAGAGAGAGAGAGAACAAAGGATTATAAATTAACATTTATTCAAAACAAAGAAGAAAGAAGAATATATGGTTACTGTGATTCAGATTGGGCTTCTGACATTAACAGCCGGAGATCATGCTCTGGCTACACTTTTCTGTTTCAGGGTGCTTCAATCTCATGGTGTTCTAAACGTCAGAACACAGTTGCACTATCTACCATGGAGGCAGAATATATGGCACTGGCTACTGCCACACAAGAGGCTATGTGGCTAAGGCATTTAGAGTCTGAACTACATTGGAAGGCTACAGTTGCGCCTACCATAATTTATTGTGATAATCAAAGTGCAATTAAATTTGCAGGTATTGATTCTTACTGTGCTCGCAGCAAACATATTGATATAAGATATCATTTTCTTCGAGAGAGAGTTGCCGAAAAGGAAATTGAACTCAGCTATGTTGGGACTCAAGATATGGTTGCCGACGTTCTTACAAAACCAATTTCTCAAAAGAAGACTGAAGACTGTTCTGTGGCTATGGGTTTGCAATTAAGAAGAGGATGTTGAAATAAACTAATTGCAACACTACTCAATACGCCATCTATTTTCTTATCTGTGTACTCTCACACTTGTCACCTACGATTTGACGTTTTTTATGTTATCTGTATTCCGGTTTCTGCTAAAGATTAATTATAAGATTATTGCTCAGTTTGCGTATTTTATTTAAAGTTCTGGAATTACATAAATTCTTTCCCAAAATATCAGTGCTATTCTTTACGTCCGACACCATACAGATGGAGGTAATTAACTAGTATTTAATCAAACTTATGAAGAATTTGGAACTTTGACCTCCAATATCTCCGTAACTACAAGGTTCAGTTGGAAGATATGGTCCAGTACATAAAATACGGGACCATAAAGTGATCACCTTGACGGGGAGAACAAGTGCCTTTTGGCTTCATTACAGGTATTTTTACACAATTTTTGATAAGGTATGAGTAGTTTTCTGGGGTTATGTAGGTTGTGTACATTAGAATCTTAGAACCTGACTGGAACGATTATGAATTGTTTTTTTTTTCATTTTTTTTACATTTCTGGCATGGTAATAAGCCATGATGATGATGATGATGATAATCCAGTGTAACCCTAATACAAAAAATACCTTGATTATCGCGGATATACCAGAAGCGGCTTCGCTATGTCCAATGTTGGAATTGATGCTGCCAACTAAAAGTGTGTCTTCTTTTCCTTGACAGAACACCCTTTCAATGGTCTCCAGTTCTGTTTTGTCAGCCTCAGGCATCCCTATAACGAAATTATGAAAATCAGTACCTAGAATAATTTTTAATGTTTTTTTTTTATCTTTGTCCCTTTATTCTATTGCGCGACTGCTGTTCTCGTAGTACTAAGTCTTATCCCCAAGACGGGTAAAGAGTTATAAGATTTGCAAGAGACGTGGACTGGTTAGTAAAGCCATAGACTCACTTGCACGCGGGATTTAAATAACTAAAGAAATGAAGATGCCATTTAATGATGTACACTCAGTTAGGTACTCCTTTGGAATATACCGACGTGGTCTTGAGCAGTTTCATAAGTAATTGAGTCAATCATTACAAAAATGGTTACCTGAACCAAAAGCTTCCACATATTCCACAGCACTTGGTGGAAATCTCGCTTCCTCATAGATTTTTTTCAAAAAGTCGACAGTCTTATCAGGATTCCTTAAATATCCGTACTGAGGGCCTGTTTCTTCCTTCAACAGACCAGTAAACCCCGTCTTAGCGAGCAATAAATCTGCGTAGATCCTATATATTACACGACAAATGAGACTAGTCTTAAAGATAAAACGTTTCAAAAAAGTAGGTACACCAACATTTATAAATACGGCGTGGAAGAGACACCGATAATTTTCTTTAATAGAAATAGGACCCTCACATTACATTCCGAAAAATGATGATGTGATGACCTTTATTTCTTGTAAAATCTTTATAAAACTTACCTCAGTGCATCCTTAGCCTTCTGCAGAAACAGTACGTTAATGGCTTCCGACTTGACACAACCATTGGCATTCTGATCAAAAGACTTGGTTTTACCATCCATGGCTTGTGTTATGATCCTGGAAATAAATGAAACCCGATCGTACAATTTCAAACATTTTAATGTTAATTCTATTTTGGAAATAATTTGAAATTGGTTGGAAATAATTTCCTCAGTAGCAAAATTGGGTCATTATACGCATATGTCGCCGCAAGAGTGCCTATCTGCTAAGAACCATAATTAATCTTATTAATAACCAACTTATAATTCGGCCTCCCATCTGCGAGTTGGCTGTACAATTTTATCACAATGATCTGTATCGATTGACAGAAGAGAAAAGCGTCATCTATTGGTTTCTGTATTTACTAGTACTTAGATAGTTCGTAGTTAAATCTTCGTGTATCAATTTTAATACAAGTCTTTTTGCTAGAACTATGGTTAAAATTAAGATAAGCAAATATTTTATGACAATTGGGATTTTACCAATTTCCTATTGTTCACTTGACACTAAGATTTATTTACAATGCAACATTCCATAATGTCGTGGAATGGGCGCGGAATACGATTTTAATGATATCTTTAAATGCAAAAAATAGTACAGGTTATGATGGTATTTCTACAAAGGTTGTTAAGTGTGTTTCTAAAACCATTTGTACCCACTTAAGCTACCTAATGAATCTGTGCAACAGCTCAGGTGTTTATCCGGATGCCCTAAAAGTTTCAAGAGTGGAAGCCATTATTTAAAAAAAAAAACAATAAGGAACACATGGCTAACTATAGACCAATTGCCGTAATACCTAAAATGTTAATTTTTTTTTTTAAATATCTTTATAAAGAACTGTACTCATACTTTGAAAAGAAAAATATATTGAGTGAAGAGCAAAGGGGCTTTAGACAAAACATGTCAACCAGTATGTCCATTTATGCCTTTTTACATACAGTTATGACGAATATGAATACGAGAATCTCGGTTAGTGCTATATACCGCGACATGACGCAAGCTTTTAACTACGACAAGCTTTTTACTGACTCTCTTTGCCGATAACAGCACTATGACTATAGTATGTAAAAATAAAGACATAATATATATGAAAGTGACATAAATGAATCTTTGACATCAATAATATCGTGGCTACACAGGAACAACCATAGATAAGACTACTATTATGATTTTAGGCAACGGACCTAGGCTGAATGTGACCTTAACGCAATTTACAAGGACACTGTACTTAATAAAGTCGACACAACAAAATTTTTAGGAATTATGATTGATTCTAAATTGAACTGGAAGGCACACATCGAATACCTAAGTAAACGGCTGAGCTCTTCAGCGTACGCCTTATATAAACTGGCTCCAGAGCTAAACACAGACGCCTTAGTAACAGCTGCAGCGTATCAAAGTATAGTAGCATCGTTATTGCGCTACGGTATTATATTTTGGGCCAACTCCACAAACCAAGCAATAGCGTTTAAGGCCCAAAAGAGATGTATTCGTGCGATGTTCAATTTGAAATCGAACGACAGCTGTATGCCATTATTTAAAAAAACACAAATTATTAACTCTGCCATGTATGTATATTTTTGAACTTGCAGTATTTGTTAGGGTGAATCGATTTATGTTTCCACGACTAGCAGACACCTTCCCCCGTAACAGACGTGACAATAATCAACTGTGTTCAACGACTGCATTAATGGGAAAAAGCGTTATCTGTATGGCTCCTAAAATTTATAATAAAATATCAGTCTTTTAAAGCATTGCCGGTAAATATGTTTAAAAAAAAAAATCGAGATTTACTAGCGGACAAGTGTTATTATGGTATAAATGTTTTTTTAAGTAACACTACATGACATTGTTTATTTTTCTTTAAATTTTTTCTCAATTTTTGTGACATTTTATAATTAATTAATTATTTTATATTATAATGACTAAAATGTAACCTACCCGGATTGTTACCGCTATTAACCAGAACTGCGGTGGATTGGGATTGCATTGTTTTGACAGAATGCTGGTTGTCATCTACTGTGTTCTTACCCTCCTTGGATGGATATGACAGTTTTGCCACCACTAACAACCTTACGCAGAATGAAGGTGTTGTTGTGTACTACAAGAACGGTTTGTCCATCTCAATTGAAGAACCTGTAATTGAGGACGCAAACTGTCTTGTTATTACCCTAAATAAAGATACAGTAGCCTTGGCCATTTATAGACCACCCGGGTACAAAAATATTGATAAATTTTTGCAATCTCTCAATCAGGTACTAGTAAAATATTCGTTTATGCAAAATGTCATATTATTGGGGGACATTAATATTAACATTGCCGAGCACAGTGCTGACAGCAATCTTTCTTCATATTTAGATATGATGGCATTCCACGGTATGATGCCTGCATACACATCTCCTACTCACAAAAAAACATGTTTGGATCACACGTTTCTAAAGACAAATCTAACGGCACGTTGTCTTATACTCCAAACAACAAGTACAGATCTTAATAGTGTTGCTTTGTACATAGCTAGTCTTCCTAAACAAAAACCTGCCAAAATTATAAATTACTTAGATCACAAATCTCTAAATGCGGAACTTAAAAGTGTCGACTTTAGTCCACTATACACAGTTCAAAACGCAAATGAGGCTGCTGATTTCTTTCACAGTATCCTATATAAGGCTATCAAAAACAACACTAAAGAAGTCAAAATATCAAACAAGAAAAATATTCTAAAACCGTGGATAACCCCAGGCATTCTAAAGTGTATTAGAAACCGCGATAATCTGTATAAAAAAGTAAAGAAACACCCAGACAATGAGATACATAAAACTACATACAAACGATACCGAAATTTTTGTTCGTCATTATTAAAAAAACTTAAAAGGGAATATGAGAAGCTACAATTCCAAAACGCAGGGAATAATAGTAAAAAAAAATGGAAAATAGTAAAAGAGATTACATACCTAACTAAACCCAAAGACAGCCCGACTGAACTTATAAGCACCAGTGATCCTCAAAAATCGACAAACAAAGTTAACCAATACTTTGCAAATGTTGGTAAAACGCTAGCAGAAAAAATCATTAAGAATAATCTACAAACGGGACCCATAACCCTCAACTCGTGTAGCCATTTTTTTTGTCTGCTCCCTACGGATGAAAATGAGGTTAAGTCTTTAATAACAGGGTTAAAGAGTGATTGTTCGGTGGGCCTTGATTTAATATCTAGTGACATCTTGAAATCTAATATAGATATTCTAACAATACCTATAACATACGTCTATAATTTGTCGCTCACAACCGGTATATTTCCGAAGATCTATAAGAAGTCAAGAGTTCACCTGATACAAAAAGTGGTGACAGAGACTGTGTCAATAATTATAGGCCAATTTCAATTCTCCCTACACTATCAAAAAGTTTAGAGCGCATCATTAACAAAAGACTTGTTAACTACTTGGAAAGTAAAAATCTTCTCTCAAAAGCACAGTTTGGTTTCAGAGCCAAGAGGTCCACCGCCGACGCTGTGTCAGAACTAACAAATTATACAGTTAACAACATAGATTCAAAGAGGAAAACGATTGGAATATTCTTAGATGTAGCAAAGGCCTTTGACACAGTCTCTGTCCCTATTCTGTTAACAAAACTCGAAAGCCTGGGCATCCGGGATCTTCAATTAAAACTTTTTATAGATTACTTATCCGACAGAACACAGTGTGTTAAAATCGGTAACATAACTAGTGAAGAGGTCCCAGTGACATTTGGAGTTCCACAGGGCAGTATTCTTGGACCGACGCTCTTCTTAGTCTATATAAATGATATATATATCAATCAGTTAATGTTGCCGGATTCGAAAACTGTTGCGTTTGCTGATGATACGGCTTTACTTTTCAGTGGAAACTCCTGGCATGAAGTTTTTGTCAAAGCTGAGATCGGCATGAACACTGTGACCAGTTGGCTAAATAAGAATTTACTTACATTAAATGTAGAAAAAACGAACTTCATCACGTTTTCCATTCAAAGTAATGACAAACCGGATCCCTCTTTGAGTATTGTCTGCCATTCGTGCTCAAATGAAACACTGAATCTACAAAGTACTTAGGAGTAATTATTGACAGAAATCTTAAAGGAGACAATTTTTTTAGGCCCACTTGGACGTTGCGTTTATTATTCATATTACACCAAAAATAAGTAACAGTTATATTATAGTCACAAACGAAAGATTACATAGAAACGAAACCGGAATCTTAAAATCATAATAAAAAATTATATTTTGATATTTTTTTGCGAGTCAAATCATTCCTGTTGTGGTCAATGTCATTTGACAGAAAATACTTACGTGAATAGGGACGTTTTTTCCGTTTACAAAAAAAGTACGGTACCCAGTGGTAATCATATCTGCTTTAATTAAAACAGAATAGAATATAAAAAGAAATATTATTAAACTGTGAGCATTCTAATGCTATTTTTAAAGGTTTACGCTAAAATCGCGTAAATGGTTTAAACAATCAACGTGTCACGGAGTGTTGTAAATCCGCCTTTATAGTGGTTGACAGGCAACTTCATTATTTTAACATTTACTCTTACTGTTTATTTCGATTTTCTTAGAGTGTTTTTGCAGTTTTCGCATTTATTCCGGTTAGACAAGGCTTAGCTAATATAACCACTGTAATCTATATATTTTAGGGAAGAAATCAATGTACGTTTTATTATTAAACACTACAATTTATGTGGGTGGCCTAATCTCGAAACAAAAAAAATTGTCTCCTTTCATGATCATGTTAATCTACTATCAGCGAGAGTGCGTAGACTGATAGTAATATTTAAAGCCCTAAGAAGCACTGCACCAAAATCTGTTACAAAATCAGTCTACTATGCTCTCTGTCAGTCTCAGCTTGAATACTGTATCACCACATGGGGTGGCACATATAAAACTCATCTCTTAAAAGTTGAGAGAGCACAAAGGGCACTCCTAAAGGTTAGTTTATTTCTACCTTTTTATCACCCAACTACTGATCTCTACTCAAAATGGGAGGTACTTACTGTGAGGCAGCTATTCATCCTGAGAACGGTTATGAAACAACATGCCCTAACAACCTTTGAACCAGAAAGATTCAGAAACAAACGCCGCAAACATAATTATAGTCTGTTCTTCTTCGTCATTCAAAACTAAGTTTGCACATCGGTTTTTCTACTACCAGGGTTCAAATCTATACAATAAGGTGAATCGAGTCTTAGCGCTATATCCCTTGCCAAAAACCAAATGTAAAACATTGGTTTCGGACTGGTTAAAAAAATTGGACTATAATTTTACAGAAAGTCTACTTCAAACAAATTAAATTAGTACGATATAAGTTTATAACTTGCACCAAAACCCACTCACATACACATCGGCAAACTAAACCTGACACTCAACACTACATACACATTATCATTATACACTCTCATAGACACACACATACACAGGCGCCTTGATTAACTTTTAACTTTTTGTTGATAGTTTATTTTTAACTTCTACCCCCAAAATTATAATAAGCTTTTTATAATAAGTTTTTATCAAATTTTGTTAAGTAAAACCTTCTGTTCTTCCGTGGGGTGGGGACCTGGTGATTTGTAATACAGGCATTTTACGCCTAACTCAGACACCAGCTCCTCACATTGCTAAAAAACAAATAAAATGTGAAACCTAGAATAAGTATGTCATTGTGAGGAGAAATAAACAACTTTATTATTAAAGAACTTTATTATTATTATTGCATTTTGACATTGCTTATTGTCTCTTTTATTGTTATTTAATTTTATGACATTTTATGATTAATTTATTTTACTGACTGATCAATGTTTATAACTGACTATTATGTAGTTGGATTTCAGTAATTTGGTTTTTATTTTGTAAATTTTGTAAAGTTGTACGCCTTATTGGTGAAACATGTACGTACAAAATATTAATATTGTGTCATCCTGCGTGCTTAAGTTGCATGTATACGCATGTTTTAACAAATAAAATTATCTTTATCTTTAATGGAAAAGTTAACATATTGAAAGTTAACTTATAATTAGAAAGTACAACTAAATCAGTTTCTATAACTAACTACCTACAAACTAAAGAGTAACATGATTATTTTACAGAGCAATTTATTAGCCAAAGTAAAGGCTACGCCCGTTTATTTTGATCCTCAGTTACGTTCTATGTTAAAAGATGGCGAACTGCCTGAATTTATTTCTCCTTTGTTGATAACTCCACGAGACGAAGGCGTACTGGAACCGGCGCTGCGACAATCCAGTACATGCACCCAAGCAACTGGCAGTCCATTATCCAGCGGAGAACCAGCACTCCCGACAACGAGTGCCTGCACTACAAACACGATGCCATATCGCGTAGTGCCAATTGAGCTGTCCCATATTCCAAGGAAGCGATCCCGACCATTATTCGATGGGTATTCTCCAAGGTTCGTCGACTTTATGGTCCGTGATGCCCAAATGCAGCTTCACGATGCTCTGTGTGAACTAACTCCACACTCCAAGGCGCTCTTCCCTAGCGACCAAAGTAATAGCTGTTGAAATTGGATCTTTGGAAGTTGAAGAGGTCTCATCGGATACGCTGGACGCAACTCAAAAATCACAGCTGATGGAAGTGCTATGGGATTTTCAAGAAGTTTTCAGTGAAGGTGGAGAACCGACTACCCTCGCTGAACACTCCACCGACACAGGTGAGCATAACCCCGTCTCTGTACCTCCATACCGCCTGTCACCGCCACGCATGGCTGTGTTAAAGAATGAGGTAAAGAAGATGTTAGACAATGGAGTAATTGAAGCATGCTCATCACCCTGGTCTGCACCCGTTGCCATGGTACCAAAGAAGGCCGGTTCAGTACGAGTTTGCGTTGATTACCTTAGGTCTGCTCCAAACTACGCCCGTCAACCAACGTTTGGAAAGCCTTTGACTTGTTTGGACCTTTGCCGTCAACGACCAGCGGCAAGACATGGATACTGATAGCTAAAGGTATTGCTACTGGATGGATAGAATTATTTGCTTTGGAAACTGCCAGCGCTGAAAATTGTTCGACAGTTTTGATGAAGATTTTTCTTCGATACGTTGTGCTCAGACGCCTGATAAGCGACAATGGACCCCAATTTGTGAGTGCTGTCATGCAAAAATTAACCTATTCGAGTCTACAAATAGGCGAGACGACAAAAAAATCTAATTAGTCCGTCAGTTAGATTATCAAAAAATATTTGACCCGTGTTTTTTCTTTTGTTACGTAAACTAAAATTGACGAAGATAGGACGCTTTTAAAATTCTTAATACGTCACGCCTAGGTATACTTTTTAGCTAGATCTGACGTCACGAACCCCCACTCCCGAGTTTTGATTCGTTTTATCTTTTGTCAAAATTCATTGATTTACAAAAACACAAAATACGTGTCCGTTAATTTCCAATACTCTAACTTTCGGACTAAATAGATTTGCAATTTTTTGATACTATCGTCATGCCTATTAAGCACATATTCACACCAGTATATCACCCGGCAGCAAACCCGGTGGAAAGTAAAAATAGAGACTTAAAGACGCAACTGGCCATTTTAGTAGGAGATGAACATGGGAGTTGGAGTAATATGTTACCCAGCATACGGTTTGCGATGAATACCGCAACCTGCCTCAATACAGGACAAACGCCAGCGTATTTGACATTTGCACGAGAACTGCGTACTCCAGATGACAATACTCACGATTTTCGTCAGATTTTACTGTCTGAGAACTTTGTGCCTGAAATTACGCCGAAGTTACTGCTACTCGCCAATACGCTGGACAAGGCTAGAGATGTCAGAGAGAATCTAGAAGAACGCAGGAAGAAGATGGCAGACCAAGGACGTAGAGAAGATCTCGGTTACACTCCCGGTGACCTGGTATTAGCAACTACCCATCCAATCAGTAATGCTGCTCGAGGAATAAGTGCTAAATTCTGTCCTCGCAGGGATGGTCCCTATCTAATCCCAGCAACGCCATGGTGCTTCATCTTACCTGATTTCAGATCCCACTGCTCCAGATAAACCTCTTGAAGTATATCATACATCTGCCTTGACACCGTTCCAAGGCCACGCAGCAAGCCCACCTCCTCCGCCAGTGCGCCCACTGAAGAAACGCGGGCGTCCGCCTAAACCCAGGCCTAACCCTGACGGTGCCACCCCACCCTCTCATGGACGAGAACGACCACGGCGACGCGGTTCTCGCCCAGCTTCGCGGGTGGAACATCCATCTTGACTGGCTACTCGTTGGAGCGACTTCGCATCCAGAGGGGGAGAGCCGGTAGCACCACCGAACGCGGAACGCCTACAGCCACGCGCCACACAACACTACTGCGTAGGGACGTCAGGCACTCACACCACGTTAGGCCGCCGCCTCGCGTATCTAAGCGCCATGAGACCTGAGTTCAGTCAGGTCCGCCGCCCAAGGCATGCTTTAGTCGATCCCGATGACGCTACAACCCTCCATCAGGACAGCAGGAAGGAAACTAGCACACTTAAGAAGCACAGACGCAAACAGCCGTCATTCCGTCCTCGTCGTCGAGGCCCGTCGCGACGCCCCGATACGAACCCTCCCCTTCCCTTGCTCATGCCATCTCGCGTTGCTGGGCCTGTAGTCCAAAGTCAGTCCCTAAATAATGACACCACTCCGATCCAGCCTGTCCCCTTGCTGTTCTCTCCTAGCGACGCCCTAAGCCGAGGCCCGTACCCCGCAGGGGGTGCCCTTAGCATGTAGTCGTTTAGTTTGTAAGTTTTTTTTTGCTCTGGCTGGAGGCCTTACACTTAAGGCATCCACAGGATTGTCCGGTTAAGCAGACAACAACCTCTCAGGTTGAACTGCGAGATGCCACTTCGAAAAAAAAACACGAGCCCTCAGTCTGCGTTAGCGCGCCCCTGTTTCCACGCATTGGAAGAGCTCGCCTAGCCTAGACGCCCCTTTCCCCTCGCGCCCCACGGTGACGTTTCCTTCTGGTTTCGCAACGCACCTCGCGTCACTAACTGGCCTTCCTACGTTCCCAATCTAGATTAAATCTAGTCTGTATACAACATTGTTCGTGGAATAAACTAATTGTATATACTGACCCTACGTTTTTATCATACCCGCTACAATTTTATATTAAAATCTGTTCAATTTTTGGTGGTCATTAACTATTTTTGGATTAAACAATCATAATTTGGAGTTAGTTGGTAAAATTTTTGGATCTAATTTCACGCTAAAATGGGGATTAATTTTGGTGATCATTTACTAATTTTGGCAATCAAAAGTGATTTTTTTGCCGTTACATTTTACTGAATTTGGTGGTTAGTTAAATGTTATTAATTATGTTTTTTTTTTTTATACAAGCATATGCCCCAACCGAATAATAATGGGTGTTCCCATTACAAGAAAAAAGCATCCCGAAAGTGGACTTGGATCTCACCGGACGGAAAGTATAAAAATGAAATACATTTTATACTCTCCAATATTCCCTCTAACTTTAGGGATGTAGAAGTAATAAATAAGGTGAACTTCAGCACAAACCACAGAATGCTAAGAGGAACTATTATAACTCATAAAAAGAAAGCAAGAAGAAACAAGAGAAACGGACCTATACACATAATTCCACCAATTTCACAAGAGTCACTACATAAATTGAGCAAAAATCTACCTGAAATGGGAAAACTTGAGACAACCCAACAGAAATATGACGAACTAGAAAATTATTTAAAGGAAGTACATAAATAAATTGGCCTGGAAAGAAAAAAGAAAGACAAAATAGGTGATGAAGCTAAGAAATTAATTGAAGAGAGGAAAACTCTGCTATATGATCGACCAAAGAACATAAAGCTAAAAACTAGAGCGAATGAACATAATACAGAAGGAAATAGAAAGAACGGGTGGGATCAAAAAAGCACTGAAACAACTCAAGGACCACTCCACTCATCATCCAGGCATCCATGCTAGAAGTAAAAACCAAAAACAAAGAAGGGAAAGACAAAACCACATCACATAGGAAAGAAATAGGAAGAGAGGCAACTAAGTTCTACAGGAAATTATACAGCAATCCAACAAATACCGCTGTACAACCAGACCATGATCATACAGAAGAGGGCAATGTTCACGCAATAATGGCAAGTGATGTAAGGAAGGCTATTAACACACAGAAAAGCCACAAG
The DNA here is from genome assembly GCA_963853795.1 of Xestia rhomboidea. NCBI lineage: Eukaryota > Metazoa > Arthropoda > Insecta > Lepidoptera > Noctuidae > Xestia > Xestia rhomboidea. The sequence continues at coordinate 4,498,087 of OY970776.1, read as the reverse complement.
GCACCTGAAAACGACAAAATAACCAATGAACTATTAAAAGAGCTTATCGATGTTATCGGGGATACATTAACACAAATATTCAATGAAATATTGAATAACGAACATATACCAACTCAGTGGACGGGACCACTATAGTTCTCATACACAAAAAAGGAGATAAAAACAAAATAGACAACTATCGGCCGATTTGCATGATGACCAACCTATACAAGATATTCTCCAAAATATTACTAGGAAGGATCACAAAATGCCTGGACGAACAGCAACCAATAGAGCAAGCTGGCTTCAGAAGCGACTTTTCTACGGTTGATCATATACATGTCGTGAAACAAGTCATCGAAAAGTATAACGAATACGGGAAGTCCTACTACATCTTATTCGTAGACTATAACAAAGCCTTTGACTCCCTCTATCACAGCTCTATATACAAGGCACTCAAAAAACAAGGAGTCCACGCTAAGTATATAAATATCATCAGGCAAATATACAACAGAAGCACGGCCCAAATACAGCTAGAAACGGTAGGGTAGGAATTTAGGATCGAAAAAGTAGTGCGACAAGGGGACCCGCTTTCCCCCAAACTATTTGCCGCAGTTCTAGAAGATGTCTTTAGAGAACTACAATGGGATAACCTCGGATTAAACATCAATGGTAAACGATTGAACCACCTCAGATTTGCTGATGATATAGTGCTGTTTTCAGAGGAACCACAAGTCTTACAGAGAATGCTACAACAACTATCCGATGCTAGCGCAGAGGTGGGTCTCACAATAAACTTCACAAAAACGAAGGTGATCACCAACAGCACTCAAGTAGCGATAACAATAACAGAACAAGAAATCGAATATGTAGAAGAATACATATACCTTGGACACCTAATATCACCCCAACACCTAATGTCAAAAGAAATACAAAGAAGGGTAAACAACACCTGGTCCCGCTACTGGTCCCTCAAGGAAGTTGTGAAGAACAAGTCCATACCAATACGGGATAAGAAAAAGATCTATGACAGCTGCATACTGCCGGTACTCACTTATGGATGCCAAACATGGTCCATAACAAAGTTAAGCATGCAAAAACTAAAAGTCTGCCAACAAGGGATGGAGAGGAGCATGCTTGGTATACATATCAGGGACAAGTGTAGACTCGAAGACATACGAAAGCAAACAGGTGTGGCAGATGTAGCCAACAGAGTCAGGAGACTGAAGTGGAGATGGACGGGGCACACAATGCGAACTAGAATTGAAAAGTGGACGAGAAGAGTAACTGAGTGGTACCCACGCGATGGAAAGAGACGCAGGGGAAGACAGTTCAAGAGGTGGGAAAACGACCTACCACAGGGGTGGAGGAGGTTGACACAGAGTCGAGAGGCCTGGCGCGGCCTGGAGGAGGCCTTTGTCAAAGGGACAACCTGACAGAGACAGACATTATTTAAGTTCAGTTAAAAAACAATATTGTAAAAGGAAGTCAGTGAAATAAAGGCTATTTTTATTTTTATTTTTTATTTAAGGAGTTTCTTTGGTTCGTTCTTCTCCTTACTAACTATATTTGCGAACGGACGGCTCAACTCAGAAAGTTTATAAGTTTTAATTTAAATGGTTTAATAGAAATAAACTTTGGGAGTTTGAGTCAAGTGCTGTGTGTGATTTCAACTACCCACCACAATGAAGAATCGTGTTGCACGGCTATATAGACTTCATTGTCTTTCAACAATCTATTTGGCGAATGGCGCCAATATTTGGAGACAGTGTTCCTCTACTAGTTTACCTGCCGTGTTATATACAATATCACTGATCTGATATTATACCAATAAGAGTCAAGCACGATCCTGTTTGCTTTACTTTTTTGGTACGATCGTCATGGAAGGCCTACAATGACTGCTGTACTCACATCTCACATGTCGACAACTTGCGAGCCAGATCTAGATACATATTTGAATTCTTTGTCTTTCTCTGCTTTCACGAGGTTTTCGACATGCGGGATCGTTATGTCAATCGATTTTTTACCGCAATGTCAGGCTTATTGGCAACAACAGTCATGTCAGTGTTGATAGGTCGATCCCAATACAACGTGATATTACCATTATAGAGAACTAGGTCCGGCGCATACTTATAGTATGGCACTTCTGATTACATAAAGTTGTACTTTAAAGCAAGTTGCTGGTCAATAATCCTGGCAACGATGGTTGTGTCTATGCAAGTACTCTCCGATAGCCAGACGAGAACACCCAGAAAATTATTTCTGAAACTTTAACTTTTTAACTTTTATTTTTTATTTTTTTCTTTTCTTTTTGATTTCTTTTAATTACTGATTACCGATCCGACACATTAGTGTCGGATCGGTAATCAGTAATTATTTTTGTACTTAATCTTTAATTTATTTTGATTATATTCCGTGAGTTATTCTGCAAGTATTATTTTCCAAACACCTGGGGGGCGAGTCTGCTATTACAATAGTGTCACAATGATCTATCATTGATTTCATAATAGTTGATTTTGACAAGTTTCGTAATCTACTAATATAGTGGCGTCATTATGACTTTTCAATTACTTTCCAATGATCAACCACTGACACTTCATTGAAAGAAATGGCATAGAATGGTAATCTCGTACACAATGACAAATGAATGACTGACTTACGCGGTAATCTGCTAAAATTTTGACAATTCCAGCCGAAATTAGCTCAATTAGCACCGTTTTGTATTGCTATAAATATAGGCTTCTTTAATAAAGATAATTTCAAAACTTAAATTAAAATAAATCAAAACACCGACGGCTAGAAATAAAAACAGATAAAACGTCAGTAGGCAGTAATGTCACATTTGACTTTGACAGCTAAACTAATAAATATTATTGAATTGTATAGTTTCACATTAATCCGCGTTACAAATTACTTAATGTTTTTTGCTATTTACGAACTTCTTACTACTTCAGATTGCATAGAACACTAATAAATAATATGTAAAAACATATGTAAATGAAATCTGGCATGATTAGATGTTAAAATTTAATTCTAGTTTTTCGAAAATCATTTCTATTAAGGTTTTTAATAATGGCAATACAACAATGTCATTTTATCACAATTCTATTACGAGACCATTGACCGAACAGTGATCGACCATTGACCGAACAATGATCGACCATTATGAATTTAGCAGATTACGAATTTTTAGCAAAATGACCATTGTCATTGATCAACAATTATGAAATCAATGATAGATCATTGTGACAGTATTGTAATAGCAGACTCGACACCCTGCACGTACACGCCCATAATAGAAGACCAACCAATAACCGATAAACAACGACCCAGTATCTCAGTCGCTCGAAAATCCGATATACACACCTATACCAAAAATAGTTTTTTTATCAAAGCTTTACCTTCCGTAATGCACCGAGGACTGCGGATGCAGACACAAGGTACATCCTCCAACGACGGCCGCCTCGCATTCACCGCGATTCAAAGCGTGATACGCCTGTTCCAGCGCCCCGATGGAACTGCAGCACGACTCGTCGATGGATATCGAAGGACCATTAGCGTCCAGCCAATAGGAAATGCGGTTGGCGTACATGGCCTTGCAGCATCTACGAAAAGTATCAAAATCATCAAAAGCAAAAAAAACAAAACCCTTCCTTGGCAGTCGGGTTAAAACCGGATTTTATATCCGGTTTTAACTCGACTGACAAGGAAGGGTTATGTTTTTTTGTAAATTTCTTTATTACCTCGTATCTTCAAATGGCTGGGTTGATTTCGACAGTTAAGATATCCTTATATTCATCTTAAAAACCCAAGCGTATGTAAGATAGGTGTTTGAAAAAAAAAAACAAAATGGCGGATTTTTGGCTCGTCATAATAGTAATACCTACGTTAGTAAAAAATAATAACCAAACCTATCGAGTAGGGTATCAAAATAAAGGAAATTAAAAGGGGATTCCAAAAACGTGGATAAATAATATGTTTAAATTTAATTAGGAATAATATAGTAATATTTGCAGTTGGATTTTTGATTTTCTAATTACGTAACTTGTTTCCTTACCTTTACTTCAAGGGACTTTTTTAAACAAACTGGCGAATGTGGCTGTACCAAATAAAGTATATATGTAATGTCTGAAGTGAATCCTTTCTTACCCAACTATACCCAAGCCTGATTTAGACGTATCCTCATAGAAGCCTATTTTTTCAGATTCGGAGAAACAGGTTCCGACGAACACACCAATTTTTTTCCCAGACAAGTTATCGGGATTTACTCCTGTGGGTTCACAATTAAATAAAACGTATTAAAACATTATTTTATGGGACATTATTTTATTAAATAAAGCTATTGCCAGAGGTTTCGCTTGCGCTGAGCACGGGACGTATGCCACGGGAATGTACTACCGGGATATAAAGCATTAGAAACTTCTTCCGGTAGTACGTTTATGTCCTAACTTAGGTCATGGTCTACTTGTGTACATCGCAAACTGTTCAAACATTACGGAGTGATATGTTAACACGGACAGACTGGGATACTTCCGGGTTTATAATAATAGTATGGATTTTGGAAATGGCATACGTTGGAGAAAGAATTTAAAGAGCGAGTGGTGGATAAAATAATAAGGATGACAGTCATGAACGACGGAAGTGTAAATGACTGTTTGTAGCAAAGCATATTTTAAGAGAGTCAACAGGAAGAGGCTCGATAGATAGGGATACGTGGTGGTGGTCGACAGAAATTCAAAATGTGTTGCAGTCGATGTAGAACCCAAGTACGGTCTACAGCGGGCACCACCGACAGCTTCAATGTAGCAGTCGGCTTGCACCTACCTAAGAGCTCAGAAGAATCCACAATCACGTAAGAGCGTCCAATATCACTATTGGACGCGCTTACGTGATTGTGGATTGTAGATTGATGGATTGTGTGAGGAGTGATATGAAGGAAAAACAAAGTACGTGTTGGGCCACGCGCAGTGTAGGGTTCCGTAGTAGCCCGTTATCACAATATAGAAAGAACCCGTTGGTCCAGTGCCATCTAGCGGCAGCTTTGTGAAACTTATGATAATTTAATTTAAAAAAAAATAGGTTTTGTTTTTCAATGCAAGTCTTTACCCGTTATAAACAAGCAACTATTTAGTAAGTATTTGGTACAAAATTATCCATCACCCAAAAAAGATTTCGTAAAATGCACTATCATCATGAATTTTTCCAGATTTTTTGAACCAGTAATTTAGCTTTTAGAGGGGGGAACGCACTACTGGAACAAAAAGTTGCACTATAATGTTTATTATTTCGTAAATGGAGCATTAAATCGAAATAGTAGATTATTAACCAAGGGGAAAAGCAGTGTCTTCTGTCGTGGGTGACGATTTAAATCGCGAGCGTAACGAAGGACTCGAGGTACTCTACTTTTCGTACCATTTGCGAAAAATTAACACAATAATAATATGAGATAAGCATTTTAGGACATTAACTTATTTATAAAAATAAATTAAAATAAACTTAACGTTTATGTATATAAAGAAAACAAAAACGCGGCAAATTCCTAGACTAATATTTTTTTGTCGGAAAGCAAAGGCATCAAGCTCATACGGCCTCGTCGGTCTTCGTAATTTTATTTAATAATCATAACTGCATAATAAATGCGTATTCCTTTTTCAAAAAGATGTATAATGCTTTATATACAAACTCAATGGTGTAAACACAGATGTAGTTCAGTATAAATTTCGGTGAGTATTCCAAATTTAAATCAAATTCTCCGCCTAGAGGATGAATGAAATTCAGTACAATTTTCTTTCCCTGTTTTTAACAGATTAAAAATGACTATTATTATGTTCGCTTTTTGTGGCATAGAATGTCACTTTTTTGAGCAAGTGGTACGAAAAGTAATATTATCACCTCTAAGTCATTTTAGAAGACCTATTCAACAATACCCCACACGATGGGGTAGACGACGAAAAAAAAAATCATCCCCACTTCGCATGTAGGGGAGCAACCCTAAAAAAAATATTTTCCAAAATTTAATTTGACCACTTTGTCCGCGTTATTGATATACACACCTCTACAAAATTACAGCTTTCTAGTACTAACGGTGTCTTGCAAAACCTCAGACAGACAGACAGACAGGCAGACAGACAAACTATAAGGGTTCCTTGTCAGGACTGCGGAACCCTAAAAAGGAGGAAATGTGACGATTGACAGGGTAGAATGGAAGAAAAAAGTTTATATAGTCAAGCTAGCTAGCAGCAACATCCCAGAACTTATAATATCTCACCTGCGTCATAAATAGCATTATAGGCCTGTTCGAGGATTTTCCGGGACATGGGATCCATTATGTACGCGAGGCGGTAGTGCACCTTGAAAAACTGGGCGTCAAACCGATCTAGCTCCGGCACTGTGCCGAAATGCTGAGACGCCTCGGGGTGGTTATCTGTCCAACGTAGCTTCTCTGTAGTCACTGGGTTAACCTGGAGGGTAAGGTTTATGTAGCCTACTGTTCCACTGGATTTTACCATATTTATTAATGTCTAAACCGTCATCGTTTGGTCATTAGTATCAGTCAGCACCTTTGGCAAATTCGTTCGCCAAAAATCAGTAATGTGGGGCCATCCAACACCCTAATTATTTATTTATTTAACACTTTAAGCACAAAGTACAGAGGCGGACTTAATGCCGTAGGCATTTTCTACCAGTCAACCTTTGGGTGATGCAGAGACAAGCAGTGGTAGGTGTACATCTGAAAATAATTTAATTAAAACTAACCTAATTATGTCACACACTTCCTATCACTATCCGAAGATTTTATTTGTATTTATTTTATTTTTACATTTTAGGAAAGCTTAGAGACTAATGACACCTATAATAACAAAATATATACATACTTAAATTGCTTTTATCAAGCCTTCACAGATAAATACAAAAATTATTCGTTCCTTATAGCAAAAGTTACTTCCTAAATTATATATATCACTAGCGGACCATATTTCACCCGCGTAGTTCCCGTTCCCGTGGGAGTACGTGGTTAAAATATAGCCTATATTACTCAGTAAAGACGTGGCTTTCTAATAGTGGAAGAATTTATTAAATCGGCCCAGTAGTTTTTGAGTTTATCATTACAAATATACACACAAAAATACAAATCTTTCCTTTTTATAATATTATTATATTAAAATATTATTATTATTATAATATTATTATTAATTTTTGTTTTGACATTTTTGTTCCTCCGGCTAGCCGGGAAGTTCTGATGGCACGGGCCTAAGCCAAGTGTTCATCAGTTGGGTTAAGTGCGGGAACGGAAATACTAGATTCCATGCGGTTGTACGCAGACTGTATAATATTGTCCGACTCACACTGCAGAAACTTTCTTACTAGTCTGCATGTGTTTAAAATCACTGCCTTCTGCAGTAAGAAGTAGGTGCTAGCTGGTAAGTTAAGAGAACTCAGGGACTGATGTAGCTGTTTAGGGATGACTCCTGTTGACGAAATAACTATGGGGACAATTATAACTTTTTGTAGGCGCCAAAGTCGGGTTATTTCGTCTTTTAACTCTGTGTATTTCGATAGTTTTTCGGCTATTGTAGTCTGTAAGTTGTGAGTGTTTGGCACGGCTATATCTATTAGGAATCCAGTGTTGTTTATCAATGTGATGTCTGGTCTGTTATAATGAATTGTGCGGTCGGTGAAGAGAGCTCGGTCAAAGTACAACTTTGTTGTGGTGTTTTCTAGTACTGTTTCAGGGCTGTATTTATAATATGGTACTACAGTGTCTACAAGTTTGTACTGATGAGCTAGTTTCTGGTGGATTATGTTGGCTACTTGGTCGTGTCTGTGTTTGTAGTCGGTTTGAGCTATAGATTTGCAGGCACCAGTTATGTGTTGAATTGTTTCCGGGGAACTATTGCATTTTCTACATGTGTCGTTTGGTAATTTTTTTATGATATGCTTTCTATAGTTTTTAGTTTCTATTACCTGGTCCTGTATTGCTAGCATGAACCCTTCAGTCTCTGGGAAGAGCTCGCCTCGATTAAGCCATGCGTTCGACGCTTCTTTATCGACATTTGGTTGGCATAAATCTTGGCGATGTCTTCCATGTAGAGACTTCTGGGTCCATTCTAGATATTTCGTTTTGTCATCAGTCACTCTTTCGTTTTTCTGTTCCGTTGTGTCTTTCAGATTTAGAGGTGTTAAGTGTTGGTCATTTTGAGCTATTAGTTTGTGGAGTGTGGAAGATTCAGTTTTAGCAAAAAAGTATTGTCTGAGAGTTGAGATCTGTCGATTGTGAAGATTTAAAATATCAATAAGTCCCCTACCTCCCTCTTTCCGCGGTAGTGTAAGCCTTTGCACGCATGATCTTGGGTGGTGTTTACGGAATTTAGTCATTGTAGTGTTAATTTTGCGTTGCAAGTTTTTCAATTCTGTTTTCGTCCAATTGATAATCCCAAACGAATAAGTGAGGACAGGAATAGCAAAGGTGTTAATTGCTTTTACTGTGTTTCGAGAGTAGAGTTGTGTTTTAAGAATTGTGTTTAATCTATGTTGGAATTGTTGTTTTAGTTTCTGTTTGATATCCTTGTAGTGTATTTGACTTGATTGTGTGTACCCTAAGTATTTGTACGTGTCCTGTTCATCCAATGGTTCTATTTGTTCGCCCGTTGCTAAGGTGTATTGGTGTTGGTAGTTCTGTCCTGCTCTTACTGAATTTATTTTACATTTGTCTGTACCAAATTCCATTTTAATGTCATTTGTGAATTTCTCTGTGAGGTTAGCTAGCTCGCTAAGTTGATCCTCCGATTTTGCGAATAGTTTAATGTCATCCATGTACATCAAATGGTTTAAAATGCTACCATGGGTCTCCTCCTGCCCGTCAACAATAGAATTTAAAGGGATTCCTAGTGAGGTTGTGTTTAATATTTTGGACAATGGGTTAAGAGCAAGGCAGAACCACAGTGGACTAAGTGCATCTCCCTGGAAAATGCCTCTCTTTATTTTAATTGGGGTTTCGGTTGGGGTAGTGAGTCTCAGTACAGTTGTCCAAGTTGTCATTACGGTCTTAAGGAATGCTATCACTAAAGGGTGTATTTTGTATATTTCCAATACTTGAACTAGCCATGAATGGGGAACTGAATCATAAGCTTTTTTGTAGTCTATATACATGGTGAATAAATCAGATTTGGACTTCTGGACTTTTCTTAAAACAACGGAGTCTATTATTAATTGTTCCTTGCAGCCTTGGCTAAACTTTCTACATCCCTTCTGTTGTTCGGCCAAGATGTTGTTGGTATCAATGTGTTCGTATATCATTTCAGATATGCAGGATGTGATGATCTTATACAAGGTCTGCAAGCATGTAATGGGTCTGTATTTTGCCGGATTTGAGAGATCATTATGATCTTTTGGTATCATAAAAGTTGTGCCAGACGTTACGAAAGCTGGTATTGATTTAGGGTCTTGAATAAATGTATTAATGAAATTATATAAATAACAATGAATTGCTGTGAATTTCTTGTACCAGTAACTATGTATGTGGTCTGATCCAGGAGCTTTCCAATTATGTAACCTTGCCAGAACCTTATGAAATATTTCTGGGGATATGTGCTCAAATGCCATTGGTTGGATGTTACTATTATTATTTGATACTTCTGATTGTATCCAATCAGCTTCAGAGTTATGGCAAACAGGTTGTTCCCATATTCTTGCCCAAAATTGTTTTAATGTTTCTGGATCAGGTGTGTTATTTTCATTGGCATGTGGGGTATTTTGTTGAATATTTGTTGTTGTCTGTCTGATATTGCGATAAAAAAGTTTTTCATTGTGGATGAATGTAGTGTTTTGTTGTTTTCTTGAACTGCATGCTTTATATCTTTCAAGTCGTCCTTTTACGACGCAGAGTTTTTGTTTCAGTGTGTCGAGTGTGTGTGCTGCTTTTGTGTTAGGTTCCTCGTGTATAGTGTGAGTTTTATATTGTTTTATTATCTTGTTAACATGTTTCCTCAATTTTGTACTGCTATTGCCGTTGACAAATTGTGTCATTCTGCCTATTTTCATCCGTAAATCTTTAACTTTTTGTTCTAGTCGTTTTTGCCATTTTGGCTTGTATTCTGTTTTTGGAACTTTATTATTAATATTATTATATTATAGTGTAGATATATAACTTTCAACTAACAAAAAAAATTTTTTTTTTTAATAAAAAAATAGGTTTATTTTTCCGATTGTTATTAATTTAAGCAGGGTGCCTTCTGTACAAAAAATGGCTTTGCTAAGGGGGCGTCTCGCTCGTGGAGACGGCCCAAAAGAGAGTGTATAGAAAAACGTGGCAAGGACGATAATATAAGGAGACGGCCCCTTAAAGTCTCCTAAGGCCCCGTTCCAACTATGTCGTGACGATTAATTTATCGTTGATTTTTAGTTAGCAAAACTCGTGGACGACAGTAATAGTGTCGTCCTATATGTGAACACCTCCATTTAAATGCACAAGCCACGACACTTAAAACTACACGATTATCTGTTGTCACGGCATAGTGGGAACGGGGCCTTACTGTGTTTGCATTGTTGGTGCAGAATAGGTCAATACCGGGTTCACAAGAAACTTCGTTAAAACTGCGACTGCCTCTCGGAAAGTGTGCATTACTCCTATAATATCAATATACTGATCGAAGAGTAGCTTGTTGTCTTGTTTAATACCAAGATCCTTAATACTATTGACTTTGCCTATATTGATGTTGTAAAGCTTATAATGTGGAATCGAATAAAGACTTCTGACGAGCAAAAGTCATGTGGAAACATTTTGAAACATTCTGTTCAAGCCTATTACGTCTACTGTATTATTTAAATCTATTTAAATCGCTTTGCAACAGGTGTATATCAGATATGTTTCGGATAATTTTATGAACCTTCATAATATCGTCAGCATAAAGTAAAATATAAGAAGTTTTAAAACAGTGTTTCACGTCAGCTACAAAGAGGGTAAATAAAAGGGATCCCAAATTGAACCCTGAGAAACTCCAAAGGGGACAGAACTCCATCCAGATATGTACCACTGAAGTACCACAGCTAGCGTCCTGTTTTTAATATAAGAGGAGAACAAACGATACACATCTCCGTGTATTCCGGCTAATAGCTTCTACTAAAGCAGTCTATGGTCAATACGGTCAAAGCATTTACCATAGTCAGTGTATATAACGTCAACTTGTGCACGCTGTTCCATACCTTCGGATACGAATTCATGGGACAAGATTCAATTAGAAGTAGTGAAGAAGAAAGCCAATTTTTTTTTTTAAAAGAAAGCATAGCCATTCTTGTTCGAAAAATTGGTCAACCCCAAATGTAACCCAAAGAACATTGTTGAACTGACAAAGCTGGGTTGTAAATGTATTAAGCAGGTACCCCACAGTTAACCAAAAATTTCCAAGACCTCACCTTGTTGTACAGAATGTCAGACAAGTCCTTGACGTGGTGCGAAGAGGGGAAGAGCCCCGACATGCCGGAGATCACGACCCTCTCGCCGTCGGCGACCGGAGTTGGCGCCAGTGCAGCCTCGTCCTCAGGCGTTGGGCGGGGTTGGGGCTGAGCTGACTCTTGCGGGGTAGGCGCCATGGTGGAGCAGGCTGATAAAGTGAAGAGAGTTGATAAGGAACAGTCATTGACCCTAAAATCTGAAAACCAACTAATCATGACAAAAGAATTATTTTTAAAATCGGGTCTCTGTAGCCGGGAATCATGGAAGGCGCACCAGTTCCCATGATCCCCGGTGCAAGAGTGGGAAGGGAACACCGGGGTGGTTTTTAGTCGGTTAGAGTCCGGCAGACCCCCAGGGCGGAGGGCATCCATGAGAACTTTCCATCCCGGAACAAAAAAAAATGCAAAGCGAAACCCAACGAGCCGCCACTTCATCACTATCATTTCAGAAAGGCTAAGAGTTAGTAATGAACTTCACAGTTCACCCTTTGGAGTGGTGAAGATGAAGGTAGAGGCACGCAAGTGGTTGTAGTTCCCTGGCGTGGACGGTGCGCTGGAGCGGTTTGCCAGCGCGTGCGCAGTATGCAGCGCGCTGCGGACCGCCACATCCACCACGCTCTGGCCACATCCTCCCCACGCATTCTATATAATTTATTTAGATGTTCTAGGGCCCTTGATGTTTACATTTATATACAAAGACTTCGTCATATGGTTCCAAAGCAGTTATTGAGAAACTTATTGACTTAATGTCATGATTCAGTATTCCACATACTATCGTAACGGATAATGGTACTTCGTTTGTTTCGCAAAATTTAAAGATTTCTGTTTAAAGAATGGTATTACTCATACGCTAGCTGTGTTATATCATCCGTCAAGAAACGGACAAGCTGAAAGCTCTGTAAAAAATATTAAAAGGGGTCTCAAATGCATAATCCTTAATAATAAAGGGCTCGGTTTAATGTCACTGACATCAGCCTCGGTGACATTCACAGCGTCGACCTCCTCTACCACTTACCTCACTCAAACTGAGGAACGAAACCAGTGCTTACAGCGTAAATACTACAAAGTAAAAATACGTAAACAGTTTATAGAAAATGACGTGGTATGGATTACGTAGAATATAAATAATAAAAAGTTTGTATGGGTCTGATAGCTACAAGCCATCATTTCCGACACACAAAATACTCACATATCCCTGTTTATATATTTTTGGATTTGGTAAATTATAATTTCTTATATTCATTTGTAAGATACATTTTTAACAATTTTAAATATTTCTTTTAAAAGAAAACATGAATAAAAATAGTAGTCCGCCGGTGTCGGGAGCAGGGTCCAAGCTAACGGTAGTTAGGGCTCCAGAGACAGGAACCTCCTCACAATGCCGAACCATATCGAAGAGTACTGCCTTCTAAATCAGGCCCTTGATCCAACCGCCTAAGGAGAGCCTCGAAAAATGGTCGTCGAGGCTCTTGGCCATAAGGCCATTGGCCGTCACGACAATTGGCACAATGGGGTGTGTAATATATGGCATAATAACAGATAGTATAATTTTACTTGAAAAAACGTTCACATGATTGTTGATTGAACCCAAACCCATCAACAAAAGAGGGGTTCTGGCGCTCGCTGGTCACTGTTTTTAAATTATATTAAACGTTACTTTATATTTTTCATATTATAGTAACTGAATATTATTCTAATTGGATATTAGTTCAAATACGCTTGATAGAAAATGTTCCATCAACCATATAAAATTTGGTAAACTGAAATTATATCAATAATTCATAATATCATTTTATCGTTTAACTAAAAAAAAGTATAATTAAATAATAATAAATAAATATCACTGGACATTACACACAGCGCCATCTAGTGCCACACTAAGCAACGAGGCTTGTGTCGTGGATACCAGATAGTTGATATACTACATAGATACTTTTTGTTTGTAAATACATACTTATTATACATATATAATGTCCATGACTCGGAAACAAATGTCCATGCTCATCACACAAACATTTGCTCCTACCGGGATTCGACCCTGGGACCCTAAGAACGCCTCACAAACAGCCTCACAAACGCTGCGCCATTTGGGTCGTCAAATGAAATTAGGTCATGTGATCATTAGAACTTTTGTTATTATTTCAAATGGTTATTATTTCACCCGGCACAATGATAGCCGAGTTCACATTCCAATTGTCGACAACCTCGTGTGCCAAGTCGAGATATTTTATTTGTTTCTCTTTCTCAGCTTTCACGAGGTTCCCGTCATGCGTGATGGTAACATCGATTAACATTACGCGGCGCGCTGATCGGTCTATCACCGCTATGTCAGGCTTAATTGGCGACAATAGTCCTGTCAGTGATGATAGACCCGTTCCAGTACAGCGTGAAATGGTCTTTCTCGTGAACTGGGTCGGGCACATACTTGTAGTATGTAGTACCTCAGATTCTACAAGTTTATATTTCAAGGTAAGTTGCTGGTGTTTAATCCTGGCTACTTGGTTGTGCCTGTGCAAGTACTCGCCGTTAGCCCGACGAGAACAACCAGAAATAATATGTCTGATGGACTCACCCGGACAGTGGCATGCCCGACACACGTCAACCGTCTATTATTATGAATTCAATATAACACAGTAAAACAAAGAACATAATTAGAATATTGTCAATACTCACGTTTTGAAGTAACAAGAAATGGTAGCTGGCACAAATACCCAAAATCAATTCCGGGAACTCGCCGAGTGCACTGAGCGTTGAACCATTTGCCCAAACTTATATAACGTAATGCCATTTATTTACATAATAATATATTCGCCATTATTGTTGAATATTTATTAATTAATAAATTCGGTGACCTGACCTTAATAATTGTGCATAAGTAGGTTATTAATTGGTATTGCACCAACAATTTTATACTCGGGATAGTACCTACTAACTTTAACGAAAATCGAAAATTTGGTAGATACTATGTTATTATGCACGACTGGCTTGCTGGTCTAGGCGTCGCAAGCGTGACTGCTGAGTATGAAGTCTTGGGTTCGATTCCCAGGTCGAGCAAAAGTAGGAGTATGCATTTGTACTCAGTTGAAGACAATAGGGTGGAACCCCTCCTGGGTCCTAAACATAACTAGCACAATGTGGATGTACTATTAGATACACTTCTGCTTTTACCCTTCGGAGATTATAGATGTGATGTTAAGTTGTTAAACTGGACAAACTTAAAACTTATATATTATTTAGGTAGGTATTATAAAAAAAATCGCTTTTCGTGTCTGTCTGTGTGACCGCGTTTTTAACCGACTTCAAAAAAGGAGGAGGTTCTTTGTTCGACTGTATTTTTAATAAACTGGTTTGGCGTCTGTGGCTTACCGGTGCCATAAGACCTAGTACTCAGAGCTGTCAAATAATATGAAAAATATAAAATGGCGGATGGTTAGCTTTCAAAACAAAAACATTATTTTTTATTATTCTACAGATATTTTTGTACAAATCTGACGCAAAATAGTCAACATTCCAATAAATAAAACAAGAAATACATTCAGTTGTATGTATTATTCAGCAAAAGTCTTCGTGAGTTTATCGACAATGATGCGAGTCCTCTCCGACAGGTACTGATCAATCTGGCCCAACACTTTGATGACGTGCAGCATCTTCTGAAATCCCTTCTTGAACTTCTCCATTCTCTCAGCACTGGATTCTTCTCCGATTTTCATGACTGCTGTGGACGTCATCGGCGACCCTATTCTGGGTGGGGCGAAGGGACCGGGATGTTCTTTTAACATCGGGACGTTTAGTGACGGTATGCGTAGTTTCGGGATCTTCAGCTTTGGTATTGTTGGTAGGAAGCCAGCTGGTGGGCCAATCGAGATCGGTACTTGTGTGTCACTGTATCCCGATTGGTCGTCGGGCTCGATAAGGATGAACTTGCCGTCTTGCACCGCCTTTGGGAACGCATTGTGGATGAGGCTGCAGAAAGAGTCCACGTCTAAGCGAGAGTTCCTGGTGTAGTCGGGCGAACGGAAAGAGGGACCATACGGCATCTGGAACATAGAACATAAATAGTGTGAATTCTAAAAACTGTATTGTAAATTACGGTTAACTTTGTGTCTGACTTAATAAACTATCTACTTATTTGGTATGAGTCGTACTGCGATCAAACAAAAAAACTTTAATTTATATATAAAAATTAAAAATATTGCTGCTAAAAACACCCAAAAATTGCTTAGAATGGCAAAATATGCGCCCGGGTCGTCAGGTCTTTGCTTTATAAGTTAAATTATTATTATTTGCTTGTTTAATTAAATTGTAATAATATGTCAATAGGTAAAAGTCTAGTCTACAAGCGTAAAGTCAATCGACATCGACAAAACTACAAATTCCTTCTAAAAATAAAATATTTATGGCATGTTGGTATAATTTACCTTACCCTTTCATCGGAGCAGTCGATAGTCAAGCGAAGGGGCGGGGGAGCGCCGACTATGTAATTTACCTGAAATCGCAAACAACGATATTTCATTAGAATTGAAACATAAATTCCACTAAACTTATCAAATATTCATCAAGTCTAATGCTAAGGATCTATTGGCTATTGTTATTTTAATAATATAAACTACATTTACAAGATTTCTCTAAACTAATTTCTGTAATGTTGAGAACATTTTTTAAAGTTTACTTTCCGGTCCTTGGCGAAAAGTTGGACAAGTCTGTGGTAAAAGTATGACTACAATTATTTACGTGCGTGAGTTTAGTTAGACCTACGCAGCCTACACTCTTTTTGCTAAAAGAAACAACCTCTGACTTCATTATTCATATAATCTTGTGCAATAACAATTTATGTTTACGCTTTCAAAGCGTCCACAACTACGTTATCATATTCAGAAACCCTAGCGTGTACGCGCGACGTACGTACCTACACGTAACGAAAATTCGAACAATTATGTTAAACATTGGCCTACCATTTAGCGACACACACAATTAGTAATACTCATATGATAAAGTCAATCCTTGCCAATATTGTTATGAGAAATGCGTTACGTTCATTAAGCGCGACCGTGGTACGTCCCCTGAACATTAAATACATTACACATTCTTTGCATCCTATTGCGCAATCAAAGCACACAACCCGTAGTAAAAGTTCCACTTTCATTATCATCAACATCTAAGATATATCGTCGCTATCGAACACTATGATACGAACCAACAAGATTGTCACCGCCACGTACCGACACATATCGTCTCTTGCGCACTCTCACGACATCTTAGCGTCTGAACCAAACTGCCATCGATCACGTATAACGACGACGTACGCGCTTTTAGCGGAATCAGCAAAAACTCCGGCGGTTGTAGAGTTTCCATCTGTTTTATTGATAGCTTAGGACAATCTGGGGCTTGGTGATATTAATTTCATTAATAACTACCACGGAAGGATTCATCAAAAGGTTCTAATAAATTCAGAGCCTAGCACCGAAGATCCCAGCTTGCGCTACTAAGTTTGAAAGTTCCGTACCAATTCCATATCCGATTTAAAAAAAAAACATTTAATTTTAATCACACATGAAATCCCTTCATAACTTATACTCGAGCTCATGCTTTAAAGATTGCAAATAACTGTTCCTTTGTGTTAAAGAAAATCCTTTAAAATTCAGAATAATGGCTCACACAATCCAAGTTTCTCTCACAAGGTCACATTTCTCAAATAATCACAAAGAACCGAGACGTCAGTAACACCTTATCTATCTTACGTGTTCATTCACACAGATTGTTCACCTACTGTGCGATCGGCGGCGTATAAGGTTGCCCCACAGTCAGGCTGTGCCATGCAGTGGGTGTACAGTAGTTGCTATGCCTGCAGCGTAGTGGTGTTCCTTGCAGTCAAGTTGTACTACGAGCATGAAGTTAAGAAGAGTTCTCATGTGGACTGTGATCGCCGTGGCTTCCTTGACTGTTGTGGAGGTTCGATATTTGATAGTTTTTTGTTTTGTGTCTTTGTGGTTTTGGCCATGGTCAGCATCGTCACCGATAGAAAGAAGATAATTAGGTCCTATGTCCACATATCTAATCTCCTTTTCGGTAACAATTCAGCATCAGGTCCTCATAAAAAACTGGTTTTACATTTACAAATCTCTTAATTTGTTATAAACTACTGCTACCAAGGTATATATTTTGTGTGATAGTTACTCTCTAGTATTCTTCAACTAATATAACATGCATTTATATACGACCGTTATGATAGATTATGTTGTAACTTGACGCTAAAATCATGCAAATAGGCACGTTCCGGAAACGTTTAAACTAGCTACTATGTGAACATGGAAGAAAATAGTATTATACATTTATCTTTGCAGTACAGACAGTATATTAGTAATTACACGTTCAAACTTTGAGTTTAGCAATAGCGTCCAGAGTGAACAAAGCGTCCTATCCAGCAACGGAGTGATCATCCTTGTCCAATCTTTCTTTAATTCTCACTTTACCGACCCGGTGTCATTCACTCATTTTATTTTTGAATCACCAATTGTAACGTGTATGTTCCCCTTCCAGAGCAGTGTTCTGCTGCGGGAGTCGCTGGTGCGTCCCCGGCGGCCAGAGCCCTGCTTCTCATGCCGAGGCGAGGACCGGCCCTTCGCCTACCCGCTCATCAGCTACCTGTCCAAGGTCAAAGACATGTTTGTGAGAGGACTCAACGCTTTCCTGGCCAACTCTAAGAAGAGCAAGCTCAAATAGACCCTAATTGTTAATTTGTAATATTGTTATTTGTCTGTTAGGTAGTTTTAAAGATCTTGTTATTGTTCTATGTTTTTTTACTATGCTTTTTATTAATACTTTTCCAATCTACATAAAGTAATCGAAAGGCAGGCAGCATCAACCAGCATCATCATCTATCAACTGCGCAGAAATAAAGACTAAAGCGATTGGTGTCACTCGCAGTCACTGCTTATTGAAAATCGTAGACAGAAGAAGAAGAGTGTAGAAGGTGATAAGTAAAACCATGAGAATTCAGCTATTCTTTTATTTATTTAATAAATAAAATGCGTAATAAACACAACTGATCCATTTTGTGCATTATTTTATCCTAAAAGCCTACACAGGCGAGTGACTTTTGTCCACGGAGAGTGAAGAGTGAGAAATGGTCCTCGCAGGCCCCACCTCAGTAGGCCTTTAGTAATTGTCACTAAAGCCTCATTAATAAATTCTTAAATCTAATATACTCGGTAGGAGACAAGGTGCCCTTATGTTTCATCTGCAGCAGTTTCTCATGGATCTGAGCGTTACGCTGGCTCCACCCCATCAAGCGGGACAGCTTAGCGATCGGGCTAGGATTTAGCAAATTCGGCAGGGCAAGAGTTGATTTAGGTTTTGGAAACCAATTTGGGAACAACGGAAGGAACGGAGTCTTTGGAATCAAAGGCACAAGATAAGGCACTAGAGGCAGCTTCGGCGCACCCAATATAGATCGTTTAAATCTTTTACATATCTTCATCGTCTTCGGCTGCGCTTGTAACTTATGTTTGAGTACTTCTCCTGTGACATGCGGGTGTTCTTTAGACATTAAGTTAATGAACACAGGCTGCGTGTTTTGCGAGTACTTGAAGATCCTAGTGTTCGAACGTTTCATTTGAGTTACCACACCCGCACTGTGAATGCAGCTGGATGAAGTTAACTGCAACAGAAGAGATATTTATAACAATGCCTTCTTATTCTTAAAAAGACCTAAAGACCCAGAGGAGCCACCCGCAGAGAGAGTGTTTAGGATACAATGCGCATCAATGAGCTGATCTTTCAGTAGTTTTAAACCAAACGACATTAGTAGACCGTCGTAATTTCTCGTTATTTCAAAAAGCTGTATACTTCTATGGCTGACACTGGTAGAAATAGAAATCAGTGAGAGTTATTTGATTTAGAGTTATGTCGGACTACAAAAAGGTATATACCACCTAGGTGATATTTAAGTTTCAGGATCCCGGAAGCTACTAAACAATTGATCAAAACACACAATGAATACGTCACAGAGCTCTACACAATGCTCGACCTTGAAAGTTTCCCCACATCGCTTTGAAGCCCTACTAAAGGTTCAGTCAAAATGTCCCGAGCAAAATATTGTGGACGCAGACGCAGCTACAGACACATTCACTTTTTGAAAATGAATGTACCTAATGAAGTATAATGTCAGTGTCCAGTATTTGCAGCCAGCCCGCAATCTGTACGTAGCGGTTTGACCGTTATAAAAAATAGGTAAAATAAACGCCAAAATCCTACTTACGCATCCAGCTAAGAACACAACAACATAAATTTTCCTTAAACTAAACACTCTACTTGCTCCCATCTTATTCGGATTACTGATTTGATAAAACTTCTCGTTTACTTGCCACCGCTATATAAAGAACACTGTATTGAAAACACCATTGTCTTGCTATCTCACAGAATCAATGATTGAACACGTCTCAGAATTGTCAATTGTTTGGAACAACAAATGATCAGTCGATAATGTGCATGGGTATCTCCCAAGATGCGCCACAACACAACACCCTGTGCTACACCTTCTGCAGCAAGTCTATGCCACGGCCACGACCTGTTGGGGAGCGTCCTACGATACGCTTGCCGACACGCAGTTTCAACTCGAAAACTCGTTGGCTGTCATTGACAGCACAACGCACTGTTAAACTAGTATTCAAATATAGTACCGTAGATTTTATCCTTCGTACCAAGTAATGCTATAATAAGCATAAACAAAATAATCAGCCTATAACGTTCCCACTGCTAAGACACTTGTGTCACAGAAGAGAGAGTGGACCATAATCCACTACGCGGGCTTTGTGTGATTTGGTGGATAAGATCGAAACGCCCAACAAACCTTTGTTTTTATGCAAAACAAAGGTGATCTGAATGTCAGCGGTATTCCCCCACAACCGAATGCCGCAAGACATTACACGATGAAAATAGCTGACATTCACTAATCGGGCTGTCTCTACATCAGTTCAATTGCATTTTTTTCTAATTGCTTATGCTGGTCAAACCCCTTAGTTTTTCGACAATGTATCTACAAGATATAAACGAACCCTTCACGCAGCCGTCAACCAAACATCAAAATAAGTAACTCTACGCCAAAATTATTGCTGAGAAACGACTTTTTTTTTGGGGTGAAAAAATACGTGTTATGGCCTACCATAACACGTGTTTTTTCACCCCAAAAACAAAGTCGTTTACTCAATGTAACGCGCTCAAAATATCGTGTTGATGAATGCATTGCATAGTACGTGAGTCGTGGGCGTATTTAAAGTAAAGTTACAACATTAAAAACTTGTATTATTAAAAAAAACATAACAAAGTGTGAAGACATTGGAACTTTGTCTTCCAATATCTCCGTAACTAGAAGGTTCCGAGATATGGTCTAGAACAAAAAAAATGATCGCATTGACGGAGAGAACAAGCGTCTTTCGGTACTTTTACACCCATTATTTATGAGGGAAAAGCTTAAGCTAAGTGTCGAAAGTTAAATCCAAGAACAACAACACACTAGTTTTCACCTGCCTTTTTTTTAGATGGGAAATCATCCAATGACCCCTCCCGCTCTAGGCGGAGCGGAAGAGAGTGTCAGACATTTACTGACTAAAACCCATCCATGTTCCTTCTTTGCCCTTTGTGTTCCGGAGCCACGGTACCTCTTTTGAACAGTCCCGCAGCCCCGGCAGGCGTCGGCCCTTGCAGACCCCTTCCTTTTGCTGACTCTCTTTGAGGCGCGCGTGGAACACGAACGCGCTGTCGACACGGCCTGTCGTCATAAGACGGACGGACAGCGAGCTAGCCCATAGCTCACCGTCCACAGGCCCGCGCCTACGGTGACCGGCGCGTCTCCCGTGGCGGCCGGGACGTGAGGATCTCTCCCTCTTACGTTCCGCCACCACCTTCGCTAGCATGACTGCTTCGCAGTAGGAGGTGACGGCGTCCCATTCCATCTCGCTCCGGACCAGGGCCGGGAGCGAGAGGTGGCCTAGGTCACGATTGTAAACTTAATGCATTTTTTTTTTCATTATTAATTAAACCAATTACAATGCCCAATGCTTAAGGTTAAGCAAAAGAGAAGCATCATCCGCAAACAACACAACACCAAGGTATACTTTATGAAATAAGGCAAGACATTAATATAAATAAGAAAAGACCAAGAATAAGCCCTGTGAGACTCCCATTGTTAACTTGTTACTATAGTTCCGGAGATCTTTTTCCGTTGAAGTCTTTATGGATTCTACTACCCAATAAGTATGAGGCAAGAAGATATATAGCGCTGTGCCGGATTCCGTAGTGGCGGAGTTGTAAAAAATAAAATACATTTTTATTTCATTATATTAAGTCCCTGCTTGGGTTCGAACCCATGGCCTTCATGCGACATTTAATTCGTAGCAAATACCATTAGGCCACCACTGCTTTCAATTGTTGGTATTCATATAGAAGTGCACTTGAGTTAGATATCATAAATCGGCAAACCTGGCACGCCCTGAGGCTCATCATCATCTCATCATCAGCCTATTAATGTTCCCACTGCTGGGACACAGGCCTCCTCTCTATGAGAGGAAATGGGCTATAATCCACCACGCGGGCCCAGTGCGGATTGGTAGATGTCACATGTCTTCGAATTTTTTGGATCTAGGACATGCCGGTTTCCTTACGATGTTTTCCTTCACCGTTTTGAGAGCAGTGATGACGAAATAAATTACACAAGGTAATGCGCCTGTCTGGGTTCGAACCCAAGACTTACTGTTCGTAAGTCAGGGCCGCCACCACTGGGCCACCGCTGCTCCTCCTGCTGCGCTCTGAGGCTAGGTGGAACGAATTTCTTTGCAGGGTAAGTGATATAGTAGCTATGTAGAAGGCGAAGTAGCCCAAGGTCGAGTTAAAATAAACTTCCAATTGGAAATAACTACTATGTCCAGCCATGGAATACTAATATAGGCTGATAATGAATAATGTTGACACTGTACTAGTCCCAATAATCCTCTAATGTGATCCCACTGTTCACCACGCTTGTCTAAAGGAAAATACTTAACTGATTTTATTATTTGTTGATGACGAACATGAAGATTGCTAAACTCGACTTTATTACCCCTTTTTTTTCGGATGGGAAATCATCAAAATGTCTCCGCTCTTGGCGGAGCAGGAGGGAGTGTCAGACTTTTCATGTTCCTTCGTCGCCCTTTGTGTTTCGGGGCGACGGTATCTCTTTCGAACAGCAGCTCCGGCAGGCATCGGCCCTTGCGGATCGGACCCCTTCCTTTTTGCTGACTCTCTTTGAGGCGCGCGTGGAACACGAACTGTCTTCCACTCAATATTCCTTCGTGAAAAATGCTTCTGGTTAATCCAACCAATGTGGGACCAATTTAAGCTGTAAACCTATAATTTAATAAAAAATATCAGTAAGTATACAATGAAAAAGGAAAAATGTACAAGATTTATATCATTCAAAATAACAAATAGTTAGTTCTCAAGTTCTATTTGTAGCCTGTAAGGAAAGTCAAAAGTCTTAATAAATATTATATGATTTATCAATCAAATGAAAAAATATAAAATATCACCACTTTTAAATAACTTTATCAGAACTTCCATATTTCCTGAGCGCCAACCATTAGATTGCAAAACCCTTTATTTATTTTAGTCATACAACATAATCATTACGTATTCGATAAATTGATTATTCATGTGATATCACCAAAGATAAAAGCTTGAAATAAGAACCTTTGTCTGTTATCAGCACGTTTAATCTTATCAGGCCAAAGACTCGAAGTTTTTAACTTACCCTATAATCAGTTACGCAAATTCTAGATAAAATTAACAACAATAATCACGTAGAAACTGGTTGATGTCAAAAGCATCTCTTTATATACGAATAGAATTTTATTCTTTGAACCATAACTTGTTTGAGATTCTTTCGTGTACTTTGATCATGGGGGGTCAAAAGGTGTTTTGGTCCTCCATAGGGATCGTGCTGATCTCCTCTTGCTACGTCATGGCATGTGATGAGAAAGGACTATGCTTGGTACGGTTTTATTTGATTTTTTAAGATTATTCGTACACAGTGAAAAAGTGAAATTGTTTTTGCAAAGAAACGGAGTTTTACTGATTTTATCAATCCGATTTGTAAACGGAATAAAATTATCTTCTGCTTCTGGAAGTAAAACCTGATGAAAAGTTTCTTATACAATCATTAATAGTAATAAGAAAATAAAGTTGATTGATTGATTGATTGATTGATTAAGCATCAGGAAAAAACCGATAGACACTAATGTGTAACCAACAATAACAATATTTAATATTCTTGCAGCTCGAAGCACTGAAGGAGATGAAAGAATGCAAGAAAGCCGTGCTGGCTTCGTAAGTTATTCTTCTTAATCCTTGAAAGTTACTAACGGTATGTCCAGCAATAATCTAATCGCATTTAACACTTTGCAGGTTGCTGAAGCCGCTTCTTGCTACCAAGCTGCTTGGTAAGTATTTCATCAAATAGTCCATGAAGGATTTCAGAAAAAATAACCAATCTTTAATTTTTATACTTGTTTATTTCTAGATAAGAAGGACAAGAAACTTTGCTGTAAAGACCTTCCGCCGCCGCCTCCGACGATCATGTTGATGCCAGCAGCCCCACCACCATGTGGAGCTGCACTGCCACCGATCCTGCTGGCACCTCCCGCTCCCCTAATGTTGCCAGCACCCCCTCCGGCACCCATTTACCTACCCGCGCCTGCCCCTGCTCCGGTCTGCTTGCCGCCAATAATGTTGCCACCTCCGCCAGCTCCATTGGTACTACCTGCTCCTGCACCCGCTCCCCTGTGCTTGCCAGCACCTCCACCGTGTCTACCACCACCTCCTCCGTTCATGATGCCAGCGCCACCACCGTCGTTGATGCTTCCTCCACATCCTCCAGCACCTATGTACCTTCCAGCGCCTCCACCTGCGCAGATGTATCTACCGGCGCCTCCACCTGCACCGCTCTGCATGCCACCCGCAGCGCCTCCACCACCAGCACCGCTAGTTATTTCTCTTGTCCCCCCGCCTCCTGCCTGTCCCCCGCCGCCATGCTGTGGACCACCTCCACCTCCTCCTGGATATCCTATGACAGCTTACATGGTGGCGCCTCCGGTACCCATCACCTTAGAGCCTAAACCCTTGGAGCTCCCACCCCCTCCATGCCAGTGTTCATACAAATATTATTGATCAATTCTTGTTAATGTTAGTTTAATTTTATTTATTTCACGTTCGCATATAAATAAACACACTGGCTCAAACAAAGGCTTGTTTTATTTACTATGTCACGAAGGTGGTCGTTACCAAACGGCTGTTATTTGCCAGAACCCTGTAATTTCGACGTGGATACGCCCAAATTGCTATGAATGGATTTCGCATGTAGTGGTACAGGCGATACGATAAACAAACATAAATAAATAAATGGTTTAATTGAAAATAAAGAATTTTTTTTTTTTGTAAAAGCAAACTAAAAGGGTTCCTGTTCAGGCATTCAGATTCTCATCATTGTCGTTTTATTTGTAAGATTTGTTACAATGGGATAATTATGCGAACCATGTGTTTCATATTTAAATTAAACGATGAAGTTTGCGATTGTACTGGTTATACATTGAGAATATAAATTGTTTACCTATAATACAAAACTGTACTTAATTTATTACTGAAGTAGAATGTTGTGTTGACAACATGTTGGCTCAGGCAGTGGTGGACTTGTTCAAGCACAAAGTAGTCAGTAGTATTATAGTACTGGCATGTTGGCCCCCCGTAGGTAAGCAAGACGATATTGACTTCAATATCATAAGTTTTTGGAGAATATATGAGAATTATACCACATAGGACACACATTGAAATACTACGTTACGTACTACGTGGGTACGGATTTAAAGGCGCTTCCTCACCGGGAGCCTTTGCCTGCAATGTACAGCTTTGTTCGCCGCTAGTACTCTTCTTCAATGGTCCCTTAAATTAAACGTTCATTGGATGTTAGAACATTAGTTCGACTATAAAAACATTCGTTTTATATTCAGACAGATTTTCGAAATCAAACGTTCGGTACTTTTTAACGTTCAGGCAAAGTATGAAATAAAATGTATTCCTTACTTTGCAAATCAATTCTGTTTCAGATCAAATAAAATTCACTCGCCAGCTCTCCCAGCATGGGATGACAGCTACATTCTCCTGTAACCCGGCAATCTTGGACCGCATTCGGCATCACTACCTACAGGGAGTTCTTTACATGACCCATGAACATGATGACATGTTCAAAAAGGTGCAATATAACAATTGATTAGTTTTTGTAGAATCTTATTTTATCATTAACTTTATACAGATTTACAATGAAAAACTTGTGCCTCGGATAGACGTTAATCTGTAGGCCCTGCCTGTCGTAGTTAGTCAAAATCCCGGGTAAGTACTAAGTCTGGCAGCTAGTCTAACGAAGGGATTTCATAATATCTATCTAGTATCTTGCCGCAGAGGACAGATATGAAGTCGCTCCTAGTAAAATTATGGTATTCGGCAGTTTAGCTCAAACTGTTAGGCCGCTGTCCCACTGGCGTTTTACAAGCACTGGCGTTTCTCGGATGTTGACGTCGCGAGTTTCTAGTGGCAAGCGTCCAATCCAATATAACAACCAAAACAAAGGCATCAAGGTATTATACTAAATGGGCAGGTAATTAGCAAAGTTATTAACTAATAACTTCGCTGATTACGACAAATAAAAGACTTCCAAATAATAAGGCTTTGAATGATGATGACCAATAAACTAGTGTTTCCCAAGGACCGTTTATATTTGGTTCATAAAATAATTAACATTAAAATGATTCAGACTGATAAACACTTAAATAAACCGTGAAACACACAGAGCGGGTGCGGGTCGGTTACGAGTTGGGTGCGGTTTGGGTCGGGAGCACAGCGGGTATAATTCCAGCGCCGCCGCGCCGGTCCCACGCACGCTCTGTGTGTTGTCGTCCTAACAAAAACATGGAATTCTCGCGGTACAGCTGAAGTGCTGACCCGACCCGCTTCCGCTCTCAATGTGTTTTAAGCTTAAAATAAAAGCTAGAATTAACTTCTGGTTTACCAATCATATGTAGATAGATTTCGAGATTTAAGTTTGGTATAACTTTACTCGGCGTTTATTAAAAACGGCTACTGATTACACAGGTAAAGAAAACACACTTTATGATGAAGTACAAGTGGCTCATATTAGGCGAACATGTGCCTGACGTTTTGCGTAAGATCCGATACGACTCCGACATATCCTTCTTGAAATGGAAAGATACTATCGCCAACAATGAAACCAAGGACTCTACAGGTAAGACAGTGTAGACACTAATCGAATTTTATATTTCGAGTCTACAATACCTAAGTACTCGTATTATGCCAACAAAATAAACTGTTTTTAATACATTTTGAAATGAAAGGAATAGTACATTTTGATACAAGTGGAGAAACTTTGGTATTGCATTCGAGGCGGAATTAACACCTGAGCCGTAGGCGAGGTTGTTTTTGAGCCGAGAACTGCAATAACAAATGTCCACGTGTATCAAACGACGTTTTTCAATACACTTTTGAAAAAACAAAATAATAGAACGAAAAATATTTTTGTCATGAATTATTATGAAACTATGATTTATATTTTCTTTTGTTTCCGAGCTTTGCTTTTGTCCGGTTGAATGAGAAGCAAAGGTATAAAGCCGGTAAAGAGCCTAATATGAAAAATAGAAAATTCAAATGTTTTTGGGTTTAGAAAACAAATAAATGTTAATTTGTTCATAAACGTTTTTTTGTTATTGTAATAATCATGGGTTTTGATGATTATTCTATCTATAAACATTATTTAAATTAAAAAAAAATATTAACGCCGTAATGACGCATATCTCTTTGCCGAGTTTAAAAAAAGACATTCACCTCCGAATAGAGAGGAACCAATTTGGACTAAGTATAGGTATAAGTTATCTGTGGCAATTTCCATTCCCGCACACGTGTTGGAAAATGAAAAATCGCACGCGAGTGAAATACATTGCATTGTGAACCTAATCGTAGTGCGATAAGAACCCATTTTCGAGGAAGTGCATTGAAATAGTACATTTTGATACAAGTGGAGAAAGTTTGTTATTGCACCCGAGGCGGAATTAACTCCCGAGCCGTAGGCGAGGGTGTTTTTGAGCCGAGAACTGCAATAACAAATGTCCACGTGTATCAAACGACGTTTTTCAATACACTTTTGAAGAAATTAAATAAAAGAACGAAAAATATTTTTGTCATGAATTATTAGGAAATTATGATTTTCTTTTCTTTTTTTCCGCGCTTTGCTTTCGCCAGGCTGAAGGAGAAGCAAAGGTATGAAGCCGCTAAACAGCATAACATAAGAAATGGTTTTTTTTTGTATTTTTGAATTTAGAACACAAATAAATGTTAATTTGTTTAAAAAAGTGAATATTAGTTTTAAATAATCATGTTTATCTATGATATTCTATTTATAAACACAATTTGAATATTCAAAAAATATTTACGCCGTAAAGACGCATTATTACTTTGCCGAAATAAAAAAAACATTAACCTCCGACTATAGGCATTGAACCAATTTGGACTAAGTATAGGTATAGTTATCTGTGGCAATTTTCATTCCCGCACACGTGTTGGAAAATGAAAAAAATCGCACGCGTGTGAAATACATTGCATGTTGAACCTAATCATAGTGCGTTATGAACCAGTTTTCGAGGAAGTGTATTGAAAAATATTATTTCTTTTTTCTCAATATACAGACATCACGTCTGTAATCCCCGACGACTACACAGGTGTACCTATCTATACTTAGTACACCCAGATTGAATGCTAGGCCTAACATGTATAAATCCCATGTGAAAAGAGGCGAGCCTATCCTTAGTTTATCTGAGAACTATTGCTCAGGTACCGTCTGCTGCATTTTGGTCTGCTATAACTATAAGGCAGCAAACAGATAATATAATTCCTCACATTTTAGCAATAACCGCGGACCCAAGAAGTATCTACATCTACGACGCCTACGTGCACCCCAGAGATGGAATCTCCATAAACCCCTGGGCGTATTGGACCAACTCCTCCGGCCTAGTTCTGACGCACGAGCGCGAAAGAATACTGAGGAGGCTTGACTTGAAGAGATATCCTCTCAGAATAGCTACCCCAGTATGTTATATTAATTGTTTTGATTCAATAAAAAAAAACTAAAACCTGACTACGGATAAACACCTGTTAAGTTTCAAACAAGAAAATATTTAAATATCATTACCGATGCATCATGAAGTATAGCAGTCAGTTGGTTTGATCAAACGTTGAAATAAAACTTTATACATGTCGAATCATGAAGTGGTAACTGGTACCATGTAAAACCAAGGAAACATACTCCACAGGTCGCAGCAGAATAATAATAAAAAATACCACGCTACGATTTACTTCCTTTGCCGCGCCATAGTAGACATGGGCTTAACATTACAAAGAATTTATTCAGAGCA
Organism: Xestia rhomboidea; assembly: GCA_963853795.1. Classification (NCBI taxonomy): domain Eukaryota; kingdom Metazoa; phylum Arthropoda; class Insecta; order Lepidoptera; family Noctuidae; genus Xestia; species Xestia rhomboidea. The sequence goes on along the minus strand of OY970776.1, from coordinate 4,469,156 downwards.
TATTTTCGAGTAGGACTAATAAAGTTTGTTCTGCAGGTAGGACACTATTCCAGTGACAAGTATGACGGCACATTCGTAGAGTTTCTGAAGGACGAGTCTATGTCAGACCAGGATCCCGGTATTCGAATTGGGTACGGAACAGCTATGCTCCTCACTGAAGTCGTGAATGCACAGTAAGTGAATCAGGACGGAATATGGAATACGGTTCCTTTTACCAATCCAATGCGAAAAAATACCAACAACCGAAAAAGACAACATTCTTTACTATCAAGCTGAAGTGCCAGTGGGCTGGCCATGTTTGTCGTAGGATCGATGGCCGATGAAGCTTGGCGTGAGACTCCCTCAAGCAAGATGTATCCTTCAAAAGGTGGCTGAGACAGACTGAGTGCTGAGAACATGATGTGGTGGTGCAGCTTGGGGGAGTCCTAATTAGAGTAGTATATTACAAAAGGCTGTGTTTTTTAATTGATTTATTGACAGTAACTATCAAATGTTTCAGAGATGTTCTTATAGAGAACGAGTTGTGGGCAGCCGAGATTAATAACAACAGCATGTACGTGATGGTTTCTACCGGTGAAGCAGACATCTCGGGGGCAATACTACGCATTTTGTGGGAGAGGACCTTCACTCTTGACTATGTCATGCCGATATGGCCGTTCAGGTACCTATGAAAGTATAACGGATGGCGGGCAAACAGAAACCTAACAGAGTTAGCTGACTTGTACCTAGTTCGTGACCACGTAAATTGACGAAGTCTGTGATTGGTTTATAAACCCTTAGCTACTTAACAGGGTAGGCTTCACGTACTTAGCAGAGCGCGAAAGCAGCAGCAACATGTACTTGGAGCCATTCTCTCCGGGTGTGTGGTGGTCCTGCCTGGCCATGATGGCCATCCTAGCGATAGTCGAGTGGATAACGTCCAAGTCACCTAAGGAAAAGGATGGGGCCTTGTACACTGTACTTACTACCTGGTTGCAGCAAGGTAAGCCCCTGTTAAGAACGTTCAAGCTGATTTCTGTCTAATTTAATTCCACCCTGTCATAATATTTCCACCAGACGCCAGTGCAGTGCCCGAAGGTGGGTCAGGCCGCTTTGCGTTCACGGTCCTCTCAGTGAGTGCGATGTTAGTGCACGCGTACTACACATCTGCCATCGTCTCCGCACTGATGAGCACCGGTCGTGGTGGACCTGACTCCCTGAAGGCGCTCGGAGACTCCAAGTATGCCATCGGTTCGGAAGATTATGATTATATGCGTTATTTGTTCTTTGATGTAAGTGTTTTAAGAATAATAATAAAATAACAGTACTATTTAATTCAATTAATGAACTGCTTAAGCTGCGTAATGCCATTAGCCCAATTTAGTTTCGGCGTACCACGAGAGTATAAAATCTGAAAATGGAGAAAACATTTAAAGATACTTCACAAAGTTCATCAATTAATCTAAATAACTACTAAGTTTATTTATAAACCATATTTACATTATATACTTAGTACAACTAGAATTCTATGTAATTACAAAAATAAAACTAAACGTAAGTACTTACCTACATATATCCAACGACGTCAATAGGCGTCAAAGTACTCCTCCGCATCGCTGTCATTCGGAAACTGGTCCAGAAGACTGGCAGAATTGCCACGTTGAATGGAAATGCTAATTCTTTGGCCAAAGAAAGAGCCAGCCCTCTGGTCACGCGAAGTGTCGACCAGTCGGTGAGAGATTTCCTTAAAAAGGAGACGCGCACTCGGACCCCATGACCCGAGCGTTTCGACCCTAAACGGCTCAAAGCTGTAGTTACCAATAAGGTTACAGTATTTGCGCCGTCTGAGGATCTCAGCAGCCGCAGCAGCAGCGCCTGCACAGCCCGCCGTGCTTGCAACGTGAGAAGGCGCAAGGGTGTCGACACAGGTTGGGTCCCACACCAAAGGCCTACGCACGCTCCAAGGCACCAACGTCATGCCGTCCGGTCTCTTGCCATCGTCACCACCAATTATTAAAACTTTATTCAACTTTACAAATACAGGTGAAAACCACATGGGACGACCTAGAATACTTGAAGAAGAAAAAGATGACGTCGAACTTCTACCAAGAACTAGAGCGTGGAGTGGAGCTGATCCAGCAAGGCAGCACCGCCTTCCACAGCGAGTACAACCAAATATACCCGCACTTCAAGACCTTCAGCGATGAGCACATCTGCAAGCTGCAGCATGTTGATACCATTCCTGAGGTATGTTGAGGAAACTGCTGATTCAAGAGTCGATTGAAAGTCACAGCTTCTTATAAAGTTCTGTAGTAAAAGATAGATCAATCATAATCAACCTGTTACATTCCCACTGTTGGGATACAGGCCTTCTCTCTTCTCTGATAAATAACAGCGGTTGACGGCGCGGTTGGCGCAGTGGCTGAGTGATTGCCTGCTGCGCTGTGTGTCGCGGGTTCGATTCCCGCACGGAACAAATATTTATATGGCCTACAGGTAGTTGTTTCGGGTCTGGCTGTTTGTGTTTGTTAGTTTAAATGTTTGTAAACAGCCCCACGATACATGAGAAATTCCTAGTGTGAAGCAACGTTTTTTATTTAAATATTAAGTTATAATATTCCAGCACTAATTTTCCCCAAAATTGTAACACAGATCTTTAATGAATGGTCCATTGCTGTGCATGCTCTTTTAGAAACACAACTAATGTAAATAAACTACTTAAAACTTAAGAAGCAAAACTATGATATCAAAGAATCTGTAATGCCTACCCACTCACTAGCCCCGCGCGCGAATTTTTTGCACCAAACCGCCACGCGCGCAAAAAATTGCGAAATATTCGCATGTAATTTGACACTTTAGATCTTTAGATAGACAATCGCAAACTACAAGAGTTATAGCTAAATAAAATTTACAGTAAATAGCTGAATAGTTATGGAATCTATATATTAAAAAAAAAAAACTAATATTAATTTGAAACTCAAAAAAAATTTAGAACTTGAAAAACAGGGATGAAAACGGATATTTAGCTATTAAAATATGAATTTGAATTTTTCTAAATAATAAATTTCAATTAAAATAATTTTAAAATAAACTAGATTATATTTCCTTTCCAACAAGACCATAATCTTATTAGTTTATTTACGATAGTCTAATTAGAATTAAATTAGAATTTGGATACTCACTGTTTATTTTGACGCGGCCTGCGCCAACGACTGTTTTTGAACACGGTTATTTACGTATCTATAACTTTACGAAGCCACTTGTTTTTGTATATACAATTTAATAATATGCTCACAATATTAATTATGCACTGTTTTTCCGTTAACACACACGTTTTAATCACAAAAACACTTATTTCTTGTATAAACACAATCACTATAGGTATTTAAACCTACCACTTTTTCGGAGGCGAAATACTCAACTTTGAGATTCGAAAACTAGATTTCCTTTATGATAATATAGTAGCACAGATTTTCACGATTAATTTGATATATAACACTATCCGAAAACAACAATATACGTAACAGAACAATTGAAATACGACGCCACACGTCAGAAATGGCGGAGTTTGTTTACACTAAAGTTTTTACTTTTATTTTGACATTTGTCGATGGAATAGTGTTGCTATTGTTAGTCCGAACGTTGAGGAATATAGTATAGAGTTTGCTACAAGAGGAATAAGCTCTAGAAATAGCAGTTTAGTAGATTTTTTATTGCATTTGTTGGACGAAGGCGCTACTGGCTGAGTTGAGTGGTTGAGTGGCTACTCATGTTAAAAACTTTTTGATCTACAGACGTTAACTTGGATACAATCAACCAAAGATGGGCAGTGGACGGAAGTCTTACGCACAGCTGGAGGATGGTTGCTCGAGAGCGGTTTAGGGAAGCGCCTGGTTGCCCGCCTAAGGGTCCCGCAACCTCCTTGCAGAGCCTCCCTTCTCGCTGAGAGGGTTAAATTGGGAGATATTGCACCGTTACTTGCCCTCACTATGTTTGGAGCCTTTTTGTCAGCAGTTTTACTTGCAGTAGAGATAATGTTTGCTAAGGCCAAAAGTAGAAGATTGCGAGGTGATGCTAAACGAGCCTTAGAAGACGTCGATGATGCTTCTGAAGTCATTTAATATGATGATAATAAAATAATTTAAAACCGTAAAGGTTTGATTTCGTTATTAGTTCAGCATTTGCTACTTTTGTTTTTAATGCAAAACAAGTAGAACATTAGCAGTTCTTAATCATAGCAACTTTGAAAATAAATAACTAAATGCTTTAATAATATTGTTTTTAAGCGTGCTTTCTTATGTAGAAATAAATAAATATTTAATGTCAATTTATTACCATTCGTGTGTCATTAACCTTGCTGGTGGTAAAAATAATGTTGAATATTAAATTAGAACGAGAAATATGTAAAGGTGACACCTGGCAAACCTACTCGCAGTTATAAATAATTATGTTGGTTTGTAAGGTATATATTATATGGGTCTTTTGTTGCCTGAATTAAATGATATATTATTCCTTTATTCATGATTCTACGTATTTTTAACATTTTTAAATATTTCTATATAAAACACTATAAAAAACATTTAAAAATATAAAAAATAGTAGCCCACCAGCGCTCCAGAGACGTACTGCTGTTTGAAGCAATCCAGCTGCCAAGCGAGAGCCTCCTAAGATGTTGGTCGAGGCTCTTAGCCATAAGGCTCTCGTCATGCGGAATGGTAACATCGATTATCATTACGCGGCGCGCTGATCGGTCTATCACCACTATGTCAGGCTTATTGCCAACAAAAGTTCTGTCAGTGCTGATAGACTGATCCCAGTACAACGTGACATGGTCTTTCTCGAGAACTGGGTCGGGCACATACTTGTAATACGGTACCTCAGATTCCACAATTTTATATTTCAAGGTAAGTTGCTGGTGAATAATCCTGGCTACTTGGTTGTGCCTGTGCAAGAACTCGCCGTTAGCTAGACGAGAACAACCAGAAATAATATGTCTGATGGACTCACCCAGACGGTGGCATGCCCGACACACGTCAACCGTCCCGTCCTTCATAACATATTTCCGGTAGTTGTTCGTCAACATAACTTCGTCCATAATCGCACAGACAAAACCTTCAGTTTCCCCAAAGAGGTCACCGAAACGTAACCAGGACACGGACGCTAGCAAGCCAAGTTTGTAAATGTTACATTGTAATAAGATACATAGGCCATGCTGCAGGTATTTGATTCAACCTGAAAACTCGTATAGTGTTTTATGAACATGAAACACCGTAGGACATCATTTTGGAATCTCTATTTCTGCAATACCACTTGGCAATCTGATTAGTAAACATATCTTAAGAACATTAACGGCCGTTTTCTATAACTTACTTACGTATAACTGTTGGTTAATATGCCTACGTCCGTAGCTATCGGTGTTTCTATAAACAGAGTTAGCTTGAAATATCCTATCTGCATCATCTACCTGTCACTTGATTCATAAAAAAAAAAAACAAAGAAAGCTTTTCCGTAACGTTTTGTTTCTAACCATCCGTAAGCTAAATGTCAAATAGACCGAGATAGCCATCTTCCGTTACTTGTTAGTAAGTTATTGAAAATGGCCGTTAGTAGCCGCAAGAGCTTGATGCCCTTTAGTTACCTCTTGCGCACGACGGAAGTGCGGTCACGAAAACGGACTACTAACATTACCAAGAACTATCTTATTTCCAACGAACCTATCTGTTTCACTATCCTCACGAACTTATCACAATTAAACTTATCATCTCCGTATCAAATCTCTTCCGAACAACATCACGTTTGCCATCAGATTACACTTCAAATAATACTTTATATATCATAGTAGCATCCGTAATAGACTATCTTGTGAAAAGACGTTTTGGAGTAGATCTTAGATTCTTGGTACATTAAAACGAACTGTTTTAAACTCTATCAATGCCTGTGTACGATTGAAATTCACTGCGAACTTTTATCTATTTTGTACCAAGAGGAACTTAAGAGTTAAGCAGTGAGGTTTACCAGGGCAGCAGAAATGTTGAAGATACTCGTAATATTCAGTGCGCTGTCGATAGCCCTCTGTTATGGGACTTCGAGCAGTTGCCAGAGTTTGCAGCAGTCACAGGTGAGTTGGTCTACCAATGGTGATTTTTTAGGAGTCAGAGAATATCCTAGTATGCTGATTTATTTGGCTCGACTTACAAGGCTAGTGGTTTGTTACACCAGTTCCATAATGAGGATTTAAAATAAATACAGGTAACTGTTTTCCGTTTAGGTATTACACTTTTGCATGTAACAGCAGCAATTTTTTTAATAACCAATAAATATTTTTTCGGCAAATCGGTTCTTAAATCATGAACAGAATTCTTTGACTTTTCTGGCAGATTGATAAGACAAAATTGTATGAATTTTTAATTAATTTGTTTGGTGGATATTTTAATATTTTGTCTATAAAGCGCATGTTAGTTTCACTTTTGGTTAAATCTTCTAATGTTAACTTCGCGACTAGTAGGAGTAATGTGAAGGACGATGTGAAGGTTCAAGGTAACTGAACTCGCAGACCGTTGGACTGATACCTAGGTACCTAAAACAATGAATACATTGTTCAAAGTATTCTTTTGTCAATGACAAAAAAACACATAATCAGCTTATGTTTAGCAGTACCTACCTACTTACAATTTCAATTGTTTCAGAATCTGTAAAACACAAACCCGGTGTCAGATTTGAGAATTTAAACTTGAGAGTGTCAAACTCCACTTTACCCTGGCCTATCACCCTATACTACTTCTACAGGGTGGCAGGGACACCGACGCGAAAACGGTTATTACGTATTCGGAACATCATACTGAGGCTTTCACAGGTTCTGAACTTGAAATTCTCAATTCAAATACCGGGGAATAGTCTCTGTAAACACTGTTGAGTTGGATGTGTTCATTTATATCTCTATCGTGCTCTTGTACTTACTTTGTCTTTTGTGCTGCTCTGCAGGAATGATGCTAAGCCAAAGTATATGGAAGACACTATCGTATTTTAAATCATTAATGATTTCAGTTTTCTTTAAAGATGGCGGCTCTTAACGAACGGATGAATCAAATGATCAGCGCTCTGTATTCTTCATGTAAGTATTCATGCTTGTGAGCAATTTCTGAGAATATCATAAGGTCAGTTACACAATTAGCTAAATACCTAGTCTATTGACAGCGGTGCCATGCACCTGTTCACTGTGTGTTTAGGCGCATTCGTAAATACTTTTCATCTTCTACAGTAACTAATAACTCTAGAGTAGATACAGAATACTTAATTTTCTCTTTAAAAGTACGAGAAAACAAAGCTCTTCACAATGCACCGCTCTACATTTCGTTGATTAATACCAACTTAACTAAAAACAGTTTTAGGTACGTGTAACTGGCCTTACACTACCGCGTGGTGTCAGCTGACGGTGCACTTTAAATGGAATGCAATTCATTAATTTATTCAATAAAACACTGACCTGTTAAAAATTATTAAGACACTTAAAAGTAATAATAGAACATAACATCATGAATTCACGACCGTTTACTCCGATGGGTAGGGCAGAGGTGTATCTACCTACCCACACTTTGTCAGATAGGTTTAAATCCCATGTAAAAACTAACATTAAATTTAATATCATGTGAAAGGAATTTTTCGTTGAGGTGATTTCTAGTAGAAGCCCGAAGACAGTAGGTAGACCCTTATACAACAACTTGTAACATAACTAGCGAGTAGGTACTCTACCTGCTATCATGGAACCCAGTCATCATAAAATGTCGGGTTCAAATGAAGAGTTTTAGGAAAAGTGCAGTTATAATGCACTTTTTTCAGATTTTGTAGTATTTATCCCAAAACGTGACCGTCATTTTGGGCTACGCCTCAAGGGTACATATACTTACAATAACTAAAAGTGACATCTCACGGCCAGCCAAACCGTAAATAACACATAAGATAAACAAAGAAAAACTTTAAAATATTTATTTCATTTCAGCACCGTTACTGCGCTCGACACAGCCAACTACGACCAGCGCTCCATCCAACGACACACCAGCGTCATCCACTGAGTACCCTTCAACGCCACCTACGACCCCTTACGACCCTTCCACGTACAGCTACTTGTACCCTCAAGTGGTATACGTGCCTCCTTCGGCCAAACCGCCTTCAACAAACCCACCTCCAGCTGTAGCTACGTCTTCTGCTCCACCTAGCCCATATTATTCTTACGAAAGCCCTCCTCCTGAGCATCCTGTCCCTACGACTTCGCCAGCGCCACTGCCATGGCCATATGGTTATGAATACCCTTACCCGCAATACGCACCTCCTGCACCTACTTGCCCTCCGCAATGCACACCGTATCCTCATCCTTACCCACCGACTCAACACGAGTACCCACCAACTTTGTATAAGCCATACCCACCCCCTTCTGGATCACAGCCTGCGTATCCGCTAGCACCTACGTATCCGCCGGCGTCCGCATACCCGCCAACCCCTATTTACCCAACAGCTCCTGGTTACCCACCGTCTCCTATATATGCATCGGCGCCTGTGCCTTACCCTCCAGCGCCGACTTCTCACCCTTCGGCTCCTGCTCCTTTCCTACCCGCGCCAATTTCTTACCCTCCAGTACCTGCCTCTTACCCTCCAGCTCCATCATATCCTCCCCAATATCAGCCTGGGTACCCACCAGCTAGTTTAGCCCCATCGTCCTATCCTGCAAATTACCCTAAACATCCTGAACGACTACGGTACGGTTAACGTATAGTAAATAGTATTTTTAAATAAAATGTAAAGTAGGTCTAAATTATTATTTAATAAAAAGTATTGTTGTTATTTACTTCCTGCATTTTATTTTAAATGTTACGTTATGATTATGCATTTATAAATATTGTCAAGCATAACAATAGCCTATTTGAAAATACCAAGGTTGGTCGTCGTCTTACATTAATATGCAGTAAGTTTCCCGAAGCCACCGGGCAGCAGTATCGTGATGCATTATGTATTAACAATTAACTTACTGTTTAACCTTTGCTCGTTACTTATTGTGACAACATTGTCACGATAGTGTAAAGAAATGCAAATGAGAAATTGTGTTTATTATTGTCGCTTTCCTTAAATTTTGGTACGATGAATAGCTATAGCTGTGTAACGTGACGCGAAAATGAAATAGACTGGTTTAGAAATACAAAGATGACATATTTTATAGTTTTTAATAACGGAAAAAACAGTTTTTTTATTGTAAAAGCCCTGTGTTTATGCAACAACATTAATAACATTTAATTAAATTACACTTTTCTTCCGTACCCTACAGTAGAAAACCTATTTTATAATCAACCAATATCACAATAAAAGTATCTAACAGTTATTTAGAGAGACTGAGACTCATTATACCATTTTGGAGAAACCCATTAAAATCAGAACGAAAGCAGTATAATTGTTTTTGTTTCGTATTAAGTAGTTTTGGCGTGAGATTTGGGATTCACCAATAGGGAAATGGCGTCTGGGCATAACAGACGACTATCGTTAGGATTTCGCTGAAGACTGTAACTACTGTTCTCAATACTCACAAGGAACAAAAATTGCAGACGATTTAAAAAATAACTAATTTTGCATAGTGCTCTATCATCAGATACTAATTAACACATTTTGTAAAAAGCATGTTGCAAAGTATGTTGCTCAAGCTTAGAAAACATGTCCTATCTAATTTTAAAATTGTTACTTGGAAAGTTTCAAAATAATTTCCCAATTAATTGATAGTGTAACATATAAATGTTTGTGTTGTAGGTGGAAGGGCACAACTTGTTCACCATGGGCCTCTTGTACATAATCATTGGCTTGGCCATTCAGGTAAGTCCCACAAAATTCATGACTAAATCTTTTAAGAAATCATCGAAGACTTGAACACTTCCGTTCTTTGAACAGTCAACATTGGATGATTATTTAAACTGATTTACCGTAACCGGTTTGATTATTCCTTATTGTTGTTTTTTCAGTGTTCATTCACTTTCGCCAACGAAACCTGCAGTGAAGAACATGTCAACAGTGGTGAGATTACAAACAATGACATGGAAATAAAGAATGAGACTATCGACGAGTTTCCCACCGGACAGAAGGACTGGATCGATTTCTTCCTTCTTCCTGACACACACTTGTATCCAACCTCTTCGGTCGCTATGATGACTCAAGCTACCAATTCAGAGAAATCAGTCGAAGAACAACTAGATGAAATTAAGGAAATCGCACAGAAGATCACTCTTGCTATTCAGAGCGAGATGGCAAACCTCCTTACTTACGCACTCAACAGCTGTGATAAAGGAGACGAAGTAGATGAAGAAGGAGAAGACAATAAACTACGCAAGAAGAGATCAGTAGAAACTCCAATGGCCAGCACACAGCTAGTAACAAGATTGTTGAAACATATCAAATCTAACAACGAATTCCAAAACATTGCCATCGACAAAATGATGACTGCACAAGAAATCGCTGACAAATACGGAGTTGAATTCAGCCCTGACACTGAAATCCTTTCCGATCTCGCTTTTGCTGCTAACCAGCAGGCTAAGGAGATGAACTCCTTGTTACAAGAGTCCATTGAAATGAAGAATGTTAGCCAGAAAGTTGAATATACTCCCGTTGAAACACCGAAGTATGAAGCGCAAGAAAACGATGGTTATTATGTTTACCCTATTCAATATCCTGAACAGAAACCCCTTAGTAACGCTCAGCTAGCAGTGAACCATCACCACCACGCAGATTCCTACCCAAGCTACAACTACTATTACAACTATCCTTATGAAACCCAGATCCCTCCTCCTGTCAACTACTACAACAGTCCTCCTGTGAGCAAGCGCCCCAACTTCTACGACACTGTGTCCTACGCTCCTCAAGACTACCCCTACTGTTCAATGGAACCTGTTACTTCTGCGTCAACTATCGTCATGCCTTTCGAAGAGTTTGTGGAGCCTGAACCAGAATTAGTAGGAGAGGAACTTGAAGAGACAATTTCCTCTAAAGTGTACGTGGATCGTGGGGAAGAACCAGGTTCGGCAACTGTCAATCATGTCATGACTTATACTGTTGGTGAAAAGTCATACTTCAGGACCCCCGAGATTGAGAGGTTACCGCAACAAATGCAGTATTGTTTCTTCCTGATGTGACCCTGAATTTAGTTATAGATTTATTATTATTTTTTGTAAATAAATTGTATTTTATTGCAGCTTCAACCTGTGCATTGGAATACATAACGAAAATAAAATGCTGTGATTAAAGAATTTGTATTTTTCTCAACAGTTAATGTTTCAAATACCTTAACCCACAAATTACTTTTTGAATGCAATACTATTCTTTTTTTGTAGCAATTCTTCACATATTCTTAGTTCATGAAAGTTATAAGGCTTGAAAATAAAAACACGTTTTCGACTTGCGTCACTTTAATAGATTTAAATAAATATCCAAACATATTTACTAAATCTTAATCTATCTTAACATAAACTATGTTTCTTTGGTTATATTTGGCACTTGGCGTTTTGACTGGTACATTCATATCCCTTCATTTTCTACTAAAATGAAGAAGAATGCGCGAGCTTTTGGTAAAAACTAACACTAAATTAGACGATAATAATAAATACATTATATTTGGTAACAAAATAGTTTCAATATGTTTTTATTTATAATATTGTGACATAAAAGGCACATTTATTGCATGGGCGTAGACGTAGACAGTGCTTTACCAATATAATATTTGAAATATGTGATATTTGAGATTAAATAAATTGTTAGTAGAATTTATATAAAATGTTTGGTTCACATTCTGCAGTACTATATATCAACCTTTTCCTTTGGTTACTTATACAAGGTAACGTTTACATTTCACTATTATATATCTCTCTTTCATTAAACCAAATTACAACATAAAATTAGGTGTGCGTAACAGTATAAAATATTTTTTACTTCGTTTTTCAAACCAACTTTTATTCATTGCCTAGGCACCATCTGGCAAATAACCGCTACTACACATTTATTTTACAAATGCCAAAAAATATCATTTGAAAATCATGTAAATCATGTTTACCTAATTCTTTTAAAATCCCTAAATAACGACTCTACATTGTCGCTTATAAACAAATTACTCACTAATTAATTTCTTTATAGAATTTCTACAAGATTTTTACAACAACTTCACAAATAAAAAAAAACGTTCCAACATTTTTCAAAAGTATTATTCCAAAATCACAATAATCTACGCTTTACAAAATATTACGGCTCTACGGACCAAGACAAAACTTTTTAGACAAAATACTATTCTATAAAATCTCTAACTTAGACTGGAGAGGTGTCAAAATTATTATAGAAGGGCCTGTTCCATAATCATAGAGCCGCAATCAATTCACCAGTTTTCTTAACTAGGCGGTAATATTGACAGATGGTGCGCGTTCCAGCGACGCGGTCGCTCATATCTGTCGCATGTAGTCAGCGGGCGGCCGTTGTCTTTACAATCACTAGCTATCACTCGGCGTCAGATAAACAGCTATCTGTGAGCGTAGTAAGCACTGTAAGCGCTGTTGTGGCCCGAGTGGGGTTGGTAACTGTAACAATACAAGGAATATTTTAACAAACATTTTACAATGAGGTATGTAAAGTAATAAGCGTAAATATTTCATTTCATACGTGACTTGAGTCCATTTAGCACCTTGCAACTCAAGTGAGTACTATGCTAAATGTATCGTTGCTTTTAAATAACTTAAACGCAAGTACCCATTTGAGATTCTCACTTGTGAATTTCAAACAGTGAGATTGATATACTGCGGATTGGCATAAACTACTAAACAGTTTGGTTAAACCCTTTGATTAAATAATAATCGATAGACAGATTCAAGCTTGGGTGCAGGATGCAGCACCGCCCTAGGATTTGTGGAATTAAAATTGAACAATATTTTAATTTCAAGGATTTCCGCAAACTAACACCTGATTCTAAAACCATATTATTATCTTCGCTGAAGACTTTCTGACTCTGCGACATCACATTTAGAGATTAGGCCTCAAAAATGCTTTATCAACAGGCTAATGAAAACATTTCAAAGTAATTTTAAGGGTTGCACATTTGGGCTGCGGGACTATTCGAAAGAGATACCGTAGCCCCGGAACACAAAGGGCGATGAAGGAACATGGATGGGTTTTAGTCAGTAAAAGTCTGACATCACATCTCTTTCCTACTCCGCCCAGAGCGGGAGGAGTCATTTGGTGATTTCCCATCCGAAAAAAAAAAGGTTACACATCTAGCAGCACGGAATCGCACTTGCCTAAGCTCTTATCCCTTTCTGCGCTCAAAACCGTCATTTGTTAGAGCGAGTAACAGAACGAGAATGTTATAGCACATGGCAGCATCTCTCTGTTTAGTGAGGTTCAACTCTAAGACGTACCGCACGGGATGCGCGTGCGGCGGGTAGAGCGGGCCGCAAGCGCTGGGCTCGGCGGCGTAGGGCTGCGCCAGCTGCGGGCACGCCTCCGCCGCCGACTCGCGGCGCCGCGCACCACCTCGCTGTTGACTCTGTTCGGGGGGACTGGACACACAAACACGTCAATAAAAAAATTAGAAACAAAAAAAAAACAAGTTGACAAACTTCAAAAAGTAACCATTATTGACCTTTTTTTGGACAAGCCCGCCACTCTATTTCTTGAAGAAACAAGAAGATCGACTAACCCCGGAGCAACGAGTTGTCTTGGATCCCACAAATAAATAAATAAATATCGCTGGACATTACACACAACACCGTCTAGTGCCACACTAAGCAACGAGGCTTGTGTCGTGGACACCAGATAGTTGATATACTACATGGATACTTTTTGTTTGTAAATACATACTAATTATACATATAAACATCCATGACTCGGAAACAAATGTCCATGTTCATCACACAAACATATTAATAAAAAAATAACAATACTGTAATAAAAAAATAGCAACAGTGGAGTGATCCTCTCGCACTGGGTATTGCGTGGTAGATGATGGCCAATTATGTTTCCCAATAAGCCGATTACACAAGTTCTCTACTTTTAAAGTATTTAAATACCCTCTGCTGTATCTACAAACCCTTCCCCAGTTTAGTTTGAACAATTTAATTTAATGCCCATCTGTTATTTATTTAACCATAAAAATCTCGGTTTCCTTGTTGACAGAAATTATTTATTTATTTATTTATTAAGCCTTTATTGCCAACACAATATACATAATTTAAAATTTCATAGTTGATTATATTTATCATGCAATTAAATAAAATTTTCTAGCTTAAAACATTAAATTGTAAATTTAAATTAACATTAAATTCATTATAATTAATATATTACAATTGCAATTATTATTAAAATTCACTTGATTTTAAATTAGCATTAACATTAAATTATTTTTTATTACAATTGCAATTTTATTATTATCATTTTAATGTTATTACTATCATTAATTTATATTATTATTAGATTGGGCGTCGGCGTGTCTTTGCGACACGAAGGCCTCCTCCAGGGCTGGCAGTCTCGACAGAGTTAACGACATTATCGTTAACTTTCGATCGCTAAAATAACAATGAAAAAAACAGTTGCAATAACGATGCTTGCGAGAAAAGCAAGTCTTTACATCCAAGATGCTTTTCTTGCAAGCATCATTAGTTCAACTAAATTTATTCGTTAGTAACCGGCGATCGAAAGTTAGCGATTTTGTCGTTATCTCTGTCGAGACTGCCGGCCCAGCTCTTTCCATTTTGCTCTTGTTTGAGTTAACCTGTACCATGTAGGAATTAGGATCCGCATGCCTTTTTATGTCACCAGACCAACGTTTTCTTTGCGTTCCTCGTTTCCTCTTTGTTTGGAATCTAGGGGTCCATTCTGTTATTGTTTTCGGCCATTTATTACTCGCCCCTCGCATCATGTGGCCTACCCACCTCCATTTGAGTTTTTGGGTTTTTACAACAACATCTTCCATTTTAGTTATTTTCCTTAGATCTACAGCTCTTTTTCTGTCTCTTTTTGTGTAACCCAGTATACTCCTCTTCATTGCTCTTTGGCATGTTATCAGTTTTTAGTTTTGTTTTTGTGTGTTTGCTTAGGTCTGGCACCCATAGGTATAGGAATTGATAATATGCATGTATTGTATACTTTCCCCTTTATAGCAATATTATATTGATTACCTTTTATCACTTCTTTGAGGGACCAAAATCTCTTTCAGGCATTGGCTACCCGTCTTTCTATTTCTGAATCCATTTGGTTGTTGAAGGCAATCAGTTGGCCCAAGTTTAAATAGGAATTAACATGTTCTATTTTTTCCTCATCTACTGTGACGCTTATTTGGGATCTGTTTGTTATTATCTTGGTCTTTGTTTTGTTTATTGTTAGACCCTGTTGATAGAAATAAGTGATCACAAATCAATCCCTAAAATGCTGATACTGAAACTGGAAACCGAGTTAAATGCACCTATAAGTCGAGGCAAGCTAAACCGCCCCAAGACACAAAAACGTTTTATAAATGGACTTGTATCACTAATCATCTTTAGTGTCCAACTAAATTAATGACTGGCAACTATCAACATATGATACAAATGAAAAAAAAAACAATAATAATAGCTTCGCCCGCCCAGTAGGCGGGGTCGTATTACTTCGCGTTAATTCTGTATTTTGACAGCGCGCGACAAATGGCACTGATACGTCAGAATATTTCCTTCCCGGAGTTATTAATCTATGGTACCAGGAAGTAGAACAAATACAAAAAAGTTTATGATATTTTTTGTCCCCCTCTAACTGTTTGTGCATGTGTAGATTGACTTTTCACAGAACTGCGGATACTTTATCACTTATTTTAATTGCTTAGACGACAAGTTGGTAATGAATTTTAGTCGACGGTTGTTTTTCTAAACATGTTCTGCTTTAACTCTGACAATCATTCATTTTTTTTCTGCATTCCCAATTATTTTTCAAATATGTATAGCTACGAGGCAATCTATTGTTTTAGTTTAATACACCTACTTAGTATATTATTGTTATTCTTCACTATCTAGGTACACTATAACCATTGGCTAACCATTGGCGAATCCCAAAAGAAACAATTCACCTATAAACAGATTTCCAGAGTCGATTGGCTGTCCAAAATCACGCAATTACCATAAGCGGTACATAAAACGTAAGCAGTTTACCGTACAGTGCGAATAATGGTTGACAGCCTAGATTTATGGGCACACTGGTAGCCAATGCAGTGGGCAGGATGGCCGTAACCGAGGCAAACTATAAACAAGATGCTTGTATGCCCGACAGCAGACTGTTTCGTGTTTATACTGTACAGTCAGTAAGAGCACACTTTGAACGCTTAAGGCTGAGTAAGTGAGTTTTAATGTGGAATACTAATTTATACTTATAAAAGTGGGTTTATGTTTCTGGTAGCAATTTCCGAATTCCTTTTAAGCATACAAGGAAATGACAGATTTAATCAGGATGAAAAAACGATGTCAGTTTCAGGACAGAACAACATTATTTACAAAAACAATGTGAAGAACTATTTTTTTAGTGTAGAAGTAATTGTTCCAACCATCGTAAATTACAAAATAAGAATCTCAACTTCAGCAGAAATAAGCGAAAAAAACCTATTTACTTTATTTGACTGGATCTGCATTTTCAAATCAAGAAAAAAAAATATGATGTTCAAAATTCTTAAGTATGTAGGACCTGCCTGTACAGTTTTATATAAAATGCACTCTTCCACACCCAAAATAGGTATATAAACATCTGGAAGAGAATGTTTACAAAAGAATTAATTTACAGTGAACGCGCCGCCTCCTACCGTTTGATACAAACCATGTACACGGGCTTTAGGTACTGATCTCTATTTTCATTGAATTAGTGGCTTCATATAAAGTTAACTTTGCTCAATACACTAGTTTTTTTTTTAATTTAAAGTTTATTAAAATAAAAAGAAATTGTTCGTAACCTGCTGACTGATGCCTAGTTTTTCGTTGAAAATGAATGTAGCTTTAAAGAACTTCAGAAAACAGTATATCCATTAATGTATCATGATTGAGTTTTGACTCAATCATGATACATTAATCGATTCAAAATAAAGGACCAATAACAGCAGGGGTAAATAATTAAAACTTAAATCTTGAGACATTTGATCACGCACTTCAAACTAATTTACTGAAAACAGAAAACTACAAAACGATAAATTTTAAGTTAGAGATACTTATTTTTTATTTTGGCGGGAACGGGAAACGAGCCGTGTCCGCCATAACTGTCGTACGTAACTCTTTACTCTATGGGCACGTCGTAAAAGTAAATTGTCACCGGCTGTTGAAATGAGTTCCGAAGCGTCGCATGAAAACTTTGTAAATAAATTGATTCATAGCTCTGCTGTGGGGCGCGGGAGAAATGTGGTTACGTTTACCCGACCGTAAATGTCTCGTTAATTTCTTAAGATGGTCTCATCTCAAAATATGGCGCATAATAAATTGTGGAAATGTTTGGAAAGCCGTCAAGTTGTGACTTCAAACATTTAACATTTAAACATTTTATGGAAATTAGATCATCCGTTTTAAGTTTAAAATGTGAATGATGAAGAGCTCTTCGTTCTAAGTTAGAGCTAAGTGACAGTCAAACTCACCAATCATCGGGGTCGCAGTCTCTAAATCCCTTCGCGAAGGGATTGCTCGCTATTTTTAATTGCGTTATCTGTAAAAACAAAAAGGAAACATTAAATTTTGCAATACTTCACAAACTAACTAGCTTTGCACTGTTTTAGACTTTCACGGTTAAATCACGGATATCATCCTGTAAGTACTTCACGTGTAACTAGCTTTATTGAAAGTTATTGTTTGCCAAAGATGTCGCCTGTCAGTTCTATTAAATGGTACCCTGCAGTATCTGATCTTCTTATTAAGTAGTAGTTCAGTCAGTGCCCGGCATTTGTTGACTTTACAAAGAAGTGTAGAGAAAGAGGGGTCAGGTAATACTGGGCATTGATAAATGTACTCACCCTATGGTTCTGGTAAGCGGTGACGGCGGTGAAGCCGGTCTCCGGGAACACGAAGGTGCGGTGCGCGCTGCTCTGCCCCTCGCCCGGCAGGTACACCACGTGCAGCCGCGGCTGGTAGCGGTGCATCGAGTTCAGGATTATCTGTGCGGAAGCAAGAAAACAGATGATTCATAATTGGAGATTATCAGCAAAGTTTTCAAATTCTAAAGCTCATCCAATATGTAAAATACAAGGTTTTACAATTCGGGAAAGGCTAAATTAGGAATGAAGTTTGAGTCATAGATATCTATGTTATCATGTAGTTGTAGATACTCACGTGTCCATTATCATCGAGCTGGTTGTTGGTGAGCTTGAGCTTGTCGAAGGAGACCAGCTGGCGCATCCAGTTGGAGCCGGGCGCGGGCGAGTCCGGGTGCACGTGAATGCGCGGTGGTGACACCGGGTCCGCTTTACCCGCCACCACCCAACTTGAGCTACAGTACAAGCAATTGATTTAACTCTCTTTCTTATGTACATGGGTCCGTCTAAATGTTTGGGAAATCCAACCTGAGCAAAATGAACACGGGTATAGCTGTAGAATTTTGTTAGCCTGTACTGTCCCACTGCCTGGGCAAAGGCCTCCCCCAATTCTTTCCATGTGCTCTTTTCCCGTGCCTGCTCGGACTAACCCTCCCGGTACGCGTCCAAATCGTCTAGCCACCTTTTTTGGGTCGGCCTCGGCGGCGCCGTAGAATGATTAGCGAAATTCTTACATACAAGTTGTTTGCAGTTAGTTGGCTATTGAGTCATTATAATTCCTTAGATTTATGTACTTAGGAATTATTTGAAACTCACAAAAATAAGTAATTTATTAGGGTATCTAGCAAAATTTTAAGTCAACAAAATGGGGATCATTTGGGTTTCGATTAAAGGTGAACAAACAAATATCAGAGCCGAAGGAAGCAAAAAAGCTGAAAGAATCGAATTTTAGAATTACTTGTTTGAAGTCCTATGTAACTTCGTACACTTATCCGCACCGAATCGGCGGAATTCGGCGTGGACCGTGGAAATCTGCTATCAGATCTTCGGGTCCTAAGAAATATTAAAAAGGATTTCCATTTTGATATTGGCAAATGATTTGAATGAATGTCCCCGAAACTGTGCCACACATTACATTGCGTTATAAAAAACAGCTGTGTCCCCTACCTGTGGAAAGCATATCGATATCGCTTATCATCGAGAGGCACGAAGTCGACGAGCAGCAGATAGTCGGCATTGGGCAGCAGCCCCGCCAGCCGGGCCTGCAGCGCCGGGAACATGCGGCGGCCCGCTTTGGTGACGATCATCTCCGTGCCCAGCTCGTGGAAGCTGCGCCATAGTGCTGACAGCTCTAGTGTGGCTGTGCAGCGCGCTACCGCCGGGTGTAGAGTCACGTTTTGGTTCGACGCCTGAATGCGAAAGTGGATTTCTATTCTAAGTTTGTTGAGAAATGAGCCTTATGGATAAATCAGCTAAAACTAATATCATTAGCTTCTCAGGTGATTGTTCGTTTTGTTATAGGGATGTGTGTTCACACGAATTACTCAGAAATGATTTTTCATATCCCCCATCATTTAATTTTTCATCATCACTAGGTGAGGTGAAGATAGAACTATCACCAACATCGTGAAATAAGTTTAATTGGTAAACCGATCTATCGGTGTCGGATTCGTTTTTCATTTTGGTTTATTTTATATTCAGAGACGCCAAATTAAAGGCTTATTTAACAAAAAAATAATCGTCTGATATCATATTATTTCCGTTAAATAATGAATTAGTAGCGACTTCAACTGCTTCAAATCGAGATAACCAATAAATGAAAGTCGGCCAACACCTTGCAAAATATTGTAAATCCTTATGGCGATCATAATCTGTTTTACTTTGATCCCCAGAACAAAATTCAACCTGTCAACCTATTATACATATATACTTGATACTTCAGATATGTCTATGCGCATTAAGCAGCAACATAGCGCAACAAAAATAAATTTTACAACAGCTAGATGAAACTAAAGTTACCGGGATTCGCCAATGCGTAATACATTCGCAATAGTTTCTAACAATATTGACAGACCAAACTTACCTTAAAAAAACATAGACATGTTTACAAAAGTAGATTTCGAAGCTTACGAGTTGCCTACTGAGAAACGTATTGAGAAACTGTAGTTGTAGCTTGGAGATTTGCTTGCTCATATTTAAAATTACCTAACTACGCAAAGCTTTTAAAAACTCCGTTAGTGTTGCTTCCTGGTTATAACAAGAACGTATGTATAGTTACATAATGTATAAAACTCATTAGGTTTAGGACTACAATATATTATACCTGCACTCGAGGCGGCTGCGGCGGCGGCGGTGCGGACACGCCTGGATCTCGACATGTGCTTTCACTGAGCGCTTGCAGTGGGGAGTATGTGCTGCGCGCGCATACTGAGTTCTACGACAAGAATAATCCAATTAAACACAATCACATAAGGAATCCTATTAAAGATTGGTTAAAGGTCGAAGCACATTAGGTCGAAGTCCGTTGTCCGGTGCCGCGTCCACAATAATTCCTGTATTACTTTGACCGAACCTTAAGAATTGACTGATGACAGACATTGCAAATTAATATTTAGAATAAATCGGCATGTCGTTGAAAACTGTTTCGTAAAATTGTAAAACCAACCCTTATTGCGACTACCAAGCTTTTGGCGTTTGCAGAATTCACAACATTTACTATACTAGCCGCTCCTCCACGACAGCCACAGACATGACACCTGCCACCAAACATGTACTTACATCTCTGATGGGATGGTGCAGCGGCGGCAGCACGGGCAGCTGCTCATGGTCACGACCTAGCCGCTCCACCAGTGACTGCGACAGCGCAAACCCGCCGCGAGGACATCCGCTTGATGATACGAGACCTGCCACCAAACAATTTCAGATAATTTAAGGTATCAGAAGGAATGCGATAGAAAAACTGTTAGTATTTTTAAATGTCTTTGCCTGTCACCTAACATACTGGTGTTACGTGCATTGAATTTCCTCTAACACTGTCATAAGCAGAAAAACAGCGGAATCGAATGTATCCGATTTCTCTAACTACGACTAAGCACTAAATAACTAAATATTTATGTACACACTATTACAAATGATTACATGATAGTTATATAGTAGCAAATAGCAGTTGATAGACATAGATATTTTGATACATTGGAACCTAAACACTGGAGTTGAAGGCGTCAAGTTTCTCAAGGTGCTGCGATTGCATACATGTTGTAAGAGCGCATTATAGAATCATCGAGTTAGGAGGCTGACAGCACCTAGTTGATGTTATTTAAGTAGTTCTTTAAGAAAAACTATTTGTTCTAGCACATAAAAAAAATGAAAATATTCAACATATTTCAAAGACCGTAGACGGACTTGATAAATAATTGGACGAAATCGGCTCGATAGAAAATAATAGCAAAGAGTGGTCTTAAAATCATCATTAAACGGTTCTATGTCTTTATTTTTTGACGTATGGGTCTACAATTAAAAACATGAAATCAACTTATTCATCCCACACTTTTTTTATTTAAATATTTATTTATTATTATCTTCTAAGACCTGAGTAACTCTCTCGCTTTCGTTTACTCCGATACAAATAGACGCATGTGTGCGCGCATTTTGGTGTTGACATCCCCTTAAAGGCACCTAGTAGTAATCAAAGTATAATAGTAAGTACGTACTTGCTAGGTAAGTGCTTAACAATCAATTATCTAAATGTCATATTTTTTTATCCTCCTTCGTCTTTTCCAAAATTTGACGTTTAATATAATCATACATTATGAAAGTGTGGAAAGATTATTCTGAAACAAGCAAAAGTAGTCATCGGGAGATATGAGTAACGTATAAACGTACCATCACTAACCTACCACTAACAACGTGCATACTTCAACCAATGGTAATAAAATATGCTTTTCATCGATAGAAACCGTTTTGCTCTGAAACAAATAAATCATAATTATGTCATTAATTATGTCGGACCTATTTCATAAATCACTTTGGTTATAGTTCTTTATCGTGTGCGTTTAGAACTTATAAATGTTATAATATCTTCTTGTACGATATCGTTTAGAACAGAAATTGTTACAAGATATTCTATACTGATTTACTAACAGAACAAGGAACCCGTTCGTAACTTTAACGGTTTTACGTCTTGACAAAGCGTCGAGTTTTCTATTTAAAGATGATTAATTTTAATGAATAAAATCTCATATGGATAGATAAAATTTCGTATAGTCGGCTCCGTGAAAAGTATATCGAAGAACCGCATTTCCCACCAGAGTTGCTAGTATTTTTCATGATTTCACTAGCGTTTAGAGTAGTCATGTTAAATTCCCTAATGTTAATTATGATAGTGGGCTGGGTTCATGCTCTACAGTGCTAAAAATGGAGATCAAACTCACGACTTCTTTCATGCAACTCCACGCATGACCCATTGGGTTATTATAAACGTTGAGTAGTCAGATAACTTCTATATTTTTGAAATATTTATGTTAATCTTGCTATCCGCCACAGGTACTACCAATTTGCATTAAGTAAGTATTTTTCAGCGCAACTCGCCACGTTCCTATTCGGACTATGTTTGTAATTAAATGTCCTATGTAATTATTCGATATGTCAAAATAAAGTAACAACGATCCATTTCTTTAAACAATCCAAAAATAACAACTCCATACCTCTTTCATACTCTACGACTTAAAAGTTCAAGGCACTGAAAACCAACATAACAGGAACACACTTTAGTCAGAACCACATTTGGACACATAAAAGCAAACACTATGGAAAAAAATAACAAACAGTCCCATAAAAACCGTAAAGCGTCCACCCGAGCGCGGACATCTCACTCAACTAATTGCTATAATGGCGGGAAAACTCAAAACGCGTCCAAAATGGCGGCAATAATTTCATCGCACGGTGTCAAGACGAGGATTATAAATAAGACGGGTGATGAAAACTATACTTACGTAGAAACGACAATGAGCTTAGTTTTATTTTAGTGGGCAATCAAGTTTTTTTTTTGTTGTACGTACGGACTACATACTATTAATAAACCTATGCACACCGTAATAGATTTACTTTATTTGGAATCTTTTTAAACCTTATATTCGATACATAAAATGTGATATTATTAGGATTATTAATTAACCTCAACAACAATGGCTAAAAACCTAAAAATCAATCAGAACCGGATTCACTCCCCGAATTTTTTCTCAAACAATCAGACAATTTAATAAGAACGTGAGACATTTTTATTGGAATCATAATAACCACGTGATGTCCCGGTGCATGTAATCGGAAACGATAAATTTTTCGCATACGCGTTGAAAAACGCATAATTGTCACTTTATGAGTTATTTGTGTGGTGCCACGGGCGCTAATGTGGCATTCGTGTGTAAATCAACAAGAAATGTTGCATTAATAATTTTTTACTCATATTTCCTCAGTTATGTTGTTATATTTGACAATGGGAGTCGATAATGCGACAGTGAAAAAATTAAGTTGTTATTGCGGCCCTGTGGGACGTGTTTAGTAATTTATGTGAAATTAAGTCATTACTAGGTTGATATTTTTCAAGAATGTGATTGCAATCTATCATACAAGCGATGAAAATAAAACAATTAGAAAATGAAATCTGATGATCTTCATAATTTTCACTAGATATCTTATAAGTTGTTCAAGAGCTAGAAAAACAGTACATCATATGAAAGTTTATAATAAAAACCTGAGAGTTCTGTCTGTCGCTTACCTAAGACGTGATTACGATACAGAGACCAATATCTTGCATCTCTCTGACCCATTTCAGTGCAATAAAATAATTACAAAATGGATGACCAGCTGTAAATCACATATCTGAATGGCAAATACCGTAGACCCATTCATTCAGCGGGTATAATTAGACGGATCGATTAAATGTGGGCCGATAGTTTGTTGGACAATAAATATTGATGGCATGGACAGCCAGCACAAGGTAGGACGTTTGTTCCACTCCAGTTGCTGTAATATTCGATGCACTTGCCAAGACTGTGCGTGTGTGCTTTGATGGTCACTGTAGCTGATAGATACTAATGTGTCTTTATAATTTACCCATTTTTTTTCTGAAATTGCGCGATGGAAAGGTTTAGGTACATTATGCTGAACATTATGTGCTTGCAGTTCTTTTTAAGCATTTGTATGACACATCCAGCCGAAAATACGCCACGTAATTTTCACGCGGAGACCGATAATAAATTGGGATAGATGGGTAGGTAAACTAGAGAATGACAAAGAACACAAAGAATTAGTACGTAACTATGTCTGAATTTAGAAACGCATTTTCAAACCATCATTTAACTAAATAACAAATTGATTTCATTTTAATGACAATCAAATCTACAAAAAACGGTCGTGTCTCATTATAAAATTGTTAGAACTCGACGCTATATAAAATGACAGACAATGCCTCATTACAAGGTACTTACCTATGTCAAACGACAAAGATAGCATCCAAGGTCTACAACTTTCAAATAATGATAATACAATACCCGCCGGATATGTCCGAATTCGCGTCACATTGACCAAATGTAAGGAGTTAGGGATCAATTTGAACAAGGTGGATTTTGGATCGACTGTTTGGATAAATGTTTTCCATCGTGCTAATATATTTTTAGAAACAATATCAAAGGATTTAGTAGGGTAACGTTACCTATCTAACCATGTATTGGTATTGTGCCATTAAACCATGCAACGCTCTCTGGTGATCTTATCATGTAATTTGTTAATTGTGAGAAGCTTTCACATTATCAGTACCAGAATCGTCTTTTAAATGTGTTAATCCCATGTGATTTTTCGACAGAACATTCAGATAAACAGACATAAGTAGGTAGGTACTTCCTATCAATAAATTGTTCTAGTTACAGATAGTTATCTTGATTTGGAGAATAACCAAATATTACTGCGAATTAAACCTTGTATGTTCGGCCCACTTAACTATTTGGGGTTCCGTTAAACTTCAATAAACCCATGGTCATAGTCTATCCTATTCATTGAGGAATCTCTGAAATGATTTCATAGTTACATATTTGTATTCCGTTAAGACCCAATCCATAAAAAAATTGCATAATAAAAATAAGCGTAAGCTCTAATAAATCAAGCATTATAATGTTAGGTGAATTCAAAAGTAATTTGTACAGCAAACAAATAATATAATTTGAAGAAGGTACGCAATGTATTTTTAATAAGACACGTGATTATTTCACTAACAGATTTTCGATCACAACCTCGGTCATTTGTTAGCATGGTTCTATAAAGTTACCCAATGTTTAACTCTTTAATAGGTACAGAACCTTCGTCGCCTTAACCTCGTTCAAGGTTTATATGTAAATGACGAAGTCGGAAACTTTGCGTACATAAGTTGGTTATTAGAAATATAGTCATCATTCATTGTTGATCTGTGGTACGGGATGAATGTGGTGGTGCTGTTCGTTTTGTTCGCGTCAGTGTATTGTGTAATAGGGGTTCCGGCAATCCCAAAAATTAAGTCGAACTTCCCTTATATCCCCTACGATGATGAAGCACAATGTGTTGACGAGGACTGTGTGTGTTACGAAGTCATAGACGGTGAAGATACTGATGTGATGGATGAAGTGACAGTGCCCAGTCGAACAGACAGAACTAATAGTACTCCAGGAACTGGTACGATGAACGGTGGGGTGACAGAGTCAAGTCAAACTACTTCCATGGGACCGGGAGCGGTGCTCGATGTAAGTGCCTGCCCTAGTGGTCAGACAAGACTTGGTACTACTTGTGTGATGAGTGATGATTAATAAATATTAATTTAGGAATCTTGTGTGTTCATTCAACCTTTCCTGAAAATCAAACACTGATAGATTGCGTTACATAGATACCATTTCAGTTTGTGTTGTTTGTAGTCGCATTTAATAAGACATGCAGATTTTAGTAAGAAAAATAATAGTGTAGATGTTTGTTTGCCTATTTTTTAAAACGAATTTGTCTGATTGAACTTCAGCGCGATTGAAGGATTCAGACCTAGGTTTTTCTTGAAACATACCAACTAATAATTTGTCATACATGCGGCTTAGAATTCTATTCCTTGTCAATCTTCTTTTAACGTGTGGTAGAGTACCGTAGCTTTCAAACGGATGAACCCATTGTATGAAAGGTGACTTGATCGAGAGTGTTCTTAGCTATGATTCAAGAAAATTTGCTTACCCATTTAAATTTCTTTAAAAGTTTTTATACATAAATATTTACAGCCTGGGCACAAGTGTCCAAAATGTCTTATCATGAGCGTAACAATTAAGATAAGATTTACATTACATAAATAAATTATGTAAATCTCATTATTATTTGTTTCAAGTGGCATTGGCAGAGACAAAAAATATTTTTATATCAGTTTGTGGTATTTTTAATATCGTGTACAAATTCTTTTTTATTTCGATCACTTTACATGGATCACTTTTAAAAACTAGATGTCTTTTTTAGTAGATTTTGCACCAAGATAATAAAGCAGCGTCTTGAGTCATAAGCGCCTTTTTGAATGAACGCAGTGAGGGATTCTAGGGCTCCCGAGTGGATTGGGGGACCTTTGAGTTAACTCCCGAGCAAAGCGAGGGAGTAGAATCCTGAGAGCAGTAAATGATTTAAGCTCGCCTTGCACCGAGGAGCAAGTTCACATCATCAGTTCTTGCTGATTACTGCCATTATCGCTATATATAAAAAAAAAACTAAGGGCAAGTCAATTATTTAATAAGTTTGACTATGATCATTTGCAGAAAACAATAATTGTTTAATATTTCTTATTATTCCACATAACATTAATATTAAGTAGCGTAATTTAACTATCTTGGTCATCGACGGAAACTAAAACCTATAACGAAGTCAAAACTCTTAGGTAGAAGTTTTCACACCAATTTTTATTTGAAGTTCCAAATTCAAATCACATTATTTCAAATGACCAGCGGGCAGTAATTAAATTCAGTACAATACTACTGCCAGACTATAGGCTGATGATGACAAGTGTTTGAGATGGACAAATTAAGAATAAATTCTTGTGGCTCGATGGATGTAAAATCAATACGGTATCAAACAAACGGAACTATGTAGTCTAGCCATATTCTTGAATTGATTGAAATCGCATTGTGTTTGTCACGTTTGCAGACTTATTACGGCGAAGCCTTCGTACCAGACCAGCCCATAATCATCCAAACCTCACCATGATATTTACTTATTGTAAGTTTATAGTGGTGACCTTCCCATGGAATCGAAGACGATTGGTTAGGTACTCGTCGATTAAAAACAATAGAATGTCACCTTGGTGCCCATATAAATCGATTAACCTGACTTATTCCCAAAGTAGGTACTCAAACAAAGTTCCCAAACTACTCCATGGAAAATATAATATTTTTAATTAGGTATCATTCTACTCCATGATAATATTAAACTGTTCTCAAGTGCTCCATCCCATTTTAGTCAAAAAGCTAAAAGGGTAGCTAACGTACAGTCAGGCTCAATCTTGGAAATAAACAAAATAGATTGATTGTCATTTATCAACAAATATTTTGAAGAACAAGCTAGAATACAATTTCTAAGTTTCTGAAGCTTTTTACTTCAAGTAATAAGTCATTTAATTATTAATTTGTTAACACAGGTACAATAAATAGTTGTTAAAGTAGAAGCGTAGCGTAGTAGTAGTAGTAGCGTAGTTGTTGTTGTTGTTGTAAAGATTACAAGCGCGCTATATTATGCCCGAAGGCGTAAATAATCATAGAGGTTGTTGACATTAAAATTGAAAACCTTTAAATTATATTAATGGATTTTTTATAATATTTCATCATCTCAAAACGGCGAAGAGAAACATCGTGAGGATACAAGCATGCCCTGAAAACGAATTAATAAAAGACAACATGTGACATCCCGTGCACTTGGCTCGCGTGGTGGCCGATTAACGCGCCCATTGCTTGTCAAAAAGGCGACACTTGTGTCCCAGCAGTGGGAAGTACAGGTTGATTATGCTACGGTGTGCTGATGCAGAACCACTTATAAGATACAATTAAAAAACGAGACGCTTTTCACATAATTATGTAATTACAAATCGTTGTCACAGCCAGTTTTCAATAATAATGACATCACATACAAATGAGCAATCGTTCGGCGGTAATTAAGGTAAATTATAGAGCCAATTACATCGAAGTTGTTCTATATATACGTGCAACAAAAGGCGAGAGCTGGTCGCTTCCTCAGCAATAAATCCGCATTGATTGAGCGCTATAAATCTACTGTGCGCCCGCGCCGTCGCATCGGTTACACCTTGTAGGGTTGGTACAAGACAAAATATATATCCAAAGACAGTTTTGGGATTTTGAATACAAAAAAAATACACCTACATTCGTACTTGCTGCTTCCATACTATTTAGACGCAAGAATAATTAATGTTTATGAAAAAAAATCTTGCGTTTAAAATTGAACTAAATAATTAATGACCCTGTTTAATACCTATGTTTTACTGGTTTGAGCAAAAAACAACCTTAAATCGTCATAAATCGCCTGATTAAATAAAATATAAGAACACTTTATTAGTCGATAGTCACACAGTGGGTGCCTGAAGTCGGTCGTCGTGACCGAGGCAGGCCCTGGGAACGCTGGCGTGACGGTCTGGACTCATTCTTAACGGACTGGTCGGAGAGGGCAAATTATAAACTGGATTGGAAAGCCATGGGGGAGGCCTTTGCCCAGCAGTGAGACAGAGCAGGCTGATATAAAAAAAGGACAATTTATTAAATTAATGATAATATTATTAGTACAAAAAATAAATAAATATCGCTGGACATTACACACAGCGCGATCTAGTGCCACACTAAGCAACGAGACTTGTATCGTGGACACCAGATAGTTGATATACTACATAGATACTTTTTGTTTGTAAATACATACTTATCAAACATATAAACATCCATGACTCGGAAACAAAATGTCCGTGCTCATCAAACAAACATTTGCTCCTACCGGGATTCGAACCCAGGACCCTAAGAACGTAAGGCCACGTCACTGTCACTACCGCTGCGCCATTCGGGTCGTTAAAATATGCTATGCTGACTTAACAAAGAAGGTGAACGACTTGTTAGAACTCTTGGTCAGCAGAAAAAACAGCACTTATCAGTGTTGTGTAACACGCTCACTTTCATTACATACACTACATTGAGCTAATAGTATTAGTAGAAAGTAACAAGTATTAAAAAACGTTAATTCCATGCATTTGGTGCGACTGATACTTAATGTTGATTCGAGTGTTATTATAAACTTTAGTGATCCTTGTTCCCATTTAATGCTAGTGCAAATAATTTGATTTCACAATGACTAGAAAATTTAATTTCTATTGAGAAGGCCAAAAAATTTTTGAGGTGGTTGCATGAACTGAACTCTATGTGGTGGTTTTTAAAGTTATATTTTCAGTAACGCATATTTATTTAAATGTTTGGAAACTAAACGGCAAACACAAATCAGGGCACAGTTCTCATTACATAACGAATTGCAATGGCTATTTGTTTTTCAATTAACAAATATTGGCGAAATCAATAAAAAAATAACATCATTTACACGTTTATTACTTACTCATCAGTTAGCACTGTGATTCCGAGTATCTTGGGTAATATTCAAAGGTCAGACCATTTTGTTGATGCCATAACTATTATTATTTAAACTTCGAACCGAATATTCATATTGGTAAAACATGTAATTCTGAGTCTAAAAATAAACCCACGGAAATTCCATTGAAATAGCTTCTTGCCTTCATTTGTATACTTAGGTAGACTAAAGCCACTTGTAGCACAATTTCACCATAAATACGTTTCGAATTTTAAACATCATTCTGACTTTGGTCATAGCGTTTGCTAAACGCGAACCGTAGGCATAAATAAATAAATATTGCTGGACATTACACACAGCGCCATCTAGTGCCACACTAAGCCACGAGGCTTGTGTCGTGGACACCAGACAGTTGACAGTTACCTACGCAGATACTTTTTGTTTGTAAATACATACTTATTATACATATAAAAATCCATGACTCGGAAACAAATGTCCATTCACACAAACATTTGCTCCTACCGGGATTCAAACCCGGGACCCTAAGAACGTAAGGCAGCCTCACTACCGCTGCGCTATTCGGGTCGTCAAACCATGATTGTCTGTACAATCAATCTACTACAATCTGTTAAAAATTACAGATTGCAGTAGGTTGATATGCTGGCGTTTGTACTGTTATGTGGTGGAACTGTGGAGTGACCGTCATTGAGGGCCACTTGCACTAACGTACGAGTAATTACCGATCAATGTTTGTCGCACCCTGCACTATCTGCCCCGGTACCACCATGCTAACTGGGATTCTACCATGACTCTACTAGGGAATGACCTACAAAGGATCGCTGGTAAGACTATAGATAAAAGTATATTTGGTAAGACCTGGATGAGACTTTAAGACCACGGAATCCTATTGCAAAAGAAAGGAGACCGATACTCTGTACTCATAAAATATAATAAATACTCTTGCTAGAATACAGGCAACCCTAGTCAGCGGCAACACGTGTGCCGCAGCGCAGGCGCAGTCGGGAGACACGTTTGATTTACGTGCCCCCAGCGCGCTACAAATTGCTGCTCATACCGCTAACAAACGCGGTATTATCATATACCGATATGACGAGCATTGTATTGCACATTTAGATGTATTGCTTCATGCTTTAAGTCACTATGTTGTTCTGCTTCTCGTTTAGTCACAGGTACCTATACCCAGCGTGGTATTAGAGCCAATGATCAAGTATATTTTACCTTTTGCGCCTCCAACTGGACAGATTCGCAACTGGACAGATTTTCAGCTGAACAGTTTCGCAGCTGGACAGATTAGCAACTGGACAGAGTACTGTCATGAAAAAAATCGTTTATAAACTATGACACATAGGTATTAAATTGAAGAAGAGTTTATTCAAGGAAAGTCTATATTCTAAGGTACGACCTGCCTTACAATGTATTGTATTTATATTGAGAATTTGTTTTAAGGTAGGTAATATAAAACAAAATCTTCAATTTGTTACTTCTTATCGTAATAAGGAGAAACAAATCGAAGATTTTGTTCTCCCCGTAGGTAGGAAACTAATATTGAGGGTCTTAGGTTGGGGACTTAGGGTGCCGTTTTAATTTTTTTTCCCGTTCCCACTCATCCACTTTAATTATGTCATGGACTGTACAAGTTCTGTCCAGTTGCTAATCTGCCCAGCTGAGAATCTGTCCAGTTGCTATGGAGGCTCTTTTACTTAATCTGTCTTGGTCACTTCTGTATTAATTAATTTCCACTGATGTTTATATTTATTGTCCATTTAACATTGGCAGCTTAATCTAAGACGCGACATGAGGACACTTTAAACATTGTTTTAAGGTTTTGTTCTTCTTGCTCCCACTGTTCAGTTGACAACCCGCTATTTTTATATCTGCATGGTATAGTCAACCGTACGTCCGTTAAATCACATTAATTACTGAAATCAGTCGTGCTGCTATGGAATAAAGTCATTGTCAAGAGTACCTACAGGAGGGCAATCACCTATTTTAAGGCTCCATATGATAAGTTTCTTCTTGAGGAAAAATATGATTAAGGTAAGGAGTGTGTTACTAGTCCACCTGTAATAACATTCATCTGTTGATGTTTACGTTGTATCTAAACCGCCGCGCCACGCCGCCGCGCCACGCCGCCGCGCCACGCCGCCGCGCCACCGCCGTAGTGCTTCATTTATGAAAATGTGGGGAGCGAAGGGCTACGGAAAATATTTTCACGAATAGATAAAGATAGGAAAATGACGTAACATCACGCCAGTAATCTCCGAAGGATTAGGTAGAGGTGTGTCTATACACCCAAGTACACACCCAACATTCGCGTGTTTTATTTAAGTCCCATATGACAAGGGGCGAGTCTATTCAAACGAGCACAAACCTAGACTCCGGGCTGCTACTGAGAAATTCCTGATAGGAACCACCCAAATACACTTTTGAAACTGACGTGATGTGAACATTCAAAACCGAAGTCTAGTAGCAAACTATGACAGAAGAATATGCCGTTGGGTAAAAAGGGGAAAGCGTGTACCTGCCTTCAGTTTCTTAGCAAAAAAAAACAACGTATATCACAAACCTCATCAAAAGTACGATAAACAAATAACTGGCAACATTGTTTATGCTAAAAGAGACTCAAAGAAAAACGTTGCAGTGAATCATTGGGCTGGCGGGATGAAATCCGCTTTGCTTACAAATAGACAATGCTGGGAGGAAACACTAACGAATTAGCAAGCAAGTGAGTGGGCACTTTGATCACGGAGTGGTGTCAACATTGCTTGCGGGCCTCGTTAACAAGCCGATCGGCACACGTCACTGAGGAGGATTCTTTAAATGTATGGACGGGTAGGAACTTAGGCCGTGTTAGGAATTAGATTTTAAAATAGCTGGTTATTCAAGTGAAATCTTTGCAACTTCAAATACTTTTGTTGTCTCATCTGTAATTTGAGTATTATTACATAAAACAGTAATCGTGTCTTATTCAAATTACTGTGATAATAGGTGAGTATAAGAAGCAAATTTGTAAGATCCGTCTATATGGATATAACGTGTCTATTCAGACATTTGAAACTACCTTCCCTAGGGTAGTAGAATAGTTTTTTAAAACAATTTCTACAATCAATGCATTGTTTATTTTCGCTTTCCGGATAGAACAATGTACATGCATAATTATCTTGTCTAATCAATATATTCTAACAGGCCATACATTTTAATTTGGTTCCGAAAACTAAAAATAGTTTAGGCATTGATTTATTCAACAGCAGACACTTTGTCGTCATGTGACTATCACGTCACGAATTTGCAATTTCATTAAAATCATCTTTCTACATGGAACAGTCACGAAAACCTGTGATTTGGCATACCAAATCACTGGTTTTCGTGACTCAGTCATGATTATTGTGCCTTAATTCTATTATTATAGTGAATTCCGATTCAACTGTTCAGATTATACCAGTGTGTGCCAATAATGTAGCGTAAACTACATTATTTAATAAAAGTAGCCCTAATTGAAACGAATCACGATGGTGTAATTTAAATGGGTGCCAACCACAGTTCGTTCAAAACGATTCGTTGCTCATAATTATAATCCAGACTGTATTCAGATGTCTTCTAGGGATACTATTCTATCCATTAAATACAGATCAGCTTTGCGATAACGAAACTTTATACTCTGTTTCAAAAACGATTCGTTACGAAGACGTCTTCGGGGAAAATCATGTATATTCATAAAAGAGGTAATAAATGGAATTTTACGACACAAACCACCTAAAATGACAAAAAAATAATGTTAAACCAGCAAAAGCGATTCTTAGCAGTACAGCAGATATTACTACACGTAGCAGAATCATTCTAAAAAGACCATTTTTTTTAAACAAAACATTGAAAATTACTTGTTTCATCTGATAAACGATTGGTTTCTGGAAGAAAGCAGGCGTTAGTGCACGTAGCAGATGTGTTCTAGGAAGAGCATTGTGTAAGCGAGGTGTCGCCTCTGTTGTGACTGCTGATTGACTGATGCTGCCAACTAATCCGATGCTATCCACGCTATTCTCGGAGCCGAGCAAATATGCCTCTGTTTGTTACTATCAATGTTTACATGTTCGTTTCTATATCTGCAGTAATGTGCACGTGATTCTGCAATGTTGCCGATTAGATCTTTGATTACGGTAACGTTATGACGGTTGGTTATTAGATCTGTCTTTATGCGAGCTCAGTCTGCGCCTAGTGTTTTAAGAACTTGTGATTTGATGAAATTAGGCTTAGCTACGTTATCAAAAACTGTTTTCTTTCAGCTACATACTGGTTTACGAGGTACTAAATATTTGCACAATAAGATTTACTTTTATTTTTTATAAACCTTTTCCGGTAACTCCTTCAATTGTATCATTAATATCCGCAGCAAAATCCTTTAGTTCGATTCTACTGTGTTTATTTCCTAAACATTTTCCACAAACTACATCCCTAAACTCAAGTCCACCTTGATCATTACAATCATCCACATCATCAGTACCCGCATCTATCACAACAGATCTACGTCGATCATCACGTCTACCTGCATTTCCCTCTAATACTCTCAAACATAAGAATGCCAGGTATTCGCACGGCCCAAGTACCGAAGTGTTGTGATTGCTGACAGAGAGGTGCCAACTTCTATTCTGAGAGACGGCGAGGTTGCCGATTGGCTGCGGTGTTGCTGGCATCATCAAGGCGTGTTATACAATGGTAAAGGTGAAATTTTGTAGTAAATACGATTTTGATGTTTTACTTTGATCTCAAGAGTAAGTAAATCTAATGAATTTATTTGAAATCACATTCGTGCAAACTGACTTTTGTTCTTTGAAATATTAGTATGATCAATTCGAGGATGTGTAACTGCAATGAGACAACGGCACTCAATCATACTATAGTGATAAGTATTATTGCCATGAAAAAGTTTTGGATCATTTTACATATCGTTTATCTACGAGTACTTATGTTAAGAAGGTAACTGAGGTAGACTGGTAGAAAATGCCCAAGGCATTATGTCCGCCTTTGTACATTATGTGCATAAAGTTTTAATAAATAAATATTAACCGACAACTACTGGATCTAGAACTCTAGAAGCTTGAAATTTTGCATATTTTCCTTTACCACAAAGGAACGATATTTTTACGTGCATCCCGTTCATAGGAGTGAAAGTTAATTAAAGTAGAAATAAAGGATTAAAATTTATATAGAAGTTTATAATTTTCACCCATGGAAAATCCTTGTGCAACGGGAACACACACGACTTGTTCACTTAAAAAAATCATCAAATATTTTGTGGCGTTTTATGATTCGAACGAGTAGGTAACTTAAGTACTTCAAATCTTCTAAATCAAGCGTAGAGTTGTATGCTTCTCTACTTTCACACGGTCCGTTTGTACTACTTATTTATGTTCCTAAAGTTATTATTATCCTGAAACATATCCAACGCAACAATATTGTCGCTCAGTCGTGAAGTAGAAGTTGTAAAAAAATATATAACTCAATGGATATAACATAATGATTACGAAACCAGCAACAGGTTGGGAATAAAAACTAAGTGGTTAAAGTCTCTTTTAAAGTACGTTATATTGATCACATCAAAACATATGAAAACCGTGAAGGTGTATAAATGGCACCAAGCACCGCACAGGTTTCAATGGACCAGACAGTGCACGGCGTTTGTGTCAGTAGAATTAGGTTATGTGAAAAAGTTTTGAAAATTGAATTCAAAGGTTCTAAATGTAAACCAACAGCATCAAATTCATAAGATATTGTTGCCAGACCAGCTAGCAACTATTCTGGCAGCTAGTAATACGGTCCAACGCTATCGCTAATAGACAATAGTGATTTGTGTCCCAGGCCTCATTGGCTCTTAACTGATCCTATCAGCCATTACGTTTTATTAATTAGATCATTATGGCTGTTGTTTAGAGTTACAGGTAGCTAAATTTGTTCATATAGGTGCCTACCGTATTGTCTATAGCAATAGTATTGTAGGTCATCACAACGTTTAGCTGATCCTGTTGGTAATGGAGAAAGAAAGATTTTTGACGTTTCGATGTTATCGCTGATAGAATGACGCTTTTTCTAGGTTCTCTGGAACGCCAGGAGGTCTATACTCAACATTGGGTGGAACAAGGCTCCCAATTATAATGATGATGTTTGTGGAATTAAAAATATGTATTTAAAAAACTTGGCCACTATTTCAAATTGGAGAAACCGATAATTGTAAAACTAACACCGTCCGGGTTCGTCTCAATAATTTCAATTAATATACACAAGGATTCTGTAAAAACTGAAGTTTATACAAACAAAGGGTTATACGACAACCTTCCTTTATTTTCGGTGAAGGCGCACATACCCGAGATGTGACCGAATATCGGCTCGCTCGCTCGTCGCTCACGGTCCATCACCAACGCTAATGGTGATTTGTGTCGCAGGCCTCGTTAGCTGTTAACTGATCCCACATACGTCATTAGCCGAAGCTTTTTTAATATTGCTGCCCTGTTGTGTGACAAACTATTTATTATGTTTTACAAACATTGTACCTACTTGATTGGTGGAGATAAATTGCAAGATTTGTACAGCAAAGACGTTAGCTTGCGGAAGGTTTTTTTTCTAGGCTGGTAATATGCACATAAAAAGTATTGTTGGTTTCAATTTGCCAGAAAATATTCAAAAATAGTAAAAACTCGGGTGACTTTTAGCATGTAAATGCTTGTGGTATGAGTGAAATCAATTTTACAAGTTATCTACATTTAATCCCAAATAAGAACCAAATTCTACAGCCCTGGTTGTTACTACTATTTCTAGAAGTCATGAGTTCATGACAGACAGTCCGACATTTGCTAAATAGCTTGGACTTTCACTTTTTCTTTTCCAGATAAGAGTTATATTTTTAAACACCCTTTGATAATGCAATAACTCCGGACACATGACAAGGTTGGGCGAAATTCGAAGGAGGGACCAAAAACCCGGATAAATCCGACCGATTATAATTATCGGTCGGATTTATCCGGGTTTTAACAGTTATAACCGTACCTACTGGAGTTGACTGACTTTTAATAATGTCCATAGTTAGTCACACCTCCAAATAATACGCTAATTACAAAGTGTCCTCCAAATATCAAGAAAGTTCAGAAACCCGATCACGGAGTTATTCATTCTCGTGTGTTTATTATCCCGTGGAATCCGACCAAATGTCAAACAAATAAATCGTACGCGTCCTACAGAAAAAGTAATGTCTTTTGGAATATTTAATTACTTACTCAAGGAAAAATTTGGGTGGCAAAGGATTATTGTTTCAGAAATACAAAATTAAATGACAACATCCAAAAATAAAATGTTTTTGTCTGGAAATAATTGGATCCGGGGCTTAGGCCGAGTGGTCGAGGCACCCGTGGCCGACGCCCCCAATTCGATAAATTTAATTCAAAGCAATTTTTGATCAAATGTACTGTCAGGCACAAAAATCATCATCAACTATCCCTAGCCTTTTCCCAACTACGTTGGGGTTGGCTTCCAGTCTAACCAGATGCAGCTGAATACCAGTATTTTACATGGAGCGACTGTCTATCTGACCTCCATAACCCAGTTAGTAATAGGTAATAAGATACCCCTTTTTTACATAGATTATTATATCTTAATCAATTGACAGAAGAGTTAAGCGCCATCAATTGGCTTTTGTATTTACTAGTACCTAGTACTTAGAGATTGCAAAACAAACAAAACAATCGACAATACGGGGAAAAAGAAGCTTTTAAAATTGCGTATTTTCATTACAGTTCGTAGATGTTTTGTCCAAAAAATATAAGACTAATATGTTTAATAATGGAATGACTTTTCATCGCCAATATAATCAACTACTTTAGTTCCATAGATTTAAATCAGTTTAGTTCCTATTCACCTGATTCGCGTTCCGATCAGTTTCCACCTACAATAAAAGCGGACGATTTTAAACTTCGAAACTTCCAAAATCCTCCTTCCACTAAGTGACATCAATATTTACGCCAACCTCCTGCAAAACCAATCCGCAGATTAGCTAAACGATCACTCCAGCTATAAAGACGATACTTTACTCGCGAAATATATGAAAGAGCCGTCAAACAATGCCCGGAGTAATGAATGCGATGCCACAGAATAAAATTATGACGCCGGGAGGGAAGTGAAGACCTGACCGACGCGTAAATCAAACCTTCAGGGTTTGATGGTTACCACACACGATTGTTTGAATAACTTACTACGTGTACTGCTAAGGGAGATTAGGTTTTAAGTAGGGAAGAAGAGGGTGCAGTTTTGATTACAAGGATTCCGGACAGGGGTGTAGTGGGTTAATGAGAAAAATAGTTTTGAGATGAATGTCTCTTCATTAGTGCTGTTGTGCTTTTGGAAATTGTTGCTCTATTCGGGTAAGTAACATTTGAATGATACCTGTTTCATTAAAATCTTTTGCATTTTATTTATGGATATTGTTACTTTGTACAGTTATGGTACCTATTTGTAGATACCCTTATTTTAACAATAATCATTTTAACTTTAACATACTAAGTTATAGTCATATTGGTAACAATTATTTTTCAAATTCCAATCACCTACTTCGACATTGTATTTGTAACATAATTATATACCTCCCTTAAGTAAATGACATCACTCACGAAGATAAATTCCACCCAATAAATAACCGCTGTTACGCTGCAGCAACCCTATCTTTTGAAAAAGGAACAACTTGCGTACACGCAGCGCCGTTTCGACATCGGAACTAATTGGTCTAATTTATCCGGGTTACCGTCACTGAGACGAAGCCGGGACGAGACTGCTACGGGACGGTAACGTGACGGCTGAGACGGTAACGTAACGGGACTGGGACAATATATGAGACACGTTGACTCGCATAGTTCGAATTACGAGGAAGATTGGTGATTTGTATTTATGGGGATAAAATGCGGCGGACGTAATTAGGTAGGCCACTGAGCATTCCTTGTAGTGATTTAAATGTCCATTACATGAAAATAGTGAAATCTTACTCTGATTCCATTTCACTTAATACTCAGAAAAATAGCAACACAATTCAACACAAACAATAAAAATAATTATGTTCAACTATCAAAAGCGGAAGTGAGCAGCGGTGGCCCAGTGGTGGCGGCCCCGACTTACGAACAGTAAGTCGTGGGTTCGAACCTACGCAGGCGCATTACTTTGTGTAATTTATTTCGTCAGCGCTGCTCTCAAAATGGTGAAGGAAAACATCGTGAG
The DNA here is from genome assembly GCA_963853795.1 of Xestia rhomboidea. Taxonomy (NCBI): domain Eukaryota; kingdom Metazoa; phylum Arthropoda; class Insecta; order Lepidoptera; family Noctuidae; genus Xestia; species Xestia rhomboidea. The sequence goes on along the minus strand of OY970776.1, from coordinate 4,430,278 downwards.
GAAACCGGGATGTTCTAGAACCAAAAAATTCGAAGACATGTGACATCTACCAATTCGCACTGGGCCCGCATGGTGGATTATAGCCCATTCCCTCTCATTGGAGAGGGAAGGAGGAGGCTGGAGAAGGAGGCCTGTGTCCCAGCAGTGGGAACATTAATAGGCTGAAGATGATAATGATGATCAAAAGCGGAAAAGAATGACCTACAGGGCGTGAAATAATTAGATGGGCAAATCTATAGTACTTGCGCCATTTGAGGTTTTCAGTAGTCATTACCATTATGTTATAGCATCATATTCTAAGCGACTATTATGTTGAAAACACTTTAAAACCAAATCCCTCAGAAACGCAATCGTGCGTTTTCCTCCTCCGAAACAGACAAGCGGGTCATAGTCTAAACATCTCCTGGCAGGGGCTACCAATCGCCCATAGTGATCACTCGAATTACCTCGGTATAACTTTAGACCGGTCGCTTACTTATAAAAATAATTGCCAAACAATAAAAATGAAGGTGCATGCCAGAAATAACTTGCTGTGCCGCCTTACATCTACCAAATGGGGGGCGTCTCCTCAAGTTCTGCGAACAGCTGGAATGGCGCTCTGCTTCTCCGCTGGCGAATACACTTGCCCAGTATGGGACCGTTCTGCCCTCGCCAATCTAGTGGATACAGCTCTAAATTAGACTTGCCGGATTCTTAGTGGATGCCTTAAACCGACTCCGGTACGAATGTTGTATCCACTAACTAGGATTGCGCCTCCAAAAGTTCGTAGGACCATAGCCAGCCGCACCGAGTGGACGAAGCTACAAGCTGACTGACGCCACCCAATTCACAGTTACGTTCCAGTGCCCCAGAGGCTCTCTGAATAGACTCCGAACCCAGGTCGGCCGTAGCAAAGACAACCTTCTCAGATGGGGGTTTATGGACGGCTCAGTAGGCTTAGCCAAGTTGACAATCTACAATCGTTAACGCTAGTAGAATGACATCATCTCAACGTTAAATCACGTGATCAACACAAACGAATAGAAAATTCGTAGACAAGTTTACATCGTTCAAAATAATAGAACAGAATGTTATCGTTTCTACAATTTTGATCGCTATACTCTTTGAAAGGAACGCTCACCAATACTCACCATAGACTAAAGTGTAGGTTTTTCCTACAGACATTAGAGAACGAGCGATCGACTCAGTCGTGTCAACTTGGCTACCAATTTAGCGCTTTCTACAATCGCTTACGCCGAGGCGTTTACGATTGTAGAAAGAGAATCGATATGAAACGTTTCTAACTTGGCTAGGCCTGCAGATCTCAAATGTGTATGCGGTGTCTCCACAGACAATGGCCCATCTTTCATCTTGCACCGCATGCCCTGACACCTGCACACTTGACGATCTTATGACTGCATCAGCGAGCGGAGTTAGCATAGCTGAAAAATTGCCATCGACACGCTAACAAGATCATTTACAAATTATTATCTAAAAGTTTTTTGCTGACATATTCTTTTAGGCACAAGTTAGCGAAAATAGCTATATAAACATGTAACTGATTTTTCCATAAAACCATATCAATATCCCTAAACTTCAACAATAAAAACTTATTGAACAGTACCTATATGAATTTGGCCATATATGTCTCTGTTTTTTTCAGACGCCACAAACATACCGCTTGGTTGCGCCTGGTCCACAATGTATCGCAATGACACACGTGTTAACGATATCAATACTTCATGCGCATGAGTCGTGAGTCGCGACTCTTATGAGAACAATACGTTTTATAAACAAACGCAAATACTAGATCAAGACAACTATAATACTCTGACTGTGTCTACAGTTTTGTGATAAATTCTTTAAAATTCTGAACAATTCTTGTAAATTAATTTTAATTTACAAGAATTGTTCAGAATTAGAAGAAGATCTAAAGTTTTTCTACAGTAAGAAATTGATAAAAACTCACAATCATACATACATACATGAACCCTGAAAACAAAACACTCTTTTTTTTTGGGCAGTCGTGTAAAAAAGCGAGATTACATAGTGGTTCCGGTTAAAAAATACACACAAAACAGTTGAAGAAAAGATAAAGCTGTCCATTGAAATCAATAAAATACGGATTTTGAACATACCATGATTGAACCATATAAATAAAATCAAATGGTACTATAATTGAAATCAAACAAACATTGAATATAGATAGTGATACTTCAAAGATTGAAGAAGACGCGCTTATAACAAACGCGTTCAAAATTAAAATATTACGAAAACAAACAAACGACGGAGCCACTGTTTATTTGACTTACGATGCTATATCGCGCCGTACCGAAGACGAACAGGATTTCAGCGCCAACATACATTATAACACTATTCCTTTGTGATTTTAATCGTGTTTCCTACAAAATCTAACAAAACAAACAGAAATTAATAAATTTCTTCACACTGTTTTTATTATTGATAGTGAAAACAAATAGTTTTATGAGAACATTATGAATAGGAATGTAATTTTGTTACAATTTATGGACGATTGTAATTATACGATTCGTTGCTGGATATGAAACACGTTATGGATACAAAACAAATGTTTCGTGATGGGATTCATTATTTAAAAATTATGGGCTTATTTCATTAAAAATATTTTCAGTTTCAAAGATTTGAATTGAAAATTCAATTTTGTAGAGCTTACTTGCTGAGGAACAACCCTACATTCGAGAAAAAAATCGACCTTCTAACCTAATTAAATTTAAGACTCATCAATGGTCATCTAACGAAAACTAGCATGTAAATACTACACCTAACTTTACTAAGTGCCAATAAGTAAATTATATAGTACGAATAAGAAAGATAATTATATTAGAATACCACGCAAGGAAAAATCATTTAATCAAAGGCTTTATTAGTGTAACAAGTAATTCATCATTCATTCATTCATTCAATCTTGTATCCAATTGAATTGTTATTAACTTAATCACCAAGTTGCAATAAAAGTAAAAAGTATCAAAGCAAGGCTAAACGATAAAGATAATAATAAATTCTTGGTAAATCATGAGATGTGCGTGAGAGTTAAATCTAAATTAACCGAGACCGAGGGAACTATTCTCAAAGTTATAATAAACAATGTCGGTCCAATATCTTTTCCCAGAGCTCATTTGACTTCTTTTGAGTAAGATTATAAGAGCAGAAAAAGACAAAAAAAAGATTAATGGAGTATATGCTGAAGACAAAGATGTGGCTATAAAGTGGATCGGATCGGTGCAATACTTCTCAACCCCCGGTAGAGACGTACTGCATCGATTGAAAGAAGCACAACTAAACGATATTACGTACTGCTGAGTTCACAACCCTTTACAAAATTCAGCATATATATCATCTCATCAATAACATTCATTCAAAGTATCGATAGCATTTCGTTACAAATGCAATCCAAATGTGAATTTTAATTCCATTCATATTTCAATCATCTCGCAACTTTATTCCACATCTCTAGAATATCCTCCCAGCTGTGGCCGCCACCGTCCGTCGTATCATGACTTATGCCCCAATTGTTTGTTTTCATTACGAGCTCTCGTAATCCTGAATATTTTTTGTTTCATATTTTTTCCAGCACTCAAAATAGATGGTTTGTTTGTGAGCCGTGAGAATTTGAAAGGGCATGTCAACGGCGGATTAGTGATTGATATTGCGTTATGTAGGTGGTCCGATTAAGTTTGGGAGAGCTTTTACACCTTCGTATTTGTGATTGTTTTGAGTTTTGAATTTAGTACGTCCGTTTACCATCATCGCTATTGTAGGTTACTACTTATACTAACTCAAACATAGGTAAGTAAAACTTAAGTTGGTGAGAATTTTCGACCAAAACAGCTGAAATTGGAAATATCTTCAAGTTCACGAAATAAATATCTTCTTACCAATGGCCAAAAATGCATAATAACCTCATCATGACACCGATCATTATTATTAGTTAAAGAAAGCCAAACTTATACGCTTTAAGAAGAGCATTGACAAACCAGAAAAAAATGTCGTTCGCAAACTCTCAGCCGAAACATCTATTTTTGGAGAACAAATTGCACAAGATAATGTTAAAACGTCAAGTTTACGAGAAAGTTATTGAGGTAAAAGTTGTAAAACAAAATGTGTAGATAAGATAGAAGCGACATGCAGGCGTCGAGACTGCAATGTGATAACTTTTTCTGCCCTTTAAATGTACAGATAGGTGATCGTAAAGCTGTCTACGATTTGCTATGTTTTTGCATAAGTTGTAACGTGAAAACTGCTGTTATACAATTTTTAAGCATCATTTGTTGTTAGACTCTTGATTCTGCAGTGTATTTTTTTCCAAAACAGTATGTTATGGATATGCAACTTCTTGCCAAAATCATACGCCTGTTTGTTTCATTTATTATCGAAATAAGATGTTTGATCAATGAAATATCGTAATTGACTAACAACCATTCATTTAATTTATTATACTTTATAAGCTTTGCAATAATCTTTATACTTTATAAAGCTACCAATCTAATGCCCTCTTAACTTATAGTCCTCAAAAATTAAGCTATCCTAATATTCCTACCCGGATGTAATTAATTCATAACCTACTGCTCCATAATTCCTTGAAGCTCTTAATCTTTAGTTTACATTACAGTTTTTGCAATAATAATCAATCCTACGTTTATCATCACGACCACGTGTAACTGAGTGGCGCGTATCCTTGGACGCAAAAACTTTGCCCTATAAGATTTATGGAACTCTTGAGTATCGGGGTAGGGTTGGGTACTTGAGATACACGAGCTTTGGAGACATGCAAGTGGATGTTACGAGTTTCTAGGTAAAAAACTGGCATGGTAAAGTCGATGGCTTTGTTTATTGATCGTGATAGCACTGTTGCGACTCTAGATATTTTACAACAAAAGTTTCAGCTGTATTTTTTGTTTGTTGCTGTAATGTTGTACAAATTTTGTTTCCGGCTAGAATAATAATAATAATCTCAGAATTTTGAGTGCTATGTCTACTACTTTGGCCTCTTAAGACGTAGATATAGGTCCAACACACCTAATGTTAAAACATTTAATCCTGTTGTTTAGTATGAAGAAGGTAGTATGAAATAGTTTAAAAATATTTCTGTAAAATGTCATATTATTTCTCGTCACACACATAAACGTTTACGACACAATAAATAGGTGCCGGAAAATCTATATCTTCTTTAAATTCTTGTAAATGATATTTATTAGGGAAACCATTCATTTAACCTGCTGCTGATTCATTATTATTTTATATTCAACTGGTGGGTAGTGATGATGCCTAGTTAGTAGTTGATGATTCTGTTTTCAAGAAATATCCAGCAAAAAACTTTTTTTTTATCCTGTTCCCAGATACCTATAATTTTTGTCTGTCCATGCAGAATCTTTTGTATCTCTTCTTTATTAATCGGCACCAAAATTTTTAATTTTTCCAACTTATCAAAATGAATCCGTAGGTATTTTATTTAAAAATTATTATTATTATTATTTAGAAATTCTCGCATTGTTAAAACTATATTCATTCTGCTGGAACATCTTCGTTTATGTTCTTATGACAGAATTGATAATTAGGAAATTTACGGAATAAAATGAGTAAACCATTTGCACCAAAAAAATAAACACTGAATATGTCAGAACCAAAAATAAAACTAACAATAATTAGTAACCTTTGAAATAACAAAACGGACGAATTGGAAGTATTCAAGTCAAGTAGCATTGAAGTTTTTTCACGTCCGCCGGGCGTCGGTTAATTACCACAAAAAATGTTGCCCACCCCTGTCGGGTCATCAATCTAGATTGACATGTTTTGGACCAGGCTTGTTGCTCTATTGTTTCAAAAACATTCATAAAATTGGCTTTGAATATCAAATAAAAAAATATATGTGGACCATGTGTGTAACTGGCCAGCTATAAAATTGAGGAAGAACAAAGAAACGAAGAATGAATTGTGTAATAAACGAAATTTCAATACTTGAAGAATAATAGGAGATGGTGGCTATTAGAGATGGTGGAAGAAGACTTGTTTCGCAGCTGCAATTTAAATCTAATCATACCTATTTTTTTTAAACGAGATTATTTTAGATAATAAAGCAATGACCCATATAACTATTGACATTTACATAGTAACTTATTTTCGAACAGTTGAAAAACAACATTTACCTAGTACTCTACTATTTTCCAGTAACAGTCCTCAGTCAACAATCGTTCAATCATTTGTGCTGAAACTTTTGATGTTGCGCTTACAAGCTTGCGACCGATTTGAAATCAACCGAGCATTATCCGAGGCAGTCACAAAATGCTCGCGAGACAAAAAGATGAGGCTAAAAGATCTGAAAGCTGTGCGACATGGCTGGGTGTCAATCGTCGGCACGAGCGTCGATCGCAGCCGCGCTGCTGACGGATAGATGAATGAACACTATCACAAAAGAGCGATGGGAACGCGAACAATTTGATGCACACATACCAGGGACCGAGAATTGCCGAGGAACTTGTTTTTTGCCATAAAAGACTGGAGATGTGTTTAGATAGAATTTACAGTCTAGACTAGAGTATTTTATAGTCTTATTTTGTATTCGGTTTTTTGGAGAAAACTCCCTAGTTTCAACAACCCCCTACCTTTTTCTGGGACTATTTCTTTGTCGTTAATTTCCTTTTTTGGTTTCATTTTGGTGACCTTAGAAACACCTAGTTTTAACAGCATAACATGGCAGATTACAACATTAATTTAAATTTAACACTTTAAAACAAGAATTATTTAATAATAACGCCTTAATAAATTGGTTTATTAACTTTGTCATTAGAAAAACATTAAAAATACCTTTGGTGTCGGCATGGAATGCTGAAAATCTGAAGAACTTGACATCCGTGCATATGTCTTCTCCGTAGGTGGTTAAATTCGTGCAAGTCATTCTGTATGCAAAAAATAAGAGCAAATCTTTTGTACCGACGTCCTGGAGGGTCCAGTCAAGAGATTGGTGCTTTCTCAAGATATAACAAAAAGTTTGTCACAATGGCGACTGACACAAATTTTCACAAATTGCACAACACTGAATATTTGAAATCTTTAACACAAAATGGAAATCAATATTAAAGTCGGACCTCAGACAACGTTTTGCTACACATAGGTACTATACGGAAGAACCAGTAATTAGATAAAATTTTCCTTTTTCTCTTTTTCAACAAACTAAATCTTTCACTTCAACTGAGCTGAACTTTAAGCTTTTTCTTTCAACCTGGACTTGGACAAAACAAAGGCAATTTACCGGTTGACGAGCCAGGACTTCTCTTATTGGGACTCCGTCAATCGGCACAAAAGAGCTGCAAACACACAGGATCAATCACTGACCATCGAGTTGGCGCGGCTGCTGCCATTCGCCCCGCCACTCTTGTCCCTCCATCACATTTCTTCACCGGCGGCCGATTATTTTTTCAACGCGACACAATAAATCAGTTTTCTGTGCGTTAATCAAGTTATGCGGCGCGCGCGCAGACGGCGGCGCGAGGAGAACGCTTCTGTCGTCGGCGCACGTCGCCAGCGCCGAGCCCGCCCCGGCCCGCCCACCGCCCAATCGCGAGAGCTTTTATTCCCACAGCACTTCACCCGCTTTATTTATTTTCATCTGAATTATGTACTGCACTGTTTGTTGGTTCGACTTTACCTGAACCGGTAGACGAATGTTATCGACGATGTACGTTTTGATTTAAGTCTAAACTTATGTACCTATTCAAGCCCACTCGGCCAGTGGAAGTATCCAGAGCCACTTGTTGAGTCCAAGTTATATTTAAAATCAAGACAACACTGTACCGATGCATATTGCTCATATTTTAGCGCGTTAACTACTTGCAGACAACATTAATTACGCAGACAAAGTAAACTACAAATTGTACGATTAACAAGTTTTTACGAAAACTGAGCTACTAAATAGTTGCAAGTGCTGAAAAGGCAACGAAAAACCTATCAGAATACCGTCATAAGGATATTTTTCAATGAAAGAATAGACTGCAATAAAAGTTTTTTTTACCGCATAAGGCCCCTAAATAGTCAGAAGGTTGTAATGGGCCCTAATTTATTTATTCAACCAAACAAGGTTCCTAGTTCTCCACGAAAAAAACAAATGGCTGATGTTATCTATTAGTGTTCCACAAACACATCACCTCAGTGAACACATTACCTAGATTCTGCCTTCTGGATTATGCGCAACCTCCTATCCAACAAAAGTCGAGAAATCAAACCCGATCCCCGAATACGGGCAAGCAATCAAGTGCAATGAATGTGGTTCTTTTTCTTAATATTTAATCAACTAGAAAAACCTTATTCTGTAAATTTCTTTACAGACAAAACGTGAACGTATTCTTCGTGAAGGTATTCTACGTTAAATAGTATTAAACACATAAAGCTTCCGAAATAATTTTATCTAGAATACAGTCAAAACCACGTCCAAGTCTGTTGTGCCGATTCAGAAGCACAGTGCGGTCACAAATATACGATAAGTTTTTATTTTGAAATGTTTAGAAAAAGGTTCTTTAATCAAACGTTTGCAGTTTCTTCTGAACACATAGGAAGTAACCCTTCGTTGTGATTCCTTATACATATAAATAAACAACGCTTTCAGGGCTCCTCTGTTTTTATTATTGCAGAATACCTATATAACTTATGCCATTGTACTACAATGGTAGGTACAAATCGATGTTTAACTAAGGATACACACAGACATATTAAGGTAGGCATTTTAACAAATAAAGTCTGGGCATTGCCTGCTCTTACTCTTTTGATCGAATTTGTCGTGAATGAATTAAATGAAAGAAGAAGATACAAAGCTACATGTAGTGGCGGCTTGACACTAGGTACCTGAAAGTTACAGTCCATGACATAACAGAATCTTCGTTTTTCCTAGTCCCTTCCTTTCCTAGTTCCTGGGCAGCTTCCTTAGACTTTGCATCAAATCTTTCGTCTAACATAGTAATTTTCTCTTTGATTTACAATCCATTTATCAAACAAAACCCAAATTCTGCGAACAAAAAACACTAACTTCTTAATAGCGAATGAAGTTTATACTGTACCTAGTTTACACAATCTCCATTGCATTCTCAGCTCTAGTAGATAGTCTATAGTTTTTCTGGCAAGCAATCTCTCAACGCATAAGTGTGTAAGTGTGAATTGTGTTTATCTGAGCGAGATCGTTGATCAATCCGTGCAGTAAACAGAGTGCCACTTCAGTGCAGCTACCGATTCACAGGTAGGAATGCTAACAGTAAACAACATAATGTATTCGTTCTAGGTACCCAATAACTAGTATTACGCATCTATGCATATAAGTATAACAAACCTTTATACTTGGAAACGTTGTGCGAAAATAAGTTTTGGTGATTTAGAAAAAACATGAACTATAAAACGAAATCATTTATTCAAATTGGTTTGTCAATGAGCACTACTACAACATCGAAATCAAATGAGATAAACTCCGAAAATGGCCTTCACCACTGTCTAGTGTTTAAGCTGGCTAAAGAAGTGGCGGAACAAATGCCCCAGCAGCACACGCCAGTAGCACGAACTAAGATGACGCCTAGTAGAGAAGTGCTACGCTTCATCTATCCCAAATACAATTAATGCGTAAGAGCAGGAGTTGACCTGTTCCTATCGAAAACACCCTGAAGAACTTTTTTGCGAAAAATTAAACAGTATTCTAAAAAAATCCAAAATAACCTTAATTTCGGAAGTCAGTGACTTTTGTCAGTTTAATTGATATTTGCCACCGACTTCCGAAATTAAGGTTGTTTTGCTTTTTTGGTTTTTTCAAACATTATTGCATCAACAAGTGCTGGTATCATAACATCAACAACATAAGCGTAGTAGATTACATGCGCGTTATGGAAGCCACCTTCGCCAACGTGGTTTATGTATTTAAATATCTATGATCTCCAAAAAAGGATCTACACAAGCACACGAAATAAGTAATGGACGATAAAAGTATATCATAGGTGTACTCCTTCACTTACAGGAGACCATAACATGCACAATAAAATGTATAACTAAGCTAACAAAACTAAAGTAGCATTTAAACAATCTAAATTAAAATCAAAATCAAACACATTAGGCATTGGCTCAGGAATTATCGCTTAAAACACCGACAGAAATATTTATGCAGACGAATTGATAACCTCCTCCATTTGGAAGTCGGTAAAAAAGCTATAACTATAATAGAATAATAATAATAGGAGGATTTAGTATAGAATTAAAAAAATCACCTAGCTGTCCGACGCAGTAATTTACATGTAGGTATAAGTTGCAGGAACGAAAACCAAAACACGGGTAGGCAAAATAGACAAAGATTCATTTTCAAAGGCAGAAGTTTGGTTTCAATAAAGAAATTATGCATTAAAATCAACACAATGAGACCATAGATGAAAACAAAAATTCGGTTTCTTATTTCATTACATAATTTTTAAGTTAAATAAAACTGAAAAAAATCCGTTCGGCAAGCCGCAGGAGGAGGTAGATTTCGAAGAAGGTTCCACCCGTGCTGGCCTCCAAAAAGGCCTGTCACGTGACTGCCTCCTTGTTGCGACTAAATACTACTTACAAGTACCTCCTTTATGAATACGTCAGTTGCCAAAAGACTGGGTCGTCATGGCAACGACTTTGTTGACGTTTGACAATGAAACGTCTTAATGGTAATCATTAATTTTAAAATCCTCCCATATGAGTTTAGTATGGAAACGTTCCAATTTTTCAGTTATAATTTTTTATTTCGAAAACTATAAGTTTTATCGCAAAACTTAAAGCATTAAAATTTTAGAGAAAACAATTTGCTTTCAAAAAACGATATTTGCGACGTTAAAATATTTACCGTTTCGGAGATATAATTTTTATTTCAAAAAATTTTGGAAATTTCAATCCTCTCTCCAAGTTAGGGGTTGCAACAAAAAAGTTTCAATTAAAAAGTTGTCCGTATTCTTACTGGGAATTACAAAAATGTTAAACTGTTCAAACATTTTCCAAAGGAAAAAAGTTATGGCCAAAAACTGATTTTAGAAAAACCGCCTCCCCGCCGCCCCCCACGGACGAATTCCGCCCATTCACGAACTCTTTTTGACTCTTTCAATTTTTGGGCCCAGTTTGAAAGCAATCGGTGCATAATTGCGACCTGTAGAGTGTGGCTAAATTTTCTTGGCGCCCCACATACCAACATACATACATACTTATACATAATGTATATGACGACCCGAATGGCGCAGTGATAGTGAGGCTGCCTTACGTTCTTAGGGTCCCGGGTTCGAATCCCGGTAGGAGCAAATGTTTGTGCGATGAGCATGGACATTTGTTTCCGAGTCATGGATGTTTATATGTATAATAAGTATGTATTTACAAACAAAAAGTATCTATGTAGTATATCAACTTTTTCTCGTTGCTTAGTGTGGCACTAGATGGCGTTGTGTGTAATGTCCAGCGATATTTATTTATTTATTTATATAAACTTTTTAACTGGCGATTGTTTTGGGCTCTTGGAGTCATAACTTTGGGGGACTTTAGGTGCAAGACTAAAAGGTAGATTTTTTCTGACGAAATCTACCTAAAAATCTCCTTCACTAGTCAACTACAATACCTTCACACAGCATTTATTGCAATTTACAAAGACCAAGTAAATACCTTTAATGAAGAAAGATATTTTCCAAAGAAGAAATTGAATTAAAAATGAATTTATAAATTGCTACGGTCCAGCTACGATCGCTACGCGGCTACGATTTCTCGTAGCAAATATTTAAAGGTCTGGATTCTTCAGTAGTTACTTACTGTTATAGAAAATACAGGTCAGAGAATCCAAGTAGTTTCAAGAAATTGTATACGATTCGCATCAAGACAAACATAGCCTACTTACAATCATTTTGTAGAATTCAGTGACTTTTGAATACTGACAACCCAACAACAACGAATGTAAAGATCTTTTTGAATTTGGCAGTGTTGAAAAAAGACTGTAACTGTCGATAGCCGACAGCCGATACACGACGCATCCAGATGTAACATGATATCCTGTGTAGTTATATTAGATTCGGTCTGAAAATAAACTAATTTTTCTTTTGAATACACAAATATTACAACAATATTTTACCCAATGTCATTTTAATCGGAAAGGTATATGCTTTAAATTAACTTGTATCACCCATATTTTGTCCAAGATCGTGTCTTTTCTGATAATAATCAATTCGAATGTGAGATTCCGTAAAAAAAAATCTAGTAACGCTGGTTGGCACGTCCAAGAGAACAATAATACTTAAAAAAAATACAAAAACCTGCGTGGATTTTTAAAACGAAAAGAATTATTGACATACAATTTAATATAAGCAGTTATGATACATCCAGAACATCGACCATTTAAAAAAAGAACCATGTAACTGTCGAATATTATAAAAATATTTCACGGACCTAATTTATTTTTATTATCACATTATTTTTTATTCGGAACAATCCTGTCGAATGATATCCGAACGAAACATAACAACATAATAATTCATAATATTTAATACTATTAACTGTAACATTAGATATTCTGTTCATATTTTCAGTCAGGAGAAAAGCTTTTTTAAACTGTAGGCGTGACTTACATATTCTTCTCTCACTCTAACGTGCGTCCAGATAGGGAGTGTGTAAGAGATGGGTTTATAATAGGTGGAGTTTCGCCGTGCACAAAGATCATCCCACACATGCTTCAAAACAGATCGGTTAAAAAATAAAACAAATCACCAGTTAATAGGTTGTTTAATGTACCAGTCTATTTGGGTATTGAATGCAATGAATTGTGTGGTGTGGCAACGGGTCATTTGTCAAGATGTACCGAGTCTAGTCGTTGAACCTACGGGCTGCGCGCGACGTGCGTATGCGCCTCAGTCTAGGCCGTTCAGACGCTTATTCTTGAAGACAATGAATACAATAGAATAGAATTTTGAACAATAATTCTACCTAAAAACTTAAAAAATCTTGGGATATCTGAAAACTGTTTATACTTTTTGATTTTTTTTCTTTTACTTTTATTCATTCTGCTATGATTTGAGTCGCCAGTGTATTATTTTTGGTAGATAGGTACTCCTTATTCTGAAATTCAACAATGACTATCTTTCATTACGATTTCTTAATTTTATGTAAGCTTTTAGACCTAAGTACGAAAGTATTTGCTACCAAGACACTTAATAGTGTTGACTTGACTTTATACAGTCTCATAACCCTTTAAAATACATTTATTTACCCTAAACGTGAAGAATAAAGCACTCGAACACACAAAGAGCAAGTTGGGGTAAAATATGCGTCACTTCCTCGCAAAAAGACCAAGTTTTTTCCTAAAATTTCCTAATTTCTTCAACTTCAAAATCTACAAAATCTTTCTCTACAAAATGATCTCAAAATAAAGTACTCGCATCTATGCAGTGAAAAATCCCTCGCAAGCTAACTGCGCTGGTTTTATTTAAGTTTAGTGCGCAGGCGACGACAGCGCTAACGACGCCGCTCTTCCTGCAAGCGTTTGTCTGTCAGCGGCCACTCGCGCGCCGGATGCATGCCCAGAAAAACAGCTGAGTAGTAACTGTACATGTTGTTGGAAAGTTGGGACATGGATGGGGATGCGGATTTTTGATGAATTTTAGTAGAAGGAACAATATTATCAAGTATTAATAGTACCACGTGCATCGAGGTTTGATCACACCGACTCGGACTAATTGCGGACGCAACTCCGGACACCAGACTTTGACAGATGTGCAATGAATTATCTGTCATTGTCCGGTTTCTACAGCCGGTACTCTGTTTGTACCATAGACTTAGTAAATATAGACCAACAAAGCGTGCGAGGGAGAAGAAAATCCCTTACGGAAATATAGCAAGATAGAAAAGGATAGTGATTCCAATTTCACTGTGACCGGTTTTGAATGTCAGGTCGGCACAAGTCGGCACGCGGGGAATCAAATCCTCAGTATTTTGGATTTTTAGCGTACATCGTGGTTTATTTTCAGTAAATACAATTGTATTCAACAATGGTTACTTGTTCTGTGAGTGAATGTGGTGTTAATCAAAGAAATAATCCTGAAAATTGCACATTTCACAGGCAAATATTCAGGAAGTCATCACTGCTATGACGCGTTTATTTTTGGTTAAAATTTGTCTTTTATCCTGTACAAAATGTAACATAATACCAATGCTTTTGTTTACTTTCATATTTTGTGTAGCTTAAAGTCCATTTGTTGATAATTTACATGATTTTGGTGGATAGATTTTTCATCAATCTATTTTTACATGTAAATCAAAATTGGTCACGCTTTATCGAGCTGTCAGTTCGTCTATACGGATAGTTTATACTAAGTCTATGGTTTGTACCAATTTGACTGATACTGCCGAGGTAACAGATTAACAAGGTAACAGATGCCTACTTTGCCAGCATTTTCACTAGCTAAGTCACTCATGATAACCTGCAAAAATCATCATCCTAGGTAGGCAGTACGAAGAGTTCCAACAAGCATGATAGTCATACCTACGCTCATCCTATATAATATTACCTAAATTAATGGTTATAACTCTTGAGTACTTGCAGTTCGAGTTTAAGCACCTGTAGAACTAAACACCAGGTAGGTGCCCACCTAGCAGGTGAAAGGGTGTTATCAGGAAACGGACTGGTTGGCCAAAACTACCTTTATTCTTAGATATGAAGGGACTATAAATCTCGACCGCTGTTTCTCCTACCTAAGCTGTCATAAATTACACCTAAGTTCGTGAAATGGCTAAGACCTTTATGAGTAAAGCATTACCTACTCGAAACAATGATAATCATAATAGCAAAAGGAAGCGTGTGTGTGTTGTGGTGTCGACAAAGCGATTTCGAGAGGTGAAAAAGCGATGTTGTGGTACAACTTTAAAGATGCCTGAATTCAGCAGTACCTTGTGAGATACTGGCGTTTAAAAGAGGTCTGCGTTGCGCGGGGTATATAACCACAGCAGAAACAAAAGACAAAATTATCAGAAAGATCCCTCAGTGACAAATCCCTTATGTCAAAATTTTGAAAAGAAACGTTACTTGAATGGAAGAAGATATCTGTACCTATTATCTATTCTTCATAGAGATAGAAGTGGTTGTTATGACATGCGTGCTAAAGTTACCTAAAATGTAACCCAAACATGGTGACCCTATTGTAACAAAACTTTCTCTGTAAACACGAAACAGTAGCGTTTGTTTACTGGAAGAGATCGTAAAGCGGCGTGAGTGTGCGCGGCTAATTTTGTTTTCAAACAGCCTCTTCAAAAGAAAAATTCTCAGAAATATTTTGGAGGTATAGGACGAATGTAAAATAAAAGAATATTCACTTATCAGGGAGAGGTAGGGTCCTTTAGATTTACATGATAGATTTACGATACCTACATATGTTATGTAACCCCGTTTTTTTTAAATCTAAAGTAGTTACAACGATTTTTTTGGAAACGATAAGAAAGTTCTATATTACTTAAAACAACAAGGACATAAAAGGATGGATTAGATGCATAAATGTAGGAAGGAAAAAGAACAGGTCCACGAAATATTGGACTTTTCCACTGAAATGGAAAAGAATGCAGCAAGATACCCATAACATTAACTTAAGTCACATAATGACTGAAATTAACTAGTTAGACGTTCACGCAACGTCCGTCTCTGTATCATTTTAACATAAGCTTCAGTGCCTGGTTAAATGTAGGAAGGTAAGTGTGATTAGAAGATTTGTAAAATACCAATTTTTATGCCCTAAGGGAAATACAAATCTACCCTGATTACGGAAATATACATGGATAAAAAAGCTGCTAAAACTCCTGCTCCTAAGATGTTTTCCTTAAAGTCTCCAGTCTTATCAAATGAGGTTAACTGAATGCCAATCATTCAAAGGACTTGCAGCGTGCGTTGCGATTTAAACTAAGCAAACTTGTTGCCTACGAAAATACGAGCAAAATTACTATGAAACTCCTTCACTTTTTGTATTACATAAAAACAACAATTTGACCGATATTCACTCCGTGGTCAAGGTGTTACTATTATTTTTATCATTGCAAAATATAGAGGGATGTCGTAAAACTATCGTCGCGGTTCAGGTGAACGGCCGGGCGGCGGGCGCATGCGCGTCGTTCGCAAGATGGCTCCCATATATCCGTCATCGGGGTGCCTGATGCGCGCCAAAATAAGATTATTGGAAATTTGACAGAGACGAGCGCGCACACTTTACGATCGACGCTAGACGGGGTTTATGAGAAAAGATCTGATGCCGATGACGCATGTAAGTGGTCCTTGGGTATTTCTGGACGCTAGAGTATTTTTATAAATTTCTGAGGGCATCTAGCCTGTGTCTTCTCCATTGCAGTCTGCCATGAACTTGTGTTGAAGCTAATGCCCAAGTCAGTTAATATAATTAATATTTTACCATCGATTCGAAAAGAAGACGAAGTGGTGAAACTTATTCAACTACAATACAATAATCTTTATCACACAAAAAAGTGGTTATAAAATTGTGTGAAGTCCTTGCCACCTGTGCTAGGTGATAGTCAGTGGAGTTACAGGAGCCAGTGCCAAAGTGGAGTGCCAACTAACAACAGATAAATACCCAACTAGGCCAAACATATAAGATATTACAGACTTAACATAATCAGCCTGTATCTAATGTTCCCACTGCTGGGACAAAGAGGCTCCTCTCTATGAGAAGGAATGGCCTGAAACTCACCACGCGGGCCCGGTGTGTGTTGCTAGTTGTCACTTGACGTGGGTTTCCACAGGATGCCATTCTATTTAGGACCGGTTTACGAAGTGAGTAGGTAGGTATACCTAATTACCTACAACAGCTTGGAGGTCTAGCGCGGCTTGCGAGGCCCCACTCCAGTCACACAATACCTATAAAGTACTTAGAAATTATGCACAGCTGTGTGTGACAATGACAACCCTCTCGGTGGGTACATTACAGGCTTATTACCATCTTATTACCTAGATATAGTATGCTAGTCTGTCAGTGCCGGATTAAGCAAGCGAAGGGCCCGTAGCAAATTCTATTGGCCAGTTGTCCATTGTAGGGATAGGTGGCGGGTAGGGCCGTAGCCAGAAAGATTGATTTGCGGGGGGGGGGGAGGGCTAATCACTGATTAATGATTAAAACACTAAAAAAGGGAATTACTTAAATATAAGCAAGGACTAATACAGACTGTCGACTTATACAGGAAAACTTATCAATTGAGAAAACGTAGACTTGAAGAGTGAGCGTAGCGAGCTCGAAAATTTTAGCATTCACCTCGAATTTGATGAGTTTTCTTTTATCTATTAATACAAAAATAGAACGAATTCTGCCAATTTATAAAAAAAAATCTCGTGAATGCAAAGAATCTACGGTAATTTTACAATCCACCTGGGTATACTTAGGTTATAATTTCCTCTGACCATTCTTCAGTATTCATGTAATGGTCATAAAAATGACATAAAGAAAACTGTCGTTTGACCATTATTTTATGCAAGGACTAACTTTGTCGACTTATACAGCTATAAAACTTACTAAAAAAGCTTACCAATTGAGAAAACGTAGGATACAAGAGCGAGCGTAGCAAGCTCGAAAATTTTAGCATTCACCTCGAAATTGATGAGTTTTCTTTTGTCTATTTATAAAAAATTAGAACGAATTCTGCCAATCTTTAAAAAATCTCGTGAAAGCAAAGAACGTAGGTACGATAATTTTTGAACTCCATCTAGGTAGATTATATTTTTTTCTGACCATTCATACGACGACTAATGCAGAGAAGATTCTAGAAATAAGAGAATGCAAGAGCGAACGCAGAGAGCACATAATTTTTACAACCCTCCTCGAATGAATTAGTTTATTTTTGCTCGTTTATAAAAAAATGAGAATTGGAGTAAATCTGTCAACTTATATTATACAGGGTGTAAACAACCTCATCACGAAGCCGTCAAGCTTTCTGTACCAAGCATTCTGTACATCAAACTAAGTAACTTCACGCAAAAATTATTGCTGGGAAAAGACTTTTTTTTTGGGGTGAAAAATCATGTTTTGTGGTAGGTAGAACTCAATGTAACGCACTCAAAACATTGTGCTGATGGATAGATTGAACATAGTACCTACGGGGGTCGTTTTTACATTAAAAACTTGTATTTAAAAACTTTGAGCCCCAATATCTCCGTAACTAGAAGGTTCCCAGGTATGGTGTAGAATAAAAAAAAGATCGCAATGATAGGGAGAACAAGTGCCTTTCGGTTTCGTTAAGAGATTTTTTACACCCTTTATATGTACAGTCGTGGTCTTTTCCGCCTGATCAGGTTAATGGTACTTTTTGATACCAGTGGAGAAAGTTTGTTATTGTATTCGAGGCGGAATTAACATGTTTTTGAGCCGAGAACTGCAATAACAAATGTCCACGTGTATCAAACGACGTTTTTCAATACACTTTTGAAAAAATAAAATAACGAAACATATTATTGTCATTAAAACTAAGAAACTATGATATAATTTTATTTTTTCCCGCGTTCTGCTTTTGCCAGGTTGAACGAGAGGCTAAGGTATGAACCCATTAAACAGCCTAATTTAAAAATTAGTTTATTTTTAATTTTTGAATTCAGAACACAAACAAATGTTAATTTGTTTAAAAAAATAATATTTGTTTTAAATAATCATGTTTATCTATGATGTTCTATTTATAAACACAATTTGATATTCAAAAAATATTTACGCCGTAAAGACGCATAATGCGTTGCCGAAATGTATAAGTATATTATGTTGTATAAATACATTGCATGTTGAACTTAATCGTGGTGCATTATGAACCTGTTTTCGAGGAAGAGTACCTATTGAAAAAAAATTTTCGCTTAAATCATCCGGAGGCGCCGAGCCACGCCCCCTTAAGTTTAGGCCTATTAGGAAAGCGTCAACATTGGCGCGCAAAATAACAATAACTCTCGTTTGGCATGCGTCGTCAGTGCGCTCGGCTGATCGGTATCTTTTCATTCATTATTTCTATACAAAGTCAACGGGGCGGGGCTAGATAGCATTTCTATGTTGTAAGTGCAAGCAAAAATTAGCTTAGTGGTGATCAGGCGGGAGTGTCCGCGATAGTATCGTAGATGTACATCTACTTAGGTACTATCGAGGAGACTCCCTATATAGTACCTATAGGATGTATTAGCGAGCTCAAAAATTGTAATATTTCGGTGGGATAGGTTGGTTTCTCAATAGTTGTCCGAGATTTGGCCCCGCGAATCCAAACTCGAATTAGTAACGTACTCGAATTAGTACTAAGCATCCTAATGCTGTATAGCGAGCGAAGCTAGCTCAAAAATTGTGGTATTTCGCGTGTGATAGGTTAATTTCTCTATTAGTTTATATAGTTGTCCGAGATTTCGGGGATAAGGGTAAGAGAATGAAGATGAACCCCTTACGGCGTTGGGCGTGTGTGAATACGCGAGGCCCCCGTATGCGCGGGGCCCGTTATGCTATGGGCCCCGCGCTACTTCTGCTACTGGGTACTGTAGTAGGTATGTGTCGATAACTAGTTAGTCAAGTGCTCATTCCATTTAGTTCATAAAAAACATAGCATCAAACATAACGAACTAAACAAATGCAGTTTAAAAATCTCTTTATTTATTACAAAGAAAAAATTTGTTCCACACAACGGACACTGTTGGTCGGCAAAACCAGTTTCAAGTTTTAACATTTGTTACAATGGGAAACAACGCCATCTATATTTTTCAGCACCAACAATTTTAAATAATGAAATCTAGTGTTTGCCATGAAAAACCTCTTATGACTAGTACTGCCATCTAGCTTAAAAAATAAAATTAATCTTGTGTACAAAAGAAAGTATTAATTTTAACTTAAAATACCAAAATTAACATTGCAAGCTTTCTGTTAAGTATGCTTAAAATTTTAAATTGTATATTTTACACAATTAAATTCTCTAGAGCGAAAACAAACACATTATTTTTCGTGTATGGCAACAAAACTTGTTTTCGCGAGAAAACTTGTGATAGCATCGTGAATTTTATTTTGATTACAAAACTGGCATGAAACTTGATAATAAGCCGAAAAATAGTGGATCGTCATTACTTGGTTAGGTATAGTGTTTAATGTGGTGTATTAAATATCCGCCTTCCAAGTGGAGCTGTTAAAGAAATTGCTTGCCATGGCGGGCCCGTCCGACGGCGATCCCGACGGATGGGTCGAGTTCTGCGAGCGTCAGGCCAAAGCCGCCGCTCAGGACTTCGCCAAGGCATGCCTGCAGTACGTACAGACCGGTGCCAACGACCCCACGGCCCGGCAGCAACCTTCACACAAGGACCTGCTGAAGAAATTCGTTGAATGTTTTTCGGAACAATTCGAATATGAAATCGGGAAACTGAAAACTCTGCATAAGCTTCCTAACGGCACGCACACGGGACATGATGAGAGTGACTACTCGGAAGACACGGACTCGCCAAAAACGCAGCACAAGCCCTTTTTCCGAAGGTTATCTTTCAAAGGTCTGAGACGCGGAAAGGGGTTATTTCACAAGCAACATTCGGACGAGGTGGAGCTCTCATCGAATCTGAACAAACACAACAAGACTAAATTAGCTAAGATAGTTGTAGAGTGTAGGAAGGAAGGTTTAGTGAATTATTTAACTCCTGAGAGCTTGGAGCAGCCCGGAGGTCCTCAGAAGTGGGAAAGATGCAGGCTAGCGTTAGTGAAAACCGTTGGGGGGTACATGCTGGAGTTCTACTCACCTCCAAAGGCTCAGAAACCTCGCAGTGGAGTATTCTGTTTCCTCATATCAGAAGCTCGGGAAACTACTGCGTTGGAGATGCCTGACCATGAAAATACTTTTGTATTGAAGGTAAATTGTTTTAATTGTTTGCTTTATGGTATTCCATTCATATAAATGCTTCCTGGATTTAATTTAACAAGTTATAGCGAGAAACACATTTTTTTAAACAGAAAATTTATTAGAGTACACATTCAAATTCATAAATAAAAGTAGTATGATTCATATATTACGTACATATTAATAAGGCTTAAGAATCTAGTACCTATTTTAAGTAACCTATTCATAATTAGGTTTTAAGATTTTCCTGATATGTATTTTCTTCAGTGATATTAATATATTATAGGTACATATGTACTGAGTCTTGTTAGCCCCATCATAAGAATTTGTGTTAAAATAGAAATAAATGTATGCTGATGGTATGCCCTTCCTCATAAGAACCAATAAGAATTCTATTGTCATGTTCAGTCATATCAGTTGCTAATATTTGTTGCTTAATACAGTCTATAATAGAATTGTGTCCTAATTTTTTTGTTATTACATGTTCTTTCCATATCATTATGTATCAAATCAGTGCAGTGAATTTTAGATTCATCTAACATTTGTGCAAAATTCAGTGGCAATTAATAAATTGGTAAAATATCTTAGCCGAGCTCACTTGCACGTAAATGTAAAGCACCATTCTATTTCTTTCAATCATTTGAATATAACAGAGACAGAGCAATGTTTTAAATATGTTTAGGATTAAATGCATTTACTGATTTGTAGTGCAACTGGGCCTTACTTTCCAGGAATTGGGAATTTGGAGATTAATTAGCAAAAATCATTTTCTTTATGAGTCACATAATTATTGTTTATTCGTTTCAAGTTTCACTTCACTTTTTTCAAGGAAAAACACTAAAATTTTCCCACGGAAGGATACAAAAGTTACTCACAGAACTAGGAAATTCCAAATACAAATAATTATTTGAAGAATTATTTCTCAGTGTGGGATTCAATGCGGAGACACAAGTAGTGCAAAAGCCAAGCACTCAGACACCGCACCAACTTTGCCATTATTTAAGATACTTCTATCAGCTTGCATCATCCCGGTGCTGGCTTTCCTGGAAAGCTGAGGAGGATAAGATGATCAATTTTAGCACTCATACACAAAATACACAACTTGGGTGTGAAATTGCAAAACCACATACATATAAAATGGTCATCCCACTGCTCAGCCAAGGTTGCCCCCCAATTACCACATTAAACCTGTCAAAGGACCGATTTGTTCGAGACACCATTGTTTAACTTTTTTTTCTACTTCGTGGACAGATCAAGGTATACCATATAAATAGAAAAGAACCTAATAACCCCATTCCCATTACAGGCAGATAACAACATGGAATATGTAATAGAAGCAGCAGATGTAGACGACATGAAGTCTTGGTTAGCTACCATAAAGTACTGCATGCGGTCGCCTCCGACGACGCAGCCTCCGCCCGATGCGCTGCCAGGCATGCCCGAACCGGCGCCGCCCGACCTGCCTCCCAGGAGAGACTTGCCTACCAGCACTAGCAACATTGACTTAGCTACCGATACCCCTGATGATGCTGAATTAGGTAAGTATTGCTTTTTAGGGTTCCATCCTGATATGGTTTTCCGTCTTAAACAATGGTGCAGTGAAATTACAATAAAAAAAATTGGGGTTGGACTTCCCATACATTATATTATTACGTTTTTTAACGTGACAGCACCATGCTGAGATAGGGGCCTTTTGGCCTTGTACAGGACCAATTTCGTTTTCTTTTTAATTTCTTTTAGTTGTTTTATGTTTAATTTTTATTAGTTGATAATTTCACCATTTTTTTATGTGTTTTGTCCTGTGCGGGTTAATAAATGCTTTTTCTTTCTTTCTTTCTTTATGTCTAAGAAGCAATGGATGATGGATGACGTTTCTAAGTTTTGTGACTTTTTATGTAAGTCGGATAACGAGAGATTGTCAGAGATGCTTCTAAATTCGCGCGGAATTTTGCAAATATCTTGTTTACTTACCATCATTGTCGTTACTCTGTTGCCAATCCTTACCGAATGTTTATGAACTTATGCTACATTTTCTGCAGTCACATTGTGTATTCTATAAAGTTCACTTCGAGCCTCACATATTTCTTTAAACGGTTCAAATGCCGAATCAATGTTTAGAGAATATAACTTCTGCTGAAAAATCATCTCTTAAACACATAGTTGAACTACTGATGAGCAAGTACTGACTGCATTTATTTACACTAGCAGGCAAAAGAATCGACTTATTCACCTATTCATCTCGCCGTAAGCAATCAGTCTATTGTCTACAACTGACTGTGACACTATAGTTTATGTTTTATTTCGCGTAGTGCGTACTGAGGAGAAGGAAGATCGGCCTCCTGAACGAAGTTATCACCAGTGACTGGTGTAGAAGTATTTGTGGTAATGTTAAGTACGTGAGCAGCATTCATCATAGTTCTACGATTTTATTAAGTCGGTCGACTTTCCTATCCTTCCTTCTTCTTCTCTAACGACGCTAGTAACACCTATGTAAGAACAATATTCTAATAACAAATAAATCTATTATTATTATTTAGTACCGGTAGGCCACAAACTGCGGCGTCAGTTGCGTTGTCTATGTCCTCTAAAGTTCAGGCGTAATTTTAGGCATTTAGCAAGTGGGCCATGTCTAGTCGGCAGCTGAGAGAGAGATTCTACTGATAAATCGTACACATTTAATTGTTTTCTCATCCCCCAGGTTCGATAGCAGAAGAAGCATGCGAGTCATCGTCCCGAGTCTCCCTGGCCGAATGGCCGTGGTTCCACGGCACGCTGGCGCGGGCGGCGGCGGCGGCTTGCGTGCTAGCGGGCGGCGCTTCGGGCCACGGCTGCTACCTCGTGCGGCAGAGTGAGACGCGACGCGGGGAGTATGTGCTGACGTTTAATTTTCAGGTGAGATATTTTTAACGTCAGGCGATTGGCGGCCTAACGCAAGCCTATGTTTCTAAGCAAACATGGGTAATAGGTTCATTTATGTTCTTTAATAATAAGATTTTCCATTATTTCCGAAAAAATAACGTACCTAAGCACTAATACTATAGCTGAATAGAGATGGCCTTTATTGGACAATGAACCAATAAAGCCGATCGCAGTCCAGTACCAGGCATAGGTAACCAAGTAGAAACGATTCACCTCGTTCCACACCCAAGCCGTCGTTTGTAAACCCACTTATTTGTCCGTAATTAATGAGCTGCTTGAACTGGTGCCACGGGGCGGATCATGGTCCACTCCTTCTCCGAAGGGGCTTGTGCCCTAGCAGCGGTTGCGCTATAGGCAGATATGTATGTTTGTATGTAGGCTGCTTTATTCTAAACAAAATCCACATTCCACAGGGCCGCGCCAAACACTTGCGCATGACCCTGAGCGAGACCGGCCAGTGTCGCGTGCAACACCTCTGGTTCCCCAACGTGCACGACATGCTGGAACACTTCCGCGCGAACCCGATCCCGCTGGAGTCAGGCGGCGCCGCTGACGTCACGCTGACGGAGTACGTCGTCTGCCAGGAGGGGAACAGACAACAAGTGAGCATCGCACAAATGGTTTCTTAGCTATGCTGAAGGTTTATTTACCGGTTTCTGAAAGTCGAATAAACGCGCAAATTGTCTGCTACGGTTTTCTGAATTATACATCGTAACTGATTGGCTGATCGAAATCATAACATATAACACGACTCCTAAAACCTGAAATCCCGGGTTAGGAAATAGTATACCTATCCATAGTACACTCATGTTTAGGGGCGGTTTTAGCTTAGCGTATTTTTGACGCATAAAAGCTTGTTTTTGGAAGCGCGAAAGGAGGCGCGTGTGTGCACGCCTTTTGCCACACGCGCAACTCGTACGAGCGTAGACACACGCGTTCGATTTTTATAAGCGCAAAATGTGTCGCGCCCTTAAGCATGTAAGGGGCGAGCCTATTGCCATCGACTGAGCACATACAAACGCCGTCCTCCATCACCACTTCCTAATATTTTAGCTGGGAAGAAGAGGCGCTACAAACTCCAGCAAATCACTTACTATAGGTTTAACGACGTGTCAGCCAATTTTTGTGCTAATTAGCCTTTCAGAAACTGGGTGTAAGGCTACCATACATGGGAAGGTACTGCACAGACCATTACACCTGGTCTAATGCGCGCAAATACATGAATCTCATCAGTTTTTAACTATTATTATTGGCCTCTGGCTGTATTACGCGACTAAGCCATAAGGTCTCACCATCCTTAAGACCTGAACGTATCTAAGCCTAATCGAGTATGATAGCCGTTTGAATGGTTCCCGATTGTTGATTGAATCTGCCTGTGTCCTGCTAGCATAAATGTATAGTAGTCATATTCTATACCAGTGAATAGAGATATTTATAATGGCTTGAATAGTAAAAATTCTTAAACATTGGCTCATTCTGTGAATTTAAACCAATGAATACCGAACGCGATGTTATTTTGTAAACAATCGAGAATCATGAAGTTGATCACAAACAAACGCACTTCTGATGACACACTACAAAACCCAGTCGATATTTTACATCGAGTTTAAGAGAGAGAAAAACAGCCTTGTACAGCCACGAGCATAAATATAAATACACTTCTTTGCTCGTTGGCGATTGTAAATTTTAAAATAAAAATTACAAGCATCCACACTATCTTAAATCACTTAGCAACTTATAAAAGTGATGTTTCACGTTGATAAGTTTCCAAGAGTTTAGAGTTGTTTATGCTCGTAGCTATACAGCGTCGTCACTGTCACTAGTACGTGGGAGGTAGTTTCCTTCGACATCTCGATGAGTCATTGAACCGTCAATTATAACTTCAGTTTTAACAATGAGGCATATTGACCCACCGAACCTAACTGCTGCAAGCTTTAATATCTGACAAAGAATATCAAGGTTCACAAGCTAATTATAATGTAATTATAATTGGCAATAATGTATACTTAAATCAACAGGCCTTACACTCAATGGACATGAGGTTTATGTACTAACTTATAAGGTCTAAAATTCGTTGATTTTAGAAACTTTCTGAAGCTCAATACTGCTCCATGCCGTTATTGTTTCAAGCAGAAGCTTGATGGCAATGTTACCCTAAAGTTTGGGTATATCATTATACACACCATGCTACTTTCGAGTTATATTTATGCATAGAAATGTTTTTTTTTAATGTTTCGCCTTCAAGTAGCGTTTGTTCATATTTTGTTGCTATTGATGTTGTTAGTATGTAGCTTGTAGTTATATTTGCTCAGCATTGTTTGTTTTCCTCATTTATGGCCCAGGACTTAACAAGATGGTTCAGTGTTAGCCAAATATAGTCTCAATATTTGTGCCAATTTTCTAGAAGACAATAAAAATATACTTTAAAAGTTACATGTTAAGGTCCTTTTTAAATGAAAACCATCATAAGACATGGGTCAATAAGTGATTCACTTGTACGCATTAGAAAACAATATTAAAATAGAACTTTAATCTATTCAAACAGTTTGCCAATCTTTGCCAATAAACACAATCATGGTGACCATGCTTTAATCTAAGATGGCTACGTCTTTATAGCTTTAAAAAGTAGCTCTTATGTACTAGAACCTAAAAACGGTTCTTAAATATGATTATTACGAACAATAATTACGATTAAGTTTAGTTACTCTTGTACCCACGATTCCTGTACGTGCATTTTATTTATTAATGACAATAAATGTAAATTTATTTAAACGTCATATTGAAATTATAAAAAGTTAAGATATTATTAGGTGTATACTTAAGTGCCTATATAGATAAAGGTGTAAAGGAATCACAATGTTCTATTGAATAATCGCATTTAAACTTTAGTACGTATTGTATGTTTAGTAGAACTCAAGTTCGATTGCATTTTCATTGATTTCGTTATGAAGTTAACATTATATGCCAGTTAAGTAGGTATCCACCAGTAGTATACCCAAACTAGTTGGGTTTGCAAGGGAATAGTTTGGTTCTAGTAAGCAAAGAAAAATACATATTTCAATGCTACTAAATTATGTTTTTATTATATTTGTGATTAGATGCATGTCTGGTGACCGTATCTGCCAGAAACTGTAGCTATTAAATAATATTTGTAAAATACCAATTAAAAATAATAGCCAAAGATAAACTTTGTTGCTTTGGGTAATAAAAGATTGGCCAACATAATTATATAGAAATTCAGACTAGGGCCCAGTTATTCCTTTATTGTTGTAGAATTTATTTATCGTCTTAACTCAAGTTTGATCAAATAGACTGTTAATATAATGTAATGGAACTTAAAATATAATTTATATTGTTTATAATTTGTACAAAATCATGTTCTTCCGAGCTTTAATTTTAATTTCTTGGTTGTAAATTTTTATTATTAAACTTTATTCTATGGAATGGCTTTGTTTTTTATTTTGCTGTGTTTTTTCTTCGTTTTTTTTTGTCTGTGTGTTGTGTTGCAAGCCTACTCATTACTGGTAAGTTTTTTATTACAATATTTATGCTTTTATATATAGCTTGTACTTGTATACGTTGGCCGCGTAGCTGTTGATGTAAATGTAATGACGCATAGAAAACGTAGCGCTTTTAAACTAATAACTGGCTAAGACGAAATTATTAAACGATAATTAAAATACGTCAAATTACGTATCCAAACACATCACTACGGTTGGCAGGTCCCTAATCCTATTCAATCTTAATAATTACGCAAAAAAAAAAGAATCTACAAAAAAAACTACGCCCCCCATTTGCAATACTCATAAGTAGTGTATTCCCCAGTTGGATGTGACCCACGGCAGCGACGTGCGCATGCGCCGGGCCGAGCTCGAAGCTCTGCTCGTCGCTAGCGGCGCCCACCACGACATACGCGCCGTGGACAACCAGTACACCTTCGTGTAACAATCACCGTACTGTGGAGCGACTGACGGCGCCGGAGTGCTGGATGTCATCAACAGGGCACTCTGCTGCAACGAATACGGTTATGTACCTAATCTAATCTAATCTTGTGTGAAGTGTGACTTTTGTAGTCTCTTTTGGTAAACTAATATGGCGTTCGATTTAATTGAATTTATGGAGAAGAGTTTACCAAATAACACATGAAAGAAAAACACACTGTAAGTTTAGCCAATTTTTGTATGTGTCTGACACAAGTCAATGTATATCACTTACTGTAAACTTTAGGGTACAGTAGATCGAGACTGATGGCTCTTGATTGAGGACTTGTTAGAACAGAGTAAGGGACTCATTCGTCAGCTATTTTAAGATATTCATCGAAGTGGAATGCTGACAAGTGTGATTGAAACTTAAAGGCTCGTTTACACGTCTAAAGGTACTCAAATTTAGTAACAAGAACATTTTCAACTGCCGGGTCAGTAGTTCATTTTGCTCTTGTCACTAAATAATTGGACTAAAGACTTATCTACTAAATACTGGAGACATGTAAATGGGTTTAGTGTTGAAAACCTCTGCTAGAAAGTGTTTGTAAGTATGTGTATGTATATGAATATCTAACACACTTATTTGTACCTAAGAAAGGTCTTCTTAAGCGCAAAGTGAAATCGGGTAGTTAGGTTGTATAAAATGAATGCTGGATGAGTTTACTCCACAGTATGAGTATAGGAATATAATATTTAATGTAATTATTACTATATGTACTGCTGTAGGCCAATTCGTTTAATTTTCAGGTGTAAACCTGATCTAGGTTAAGTCTGTTTAAGAACTGCAAATATAATTTGTGTAACATGACTTTGCAGTTAAGAATGTAGCTCATGTGTTGTTCTAAGACTTTTAGAATCAGCTAATTCAGGCCGAAGTTTGTTTATATTATTATATTGCCCGATTCTTATGTAACTAAAAAACTAGTAATACAAAGATCTCTTGGCGCTCAAATGAATGACTTTCCAAGAGGGGCGTTGTTTGTAAGCTTGTCAAAGTATTTCATGAAATTGTATTGAAATAAAAATATGACGGAGGCACCTACTTCCGTTTTTGATATCTCTGAAGACGCACGTACTTACAACTATATCTATGTCCAACTGCTAGACATAAAAACTGCTTCTGAAATAACGTTTCAATATTCGCAAACCGACGACGCCTACCGTGAACCAAAACCGATTGGTAAACTATAGAAATCGGGCCCTGTGTGTGTACATGGCCTGAATATTCCGCAATTATTTATTTGTGCAATAGGTTTAGTATATTTATTCTAGTTTTAATTTAATGTCTTACTAAGGCTTAGCCAAATTTATGTTACGTAATTAATGTACTTACTTAAATTAATGTTTTAGATATTAAGTACTAATTTATTGTATTCTTCACTGCCAAACTGCCCCATAAATCGACAAAATTGTAATAAAATATATAGAAATGAAAAAAAAAAATGCTTGAGATGCTTATGAGGCGACAAGTCTCGTGCAAATCATTTTATAAAATTATTTTAATTAGTTGTCATCTTTCGTGGCTGAACGTTCAAAATGTATCCCTGATTTTTAAGCAGTTGTAGTAAACCTAAGAGGCTTTAAAACTAAACCAACAATTAATACAGGGGCTAGTCTGATTGTTATAATAAATAATGTAGGTGGAATATATCGTGTTAATTACAGTTCCATACCTTTCACTTGTCATGTATAAACTGATTGCTTATTTACACGGAGATGCTTCTCGTCACGAATAGGCAATGAGGAAGGAAACTGTCGTATTAGTTCCACGTAGTGGGAGCCCTTGCTTTTATTCAGCTACCATTCCTGCTGAAATATTGCCGCGAGTTGGCACTAAATGTTTTGTTGGTCACTATTCATAAAAAACACTTAGCGCTCTCTCACCCCATTCTATTGAGAAGAGATCAAAAAATTGACTCGTGCTAACACATAGAAAGCCGATAATTGCATAACCTTTCGAAAGTTACAGCGTCCGTGTAAAAAAACGGTCTGTCAAATCAGTTTAACTTTTGTAACCCTTAAGTACGATAGTCGCATGGACATTCTCGCCTCCCGACGGTCATGAAACTCCTCGTGTAAATAAGTCTTAAATGTGAGCCATTATAATGTATTATTTTAATGTATTATATATTCTATGTAGTTAGAGGTACAAAAGGGAGCATATCGTTTTCCTACTATGCGATGATTATTAAATTTATCCGATATGGTAACAGTCGGATCACTATTCAGTATTCGTCTGTATTGTAATTTATTTACTAGGATAACGTATCTGTATGAAAATCTATCATAACGCAAAAAATATTCAATTGTAATGAGAAATTACTAGAACATTGCTTAATATTTATCAGCATTGTATAAACAATGTTTGAGTCGATATTCACGAACAGATTGGTACAACGTAACATGAAATGTAACACACATTAAAATAAATTCGGCTTGTTGTCTTAAATACTTTACGTTGCAATGCGTAACATTACCAACGACTGATTTGTGTTATATTTCATGTTACGTTCCACTGATCTGTAGCCGGGATTATAGATGTTGATTGAAAGTGCAATTTGTATATCAATATTCCCGTAAATGACGAACTTTCCATTTCGATCATTACTGTTTGGTCCTTCACAAGACAATCAAGCAACTGATGTCTAGAATAAAGTTAGTAAAAACATTATTACGTGTAAAATTAAATGTTGTTGGAATTGATAACGATCATTACTTATAAGGTATTAACTCATTAACGAAATTATATAACATGTTTGTTGGTTCTCGAAAACTGCATCACGCTAAATCAAATTTATAGACGGCGGGAATATGTGCCGTGGATTTGCAACGTTTAGGTCGGCGCCTAAAGTTGATAATCCAAAAGCACGCTTAGTGTCCCTTAACGATATTTCAAATTTTCACCATTGTTGTCTTCAAAACAATGTAACTTAGACATAAGTAGGCTTAATTTGTATGTGAAGAAGCCAAGCGAAGTCGTATTGACAATCTGTATGTACTCAATAACAGTTCAACTAGTGTTTACTTAACAAACATTCCTTATAAGTTGTATGTAATTTTTTGAGAACGAAATATAGTCAATATATTTTACAAATATAATTTTATTTTGTAGGTATAACAATATTCTTATATTCTAATAACAGTATTAATCGTCGAGTAACGGAACTATGTAGAATTCAGAAAACATTTGCCTTTGGTCTTCTTTTTCTAATTTTAATTGTAGTAGCATAAGGCCGTTGGAGCTGCATCTTAGGACTACCTGTAACCAAATCATACAACAGACAAGTTATAAACTTATACTGTCACTTACGGGATATCTTCCGTGACTGGATATCCCGTAAGTTAGAGTTTAATTTTAAACCGTGAAAGCTTACTGTTTTAAGTTTTCATGGTTGGAAGTAACAAACGCCGTGAAAAAGTCGGTCTAATCAGCTTTCGTCTAACCTTGTATGATTGCCTTGCCTAATCAATAAGGTAAAGCTGTAACAGACTGTCTACACGCTTAAGGCTATGGTAGAACTGTCTACATTCTACATAATATTAGCGACGAAGTCAATAACGCAATATGTTTTTAAGGTCTATAATAATTTTACATAAACCATGAACCAACCTTGGTAGAAATAGCGAGTGCCTTCATAATGCTCCGTATGTGATGGAGCTGGTACCTCAGTGTGACGGGCGATTCACAGCTAAAGCTCTGGACCATGTCGGAGGATTTCGGCATGTCGATACAAGATCGGTCCTGCAAAGAATAGGGTTTTTAATTACAATCAAATGACTGTTTCACAATTTCTAGATCGGCAATATTATCGTAGGTACAGTCAACAAAAGAATTGGGTATACGGGCTATATTTTATAAATAGTGCAGATGCGGCGGCTGTTGAGTGTCGCGCTTGGAAGAGCACCTTGAAAAGCGTAAACTATGAGCCTGATCTTGCTTTCCTTCACTGTAACAATATTACCTGCATGCCATAAGTAACAATGGTGACATTCGGGTGCTCAGGCGTCAGATTAAGCTCAAACACCTCACAGGACCGCTCGATATCTGCCAGCAGACCCAAGAAGGCGGGAGCTTTCAGTACCAACTTGGCGACTTCCTCGGCATCCTCGTCTCGAAGCTCCAGCACCGAGTCTGCTGTTTGTGTAGATATCTCACAGTCTGTCATCACATTGTGCACTGACTGGGGTTGAAGTCTGGAAAAGTTTATGATTTTCGGAATACGTTTTTGCCGGTGTAAGATTTCTGTGCTCATATTTTATGTCATCATGTACTACACTGGACAGCAAATAAACCGAGCCACCCGCTACCTAGGCACTCTAATTCGATTTTCTCAAAAACTAAAAAACCTACAATTATCAAAGTTGTACCTACAGGACAGAAAGTGCGTTTCATGGTGATTAAAATGAAAGGAAACTCATTGGGTTTAATCAATATTTCAGTGTTTATTAATGATTTTACAAAGAAGAGTCGTTTTCCAGTCGTGACAATCGTTAGTAATGATAAAGTGAAAAAAAAAATTAAAGCCAAAAACAAAGATAAAATAAAAAAAAAGTTTTCTGCATCCTTGTATTCATCGACCTTACGAGCCTGACGATAAAATCTTGAGGAATTGTATTCCACTCCTCTTCAATTGCGATTTGCAGCTCTGGAAGCCTTGTTGGAGCAGGTACCCGGGCTCGAACCCGACGTTTCAGCTCATCTCATAAGTGTTCTATCGGATTCAAGTCCGGGCTTCGAGCTGGCCAGTCCATCGTACGAATGCTGACGTCGCGTAGATACTGGATCACCACATGAGCAACATGAGGCCGTGCATTATCATGCATCAATTACATATCCTGTCCGATATATCCTGCGTAAGGTACCACATGGTCTGCGAGGATTTCAGTAATGTAGCTATGAGAAGTCAGTCCACGTGTACGGCCCGTCGGTTCGATGAAAACTAACGCTGTATGTGCTGTTAACGAGATGCCGCCCCAGACCATTACAGATCCTCCTCCATAAGCAACAGTTTCCTCGATGCAACACTGAGAATAACGTTCTCCAGGGCGACGATATACTCTCTGACGTCGATCACTTCCATGTAGACTCACCCTGGTCTCATCAGTGAAGAGTACATTACTCCACTGCTCTAATGTCCAATCCCTATGCTCTCGAGCAAATTCAAGTCGTGCTCGACGGTGTGCTACCGTTAATGCTGGGCCTGTTGCAGCTCTTTTTGGGGTCAGGTTCCGTTCAGCAAGTCTCCTTCTGACGGTATCTGAACTTATGACCACTTGGCGTTCGTCACGCAGACTTTGTTGGACTTGAACTGCGTTGAGGTGGCGATTTCGCAGAACAGTAAGGTGGATATAACGATCACCTGCTGCTGATGTAGCCCTAGGTCTGCCCGTACCTGGACGGCGATCGAATGCTCCAGTCTCTAGGTATCGTCTGTAAACTCGTTGCACCGAAGATCTGCTGATTCGAAGCCTTCGAGCGACTTCACGTTGCGCAATGCCTGCTTGAAGTAATGCTACAGCTTGAGCTGCTTCCCGAGGTGTTATATCCATTATTAATCGAAAAAAGTAGCAAAAACACACGCGTCTAAGCAAACGATGGACAAAATCTAAAGAAATGATAAGAAATATCCGACTACCCTCATTGTAGAGAAAAAGAACGCTAATTTCAAACTCTGGTGAAAACAGAGCAAATCGTTAGCATTGTTTGTTGCTTGATTACAATGTGAGTTGACGGTACTTTCGAATTAATTTGTAGTCATTTTAATCACTATGAAACGCACTTTTTGTAGGTATAACTTTGATAGTTGTAGGTTTTTTAGTTTTTGAGAAAATCGAATTAGAGTGCCTAGGTAGCGGGTGGCTCGGTTTATTTGCTGTCCAGTGTAGTACATGATGACATAAAATATGAGCACAGAAATCTACCAAAAATACCAAATCGAATAAGGTGTCAAAATTTTCCTGGCGGGGTTTCATGGATAGTACAATGATATGGGTACCAAAAAAGGACTCGCTCCTATCCGGATCCTGCTGACTGCAAATCTAGGTTCCAGGCTACTAGGTGTCCGCCGCGGGAGACGCCCCGGGCGTCGGGGGCCACGTGGTGGCTTCCGGCCACCGTAGGCGCGGGCCTGTGGACGGGGAGCTATGGGCTAGCTCGCCGTCCGTCCGTCTTATGACGACAGGCCGTGTCGACGGCCGTGACGTGACGGCGTTCGTGTTCCACGCGCGCCTCAAAGAGAGTCAGCAATAGGGAAGGGGTCCGCAAGGACCGAAGCCTGCCGGGGCTGCGGGACTATTCGAAAGAGATACCGTGGCCCCGGAACACAAAGGGCGAGGAAGGAACATGGATGGGTTTTAGTCAGTAAAAGTCTGACACTCCCTCCTGCTCAGCCCAGAGCGGGAGAAGTCATTTGATAATTTCCCACAAAAAAAAAAAAAAAAAAACGGTACTTTCGAATTAATTTGTAGTCATTTTAATCACTATGAAACGCACTTTTTGTAGGTATAACTTTGATAGTTGTAAGTTTTATACTTTTTGAGAAAATCGAATCAGAGTTCCTAGGTAGCGGGTGGCTCGGTTTATTTGCTGACCAGTGTAGTTGTTATTGGCGGCTGAAAGATACATTACAGGTCACTTTTTTTTTTGAGATATGGAGGTCAGATAGGCAGTCACTCCATGTAAAATACTGGTATTCAGCTGCATCTGGTTAGACTGTAAGCCGACCCCAACATAGTTGGGAAAAGGCTAGGCAGATGATGAGAGGTGAAACTTACACTAAAAGTAAAGGTGATCCTTCACCTCTGTAGTACATCTTCAAACTAGACTCCTCACCTGACCCAAATATGTTCAGGCATTCTGATAAAACTGCTATGCTGATCTGTAACACAAAACGTTATAGTTAGCAACAATTTAATCAGTCAATAGTATAACTATTTTCTGACATTTTCTAATGAATATCTTAGCCATGTCCAACCACATGGGGCAATATGCACCACAAATTATTAGATAAAATAACAAGAACATGATAGTCATGACAGTTAGTCGCTGCTGTATATGGTTAGACTTGAAGTCGACCTTAACAGACTTGAGACAAGAGTAGGCTTTAACAATGTAATATGATTTAGGTACCTTAAACATGACATCCACATCATCTCTGACATGATACTCAGTGAAGTTATCAGAGGGGACGTAGGCAGAAGCCTGCACACACTTGCCCTCCTCCACCGTCAGCTTCAGACCCTCAGGTAGGGCGCAGAACACAGCTGACTGAAAGAAAATCATTTCAACATTTATCATTTTTCATCTTGTTTAACTATTTGTCTGTTCAAAATCTATCGACTCTTAATTCATTCATTTAGTTATCTTTCATTGACTTGAATATGACATGATGTCATGCTCACTCAAATGTCTCGCTGATGGTGGCGGGTGTGTCGGGTCATTTAGTTCCCTTAAATATGGTCGAGTTGAATGGCGCCGATACATGCGTCATGTTCGTGAACAGGCGCTGTCAGTTTGGACTGGTCATCTCTTAGCTGCCATGGTTCGTTCATTTTAATTACTTTATTTTTTAAATTTTTGATTTATTATGTTACTCTGGACGCTCTTAATGTGCACGTCTTTCTACATTGTTCTCACATATATGTATAATCTCAACATGAATGATGTAACCAAGATTTTGTAACAATATTTTGATTTAAAAGAGTGTCCATGGAGTTTCTTGCCCGTTCTTCTCCATAGAGATCTACGTTAGGGAATGGGCAACTACAGTACTTTCTCAAGTTATTATGCCTTGTGACTGTGACTGTAGCTTTGCTGATTTTGTATTTTCGACATTCAAAAGTGCCGTAATGGTCTAATTGTAATAAATGGTTTGAGTTAAACTACTGAACCAATTTTGATGAAATTTGTGTGTTCTTATTCTTTATTACACACAAAAAAGAAATATTTTTAATATATAATAAATTTAGTAATAATACAAGGAAGTAGTAGGTAGGAAATAGTGAATTGCAATGCATGCCGAGAACAGCTAGTGAGAGATAAAAATGGAACAGGCCGATTCTGGTTGTTATTCTGATTATAGCTGTACATAATTATACCCTTAGTTTTAGACTAGATAACTATTACTAGACTAGATAACACAAATTACATTACCTCTTGAAACTGTATAGCTTTCAGCAAGCTGCATAATGTCTTCCCAGAGTCCATAGAAGCAGTAAAATAGTACTGTGAAGTTCCTTCATCCATTGTTTTCTTCAATAGTGTACATGGAACGTAATAACATCAAGTATTGGTCTTGGGTTACCTCATGGTCCGTAATCCGGCCGAGAATCTGAGCTATTCTAGCGGCTAGTACATGTTTGCATAGTACTTGCGCTTTTCTTTCAAGAACTTGATGTTTGAACGATCGGCAAGGGCAGAAATTAATGCGCGGGAATACGCGGTAACACCGGTCGTTTTCACCCTTGATCTCTATTAAAGTTCTTGATTTGTTCGCCGTCGAGTAAGCAACGAATGTTGTATACTTCTCCAAAATGTCCAATGCTCGTTCAAATACAGCTCCGAACACAGAATGTAGCGCTAGCAGCTCCTCATCTAGAACTGTTACAAGTAAGAAAGAAAATAACAAGTGTGAATTAGTGCAAGGTTCGGTAGCAAACTGAACATAAAAAAATTACTTAACTTACGCTGTTTACTCTCAGAGTCTTTTACTCGTTTTTCTACTTGATTTAGAACACACTCAGCTGCTAACGGTATTCTAGATGAAGAAAAATTGCTCATTGCTTGTGTTGGTAAACTTTGTCTCCATTCTCCATTCCATTTCAGTCCCGCAATCCCGATATTTTGTTTATAGGAAAATGTCACTCACTGTCACTGTCAGTCAGAGACAGAGACCAAGAAACTTATATACTAACTGGAATGAGGACGGGCAACCCGAGAAACGTTCCGAGCGAGAAAGCTTCTAGAGTGGATGTTGTCTCTTTCTAGTAGGGTATCCAATAATCATACTAACTCTTGAGACAGTAGAGTAGCTGTTATTTTATTATTTAATGATGATGACCTGCAACTCAATAGCAATAAAAGCGAAATAGGTTCAAGAGTGGATGTCATTAACTTTTTATGTTAACTTAAATGTATGTGTGTACCGTCCAGTCGCAAATTACCCATTTTGCAACCTGTCTACACAGACGACTTTTGTATTCGGGGGTTCGAGGACTCCGTTAATATTATATATTTTTTCAGACAGAAAATCACATATTCATGCTATGACTGTTTACTAATGTTTTAGTAACATTCGCCAATATTTATTTTATATTCCGAAACCATTCATTTTCACTCTCAGCTCGCCAAATGGATTCTTTAGCTGGAGAAGCATGGAAAAATCCTTAGGACCGGCATGGCACGGCACGGTGCGGCGCGGACTCTTTTCTTTTTAATATTTGTATGCAAACTAGATACTACCGACACCATGAGCGATGTCCGATGTTTCAAATGTATAAAATATACTTTTGATTACTAGGTACGACAACGATGAAACATCGAACTTACTTACTTAATTAATTTGGATATTTCCCGTTTGTCAATCTGAAACATTGGTAACCCTTGTCGTAAAAAACAACCAAAGTTAAAAAACTTCCCTGAAAAACGAAATTCCACATCCAGCATACCCTCACTACTACGCCCCTTCATACACCACAATTTTACCATTTAGAGCGGATTATTTCACTTAAATACAATAAAAATTATTTAAATGACTTCAACGCGAAAATGTATCGGCCATATTGTTTACATCGGTGACAAAGTAAGACAGAGACCCCATCCACCTTTGTCGGTTTCTCGCTCGGAACGTTTTTTTTTTCTTTTCTGATGAATCCATTGCACAAATTTAAACTCTAAGCTTTTGAGATAGTTTTTTTTTATTTTTTTAGCATTTTGTTCCTACTCATTCCAGTTAGTATTTAATTTCCTTGCATCCCACATCATTGGAGAACTTGAAACCACCCACAGAGTACATTAAACATTTACATAGCTGAGACTTGACGGTGCATTAGCTACTTGAAATGAAACGTACGAAAATGGAAAATGTCAAATGAAAACGTCAAACTAGAAAGAAAATCCTGAAACTGGAAATATCTTTGACTGAGTGTTATTTTTATCGGTCTTGCGTTTAATAATGGGATTGCTGAATATTTAGGTGTGATAATAATATTACAAATTATATTTCAAACAGGAATTCCCGAAAGAAAGGTTTGTAAATGTTACACAAATAAATACAAGTACTAGTTAATAATATATTATTTCACTTCAAATAACATAGCAGGGTGCGGTTTCAGGTGGCTTATGTGGAACTATGCCGGAGCATTTAGAACTTCAACACCTAGTGGACTTGTCGGCGGGAAGCGGCGACGAGACCCTGCCGAATCTACTTGAGAATAAGAGACCTCTCATAAAAAGATGTCCCTACCTTGGCCTGATACTGGCGACGCTTTCGTCTTTGTTCTTCTCACTGTGCTCGGTCATCGTCAAGAGCCTCGTCAACATCGACCCCATGCAGCTAGCTATGTTTCGGTTCATTGGAGTACTATTACCTACAATACCCATAGTGATATACACGGAGCAGCCTGTATTTCCTGCAGGGAAACGCATCCTGCTGCTATTGCGGTCCATCGTAGGGACAGTAGGCTTAATGTTAAGTTTTTATGCTTTTCGAAACATGCCATTAGCAGATGCATCTGTTATAGTATTCTCGGTGCCTGTTTTTGTAGCATTGTTTGCTCGAGTATTCTTGAAAGAACCATGTGGTATTTGGAACACAATATCCATAATATTAACTCTTATTGGAGTGATATTGATAACTCATCCACCATTTTTATTTGGTGATGACCCAACTGCAGAACATAACCAGAATTACAGCAGTCTTAGAGGTGCCGTGGCTGCCTTTATTTCTACTATTTTTGGCGCTAATGCTTATGTTTTGCTTCGAGTGCTCAAAGGGTTGCATTTCTCTGTAATAATGACAAACTTTGGTGCTATTGCTATAATACAAACTTTGTTTTACTCTTACATATTTGGTGTGTTGTGTATGCCTATTTGTGGAACAGAGAGATTCCTTGTTGTTTGTCTGGCACTGTTTAGTTATTTGGGACAAATTTTGTTGACAATGTCTTTGCAAATGGAGCAGGCTGGTCCTGTGGCTATTGCTAGATCTGCTGATATTGTGTTTGCGTTTCTGTGGCAAGTCATGTTTTTCAATGAGATTCCAAGCAAGTATTCTGTTTGTGGGGCAGTATTAGTTCTAAGTTCAGTTATGTTAGTTGGTTTACGTAAGTGGGCACTGGCATTGCCTACAGATTCACAGCTAAGAAATAAACTTGGTGCACTTGCACGGTAAACAGTATTTGATTGAATCTTACCTGTACACACAAAATTACCACATTAATTTATGATTGGTATTGTTATGACTTGATATTCAGTTGTGAATGGCTCAAAAAGCATTTGAGTGACATTTGCATTAACATTTTTAAAACCATAATCGGGTTTCTAGCTATTCAATGAGTCAAATAAAAGTTACTATTAGTTGCAATTGACAAACAATTGGCTACCATTTTTGTGTAGTCTTACTTCTCCTTTGGCTGGATAAATATCCTGTCTATGTTGATGATTTTGATCAATTCAGGATCAATTAAGAATACACAAAGTAATGGTGTGCTAATTTCTTTCTATGAAATAATCCTTTCTTGACTTCCTGGGACACTTGTGTCATGTTGACTGATATGTTAACACCTCATATGCAGGAGAAGTTTAGATGCATAATGATTTGTCTTCAGCGCTTCCCGTTACCTGCCTAGGTTTCTGTTTACACACATCTATCTATTCAGTCTATGAACCATTGTTATTTTTGCTTTAAGTGCTTATGTATGTATAAGAACGGACAGAAACAATAACTATTATATTGTAATATTTAAGTAAAACCTTTCACCCTAAAAGACTGTTAAGTAAGTCCACTCGAACTTGCGTTGTGTGCATTGGCCTCTATTTATCACTTTGCATAGTCATTGTGTTCCTCATTGGCTTTAATAATTTAACTAGTCCTTAAATTTATTGATTTAAAGTTGATTGTTGTTGAAAGCTATTTGCTTATATTATATGCGTTTGTTATAGTGTTCCTATATATTATGATCTCTAAATGTCTACATTTTATAGTAACATATCACCAAAGTTTTGTAAGTTAGTTTTGTTCATTCTAATGTTCCTTTATTTTAATAGATGAACTCCATAATTATACCTAACAATTTTAAGCTGTTACAATCATAATTATTTTGTGAATCATCAAATTAAGAAAATATTGTCATTGTAACCGAGTCATGTGTATTTACTAGTCATTCTAATGTAGATATTTTTAGTTATTAGAATTTAATCTGATATTTTTATAGAAACAAGAGCTGGACATTACTCAGTTTGGATAAATCTCATTAATCAAGTAGTTAGAATATTATGAAGGATGGGCTCTATAATGATTTTGTAATTCAAAAGTTAAACTAGTCATTAATGTTATAGATATGGCACAATAGTAACATATAGTTTGTTAAAATAATTTATTGATCCAAGGAATGTTTGATCACCAGTACAGTACATGTTTGTACAATATGTACATAGTCGTTGTAAATAATGAAGACGCGTTTTGTGACATAAGCAATG
This sequence comes from Xestia rhomboidea, assembly GCA_963853795.1. NCBI lineage: Eukaryota > Metazoa > Arthropoda > Insecta > Lepidoptera > Noctuidae > Xestia > Xestia rhomboidea. The sequence goes on along the minus strand of OY970776.1, from coordinate 4,389,835 downwards.
GACGATGTAATAACTAATAGGTACAATCAACACATCTGAAATACATAAAGAAATATTTGTTTAAATGCCAAGCTTTTTTTATTTTATTGAATTGAATTGAATGTATGCAAAATACACTATACCTACTTTAAAAAATGTTTAACGTCAAAATTGGTGTTGTTGACTGTACATAATTGATTGGATTGTGATATTTTTACTTCTAGTCATAAATACTTACTTTGTACACTGCTTAATTGAATAAATCTAATGTTCAATATTATACTTAAAAGTACCTATACTTATTTGGTTTTGTGGTCTACTTTTTTTATTTTTTTCTCGAATAAGTAGCAGTGGCGTAGCTAGTGCATAGTCCCAATAGGGACACTTATCAAAATTGTGTAATTTAAGTAAGTACTTATCTAAATATCAGCAGGTAAGTTACACCCATATTCGAAACTGAACTATCAATGGGACCAATGAAGATTGGCGTAACGGGACCCTCTTAATTTCAGAAGCGTTCTTATCTGTGTCGTCTGTACATTATTATTACGAATAGACGAAGTATAATAATTCTATTCCTTTGCCCAGCAGTGGGACAGTAATAGGCTGGTATTATTATTATTTCTTGTTCTATAATTTTCTTCTCTCGTAAGAGAGTACAAAAACCCTACCCACGGGCCGGAGCCAAGTTTGTAGGGGCAAGTTTAAATGGAGAATGTTGATGATATTGTAGAAGAAGTTAAGAATTTCCGGGTGATGCGACAGGTGTTTAGAATTGTGGGTTTTTGGAGCAGATGAAGTGTGTGGGGCGGCATGTGTAAAGTGTTTAAGCTTTGCATAAGAGATTTTGGTACGATACCAGTGGAAGAGAGCACTATAGGGACGATGTGGACGGTTTGTGCTTCCCACTGGGTTTTTATTTCTATGGCAAGGTCTTGATATTTACTAAGCTTTTCAGATATTGTAGTAATTAGTATTATTTTATTTATACAATTATTTTACCAAATCTGAACATTTAACTTTTTCACCGCCACGGACTTCAATAGAAGTTCTAGATTTTCGTGCCACCAGCGCCACGACTTCATTAGAAGCTCTTCATTTTAACTAAGCTATAAATAGTACATTGTTACCCTAGGGGTGAAAGTAACTTATTTAGTCCCGAGACGGGGTTTGGTGCCCGAGCGAAGCGAGGGCGCTAATAGTTCGAGGGACTAAATAAGTCTTTAAAACCCGAGGTAAACACTGTGCTTTTCATTACGAATACAGGGAAAGCAAAAATAAAAACATAACTCAACTCGAAAAAAAAATGAAGATCGGATTGCCGCTTTCCCGCCTATTGTTTTTTTTTTTTCTATGGCCGACCAGCTGCTATTCAGCCATTATTTATTTTTCATTTTCATCATCGAAAAAATGGTAAATATTTGCCCAAAACTATGTTATTTTAAAGAAATAGTTGAAACTTAATTAATATAAAGTTATTTAAAAAATATATTTTCTTTAGTTAATACTTAACTTTGTTATTTCAATTTTACATCGTGGCTGTATAGAAAGTTGGAACATGGTTCAATAGAAAAATGAACAATTTTTTTTTTATAATTTGACAGTTGTCAGTTGAAAACGATTCTCCCTAGGGCTGAAAAGTATTACTTTCAACGCTTTCAACCCGCTCCTCAGGCAACTTCAGACCTATTTTCAGAGTATGAGTAATGTAAAATAAATTGAATGTATTTAGTAGGCTTTTTCATTGTATTATTTAAAATAGCACTGTCTAATACCCTGTTTTGTATTTTTCCACACAAACAAAGCCCATAATTGTCTTAAAATTCGCAAAAACAAAAACTCCAAACATTTTAATGTCCCCAGAATGCCAAGGACTTTATTTAAAGTCGGCCAGTGATGTGACGCGAAAGTTATCAGTGTTTGATTTCACCTGTTGAAATATCTATAAATATTATTTATCGAAAACAATTTGAGGTCAGTAAAATATAAACTTAGTTAACTACCTACTGTATAACAAAGAGAAAATAGACTAATTTCGACCTTCATGGGTGCCGAATCGGAATTAAGGTGGATGCTCCAGCGCATAAAGGTGCAGGAATGAATTTGACCTGAAAAAGTAATTCCTGCACCTTTATGCGCTTGGAGGGTTATGTTGATGATCATAATTCTGTAACTACATACGTGTTACAGCCGGGAATCATATTTTAATCAACATGCAACCTGACACTGACCTGCAAATTGCAAAAAACGTAAGAAAATTTGAATTTCGCGGGCTACCCTGGAGCATCCACCTTATATAGTTGTTAGCAATCCTTGTCGATAATTATCGATCGAATCCAATTGTCGCTTGTAGGTATCTTGTGGCTCTGGAGTGCGAATTTAACAAGTTGAAATTGTCACTGAAATAGTTAAAAAACACGGTACTTATTAGACAAAAATAGAAGAAAGACCATAGACCACATCCCTAATCAGAATTGAATTTAACGTGCTCTGAGCGCCAAGGACTTGAAATGAAGTCAAAGAACGACGGTATGAAACAAATAGAGATGTACCTCATTTCCTAAGCTCTAATTGAGTTATATATTTGTTTCTTTGATACTTAGAATTTATACTGTTTTTTTTCTTTCTATGGATAGGTACTGGGAAATAAAACAAATAAGGAAGTATTTAATCAGTTTGATTTATATCCGTAAAATTATAATTAAAACTTAACTTACCGCGTATAAATCTCGTTCATCGATATGACGATACCCTCATCACTACTGTTTAATACCTACATTAGTATATTGGCGCCTGGCGAGGCATCGCGTTCTGTGTACGTTGGCGGTGAAAAGGTTAAATGCAATATCTAAACGTAGACACTATGACGAGAATGACGGCGAAATGAAGTACGGGTGAAAGTGTTAGGGTAGCCCGCGAAATTCAATTTTTCATAAGTTTTTTGCAATTTGTCGGCTAGTGTCAGGCTGTACTGATGTTATGTTGAACAAAAATATGATTCGCGGCTGAAGAAGCAGGTCTACTGGAACCTTGATCTTCTGGATGTAATCTACCTATCAGCACAGCTTACCAAGCTGCCAACACTCTATAATTAAACGGTATACCTATAAATGGTTGCTGAGATACGGTTTTAGTTTGGACTCCGTTTCACCTGTTATCACTGGATCATTCTCACTAGTTCCACCAGCAATTAGTTCCATGGAACTAGTGAGATTTTTTTTCTCAATAGTTCCATGGACTTTGATAATGGAACAAATGAAACAAAACTTAATCGAACTCGTCTCACTAGTTCCCTGGTTCTACTTACAGGAACACGTGAAACTAAAGTTAATCAACATCATTCTCTACGTCAAACTAGACTAGGTCCATAATAACTACCGCTTACGGTTACGATTCCAGTAATAAAGCCTCCATGAGTGGCGTATTCTGAATAACAAGCGCCGCTATCCTACTATAACTCAGACTCTAATGACAATCCAAAAGAGATAGACCAGAAAAAACGCTTAATATATTGAAAATCAAAGTATTTATTATATTTAAAAATTACAGGCACTTTTGCATGTTCTAGGTCAAAAATCTGAAGCTTATTGCCTGTTCGAAAACGATGTCTTCACGTATAAAAACAGGAAAAAAAACTTCGTTGACAAATACATACTGTTGCAGGCAGGGAATACAAAACCACGATCGATCCAGAATGCAATCTATATGGGACTCATCCAGCGCGTGATTTGCGGGACTGAGGAGAGACGAAAGTGCGGTTGTTCCTACTACTGTGGAAGCAGAAAGAGCGTTTTCCGCGGATACGTAGTTTGGCTAGTTTGCTAAAGGTCGTAACGTGATGTTAAATAGCCTATACCTACCCTTCTTTCCCTTTGTCTTCCAGAGATTAACGCGTTCGCAGGACCTCACAAATACCTGGATGCAGCCGGATTTGCGGATTTAGAATGGTTATTCCCGCAAATACCAGGATTGAGGTTATCACGTGGGATTGCAATCCCAAGTTGCAGGTCTTACTAAACCCTGTCATATATTTGAAACATAGGTAGGTAACAAGTACTATATTTTTCTTATGTTCTGGTAGCTACAGCGAGTCTGAATGCACAGTCTTCTACCCCACCGCACAGACTGCTCCTGCCAGGGTATAATCACATAAATCACAACACACAAATGTGTTATGGAGATAGTGATCAACGTAATTTGTGAGTTAAGAACTTACATTACATGACGCCTGAATGGCCCGAAGGTGTTCGTAGGCATGTAAATCCACATAGCTTCTAATCTTAAGCCGTGCACGAAATCCGACTTCAGGCTGCTCGACACCGATCTAGATAGCTGCATTTCCTAATGCAAAAAAGCATAACGGAAGGTCAGATCCTGGTATAGAACTGTATGTCGTGCAGTGACAACATTCAAGTTAAGTGAGCCATGGCTACACACTCAAGCGACACGCGTGTTCCGACAGTGAACGCGAAAAAAAAACAAATGAAGAAATTACATGGAGCATGTCACTATAGTCACCTCGACGTGACTTGTGACGCAACGGTAATCACGCGAAAGACTCAAGTGACATACTTACGTGTCGCTTGACCTTTTGCTGTGCCCTACAGGGTATATAGGTATAATTTTAAGCCCATTGTAAGATCCTCACACATGGAATGGAAATAAAAATATGACTGTTGTATAAATTATAATCTGTGCTCTAGAATGAATAAGAATAAGAATAATTTATTTGCTTAAAATACAGGTGTTACCAGATGTTAAAGTTGGTGGTTTAGGCACAAACCATATTTTGCCTTTTTAGGGCATGCAAATATAATTTTACATTACATTATTGTATAATGTGTAGCTATATGAAATTTAACAAGATGTATTATGTAAGTAAAGTAAAATAAATTATTAAATAAAAAATATGATTGTAATGATTGTGTAAATATGATTGTCTATGTTTGTGATTTAGAGCCTTTGGTGTCTCCAGCAGGGCTATTACGTATCTTTCTGATATCCAGTGACTATCAAGCTTCGGTTGTGCACCGAACTTTGATGACAACCGTGAATGTCATAATATTGGTATTACGTCTCACACTGAGTGGATATCACTTAACGGTGATTAGCAGGGTCATACATTATACGAAACTAACCTTTTGACCGTTAATTGATGGACACTGAGCCCAGTTACTATCATTTCGAGCTGTCAACAGAGATACGTAATAGCCCTACTGATCAAAGTTGGCTCACGTGCAATGTATTAGTTTATTATGAGTTTTATTTATACTATTAAGGTGGATGCTCCAGGGTATCCTGCGAAATTCAAATTTTCTTATGTGTTTTGCAATTTGCAGGTCAGCTCATAAAGGTGTATGAATTTACTTTTTCAAGGTCAAAGTCATTCCTGCACCTTTATGCGCTTGGAGGGTTGTATTGATGATTATAATTCTGTAACGACATACGTCTTCCAGCCGCGATTCATGTTTAATCAACATACAACCTGATACTGACCTGCAAATTGCAAAAAACGTAAGAATATTTGAATTTCGCGGGCTACCCTGGAGCATCCACCTTAACCATGACAAAGACTATGACCTAAGTTGAATCGCCCGAGGTCGTGAAAGGGGCTTTACACGAATAGGCTGTTGGTCTTAACTCAAGTATAGAATCCGATTTGTAGGTCTGATTAACATGCCTCATTGGCCCAGTGGCACGACTGCTGAGCATGTGGTCCTGGGTTTGATTCCCAAGTTTCGCAAAGTATAATTGGGTTTTTCCATCTGGAGGAATTAGGTGTGATGTTATGGTAGGTTGAAAGAGTCAAAAATAAAACTAAGATGTATTTATAGCACCTTACCAAAAAAATAACTATTTATTTCTTTTTATCTTTTTTTCTCTCTCCGGGTGACAGCGGCTGGCCCCTTCAGGTGCACTCGGAATCGTTTCCGTGCGTGCACACTGATAGGTATGACGTCCCATATACCACGGCAAGTCCTGCGGCATCGGCATCCACAGCGCCTGCTGTGTGATGGTAGGAGAGCCTTCTCCTACCATATGCCGTGAATTGAGAGCATCGTGTGGCCTTAAGGAGAAAAGAACAGAGGCATGAGGAGTTGGAGATAAAGTGGTGGTGGATTCTTTTTGTAGTTTTAAATTTAAGCTGCCCACAAGACTCTCAAGTGTCACAAAATGTCACGCATGCAAGCACTGATCGCAGCAAGCGCGTAGCTGCTCTTACTTAACGTACCTACCTAGTCGACCATCCGAAATTTCCACCCATATGGCTGATTAGTTATTACTCCCAATGTAGGTACATAAGTCAAACTAACTTTTAGGGGCGAAAGAAAAGTGGTAAAATTTGTGTTTTATCTAAGAACTGCCTGATTCGTCTCTTCTATCTCGTCTAGCTGGCGACTGCCCTAACTCCATATCCTCAGAGTATAGCCCTCTACAACAAGCTTCCTAGATGAATATTCTTGGATTGAGAGCACCATCTGGTTTGTGTGGAGAAGCCTAAACCTTGATGAATTGTAGATGAAGTAAGTAAAGATGGAAAGTGTCTTTTTCATCTGACTAGGTACGGCAAAGCAAACGAAAAATACCATGAAAAGTACCATGTTTTTATACAAATAAAATTATTCTATTATTCTATTCTAAGGACAGGTTATGATTTCAACAGTCTAATATTATTATGTAGGTGTATGTTTGGAACATTTTTATGTTTCAACGTAGCGTAATGAGCCGATTTTGATGAATGAGGTGTGATCGTTGAGTGAGGTGTGTGGTGTCGATCAATTCGTAATTATGTTCCGGGTGACATGGGCTACGTTTTATGGGCAAACAAATAATATGATGGATGCTACATTAAAAAAAGTACCTTGTCATTGAGATTTTTTGCTATCCTTTTGAGCGGCGAGCCAAATGAAGGAGAAAATTCTGGGTTCTAATATTAAGTACAACATTCAAATAAAGTCTGATCAGATAAGCAGTCGCTCCATGTAAAATACTGATATATAACTGTATCCGGTTAGATTGGAAGCCTACCTCAACATAGTTAGGAAAAGGCTAGGCAGATGATGAACCAACAAAATAATTACACTTCGAATTTTTCCATTTGTTCAGAATGTATGTTTCAGTTTCACTATTACACTGATCACCGCTATACGAGGAGTTTCAGTTTTACTATAACACTTATTACCTACCGCTATACGGAATGTTTCAGTTTCATAGTTGTGCTGATCACCGCTATACGGGGTGTTTCAGTTTTACTATTACACTGATCACCGCTATACGGAATGTCTCAGTTTTACTATTACACTGATCACCGCTATACGGAATCTTTCAGCTTCACTATTACACTGATCACCGCTATACGGAATCTTTCAGCTTCACTGTTACACTGATCACCGCTATACGGAATCTTTCAGCTTCACTATTACACTGATCACCGCTATACGGAATGTCTCAGTTTTACTATTACACTGATCACCGCTATACGGAATCTTTCAGCTTCACTATTACACTGATCACCGCCATACGGAATGTTTCAGTTTTACTATTACACTGATCACCGCTATACGGAATGTTTCAGTTTCATAGTTGCACTGATCACCGCTATACGGGATGTTTCAGTTTCATAGTTGTGCTGATCACCGCTATACGGGATGTTTCAGTTTCATAGTTGTACTGATCACCGCTACACGGGATGTTTCAGTTTCATAGTAAGTTGTACCTACTGATCACCGCTATACGGAATGTTTCAGTTTCGTAGTTGTGCTGATCACCGCTATACGGGATGTTTCAGTTTCATAGTTGCACTGATCTCTAATATAAGGTACAGGGTCCTCCAATGTTTGCACAAACAAAAAATCATTGTGTTTGAAAAAATGAAAAAAACTAACACGAAATAAATACCTATCTGTAAAAATTGAGGCATGGAAATAAAATAGTTGGTAGCTGCACATCGTGAGTGCGACGAGAAGGCTTCATCATCTACCTAGACTTCCAGTCTATACAGATGCAGCTGAACACCAGTATTTTACGTGAATGTTCAGACGTTCAGATCAGCCTCCATCACCCAATTTGGCATTACACCACAAAAAAACAAGAAAAAAAAGGTACCTACGTAAGTGTTAATGTTAGGTTAAAAATTGTCACAAAAAAGTTACAAGAAAATAGGTGTTGGTCTTTTTCAGTGTCAACGTCAAAAAATTTAGAATGTAGGTATGTTTTATATTGTTTTATCGTAGTTCAGTGGTTTTAAGCACTCTGCCTAATTGTTATTGAGTTATCCCACCAGGAACTTGTCAGTAGCAGCCCAGAATCTAAATAAGTGCCCGGTTGATGGCAATAGGCTATTTCCTACTAAAGCCCGCAGGACCTAAACCAACTGCTTTTAAATGGCTAAGTATGTAAGTCTACCTCTGCCTAACCCTTCAGGGTTATCAGGCGTGACGTGTGTCTACAGATGTCTTCCTCAAAATTTACCTACCTACAACTAAGCTGTAATGTTTTAGTAGGTACAGTCAACCTCTTAATACATTTTAATATGTGTAGGTCAGAGTAAGAATTAAATAAATAAGTTTTATATTGCTATTTAAAAAAAACCGGCCAAGTGCGAGTCGGACTCGCGCATGAAGGGTTCCGTACCATTATCTATACAACATTAGACAAAACATCTCTATCACAAATCACGTTTGTTATAGGGGAGCCCCACATAAATATTTATTTTAATTTATTTTTAAAGTGTTTAAACAAGTAAAATTCTGTAAATATTTCAAGCGTCTACCTGTTGCCGTTAGTCTTGAGTCAACACGATAAAAAGATATGGGCAAATTTAGATTTTCGCGAAATGTCGCGAATTTCGCCCATGTGTCTGCTCTCGAACTTTTCGCTTTTCCGTTTCAGTGATAATATTAGGTTACACAAGAAGTACATACTTACGTTTTGTTCTTCCATCAGATTTGTGGCGGCATCTACACTCATCACACAGGTGACCTATGCAAGATACCTGACGTCCTGACGACACGCGAAATGTTGCGTCGAGTAAGCAGTTATCTGCATAATTCAGATACTTATAACCGCCCAACAACAATCGTCGGGCAGATAGAACCCACCATTAAATAACACCCGTCTGCACGTAGAGGGAGAGTCCCAAAGTGTAAAATTAATACTATTATACGAATCCTTCCAAAAAGCATTTGCTTTTATTCGCAGGAACAGCGTCTTGTTTCCAGATGATTCCAAGACACAGCAATAAACGAATATTTCTTACAGCTATCACGACGTTCATATAAATTATATTGAATTCGTCAAAAATTCTAAATACCTTTACACTTAATAATTTAAACTACACGATTATTATACTGCATGTTAAAAAAAATAACTTTTCAGAACAACCACGCACGCCATTTTTTGCTTTTCTTCAAATTCCCACACTTTTTAAAATGGCTGATTACAGTGTTGCCAGTGAGATTTCGACTGACGCGTCAGTTAGGAATTTCAAAGGATACCATATACGATTGATTTTGCATCAGTTCAAATCGATGATACCTATCTTTGTAAAATGGCCACGATGCTGTCACTGAATGTGTATTTCGCTCACGTAACCACAATTGTACCGCTACTACGGAGAGACGTCAAAATCATCCATGTTTATGATTGAGTCCTGCATAATCGACTAAATCTGCAAAACATGACCATACATAATGTGTATAGTCTGTGGGATAGTTTGACACTGACAGCCCATCGATTTGCATCTAACTTCACTTTAGTTGAGTTCGCATATTGCTTATTTTGAGTTTTAATAAAATAAATTTTCGCCATAGTTGTATCTAAGTTTGTACGTAAACATATTTGAATCACATACTAATCATGGCAGACCGTCTTACCCAGCTTCAGGATACCATAAACCAGGTAACATAACGTGAATAATTCTGTCGTAATTTTATTGTATCCCCTGTATATTTACATCGTTATTGACTGTTTTGCAGCAAGCTGAGCACTTTTGCAACAGCATAGGTATATTGCAACAGTTCTCTACGCCGAGTAAGTTCCCAGGTTTCGACCGTAGTGGGTCACAGACGCCGCAGCAGCAACAGAATCAGGAGGATTATGCTATGCTGTTCGCTACGTTGATATCTCGCTGTGCTAAGGATATAGACACGTTGATAGAGTCATTGCCGAGCGAGGAGAGCTCGACGGAGCTGCAGGTGCAGAGCTTGAGGCGTTTGGAGGCAGAGAATAAAGAGGCTGCTGAGCAACTTGAAGAGGTATGTTTTTAATTTAGGGTAAAAGATGAAAATCTCGAGAGCTTGAGATCCAGTTACTATCTTTCAATTTGTAATTCATCCTCTCTTACAAAATCTGAGATAGTTAGCACTGTGGTTATTGGTGACAAAGAAAAAGTATCCCAACATGTGAACATAATACAAAGTAAAGGAAAGTTTTGTCAACATAATACTTTTGTTACTAATGATCCAGTAAAACTAGGTACCTTATAATCTATTACCCTCATAGTACAGTAGAATAACTTTGTTCTGCACTACACACAAATAGTTATACAATTTATACAGCACAATTAATCTTCATCTGAATATCTGGTTCCAGGTGGTCCGCCAAGGAGAGATTCTTCTAGAGAAGATCCAGGGAGCCCTCAGTGACATAGCTCAATGTCAACTAGACATGCAGAACCCAGCCCTGATCCTCAACAAGGATGTGAAGCCTCAGTTATAGGGCTCAGAGAGACACGGTATTGATTACCGTTGGTGATGATCTGATATGGACAATTGATACAAATTGTTAAGTGTTATTATAATTATTGTACACAAAGATAACCATATTACTATTTGGTCCTGCCTACCCTAGGGCCTAGATGTTAAAGTGAAATATATGGGCACAATAATATAAATTGATGAATTGGACTGTATATTCATTAGTAGGGTATACCTACACCTGTTTGTTTTGTTTATGTTACCTTAAATAATTCTTCATAAAAACCACAGTACTTTTTCAACAATATGCTAAGTGTAAAATAACTCTGTTATAAAATTTGTAAGGGATTGGTGTGCGGGAAGCTTTATTGAAACAAATTTAGCTTGAAGAGCTGTATTTATTATTTACATAGTTTTGTTATAAAAATGTGTTTAGTGTGATAGGGATAAATTGGATAAAAAGGTTGCAGCAAAAATAAACCAGGTTCTGTTTTATTTGTTGTTGTAGGTAATGATGTGTGGAACAAATAAATTAATGTTACCCAAATAGAAAACGATTTTTCAGTAAATCTTCACACCCACTTCAATTTAGATGTAGTTGTCTTAAAATGATTTTATTTGAGCTTAAGCGCCATCTTGTGTCAAAAGTATTTACTTGTGTACTGTTGAAATGTTAGTTCGCAAAATGTGCGACAGATGTCGTTAGAAATACTTAGCTGTCTTATCATTAACTCCTCGCGGGTGTAAGCAGATATTACCATTCAATCTCGTGTTATGTTGAATATTATAATATAGGTTTTTTTGAAGACGACTCCTATTATTAGAACTCGTCTTCATAAAATAAGGTTACAGTTTCGGGCTTGAACAGTGGCGTTTTTGGAATCCAATCTAGAAAAAAAATGCAATGGTAGGTATTGGTATGTTGATTTTCAGGGAGACATTAATCGCTCAAAGGATTTTGAACAGCTGGAGGAGGTTTTAGATGTCTAAATATTTCGAGTAGGTAGATAAATAAATAAATAAATATCGCTGGACATTACACACAGCGCCATCTAGTGCCACACTAAGCAACGAGGCTTGTGTCGTAAACACCAGATAGTTGATAAACTACATAGATACTTTGTGTTTGTAAATACATACTTATTATACATATAAACATCCATGACTTGGAAATAAATGTCCATGCTCATCACACAAACATTTGCTCCTACCGGGATTCGAACCCGGGACCCTAAGAACGTAAGGCAGCCTCACTAGCGCTGCGCCATTCGGGTAGATATGTATCTACCTACTCGAAATATTTGTAAATATGTAGGTGGGTACATACCATACATAATTATGTATATGTATGTCTCAATAATAGGGTAGATGACAAAAAAAATCTGTCCGCCAGATAGATTTCCAAAAAATAATGGAGCCTTTTTTTTTTTTTTTTTAGGATGGGAAATCATCAAATGTCTTCTCCCGCTCTGGGCGGAGCAGGAGGGAGTATCAGACTTTTACTGACTAAAACCCATCCATGTTCCTTCATCGCCCTTTGTGATCCGGGGCCACGGTACCTCTTTCGAATAGTCCCGCAGCCCGGGCAGGCTTCGGCCCTTGCGGACCCCTTCCCTATTGCTGACTCTCTTTGAGGCGCGCGTGGAACACGAACGCGCCGTCGACACGGCCTGTCGTCATGAGACGGACGGACGGCGAGCTAGCCCATAGCTAGCCCCGTCCCGGCACACCTCCACAGTGTAAATAATGGACCCTTAAATTTTCTTTTTTCACGTAAACAAAAAATGAAGACGATAGAGTGCGTCGTGTGACATCACATTTGAGTACATTTTTTACTCAAATATGACGTCACAAGCACTCATGATGTTTGACACGTTTTATCTTCGTCAATTTTGATTTCAAACAAGTAATTCTAAAATTCGATTCTTTCGGCTCTTTCGCTTCCTTCGGCTCTGATAAGTGTACGTTCACGTTAAATGTTACTGATGATGACTGTGTCAATCAATAGTCTTTATTTGTAAGGGTCACAACAGTGTCCAAGATGTTACAGTTATAAATAGTATAGTTTCTCGATGTTTTGCCATTTAGCGTACAAATATCCTACATTTAAAGGAGGCTATGCGAAGGCCAGACGGAGGCTAGGCTAAGGTGTCTAAGTTTGTTAACAGAGCGATCGTATATTAAGGTACAATAATTTTCATACCACTCACTATTTAATTAGGTACCGCTCGTTGATGATTTATTGCCGTGAGCTACATCAAGTAGGTACCTTAATTTTATTACATTTACCTATTCGTAAACACTTTCACATTTCCGAGGAATCGTATTCGAACCTTTTTTCTGAAGGAAGGAAGGGAAGGAAGTTTCTCTTCGCCCATCCTGGTTCAGTCCCTTGATGTCCGGCTCAAACCAGCCACTCGAAGAACCTTTACAAGTTTACATTCACACGCGGCCCGCGCCCAGCCTCTCGCCGCCGCCGACGACGCTTCACTCACCTGCAGTTGATAACCAACCTCTTTGCCGCGAGCACGCTCCACGCCTCACGCTACCGGTTTTTGATCGCACCTCTTTAGTGACGAACGATTTTGAATTCGATATTTTTTAATTTACAACCCCGTTCGTTCATCGACTCGTGTTCCAAATTCTACAATAATGGACTCTGAACTGTGTAACTGTTTATTTTTTAATTATTGAGTGCTATTTGTTGTTTATTTTTCTTCGGGATTTTTCCCTGAAAAGTGGTGAGGGAGTGAATGTGAAAATTGGAACCTACCCGGAAGGACGGGTCTATTCTCCCTTCGCGCTCCCGTGACAGGTATGTGGTTATAAACCTTAATAGGTGAGGGTTAAAAATGTTAATTGTTTACATTGCCGATATCCGGTATTATCTATAAATTAAAACTTAAGTTCCTTATCGCTACTAATTGGCAAGCGGATTGTAACACAGGAGCAGGATTTTCCAGTAATTTTCCAGTTTACCTACGCGGCATTGATATTGAAAACAGTAGTTTTCGCTTCTGTCTCTTTGCAGCTTTCTATATTTAAATATCTTAATTAACTTCTAGTCGGGACTTAGATTCTGATTGAAAACGAGGCACATGCATTTTCTCAAGGTAGACCGAAGAAAATTAAAGATGAAAATACTTACCTAACTTAATTAACTTCATTGTAGATAATTAAACTACACTCATTTGGTTAGCAAACCAAGCTTAGCACTCAGACTTTGTGTGTTTTAGAGAAAATTGAAAATATTCAATATCTTGAGTAGGAGAGGTGAAAACCGGTTGCCCTATCGCGCTTTCTTTCCATCTTTAAAGATTTTCTTCGCCTATAGAAATTCAGACGTCCTTCATTCAACCGTCATTTGAAATTACAGATTAAGACAAAAATAATGTATCTTAACTTCGTTTGTTTGGCTGCAAGTTGGTAGGTACTGTTTAGTGCGGTCCTAGGTTAGCCGTCCAGATGAGGTAAAAGATCTTCCAATAAGAATTTATCACCATCGGCAACCACTCTAGATTTGTGCGAGGTTGCGGGCAATATGCTTACTCCTTAATGACAAGGGACCAAAAAATAACTGCGACAGCAAAGTGTGGGTAGTTTCGACATTCGACAGCTCCTCCTAACCTTCGGGAAACCTACCTATAAATCATCGTCAGCACTCTCCAGCCTTTATCCCATTTTTATTGGGGTCAACTCCTCTGTTAGACTCGACAATTCAGTTGTTTACTCATTCCTGTCTATGGTCCTTTTCAATATCGAAGGCTAAATAAATATGTCTGTATTTCTAGTTCTAAGAAATAACATACGAAGTATCTATTGTCAGACTTTAATTGCGTTGGTCCGCAAACCTCATAACTGCGTTTTTTTAATGCTCAACAAGCAATTTGTGGTAAATGTTATTGGTAATTAATTGCAAATCGACTCGTTTGGAACTTGTATTTATTTACTCGTGCAGAAAAATAATGGCCGCTGAATTTTATGATGTGAGTTTGGTTGGACGTTGGGCCTAGTTTTCGACAACCTGTACCAACTAAATTTAGTAACTACTCTTGTGTCGTTTGTTAGGCGGTTTATCTGGCTTAGTTTTAAAGCTTGTTTTAAATCAGATATTTACTCAAATAAGTTGTATTAGTCAAGTGCCTACTTAAATAAAAATATGCAATTTAAAAAATATAAGCGCCGATAAGGTATCTCGCACAACTAATATAGAGTGTTAAAGTTACTATCGGTTTGTGTTTTTTAAATACCCAAGTAGTTGTAAGTCTTACAAAAATAATAAATAGGTATCGACATATGGGTAAGACCATGAAAATGCAACCTAAAACTGAAAACAGCATTCCTAATTAAACAGTAAACCACTTTATAAGCTTCTTTCAAAACAAAGAGTCATTTCCCAAAGCACGTAACTGCCATTAACAGAAGAGCTCCTCAACTGTCCATTGACTTATGAACTGCATTATGTAGATGGATAGAAAACGCGGATGTCACAGACGATGCAAACGGAGTTTAACATATCCATGAGATTATTACGTTATAGAGAATATATTGAGGCGAAAATGTTCGCGGATGCTTTGTGAAAGTGTTGACCCCTTCGAAACCGGCTCGCTAGTCGAGGGTTTTCCATCTACTGCTTATATGTTGTAATATACACTTTATATGTGAGTAAACTTTGGTTCGTGGCTGCATGAGTAATATTTTGGGATTTCCGTTGCTTCAAGTTCCCTGGATTGGATTGGATCTGCGTTCGGGTCAGAATTAAGAGTTTTGACTCAATATAATTAATTTTCAACCCCCCTTGGGTGTGGCTCTTGTAAGTCTCCAGTAATGATCCTCCCGCCAACATTATCCCAATTTATTTTGTCCGGCACTGCATGTCTGCACTTCCATTCAACTTTATCGGTAGACAGAACTGAAGTCATCCCCTTTCTATATCTACTTCGTATTATCATTAATAACATGCATTTCTCATTCCTTTAATCTTCCCTGCTCTTAACACTTATAGCTGTTCAAACTGAAAACTTTCCTTGCGTCCTTCGTTGCTTATATTTTAATCATAGTCTATTTGTCGTGAGTTAGGACATATCTTTAAAGAGCCTTCATAGAGAGAAGGGCTACAAAATTCACTCCGTCCTTGTGCATACCTCAACATCAACCACATCCATTAATCACTTATAAAGCTCAAAAGCGAACTGTCCACTAGTTTTTAAACTATTTTGCAAACTTATTAGCGTGAATAGACTACATAATCGTGGTTATTTTGTAACAATGATTTAAATGGCTTGTCAATCAATCAATCAGGTTAACCGATTGCAGGTTGCTGTAGACATGCTTTAATAAGTAGTGCTACAACACAAAAGCTTTCAAGTTACGAGTACCTGAACCCTATATTATAGGTACTAAAGTGCTTTTATGCCAAAAAGCGCACTGTTGAATTTTCAGTACTCGGTTTATAATTGTCAAGAGATGAAATATAATTATTGGTACCTAGCTACATTTTTAAAGGTCAACACATGAAACAAAATCCATCTCATCATCACATAACTTTCCTGCTAAATTCCTAAGGTAGGTCGTAGTAAGATTGGTCGTCTAAATGAGACATCGATCATTTAGACGACCATTCTAACAACGACTTGCTTAGTTGGGATTTGTGTATCCCATCTTACCAAGTCGTTGTAAGAAGTGAGGTTCAAATATTCATCAAGGTCCGCGTCCTAGTCTTGAAATATGCACTTTGTGATAAGGCGTAGGTATTCTTGTTCTAACAGATTGCGTTAGTGATTATACTAGGAGCCCTATTTTTAACAGATGGAAAAGGAGGTTTATAATATTAATAGTTCGCCTTTTGCGTATGCATTATCAGGCAAAATCAAGAATAACACTGTTTTATGCTTTCACGGTTCATAACTATACTTAAAATGTCACTTACGGGATAACCCGCGATCATGGCACTTGCAACAGCGTCGAAATATCGGGAGCTCAAAACAATGGATAATCACGGAAGATAAGTCCCGTAAGTGACATTTTAAGTAAAATCAAGAATCTCTGGTTTAAGTGCAGTCAATTTCTTCCGATAATTGATAGCACCAATTGCATTCTTACTCGGATCATGTAAACGTCCAAACCTCGGCAATGATCGTGGTTTAAATGCCAATAGCGAACGCCTTACAAGGCTGTCGAGGAAATCCTATTTTAAAACTTGATAAGAACGTGTTCTAATATATAATTACCGTCAGCTGTATGTTTCTACACACGTGGTAGTAGCTCCCCGGCTTGTGGCCTCCGAAATATGATAATATTTGATAATAAATCCGATGCAAACGTAAACCTCGAATTTCCAGTTATTTGACGATGCTATTTAAATCAATCAGCGGTCAAGTGCGACCTGTGAGTAAGGTTGGGCTCCATTTTTGTTTATATTTAAAATTAGAATTGAAGATCTGGAAGAGTGAAAAAGTGCCAAGATATAATTAATCCTAGTTTGGGAGGCGAATTATCAAGTCCCAGACATAGACAGAAGCAGGTAGAGATCGCAACGTCTTTTAATTAATGTTGACACTACACCTACAGACCTACACGTCGTTGTCCGTGCTATCATTTGTCGTTTATCGTCAGGGCTATCTTATAGGCTTGTTAAAATTAGGCCAAAACAACAACACGTCGTTTAAACAAAGACGTTCGTCTTCGTTTAAATTAAACGGTCATCCTTGAATGCAGGTGCAATCGCCTATTCGGTCTACGTTATAATCATCAAATAAACTCAATTTTGTAATCTCACGGCACGGCACCCTAATACGCTACGGTCACCAAATAAGTCAATACTCGAATCGTATAAACCAACACGATATTCAAATGGTTGTCAAATATAGCTGATTAGGAAGCAAGGACATTCGACGTATCGTGCTTACGTGTGGTAGAAGCCTTCACCTGTAATGTTTGAGTTTACAAGATAAACAAAAATCGTGGTTCGTAAATTAGCGGTTTTTATTTTATTAAAGCAGGTAGTTGGATTTTGGAAAGGCTTTTAATTATGTGATGGAGGTGTCAAAGTTAATAAACGTTGCTTTTTCCTTTAAAGCTGTCCTTTTTCGGTGTTTTCAGTTGTCCTCCAGACAGATCCAGAGAGAAAGATAGAAATGCGACACCCTTAGGTAATCACCCGATTCACTCGAGTTCTACTGAATACTAATATTTATTTCAGAATCTACATTTCTTGATGTGACTCAAAATATAGCTCTACTTATTCTTAAGGGAATCAATAACAATAATAATTAATAAGTTGGCATCTACATCCTGTACAAAAAAAAGTGAGAACTGTCAAGAAATTTTAAATTTCGAGTCTCCGTGTTCGTCGCCATCTTGATACTTACCTTGACATTTAACGCGTCCGAGCCGAACGTGGATCCTCTTTTATTATGTGTTTTATATACTAAAATGTCCGTTTTTTATTTGTTACAATGTAATGGAGAGCTGGGCCTTAAGTGTGCTATTACAATAGTGTCAGAATGGCCTATCATTGATTTTATAATTGTTGATTTTGACAAGTTTCGTAATCTACTAATATGTTGGCGTCATTATGACTTTCCAATGGTCAACCACTGACACTCCATTGAAAGAAATGGCATAGTATGGTAATCTCGTACATAATCACAAATGAATGACTGGTACTAATTACGATCTTCTTACTACTTTAAATTGCTTAAAACACTAATAAATAATATGTAAAAATATGTATAAATGAAATCTGGCGGGTTTTATAATAATGGCAATACGACAATGTCATTATAACACAATTATATTACGAGACCATTGACCGACCATTATGAATTTAGCAGATTACGAACTTTTAGCAAAATTACAATGGGATGAGAATGGGATCGTGTTGGAATGACAATTTTTTTAAAATAGCAGACTTGGCCCCCTGGTAATATGCCATGTTGATAAAAACTCTTCAAGTGATAATTTTACTGTCACGAAAGGGTTTTAACTTATTTAACATTTGAATTAACGTCCATTTTCTTCTGATATGATGGCGTGCAATGGATTCTCGTAACAAATACACGATCTATTAGCTTGTATTACGTCCAAATAGAATAAGCTTTAGTAGCTCCGGTTTATTATAATACATCTAGTCGTTCATGCTGACAGCAAACACAATTTTTAACACATTTCTATTCCGAGTTTCACTCAGCTCGTTTCTAACATCGCAAATCGAACAAATAACTGATTCCTGTGACTGCAGTTTGAACTTTCCTAGCAGTTCATTGTTTGGTGACTTGATGTGCAAACACCAAGAAAGTTCAAGGCAGCCAGTTGCATCACAAATGGAGTCATAAAATGTAATGGCCGTAGAACGTACAACAACACTTTAAATAACGATAGAGCGGTTTCACACGAACAAACGGTTTTAGCAAATCACGGTACGTCTCTTTATTTGGGGATTAACAATAGCATTCGCAACTCTGTATTGTTTGTTCGGTTCAATCGATTAGATTGGTTAGCATGCTATTTCAAATGTTCAATTAAGATCAGAAAGTAGCGTTCACCTTTTCTAAAAGGTGTACGCTACTTACTTAGGTGAAGCAAGCTCGTAGTCGCAGTCAATACAACACTTTGCTTAGGTATTGGGAAAATAATCATTCAGGATTAACTCAGTGTCATGCTTTGCTGCATGTACAACTTCCCTTGACCATTCTTACCAAAACCCTATAGTCCCTTTAAAACCATTAGTTAGAAGCTCGAATTCGAAATTGGAAGCCTAAAGTTTTAATGAAAACATGATTGATTTCAAAATGCATCTATCGCGCGAGTTTGATAATAGCCCCCTGACGTGTTACAAACCATTTTGGAATGGATGGGGTTTTCCGAGTGCTATCCAAAGCGTAGCTAGGTAGACAGAACAGAATAGTTAGGTATCGTTTAAAATTTGTTTTTTACCTACCTACCTGTTTTAATGTAAGCTTTTGGTTATAGATAGACACTACATTTGCAATTTGAAGATACTTCTGTAAGAAAATTTATAGTGAAAACTTGCTACAGGTTGTATTTTACCCTACCTATCTAAGTATATGTACGGTCGACCAAGCTATTTGGTGTACATTTTAACATGCATTACATTGTAAAATGTAAACCAAATAGCTTGGTCGACCGTACTTAAAACCTTCAGTAGTTTTTTACTATGATAAAATTTCAATAATATGGGATTATAGGAAAAAAAACATTAACAATAGTTAAAAAAACTCGTACTAAACTAAGTATGTTTGTATACTATGCATATTATAAATCTATTACATCATTATCACCAGTTCATATAATATCAAAGGTTATCTAATAACTTATGCTGATAGGATAATATTAAATATTTATGCGGAACTGCACTTTTATTTTTAGATTAATAATATGAAATTTTGCTGAAAAACAATTTTAAAGAATGTGAGAATGAGAAGCACTATTTATTGTAATTTCGCGCACAACAAGAATAATTTAGAGCCTACTTATATTTTATTGTTAGAACATAGAAATCTACTTTCATCTGCGAAAGAAAAACTCAAGTATTAGTAAGAACTTAGGTACCCAAATGACAATTAACAAACTCTGAAATAAAAATTAAAATAAATTTGTAAGTAATGATGTAACTTTGGTCTACCGAAGTTTATGCAAAAAGAACACTTCGTGCATTTAAGATTACTTGAAGGTTTCGCTCCAAAAACTGTTCTTTGGTGCAAAGGCAAACATCCAATTTTCATCGAAATATCAGTTTCAATTACTTAAACAAGTTTTGAACTTTGAACCTGAGCGTTTATAAGTAGTAAGCACACAAAAACAAGATCAATCGCTACTGTTGACTTCTTTTTATTAATTCCAATGCCTCCGTAGGATTTGTAAGAAAGCTTTTGTGTCTATTGCTCAAACGTCCCGACTAGTTCACGTTTACTGACTGAATAAGTAAATAGTTGGGCAATATCGATACTAAACGAGAGATTTCGCGTTCGAGAGAAATATTTGTCGATGGATGTGGTAATCGGCGCAGTTCGGCCGACTTCGGAAGATGCACGACGAATGAAAATTAATCACGAATTAGTTCATTAGATATACCTATTGGAATATAATGGAGCAATAGATGTTTAAATGGATGTTTAGAAAGAGGGCAAAGGGAGGTGAATGTATTTCGGTAGTCATTAAATGTGAGAGATGAAGTAGGGAAAGAACTGAATTAATCATAATGGTAGTCTTGTTATTGGCTTTCAGCCATCTTTCGGTGGATTGTTTTTGTTGATTCATACGTTTTTTTCTGCCGTGGGTATTTGCTGCGTACGTCTTCCGTGTTCTAAATAATTAAATAGTGGATACAGAGAGAGATACTGAACTGAGATCAAACGGAGAGGTTTACGTAACCTACTGACCCACCTACATAATGCTCATCTTCACTTACACTAGGCGATACCTAAATAAATACCTAATCAAAGTGCACTGTTAGATTCCCAACGACCGGCGGCCTAGCACCGAGATATGTAATCCCCACAATGCAATAATATTATTAAGGCTACTGTTTACCTAGGAGTCGCTTAGTGTTCATGAAAACGGGCATATCTAAGTATTTTATTTTCCGAACACTTTGTTTACATGATGCCGTTTCTTTTATTCACCGCTCAACATGCAAATTACAATGTAGCTCCAATAATACCAGCTTGCAAATGTTATTTCAATAATAATAAAACCGTATCTGCAATCAATTGTGTTGGTAAAGGCATACAGTATTGCCATATTGCTCAAGCGGGGTCATTGACCGCACTCTTGTTATTTTGAATAGGTGATTACGAACTAATTCATCTTTAGTGTTCAATATTCATCTTTGTCATTATATTTTTAATATGGTATGCGTCTTTTAAGGACCTCCTTTTTGTGTTGTTGTGCCCAATTAAAATTCTTATTACTTTTTGAGGTTAGCTTTTTTTTTCTTTATTGTTTATGGTAGGTCCCTATTATGGGAAATAGGTACGTGATTATGATTTTAATGGTTAAAAATAGGTTATTAATTATTAATCTACATTTTCGTCGAAGATTGAAATTTTTAAACCGGGAAATAAACCGGGATGAATTATAAAGACTGATTAAAATCTCATAAATTATTTATGCCAAAAGAGTAAAAGCGAAAAGATTTATAAACAAAAACCAGTTCGAACATGTAAGTTCGGTAAGCGTGTCAAGCACGTTTACTAAGCTGGGCGACGAAGAAAAAAAAGGTGTAAAAAAAACAAGGCTGTACCTCTTTTCACTTTCGTCTGCTGTAGCCGAGCGGTATAATATACGTGGTGCCCACCCTGAGTTTATATCTGTAAGTTGTACTACGGACTACGAAACGTGTTTCAAAAAGTTTTTATGTTTTTTAGAAGCATTGTTTTGAATTGGCAATTTAAAGTGGATGCTCCAGGGTAGCCCGCGAAATTCAAGTTTTCTTACGTTTATTGCAATTTCCAGGTCAGTGTCAGGTTGTATGTTGATTAAAATTTGATTCGCGGCTGTAACACGTACGTAGTTATAGAATTATAATCATCAAAATCATCAATACAACCCTGCAAGCTCATAAAGGTGTAGGAATTTACTTTTTCAAGGTCAAAGTCATTCAAATCATCAGTCAGTCAATCAATTCAAATTTTCTTACGTTTTTTGCAAGCGCATAAAGGTGCAGCCTTTATGCGCTTGCAAAAAACGTAAGAAAATTTGAATTTCGCGGGCTACCCTGGAGCATCTACCTTAAATGAATCGCGTTATAGCTATTTGTTTTAGCTCTGCTACAAATTATATTATTATTAAGTTCCAATTTTTGTAAATGAATACATTTATACTTTCATAACAATACATTATTCAAAACGTATGTACATATATGGACATCGTGAGCTATTGTTAAAAAAATAAATCCTTGTATAAATAAAAGAATTAGCAGACCTTCCTCAATGTTACCTGTCAAATCACGTACTTTTCAATGCTAATATAACCAACGAATAACATTGAAAAACGTTTTCCTCACATTGATTTATTTTTGCGACTTTTTGGCCAAGGATGGTTTATTTCCTAATTCTTTTATTGGTATTCAATATTGCTAAATGTCACATTAGGGAAAACACTTTAAAAATAATAGTACTTAAATGTTATTTCTACCTATTTAAATAGCTTCTTTATTTTTCCTTTTGCAACATCCCTTCCTATGTAGTATCATAATATCCAGGCCTTAAGAAAAGTGTTTTAACATAAGTTGTAGCTGTGTATAGTAAACAAACAATCACTATTGCGTATATCCCGGTTACGGTTACCATCAACAATGTCTCTTAATTAAAAACCCATTCATAACGTAAGTACGGTAATGGCTGCCGCGATCTTATTTATCGGTTTATAACTTGTAAAAAGCTATTATTTACAATTTCCTCGCAATGGATAAGAAGGTCGGCCATATGTCGTGTGATGGCGTGTACAAATGATCACGGCCGTGAAATTTGGAGCGAAAAACTAGATTTTTACCATTAAAACATTATTGTCGTCCGCTAATGTGCAACTAAGTGGTATAAATGCGATAATCATGGCGCACTGTACTTTATAGCGCGACAGGGATCTTTATAGGGAGTTAGTTAGGCTGCAAGACGATGGTGTCTTGACCAATAAAGTTGGTGGCACACACGAATAATATAGATGGTTTAAAGTTTTGATTCTCAATTTGAATAGTGTTCACCAAAAAATACGTCGATCCATTAAGCCAATAAATCATAACATTTCTGTTTGCATTTATAATGTTTACCTACACTCATTTCTGTCCAGACATGGATGTACGAAGGTCTCTCTATCTAAGTATAACGAACTTTTCATGGTTATACCTGCTTGGTACCCACTTCTCACTATAGTGTTAAATAATTTACACAACGATAGTGTTTCTTTGGACATGTCTTAGTTAATAAAGATGGTCATGTCGTATGGATTGTAAATCAAAGTCCAAAGTCTGACTTCCAAATATTTTGTAAGGTTTTAAGGTGTTGTTTTGATTGCGAATATATATAATACTGCAACTGATAGGTCTCATAGTATATAAGACTATTATGGCTATTAATAAAAACTATCAGATGAGTACAAAAACAATCGAACCTCCTAAGAAAATGAGGATGAGGATAGTGAAAACTAGTGCTGTAAATTGGCAGATTAAAAGCAATACGCAACGTATACATCGGATCCTTGAAAAACTTACAAAGTTCGTTTCAAAAATCAAACAATGCGCTTATATTTAGGCAATCATTAGGTATGGTCTTGCCTGGTGTTAATAGTAAATACTGGCAGTGGGTTGCACTTGAGTGGCTTTAATGAAGTCTCTATAACCAAGTCGCAGTTTCCCAGACCACCAGCCAATACTCTGTCTAATAAAACTTCCAGACCGGCGTGAAAGGCATTCCGGCGGTAACAAATAACATTTGTTAACATAATAGAATAAACGACATCATCATTACTAACAGAACCGTAGACGTAGAACAAATTAACACACGTAATATGACTTCCTAGCTATTGCCCGCGGCTTTGCCCGCGTGGAGTTGGATAATTGGATAAAAAGTATTCTACTCGTATGTGTTAATCGAGGTTTTATACTACTTGTGCGCAAAATTTAATTTACTCTCTTAGGGGTTGAATTTTGGAAAACGCTGAAATACGTAACTCATTATTTTTGCCGCACTCAATTCATACGAAATTTCATGCAAATATGTCCAAGGAATAAAAAGTTTCATATAAACTTTTATCCCCTATTTCACCCCCTTGGGGGTTGAATTTCGAAAAATCCTTCCTTAATGGATGCCTACGTCATAAGAGGAATACGTGTGCGAAATTTCAAGATTCTAGCCCTAAGGGTTTGGCCTGTGCGTTGATACATCAGTCAATCACTTTTGCCTTTTATATATATAGATTAGCAAATGATGGCGACTGATAGCATCTACTGATGCTCGTCACTGACTGACGGTTCGAAATACCTACAGCCCTAAATCAAATTACACTGCAACAACGATCTTTCGGCACTCTAATTACATTGCGTTGCTGGGTAAATGTTTTTAATGCACTTAGCTATCTACTTATTGTATTCAAATCAAATCAGTTTATTGCAAACATGTTGTACAGGGTTTGGAAGGATGATGTACCTACGTTTGTTTACAAATAATAGTGAGCTATTTAAATACTTCTTATTTATTTATTATATACTTAATTTATTTTTATTTTATTTTTTGGTCCAAAAAACTCTTGCAATGTGTAGGTAGCACTTCTCGTTCAAATAAGTGAACAATTTTGTTAAATTAAATGGTATTTTAAGGATTTTGGTATTTTTTTATAAATCTTGATACACATTACCTATGTGCCTGTATGGAAATTACATGGTTAGTTCTCATTCTATGGTTAGTACCTACTAGTTCCTTATTGAGATAAATGCATTGAAAAGACAAAGACGGCGGCGTTAGTTCCGATTTCGGCCACACACCGACTGATCTTTGTAATAGCCATTATTGTGATCATTACTCGATTAAATAACATTTATTATAATCCAAAATCCAAAAGTTAGTTTTATGAATGCGTGCTTAGGTATTTAGAACTAGTTCTGTAAAATATTAATGTATTCCTATTGCAAGTGATCGCCAATGTTTTAGTTATTTGACCTTAGTCTGGCATTTGTAAAATAAACAGCCACTTTGGAATTTCGCTGGCAACTATTATTACTATAGTCTGGTCAATATTACTAATTGTTATAATTATAATCTATTTTGTAGTTGGTACCTATTTGCCAATTTTGGCGGTTATGTCATTATTTTAGTTACCAATGCTATATAAGTCGAAAATTCAAAATGAAATGAAATGTAAGTCAAAAATTCAAAAGTTAGCGTTAAAGCTGGGGTATCTGCTAAATTAGCAACTCTATTTGTGGTGGTCCAAACTTCGTTTGAAATACTGTTAGAATAAAGTTCTAATCAGCTTGCACTACAAAATGGTTGTTACGTCAGTCACTGCGGGCCGAATAGTGCGAAATTAGTGGTTTTTATTTAATTGAAGCCTAATACATCATTAGATCAAAATGCCAATTGAACACTTTGCGAAGAAAAAAGTGACTAATAACCGTGTGAAAAAAAAAACTAAAACTTAATGCCGTTTAGGAGTAGTTACGAAATTTCAAAGAAAAAATGCTTCACTTGAATATTTTTTTCATATGGTAATAATAAAGTTAGAATTATTTCAATGGGGAATTTTACAGTGCTTTTTATGAACGAACTAGATGGCGCTGATCAACCTTGGGAATAATAAAATGGCTCGTTTTTATGTCCACAAAGCCTTAACTAAAGCTCGGAGGAACCTAAGCTCGACTCGACGCACCAGGAGTTTAGACGTAACGCAAAAACACTTAAAAGAACAATAGCAAAAATCATGCCAAAACTTGTAGTTCAGTTCAGTGATGCAAAAGAACTTGTAGAAAGTAGACTTTTCAGGTTAAAATTTTCGACAGAAAAATAGTAGAATATTAACCAAGGGGATAAAGCAGTGTCTTCTGTCGCGGGTGACGATTTAAATCGCGAGCGTAACGAAGTACTCGAGGTTTACTCCCGAGCGTAGCGAGGGTGTTAAAAACTTAAATCATGAGCGAAGCGAGGGATTTAAGACGAGTCCTGAGTGTAGCGAGGGATTTAAGTTCATCCAAGACTAAGACAGCTTTATCACCGAGGAAAATACTCTACTTTTCGTACCATTTGCGAAAAAATTAACACAATAATAATATGAGATAAGCATTTTAGAACATTAACTTATTTATAAAAATAAATTAAAATAAACTTAACGTTTACGTATTTGAAGAAAACAAAAACGCGGCAAATTCCTAGACTAATATTTTTTTGTCGGAAAAGCAAAGGCATCAAGCTCATACGGCCTCGTCGGTTTTCGGTAAGTGTTCCAAATTTAAATCACATTCTTCCCCTAGAGGATGAATGAAGATTAAAAATGACTATTGTTATGTTCGCTTTTTGTGGCAAAGAATGTCACTTTTTTGAGCAAGTGGTACGAAAAGGTTCTTTAGAGTTCTCACTTTATAAACAACAATGAATAATAAAGAAATTTTACCATACAATGAGTTTGACATGTCTAGGAGAGTTTTCTTTGCCCTGCTAAAAGATTTTACCTTTTACCTATTTATATGAATTGACCTATAATCTTTTACGTAGTAAAGTCTTTTTTCATTGGATTTTACTAGAACGCCGCTTAAAAAAATATTCCCAAAGCCGATTAGCACCATCTATTGTTATATACTGAAGCGTTGTCACAAACGTCAGTGGAAAATTCCCCATTGTACCAATTGAAGTTTAGAGTCTAATAGGCAACATATATTTTTTTGCACATTTATATTCACTCATCAAAGAGGAGTTACATGGAAGCGTTAGCAGACACCACCCCCTTAACATTGTTTCCTGTCTCTTGTCATCTAAGCTGTCAATTTTGGCGCGCAAATTCTTGTTGGCATTCTTAATTCAATGTTGTTAATAATTTAGAACTGGTTTTTATACTTAAAAAGTCGTTTATATATAGTAGTCTGCAACCACTGTTATAGCTATTAACGGCTAATACATATGTCAATTTTGCTCCTTTAAATAAGAATAATATATCATACCAAGATCCTTAGCGGTGCTAATTAAGACTTGACAAAATATAATTAAATTGCAGATGAATTTCAATTAGTCTTTGGTCAGGATGTAACCGTATATTTTTAAATGAAACATCATCGAGGTGTGACCAGGCGAGGTCCAGTGTGAAAGATGACATAATAGGTGTCTTATGAGCATAACCATTGACTTATAGGTAAAGAACCAGTTAATGTTGCTAATCTTTTTCTCTTAATACCTGGTCATAAGACTTATAATCCAATATCACTTTTACTATTTACTTTGGTGATATCACAATAAGTTCTTGAGGTTTTTTTCTTGTCACGTGGAAGGTCTTCTTGTTTATAAACCAATAAGGATTATTATTGCTTGTCCAAAGTAAAAAAAAATGTTAAATTAACACAGCGTGGTCAGTAATATTAGTATCCAATGTCAATGAATTTTAATTTGCTATAGCTATTTTAGCGATGGCCAATAAGAAGGACTTATCTACACATTTTAAGCAGGTATTACGTATGTAAAAAGTTTGCAAATCTATACTAATATTATATAGAGGAAAGATTTGTGTTTTTGTATGTAACGAATAAACTTAAAAACTACTGGACCGATTTGAAAAATTCTTTCAGCAATGGAAAGCTACATTATCAGCAAGTAACATAGGCTATATTTTATCCCTGTACTATATTTATGAAAAAGGAAAAAAAGTAAAATTCGACCAAGCTGTACAATATTTGGCCTTGGCCCGCCTACCTTAGTAAATAAATGAACGAAACAAACCATAAAATCTCTATCTATGGTAAGATGCTTTACTAACTGATGAGGAAACCATTAATTTGCGTTTTCCGTATGTATAATAATGTATGTAATAACGTGTATGTCTATCTAGTCCACACATTTACATAACGCAGCAACTTGTTCATCGTGTTTTCTGTTTACTTACTCACATTCACAAAAACGGAAGTCCGTTCAACCGGAAACGTTGTGTCGAAATTCATCATGGGAACCGATGACACGCCCTTGAATTCGATTGTTGAATCGATTACAATGAATCGTTATCGAGAATGACGCCCGTAAAATTGTCAATGGGCTCCTACAATGCGATGCTTGGCGACAAAACGATGACTTTAAAAAAGGAACAAAGCATTAACCAGTGTAAGGTGAGCTGTGGTTTTCATGTCAGTGTTAGTACCTATTTTTTTAAGGATCTCTATCTGAATTTCGCATTAATCTGAAGCATGGATAAAGAGCAGCGGTTGCCCAGTGGTGACGGCCCCGACTTACGAGCAGTAGGTAAGTCGTGGGTTCGAACCCTGGCAGGCGCATTACTTTGTGTAATTTATTTCACACTCTCAAAACGGTGAAGGAAAACATCGTGAGGAAACCGGCATGATCTTGAACCAAAAATTCGAAGATATGTGACATCTACCAACCCACACTGGGCCCGCGTGGGGGATTATGGCCATTCCCTCTCATAGAGGGGAAGCCGCGTGTCGAAGCAGTGGGAAAATTATAGGCTGATTATGCATATATATATTATTATGTCCGGTTGATGGCAATAGGCTCACCCCCTATTAGTTACAAGGCTTAAAGATAACTGGCGGAACTTGGATGTTCTATATTATAGGTACCTAACCTTCGCGGGTAAACAGGTGTGATGATAAAGTTTTCATAAACGTTTTGACTACAACTGCATGCAATGGCAACAAAATACATAATTTGCCTAAAAATTGACCTCCACGCATCACCTAAACATAACATTGGATCATGTTATTCATATTGGGCTTTACCACAGATGCTTTGAGAGAGCTATATAAAAGAATAATACAGAATTTACGAATAAATAGCCGTAGCGTAGTCGTACGCTAAGCCCTACGCCGTAGCATAACACTACGCCACGCTCTACGCCGTAGCATACCACTACCCTATGCCCTACGCCGTAGCGCCATTTTTTTCGCGATCATTCTTTTTTCGAATAGTTTATTTATAATTTCATGAGCACACGAAACTTACGACTTACAATAAAAAAATCAAGGAGTTTTCAATGGAACTAAACCTCCATGGTGCGAAAAATAAAAGCAGTTCTAGCAGCTCTAGATAGCGAACAGTAGCAAGCCAATTAGAAACTATGCAGTAAATTAAAGTAATAAACTCTGCCACGATACTTAATCATTTTTGATTTCCTAGAAACTAGGTTTTTGGTCATTTATCAAGGCAGAAAAATAGCAACGAGCCAATTATCTGATTTACTTTGCTGAGCGAAAAGTACACAAAATCGGCTGTGAAGTGTGATCAAATCTCCTAATTATCTGCTAGCCTAGTACTACCTACTTTTGTTTTATCTTTCATAGTTTGGAAAACATACGAGAGACTATCTGTTATCCATTCATGGTCCTTCTTTTTTTACCCGACTGACCGCGAAGGAGGGTAATGTTTTAGTCTAGAGAGACTGAGCACGATCCAATTTCTTCTAGACAAGCCGTAACCATGCGTAGCTTATATACCGAAGTATTCTTCAATTGTTTGCTATTTCTTAACAATACCCATCCACCAATATTGAGAAATGAGAACTCAATGGAACGAATTACTCGAAACATTCACACGTAAACTTTTATACAAATCAGTTAACATATAAATTAGACACAGTGTGGTCGAAACTATTGCTAGTAGCTACTACGTAACGTTGTTAATCAAGGAATCAATCTATTGCACGCAACTCGCGACGCATTGGGAACGCATCGGCCGATTGCGTCTAATAACAAACGAATAATTGACTCATTAATTATACGGACATGAATATACATGAAAATTTTTGTAACAATAGACGCCATGAATGTTTAATTTCTGCGTTTCTTTGATAATCTTCCCATGGGTATTGAAGTACGTGATGCGACGCATCATTGGGCGCGGTATGCTGTGGTGGTATCATAAATATTGTTTAAGACGTAGTAAGAATGTAGGAAACTTTAATGTCTAGGGAAAAACTGGAAGATAAGACGCAAAAAGGCGCGAAAACATGTCCTGGTAGGTACTAAAAGACTATTGTTATAATTTGTTGATTAAAACACCCACTAACCAGTGACTAATGCGATGATGATTGTAGAAAACATGGAAAAAAATGCACACCTAAATTAGATTTAAGATGATTGACGACTGAAGCAACCATGAGGGCTAATAGTCTAAAAATAACACAGAAGCAACACCTGAATTGCACAAACCCAAAAGAAAAATCATTTCGTTCATCAAAAAATCGATAGTGCCCGTGCAGCAGTAATCCGTCTCCCTCAATTAACTCTTACAGTTTGCACGGGATGATGAGCAGCAAAGCCACTCTCACTTTTTTTTCACTTCTAGACCACCGAGTAAATTAGACCAGAAACATTTGATTTAATGATACCAAGAACGCGTGGCTTAATTTGCCTTTCAAAGAAAACAAAAGTTTTTTTTTTGTAGAGCTACGAATATGATTGGTGGAAGTTACTCGACTTTGAATTGAATTGAATGAGGCCAGTGCATATCGTAAGGATGTTCTTTCTTTAAATGTGTACCTAATATTTAAAATGATCGTTATATTTATACATTTTAGAGGTCTCGTAAACGGAATCTGGATCCATAAGGAAAAGGACGTGCTTCAGCTTTAAGTTCGTTCTTTCATCCTAAATTTTAGAATGGCAAGTGACGCGTTCTAAAGCGACAATCACACTTATAGTATTCCAAGCTTGCAACCACGTACCTACCTGCCAATCTGTTCGAAAATCACGTAATACGTCCAAACATATAATTTGTAACTTGAAACGTTACGAAATGGATATATGACAATCTGATATCAAATTGTCAAATGTTGGTTGTTTTATTGAACATGATATGATTCGTTTCGTCTCAGTGAAAGTAGGTTGGAATAATTTGGAGGCGTGTGCCGACCACTGGAGTGTTGCATTAAATAGACGATTAGCAAAAAACGCTAGCTATTATAATATGTCGGATAACTAGTCTGTAGCGAAAATGCAACAAGTATGACGAGTTCAACTTTATGACAAGTTGGTTGTTCTTTATGCTAAAAGAAGTTTTTGCCATTGCTTTTTACTTTCAGTATATTTTTGATCGCAAATAGCTTGATGTGTAATGGCTGCATGTATCGCCGGCCAGATGATGACTGCCAGTATTAACTGGAATAACCGCTTATACACCACGATTGTACAAACAAACACCCTGATTTACAAAGCCCTGCTCAATCGTGATTTATAACCTTACAATATGAAGTTAATTAGCCGCTACAATTATAAAACGATATATTTAATCTCGAAGCTGACACTTACACCAATGAAACGCATCAGTGTGGTATAAACGCAGCGTTTCTGTCGATAATTAGTCGTTGACACGCGATGCGGCGCGGTATGCGGCATGCGTTCGACTGGCTATTGCAGACCATGTTTATTGTTAAGACATTCGAAGTTTAAATTGCGAAACGAAGAGATATTATATTAATTACGTTGGTACTGTCACTTTTATTTCTCTTATTAAATGCCAGTTATATAGTTTTTTTAAACAAATCAGAACACGTTTCCAACCTCTTTCGTAATAGTTTTCTTTATTGGAGCGAATACATTATCGGTAAGTATGTATAATGGTTATAAATCTGTACTTATGTTGATTGTAGATAATGTCTTTCGGAAATGTGTGTGGTGGTAATGTCAATAACAAATTATGCGACGAATTTAAATCGAATGATTTTGTTCAAGGAATTCAACTCTATAATGGATAGCGAGCGTTACACATAATAACAAGAGACATAGTGTTAGTTTTAAATTTTTGAGTACGAAGTAGGAATGTCCAGAGACTCACCGACCTCACTCGACTCAAACCATTGCAACAGTTTTGTGGGGCTTTAGTTAATATGAATACTTACTACTTTGGAATAAAAATAAATAAATAAAATAGCCCATCTGTGTTTTTTTGCAGAATATCGAATGATTTTTGGATACTCTACCCTGAGTAAAACCTGAAGAGTATTTAGACATTGTCAGCCATTACCCTACTTCTTAAGTCAATTAATCACCTTCCTATGAAAATCTTCCGCGTTCGTTACGTTACCTTAAAACCACGCTTGTAACATGTTACACATGATAGACTGAGAAAATGCTATGCGTTCTAAGCCTTATGTAAGGTATCATCACACTATGACGTAAGGGAGAGATGGTAGAACCTAGTGCTTAATTTTGATTGGCGGCCTTATGTTTGTGGAGTAATATTGTAATAGAATTGTTTTGTTCAATTGCTTGTTTGTAGGTATGGTAAGATAAAGAGGTTTGCCGGGTACCAATGTGTTATGAAAAGCGTAGTTTGAAGCAATTTATATACAAATATTGCAGCAGTTAGAAGCAAATACCTCAGTGGGCTGCTTTGATTGTGTATAGTTCCCTTCAAAACATATTCAAATCATTGAAATCATTTAACGTTAATTATGTCGGATTCACTCCTCAACCATTCGAATTTTCGAAATAAGAAAACAATTTGGCATAAATTACGATCCTGCAGTAATAGAATGTGAATGTGTGAATGCTTTGTGAGCTGCTGAGCAAAACCTTTTGAAATGTAGAAACTGAATACAGATATAAGACTAACATTTAATAAATCCTGTTCAGCACCCAATAACTCGCGTAGCGTGAGATATTCCCAAAGAAAACCAGATATCAACACAATTAAGTGTTCAAATACCAAATCTAATAGAAACTTTCTCAGTGATCACGCATCCAGCATGCTGGCTGAAAATAAACTTAGTCAAATAAATCTTTGTAAATTAAATTAAATACAAACGCGTGTAGAAAGCATGAAAAACATTAAATACTTTTTTGATGTTTATTGTTGATTGTTTTGCGTGTAGATCCCACTGTGGAAGGAAAAAACACTATAGTTATAACATAAAATTTGCACAATGTCTTTGTGAATGCACTCAAGCGCATCGTAAAGGCGGTTTCATAAACTTATCATTGGATTGAAGATTAACATAAATTTTTTTTTGTTTTGTTTTTGTGATTTTTTTCATATCATTGAATATTTAATGATATGACATGAATGTTAAGAAAAAGGCTTGTTGACGATGATTGAATGATGATTGATGAACTGAATAGGAATCAATTTCATCCTGTTACAAACAGTCAAGCAAAGTGTCCAGTTTCAGACACTTGGTAGAGTCACAGAGCAATTTATTTATTTTTTAACTATAAAAATGTTTTTTTTTGTTACCTTATAATTAAGTAAATGCATCTTTACCAAAAAGTTAACTAATACTGATTGGTATGCGGCTGTCCACCATTTTTAAGAGCGTCGCGTGCGCACAAAACAATCGCTAAGTTATTGGGATGCCAAATAATTATCGTAAGTAAACGACCATAACCAGCAATACTTGCTTTTTACTCGTTTATTGTTAAGTAAGTACTGTTAAGGTTCCGCGCGGATGACTTTGCCAACTAACCTTCACAAATATTTGATAACTGAATATCCTGCTTATGATTAGTTTTCATATCGAAAAGAAAAGATGACAGTCAGCCGGCCGCCGGGTGCAATAAAATTGCCCGTACTGTTGCAACAGCAATTAATTGCATCATCCCTCTGCTGGGCAAAGATTTCTCCCCACTTCCACTTTCGATACTGGGCAAATGTGGGTAACTGGCCCTCGTTTTTGACCAGCTCACCCCGCCATCTTCTACGAGGTCTGCCGCTTCGACTTCTAGCTGTGTGCGGGACCTACGATTAACAAAATTATACATAACTTTTTAAATAATTTTGAGTAAAATAGGGAAAGAATTAATATTATCATAATAAATGTTTATTGAAGTGTAGAACATTGGCTAATGTAAATATGGAATATCATTTATATCGTGTTATATAATAGAGGAAATGCAATCAGTGTCAAGCTATTGCATCAAGACAAATTAAAAGTCTGAAGTAGTTTTAATTCCGCTTTAAAATTTTATATGCTCATTGTTATTCTCGACGATGCTAATATAAATAAAATTAAACTAGAATACATTTGCTTAGCTAGGTCAACACTAAAATAAAATAAGTTTTTTTTTTATGCATAGGTATTAGATTATGTTGACTGGTCGGAAGTATGACTGCTGAACGTGAGGTAGATTCTTCCATCCAAAAATTCTCAGTGTCTGCCCGTAGCCTGGAATTGCCCCTGGTTGGCTCGCTTTTCAGAAACTCGGAGTGAGACTGCATTTTTCCAATGTCTTAAATAATGTGATTTCGCAATAGATTCCGTCTGTAACATCGATGATAAAATACTACGTTATATATACATAAGTCACTGGCGTGTAGAGCCATTTACCATTCAATTATTTCAAAATTGTGTTACTGTATCATTACATTTATTACTTCAGTGTAAAATATGATAGGTAACGTGATTACGAAGTGTATAACTTTTGATTTACATAATGTTGTAGGTGATACGTCTAATATTAGGTTTGTCGCCGTATGATTGAATCAGATATTGTTATATTAATGGAAACATAATATGTTAAATTATAAAATCTGTTGTACATAATTTATGTGATACGAAAGTGGAAATTAAAGTTACAGGCCACAATATAATTCTAGTGACAAGGAAAAGGCAAGCTTTAAAAGAAAATTCTACTAGATAATACGTTGGAAACGTATCTTGTAATAGATAAGCTTTTCTGGAAGCTTTTAGTAAAACAAAATCGTAAGGGTATGATCAAGTTATTAATCGAATTAATTGAAGTAAGATTCTTGTCTAGATACCCATAGTAACAGACAATGTCTTGTCTCTTATCCTTGATGATCCCCAACGTTGTTAAAACTGTACCTTAAATAGGAGCTTTTGATTTAGAACGGAACCATACCATAGAAAAGAAGCCAGAAGAAGAAGAAGAAGTAATGGTATTAATTAGCCTGTATCGTCTTCCTGGCTGAGACACAAACCCCCTCTTTATAAGAGAGAACAGAACTATACATTCCTATCTAAATAAATAACCCCAAAAATCAATTTAATGTGGCCTAAATTTAAACGATTGCCTCAATTGTCAAAATACACAATGTCATGTCGATCTCGATATGTTTGTGTCGAACCGAGGAAAGGCGTGACTCTCGTTCACAATAAACCTCAACAGGGTTGGCCAATGGTTTGATTAATATCTATCGAGAATTAATTTCCTTTCGAAAATCTAAATATCGATTTCGGTTTTGTTGGAAATAAGTGGAACGACAATAGTTCTAGTGCTACATACCACGTGAACTGTTTCCAATTGAATAGAAGGGATAAATTTTCTAAGTGATTCAATTGAGCATTTACAAGTCCGAGTACATTTTTTTAGAGTCTAGACTACTAGAGATCTAAACTATCAGCAAAGGGGTTAAAAGTAAGTACATACCTTCTCAAACGAATCAGACTTAACATCAATTAGATAAAATAATAATAATATAATGTATATTTGATGTTATGTCTAAATAATATTGTCTAATAGAAATTGTTTCAGTTACTACCGTGTGTAAATTACTGAATGTCCTCCTGTTAGTATACAATAAAGGAACCTAGTCTAGGTATAGTTATATTATCATCACCCATAAAGTCATCATAATTATATTTTGTAACATCTTAATGCAATTTGTCCAACCCTGCACGTTGCCAACAAAAGAACCCATGACGCAACTGATGGTATTGCACTTGGTGGTCGATACAATTGCGTAACCATGCAATGCAGTGAAATTTGATGATAGTCTCTTTGTTATGACGGGTGGCTTCTACTTAATTTGGTGATTTGTAGAGCAAATGTTGACAATATTGTTGCAATATGCTACATACATAAAGTGTATTTTTTCTTAGGTTTACAAAATGAACCAAGTACTTTAAGTTGTATTAATCTTCAAATATGTAAGTACGTAAGGGGTAGATAAAATTGACGTAGAATAATATTGAGCGAAGGGTTGGTAACAGGAAATTACAGGCGGCTACAATAACAAAGTTATGTAACAGAAAAGTTTTAACAAAAAAATAACAAAACAAAGTTCGATTCAATGACATCATTGTAAACTCGATTACAATAAAGAGCTAATAATGATCGAACAAAACTGGATTTTTAATACAATTGGTCACAATCTGAATAATACAAGCAAATTAAATACAACATTTTTGTTAAAAATCTACATCCGCATTTGACTGTTATTCAAGATTTCTTATCCACCTAGATGTTATTTTGAATGGGTAATACAATCCAGGAAATATCCTGTATTATTTAAAAACCAGAACTTCAGCGTATTTTTCAAGTTTTCAATATCTAACGTTTTCTTTAGCCCGAATTTGTTAGAGAAATAAGAAGCAATTCGAGACTCGATACAGTGAAATTGAGTTTTCTCACAAAGCATTTACGAACAAAAATATAAAGATCATAATCTAACGTTTTCTTTCGTATAAAAATGTTTTCCAGTTAATATTTTTATTTATTACTAGCTGACCCGCGCAACTTCGTCTGCGTCACATAAGAGAGAGATGGTTAGAGAGAGTGTGAGACACCCTTAAAAGACATAACAATGCTATCGCGATCTTTTCATAGAACTTATTAAGAGGTACAATTCCGTCATACAGGATTGTTGCGTTAACTGTTTACGCAGCGCACGCAACGAAGGATCTCAAAAGGAATATTTTTTTTCCTCGTTTTGCAACTGTTTTCATTGATGCTCTGCTCCTATTGATTGTAGCGTGATGTTATATAAACGTTGTAACGTCGTTGTTCGTTGTTGCCTTCCCCGATAAATGGGCATTCCAACACTAATAGATACTTTCAACTCTAACCAGTTATAGTTCCTGAAATTAGCGCGTTCAACCAACCAAACAAACTCTTCAGCTTTATAATATTATAGTATAGATTCAAGTAGGTAACAATTTAATTTCTCTGAAATATTTGCATTATTCGCTAAAATATTCTGTTTTTCCAAATAAGGGCTTCCCTCGATAGCCTTACGTTATCATCCTCAGACACTCGATGACAGTCATACTCCAGCTAGGGCGAAAATTCTCACCAAGGTGCATAAAATGAGCCCAAACACGATATAGATGCTGTAAACTCTTGATGACCTCTTGCAACAGCCTTCTGTCTCCATCGTCAGACCTTCGATGAAAGTCTTACTCTAGCTAAGTTTAAAGTTCTCATCAAGGTCCATGAAATCAGCCCAAACACGATATAGCTGCTGCAAACTGTTGCGGACCTCTTGCAACTGACTTTTGTCTCCATCGTCAGACCTTCGATGGCAATCCAGGCAGACCTTAAATTCTCACCAAAGTGCATGAAATGAAGGCAATAACAATATAGCTGTAAATATAATCTACGTAAACTGCGTATCGATTATTGCAAATAGTACAGCACAGTTCTTGCACGTCAAGAACACGTAAATTTATCAGGCTTCCGTTCGCTATACCACTTTTTGGAGAAATCATCATCATACTCCTGCTCTTATCCCAATTTGTTTGAGGTCGGCGCAACATGATTGATTCTTCGTCCATACTTCTCTATTACTTTTTGGAAAAACAAAAATATAGAAATGCAAACAATTTAAATACAAAAAGAAATGTAGGAAATCTCACAGCAGCAAAAAAAAAATTAACAAATCACAAAAAGTGAAAATTATGTTTGAAGGGTTTGAACCTGCAACCCCGTAGTTTACAGACGTTCATGAAACCGCTAGGCTATTTACTTCGTTGACATAAGCCACAAATAGCCGTTCTCATGTACTTACGTCATGACTGAAACGTCAAACAATTGAAGTATACGGACATAATGCAAAATTGCCTACCCCCTTAAGGAAGTAGCGTGATAATATAGCCTAAATGTTGAAGAAGTCTATGCAGTATTTTTGACGTGATGAGCGCACAAACATTTCGTTCCAACTACGTATACCGAAGGAAGCTGATTTTCTTGAGTTCCGCTATTTTGAGCGTATTCACGTCAAAAATCAAATTTCAAGAAAACTGAGAAATTATATTTACCTGTATTAGATATGAAGTATATGTAGCAACTTTAAAAGGTTACACTTCATTGGTTTTGATTGTATAGGTATTTGAAGTTTATTAATTTTCAACACAAAACCCTCTTTTTTGCGTCTCTAGATGAGATTGAAATAAAATGCTAAAACAGGTATTTATTTATTTTTATTAATAAGTATTTATTCTGAGTTTCATGACTAAAAATTTTTTTTCATACAAACTTCAGCCCCCCTTTTCACCCCATTTTTTCAAAAAAAAAACAAAATTTCTATAGCCTAAATGTTATTCTGAATGTATTTAAATAGATTTGTGAACATTTCAACAATATCGGTTCAGTAGTTTTTACGTGATGCGCGGTCAAACAAAGAAACAAACAAACAAACAAAAATTTTAAAAATGGTTTTAATATGTTCAGTTACTTATTTTAAGCCACCCTGGTCGATTTTTTTTTTATCTTCTATGTACAGATTTTTTGGTCTCAACGATTTTATTATATGTATAGATTTCAGAATTATTTTTTGTTTCTTTTTTTGGGCATTTTTCCATAGAAGTTTAGCTAACAGCCATTTACTGAAAATAACTGTAGGAACATTTCCATCAGTTGTTACATTTTACGAAGAGAAAACAACAGAATAAAGACAATATTTCATGAAGTGAAAACAAGTCTGTTAGAGAAAATTTTGCTTTTGTCATTTTCCATTCTGAGTCTTTTCCATTTTGTGAATAACATCACACATGCTTTAGCGGGTCCATATTGGCTCACCTAAAGTCTTTACCCGAAATTGTTCTTCCTAATGATTTGTAATCCGAATGATCACTTCCTAAAATTTGTCATCCTAAAGTTTTCATTCATACTATTTGCAGTGCTACCGGCGATGTTCATAACACTCATGTTTCCGAAAATTGTAATTAATAATTACAATTTTCGGAAACATGTAAGTAATAAATGTAAATATATTTAAACTCCTACTGTTTTTTATCATAACGCTTTTATCCCTAAACATAATTACCATAATATTTTCACTCATACTCAGAAAGAAACATTTACCAAGTGTATATAAAAAATATATTTGGGAAGAAGATGATATTTATACACTCGAGAGCAATGAATCCGGGTCACTTAAAGAATGTTAAAAATCTCGGAAACTAAAAATGATAGGTTAATGCAATAAATTGTATTTAATAGACAATGTAATACTCCTTAAATGAAAGTAAAAAAAAAAAATGAGTCACCATACATTTTATTAACACAAAATTACATAAAGAAAAAAACTGCTGATCTCTCCTTAAAACAAAAATAGGAAACATGAAATTTTTGAACTTTATTACGATTTTCTTGAATTTTAATACTTCGTATTGCCTCCTCGTGCTTCCATTACTGCGTTTACGCGGTTTGGCATGCTGTACACCAAGTTCCTTATACGATTTTGGGGAATATTCTCCCATTCCTCTGTGAGAGCAATTTTAGAGCTCACGAAGCGTGATTGGGGGAGGGTTTCGTTGTTTTACGCCTCTGCCTAGCTCGTCCCAAGCATGCTCGATCGGGTTGATATCCGGGCTGCGCGCTGGCCACTCCATACGAGTAATGTTCATCTCTTGAAGGTAGTCATTCACAATCCTACCTGTATGAGGTCGGGCATTGTCATGCATAAATATAGCATCCTCACCTAAATTGACCATAAATGGACCAACGTGATCATTGAGGATTTCTTCCACATATCTTACGCTAGTTAAAGAGCCGTTTTCTATGATCACCAGCTCTGTGCGACTTTCAGAAGAAATTCCGGTCCACACAAGTACAGACCCACCACCGTAGGCTACTTTTTCTTCGATGCATGCTTGCTTGAATCTTTCCCCTGGTCTTCGATACACGCTGTGTCTTCCATCGTGCTTGTAGAGCATAAATTTTGATTCGTCGGAGAACATAACTTTTGACCAATCTTCAATACTCCAATTTACGTGGCTCTGGGCATATCTTAGTCTTGAAATACGATGCCCACGCTCCAGTTTAGGGCCGTTTGCAGGTCTAAGGGGTTTTAAGTTAGATTCAGCAAGCCGACGTCTTACTGTCCATGCACTTGGGTTACTTCCTCCGAGGCGTCGAAACTGATTTGTGAGTTCAGTTCCTGTGAGAAAGCGATTTCGAAGCATGGTGTTCACCAAGTATCGGTCTTCTCGTGCTGTGGTACACCTGGTTCTGCCCGTTCCTGGTCTGCGTAGGTTAGAACCAGTTTCTTCGTAACGTCGGAGAACTCTTTGTATTGTTGACAGCGACACACCGACAGTCCTGGCTGTATCGCGCTGACTCCGGCCGGTTTCCAGCATTGTAAGTATTCTGGTGCATTCTTCAGGCGTAAGCGACATAATTTCAGCTTGAATAATGAATATAGAGCACTATCAACATGGTTTATGTACCCACATAAATGACAGATTACAAACAAAAGCAAAACCAAATGCTGTAATTTCGTAGTTCCATCTTCGAAAGTGGCCCTTTTTCAAATTTGATTTTTTTATGATATAACTATTTAATAACTAAGAAGTTTTAATACCTTCATTTAAGGAGTATTACATTGTCTATTAAATATAATTTATTGCATTAACCTAGCATTTTTAGTTTCCGAGATTTTTAGGATTCTTTAAGTGACCCGGATTCATTGCTCTCGAGTGTAGTTTTAATTTGAGGGTATGATTATTATTTGGGGGTATGCTTTACATAACATACTGAGTTGTGTCTATTGCTAAGTTCATGTCGGTGTATTATCATTACGTGCATGTTTGTGCATGTTAATGCTTTATTAATATGGAGGAAAATTATTTAAAATCATTTAAAACCAGTCGCGGAGGATAAAAATTAGCCGTTCTAGGATTTATATATGAAAAAAACCGAATAACAGTGGATAAACAATATTGGGCGTGTGAATTAAGAACCAACAAAAAGTAAAAGTGTAGGGCGAGATTAATCACCACTTTCGATGAGGAAGTCAATAAGTATAAATTACTGGAAGGACCGCACCAAGAACATAATCATGAACCAGATGCTTTGAAGGAAAAGGTTTGTTTTTAAACTATTTCTTGTGATTACAAAACACACTGTTCACATTTTTACATTTAGCCATTTTATTTTTATTCATTTATTTAAACTTCATGTACATGTACATAGGCGGACTTAATGCCACAAGGCATTCTCTACCATTCAACCTTGATGTTAATTTTTGATTATTGTTGTTACATACATAGTACTATAACTATACCTGAGATCTATCTAACTATAATCTGAGTCTTAAATGAATGAAATTCAGGTCAGAAGAGTGTCGTCTTGGGCACTACGAAAAAAATACTTAGAAAAATTTCGGCACCAATTTCGTAGTTGGTCACAGTTCTAACCTAACCTAACCTATGGATCCCTTCCATATCGTTTTTACGACAAACGGTTAGTCGGAGACAAAAAACACCAAGACACTTTTAGCCTTATATTTAGGTGTTTTATACGATAGAATCGAGAAAATAAACGAGCAGAGGGGTACCTACAATATTACACACTCATTTCACCAGTTAAGTCCCACATAATAATGGCGAGCCTAGCCTAGTTTCAACCGGGCACAAACGACTCCGTGCTGCCATTGAAAATTTCTAATGAAAAAACCTGGGAAAAGAACCCAAGACTTCATGCTCAGTGGTACATACGAGTTTGATTTCCCGGATTCTTTTAGAAAGATCAATTTGCTTAAGAAACAGGTATGTAGGTCGAAGGGCAGTTCTTAAAAAATCTTCACAAATATTGTAAGTACAGTTTTATTCAATGTAAGTTTACTCAGCTATAAAGTACGTCGTTATAACTTGCAATATTTGCACATCTGTTCAAACTTTATTTAATTTTGTAGATATTAAACATGTGACGTCATGCGGCCATGGTTTTGTGAAAAACAATGTCAAAATTAATAGTTGAGGTATAAAAGTTCGAAATTGTAATTGTTGTATTGTATTTAATCAACCTAGAAATTATGCTATTGATCTGTTTTTGTATTGAGGAATCTGAAATAGTTACAAGCAAATATTATTGTAGTTTTATAGTTCACGCATATTTCAATTTAATTATTTGTATTTTTTTTATTTGTCTAGGTGGTTAGTTGTATGTTACGTTTAAATATTATATTTAAATAGCAATCATTTCTTATCATAAGTATGTCTATTTCATAGCATAGCATAGCTCGTATTCATACGATTATGTATAAAACCTAGAAAAAATCTAGAAACATACAGGTATTGAGTAAAGTCTTCAAAAGATTATGTTATGTATTTTCTTCAAGATATCTTATGATCTCTGTTCAGACACATGTCTGTGACGGTTGCTAAGACTAAGATCTATAAAAGTTAATACTTACCACAGTACTTTGGCTAAGCATTGCTCCCGACACTATCGCATAATTGTCCTACTATAAGTGTAAGCTAAAGACGGGAACATATCTAAGCCAAAGTACGTGCTAAGTAACGGTTATAGATCTCGGTCTAAGAATACCTGGAAGCAGAACTCAGACATTCATCAAAATATAGGACCACATTTACAGCTAATCATGAATGAAGTTAATCATTCGATATGTCAAATCTGAACCGAGATTTTATCTCTGTATAGCAGCATCGAAGCAAATTCTAAAGGAAGTATCGTTCACAGTAAATAAAATCTAGATAGAAAATACCGAAACAGGTGCATAGCTTTGCAATCTAGGCCTAGTCTGGCCTAGGAACGCAGGAAGCCACGAGAATTCTTAGTTCTGGCTGTGTGTGGCAACTACCTTAAATGTCTCGTAAATAATTTCCATTTTGCATATAACTGGCGATATCTTGGAAGTGTTTAGAGCTACGGCAAATAACTTTGGAACGGTTGAATTAAATATGATTGTAGAGATAAAGATGGAAGCTGCTCGACCGAGCTGTGTTCGGTTTATTTCATTCATGAATGATTTTAATCGACTAGGTACGTACGTACTCATCATGATTTAAAGATCCTGTAATTTACTTCATTATAGTTTTTTTTTAAATGAAGTCAAGGGGTTGATTTATCTATGAGCCATAATAAGTTAAGTTGATTATTATTTCATAAGGTTTTCTTCATCGAAGTTGTTTAATAACAGAAAATTCTTGTAAGCATTGATAAAAAAATAACATAAGTATCTTACGAAAATAAATAAGTGAATATTTCAAGAACATAACTCTTGAGATTCGCAGAGTTAGAAGAACTTTAAAAGTCATCGGTCAATGCCACGCCGATGTTATTAACTGTGGTTAAACTATACTTACTGATGCACACTTTATACTCATTTAGAACCAAAGTGCTGCTCCTGCATGCCTCACATCTATTACTATGAAAATGATATCCTTTATGGCGCGTTGAAATGCTTATAAACAAACTTTTAACGCACAAGACGTCCAGATAGCGATGCTTGTGCACATCAAGTTCCTTGTTTTTTTTTTGCGCAATTTATACACAAACGCGTTGCACAATGTGTGATGTGAACTGCGTATAATGCGCATCGGCGTTAGTGATATGCATTGATTAGGGTTCAACGAGAAAGTTTTTATTATTCATATCCATACACGTATACGTAACACGTTTATTTCTAAAACTTCAGAAAGTATTACATCAATGTGGTGGAAACACATGGGCGTCGAAGAATTCGCCTGTGTTTCTCATAATGTCTATGAGATTATAAATATCACGGATAGGAGCGTCCATCTTTGCAC
Organism: Xestia rhomboidea; assembly: GCA_963853795.1. Classification (NCBI taxonomy): domain Eukaryota; kingdom Metazoa; phylum Arthropoda; class Insecta; order Lepidoptera; family Noctuidae; genus Xestia; species Xestia rhomboidea. Next base: position 4,345,763 of record OY970776.1, on the reverse strand, counting down.
TAATGCATCCTGCTGTAATCTAAGATGCGTCTCGCGTTCCTGGTTCCTCGTGATTATGGCATAATCCTTTAGGATCGAAGCTTGAAAGGTACTTAGCTTCTTACGTCGACGTGTGTGCTTGAAATTCTCTCTGTTGCGGTATAAAATGTTTAGATCGAAAAATCCTTTCATCATCACCTGCAGCCCTACTTGACCCACTTCTGCGAATAGTTCTCCTTTTACCTGTGTCAATCTCCACTCATCGAGTTTTACCAGCGATAGCACCAATGTCATCTCAGTTCTTTAATCAGTTGTAATCTCTTTATTTTATGCTCTTGTGTCTTCAAAAAACTTATCCCGGTTATGTCGATTTAAAGGACTTAGGTAGTTTTATTTGCACTAAATCAGAACCCACGTATTTATTTCCTGACGCCTACTTTGTATACGTTTAAGCAACAATCATTTCCGCGGATTCTTCAGTTTACACACCATTGTCTTTACTACGCGTTGAATACTCTCACCGCTTTTACAATCAACTGTAATTTTGTTATCAAATCGACTGGTAGGTGTTATTATTTCAATAATGGGAATAAAAATATTCCTATATCGCTGTACAAGTGATGCTAGTACCTACTTGATTACTTCTTCAGTAATCTTTGCAATCTTCTCTGAGATAAGAAAATACGTACCTACCTAAGTAGGTGTGTAGTAAAGGTGTGTAGGTATTATTGGTAAATATTTTTTTTTGTCGTCTACCCCATCGTGTGGGCTTTCGTTGAATAGGTCTTTTAAAATGAACAATACTACTTTTCGGTTTAATGCGCCATTTACGAAATATTATACTTTAAAGTGCATATTTTTGTTCCAGTAGCCCCCCCCCCCCCCTCTAAAAGCTAAACTGCTGGCTTGAAAAATCTGGAAAAATTCATGATAATAGTGCATTTCATGAACTTTAAAGGAAAACTATAGCGGTTAAGATAACTTTATTTGTTTAGCAGTAATAGTCGTTGAACTAGGGTGTTGGATAATTTTGTACCAAATACAAAATCCTTAGAATAAATCCTATAAAGTGATTAAGATGAAGTAGTTGCTTGTTTACAACGGGTTGTTTATAACTTTCATTGAAAAATAAAACCTAAAATATAACGGGCTACTACGGAACCCTACACTGCGCGTGGCCCGACACGCACTTGGCCGGTTTTTACTTATTTTTTTTCACAATTTATCTTAGGGAAAGTTGTTTAGTTTGTTTGATGATCTGAATCACTTATGAGGTGCGCTTTTAGAGTCACACCTTGTATATTAGTAATTAGTAGGTACTCGGTTGTTTGATAAATAATCATTGTTTGTTTATTTGGTGAGTTTCTTAATGAAATGACACAAGGGGACGTCTGTTTTGTCAGCCCAACACAACAAATAAACATGAAACAAAGAGATATTTACAAACATTATTTTTCAATACAAATACAAAGAAATACAACACAATGTAACCGGCCATCAATAAACAAAACATTCTTTCCATTCCAACAACAATTTATTTTTAACCCTATTTGCGTATAACTGAACGTTAGTGCAAAGAATGCACTTACATTAACACTGCGCATGCGTGATTAGGATTTCCCGATCTCGGACTAATCACTTCGGCGTAATTTAAAGGAGGTGAGAACCTACTGCCTACCTACTTACATAAATACAATGGAAACGGATGTTCCTCGGCATTTAAGGGTTAAGTGGATGCTCTTTTGATATTTTAGTTAAAGGAAATGCAAATAGGTATATGAATAGAGAAGATAGTTACTATTTTGTGGTGAGAGTAGGCTTATATGAGCGGGTTCTGTTTAGATAAGTTTTCGAAGTTTCCAAGTCGTCAAATAAGGATAAATACGTTTACTGAGCTCGTGGCTAAATAATAACAGCCTGACGAGTCGATCATCAAGGTTAAGCCGCGCTTGCCTAGGTAGATTCGGGGATGGGTGACCATCTATTTCATACCAAGTTTCCTCCGTGCCTCGGAAAGGGCGTTAAGCCGTTGGTCCCGGCTGTCATTCGTAGACCTCTTACAGTCGTTACAGGTAGTCAACACAAACACTGACAACCTCTCTTACCAGGAGGTATCGTATTATCCAGTACTATAACTGGCTTGTGGAGTTCAGATAGACAGTCGATCCATGTAATATACTGGTATTCAGCTGCATCCGGTTAGATGCTTACCCCAATGTAGTTGGGAAATGGCTAGGGAGATGACGACTTATACTTTATAAACTTTTACATTATATCGCAAGGATTTAGGGTCCTTATGGTTTTTTTTCTAAGACAGTCAATGAAACCCGCAGACGTGAGTTTATTATATAATAATGAAACGTCTTTATACAGCACACACAGCTGCACGTTATGGGCTATCATGCGAGCTTTGTAGCAATTTTACCTAACGCATTCATCTCTCTTTGATATTTATATCATAATTGCCATGTTATTTTAATTAACAATTGTATTCTTCGTTTCAGGTACTTAATGCATCATTTTCATCAACGCTACTATTTCTATCGTTGTTCTCGAAGACTTCAATTAGGTAGGATTCGTTTTGCGCACCGACTGAATTGTAGAATGCTACAATTTATCAAACATGGATGTAACTACTTTTTAAACCGATTTCATTAGTGTGTTGGATTCAGACTATAAGAACCATTTTATGATTCCTTATAATTACAGTTCAGTGGAAAATTACTGACACATCTAGAAATACCAATTTACTATAAATCTTTTAAGGAAAGCATCGCAAAAAGCATCACGAAAGATCGTAATAAATAGCAATAATACCTTATTTGTCATACAGAACGAAGGGCTTTATAGGAGAAAATTACAAACATCCATATAAATAAATATAAACGTAAGCTTTTACGGATGGCCGTCCGCTTTGATTGATCGATTGATTCATTACGTTTAGATGTCTCTGTGACGCCGAGAGAAATCGATTTACAGTTCCTGTAACGAAAATTGGCTCAGTAGTTTATGTTGGTATAATTTTAATCTATCTATCAAATAATAATACCTTTCAACGAGCAATTATTGTATATATAATGTGAATCTCGGAAACGGCTCCAACGATTTTCAAGAAATTTAGTATGCAGGAGGTTTCGGGGGCGATCTAACTACTTAGGTTTTATTTTTAGAAAACGGCGTTTACCGAAAAAAAAACCGAGTGAAGCTCATTTAGTGATTTTACGTTTAGGTAATACTTGGCTTTTATTTAACGCAAGGTTACTGTTTTAAGTTTAATCTTAACTTTTCGCAGGTCCTAAGAGCGGATTTCATCAATGAAACTTAACACGATGAGCATATATTAGAAATATCAGTGTCAAGTCAAAAGACAGTTCAAGTGTGCCAACCGCGTTCAGTTTTATTGGTGAAGTTGGTGCAAAATCAGCTTTATGATCATGGATAGAACCTAAACTGACTCACAAAGCTTCCTAAAACCTTAACGTACACACAAACCAAGCATTAACTCTAAAGGTCTCACTTACTTATTGCAGCGGCAATCCAAGCGAAATGTTTACACCGGCTGACCGCATTCCGCGCATGCGTCCGACGCCAGTCGCTCGCGCCGAATGTCCTGCACTCCTTTTAGTGCACTGCACTGCACTGCACATATTTGTGTGCAATCCAGTGCATTAGGAAATGAGTAGGGTGCGTCAATTCCGCTGGATGATACGGCGTACAATTATGTGGGGTATTTTTTTTTGGTATTTTTTGTGCCATGCAGATTCCGGCGGTGTGCTAGAAAAAAAATATTAAAGGAATATTACTGAGTTTTTAGGGCTAAATTATGGATTATCATGGTGGATTCTCTCTATCATTGGGACCCTGAAGGTCACCCATCCTTCACTTTTGCTCGTTTCGTTGCTGATAAGCATGCATATTTAATTACGGAAACAGAGAAGAGATCTGAAAGGAGATCTGTTTCCAGAATCAACGATAGTTTCTATAGTCCATGGGTTCGAGTTCACTGTCGTCCAGACGAAGACTTCTATGATGTTCTGATAAATGTCAACGCCTTTTTCCAAGCTGTGAAACTAAGCTAGATGTATTTAAACAGCTTCGAGGATTTCGTCACTGCTAAGGCGCGTCAAACTAGACAAGATTAATTATCATAATTGTGCATAAAACGACAGGTTGTTCGCAGTAGTAACCGTTGGTTGTTCGTAAGTAGCTGCGCGGCGGCTAGCGGTCTTATAATTAACTACGATTATAACACATTTCCATCGTTGCTCGTTGACTTTTACGATTCGCCCGCGGTGATAGGCGAGAATACTCAACGTTTCGTGAGTTAATCTGGGCCTAATAAAAGTAATAGATGTAGATAATAATTCTTCCTGTGATTTTACCAATCTGCGTCTAAACACCCGGCCTCCGCTTGCTGCATCCAGTCCGTCCCAATCGTTTATACATTTAGCTGGGAGAAGTGCCTCGCTATGCTTGCCGATTCGCAGCTTAGCATGATCAGCCTATAATGTTCTTCCTTGGCTCACTCGATGTACTTCAGGTAAATCTCTGCCCATTTTTCGGGGATTTCAGGCGCGATGTTGTGTTTTGTTTGTAAAACTGTAGTTCAATCTGCGCACGTCACAGACTGTAACAAATCAACAGCTTTTATTTTATTTTATATTGTTATTGACTTCAATATAAATCGCACATAATGCTCTTTTATGATATGACATTGTGTATATAGGGCCTTAACCTTAGTTCAGTGAGTGTGGTGGAGCGTAGCGGTGACCTCTGGTGTCAACATATTGTCAAGTTTGGAGCACAATACATGACACGTCGAAAACAAGGGTCATTTTAAATACTGCTGGAGGCGATGATAAATAATCTAAAGCGGTTTTTAAATGTTTTTTAAAACAATCAATCTTTTGAAGACAATGTACAGTGCATTGCACTAGGCTTTTTAACTTGTCCTTATGCTTTCCAGCTGAATGTGTCCAGAGGTTTTATATTCACCTTGGGTAGAGCTGATATATAAAAACATAAAAATAGTCTTGAAAATAAACTATGTAAAACCAAATGCACTATTTATATATCGGTTGTGTATCAAATGTATTGAATAGCATTCTATGGGCTTCACTTCCGCCGTATTCAAAGCTTTGCATTCGACCTTTCTTTTGCTCCGAATACGTCGTTGTTTGACAGCTTTGATTCGATATTGTCATTAATTGTTGATCTGAATAACGTGAAATTCTCCTGTGAGGTTTTTCTTAGAGGGTATAATAAGTAATAAACACTCCACTAGATAGTGATCGAAGATAGAATGTGATATCTTCTGAATAAATAAAGCAGTTTTGTGATTGATTGAAGACTGATTGTGTGACTGAATGAACCACTGAAGATAGAATGTCGGCGGAACTCCAAACATTAGTGGTTCAATTAGAGACTGTCTGAAGTTTGAATTTTGCGTGGTTGCGGAAAATTGGTCGTTCACCTACATCTTGTAGAGTTCTGCGAAGTAAAATATATTTATGTACCGATAGTAAACGTTGTTAGGTAATCTTTTTAAAGTAAGTCTCTCATTAAACTTAAACACACTGTATCTTGCCTATAATCAGTTGACTTTTTCTCACAAAAAAAGCAGTATTCAATCAATTTCAGCACGTGAAAATTGACGCGTTCTCACTATTTTACCACGGCAATTGTTAGTACTTATTGAATTCAAGATGGATTATCGTAAAAGATTGGATTTACTATCGAAAATGCTTTCATTTTCGACTATCTTTTGATATAATTCTTGTTAGTAACCATTTGATATAATAGAATGATAAGAAAGTTCGGTTTTCTTTCTTAAAAAATGTGTTGTTGTATTCTGTTAAAAGTTATTCAGTTTTAATTGACGAATCTTCTATAAAAGTGAGAGTAACATTATTGGCCGATTTTAATCCAAATTTACTTATTATTGAATGAAAACTGAATTTATACGGACCTACAGGTACATAACGTTTAACGTTTTCCTAAAGTGTAAGATATAGTAAACATACACACTTTTTACAGTATGAGTATCATTACACTCGGGGCATAATGTATGCATGATACCTCTACTTTCAAAACCCAGGTATTCTTATCTATTCACTCACAAGTGGATAAAGTACATAGCTTTCAAATTCCCATCATACAGAGCCGCCCACTGGCTCAAAGCTAAGTAATTAATTAGCGAACATATTTCACTGACACGTGAAATAATTTCATTAGTTAATGGCGACGCTGCGCATGCGGCGGGTGCGGGCACAAGTGTCACGCTTGTTACACTAGATAGAGAGAGAGATGTAGAAGGCTCACTTGATATTAGAGTTGAGAGTATTTGACTCATCTAGTTAGCAATACGATTAAATGGCCTTCATGACATCCGTATCATGTAGGAGTTATGTCTGTATCCTAGTGAGCAGTGGTAGTGGCCCAGGTATCGTGCCCGACTTTCGACTGATCGTGAGTTCAAACCCACGCAGTAACTTTACTTTGTGTAGCGTAGCGTATAGAAACTCCAAGTCTTCATGTCCTAGAACGAAGTTCGAAGTTTAGTTCGAAGAGTTCGTTTTAGTTTGAAGTAAAAGTTCGAAGACATGTGACACTCACCGACGACGTGTTAATTTGACTCTTATCTTCCTCTAAAAAAGCCTGTGTCACAGCACTTGTAACAACGTTAAAGGCTAATACGCCTACGTTACGATGCTAATACTTATGCAGCAGTGGTCAAGTATGCAGCGCTGAATCCCTTTAACTCAGCTTTATTATTTGTTGAGTAAAGTAATAGCGTTTCATCTGCTCGTAGGTGAGTTGCTAGATATGGACCTTCTTCATTTACTTGTGTGGTGTTTCCTGCATTGTGCCGTGTGAACAGGGAGAAAGCCGATGCGTTCGCAGAAGATATAAACAGTGGGGACGTGTTCATACAATACTCTATAAATATACTTACCCAGCTGTCTAACCTATGGGGCTTTGTTGAGAGAAACGATCTGTTTGTGAGGGGTTTCACACTGGCTTCATTTATTTGCCTAGTTTCAGATGTTTAGCGGTAGAGTACTTCACGGAAGTTGATATTCGTTGCTACTCATAAGCTACTGATAAAGGTGGGAATCTTTATGAAGCTGACTCCCTTTATCCAACCTGACCCCCAGCCACTCTATCGTAAAATGTATTAGATTACTTTAGTCGCCCTAGGGAGACTCAGAGATACTTAGGTTTGTTTGGTTAGTGGCTAAGTGCACTTATAATCAGTCTCGATAAGATGCAGCCGCACGTTTTGTGAAACAATTCAAATCGAGAAACGATTGAAGCGATAACTGATGAACTGATAACTATGATAAGCGGTCAAAATGTATTGGACCTATACTTACCGTAACACCTACGTCAATCCAGTTGAAAGTCATTATGGTAATATGAAACGCTTTGATAGTGATAGCCACTTGTTTGGGCCCCCTGGCGGCAAAGCCATCGACTATCAAGAAGTTGTTTGATTTCTGCATGTTCTTTTAAAATAAAATAATCGTTTATTAAAATATTGAAAGTAAAATAACCACTAAAAGCATTTATCCTTATTAAACACGAGCAATTGCGACCTTCGCTTTTTTATTGTCATCTTAACTTTAAATTAAGTTGCTACGAAAGTTAATACCTATGTTGCAATATTTGGGAATTTAGGTCTCATTTTATAAGTAGGCACTGACAATCTCTATGCATTCTGTTGAGTAATATCTACTTGAGATGTCAGAAATATTTATAAATAATTACAGCTGGTTTCCGCCACTAAGGAGAGGACGACCAACAGTTGGTATCAAGACAGACTTTTTCTTTTGACTTTCAAGTTACATTAACAGCTTTCGAATTAGGATAATTACCGTGAGCACGAGCAGCCCTATTATAGGTTTCTGAAACAAAAAGGTACTGTTCGCTGAGCATGTCTATAAAAATCTTTTCCCAAAAAGCTTGAACTGGAACACCAGTCCGATTTGTTATTGAGTGCAACAACAAGTATTCACAACACAACAAGTATTGACATGCATGACATCATTAGAAAACTGAGAATACAAGAAAACACCTTTATAAATATTATGGATGACGTGATGTTATGTTCTTTTTAATTCAACTCGCTACGTTCTTAAATAAATATCACACTTGCGTTTCACGAACGAAAACAAGGTGGATTTTAAACTAACTACTGTACTTTAATACTTAATGACTTTCTTTCCAGCCAATATTTTCTTACAATAGGCTAAAATTATCTTCTTTTCAACCGAATGCTGACTCACTCGACTTCGATGATCGACAGTTAAGTAATTGCTTTCGACTTCCCATGTTAAGGTATAATCAGGCTTGTCAAAATGACGCCGCGGAGTTTCAAAGGTTTAGCAAGAAGCTTTCTTCGTTGTTTGGAATATTTCGTTTGAATACATAAATATGTAGGTATAACGGCAAACAATAATTAAGTACTTAAAAAATCTTTTGGAGGATATCAAGCTGCCCGATACCTAGACCCGTACAAGTATTGATAAAAACACAGTTTTCAGAACTCATTCATAACCTTGTAAAATTCAACATGGTTCGAAAGAAAATTAAACTTTCTGGATGTTTAATCCAACACCTTTTAACCTTGTTAAATACATATGTATGTCGGACCGTATAATTACAAGATGACTTTGTCTTGATATCAAACTAGGTGGGAGCGTCAACTTCCGTGATGAAAGTGACAGGTTCCTAAAAATATTTTTATTTTTGCTCGGTCGCTTCTCCCTAGTGCGTATACACGTAGAACGCTGATAATTAGTCACGTGATTATTGGGTTAACACGAAATAGCGATGCTGCAATGCAAAAAACCTGAAGGCGCTATTAAAAAAAAAACGATTTTTAGTAAAAGCGCATCTGGGAGTCTTATCTAATTAAGTTTAGCGTCGTGGGCTCTCTAACTATTATCGGCGCCGACCTGCCAACGCGGACAACCAGCGTTCTACATATATACGCCCTAATGCCTACATTAGGGCGTATATATGTAGAACGCTGGTAAACATGTTTCGTAGGACTGCTTTGTCAGTTGTTTTTCTCTTTCTACCTAAGAAAGAGAAAAACAACTGACAAAGCAGTCCTACGAAACATGTTTATACCTATTTATTATTGTCTGAAAAACTAAAATGGGAAATTGAAAGCCTGTCGTGTCATACCACCGTATAAGTTAGAAACAACCTTTCTTTAGGGGAACTTTATAAATTGTAGTGAGGTGTTGGAATGGCTCTACAACATTGTAAAGTAGATTCTAACCCTTGATATGAGGGTGGTTCACTGTTCATTGACCCGAGTTTTCCGAAGAAAGTATATATTTCACTTTACACTTTAGCACCATCAGTGAATGAACTCACATTATTATGTAGTTTCTTTGGATTTGAAAGCCAGAAAGAGGTTTTATTCGATTTCATAGTTTCCTTTTAAAAATAATGTTGAAACTGTTGCCATAAACAATCAAATACTTAGAAAAACCTAGACTGAAAATCACATAACATTAGTATTGATGGAAAACGATTCCGGACTTAATTTTTCGCTTAGATTTTAAAATACTGAAATACACTTGAATGTTTTTCGGAAAATATAAGTTATGTAAATAAATGACAGACCAATAAGGAGTTATACATATATGAACACCTTCAATGTTACGTAAGGAGAAGCAATAAACAGATATTTAGTTTATGTGACAGCAGGTATCTTTTCCATTTGAAGGAGGTTGACTGACCTTCTTCATATAAATGACCTTTACTAATTATTTTAGACATGATTACATGTACCTAATGTTTGAACCACTTGACGACTATCCATTTGATTGTGTTGACGTAAATGTCTGATATTATGTAAACAAGAGTCAATTAATATTAAAGTGACTACAATTTGAACAGGTTTATGGTATTAAGTTAATAAAATAAATATTGTATTTTTGCAGACTTAGCAGTTTTTTTAAATATTATAAGGAAGTTGTTTTTGCGGTTTATTGTATCAAACGGTAAACGATCACTATATGAACCCCTGAGATTACTTACTTAAGAAAGGGTTAACTTAAGAGATGGCGTATAAGTTACGGTTCTTGTTAGGCAAAATGATTCCAATATGTGTACATAATTTATTATTGTCTTAAAATAAACATTCACTGTACTCTTCAACTTTTAAGAGAGGCGGAAGTGCACTTTGAAAGCATAAAAGAAGAAGAAATATCTATTTTACATAAGCACCAGGCATTAGTTAAGTCGTGATTAGAAATGTGCACATACACACATCTTTACGCATCGTCACATATAAATGGTGTATTGGCGTTAGAAAACGTGGCGACCAGTTCCCGCGACTTTTACAAAAGCATACACGGTGACACTACTACAGCTTGTTTCTTTCACTTATAGACTAACTGAATAATCTTTAAGTCCGTTTTATATATAAATATTATTGAGATATAAAGTTTGTAAGTTTAGATGTATCATTCATAGTATTCCTTCACTAAAAAACATTACATTATGTGTACTATTACTTATTGTACTATTTTAATTTATATTTAATTTATTTCAATTGTATTGTATGTGTTATTTTATTTTTATTGATTATGTTATTTTAAGGTACACGTGTTTTTAAATTTTTATATACTGTATTGAATTATGGACCATGTCTAAAATAAATGAATTTATTATTTATTATTATTATTCCCGTACTTTTTTTCCTATTTAAAAAAAAAACCCGTGGATTAATTTTCGACCACAACGAGAGAAGTCGCAGGCAAAAGCTAGTTTTACATAAATAGTTTACTAATGAATGCTATTTTATTGAACAAAATATTATTTGAGCATATCATGACCGCTACGGCCATCTTAAAAGATTTTAATCACTTGCCAAAATGATTGAGTTTTTTGCTTTCAAAGTAATGTAACCTAGAGTATCTGTATGTAGGTTAATTTTTAACCTATTTCTGAATAGTCTAGACTAGAAATGGCAGTAGCACTTATATCTATGTACGTACGTGTGTGTTGTTTGCCTTCGATGACAAAAATAGAACTTCCGATTCCGTATTCAGTTCCGACGCGACTTTTAATACGATATACGACCTTCATCGTACGAAAGAATACCAAATTTTTCGTTTATTTTCATACTGGCTGGCAAAAAACACTTCAAGTGTCAGTCAACCCTGAAGTCTTTATAGCACTCACAAGTATCTATGATTTATGTTTTTGGGAAGTTTTTTTTATACATATAGGACATTTTCTAGGGCGTGTCGACACCGAAGCAGTACCGTAAAATAAAACCGCTGTTCTACACATAACCTATGACAATAACCTATAACATCGTCCAAACAGGTTATATTCTAAACTCGTAGAGAAAGCGATATCGTTTGCTTTTTACTTATTTATTTTGTTTGGTTGGTGGCCAGTCGTTAACGAAGGTTTACGATGTATGCGATGAATTACATTTGTAAAAGAGTGTATAACGATTAAAGTGTAGAATTTATTGTTGTTATTCGTTGGTAGCGAGAGCCTTTGAAAGTTTTATAGACCGATATCGTCAACTAATTGATACAATATTGTTATACAGGCTGTTTCTAGGGTTCCGTACCCAAAGGGTAAAAACGGGACCCTACTACCTACTAAGACTCCACTGTCCGTCTGTCTGTCTGTCACCAAGCTGTATCTCATAAGCCGCGATAGCTAGACAGTTAAATTTTTACAGATGATGTATTTCTGTTGCCTCTGTTGCCGATGTAACAACAAATAATAAAAGTAAAATAAATGTTTTCTTATGACGTTATCACGTAAAATTATCGTCCGTAAACCGACTTTACAGACAACCATATTTTTTTTTGGAAAGTATAACCCTACATTGCTGATCTACATCAGATAGTAGGTAGGTGCGTAATTTTACTTAAAGGATCTACAAGATTTGCGAGTCATGTATAGACATGATAATTCGCAAATCTTGTAGATCCTTTAAAAATACTAGGAACTCAACAAGTTTTTTTATTTTATTGAAAGTCTTCTTTAAAGTGTCCATAGGATTCAGCATGTATCCAATTTCTATTGAGATTGCTTTTGACCGCCAGCACTTTCCTTGACTATGGCAAGTAAGGTCATCATCATATCTACTTGGACACTTAATCGATTTGTCTGCATAGAGTTGTGGTTACTGCGGCATAGATTGCAATAAAAAAACACAGTTTTATTTTTAAAAAAATCTGCACTTTGTACCTATTTGTTTGGGGAAAGCATGACACGAGTATACGTATGGCAATTACAAACTATGCCGCAGTAATTAACTTAATTTTTAAGGTTAAGGTAAAAGGCCTTATGTGCAATGTGTCTTTTTCATACAGACAACCGTAATTGTAATTGAAGTCTTATAGCGTTGATACGAGTATATATGAAGATTTTGCGAAAAAAACCATCTAATTCGTAAAAAGTTCAGTCACCCTAATCGTGTGAAAAACGTCTCTATCAAAGAGTTGTTTAACAAAAGATAATATAACCAGCAAACATTTTTAGATAAGGACCAGGAAATTTTAAATTAGATTTATGTATGAGCTCATTAGTGTCTGACCATAATTTTTAACAATAGGTATCTTGCCATAGGGAAAACGATCAATGTCATGTGCCAAGACATCGTTTGGAACCTAATCTAAAAATAGGTTCCTAAGTAAATAACGCTTCTTTTGTTTTTTTCTAAAAATACAACTGTGATTTAAGAATAACATTTTTTTTTTCAGGGACTGAGGGTATTTCTGGCAAGATATTTGTAAATAAATTGTTATATAAGACGATCACGAATGCTCTGGAATTAAGTAAATGATCGGAAGGCATGACCGGAAAAAAGTATGGCGGTGGGCCCTCAGTTCAGTAACCACAGTATAAACGATTCAATTGAACCTTTTAAATGGCGCTATTCTTTTATTTTGTTGTTGGAAAAAACCTACTGATTTCCGATTAGTCTGTGAGTTGTAAGCATGGAGGGTGAACGCGAGTTTCAGGCTTGGAACAGTCAGGACGTTTGTTCTTTTTAATTGAGATCTCTTCAGCAGCTTCTGAGTGGTGCCTGGTAGGTAAGTAGCAAAAGAGGTTCAACGACAGACTCTGATTATAATTTACAAGTGGCGACTAAAATACTCGTCAAGGGAACCTCTGGAAAATATCTGAAAAGTCTTCGTCTTTTAGAAGTCCTGTTAATCAATGGACTAGATCTAACCTATGACACATACAGCCGTGACTGTTATATTACCAGAGTTGCCAAAACTACAATTGCACAATTAAGGATTTAATACGGTTTATGAAAGTTACGTTATTTCATTAACAATGTGAAAAAAGTTCTTTGGAAACTTAACAGTCATTTTTATATTCACAATTTAATTTACTTTTTAAAATACGCGCGCGGTCTCGAACCGCTGTCTATTGTTCCTAATTTAAATTAATCTAGTTACCATCCCCATTGGAACTTCTTAAAAAAAATTACGCTATGTCTCTGACTCATGTCTATTGTTCCTAATTATTTAAATAATTAATCTAGTTATTTTAATTATTTTACTATGATAATGGCTGATTAGGTGGTTCACCCGCATCCGGTACCTTGGCGCGGTTGTTGCTCTCATTTTGCCTAGGTTACGTCATCATACACGTTTGTAGGTCATAAATGGATCTATGTCTAGGCATTGAGTGCGTTCCCGTTTATGTTTATATTTAATGATATAAAGAAAATAAATATTAGAAATAGTATTGAAATAATGATGTTACTAGTTATTACTATGTCTATAATTGTTATCGTGTAGTTGTCCCTCTGTTTGTAAATAGTATCTATTATCAACTACTTAAAATAGAATGTTAATCTTGTTTATTGCTGTGCCCTAACAGGGTCCATAATTGTTCTTAGCTGTAAGCCCATTGTAACATCTTTATAAAACTTATGGTATGCAAAATAAAATGAATATGAATATGAATAAATCAAAACAGAACAAGGAGGGTATTTTGGGGAACTGACTAAATGATAAAATAATAAAGTAGAACTAGAGCGCGAATTTGAGAAAACCGCTTTTCATTTCTAGTTTTATTTTTAAAGTTCCAACGAAAATCACACCATTTTTACAAAATATATAATAATGTTCCTACCAGATGCACAACTATGACTAGAACATTTAAATACACGAACCAACTGCAAAAACAACAAAGTTATTTCCTGAATTCATAAAGAATTTCCTCAATAGTTATTGTACCAAGTCATATTTCCTGCATAATTTAAACGATGTAATAAATATGAAACAATGCATCCACCAATTATTGAAAAGTACTTGTTCTGGTGAGGTTCTGGTATATCTACCCATTATTCATTCAAATAACTACACTAAGGCGCTCATTAATTTGCACTTTGTAACTGCCTGCAGTGGTTGGTCCCAATTTATTTGGGGTCAGCCTAGCGCTGCAGTCTTCTTCCATACATCCACCTTTGCCGTCATCTCTGAGGTCCCCTTTTTTCAATTGGAACTTATAAGTATAATTATTTGGTTAGTATAGCCAAATAATCTTTCGTCAGTTCTAATATAAAATTTAGAAAATGGAATCGAGCCAAACCAACCATAGATAAAATACCACAGACAATTCAAATCACAGTTTTAATGATGCTATTAAGAACATAGGCCGTAGCGTGCAGTGCTGATAAGGGTAGGTGCCGACATTCGCCTTGACACCACCTGCTATGCTATTATGAGTTATCTGTTATAACTCCGATTCACGTGAGATTATGATTTAAATTACTATTAAGTATTATGTAGATTTATGACAGAGCTCAAGGAATTTATGTTTTCACTTTTATAAGAATATTTAGTACATGCATGCAGAGTCGTATGTTTGCAAATAATACGGCGGTGCCATGGGGTCCGAGTGCCCACCTAGTATTTCAGGATATCGCCAAACGGTTGGTCGAGTCGACCATGTCTTTAAAGTCATGGCGTACCTTTATACAGAAGTTTTATTTGAAAAAGTATTTGTTCTAATGTCTCGTCAGTTACACAACCGAATTATTTTTTAAGTCAAGGCGATGGTTCGCGCCCCCTAACATCTTACACATAACACTCTGACTTCAGTTCGGACTGTTACGAGAGTTTGTCACGCAATCCTCAGTCTTGATAACTTTAGCCTCAATGTCAAGAAGTTTTCGTCAAGAAAGTTTGACGCTATCTGCTTGTAAGCGTCGTGTGGTTAACTTGGTACAACTTTGCGGTAGAGTCAAGGTGTTGCAAAGAGTTTTTATGGCTGAAGATACTGGCTGAAAACATAGACCGTGAGAATTTACAAAATAATTAGTCGAACTTAATTTTTTTTGGATCCGAAACATATTAGGAAAAAAAAATCGGCCTCCATTTAAACAAATGTGCATAATATATGGTAAGTGCATTTGGAAAATAAAATTAACAACCGAAAGTCTTGGTGGCTAACAGGTTGTCTACCTAATGTATACAGCTCAGTGTTTCAACTCAAACACATTTATTTCCTTCTTCACAATACTTGAAAAAACAAACGCTTAGATAATTAATACTTAAGATACTAACTTGCTAGGTTTAAAATCTAAATTACACCGCTTTATTACGCTGTTGTTGTAGACGTTTTTACTGCTGGCGACAATTAAGAAGGCCGGCCCGTATATCCAAAATGCTCGCCAAAAAGTGCCACCATCCACAAAAATCGATCCTACGAAACTCGAGCTTACGAACATGGACTTCGTAAATCCATGTCTACGAGCTGCAAGCTAACATGATGAACGAATAATCAATAAAATTGTGACCTACGCGCATGGACTTTGTAAGTCCATGCTTATACGATTTGCAAGCTAACACTAATTAGTAATTAGTTTGTGTATTATAATAAACATGTCTCTGTTTAGAAATTGCTAAGACTAACTCCCTAGCTTATATCACAATCTTTCTATCAAACACTGCAAGCACATTAACTGAAAATTCCCCAATGAATAATAATCGCTTTAAAACGATCGAGTGCCAGCAAAACTATCGACTACACACGCTATGTCGAAAATTTAAACGGTTTATAGCTGAGTTTGCACGTTCCAACGTATATGAACGTTAAGACTGTTGGACATAACGTAGCGATAAACAGTTACTTAAGTTTTAATACAAGCCTGGACGAAGGGCAGCGTGGAAGCACCGACTATAAATTATTTTTAGGAGAACGTTCTTCAAGTCAATCCGTTAAAGATATTTTAAGTGTAGATAGACAAGAAATGCAACCACCAGTAAAATAGTCGGAGAGGAAAAAGCGCAGCTTCGCTTTCAGTGACTTATAATCACAATTCTGTCGCTTTTAAGTGCGACTGTGCGACATTCGTAAGTACATTCAAGTACTTTGCAGCTTTGGATTAGGCTGGCGTTAGATTACCGGCTAATTTTCTAGTTCAAACTAGTTGCAACTGGGGCACCTTCGCTACACGATACTGGTAATAACATAATTCACACACGACAGCTATATTATGAATGTGAAATATTTCCTCAACAATTTAAGGTCTGTGGACATTTCACTGCTGCAATTTGCATGGTTTTATTTGATTAATATTATGAATTTAACGGTGACGAGAATAAAAGATTTAAAAGTACAAAATACAAACTGGTTCAAATAAATAATTTGAATTTAGAAATGAAAACAATAATGTTGCCGTTTGGTAAAAGCTTAACAATTTATTTCTTAAGAATCTTAAGAAATAAAATAAAATAAAAAATAAAATAAAAGCCAAAACTGCATCTTGTCGACTGTTTTCGTCTGACGTCTGAATAATTATTTTAGTCAAAAATAAAATAGCTTTAATTCTGGCCTTTAATATTATTTTTGTTTGTTTCTGTTATATAATATCTCAGGAAATGTAAATAATAAATAGTAAAAAAACCAAATCTGCTGCCAAATCTCCTTAAAACATACTGAGCCAGCGGTGTACACAGCTTTAGTACATTATTACAAAATATTTAATAAACTAGGTTTCCTCATTCCTGATTAAGCTTCTAATACGTTTTACAACGCCAAATGGATAAAAAAATAACGTCTTCATACATGCGTATTATTTTCTCTACCTACATATTTTGAAAATATCGCCTGTATCGACACTAAACTTTCGTGGCTCCTATTTCTGACTCTTTCCGTACACAATAACTTTATTGCCTCGTAGCCTCATACTGACGGCAAAGTAATAAGTACGTGGCCTCACGTTTGTTCAGCTCGTTAGGAGGTGATCGCTAGTCTCTATGTTTGCCTGGTATCTCAGCAGGACAATGATCAAGCAAGAGTGCTTCGAGCTGGACAAGGACAATAATGAATTTCTTAGAAACGATTTTGTAGAAATCTATTGGGAGTTGATTTGATACATCAGGTTACCGGAAATACCAAATCGAATAAGGTGTCAAAATTTTCCTGGCGGGGTTTCATGGATAGTACAATGATATGGGTACCAAAAAAGGACTCGCTCCTATTCGGATCCTGCTGACTGCAAATCTAGGTTCCAGGCTACTAGGTGTCCGCCGCGGGAGACGTCCCGGGCGTCGGGGGCCACGTGGTGGCTTCCGGCCACCGTAGGCGCGGGCCTGTGGACTCGAGCTATGGGCTAGCTCGCCGTCCGTACGTCTCATGACGACAGGCCGTGTCGACGGCGCGTTCGTGTTCCACGCGCGCCTCAAAGAGAGTCAGCAAGGGCCGAAGCCTGCCGGGGCTGCGGGACTATTGAAAAGAGATACCGTGGCCCCGGAACACAAAAGGCGAGGAAGGAACATGGATGGGTTTTAGTCAGTAAAAGTCTGACACTCCCTCCTGCTCCGCCCAGAGCGGGAAACGATGCTCGCAACATTGAAATATGATAGTGTCGAATACCGAGCGCCTACCGAAAACCACCTTACTTTATTTTACAAACCAAGCAGTAGCCCAAACAAAAGAATGGATAAAGTCTTCACCGTATCTTCAATTGAAACGATATTATATAGCAAAAACGTTATTATTTAATTTCCTTAACCATTTCAAATTACTTCTCATATTGTCAAGGTCGACGTAGTAATTTGAAGTTAATTCCGTTGTTTAACCACGGTGTATCTAAAGTTCATGCGATTTTAATTCATTCAAAGATGCATGATGGCCAAAAAACGGTTTCGGTAGCTTTTTGTCAATTATATTCTGTTTTTGTCTATTTGAGCGGGTTTTAAACTAAAGTTTTAGATCATAGTAGCAGTGCTTCTAAAGGCACTACCATCATGATGGCTGATGTCTTAAACTCGGATGTCTAATTTTAAAACTCTGTCAAATCCAGGACAGATATTTTATTCAAATACCAATGAAGGGTAAAACTGGTGCGGATAATTGTGGACACGGACACTTACAAAAACTGAACCGTCTGTCAGGATTCGTGTCCGCATTTAGTTTAACATCCCATGGACTTTCACTATAGCTTAAACTATGACATAGTACCCAGAAGTAATTATATGAGGTCCAGAGTCCAGAGAGAACTAAACAATTAATCATAACGTCGGATGTGACATGTCTGTGAATTACATAACCCAGTAGGTCCGGAAGTGTGAATATGTGCCTGCTAATTAGCCAGTTTGACAAGTGGTATGTTATGGCATCGCTCCGTTCATGTTATGTAACGCTTAAAACGATCAATGCAAGGCAATTAATGTATTAACAAGGATTACTACATTGTGAAGACATTACCAAATAAAAGTAACGATTAACTCTGTACAAAGTACCAAGAACTAATTTAGTGTTAAAATATTTTCGTAATTTTTTAATATTGTCGCACAAGATCAATTTGATGGATCTCTAATTCCAACTCCGCAGTTGCATTTTTGCGCTATCCAACAGAAATCTTTGTCTTTTTCATCACTACACTGCGGCTTTTGAACCATTCCTCTTTACTAGCCAAAAGTTTTTATACAGCTATTTCTCTACATCCTAAGGCTCTATTTACTCGTATGCCGTAGCCTTTAACAAGTTGAATAATTAGCGCAACCACCAGACATTCGATAGACCCTCATTATCATTACTTTGCCAGAGTTCACCGCGAGCACTTGACAATACTACTCATCCATACACGCGCTGTCACTTTGACAGGTTTATTTGACAGGTGTCAGGTGTATTACCAGCGCTGACCCAATGAGGTTGGTTCGCACGGTGTGCGCGTGCGTCCGCGATCAAAGGCCTCGCCGACGATGCTATAACCACTCTGGCGCGCCGGTGAATCCGTGCCCTTTCACTTTCCCGTAACGCAACTCCATTGTCTCACGGCAAGATCGTTTAACTTATTTTTGTTTATTGACTTTAATTTGTATAATGAATACGAGTCGGGATGTGCTGACCATGGCATTACATAATGATCATGAATAGGTCAGAAAAAAGATTAATGATCATGTTCTCGTGCGTTATTTTGATTTCTATCAAAACAGTTCGTACTTTGTTTTACATTTCTACTAGATCATTAATTTTAATGATGATATTTTTGTGTTGCGTTGTTTTTTAAAGTAAACAATATTGTTGCTACTACGAGGCCTGCTGTTCGACTTCTTTTAATGACCAAATTTGTTGTTTAAAACCTATAGAATCCAAATGAATGCAGAGATTGATGGCCTTCTGCACTTCAGGCCATTTTTGGTCATCAGACCAAATTAGGATGTTATCGTTTATTACAGATTCGCGGGCATTGACCTCAGACGCTCGAACATAAAACTTTCGTATCGTATCGACTTCATACTGCAAACTCGTCACTCCCACAAGGCGGGCCGACCCGCCACGACGGACGGTGGTTCCGCAACTTTTTGCGACCTGCGGCTCTTCGAAGAAATGAAAGCTGATGCACGTAGAATCTCCACCACTCCTATACTTCGTAAATCGCACCCAACACCGCTTCCGCTCCACACGGAACTGTGGACAACACTGGCCACTTACAACTTGTTTACATAGCAATGATAGCGTTTTTTGAAATTGGAATGTAGTGGGGCTATTAGGTGATTGGCGCCAAAACACGGCAGCCATATCTACGAGTATTTTATTATGCAATCGGAACGGAACCAATTTACTGTCATTGTATCGGTTGATATGTATTGTTAATGACTGTGAGCAAGATAGGTGGTTAAGTATTATGTAGTTTGTTGTTTTTTTCCACTTTATATTATACTAAATAAATAAGTAAACAATCGTTCTACTTAATCTCTCCAAAGGTTTTTCCATATCTCATCACATTTTCCTATTTCGTAGTGCGTTTTCAAGATTTTCCTATTTTCCGAAATACTTTTTTGTTTTATTCATAAGTAGGTAATCCGAAGTGTATCCAGTTGGTAACTCAGCAGAAATACTGTCGGCTAAATTGAGATACATATTTCATAGTTTTAAAGGACATAGGATACAAAATACAGATGAAATATGGATGAGATGTAAATTGACATCCAGAATATTTCACAATTTAATGTGAAACGTGTTGTATATCATTGGACGTGTTGTATATCATTGATAACCTGTATCAATGTTCAATACAATAATGCTTTATTGCCGCAAAGCTCGTCGCACCGGTGGTCGCCAGCTTTCCTTCACCGCCCCAAGACTTTACTGAAGCCTTAAGAATTGAATCGAGTACTCCGAGTACTCGATTCCGAAAGGACATAAGACTCATAATCGATTATCGACGCTTTAAGAATAATTGCTCGTTTGTTTTTTCAATACTTTATGGTTCTCGCCTTTGGAGAACTTTCAATGTGAAAGTAATCGATAATTATATGTTACATAAACGATTGCGTTTGGAAGGGTACGCGAGATACAGAGATTTCGTTAAAAGTGAAATATTTTCGGCCATTCATATCAAGTTTTATGACGGTTCAATGCGAGTTAATTTGTTACTATTTACGTATATTGCAGTTAAATGTTTATGTTACGGGTTAACGTTAAACTTGACTGAAGCTGTCGAGTTGTCGTCAATTCTATTTATATTTCTACCTGTCCGGCTGTAAGTTAGCCCCGACCGGCTAGGGAAACGTGTTGTTGCTGTAATTTGTTACCGTAGTCCTTGGCAATGAGTTATTTATGTTTATCCCATAAATATCAGGCTTTATAATTACTACCCAATGGATTTCCTGACGAAATAAGATATTTTATTAAGGAATTTATTGTTTGATTTATTATAGAAATTGGTCAAGCAAGTATCCTCTTATTGTAGCATAGATCTGGAACTACTAAGCTACGACTAAGGGCGAACTCTACGGTGAATCTAACTGAACGTGATAAACACATGCAGACCACGTTCAAGAGCTCCCAGTGTCATGCTGTTAAAATATTGGACTGCGTTTAGTTTCAATAGTGAACTTCGAACTAACTCTACGGTGCAAATATTAATCATAATTCGTGCACTTTTTCTAAGAATAATTAAGAAAATTCTCAACGTATTTTAGTACGGCATATCAAACATAACAGTAAAATAAATAATTATACAGAATTCTAGAACAAATATAAATTTAGTTCTTAATTGCCTTACGTAATTTGATCTTCATAAGATTTCGCGGTAATTATCTAATGTTTACCTATGTTTTGAAACCAAATTGGTCGTCAGACGCTTAAATCCGTGTTTTATTTAAAGCATTTTATTTGCTTTATATTTTTGAATTCAGATTAGACCATAATTATCTTAGCTTGGTTTCTGGCTGCCGTAGATATTTATCTGAGAGTTAGAGAGCCAGCAATGGCAGGAATCATTTTCATTTAGTTCAACTATAGGTTGATATAACGACTTCGGCAGATCCGTGGATTTAGGTGACGTAACGGATAGTTTAACTTCATGGTTTGACCAAAGTTTTAATTCACACTACAAAGTGAATTCTAATGTAAAAAAAACCGGCCAAGTGCAAGTAGAACTCGCGTCGAGAGGGTTCCGTACAATGCCAAAGTCTTATATTGAGTTTACCACTTTATTTTCAATTGATAGAATTCTTATAGGTTGGGCTCAGTAGTTTCGGAGATTATGGGGAGGGAATGGTCAATTTTCGCCTTTTTTCAAAATCGAATCTATTTATTTTACAATAATAACAAAAATATATTTTGAGCCCTTTAATTTGATATATGACACAGCAAGGATAGCAAAACTTTTTTTAAAATTTCCTAATTTGCCCCTGTAAAATGACCCTTATTTAAAAATAAAATATTTATTTACTTTGCACATCTGTGTTTGGGTCATAGGATTACACCGTCATGCCAAATTTCACCTGATTTGGTCTAGTAGATTCGGAGCAAATTGGCTGTGACAGACGGATGGACAGACAGACAGACGCACGAGTGATCCTATAAGGGTTCTGTTTTGTTCATTTTTTGTACGGAATCCTAAAAATAAGACTTGAGATCCGCCATCTCCTTTAGCCCAGCCCAGAAGTCATTGACTACTGTTTGAGCGATTTGGCGAAGTGGTTTTGTCTATGTAAATAGAGTAATGAATAGATAAGAGTAACTACCTGCGTGATGATACATCAATTGAAGGAAGTTACTCAGTGAAATGAATCGGAAACTAGGAAGTATTCAATCCACGCGCTATTTAAAAGTTAATTGCCCTAAGACCATCAAATTAACTTACGGCAGGTAGGTATGTTCGCAGTGTTTTCTGCTATTCGAAGGTAGGTAAGTTCAGTCAATGCTCTGTATTACCTCACACTGACTACTCTGTAGTACCTAGATAGTTGAACTGTAAAAAAGAGCCTTGCTTCTAAGGTCTTAGTTATATTTTACGTAACTCTCCACTTTGACCAAGTGCTTACTTAAATTGTTTTAAAGCTCAATTTTATATGGTTGAACTGAAACATCCTGAAAAACCGTTATAATATTACTCCGTTGTTTCAATTATGAACCAAGCTGTAAGGTGTTTTGTTTAAGGAAACTCCTTTGTCGTATAGGTACAAACATAAGTTTATTACACCAACCAATCAACAACTGTAGATACTTATAACATAAGGTATTTTCTAGTCACTTATTATAATAGGTAATAGATTCAGTCCAGAGTTTTTTAGTCTCCACACCACAACGGCGATTATTCCCCTCTGCCCATTTCCCGCCGTTGTTTTATCTCCCAGTTTTTTTGACGAACGTCAAAATTTGAAAACTACTGACTACGGGTCACACCAACAAAATGTGGCCAATTACAAAACTATAAATACAATTATGACGACAAACATTAATAAAATCTATAGTAATCTCTAACGAAATTGAAAATATTGCTAACTAGTTATCAAATTGAACACTATTCGTTACTACTAATAGCTAATTTGTACTGTTAATAACCTAACTGAACATTTTAGTCTAACAAAGCAATACTTCCGCAACACAACCATAATAGAGTATTTTCAACGAAGCCGCGTCTCAGCATCGTCAATGCAAACTGACGTACACTGGGTACTCTAAGGGTTCTAACAGATGAGCGGCACGTTGTCAACGGCAGATAAACTGTAGCCGTCGCCACCTGTCGGCGGCTGCCGCCGACGCACCCTAAATCACAAGAATGGAGTTCACATTAAATGTGATATGTAGTTGAATGCATAAGATTGCATACAAAGGCGCGATGTATCAAAGAAATCGTGTTGTCACACGCTGGCGCGCGACTTGACAGCGGAGCTCTTCCTACTGATATGTGATGAAGTGACGTCACGTCACTATATACTGCACTCGTAAACCAAAAATTCTCTCTTTTTTGTACCGAAAAAGAGAATATACCTTTTTACATATTATTCCATTTTCTTGAAACATAGATTTATTGAGTTACCGCTTTTGGCTTACAGCAATCTACACGTCGTCGTCGTAGCTTCGTCGTATGAAACTATACGATGAGTGAATTAGATTTGTTAGCATTCGCGAACGCGGTTGCACATTTTGTTGCGGTTGCAGTGGAATGAAAATGAAAGAAAAATGTGTACTTAGCCGTAACGTGTAGAATGGATGACATTTGAAATTGAACATTGAAATTTTAAAACAAAAACACATCAAATGTAAATTGTTTTGTGGCAAACTATTATTTCTTATTCCTAGAATATAGCAAAAATAACATTTGCAGTTGACGTCACGTTTTTACTTGCTAGGTATAAAAGATCTCAACAAAGCAAATAAGACATACAAAATGCAGCAACATTATTTTGGCGCATGAATTACATTGTCAAGAGCCGCTGTTGCTAAACATTGTGCAAGTGTCGGTGGAAATTGTACTGAAAAAACAAAATGACGGCGTTAGCTCCGTTTATGGCTACGAGTCTTGAGGTATTGGTTCTTGCTCTGTAAAAGGGAAGAAAGATCGCAAAAAAAAACAAATGAGATAGTTCCAATTAACCTCAAAGTTTGAGATATCAATCAGCGCCACAGATAAAAAAACGTCAGTACAAATTAACCGAACTGTCACACAAGACAATAATAAAACAATTTAATAATCGTATCATCAATCATTTATCTACTGATCTTACTTTCACTGGCGCTTGATAAATGTGGGAAGAGACGTTACAACTTCGGTGAATAGTTTCCGTTGTTTGTTGTAAAGCATCTGGTAATATATGTCTTGGTATTATATAACATGATATCACACCTAAATTCCCTAAAGTACGAGTAATATTTGATTTTCAGTATTCGTGACAAAACCTCACTTTGACACTGTCAAATTTGCTTTTCGTTCGGTCATCGTTTGGGTTGTTTTTGCGTAAAAAAACATAAATTCATCACGCTTTTTAGGGCTGGGCATCTATGTGAATAGAAACTGCCCGCTTTCAGCAATTATATTTAGGTTACCTATAAATAGGGTGTCATGATTTTATTGTTAGAAACAAATTCAAATTCCGAAATTCTATGGAGAAAATTCTAGTGGAAAAGCCCAATAACAATAGACCAATTTTCGTATACAATAAAGAATAATTTATAAGACTAACGAGGAACTCGGATATGTATCTTGTGTTATCTAACAGCTCTTAATAAAATGTGTGCGCAACAAAGGCAACAAATGAGATCGTTAGCCAAATTGTGATTTTTTGTGTCATTTGAAATAGTGCCACAGAGTATGTAAGTCAATGGTTCAATTTAAATTTTAAAATGACTTCTTACACATAATTATAACCTGTGTACGTGTCTCAGTTTTTGAAACGGATCCTGTATCTATGTATTCTGATATAAGATTTTATTCTGTTAAAATATTTATCAAGTTAAGTTAACTAAAAGGAATTCAATAAATATTATTTATTAAAAGCTGTATTTGCTGAGAGATTTGTGAATTAACAAAGCGTGAAGTGTTTTTCTTAGTAGGTACGGCATTTGGGCGGATATGGCGTAATGACATAATAAATATTGTCGACAAAAATATTTATGCATATTTGTTATGCTAATTAATTATTGCTGTTCATCTAGTTAATGTTTGCTAATTAATGATTTTGTTTGATAAATCTACATCGTTAAAATAATTGATTATACCTATTCATTTAGTTTTTTTCTGTTAAAGGTGAAAACTGCGAAGGACCTTAAAATTCGTAAGTACAAATTCTTATCTCTTTAGTTTAAAGGAAGGCTTCTATTTTTAACCATAAAGTCTCAGGTATGCCGAATCTGTAGTCAGTGCCCTGCATTACTCGACTTCTTTACTCTGCTCTTCTTTGTAAATGGGGTCAGTATCCAGGAGACACAACACTTCGATAAAAAAGAGACTGTCACAAGTATAAAGGGTGTAAAAAACCTCTTAACGAAGCCGAAAGGCACTTGTTCTCCCCGTCATTGCGATCGTTTTTTTTGTTCTACACCATACCTGGGAACCTTCTAGTTACGGAGATATTGGTGGTCAAAGTTCCGGCGTTTTGACAAGTTTTGTTTTTTAAATACAAGTTTTTAATGTAAGATTTTTGCTACTTTAAACACCTCCACGACCCCCGTACTATTCAATCCATCCATCAGCACAATGTTTTGAGTGCGTTACATTGAGTTCTACCACAAAACATGATTTTTAACCCCAAAAAAAAAAGACGTTTCCCAGCAATATTTTTTGCGTAAAGTTACTTATTTTGATCATGATGAGGTTGTTTACACCCTGTATGTGACAGCAAAACAAAACGGAACTTTTAGTAAAACGTCACATTTACGGTCTGGATACGTAAAGTATTAGGTTTTCTCGAATGACATTTCCTCAGTTCTTTTACTTTCATTCTCTCGTGTTGTTGATTATTTTCAAGAAACCCAGCGTTCATTCATTCACACTAGTCGTGGATTCTCATTGCCATAGTCGTGTCGAAACCGCACGAACTTGTATTCACACCTTTAAATGAAGACAACGTGTCGTTAAACGTAATCTTTAGTTTCCTTTACTTTCACATATTAGTTGTTCTTAGGTAAAGCCATCAATAAAATAATAATTATGAAAATCTTGATTCCTAAATCATGATTTCTACAGTTTCGGGGCAAGATGGCTGGATGGACGTAGCTTAGGGCGTATAAAAGACCCTGTGAACCGAAAACTACGAAATATTATTTCTATAAATAATAAGAAGCAATAGCACATGCTAATTACAAGTAATACCCACAAACCGATGAAGCAAGACAAACATTATTTAGTCCTTAATCGTCAGTAGTGGTTATGGTTTCGATGATTCCCGATGTCCACCCCCGGGTGGTCCACCTGACCTGGACCTGGTGGACAACGTGAATTATTTTAAGAAATTGTGTCGCCGCCACCACTTATGGACAAGTCAGGGGTGGACACTGGGAATCATCGGTAATGCTTTACCGTACAATTTCTATACCCAGTATATCATAGCACCTACCTCAGTTCCTTATCTCAGCTAAAGCGTGGGCACTTACCACCATCCTATAATCTTTTAATGACGACTGGGTACTAAAATAGTGATAAACCGCGAGACGTCCTAGTCACCTGTGCTTGGCTGCTGTGACTGCCTACGACTCGTAAAAAGTACCGTTCATACATATGTAGGTAGTGTACTTACGAACAAATACGTATAGTAATATATTTCGTTAGTTTAAAGTATTAAGTTTACAACCTCTATGTTGCAGGGAAAACAATAAGTAGGGACAATTTTTCTTAGTTATTCACTAGAATTTTCAATTGTAGACATGTATGTATACTTGTTAAATAACTTTCAATACTCTTATTATACATAGTGTGCACAAAATTTAATAAGTTTTCAAAAAATACCGTGTTACCACAGCATAACCCCTTGTCAAAATTTTCTCATAATCGTATAACATTCCAATTTATTTATAAACCATATTTACATTATATACATACTACAACTAGAACTCTATATAATTAAAAAATAAAACTAAACGTAGTATCTACATACAATTATTAAATTAGTGGTCTTTCAATCGATTTACTACTCTTTCTTAATACCGACGTAGTTTTAAACTTGGCAACTTTGAGTAATGAGTAGCAATGAGGTTGGCAGCACTGAGTAGATTTCATTTCACCTATTTACATGTCACTGGCCATCCGTTAGATAGATTTAATTAACTCTATTGAATGTCAAGAGCTTCTCATTCTAATGCATTTTCTTTTTACTTACGGATGATTCAAGCCGGCTGTCTCATTTTCTTTTCTGGTCATATGGTCCTTTTACAGTATATATTTACCGCTAGCACTTAAGTTGGCTAACCTGAGGTGTTCAACTGTTCATGTGTCCCCTGTACAACTTTTTTTATACACAAATCTCTGGTCAATCAACTTAATAGGTAACAGTATCTGCAGTTCAAATTCTGCTTGTCAGAATATTGTTGTCTATCAAACGAATTCTTCACGGGTTTTCATCAATAATATGCTTCCTCCTTAAACTTTCTTGTTATAGATTTTTGACAAGACTTAAAACGATTTAGTTGCTCTTATAAATATCAACAAAATGCAATCAATAGGTAATATTTTTAATTGAAATGAAAAAGCTTTTTTGGTATAGAATTGTTAAGCTTATACTTTAGCGTTTTTATTTATCACTATGCCTGAGAATTTTGGAATTACATTGATCGACTTTATTGAAACATTGGGGACTTTTTACGAAATCGACGACTCGTTTGAATACTTATTTCTTTCAAAATTGTCATTAGACAGTTTCGAAATTAAAAAGATTACCAAGACGAATATTATTAACCATCAAACCGTGAGCAATTATTCGTGCATAATAATAGGGACCAGCAATTATTGACAAATGACTATTGCAATAACTTGCACCCTCGTACGTCGGGTCACGAGCGATTTGACGTACATTACAAACGCTAATAATTGTAAGCACAATGGCCATTATGAAATAATACACTTTTACGATTGTCAATTATAATTTATATTTCTCAATCGTGCGTGATGCCCACACGGTATCGTTATCATCACGTTTTTCATCGATCAGAAAAATCGTTACAATCTTATTCGATCAGGATATCCGAATGCACGTTCTGACAGTATGTTGTTTTTTTTAATCAACACAAGGTCGCATTAAATTCGGCCTATTGCAAAATGTTGCCACATCGAATGTGAAAAATTGTGAAATGCATTTTATTTTGTACCTTAATAAAGAGAGAAGTGTTTAAAGTGATTGTTGTAAGTTTGCCTTGTAAGTGTAGTTAAACGTAAACACAGATTGTTATTCAATTAGCAGCCGAATTTTGATCAGAACAATCTTTTGTTAAATGATTTCCTTCAAGGTCCTGTCGTGATCTCAGATTACATAGTCTTTAAGCAGTAGCAGCCAATCAACTATACTAAGGCATTCGTTTTTAGCAATTGATTAAAATATTTGTGTGAAATTGCGATTATCTGAATTATTTAGTTCGTGCCACATGCAATTAGGCTTACCATACCTATAGTCCGTTTTTACGGACATACTTTATTACTGTGGTTTTTTTTTTGTTGGCCCATGTACTGACTTGGTCCGACCTGGTCAATAGCCTAGTTTTTAAAATGCAATGAATACTGAAAAATCAAGATTGACAAGTAAAATAACCAGATTCTCAAAATAACCAGATATCATGCAAATGATCACAAATCTCTAGGAAAACGTACGCAGTTCGCGAAACATCGTCCGTCTTCCGAAATACAAACGCTCGATGATGAGATCTAATATAGAGCTCTAGGGACAGGAATTTTGAAATTTCAAAATGGTAACCTTACAATGCAATGCACCTCTCACGGTAAGTAAGCTGGTCAGGTTAGACAGTGATTGTCGACAGCGGCGTGGTTGTGGCTTCATGTAAACATGTTCATGCACACGTTCAGCGCTGTTCGACTGTACTGGATCTAAAAGAACACCCGTTTATTTTTCCCGCCAGTGAGCTCCACTCGCCTGTGGCCAGTCACTGCCTCAAAATAAACTTGCCTTAAATTCCTAGCCAGTACTAGCGCCAGTGCTTCCACTAGCATTCAATTATGCCAATGTACTAATTACCGTCTATTACAGCACCCAACAATTTGTCTGCCCTGAAGTGTTGCGAACACAGTCATTACATCGTTTAACTAATGCCAATCCACTTGGGACTTTACTGTGCTGTGACTTGATTTGAATTCAATTAATTCGTCGTTTGCTGCAACGAATAAGCACGTTTGTTTGCAAAACATTTTATTTGTAACGCTTGCGATGTTTATCAGATACTTCTTTCTTTCTAGATTGTAAAGAACTAATTTGTCTTTACTTTTATTACTGTTTCTTTGGTCTAGTGGTTACAAAGCGTTTAAGCTAAGTATGAGGTATTCAGCAGCTCGATTCCTTGGTCGAAAGTTATTGAGTTTTTTCAGGAATTTTTCAGTAGCAGACCAGAATTTGGATTTCGCCCGGTGGCTGGTAATAAGCTCGCCCGCTATTACATGGGACTTAAACATAAATGGCGAAATGTGGGTGCACTATAGGTACACCTAACCTAGTCCTTTGAGGATTACAGGTGTGATATTATGTTAGATGTACTTATGTCTTTGCAAGAAAGTTAATCTTAAAATGATTAATTCTCTGATATCGTGACCATTACATAGTATGAATACAATACGCTGACATTAAAAAAAGTAAAGCTGCATTGTAAGAGCTAGTTCACACAATACGTTTACATTAATGATATTAGATTGTACATTAACGTCTCACACTTTCTTCCATATAAACACTCGTAATTAAATCAACTAACGTCATATTGTTTTGTTGGAGAAACATTCATTAACATTATCTTTCATCTGGGAAGATTTAGGCCACCTACGGCACTTATTTGTTTCGTATTTCTTGGTATTATTTTTCATCGATAAAAATAGCCTCCATCGTAATAACAGACGAAACGAAAGAAGACAAAGTAACAGATTGTAGTAGGTGCGATGACAAAAATGCAGTAACTACTTGCCACCTTGTTGCACAGACAGAGTCTATTCTTCGTAGAGTACAGATAAAACTGGTTGAGCTACGCATGCTAGACATGCAGTACCTGTAAAACCTTCTAAACTGGAGAAGAAGAGGAATATTGTAAATATGTAAGATTCGTTGTCGAATATCCTAGGAGATTTTCATAAAGAAATGTTCTTTTCTACATTATGTAGCCGAGGTGTATTGGTCCTAAAACTATTGGCAGTATACACGAGACTCTGAGAGAGATCGCACATATAGGACTTAGGAATCCACTTAAAAGTTTAACAGTCTTCTTGATGAATCTTCCAATCATATCTGCCCCCTTCTCTAACATTTTACATAATAGTGCAATTTATTCAAACGCACGGAGAATATAATAGAAAGGTGCTCTCTGAATAAGCTTTTATAACTTCATGTATTCGTGAATTTGAATACCTATCGTAACTCCAATGCAAGAATTGATAAGTACATCTCTCAAAGTCCGTTTAAGAACGATTGGTATATTTTTACATAATATCCAAAAAAAGAGATGTATTTTCTCCGTTGTTCTCCTCTTTGGAAGAAACAACAACTTTTGGACAAAATTGACCAAATTATTCGCAACACATTAACATCCATTCTTAATGTGGCCCTGGACGACCGAGCGTGGCTGCAAGCCACTCTACCAATTCGTTTTGGTGGCTTCGGCGTCCGCAAAATTTCTAGTGTAAGCTTACCGGCGTTCCTGTCTTCTGTCCACAGCACTGAAAAGCTAACCACGAAAATTTTAACTCTCTCCCTGGTTAGCTCGGAAGTGCCGTGCTTGACCGACGCAGAGGACGCCTGGAAAGTGGCTTGCCCGGACACGGATCGGCCCGAGAACCCGTTTTCCCAGAGACAGTGGGATGAGCCGCTCTGCAGGTTGGTACGGAATAAACTTATTAATACGTCAACCAATACTGCTGAGCGTGCCCGCCTGCTGGCTGTGGGTGAGTGGGAGTCGGGCCTCTGGCTTCAGGCACTACCGTCACCTAATATAGGCACCTTGTTGGGTGACACAACCTTCCCGCTCGCTACATGTTTGCGTTTGGGCGCTCCTTGTGGGGCTCCACATCGCTGTCAATGTGGTGAAGCAGTCGACTGCCTCGGACACCATGGCCTTTCCTGCAGTAAGAGTGCAGGTCGGATAGCGCGGCACGCTAGCATTAATGATCTCATCCGTCGTGCTCTTGCCACCGCCGGGGTGCCAGCTGTATTAGAACCCACTGGCTTGGCACGCGTCGATTAGAAGAGACCAGATGGTATGACCATAATGCCATGGAAGTTGGGTAGGCCTTTGGTGTGGGACGCAACTTGCGTCGACACCCTTGCGCCATCCCATCTTCCTAGCACAGTGGGCTGCGCTGGGGCGGCTGCTGCAGGTGCTGAAAACCTCAAACGGCGCAAATACAATAATTTAATTGGTAATTATGTGTTTGAGCCGTTTGGGGTTGAAACACTAGGGCCATGGGGTCCGAGTGCCCACCTAGTATTTCGAGAAATCGCCAAGCGGTTGGTCGACTCTTCACGTGACCAGAGGGCGGGCCTATTTTTTGGCCAAAGAATCAGCATTGCCATCCAACGTGGCAATGCTGCCAGCCTTCTGGGCACTTTTCCTGTTGACAGCGATGTGGACGAATTTTTTGACGCCCTGTAACGGTTACAGGTTATTACTTGTACATATTTTTATTATTATTTAGAGTTATAGTTTATATAAGATTATTATATTGTAAAAATAAAAAATAAGTCATGAATAAAAAAAAAAAAAAAAAAGAGATACTGTAAGTGTATGTAGGTATTGGTAACTAGGTATACCGTCAATTTATGCCACTAAGGAGAGACTTAACTCATTGGCTCATCAATTATTTCATCTGTCATTTTATGGCAGGTACAACATTATATTTCCCGCCAATTTATGTTTATGGCAAAGTTCTATGTTTTATTGTTATTTTGAACATATTGCAGCGAATATGTTGTCATCATGCCCTTGAATTCCTGCTATGATTGACGCACCATGCATAGACAATGCGACGTGAATCATTCTATTTTATAGCAAATTGTTGTAAGTATTGATTGTCTGTGGGCCATTGTTCATGCTGGTTTAGGTCACCTGCATCTGCATAACGAGAAGGAATAAAATGTACGGTTCTTGTATAGTTTGAAATAATCAAGGTGAGTTCCTGTTTTGTTGGCTGAATATTGATTAGGTACTCGTGTCTACTAAATTCTGGTTTATATGAATATACGAATCTTGTGCAAATAAACACTCGTCTCATGCCTAACAATAAATTACTTACTGTCAGTTTGTCATTGAAAGTTAAAGTGATTGAAAAATCGTTGAAGAATTGCCAATAACAGCTTTCATTATTTGAACTCAAGTGATGCTACTAATGAAATCATTGGTGTCCTGGCACATTGCTCATTTTCTATATTCTCCCCGAACCAATCACTGTGAGCCTCCAATTTCAATGAGTCATCATATCAGTCCCTCGATATATCACAAGGCGGGTCATCATAATAACTGTACCGACATCTCATTATCATCCGTCTATTATGTTTACGGCACCCAATGAAAGTGAACTATAGCAAAAACTAATCGAAACTTTCATTTTCATCTTATTGTACGCGCCATAGTTGTACCGGTAAAAAAAGTAATCTTTATCATCAGTGCGCGGGAACGTGAAAAGAGGCAAAGAAATCAGACCATTGTGCCAAAGTAAAGCGCGTGCTTGCTCATTACTGCTTAGGCAATTCTGTTTTCAAATGTTTATTTGTTATTTTCGCTATGTTTTGGTCACGTTTTATTCAGTTTTCTATCTGGCTGAAAATAATATTTTTTAATTATACCTTCGTAACGTTACCGTTTCTAGATATCAGTTTTTTAGTAACATGACACAGTTCTTTAACTGACAGATTACTTGCAACACGTCCAGAGTTCCAGACAATCGATTTTGAAAATGGCAAACTTACAAAACGTGTTGGTTTTCGGGTCTTCGTGTTAAGTAAACTTCTAGCCAATACCTTGACCAACTTCATGTGGCAATTTTGCCGTAACGATGATAACATTCTCATCCGTAAACAATGACAACTTTTTGCTGTCACATCGTCCTATTGTTTGCTGTAAATATTATCATTTTTTTGCACTAGTCTATGAAAGGTAATTTATTTATTATTAAACTTACACACTATCTATCGTGTTTTTTTTTTGATCTATCTATCTATCGCGTAGTGATTGATCGGGGACCGATTGCAAACAAATGCTGATGGTAAAGTATTGTACGTTCCAATTACTTCCTCGATTGTGAAGAAAACGTTAATTCAACTAAGAAGCAGCGAGAAATCAAAAACATTGTTACTGATTTGTCGCCATTTGTCTCGGTGTCGGCGACCTTTTTAATTGGTTACGTCATCAATTCGCCATGGCTAATCTGTGGCTCACTTTGTCCATTCATTCGCATTATCCGTTACTGTCATTTACAATGGTCCGGCACGCATTGAAATAGATTTGCCTGCCTTTCAATATCAAAGGCTTTTCTTGTAATACTGAAGTGAGCGAGTTTTTGTAGGATTATCTTGATGTTTATTATGAAACAGGCCTATATGTCCAAAAGAGGTATTATAGTTCTTAAACTAAATGATCGTACTGTCGTAATTTAACAAAAGATCGAAGCTAAATTATCGTTGGCCATTTTTCCATTTATGCTCTAAGATGAGTGAGTTTGTGTATGTGTGTATGAAGGCAATATGCTCACCCCTGTTAATTGTCGAAGTGTGGGTGTACTATTAGGTCTTCTCTGTTAAACCCTTCAGAGGAAACTGACATGACGTTATGTTTATCGTATTTAGAATTCCACAAAAGCTCGTCGAAGAATGTCCATTTCTTGTGCATGTTGACGTAGGTACTATCTCTGAAAGCTCTCATCTCGAGAGATAACTGCGTAACATCGGAATTCACCACTTTCCCACGTACCTACTCATCACTGAACTTTACTTCCTAATGTTCATGCTCACGATAAAATATCAAAGCTTTCCACGTTACTTATATAACTTTTGGGTGTGCATACACTAGAGTATTTCCATGTTCGCTACATTGTTACAAGGAGGAACGCATCTTTATTTGGTGCTTACATACGATTACACATTTACTTGCAAATATAAAAAAATAAGGAAATGCACAATTGTTGAAACGTGCAACATTTGCAACGTTTTGCATTTCACTCCGAGGCGGACATATTGTTACCCGCTTTCGTCGCTTTTCAAAATCGTTCGTAGTTTGTATATAATCCAATTGTATTGAAACGTCAACTCGGTTTGTCGTTCGGGTAATAGAACAAGAAAATAGGCTGTGACAAGTTGATGCTGTAATGTGAGCTCACCTTTAGATCTTACTACTAAATCATCTTTGCATCGCCGGCGTTACCTTTTGACCAATTACGGTTTTTGTTTTTATATCCTCAATTATACGCCTTTTTTTTTTTTTTTTTTTTTTTAGGATGGGAAATCATCAAATGACTTCTCCCGCTCTGGGCTGAGCAGGAGGGAGTGTCAGACTTTTACTGACTAAAACCCATCCATGTTCCTTCATCGCCCTTTGTGTTCCGGGGCCACGGTATCTCTTTCGAATAGTCCCGCAGCCCCGGCAGGCTTCGGCCCTTGCGGACCCCTTCACTGTTGCTGACTCTCTTTGAGGCGCGCGTGGAACACGAACGCGCCGTCGACACGGCCTGTCGTCATGAGACGGACGGACGGCGAGCTAGCCCATAGCTCCTCGTCCACAGGCCCGCGCCTACGGTGGCCGGAAGCCACCACGTGGCCCCCGACGCCCGGGGCGTCTCCCGCGGCGGCCGGTTATGTAATCTGTAGCATCATTTAGTTATTTATTGAATCATATAAACTTGTTTTTGAGTTATGTAACAAACGTTTGGATAGGTGTGTTGATGTTTCCGATGTAGAATGGGGAAGTGCATCAAATTGCTGTTATTTTGAAATATTCTGACCCATTTGAGTGAAAACGTGATTGATCTTACAACTGATCTCGATTGGGAAGTGGTCATCGTCATCTTTATTTGTAGGTACCTACCTAAGTAGAAATACTTTGATAAGCATAAAACATTTACTTGCAGGGTCACCACCTCCTGCGCATTCTTCGCCAACATTCCCAAGTTTACAGACAATCAGTTAAACCTTCACTTCCCCATCGCCGTGAAATGTCAAAATCATCTTCGCATTACGTCACATCAGCGTCTCCCGCATTTGCGTACAAAAAGTTGCCTTATCACGGCATTAGCAGCACCTGTGGGAGCTCGGACCACACGTAGCTGCGCAGGCGCCATTTTCTACTTATTTCTCATTTGCCTACGCCTTGACACTTCCTTGAGCGTATCTATCATTCACTTACGGTTATCGTATAGCGGGAACCCGACACTGAAGTAATCGCCTGCCGTTTATTTACATTTTTAGATGTCCAGTGATTTATTGGCGGCAATCGTCGCCATTGGTCGTGGTCTGGCGAGTGGCGGACATTAGCTGATAGTTAGATTGCATCGCGCACCTTTGAGGTTTATTAGCAATCCTTGGCGCTTTTGAATATAGGTACTTCAGAAATGAGCATTGAATAGGTTTTCCTTTAACGACTATGTACGGTCACGCTTTTCTTTATGAAGTTCACACAATGAGAAGGGCAAATGAGTAATTCAATGGTAATTTAGCAGGATATTTTGATGATTGCGGTAGGTATGATGGCGAATAGGTGTCACTAAGAATTTAATAGGGATATTAAATGCCGTTTCAAATATGCAGCAGCTGCCTCATTATCATTTATATACAAGAACTCCTAGTAGATCTTGGAGATGGTGGGATGGCATAAGTACCTACTGCCATGAAAAAAGACAAATATTTCCTATCATTGAACCGATATTTCAGGGATATTAACTTAGGCACATCATGAGACGGTCTAGCTTTGTCACCGAGTTGGTCAAGTATTTTAGATGCCTCCAATATTTCAGATTACCATAAGCAAATGGTGATCAATTAGGAACCACGAGGCTTACCCACCTGCTTGTTAGCTCTCCCATAACGTAAAATCTTACGCATGAAAAGAGTGTTATTCAACTCGCCACTTACACCAAATACTACCTTTAATATACGTCCGAAATAATTTGTATGTACTCATAAAGTCGTGTGGCTAATGTTAGCATATCGTGAAGTGTTCCGATGCTCACTCGCTCATCAAATTGTCAATGTGTTATTTATGATCTGTTGTATTATTGATACTTATCCGTAAGAATATTCTGTAGGATCAAGCGAAGGTTAATTTAACTTATTCGATCATATACTCATAATAATGGAAATGGTTTTATATGTCCTTGTGTTGTTGAATTGATTTTATAAATGGCTTGAGGTTGGTGGTGCTATGATAACGAAGGGTGAGGTTATAGGTAATCCGTTGGGGACTCATATTCGGAAAAAAAATATGTTTGATTTTTAGTCATTTTGATTACATGTGTGCACAATAAAATAAAAAAGGAATTATACAGATTATAGAATTATTTTCGGCTATGACAACTGACTTATTACTTAGGTCAATGACAGTAATGGTTTTGATTACTAATTTGAATTTGTCTTCGAAAATAAATGTTACAATAAAGGTAAAATGCGTCATTCAGCTTAATCATCTGCATAACGCAGACTGCATATGGACTACATTACTAAGGCACCTTTAGTGTAACTTAAACCTAAAAAAATACTAATGCAAAACATATTAATTACTAAATAGTTCCACAGTTAATTTTAATTAAAAGATGAATAATCAAAAACTATCTAATAAGTCTCAATAGTCAGGACACAATCTTCTAACTTACGAACGTTTATCATACACTAGCTGACCCACGCAACTTCGTCTGCGTCACAAATAGAGAGAAAAATCTGACAAAAGGAATAAATTTTCCCCGTTTTTGTGCGTGATGTTAATAGCCTATAATGGACTATCCAACACACAAAGATTTTTTCAAGTCCAACCAGTAGTTCCTGAGATTAGCGCGTTCAACCAAACAAACTTTTCAGCTTTATAATATTAAAGTAGATGTAGGTATATATTGCTTTTCTTTCGGAAATGACACATTCGAGCACCTGGCTGACGGTTTTATTTTCTAATTTATACTTTCTGTTTGATATTAAAATTCACTCAGTTATCGCGGATTAGCATCTTGATGTCACGTTGTGTTCCACTTTTTCTATTTTAAGAAGAAAGAACTGCCGGTAAAACAAATTTATGCAGTGATAATGATAAACAGGGTCAACAACCTTGTACATAAAGAACTATTGAAAATGTAGGATGTTAGATTTTGTAGAGATTAGCACCTAATTTCTTAGCTTGATAACTCTTGGCTTTAAATTACCTAAGTACAGATGTTTTATATCTTTTTGGTGTATCAGGGTTAGGTCTATGTTTAATGGGTTAGGAACAATTTAATTATTCATTTATTTTTAGACCGGTCAAAAGACTAGTTCGAAGTCCAGAATAAAACTTCATAGGTTGTTGCAAAACAGAGGGACTGAATATGCTGTATCAATTAACACGGCACGGTTGAATTCATCTTAAGGTAATTACGATGTACGAAACGTCTTAGTTAAATTATCTAACTTGCGTGATAATAAATTGAGATACACCTACATTACGAAATGAATGCTTCAAATAACCCATTAAAATACCTGTTAATTGCTTAGCGCGAAATAAACCAAATTATTGTCTTAGATAACGTTGATCGACTAGACTATTATGTCATATTACGCTGAATGACAGGCCGACAAGTATGTTCTTATGCACATTGTTATATAACTGTCTACCTAGTCCTACATGCTAATGTATTCGAAGGCACATCCTTTTATGCATACTGATTGATTTTTAATTAATCACGACCTAGTTGCCGTGTTTTGACTGCCTCTTTCATCGAGTGCTGAGCTGCCAAACTTTAAGTTCTAGGTTCGTTTTCCAGGCTGGGCAAAGTTTTATTGGGTAGAAACCCAATTGGGAATTCTTCAGTAGCAACCCAGAGTCCGGTGTTGTACCTGGTTCGTGACAATAGAGTCGTCCCTTATTATGTATTCATGGGAGTTAAACATAATTATGTAATTTTTTGTCGAAATGTGGTAATATTATAGATTCACCTTTGCCTACATCAAACATAGCCTAACCCTAACCCATCGGAGATGACAGACGTGATCTTGATCAGATCTTGTGTTATGTTATGTTTAGACGTGTTTTAATGTACCTAACCGTAAGTACAGGTGGATGCTATTTGACGAGTTATATAACGCTTCAGTATTTATTCCAGACAGGAAAATGTCCATCGTATATCAAAGTACCCGCAGATTTACACGTCATTAGCCGTTGCATAGTTTTCAATACGTTTTCACCATCTGACCCGTTTGAACTTAACCAATAAATAGAAATTCTAAATTCAAATCGCCAATAAACAAGCAAGTGCATCCCGTTCGGGTTGCATCGTAAATAATCGTGTAACATCGGATGCGGGCATCTAGTGCCCGTGGGAGCGGCTGCGCGCGCAATCTCACGCAAGTGGCTAGTCAGCGTTATTGTGTGCCTGCCTGGCTTCCTGGTTTCCTGGTAGCTTTGTTTATTAAACAATACGTTTTATATTATTTTTATACCCTGTCGTATAAAGGGGGGTGTTATAAGATTGACGGCTCTGTTGTTCAGTGTGTCTGTCTGTGTCAGCGTAGGTAGCTCCTAAATAATGTTACTCAATTGAAATCCAGTTTTTTCATCAAAAGGCTGTTTGAATCGGGATAGTTAATAAGTTAGTTTTATAAAAATCTGAACAGCCGTTTTGAAGATAATAATCAGGGGGTCTAAAATGGCCGCTTTATCAGAATCTTAATATGAATCACGTTAAAAAAAAAATCTTAATATAGACCCTATGGATATCCATTTTAGGCCCCCAGCTCTTTTCTTTTTGATGTATGAATCCCTGCCATAGCGTAATCTTCCAGTCAGAACTCAGAAGGGACTAAAGGAAGTTGGATATAAAGATATAAAAGAACCCATCTCGTGGAATTCATGAGATGGGTTCCGCCAGTTTTACACAACAAATAAATAGCCACCTATTAAATATCTAGGCTGGTGGTTAACTGCGCGGTGGCTACTAGTTAGCCACCGCTGCACCGTGGTTCATTTGTTTATACGAGATACATAATAACGACATAATCAAACTCCAACTGGCGCATTGCCATCTTTCAAAGCCATTAATCTAAGAAACTACCGTCCACTGAATCTAAGATCGTAATAATAAAGGATAGCCAATCATCATGTCGATTGATTTGGAACTTTATGCTTACTAAAATAGAGTTGTAAATATAGGTATGTGATGTGTGTAAGAAACATGGGTGATCGTAATTATAAGGGATAGCCAACCATTCTTTTCAGTGATTGATTTCGAACTTTATGTTCATTATCATAGAGTTGTAAATACATGTGATGTGTGTATGAAACATAGGTGCCGCGTGAACGTTTATCACCCACTACTTTCTCGACATGAAATAAAGTAAAAGTAGAAGAACTTGCCGCGTCTGTGACGCCGGCGCAGACACCTGTCACACCGTGGCGTAACTTTACGTGTGTTATCAATTTATCACAATTTTTCACACTCTCTTATCAGTGTTATGTTATCGAAGAAACCAAAGTTTTAAAATATATCAATGTTGAGAATCTAGAAAGACACGGGCTGGCTGCAAAAAGGGTGGAAAGTGATTTAGTTATAGGGTCCGGTCGGTCCTTGGCAAAGCCGTCGGTATATTTTTTTTTTAATTATTGTAAGTACCTACCTACAATATACCTACCTAAATGTATAAAAAGCAGATGAAGGTTATCGCTACCTATCTGGTAATTAATTAATTATTTACACGATCATTGCACAACTTGCAAGAAAAAATATTAAGAACTACGTAATTATGACCCTGATTACATTAACGTTAATCGATTACAGAACCTTAAATAATTAATTAATGTGAATTTCAAGCGTTAAGGCGCTCCCTCACCGGGTGCATTCGCGTGACATGTAACAATCTAAGATTCGATTTTGAGCTTTACGTTACAAATAGACGCTCCCGGTGAGTGAGCGCCTTTACGTTGCGGTGTGAACGTCCATTTTAGCGTTAATCAGTCGGAATGCGCAGACGCAACTGTGTGTAACGCGTTTAGACGAGATTGGCTAATTATCTCCGAATTATGTGCGCCTGGTAGTGGTGGGTGACGCTTTCTATTGATTTCTAATGGTTTTTAACATGTCCGAACTTTGTTCATAAATCCTTAATTATTATTTTTTTACATTCATTAATAGCAAGGTTTTTTGTAGAGATTTTCTTTATTTAAATGAGATGAAGACCAAAGAAAATGGATTGCGTAGGTAGAAGATGATATAGTTGGGAATCAGTTAATTACCGACGTAATGACTAGTAGAGAATTACCTTCATGGAATATCTAATGTTGATCACCCAATAAATAAAAATGAAGAACCAAAGGTAGATATATATTAAGGTATATTAAGGTACCTTAGAAGAGTATTTAAGTATTCTACTAACTATTTTTACATAATATTTTATATAATATTTCCCTGCATATTTAAAGGCTTAAACATAGACTTAGATGGATTAGTAACTCATGAAACATGACAAACAAGGTGTTGCAAACAGCTGTCTAAACCTACTTGAATAGAATAAACATGATATTTAACTAAGACACCTTATGGTAACCGATATCTATTACCTATCCATTACTATATCCCACATATAGTGTTCTACAATATTTGGAAATCCCAGAGCATGACCGATGAAAGGTCATTATCTGAGTTCAAAAATGAATAAGGAAATAAAAGAAAATAAGGTTTTATAGAGTTATAGGGCCAGTCTTTGGCGATGCCCTCGGTATTATGAAATGAGGTCTAATTTTCAGATAGGTCTAAACATGTTTGAAGAATTTAATTCTTAATACAGTTTCTAAATCATAATTATAATACTGTCCCGCTGAAGGACAGAGGTGTTATTTCATTATATTCATCTCTATCTATTGTAGTTTGAGGAACGTATTTAGACAGGAACATTTTAACATTAAATGGTTTAGAAAGCATAGCTAATAAACCAAAATCATGGTAAAGATAAATGTTGGTCTGATTCCTGTTAATCTATGCGTATATGTACGAAATAGTACATTCTTATAGAATAACAGTAATTTGAGTCTGAATGTCTATGTTAGCAAATTCATGATCAGAACTTCTGTATTAGTCTACATACAAATAACCAGATATAAACTGCATATTTATATTAAAAAAGCAAATCGAAGCAGTCCTGTTCCGTATGCTTTTTAGAACCGATCTCGAACACAACTAGGAAACGGGGACCTGGTCATTTGTACAGTGAAATGGCAGTGAGGTGCCTTTCCTAGAAATGCAATCATAACGCGTTCATAAGAAAAAAGATATAACCTCTTATCTCTATAATGAGAAACTCAGTCAGTGCACAGTTTTCACTTTTGTTAATGAATCTATCTACATACATTATAATCGTTGCATGTGATACACTTTACAGAATAAGCCTGTTTTATTTATATTTGTAGACAGGATTAAAATTTTAAATTATTGAGAACTGGTTTAATCCTGAATCCGTCATTGAGGAAAACTGTTTTCCTTCACTTCCAAAGATTATGGCAGAAACTTTTCATTTTCTAAACAAGGTGATTTGTTACAAAAATAATGATTTTATTTTGACTTTGTGTTAATCAATCAAATAAGTTAATAATATTTAATTACTCTCAAGTAATTAAAATTACAAATTCTATATTAAACCGGAATTAAACCGTAAAAGTGTCACGTATAAGCCATTGCTCTAACGATGTGACACCAAACAAAGCAGACGAACAAGCTTAATATTTCACTTTGCACCACGTAAAACAAGCTTTGTTTCCACCACATAAGGTCCATGTAATACATTACAGTTATATTAATAAGTTGGTTAGTTACACAATAAGGGTATTGTGTGCTATTCCCAGGGAGATATCGCAGTTTCCAGAGAAGTTCGAGAAAGTTGGCTTTCTTGTGAAGATTTCAGATGTAGATGTTGCTTGTCTATTTAATTGTAGTACAAGATTAGACACAATTAGCTTTGAATTGCTTAAGATATTGCTTCCTCATCAGATTGTGAATAAATTGTGGCATGTGTAATTAAAAGTTTAAGACTGGAGTGCAGGCGTCTCATATTTCTGCATAGTAATCATTCTGCATTCGTTAGTAATGACTGCATGCAACGAAACATAATTTGAAATCAAAATTATTCTGTGCTTATTGTATTGTTACCTATTTATGGATTAGACTTATTTATTTCAGTAAACACCAGTTAATCATGCTTAAAAATTACTCTACAAATACATAATCTCTTTAACAAAACGGTAACTTCCAAGGGATGTTCAGTTCACGCTTAATTAAAGGAGAATGCCCAATCATCTTCAAGAACGCACTTAATTACATCCCATACTTATGCACTTAATTACATACCATATTGAATGCACTTAACAGCTGTGTATTAATTTCACAGTTCATTGCAATCGAGTGGCTTAACGCTTCCGCATGACCTGTCCTCGTCCTTGCACTATGGAAGGGCTGCCGCCTTTTTGTGTTTGTTATTAACTTTTTGTTAATCTGTGGTTAAATTAGTGACGGTTGGATAAACCGAAGATTTAAGTGGAGTTTTTATTGAGAAGTGATTATTGTTATGTACCTTCTATTGTGATTGTTAATCCAATCAA
This sequence comes from Xestia rhomboidea, assembly GCA_963853795.1. NCBI lineage: Eukaryota > Metazoa > Arthropoda > Insecta > Lepidoptera > Noctuidae > Xestia > Xestia rhomboidea. The sequence goes on along the minus strand of OY970776.1, from coordinate 4,302,581 downwards.
ATTGGACAGAAAATTGTTGGAGACAAAAAGTTTAAAACGACGTCGCTGGAAAATTAAACGGGACACTTTTCGTGATTTTAGATAGATAAACATTCCCTATATGAAATTTAATTTTCGTTGTTTAAAAAAAAATCAACATTAATCGGGTTCAAAATGGCAAAATTCATCATCATTACCATATAAAATAAGCTCTGCATGGAAACCTAGACATCATCATTTCTCACTGATTCATAGATCATTAGCTCCATTTCTGTTTAGAAGTCAAGGTGTACCACTGACTCATTTATCCATATCATCTGATTACTGGCAACCCTACCCTATACGGGTCATTCTATCTTTTTTGTCGAGGCCTACCACACTATTTGCCCTTTTATGCCTCGGAAGAGATGTAAAAGGATAAAAGCCACTTCCACATACGTTCTGGCTATTATAGTCATTGACCTAGTGTAAAGGACGGGCTATTAATAGCCTCACCTTAAATGGCCGCGTCCCGATAATGGCGAGAATATAATATCTGCCTTGCTTTAGTAATGTAGGTCCAATTAGCGATGTTACTGTCAATGACGGTAGTGGGTTACGTTTTAAAAATAGATTTATGGTTTGAATTTAGAAGCGAATTACAATCCTTTTCTTGCCAGTATTATTGTTTCGCACAACTCCATTTAAAACCGATCTATTTTCGTTCAAAAGTAAAAAAACGTCTTTTGTTTTTATGAATCAGCTGCTGGTGCAGTCTTCAATCAATAATTCTTGATCGAAGGGTGCAATGATTGATCCAAGTAATTTGAACAATAGGAAATTGTTGGTTATCTATCTATCATCTAATATGCTGCACTTTCATATTAAAGACTAGACAAAACATTAATTTTGGTACCACCTAAATTATACAAGTAATTACGTATAATAACAACCAGAGACAAACAAACAGATGCTTTCTGTATTTTAATAGTGACGTGATATCAAACTGTATAATTATGAGAACAGGCATTGTCACAGTGAAAACAGTACAATGCCTACATGTGAACTCCTGCGATGGCGATGATGACGATACTTTGTGAAAATTGTTTCCGCGTCTTCGTTATTATCACAATTAATTTTATATTCTAAGAAATTTTGGAATCGTTAGTATTGTTACTGGACTGCGAGCGTACACTAGCTCTCTCTCGCTCACTCTCTCTAATTGTCTCTTTCTTTCTTTTCAACTGATAGGGTCTGCCACGACTTATCTCCTCGTTAATCAGTTCGTAGGCCGCTACGAAACTTTTTCGTAGCGTTTTCGTAGCGGACCACCTAGTGTCATTATCTGTTTGTTTTTCTTTTAACCATAACATGAAGCAAACAAGGAAACCTTATTTTTTATATTTAGCATTATGGCTCGAATAGGTCAAAATTAAATACCTACTTTTATTACTTTTCTACCTACATGAATATCTATAATTTATCAGATCATGACCAATTTAATTTTATAACCATAATTTTATCCTTTTCTTCATCTGCGCCAAAAGATAGATTGTTTGTCTAGAATAGCCATACATACCTATCTACAGGATCAAAAACTGACCGCAATGCCCATGGTCCATACTTAGTTAATATATACATAGTTTAATATACTCGTAATAATTACGGTCCATACTGGTCTCAGTAACCTATAAATTAATATGCGTCACCATTCTCTTGTCACATTACAATAAGGAAATCGGTATTATGTTAAATAAGCCATTAATAATGATAATTCATCGCTAACTGTTCATATTAGTTCGTGGCGAACTTGCACCTTTGTTTTTTTTTTGACACCTCAGCAACAGGGTTTAGTTTTTATTAGTGTTATTTCTGAGGGCTCACACAAAGTGACATTCTGTTAACAAGTGATAACTATAAAGGAAACGTCCCCCTAACGCGTGCCCCTTGTCTAAATATGTTTACATACTCAGAAACTCATTAGCATTCAAATCATCTCATTTACTTAATCAATCACACCTTAATTCTAGGCTTAATTTAAAACCTGCTTGCCAAATCTGCGGAATCATACGAAAGACAGAACTCAATTTCGCAACAAACCAACCCAAAAAAACATGAAATTTTCGTAACTAAAACTCAATTAAGTAAGCCCCATTGCTGATGATAATTCATAATTACTATTGTGACCAACTTACAATACCTCTGTAATCTGATAAGAGATTGTTCTAGTGGCTTACAAAAGTTCACCCAGTTTCTTGGGATGTAACTCGGATTCTTATAAGTCGGAAATGCACTAGATATTATGTAAAGCGATCTCTCACGGAGGTACAATTGTTGTGGAAACATCTGGAAGTGTGGCCCGAGATTTACGCATTAGCGGGTAAGTAATTATGGTGCTTGTAATCGGGTTATGATGTATTGTTAAATACGTATTTGTAATCGTTGGGCTTTGGCAAGATTTGGTGTCTGTTACCTACTATTTTAAGTCGATTATGTAAAGTCTTCAATGCTCTTGTGGGCAACGTTCCGCTATTTAGGCCTGGTAAAAAACCCTTTAGAAATGCTACCAAAAGAAAAATTTTACGTCATATGTGTAGATACTTGTATAGTGAGTGGCATAAAAGATACAAACGACCCCTGTTTGAAACTTGCTACTCTCTGAATTACACCAAAATTGCAGTTCAATGACATGGTTGATTTAATTCACGAAAATATTGCAAAACGTCATTCTCAAATACCCATTATTTATACAAATAACATCAATAAATATACAGATTTGTCAAGTGAAAGAAAGTAGGCAACACGTAGTGCGTAACTAGATCCTTGCCTACTTGACACATAGGCTTATTTTGAAATACGTTACATAACCTCCATATTATCACACCAGGTTGGGTAACAGCGCTTATATCTTCTACCACATCATAATTATGTTCTCTAATTCATTGCTCATCACTAGGAAGTGTTTTTGCACGAAAATGTCGCACGCTTACGACAAACTATTGTTTTTTTTCATATGATTACGCTTTCTCTTACTTGTTTCATTTAAGAATTTTAATGGAACTTCTAGTGGGGAGATGAGGAAAAATGTCGTTGTATAAGCTGTTGGAGACGTAATTGATGAAAAAGTAGCTAACAAGAAGATTGATAAGTTGATTTATGAGACACTAATTAATCTGAAAGCTGTTGGCTGCCGCACAACGACCAAGTTACTCACTTGTACAATCATTCTACTATAGTTTCTTACGATATATCTCGATGGAAAGGAGAGATAATGCTTCAACCTGAAATGAAAAGTTTAAAACATAATCAACAGATTCAAGAAACTTTATTCAGGAGCCACATTTCTGTGTGAAATATGATTTTAGTGCAATTTACCAATAGCGTTTAGCTTTTCATTACAGTAGCCAATTCAATCCCTTTACATCACAAAGATGTATTGAAAGAAAGCAAGTGAAAGCAAAGGTGTTAAAGTCATAATTACGTTTGTTTTACACCCAAAACGCTAACACATTTGAACAATATTAGCAGTTAATCGATTAGGAATAGATTGCCAATCGTTTAAGATGAGTATCGAATTGAAATCATTTCAAATATCATGCAGTCTATGATTGATCGCAATTATTTGAACATCGATTAGATTCGAAGCATTCACGTTTTTTACCGATTCGTTTTATATTGTTTTATGAGAATTTTTACTATTAAGGACACTGGATTTTTTCAGTAAATTGGTATTTGAAAAAACTTTCTAATAGCATTTAAAAAATAAATGCAACAAATTCCTTTTTATATCGTTTGAGTTCAAATCATAGTTCATAAAAAGAGCAGTAGGTCAATATTAATTGCATCTAGACTTAGATTTATTGAACTATAAACTTTTAATGCATATTAAGAAAAAATATGGTTAACAAATTCTGTATTTTGGTTTAGATTTATTATTTATTTCTTCTTATGTGTTGTTCCAGAACAATGACCGTAAAGAAAACCGCCCGGACGGGCGGCTTCGCAGCCATGGTCGCGCGGCAGAAGATGCACAGCGCCAACCAGCAGCTCGACATCATGACCATCACCAAGCCCTCCTCCCTGCAGTCCTACAACATCGTCGTCGGCTTCAACGAGAAGGACCAGCTGCAACTGCTCACTAAAGAAGACATCACAGAGGAAGACAAGAAACAAATTAAAGACTACACAGAACTTAAACCTACCAAATGTGAAAATATGTCAATAGACGACATTTCAAATTGTGTCAATATCGAGAACTATCCTAATTGTGACAACACTCTAGTCTTTTATGTAACCAAAAACATGAACAAAGAAGCCATCGCGCTCAAGTTCGAGAACGAGCAGGACTTCAAGAGGATATACTTCACATACAAATACTTCAAAATGCGGAACCGACTCACGAAAAACACGAACAACTATTCTAGCAGTGAAAACTTGTTTTCTAAAAAGAAAACTTATGATATTTTCAAAAGCAGAAAGAATAGTATGGACGACTATAGTTTATATGATAAGGGACGCAATGATTACGACTTGATGCAAACCACGGATAACGATGGCGTAACACACATATCAGTGCAACAGAAGAATAACTTAAACAATCGATATGAGCAGCCTATGAGCCTGATCGGAATAAGGAACGATGTCCATGAGGCTGGTGAAATAGACAGCATAATATACACTGACATAGAGATCCCATCAAAGCCTGATAGGAAGAGATTGTTTCATAAGAAGCCTAAAGCTCCTCCGCCTCCGTTATTAAAAGATAATCAGCCTAAAGTTTTGAAAGGAGAGTTCGTGAGAGTCAACGTCGATCGAGCGCCGGACATAATACCGAAGGATAATAAACTGAATAAGGTACCGGATATTCTCATGTTCAGAGAGAACAAAAATAATAAGAAGAACGCGACGAACAACATCTGGCCATCAAGTAACAAAGGTGAGTTAATCAGCATTTCATCATTCTTATCTACTTCCCTTTTATCTCAATAGTGTGCAGTAAGAGACATTTCAATTAAGGATCTGGCAAAGTTCATACCGTTAACTTTAGTTTGGTTTTGGATCAAATTGTTTCTTGTTATTAATTTTATTGGATTTAGTATTCGCCGTGGTATAAGTATTCACTATCCGAAATAAGATGAAAATCATAGCTTAGAAGATAAAGATGTTGTGGATCAGTATTGTCACTGAAGTTTCCACCCATCAATCTAACAGTTACCTCATAAAATGAACGGATGAAAATACCATAGTTCATGTCATTATTACAGAGAATCAATAGACAAAATGTAGTCAATATTGTTATATAAGGTCTAGGAAATGTTGATGTCAGTAGTTACGTAGGAGAAGTTAATCATTTCGATTTCCATCATTCAAAGATAATTTATTTTATGGCCTGTTTATTATAATATCTAATGAGGTACAGCCTTTATGATTATTTCAACTATCAGTAAAGGTGAGGATGGCAAAACAATAGTCAGTTTCGTCACTACAACTTATTGTTCTATATAACTGCTTCCTGGTTTCGTAAAATAAAGTAAAATATTAATATTCTTAGCTATGCTTCTTTCCTTATTTTAAAATCTTTGTCCTTGTTGAAGCCTTCATCACCTTGCCTAAAAGCTTGACTATTTTTGTATTAAGGAAGGAAAACATACAATACTACAGATAAGGACAGAGGGCATAGAAGTGGCCACCGCTTCTAGTGTTTCGTTTTTTTAGACAAGCTTTCAAAATGATTACTGATACTGATACTGCTAGCCTGCGCCATCCCTCTGCTGGCAAAGGCGCTTTCCCATGACTTCCAGTTGTTTCGATCCAGGGCTAATGTGGGCCACTGGTCGTTGGTTTTGTCCAGTTCGTCCCGCATCTTCTACGAGGTCTACCGCGACGCCTTCTGGCTATGTCACGGCTCCAGAAAGTGGTTATTTTGACCTACAGCTCGTCGCTTCCACGGGCAAGTGCCACGTGAACGTACGGTGACTTTTTTATTATTATTACTGGGCAGACGTGGCCAGTCCAGTTCCACTTTAGTTTAGCGGCTATTTGATCAACGTCAATAATTTGTGTTTTGTTCAACAAGAATGGCAGGAGCAAATCTGTAGCTAACTATTATCATCGCATTCATTTCGGCCTACACCCAATCGCCCATAGCGTTAGTAGCAATGGTCTTAATAACTAGTGTTAGACAGATATGATTAATTCTGTGTGGATTTCTGACTTTTCCATCATCATAATCGTTGATAGTATATTAGATTGTCTATCTAGGCCCACAGGCTTTATTAGTTCCTTAATGTAGTATTAAACTTTCATACCCTACAGCAAAAGCTAGATAGATCAGTTAAGTAACCGTCTATTATTTCCTGATTCGTTTGACACACGTAGGAAATATCAATTTGTATAGTTGCATTAAATCTACTATGATTTTATTTTTCTATATTTTAATCTCCATCAGCTGTAATAATCACTTTCATCAGCCTATCGTTGTAGTGTCGTATTTAAACGTAAACAAGCCAAGGCCACTGCCCATCGTGTTTGCGCAAGCGGTCATTCACTTGCAGTTACATCTCTTACTGTGTCACTGTGGTAAACCATTTGTATGGACAAAGTAACGCTGAGTTCATCTTTTAAACATGTAATAAAGTCGTTGCGAAGTGTCTGATGGGTGTTTAAATAGGACAGTTTAAGCTTATTTTAAACATTATCATAATAATCATTAGTGTTTTGTCTTCTTAAACTTCTTTGTATAGTTTTTCTTATTTAGCCTTTATCAGGGTATTGGCATTTTTTCTCCAATAAGACATCTCATCCATCATCCATAGTACATCTCATAGAGGATAAACGATTAGAAACTGGTATCCTCGTTTTTGTCTTCATCCACACTGATCCTGGATACGCAATCTATTAGACTGCGGATACCAAACGGCACTACATACATAGTGCTGTTCCCCTTTCGTAAGGATAGCATTGCGTACCACATGAGTTTCTTTGGAAGCCGCAGCACGATCGACCCAGTCTTTGTTGTTGTGGATAACACTAATGGCGACGGTTCATAGGTCGTCTCCGTACGTTTATGTTTTAATGAGACCACCGATGATAAAAGTTGTTTTTGCGGAGTTCTTATTTTTGGCGATGTATAGTTGCACTACCCAACTATCCAGTTTTTTCAAATTAATGGATAGTTGCTTCTATAGTCGAAATTGTTAGTTTACTATTAGTAACTCTTGGTCTTCTTCTTTTCTTTATAATTAGAAAATAATATGAGATCAGATCATATAGAATCGGACCATACCATTAGCAGTTTGCCTACACCCAAACTTGGAAAGTGTAGCTTATCACTACAGAAAGAAACTGCAATTGAAAAATCTCAAAGCCCATTGCGTTACCATAAAATTACTCACGAAAGGGCTAATCAAATTCAGGCGCCGTGATTGGCGGAACCGATTTATCAACAGACGTCACTATTACAACACCTCGAGTTCGGACGACACACATGTTTATACATGCTAATTATGTATTCTAAATCTCCATATAGGGTGTTACGTGCTGTCACGATGCCTCAACTAGTATCGTCCCGTGAATATATTGAGTTCTAAAAATAAACATAGGTACCTACTATGCCGTCATACTGACTTAGGTAACGTAAGTAAGCGGTAGGTACTGAAAAGTTGCTGGCTTGGGAAATAATACTAACAAGCCTATAGCGACTAGTGGCACATGCATGACTTGTGAAGTAATGAGACTTGTATGGACATCTGAATCCTGAGTCTTGCGAAGATAGAGATAATCAATCAAACATAAAGAAAGATCATATTAGCTTGTATAGCGCACATCTTGTGGAAAAACTAAACTTATACGAACGATATACGAGTAAGTTCATCCTTTAAGCAGAAAAACTTTTAAACAAAACTTTTAAAGTGTGGAAAATATAAATATTACGAGCAAAAGTAATATTATTTTACTTCGAGGGATTTTATTATATACTTTATTGAATTTACTCCAGATACGCCAATTAGCCAATTATTAAGCAGTTTAGTAACATAAGCATATATATGCTAATGTTATGCGTTATAGGCTTGCGGTCTGAAGGTCACGAGAATTGAGCTTCAATCTAATTTTAGTCTCTATTATGCCTAGAACTTAGAAGCCATTAAAATGTATATCAAAATTCAGGGTTTCGTCATAAAATGACTAGGTACTTGATTATTCCTCGCAATAGCTAAGTGAAGCTCTGGTCAAACTGAGGCGTGTCCCGCACGGGATACCTGACTAAATCATCAGACTCTACTGGCGTAAATAGTCGCGTGATTTCTTAATCATCTCAAAACAAGCGCGAGCAATTATTTTCCGCGTCCCGCTCGGGAATCACCTCGGTTGAAACATTTCTTTAGTGATCTTCAGCAATAATGAATCGTTGAATGTTAACAATGAAAGAAAGCCACGAACCTGTGCCGACGCAGCTGTGACTGTCAGACAACTAGTCGTGCTTTATTGCAGGGTTGCCAACCGTACGAGGTTCCTCGTACAAATACGAGATTTGTGGTCTTTCGTACGAGGTACGAGGACGCTATCAATCTCGTACAATTATGTACGAGATTTTGATAACATTATGGCCATGCGATTTTTTTTTATGGATTATGTAGCTAGTTGCAAAATGAGCTTTCGCTACTTCACCGGACTCTAGGCCATACGATCATTTGGGTGGGGTTACTTCTGCAAGAACTAGATCAGCTTTTTTTTTCTTCGATTTAGGTGTCTGCGACCATAGGTTGGAAAAAAAACGAAAGGGAATGGAACATAAAGAAACCTCATTTCAATATTCAAAGTTCTCGACAGGGCGCGCTGGAGTTGTCTTTTGGAATAATTTTGAATTTTAAAATATTTTCAATATCAGAAGAGTATTTAAACATTTTTACGTAAACAGAGAAATTATAGATGTTTATAGAAGTTGAAAATCGTAATTATTCATTAAGTGGGAGTTTCATGTAAAGAAAAAAGAATATTTAATGCGCATCATATGAATGGTTTTAGTCAAAAGCTGTGAAAATCTCCTTCCTGAATTATTTTTAACAACTCATTATTGATATTATTAATTTCATGTGTTGCAGATTTCTCGATGATAATAAAACTGTAATTTTATTTGTTTCCATATATTTTTAATTTACGAGAATACACTAAATTATAAACTAAATAATCTATCTGTAAAGTTTCGAACGATTATTTTCATTATTATGGCTGAAAACCCGTCAAACAAAATTGTCGGTAATTCTCAGGGGTATATTGGCCCTTAATAAATTTTAATGTACGAGGTTTGAAAGTCAATATACGAGATTTTCAGCTACACATATACGAGGAATCTTTTTTTTTGGTTGGCAACCCTGCTTTATTGTGTCCTCATCAGTAATTCGCTAGAGCTTAGATGTCGGACACACGATTATTGCAAATTAGTTTGACGTCCTTATGTCACGACAGGCTTCTGTTTTAGAGCAAACATCTGATGTGTCTTAATTAAAATTCTTGCCCGTTCTTCTCCATAGAGATCTACGTTAGGGAATGGGCAACTACAGTACTTTCTCAAGTTATTATGCCTTGTGACTGTGACTGTAGCTTTGCTTTTTTTTTGTATTTTCGACATTCAAAAGTGCCGTAATGGTCTAATTGAAATAAATGATTTGAGTTTGAGTTTGATTTGAGTTGAGTTTGAATGTGCGGATAACGTGTGAACACGATTTGTTTTGTCACACAAGGTAACGTTAGCGAAAACTGCGTCAAAAGTCCACATTTATGACAACACTTTTCGTAATCTTGAAAGTCTACGCACAATTTACCACACTTTTCGTAAGTTTTGGGTATGTACATAAATCATAATATTTCCCCGTTGAATATTTTAATATTCTTCTGATTTTATTAATTGCCAACATCTTTACACCAACTTTGTCCTCAAAAGTTCTCCACTAGAGAAATTAAGCAACAATCAATTTGTACATAAGCCACTCTGCAGCATATTTCTTTAAGGTCAGTGGCTAAACAATTAGCTTTGTTTATATAAAGCCAATATATATACTTAAGGGTGCTTGAGAATAATATTTACTTGGCCCCAATTAACATGGTAAATTGATTTGAGTAAAATATTATGAACGTGTAGGTATTGATTTCATTGGAGTTGTAATCTGATCACGGTATATTTGTTTGTACTATTTTTATTTGATTATTTAGAGGTATGACGTCATAGTTTTGTTCTTCATCCACATCATTCGATTCCTCGTTGAATAATCCATATTAAATATGTTAGTGTATGTAATCTATATCTAATATTTTGTTTAAAATATACAGGTGGAGTTTTACTCGATCCACTTACAGGACAATTTTTTTTAAGAGATCTTTTAAGTAATTAGTAACTGCAATTACAGATTTAGGTGAAGTCTCTTCTGTATCACCTGAGTATAGAGAAATAGAAAAGCCAGAAAGCGTAAAATAAATCGTAAAATTGTAATAGCTCAAGGACGGATGTGTCCATCTGTGGTTCATCTTGATTTTCATAATTATCTTCTAATAGTGAAAATGTAAGTTTGTGCTTTTACGTGAAACGTCTGTCTATCGTGATTGTGAACTCCTCAACCTTTTGGGAAAGTAGATTTTCACATCATGATGTCATTAGCCTTTAGTGCTTGATTGTTCCACTCCTTCCTAAGAGGTATCCTATACTTTTTGGAAAATCCACAGACTAGTATTAATTCATTTGATAATCTTGCATAAGATATCACTATAAGTACATATTTTCATAGTCATATTTTTTTCATCCGGGAATACACACTCCAATTTTAATCTCCATCCATTACAACATTTACATATTTTGCAAATGATAATTTAGTAATCGTATAATCAGTCCCTGCTTCCCAATAAGGCTTATCTTAGGCAGTCGCATGGTACACTCACGTGCTTGAACTTAGTGCGGCTAATCATAGACTTGCATCAGCGTGTGTGTACTAACCCGACCCTTATAGTGGAACTTATGTAAGTAGGTTTGTATTGTGAAGGTTTCATTTTAAGAATAGCTAAAAAGAACAAAACTAATTTGTTTTTAGATATATGTGATGGAATAACATTGGGTACAGAACCGAAGAACTTAAATCAGCAAAACTCGCTTCGAACCTCACTTTAGTTAGGGAATAAAGACGAAGTAAATTATCTGTTTTAAAGATAGACTGAGTAGATCATACCGGAGCGTAAGTGGACCTAAAAATATACGGTATCCTTGATATAATATGATGCATTGATAGCAGAGATTTTTAAGAAAATTATTTTAGGGCCACAACACACAACTTAATAAATGAATGCTCAAACGGTGATTATATTAAAACATCATTGTAACTACTACACACTTTCAATAGATTGACAGAGAAAAGACAATGGTTTAAAAACGTTTAGCAATTAACATATTTTGTTATGAATAGTGCAAGTGTTTAGCACATACTTAAATACAACAAAGTTCATCCCAACCAGACAGGTCTAAAAAACTAGCGGTGTAAAATCAGCGAAATTAAAAAAAAAAACACCGAAATTTGTTGCTTTTTTGTTGCTAATTAGTTGCTAAAAAAATTTTTTTTTAGCTCCAACCGATCGTGAAAAATCGGCTTTAACGCTAACTTTTCATTAAGATAGCGTGGAAATCACTGGATGTGGAATGATCGATCAAACGAATAGCGGTCAATTTGTTGCTAATTTGTTGCTGAAAGATGCTAAAGAAAAAAAAAGAAAATTGTTTTGTTTTTTTTTTCCAATATAAATAATGTCCACGCCAGCTTAACTCTCGAGTTTTCCGTGAAAAAGCTGAATGAAAATTTGTTGCTGCTTTTACTACATCTTGTCCGAGTTCAGAGAGTCAGCAACAAAAAAAAATGGGAAGTCAAGCAAGTTGGAGATCGGTTTACGAAAAAACTGGCCACGCCAGCTTAACTCTCGACTTTTCCGTGGAAAAACTATAGTGAAAAATTGTTGCTGCTCATACTGCAGCTAGTCTGAGTACAAAGAGCCAGCAACAAAATAAAAATCAAAAGTCGGATTAGTTTGGAGATCGGTTTATGAAACAACCGGCCACGCCAGCTTAACTCTCGACTTTTCCGTAAAAAACCTATTGTGAAAATTTGTTGCTGCTCATACTGCAGCTAGTCTGAGTACAAAGAGCCAGCAACAAAATAAAAATCGAAAGTCTGATTAGTTTGGAGATCGGTTTACAAATAAACCGGCCACGCCAGCTTAACTCTCGACTTTTCCGTAGAAAAACTGTAGTAAAAAATTGTTGCTTGCTGCTCATAACTCAGCTTGTTTTAGCATAGAGTCAGCAACAAATTAGAAACAAAAGTTGGATTAGGTTGGAGATCGCTTTACGGAAAAACCGGCCACGCCAGCTTAATTCTCGACTTTTTCGTAGAAAAACTATAGTAAAAATTTGTTGTTGCTCATACTGCAGCTAGTCGTAAGTACACCCGCTTCGCTCATATTGAATATATGCAAGCTCTCTAGGGCTGTCGCGCTCCAGCCGTGCGTAACTGCGTACGTAAGCCGCGTTAATTTTTCGCGCTCTTTCGACTGGTCGCTTGCGTCGCGTACTTACTCGTACTTCGTGTTTGTTAGCTGACTAATTTATTGATCATTAATAATTATTAGTGAAAATGACAAGCCGGATAAGCTGTTGCGTGTATGGATGCTGCTTTTAAATTTAATAGGTACCTACTTAATCGTTATTTTAGAGAAGGCAAGAAATATATGAGACATTATAAAGGGTGTAAAACACCTCTTAACGAAGCCGAAAGGCACGGTCACAATTCCACAAGGTCAAAATTCCAACTTTCTGACAAGTTTTTTTTTTAAATAAGTACCTACTTACAAGTTTTTAATGTAATATTTTTTACTTTTAACACCTCCACGACCCCCGTACTATTCAATACATCCATCAGCACAATGGTTTGAGTGCGTTACATTGAGTACTACCATAAAACATGATTTTTCACCCCAAAAAACAAAGTCGTTTCCCAGCAATAATATAATTTTCGTTAAGTTACTTAGTTTGATGTACTTACAGAATGCTTGGTTGACTGCTACGTCAACCTTAGTCAACCTTCGATCATCGTCGGATGTGAGGTTAGGACACTTTACGGCCATGTGTGTACGGGGTATTCAATGGACAGAATACGACGATCGATACGAAAAACCAATAATCCGAAAAAATACACATTTAATTAATCCGCGAATGGTATTGTATGCTAAAATCGACTAACAAAAATTTTGAGTTATAAAAATAAGTACAATCATCATCTTCTAAAGGTGGGCCCCACTGTAGGGGCACGGCCTGCCCATTCAGGGTGTAAGTATAGCGCTAAAAATCTCCAATTATTCAAGTTACTATAAAACTGCAAAACGAGTTCATTTCATGGCAGCCCCCGACGGATATTCTTGGGTTTTTTATTAAGTTGTTTTTTTTTATTTATTTTATTCTTTTACAATTACTTTTTAACCGTGGTGGGTTTTTCAAAATTTTCAATTTTGCTTTTTTGGCTACTTTATATGCATACCGATCTCCAACTTTTCTTGACTTCCGGTTCTTATTTTGTTGCTGACTCTTTGTAATCAGACTAGATACAGTATGAGTAGCAACAAATGTTCACTATAGTTTTTCCACGGAAAACTCAAGAGTTAAACTGCGTTGACCGGTTTTTTTCTAAACCGATCTCCAAACTAATCCGACTTTCGGTTTCTATTTTGTTGCTGATTTTGTATTCAGACTAGCTACAGTATGAGCAGCAACAAATTTTTACTAAAGATTTTCCAAGAAAAGTCGAAAGTTAGGCTGGCGTGGCCGGTTTTTACGTAAACCGATCTCCAACTTTCTTGACTTCAAGTTTGTATTTTGTTGCTGACTCTCTGAACTAGGACAAGATGTAGTAAAAGCAGCAACAAATTTTTACTATAGATTTTCCACGAAAGTTGAAAGTTAAGCTGGCGTGGCCGGTTTTTACGTAAACCGATCTCCAACTTTCTTGACTTCCAGTTTGTATTTTGTTGCTGACTCTCTGAACTCGGACAAGATGTAGTAAAAGCAGCAACAAATTTTCATTCAGCTTTTTCACGGAAAACTCCAGAGTTAAGCTGGCGTGGACATTATTTATATTGGAAAAAAAAACAATTTTCTTTTTTTTTCTTTAGCTTCTTTCAGCAACAAATTAGCAACAAATTGACCGCTATTCGTTTGATCGATCATTCCACATCCAGTGATTTCCACGCTATCTTAATGAAAAGTTAGCGTTAATGCCGATTTTTCACGATCGGTTGGAGCTAAAAAAAAATTTTTTTTGCAACTAATTAGCAACAAAAAAGCAACAAATTTCGGTGTTTTTTTTTTTAATTTCGCTGATTTTACACCGCCAGTTTTTTAGACCTCAACCAGACGGTTGTAAAACACCACACATACGGCACATGGAACAACCGCAAACAGTCGTAACCCACGCATCCGTGTCGCCGACGAGAGCACACCATTTCAAACAGTTTGTGCAACCCACAGACGGAGACAGGCTCGTAAAAGAGGATTGCGTTGAGGCAAACACCTGTTATACTGAGAAAGATGATGGACCCCTAACAGTACACGGTGAAGATATCTAAATATGCAGTAGGTAATTACAGTTTACAGGACACTATCTACAATTTTATTACTATCTAGATGACTTCACCTTCCACCACCTCCGACAGATAATTGATAGAGCATGATTCCAGTGAAAATATCCAGTCGAAGGTAGGTGGAGAACCAAAGAAGTACACTGTAATCTGTTCAGACTAAGCAAAGCTATACACAAAAAACGAGAGAAATAAACAAACAAGAAAAAATGAGTCAATATAGATATTGAAGATGAAGATGAAGCAAAGTTCCTATTAGCCCAAAATGACATTAGAAAAGAGTGGAGATATATTTACATGCTTGCGAAACGCATTAACACGTCGACACCACGAACTGCCCTAACTAAACACATCTATAGATGACAGCTCTACACGACTAGACATCACCGCACCTTGTAATAAAAATAAAAACAGTATGAAAGCAAATAAAATTTGAACCTAGCATTAGACAATAGAAACGTAAATCTAGACGAATTGCTTTTCTTCATTTGCCTGTCGTTTCTTAACTTTGTTGGGGTCGGCTTTCAGTCTGAATACCACTACTTTATATGGAGCGACTGCCCATAGGACTTCCCCTACCTAGTTTGGTACTGGGCAAAACAATTCCCCGCGGCGCGGTTGTACTTGTTGTTAAACTTTCGGGTTTCTGTGACTGACAACCCGTAACGATAGTCAAAGATCTTTGTTGGCAAATTGTGTTTACAGAAACATTAATAAGTTCATTTACTTTTTCTTTATGTATAGTATACTATAAATATATACTTGCTGTATTGCATTTTGATGTCTTTATGTTAAGAACTGTCAAAATACAGTACATACCTCAACTTGCAAAACCGCTTATTGCTGATTGGTCCATACCACAATGGGCCAAAGGTACAGCAAATGTCAAAGGTAGTGAGTAGTGATCGTATTATAGTCTCTATTGTGTAAAAGATAAGGTTCTCATTGTGAAAGAAAATGTGGTTAATTGAAGCAATAGTAATAAAGAATGGATTTTAGTACCAATAGGAAAATTATCATAAAGTTTTATTAGGAAATAAATACGTGTGTACTGTGTGTAGTTACATATCTCACTTTATGTTACGGTCCCTTTCTATGCCAATCTTTAAAAGTACTTATTTACTTTGTACTGAGTCAGACTTAATAGAAGATGTGCAAAGTCATTTTAACATACAATTAAACTTTTCTTGGACTGCATTAAGGCTAAGACTACAGGAGCTAAATTAGCAACACCAACTGTGGTGGTGCAAACTTCGTTTTAGAAACTGTTAGAATAAAGTTCTAATCAGCTTGCACTACAAAGTGGTTGTTACGTCAGTCACTGCAGGCCGAATAGTGCGAAATGAGTGGTTTTTTTGCGATTTACAAAAAATCTATTGATTGGACTAAAAAAATAAAACACTATCATGCTAATATGTTGCTTGTAGAATTATTTGCCAAAAATCAGAATGATCGCATGTATTTGAGTATGGATTTTACTCGTTAAAAGAATTTTTTAGAGATAAGTTCGTGATTTTTTTATCGAGTAAAATTAGTTGTATTATGTTTTCAAAACACTATCATACTAGCATAAATCCTGAAGAATATCATATATTTTTCTGGTTTTGTTTATTGCAGTGATCATATGCTTTTTTGCATTACAAACTCGCGTTTAGCTCCTGTAGTCCCCTTAATGGGTAGTCAATATTGAAATATCTAATCTGAATTCTGGACTACCCAGAGACCTATTAAGGCAAACATGTAAGCCATTTTCAGTAATCAGTATTACTACTTATAAAATCAATAGAGCTGAAATCTCATATTGATTCATTGGTTATATACATTTCTGGATTTAGGTAACAATTTATTGTTGATCGGCAGCAAAATGTCACAAGCGTAACTCAAACAAAGCTACATGAATAATAAATAAATATTACCTAATATTTCCAAGTTTTTCTCTCCATTTAACAAAATATCCGTAAAGGATGTATAGGTATGTTGCAGCCAATTCGTATAACACGCCGTTTTACATAATGGCACGTCGGATTGAAAAACGCCGCCGTTATGTAATACGGTGTCCTCACGTTCAGCCGGCTTACAAGTCGGCTGAAATGAAGTACGCTGCATTGAATGAGCCCTTCGCGTTCGGCAAAGTGGCGTAATAACGTGCCGCCGTTATACAAACGGGCGCATCGTTGATACGCCACTTTGGAAGTTTTAGTTCCATTTATCGCCGAATTACGTGGCAGGGGGGAGGGCTTAGGGCACGCGATAGTGGCGGTAAGTCCCCTCTTTGAGGAGTGGCTGGAGAGACGCCACGGCGTCCTCACCTTCCACCTGACGCAGGTTCTTACCGGACACGGATGTTTCGGTAAGTTCCTGCACCGAATCGGGCGGGAGGAGACGCCCGGGTGTTTCCATTGCGAGGATCGACCAGACGACACGGTGAAGCACACGGTGGAGGTGTGCCCTGCTTGGGTGGAGCACCGCCGTGTCCTCGAGGTGGCGATCGGCGGCGGCGACCTCTCGCTTCCGGCCCTGGTTCGCGCCATGGTCCGGAGCGAGACGGAATGGGACGCCGTCACCTCCTTCTGCGAAGCAGTCATGCTAGCGAAGGAGGTGGCGGAACGTGAGAGGGAGATATCCTCACGTCCCGGCCACCGCGGAACACGCCCCAGGCGTCGGGGGCCACGTGGTGGCTTCCGGCCACCGTATGCGCGGGCCTGTAGACGGGGAGCTATGGGCTAGCTCGCCGTCCGTCCGTCTCATGACGACAGGCCGTGTCGACGGCGCGTTCGTGTTCCACGGGCGCCTCAAAGAGAGTCAGCAATAGGGAAGGGGCCCGCAAGGGCCGAAGCCTGCCGGGGCTGCGGGACTATTCGATAGAGATATCGTGGCCCCGGAACACAAAGGGCGATGAAGGAACATGGATGGGTTTTAGTCAGTATAAGTCTGACACTCCCTCCTGTGCTCCGCCCAGAGCGGGAGAAGTCATTTGATGATTTCCCATCCTAAAAAAAAAAGGGGGGGGAGGGCTTATTAAGGGGGTTTTTTTATTGTTTTTGCGATAGAACCCACCGTTTTTGCAGATATAAGCAACTTTAGAACCTGCTACGACTCCATGACGCGCGCTCGCTATGCTCGCATTTTAAATTACACACCCACTTTCTGTCACAAATGTCGTCACTCCGCCGGCCTTCGGCCTACGCTCCTAATTCAAAGCAAGACTTTGAGGACAATTTCAGTAGGTTATTTGAAGTATCGGAATTGCTGACAATACGACTAAACGTTGGACGCCGCTTTGTTGAACGTATCGCCACCACAATCCGGCTGAACGTGACGACGCCGTATTACATAACGGCGGCGTTTTTCAATCCGGCGCGCCGTCTTGTGACACGGCGTGTTATACAAATTGGCTGCCACATATAGATGACGAATATTAAGCAAAGCATAAACCATTGCGTAAAGGTATGCACAAACGGATGTACGAATTTAAAAAATTGTCAGCACGAAACGTCAGTGTCACAATTAGTCAGACGTATTGACCACAAAGTGAAAGGGGTGAAACAATTCCTTAATGATTCATCTAGACTTTTATTAAAATTAGTTTAGAAATTCAAATCTATACAAATGTAACAGTTCTGTGACTAACTGCTTATACATTCTAGAAATTTGCAAATTTGATCGAAAGTACCCACATTTTTACACTACACGAGAATATATACAGTCAAGATACACATTACGTCATAAAAATAGACTAAACCTAACCTAGCTCTAAGCTAAAAATGCATTCAACAAGTACTCTAGTCATGTCAATGAAAGTTTATAATAAATTGCCGGAAATAATTAAGAAGGAACAAAAATTTAATTCATTCATTAATAAGTTACAACAAATTTTTATTATATAAATGTTATTATACTATTAGAATATCTAAATGACAAATTTTAAATCAATACACATATATTTTTAATTTTAAGTATTGTTACTTTAGTATTACCAACTAATTAGAAAAATTAAAGCCCTCTTTCGCTCTCCTACTTTGCTGTGCCCTTACAGGGTCCATATTTATGTACCTAGCTTTAAGCCCTCTGTAACATCTTTATTACAATATGGAATGCAAAATAAACAAATATGAAATATGAAAACTAAAACATGGCTTACAATGGGTCAATAGCTTAACAACACAATGATAATTAAAATATTTGGAACAAATGTCAATAGTGTTCATTATAGAAAAGATAGATTGTGTTAGGGGTGACAAATAATATAATTAGATTGAAAGAAAACGGAGTGAATAATAAAGTTACGGCTGACTAAACAGGATTAAAATTTGGAAATGTGAAATTTTGAAATTGCCAATAAAATTATAATTATTCCATTGACACAGATTGTCATGCAACAGTTGCCAGTAGTTACGGAAGCCAACAGTAAAGTGACACGCGCGGGAATCGAACCTGCCCTTCATGCTCGGATAATGTATCATTATATACGATTACTGTAACCCTGATCTCGGGTTACATCTTACATCTTATTTATACAAAATACATACAGTTCATTCGGCTTCATTTTGAAAATAGTTGATAATGTAACCGAAGAATCTAGTAACTGACTCTTCGCCCTTCTAGATCATCATTATAAAAGAGTCATCCAAGTTCATCCATCTTTAAGAGCAGTTCTTGCTAGTTGTAGTGATGTGTATTACTACGCATCTCGCTTTAAGTACCAATATAATGGCTATGTTGAGTTACTACTTAATCAAGGTTTAATTTCAATATAATAAATAGTTTGTCGTTGAACGTTTCCTTATCTCTAACATCTGTAGTATCTGAAGTTGTTTCTAGATGATCAGAATGCGGGTACTTGAATAAAGCTAGAAAATTATAGTCCTTTAGTATTAGTGTATAACGGTATGTTTTTACGATCTTAGCAGGCATGATCTTTATCTGTTCAATTATGTAATGCACCTATTTATTCGGTTCAATTAGGTATGTTTTACGATTTGTTCCTGTCACTCTCTTACTATTAAATCCATAGTGTAAATATCGCGACACACACTTTTACCAAGGATGCAGTACATAATAATTGTAGACCTCAGCACTGAATTTTTTGTCGGTGATACAATAAAAAAATCTGTTGTTCTGTAGACTATAATAGTGACCGAGTGCGTGTATGCATTGCACTTTTGTATGGACTAGCCGATAGCGCTCGGGTAGAACAATGTAAGTTATAGTGAAGAGCGAATTCTCTGACACGCTGTAAATAAATTACAATTAATTTTGCAATTTTCTTCAACCATTAAGAAAACCTTTTTTTTTACATCAATTTCTGTTTGTCTTGTTTTATGAATGAAAAAATGTCTTATGTTGTTAATGTCTTATGTAATGGGTTGCGTTGAATATTGACAAGTGTTACCACTTGTCAATATTCAACCCAACCCATTAACAATTTAGGAATTTGGCACAGATTCCAAAGATGCAGTCAACAAATATCAAGGTTGATATTTTAATTGTATCTGTAGCCCACTGATTGAATTTCGAAGCTCATCTCAACGTCCATATTGAAATTCACTCGTTAATACGAAGGCCACATTGTGTACCATTCGAGTTCAGAAGGCAGACTTGCGAAATAAATGAACTTTTAATATTATAATAACATATATGTTAAGTGACGAGTAAAATGGAAGGTCAATTGATGCGGACATAGTATAATCCCTTGTGGTACTCCAAAAAATCTCTAGAGGTAATATTATTACAAAAATTGGTGATAAAGCTATTGTATATTTTGATTAAAGAACATTCTAGAAGGAATGATTGATGATTTTTATTTATAAACATTTAGTAAGGTTAAAACCAGTTTAAGGTTCAAAGATGCCATTATAATCAAAGTTACATTTTCAAAGTTGTTCGTTTTTTTTTGGCATAACTTTACTCTCCGGTTCGTTTATAAAATGTAAATTCCATGAATCTGCGTAGACCAGTGATTTTCTGATACTATCGTCTCTACAATGTCGAATAACTGTTGTACCTTTCTTTATCTATACAATTTGAAACACTGATTAAAACATGTTATAGAACAATAACATCACCTTGCCATTTCGGATTCAGATCTTATCGGTACAGATCTAACTTTTAAATTATCTGAGTCATCAAATCATCTGTGGTTTTATATTGAGATGATATCAACCACCAATAGTTTGAATACTAGTCGATATATTGTATATCGTAAAAAAAGGATGACAAAAGAAAAAAAAGGAAAATAAAGCCGTAAATCTCAAACGTGAAGGCGGTTAGCTAGTTTCAGCAAAAACTACTAATACGCACTAAATCAGAATTCCTTATTGTCTTGTCTTTAATTATGAATGGAACTCACGTCTAACGAGCTCTAAGCTTGCGCTCATCTCACAAATGTGATTAGAAAGTAGGGAAGTCTGCTAGAAACTACATAAGACTATGTAGACGATTAGCATTACATATCTCTAAAATCTAAGCAGACGTCTTCGTGACGTGAGTTCCTTCTATCTTAGAAAACAAAGAAATGATTCATTAAATTAACGTCAAATTCAACATTTTCCTGTAAACAGCCGGCATCCTTGCAATGTGATCAGCTAGGTCATCTCCATCACTCGTGTCTTGAAACTCGCAACCGATTCGTATGCGCCGGAGCATGGAAGCGCGTGTGTGTTCCGAATTCAAACGAACAGCTGATGTAACGCTTGCATCCAATTCGGACTTATTTACATACCCACGAATTACGACGTTCTAACATATAATTATGAACTTACCTCATTATAATAATATGTCTCCGATACATTCGTTAATTTTTTAATGTAGGAAATGACGGTCCATCTTGTATTTATAACCAACCTGCGAATTAAGCACGGCTTGTTTAAATAAGTGTTTTACGTTAAATATTGGTAAAGAGGCACCTTGGTTGATAGCAAACAGTTATACCTACTGTGACCAGAATTTATTGAAGACTGTTTCTTTACGTGCTGCCGGAACTCAGTTATACTATTGATTTTTTTCTATACATGAAATATGTAAAACGTATGTTTCTAACAGTTTATTTCTCAATTTCAGTGACCGGCTACGAGTCTGACCGCGAAGAGTGGAAGAGCAGCCGATCCCAGTTCTCGACGACGGCCTTCGACAGCCTCGCACGACCGACCAAGATGGCGATGGCGCTGACGCTTCGGAAACCCCAAAGATTGGAGCCAGTACCCCAGTATTACCGAATGCCCAGCGAGAAACCAAAACTAACGCCGATGCCATTTAGACCGAACAACTTCCTACAACGACCCCCGCGGCTGCCACGACCAAACACAGACATGAAGAGGAACCTGTTGAACACAGACCACAGGAAATTTACCTCATTACAAAGTCTGGAATTACCCAAGAAGTTAAGCGAACCGAGGAAACAGCAAATGGACCCTAAGAAGACTAACTACACGAACATTTCACACAGAATAACTGGCTTGACGAATAAGTTAAGAGATTTGGGTAACCCTAGTAACACGATTGGTAGATTTAAGGCCCAGTCTCACGGTGACGTGGCGAATCTGAAGCCAGTGTTGAAGATGAATGGTCACGACGGAGCAAAGAGGTCGGTAGTCAGGACCTGCAGTGCGGAACCACCAAAGAAAGTTACATTCAGCGCTTTTGCTACCGTCCAAGTCGTGTAGATGTTATTACTGATTTTAATGCTAACTGGCCTGATTTCTCTAATTAGCTTTATTAATTTAGTAGCTCTTACTTCGTCATCTAGCGATGCATGGTTGAATTATTCTTAAGAATAAGGGAGAAGCTAAATTAATCAGATTTTAGTTAGATCAGGCAAAGTTAGTCGATTGTATCTAACATATTAATCCAAGGACTGACTGATTTTAAGAATATTATCCAATGTAACAATAGATTGTAGATATCGTCGGTCAAAGTAATTTATAATGTTTAAACAACGAGGAGGTCAGGCCGGGAATTATGTGTAAATATAATTTAACATGGCGTTTCAAGTCATGAACGCGTAATTTAACGTTTATTTTTTCGTAATTATTATCCTCTTCATTTTAATGCTGTTTAAAGATTGCTTGTCTTCCAGTCTCTTCAAGTGAATTAACGGCTTTTGCATCTTCAGTATTTTATGCTTCCTGGATCTTAAATCCCATTCCGCGATTAGAATAATTAAAATATTGTTTTTTTTTTTAACATAAATATATAAGTATTACGAGTATGTATTTAACAATATGTATTACTTAAAATCCCATTAAAATTCTGATAGCATTTGGTTCTGATCTGACAGTTGAGAAAGATAAGTCAAGCCTATATCAGGAGATGTCATAAACATTCGATTACGACAAAATTGACGAAAATTGTAACATCATCAGGTAATCGATTTAATGTTTCGCAAAAAAATTAGGTAATCATTCAATTCTAAAGTTTTGTTTAATTTTATGTTGATGAATGTTGATCGCATTCTGTGAATATTAAATTGACATAATATGTCAAAATATTTATGTCAATGTTGTCGTGATTGGACATTATATTGACTAAGCCTAGGCTTGCGCACATCAAGGCGTGCCGCACCGCAACGCAGAAATCCCACTTCATCACTCTTTAATCTCTCTGGGTAGGCCTCACCGCGCGTTACCTATAGAATTGCGATGCGTTGCGATTGCGACCCGATGCGGCTAATAACGTGCTCTTGCCTGTATAGTAAGTATGCTTACAAGTCAAGTTCCTCCGTTGCGCTGATGTAATGAAATGCCACCAATCTTTGTGTGAGAGATTGCGGTCGGTCAGTTTCACGCAAACCGTGGTTATTCGACAAAAATATTTATTGTTATTTATTTATTCTTTACGAATATATATTATAGACAGTAACGACAATATAGGCTTCAATATTTGTTTTGATCGAGTACGTCTATATTTAGTTCACTGCTTCTTCTAATATATTTCAAGAGTTAGTGAAAATACTATTTTCTGAACGCAAAGCTCGGTTTTCATTTTTACCTACAATTTTTTTGTAATTAATTTTAAATGTAACAAGTTTTTCTTTATGCAGGAGGCAATAGTATCATCTCAATCCATTTTAATATATTTGGTCTTAAACATGAATATATATTATTAATAATCTTTCTCAAATGAACTACCTTGTGACCACTTAGGTAAGTTATAATATACTTAGGTGGGGGTAGGTACTTGATAAATCAACTAGTTTGTTTTTATTCTGCACCTATGGTGTTTTATCCTCATAGAAATGAATATGAGTATTGTCTAAAATTGAGTTTATGCTTAAAATAATTGAGTGATGGAAAATAATTACCTAAGTTATGTGGCATCCTAGTCGTTAAAATTTTGAAATAAAACTATACCTACTATGTAACGGCAAAAAAGGCTTGAAGCTTTTTCTAAAGATTTTCTTTATGTGATTTGATTCGATTTCAATTTTATTGATTTTGATAGTAGGAAGAAGCATATTTGTCAAACTTTGAATAGAAGTTTAATAATATTATGTGTATAGAAAACTATTTTATTTGACTTCCATTATAATGAAATTAAGGTAAGATATCTTAAGTGTGTTTAAATATCTTTAGAATAATTAGACTCATAAAACTTATTACTATTCTTACTTGTAAAATTGTAACTAGGTACTGTAAGTATTACTATATGAATAGAAGTCATAACTAGTTTGGCATAATAATTATTCGCGTAATTATATTTCGAATAAGTTTTGTTTGTATTAATCATTGTGTGTGCATTAATAATAACGCAGTTTGATTTATTTTGTTGTTACTACTTGTTTCTTTAGATTTTGTTTTGAAAAATAATAAAATGTTTGTTTATCAAAAATAATTTTATGTTTTTATTCATTCCCCGGCTAAAATCAGACACCCGTAAGTAATAGGTAATATCATAATTGAAAACATTCCAATGCCTTACCTGGTAGAGTAAACTAGAACGAGTTATGATTCCCTACCGAGCTACAGAGTATAAAATATTTTTCAATACACTTCCTCGAAAACGGGTCCTTATCGCACTACGATTAGGTTCAACATGCCATGTATTTCACACACGTGGATTGTATTCATTTTCCATCACCGCGTGCTGTGCCGCGTGCAGAAAGGAGCCAATTTCGCACGCGGCACAGCACGCGGGTGTTGGAAAATTGCCTCAGATAAAACTATACCTATACTTAGTACAAATTGGTGTAATGTCAGTGGTGATTGTTTTTTTTTATTTTTTATTTTATTTCTTCAAACGTGTATTGAAAAACGTCGTTTGATACACGTGGACATTTGTTATTGCTTTCGAGGCGGAATTAACTCCCGAGCCGTACACTTGTATCAAAATGTGCTATTTCCTAAGAAAATAGATTATATATATTTATTCAGATAGATCTAAATAATAACTCTACCTAGTTTCCACTTTTTTCGCCGAGAATTAACATATACCCTCCGTCTGAGAGACACGACACGTCAGTTAATGAGCTTCAGAACTATTTAACACACCAGCTGGCCTAGCCAAGTTACAAACGATTCGTATCGATTCTCTTTCTACAATCGTAAACGTAAAGTCACGTAGTCAAAACAAACGAATATAAACTTTCGTAGACAAGTTTACATCGATCAAGATGATAGAATAAAATGTATTCGTTACTACAATCGTGATCCCTACATCCCATATAAATCGTAGCCAACTTACAGTTTTGACTAAACTTTAAAATTTCCATTCATTTGTTTTGACCACGTGACTTAACGATGATAGATGTCATTCCCATACATTTGGTTAGTTTTCTATAGCGTTAACGATTGTAGATTGTCAACTTGGATAAGCCTACAGCAGGCCTAGCCAAGTTACAAACGATTCGTATCGATTATCTTTATACAATCGTAAACGTTAAGTCACGTGGTCAAAACAAACGAATATAAACTTTCGTAGACATGTTTACATCGATCAAGATGATAGAATGAAATGTATTCGTTTCTACAATCGTGATCCCTACATCCCATATAAATCGTAGCCATCTTACAGTTTTGACTAAACTTTCAAATTTCCATTCGTTTGTTTTGACCACGTGACTTAACGATGATAGATGTCATTCCCATACATTTGGTTAGTTTTCTATTAGCGTTAACGATTGTAGATTGTCAACTTGGCTAAGCCTACAGGAATCCAGACTCAAACTTGTAGGTACTCAACTCACAATATCTAACATTACATAACACTCTAGCAGACATAATAAAAGCATAAAAAACATCTCATTTACATCCAAATAGGTATTATCTCAAAACATAAACAATGACATAATTGTGTGATTAACAGCACTTTATTCACATTTATTTAGACAAGTTATCATTTTAGAGGACCAATGTCAGGGTTATCAACATTTTTATCGACAGCCATTAATCTTGAGCACCAAATGGTCATTTTTATTTGCACTGAGAGAACTCTTAGCCTCTGTCCTTTCCTTTTGTATGGGATATGAAAGAGAGGTGCATAGATTGGTTCACGTAAGACCGATTGTGTGTAAAATCATATTCGTGTAATACGATTTTCATGAAGTTCAGAACTCAGTGTTGTTGAAGCAGCCGCGTAAAAAGGTAGGTTTTGATCATAATTATTTCACGACATAGTGTAGGTACCCAGATAGCATGTGAATGCTAATTTGTAGATATTGATACAAAGACTAGACTAGAAGTTAGCATGCATCTACATGCTAACTTCTAGTCTACTTGTACCTACCTACTGACACTTCGTTGATCAAAACTCAAATCAATCAAATCTCATCTACATTAATATTATAAAGAGGAAAGATTTGTATTTTTGTGTGTATGTTTATAATAAAAAAAAACTCAAAAACTACTGCGCCGATTTCAAAAATTCTTTCACCATTAGAAAGCCACGTCTTTACTGAGTAACATAGGCTGTATTTTATCCCCGTACTCCCACGGGAACGGGAACTACGCGGGTGAAACCGCGTGACGTCCGCTAGTAAATAATATAATGACAATAATTCACCTATAGTATCGGTCTTCATAATGGGTCCCCATCATAAATAAGTTCGGCAATTTCCATAGATTCAGTAGAAATATTATAGATATTTGTGTTTACTTTTGAGTTATAAAACTCATGGTCACCTAACAGAATTAATCTAGACTTCCAATGTAGTCTCAGTTACTCTAAAGTAAGTAGTCTTTTTTTTTTGTAATTACAAAATCCCACATTTTATTAAATTTTACGTAAAATTATAATACAGACTTAATATGCTTATTTTCTTTTTTCCTGTGGCAGTCACCATGTCCCTGGTAGCACAAGCGTTTGAGGCGAGCAAGATCGTGCCGGATGTCATCCCGACTCCCCCCACCGTCAACATTGAGGTAAGACCTGAGATGTCCAGTGTTCCGGAGTTATAATAATAATAATAATACTTTATTGATACAAATCCTTACAATATGCTTAATATCTAGCTAAAGTTCACAATTGTTAAGGCGTACAAAAGCTGAAACCCTGACTCCTAAACTAGGGAAACCTGTGACTTAGGAGTCAGTGTTCTACTGCCACTTGGATACTTTTATGTACGGACGGCTGCATTAATTCTTTACCTCTTTTATTGAATGTCTTAATGCTTGACGGCAGCTGTCTGTACTACCGTACCGTACAAAAGTATTGCAATCTATGAAAAACTGGTAGGTAACTGGACTTTTGTACTTTTACTTTTTTGGACTTTTGTTTTGTGACTTTTGTTTTTGTACGTAAAGATCTCTATCTAATAGGTTGGTTCATCTGAGTGGGATGCTTTCAGTAAGACCCTTAGGTCCGATCCTTAGGTCTAGTAAAGGGTTGCTACGTGTTGACTCTTCCAATTAATACAATTTTATGTAATTGGTATGGCTAGAGACTGGATTTGTGGTCGGTTAAAACATACCTATAAATGTAAGTTGGTAAATAAATCTAGTAGGTGTAAGTATCGTTGTGATAAATGAATTAAAATAACGAGACGCATGTTATCGAACAAATAGATCGTAGACGAGATGATATGTAATAATGTTGATTATTTCATACAAATTATGTCTTATCACTAGAAAAATGCGTTAACATGCATTAATTAATTAGGAATCAATCATTCATTCATTATGATAACATATAATAAATCAATCAATTACAATCTAATAATTATTAACAACAAATCCTAAAGACTCACTATTTCTCATGATAGACATGTCTTAACCGCGATACGAGAACGATGAAACAGGACAAAAATATTTAGAAAACGATGATGAATGTCCAGCGATATTTATTTATTTAATGCGGTACATGATTCTACGGGTGAGAGTATCCAATGTCCGGTGAACCATTATATATCAGCCCATAAATGCTGTACCTACCTATCCTACCTACATACATATTGTGGATAGTAATTAGGTACTGTAATAAATGCAGAATAACAGAGATATCTACAAAAATGCATAGGTACAAGTGAATTCATTGATTAGCTGCGAGCAGAAGGTCGAATGTTATGCAGGCACAACCTACTATTATTGTACAGTCGCTAGATTGTGTTCAAATCGTACGGTTAAACTCGATAACATGCCTGTATTTAATGAGTAGACTCGAAAAATGGTGGTATGGGTGGAATTTGTACTATAGAGAATTAATAACACTGGCGGGTATTTATACAGGTGGTATAAGGATACCTAGTACTCACGGTTAGGGTTAGTGTGCTTCTTCATTCATTTAAGCGCGGAGCAAACGATGGTCCATTTTTTTGTCAGCCAGGCAGACATTATCACTCCGGCTCACTCAGACCATTGGATACCGCTTTGCTTTTCATCAATTGGTTGGTCCGTGGATTGTGAAAAATTCTCCGCAGCCAAATTATTCATCAACTCCACCTAATTGACCGATCCTTGCTGTGTGTAATCCGAACTGGATCAGAGTCCGGAGTGCTACTAATAAAACCCAATAACAATTTCAAATGCCAGGATCCCTAGCCTCTGCCTAGACCAGAAATGAACTGGATTTGGTTTATATCATTCTTCGCCCTCCATGCTAACCCCCACTTCATCTAATATTTTAATATTTCCAGTTGAAGTACCCCAGCGGCGTGGTCGCGTCTCAGGGCAATGAGCTGACTCCAACGCAGGTGAAGGAACAGCCCAGCGTGTCCTTCAACGCTGACCCCAACAGCTTCTACACGCTCATCTTCACAGGTTAGTAGCAGAACCTTTGTAGCTTCAGATAAGTTATTGTTACCAATTATATGGACGTCTTTCAAGGCAGCGAAACAGAAAATGCCAGTTCTTCAAACGTCTACAGGTAGCGAATATAAGACAAGACAAGGGTTGGTCACACCGAGACACACGAGTCTATCTATCACTGTTATACCTATGTATTTAAATCACTTGTTTTTTATTTTTATGTTACCACAACCAGAATGTGGCCGATGCGGTTTGTGGGAAATAAACCGTGTTGATTTATATTTGCCACTAGTTCCCACTACCATCATACTATTCTCCGCCCCTCAGACCCCGACAACTACGACGGCCCCGAGCCCGTGTACCGCGAGTGGCACCACTGGCTGGTGGTCAACATCCCCGGCAGTGACGTCAGCAAGGGGGACGTGCTCTCAGGCTACATCGGCTCCGGCCCCCCAGAGGGCACCGGTATCCACCGATACGTGTACATCGTCTACAAACAGCCTGGCAAGCTCAGCTTCGATGAGAAGGTCTTGACTAACAAGTGAGTGTCTGTTTGTTTTTCGTATCAACACCTGTTTCCTCGAAGAGTTAAGCAGAAGTCTCAAACAAAAGT
The DNA here is from genome assembly GCA_963853795.1 of Xestia rhomboidea. Classification (NCBI taxonomy): domain Eukaryota; kingdom Metazoa; phylum Arthropoda; class Insecta; order Lepidoptera; family Noctuidae; genus Xestia; species Xestia rhomboidea. Next base: position 4,273,175 of record OY970776.1, on the reverse strand, counting down.
TTGAATCCACCAATTTTTAAAAATAAAAAAGGTGACATGACTACACAGACATAGACCTCATTAAACACACATATTTCTGTTATCAGATCCATCAATGGTCGTGCCGCCTTCTCAACCAAGAAGTTCGCAGAGAAGTACAACCTTGGAGCGCCTGTCGCCGGCAACTTCTACCGCGCACAGTTCGACGACTATGTGCCGCTCTTGTACAAGAGTTTAGGCGTTTAAATCTTGGTAGTAATGTCGTGTAAATAGTAATTGTTTTGTAAGTAAACTTGTGTTTAATGTATGAGGAGTTTCATTATACTATCAAAAATAGGTAAAATTGTTGTGTTACCTTAGCCCAATCGTCGAACAAAACTAGGTAACATAAGAAGTAAGAAAATCAGTCCGTTTATACAAGCTCCTGCTTTTTTATGGCAGCCTGCTACTTCATAGGCACGAGTGGTTTTTTAGCTATAAGCTAACATGTTATCATTACACTTCAAGTGTAAAGCACAACTTAACGAAAAGAACAGAACCAAATTGGCCCAACCGTACTATAGTGGTTACTATAGTACGGTTGGGCCAATTTGGTTCTGTTCTGTTATATTCTTAATAGTCCGAGTAAGGTTTTTTTAAGGTTTTTGGACAAGACACCGTATTTCGGGTCAGCTAGTAGACATGCCAGAAGAATTCCTAAAACGCGTGATCGCGGTTATCCTTGCTCCTAGATCCTTATCTACCTAAGTACTCGTACGTACAGTCGTGGTCTTTTCCGCCTGATCAGTTTTTTTTTTCGCTTAAAGTTGGCCTATTAGGATAACGTCAACTTTGGCGCGCAAAATAACAATAACTCGGTATCTTTTCATTCATTATTTCTATACAAAGTCAACGGGGCGGCGCTAGAGAGCGTTTCTATGTTGTAAGTGCAAGCAAAATTTATCTTAGTGGTGATCAGGCGGGAGTGTCCTCGATAGTACATTTAAGTGATTTTTATGAGACTATTGTTTGTTCCAATATAAATAGACTGGTGATTTTGTTGTTTTGAAGCACAACAGAAACCACAAGAACATTTGTGGTTTATACCATTACCGAAGGAAGGGCAAGGAATGTGGTAAATAAATGAACACGCCAATGCGTTAATTTATTAAGGAACTGTCCATTTATTTTCGAAAAATCTCTATTTTACATACATAATCTAGGAGTCAGTGCCCTTAGATTTTTCAGTGGGATTCTGAATCTACTTTATATTGCAGGTTCCAGGTACTTATATACATATGAATCAATGACTTAGCGTTTTTTAGCGTGTACCTATCTAGATGTAAAACGCGATTTTGTGGTATTAAGGGTGTGTGTTGTGCAGTTGTGGAATACATATACACTCAGCCGCCTTTTCAGGTAGCAGAACGCCCCCTGGTACTATCCGTACCATACACCTTTTGCTTCGTCTACACACCTATGACGCAGATGTAAATTGACCGTAATAGTTTAATTAGTGTGTCTGAATGGCACATTATCGGGTTTAGTTTAACTTAAATACAAATAAAAAGAATATTAATACTTGCGATGGCAAAATGAATACATAGCCAATTTCTATTCATATATCGTATTGTGTACAATCCGACTAATATGAAAGGGTGTGCCATCAAACTGAACAAATGTCTCCATGAGACAATATCGTAACAAAATCTCTACTACCAACTCGACCGAAATGTATGGGACAAGGGACAACTGATTATTTTCCCATGTCTCATGGAGAAAGTTGTTCAGTTTGATGGTTTGTAGCACACATTTTATATACATTTCTGTAACACTGTACTGTTCTTTCTGTTTCTATAACTGTACGTACAGTAAACTGTAGCAATAAGAAAGAAATGACTTGAAATGGGAAATTTGGTTCCTACTTGCACCGAGAAAATGAAACTTTTCATTAAATTCAAATCATTTTATTGAGAATCCATACAAAAGATTTTAACGCATCTCTTGAAAAAGTTACCTAATAATTATACTTACATTGTACGTATTAAATGTATCGGTCATCAGGTTTTTACCATCGGGTATTAGGGTAAAAACTAACGAGTTAACGACCCTTATATTATTGTAAAATGACACACGGTCGGATTTTCAGCGCTCGCCGCAGCTTCGAGAATAATTGGCGAGACGACAAAAAAAACTAATTAGTCCGTCACTTATTATCAAAAAATATTTGACCCGTGTTTTTTCTTTTGTTACGTAAACCAAAATTAACGAAGATACGATGCTTTTAAAATTCTCAATACGTCACGCCATGGTATAATTTTTAGCTAGTTATGACGTCACAAGCCCCCACTCCCGAGTTTTGATGCGTTTTATCTTTGTTAATATTCATTGATTTACAAAAACAAAAAATACGTGTCCATAAATTTCCAATACTATAACTGACGGACTAAATAGATTTGCAATTTTTTTATGCTGTCGTCATGCCTATTGGTAAATCCAAAATCTAACTGGTATACATGAAATATGCTCGAGAAGGCTAAAACTAGTACTTACTCGTATAATAATAAAATATAGTTAAACTCCAACGAAGTAAAGCATCAACTTCGTTAGTGTTAAAACCAACCAAAACTTTTAATTATTAGATATGCCGTCAAAGTATTTGGAAAATGTCCAAACTGAAGTAGTACAGTGAGTAGTCGTTACAGGTAGCCAATGTAAGACACTTCCGGGCCCCCGGTCCGTAACCAGTCTTGCCAAGGGGTATCGTGTTACCCAGTAGGTACTAACTGGGTTGTGAAGGTCACCTAGACAGTCGCTCCATGTAAAATACTGGTTTTCAGCTGCATCCGGATAGACCGGAAGCCGACCCAAATATAGTTTAAAAAAGGCAAAAAGGCTAAGCAAATGATGATGATGACTGATAAGAGAGGGCTTACAATTGCCACGTGAAAAGATTTTTACGATCTTCAGTGTGATCTACCGAGATTATTAGTATTCTAATGTCAACGAAAGTGAAACGTAGGACGTATTGTAAAATTTTAAATATTGAATACCAACATCATAACACTCGTAAGAACGACTATATTTCTCGCTTTTATCTTGCTTGCGTCGTTGGCGACGCTGGGGCGGTTGCGGGCACCGAGCTGTTCGTACAGAATGGGCACATAGTCGTCCCACTGCGCATAGTAGAAGTTACCCGCGATCGGGTTGCCCAAGTTGTGCTTCCACGCGAATTTCCTAACCGAAAAGTGTGCGCGGTTGGCCATCGACCTGGGAAGGGAAGTAGATATTATGTAGTAGATTCGAAAAGGCACCCTGAAACAATAAGAGGACAAAGGGCACACCTCGTATATCGTGTATGCTTGTTAGCTATACGTGCTTTCATTCAACTGTCATAGCGTTCCTTGCCGAATACTCTGCGGCGAGATGGCGCTAAGTGTTTTGTGCTGACGCCATTTGGTCGCAATTTCATTTAGGAAATTTCGGCAAGTGATAAGCAGTGCCCTCTCGCAGCGGATCTTTTAGGAAACAACTCCAAAAAGTAAACCGCTGGTCGTACTTCGCTCCAACAGATATCTTCATTTTTAATCCAATCATAAAGGTACATAATAGGAAATCTTTGTGAATAGCTCTTAATACTTAACATAACTACGTTACCTTCATCCAGAATAAACTACTGACCTGTTCGTAAGTCTAGGTTCATCAAACACAATTCTGTCAGGGTCAGGCTGCTCGTAGACTATGAACACATATCTGTGTGGGCCGGTATCCTCGGCGGGGCCCGCACCAACGTACTCGGCGATAGTGTCCCCAGCACCGACATTGTCGCCGGGAACGTTCACAACAAGCCAGTGTAGCCACTCGCGTAACGTCGGCTTTTCGCGGGAAGGTGCATCGGGATCTGGATTTAAAAATATAATGAGTACATATAATATTTAGAGCACGCTCCGGTTGCCAGGTGGTCGGTTCCGGGAATAGAAAAGGTTTTACATACGGGCACGTCAGTGGCAACACTTTGACCTTGAGCTCGCCATGCGTAGTTTAGAGCTTCAACAGAATAGACGGCCAGCTCATACTGGTTTTGTTACGACAAATATGAGGCCTACTGTGCCTCTTTTTAGGACATATCGTAAGTACTGCCGCGCCGTGCATATACTAAGTCCGAGCACATGAGTTAGGGGCCTGGTGAGCAAAACATCTATATGATTTGCTCCTGTGGCAGACTTTATTAATAGCGATAATTGTACCATAAGCAATTAGGACCGCGTCTGCCACCATGGTAGCGCTGCGTTGCCAATTGACAGCGCCTTAAAAATTATTTGCTCGTGTCTGCCTCTAACGCTGATTTGATTGATTTTGATTCAGTTTGATTCAGTATTTTCATCACCGACTTCTGAAGCTAAAGTAATTTTTAACTTTTTTGTGTTTTTGAAGTCAGTTTTATTTTTTGCAAAAAAACGTTTTTTTTTTTATTTTTCCATTTTTAGTTGTAATATCCCATACAAATATTTGATATGCATTTATTTTACATTGTTAAACATGTCATGGTAATAGGCTTACCACCAATAAACGTAACTGTCGAAATCTGGGTGTATTGTACACATCTGCGTACCCCCCTCAGAGCATACAAAAATGATGTTGAATAAACAATAAACATCCAAGCGATTGCAGCAATCACGACAGATTTGCCGTCTATTTTTTAAGAGTTACATTGTATATTTCCGAAGATCAGCATCAGATCTTCACCAAATGGGAACACTTCAGGAGTACTTATACTCTTTCAAATAAAAAAGAATTTTGAGAATCGGTCCACAAACGGGGGAGAAATCGGTGAACATACATTAATTATTTTTTTTTTAAATAAGACGAATTGAAAACGTCATTGGAAGTCGGTTAAAATCAGTGAGTAAAATGTCTGCAAATTTTTTTTTTCATATTCACCCCTGAATACGAAAAAAAACCCCCGTCCTAATGTACCAATGCACCCACGAGCCTCTAGAGACGAGCAAATGATTTAGTACCAAGAGCTTTTTTTATATTTTTACAACTACCTCCTGTGATAACGCAGAGCCCTGGATGTCTGCCTCATAGATTTTCTTCGTTTTCAAAACGGCAAATAACGATTACGATTTTTTTTACAAATTTAAGTTTTGAACTAAAAACGTAGCAACGTAACCTTAACTCATCAAAAAATCGATTCGTATTGATCCGAACTTTAATCTCTATCAATACGAAATACGAGCAAATCATATACTGAAATGCTCGCCAGCTCCCTATCTATACCTACAACAAGTACCTATATATATATATAGGTACTTGTTGTCACCCTCATTGCGATATTTTTTTGTTCTACACCATACCTGGGAACCTTCTAGTTACTGAGATATTGGGGGTCAAAGTTCCAATTTTTTTACAAGTTTTTAGTGTAAGATTTTTACTTTAAACACCTCTACGACCCCGTACTATTTAATCCATCCATCAGCACAATGTTTTAAGTGCGTAACATTGAGTTCTACTACAAAACATGATTTTTCACCCCAAAAAAAAAGTCGTTTCCCAGCAATAATTTTTGCGTAAAGTTACTTAGTTTAATGTACAGAATGCTTGGTTGACGGCTTCGTGATGAAGTTGTTTACACCCTGTATTACATGTTACTTAGTACGTTTACAGATAGAGATATTCCCGACTCTATCTTGCATTTGTAGTGTGACAGTGACAGGACTATCGCTTAGCCCAAGTAAACGCTGCGCGCTGAGTAAATTTTAATATATTGGTAGGTCATTGTCACATTACTAATATATTAAAATTTACCTAGACCTTGAAGTTTAATTAGGTGCAAGGAGCACAAGTGACATTAAATCTAGAGTAGAGTAGAGTAGGGACTCCATTTTCCGCACTTAGACTCTTAATCGGTCCGTTGTGCGTAGGTGTCCTGGCTAAGTTAGCCAGCCTAGCTCCGCCCAGAAGCACAGAAGTTTCCTGGGAGCTTCACAGGCTTCGCGGAGCGACCCCACCGTTCCGAGGATTTGTTTGCGTTGGGTAGCCACTGCCTCGCATTCCAGGATTACGTGGGCAGCCGATTCTTCGGCGTCAAAGCAGCCCCTGCAGAGTGGGCTGTCCGTGGCGCCTATGTTGAAAATATGTTTGTTTAGGGGACAATGGCCCGTTATTGTCCCTATTATTATTCTGAGGTTATTTCTACTTAGGCTGAGCAGTCGTCATTCGACATTCAATCTAAGGGTCGGCTGTAAGGCAGTTCCCTAAACCTGCACATGCCACATGCACCTATAGGGTAACTGAAGAGTAACAACTCGTCACAATACTAACCAGTCATCAGGAAGGTGTAAAACTTGTGAGGGGTGACATCCCATGTCACCCTGGGAGGATTTTTAGCTTGGGTAGGAGTCAAAATGTCGCCTACGCTCAGTGCAGCACTCGAGGCGTAATTCACCTGAAGTAAAATTGGAAAAGAAATATATCCAAACTGGTAAATATTAAGCAAATACTCAGTAAATTAAAACAGAAGAAAAAATAAAATTCTTGTATCCTATTGCAAAAAGCTCTTGATCACCTCTGACATTTAAACTTTATAGGTGAAAAGAGTGTGCTTCATAGGTATGAAGCACACTCTTTTCACCTACAGTAGACAGTAGAACGTGTAAAGTTTTAAACCTGTCTATAGGTATAGACAGGTTTAAAACTTTAATTCAATTGAACAAATTCAACGTTCTAAATGCCAACATCACGACTGTAATCCCCGATGGGTTAAGCAGAGGTGTCCCTAATAGTATACCCAAATTTCGCCAGTTATGTTAAGTCCCATGTAATAGGGGGCAAGCCTATTGCCATCAACCGGGAACATATTAAGATCCCGTGGTTGCTACTGAGAAATTCCTGATGGAAAAACCCAACAACACTTTGCCCGGCCCGGGAATCGAACCCACGGCCTCATGCTCAGCAGTCGCGTTTGCGACCACTGGACTAACGAGGCAGTCCATTTAACTCTTCAGTTCAAATCAATAATAGATATATATTTCATCCAAAACATATGCTTTCAACAGGTATAAAATTAATCAGCGTACATACTTCCCAAAACCTACAATGACTTTGGGAAATGTGAGATTTTTTTTGTGGGTTGGTACATTTCGGCAGAACTACGATCAATTCAAAATTTTTGGGTTCTCAAATGAACCACCGATATCGTAGGTTATCCTCTCGAGCGCTTTGTTCTAATTATCTTTATGCGCTATCTTTGCTATCTCTTGGATATTTATATGCTTTTATGCCTCTTAGTGTGCACTTTGTTATCTGTCTGGCTAAACATTATAAATAAAAGAATTTTAAGTTCTGCATAAATATAGATCTACATACATGTTTATGGCTATCCATTGTACGGCATTAAATATAATAAAGCATAGTGTATGTTAGGATTAAAGATTGAAGACGCTTTACTTAACGCCCGACTGATAACTTAAATCCTGGTATTTATAGGGCCTGGTGTTTCTCAATCTCGCTGGATCCAGGTATTTGAGGGATCCCACAGGGTTCTGCATCCTGATGCCCTTAAATATTCATCTTAAAGACACAATCTCAGTATTACCCCCGCAATCTGACGAATTCACACCACACCCACGATCAGTGTATTCCCGCTGACCCCACTGCTTTGCCCCACTGGTGGTGCCAACGGGAAAAATCAAAACCATCGTTTCGTTGGCCCCACTACCCTGCCCGACTACCTTGAGATCAAGACCACCCATCGTTTCTTCGATCTTTTCTTACTCTTTATAAAAAAAAACTACTTTTTGGCAGCGGCTTCGCTCGCATTATACTCGGAAATTATCGCTAGTTTTACTATGAAAAAATGATAACTTACAGACATAAGCCCAGACGGCACGACTTCTAACACATCGGGAATAATCTTACTTTGTGAAAAAGCCATCTTTTCACGTGCTCCATAGTTCTGAGCTATTACAAAACTATTCACGAAAGCAACAGCGACTAAGAAACACAACCGACTCATCTTGATAGCCACACGTTTATGAAAAACTAGGCTGCTTTAATCTTTAAATTATCTGATTCTTTGTAAACCTATACCTATATATTTAATTTTTTTACAATTGTTTTTTTTTTGTGATAATGACATAAGCTAAGATAAGTTACTTTGTGTTATTTATTTCATCACCTCTGCTCCCAAAATAGTAAAGGAAAACATCGTGACTATCAAAATCATCATCATCTGATGATCAAAATTATCGTTGTAGATTCATGGTCAAGGACTAAGAAACAAGACTCGTAGTACAGTACGGAGTATACAAGAAGCCAGCCTAAGTTGAAGCCTGAAGTTTCTTGATAGTGTGTAGGTATACGGTTGCATGTTTTTACTCTGTTTAACCATACGTTTATAGAATCTAAACAAGAACATGTCGATCACATGCATCGTAAGAAGCCTCTAGGGTGGCAAGGAGAAAGGGTGCGTGGGTTGTAACGATCTTACACAAGATTTGTAAAAACATGACATTGATTTTGAGAGAAATTAAGTGTATTCAACATTTTTAATAGTTACCTACTTTGAAGCAGTTTTACTAAACACCCGTCGCATAGGTTTCTTATCAATAATATCATAAAAATTACGTTCAGCAGTCTACGCTTAAATGCCAAGTTGCTCGTACAGGATGGGCACGTATTCGTCCCACTCGGCCTGGTAGAAGTTGCCGGCGATCGGGTCGCCCAAGTTGTACTTTTCAGCGAAATTGTTAATCGAGAAAAGTTCACGGTTTTCCGCTGACCTGAAAAGAGTTGATTATCTGTACTGAATGTGTGACGTGTTTGTGAGTATTTGATTATTTGACGTATTCAGATAAGGTAACATTGGAACTCTAAGGGGATAGCGGAAGATATGAAGATTAAAATAAAACTAAGGGTTCAACTTAGACAGGCCACTTAATGCACTGACCTGTTAGTTAGTCTAGGTTCATCAAACTCTAGTTTGGAAGGTTGCTGGTACACTAGAAACACATATCTGTGCAGGTCGCTGTATCTAGAGGGTCCGGCGCCGACATACTCAGCGATAGTCTCCCCCGAATCGACGTCTGTGCCAGGAATATTGCAAACTATCCAGTGTAACCATTTGCGTGACGTCGGCGACTCGCGGGAAGGCGCATCGGGGTCTGAAATATTAATTTCACATTCAGCTTGCTTGGAAAATACATTTACAATGTAATTGTCTTATTGGTCAAGGGAGACAAGGAATCTTTTAGATCAGGGAGTAAGAAGGTACCTACTAAACACGTTGCAATAAGGATAAGTTTAGGGTAAACACTCGACATAAAACTGATGAACCATCGATCGCTACAGTGTAGGTACGTACAGCTTGTCAGGCTCAGGTACTACCATCACCGCAATGGCAGGTACTATGTATGATGGTATGTTCACCTCTCTTGGACTGAGAACGTTGCCTTCACCTCTTCTCTGGAGGGTAACGAAAGGGTAAATACTCGAGGCGATACTAACCAGCCATCGCTACTGTGTAAAACTGTTCAGGGGAGGCATCCCACGAGACGGAAGGGATGTCTTTCACCTCTGTTGGAGTCAGCACATTTCCTTCCTGAACTACCGCGCCGCTGGGATGCAGGACCTGCATTAATTGTTGATTATGATTTAGGAATAGAACCGAAGTCGTGTAGTCAGAATCGCCCCGTCGCATATTTGAATTTTCTTCAAAGCAGTGCATAACACTGTTATCCTATATGGGTAGACGACGGACGCTTAAAACCTGGCCCAGTACGTGTCGGAACACGCACAGTGAAGACTTCCATATTTATAGCTAATTATGTTAAATTTATTTAGTTCCTATAACTACATACATAAACACACGCCTTTTCCCGTGGGGTAGACAGAAACCACAGAACACCACCTGCTACGATACTTAGTTCCATACATACCTACACCTTTCGCCTTGTCCATATTCATACTATAATATAAATAGATAATATAGGTAAATATATAAACGATATACCTACCTAGACATGACTTTATTATAACTTACAGTCAAATACCCTGCAGGTACAACGGATAATACATCTGGTATTATTTCATGTTCTAAATAGGCCGAACTGGACACCCCTTGACTAGCCACATAACTATTTACACACGTAATTAGAACTAAGAGACACAACCGGCTCATCTTGATACTCAAATGTTTATCGCTACAAAACTCAAGCTGTTGGTTCACCTGCAGGTACCTATTTGATTTTTTTATACTAAATTATCTTTTTTGGTGATAAAGAAATGACAAACTGATAGGTACTGATATTGAATATTGTAATAATCAAAAAAGATAATTGATATATCATGGGAATACCTAATGCAAAAGTATTGCTGTCTGTCTGTCAGTTTTCTTCGCTCTATAAACTGATCAATTAATAATGATGATGATAAATCTATGATTTGAATTCAGAGTAGGGGGCATCATCATCATCTTCCGTCCCTTGTCCTATTCCACTTGGGGTAGGCGCAACACTTTTTCTTCTTCCATTGTTCCCTGTCAGCCATCACGAACTTGCATAGGTACTTACGGGTAGGTAGGTAATTGCAAAAAGGTCATGGGCAGAGCGAAGTCTAGATTAGATAAGCGACTTCTGTGATCATACATCATATCTGTCGTATATGACAGGTCGAAAATTCGGGTGCAAATTCAGTTTCACAATTTTAGAGATAATTGCATCCGAATCTGCAATGACTCTCAATTCTTTTCACGTGTCTGTACCTAAATGTTAAATGAAATGGAAAAATCTGTTATTAAAACTGCCTCGTAATTGCAAACGCAGTTAGGTACCTACATACCTACCTAATCGTCATTTTTGGGATTTTCGCTTTTTTGGAAAAATTTCATCTCAAGGGGCTGCTAAATCTACAACATGTTACATAATTAACGCACACCCTCAGACACCCCAATTAGTTTATTATGTTATAATCATAATACATGCACTGAATTTTTAATTAAACATGTCTAGACAATGATTATTTAATAAATTAGTTTTCCTAATTCCGGAAGAATGTTGTAGTCACAGTACAAACCAACGAACGCACACAGTCGCATACGTAGGTCTCATACCTACGTATGCGACTGTGTGAGTCTTGCTAGCCTAGTAGGTATTCGCTCGCGTTCGAGACAGCTGTTAACGTCGTCGCTCGACTCAACTTCAATAGAAAACTTCAATACATTTTAATGCCTGTTTTCTTAATTGATGTTTTAATTTAGAAAGCACTTCGTAATTTTTTATCAAAAGCGCTCACTATCCTATTTAAAAAAATAAACTAACGATTTAATACGTCCCCACAAAAAAAGTCGTAAAATCAGCTGATAGGGGATTCTCATCGAATTAATCGCATATTTCGTTTTGAAAACGAGTACCTACCTACGTGTATGCCAATCGGCTCCCCTGTCGATGGCTGTGTTCGGACGGAACGTTCCATGGCCACGAAGTAGCAGCTAACATAGTCCTACCCTGCGGTCTACTCTTGTACCATACCTTTGGTTCACTTGAATGTTCTGCCAGCTCGAACCACATTATCACCACACCACACCGTGCCTCAGTCCTCACTATTATGCACCATTTCACTGAACATTTTGTGTCAATTATTGGAAACTATTTGCATAAGTACACTGTACGGAAGTTAGCGCGTGACTAAATATTGTTTACATTTATTTAAGTTAGCTTTCAACGTAGGGAGCGCGGGCGCCGCGGGTGTCATGGTGGCTATCTCGCTCTATCCCAGGTTTTTAATTTGCACGAGAAAGGGAACTAAAACAAGTATGTCATATTTCGCATTTTGTTGGTATGGGTAACTATTGTTTCCTTTGTATCCAGTGTCTGTCAGTGTGTGCCTGCGGTTAAATCGCCAAGTTTACTTCAACTGTTTTTGTAAAGACTTTAACTTGCTTGAAATAAGGTTCATTTTTCTTTATTTTGTATTGAATGGCGGAATTTGTATTAATACAAATAAAACTGCACTTTTAAAAGTCTTATTGCCTTGAGTTACGGTCCATTTCAGTTTGTTTGGACTATACAAGGGTAGTGTGACTATAAATTACGTAGCTTTAATTATTTTTGGGATAAAAAATTACCTATATTAAAAATTATAGAAATCGATTCAGTAAACGATTCTGAACAAAGTAATTTCAGGATGTGCGTTAATTATGTAACATGTTGTATACCTACCTAAAAAGGTACATAAAAATAGTGTTTATGTTTTTTTTATTATACATATAAGTACCTACCTACGTGTTTTTTATTTAACAAGAATCGCATATTTGCACAAAAATTTGCCTTTGCTAACAAGATCTGCAGCATGTGCTGTGCTACAAGGTTGTGCAGTAGGTAGGTACTTAAGTAGGTACTTGCTACGTCTAAGTACTGTAACTTCATTGGCATAAAAGTTATTTTGCGACGAATACTAATTAGAGCCAAACATACATAGGTATTAGGAATTCTACAGTACTGCGTTTGAGTGTAGCGAAATATAACTACTAAGGCTACCGCACAAAATAGACAAGACTGTCTTTAGACAGACAATTACCCAATTGTCTGTCTAAAGACAGTCTTGTCCCTAAGTAATGCGCCGCTAAAACTAAGCGCAGTATTCTAGTGCTACAACACTTTTAACTAGTAGGTACCAGACATTAATTATGACATGATTGCTAACTAGAAACGCATTATGAAACACGGGCTAGGTGATTTTGCAGTCATAAATATAAAAATAGGACAAGATTGCTAACTAGAATCGCAGTTTGGAACACGTGCTAAGTAGGTGATTTTGCAGTAATAAATACAAATAATGCATTTGGCCTCAGTGATACTGTAGTTACCTAATGCTCGCAAGCCCAGACGGTAGATGAGAATGCGGTACCTACTGGCTGCGCATTTCGTCCAGTAAAGTCAAGGAAAAGAAAGTTCTAAATCATGTTTGTTTTGTTTTCATCTGAAAGGGTCTACATACTTTCCGATTGATCCAATAGAAATTTCATCAAAATCGATTCAGTCATTTGTTTTTTTTTGTTTAATATAAGGGATCATATGTCATCAAGGTAGCACAAGAAGAGAAAATACGTATTAAACAAAAAAAAACAAATGACTGAATCGATTTTGATGAAATTTCTATTGGATCAATCGGAAAGTATGTAGACCCTTTCAGATGAAAACAAAACAAACATGATTAGAACTTTCTTTTCATAACTTCTAGTTACAATTTAAAAAAATAATTCATGACAAGAATTCACTAGACTCCAAAACTCGACCACAATCCGTCAACATAATTATATCATAGGGCTGTATCTTTACAGAATGTTCTATGGCAGCTATTACTTTAAGAATTAATATTAAGGGAATAAAAATAACAAACAACAAGCTGTTTCATTTAATATGGTCACAAGGTGCATTTAATATATTATAATTTTTAATTAGCCCCCAAAACTTTTGAACGCGACTGTACGGATAACAGCTTAGGTATAATACATCCAATAAAGAAGGTCATCAATATGTATGAATCCGTTGCTTTTTAGTAGTGTTTCGAATTTGGGCGGATAACCAGCCGTTGTTTACAATTTTTGTTTTTTGTTTTTAGGTGAAAGCGTCAGGCTAGCCAGCGAAATTCAAATTTCAAATTGAAATTCAAAATCATCAATACGTAAAAGTCGAGGAACGACTTTTTCAAGGTCAAAATCATTCCTCGATTTTTATGAACTCGGAGGGTTGTAGTGATGCTTTTGATGATAATAATTCTGTAACTTCATACGTCTTACAGTCGCGAACAATATTTTAATCAACATACAACCTCGCACTGGTCTGCAAATTGCAAAAAACGTAAGAAAATTTGAATTTCGCGGGCTACCCTGGAGCATCCACCTTAATACGAAACATTCCAAGCTGAATATTTTCACTAAAGGCACTAGTTATTGGTTTACACCTACACATCTGGGATTGAGCTGGTTCCTTGTATTTTGCCGTCAAAGTAATGACACCATCGTTTTGAATTTTAGCAAGATTATTCAATACCTAACGCATGCATAACCCGTTTTGAAACTTTGTATAGTTATTAGTAGCGTCAAGACGGACCGAATACAGTTTTCAGCGAGCTTATACCTTGTCTCATTTAGGCGCTGCAATGTTTTTTCGAGTTTTCATAAAACCGCGATAACTCTGAAATTATAAATATTTTCTTAAATCTAATTGGGGCAATAAGGGGCACACATTAAGAGCTACTCGTGTATGTTTATTCTACAGGGGCACATGCAATGGTTTTAGAGATATACGATTCTGCAAAACGTTATTCTAGCAGGAAATGCAATATCTCGAAAACCTGAAGGAGCACACTTTTTATTTTTGGGGGCACATTTTGGCACTAATATAAGCTACAAGGCCATGCACACTGTTTCTCTCTCCGATCGTTCGTTTAGAATTTTTCCTGCTAGAAAAACGTTACCCAAGCAGGAATCGTTTTTTCCGTTTTTTTTTTCCAAAACAACAGGGGGCACACATTTTTTATGTGGGGGCACATTTACAGCAGTTAGGGCACACATTAAACGTTCCACTCATATAACTCTAGGCGACACTTTCCAGCTGGGGTAACGTACACTTCCACGGGTCAGAAAAGGAATTAGGTACTAAGTAAACTAACAAGAACATTTAAAAAAAAGCTTTTAGTAGAATGAAAAAAAGTCAATTACATTGAACGCGTCAAACTAACTTTCGTGTCCGTGCCATAAACCGGTGAAAATATTCAGCTTGGCATGTTTCGCATTAAGTAAATATTAACAAAAAACAAAACATGTAAACAACGGCTGGTTATCCGACCAAATTCGAATGAGTACTAAAAAGCGACGGATTCATACATACCGATGACCTTCTTTATTGAACGTATTATACCTGAACTGTTGTCTGTACAGTCGCGTTCAAAAGTTTTAGGGGCTAATTAAAATATGTTAAATGCACCTTGTGACCATATTAAATAAAACAGCTTGTTGTTTGTTATTTTTATTCCCTTAATATAAATTCACAAAGTAATAGCGGCCATAGAACATTCTGTGAAAATCGAGTATTTAGCTATTTCGGCTAAAAAGATACAGCCCTATGATATGTTGACGGATTGTGGTCGAGTTTTGGAGTCTTGTGAATTCTTGTCGTGAATTATTTTTTTACATTGTAACTAGTAGTTATTATGGGATCATAATAATATGTCATCATAGTAGCACAAGAAGACAAAATACGTATTAAACAAAAAAAAACAAATGACTGAATCGATGTTGATAAAATTTCTATTGGATCAATCGGAAAGTATGTAGACCCTTTCAGATGAAAACAAAACAAACATGATTTAGAACGTTTTTTCATTAGTATACTATACGTAGTTAAAAAGTTATGATGATGTCCGGGCCACGGCGCGCAGCTGAGTTATTTGACGAACGATTAACCGAGTTTACTGTAGTATTGGTAACTGAATCTTATACCAATAATTAAAAATATGGAGTACCTACCTATGTAGATAATGATGATCATATGCAGATATTTTAATTAAGGTAAGCAAGTATGTAAATTAACTTCAAAGATAATCACAGATAATTTTTATGGACTAATGTGCAACGTCGCTTGCTTATCTGAAATTAAATTTAAGAACTGATAAACACCTTCACTTCTTCTCTGTGCTATGCTTAGCGTTCCGAATAAGTTAAAGTAAAATAGTTGCAGCCATATTTTAAAATTAAATTTTATTGTAAAAAATCACAGATCAACAATAATAAAATGTAATAACATCACAGTGCAGTAAGTACTAACATATTAAACAGAAGGTAGGTAGGTTCTACTGTTTTTTACAATATGATTTAAAAATCACAAATGTCTTACCTAAAGATAGCCGTTCTTATATTGAGTTTTATTGAATAAAATACAATACTAAATAAAAATAAACAGTAATAATATATATAGGTAAGTACTTAAGCCTACCCTTATTATTATACTATATAAAGCTCGATTACCACTCACTGACTCACTGACTCATTGACATAATTGTTCTCCCAGATGGTGGATGGGGAGGTGGGTATTTTTTGACAGATTCGTAAACAAGTAACTCCCGCGAGTATGGGAAAAGTGCCAAACCTCCCCTTTTTGCTCCCCTTCCTCCCCCTCCCTATCGTATCTCGGAAACTAAGGGACCCGTATTTTTTTGTTTTTACGGATTCGTATAGAGGAGGCTCGGAAAAGTAAAAACCAGTTTTCAAAGTTGTCCCACTTTCTCCCCTTCTCCCCCCCTTTAGGCGGATCTCGGAAGTTAAGAGACTTGGAACATTTTTTTTTTCAGGTTTGTATAAAGGGGCTGATTGTTAGTCGAAATCATTTTTCAAAACACCCCACTCTCCCCCCCTTCACCCCTCCCCCCATCGTATCTCGGAAACTAGGACACGTAGCGGCATTTTGATTTTTGCCATACTTTATTATTGAGGGGCGTTGAAATTTGTATACCCTCCCCTCCCCAACCTCCCCTTTGCTCCCCTCCGCTTTCCGGTGGTAGGTAGGTCCTGAGTGGAGCGAACCTGCGAGACCGAGTGCAGCGAAGGGGGGAGGTGGCGAGCGAAGCGAGCCGGCGACCACCGTAGCGTAACGAAGGTTGAGTGGGTGAAGCTCCCCTCCCCAACCTCCCCTATTATTGAAAAGGCTGTAACTTCATAACGGTTAGAGATAGCCATCAGGTGTTTGAACAAATATTATAGTAGGTGTCGAAACCTGTCCGGTGGTAGGTAGGTCCTGAGTGGAGCGAAGGGGGGAGGTGGCGAGCGAAGCGAGCCGGCGACCTCCGTAGCGTAACGATGTTTGAGTGGGTGAAGCGTAACTCAGCAAACTTTAGGGTAATATTTTTAATGGAAAAAGGTCTCAGTTTTTAAATAAGGTTTCATTAGGGGTCCGTAGGGGTTTTCATACTGTTTTAGGGGTAATTCTAACGGATTTTCCAATTCATTTAGGGGTGCCTATAGATTCTCAAAATGTTATAAGGGTAAGTAATACTTCTCAAAATAAATAAGGTTTTAGATTTTATTAGGGGTTCGTAGGGGTTTTTAATACTGTTTTAGGGGTAATTCTAACGGATTTTCTAATTCATTTAAGGATGCCTATATATTCTCAAGATTTTCTAAGGGTTACCACTCACTGACTCACTGACTCATTGACATAATTGTTCTCCCAGATGGTGGATGGGGAGGTGGGTATTTTTTGACAGATTCGTAAACAAGTAACTCCCGCGAGTATGGGAAAAGTGCCAAACCTCCCCTTTTTGCTCCCCTTCCTCCCCCTCCCTATCGTATCTCGGAAACTAAGGGACCCGTATTTTTTTGTTTTTACGGATTCGTATAGAGGAGGCTCGGAAAAGTAAAAACCAGTTTTCAAAGTTGTCCCCCTTTCTCCCCTTCTCCCCCCCTTTAGGCGGATCTCGGAAGTTAAGAGACTTGGAACATTTTTTTTTTCAGGTTTGTATAAAGGGGCTGATTGTTAGTCGAAATCATTTTTCAAAACTCCCCCCTCTCCCCCCCTTCACCCCTCCCCCCATCGTATCTCGGAAACTAGGACACGTAGCGGAATTTTGATTTTTACTAAACTTTATTATTGGGAGCGTTGAAATTTTTATACCCTCCCCTCCCCTCCCCAACCTCACCTAAAAGTCCTGAGTAGAGCGAACCTGCGAGACCGAGTGGAGCGAAGGGGGGAGGTGGCGAGCGAAGCGAGCCGGCGACCTCCGTAGCGTAACGAAGGTTGAGTGGGTGAAGCTCCCCTCCCCCAACCTCCCCTATAATTGAAAAGGGCTGTAACTTAATAACGGTTAGAGATAGCTATCAGGTGTTTGAACAAATATTATAGTAGGTGTCGAAACCTGTCCGGTGGTAGGTAGGTCTTGAGTGGAGCGAAGGGGGGAGGTGGCGAGCGAAGCGAGCCGGCGACCTCCGTAGCGTAGCGATGGTTGAGTGGGTGAAGCGTAACTCAGCAAACTTTTGGGTAATGTTTTTTATGGGAAAAGGTCTCAGTTTTTAAATAAGGTTTTATTAGGGGTCCATATGGGGTTTTTATACGGATTTTCCAATTCATTTAGGGGTGCCTATAGATTCTCAAAATTTTATAAGGGTAAGTTATACTTCCCAAAAGCACCAAACACGCGAGCTGCGCGCAGCTCGCGCACCCAAGCAAACTAGTTATATTATATAAAGCTGAATTACCACTGACTCACTGACTCATTGACATAATTGTTCTCCCAGATGGTGGATGGGGAGGGGGGTATTTTTTGGCAGATTCGTAAACAAGTAACTCCCGTGAGTATGGGAAAAGTGCCAAACCTCCCCTTTTTGCTCCCCTTCCTCCCCCTCCCTATCGTATCTCGGAAACTAAGGGACCCGTATTTTTTGTTTTTTACGGGATCGTATAGAGGAGGCTCGGAAAAGTAAAAACCAGTTTTCAAAGTTGTCCCCCTTTCTCCCCTTCTCCCCCCCTTTAGGCGGATCTCGGAAGTTAAGAGACTTGGAACATTTTTTTTTTCAGATTTGTATAAAGGGGCCGATCGTTAGTCGAAATCATTTTTCAAAACTCCCCACTCTCCCCCCTTCACCCCTCCCCCCATCGTATCTCGGAAACTAGGCACGTAGCGGAATTTTGATTTTTACTATACTTTATTATTGAGGGGCGTTGAAATTTGTATTTCCTCCCCTCCCCAACCTCCCCTTTGCTCCCCTCCGCTTTCCGGTGGTAGGTAGGTCCTGACCGGAGTGAGCCTGCGAGACCGAGTAGAGCGAAGGGGGGAGGAGGCGAGCGAAGCGAGCCGGCGACCTCCGTAGCGTAACGAAGGTTGAGTGGGTGAAGCTCCCTTCCCCAACCTCCCCTAAAATTGAAAGGGCTGTAACTTCATAACGGTTAGAGATAGCTATTAGGTGTTTGAACAAATATTATAGTAGGCGTCGAAACCTGTCCGGTGGTAGGTAGGTCCTGAGCGGAGCGAACCTGCGAGACCGAGTGGAGCGAAGGGGGGAGGTGGCGAGCAAAGCGAGCCGCCGACCTCCGTAGCGTAACGAAGGTTGAGTGGGTGAAGCGTAACTCAGGGACGACGACAAGCAACCCTTAGGGTAATGTTTTTTTTATACTTCTCAAATGTTTTAGGGGTTCTTAAGGGTTCTCATACCGATATAGGGGTAATTCTAACGGATTTTCCAATTCATTTAAGGATGCCTATGGATTCTCAAAATTTTATAAGGGTAAGGAATACTCCTCAAAAACATTAAACACGCGAGCTGCGCGCAGCTCGCGCACCCAAGCAAACTAGTTATACTATATAAAGCTAGATTACCACTGACTGACTGACAGAATTGTTCTCCCAGATGGTGGATGGG
Source organism: Xestia rhomboidea (assembly GCA_963853795.1). Lineage (NCBI taxonomy): Eukaryota > Metazoa > Arthropoda > Insecta > Lepidoptera > Noctuidae > Xestia > Xestia rhomboidea. Next base: position 4,253,803 of record OY970776.1, on the reverse strand, counting down.
GAGGTGGGTATATTTTGACAGATTCGTAAACAACTAACTCTGAAACCTATGGGAAAAATCCCAAACCTCCCCTTTTCACCCCCCTTCCTCCCCCTCCCTATCGTATCTCAGAAACCAAGAGACTCGGAACATTTTTTTTTTCAGAATCGTATAGAGGAGGCTCGGAAAAGTAAAAACCAGTTTTCAAAGTTGTCCCCCTTTCCCCCCTTCTCCCCCCCTTTAGGCGGATCTCGGAAGTTAAGAGACTTGGAACATTTTTTTTTTCAGATTTGTATAAAGGGGCCGATTGTTAGTCGAAATCATTTTTCAAAACTCCCCACTCTCCCCCCTTCACCCCTCCCCCCATCGTATCTCGGAAACTAAGACACGTAGCGGAATTTTGATTTTTACTATACTTTATTATTGAGGGGCGTTGAAATTTGTATTCCCTCCCCTCCCCAACCTCCCCTTTGCTCCCCTCCGCTTTCCGGTGGTAGGTAGGTCCTGAATGGAGCGAGCCTGCGAGACCGAGTAGAGCGAAGGGGGGAGGTGGCGAGCGAAGCGAGCCGGCGACCTCCGTAGCGTAACGAAGGTTGAGTGGGTGAAGCTCCCTTCCCCAACCTCCCCTAAAATTGAAAGGGCTGTAACTTCATAACGGTTAGAGATAGCTATTAGGTGTTTGAACAAATATTATAGTAGGCGTCGAAACCTGTTCGGTGGGAGGTAGGTCCTTTTTTTTTTTTAGGATGGGAAATCATCAAATGACTTCTCCCGCTCTGGGCGGAGCAGGAGGGAGTGTCAGACTTTTACTGACTAAAACCCATCCATGTTCCTTCCTCGCCCTTTGTGTTCCGGGGCCACGGTATCTCTTTCGAATAGTCCCGCAGCCCCGGGGAGGTAGGTCCTGAGTGGAGCGAAGGGGGGAGGTGGTGAGCGAAGCGAGCCGGCGACCTCCGTAGCGTAACGAAGGTTGAGTAGGTGAAGCGTAACTCAGGGGCGACGACAGGCAAACTTTAGGTTAAAAGGTTTTAGATTTAATTAGGGGTTCGTAGGGGTTTTCATTCTGTTTTAGGGGTAATTCTAACGGATTTTCCAATTCATTTAAGGATGCTTATAGATTGTCAAAATTTTATAAGGGTAAGTAATACTTCTCAAAAACACCAAACACGCGAGCTGCGCGCAGCTCGCGCACCCAAGCAAACTAGTTATTATACTATATAAAGCTAGATTACCACTGACTGACTGACAGAATTGTTCTCCCAGATGGTGGATGGGGAGGTGGGTATATTTTGACAGATTCGTAAACAACTAACTCTGAAACCTATGGGAAAAATCCCAAACCTCCCCTTTTCGCCCCCCTTCTCCCCCCTCCCTATCATATCTCGGAAACCGAGAGACTTGGTACATTTTTTTTTTCAGATTCGTATAGAGGAGGCTTGGAAAAGTAAAAACCAGTTTTCAAAGTTGTCTCCCTTTCCCCCCTTCTCCCCCCCTTTAGGCGGATCTCGGAAGTTAAGAGACTTGGAACATTATTTTTTTTCAGATTCGTAAGAAGGGGCCAAAAGTTGGTCAAAATCATTTTTCAAAACTCCCCCCTCTCCCCCCTTTCACCCCTCCCCCCATCGTATCTCGGAAACTAGGACACGTAGCGGCATTTTGATTTTGACTATACTTGATTATTGAGGAGCGTTAAAATTTGTATACCCTCCCCTCCCCATTCCGGTGGTAGGTAGGTCCTGAGTGGAGCGAACCTGCGAGACCGAGTGGAGCGAAGGGGGGAGGTGGCGAGCGAAGCGAGCCGGCGACCTCCGTAGCGTAACGAAGGTTGAGTGGGTGAAGCTCCCCTCCCCAACCTCCCCTAAAATTGAAAGGGCTGTAACTTCATAACGGTTAGAGATAGCCATCTGGTGTTTGAACAAATATTATAGTAGGCGTCGAAACCTGTCCGGTGGAAGGTAGGTCCTGAGCGGAGCGTAACGAAGGTTGAGTGGGTGAAGCGTAACTCAGGGACGACGACAAGCAAACCTTAAGGTAATGTTTTTTTTCATACTTCTCAAATGTTTTACGGGTTCTTACGGGTTCTCATACTGATTTAGGGGTAATTCTAACGGATTTTCCAATTCATTTAAGGATCCCTTTGGATTCTCAAAATTTTATAAGGATAGGGAAATACTTCTCAAAAACACCAAACACGCGAGCTGCGTGCAGCTCGCGCACCCAAGCAAACTAGTCATAATAAAATATTAATTTATCGATTTAGTTATTCTTAATTATCTATCTACTGTTGGTTATCCAAACATAATAAACAAAAAAAACTTGATAATAAATACTCAAGTCAATAAAAATAAGAAAATAAGTTGAATATTGGACGGGAATTTGTACAAGTTTGAAATTTCACATGTATAAAATTGACCTCTATTTTTAATTATTGGTGTAAGATTCAGTTACCACTACTATAGTAAACTCGGTTAATCGGTCGTCAAATAACTCAGCTGCGCGCCGTGGCCCGAACATCATCATAACTTTTTAATTACGTATAGTATACTAGTGAAACTTCGGTACCATTTATAGACAGTAATTACCTATATAATAACGTTTAAGTTTAGTCTTTGGAGCGCTTACTCGAGGTGCTAGGACCTACTAAAGCATATTTTCTATTTACTAAAATAACTTCAAAACGGTGCATTATAGTGGATTCGTTTGTTGCGTAACTAATCAGCCAGATCTCATCTACAAATATTACAATCATCCGTATAGTCAATTCAGAGATACAGGCATCGTGTAAAACGTTACCCCAGCAGGATTTTAAATATCTTCGCAACCATAGCGAATACAAATACAAATTAAGATGTACCATTTATTTCAAATTGATTTCTAATTATTTACATTAAGATTTATTTCAAAATATCCATTAGAAAACAAAAGATCTGGGGTAACGTTACTCCAGCCGGAAGTGTTTTTTATCAAATAATTAAAAAACCATCAGCATACCATATTTAAAAATCAGCTTACCAATTACAGAAGCTGTATTTCTAATTATCTATTAGATGACGATTTTCGACAAGATTGGCTGGGGTAACGCACACGGATAGGGGTCATGAAAAAATACGATTCTGCGCTGATAGATGTAGCGCAACCCTAAGAGTACAGAAAGTTAACCGTGGAGCACCTAGGTGAACCACTTTGGTGTTCCACGGGGTGTACGTTACCCCAGCAGGAAAAAGTCTCCTAGAGTTATATGAGTGGAACGTTTAATGTGTGCCCTAACTATGTGCCCCCACATAAAAATGTGTGCCCCCTGTCGGTCCACCCTATCCTTTTTAGATCAGGAGTGTTATCGCACGCATCTTTAACGATGCACTCGGCAGCATGCTCTGACACGTGATGACAGATAACCGTGTACGTAGATAGTTTTAAATGTCGAAGCTTGTGTATTTAAATGGTGTTCACATATATAGGACGACGCGATTACTGTCGTCCACTTTTGCCAACTAAGAACCAGCGATATGTTAATCGTCACGACATAGTGGGGACGCGGCCTTTTACAGGTTATGACGATAAAATTATGCTGTGGCGTTCAAGGCTGATTACTCTCATTCAAGTGGGTGATCAAATAATAAAACAACAGATACAGTGTATACCATTATAATAACCCCAAGAAGATAATTTAGTATCATCTACACACTTTCACTTCCATAGCTACTCATTATTAATGCTCCAGTCGTTTCGCCTGATATGATAATACCCGACAAAGGTAATAAGACAAAATTTCCATAAAGACATACGGGGGGGCCTAAGCCGGAATCTTTTTGCCTAGGCCGATTATTACATACATTATTAAGAAAAAAAAAAACACAAAACTGAGACAAAAATATTAGACCATTATTAAACTATTTGCGCAAACCGTACGTTTTTTTTGCGATATTGCTCACCCCTTTTATTACCCTTTCATTAAAAAATATTACATATTATTTTAAAAGTTTTCTTTACGGAGCCGCAAATGGTTTCATTAAATTTATCCCAATTTATAATTGAGAATGGTTGTATAATGAAAAAACGAGCAATTGCGAGTTAACGGAATATTACAAGGTTGGAATAGAACTATATTTCAATTTCATTAGTATAATGCAACATACATAAGTTCTACATAACAGTAGCTTGGGTTTACTGTTACGCGTTTTTTGTAATTTTCTCCCAGACCTTTATAGCTTAAGCTTTTGGGAAATGTTCACATATTCCATCACAAAGACATTAAATATGTGTTATTTGGAAATATAAAACCAACCCTAGAGACTAACGTAGTTGGATTAAACTTATTTTCTTATCTCGGTAAAACAATCTCTAAAATTGATTTTCGGTGCTTATTAACACAAAAGGTGTTATAAAAGGGATAAGAATAATATTTAAAAACAATAAATGCTTATACAATCCAAATACGACTCTTACACTAATAAAGGCAAACTCTAAGTCTTTACATAAAGACTGTATTTTCATATAATACTAAATAATTCCCAAATCAAGGTATATTGTCATTACCGGAGTTAGTTGTTATAACACGGAGAAGGAAACAAATGGAGTAACCGAGATGACAATCATCCAAATATAAAAGCAGTCTTCAAAAATAAACAGATTGACCCAAGTCCTGAGAACTAAAACAACTGGCAATCACATTCAAAGTGTTTTTTATTTCTGCTACGACTTTTAACAAAATTAACAGTAGCCACTTCAAGTGGATAAAAGACGTCGATATTTTCGATAGATTCTGTTTTCCCGTCTGCACAGATAAGAAGGTTGTGTACTTATATCAACCCAAAACGTTTTTGACTTTTATATAATCGTGGTCACTGAAAGAATGTCATTGTCTAAGCCCTCTGGATAAGCAGCAATAGCCCAATGAAAAGGCTTTACTGATTGATTGCATCTTGTTTACCTATTCTTATCATTAAAACTGCTCATTTAATGCAAAGCAGTATCATTTTTACGGTTATTATAGCTGAACATAGTTGTAACACGTTTTAATTGTGATTTTCAGCGATTGCCTTTTATTAACGCGCTTATAGTTCAAGTCATGATTAACCACACATTTTTGACGTTAAAACGTCTCTTTAACTTTAATTAGTGTTTAAGGGGGGCCACCCTGACGCTTTCACCTTAAGAATCAACTCCTATATGATTACTCCATTTGTTCCTTCCTCTGTGGTTGTTAGTCCTATATCATCATATGAGCACGATGGAAATCGCTTAAGCGCCGAGTTGTTTGTAAAGAATGGGCACATAGTCGTCCCACTCAGCTTGGTAGAAGTTGCCCGCGATCGGGTCGCCCAAGTTGTACTTCTTGGCGAACTTGGCAATAGAGAACCCTCCACGATTATCGCCAGACCTGGAAAATAATGGATTTTTGTGATAGTTAGATGGATGGTTGGATGTTCTCAGTATGTATTGATCCCTTCACATCATATTTCGTTAAATTAAATATCGTTATGTGACTTTTAGAACGAAAAAGAAAAAGAAAACTCTGTTAACAGGTTTACCCCCGGAATACTAAAACGTCACTCAAAATTTAAGTAGCACTTATATTTAACAGATACTCAAAAGTGAAGTTTGGCCATACGAAATTTAAAGTTTAGCAGCTGCTCAAATGTTAAGCAGCCCTTAAATTTTGAGTTACGTTTCAGTATTCGGGGGTTAGGCTTATCATAACATAGGGCACGCCACGATAGTGGCGGTAAGTCCCCTCTTTGAGGAGTGGCTGGAGAGACGCCACGGCGTCCTCACCTTCCGCCTGACGCAGGTTCTTACCGGACACGGATGTTTCGGTAAGTTCCTGCACCGAATCGGGCGGGAGGAGACGCCCGGGTGTTTCCATTGTGAGGATCGACCGGAGGACACGGTGGAGCACACGGTGGAGGTGTGCCCTGCTTGGGTGGAGCACCGCCGTGTCCTCGAGGTGTCGATCGGCGGCGGCGACCTCTCGCTTCCGGCCCTGGTTCGTGCCATGGTCCGGAGCGAGACGGAATGGGACGCCGTCACCTCCTTCTGCGAAGCAGTCATGCTGGCGAAGGAGGTGGCGGAACGTGGGAGGGAGATATCCTCACGTCCCGGCCGCCGCGGGAGACGCCCCGGGCGTCGGGGGCCACGTGGTGGCTTCCGGCCACCGTAGGCGCGGGCCTGTGGACGGGGAGCTATGGGCTAGCTCGCCGTCCGTACGTCTCATGACGACAGGCCGTGTCGACGGCGCGTTCGTGTTCCACGCGCGCCTCAAAGAGAGTCAGCAATAAGGAAGGGGTCCGCAAGGGCCGAAGCCTGCCGGGGCTGCGGGACTATTCGAAAGAGATACCGTGGCCCTGGAACACAAAGGGCGATGAAGGAACATGGATGGGTTTTAGTCAGTAAAAGTCTGACACTCCCTCCTGCTCAGCCCAGAGCGGGAGAAGTCATTTGATGATTTCCCATCCTAAAAAAAAAAAAAAAAAAGGCTTATCATAACATCACGAGTATCACGACTGATTCACGGGGCACAAACTGCCCCGTGACTGCTACTGAGAATATCTTAATGTAAAGAAGTCGGTTAAAAAGCCAACAAGGTTAGTTGGGTTTTCCCAACCGGGAGATGGGACCAGAACCACGCAAATAATCACATTGTTACCTTTAATTTCTAATAATTTGAAGGAAGTGGTTCTTACCAAGGGGCGTTACCCAGTAAATAGGTTCTGGAAGCCGACCCCAACATAGTCGGAGAAGACTAGACAAATGATGATGATGGGAAAAAGGGCTAGCGAAAATATACGAGATTGTACTATAGGAAGGAATAAAAGGTATCCTATGTCCTAATCCCACGTCATGGTCTACAGGTGTGCAAGGGTTAGAGTTTCCCAACTATAATAACGTATTTGTATTGCAGTTATGCCATACTAACTTGTTAGTAAGCCTAGGCTCATCAAACTCCAGCTTGCAGGGCTGCTTGTAGACGAGGAACACGTATCTGTGCAGACCAGTGCCCTGCGGGGGTCCGGAGCCGACGTACTCCGACAGGGTGTCGCCGGCCGCGATGTTGTTGCCGGGAACGTTTCCGACCAGCCAGTGGTGCCATTCGCGGAACTTCGGCTCTTGTCGGGAAGGTGCGTCGGGGTCTGGAATGTACAAGATGTGTGGTTAGTTTTATAATTTGTATTCTTGTTTTAGAAGGCTCTAGGCCTGATTGAGGGATTACATCAAGACGAGAGGTTTAGGTTAGTGAGCGACTACTCATATATAACAACGCAGAATCGGCCTGCGTCGATCACGTTTCGCTTGATATGTTGCATTTAATTCGGTGCGGTGTCCGAACCGAAACGAAGGGAATGACTTTACTTTCGCTTTCACTGCATGAATATAAAGTCAAAAACAGTGCAGAGAAAAACAAATTTCAACACTTCAATATTTCAAACATTTAGTGAATTTGGGTAAAATAATTATGTAGAAAAAAATTTACTCTTATAAGTACTTACTTTAGATTTGATTGATATCCAAAAAACCCTGATTTCGTAACTGTCTCACTATGTACCTACAGGGTGGAATTTTTCAATGCAACCTGGAGAGAAAGTACTCTAAATACTGGAGATAGCAAATTTACTCAAAGGAAACATTCCTTTATTTTTAAAAAGAAACAAATCTATATTCACAGATTTTCGAAAATTCGCTTAGGAAGTTAAAAAAAGGTCGCGAGCGCCGAAATTTTTTTTTTTAACTTTCTTCTCCACTCCTCTAGGAACTCAATAAAAAAACGTCCCATGAAAATCCGACCACTATAAACTTCGTTCCACCTTATTGTCTAATTGCACTCGACTATTTGGTGGGATGCATAATTTTGATTACAACTGTTAAATCAAATTAAATTAAAATAATATCGTTAGGTATGTTTGAATTAAATTAATCACTTTTTGAATAACACAATTCAATTATTACTTTCCGTTTAATTTAAATTAATAGATCCATAATAGCAAGCAATGAAGCAATAAAGCAGTTTATTATTAATAATAATATGTAAACTTTCTACAACCGTAAAGCTTGACAAAAGGTATTTCCATAACATTCGTTGTTTACTCAAAATATTTTTAAAATGTTGATCTAGAATATTCTACGGGTAAAACCGCAGCTAATATGTTTTCGTTTTATTTTTTACCGCAATAAGAAACACCGTTTTCAAACAAAATATTCTATGCTCACTACAGCGGGCCTAAAATGGCGGCTTTATCAGAATCAAAATATTATGAATCACGTTAAAAAAATCTTAAAATGGACTTTATGGTCATAACCATAAGGTCCATTTTAAGAATTTTAAACGTGATTCATATTATGATTCTGATAAAGCAGCCATTTTAGGCCCCCTGATCACTCTGTTATTTCATACTGATTCTTTTGACACACAGAAACAATGTGAAGGCATTAATTAAGGGTAAGCACCCGACACAAAAAAAAAACTAGTCATCCATACATTGTACCAATAGAAGTGATCAGTCACCATTGCATGAGCAAAATTCTTACCCTAAGACGGTGTCATTTACTTACCCTATGACGTCACTAAAGGGAAGGACTCGACATAATACTAACCAGTCATAGCGACGGTGTACAGCTGGTCAGAAAAGGCATCCCACGATATTGAAGGGATGTCTTTCACCAGGGTGGGAGTCAGCACATTGCCTCCTCTCACTTCCGCGCCGCTGGGGTATTTGACCTATAACGAAATAAAAATTTAAGCATAAATATGTTTTTGTTGTTTTTTCTTTTTAAAGTTATATTTTTTAGGTGTTTGTTCAATTATTGAATCTGCAATCAAAAATGGAAAACATTACCTCAATTTGGATAAGTTAGAAGGTCCAGGGTCAGCTTCCAAATTACAATCAAATTGAAAAGATATCACATTAATTGTTATATTATGTCATCGTTATCAAGTCTTTATTTATTGTATTGTCAGTCACATGAATGAATGTACAATTGAAAATACCATTCCTGTTTTTTTTTTTAATTAAAACATCTAAAACTAGAAAAATATTACGGTAGATTCATCGGAATACCTATCTTCTTTACCGAGTAAACTTTCTGATAAACCGTATTGTTTATTCCACAAAATCTGGAATTTGAAGTCCTAACTCTAATTCAATGGATGCTCCAGGGTAGCCCGCGAAATTCAAATTTTCTTAAGTTTTTTGCAATTTGCAGGCCAGTGCTATGTTGCATGTTGATTAAAATATTGTTCGCGACTGTAAGACGTATTTAGTTACAGAATTATAATCGTCAAAATCATCAATACAACTCTCCAAGTTCAAAAAGGTCGAGGAATGACTTAGACCTTGAAACAGTCGTTCCTCGACCTTGTTGACGCTTTCACCTTAAGTAATATGGGCAGACACACTTTACACATTGCGCCGACCCCAAATAGAATGAGACAAGCGCAGGAAGATGATGATGATGATGATTATGGGTAGATACATTAGGATCCACATATTCACCATTTCTGATACTTGAAATAGTAATGAATTAAATGGGTAAGTAAATACCAATACATAGACCGTACTCTTTTATCATAATATTATTTTGTTACACCTACCTTTTACATGATTATGCGTTTTCATCATATAATGTAGTATGAGTGAACTAATGGGATAATGAAGTTAATTCCTCATCTAGCCTTTGTAAACACATGTTCAACACTAATGAGGTGGATACGAGATAATTCAGTACATCATTAGATACCTGTCACATCATCACCATATTAGCTAACAAGGTTGTTATCTTTGTGATACTTTTATCCCAGATAAATAAATCTGCACTTTTTGTTATTATAAGCATTTGCGAAAACAAATCTCGAGGTATTATTTTTAGGGTTCCGTACCCAAAGTGTAAAAACGGGACCCTATTACTAAGACTCCACTGTCCGTCTGTCCGTCTGTCTGTCACCATACAGGTGCAGGTTCTCATGAACCGTGATAGCTAGACAGTTGAAATTTTCAGACTATATTGTATTTCTGTTGCCGCTATAACAACAAATCCTAAAAACAGAATAAAATTAATATTTAAGGGAGGCTCTGGCTCGCATACAACAAACGTGATATTTTGCCGTTGCTCGATATTAACAACGGCAACAGGAAGACGCTTGAAATATTCACAAAATATTTAGTTATACAGGTATTCACTTTGAAAATAAATAATTAGTTGATCTAAGTGCATAGTAACTATAATGGATTCGTTTTCATAATGAGATCCTCTATGGTAGCTATTTTGGTTGGATTTAAATACTTAAAAAACCCGTCCAGAAACTAACAAATACCTTTGAATTTTAAAAAAATGCGAGTATCGTCTCACAAGAAATATTTACTGCAATCAGCTACAATGTAATGTTATTTTTATCTTTAATAACAAGGTTGTTGGGCTAAAAATAGATAGGTACCTATTTTTACCCGACTACGCCAGAAGGAGGGTTATGTTTTTACCAGACTGCGCCAGAAGGAGGGTTATGTTTTTCGAGAGTATGTATGTAAGTATGTATGTATGTATGTATAATGTTTGGCACGCTCTGTGGCCTGAAAGGCTCGATGGATTTTAGCTTGAGATTTTAGCTTTTGTCGTTAGATTCGTATTTACTGTGAGAGTGACACTGGGTATATCAAAATGAAAAAAAAAAAACAAAATGGCGGATATTTGGCGCCATATTCAAATGTTTGGCATGCTCTACAGCCTTAACGGCTCGGTAATCTAACGACACCTCTCAAGCTAAAATCCATCGAGCCATTCAGGCCACAGAGCGTGCCAAACAATTATACATACATGCATACATACTCTCGAAAAACATAACCCTCCTTCTGGCGCAATCGGATAAAAAGTGTAAAATGAAAAAAATAAAAAAAAGTTTAAAAACCCGACTGCATAAAAAATAACTAATAACTTTAAATAAAATCTGAAAAGAAAAAAACAAGTTAAGGAAACAGGACATATTGACTGCAACAGTTGGGACCCATTAAATAATCTAGACTAAAATCATTACATCCAATATGGGTCCTCCCCTCCCCCACTTAAAGCTAAACTGCTGGCTTGAAAAATCTGGAAAAATCATAATAATAGTGCATTTCATGAACTTTAAAGAAAAACTATAGCGGTTAAGATAACTTTATTAGTTTAGCAGCAATAGTCGTTGAACTTGGGTGTTTGATAATATTGTACCAAATGCAAAATCCTTAGAATAAATCCTTTAAAGTGAGATGAAGTAGTTACTTGTTTATAACGGGTAGACTTGCATTGAAAAAAAAATCTAAAATAAAACCCTAAACTGCGCGTGGCGGAAAAGATTTTTTTCTAGTACCTAAGTACAATACTTGTTTGTATTGATTAATACAGGTTGTTCTTATGCGTGGCCGCCATTTTAATAACAAAATAAAATGGCGGAAGTTAGGCAGGACACGCTTCATACAAAAATCTTCTAACACCTCTAATAAGCGGCCGAGAAAAATAAATTGATTGCTCCATACATTTTGGCCGTTGGTCTTTAATTTAACCTTATCAAACCATAAAAGCAAAACAGCATTGTTTCTGTCTGACATTTATAACAGGTTTGATAACAACATAGGTCAGAGAATTCATAATGAAAACAAGAATGTTTTCGTGCAACAAATAGGTACCTACTTCATTTGCGAGAAAATATACGAGATTGATTAATTTGCAGATATTGCGTGTAAAATACCGCCTTTACATAACATTCATAAGTGAGGGACACACTAGATTTTGATTTGTTTATGAAAAAAAGTTTTAACATCACTAGTACCTATATAAGTACATTAAATTGTAAACATATTTATGGTTATTAAATAAACTGGTACATTACAATTTATGATGTTAAGAGCTGAGTGAGATCATTCACGATTCTACGTACACATGCATCTGGCGTTGAAGCATATCTTCATACTTCATCTTTTGCCCGACTATGTTGGGGTCGGCTTCAACTTCTAACTGGATGCAGCTGAATACTAGTATTTTACAGGGAGCGACTGTCTATCTGAACTACACAACCCAGTTAGTACTGGCTACCTGTAACGAACCAATCGTGCTACGTGCTTTCCGAGACACGGAGGAAACTCGGTATGTAATGGATGGTCACCTATCCACAGATCAATCCTTAAGATCGACCCGTGTGGTTTTAGCCAAGATTTAGCATAGATTTAGCCAAGAGCTTCTGTATATCTTAGTATATTATCTTCAATAAAAAGGTAAAATAACATAACTGAAGTGGTGACATAACTTTACTGAAATGATAAAATAACGTTACAGAATTGGTAAAATAACATTATTGAAAGGGTTAAGTTGTACACTACTGAAACCAGGAGTAATGTTACTAAAATGATTGCAATGATTTATGTGAAATATTGCACATCTCACTGACTTTTGAAGTGACTAATTAACCTTCCTATACTCGCGCATTGGTCCGACCTATCATCAATGTGGCATTTTGCACTTCCTGTTAGCAGCATTATTAGTTGCTACCATCATTTCAAGACGAATACTGTCTTTGTGTGTATATGCACATGTGGCCGTGTTAGACTAATATCGGTCTGTTAGACCGAAGCGAGTAGGTGTTACAAGATTTATCTTCTGTGATTTTGTACTTACTGAAATTTAAATTATGAAACTATGTCTAAAATTATTTGTGTAGGTATATAGGGTGTAAACAACCTCATCACGACGCCAACAACCAAGCATTCATCACATCATTATTACATCAAACTAAGTAACTTTACGCAAAAATTATTACTGGGAAACGACTTTTTTTTTTGGATGGAAAATCATGTTTTGTTGTAGAACTCAATGTTACGCACTCAAAACGTTGTGCTTATGGATGGATTAAATAGTACGGGGGTCGTGGAGGTGTTTAAAAAAAAACTTGTCAAAAAGTTGGAAATTTGACCCCTAATATCTCCGTAACTAGAAGGTTCCCAGGTATGGTCTAGAACACAAAAATGATCGCAAAGACGGGGAGAACAAGTGCTTTTCGGCTTCGTTAAGAGGTTTTTTACACCCTTTATGTCGCAGGGAAATGAGGGTATCAGGGATTTCACGAAATCCCTTAGGGATATCTCGAAATCCCGGTGGATGTCGAATATTCTTGTTTATTACGTTTTTTACTAAAAGTATCTAGTGATATGACAAAATACTAAGTAATATAAAGTCAGAGATACGTCATTTCAATAAACTAAATCTAGTAAAATGTCAGAAAAGTGAGTGTGAGTGAGTGACGTATATCTTCTTGGACCCCAGAAAACAAAACCTCCCCGTATAAGTTATTTGAAAAATATCCCCGTCCTAACGGAGTTCTGAACTTTCGGTCTGTCAGACCGTACGCGAATATAGGTGTTATAAAATTTGGCGCTAGTATACGAAGGTTAATAATGACTTCAACAAATATTAAATTGAGGTTTGAACTTGAAGGCGGACCCTTTTTTTTTTTTTTTTTAGGATGGGAAATCATCAAATGACTTCTCCCGCTCTGGGCGGAGCAGAAGGGAGTGTCAGACTTTTACTGACTAAAACCCATCCATGTTCCTTTCTCGCCCTTTGTGTTCCGGGGCCACGGTATCTCTTTCGAATAGTCCCGCAGCCCCGGCAGGCTTCGGTCCTTGCTTCGACGGCGCGCGTGGAACACGAACGCGCCGTCGACACGGCCTGTCGTCATGAGACGTACGGACGGCGAGCTAGCCCATAGCTCCCCATCCACAGGCCCGCGTGAAAGCGGACCCTGGAGTTAACTTTTAAAAACTTCTGTGAACGCGCGTGGTCTAATATTTTTGATCACAACTGTACCTAAATTAATTAGTTACCTACCCACTTATTATTTATCAAGTTACGTATTTTTGAAATCTCAGAATTGAGCTACTACAGAACTAAACAAGTAAACATGGTAATCTAGGTGACTAGGTCACATCTACATCGACAGACTGCCACTACAACACTTTCTCAAAATGTAGGTAGGCAACAATCAATGCAACATGAAAATTTACAATAAGTACTGAATTCTTATGAAGACTTACTCACTCGTTATTAAGTACCTAATTAAACTTCAGATAGATGCCTAAATATCAATGTATATCTAGTGAAAAAAGGTTTTAATACTTACGGTCGCCAACGCAGTGGGCGCCTTGGACAAGACATCGGGCACCACCTGATTCGCTTCAAAACTCTTCGCGACGATCGACATGGCTCTCGCAAACACCCTAAAATTGACCATAGTGGCGTCTGCTATTAACAAAACAATTGCATATCTCAATATTCGCGCCATCTTCAAAATTGGGACAGCACAAACAAATAAGGTTTTTTTTATTCGTGGTGGCGACGATCAATGCTTGCGTGCGGCGAGTGACTGGTCTGTAGTGTACCTGCTAGCTACTGGTTATATAAAGTGCTACTCTGACTACAAGTTTCAATATAATGATGGTGGGGTACAGGTGAGGCAAGAAATGTTAGTTTTTAATGTGAGTTTTCAATTGAAATATAGTGACGTGATTGACAAAATTAGTAGTTGATTGTGAAGGCTCTATTTACACCGCCGCGGAATGAAATCGAATAGAAGCGTCAACTTCGCCTCATGAAGCGAGAAGGCGCGCGCATTCACGGGAATTCTCGCGCGTTCCAGCGTTTTTCGTAGACGCTTGCCACCGCACTACAGGGGACTGGGACTGAACTTTATGATTATGACCTCAACCCATGATCTGTCCACGAAGTAGACACAATAGTTAAACAATAGCGTCACGATCAAATCGGTCATTCCACAGATCATGATTTGTCCATTTTAAGAATTTAAAATTTTTAACGAGATTCATATTATGATTCTGCTAAAGCGGCCATTTTAGGTCCGCAGTACAGTGACTGACTCCCCGTTCGCGCCACTTCCCGCGATTCCACAGACGGCACCAACAGTAGCTAGGGGAATTCTGAAGAATGCGCGAGAATTCCCCGGACCGGAAGACGCGTGCCCTTTTTTTGGCTAGTATTTACTTTGCACGTCATATAACATAAAGTTCATTATGCTATGTACAGTTTCGTTGCAAAAAGTCGCTTCCTTTCCGCGGCGGTGCGCACGTCGTTTTGGGCCACAGGAAAGATATTTCCACCAATTTCAATTTTTCTATCAAGAATTAAAGTGGGTAGACAAAGACATGAGACAGGTTTCTTACTAATAGGTTAATAAATTGGTGATCTGCTACTTTAATTTGAGTAAAACAATCAAACTTATTTTTTCTCGTAACTCAGAATAGGTACCTAAAGTCCTAAATAAAATAAGAAGATAAAAAAGAAAAATGTTTAACATTTTTACATAACTACCCTTAATTTACAAGGAAAAATATTGATTTAAAAATTTTACTTTTTAACATAAAACATCACTATTGAATCATAATATTCTAGTCAACAAAAAGAAAAAGTATGAACTAATATTTCATTTTCTTAAAGAGATAGCACTTCTGTAACCAAGTATACCTAACCTCCGTTGACAACATCATGCTACCTAGCATGACTGGTGAAGTGTGGGAATGCCTGTACCTTTCCACTGAAAGTGTATGAAGTGTATGGAAGTCAACATCATTGTCATGGCCAGTCTAAATATAAACCAAGTGGTGGCTTTCATCGTTCACAGGCATACATTTCTATTTAGAGAATTCAACCATTAGACGATTGATACATTTTGCAGTACAGGAACCCTGTGAGGGCACAGGGTTTGTGTATTTCTACTGTTTCATGAAAGAGTGATGCAGCCCTACTAATCAGATTAGCCCGGTTAAGCAGAAGCCAGTCTCTCTAGACTGAACTGCGAGATGCCCAAAAAAAAGGCCTACTAATCAGTATTTTGTAGATATAAGCAATTCAATAACTAAATAACTATGCTGCATCACTTTTTGTCTTTGTGCCCGCTTGGTTTTCTAGCTTGACTTCAGAAGGGATTTTGATGTGAGTTTCTTAATCATAGAATATTAATAAATATTTAAAGTAGGTTTAAACCAGTGTTAATAATAGTTGATAGCCACACTATCGAATAAGCTTTCGGTCTGTAATGGTATTTGTAAGAGGAATAAATAAATTGTATATGTAGGTGTGCATTTTTTTTTCCAAATAATAAACATAGTTACAACCCTGGTAAAAGTATTAATGATAGATCATGATCTGTCAAATGACCAATTTGGTTGGGAAGCCATTGTTTAACTATTGTGTCTACTTCGTGGACAGATCATGGAATAATACATTTAATATTTAACTAAGCTATAGCACAGAAGTCTCATGTTATGACATCAACTTACTTCCTATTTTACATTGTTTCTGTAGTATTTTAACTTCAGCTTCTCTTAATTTGTTGTGCTCATATTCTTTTATTTTTATATTAATTATGTATAACAATTTGTTTGATGATACTCTCAACCTATTGTTTTATTACAGTAAAACTAAATTTAGTGTCCCTTTTTTTATACTTAAAGAATATTTCAGCTTTGAAGTTTATTATCTTTGAAATTGTTCTTTGTCCCCAATATGTAATAGTTTTTTGTCTGTCTAAGTTGATTTGGTTCAAGCCCCGTACATACAATGAGATGAAAATGTTGCTGAACAGCCTGTTAGTTTTTAAAACCGCCTCTAAAACAATTCACTGACACACACACACAATATCATTATATTTTGTTGGTTTTTATTGGTATAATAATGAGGGTCATTGTACCCAATAAAGGCTAGAAACCTAAATTGTAAAAAAAAACATAAAATGGAATTTACAAATCTATTTTATATTTATGTACCTATATCTACATTTATCTATCTGTGTTGATTTTCACTCTTTTATAATGTATTGATGAAATTGTTCACAAAATGCTTTCATTCTTGTGCACTGTACGTATCTTAGCTACAATTAAATATCTATGTAATT
Organism: Xestia rhomboidea; assembly: GCA_963853795.1. Taxonomy (NCBI): domain Eukaryota; kingdom Metazoa; phylum Arthropoda; class Insecta; order Lepidoptera; family Noctuidae; genus Xestia; species Xestia rhomboidea. The sequence goes on along the minus strand of OY970776.1, from coordinate 4,236,900 downwards.
GATTTCTAATTTAGGATACTACACAGTTCACGCTAAATAAACGCTATGAGTTACGTAACGGAATAAATAAATCTAAATAAACAGCTTAGCCGGCGGCATGCGACCAAACTATTTGCCCTATTAATTTATTGTTTTGTCTATTGTGACCGAATTTAGATAGTCGAGAGGAAACAAGGAAAAGTTGGTACACATCTTACCTGGATCTCAATGTAGATAAAATTCAACGAAGTATGAGAAAATCCGAAAAAATAAACTTCGGAATGACAAAATCGTAAAACACGATGGCTGACTGAGCCGGCAATAATAATACAAATGTACCTACTCTGTGGCAAATTGGCAGTAATAGCAGGGCTGCCAGTACAACCCACATAAATTAATAAACTGTTGAGTCCAAAAAATTATATAAAATCAAATCTCAGGATTACATCGATTATCATTACGCGACGCACTGATCGGTCTATCACCACTAGGTTCGTCAGGCTTATTGTCGACAATCAATAGTCCTGTCAGTAATGATAGACTGATCCCAGTACAACGTGATGGTCTTTCTCGAGATCTGGGTCGGGCACATACTTGTAGTTCGGTACCTCAGATTCCACAAGTTGCTGGTGAGTAATCCTGGCAACTTGGTTGTGCCTGTGCAAGTACCTTTAGCCAGACGAGAACAACCAGAAATAATATGTCTGATGGACTCACCCAGACGGTGGCATGCCCGACTTATGTCAACCGTCCCGTCCTTCATAAAATCATAATATGTTTCCGGTAGTTGTTCGTCAACATAACTTCGTCCTTAGTCGAACTGTATACAAAACCTTTCAGTTTCCCCAAAGTGGTCGCCGAAACGTAGCCAGAATCCTCCAGCAATGTGTTTAGTTAGAGGATTCAGGGCTCGACAGGACCAAAGTGGACTTAGACTAACGCCCTGGAATAAACAAAAATATTCGAATAAAATAGCGAATATTTAATAATAATAATTTCTTGTTATTCAGAATATCCGGATTCGATTTTCGAATCCGGATTTGGTAGTTGAGTTAAAATATCCGGATATCCGGATTTTTCGGATTACGGATAGTCCCGACATATTTGTGAATTTTCCACCATGACAATTATGTCACCTGTCAGCTTTTTAAAACAGAAAAAAAATACATTTGTCACTTTTTGACATAAATGTCGACTTGTCGGATAGTCAGCTTCATAAAACAAGGCCCTGGCAGCCCTGAATAACAGACAAGTTTTGACATGTTTTGTGTTTTATTCATTTCATCTATGAAGCGTCAGGATGATAAGCACTCACTCAGCAGCACTCTACTTTAGTTTAGTTCCATCAAGTTCCATGGTTATGATAAAAAAGATAATATATCAGTCTGTTACAAAAATACAAATGATGTTATCACAATATCAACAAATACTTACACAGTCAGTGTGGTCAAAAATGGAATTTCAGGAAATAAATAGAATACCTACGTTTTAGAATCTAAACAGTGTTCTTGCCAAAATTAAAATCTATGGCAAATCAAAATCATCATATGCCTAGCCTTTTCCCAACTATGCCCTTGATCTGTCTGAATGGTGTTTCCAGTGTTTTTTTATGAACGAACTGGATGGCGCTGATCAACCTTGAGAATAATAAAATGTTTTAAACGTAAAGTTTAGACGTAACGCAAAACCACTTAGAAGAACAATAGCAAAACCATGCCAAAACTTGTAGTTCAGTAGACTCACAGACTTCATAGGTTAAAATTTTTGACAGAAAAAAGTTTCTCTAAAGTTCTCACTTTAAATTCAACAATGAATAATAAATAAATTTTACAATACAATGAGTTTGCCATGTCTCTAGGAGAGATTTTTTTTGCCCGGCTAAAAGATTTTACCATTGACCTATAATCTATTACGTAGTAAATTCTTTTTTTTGGATTTTACTAGAACGCCACTTAAAAAATATTCCCAAAGCTGATCAGCGCCATCTATTGATATACACTGAAGCGTTGTGACAAACGTCAGTGGGAAATTCCTCATTTTGTATGGACCAAGAAACTTATATACTAACTGGGATGAGGACAGGCAAGCCAACAACGTTCCGAGCGAGAAAGCTTTCTCGCTCGGAACATTTCTTCAGCTTCAAGAGTGGATGTTGTCTCTTTCTAATAGGGTGTCCAATAATCATACTAACTCTTGAGACAGTCACAGATTAGCTGTAATTTATTATTTAATGATGATGACCTGCAACTCAATAGCATTCTAGGCGAAATAGCTTCAAGAGTGGATGTCATTAACTTTTTATATTAACTTAAATGTATGTCAAATTATCAATTTTGCAACCTGTCTATCCAGACTACTTTTGTATTCGGAGATCGAGGACTCCGTTAGTATTATATATTTTTTCGGACATAGAAAATCGCATATTCATGCTATGACTGTTTACCTATAATGTTTTAGTAACATTCACCAACATTTATTTTATATTCCGAAACATTCATTTTCACTCTTCTGATTCTTTTGCTGGAGAACCATGGAAAAATCCGTATGACCGGCATGGCACGGCACGGTGCGGTGGACTCTTTTCTTTTCAATATTTGTAGTTAAAAAGCAAACTAGGTACTACCGAGTACCGACACCATGTGCGATGTCCGATATTTCTAATTTATAAAATGTACTTTTGATTACTATGGACGACAACGATGTTCGAAACTTCGAACTTACTTACTTAAGGTGGATGCTCCAGGGTAGCCCGTGAAATTCAAATTTTCTTACGTTTTTTGCAATTTGTAGACCAGTGCTAGGTTGTATGTTGATTAAAATATTGTTCGCGACTGTAAGACGTATGTAGTTACAGAATTATAATCATCAAAATCATCAATACAACCCTCCGAGTTCATAAAGGTCGAGGAATGATTTTGACCTTGAAAAAGTCGTTCCTCGACTTTTATGAACTTGGAGGGTTGTATTGATGTTTAATCAACTTACAACCTAGCAGTGGTCTACAAATTGCAAAAAACGTAAGAAAATTTGAATTTCGTGGGCTAGCCAGACGCTAACGCCTTAATTTATTTGGATATTTCCCGTTTGTCAATCTAAAACATGGTAACCCTAGTCGCAAGAAACAACCAAAGTTAAAAAAAATCCCTGAAAAACGAAATTCCACATCCAGCATACACTTACTACTACACCCCTTCACACAACACAATTTTACCATATTTAAAGCGGATTATTTCACTTAAATACAATAAAAAGTACTTAAATGACTTCAACGCAAAAATATATCGGCCATATTGTTTACATCGGTGACAAGGCAAGACAGAGACACTATCCACATTTGTCGGTTTCTCGCTCGGCACGTTTTTTTTCCTTTTCTATTGAATCCGTTGTACAAATTTAAACTCTAAGATTTTGAGATAGAGTTTATTTTTATTTTTTTTTGCATTTTGTTCGTACTCATTCCAGTTAGTATATAATTTCCTTGGTATGGACACACTTACGCTTCCGAGCCGCTACCATAGATTAGAATAATGCCACTACCATAGAGTATAATAAGTATGCCGCTATTTCCTTGGCCGCTACCGAGCAACGGACAATGGATTGTGCTACGGCCAACCCTCGGCTCGGACTCGGCACGGTCTAGCGTGTCATCCTTTAATCTTGAAATCAAGGAACTTTAGAGCGGGTCTAGAAGAGTTGAAGTCTACAAGGCAAGGAATTCGCGCTGACGTAGTCACGGGCGTGGGCGTATAGTAAATAAATATTTACAGTGGTAACAATTTTGCCTATTTGCTATTGTCAATGTCATCTGTCAATAACGTCATGGATGGATGAGAGAAGCTTCATCTTCTCTGTGTATTTATTTTCCTGTGAAATATTGTTTTTAAAGTGTTTTATGTGCTTTTAGTTTTATTTTTACTCTGAAATTATCATTATCAGATCATAAAAATGCCGTAAACTGTGGAAAATGCTACTCGGTGACATCGAACTAACCAAACGCTTGTTGATTATTGCTGTTGTTCTGGGCATTATTTTAGTTTTGAAGGAATACGTATTTGTTCATCCACTATGACTCAACATAAAGTAGCTTATTTTTATAATGCGGACGTGGGGAACTTCCACTACGGGCCCGGGCACCCGATGAAACCCCACAGACTGTCTGTGACGCATAGTTTGGTGCTGAACTATGGGCTGCACAAAAAGATGCAAATATACAAACCGTACCGAGCAAGCGCTCACGATATGTGCCGTTTCCACAGTGAGGACTACATAGAATTTTTGCAAAATGTAACACCTCAAAATATACAAAGTAAGTAAACAATAATAAAAGTTGTATCAAAAGGATTCTCTCAGACTGTTATCTCAGTCAGGTGCAGGATATACCTATAGCATGACAAAATTCTCCCGATAGTTAGATTTAGTTGGTTAAAAACTTTGAAAAATAGTTTCAAACAATTTGCATCATGCAGGTAAAGGCAGGCAAAGCTAGTACTCTATTAAGTTTAATAATGTTACAATGACCTTGAACATCTAAAATTAGGAACAATATAACAACAAATAATGTTGTTCTTGTAATTTCCTTTACTACTAGTGGATGTTACAAATGTTTTAGTGCACGACACATTGCTCCATAAATGAGTTGTCTGATGAGATGACGAGTAATAGAGAAGTATGTAAGAAGAAGACATGCTGCGCCAACCCCAAATGAATTGGGATAAGGGCAATAGAATGAGACATTGCATATTTTTGTATAAAGCCTGCCTAACTTCCCCCATATTAATATTATCTTTTGCACATGCCTATCATAAATATAATTTTAACATGTCAATAAATGGTTAAATAATCTACAAAACATAATTTTATTTCAGGTTATTCCAAGGACTTACTCCACTACAATGTTGGTGATGACTGTCCCGTCTTTGAAGGCCTGTTTGACTTCTGTTCAATGTATACTGGTGCTTCGCTGGAAGGTGCCATGAAGCTCAACAACAATGCATGTGATATTGCCATCAACTGGTCTGGTGGGCTGCATCACGCTAAGAAGTTTGAACCTTCAGGTATGGTATTAAAAGATATAAAATCATCACTAGTTCCCATGGAGCAGCCTGGCAAGGTAAGTCCTCATTTCACCAATTATGAATCCCATACTCAGCTCATAAACTATCTCTAAACAAATGGTTACTTCAATTCATGAGCTGCTGCGAAAAAATTGAGAAAAAGAGGTGGTGAAAAAATACCTCTTAGCCACAATTTTTATCATTTAAGGTCATTATTGGATTTTTCTATTTCCTTTTCCATTTCAGGTTTCTGCTACGTAAACGACATCGTCATAGCTATTCTAGAGCTCTTAAAATATCACCCTCGAGTGTTATACATAGACATTGACGTCCATCACGGAGACGGTGTACAAGAAGCTTTCTACCTCACTGACCGGGTGATGACCGTCAGTTTCCACAAGTACGGGAACTACTTCTTCCCTGGAACTGGTGATATGTATGAGATTGGGGCTGAAAGTGGGAGGTATTACTCTGTAAATGTGCCGCTGAAAGAGGGTATTGATGATCAGAGTTATGTGCAGGTTAGCTGGTTTTAGATTTATTTTTGATCTTGCTGGTTTTTTTATGTAAATTTCCACTGCTCAATTCTTGTTGTGAAAGTGTCAGCAAATGAGTTGTAACAATTTGACATTGACAGCGCATTTATGTATGATGCTTGTGCCTAGTTGTATCACTGTTATGCATTCTATCTATATGAATTAGTGGGAGAAGAATATTTTTCTAGATACTAATCTAGAAAGCAATCTTATTATAATACAATGATTGTGAGGAAAGTGGCATGTCCTAGAACCAAAAATTGAAGACATGTGCAGCAACTCGCACCGGTCCGCATGTTGGATTACAGCCTATTCACTCTCTGAGAGAGCTAGGCTGTGTCAGCTGTGAGAACATAGGCTGACTATTGCTCCTCTGAAGACTGACCAACTTTAAGGTAAATTCCTAAAAAAGAGATTTCCACTTACAGCTGCAGAATTTTTAAATTTTACGATGTAAATACTAGCTATTTACCAAATCATTCTCAATTTATTCCAGGTGTTCAAGCCCGTAATCTCGAACGTGATGGAGTTCTACCGTCCCACGGCGATAGTGCTGCAGTGCGGCGCCGACTCGCTGGCGGGCGACAGGCTGGGCTGCTTCTCGCTGTCCACGCGCGGCCACGGCGAGTGCGTCAAGTTCGTCAAGAACTTGAATGTGCCTACTTTAGTTGTAGGTGGGGGAGGGTGAGTACGAAACAAGTTATTGTTTGGCTGAGATGAAGGCAGGGTGCTAATTTCCGCTCAAGGATGGTCAACTTGTAATATGATTAGAAATTGTAAGTAGGATTTGATGACCATTTTGATTTTTCGAAATAATTGTTTCGATTATGTTAGATCAGTTCAACTGATAGGGTTCAACTACAAACAGATTAGCAAATAGAATAATGCTGGTAGGTAAATACGAGTTCCTAACGTCGAAATCCGAAACACACAAAGATCTTCGAAATTGTAAATCGCATTAGGGAACTCAAATGGAATGGCAGGACACCTCGCATGGCACGGTGATGACAGATGGAGGAAAACTGTGACCGAGAGGCGGCTAAAGACGGCAGACGATATAGTTGCCATGGGGGGAAAAACCTGGTTGAAACTGGCACAAAGAGAGGCCTATAATACCCAGCAGTGGGTGATTCAGACTGTGAATGATGATGAAGAACAGATTGCTTCTGATGCAACTAATATACTTGATGTGACAAGTTTCACTAACTTAGTAATCAAGGGCGTAGCGTGCTTCGGGCAGGAGGGGCAGCTGCCTCCCCCTAGAAGATGCAGGAATGCTCACAGACCGTAATATTACGTAGGTATATAGCCTGTTAATAAACAAAAACAAAGTTGATTCTATTGACAGGCGAATTTTATAAGATTGTACTAATGTATGGTTGAATCTAGATTCGCTTTTTTACGCGCGAAAATGTTTTCACCGCGCCGCATCGCTCCGTGCCTCCGTTCCCCGCGCGCACTACGTTACCAGTTCGTTGTTGTGAATTTCTTGTGAAATTGTGAAAGTGCACGCTAAATCAATGGACATTTTGATTTTATTTTTTTTTAACGTAACCTGTCCCATTGCTCATGCACCATTTACTTTAGATATATTCTTGGTTTGTCTACGCCCCTTAACAAAATCCTAGCTACGCGCTTGACTTAGTTAGGTATTCCTTACATTTCAGCTACACTCTAAGAAACGTGGCGCGGTGTTGGACTTACGAGACTTCATTGCTAGTAGACGAGAATATTTCAAATGAACTGCCTTACACAGAGTATTTGGAGTTCTTCGCGCCAGACTTCCAACTGCACCCGGAAATTAACAGGTACCTACTGAAACATTTTTCTTTCTTAGCCTACACAGTCCCACTGCTGGCCATGTCCCTCCAGGAACTCTTTCTCACACCACTGCAGAGTTCTACTAACATAATGTTTGTGGGTAACGGGTAATGTTGCAGTACAAACAACGCGAACAGCAAGCAGTACTTGGAAGCGATCTCAAAGCATGTGTATGACAACCTCAAGATGTGCCAGCACTCGCCCGCCGTGCAGATGACTCATGTGCCAGGTAAACTATTTATTATTTCATTCAATATCAAATCTATTCAATCTGATCTATTTTCAATACAGTCTCCTAAAATGCCCGTCCTTTGTAGCGACAAGAGGCCTAAGAAGCGTCTTAGGCCTGAATTCCTGCTAGGCTGATGTTGGTCGCGTACGTCGGTCGCGCGTACGAATATACATTGTGTTCTATATAGCGCCATACTGCGACGCTGACGTCAGCGGCGCGTATGTTGCTACTGTATTTCTCACTGACGTACTATCGAGGACACTTCCGCCTGATCACCACTAAGCTGATTTTTGCTTGCACTTCCAACATAGAAACGCTCCCTCTCCCGCCCCGTTGACTTTGTATATAAATAATTAATGAAAAGATACCAATCGGCCGAGCGCACTGACGACGCACGCCAAACGAGGGTTATTGTTATTTTGCGCGCCAAAGTTGACGCTTTCCTAATAGGCCTAAACTTGAAGGGGTGGGGCCCCGACCTCCGCATGATTTAAGCGAAAAAAAAATTTAACTGATCAGGCGGAAAAGACCACGACTGTACGTGACCGACATCAGCGTAGCAGTAATTCAGGCCTTTGTCTTCATAGTGTTGTGTAAAACAGATCTGTCTATTTATATATGTGTAAGTTAGAAGGAAGAAAGTTCAAATGTAAAACATATGTCTGGATGACTCCTCTATCTTATCGGATTGGACTGACGGCAGTAGTCAGAGAACCTGAATGTTTTAAATATTTAAAAAAAACGAATGGTCCCCAAAAAAGTAGGTATTTTTTCATCCCGTGACCACTTTGTTACAGTTATTATTTTGTATAATAATATCCAGTACTTAATGTAAACAGATTGGGCCCGCGTGGTAATTAAGAGTGTCTCTGAGAGAGAGTGCCTCTGGGAGAGGGTCACCTCTCCCTCTTATAGAGGAGACCTGTGTCCTAGCAGTGCAGGAGTGGGAACGTTATAGACTGATAATGCTAAATAAAAGGCTAAATCATAACAGCCGCTCAGGTCGATCTTCAGGTTAAGCCGTGCTTGCCTAGGTTGGTCCGTGGATGGGTGACCGCCCATTACATACCGAGTTTCCTCCGTGCCTCGGAAAGTACGTTAAACCGTTGGTCTGGCCGTCATTTGTAGATCTTTGGCAGTCGTTAGGTACAAATGTCTGACAACCAGTCTCACCAAAGAACTAGCTGGGTTGTGGAGGTGAGATAGGCAGTCGCTCCATGTAAAATACTGGTTTTCAGCTGCATCCGGTTAGACTGGAAGCCCCCCAAAATAGTAGGGAAAAGGCTAAGAAGATGATATGCTAACTAATTTATTCATCAACAGGCGATTTCTTCCCCGAAGAATACAGAATCAAAGACGAACCGGACCCCGATGTGAGGATCAGCCAAGAGGAGGCGGACAAGAGCGTGGAGCCCAAGAACGAGTTCTATGAGGACGAGAAGGACAATGACAAGGAACCGCCGGCCGAGACGAAGGAGCCATAGCATACGAATGGCCTGACTGACCCACTGGCCATCTGACACGAAAAGGGTTTTAGAAGATACAGAAAGAAGTTTCTGTGAATGAGTGTGGTTGAGTGACTGTTGTTAACAGTTTTTTTTTAACTCTTACAGTGAGTGACATAAGTGATGTTTTTTTTTTCTGCCAAGCTGTTTCTGCTTGTGAGTTGTTTCGATGTTTATGTGTTGGTTTAACCCTTCTCATACGGCTGTGGGAAAAATGGTTTGATACTTTTCATCAGTGGTAGGGGGCCGCTTAGAGGGTTTTTCAGCAAGCATGTTATGCAGAAAATTTGATAGCCGAGTCGTTCGGGCGTGATAAGAGAACGCCGAGAAAGTATTTGTAGAGTTTTAAATGGTCGCCTTGCGGATGCTGATCTCAAACACAAATTACAGATTTTGGCATGTTACAATAGTGACTACATGATTTAGGAAATCTTACGAATGAAATATTTACCTTCTTTTCGGGATTTGCTATAGTCGATTAAAAAAAGATCTAGTGCCGTTAGAGAAGGGTTGATGTTTTTATTTCAATAGCTGCAAAGCTAATTGATTTAGCCTAAGGATTCAATCAAGTAAATAGATGTAAATTAATCATTTGCACGCAGACATGATGAACAGATGAAATATATTTTTATAAACCAGACTAGGATGAAGTTTGTACAAAACGCGTCAGAGTGCGCGATGTAGACGTAAACACATCGATTTTAAAATAATAAAATGTTCATGATTTTGAGAGTATTCAAATCTATGGATGATGCTAATTGTGCTTATTGCAACCAACTTAAACTAAAATGCTTTAGAGCAATTGAATTTCCGATAAAAAAATCAACGTATTTATTTACAATACGCTTACATCGTGCTTGGGCCTCGTGACTGTCTCAAGACTTGGTTTTTGGATGGTCTCTTTTTGTGAAAAATGCATGTTCAGTTTTAATTGCGAACTTGCATGAGGCGAGACCGCGCGCTTGTGCTACGTTTGTAGTATGGGATATGCACGTAATATCATAATGTATTCATACAAGCATTTGTTCTTCCCCTTCAAATATTTTAGCATATGTGACTAGAAGTATATGATGTAAAATAAGTTGCTTAGAAGTTCAACATTTTGGTGCCTACAATGTAGGTTAGTTAAAATTATGTTTCGTAAACATAATCGAAAAATTGAGTGAAATCATTCCTATATTTTATGTTAGGTGAATATCTGGGTAGACATTATGTGAATATGTTGTTGCCTTATTTAGTTAATATTTACTGTTTATTAGAAATCAAACATAAGAGTGATACAATGTTTTCCTATGTTAGAGCCTATGCACACGGTGCCTTGCGGCGCATAGATAACGAGTTAAAGATCATTGAACTTTTGACTTACTAGCAAGTATGCACTACTTCAAGCCCGAGTACCAAGTGTTAAAAAGTTATAATCAAATAAACAAAGTAGTGGAATGTATACTTGAATTAACAAGCTACCTGACTGTATTTTTGTTTTCCTTTTTAATTATGTTATTTAATTTTTCAAACTTGATTTTTATAAGGTAAGTATGACCAGTTTAATTTTTATAATGTTTTTTTTTTTCTCAAAATAGGTACCTATTAGTTTAAAGATAATCTATGCTAACTTTCATAATAGGCCTAGAAGCCGTTTTACAAACTTAGCATGGATTATCTACATGTACATTATTAAATATTTTGAAAAAAAAAAACATTAAAAAAATTAAACTGTCGGAAGTCAGAAAAAAAACGCGACCGTAAAAAAATATGTATTTACCAAAGTATGTGTTCATTAAAATCATCAATGCTTACATGCACACAGAATACGTTTACGTAACGAGACCGTATATCCGGGTATACGACGATACCCATACCTTCAAGCCCGGGTATTGAAATTTGCAGGTGTCTCATACCTATCTAATACCGACTGTATTCAAAACCTCGGTGTCGCAGCGACGCCGCACTGTCCGTGTGCCCAAATGCGCCGAAAACATGCCGCACCGCCGCCGCAACGCACCGTGTGTACAGGCTCTTTCATTCATAGATTTTAAGTAATAGTATGTGTTTCATCTAATTTTATACAAAAATAATGAGTCGGTCCGAAAGAAGGCCAAATAATAACACATGATAAATTATTTATTATGTCGTGTTAGGTTAATTAAGTTGTTGTCACATCGTCGGCATTGTTTAATAAGTTGTAAATATTGTAAAAATGCCCAATAAAATTATTTTATTATTTGAAATCATCATTTTGTTTTCTTTGATGATGGATGTGTATGTGTGCAGTGCAATGTCAGCAGTATGGGAACAATCAAACGCATTTATTGAAAAATAGTAAATTTTTTATTATTAATTAATTAATTAATTACAATAAATACATTTAGAGTGAAAATTCTAATAACTACCAAGCTTCAAATCCAAATTGTTTTCATTTATGTACTTGTGTACGTCCGTCATCTCCTCTAAAAAGTCAACTGTGAACATTTGAAGCCTTTCGCACATTTGTATTATCCTTTTGACCACATGCTTTGATACTTCTAATGTACAATCCAACCACAAATAGTTTACATTTCTAAAATGTCCCTTCTCTAATAAATGCAATAATGTTTCATCTATATTAGTCTTTGTTTGATATTTCAAAACTAGTCTCTGCAAATTATCTGTACACTCGACGAAAAAAGTCAACATCTGTTCTATGGAAAAATTTTCATTACCTATTGTTAAATTCCTAAGTTCTGAGAATATTTTATTTGGTCGCCGAAAAAACCTGGGTATTACCAACCATTTTGACTGCGTCATTAAACAGAGTGTGACCAAGTTTGGACAACATTTTCCTAGCGATATAACCGCGTCCAACGTTAACGAGTGGTCAATCTCCCACAGCGAGAAGTGTGTGAGGTAACTGCCTTTGACCGTTAAAAGCTGTTGCATCGAATCCGAGTAGGAAAAGAAAGAAAGATCCAGCCTATTCAATCTTAACTCGCTCATTGAAATCTGTTCTAAAATAGCATCTTTATTATGTTCTGATAAATGCGTTACCGACAGCTCTCTGAGGAATGGACATATTTTGATTAATTTCCTAATACCATCTGCTGAGGCGAAATGACAATTTATTTTTCTGAGACTCAAGGGCCCTATGTCCATAGCACTACCGATTAACGTAGAGCCGATGTCGCAGGACTCGATGCGTAGTTCCTCCAAGTAGGGCAGCTCGCTGATCAACATGATGATGCCGCCTTGAGACACGCACCGCCCGATACGATTAGCCCGCTCGTTTCTTGGAGGATCCATTGCCAAAATCCTTAGCTGTTTCAAATTCGTGATAAAACAAAGACCTGCATCAGAGACGTTCCTAATCAAAACGGAAGCATTAAAAAGGGATTTGCAGATGTCTACTCTAGAGACAATGTTAACTTCTTCGAGTAAGGGGCAATTGTCGCCGATGACCTCGAGAATCTCGTCAGTGCAAATGAACTTGAGATCGAGAACGACTAAGCGGCTGAAGGTGGAGAGTGTAGTTATCCAGAAGCGCTGGGGTATGCCGTTATCGAGGTCGCATTTGCGGAAGACTGTCATGTTGGGGTGCGTGAGTACTTGCAGCTGAACGCGAGGGTCGCCGCGATACAGACAGCATGTTCTTTCTGAACAGAGGACATCGAATAACCTGAAAAATGTAATAACAAGTAAATATTTTAGTTTATCAGTTCTTCTGAATGGCAAAGTAATTATAACCTATCAAGGTTATAATTACTTTGCCATTCAAACTTGTTAAATCACTATTATAGCATTCTGGATATCAATCCAGAATGCTATAATAGTGATTTAACAAGTTTTAATATTCAAAATCTGTCTCCATGATTTTCTAGCTTTATTTTCCTCATTACCAAGATAATTTTGAGTAGGAGAACTAGAAGTTGAGATTACCTACTCAACTTCAAGTTGAAAATTATTAGTTGAATTATTAGTATGCACTTAATAATTTATGACAGGGATTAAAAAATGCTTGAGTTTTTATTTGTCTTTTATCTTAATTTTATCACAAGAATAATAAGGAACAAAGATAAGGATTAAGTTCTTTCAAACTCGTGAAGGTAATGTAATGTTTCAAAAGGTATTTAATTATTTAAGTCCAACATATTTATTAGAAGACAAAATAAATAATGGATAGACTGTGTGATGAAAGGCTAGAAAGGAGATGACTGCTGAGTTAACAAGCAACAAAATTTTGAAAAAGACATGCTGCACCATAATAATAATAAAAAAACACGAAAAATTTGATTTATAATAAATTTGTTTTTTTTTTTAGTTATTTAAAAAAAAAAAGTCCCAATCGTAACTAAATTATGAGAAGGGCAAGAGATGTCGTTGTTTAAGTAACACTAAACAACACATAGATTAATGCTCAATAATGCACTGTAGGATTTTTAACTCTTGGCATGTAGAAATACAAACGCCTCATTTTTATTTTTCTTTGTGTTAGTTAAAACCGACATTAAATCATGATCTGTCACTCTGATCTGTGACCAATTTGTTCGAGACTCCATTGTTTAACTATTGTGTCTACTTCGTGGACAGATCATGGGTTAAACAGCAATGATAATATGGCATTCAAAAATATTTAAATGAAGTTAAGAAAGCAGTCACATTATGACTCAGAAATTTGTTTAAAATAAAATCTCCTAAACCTTCAAGGTGAGTAAAGGTTACATTGTGACCAGTCATGTTTTCTGTTTTGGTATCTTTCACACATATGGAGAAGTGGGTTAGAAATTGATGCAGCTGCCTATACTTGCCGTTAAGTTTTTATAGCCTTGGAATATAATGTGAGGCATTGCACAATAATTTTATTTTATCATGGTAACAACACAGTTGTAAAATATTTATGGAACAGTGCCAATTTTATATTGTTTTAAACACGAGGGAGACAAATTTCTGAACACATTCTTATTTTATTCTATTGGGAATGTAATGAATAGATTGTAATCAATTGATTAACAAAAAAAACAGAAAACAAACAAGGAATGCAATGGTATGAAATTAAATTCATGCATAATCTTAGGAAACCAAAGTAGAACAGTTTTTTTTAATGTTTTTTTAAAGGGCCACATATTTTGTACACACTTCCTAAAGGTATATGATGCATTATTGAACAGAGAACTACATCACAGCAAGCCAATAAAGTTCTTGAAATTAACAATGGAATAGGCACATTACATTCAAAATGTTATGAGTAGTGAACATAATTTCATACCACCATCTGTGGGGATTTTTAAACCATTTCTGAATCATTTATTTTATCAAGAGGCTATTAAAAAACAAAACAAATTAGGAAAGGTTTGCAAAGATAAGACTATAAACAAAGAAGTATACCTGGCTGGCAGCATAGTCATCAGTTGGCATTTTAAATCAAATGCCTCTCTCTCACACTCGTGGAACTGATTCTCAGGGTACGCCTTTTCAATAACATAACAAGCTGAATTAATAAGACCAATAGAACTTTTAACACATAACAGAAATAAACTACAGGGCTGCTTAGGAGGCGACATCGCGACGCCTGCTATTAACAATGGCAATCAAATTCGTTTCGTAGTGTATGAGTATGGTAACTGAATGTTTTAATACCGAACAATAGAAAGTATTTAACATTATCCAATAAACCTAATTATTACAGTAACTTTATTTTGTTTACTGTGTGCGATAATGTGCCATTGAGTTCTTAATTTTTGACAGCTTTGATTTATAGCGTTTGACGTAAAGAAGCCATAGAAAATGAATGAATTTTAACTGCTGCTGTCTAAACATCGTTCATTTGTTCAGATTTCTCCACAGGCTATAGAGGAAAAATCTAAAATAAAGTGATGGGGAACGGATATAGTAACTAACTAACTAACTCCTTATTCTCGAACTGATTACTTAAATATTGTCCGACCAGTAAGCAGCGACCTGGATTGCTATGTCATTAGCATGGGCTAAGCTAGGTTAAGCTAACGCCGGCAGAAAATAAATAAAAAAGATTTACATTTGTTGAATCGTATCAAATCGATTATGTAGCACATCCTTAATGTAAGTGTATGTGAGCAACCCTATGGTTGCCATGGGGTATTTATTAACTATGTAAAATGCAATGTTGCATTGGTATTTTAATACTGGAGTTTGTACGTTATTTTTCAATACAACTTCCTCGAAAACGGGATCTCGCACTACGATTGGGTTCAACATGCAATATATTTCACACGTGTGCGTTTTTTTCATTTTCCTGCACGTGTGCGGGAAAACACCAGTTCCTGTCCACAGATAACTGTACTAAACTTTATACGAAGTACAAATCGGTTCAATGCCTTCGGAGGTGAATGTTTTTTTTATTTCGGCAAACCAAAATGCGTCTATATGGCGTAAATATTTTTTGATTATTCAAATTGTGTATAAAAATAGAATATCATAGATACACATGATTCTCAATCAAAAGAATTTTGAACTTTCTCAATGGAAAGCTAATTATTTACCTACTTTTTTTATATTTTTGAATTCAGAACACAAATAAATGATAATTTGTTGTATCATTTATTTGTGTTCTGAATTCAAAAATATAAAAAAAATCTATGTTTTATATTAGGCTGTTTATAACGGCTTCATACCTTTGCCTGTATCAGGAAACATGCGCGAAAGACATTTGCACGAAAGACACTTGCGCGAATCCACTTGCTCGAAAAGACAAATGCGCGCATGGACTTTTGCGCGATTGAACTTTTGCGCAAATAGACTTTTGTGCGAACGGACTTTTGCGCGCCAAGACACTAGCGCAAATAGACTATTGCCCGAAAGGACTCTTGCGCGAATGGACACTTGCGCGACTGGAATTTTGCGCGACTTAATGGCCACTGAGGTTTACTCTGTACAGTAACCATAACATCACGCTTGTTATTACTTGAAGGTGGTTTTTTTTTTTGGTTTTTCCGTCATGGGTATCGTTTTTATGGTTTCTCTGATTACGAAAATGAGGTCAAAATGAAAATCTAAGATGGCGCCGACGAGAACTTTCGGTTTTTTCATCATGGGTGTCCTTTTCATGGTGTTCGTTTAGGACCTTATTTTCGTAATCAGAGACCCCGCTCTGATACTCTGATATGAAAAACCAATAATTTTCCTCGGCGCCATCTTGGATTTTCATTATGAACTCATTTTCGTAATCAGCGACCCCGAAAATCATGAAAACGACACCCATGACGGAAAAACCAAAAATTTTCCTGGGCGCCATCTTGGATTTTCATTTTGACCTCATTTTCGTAATCAGAGACCCCGAAAGCCATGAAAAGGACACCCATGACGGAAAAACAAAAAAAAAACACCTTCAAGTAATAACAAGTGTGATGTTATTGTTTACTGTACAGAGTAACTCTCAGTGGCTATTAAGTCGCGCAAAAGTCCAGTCACGCAAGTGTCCTTTCGCGCAATAGTCCATTCGCGCAAGTGTCTTGGCGCGCAAAAGTCCAATCGCGCAAATGTACATTCGCGCAAGTGTCCTGGCGCGCAAAAGTCTGTTCGCGCATAAGTCCATGAGCGCATTTGTCTTTTCACGCAAGTGGCTTCGCGCAAGTGTCTTTCGCGCAAAAGTCCCAGATCCGAAAAACGTCGTTTGATACACGTGGAAGTTATTGTCATTGCAGTTCTCGGCTCAAAAACACCCGCGCCTATGGCTCGGGTGTTAATTTCTCCTCGAATGCTGTGGTGCCTTCTACATGCGATATAATAAGCCAACCACTAAATGTAGGCATCACACATGTGAGGACCACATAGGTACACTAAATATACACATTAATTTGTCATGAGGGTAGAGAGATGAGTCGACCTGTTTCATCATGCTCATACATCTCAAATGCGTATACCTATAAGGTGACGTGTGACGTACAGTCTCCCTCATGTGGCTATGCCACCTACATGTCTTATTGGTTTTATCAAGTGCTTTGCCATTCTCTGATTTGCAGGTGTTCACTTATTGTCGTACCTTACATGGCTATGCACCTCCATTATCTAGCTGGGCATCGGTCGACTTGCTCCGGTCTAAACAGGGTGTATCCCTGGTGATTCTAAACGTGTTTGCATAATCACTTAGCCGGACAGGGGGCCTATGGCCCCCCGGAGGCCTCCACCATCCCCATAGCCTCGCCACGGTTGCTCCAGCTCAGTCGACCGTGCCAGTGTGTTTCCGGACCACACTACAATGTATGGGAGTGCCAGACTTCCCTGTTCAATGTCCTTGACTACCAAGTGTGCTATGCACTGCAAGATTGAACTACCAATGAAGGAAGAATATATAACTGTAAGAGTCCTCTCATCTCTCCACTCATCATGTACGTTTATGTCGACGTAAGATATTATGAAGTAAACACTCACCGGGATCTTTCTAATGAGGTGGGACACTTAGAAGCTCGTCACCTCTAATTTGTCTCCTAACCACATGCTCCTCTGTTCACCCTTTCAATACCTGTTCGACTGTCCGGCAGCCATCTCTTTCCCGCCATATTTCTACCACCGTACCAACATGAACAAAATTAGTCAAAGCCAAGCGTGGTGTTGCCACACTACAAAATATAATGTAATATTGCCGTGTTGATACATACCAATTGTTTTATGGCGATTCGCGCCGTGCGCGACAAATGCTTCGAGGCGAAATTAACACCCAACAAAGTTTGTTATTACAAACTTTCTCCACTTGTATTAAAATGTACTATTCTCACGTTCCCTGCTTGCCGCTCCCAACTCCAACAAGATTCCTACAAATCTATCCGAGGCGGAAAGCATAAATTTTTAAGCGATTACTATGCTTTTTTGTATAAATCGAAAAAGTTACTCATTTTGTACGAATTGACAAGCGAAAGTCTTACATAGGTACCCGAGGTGGAGTGCAAAATAGTTATTTGTTATACAAGAGTGCAAAGTTGCTTTTTAACCGCGTGTTCAATTTTGATGACCGAGCAAGCGAAGGATTCTAAAATTGAATCACGAGCGCAGCGAGTGATTCAAAATTAGAATCCTGAGCGTTAGCGAGGGAATCAAAAGAGCACGAGGTGAAAAATCTTTGCACTCGAGTGCAACACGTAACTTTTCATTCCACCTCAGCGAGGAAATGACTAAATGCAAAAAAAAAACGTTTACAATCACAAGATAGGTACACTTTTATTTCAGTTTAGGTATTAATTACTACATTATGACAGGTAAGTATTACAGAATAATCTTTAAATTATAACAAAATAATACTAAGGTATAATTAAGAAAATTTTAAAGTAACGTTGCTACAGTTATTTAAATTGAGTGTAATATTTTTGTTTGGTACTATAATATTGGTGTTAGTCACTTGTGTACTGTTTTTCGGTAAACTATCTGTCATACTTAATAGTTGTACCGATTCATCGGATTCCCTTGGCGTGAATGTTGGAGGGAGATGGTTAGGTGTTTCATAACGGCTTATTTTTGATGTAGAAGGGCCAGTCCAAGGATCCGATTGAGGCTCTTTCAGTGTAATGGCTCCTACGATGCCTTCACATATTTTAGACTTATTTTGGATGGAATCCTCTATGTATCCCTCTACAACTGCATTGGACTTCCAGCCTCCGTGGCGCTTAAGGGACAGGAGATCAGCTCCGGAATCAGCCAAAAGTGTGGCTGAAGTTCGTCGGAAACAATGACCCGTGTACAACAGGGGTTCTGGAAGTTCAAGAAATGTTGCTATTTCTCGTGGGATACTGCCAATTTTATTAGTACCCATAGGCTGTCTAACACACTTTCCATTGCGATACTGTAGAAAAAATCGATTGATTGGAGTGTTAGGCGGGCGTAAGGCTTGATATTTCTCAACAATCGTTACGTATTCCTTGCGAATGACGAAGTTGCGGTCTCTTTTTGTCTTTGTATTAGGTAAATTAATTAATAGTAAGTCATCTGAATGTTTCTCAATGTTTTTGACATTAAGTTGTGTTAGTTCATTAGTTCGACATGCTCCGTTTATTCCAATAATAAGAACAACCTGTAACGTAAAGAGTATTGTAGTAGATAAATGAATAAAATTGATATGAACGCATAATTATGCCTATCAACGTCTACTAAGTATACTATTTAATTGAGATTAATATACTTAAGTAGATACTGAATGTGCAACTGACTTACTTTTGCCGCCAAATATACGGAATCGGGTGCTTCGTTAAGAAACTTTTCAATATCAGATACTGTGAAAACCTTCGATTTTTTTGGTTGATGACCAGATGAGGCTCTTTTTAAAAATGCCACTAATTTAGGATAGGTATCGATATGTTTGTCTTTTTTCATCTTTATTGTTGCTTTTAGCATCAAATACGTACTCCATAGAGTGCTTGCTTTCTTGTTCTCGGATAATTCTATAAAATATGCCAGTAAAACGTTTTCTGAGAAAGTTTTGGCTCCTTTTGCTAGTCGCCACGTGTTGAACATATCGTACTGTTTTAAATACTTCTCGCGTGATTGTTGAGGGACAAAGCTCATTTGCGCATTATTAACAGTTTCAGTCTGTTGGCGTCAAGCAAACTTCCTCGTCGCTAGAATCACTCATTTTAGTTTTTTCACTTGTTTTCAAGTTTCTTGTTTTTAATATAAGGTTTAACAATGACGTGAAAAAATGCCGCGTAAAGAACCGCGTACAAAGCAAATTGAAAAAAGAACACCAAGAAGGTTCCGAGTCTGAGTTTTTAACAAATTAAAAAAAAGTTGTATGATATATTCGGCACCATAGAGGTAGCAGTAAATAGGTTTAATGTTTTTTTTAATTCACAAACTTAGTGCACACGATGTTCTAAATTCAATTTACTTTATCCTCTAGAGAATAAAAACGGCTTTTCCACTCGGATATTGAAGATTAAAAATACTCTTTCCGAGATGGTGGGATGAAAAAAAAATTGATTTATTTTCATGGAACTGAAGATGCACCCGCCTGGAAATAATCCTGCCGGCGCCCATGGTCATTAGCTTCATTTAAATGTCCCGAACGACGGACAGGAGAAACGGTAGGTACCTACGTACTGAAGGTTACTTACAACTTTTAAGTAACCAGTTATAGCTCATGCTTATGATTTAGGTAGGTAGTTATTTTTTTGCTTTAATGGCATTGTCAGGAGGGCGCTGTTGGTAAACATTAGTGAAATTGGATTGACACCCCAAGCTCTAGAACAAGATGGGAGACTTGTCTAACAAAAGTTAAGCAATACTCCCCAAGGTAGCATAGGACAAGATGGGTCAACACATGGAACAACACACCAATTTTTTGTTTTTCTTTAGCCATTATTGTCCCACTTGCTTGGCAAAGGTCTCTATAGCATTCCACTCTTCTCTCCGTGCGGTTTTCTCCGGTTAATCTCTCACAAACGCTTTTAAGTCGTCACGCCAGCGTTTTCTAGGCCTCCCTCGTCTAAGACGCCCATCTTCTGACACCACTGCTACAGACATAGCCCGCACTATCGGCCCAATCCAACTTCAAACTCTTAATCAGCGATTAAAGGTTTTGAGCGTATTGTGGTATTGCGAATGCTGTCGCTGAGCTACATACCCAATTCGCTACGCTCCATCGTCTTTTAGCAAACCTAGAGTTTGGACTTTTAGTACTTGGTCAGAGACCAGAGGGCTTCCTATACCAAATAAAGAAAGAATCACGTAAATCGGACCAGTACGGAGCAATTAGAGTACCTACCTACACACATGAAAAAAAAAGATGCCGATCGATAACATAACCTCCTCCTTTTTAAGTGCGAGCGAACCGAAAAGAAGAGCTCAAAGCCTAATCGGATAGATTAGATTTTATTGTGACCCTTCATTCAGAAATAGGGATTACCTGGTTGACTCTATGCTGCATACAAATGTTACAATGCGACCCTTCATAAGTACAGGGTTTACTTGGTCGACGATTCAGAATGCAAGTGAAAGTAGGTTTAGGTTACAATAGCGAGCTCGAAAATTTTAACACCGCCTTAATAGCAAAATTGGCGCTGTTGTATTAGTCTTCACCTTTTAACAGAAATTTATAATGTAGGAGAAAATCACATACCAAAAAATACAAAATGTAGTTTGTTTGTATTGCTACATTCCCGTGGATTGTACCTCTCTTTACCACTATTCCTATATTGGCTCTAGGCTGCATAGTCGGCTGATTGTACCCGACCAGCTGCGGTTGGTCGGGCTTCCTCTCCCATCCCAGAGCATGTCTTTTCTTACAAAATCGTGCCCCCTGGTGTATCCGGCTTGTCCGGGTCAGGCTTGCTCCTGACTGGGTGTGGTGCTCAATCCTCATCATCATCAATGCAGTTTGTTTGTATTGCTGCATTCTGGTCACTGGTTTTTAAATAATTTATGATGAAAACATATAATCTACTAACTACAACTGCCTATTTTGCCTGCTTGCCTATTAGGGTCTAGTGGAAAGGGGTTCCCAGTTTATTTCAGCATCTGTCGAATTTTATCGATCGATCATTCGAAATTTCTGTTTTTATTAGCTGTAAGTCCTCCATGTACTAAATAAATAAATAAAATTCAATATTACCTACAATCCATTTTTCTGCTTTTAGTTTGGCGGTGCGCCAGAAAAATGGATGCAAGGCTTCTTCCTCGTTACTGACCGCGCACGTTGGTTCAAAGAAAATAATTTTAATTGCGATTCGATTCCGAAAATTCTGCTATTCTCGTGGGATTATTTTCAACCATAACGCGAGCAAAGCTGCTGGCAAAAGCCATTCAGTACTTTTCTGTACCTATTTGTTTTTATTGAAATATGGATAGGATAGTGTGTGTCGGGTTGTGCTGATCCCAAGTAATATGGGGCAAGGGTAGGAAGGTGGTTATGATGATAATGTCTGTCGGCTCACCTAGTGTTTAGTAAGGAGTCAAAATAAAAACACAGGTTCATTTTAAATATTTTATTTTCATTTTTTCGTATGAGTTTACACCTAAAACTAATAATTTAATGATTAGTTAAAAATATACATTCGTCATAATAGAATTCCATCTCATTATCGAAAATGTGTTCTTCTGCATAATTAAAGACTTAATTGTATTTCATGTGAATTTGTATGGAGGTGATATTTGAGATATAGGACTCAATGTAACGCACTTAAAACACTGTGTTGATGTATGGATTTAATAGTACGGAAGTCGAGATGGTGTTTAAAGTGAAAATCTTACATTAAAAACATACACAACTTTGACCCCCAATATCTCCGTAACTAGAAGGTTCCCAGGAATGGCCTAAAACAAGAAAAATGATCGCAATGACGGGGAGAAGCCTTTCGGCTTCGTTAAGGGTCTTTTTATACCCTTTATATGAATATACATAATTCAGATCATGGACCTGAGTTAAGAATTAGGATACCTTTTATGCTAACATAAAATATAATAGGTACGCCTACGTCCCATCCCAGGTCTAGCCGGGTGCAATCATTCAGATTTTTTCAGCTGTTAAGGTGAGAAAAGGAGACAGACAGAGTTACTTTCGCATTCCTGTTTTTTTTTTAAATATATTATTTCAAAAAAAGTTACACAAGTGGGTATTTCACAAATCTTCTGCCAAACTGCAGGACAGTTTATCGCCACTATACAAATTCACTTGTACCTACATAACAGTGACATAATCAATTGGTAGATCCAGAAATAGGGTTTTTTTTTCATTAATAAATGTTATTTTTACATAGAACTCATGTAAGCTTGTGCTACAGTAAAAAACAATAATATTGGTACACCTACATTAAAAAGTATAAAATTGTACCCAGTTGTTAAATGTTCAGTTTTATTTTAGATTATGATATTGAAATTCGGATTTCTTATTTTGGTGCGAATTTATTCTGGATACTAATTATATTAAAAGTCGGATAGTTTATTCAATAATCGCATACTTAATGTGCCCACAAATGTAAGAGAAAAATGAATCATTCAACTTTAAATGGAGCCATCTGCTATTTATATCAATAAGTTTTTATAAGGAATGGCATCAATTCCAATTATTCAATATCGTTGAGTGACTGGCATTGATGCCATTCCTTATAAAAACTCATTGATATAAATAGCAGACGGCTCTATCGAAAGTAAACACCGTAACACAAAAGTTGTCTCAAGATGCAACAAAACCGGACTGAACCAATATTTTCCGGTTCTAATCGAAAATATAACGAATAAAGCCGAGTGATGGGTAAACTTGCTGGATTGGTAGAATGGTTTAACAGCAGCCTTCTGGAACAGGGAGTGTGTAACCAATGTCTCATAAATAAAAACAAACATTAATTTAAATATTTAACCGTCATCCATTATTCAATTTTAAGATTTATCTTTCAGAGAGTCGTACTCTATGGTATTGGTAGATATTCTATACTATCTACTATTTGGGTATGAGTCCAATTCTGACGAACTTACTCTGTACCGATATAGTTATCAATCTCTCTAGTTTCTTAATCATTTACAGGTTAAAAATTATAATTTATTTATTATCATTATCTAAATTTATTTTTAATAACATAATTGATACCTATAATGTATGTATATCTAAGTTTAGTATCATTAATTACCTAAAATCTTTGTTGTTATATAATAACATTCTAATTTACAATATTCTTGAATAAATGATTTATTGAATACATTATTTACAATAATAATAACATCTACATAAATTATTTAATTTAAAAAGAGTCTACTATAAATAGTTTTTTTGGCACTAATATTAAAAACAAACGGACTTTGTTAAAATTAAATATTTCATACAACCACCTATCTACTTAGTATCAAGAGTTCATAAATTAATAGGATTTTTTATTAAATGTTATAATATTAATAATTTAATGTTGTGCTAATTTTTGTAAGGTACACAGCAAAGTAAATATTATAACGCTTTTGTTTTATATAATTATGTTTTATTAGTAGATAACAGTAAGAAAATAAAATATTTTCATAAAATTCAATTACCTATAATTTATTTAATGCAGTAGGTAACAACATAGGGTTTGTATATCCATTGATTTGATTTGCAAACGAAATAATACATAGGTAATTTATATATATATATATATATATATATTTATATTTTAAATTACCAAGATCGACCAAAAAAGAGAGGTGATAATTATATTATTTATCCATCGCACGATTAATTTTCTTAAATATTATGCTTCTGCAACTTTTAACTGCAATAGATATTCTGAATCTCACATTAAATATTGTTAAAATAATTATATCAATACATCATCATTGTTTATAATCTTGTAACAAATAACATACTTATCAATAATTAAATATTTTTTTTATATACGGGGTGTAAACCACCTCATTACGAAGCCGTCAAGCAAGCAATCTGTACATCAAACTATACGTAAAAAATATTGCTGGGAAACGACTTCTTTTTTGAGGTGAAAAATCATGTTTTTTTGGTAGAACTCAATGTAACGCACTCAAAACATTGTGCTGATGGATAGATTGAATAGTACGGGGGTCATGTAGGTGTTTAGAGTAAAAATCTTACATTAAAAACTTGTATTTAAAAAAAATGTTGGAACTTTGACCCCCAATATCTCCGTAACTAGAAGGTTCCCAGGTATGATGTAGAACAAAAAAATGATCGCAATGACAAGAAAAACAAGTGCCTTTCGGCTTCGTTAAGAGGTGTTTTACACCCTTTATATATGTATTGTGATTGGTAAAATGAAATAATATTATATTTAAAAACTAAACAATGACTAGTTTTTAAGATTTTTTAGCTCCATACAAAAAGTTTCTTCTAAGAACTTATTCAAGCATTAAATGATAAAGTTCAATCGGGAGGAAGATTTTATAGTACGTTTTTAAACATACTTAAATTACATAAGTATATAGATTGATTTTATTTGTGCACCATAAAACAACAAGACTAGAATGTAAATATTATTTAAAATATTTAATTCACTAAATAAATGTAAGATTCTATTCACTATGCTAGGTAAAGTATCCACAATAGATTTCTAGATAGGTAGGAAAGAACTACGATAAGATTCGCTGAAAATCCCACTCATAGCTCAGTGCTAGATACTTCGGGAAATCATTTTAAATGAAAGTTAATACAAATATTTGCATCAGATTATCCTGAGAAACGTATAAATTATGCTACTACATTTTATGGTAAAAATGTAGTTTAGTTTGGCTTGACTTTTTTTTTACTTTGTTCACTCTCATAATTCTCCAAAAAGACCCAGCACCGAGTATAAAAAACAGTCATACGTTTTCATTCATCATAACACAACACAGTTCACTTATTACTTATTGTAGTACTAAGAAAACTACATAGTCATATTCATCGTCAAAAAAAATGATGACGATTAGTAATTGACCGCTGACTGACAGCTGATCGCATATGTTCGGATTCGCATTCTCTCGTTCGTTATTATCTTTATTTCTAATCTCTCTATCATTTTGGCTTCCATTCCCCGCAGTCGTTCCTTGATCCATATCATTACTTACACTACGTTCATTTTGATCAAGTGTACGCCTATTTTGGTCACGTTTACCCCCATTCTGTTTTCGTTTACCCTCATTCTGATCATTCTTACCCGTGCCTAAATCATTTTGATTTACATCATTATTTACCAGAGAACTTTGAGCCGTATCTCGTATCACATTTCTTTCATTTGGACCTCTATGGAAGGCGTCGGACTGGGCGCGTCCGCTCGGCCAAGCGGATCAGAGTCTCTTGTGGGAGTCGGTGCTAGCGCTCTTGAGGGAGCCGAAGCGTCGCGTGGCGGCGGACGTGGTGGGCGTCGTCTCGCGGTCCAGGCTCGCAGCGCGGAGTATCAGGCCACGGGACTGAGGGAGGGAGGATTCTGGTCGCACCTGGAGATCACAAATAGTATGCATGAGTATAATGGTAGTTGAGGAAGCTACCGGTGCTCTTATTAATAGAATTTGGATGGTTGGAAATCAGACTGTCGTATAAAGACTTTGGAGCAAAGTAATCGATTAATTAAAGAATAAATCTACGAGATATAATAATATTTGACCTTTAAGCGGCTTTCAGGCTTCTGTATACTATTGTGCTATATACATTGGCCTGCAAAAATAAGTATCATACTCATAAAATTGCAATAACTTTTTAAGTACATAAGATATACTTTCGAAACAAAAAGGATTCATAGTTTAATTTTGTCGATAGTTTCAAATACAGCTGATAAAAATTAAAATAAAACGTTTTTTTATTTTAAATCTCTAACTTCTATAGTTTAGAAAAAAATGAAATTTTAAAAGTGTAGTACTTATTTTTGCAGGCCAGTGCAGTATAGCAAAGAAAGACCTAATGCTGTACTATATAGCATGGCGTTCACATTATGCGATATTATCGCAAGCATTTATAGTATATAGCAAGCTCAATTGCGGGACGGCCGGGGGTGAGGGAGGAGAAAGAGGGCGGCGCGTGATATAGCACAGCATGAACTCAGCGCATCGCACCAATTTATAGCGTATAGTAAGCCAATAATATATAGTACAGTACAGTGTCAAGTGTCCATAACAATGTATGGTGCGCGATATTTAATTGTTGTGCTATGAGCTAAATACTATATGCTATTATATTATAGCGTAGTCTGCATAAGTCATTGACTAGTTAATACGAAAAGAAGAAGATTTTTTGAAAAGTTGTAAGAACTTTATTCTTTACCGGTTCTCCCACGGATCCAACGCGCCTCTGTCTCGGCTCCCTCGCTGGCCTGCTCGTCTGCTCAGTGAAGGAGGTTTCCAGCGACCGCTGAGAAGCATCGCTGATGGACTGGGACAGCAGGTGCGTGGTGGAGGAAGAGTTCGAGTCTTCGATGTTCGAGTACTCGTCGGGGCTGTCATCGCGTTGAGGGGTGTCCGATTCCTGCAGACAAAATTATTAGGAATGAATCTATGTATGACTGAAATTCATCACCAATGTAAGGAAACCCAATAGGCTGAATCATGTTTAGTTGGATAAAGATTTTTTACCGTTACATAGCAATCGTTGTTTTTGTTTTTTTACCTGATGTGGTTTGTTTTAGGTTCTTGGCGTGGGCAACCCCTTACATTTTGCGATCTTTCAAAATCTAGCATTGTTAATAAATCTTACCTCTTCCAAGTCTCTAAGAGTCGTGGGATAGAGGTGCCGCCTGGCGTCTTCTCTCTCCTTTTCTCTTTCCCTTTTCTCGAGCTCATCTGCTAGCATCATGACCTCCCAATCCCCTCCATTCCCGGGTAACCCTGTAATCGAAAATTGATCAGAGTTAGCATGGTCCTTTCGAAATGAAAACGCCATGCTTCACTGACTTTTTAAAAAGCAAGTTTTAAATCATGTATCTACTTTTTGGTATCCTCGACAAAGGATTTGACGACTTCTCTAGATTTTGAGCAGTTATCATGGCAGTAGATTGTGAAGCAAAACGCGTATCTCCTAAAAGCGAAACACTGAAAAGCAAGCAGGTGTAGGCACTATTTAATAAATTACCTCTTATTGGCGACGAACTGCCATGGCTGGAGCTGCTTGGTCGTGCTTTTCGGGAGCTACTCTCCACAAATTCTTCAAACATTGGGGTGCGAGGTAACGACTCTGAATCGCTGCTTGATGATGTTGAAGCCCTTGAACAGAACATCGAGCAATTAAGATCTCTGTCGTCAGGAGAAAAAAAGTTAGGTTTTGAAAGCTTAATTGCAGTCTAACAAGAAATTGTAGGGTGCTTCGCAGGGTGGCTGGTAGCAGACTGGGTGAGAGTTGCCGAGAATCGACCTAAGTGGCGTGCAATTGGAGTGGCCTATTAACGATTATGTAGTCAGTAGACTAAAGATGATGTAATTGTAGCAAAAAGGAAAAAGGAAGCATTTTCATGAATTATCGGTAAAATTAGAACTTGAACCAAGCTGTGCAACCAATGGTAGACGAACGATTTCTAATTTACGAAAACACGCATTGTTAGATTGCTCGCGTTAAGCTAGCTATTACATTAAAATAGCAAATAGAATAGGCAGCTACTCACGCGTCACTCCAGCTGTAGTCACTGCCCATATCCAGCACAATGTCGTTGCAGTTGTTCGTCGGCTTGTGAGACTGACTGCGATGGAAGAGCGAGCCCAAGCTGAACTTGCGATGTTGGCGCGGACGACCTTCTGGGAAACAGATGCCTGAACATTTCAATTAGAGGGTAATTTAAGATTATTCGTGTTGTCGTGTTGTCTTTGTGTTCTTCGAAGTATTTACTAAGATTGTGATGATTTAAATAATACGTGATAAAAATTGAAGATAATTATGTAGGAAAATAAATATGAGAAGATAAGTAAGGGCCAAAAGTAAAGCCTGTATAGGGTGAATTAGGGTGTAAGGGACATCAAAAACCCCCGGATCGCAAACTTTCGCTGTGAATTTTCTCATTATAACATGAGTTAAATCTATGTCGATGTCCCATTCCAACTCACTAAACAGTTAACAACCAGTATGGTAACGTCAACTATGTCGTTGATTTTATCAAAAATCGCATTAAAAAGAAACTGAGTATGTCTGATGACTCCTCTGAACAAAAGACTACACGACAAAGTACGGACTAAATCATTCAACACTCACTCCTCTCATTCTTCCCAGTATGATGCATCCCCGTATCCACTGAAAGAGTCTTCTTGATCTTCGACTTGGTGGTGTCCAGGTGTGTTCCGAAGAAGTGGAAGTGTCGACGACTGGAGCGGAGGCTAGACTGTTCAGGGCTCAGGAGTGAGCGGTCTTCTGAGGTGGTGTGCGGAGACAGGGGCCTGAAAGAAGGATCGCTTCTTTCGCCTGTAGGTTGTTATCTTTTTTGTTGCTAATAAAATGTGTAAAAATAAGTTTGAAAAATAACGGGATGTAAACGCACCCTTCACGAAGTCATCAACCAAGCATTCTGTACATAAAACTAAGTAACTCTACGCAAAAATTATTGCTGGGAAACGGAAAACTTTTTTGGGGTGAAAAATCACGTTTTACGGTAAAACTCAATCAATGTAACGCATTAAAAACATTGGGCTTTTAACTGTAATAATTAGAGACTACTCACATATAATCAGCTCTATTCAGCTTATGCCCATAGAAAACAACGATTTTGTATGAGACGCGTACGCGTGCGCGCGCTGAACGGATGTGTATGCGTCTCATACAAAATCATTGTTTTCTATGGGCATAAGCTGAATAGAGCTGAATAAGTGTGAGTAGTCAGTCTAGTAAGGACTAGACTGTCAATAAAATGGTTGGTAACTTTCCTTTGACCATAATTTCAAGCTTGTCACTAATTTAATGAACTTGCATCTACATTTTCGTTATGATATGTTAAACTAATCTCCTTACCTCGTCAAGTCTTGCATCTCCATACTCTCTTGGTCACTCTGGTCCTCCCAAGACTTCCTCTGCCTTAACTTTGCCGCTCGTTTCCTCGAATACGTTCCAGCTTTTCCATCAAGATTCAAATCTAATCTCTTCGATTTGCTCACAGTCCACTGTTCCCTGCTTGACGAAGTTTTGTCAACTCTCGAAAGCGATACGGCTAAGCTTTGTAGCTCTGCGTATGAAAGCTTTGATAGTTCAATTCCTTCAGTCAATTCTCTAAGGTTTTCTTCAGTGAGGTCTTCAGGTGAAAGTTCCCTTGCGCCTGCGTGTTCGCTTTCTGGTGATCTGTCTTTTTCCGCTTCGTCAGCGCTTGCTGTTGGTGGAGATGTTGCGAATACGGTGTCTAGTGAGTCCCCTCTCTGTAACAGCCACAAAGTTAAAGGGAACAAAGGCTTTTAATTTTCATTTATGTCATTAACTGAATCATATTTTCCTTGGCGAATATAGTTACTTCTTATAATATATCATACCTATCAATTGTCTTACCATAAATCCTTCTTCTGCAGCCGAAGCATCTTCACTCCCCGAGCTTCCACTCTTAGATATAGGTAGACTGCTAGCAGTAACTTCTATCGTTCCACCGGCTATCGTGGGGTCCTCTCCCGGTAGTTGAGCGGCCGGACTCATGCCTGGCAGTCCTAGTCTTTCTAACTCTTGAATGCGCTTCTGCAGCTGACTTATTATTTCATCCCGTTTCCGAACTTCATTTTCTAAACTGTTGAACCTTCAATGTAGAAGCCACATTTCAAGGGGTTTTTCAAACTATTAAATTATAGTGATGATTAAAAGTTATATTTAGCTATAGGAGATGAAAAACAATACTGTAGCAATGTATTACCTTTCCTGAAATTTTCCTTGGACATCATGTAGGTGCCCCTGAATAACTTGTTTGATACCTAGTAGTACCTCCCCAAAATATTCCTGTTCTTCAATCGAGCCTGTCAATGAATATAAACCTTAGTCAATTATTGGTTGAAGAAGTTTGAATCTATGCAAGTGTTCGTAGATCGTTAGAAAAAATAATTACCACGCAGTAGTTTCTTTTGGTTAGCAACAGCTGATATTAAAGTAAGCTTAGGTTTCTCTGAAGGCACTTTAATTTCTTCAGGTCTTAGTGATTTTAAATCTAATATTGGGTCAATATTTTGCTGCAGTTGGTACTCTGCTCTTATGTTCAACCCATGATCTTGTGGTACAGTCTCATCTGCTGGTCTTGCTATTTGACTGTTTGGACATTCAGGTGCAGTTACTTCGACCTCAGGAGGCGGTGGCGGAGAAATCTGTGGTATCGATTCAATAGTTACTTCTGGCATCGTGAAAACGTCATCATTTTGGAAGTCAGCAGGCGCACTGCCAGGAGGTGAAGGCAATGTATGACGATGAAAGGTAACACTCTTGGCGAACTTTGAATGTCGTGCTGCATATCCTTCTAAAGTTGGAGCACGTATTAATCTCTTCAGCTCATTACTGCGCTCAGGACTTTCAGCCGGAGTTACATCTTCTGAGAGTTTCTTTAAAATGGATTTCAGTTCTCTCCTTTCTAAGGTTTCATTAGATTCATGACTTCTGCAAGAATCGATAGATTTCCGCTTGAATTTTCTTTTATCCATAGTGCTACCTTCTGAATGACTCCTAGTTAACGTATCACCAAGCAAATCTTCCGATGAGCTCGTGCAATCTAAACTGGAACTGCGTATTTTTACTACTTTTTCTAGTTCTGCTAATTTTTGACGCTCATTCAAAATTTTTAGCTTTTTAACAAAAGGTAGTCCGCCATATTCAGGTGATAAGTCGTCTATAGACCTATACTTTTTCACTCTGGGCAATAGCATCCCTGGTGTGTTGATTTGTGTCTTACATTCATTCGGTTTAGTGGCGTTAGAAACTTTTTTCTTTGGAGATAAAGTTAATAAATCTAATGATTTCTCTTGGACGGGTTCCAAAGGGCCTGTTAAGCAAAGCTTAGGTTTATCTTTATCACTATCACTAGCAACTTCAACATTATTATTGTCTATTTTAACAAGCTCTGCCGTGGTAACTATAGGCACACATATATTTACAACTGCTTCCGCTATTCCTTCATCTTTTTTCTCACTACTCGTACTTATACTTTCATCTTTCTTTTCTTCTAAACTAGTTTTGCTTTGGCTTTTTGATTCCCCTAATATAGCTGCCTTTTTGAGTTTCGTCCAAGGCTTTTTACTTTTTGTTTCTTCTTTAACTTCAGTCGCTGGCATAGGACTTATTTCTACTGGAGCTTTTTCTGCTGTTACTGGTTTAGGTTTTTCTGGGGCCGGCGTTTCGGTTTCTTTTGGTCCACTTTGTAGCATTTTTAGTTTATCCCGGAATGTCGACCCTACTGCTTTTGCTGGGGATTTAATCTTGCTAACAACAGAATGTGGTATCGAAATGAGGTTGCTTTCTGTTTTTGGCGTGGGTTCGACCACGGCTGCAGGCTTTTCAGTCGTGTCTTTGTGGAGCGGTTGACAGACTGCGGTACCGTCACTTTGCACTTGTAATATTTTATCTCTAAAACTAACTTTTGGTCGAGACGCTCCGTCACTTGACCCAGACGAATTTTTCCTCGAAGTTTTTGTAGTTGGACTATGAAGTTTACCTGGAGAGCTCGAATCAGAAGCTTTCCTAATTGGACTTAGCGTTTTTATTGTTGGACTTAATGGGCTCTTGATGGACGTGGGGCTGATTGTGTCTGAACTAGAAGGTTGATTACTCATTGTCGGTGTTAGTTGATTTTTGTCCCTTTCTTCTTTTGCTTTTAGTAATAGCAATCTTTGAATGAGCGGAAGACCAGCTCCTATGACTTCAGGTTCTAAGTCTGGAGCTGAACTAGTTGAAGGAGTGGGTTGAGGTGTTAAAGATAGTACCGATGATGTGGAATGCCTTTGTTTGGCTACTTTTTCTTCGCGATCCTGAAATAAAATCATTTTTAGTAGATGTCATCCAAACCTATGAACGTACGAGTATATGGTGATAAAGGCACAGAATTTCTACCTGTTTTTCTTTGAGCAGCTTTAATCGCGATAGTAGCGGTAGACCGGCTCCGATTGGTGATATACATTTCTCCCCGTCTTTGCTACCAGACGTAGTCTCACCATTATTGTCCTGAAATTGCAGGATTTATAAAGAGTGCATCATCAAGACGTATATTTCGTTGGCCCAGCTAGTCCAGCTAATAGTAATGTCTCTACAGCGAGATTTGATCTTTGGCGGAGGCTGATTAAGTCACCTGACGGCTTCATCGAGCCATCTGAATGCCCTCCACCTGGGTATGCTTTGCCGTGGCCGACTTGGATATCTCTGAATAGACAGGCCCTGACACCTGCACACTTGACGATCTTATGACTGCATCAGCGAGCGGAGTTCGCATAACTGAATTTTGGGCCAAACATATTTTATAAAAATTTGCCATCGCCACGCTAAGAAGATCTTTTTTCTTTCTTTTGCTTTTTTATTTACTCACTTAATATACACACGCGTTTACACGAAGTCTAAGCATGATTCATGCAACATTAAGCCATGAGTTTAGTCGGGCTGTTGCATTCAGACAAGTGCTTAATTTTATGTGTGTATTTTTGTGAATTTTCACTAAAAGTTCGTTTGACAACTCTAACTAACAGCCGTTGGAGAGTAGTATTTAATGTCAGGCTTAGTTGAGGTACTGATCATCTTTATATGGTGGTATTGTATTTTTGTGAATTTTCACAAAAAGTTCGTTTGACAACTCTAACTAACAGCTGTTGGAGAGTAGTATTTAATGTAAGGCTTAGTTGAGGTACTGATCATCTTTATATGGTGGTATTAATGACTTACTTCTTGATTCTGCGGATGAGCCGAGTCATCGCTCTCGACTCTTGGCATTCTCCTTAACATCTTTCCTTCAGTGGCGCCAGCCCTCTCGGCACCAGCTAAAGCGGCTAGTTCCAAAGATTCTCCTGATCTACGCCCCACACGGGATCTGCTGCGGATTGCGTTACGGATGCCCTAGGAAAGGTCAGTTTATCATGTAAATCTATTGTTAAGAAGACATTGTCTTCTCAAGAACAGATTGGATTTGACTTGTTTGTTGATGGATGGAAGACGATAATTTTAG
Organism: Xestia rhomboidea; assembly: GCA_963853795.1. NCBI lineage: Eukaryota > Metazoa > Arthropoda > Insecta > Lepidoptera > Noctuidae > Xestia > Xestia rhomboidea. Next base: position 4,203,303 of record OY970776.1, on the reverse strand, counting down.
AATGTTTGTGGTTATGCGATTATTTAATTTAGTGTTAATAGTTTTCTGTGCTAAATAAATAAGAACAGGCAGACGAGTCACCTGTATCCATCAAAGGGGCTGATTCTTTTCGTCATACAACAACTTTCGCTACTAATCTTCATGGCTCATTCTACCTAATACATATGAAAAACCTATACAACAGTGAACCAGTAGACAGACTATTTCGCATGTATATTATAGATTTTCATAGCGTAAACTGTTGTTATATACATATAAAGTAATAGTAAAGTATCCTATATAAAATAATTGATTGATGGAATTAGAATACCCCAAATTACATAACCAGCTATTCATCATGCGTACTAATTAACTTAAAACTATTTTATAATCACTGTAATTGAACAGTTCCTACCAACCAACCATGTCACAGTTAATTTTGTTTTTTTTTTTAGTGTAAATTAAACTTAAATGAACCAACACAAATCTACTGCTATCACAGTTGAGTTTTAGAGACATTCATTACACAACCATGTTTGTTTCCAAATTACAGCTTTCAAATTCTAATGGCATGAAATGTAAACTACGATTTGCATCATTTTGCCCGTAATTATTATTTCGTTCATTCTCTCATACGTCGAACGTGGAAGTTTCTGCTTAAAATTGAATAGAGCTGTCGCATCTATGAAATGAACGCAAATTAATATTGCATCTTCCACTAAATGGATATTTACTGAGTTTAGGCGAAAGCGCCTAAGGTAGCCCGTTAAATTGAAAGTGTTAAGCGTTTGTTTTTTTTTGCAATTTGCGGGTTATTATGTTCATAAACATATATGTGATTCGTGGCTGCAATAACTAGGAACAATGCATGACAGAATTTTGGAAATTATAATCATCAATACAAATCTCGCTAGGTTCAAATTGCCCTTTTGAATGACTACCTATTTCATGAATACATAATACAGGGTGGAATTTTTCAATGCCAGGTGGCATTGAAAAATTCTACTAAAGGAAAACCATGAATAAAAGTGCTATAACTTATTGAATTTACACAATTGAATTTACAACTGTTCTTTAGATTTCATGATTTTCCCTTCATTTATTTTTCATGTTTGTTAGAGAGATTTGATCCATATGATTGCCCCTATCGATTGATGTAAAAAAGTACAGAATGATATTTTTTAGAACTTTAGTCGGTTCGATTCCCGAGTGTGGCAAGCGAAGTGAGGAATTCTTCAATGCCACCTGGAGGGAAAGTACTCTAAATACTGGAGATAGCAAATTTTACTCAAAGGAAACATTCCTTTATTTTTAAAAGAAACAAATCTGCATTCACTGATTTTCGAAAATTCGCTTGACACACTCGGGAATCGAACCGACTAAAGTTCTAAAAAATATCATTCTGTACTTTTTTACATCAATCGATAGGGGCAATCATATGGATGAAATCTCTCTAACAAACATGAAAAATAAATGAAGGGAAAATCATGAAATCTAAAGAACAGTTGTAAATTCAATTGTGTAAATTCAATAAGTTATAGCACTTTTATTCATGGTTTTCCTTTAGTAGAATTTTTCAATGCCACCTGGCATTGAAAAATTCCACCCTGTATTATGTATTCATGAAATAGGTAGTCATTCAAAAGGGCAATTTGAACCTAGCGAGATTTGTATTGATGATTATAATTTCCAAAATTCTGTCATGCATTGTTCCTAGTTATTGCAGCCACGAATCACATATGTTTATGAACATAATAACCTGCAAATTGCAAAAAAAAACAAACGCTTAACACTTTCAATTTAACGGGCTACCTTAGGCGCTTTCGCCTAAACTCAGTAAATATCCATTTAGTGGAAGATGCAATATTAATTTTCTAATTCTGTAAAATACAAAATTCAGTTACGGCCGCGAATCACATTTTGACCAACATAAGAGATAAATCTAAGAGATACATGTAAATTGCAATTTCATGAGCTACCCCTGGCGCGTTTCACTATCTGGACTTTTACCCCAAAATACTGCTTTTGTTAGTAAATCTATAGGTTCTATACTTAAGCTAGTTTACCTTGACGTCGCTCCGCAGTTTATGTACTATCCTCTTAGATGTACTGTCGTCGCCAGACATCTTGTCTGGACTTATCTCGCCTAGAAAAGACATCTCATTAATATTTCACTTCGGGAATGTCGGAAATTAGATTTCTTATTAGCAAATATAAGGCATAAATAAACAAATATTTAGATTTATTATAAGGAGGTTATTAGTTTTTTTTTATGTTATAGGATGCCAATTACGTAAATCGACGATCGGACATTTGAAATGTCATAAGGCACATTGAGCGCGTGTTCATTTTGCAGCCTTCGGCCCAGCGCCGAAAGTTGTATATCCAGCACGTTCAAAGCCCCTTACGTCACTTCACATTCCCACTATCGAAATGTTTGACCTTTTTGTCATGTATATTTATTTCGGCTTCCTCCCATTCGTAATTAGTTCCCGGTCATCAGAATTGGGACCGTTATTATTACTTCCTGTTTACCTTTGCCTTTTTGCTAACGTATTTTAAGCGTTTTGGCCTTTCGGCATCGAGATCATTAGGCAATAAAAAATCTTCTAAAGGTACTTTTCCAAAAACGAATGCAATAAAATTGTAGTGTTAATGTATGGTATGGTGACACAGCAGGCGAGTTATGGATATAGTCCTTGGTGGTACGGTGTTCGTTGTTCATATGGTCCCCACCATATAGCCTGACCTGGCCTGATGTTAGTGTGAGGAGCGCAGTTTGCTTTTGTGTGAATGCATCTGTGTTTAGCAGGGGCTCTCGCTGCTGAGGATGTCCGTCGTACTCCGTCTGTAGATGCTGCCAGGTCGAAACGGTCCCGCCCCAGACTAAGGGTGTGTGGTGGTTGTGTGTATGTGAGCGGTATAGTGAATTGTAACACCGCTCGTTTTAGTGATAGAATTGCAAGACGTAGTAGCAACGTCGAAAACGGAAACAGGTGGCAAAATCTTCATGTAAAGATGTATTTTCATAGAGTTATATAGAATTCAGATGTATCAGTGCAGTCTAACATTGCAATTGGATGACGACGCTGTACCTGCGGTTTGCGGTTGCAATGCAATCGCTTTTGGAAGAGCACCTTAATATTATTTGATTGGTTCTCACCTTTTACTTTCTTCGCGACTGTTTTAGCGTCATGACGGGGCTTCCTTCCTAAAGTTTTTAATAGGTTTCTTTTTACAAACTCTACTACCAATTCAGTCTTAAAATTATTTAAATTTTGAGTAAATTGAGATTTAAATTTTATTTCCTCTTACTGAGAATAAGTTTATGGGTCAAGAGAGGGGGGGATCCTTATAAATACATTCATATTTACCTTTTTCTTTGTAGATTTTATATTTACCTTGGTGTGGCCTTTTGAGTAAGGTCACCGTCGGATATTTATGTTAAAATGTTAGTGTCACTGGTTACCTTTGCATTTCTTGGACATATTTTTAGCTTCTTGTAGGCGCTTCCTTCCGAGGGTCTGGAGAATGTCCTGGGCCTCAGGGTAGTCTTTCATTGCCGCCAGTACATCTTCTCGTGATAATGAAAAGAGTTCAGAATATCCTACTGATCGCACATCGGCTGTACGCCTAAAAAGATGAACAAGTAACTTAAATAAAATGAAAATATTTAAACTAACATGACTCATCGTCGTGGCTGAGATCACGTAAGGCTTACGCAAAGGTGTGCCTATTGTACACTCGCATTTCGCCAGTTTGATTGATGTCCTAGGGGGCCAGCCTATTGGAGTGAACTAGCACTAATCAAGGCTTTGGGCTGTTACTAAGAAATTCTTGATTAAAATACCCAATAACACGTTGCCCATCCTGGCAAGCAAGCACAGGACCTCATGCCTAGCAGCCGCGGTTGTGACCATTATATCACGGAGGCAGATAAATAGAATAAGAATAATTTAGAATAAGATTAAGTAATTTAAAAAGTATTACAAAAGTGTACATTTAGGTGCAGTAGTGTTATTTCCTGAACTCAACATTTAGTGCATAAAAGTAAACTATAACTAGAATATATTTAACAGTTTCAGGAAGCGATTATGTGGAATTCAAATGTTTGGGAGCGACCGAAAAAGCGAGCGAAATGGAATATAACTCGAATAAATACCTAGCAATTAAGTAAGTCGAAGATTTAAAATGGTTATTTCATAAACTGAATACAAATTGCAAACCCTGAATACATTTGTAGGGACTGAAAGGTGCAAATAGTACTTTAATTCAGTTTGATTAAATATTGAATAGATCACTGGAATGTAGTTACATATTCATTGAGTTTTGAACAGCTAATTGTAAACGGACGTGCTATTCAAAATATTTCAAAAGATGGTTGAAACAATTTTGTAAATTAATAACACTTTCTTTGCCAGCTATATTTTCATGAATTCTAGGGTGATGCGGATATCGCAACAAACATGAGGTATCGGTTAGCGGCACTGCGTAATTATTATTAAAAAAAAAACTATGTCCCTAAAATCATGTCCAAGCTTTCTCAAAAATCATCAATTTGTTAAGTACTGTTTAAAGTATTAAAACACCTTAAAACTGTTTGAAACTGCTAAAACATAAGACAATGCAATGACACAAAGGGAATAAATGCATCAAATCTACGTAAAACTATAATAATAATGACATCACTCAGCATAATGCTGACCAACAAACATGAAAACCTCTATAATTCTGAAGTGACTTACTTATTCAGTCCATCTAGGTTTAAAATCCCGATCTCGCCGAAGAAGTCCCCCGCTTTCATGGTAGTGAGCACACGACCTTGTTCCGATATCACTTCCAGTATGCCATCGGCTATTATAAACATTTCACGGGCGACCTCACCTGAATCGGAGTGGAAATTTAAGTAAAGTTTAAAGTATGTCACGAAAAGGCTAAGGTTTAAATATTTTATGTTGCTTCTGTCTGAGTTTGCACCTAGTTAACAAGATTACGTCCTCTGCTAATTCAGCACTCTGTGTCTATAATGAATAGTACCGGTGTAAAAAGGTCGGTTGAAAGTTATGATGTGAGTACAAATTGACAAAAATCACTTAGACAAATTAAAGTCAATGACATAACAATGCTTTCACAAATATCAAACTCTGACAATACCCAACAGACCAAAAGCTACCTTTTTGAAAATCGAATAAGGATCACTTTCACAGACTATTAGAATTATTGTTCTTTTTTTTTAAGGTCGGAGGTATATAGTAAGGTTCAGGCAGTGGTTGTTAGGTCAGACATAAAAAAACTGTGGAAGGATTGTACAAGATCCATGTTTTTTATTTCCATCATACGTTCTATCAAAAGAAACACGACGGAATCTTTCAGGGCATCATTCCGCACGTTTTTACGACTTGCCTTTTCTACAAATGGAATCTCCGGGAGTGAATATGTACGCTTTCATTTTCAACACGAGGTCGTGCAGGAATTCTGGCTGGCATTCTTGAAATATTGTCACCTGGAAAAAACAATGTAAAGTATCAAGAGGGCCTAGACAACTTTTGGTCGAAAATTGTGTAGTGGAAAAAAAACCACCACACAAAATATCTTTCTGAATTATTAGTGACCAAAAAAAAGAGATGAAAACTGGTGACTAAAAAGAAGAGTTAGGCCGTTGGTTTGACAACCATATCTCTGTTATAATAACATAAAAGCTCATGTCCGTCATCCAGAAATGTTGTTTAGTTTGGAGTAAATGCTTGTTGAGTTTGAACCAGTATTGAATAGAATAGCGTTTACCTAATCTTATTAGTTGTTAAATTAAGACCTTTAAAAAAAACGTAAGCACATTTAACTCGGAAAAACTAATTTAAACAATCAAGATCCAATTCTAAACAAGTATAACACTTAAGACAAAATTACGAGTGAGCTAGAGAGATTTTATGTGAATTTACATTTCAATAGCGGACTGGAAATTAAAGAACCGTTGAATGTGTTCTGAACTTCTGGTGCTATGATGTCAACTGGGACATATTACCCTTGTTCCCAGGTAGCTAGCAACTTGTCTATAATTAGACAGTAGGCATGGTAACATCTTTATGTAAGTAAAGTTTGAAAGGCAATGAAGCATTTATTAGTGTAAGTCATAAAGGCCAAAAACAAAAAATATGTGTTGTATGTTAAGAGGCGGGAAAATAAAGATTGAGTTAAATGAAATACAATATGGCAAAAGGTATTATTAACAGACAAAATCGGAAATATACATTTTCAGCCAACCAGAAATTTCTCCCTAAAGTGAAATGTGGAGTGGCATCATAAAATTATGATTTATGTCCTATATAACTAAAAGGAACTGTCGAATTTTCAACTTTTGACACTGAACGGAGAGATGAAAACTTTACTGAAAACAAACAGTTTCAACTTGAGCATAACCACGAATGTTTCAGTCAGTACAGTACCTTCTTCAGCACACTCAAGTTAACGTGCAACGCGAGCTCCGTCTTCAGCTTATCAGGCAACAGTCCCAGCGCAGTATTGATGTCCCCTCCCCCCTGAATGCGCCCCCTCGACCAGGAGTAGTCGTACCATCGCAGGACCCGCCGCTTCATGCCACCTGGCACCTGGTAAATGTATTACAGAGTTATGGGACCCGGGAGTTTTTGGACCAGTGCCTTTTGAGTAGCTGGGCGGAATTATTGCTGTAGGGTTGATTTTCGTGTGAGCTGGATGGTTGGAGATATTTGCAGTACAAAAAGCATTGCTAACGTGATGATTTCTACTACCCACAATAATAATAACCAGGCCCTTTGATCAATAGATCAGAGGACCTAGTTTTTTAATTAGTATTGAAATTGAACTAGCGCCATCTATTGACAAGTCACAGAAACATACAAATTAATGTTTACAGGTGGTTTTGTCAATGATAAAACACTTTTTTGAGATTCTTATGAGGTTTTTTTTGGATTTCTAAGTCACTAACACAAGAAAAAAACAATTTATTCGGAGAATATCGGATGTCTTCTTCTTCGTCGTATCGGACTGAAAATGTTACACGCATTTTAATATTCAGTTTCGATTTGGTTAGAGATTCTCCTTTGGCATAATATGGCATTGATTGACACAAGGATTTCAGGTATATCTATGACCTGATTATTCTACGTGCGTAATGTCACTTCAAATATTAGATACAATGTTACAAGGATCTTATGGCTCTTAAATGACAATACGGCGGAGTTAATTATAATTATCGACACACGCCAAAAGATCCTTGTACAGCTGTACTTACTTTATGATGTCTCATGTACGTTTTGGCGCCATCCAGAAGCCTCTCAAACTCTAGTCTGTTGGCATTCCTGTTGGTGATGACATTCCCGACTTGACCCACTATAGTGGCGAATATGAACACGCCAATCAAATAGCTCACTATTGTGAAAATGTACCTGAAGGAGAATGTACACGTTTATGTTTAGTTGTTTCTTTTAATTGTATTACTTAAAGTTAATGTTATCGGTTGCATTCGAATCGGTGTAATAATAAAATAAAAATTGAGGTGTCGAAATTAAAAGTCAAACATTGTTGCTAATAATAACCAAAAAAATATTATTCACCAACAACCAACTACAATGAAAGTTCAAATTAAAACAACAAACTAAAATATAAAACAGTGCAAAGTTTTCGAACAGTTGCGATAGTACAAAACACCCCAAAAGCAATAATAACGGACAAAATAAAGCGACACGTTTCACAAAATGGCGGAATCAGTGAAGGCTGTTCGAAAACTTTCTAAACCCGTTGTACGACATCGATGAGTGATTTAAGAAATAAAAGTAACAAATAAAAGAAATACAGTTAATGATGAAGAAACTAGTCACATTTATAGTCGTCCGAAGTTTGTCGCTGCGAAGCGAACAGCCTCCAAATTTCTGCCGCCGCCATTTTTATTATTTTTATTACGCTCCACACTGGCTGTTTTCCTCCAACAAAATGTTTGAGACAGTGTTTATTGCGAATTAATGAACGGATAAATTTATATGTAGTGCCGTAAAATACGGTGGAATTACAAACCATTTGGTCTTCTAGTGTGTTGCTAAAATGTCTCGCTCAGTTGCCTTTGAATTTCTGAGACTAAGCGATACTTGTATATTTGTTTGTTTTCGTAAAGCTCTAATAAATACGTTTAACCACTAATAAATTTGGTGTGCTTTGCAAATAATTGTGTGCGAAACCTTCAGTAAAATCCCTCCGACCGCATAATGGAGAAGCTGTAAAAATCCTTTCCGTGCAATAAAACGCGTTATTGCGTATGCTCAACTGTGCAATACAAGTCGCTAAAATGGTTTTACTCCGTCCGTAATGCCTTCAAAATATGGGCTATAATCGCATGCAGTAAACACTGTCCACAAAACATGTGTCGTAAGAAAACAGTTTTAAAGATTTATATTTATATGAAAATGGTTGATATAAAGTGTTTACGTTTTACAAACGCCTGCGATTGGTCAGATCATAACGATGTTTATTAAAGTGTTTGTTATCATTACATTATCATAACTGCCTTGTTATGCGGGCCTTATTGAAAGAAATTAGGTAACCAAAGTACCTACGCCGCACGTGGTGGTGAACCTTCAAAAATCCAAACATTTTCGAGGTTAAGTTGTAGTTAAATATTTTGGCTAAGGATTTATTTGGTTTAGGAGTTTGTTAAGTTACTAGAGTCATTATTATATGTACAAAAGAAAGTTCAGATATACACAAATAAAAAAAAAAAAGTACCGTCTACGAAACGCAAATAACAATTTTCAACGGAAGATTTCCAAAAAGAGTCTTCCAAATTTTCTGTTTTTCTGATATTTTGTATCATCCCAAATTGGTGTCTTTTATCTGTAATTCTACACAGATTGAGAGAAGATTTCGTTATATTTTCTGAAGACAAAATTAATTGAAAGATTAATCTAATTCGCGGCTTAGTCGCACTTGCAAAAGGATATTCCCCTTTTGAAGGAAAATGAGTAAACATTATAAGGAAACGATTTTTTCTACATTTTGGTATTATGGAATTGTTCTTTAGTAAAAAATAAAATATCCCTAAGCAGTCTTTTAACATTTTGAATGGTCTTACAACGAATAACAATAAAAAAATATTTGAGAAGGGAAATTGGTTAAACTTCTGGTAATTTTAACTTTAACCATTAAGAGATCTTCTTAATTTCCTCTTTATGTTATTTGAGAATTTCGCTTGCATCATTTGATCATTACGCATGCAAAATACCGAATAGTTTTTTTGTACCTAAATATAAATTACAACTAGCGGCCCGTCCCGGCTTCGCACGGGTTTGGTATTTTTTTTTTGTTTTATTGTAAATCCTTTAGTCCACCAAATAGATGAATATAATCTGCCGACATATGTACCTATTCATATTTTTTTACTAATAATAACAGACAAATAATTAGCTGAATTATACGGTATTTCGTTCACTACAAAATAAATTTAATTAATTTCATAGCGTCAACAACACGTGGTAATTTTATGCTGTTAAAATGTAGCTCATATGACACGTTCGTAGATTTACCATAGCAGCGCCATCTATTGATTACTTACTCAACCCAGTCGAAAGGTATCGACATCTGTTAGAATCATTTGGAGTTAACAGATAATTGTGACTGTCAAATAATAACAGACAAATAATTAGCAATAAATTAAAATTGCAACTATAATTTGAGATTTAAACTATCCTATCTCTCAAGTTGGATCGAACTGCACATGGTGTGCGAATTTTATTATAATCGGTTAAGTGGTTTAGGAGTTTATTGAGGACAAACATTGTGACACGAGATTTATATATATTAAGATGAGTATTCAATAAGGACATCATACCTAATGTTTTAGCATTAAACTTTTCAATATACTAAAGCCTGTTCCAAATTTAAAATTCCACAAAACAAAATTTTACTAAATTCGAAATTCAAATCGGACGGGCCACAAACGAAAGTTAACAGAACGTTTGGATCTGAAACTTGACGTGAAATCTCTATGGAAAAATAAACATGCCACAGACTAACGATGTTTGGCGCCTTGCAACCAACTCTAGGACCAACATCCAACTTTTGAAGGTATTTTAGTAGGAAGAATTTTCATCCAAGCTTGGACCCAATGTGTGAGGTATGTACATATCTTGTACGTCGGTTGTCGAGAGGTATCTCGGTAATTAAAGCTCGCTTTCTAACGAGGCAGAAAGAGAAACACGGGGCAGGCTGTTTTTTGTTTTAGTTTAGCCTCCCACTTACGTCTACGGAATTCCATTTCAGACGGTTAGGAATGGTCTATGGTTAGTCTGTTGTGTAATCGGCTGTGGATATCGATTTTGTAAGCTGGTAAGACGAGGATTTTAGCTAGATTAATTTATTCTGTTTTGGTCGGCTCTAGTTTTGGATGAAAAGCGCCTTTTGTGTTTCAGGATAACCTTGTGTGTTATTATCCTTAAGGTAAACTTTTGTTCTTCATTATAAATTGAGTCAATGTCAACCTCCTTTGATAAAACTCGGTCAAAATATTTTTTTTTTCTTTTTTATATTATATTTTTTTAAATAAACTGCCATAAAATTTAACTATGCCCTAAAAATACAGCCCAAACTTCATTAAAACATGCCTTTGGGACAGAAACACTAAATTTTCATTGACCAAAACAATTTTCCGATACAATGAGTCGTGAAATGGGCTAACTAATTCGAACTTGTGCCGAATTCTGTATCAACTATTAGTGACGTCGTTAGGTTCAGACTAACTTCTGACTCCATTCATAAATGTATCTGCATTTAATACTATTTTCCGAATCACTAAACAATCAAATAAGTTGAAAAGTTGAAGTTGAAAATGAAATATTTTTCCCATAATTTATTCTAGTACGTTTAAAAAAAGTTTCAAGTCGTAGTCGTAGATTTTGTAGAATTTTCTTGGGCATTTAATCCGTTCAGTCCATTCATGCAAAGTAAAGCTGCCTGAAGATACTCACTTAAAAAAAGCCGTAAATATTGATTCAAGCTAACATTTTTAAAACTTAGTCGAACCTACACAGTTTTCAAGTTTATTAGGAACTACATATTTCAGCACACAGAACTATTTCAGGCCTAAGAAGATAACATACTAACGGAATATCAAGTACAATATAAACATCTCAAGTATTACTATACTATATTCTCTACTTTCTGCAATCTTTATCAAAACCATAAAATGCCTGTTAAAAATCTCATTTCAAAAGTGCTAAGAGGCGTAATTTACAGCCGACATCAAGACCGATTCACAGCGAACCTACATAATATCCATTACGCCTAGCCTATTCAGTTAAGCCCCTGTGATATCAACCGAGGCACTAGCGTCTTTTAAAGAGCATAAAGAGTTTAATAAAATTCTCTTTGAAAACATACGTGGCTTTAAAGGATCTATGCATTTTGTTCCTGACTTTTTTTTTTAGGAATAGAAGACCCAAGTTTAAAACACCGAAAAGTTAAACAAAATTGAGTATTTCAGTTTGTGTTAATAAAATTGCCTGAACGAATGTCTGAAAATTATTCCAATGGTGAGTTTTTTTAATATTTAAGAGTCTCATTTTATTAAGGCATTCGATTAGGTGTTTTATTTGTATGGGCGTGTTTATTGTACGAATTGATAACACAGCGTATCTATCTCTGATGTAATGTTTCTGCACTCACAAGTTAACGAAAAAAGTACACAGTAAACGAAAAATTACAGCGTTGCAATGTACAATGTACTTTCTGGTTTTAAGTCACAAACGTACATCTGTACCCAAGAATAGTATCTACGTATTATATAAATAAGATTTAATTTAACTTTCACGAAGTGTGACAAATATATTATGTACTAAAAGAGAAGTTTGAGTTTGCCTCGTTTAAGTTGTGTATAGTAGAAGTTGTTGACATTTTAATAGCTAAGTCAAAACTAAGAACGTCAGCTTAGAGCTTAGACTGACGAGGGATTATGAATTGAGTTTCTTACCGTTCATAAATTTCTCTGAAAATGTAAACCATTTCCACTATCGTTTGAACTTTGTGGCTGGTTATAAGATAAGGTAGTTATTTACCGTTGTGTTACGCTTTAATGAGTCAGACAGCTAGCTAAGAAGTAGCTTAGTAGGTTAGCTGGGTAAGAATGTATGGAAATGGGTCAGGATAGAACTCAGTGGCTTGTAGTGGTGACTCATAGGTTATATTCCTTTCCAAAATATTGTATTAAGGGTAAAATTCCACTCCAGCGTCTTAGTAATCTCTTTCTCTACTAAGAGTATTCCACTGCTGGACAAAAGTCAATTCGTGGAATGCTGTAGGCTAATGATTTTACGGGACTAAATTTATTATTTTTTGAGCCATTGTGAGTTCAGGATTATGTAGTAAAAGCAAAATAACTATGTCATTCAGAGACTAAGAATCACTAAATAAAAAGGTTCACTCTTAAAATAACAATCTTTAAATTATTTACAGGGCTTGATTAGCTGGACTGGATTTGAAAGATTTAGAAAGAAAATTGAGAAGTCGTATAACTTCCGAGCCTACCCGCTTAACCTTTCTCAAAAAGGTGTTTTATAGCCAAATCTAAGGGATGCCCTAGGAGGTAATAAATCAGACATGGAAGGCAGTCACTTGGGGCAGTTTGACCTGAGGATATTTATAGAGAGGGTCCTTTGTTTCGACAGATTTATTGATGTCCAGTCGAATATAACCACCAATTTTGGAGTGCGGCCTGAATGTTTAACCCTGTTTTGGCATGGAACCTCCGAAAAAGAGGCGATAGACATACATTCTAGCAATTTGTTTTGCAAAGTGCCAGAATATGAGCGATTACGAGAACAAGTTAGCAGAAGGGTTAACATAAGTTATCGAAAAATTCATGTTATTCGTGTTGAAAGTAGTTTTATAACCAGAAGCAGAGGTGCTCCAAAAATCATTTTCTAATGATTTTAAATATTTGGTGGTAAGTTCAAAATTCGAATTCTATCGTAAGGTTGCCATGTCATTAGCGCTAAATTAAATTCAAAACAGATTAACAAACTTATGTTTACGAAAACAAATTAACTAATTACGAAAGAAACTGTCTAAGTCCTTGCATAGTAACAAAATGACAAACAAAAACATTTTGTTTGAGCTGAGTGCTTGAGATAAAAACGCTACACAATTTAGCTCAAAGTTAGTGTTAAGTTATGGCTTGGTAATTAATCATAGCTTCTTTAGACGTCTAAGAACAAAAGAGTATTTTATTTTGTACTTTAGATTATTTTATAACAACACAAAAATGAGTCTAATTTTAGTTTTGCTTACAGAGAAGCAAAATCGTAGCATCTCGTAGCGGCGTAGCACTTCGTAGCACATTGCTACGGAGATAAAAATCGAGTGAAATCCTTTGCATTTATATGAAATGGGAATCGAATACTCAACGAGTATAGTCGATTAGCTCCCTGAAATCATGAACAGATAGACATGTCACTTGGTTTAGTCGCAGACATGTGATTTAAATCGATTTTGTCTGCCGAGTGGCACACAGTGTATTAGAGAGGCAATGATACCGAGTTTCTAGAAGGGGAGAAAGTATTCTCATGTTATGTCAATATTGTTACGTGGTGTGGACATAAGAGAGTTTTGCTTTTAACTAAATGGAAGGGATGCATTGTGCAAGATGAGGTTTCAGTAAAATATTACTTATTATTTCAGAGGTAGCGAGAGGTTTGGGACTCGTAAGATGAATTGAAAATAAACAAAATATAAAAATGCAATGAGCTGCTTTTCGTATTTTGTTTCACATATTTATATGTTTATTCCTCTAACAACATATCATTACAGGGGGTCTAAAATGCCCGCTTTATCAGAATCAAAATATGAATCACGTTAAAAAAATTAAATTCTTAAAATAGACATTATGTTTATAACTATAAAGTCCATTTAAAAAAAATAACATTTTTAACGTTTTTCATATTCAGATTCTGCTAAAGCGGCCATTTTAGGCCCCCTGATCTTGAACCAAACTCGAGAGTGTGGATTTCAAAACACTATTAACACACGTTTATTTTATAAATTATTCAAATCGAGATCATGACATATTGGTATCCAACCAATAAATCTTTTGACTTGAAAAAAATCGCCATTTCGCAAAGTTTGTAAAATTCACAAGGAACTAAAGGTGATGACAAAAAAAACTGACTACTTTTTCAAGCCTTCTAGCCTTTTTTCATTAGTATTATTACGATAATACTGAGCAAATTTTCTTGTTTTCCTCGTCAACACATAATTTTTCGCCCAACTTTCAAACGTTTGCCCTCAAGAATTACGCAGCATCGTTTGATAAATATATTGTCTCCAGCTATGAAGTTTTCTCTAAGCGTTGTACCGAAGTAACGCAAATACGTCACTTTTATTTCACAAGTTTCATCTCACCAATTTTTACAGTTGGGTAAGCAAAGATTCGTTTACATTTCTTTCGGTATTTCGGTAAACCGAATAATATAAAAAAAACATTCGTATATAGAACGGCTGTTTTATTTTTACGTATTTACAAAATATGCACGTAGCGTATTTTTGCTTTTCGGAGAGTAAATTCAAATGGCGTTAAAAATATTTAAAAGTCGAATAAGCTTTTTGGTGGCCAATATCAATTCAATATTTCTTTTGTCTTTCATGTTCTTTATCGTTGAAAGAATGTCACTGTGTTTATGTCCTTTTGTAGTGTTACAAAGATATGCTAGAAAAAGTTGAAATAATTCACTCACATTACATACATATATAGATCATATTTTTCTCTTATAGTACCTATACCAAGGATTATGGCATGGGCAACCTGCCAATTTTCGAAAGAAAACCATAATTATAATTTACTTTACCAATAACAGTAAATGTCTAACCAGTCAAAGCACTATATTTACGTTATTACTTTTTAAATCAAATTCTGTGTCCTCTTACCTTAGCTAACTTATATTTTTTGCAAAATATACTTCCGTAAACATGTATTCATACTTAAGTTGATCACATAAATATGTCCTTGCTGGGGCACTCAATCATATTATGGAGCAATATCGACTGTAATTGGGTTATCTTTTTAAGTGCCCATCGTTTACAACGTTATTTTTATCAAACATTTTAACGTGAAGGTAAGGTAAACGTATAGTATTTTGCATAAACCTTAAGAGGGTGCCATTTTAAAGTTGACAACGCCGCAAATTGCTATAAAAAAAGTGTTTTGATACTAAATGAATTTATTATAAATCGCTGTGTTGTTGTAAAAGTGCGGTAAACTGGTACGATAACATTGCGGAAATTGGCAGATAATGTTCTGAAGTATCTGTGGAAGTCCGCTGTCCGCAGCAAATCCGGAGTCCGGACCATTTGACTGGACCTTGACACAGTAATAATTATGAATGACCACTTTAATGATCATTATTATCAACTCCCCAAAGGTCAATGAAACTGCAAAGAGTTACCAAAACATAGTTACGTCCAAGTTAGTTTCATGTAGCAAATGTTTATTCTATTTTTTTATCTCATCTCGCGACATCGTCGTCTCAAGTCCGAAAGAAAAATAGCAATAATTAGTTCGTGTCATTAGAGTAAATTGTGTTGTTTATCTTATTTTCTTCGCTTCATTTATACAGCTGTGTTTTATTGAATTCGAGAAAATACACACTCTTGGGGCATTCCAGTCTAATTTGAGGCATTTCATTAGGAAATGTGTTTGAATTGATGAATTCAAATGACCTTGCTTACTCCTGGTTTATCCGAATATTTTCATATTCTCAGAAACCTAGATTGCCGGAACATTCAGCTGGTTATCATTCAAATGTCCTTTTCTTATATCTTTCTGATCCATCAAATAGATCACACATTTTGTGAGAATATAAAGGGCTTATACAGCGGGTCCGCTATGTGGAAGTGATGTGATGAGAGTGCAGAAATACGATATACACAGGGTGCTTTTATTGGTAATGGGAGCCTGTCACTCAGTGAACGGTTTTGTGTGAAAACAAGATGGCGCTTGTCTCAGGTTGAGTGTTGTTGAAGATTTCATATAAATGCTTGCTTTTGTGGGAGCCACTAAAATATCCAAGAGATAAGTATTTTTTTTTGGGAGTGTTTATGTTTAAACAACAATGATGATTCATATTGTGTTGTATTGTAAAGTAATCCTTCAAAGTTTTTTTTTATCAAAACACTATAGTTTATCCAAAGATTTCAGCTCGACACAAACTTTGAAAGGCACCTTGTTTGTTACAAAATTTGATAGCACTAAGTGACTACCATTATAAACTTATAGCGGTAATATTCCAAATTTAGTTTATCAAAGTTTCGACATTATTATAATTTACACTGAAAGCAGTACAAGTTAGTAAGATGTAATCTTAAAAAGTAAAGTAAAATGTAATCTTAAGTTAGAACATTGTATTACTTATTTGTGAAAAAGTTTTGATTAACAAATCTGGGATTAATTTTCAGACACAATCTTGACACGTTGTTTTGGAACGTTGTTGTTTAAGTTTTAAATGTGTGAGTACTTCAACTCTAAAGGATAAGTCAACTGGTCCGGACACATTGTCCGGCTGAGGTTACCGAACACTGACAGATAATTCAGTAAGTATTTGAATACAAGGTGTAATATAATAAACGATGACCATGTAAGTGAACAACTTTTGTTCTACGAGATCTTGAGATGCGCAAAAATAATTGGACTTTCTATTGGAACTGATGCGATCAGCTGATCAACATGTATGGCAAAACAAAAAGAAAGTTAATAAAAGCAAAGCAATAAAGAGTTTGAGTTTGAACTTCCAAAGTCATTGAACAAAAGTTGCTCAGTTTTATGGTCTGAGACACCACACGAAAGGTCTTTCGTTTATTATGTTCCATCCTTTAGAGGTGTATGGGTCCGCAGTCGCGTTGCAATATGTCCGCACCGGTTTGACCGATCGTAAACCAGATCACGTAAAAGTCAACGCAAGTAAAAGAACTTGGACTTAATCAAAATCAAAATCAAAGCATTTATTTCAAGTAGGCCAGTTACAGGCACTTTTGAATTGTCGAAACAAAGATGAAAATTAAATGTAGCTACAGTCCCAGTCACAAGGCATAAAAACTGTGAAAGTACTGTAGTTGCCCATTCCCTAGCGTAGATCTCTATGGAGAAGAACGGGCAAGAAACTCCATGGACACTCTTTTAAATCAGAATATTGTTACAAAATCTTGGTTACATCATTCATGTTGAGATGGTATATTATGTGAGAACAATGTAGCAAGATGTGCACGTTAAAAGTGTCCACAGTAAAACAAAACAGAAAAAAAACAATTCAAAAACTAAAATAATTCATTAAAATAAGCCATGGCAACTGAGAGATGACCAGTCACAACTGACAGCGCCCGTTCACGGTCATGACGCATAGATCAGCACCATTCAACTCAACCATTTTGAAGGGAACTAAATGATCCGACACATGCGCCACCATCAGCGAGACTTTTGAGTGAGCATGACATATTCTCAACCGCCAGGGCACATTCAAGTCAAGAAAAGACGTAGGTTTCCAGCGACTGATAGCATTCTAGTACATAGCACTCACACAATATGGGCAATGCGATTATATAATACTAAAGAGATTGAATCTATACAATGCAAAGATAGTTGTACAATCTTCAGCAGCTCCAACAATACAATTAGTGCTATCCATTTATGCGCCCCTGTCCTTGTGGAGCAGGACCGGCATTGAGCCAAGCATTTTTATCAGCGATATAATCGTCCAATTTGTAATATGCTTGCTTACTCAATGTGCGTTTAATGCATGTTTTAAATTTTGTTTCATTCAGTTCAAGAATGCTTTGTGGAATTTTATTATAGCATTTCAAACAGTACCCCATGAAAGAAGAGTCTACTTTAGCGAGTCTGAAGCCTGGCTGAACTAATTGGTCCCTATTTCTAGTACTGTAATTGTGTCTGTCACCTCTTTTACCAAAATGATGTAGATTTTTCCTCACGTACATTATGTTTTCGTAGATGTATTGACAATGTACCGTCATGATGTTAATTTCCTTAAACAGTTCCCTCAGAGAATCGCGCCTACGAAGATTGTATATGGCTCTGATGGCTCTTTTTTGCAGAATAAATATAGATTCAATGTCTGCAGCCCGTCCCCATAATAAAATGCCATAAGACATTATACTATGAAAGTAACTAAAATAGACCAATCTAGCAGTATCTACATCAGTAAATTGACGGATTTTTCTAATAGCATATGCTGCTGAACTTAGCCGCCCCGCCAGAGATGTTAAATGAGAACCCCATTGAAGCCTTGAATCAAGCGTAATCCCCAGGAAAACCGTTTTATCTACGAATTCAAGTTTCTCTTTATTCAATACTATATCACAATCGCTACTTTTGACATTCGGTAAAGCAAATCTTATGCATTTCGTTTTTTTTTCATTGAGTACCAAATTGTTTGCTGTGAACCAATTATGGACTTGAAGTAGGGCATTATTCACGTCGTCTAGATTTTGGGCTCGTCTATTTATCTTAAAAATTAGGGAAGTGTCATCGGCAAATAACACCATATTTTGAGGTTGGTTTTTCAGTAAATACGGTAGATCATTTATATATACTAAGAAGAGGAAAGGACCCAATATTGAGCCTTGGGGAACCCCCATTTTGACTTTTAAACCCTGTGAATTAACACCATTTATTTGAACATATTGTTGTCTATCACTCAAATAAGATTTTACCAAACTAAGTGCAAGTTTACCTAGTCCGTAATGCTCAAGTTTCAAAAGTAATGTGTCGTGATTTACACAATCAAATGCTTTGGAGAGGTCACAAAATATTCCTACAGCGTCTTGGGACTCTTCCCACGCCGCAAATATGTGCTTTAATAAAGTTACACCAGCGTCAGTTGTACAACGTCCCTTAGTGAAACCATACTGTTGATCGTGTAAGATTCTGTTGGTGTTAAAATGATGGAGCATTTGATTAAGCATTACCTTTTCGAACACCTTGCTAAAAACTGGCAACACGGATACAGGCCTATAATTATTAGTATCTTTAGTATCCCCGGATTTGAAAAGAGGTATGACTTTACTGTATTTCATTAAATCAGGGAAAACTCCTTGGTCTACGCACAAATTAAAAATTAAAGCTAAGTAAGGAGCTATAGTCTCAAGTATTGATGTACAAACTTTGATAGACATTCCCCATAGATCTTCGGTCAGTTTGATTTTTATTTGCCGGAAAGCTTTAATAACTATCATAGGGTTTATGTGTTCAAATTTAAATTCAGCCTGGCATCCAGACACATTCGCCTTTAATAAATCAATTGAGACTTCAGGAGAGGAATTAAGAGCCTCCGTAGTTTTTAACGGTATATCGGTAAAGAAATTAACAAATTCTTGAGCTACTTCCTGATTAGAGCTTTTAGGACCACATGCTGTATTTAATGTATAGCTAGTATTCCGTATTTTCTTCCTGTTAGTCTCGCTATTTATGACTTTCCAAACTGTCTTTATTTTATTTTCTGCTGTTTTGATCTTGTTGCTAATGTGCAGGGCTTTGGCAACCTTGCATGTATTTCTAAAAATTTTTGAATACTTAGCAACATATTTGTTAAAAGTTTCAGTGTTTATATAAGGCTTAAGGCCATAAAGCTCAAATAGTGTTTCCCTACTTTTTCTGATACCTCTAGTTGCCCAATCACTAAATATAAATTTAGGGCAAATACTTTTTGTCTTCTTTTCAAAAGTTTTGTTGAATTCAGTGTGAACTATTGAAAAGAAATTATCATAAAATTGATTTATATTAATATCATCATGGCTAAATACACTTAACTTGTTCTGTAGGGAAATATTATACTTATTTAATTTGTTAGAAGTTATGGGTCTAAATTTAATCTGAACTTTTTGCAATGGTGTATTACTCCTAAAAGTTACAGTCTGTCCGCTATGGTCAGACGGCAGACAATTAACTATGGCTTTATCTATGTAATCACAATCGCAGAAAACATTATCTATGCAAGTAGCAGAAGATGGAGTGATTCTAGTAGGTTCTATAAAAGTGTTGGTCAAGTCAAATGACTTAAAAAGATTTAATAACCGACTGCTATTTGAATTTTCTTCTAAAATATTGATATTAAAATCACCACAAATAATTGTTGATTTATTACTAGCTGCAAGTTTTGCCAGGACATCTTCCATTATTGACTCAAATAAGGAAAAGTTTTGATAGTTTGGGGGTCTGTATACACACACAATAACATGCTTATCTAGCTCAACACAGGACAGTTCGACGCAATGTTCAGCCGAGAGACCTACTATGTCGTTACGCTGCTTATATTTAAAACAATTTTTTACTAAAATTAGGGAACCTCCACGAAGCATAGTTTTACGGTTAAAGCAGCTACCCACCATATAGTTCTCATAATTAATAAGCATTTGGTAATCCTTAAGCCAATGTTCAGTAAAACAAATAATGTCAAACTTACTATTTTCTAAAAACAATTCTATTTCTAATAATTTGGAAGAAATGCCTTGGATATTTTGGTGGAATAATTTTAAAGT
The DNA here is from genome assembly GCA_963853795.1 of Xestia rhomboidea. Lineage (NCBI taxonomy): Eukaryota > Metazoa > Arthropoda > Insecta > Lepidoptera > Noctuidae > Xestia > Xestia rhomboidea. Next base: position 4,182,765 of record OY970776.1, on the reverse strand, counting down.
GTTCTGCTGAGGCCCTGTTTTACTAGCTAATTGAGTGCAAGAAGATACCTTGCTGTTGGTAGGTTTAACAATATTGTTAATGGTACCTTCTGTTGTCTCACTTTCTAGTTTAAATTAATATTAATATTTGGAGTGAGGCCGGAGACTCCCATGCCATCCTCAGACAACAAGACCCTATCACTAATAAACCCTAATTGAGAATTCTCCACGGTGACACATGGATCCTCCTCGGTACAATGTTTGTAAACATTTATAGCACTAATGCTATATTCATTTAAAGTCACCTGTACATTAGTATTATTACTAATAGTCGCAGTGTTAATAATATAACTAAACTTAGACAAACTACTTATGTCTGTGTGAATATTATAAGCTAATAGCCGAGCTATTTTGTGTCTACAACTAATAGGTAGATACACTTTACCCCGAGTCGATCTAAGTTTACCAACAAAAGTGTTGATATCAATATATATAAGTTTGTCACTATAATGACCTACTAAAAAATGTAAATGTTTATTTAACATGTGAATATAATTGTTTTTTCTGTTACATACATTTTCTAAATATGGAAAAGCACACAATATGATTTTCTTACAATTTAACTTCAACAACTCTGAGACACAGTCAGTGATGTCTTCCTTTTTAATCTTAGAACTATTACCAACACATATAGTAATGGTGGTACTAGGATCACAAACAGTCTTTGATACTGATGCCATAACTTGTTTGTAGTTTGACCCTGGCATACAATTGTTTTGGGTACTTAATATTGGTTCACAATATTATCGAGTCTTGGCTTACATTCTGTGTTAACAACATCTTATTATTTTGTTTCTTAAAAAGGAATTAGTTTTATATATTGATTTTGATGGTAAATTTGTAGAAGCAAACGTTAGCCTTTAATCCTTCATTAAAAAAACAATTCGACTATAAAATTTTACCCTAAAGTCAAAAGTTTGAAACTCAAATTGAATTTGAGTTCCGATGTTTGTATCCCACTTCCTAAAACATTGTCCCAAATGAATCTTAAGTGATAAACAATAAATTTTGTTTCTGTCAGGCCTTGGTTTAATATAAATAACTTTTGAACAAATTCGGGAAACCAAACAGCGAACACGGTCGCGATTTATAAAACGTTTCAAATGAGACATTCGAAAACCAAAACGTTTATTCGGAATTCGTGTTCTGAAAATCAAATTATAACCTCGTTAACATTCAAATACTGGCTGAAAACTAAATAAAGTTTCCATCATTTAAAAAATCAATTCACAACTATAGCGCTCCATGGCCCGTGGCCATAGTTGGAACTAAGGCCGTCATCTTATTTTTTTGGAAACAATTTCCAGAGACAATTTCACTAATATGTACCAACGACGTCCAAAAGAACTAAGGTACACTATACTGTTCTTGAATCAAATTATAACCTCATTTTAAATATAAATACTGGCTGTAGATTCAAAAAGTTTGTTTCTCAAGAATGATCTGACCAATCGCGTGGCGTTATGAGACATACCCTCGATTGGACCTGAACTGCAGCAGGCGGGATTTGAGTCCGCGACGCGGCAGAAATTTGGGGCCTCCTTGCGTGCTAGCACACATACAACCTCTGTTAATTCTGTTAGTCTTCAGCGGCAATCATTATACAACCGCTTGCAAGGTACCTTGGCTTTGAAATAAGTGACAGAACCAGAACCTCAGAGGAATAACTGATATGAACTCAAAATTACGATTTTAGTAGTTCTAATTACTGTGAGACAGAAACCAGCGCCAACAAAGTGCCTCTATGCAGTTATTACTCTGAGTAGGAACTTTTAAATAAAAACAGAAATTCGAAGGTCTTTTCTTATAACGCACAAACACACAGCAAAGGATTATGAGAGTCCCCACAGTCCATAGACTCATTTCCAACCCGCCATAGCATGCAAATCCAATGGTTCAGTAGTCGCTTGTTTCAAAACCCAGGTTTAACACTACAATGCCGTCCGCTCTTTACTGCGGGAAAGATTGGACGCGGAAAACCTCTCGGAAAGCAATCTCGGGTAATTGTATTTTTACAAGAGCGTTGTTCGCAACAAAACCGGTACTTTTCCCGAGGTAAGTGCGTACGTGAAGGGAGGGTTAATCACGGCAGTATCGCCTTTCCTAATTGAATTACAGATCGTAATGCTCGTTCTAAGTATTTCTTTTTCTTTTATTTATTGTGTTGTACATACGTTTTGTGTTAGGTACATAAAACCTAGAAAGTTATTTCTTGGAATCAAAAAGACAGATATAATTAGAAATAAATTTTGAAAGCAAAGACATCCGGTGATTTCAACTAGGTAAATAAAATTGTTTGAAACATTTATATATATTTTGTTTGTTTGTATTGAATAAGGTTGTTTGCTTGTCAAACTATCATGTTTTGAGATTTTATAAAACATAGATAGTCCTAAAAATTATCAAGGAAAACAGTTTTCTTTAACACAACCGTTATACCGCCACAACTATTATAGTTGTTGCGTTTTAGCTTGTCAATAGCGGTTATAGCCCTTTCCCTAAGCTATCTTCGTACGAACCAAAACAATGAACCATATATCGTTTGTCATTAGAAAAAATGTTGAAGATCACGATAGATGACGATTCAAGACTTGAACAGGCTTATTTTTGGTTTTTAAAGTTAAGAACTGAAAAAAATGAAATGTGAAATGTAGGTAGGTCAATGACCGCTATTGAAATCTTAACTGGCAGCAACTATACTAGGTTTTCTCTTTTAGTTGGGAAAACGAAAAAAAATCTGATATATTTTTACACCGCAAAATTCTTCAGTCAATAAACAATTTTAGGTCAGAATTTTCTTCAAAAATCCAATTTAATCCAATGTTGATTTATTTCTTATTGACCCCCATTTTATTTGAGTCTAGATCAAATTGTTTGAACTTCTACTTGAGTGGGACGGTCTTAATCTGATTGAATATTTTATTAGATTCTCCAAACGAACTCTTTTTATCGAATAAAATGTCGACGTTTTACATTCTATAGCTTTTTTCAGACAATTTCTTGTTAATTGTCATAAAGATTTTCATGAATTTCGTCGTTTTAAATATAAATACTTAATACAATTTCGAATGGTTAAACGGAAATAAAATTGGAATGATTGCAAAAATCTACCGTATCTTTTAATTATCAATATGTGCAGTTGTTTTTTCACCTTTTCTAGATTATTTTAAAATATATGATGAAGATACTAAGCATATCTGGAGATTTTTTTAAATTGTCATGCGATAAAGTGACACTTTCCTACCTTAATAATTAATTTGATATCAAGTATTCTGAAAATAATAATTAACAAAAGCAAAATCAATAAAATAGGTACTATGTTAGACATGAAAGGGTCCATACTTATTAGCACTAAAATCTCCCATAAAGGATAGACTAAGAATTTTTCTTCACACGTCTATTATTAGATTTTTATATAAAAGACTAGGACAGCAGAAATTGATATTTTTATAGGCTATCAACACGGTCCAGTTGCGAGCTCAACATATTATACATTTATTACTTTTCAATACATTAAAGTTTTCCTACAGGTATTAAAAGATTTAATACCTACATAAAGGTTCAGTTAAACTGGTACGGACCTTGTGCGGACACCGGACAATGGCAATTACTTCAGTATAATACCTTTCAGTGTCGTGTCCATGAAAGCGTCCAAAATTTGTCCGTACCGGTTCTACCATCTTCTATTACCGTTATGCCATAATTTAAAAAATGGAACGTTTCTTTTATGTTTTTCTTATTATGTTTTTTTGGGCCAGGGATCTTTCCTCTTGGTACTTATGAATGGTGCTTATCCTTAGACCGATTGGCATTCAAATGTTGTTAGTAAACAAAATTAATTGCTTTTTCGTACCTTACATAAACAACAAACATGTTTTTGTGAAATTATAATATTGAATGTTCTAGTATAGAAAATCACTTTAAAACAATATATTGCTATCACTTTTCGCCATTAGAAAGTAATTCGACTCCGACTTTAAATTTTTGTGTACATTCTTCAAGAATTTTGCTGATTCCTTAAGTGCAAAATTCCAGTTTTTAATGATCTAACCCTTCTAATGATTGCGGGAACCGAAATTGGAATTCAGCTCGGTTTAATGAGGCCTTTATAAAGACCTTCTGCATTAAAACGAAGTCCTTATTGGGTCATTAAGCCTTGCTAGTTTATATTCGAATTAATTAATGTTGTTGTAATCAGAATCAGACGATGTTTTTTACATAATCTTTAAATTAGTCGGTAATTTGTAATCTTTTTAAAGCATTTTATAAAACAAATAGTTCAAAAAGGTTATTAAAAGTTAGAAAAAAAACAATTCTTAACTCAGTTTCTAGACATATCCTACAATAACTTCTTTATAAGATTTGCAAAATTATTTGTTTTCTGCTTGTTATATTCCTGCCGAAAACTCATATAAGTTAATCGAAATGGCGTCCTTTTACCCAAAAAGATATCATAACATAAAAAAAGCAAAAACACAAGTGGCAGGATAATTGTAATTGTATAAACAAGGGGTCGCCTTGGCCTCATTTTTTGACGACGAAAAAGAAAAAAAAGTCTTTTTCAACAAGAATCGTGAAGAATCTTTTTTTAGAAACTATCACCTCCTTGCGTCTTCGTAATGTTGGTACTTGTTCAAGTTTTGAAGTTTGGTAGAACTGGAGTGAAGTGACAGTTGGTATCACAAAGGTTTTAGGCGAGTACAGTGTCTTTTAGGTCAAATAGGGTCGTTATACTCGCGTTTAACTGGAGGGGACTTATGTAAAGCACTTGATTTTAAGAATAGATTTTACTACATAATATAGACGAGAACCAAAAAATATTTCTGCTTTCGTTAAGTTGGTATACCTCTTGCAAAATATTGCTTTTAATAGGTTAGATTGGCTTTAATATTTATTAAATAAGTAAAACAGAGGGTTCCATCCTAGATCAAATTTCGGTAAAATAACATCAATAAATAACAATGTTGTTAAGGATGTATTAAAAAATTCACAGCAAATACCTTTCTATAGAAGTTAAAAGATTCACGGGCCTATTCAAACAGATCGAGACTGCCGTCTAACCCTACCCACACATTTCAGAGACGAAAACTCTAGAAAACATTTTTCACTAACATTAGGCGACATCTAAAATAAAAGTCTTAATAATGGCGCTTTCAAATTTCTATGCGCGGTGCTAAGACGAGAGTTGAAACTTCAACGTTGTGATTACTTAAGGCATTCGTTTAGTTGTCGCTAAGTCTCAGTGGCATTAAATATAAGTTAGTATTTTTTTTAAAATATAGTATAGCTAAGTTATTTCGTCGGTATTTTGTCGCGTGTATCAAAAAGGTAGTTTGTCTAAATCAGTGCGCTTTTCCCAGAGAAGAAACGTGCAATGTGTTCCCTAACTTTAAAGTTGGACACAGACCAGACTAACGAGGGCTAAATAGTGGAAAAACGTCAGTTTACAATTTGCTAAGGGCAAGTTTTCTCATGACTTTTCAGGTAGCTGCAGATTTTCCAAAATATACTCATAAGTCTCGATATTTGTAGGCAGTTTTATTGCAACCGTTGACTGTTTGAGATTATTAAGAAACAATATTAACGACTGCGATTAGCTTTTGCGGTTTCAATAACTTATTAGCAGGTTTCGGTAGGTTGCTATCTCTGTCTGTTTGACATTTAGCTTACGGACCGTTAGAAACAAAATGTCACAGAAAAGCTTTCTTTGATTTTTCTATGAATCAAGTGACAGGTAGGTGACGAGGATAGGATATTTCAAGCTAACTGTCTATAGAAACACCGATTGCTACGAGCGTAGCCACATTAACTAACAGTTATACGTAAGTAAGTTATAGAAAACAGCCGTAAGTGATTTAGCTCGCTACAGGGCAACTTGTGGTGAATGTTTTCACCAGGCAAGTCGACTGCCGCCACCGACATGTACAAAAAAACTAGCTGACGAACTTTTTAATTTCATTTCATCTTCGTTAACCTGGCCTGGACCCAACTTTAGAGAAAAACAGTAAAACTTTAACAAACATGCAGCGTACTTACTCAGCGTTGGTCTCAGGAGTCGGCAGGTCTCCAATAGTGGTGAGCGTGAGGGTAGACCAGTAGAGGGAGCCGAGGTACTTCCTCGTGAGGGTGGCGTAGTCCCCGGGCCGGTGCGGGTACACCCAGTCGCCCTGGACGAGAAAGAGTGGGTAAATAATGTGATGTGAATATACAACTAAAAGTATAAATACAAATCGTTGGACATTACACACAGCGCCATCTAGTGCCACACTAAGCAACGAGGCTTGTGTCGTGGACACCAGATAGTTAATATACTACATAGATACTTTTTGTTTGTTAAATACATACTTATTATACATATAAACATCCATGACTCGGAAACAAATGTCCATGCATCACACAAACATTTGCTCCTACTGGGATTCGAACCCGGGACTATAATAACGTAAGGCAGCCTCACTACCGCTGCGCCATTCGGGTCGTAAGTATGTTATAATTATACTCCAGTCTCGAAAATGAAATGACATCTTAGTGTCTTCTTAATTTTGAACATGGTAGAGCAATACATCATTATTTTAAGGGTACAAATGAAGAGAAAGTTATTTTCATCCTTTAAATTTATTTTGGTTTGTTTCTATACCTAAACTCAAGATCTGTCATATACTTAACAATTTCTAAGTTTAGTTTACCTTTCCGTTTTTCGACAGTTCATGAATATCAAAAAATATGTCGTGTACTGATAAAGTCGCGAGATTTTTACAGTATAGCGTGCAAGGGAATCTCGCCTTAAAGTCCTGAATAAATTATCGCGTTTGCGGTAATGTTGAATAAGATCATTTTCATTCAAGATTCGTTTATGTTTTACAACATGTTATTCCATCAGCCTTTAGATGAATGCCAAGCATATGGCTTTTATTAACGTTTTCAGTTTATAATGTTCCTACTCAGGCTTCCTCTCAAGAAGAGCGCCGTGATCCACTACGTGGGCACCCACTGAGGGCTTAGTCCAAGTGTCGTTCTATCTAAAATGATGCTGGGACATTTAAGAATGTTTGGGACTGATTTATGCCTCCAAAAAGTTTATAGTTCGTAGAAATACAAAAACAGTGATTACCAATTGTTTGGCCCTTAAGTCTTCATGGTAACTTTTTACGACCACGTCGACCACCCTAACATTCTAATTGGCAAGTTACACAAAAAGGCAATTTTTAGTCAACATCTCACCCTAGATGGTTTGCCAAAATAAAAGAGCATCTACATAGCCTACCGAAAATAAACCTTATTTATCTCTCCGCAAAATACGAAACGCCGATGTAAAAAACCTTCTAAGGGTTTGCAAATCAGCTTAGCCGGGGTCCACATTGGTGCCTCGTCATTACGTAGACCGCTATAAACTTAGTTTTCTACTGTGTCTGGACAACCGTACGTTAATTTTGTAGGCATAGTGGTAAGTTTAAACTCAACTGTTTACGAGTTACGGATCCTGACAACTGTCAATTAAGGTGTCATTACAGTTTTGTTGAGGGTAAAGGTGATTTCACGTACTTAGTGACCACGCAGTTTTATTAGTAGCATCGGGTGTTGCCTAGTGTATCTCATCATCAGCATTTGCCTTGCCTTTTCAAACACAAACTTTACACACTACTCCAAATATATTGGGGTCAGCTTGCCATAAACTGGATGCAGCTGGGGCAGTATTTTACATGGAGAACTTTGTGAGTCAAGCTGGTTGCCATGGTGATTGATCATCAGTGGCAGTATTTCGGTCATTAAATGTGCAAGTCAATGAGCACTTGGGATACTACAGCAGCTGAGACTTGGTCTGATGAGAAGCACCGAACTCGCACTCGGTTTGGATGGGTCATGTTATAGTAATGCTAACAACACGTGTCCGTTCTCCACGTTCCATGTCTCCAAATTCAAATTCAAGATTGCATTTAGTTCACATCAAAATAATGGCATCCCTTTACAACCAGCTAGTGTGTCCTAAAACCTACTGCATTTATAACAGCCATATTGTTACTTGTACACAGGTAGATGCTGGCCGCGACGGCCAGCCTGTTAACTAATTCCCTTAGTCGCCGTCTACGGTGAAGAGGCGATGTGTCCCCTTCGCCATACAGGCACGGTATGGTGTAGTTATTAAATTAGCTTTGACTAAGAGTGAGTTTTTACTTGTGAATAAAGTTTTAATAAATATAGTTTGTGGGGCTTAAAGTACAAGATGTAGTTTTAATTAATTTAAATTACGATGCCCGGTCAAATAATTAATAAAGCTGCTATTTTAAATTGTTAAAATTTGACAGTATTTCAGAATAACACGAAAGTAATAGAAGAATCACCCATCGCGCGACATCTCTCTGTGTGCGTTTATGTTTGTGTGTGAAGGTGCGGTTATAGGGCCAGTTACATACAGGCTGCGTTTTAATACGGGTGGTTTACACTTACCGATTTCCGTAAAAATAAATTAACGACCAATTTTATTATAGATTCGGGTCGAGAATCATTAGCATAGATACCTCCTTGAATTTGACCAGGTTGCAAAGCGACTCCTTGTATAAGTATCCAGTAGCTCGTTTACACATTGGTACAAAATGATAAGAAGCTTTTCACCAAGGGCTTTTTTTTCGAAATACTCTACTGTATGTTCAGCGATTATTTATTTAGTTTAGTAGAAAACTTAGCTTACAAGGAAAGATTCTGCTGGACAATTCGTTCCTGATTTTCAAACCGGATCCAATATGAACGGAGTGTGTATGATAAAGACTTCGTAGAATTGTTAAAACGCATACACATTTTGTCATTGATGCTTGCACCAAAATGTTTTGTATTGGACTGATTGACAGTTAAGACAGTATTTACTGTTTCCCTGCTGCATTTAATTTGATACTGATTTATTTATCATTACCTATTGACTTTGTGCTAGGAAATACACTCGAGAGCAATGAATCCGGGTCACTTAAAGAATGTTAAAAATCTCGGAAACTAAAAATGATAGGTTAATGCAATAAATTGTATTTAATAGACAATGTAATACTCCTTAAATGAAAGTAAAAAAAATATGAGTCACCATACATTTTATTAACACAAAATTACATAAAGAAAAAAACTGCTGATCTCTCCTTAAAACAAACATAGGAAACATGAAATTTTTGAACTTTATTACGATTTTCTTGAATTTTAATACTTCGTATTGCCTCCTCGTGCTTCCATTACTGCGTTTACGTAGTTTGGCATGCTGTACACCAAGTTCCTTATACGATTTTGGGGAATATTCTCCCATTCCTCTGTGAGAGCAATTTTGAGCTCACGAAGCGTGATTGGGGGAGGGTTTCGTTGTTTTACGCATCTGCCTAGCTCGTCCCAAGCATGCTGTGATATCCGGGCTGCGCGCTGGCCACTCCATACGAGTAATGTTCATCTCTTGAAGGTAGTCATTCACAATCCTACCTGTATGAGGTCGGGCATTGTCATGCATAAATATAGCATCCTCACCTAAATTGACCATAAATGGACCAACGTGATCATTGAGGATTTCTTCCACATATCTTTCGCTAGTTAAAGAGCCGTTTTCTATGATCACCAGCTCTGTGCGACTTTCAGAACAAAATTCCGGCCCACACAAGTACAGACCCAACACCGTAGGCTACTTTTTCTTCGATGCATGCTTGCTTGAATCTTTCCCCTGGTCTTCGATACACTCTGTGTCTTCCATCGTGCTTGTAGAGCATAAATTTTGATTCGTCGGAGAACATAACTTTTGACCAATCTTCAATACTCCAATTTACGTGGCTCTGGGCATATCTTAGTCTTGAAATACGATGCCCACGCTCCAGTTTAGGGCCGTTTGCAGGTCTAAGGGGTTTTAAGTTAGATTCAGCAAGCCGACGTCTTACTGTCGATGCACTTGGGTTACTTCCTCCGAGGCGTCGAAACTGATTTGTGAGTTCAGTTCCTGTGAGAAAGCGATTTCGAAGCATGGTGTTCACCAAGTATCGGTCATCTCGTGCTGTGGTACACCTGGTTCTGCCCGTTCCTGGTCTGCGTAGGTTAGAACCAGTTTCTTCGTAACGTCGGAGAACTCTTTGTACTGTTGACAGCGACACACCGACAGTCCTGGCTGTATCGCGCTGACTTCGGCCGGTTTCCAGCATTGTAAGTATTCTGGTGCATTCTTCAGGCGTAAGCGACATAATTTCAGCTTGAATAATGAATATAGAGCACTATCAACATGGTTTATGTACCCACATAAATGACAGATTACAAACAAAAGCAAAACCAAATGCTGTAATTTCGTAGTTCCATCTTCGAAAGTGGCCCTTTTTCAAATTTGATTTTTTTATGATATAACTATACAATAACTAAGAAGTTTTAATACCTTCATTTAAGGAGTATTACATTGTCTATTAAATATAATTTATTGCATTAACCTAGCACTTTTAGTTTCCGAGATTTTTAGGATTCTTTAAGTGACCCGGATTCATTGCTCTCGAGTGTATTTTGACAAAAGAAAAGTTAGCAAATCAGTAATTCTATTCTAAAATAACCCCCAGCATAATCCTATGTTTTAAACATTCCGATCAGATGTTTGATGCTTTCTCATAAGAATAAAATTCAGAACAATAACTTTATAGCAGTCCCATAAACCAGCTCCACACAAACCCATCATTAAAAAGAAATAACTTTTAAAAGCGCAGTCCATAAACTTGTATTCTTTGAGGATGAAAGAGAAAAGTTTAATTTTAAACGGAAATTGTGTCATAATGTTACAGACAATAGTTTTCTTTCATAGTTCAACCACGCGCTGTTAAGTCTGAGTTCAAACTCGTAGATGTACATTTTGTTTGTGCTACTTTTGAATTAATTTCTTTTTTTGTTTTCTTGAAAATGAAAGATTTTTGTTTTAGAAAATATGACGACCTATATTATGCTATTGCTTTCTCACCTAGACAGCAATACGGCTATATAGACGACAAAAAAAGTAGACAGATTCCAGTTACCAAAAGGTTTTCTTTTAGTCCTTTTCACGATGTTCACCATGTAAAGGTTCAGTCAAACCAGAACAGATAAATTGCAGACTGGGCTCCGCACACGGGACGGAGTTTGCAATTTATGCCAGATAATGTACTGAAGTATCTGTGAGTGTCCGGTTTCCGCAGTCAGTCCGCGCCAGTTTGACCTACCGTTAATACGATAGTGGGATAGGTGACAACTTGTATAGAAGATCTTTACAAGTTTTCAACTGTGTCGGTATCGGTAAGCATTAGCAAAAACGGCACTGTAGTTTGATCAAGTCTAGACTAGACTTAAAGATGTCACCAGACACAGACATCATATAGAATTAGACTTTATTACCGGAGCAGAGCTATATTTTTATCATTTTACCACAATAGGCATGACGACAGTTCAAAAAATTGCAAATCTATTTAGTCCGTCAGTTAGAGTATTGGAAATTAATGGACACGTATTTTTTGTTTTTGTAAATCATTGAACATTGACAGAGATAAAACGCATCAAAACTCGGGAGTGGGGGCTCGTGACGTCAGAACTAGTTAAAAATTATACCATGGCGTGACGTATTGAGAATTTTAAAAGCGTCGTATCTTCGTCAATTTTGGTTTACGTAACAAAAGAAAAAACACGGGTCAAATATTTTTTGATAATCTAAGTGACGGACTAATTAGATTTTTTTTGTCGTCTCGCCTATTCTACGTAATGGGACCGCCTCGTTAGTCTATGGTCTAATGTCTCTGTCTAGTGGTCGCAAGCGCGACTGCTGAGCAAGACGTCTTGGGTTATTATTGGGATTTTTCATCAGGAATTTTTCCGTAGCAGCCACGGAGTCTTGATTCGTGCCGGGTCGATGGCAATAGGCTCGTCCCCCATTACATGGGACTTAAAAATAACTGGCGATACGTTGGTGTGCAATTAAGTACACTCTCTTCTCCCCTCTCCTCTGCCTAATATTTCGAGGATACAATCGTTCCACGTAACCTACCAAACTCTTTAATAAAAGTTCCACAAAATTCTTTTAACGAACGTAAACTTTGCAGTCTTAGGTAGCGCACCATTAACTCAAACTCAAAGCATTTATTTCAATTAGACCATTACGGCACTTTTGAATGTCAAAAAAAAAAAAACAAAGCTACAGTCCCAGTCACAAGGCATAATAACTTGAGAAAGTACTGTAGTTGCCTATTCCCTAGCGTAGATCTCTATGGAGAAGAACGGGCAAGAAACTCCATGGACACTCTTTTAAATCAAAATAACGAAGAAGAGGTACGTTTCTCACGTCGACACGTGTCCCGTGACCTGAGTTTTAGTGCTCAGTGTTCTAACTGTATTTGATGTGTCGTTATAGTCTTGTATACTAGTGGCTGAATGGTTTGGTATGTCACTGTGCAGCTTAAAAGTATGAGTGTTAAGGTTGAAATATTCTTCTTTATCTTCGAATTCAAGAAGGAGTAATGGAAGCATTATAGGCTGGTTATGGTGTTCCACGTTTACTATAAAACACTTTCTTATAAACACGAGGTTCTAAGCTAGTCCAGAACGGGAAAAGGAAGAAGGCGAGGAAAGCGAATGCCGGAAAAGCCAAGAAGGCTGTTACGGCATCTAACGCACCCCTCTCCGCTTCCCTTTCCCACATCCCCTCTACCGCCGGTGTAGCAGCTCCCTCAGCCGCGACCCCCATCAACCGCTCTCCCAGCCGTACGGCTACTGGCTCGGATCCTGCCAGCCGCACGGATAGCCCTAATGGAACCGGTTCCATCCCAATCCGCTTCGACAAAGAAGCTCACACCCCCTGCTCGCTACATCAGAGAAAAGGGAAAGTGGACTGAAGTGTCCAAGATGTGTGCGGATCGCAAGATCCAATACACAAACGCGACTTCTACCCAACAGGGTATTAAAGTCAAAGTTCCCACCTCCACCGACTACAGACAGTTGGTGCACGCCCTTCGTGGAAGAAATATCGCCTTCCACACCTTCTCCCTCCCACAGGAACAGCCGACCTGAGTGGCCGACATCAGGCGGATCCCGAAGGAGATCCCTGCCCAGGACATCCTGGAGGATTTAACCTCCCAGGGCATCCCCGTCTCGGCGGTTCACCGCCTTCACAAAAATAGGTCCCAAGGGGGTGACGAGTACGACATGGTGCTCGTCATCTGTGACCCAGTAGAGGTTCACCACCCTATTTTCAAAATTAAGTCCGTCTGCTCCTTATCGGGCATCTCAATTGAGAGGCCCAGAAAGCAGAACATAGTTGGGCAATGTCATCGCTGCCAACTGTATGGACACAGCCAGAAGCATTGTTACGCGCCCCACAGGTGCGTAAAATGCCAAGGCGAACACGCCACGGCAGATTGCCCTCGTCCCAAGGACAGGAGTCTGTGCACAGAGCCGCCTAATTGCGTTCTATGTGGTCAATCTGGCCACCCGGCAAACTACAGGGGCTGTCCCAAAGCCCCCAAACAATTCGCCAACAGACTGGCGAATCGCACTCAAGCCCGTCAGCAAAGGGAAAGCCCCATCTAAAGACCTCCCTGAGCGTCTCAGCCCACAGAGGCCCTCTCCGTGGAACCAGCTCAACCACCAGCGAGCCTTCCCTGCCCTGGTGAAATCCCAGCCCAACCCGATGCCAATGCCTGGCCTCATGGACAACCCAGTCCCTGTGCCCACTCCAGTGGCTCGGTCCCAGGTCCCTCTTCCCTCCCCTAGCTCCCTGCCTTCCAGTCAGGAAGAGGAGAGTACCATCGACACCCTCATGAGGTTCCAGGTATTTATCTCACCTGAGGCCGACTGCCTAGCAGCCGAGCTCAGGTTAGCTAAGGACCTGAAACAGATATGGGATGTATACACGAAATATCCTAAGATCGCGGAAGCCCTTCGTAACCTCAACCAAACTCCGTAATGGATATCACACCCGTAGCATCGTGCACCCAACCCCGGTCCCTTAAGTTAGGCTTTTTCAATGCTAATGGCATGGGAGGGCAACGCGACGAGATCCCGTCCTTCCTCCGCGATTATCAAGTAGATATTTTCCTCATCCAAGAGACTTTTCTAAAACCCAGTAATCGTGATCCTAAAATTGCCAACTATCGTTTAGTTCGCAATGATAGGACACGTTGTCACAAGGGCGGTACGCTCATCTATTACCGCAAGGAACTGCACTGCATCCCAATCGACCCCCCTCCCCTAGAATCCCTACTGGAGGTTTCAATCTGTCGGTTAACCATGACAGGTCATCAACCGATTCATATAATGTCTGCCTATATGCCCTCAAACACGTCTGAGAATCATAACCTTCTGGTCAATGATCTCACCAAACTCTTCGGCATGAGTAACTCCGCTATCATAGCGGGTGACTTCAACGCCAAACATCCCGCCTGGAATAGCAGAATGACTAACCCGAGAGGGAGAGTCGTCTGCAATCTAGGCCAGTCAATCAATTTCGATCCCATTGCTCCTATGGAGAACACTCACTATCCCGATACCACTGGTTATCGTCCTGATGTGCTCGATATAGCGCTGCTCAAGAATGTTAGCCTTAGGTTACATTGAATTGAGACGCTACACGAGCTTAACTCTGACGACCGCCCAGTGCTCATGCACCTAGTTTCTTGCTCGGGTATCTCCGACCCTAGCCAACCCACTCCTACCACCCTAATAACTGACTGGAAGAAAGTAAGCGATATGCTGAAATCCGACAAGTCACCGCACCTAGACGGTATCCCCGACCACATTGTCTCAGTCGCAGACACCGAGGCCGCTATCGACTCGTTTACAGTTCACGTGCAATCCATTTTAAAGGATTGCTCTCGGGAAGTCCCAGTGTTGAGTGATCAACGCTGGAAACTACCCGACGACATCCGTGAACTGATAAACGAGAAGAACGCGGCCATACGTGCCTATAGCGTTTGTCCCTGCTATGAGAACAAAGCTCACATGCGTTATTTGCAGCTTGCTGTAAAGAAGCGCACTAGTGAGTTTCGCTCGAATCAATGGGACAAAATGCTCAGCGAACTAGAGCCAACCCACCAAGCCTTCTGGCAACTTCAGAGGAAGCTGAGGTCCTCCGAGGAGGCCTCTTCTCCACCTCTCATCCGTCCTGACAAGAGCGTCGCTTTTAACGACTCTGAGAAGGCAGAATGCCTGGCCGACAGTTTTGAATCACAGTGCTCCCCTAGCACCCTTCCAGTAGACAAGCAGCACCTCGATGAGGTGGATGCAGAAGTCGAACGAAGAGCTGCACTCCCTCCCGTAGAAGACCCCGACGATCCCCTCCCTCCGGTCACTCCAGACGAGGTCAAGGATATCATTGACAAGCTCAAGCCTCGGAAAGCCCCTGGCGCCGACGGCTTCACCAATAGGATTTTTAAAACCCTCCCCGCTAGTCTGCTAGTCCTCTTGGCAGCCATCTTCAATGGCGCCTTGAGCAACAACTTGTTTCCCCAAGTGTGGAAAGAGGCCACCGTTATCGGTATTCCCAAACCTGGGAAACCGAAAGCTCAACCTTCGAGCTACAGGCCGATCAGTCTCCTGAGCGCGCTGGGCAAAATTTATGAGAGACTTATTTATAAGCGACTCAGAGATTATACCGAGACAAAAGGCCTCATTCCCGACCATCATTTCGGTTTCAGAACCGAACATTCTTGTATACACCAAGTCCACCGCATCGTCGAACACTTGAGCGCTGGTTTCCAGCGTGGAGCGATGACGGGGGTGTTGTACTTCGATATAGCGAAAGCCTTCGACAAGGTCTGGCACAACGGCTTATTATACAAGCTGTACAAACTCGGCGTGCCGGACCGTCTCGTTCTCATCTTACGAGACTTTCTGTTGGATCGCACCTTCCGCTACCGCGTGGGAAAGTCTCTATCTTCTCCCCACCCCATCCGAGCCGGAGTCTCTCAGGGCTCCGTCCTCTCTCCTCTAGTTTTCACGCTGTTCACCAGCGACATGCCAACGAACAAGAATGTTCAGGTAGCCCTATTTGCCGACGACACGGCTATTTATTACACCGGCCGCTCTCAGGTTTACATCCATCGTGCACTTCAACAAGCCGCCGATTCACTCGGCGCTTGGTTTCGTAAGTGTAGGATTGAAGTAAACCCTGAGAAGAGCCAGGCTGTACTCTATCAGAAGTTACGCCATCGGCGACCGTCTCCTGCCCCCATCACTATGTTCGGCAAGCCTATCCCTTGGGAGAAGCCAAGTACCTCCGTGTCATCCTCGACGAACACCTGACCATCGCGGCTCATATCAAAGCAGCTCGTAACTGAGCAGCCTTTGCCATGAGCAGACTCCACTTCATGTTAGTCAAAAAGAGCAAGTTGTCACTCAAGTGCAAGTTGCGTCTTTACACAGCAGTTATCCGACCTATCATGACATACGCTTGTGTCGCATTCGCTCATGCCCATCCCCGCCACATCCACAGGATGCAGACCTTGCAGAACCGCTTTCTCCGTAAGATCACCGGAGCCCCCCCGTACGTCCGTAACGATAGTCTTCACTTAGATCTTAGAATCCCCACTATTCAGCAATTCATGAAACGTCTTGCAAAGCGTTTTTTCGACTCCTCTATCAAGCATAGGAACCCCCTGATCGCATCGGCCGCCCGATACGACCCATCGCGTATTAGCTCAGTCCGCCGTCCTCGGCACACTCTAGTCACCCCCGACGACGCTATTCGACGCTACTCTCCTGTAAGAGGGTTTACAGGAGAGTAGCAAAGACACCAGCACCGTACGTAGAAAATACAAATACAAACCGAAGACATACCGACCTCGCCGCCGAGGTCCGGCGCGTAATCCCCGTTCAATCCCACCCCGACCCTTGCTAGAGCCAGCCCGCGATGCTGAGCCAGTAATGTTAAACCAGCCCCTAATTAATGACACTCAGATCCAGCCTGTCCCTTTGCTGCCCCCAGCGACGCCCTAAGCCGAAGTTCGTACCCCACAGGGGGTGCCCTTAGGCGTGGTCGCTTAGTTTTTAGTTAACATGCCCCTGGCTGGAGGCCTTAGCTTCGAGGCATCCACAGGTCTAGCCCGGTTAAGCAGTAGCCAGTCTCTTCTGGACTGAACTGCGAGATGCCATTCCCAAAAAAAAAAAAACACGAGGTTCTAACTTTGACAAAAGGTCTGTTCTCATGCACAAAAGAAACGAGTATTTATCGTCATGCTGCTCACAGAATCTTGGCATTTTTAGACTATTAAGTCCAGGTTTCCACACTGTAGTTTTCTTTAAGTACCAATTTTTCATGCTTTCTAGATTGAGTACATAATATATTATCATTTACTAACGTTACTAACCTTAACTTTGTGTTTAAACACGTGATTGTTGTTTATCTATTTTCTAAAACAAACTTCCTGACCACCTTTGTTTGTATTTATTAACTTTATGGAATGTTTTCATGTTTATGATATCCTTGATTACAAAATTATCGTACGAGTTTGTTACCTTTTGATTTACAGCTGTTGGGATTCAGTCCATCACTGACAACCCGGGCAGACGAAAAGTAAGTCGCGAAGGAGATGGAGAAACTATGTTTCTGTCTTTTTAACTCTTTCTGCCGAATCGTGTAAGTGTGTCCTTATCAAATTATTGTTTTAATTATGTGTATTTCTCTGCCTTAGCATAATGGTTTAAGAACTTTATTATTCCTCATCCAGAATTAACAATAACTCACTGAGAGACTAAATTTAAATACAATGGTGTCGATTCTGTTGTGCATCAACACCAATAGTCTAAATTAAGTTTAGTTTGTGCACAAAAGAATCGATACCAATGTCTACGAGCGTACAGAATCTACATTCATTGTATAAAATAACAAAAAAAAATAAATAAATAAGTAAATACATTTGTTTTTTTTGTTGTTGTGATCGCTTACCCGCAAATTTGCGGGTAAGCGATCACAACAACAAAAAAAACAAATGTATTTAGTAGCTAATCATCAACCAAGCAAACACAGATCTAAACTAAAAGTAAGTTGTTTTACTAGATGTGGTATAAACAGCCTACATAACGTTTCCACTGCACTAAAGCACACGCCTTCTTTCTTTGAGGCCATAATTCACAAGTCGGGCCCAGTGTGGGTTCACGGGGGCATCCTAAAACAGGGACGCACTTAAGATATATCGTCAGTTCGTCACTCATGTACACATACACTACTCCCAAAGATTGATGATGATGGATGCCTGTTTGCTCCATACCTTGATTAAACAAATCACTCTGATGGATTTACGTAGGTGAAGAGTAACACATCGGTAGGCGGCCATTTTCATTAAGACGGTTAACCGCGTTATAAGATGCGGCCTATCTGAGGATCGGTAGCTCTCGTCCCTATGACCTGACCCTCGTCAACTGAATTGAATGTCCTATATTCAATACCGAAGTGAAGAGGACTTTGACAGGACTTTGAGAGGCTGTATGCTATTTTGATACTTGTGTTATAAATCGTAAATCATCAAATATTAAATTTTCTGAATAAATCAAATGTTTCCTGCCTTCTTTCAAAGTTTTTTTTCGTAGCCCGATCAAGTGATCAAACGAATTTGCTGTCATATCTGTTAGATTCTTTATTTAAGCAGTAAAAAAGTCGATGCTATCATTGGATTGAATGATTTATCCACCACATTTTCCCTCGCACAAAAATGAGGCCTGTGTTCTATCGTTGTGAATATTATAGTCTAATTTTGCAATCGAATTACTTGACATCGAATTGATCAGAATTTTATAACTGAGAGACGAAATGATTAATGTAAATAGGACTAGATTAAGGTATTAACTACTTAAAAAAAATTCGGCCCGACTTATTTTATTCGTCACAATATGGACAATTTCATCGTACTATTACTAGAGTCCATTTCTTCTTTTTCCCTTCAAGAGTCAACTTACAAACGTCACAGAGAACTGTAAGTATCCCTTTGTGCGCTAATAACATTTGTACCGTGGTAATTGTAATGATTATGTCCCCAATATTAGTCGCCATTAGTGTTTAGTGGTCCCGAGTGAACCACATTAGGAAGCTACGTTGTGTCCGATGATGTTAAGTCGATGACCCCTAATACGATTTTTCCTTTGTGTGTGTGTGTGTGCCAAACTGCTGGTCCCTTCCGGCTATTACATAGAACATTAAAACATTAGTCCTTAGACCACCAAAATATCGTATCGATAACGATGCAAAACGCTTTGATTTGGAAATCATGGCTTATTTCAAACTAAAAACTGTGCGTTTTGAGATCCGTTTTCCTGTATTTCGTGCATTATTTCTATCCAGAAATGCAGTATTATTTTCACATGTCGGCGTGAGCCGATTATTGCGACATAAAACGAAACGGAACGCGCTGTGACATCATCGTACCACTCAGTGAATCAGGCGAGTTGTGGAAGGGCAGCACCGAGTGCTGTGGTCATTCCACAGAGTACTTTTATATTATATGGAATAGAGGTACAACTCAGCGATGAAAGTGAGAAACGTCAAATGTCGCCCTCTGGACGCTGGTTTTGGAACTAATGCCAACATAATCAAACGTATAGCTACGTACGTACCTATCCTACTACTTGATAGCCTATAATAATATTTTCAAGTTTTAGGGTATGTGAATTACATATTCGCGTGCAGTTATGTAGAAAAGCGAAAAATTGGTCATTCCGAGTCGAGCGCGCGCACCGGACTTAACTCTAAATTGTGACACGGATCACGCCTGAATCAAATTATCTTTAGTATGGTTTTATTATTGTATGTTTTTATTATTACTTTATAATAATTTTTAATTCTTATTGAAATAGTGTGCATCTAAAAATAAGTGTTGTTCTTAAATCAGTGTTGTTTTTATTATTGCTATAAAATCATTTTTAATTCTTATTAAACTAGTGTGCATCTAAAATTCGTGTTGTTTTTAAATCAGTTTTTGTTTTTAAACAATGGCGTATTACAACCCTCAACACAACAAGGACCCCGTGAGAAGTCTTCCAGTCAGGCTTCACTCGAGCCGAAACACACTTGTATGAAAAATGGCCCTTGTTGCACTATTTTATGTTCACAATGCAGTGTGTTGTACACATTAGTGCAGGAAATTACGCCAAAGATAACTGTAGACTACTTTTATGGCATGGTAAACTTTGCACAATTTCATAAAAAATAGGTACCGTAAAACGGGGCTATTTGTAATGACCCAGAATTTCGAACAAAAATATCGATAACTGTCGGTTGGAGTATGGTCGAAGTTATTTTACAATATCTAGAAACACTTTGATTGGCTACTACTGAATAAATCCTGATGGAAATACCCAATATCATTTTGGTTTATATGGGACCAAATATCCCCCAAAAAACCAAATATCCCCGTTTTACTGTACTATTTTGCCAATATACATATTTTGGATAATAGTTACCCTTTTAATAAAAAATGGTAACTCTGGGTTATCCAGATGTCACATCTAAACCCTGAATATTTAATAAAACAGCTCCTTTGAAAGTCGTTTGGGGGTCAAAACTGTGTCAATACAAGTTGTCAGCCGCAATATTCTTAATATTCATATGAGAAAAAAACATTGGTAACGTGAATAATATGAGATAACCTACCTGCGTTCTTTTGGGAATCTACAAAGGTAAGATAAGCATAACTAATCTAGCAAGAGTAATGTCTAAAAAGGTTCTATGCTATGCAACTGGTTTTTGCTTTTAACGTGACATCAAACTCAAACTCAAACTCAAATCATTTATTTCAATTAGACCATTACGGCACTTTTGAAAGTCGAAAATACAATAAAAGCAAAGCTACAGTCACAGTCACAAGGCATAATAACTTGAGAAATCACAACTATATCCCACGAAGGGTAGGGCAGAGGTGTACCTATCCATACATCCATATTTCGTCAGTTATCTTTAAGTCCTATGGAATAAGAGGCGCGCTTTTTACCATCAACCGAGCACAAATCGGCAGACTCCGGGCTGCTCCTGAATAATTCCTGATGAAAAAACTTAATAAAATTTTGCCCGACCCGATATTTATGACTTCTATGTTTATACATATTATCAAAATGTATTTTATCAAAGTTAGTAAATTTTATAAATCAGTAATTCCCGACTGCGTGATGATTCATTGTAGTATTCACCAAAGTTATAACAAAAACAACCACCACCCATACTAGCTCATCGTTACTTACTCTATAGCATATTGTAGTGATTCCGTTAGGGAGAAGGAGTGACCCATCCGACCCCCAGTAGCAGTAAACCGTTATGTGACCGTTAGCATACCACTTCAATAACTATGAAGATATTACAAGTAAAATAAAGTCATCATCTGCCTAACCTTTTCCCAACTATGTTGGGGTCGGCTTCCAGCCTAACCGGATGCAGCCGAATACCCGTATTTTACATGGAGCGACTGCCTATCTGACCTCCACAACCCAGTTAGTACTGGGTAATACGATACCCCTGGGTGGTTGTCAGATTTGGGCCACTGACTACCTGTAACGACTGTCAAAGATCTACAAATGACAGCCGTGACCATCTGCTTAACGTGCTTTCCGAGGCACGGAGGAAACTCGGTATGTAATGGGTGGTCACCCATCCACAGATCAACCTAGGCAACAGCGGCTTAACCTGAAGATCGACCCGAGCGGCTGTTATTATTTAGCCACGAGCTCCTCTACAAGTAAAATAAAGTACTGACCTGAAACCCCTCAGCCTCTGACAGCAAGAAGTAGAAGCAGCCGAACCAGTGCGCCAGGATGAGCAGGATGTGGATGAGGTTGATGACGCGCCAGAAGTTGGGGTACACCGTCCTGGACTCCACTATGTAGTAGAAGTCCACTGCTCTGTACACCTGGAAGAATGATTTTGTGTTAATTTTTAATTTACAAATGTTGACATTTCTATGGTAACAAAACCATGCAGCAGTGCTATGACATGACATCTTTCTGATGGAAAAACCCAAAAACACTTCGCTCGACCTGGGAATCGAACCCACGACGTTATGCTTAGCAGTCGCGGTCGCAACCACGCAAGATAGTTTTTGCAATTTTCATTACAGTTGCCATGTAAGCCATATCAATTGTTACAAAATTAACGTTGTTTATAACTGATAATTTGCCGTAAAGCGGTTTATTGCACACTGTAAACGGATACTCATAATTAGTTAGCTATGTATTAAGTCCTATTTCGCTTTGTAACTGAAAACGCTGTAAATTGGTACGGTGTGCCCAGCACGAACGCGCGACATAGTCGTAACTTAAATTCAAAAGGTTTTAAAATTGGAAATACTCGTTTATGCTCGGTAATGCTCAACAGTGTTCCTCGAAAAAAATACCCTAGATCCTAGCTTCCAACAGTATTCGAATTTACGTTCCGTTTACTTCGAATGTTAGTTCTAGCGCCTCAGATAATTTCCCTTACTTTATTACCATTTTGTTAGTTTAGTGTTTTCCAATGGATCGAGGGCATCATAAAACAATTGAAAAACACTCAGTGAATGTTGTGACCAAAATACCAAATCCATTTTAATTTTATGGTACGGTATGATATTTATTTTTCCCGATATATTGGCTTTTTTCATTTCTAGTAGGACTTTACCTGGGTTTTACAAATATTATAAAAAATTGACTTTTTTTAAAACTACGCCACGCAACTTGGTTAAAAACATGAAAATTAAAATGAGTAGGGACACCTACTCATTTTAATTTTCATGTTTTTAACCAAGTTTGTTCCTTCATTCGCAGATTCTTAAAATGAGATTTGAGCTCATCTTATTTAACAAAACACACAATTGTTTGTTACTAACATTCTTATTTATATACATACATCTAATATTTGCAAGTAAGACTAGAATTAACATAGAAACGGTCTGATATCGCGGTCAACTGCGGGTGAATCCGTTCTTACTGAAATTTTGTATAGACAGACAAGACAGACAAGACATACTTACATAATAATTTAAATAAATAATGTAGCTTGTCATTTTATAACGTTGTTGATATTTGACGTTTTTATTAATTACGGTGCTTACTTGTCTACTTATAAGTATAATAAGTCATTCAAATGTTAAAAAAATGTTATCGACGACGTTCGATTTCATTTTCATTTTTCCTCATCTTAGTTGTTACCTAGGTTGGGTAAGATAGAGTTTAATAATTGTGTTTATCGTAATAAAAAAACCTGGGTAGGTACCTACACTAAACGATGTACCTAACTTTGATCTACCTAACCTAATGCGTTTCCACTAATATTCTTATTGCAAAATTAAACATTTTTTGTCATTTGTTTACAGATTTTCGAAATCAAACAAGCGAATTCAAAATAGTTAGCAACTGTAATCTACAATATCAATAATGTCAAATCAACCATTTCGAAATAGATATACCCAGAGGCATTTCGTATTACTCCTAGCACTATTAATAGAAAAGCGATAACATGTGCCCCCCGGCTACACTAGTCCACTGAAGGAAATCATTACGTGTGTAATGAGGACACCGTGCAGTATCTGTGAGGCATTCATCACGATTGACATGCCATTATTAGCTTTAGTGTGTAGCTTTTTTTTTTTTTTTTTTTTTCGGATGGGAAATCATCAAATGACTTCTCCCGCTCTGGGCTGAGCAGGAGGGAGTGTCAGACTTTTACTGACTAAAACCCATCCATGTTCCTTCATCGCCCTTTGTGTTCCGGGGCCACGGTATCTCTTTCGAATAGTCCCGCAGCCCCGGCAGGCTTCGGCCCTTGCGGACCCCTTCACTGATGCTGACTCTCTTTGAGGCGCGCGTGGAACACGAACGCGCCGTCGACACGGCCTGTCGTCATGAGACGTACGGACGGCGAGCTAGCCCATAGCTCCCCGTCCACAGGCCCGCGTCTACGGTGGCCGGAAGCCACCACGTGGCCCCCGACGCCCGGGGCGTCTCCCGCGGCGGCCGGGACGTGAGGATCTCTCCCTGTCCTGTTCCGCCACCTCCTTCGCTAGCATGACTGCTTCGCAGAAGGAGGTGACGGCGTCCCATTCCGTCTCGCTCCGGACCATGGCACGAACCAGGGCCGGGAGCGAGAGGTCGCCGCCGCCGATCGCCACCTCGAGGACACGGCGGTGCTCCACCCAAGCGGGGCACACCTCCACAGTGTGCTCCACCGTGTCCTCCGGCCTATCCTCACAATGATAGCACCCGGGCGTTTCCTCCCGCCAGATTCGGTGCAGGAACTTACCGAAACATCCGTGTCCGGTAAGAACCTGCGTCAGGCGGAAGGTGAGTTTAGTGTGTAGCTGTGATGTAAACCTAACCTTTTACATAATAGGTATTTTTTCATCAAGTTTAGTGCTCTTCAAAACGGCGAAAGAAAGGATTGTGAGGCAATGGCATGTGCTAGAACCGAAAAATCCGAAGACATGTGGTATCCGACCCACAAGATTGGTTAGCTCATTGCCTCTGGAGGTTTGTGTCCCAGTAAATGGACCGTTCTAGACTGGACTCATTATACCCATTAAAGTAATAATAATAAAATCATTGTCAACTTTTTTTAAACTTGTAACTAGTTCTCCATACTGTTGCAATTATTGAAAGACTTGAAAAATCGGATCAAGTCATCGCTTATTTTAAATTCTAGGCCATTAATTATTCCATTTAGACATAAAATGCGTTATAGGAACACCAGCAAGATTCGTTTGCTTACACACGTATGTCATATATCATAGTAAAAGTAGTTGCACCTAGCTGGCTGGAACCCTATCCGTTTTGTTGACAGTACCTAGCGTAGTTTCCATCAGCGGCCCTGATCAAAAGCTTTTACCGGTAACACGAGCCGGTTGTGTAGGCTATTGGCTTTGTTTTCTATTCTAGTCTCTATCTGGCAATAGACGCTGGTGTCGAATTAGGTGTACAAGTGATTGGGGATATTGTTTTATCGTCGCAGTTATTGGTTTTGGAAGGATTTTTTTCCGATGTCAAAGTAGGGACATCAAAAAAAAAGGATTATAGTACATTATGATATAAGTGCGGTAAGTTGAAAATTACAGCCGAGGCGATATTGCTAGCCCGAGCCGTAGGCAAGGGCGATAAAAAAGCAGAGGCTGTAACTATCAAATTGCGAGGAAATAAATAAAACCAATAAAAACAATATAGCGAAAAGAAAAAGCGCGCGGAATAATTTTTACTTGTTCACAAATTAGCGAGGCGCGCGCATCAGCGCTTTTTTTAAAGGCAAAGACACAAAAAAACAGCCAGTATTACTAATAAAGTAAACTAATATTTTCGTGTTTTTGTTACAGATCAATGGTTGTAATTTATTGTCAAAAATATTTAATTAAAGAATTAAATGTTTATTTATTATATTTCATCTCCCAAAGTTAATTTTATTCATAAAATGTTGACCACTTTTCTGACATAAAAACTCTTTGCTAAGATTTAATAAAGTATAAACCGTGCATTTTACTTTACAGCACAAGTACGTAATGAGATACATTACGATATTGAAATTGGTGAAATAAGAGACCCTTTACGAGCAAATGTGTTAAAAAAAGATATTAGGTAAAGGTATCAGGTTATTAGGGGATTTAAGATAATAAAAGTGAACTGAAAAAAAACAAATGTCTGTTTAGGGGTTCCAGGTTTTTTTTAATAGATGATTTACCTGGAGTTCCT
This sequence comes from Xestia rhomboidea, assembly GCA_963853795.1. Lineage (NCBI taxonomy): Eukaryota > Metazoa > Arthropoda > Insecta > Lepidoptera > Noctuidae > Xestia > Xestia rhomboidea. Next base: position 4,157,097 of record OY970776.1, on the reverse strand, counting down.
GAAAACTTAAGTACCAAGGAATTTTTAACAAAACAATATTCCTGGACTTAAAAGTTGGTAATATCAAGTACACAATAATGCTAAGTATCATTCACTTTGATACAGAGGTTACAGGTACAGGAACCGTGATCATACGGAGTCTTAAACCGATCTTATAATTAAGATCAAATATCTCGACTTCAAATCTCAATCAAAGACGTCAAGTCCTGTTGACACGATCTCGAAGTGCCGTATTTCCGTTAATCCGAATGTAATTCGATATTGTGCCAATCACAGCGAACTTTAGGCTATACGGATAGTAATAATTGTTAATATACAACGTATTAACAATATATCCTTCAACTATCTTTTAATAATTTTGCCCGAAATTCACGAATGAAACTGAAAGCGATCAACACATCTAAACCACGTTTCCATTCAGTGTCATAATTTACATGAAATATTGTAACTGACAGCTCTACGGCTGCATTTCAACAATAGATCAGGTGTGGCGAAGACTGTGTGAAACTAACCAATAAATAGTTATTGGTAACCAAACATAGTTGGGAAAAAGCTGGGTAGATGATAGCATCTACCCAGCTTTTTCCCAACTATGTTTGGTTCGGCTTCCAGTCTAACCGGATGCAGCTAAATGCCAGTATTTTATATGAAACGATTGCTTATCTGACCTCCACAACCCAGTTAATACAACTACCCTTGGTAAAGTGGTTGACAGACTTTCGGGCGTCTGACTACCTGTAAAGACTGTCAAAGATCTACAAATGACAGCCGGGACCAACGTCTTAACGTGCTTTCTGAGGCACGGAGGGAACCGGTATATAAAGGATGGTCATCCATCCTCGGACCAACCTAGGCAAGCACGGCTTAACCTAAAGATCGTTCCGAGTGGCTGTTATTACTCGTATTTAGCCACGAGCTCCTTTTCTCATGCTCCCATGTCTCATGTCACTGTTTAATTTTACGCAAATCCTGTCCTCGCTCATCTCTTGCGAAACCAGCCTAGATATATAATGCTGATCGCATCATTAATTAAATCCTCTTAATAATACAGTCAGAAACCGTAACGTTCTAAACAAAAAGGTTAATAAAGGAGGGGCATTATCTGCAAATTATCATCGAAATTAAACCTTTTCAAATAGTAAGGAGCTCGCAAACGTTTTGATTGCAAATATCTCGTTCTTTTATAGGCCTGTTCCAATGAAACGGGTTTCAGCAAGAACTTAATTACAACTGTATAATGTTTTATTTCTAAATTAAGATTTAAATACACTGAGTTTGATGTTCAATTTGACGATGCCTTTAATTTCAGTTAGTAAAGCAAGGGAACGATAAAAGTACTTAAGTAATAATGTTAATAGTATTTCACTACAAAATTAAGTCAAGAAAATAAAATTGGGATTGCTGAATGTTATTTTCAGGAATGTTTAAAACGCAAGAGTAGCCCGCGACCGCGAAATTATATTTTTCATTTCTTTTATTTTCAGGTGATGATGATTGATAACAAATATATTATATTTGCAGAGCTGTGGCTGACCATGTGCTAGCCCTAGCCGATATAATCGCAGTAACTAAGCTAGGGCATCCAGACCAAATAGGTAAGGTTAGAACTGTGACCACACACATCTAAGTTGGTTTCATCTAATCGCTGGTAACAATCATATTTTCAAGTCGTAGTGAATCTAATTAATTCTTACACTACACTCAATTTTAGTTTTATTATTTCACCTTTCCTTAGCCTTATATACATACGTACATATTATAAGTAAATATTAGGTCACTCACCTTACAAAACCTAGGGAAGCGGATGATGGGGTTGGTGCCGAAGTGGAGCTGCAGCAAGTCTAGTGGCACCAGCGACAGCACGTCCAGGAGGAAGTTGCGCGACTTCACGTAGTGCTTCGCTAGTTTCTTTGAGTCGTACACCTGAGGACAAAGTAATACTCAGTAGTTGAAATTGTCAAACAGTTTGCATAAAAAAAAACAAAACTTCGTCATCATCACGACTGTAATCCTCGAAAAGTTAGGTAGAAGTGTACCCTTTTTTTTTAAATCACCAAATTACTCCTCCAGCTCTGGGCGGAGCGGGAGGGAGTGTCAGACTTTTACTGACTAAAACCCTTCCATGTTCCTTCATCGCCCTTTGTGTTCCGGGGCCACGGTATCTCTTTCGAACAGTCCCGCAGCCCGGGTAGAAGTGTACCTGACACGCATTTTGTAACTTAAAGTCTCGTGTGTGGTGGGTAGGGCGAGCCTATTGCTATGAACTGGGCACAAATCCAGACTTCGTGGTTGCCTTTGAGAAATTCCTGATGGAAAAACCCAAAATCACTTCCCGACCTGTAAATCGAACTCAGGACCTCAAGCTCAACAGTCGCGGTTGCGACTACTAGAAAAACGAGGCAGTCAATTTATAAACCGTATTATAACATATGTATATCATTATGTAAGGAAAAGGACGTCCACTCCTGGAAATAGGCCATCGTCACATCGACAGGTCCTGCTCTCAGTCCCAATTACTAGATTTCCATGACGTTCATTCAGTATGCCATCAGTCAACCTACGGTCTACCCACGCAGTACCTTCCCGTGGCTGCCACACTAGAACTTAATGTGTATTGATATTGGAAAGTGGAAAATGTATGGGAATCATATAATCTAACGAAAAGCTTATGCCAGCCTTGTTGAAAGTCGATGTAGATATACTGACGACCCGATTAGCGCAGCGGTAATGAGGCTGCCTTAAGTTCTCAGGGTCCCGGGTTCGAATCCCGGTAGGACCAAATGTTTGTGTGATGACCATGGATATTTGTTTCCGAGTCAAGGATGTTTATATGTATAATAAGTATGTATTTACAAACAAAAAGTATCTATGTAGTATATGAACTATCTGGTGTCCACGACACAATCCTCGTTGCTTAGTGTGGCACTAGATGGCGCTGTGTGTAATGTCCAGCGATATTTATTTTATACTCTAATTCTCGTCTTTCCCGCGATTTTGGAATATCATCCACTCATTGACTATTGGTATAATAACTTGCACAGCTTAATGAAAAGCAGCAAATGTTTGAATATTAACTTACCATCAGTCCTTGCTCCAAGTAGCCGGTCCTCAGCTGCACGACGAGGTCCAGAGCGAACACCACGTCGCTGATGCCGTCACACGTCAACCAGAAGTAATGGCACATTATCTGCGGGAAATACCAAACTATTAGCACTTTTTAGACCGTTTAACGCTAACATAGCATTTAAAATTTTAAATGTATCTCCTAAAGAAGACCACTTGTTTAAGGACTAAGTGCGGAAACTAAAACCCAAACATAGAACATAGACCACACGTCGCGGTTTTTTTATAATCATTTAACCTCCTTGTCCGCCACCTCCCTCAGATTTTCTGGGTTTGTGGTTTTTGGGCAAATGCAGTATCGGGCTAGTTTGGATAGCGTTATTTCCATCTAGAATAATTCTGTGTAGGTATTTTATTTTATTAGGAAGTACCTAGAGTATTTTTTGAGTTTTGAATGCGCAGTTGAGGTATGTTACCTCAACTGCGTTCAACTTTACGTTTAGTGGTCATAATTTCATTATTTCCAAATCTATTGTGTTTTTTTTACAATTCATAATTTATCAGTAGTATCTACAGAACAAACCCAAACTTACTTTACGTTATTTTAAAATAACTACTCACATAAATAACCTGCCATGAACTTTGTAAAGCGGTATCTAAAATTAAAAGTAAATAAACGCCGACTACAAAACATTTTAATGACCCACACAAATAGATCAAAGGCTGGTTTAGAACACAATTAAACCTGTTTTTAGAACATAATAAAAATACATTTTCATATTTTTTGAGAAGCAAGTTAGCCCACTTTGTGAAAGTCAAAGAAAATCTTGAAATAGGTCTTTGTTGTTTGCTACAAATAAGATCGGACAGACTACTGTTTTATTCATACGTATTTTAGCCAAAACAAGATAAAAGACGAGACCGTGAAATCAGCAATATCTGTGTAGACGAAATTAGTTTTGTTGATATCTTGGATAAAATCTGCAATGGATCAGAAGTCTATATAATCTCCCCTTTGAGAAGTGTTAGAGTATTTTGTTAATTAAAACGAAACAAAAGTTAAAGTTGTAACTTTTAATTGACTTTTGTCGTTGACCGTACCTAAGTTTCTACATCTAATAATAGTTCGTATCAAGTGCGTATTACGAAAAGTAACATTCTATTTTATTCGATAAAAAGTTTGTTATTAAAAGAAAAAAACAGAAGGCACAATATTAAAAACTTTTTGCCCGAAGCATTCGAAATTAAATAAAATAGGTATGTGAAATTAGAATTCCCTCAACATTGGTTTTACGACTTCTCTTAAGTTCTGTGCCTTAAGTTTTGCAATTTTTCACTTTTACGATCTCTGGCGCGTTAATAACAGAAATATGTATTATTTATTGTGGAACTCAGTCATTTCTGAAATGAAAATTAATGTAGGGGAAAAGGTTTTTTTTTCATAATAAAACTGCTCTAAGTATTTTCTCATGTATATTGTTACACAGGACCTAACGCCTGAGACTTACCCTACAACAATAGCTAGGCTCGCCCCCTCTTACATAAGACTTAAAACTACTGACGAAATTCCTGCTCACTTCTGCTTAATCCTTCGGAAATTACAGGCGTGATGTTACACGTCAGACAGACTAAATGTAGGACCGACAAAACACCGAACATCGCAAACAACACCTTGCAAATGCAATCGATTGTCGTTTTATGATGTGAATGGGGATTAAACCCTTTGGAAGAAAGTTATCCCAGACTCGTCGCGACCTTTGTTTGCGAAGTAAGTCCCCAGAGGGGAAAGGGTTACCCCGTATTGGGGTAGACCGCTGAAACTGGTAGGGTTATAAGAATGGTTTTGTTTTTGTGTTGCCCTTTGAGTTTTTGTGAAGGTTTCCGTTCTTCGAATCTAATGCTTGGCTCGTGTACTTTAGTTTTGTTTTGGTGTTTTGAATAAAGTTATCTAGAATGTAAACATACTAATATTAGGTTTCACTGTTTGTACGGTCTAACGTTGTCCAGTCTCGATTTAATATACTTTCAAAAGTATAAAAATACCTTTTGTTTGAATAATTACATTTTTTTACGGCGAATATTATGAGTTCGTTCCAGTTTGAGTTAATCTATGTTTTTATGAGTTTTCTAAATTTAGATCTAATAAATCAAATAGCTGTAGTCCCAGGTTTATTTTACGGATTTAATTTAATCGACACTTTCCTGCGAAAAGTAAAAAGTTCCGAACTTCTCGTTTAATACAACATCCAGCCCCAAAATAAGACCAAAAATTCCATAAGTAATCAATATTCCGACATATTGAAAGAAAGAAAAGAAAGAAAGAAAAAGCATTTATTAGCCCGCACACGACAAAACACATTAAATAAAATGGTGAAATTATCAACTAATAAAAATTAAACATAAAAAAAAAGAAATTAAAAAAAAAAGAAAACGAAATTGGTCCTGTACAAGGCCAAAAGGCCCCTATCTCAGCATGGTGCATTTAAAAAAAAGGTCACAGCGCTGGTATTCTGATAGGGCCTAAAGTAATATTAGAGTAAAGTAATATTAGAGTAAAGTAATATTGCTGACTCTGCCAATTAAATCTTTCGGTGTCATATGTTATGCTGAGGCTGAAGTGGTCTGGAGGCGTCACGAGACTGGGCAAAGTATGAAACGAGCATTTCCCTGGTAGTTTCAAAGTCGCCCCTATATACCAGAGAAACTACCCGAGAGCCGTCTCAGATGGTATGGTCACGAGATGCGAAGAGACGAGGAACATGTAGTAAAGAAAGCAACTACCCGAATATAAGAGCGGTAGTCGGCGACCTCCAGCTGCGTGTGAACAAACCAGGACAGACCGTTCTGGCGCCAGAAAATTAGGAGAGCCGACTCCTAAAGTGGGATAATGCTAGGAAGAAGAAGATATTATATTATGTACTTTCCTAGTAATAACTTTGATTCAGACACTACTGAGTAACGGGAAACAAATACATTACACACAATTGTGGCGCTTGAACGGGAAACATATGATGTGAAACTGTCTGTAGAAATTGTACTAACACAACAAAGCAGAAGAATAAGATCCAATTAAGGTAACATGCTAAAACGTTTATCTACACAAAAGTCACTGACCTGCTGATTTTAAACCCCACTGAATGACGAGAAAGGAATACATCATGAGGAAAACTACACACTACAGTAGAAGTAAAAGATAGAAAAAGTATTTCATATTTTTTATTAATATCTCTAACGAAGCGAATGCCCAACGCTGCATACCAACATTTGAGTTTACCAATTAGGGAGGACAAACAAAATCAATGCAAGCTTTCCCAATTTAGCCGACAGGACGTTGATGAATGCTCCGCCATTTTTATTTAAAAATACTCATTCCCGGAAATACACCCCAATTACACACACAGACCTTTCAGATATAGAACTGTTACATAACATCACGCCAGTCATCCCCGAAGGGTTAGTCAGAGGTGTGCCTAATAGTACAACCACATTTCGCCAGTTATGTTTCAGTCCCGTGTAATGAGGGGCAGGCCTATCGCCATCAACCGGGCACAAATTCAGACTCAGTGGCTGCTATGGAAAAACCCATATCACGATGGAAAAACCCAATAACACTTTGCCCGACCCGGGAATCGAACCCAGGACCCCATGCTCAGCAGTCACGCTTGCGACCACTGGACCAACGAGGCAGTCTATAGGACAGTTAACAGGAATGTATTTCTTCGAATTTTAATGAAGTTAATTAAGTACATAGGTTTGTTTGTAAAAGTAATATATCTGCGAGTAGGACCTATCTACGGTGTTAATTATAGTATTTTAGCGTAGGTTCGCTAACGAACCTCATGTTACACGTATGGTTAACAAATTCTCAGTAATGGATTTTTACTAACGTACATCCTCTAGTTATTTTATTTTGGACGGTCGTTGCGGGTAGTCAACAGCCTGAGAGTCTGACAATTCATCTCGCCAAGGGATGTCGTACTACTCAGTAAATGATTTGTGGAGGTGTGGAGGTCCATGTAATTTACTGACTGAAATATATATAAGTAATAAGCTGGAAAATGTGGGTCACTCCAAGACTGTTGGCACCACACAATTGGAATTTGGAGAGCAAGTGTCTTCTATAAAATGGCTGTGACATACGGATGGTTAGACAGACGGACAGGACAAATCTCTACGCGTTCCGTTTTTTACCATTAGGCAACGGAACCTTAAAAATAATAAAAGGCAGTTCTAGTAAAGCAGAGTGAAGATAATACACAAACATCTATTTAACACTTGTACGATGTTACACCTCCGCACACGTACAGTTCATGGCTTTATTGATTTCTCAAAGATGATAAGGTGACACGTATAATATAGTCGTAACATTTGCATCAAAGTGTGATTCTCGCTCCCATTGCTTAATAGAATTAAGTTTTGCTTGGACACTGCAAGCTAAATAACATGTTGCGTGTAATATGTTGCATGTAATAAGAGGATTCAATATCCGTTTTGATTTACAGTTCAACTGACTAACTGACTTTAAGTGTCGTTTTAAATTAATCCATAAATAAAAGCACTGTGTTGGAATACGGACGCGTGGCTCAGTGAGGAGAATTGAAATTCCAACAGTGGAATAATATTATAGCATTAATTTAGGATTCACCTAGTGTTTCCAAAGCCTGTACCTGTCTAACTTCCACTGCATAAGCTTGTAAGGACTTCTAACTGATTCGTTATACAAAGAGGGACCGAGCACTGTCCATACTGCCTGCTAGGGCGAATTGTACCTTATTGGAAATTGTAACGTTACTCGAACTTTCTCTACTCGTTTGTCACTACATTTATTTATTAATTTATTTTATTTATCTTTTAAACTACGCAACGGATTTTGATGCGGGTTTTTTTAATAGAGTGATTCAAGAGGAAGGTTTTAGTATGTAATTTGCGGGCGGGCGAAGCCGCGGGCATCAGCTAGTTATTAAGATAAAGGTACTAAGGTAACTTTATCAGTCATCCTGCTTTACTGAATATCGTCAGAAAGCACACAGAGCTATAGTTGCATATTTTAGTTACAGAGTCCTATAGTTGCAGAATTCGTATTAGGAACTCTATTCTACTGTAGTTATAGTTGAATTTAGGTCAGTACTGTATAGGATTTGTCGTAACCAGTGAAGTGACTACCATAATGCTTTGGAAATTACTTTGGTTAATGTTACTTGTCGGTCCGTGGATGGGAATCACACCATATCGAGACCCCTCCGTGACTTGAAGAGCACGTGAAGCCAATGGTCCTGGCCGTTCTACAAGTCTGCAATCAATCTTACTGAGGGTTTCGTATTATCCAGTAACTGGATGTGGACATCAGATAGGCAGTCGCCTTATGTAAAATAAATACAGCATTAGTCTGGAAGCCGACCCCAAAATATGTAGTTGATAAAAGGCAGATGATGAATATTTTTGTTGTATAAATAGCACAATATGAAGTTAAACTTATATTGTCAGTTACGGGATATCTTCCGTGATTATTATTTGTTTTGAGCTCCCGATATTTCGATGCTGTTGCAAAGAGCCATGATCCCGGGTTGAAAATTATAATCACGGAAGATATCCCGTAAGTGACAATATAAGTTTAGTTATAAACCGTGAAAGCTTAAAACAGTGTTTCAATATAAAGTTGTTACTTTAAATTGAAAATTACATTAAAAAAGCCATTTACTTAAACGGTACCAGTCATGAATCTAGATTTTTAATAAGATAGGTTTGATGCTAATCTCGACTCCCATCTAGTTTTAATGGATTTACAGTCACGGAGGATGAGCAAATTAAAAAGAAGATTACCCTCAGAAATATTGTTTCAAAAGTCTGAGCAATTTATTATTCTGTTGTGTTTATTTCTAGCCTACTCGGTGCTCATACAGAACGAGTATTAATCACCACGCTTGTTCAAGGAGGATTAAATAACCACAAAGACAAAAAACAAAGATTCTTGCCTACCAATATGCAAATTACAAAACAATTCGAAATGTTTGACAAAATATTCTATTGGACAAGTTTACATTTCGAAATTCAAATACATTCGAAAACAGAACACCGGCGCTTCAACGATACATCTAGAAGCTAGACTGAGCAATAGATTCCTTCATCGAATGCATTTTATCCACAATTTAAAAGTAAAATCGTCCTCGAGCGGGCAATGGTGTGTTATAACAGGCTTCCGATACAGTAAACTGGGAGTCCCAGTGATTGTGTCGTTAGATGCGCGGAACTACGATATTATTCAGTTTTCCTTTATTTAAAACTATGATAAAAATTTAGTAAAAGTTACGAGTATAACACTTGAGAAGTTCCGAAATTGGCACTGGTGCCTGATCACGACAGGGTTTATTATTTGGAAATTTTAAATACCTTTTACTAGAGTAGATAAATATTTTACCTGGGGAACACATAGCCCTGTCGAGGTTATACTCCACGAAAACTAAGATATGAGTGTGATACGTGATTTAGAAAAGTAAAATACCGATGATCACGTCCCCGTAAGTTTACGAATACGAAATACGTAACAAAGAATGCACGCTACCACGAAAATCCATACGCCGCAGCCATATGGGATCTCGAATAACTAAATCTCTAATTTCACCTATTCGAAACACTTAACAACGAATGTACACTACCAAAAAAAACTGAACACCGTAGCCAAGCGATCTCGAATAACTAAACCTCGAAAAGTCATCGTAAAAAGTATTTATTCATATAACAATCAACAAAATATGACATTACATGTTTTTTTTTCTCAATTAATGTTTGTTTTGGTTGATTGTTAATGTTTGATTTGGTTGGACAACCAACAATGTGCAACTGTCAGAATTCAATATCAAACCACCTGCGTAACCCATTTCTTGAGTTTCATTAGTGTTAAAATACGCTTCCGAAGAATGATTTCTTTCCATAATTACCTTCAATAGTATTAACTATTCTGTTGCACCGCTACTTTTCTTTCACAGTGGCACGGAAAGACTATTTTCAACCTAACAATTTCATACCATTTCACGTCCACTTCCAGGCAATTCTACAACTTAATCCCTAGGTTTAAGGTATAGATTCCTCTGTAATTGAACTGTACGTTGGACTTGAATAATGTAACGGCCAATAGAAGACGTGAAGTTATATAGACTACTGTATTTTCATGACACGATATAACTATTATGAAGGATTCAGGCTGTTTAATTATTTATCGTGTTTCTGATACTTTTATTGAGGACGTGTGGGTACGAATAGGTCAGTTTGATTCATAAATTATTATCATTACCAATAGATGGAGGGGAGGAGGATTGAGGTTTGAAATTTGCTTCATTTTGTTGTTAATTTGATTGTGTTTTGCTTAATTGACACTAGGCAGAATAGATTGAATTTTAACTACAACTTTGCAACCCACTTGATAATTTTCGATATATTGAATTTGTGGATTCATCTCTTCGATGGCACAAAAATCATGACCACGATCTTTTTGTTTCCGACTCTCGCCAAAATTTGACGATCAAAACATGGTCAGTTCTCTTGTAATAATCAACAGAGATTAAATAAGTGAAAAGATTTACCTGTAACTCAGGAAAGCTCTGCCTAACGATCAGCGTCCAAAGATTATAAAGCACGAAGACGGTGATCAGCCACAGCCAATAGAAGAAGAAGTTCTCGTCGGGGTTGACCACGGTGCGCGGCGCTCGAAGCTTGCGCCGCCTCTGTCTATTCAATGCTCTGTGCTCGCCTGTCGCCCCTCCTTCTGACCCGGTGTCTTCTACCTAAGGAAAATTTGCAGCTGTTATTGTATAGGACCTTAATTTTTTAAATTTACTTTTCTAAAGCATACGCATAATCAGCCTAAATGATGCCACTGCTGGGACACACAGGCCTTCTCTCTTTGATAGAGAATGGGCTATAATCCACCACGCAGCCCCAGTTTGGGGTGGTAGATGTCACATGTCTTCGATTTTTTGGTTCTAGGACATGCCGGTTTCCGCACGATGTTTACCTTCACCGTTTTGAGAGCAGTGGTGATGAAATAAATTACACAAAGTAATGCGCGTGCCTGGGTTCGAACCCACAACTTACTGTTCATACCTAAGTCGGCGCCACCACCACTGAGCCCCCGCTGCTCTTTTCTAAAGAATTTAGTTTTAAAAAGAAGAATATTAGTCACTTTACTAGTAGAACTTTTAACTTTTTTTTTCTAACTGCAAATCATTATTGTTGTTTAAAATATCAAAGCGAATCAAAATTAAGAATGCCATCGATGTAGACAAAATTAAAAAGTTGCAAGATGTTCACAAACTTTCAATGGTCATACAGGTTTTTTATTTCTGTATGTTTTTAATATCTCTTATCACATAACTACTGTGTCGGATTGATTAGGCAGTAACGATTAAAACGAAAACAGTTATGTCAGAAGAAGAAGAATTTGGTAAAAGTTTTTATCTTTAACCAATAATGAAAACTAAAACGTAAGTGAGACGCCTTCCAAACTAAAAAAAATTGCATGATATATCACAGGCATATTGTGTTTCCGCGAAATGAAAAAATGTGCTTAATATTATCAGAGTAATGGGTTTATCCCGTATAATATTCCATATCGTGATCCATCAATCAATTTAAATCTAATAAATATGTTCAAGTTAATCCCGTTTGTAGGTCTCATAACATATCGGATACGGTTACTATAACATTATGCGATACATCAAAATCCGATAACCGAATTTATATTTAAGAATTAAGGTTTCTTCATGTTTCAATTCCGTGTAACTCGCTTGGGATTGACTTTTCTTTTTATATTGAATAAATAATTATGTGCTGTATTTTATATCTCTTTACGTAAGTCTTAAAATCTCATTTGCGTGAATGTATCGCATATTTTGCCGTTATTATTATTTTGTGTTTCTTTGTTCTGCGTCACGTTTTAACGCAACAAATTTTTTTCTCTTTCTTTCTTGTAATATTATTTATTTTTATTATTTTTAATTATGTTCAAAAAATTAAAAAAATGGTAATTTTCTTGCTAACTGTACATTTTTTGAAAATTTGTGTATGGGGCTCAAAATTTCACAAAAAATAAGGATAGTCTCGTAAGACCATTTTCGTGTGGTTGCAACGGTTAAGGTAGTTCCCCTTTCTGCCCCCTCTGAAAGTTTCCACCCTGTATACTATATATTTTACTCGGGAATCAACCAGAATGCTCTTGATTAAAGACTTTAAAACTTCTTTCAAGTGCAAAACCAGTTGAGCAAACCCGTTATAAATTCGTACGTGAGTAAAACCGCAATCTTAATAACAACTCCACTAATTTGAAACCTGAACAAATACTAATATCGCTTTGATACTAATTCGGTTACATATTTCGGCGATATGAAATGTTGTACGATTTTCTCATAAGAGCATCATAATCGGTGAAGTGTCACTACAATTTGGCCAGCTTCTAAAGTTTAGGGTCACGCACGGTTTCACTTAGTTAATATAGCTTTAAAGTAATTTGAGATGACGCCACTAGGCCTTAATCTGAAGTGAGGCTTCAAAATTCAATATCGTTTGTTTGAATGTATAGGGGGTAGGCAGGTCAAGTTACATGTTATGGATAGGTTTTGCATGTCAATGATTTCCGTATTTAACTTGTGTAGTATTTAAACTATCAGTTCGGGTATAAAATATGTGGTTCTAACCTAGTGGACTATTTGTAATTACTTTCCAATCCCATTTTCTGACTACATGATCATTTGATCTATTGAACGCTGTGTAGCAGGTATTACCTGATGATGCACTTCTTCGAATTGTGAAAACCAATCAATTCAATCTTTTGTCAATCTTATATCGAGTCGGTCTTTGTTATTTCCGCCAATCAATCTCAAGAAGGGTAACAAAAGACTAGATAAATTAGATTAATAATTCAAGAGATTTGATTTGATTTGTGTAACTGAAGCCAAATTTACAATAATTTGATCAGTGGAAGTTATTCACATTAGTCTGGAGTAAAAACAAAAGAATACTCACAGTTTCTTGCGTTAGAGGTGTTTGCCTAGTGGAAAATCTCTTTAGAAAGGAGTCTTCTCTCTTCAACGGGGGTTTCTTTTGTATCGCTGAGCTGAGCTGCACCGTCGTTCGAAGCTTCATCCATCTTTGATTCGATTTTGTTCTGTAGTCATACAAACTAGTCAGTACCGAGCAATTTAGTCAAAACAAAAATAGGGAGTTTAGTAAGCAAAAGTAGCCATGCTCTCAGATAGTTCAAGTATATTAGACAGACAAGAAATTACAGATTACTCAGTTTGTTAAGCACAGATTTCTGGAAGATTCTGTTCATTTATATTCAAGGAAAAGTGTTAGTCATATTGGAATATATCTCTATTGTTACATTGTTATGTGCGGTGATGCACTAAAACTTCGTGAACAGAAAGATCTCAAACACGTGCAAACAAATACCTCTATTTTGACATGCGGCATGGCAACTCACACAATAGATATAAAAAGTCCAACTCGAATATATACGATAGTTTGTAGAGTGAAATATCAGTGAATCGAATCTATCTTTTCTAAAACTAGTAACTAGGCATCTAAAGTTAGGAGTTCGAAACTATTCTTCTATTGAAACATTAAAAATGCAATTAAACAATGAAATAACATTGAACACGTTTTTATTGTCTCAAGTTACAGTAGGAAAGTAGAATCATTTGGTGAGCTAGTAAGACACAATATTCACAAGAAAAACACACATAATCCAGTGAGTAAAAGTACCATTCCCGAAGTTCCTATACACTGACGAAGGTAGCACATTAGTGGGAAATCATAAACAAACAATGAAATATAATAACAATCGACAACGATGCGGCTTTACCGGTGGTCCGATAGTGTTCGAACCTCTTTATTTTCCTGAGTGCCTGGTAGTATGCCATGACAGCTTGGACGTGTCTCCATTTATGGCCGCGTTTGTCTGTGTCTGACTCCACCCTCTCAGTGTCCTGCATGGACTTGCGAGAGCTTGACGAACTCGATGCAATGATCGGTCGCCTATAAAGGGACGTATCGTGTTATACGGAGACAGTGGTGTAGTGTGTGCAATGTTGGTGGAAGCCTCCTGGGACCTTATGTTGCGCGCTTTGGTGAGTCTCGAACCCTCTTAGATGCTGAATTATCACGTGCCAAAATCTAGAGCTAATAAAATTCTATGAGTCTACTATCATTCGATACTAAAATTCTAATTAAAACTATCTATGAAAGCTAAGCGGACATCAAGATAAGAATGAAAAGTAACAGAGGTAGTTCGTCACCACCAAAGCGGACAACACAGGTCGCAGTACACGATACATTGTTAACGAGACTTCATAAAATGATCACATGCATAATGCCTACGGTCTCGTTAACGGACAGAACAATGTAATAAGTGTTTTTACAATATTTTAGCATTACGTGTAGTCTACACGCCCAGCTGTGCAAGGTCGTGAACTAACTTCAACAGTTATAACTATTGCATTATGCACAACTTATCGTGGTAGGCGTAGGGCGCCAATTACGTATCAGTCGTTCGTATAGTCAACGATTTAATGTGGCTTTCAAGTGACGTGTGCAATGGCTTTCAAATTCAATCTTCTGTGTTCATAATAAATATCGTTTTCAACGATTATAATAGCAACTATAGAGCGAGTAGCTATGTATTAATTTTACATAGTATTTTCATTAGCCATTGCAAACGTCACTCAAAAGTCTCAGCTCATCTATCGGGCATACGTAATCAGCATTGGTATTGGATCGTGCTCGTTGCTAGGGTCGCAGCTAAGCGTATCCAAAGCGTAATGTGCCATTACATCAGGCCACTTACATATCGTCAGGCCTCGCATTTGGAGTGAATGGAGATAACTTGCTCAACAGCCTGAACAGGTTTAGAAAATTGCTTATCATCAAATTCTATTACATTTCTATTACATTTGCTATGATATGGAATTGAAGCGCCAGTTTGATTGTAGAGCGATTTGAAATTGATGTTTCGTTATTATGAAAGAAATTCTTTTAGAGCAGAAACTGCAAATAATATCCTTGTCTATTAAAATATTATCTGCAGTTTCTGCGCTTCAATAAGTTCATTTCTGCTTTAACATTTAAGCATACCTTAGTAGGTAATGATTGGAATTTAATACTTATTTTTAATGGTTTTTTTAAATTAAATATAATAATATCTGCAATAAGATATACATATTATAAAATAAATACATTATAAAATCATGTGTTATCACCTTAGTGTTTAATTATAAGATTCTTATTTTACGAAATGATTACGATGTTATGAGATTATGGATGAAAAAAAAAACCTATATTATTCAAATTATTTTTTATTAAGTGATGTTAGTCCATTTTTATGATGAAATTTTGTACAATTGACATTTTACAATGTCATTGATATCTTTGTACGGATACATTGAATGCATATGTGTACACGGTCCACGGCCTTATGACGGTATCATATTTCTACATAATTTGATCGTGCATCACGCTTTATGGCGTTCTATGGAAACATCTGACATAAAAATGGCGGTACCAGCTTAATCTTGGCAATTTGGGGCAATATTGCCGTAATTACCACTCGTTGGTATGATGGTTAATAGTGTTGGTGGGCTGTTATTAGCTCAACAACAATATGGTCAAGAGAAAAAAATCTCCGAATACTATTTCTCCAAAAGTGCAATTTATTGAATTACGAATACGAATTTTACTAGCAACTAGCTGACCCCGTCCTGATCCCATCGAGTTTACTAACTTTCCGATTAACGCCTCCCTTGCCCTTAAAAACCTAGAAAGTAAACCATCAGTCCCAAATCAGACGAGCGAATTCTCTGGATTTCGATCACAAGTCGACATGTTATAAGACTTCCTGTACAAGAATGTTTAGGTATGGAAAGTTACAGAAGAAATAATAATGAATAACCAATTAGTAAAATGTTCAGGCAATTAATATTGCGTAAGTTATTGGTGGAGGCACCTAAGAATTGGGTTGGAGGTAAAAAGACGACCTGTAATAAAAACCGGTTTTCTTAAATTGAATTTTCGCTAGCAATGGATTTAATTGAACCGGTTAATTGGATTAACCCAAGCAATTAATTACTCTCAGGCCTAGAAAGTTTGTTAGTGTAGAATTAGTAAAAGGGTCGGATGCGCCTTATTATCGCCTGTTGGCACCATTTACAGTAAATAAAGGGTAATTTCGTTTTACTTTACTGGTTAAAGGCATAACCTTTTTGTTGAAATAGGTGATGGGCATGTGGTGGAGGATAGTTAAAGTTTTTTATGCTTTTCATATTCATGGAAGATTGACCACAAAAGACAATATAGAGGGAAGAGTGGAAGGCCTAGGGAGACTGGTTTGATAGAAGAAAGTGCTCTGTCACACAAAATTCTAGGAAAAAAAACATTTACAAAAGAACACGGACAGAAAATAATGTATACCAGATACTAATTCAGAAGTAGAAGACGTAGAATAAATTTCTATTAGAAAAGGATTTTAAATTAAGAACACAAAAGTGTTTTGTGTTTATTGCCATGCTAGACCCAGTAGTCATTGAAAATAGTTTAAACAGCGAACGAAAGAATAATTTGGAGCAGTGACCAGGTTTCAAATAAAATATCGGTTAAGTATAAAATATATCGTTTAACCGTTTTCAGTTTTAATGATACCAATAAAAACTGTACATCGGGTCTTTTCCAACTAAAAGATTACCGACAAAACCTTTTAAAAGAATCCAATAGCTGCAGCTGACAGCCACTGAGTAACCAGAACCACTCTTCTGGCATCGATATCTCGAATACATGAATTTCACTAAGCGGCCCATATACACGAGAATACAACAAATCGATAAGCGACTCGATGCATAACTCGATTAGACTCGTCGCTGCCGGTGGCTTACCGGTAAGCCATGCTGGGATATAGGTTATAGTGATGTCATTGAATCGATTTGGTTTTAATTTATTTTTTGAGGTATTCTATCGATAGAAATTTATGGATTATTAAATTATATTAATTTGAAAAAAAAAACAATGTATTTTCCATTTAGTCTTTTCCTGACTGAAAACGAAAAATCTGAATAAAGACAGATGTACGTGAGTAATTCAGAGTTTTACTATCAAACTTACTATTAACTCGTTTGTCCAGAATAATCTATACTATTTTAGTACTGACTAACTGTCGACCGTTAATTGGTAACCGGTAGCTAATCGATCAAAGCTGCACTCAAACGCCTGCCTCTGCCTAACCTAGTCAAGCGTTATAAGTCAACCTGAGCGACACTGCCTCTCGATGTGACGTCTACATTTCGTAGTGTAAACATAACAAATAAAAGCTATTACGTAGGTTTCAAACAGCAGCCAAGGTTTGAGGTGAACTGTTGTATAGCAACAGCTCCACGGATTCATGAAGTTCTGGTACCTTCATGCAGTTCTAGTTTTCCGAGTTGATGCTGTTTTAAATGAGGATGTCGTCACTGTACTATTCGGTGTAGTTTAAATGTAACCTTTTTGTATGATACTTGAGGAGCAAATGTGCTTCATAGTCTTGTAAGATAACAGTCGTTATTCCTGCATTGTAGTTATAGTCTTCCCACAGTTCACCATGTCAATATTTTTTTCTAAATTCAAACGAACCTCCTACACTTGTATGAGTTCCTGGTTAATGAGTTCCTTGCATTGAAACAAAGTTGGATAGTAGTTGTCATGCTGATGTAGTAAACCACAGTGTGACTGAGACAGTAACAGTCTCAATATTTAATTAAACTTCTACAAAGCGAACCTCTGTAGTTCTATGAGATCCTGGTACCAACTTAAACTGTAGGTAATTGCACCTGAAGCCAGTTGAAGTTAGTATATAATGAGTTTTTGAGAAAAGGTCTGCTATGTGAAAAACTATGTAATATTTTTCTTCTTAACTTTGTCTAAAGATTTTTGACTTTTTGGCTAGGTATTGATTTATAATCAGTAAAAATCCAGACCAATTTTGATCAATATTTTAGAAAGAAAACTACATACATGTGTATGTACAGCAATACTTCGATGGAAGTATGTGTTAAATGCAGCGAACTTTATATCTTCCACGACCGTGAGCAACACTTTATGCAATATTGCTCCATTTAATGGTTCGCGATAGACGTGCTAAAACAGTGTTAGCACGTAATTTAATGCAACTACATTTTAGATAGAAACTTATCTGAAAGGAATGAACGTTTCGCTTTTACAGCGAAATTAAATCTGAATAAGGTTAGACTGAAATGCGTCATTTACTTTTATTCGTGTGCTATAATTTATGGCCTGTGCATTAGAATGTAGTTTATAGACAATTATTACTAAAGGTCGACTGGTAGACAAAGTCACATTGCATTAAGCACGTACGCCTTATGTACCATCAAATAAAATGTATCATTAAAGAATACATTTAGAAATAATTGCTCGAGGCCTAGCACGAATGCTTGACGTAAATGTAAAGTAAATTCGAAGGATTCTAATTGGTAATAACAACCTAACAACTAATTTAGAATTATGTGCGAATAGAGTATTTTCAATTTTTGAAATCTTTTGACTCGAAGTATGTTATGGTAGTGTAAATGAATGTTATGTATGTATGATGTTAGGTAGACTTACTAGACATAGGTAGAAAATATACATACTAAATAATATAATTTACATAAATTATGTGTGTTTATTTGTATTTTGTGTGCCTATAATGCCTTTTGTGATGTGTTAGAAATATGCTTTATAAGTCCATGGATTCTTAACTGCAAATGTTTCTTACTAGTGTAAATTCTAAAAGCAAAACCTTAGAAATGTTCAAAAGATCTAACAAAATAAAGGAAGATGATTTTCTGTAAGAAATTAAGAATCCAAAAACTTATTAAAACGTTAAATCTTGTTTAAATTGACATAATTACATAGATAGTTTTAATAATTAAGTAGAATTATGTCGTTAAAATTAATAATACATTTATAAGTTTTGTTCCTAGTTTTTGCACAATTGTAATAATTTTGAACGCAGCAAATTCATTTGTCGAAATGGAATACATATATTTTAAAGTAATTTAGCACACTACACTGCCAGCTCACATTACTGACAGCCAGATTTTTTTGGTAATAGCTTATATTTAGCTTATTTTTCAAAAGCGTTAAATCCGATATAGTATTGAAAATTACCTGATACGTTTCGTTGAAACTAGCCTATTGTTATGGAAACCCTTGGGTGAAATTCACCAATTAAATTGAACGCGACCAAACGACGTTCTAGAACTGTCAGTGTCAAAACTCCATAGAATTATGACAGTGAAAGCTCTAAGATACTTAAATTATTCTTTGTTGGTTTATTTCCGATTTTGCAGTGACCTTTATTCGCATAGTTATAAGGTTTATAATCCAGATGTAAAATAACTGAAAGGACGCTTAGAAAAGTTGTTCGCATTCAATTTGATTGGTGAAAATCCGCTCTTATTAATCTGTTGAACGATGATCAAAATGCTGAACCTGATGGATTAATGGTTAACATAAAAATAAATTAACAACTTAATCTACACAGAAGGGGTGGTGGGGGGGCTCGCAATACTTATTATTGCTTTTATGTCATTCCAAGTTTTGGATCAACAAACAAGAACAATCAAAATTATTTATCAAGATTTTTGTGCCTGTTTTTTTATAGTAGGGATTACTGATCTTCTACGATGATACGAATAGAAATATAAAACATTATAGCAATGATTTGTTCAAAGCTAGTCTTTTGTTTGGTTGAAATAATGTGAAGATGATTTTCCTAATATTTCTGGCCTATTTTACCACCTCTGATGCGCTAGCTAGAGCGGTGGTGTTATCGTGACATAAAATACGAATTTACGTTAGGTTTACACCGGGAATTCGTGCTCGTGCCTCTGGATTTTTTCGTATAAATTCTGTTCCATTTTTGATTTCGCAGAATTTTTCAAACCAGATAATAGGACATTCCTATTTAAAAAAAAATCGTATCATCGTAGCAAACCTTTTCAACTTAAACATATTCCTTATTTTATTCCGAATTCGAATGAATGTGAACGAACCTCTGTCCAGGGCTTTTGCTTTCACTGCTAGCATTATTACTGGAATCGTCATCTTCTTCTCTAGATGTGGCAGCAGATAGGACTCGGGATGAACCAGCGTTAGCCTCGCTCCCGTCATTGTCTTCACCTTCTGATGTTCTGTTTGTGCCTTCTTCTGCCTGCCGAATAAAAAAAAATATAAATGATTGATGTGTACAAAGGCTGAATTCTTATTCCTAATTTTAATCTTTTATCTGTGGATAATTTTGACATGCGCTCATGCTGTAAATACTGTTTTGATTTTGTATCTGTGTTTTCTCGGTTTTTTAAATTGTCAGTGTTTGAGTAGTTTTGTGTTTTGGCGTGACATATTATTTCTTTTCTTGTTTGATAAATTATGGAAATACTATCTCAAATACGTTTGTTACCTGCCTTCAGAAAAAAATGTTTCAAATATCACCATTTTATAACTCTTACCCAATACCCATTAATAACGTCAATACACTGAAATCGTCTTTTTAATTTATACACCATTTTATAACTGTTACCCAATATCTATTAATAACGTTAATACACTGAACTAGTCTTTTTAATCAATATTAATTGAATGCTACCTAACAAAATGGCGATCTCCTCACCAGTTAATACAATTTTGATAAAAGATAAAACCATTTCGTGCAAATATTACCAGGAGCCCTGCGGAAATAAGTAAAATCGAATAATTTCCTCTTGGCGCTATTCTGCATTGGTACTTTCATGTCCAAGAGAACATTTTGGAAGAAAATGGCTCTTTTTGAATCTTTTTCGAATGAGGAAGGGTAACATAATTAAAGGATTATACTGAAATACCTAAGGATTGAAGGCAATCAATTAAATTATAATTTAACAGACTTTTATTAAAACATTCTCGAATTTTCTTGATACGTACAGACACCACTACGGCAGCACGTCATGCTACTACAATCTGTCAAATTCTTTAATTGATTTTCAACTTTATCTCTAAAGCTTTAGGTTCTAGGTTGATTGGGAAAATTTGACAGTTTCGGGTAGCTTGATGTGCATTTAAATGACTAATGTTGCAAAATTAAACTGACTTTACATAGTGAAAGGACACCTACTTCACCTGAAATTAGTAAAAATTAAGAACGAATTTCACAATTGAAACTGAACGCGATTATTCTATAAAACGGCGTTCAGCTCTTAAATGCAGTTTAATTGGTGAAGTTCGCTCAGATAGAATATTAATCAACGGTCTCACATAACTTTCTTGTAAACAGATGTGCATAGTCACTATATCCTACTGATTGTTTGACAGTTACCTACCCATACCCAAAACTCTATGATAGCCTGGTAGGTAATGGTGGTAGTACCTAATGGTAATTGATGGTGAAATAACGTTAGTTTATCACTCCCGTGTATCGTAGCTACGTGTCCATTAAACGCTGACATTAATTTACTTTATTTACATTTTTACTACAGTTGGACTGGACAGTAATTTAATGGGTGTTGCCAGTATCAATTTTATCAAGCTTTAACGCAGTGCTATCAGGGAAATTAATTGTTAAGCAAATTGACACCCCAAATCAATTTGTCGTGTTGTAGCTATTACTAGAGTGATACTTGTGTTGGTAGTAAATTTGCTTGACATTAAGTTTTCTTGACTTTACCTCCTGGAAAGGTTTCATGATTAAAATGAATAAATGACCAGTTCAACTTTGCAGCATCAAACTTTTGCCGTTGAAAGAGGGACTGTTCGGGACAGGTTGAAAGTTATAAATTCAACAATTTTCTACAGAAAATGGTTTTAGGCAACTCTTGATTATTTTTGGGTTATCAGAATTCATGATTTAAAATGATGAATTTGATTTAGATTGTTTCTGTATCGCAAGTCATTTTTTTTATAATTGTCAAACATAACTATCCTGTGTCATTTTGTAACAGGTTCTTTTAGTACCAGAATCATTTAAACGAATTATCTTTTTTATAACAAAATATAAGTAAAATTTGTTGTTCAATCCAAAAAAATACTCCTGAAGACGTCAGCCTAGCAATCCATAGATAATATTGATTGACTGTCTGTCGTCGAGACGGTCGGTCAAGGTCGAGGTAGTTTCGGAGCTCGCGACCACTTTTGCGACTCATCCGAACACGTGTCCGCCCCCTTACTCTTGAACTACGCGTCTCGAAAAAGGTCCGTAACCTTGGAATTAGGTTTTTATGTATTTATGCTACTTATCTATATTGGACCTTCCTCAAGGACCAACCCTAAAAGGGCCTTAATCTCGACCTACACATATGCTCTAGGTATGACACTTGAAAAAGGTGGACAGTAAGAAGGTTCTATTAACATGTTTTTTTTTACATTATGGTTACTTTTTACAACGGTGATACTTGTACCCTCG
Organism: Xestia rhomboidea; assembly: GCA_963853795.1. Classification (NCBI taxonomy): domain Eukaryota; kingdom Metazoa; phylum Arthropoda; class Insecta; order Lepidoptera; family Noctuidae; genus Xestia; species Xestia rhomboidea. The sequence goes on along the minus strand of OY970776.1, from coordinate 4,134,584 downwards.
ACGGATCAATAGCCAAAATATTTTTTTTTGGTGATTCTTAGTTGCTCTCATGTAAAAAAAACATATTTGTTGTTGAAAACATCTCTACTGTATATTTAAGTTATCGGCCAGGAATTCACTTAGTAAAGTTATTCGTTTTGAATTAAATAAATTGAACGTATTATTACCTAGTACACTTTATTTTGAACATACCTAATGAAATATAAAATGTTTGCAATATTCCCCTTCAATGGTGGCAACACCTTTGATTTATGTTTTTCAACATTATAATAATTTTGTACATTTTCAACTTAGCCAATTCAATCATTTATTATTCTGTATAAATAATTTCAGTTTTACACAGCATTAACATTTCAAGATGACTACCGAGCTAAAGAATAACAAATAGCAAGTCTCCGCTACCCAAAACTTTATACTTTAGTTTGTATGTCTGACTCCAACTTAATTATCTATCTCTCTATCCGTTAACTCTGAGAGGTGTAAGTCAATGTTAAAACTATCTCAACTGTATTGAAACTTTATCTGATGCCTGCCCGCTTTCGTCAACTCTAGATATTTAACACCTAAATGAAAACGCACTGTGGGATTTTCAACTTTTCATTTAGGACCAAGAGTTGAAATTCCAATGTAATATAGGCATTAATTTAAGCGTTGCTTAGTGGGAGAGAAAACGAAAACCAGGGGTGTAAAGCCAACGTTAAAACTATCTCAGCTGTCTTGAAACTTCGCGAAACTTTATTCGATTTTGTCAGCTTACAAACTCAACTTTACATTGGCTTTAGTTTCAGAAGGTTTCGTAATTATTCACGGTGGCAGTCAAAAAGTAACGAGAAAACGATGCTGATTTATTTTTAGTAAGACAGCCAACGTTTTTGGTTATAAATAATGATTTTTTAAAGATTTATGTGGCTTATTTGTGGAGCAATCTTTTTGAGCGAGATGAAAATTGGAATAAAATTACCTTGGAAATACCTATATACATATTACGTACGTTTACACTACCAAACAAATTTTGGGAGTTAAAATTGAAGTAATAAAATTGCTTTGCAATAAGTTCTTGTCGTGGATAAAAACAACAGAAGTGTCAAACAGAAAGACTTAAAATAAGTGATAAAAATTTAACTCAATTAAAATCTGGAAAGCTGCGAGCGAACAGCAGAAAGAAAAACATAGGTGTCTGTGCACACAACATACACTTACGTTAGCACGCAGCTCAGCATTCATTTAATGCGCAGTATACTACCTAGACTTGGGTTTATTAAAGGGACGTTTTAATTGTAAGTATGTATATTATAAGTAGGTATTAATCGTCTGACATACACACACATCGTCTTAAAATTAAGAAAAAAAACCCCTGTATTTCACTAAATCAACTCCTACAAAAACCACAAAATCAAAAACACTTTAAATCTATTTACAGTATTGAAGAGCAATTAAAGTAATTGATAAAATCAACATAATGATGCCAAAACTTCCTAAGAGCGCTCAAATTATACTAATTAAAGTTATTAGTTAAAGTATCCGGATGGATTCGACTACTTAGTTAAGCTGCCCGTCTATTGGAGCGTAACGAAGGAGCATGGAGTGTTTCTCCCTAACCATTGAAATGGAGCAGCGCGCAGCAAAGGCGAGGATGCACTGAACAAGCGATAAGGCATTCGAAGCATAGAAAGTGAGCGGATCGAATAGCTTTGCATAACTGTCGCAGGATAATTGGAAAAATAATTTTATTTTTGCTGGTATGAAAGGTTAATGGCTGATAACGTTAAAAACTGACGAATACGTTCATTGGTTAACAATTTCACCCAAAGATTTTGGATGGTGAACAGAATAATGCTTTATTGATAAAAAACCATTTTCCAATTATCCTGAGGCACACACATTCTTAAAAGTAATCGTTCCTTTTTAGCCATGCCAACCGGACCGGAGTGTAGCGCGAAAGGAACCGTGAATTTTGAGGAATGCTTTTGTTTAATATTTTCCTAGCTCCACTCCTCGTCGCTCGAATGGACAAGCAGCCTTAATTCAAACTCACCTGGATCCGTATAAGTGGTATGGTCTCCTCTTTGTACATAATATTTGTGTTTAGAAGTTAAAATCACTTGTTTTCTTTATTAAATTGTATGTATAAAGTACTCAGTGTTGTCTATGTTACAGGAATTTACATAATTGTGTTATGTTTCTAACGAACTATGTGATGTTGTCTATTTTTACTAGATCCAGGGGCTCAAAATTATTGACAGTTTTATGACCATTTTCAACCGTTAGCCAACATTTTTTTTGCAGTCTTGCTATTTCAATAATTGCAGTGTTGAGCTCCTGGTCTATAATGAAAGTAATCGTGATGAATGAGGAGGTAACAGTGTGTGAAGGTAATGTCAGTGTACCTAATTAAACAATTATTGTATATAAGGAAGAACTAGCCACAAAGATTGTCTACATAGCGTTGTGATTGGTGATAAAACTGCACACACACATAAACACACAATAATACTATGCGTGGTATACAAATAGCAAATCTAAATCAGATTATCTCAAGAATATTTTAAAGAAAAGACTCGCTTGCACCACATATCATCAAATGATTGACAGAAAACAAGACGTTGTTTAAAGTGAAATATCGTGCAAGCGGGCCTAAATCATCAGTTCAGTTATAACTATAAATTCAATTTAATCTTCTTAATATAAGGCTTACTTTCGATCAATTTTAACATATGAATATTACGAATGAACCTATTACACTATATCTACTAAAATATTACTCCTAACAAGAATTTGATCCCCGAGGCGAGTGTATGCAAATGTATGAATTGAATTTGAATAATACATTAATTCTAGCTCTGTACCGACGAGCCAAAATATGAATGTTATGTAGTATTGGGAGATAATAGAAATAGTTATGTTTGTTCAATTAATTTAAAAACAATAGAAGATATAACCTAGAGAAAAACCTTATGAAACCGAGGGCAGGAGAAGGGCAAATAGAAGTGAATGTTTGGTAGGGGTCAAAATTCTGCTTCGAAAACAACACAACAATGCTAGACCACAATTTTTTATTCTAATTAGTCGTACTATCGATACGCAAGAAGAATGAGAAATGTTAAAATGTTGTTGTTGTTAATGGTGTGGCTTCGAACTAAGAACATAAATAATAATTGATCAGTTTAGAACACTATAAAGTTGTTTAATTCAGTGGATAGCAAAATTGAAATTAATAAGAAATAATATTTTAATTTCATCTTGAATCTTTCAAATGAAATCAGAACCGTATGATTTCTCGATTAATTTCGTTTCCAAGAAAATTATTTGCCAAGATTTGTGCGGTTTCTCTAGTGTCACGAGGTTTGATCTCATCTATATCAATTTATTCATCTTAGCTGATGTGATTTGTTATTAATAAGTATGTACAATAATACTAAAGTATTACCTATTTACAAAACTTATTAAACAAAATGAATGAACTATCCTAACAAGAAACTAAAAATTTATCTTAAAAGTTATAAAATATAAATTCATTTTATAATATTTAGAGTATAATTTAAAATCATGCAATGCAAAATGAATTCGAAATGCAGACGTTTAAAATTCAAAATTAAAATAATAATTACTTGAATACACATTATAGAATAAGGTGCAGGTAAATTGGAACGTGCAAAGAATATATAAGAAGAGAGATAAAGTACAAATGAAACTAACTACGACACTAAAATTTGTAATATACACAAAAATAAGGTTGAATAGAAAGCTTTAAGAATATTTTACTTATTTCACATGCCTTTTAAAATTAAAAAAAATAGAATTCTTTAACAAAAAACTTAATATTATCCACAAGATAATTCTAATCAAAATCGAGTTCTGTTTTTTACAGAATATTATGTAAGGCCTAAGTTTACTTAAAAATGTAAGCTGCCCAACAGCTCTTTTTTCTAACCCGTAATTATTACAGACTAACATAGCCCTTGACCCAATTTGAACATCATCCGTCCATCCCTTGTCCAACTTCCAAGCAATATACGCAAATACAGAGTGTCCGGCCAATGTTTTGTTCAGAAAGGAACTCGGTGAAAAAAGTACCTACCTAATCCAATCGGATTTGTTTGAAGTGGGACGCTGACGGGTGACGGCTGCGATCACTGGCGGTAGTGTTGCCATGTGAGAAATATTTTTAGTTAGAAAAAAAAGTATCGTTGTTTTTTTTATTGTTTTTTGTATTGATAAATTGCATCCCATGATAGATAGAGAACGAAAAATATTTTTTTCGTTGTAAGTTTATTTAATATGATGAATATTATTTCAAAATCAACGGGATAGTGATTTATTTATTTGATGATTTATGCACAAATAAAAAAATGCAGAATAGCGGATTTAATTATTGTATTGGTTAACGTTCAAAAAAAAAAATTGCGTCAGCTGTATTTTTAATAAATTATAAGAAGAGCAGCGGTGGCCCAGTGGTGGCAGCCCCGACTTACGAACAGTAAGTCGTGGGTTCGGACCCAGGCAGGGCATTACTTTGTGAAATTTATTTCATCACCACTACTCTCAAAACGGTGAAGTAAAACATCGTGAGGAAACCGGCATGTCCTAGAACCAAAAAATTCGAAAACATGTGACATCTACCAATCCGCACTGGGCCCGCTATAGCCCATTCCCTCTCATAGAGAGGAGGCTTGTGTCCCAGCTGTGGGAACATTATAGGCTGATGATGATAAGAAAAAAACCCATTGTACTTTTGGTATACTATCGACCCTATTACATGGTTCAACAAACAGAGCGGATAAATGCAATCCCAGTGCTGACAGATTTCATACTCGTTTACGTTCGAAGCCAAACGTTGGAAATATGGAAGTTTTGACAGGCTTCATTCTGCTATGAAACTTGATTGGCATTGTGTAAATGATTGGTTGAGTGAAGGATTTGAATTAACGTTGTGTAACTTTTCTTGAAGAGTGTAACGACTATTAATATTAAATTGTTAAGAAAATAACCAGGAATTAATGATATTTTGGAAAACTACTGGGACCCGACTCCGCTGGGGTAATTCCCCAACACGATCCCAATGTTTATCAGAGCAGACAAATTATTCAAACAATAATATTATGTAATGGAGTCATGGATTTTTTTTCAAAATTCATCGTATTGTGATAAATGTGAAAAGTGGTAATTATACTATATAAATTTATGATATAAGTGTATTACACTAATATGATGCGTTGCCGTAACATTGGCAAACTTGTACCAATCTTTATTTATAACATCAAGTGAAAACAACATCTAGAAATCTTTTTATTGTTTAAGTGTTAGGGGACCGTTATTAATGGGCTGACACTTTTCAAGCCTCCTTCATTATTTCGAGTTCTTGACAGTCTGTGACACCATCTTGTAATTAGTTTGTTCAAGTAGGGATTGTGAGAAAATTCAGCCGCATGAAAACTGGTACCTACTGAACTTTTGAGGTCAATCAGCATCGCCACAACTCGAGCAGTTGGCCATTCTTTCTATGAACCTTCATACTGCATACTATGTGGTGCAACTAATATGTAGATGTATTTAAATGAAATCTGACCAAAAAGAAATAATTGACAGATTTCGACGTTGCCAATTTTCAGAAAACAGAATAAACGCCCAAACATTGTAACTTAATGCGTTGTTTGTCGAGCACCTGGCTAAAGCTTTCTTTGAGTGGACTAATTGTCAGTAGCCTGCTAACAAGCACAGTCGCTTCGTTAAAATGAAGCATCTGAATAGAAATGGTAAGCCATAGGACGAGGAACAATAGAAATATTGTATGCCTCGGTGACACGCTGACGGGTCCCGGTGACGCGATAGGATTTGGTTTCAGTTTCTAAGGTTTGTGTAAAATTGTGATAACATAAAAAAATACATATTTTTGGTAAAAGTTTTTGTATTGTTTTCAGGAATATCTTCTCAGCCTTTTCCCAAAAGTACATAGAACAGCTTCCAGTCTAGCCGAATACTAGCCTATTTTATAAACCTGGAGCGACTGCCAATCTTACTTCACAATACAATATTTTTTTTAAGAAGTAGAAAAACATAATAAATAGGTACACAATTTTATTTATTTATTGGAATTTAAACTAGACTCCTAATATTTTCCAACAAATTTTATTTCAAGATCATGAAATATAATGTACTAAGCCTCCTTTTGGATTGGATTTATTAAAAGGCCATATCCATCGCAATCCCAAAACTACAAAAAGAAACTGGCAACCATCAAACCGCACAACTGTTCAAAAAAAGAATGAACCAAAAACAAGCTTCACCGCTGTATTTGAAAGCTAACTTGGTCCTCAACCCATAGACAAGTGCTGACAGGCCAAGCACCGCTCATTATGACCCAGATCTGAACCTCAGTGAGGCTTCATTTTATCGTTCATACAGCTATCAAGATCGTATTTAGAAGTTGACAGTATTTTTTTGTTTTGATTTTATTGTGAAACGCGAGTTCATTGGTTGTTTTAGTTATCTTCTGGAGCTTGAGGAGGCATCTTTTACATGTCAATGAAAGGCATTTGACTGTTACGTAAATTAAAAAATACATTCCATTAATTATTAGTCTCTTATAAAACAGTGGAACGAACATTTAAGTATTAAGAATTTATTTGAAATCTTTAAATTGCTAGTTATAGATTAAAAAGAAGCATGTGGGGCAGTCTTTGGGGACTGCCGGTAGAAGTGAAAACTAAGTAACTTGCGAGTTGTATCGTTGTCCCCCCTCCCCCTCGGGCCCCGCCCCAGTCGTACCACTGCTACGGGTTGTGCCCCGCGCACGCCCCAGTGGTGCTACGCCGTAGCGAATCGGCTACGAGTGCTACGAAGCGTTCGGTGATGGTGACGCTTTCGGTGACGATGAGTTCAATGTTTTCCTTCACCCAAAAAGTGCTCAACGCGCCTAAAGAAGTTTTACTTCAAAAATCTTCTTATCACTACTAACAATGAAAGTGACCCAGGTTCACCTCTAAAACCGCTTTTGTGAACATAAAAGACAATGGTACCTACCACAATTATTTTCTCGCTTCGCCAACGAATTGGTAATCTCAGATCGTGGCTATGTAAGCACGTTGTCGTTAATTTATTCAATTGATTCAACTCAAAACATTTTCTTAATTCAAAAGCTTCTTGTGATTCTCTCATTTTTTTTTATTAGGCCTATTACCGATATTAGCATAATATTCTTCATGTTAGATATTACATAAACGTTACGCTTGTAATCTCTGAAGGGTTAAGCAGAGGTGTGATGTGTGAGGTGTGGTAATATGATGCCCACATTTTGTCAGTTATGTTTAAGTCCCATGTAATAGGCCTATTGCCATCAATTGCCATCATGAACATTATTCCTAACTAATATTAATCAAAGCAAGACTGCTGTAAATTCTATTATGACAATGATGAGTATATTGTGTATGACTAATGACATTAATGACATTGATGTAATTTAATGATATTATTATGCATGTACTAGAAATATTTGCACGACTGATAAGTCAAATATAGTGAAACTAAAATTATTTTACCAATTATCATGTAAGCACCTATATTCTGGCAAATAAATAAATTTCATTTCATTTCATCAATGACACTTTGCCCGACCTGGGAAGCGAACAAAGTACCACATGCTCAGCAGTCGCGATTGCGACCACTGGACCCACTAGGCAGTTTCCTTTCTATGTATTTGATCTATTCCCAATATTGGTATTTCCGGTATTTTCCTCAGGTGTATTCAAAAATTACAAATATTTGAATTTCAATGTTTGAACAAAATGATAAATATTTGTGTCAAATCGCACTTCCGTGGGGGGGAAAATAGAATTTGTGTTACGAATTTGGAATTCACAATTGTTATTGCTTTATTGACAGCTGTTCTTGTTGGTTGTGTAGGTTGAACTGTCGATTACGTCTCAGAATCAGGGTTGGTATCGAAATTAGAGGAAATAATTCTATCACAAATTATTTTCTTCCTTTAAATTATGTCAGCAAACCTGGATCTTGTTAATTGTCCACGGCTTTATTAAATCCCGGACGTTCACAATGTCATCAAATTGTAAATACAAAGCTCACATAAAACAAAAATATTCCGCTCTCTGAGAGCATATAGCTGATTAAACTAACGTTATTTCTTCATATTAATCACATTTCTATCCGAGACATGGCATTTCCGTAATTGAATTTATTCATTCCCTAGTCCAGTCCGGGACGACTGTCCGTATCCATCAGTGAAGAGATCCCAATTACACATGACCGAGGAGGCAGCTGAACAAATATGTCAGGTGTAGGCAGATTAAAAGTGTGGAAATTCAAATATAAGGCTATGTTCAAATCTGCGAGCGTATGAAGGTCGCGTACTAGTTTAGAACAAAAAAATAAATGCTAGATATTTTCAAAACGGCAGTTTCAATTTTGCAACTTTGACGTTAGATCACTCTTCAGATCAGACCTTAGATCACTCGATCTCAATATCCGTACAGCTCCTATCGTAGTAGACAGTTCTTCTTTTTACTCAATCAAGCATTACCTAGCCGTATCACTAACCCTCTAGCTCTAGGCAATTCAATGACTGGTAGGTTGCTACGCATCGGCAAAATCTTTATTTAGTGTTGCTTAAAGTTGAGTTTTCATTAACGTCATATAAATCATGATCTGTCGAATGACCGATTTGGTCGAGACGCCATTGTTTAACTATTGTGTCTACTTCGTGGACAGATCATGGGTTATCATTTGTTGACGTTTAAGCGGCTCTTAACTTTTAGCTACGTTTATAAATCCCTCTATTACTAAGAACAAATTTTAATATAAACTCGAGATGATGCTAAGACGTAGAACAGTTCTGATTGGTTAAACTTTTAATAGATGCGCAATCAGCACGAGTCCCGCATCCGCGATTGTGTACACACCCGAATACGCATGTGTAATGTGAGTAATTGTTTATTCAACGGTTGGGGACGAATTCGGGAATCAAAACGGTACGAGCGGAATACAAGAGCGTAGTGTTTATTAGGTTTAGTGATTATTTTACGTAAATTTTGTGCTATTTATAGTTTGTGAATAACGTACATACGCAAAGTAAAGGACATTAGTCATTTTGTACCCGAAAATAATAGTGTCGGTCAGAAAAACAAAATCGATTTTCTTTTTTAAACTATTTTGAGTGTGGTGATTATATTTTTGTCCTTTTGACAAAACTATAGTGAAATTTACTACGTTAATGTTCTCAATGAATTACTATACATAATAATCCGCCCATAAATGTCTCACTGGGGACACAAGCCTTCTCTCTGTGAATGGGAGAGTCATTGAGGCCCAGATGGGCCCATTGCAGGTTGGTAACCGGGTCAAAAATATTTTAGACCGGTTGGTTGTTCCGAAATCTGGCGTAGTATTACAACTGCCGGAAAATAATGTTTGTTTACAGGCAAGCCTTTAGCCACAACAAATTCAATAGGTACTCACAAAGCTCCCAAATATTGGTGCTGTGTAAGGGATCAATCAGTTGGCAGATCAATGAGCTCATAATTCCTGTCAGCAGTCGGATGACACGTGTCGAGCCCGCTCAGACCGACATGTAAACACGGCTTAAGCCATAATAAACTGAATTGATTTTTGAACAAAACAAGTTAGATATCAAAGTGTTTGTGATTTTTCCAACACGCATCGGTTTTTTTATTGTTAGTAAAAGTGTTATTAGTTGAATTTTCATTTACATATTTTATATTTTTTAGCGCTATTACCAAAGACATTCAAAGATACTTAGGAAAGACGAGGCAACCGGAATAAAACGGCAACGTGTACAAATCGATTTTTCTACAGCCGTCTTCGTGCTACAAAAGATAGAATTTCCCCCTCATATTTACACACTTTTTGTGTCTCTTACTGGAAAACATTTGAGATGGCTTTTTCATCGAGAGAAAACATGCAAGTATCCATCCACGTCAACATTTCAAAGTTACTTTTTGTGAAAATATTTTTCAAAGATATCATAATATCTTTGAAAAATATTTTCAATGTACATACAGAAGAGATTTATTTTTAGTAGATAGTAATCATATCAAAATAAAAAATTGAAAGTTAAGAGCATCGTTCAACTGTCAATTTCGAATTACGAACATCGTTATTCTATTGTTTATAAACACATTTTGAAACAAAGTGAAGACAAACGTCCGTCTAGTTAGATAAATTGAAACTTATCCAATGTATCGTAGTTCAGTTTTAGTTTGTTTATTTTCAAACCTTTGTTTGTTTATAAACCACTTTATTAGCTACATTGATAGGCGGGTTACGTCGGCTCCGGATGTTTTTGTTTCCTTATTGTGTCCGAGAGGCGGTAGTAAAATATTCAGGGACACACCTCTAGGGTTCTATAAATAGTCTATTTATACAATGCTTTGCATTATTTTTTCGTCTGCATAATACAGCGTTATCGGCTAAACAAAACATCGTGAGTAAACTTGGACTCATTAAGTGTGTCAGTCGGAAAACGCCGATCTGCCTTGAGCAAGCATGGTGAACTGGTGATCAATTCTCATGCGTTCTCTGTACATAAAAGGCATTTATGAACGTCGACAAGGGTGTACGGTTCGGGTTGGTCGCTTCCATGGAGAAGAACCGGCAAGAAACTCCATGGTTACTCTTTTCAAATTATTTGGCATTACACAATTCTATATTACTTCACGTTTTACACAAAATGCAATAATTACAACACTTATCAGTTTATCGGGCAAAGATTCGACTAATAGTCTTAACACGACAATTTGTCCAACGAAAAAATCACTCTCTCGGCCGAGTGCCATGCTTTATAAACTACCCTTTCCCGCTACAACATTGACGATTAGGCAGTGTTGTCATTTCAAAAAAATATAACGAATTATTAAAATCTTTAAAACCCTACATAATATTATTTTCGATGGATCACAGCAGATCTTATTAATTAATACATATTTGAAAATCATGACAATATTGTATGAGGTTATTATTAAGAGGTTCATTTTGATAAAAAAGTATTTGTTTGATTTTTCGTTCGAGCCCACCCTTTCTTTCTAGACCCTTGAAGTGACAGTTTGACTGACAGCAGTAATAGGTATTTGCTGGCAAACGATAGAAAAGCGGTAACGAGTGGTACGACGCCGAGTGCGGGTGTGCGTCAACATCGTTTGTGGTAAAATAAATAAAGTTATATAAAGGGTGTAAAACACCTCTTAACGAAGCCGAAAGGCACTTGTTCTCCTCGTCATTGCGATCATATTTTTGTTCCAAACCATACCTGGGAACCTTCTAGTTACGGAGATATTGGGGGTCAAAGTTCCAACATTTTGATAATATTTTTTTTAAATACAAGTGTTTAATGTAAAAATTTTACTTTAAACACCTCCACGACCCCCGTACTATTCAATCCAATGTTTTGAGTGCGTTACATTGAGTTCTTGCACAAAACATGATTCATCACCCAAAAAAAAAAAGTCCCCCAGCAGTAATTTAAAGTTTCCCAGCAATAATTTTTGCGTAAAGTTACTTAGTTTGATGTACAGAATGCTTGGTTGACGGCTTCGTGATGAGGTGGTTTACACCCTGTATATGAAAATAGAATATTGTGTCCACTTATTTAAAACACTCATCCAATAACGCCTACCAAATCTTTGGGGCCCTCTCCACGAGCGAGAGAATCGCGGCGTTATTATCGTATACAAAACACAAAACACGTGGCACGACAGTCAACGGCCCCTTTGCCAGAAATGTTATTTGGGATTTAATTTCAACAACGAATCATTCAATTAAGTGTTGAAATATGCCATTAATTTTCATAATTTATTTTGGACTTGCTTGTAACTTAGTAGATCATAAATATCATTAAATAAAATGTAGACTAACCCAAAACGATAGTAAAATAAACCATAATATTATCCAGATTTAAAGAAAAACCCATCTTCAAAATTCAAGCCTGGAAAGCCACAACCATATTCCCCATTTCAACCAATCAGGAAACTCAACGATGTATACCCACAACGCTTTGTACAGGTGAATATCTATTTTCGTGAACATTCGGCTGCGCTCGGATAGACTCGTGTCATCTCGTGACAACTCATGTCTGTAAACCTTTTACGTGTATATCAGGTTGTCAGTGAATCCGGATTGTGTTGTTTACGATAAAAACCTTTTTGTTTCTTTTTTGAGGTAGTTTTTGTTGATTCTATTTATAAAGGTGCTTTGTTTTTTTATCATCATTCATGCTATTACTGTAGACAATCTGTCACACGAATCTGTCTTATTGTTACGGATATAGACACATGTGACAAATCGATGGATAGATCCACCGACGGATATACTGGTCGCGTTTGCTCTGCCTGCTTATGAAACTGAATCATCATTGGGCCTAATGCAAATAATTGTATAAAATTACGCTTGACTGCGGTTTGGAAATTATCCCTTGGGAACATTCTACAGGGATGAGCATGTCCTATGTCTTAACCTAATTTATGTTCGTAGAAATGCGTGAAAAGAGAACATATACACAAACTTATTTTCGCATTTTAAATCTTAGTCTACTTCAGTATGAAACATTTTTCATTCAACTTAGTAGCTAAGAGAGTAAAAACCAGCTTTACGAACTCAAAGGAAATGAAATTCCCATCAACGTTAATTTATTTCGAAAAACAAAAATCCCTCGCCGAAGGCAATACGACTTTTTTTCCTTGTTATGACACTTCTTAATTCGCCGCCATCTTTAATTCCAGAAACGTTAACTGCAAGTGACTTCAAAGCTGCAAGCTGCTTGAGGCTGTATTTACGTTGGGATGAAAGCAAACGATTTGCTTTACTTAGCTACTTTAAGCGGCCGAAAGGGGCATGACAGGTGGAATACTTTGATTTTATTAGCATTGTTTGTTGTCAGATTATTCAAACCGAGATAGTTCTAGACATTAATTGCTTACCCATCAATCAAACTTACCAGTAGGTATGAGAGTTTGCAATATCCTGAAAAGTTTCGTAAAACTCCTAGAAATATCTACCTCCAACCTACATGAACCTCTTAGTGTTTTAGTCTCATGAAAGGCATCTCTCAAATACATAATGATGTATGACTAGATGTATGAGCCTGGAAGAAGCAAAAGGAGTATGAAAGGACACATGGAAAAACAAACAAATGAGAGCAGCGGTGTCTCAGTCGTGTTGGTCCCGACTTACGAGCACTTAGTCGTGGGTTCAAACCCAGGCAGGCGCATTGCTTTGTGTAATTTATTTCATCACAATTGCTCTCAAAATGATAAAGGAAAACATCATGAGGAAACTAAAAAAGGAAACTAAAAAACTAAAAAATGTCCTAAAACTAAAAGTTTGAAGTCATGTGAAATCTACCAACCCGCACTGAGCTCGTTTTGTGGATGATAGCCTGTGGAGTGAGGAGTGAGGAGGCCTGTGTCCCAGCAGTGGGGATAATATATACTGATTATGCTTATGCAATGGAGAAACGATATGATTTAGGTAACACTGATTGACAAAACAATTCCGCTTGAACCTACACAGCGAGGTACAGCTTGTGTTCTCCACTATTAATAACACCAGAAGCTAATTTATGAAGTCGTTAGCTGTCATGTATGCAAAGCCAATAGCTCGACTAATGACTAGGTAACTCATATGTCCATTATAACTGCGATAAAGAGATTACTAATGGCCATTTGTTTGCGGAACCCTGAAGTGTTGGTAAGGAGTTGAGGAATGATATTACGTGGTAAATGATGCCTTAAGTAGGTAATTTTCATAGTGAAACCACCATAAATAATAAGTTATACCACATATAAAAAATCAATATTTTCTTATTTATATTCTATTTTTTTTATCTTCTAGCTTTTGCTTGGTTTCGTTTGCGTTAGGTTTTGAATTTGGCTTTTGATTTTAGGAGATAATGTAGCTTCCCATTAGTGAAAGAATTTTCAAGATTGGATTAGCAGTTCTAAAGATTACCTGCTACATTCAAACATACAAATGCTACTAAAACTTAACTCCATTATAATATTTGTCTATAATCGCAAATTCAAATTCGTATGTTGAGAACATACGAATTTGAATTTGCGATTGATTAGAGAAAATAAAAAAATATATTTCCTTGAGAGAGCTCTTATAAGAGACTGGTCGCTCTTCAAGTTAGTACAAGAGCTGTAGAGAAATTTCTTAAAAGCTTCTAATTATGACTTTTCTTAACTGATGCGTCATTCAAGTCATAAAACGGGCGAATTATAGCCTCAGTGATATTCACCCCACTAGACATTAACATAGACACTAGCTAACACTTTATAACATTAATTTTAATGTATGCCAGTAACAATGAAAACAATAATAGTTCAAGAAACAACAGTCGTGAAAGCACATCGACCTGTATTATTGCTTCAGATTGCTTCTTATATTGCGTTGCTGCAAAAGTGATTGTTTTCGAGCAAATATTTACTCGAAAACGACCCTATATTCTCTAAAGAGTTCCTTTACAATCGATGAGAATTTTGTTAGCTATACTAGAACAATTCTAGTTTTTCAGCTCGATGTGACCTTTACAACTTTACTGGTCAAGCGAAAATCAACTTAGACAACGTACACGATAAAGTAAACATTTGATTAACTGGCAATGGGTGTTGCCTACGGTTACACTTGTATAGGGGAACGACTTATTTCGCAATTCCTATGCAAATGTTAAGTGTCAAAAACCCTCACAAACTTACACTTCCATACTTCTTCATAGCGTGTCGAGGCCTGAACTGAGCCACGAGTTTGGCGTCTTTAGTAGCGTCCATCAGTTCCTGTATTGAACAAATAACAGGACTCGCAGGGCACCATATTAAGTGCCTCATTGTTTGTGGAAGAACAGCATCACATTTGTACTCTAGAGCAGAGTAATCAATGAATCTCCACCTGAGCAGATACTACTTTCATGGTTTTATTTGGCATACGGAGCGTACTTAATGTACATCAATATACTTAACTAAGTTCATGTTATCGATTTCACATTCCCACATTTCCCGGTAAATCCAAGAATTAGAACTCCTCTGAAAGACGCGTAATAGATAGAACTTTCTTGAAGAAAGTTTAGAGAAAACTGCGTTATGAAGTAATAAATCATTTAACAGTTTAAACCTGTCGAGCGTTTTCAAATCTTTTTGTGTAGAAAGATTAGACGGGTACTATTAATGAGTCATGGAGTTGATTGATCTAAAGTTGGACGAGGATGGAGATGAAAACTGTCATAGTCGGCTTTGATTTGATTTTGGACCTGTAGTCACTTTAACAGCTCAAAAGAGAAAGAAAACAGAGAAAGAGACATAATAACTTTTATGTCCATGGAAAAATAAGGAAAACGACCAATATTAAATAACTCGAGATCCAAAATCGAAGGTGAAAATAGCACAAACAAAACATAGAAGGGGTAGAGCTAGAACCGATCCTGAGAGCAATTCCGTGATTTTTGGCAAAGGCCTTTGTGCAACGGAGGGCGACGGTAACCCTGTGGCAGAATGGCTACTTGGATATACAGATGACGGCCCCGACAAAGTGACATTCGATCAGGTATAATATGATGACGACAAGTCACTAAAGTATTGGAATGACATAAGCTACCGAAAAGTTAATGTCTAACCTGCTGAATGTCATTGTAGAAATAAGAAAAACTTTGAAAGCGGCGCCTCTCCTTTGTATTTGGTTAAAAAAACAAAAGATAACGGGACAGATGATTTAACTAAAAACCGGCCAAGTGCGAGTCGGACTCAAGCATGAAGGGTTCCGTACCTACCATCGTAGTAGGGGAGCCCTTTAATTTTTAATTTATTTTTATTAATTTTTATTATAGCAGCTACAGAAATACACATTCTGTCAAAATTCCAACTGTCCACCTGTTACGGATCATGAGACACAGCCCGGTGACAGACGGACAGCGGAGTCAATAGTAATAGAGTCCTGTTGGTTACCCTTCGGGTACGGAACCCTTAAAAAGATACAATGTGAGACTGGATGACCGACACAGTTTGGAATAAGGCTATGCGGATGCTGATGATGATGAATGATGGTCATAAAAGAAAAGTTATTTTCCCTAGATAACCGTTGTATTGTCTCATATAAAAACGTGTATCTTGCAATTATTTCTTAAAGTACAATACAGTTTAATGTAGCAATTAAAGACGTCATAGCCTTCACAATCGTGTTACCCGCATCAAGTTTATGGCTTCAAGTAAGCACCTGTCTTGAAAGTGGAAATAAACACGGGAAACAACTTTAAATTGCTTTACGGTAATTTGTTATAACACTTAGAAGCTTTCATGGCTTAAGTTTTACAGAGTAGATTTTGCCCGCGACTTCACAGCTTGAAATTATCTTATGAATCTCATAGGGATAAAAATTAGCCTCTGAAATAATTTAGGACATAAAGCACCCGTGTCTTATTTAATTAAAATTCGTTCCGCTGTTAAACTGTTATTGAGAGAGATACAAACAAACACTTTCATTTATTTTATCAGGCTAGCAGGATTGCTAAGTTCAAGAAATGTTAACAGTCATCAGTCACTGTTTAAAGTAAGATGTGGCGGACACGGAACTGCTCTAAACTGAGCCGTCTTAGACAGTTTTTAAGTCACATCACGTTACACGTAACCTTTTCTGTGTGCTGAATTCCCAGTACAAATGAATGAGTCTGTGATGTTTTTGAAATATTATATATAGCGTCAAAAATGGTTGTATTGTTACTAATATCCATTTATTTGTCAAGAAGGTAACTTGACAAATAAATGTTTATAACTATATTTTTTTTGGATATTTTTATTAGCCTCATCTGACTCACTCCTGTGCAAAAACCTCCATCATTCCTTACACTTCTATCAATATCCTATTCATCAGTTTAAGAGGAGTTCAATATTCAAGTTTCCTTTAATCTAGATCATAAGTAAATAATATATCGTTTCGAAAAAGCTCGTATATAATCTTCACAATTCCTATACAATACCAGTCAATGGCTATACAGTAAAGGCCTGAAATATTTAGTAATCAATCAGTAGCTATTGTAATGTGTAACAATACCGATTGTGTACGCAAGCCGGGTTGAACACACAAGTAACCACAGACAACCAATAATCGTGAATAATGAAGGATTTTTGGTTGGTTTCGATAACCAAGTGTCGTTGTCGCTACTGGTTTCTGGAAACACACAATTTAAGCTCTTGTCCAGTCGTAAGTCAACGTTTACTTGACCGTATATCGGTGGTAATGATCTAGCTTTGAGCTGGTCTACCGTAAGATAGAATAAGATACCAGGTTATACTGGTTTTTGTTAACCCGGACGCGCAGCCGACTATTACACGGCCGTTGATGTAGCACATTGCTTTAGACTTAAGAACAAGCCAGATTTTGTTGAGCAGCGTCTCTGTTTTTCGACACACTTCACGTGTGCAGGAATTTCTCAGTAGCAATAACATGCTGTTGTTTGAAAGTTGCCAGTATAACATCCTTGTACCTTGGAAAGCACGTTAAGCCGTTGGTCCTGCACCTGGACTCTTTATGGCCGTGTCGGAATGTCGTCTGACTATGAGAGACAGTGCACTTGAATATGTCTTGCAACGTCGACTAAGTCTCCGCTGAGATAAGCCTCCATTTTAATGGACCAAAAACAACGGTTTTCCTCGAAATTTGGCAGAGGATTTTTAGATAAGAGTTAATTATACTTTCAGAAATCAGAGGCTAGTGACCTTAATTTGTTGTTTCCTGAATATCAAAGATTTGGTTTGGATAATTAGGGAGGAACATTGCTTAGAAAGTCGAAAAGTGTACCAATCGTGTGATGAATAAAATTACTGAAGGAAGATTTTTTATTTCCAAGCGGACACTAAGGATTTTCGAGAAACGGGGAGGCTTTCTTTTTTCGTCAGAATTTTCATATTTTTCTTTTTACTTATTATAAATAATCTAAATACGGATTTACCATAATGAGATTATGAACTCCTTGATGATTTTTTTTGTTTACAAATATCAAAAATTAATGTTTTTTTGTGCCTGTCTGTGTGACCGCGTTATTCTTCTCAACTGCGGAACGGATTTTGCCGCGATTTACTTTGCATGCATACTTGGTGAATCGTACTATCGGCCTAATAAAAGCGCTTCGTAGTTCCTATACTTACTATTTAATCCAGATTATCTGTGTACCAAATTTCATCTTAATCCGTTCGATAGTTTTTGCGTCAAAGAGTAACAAACATGTCTACGTCGATCCTCACAAAATTTCGCAGTTATAAAATAAAATCGTAGTATATCGTACTACGATATTATTTTATAACTGCAAAAGTATAGAGTCACATTTAAATCAATATTATCCATACTAAGTACTATACTAATATTTATTTATTTATTATAACTTTATGCACAATTAAAAAATGTACAAAGGCGGACTTAATGCCTTGGGCATTTAATTTAATATCAAAATTTAAATTTCTTTATTTTTAATATTATTAATGCGAAAGAAAGTTTGTTTGTTGGTTACCTTTTCACGCTTAAACCACTTAAATTTTTGCATAATATACGTTGTCAGGTGTACAGAAACGGACACAGTACCTTTCTTCCCGAAAAAAAGTACTGTTCCCGAGGAAAACAACAATAACGTTTTATTATAATAGATGGCACCAAGTGTCATTCGAATCATGATTGAATTACATTATTACAATCCGAATTGATTGTCAAATTCTAAATTAACGCGAGGGAAGCCACGAGCAAAAGCTAGTTTATAATAAATCGTAAAAGCCTAGCGAGGAAGGTGTATAGTTGGTGCCAGTTAAGATGAAAATAGCGGTCATTGCCCTTTCCCTAATATATCTTCGTACGAACCAAAACAAATAAACAATGTGTCGTTTTTTATTACAAAAAATGTCGAAGATAAAAATAGATAGATGACGATTCCAGGCTTGAACAGGCTAGGGCACGCCACAATAGTGGCGATAAGTCCCCTCTTTGAGGAGTGGCTGGAGAGACGCCACGGCGTCCTCACCTTCCGCCTGACGCAGGTTCTTACCGGACACGGTTGTTTCGGTAAGTTCCTGCACAGAATCGGGCGGGAGGAGACGCCCGGGTGTTTCCATCGCGAGGATCGACCGGAGGACACGGTGGAGCACACTGTGGAGGTGTGCCCCGCTTGGGTGGAGCACCGCCGTGTCCTCGAGGTGGCGATCGGCGGCGGCGACCTCTCGCTTCCGGCCCTGGTTCGTGCCATGGTCCGGAGCGAGACGGAATGGGACGTCGTCACCTCCTTCTGCGAAGCAGTCATGCTAGCGAAGGAGGTGGCGGAACGTGAGAGGGAGAGATTCTTACGTCCCGGCCGCCGCGGGAGACGCCCCGGGCGTCGGGGGCCACGTGGTGGCTTCCGGCCACCGTAGGCGCGGGCCTGTGGACGGGGAGCTATGGGCTAGCTCGCCGTCCTCCCGTCTCATGACGACAGGCCGTGTCGACGGCGCGTTCGTGTTCCACGCGCGCCTCAAAGAGAGTCAGCAACAGTGAAGGGGTCCGCAAGGGCCGAAGCCTGCCGGGGCTGCGGGACTATTCGAAAGAGATACCGTGGCCCCGGAACACAAAGGGCGATGAAGATACATGGATGGGTTTTAGTCAGTAAAAGTCTGACTTTCCCTCCTGTTCCGCCCAGAGCGGGAGGAGTCATTTGATGATTTCCCATCCAAAAAAAAAAAAAAAATAGGCTTGAACAGGCTTATTTTGGTGGGTCAATCACCGCTATTCTCATCTTAACTGGCACCAACTATAGTCTTCTTTTAAAAAGTTAAAACTTTCGGGAAGATTTTATTTTTGTTTATTCTTATCTTTCGCCTGATTATAAATAATCTTATATCCCTGATCAGATTATTAACAGGTGTTAAAATTGAAATTATTCGTCTGATTAATTATTGTGTAAACATTGGATAAACTTAGTCCTATCGGGTGTAAATTATGGGTAATTTGAAAGGTAATTTAATTAGGTAAGAAGGTAGGGTACTGGGTAAATATTGCTGGTAAATAATCTTTCGCGTCTGTGTTCACGCGTTGTTCTTCAATGTAGTCATTTTCGGAGATTTTTTTTTTTTTTTTGTCAGTATAGGTACTCTTATATTGTCAAGTCGAATCGTGCGAAGCAGGGGCGGTACGCTAGTTACAAAATAACCAACAACCCCGGCAAAACTAGTAGTTTCCTAGAACCAGCCACCTAAACAGTAATCATAGCCAAAAAACTTCTCGAGTGTTACCAGAATAACACTGTAGGCCGAATCTTCAGGCATATTACTTTCATTGAGGTAATCTAAACTTTCTTCATCTCAATATTGCTATCAAAGCGGCTTAGGCTTTATTACGAATATTGATAGATTTGTTCCAGTGGCTTGGGATAAAGATACTGTACTGGCTATGAACAAGGCTCTCGTTCTTAGACGAGAGATCTATTTAGGATGGCTTCAAATTATGATTTACAGGACTTAGTGGTATGTGGGTATACTGTGTTTTATTGGACTGGCTTGGAATGTTATCTTTAGATTAATTGCTATTTGAATTGTATTTATTAGATAGCTTTCAATACAAGTCGGAAACAAAAAAATACCTACAAAATCCTCACTAGATTTTATTAATAACACGGAAGGAAGCAAAATCCTTGTGTTGTTAACACATCACTACCTATTAACTTTACTATGTTCATATCGAATGTCTATCGATTATTACATGTTGCAAGAATCTTTACCCAGAAGCAAAGCGTTAGCGTTTAGAATTCAGGTTACTGTGAAAGCAGTATAATTCAAACATTATCAAAATAAGTAGTATATCAGTCCCAATGGACCCAACCTAACCTAAATCAGACTGCAAGCATAAACGCTCTATCTGATTCAGACCATTCCCAAAGGTACACAGCGCTAAATATTTAACCTCGGACAAAAAGTCTTCTCTCATTGCAGTTCTAATTACATGAACACTTTAGCCGAATAGCCATAAGTGTGGCTATATGGCTAAAAGGCTATTTCGATCTACAGAAATCCGATAATTGCGCCCTAATCACACAGTGCGGGTGAGCAGTTGAATAATGAATGGAGTGTGGACAATGGGTCTCGGAGGAAGTGTGAACAGAATAAATGGTGTACAAAAGAATATATAGGAGGTATTGGAATAAAATATAGAATATGAAATATACGAAGGAAATTCCGTTTTGAAAAGGAATTTGGTGGTCAATGGGATTAGAATTTTTGTTTGGAGGGTATGGATCATCATAATTAATAATTAGATTGTCTGCTCCAGAGATGCTTGTTGTGTTTTTTTTTGTTTTATGTACTTTTTATGTTATGTACGTTTCTATTTTCAAAATGCTTTCTACTAAAACCGCTTCCTAAACCCACCACTCATTTGACGGCCAGTTGAATTTCTGAGTGACATCCAACTACCCTTTGCGTGAACAATCAACTTCTATTTCTTTCACAATCCAAGCGAGTGAGGGAAACAAAAGACGCATTAAACCGTAAATGTGAGTATAAATCTCTGCGCGGAGATACAAAACAGAAACATTTCTCTTACATTAAGAGTCGAATAAAGCTCTCTTATCGCCGAAGACGAGAAATACGCTGAGATAATGAAACCCATTGAAATAATTACGATGATATATAGCTTGTTACCTATCTTATTGTAAGAGGATTTGGTTTTGTCGGAGGGTACTTACTTAATGATTCTAATTAGAAAATTATTGTGGAACGAAGGTATTTTAGAGATGGCCTTTTGTGATAGACTTTAATCTAGATCATCTTCAGCTTATGATGGTTTAGTTAAAAGGTTTTTTTTAATTATCCAAAATTATGTAAATACTTTAGTAGGAAAATTTGTCTTCGATGATTTCGAGTACTATACTGAGCGAATCATCTTAGGCAGAGTTTAACTAGTTATCAATTTAAAATCAAATCAGAAACCGGGCGTATGTTTTACAAGTAGACCAAGACCTCAAAGATAAACAGAAATATATTTTTGGCGCCCAACTTGGGACCTCGAGTCCCTTGCTGGGCGTCAATGTCGCAAATAATCGTATCAATCGCACATATAAATTTTACTGTACCGATCAATTTGTTATGTGAATACTGTTATGGTTATACACAATTATATGGGATTAAAAGTAATTTAATTGTGAAAGTGAGTTGGTTTTTTTGTTACGCCTTATAGGCTAAGATTTCGGTGACTAAACATACGGCTTAAACATTACCTGGTTTTGTTATGGCATAATCTTCACGCAAGCCATGCCGCGGGCAAAAGCTAGTTCATACTAAAGGTTATAAACTTCTTTCAAAACTAGAATTGAAAAATTAAGCGCTGCGAAAAAGATTTAAACTTTTTCAGTTTCAATCGCTGCTGGTGAAAATGTCTCAGTATTTTGACCTACCGTTGAATTAAAAACTTTTTTTCTATATTTTCACCTTCAAAGCTTGGTAAAGTAAATATTGTTAATAAAGAAAGGGTGAAAGTCGAAAGCAAGTAAATTAAATCCCCTCGAAAAGAGTTACTTCGTTATTAATTTTAATTTGATGTTTATGGCTATGAAATCAGCGATTTGACCTGATCGCTACGCAAAAATAAACCCCACAAAAAGTTTAACTTGTGTTCTATGTTTATCTTGTGAAAAGTTTTTTTTCTTAGGTTTGATGAAGGGGCTAATTTTCGAAACTACTGATTTGATTCCGAAGATTCTTTCACAAGCTTCTAGGCTGGGCTATGCTAGGCTTTACCTAAAACTTTGCTGCGGGATAATTTCCAACTCTATCGCGAGCGAAGTAACGGCAAAATGCTAGGAATTGATAATTAACTTAACAAGGTACCGACAAATTTCAGACCGGCTGTGGACACAGTCAGATACTTTGGTACATTATCTGTCTGATCTAGAGCCCGTACCGGGTTGACAGACTCTTCGAAGCAGCTGATATAGAAGTACCACGTACATCTTAGATGACATGTGGGCAAAAAAGGTCATCGAGCTTTACGTAGGTTCAAGGCCCCGCCCACTGAGACACAGAAATAATAATAGTGTGGGTGGCCTCTAAGGGTGATTTCAGTGGTAAGAGACAGAGAGATTTGTACCTTCCGTTTTTTAAACTGAAAAATACCTGCTCTTACTACCCACGTTTGGTCAACGCTTCTCAACCGCGGCCGCGGTGACATCCCGACTGTCCGAGGCGGCAAACCGCGTAAAAATAAACTCGTTTCACAAATTCGCGTGAGTCATCATCGCGCTTGCCGCCTGCGCTGGCGGTCAGCCGACTGTGAAACCAGCCTCAAACGTTCTCTTAATAAATATTTTCTATAAACATCTGCTTAGGTATGTATTTAAGGAATTAAGGTATCTGTTCAAAAGAAGGATTTACGCCTACCGCCCTCTTGGTTGTATTTCGCCTTTATATTTCTTATGTATTTACGTTTTGCTCGTTTTTATTCAGGGGGATTTTACATGGCAAAGAACACTTGTGCGAGATTTCAAAAGGGTTTCTCATGAAAAGAACACAATATTTAAGCTGGGTTTTGTGTAAGGTAAAAACCCCTAAACCGTTAACTTTACGTTTATTTTCAGGTTCGTAAAGGAGTAGTTCTAAAAAGAGTTTTGTTATCAATTCTTAAATCAGGTTTTGTCTGTTTTGGTATAGATTGTCGACGGTGCTCAATCACAAAACATGATGGTCTCTAGATACCAATTTTCAAACTTCGGACTCTAAAGTTTGAAAACTTAAAGAGTTTTTGATGATTTAAATACACTTTAAAGTTCAGAGTGTATTTAAACCATCAAAACTCTTTATGTCATACACTAGATTTTACAAATTTATTGATATTTGCGAAAGAGGTATACAAGTCCTCTGGCTCTTGGCTATGTACTTCTTGTATGCTGAAAGAAAGTGACAAAGAGTCCTTTTCGTCTTCATAATTTTAGGCATTTAGGTAAATACGACCTTTTTTCCTCCGCCTCGCCGGCTGCCTTTGTTGCCTCACTATCAAACTCATCCTTCTTTCGTTACTTTTTCCACAAAGTTTCATAATGCCTTTTTAATTGAGTCCACATTGTTAAAAATGTTTGTGTAACTTTACTTTCTTCTCTCTTTTGAAGAAATGTGAGAAATGAGCGAGTAATGCTCTTCTTTACTGGACACGATACTTTAGGACGAATACGGAGCTACTTACTGACTAATGAACAACCATTATCTTTAACGTTCTTGGCAATCTTGTCAAGCAGTTTAGTAACTAAAATGAAAATGTTTAGACCATACGTTTGCGTTCTTTTGGTAAGGTATTATTACAATCATTATTTTCCGTGGTGAAAACTATCATGTCTTTTAAACAGTATTATCAATGTACTATAAAATCCGGAATCGGCAAGATCATTAATCAGCCCTCCAATGAAAAATATGACAAAAACAACAAAAGACTACGAAACAGCTGTTCCATACCCGAGCAAGTTGGACACGTCATCCAGAAAGATTAATAACGTTACAAGTGGAGGGCTAATACCATGTCACTGTTTGCTAAGAGAGACATCCATTTTGTCCCCTGGGCACCTATTCAATGAGCGTGCCGGTTTACTTAAGATGTCTTCCTTTATCAATTGATAAAGTGGGGTATGTTCTTTTGCACGGTGAGCAATATTTTTGGGGAAAGAAGACAGTTGCTGGCAGTTTATGATTATATTATGACTTTATAAGAATTTAAAATATCCAAGCTAGATAGATAATTAATATTTTGATTTGAAGATTGGCAAATCCTAATCCATATAATCAACACCCCATATTAAACTTATAAATGCGAAAGTTACTGACCGTCTGTCTGTTACATATTTATTAGCAGCCGTGTCGTGTCATGACGTGGGTTAGGATGTTAGGACAGGATATCTTTTTCTTCCCTTAGATCGTTCCCATGGGGTAATTTCCGACCTCCACGCGGAGAGCCCGCGGGAAAAGACTTCTCAAATACAGTTATGCCAACATAATAATCAATCTATGACTAAAAAACCGGTGAAGTGCGAGTTGGACTCGCGCCTGAAGGGCTCCTCCGTACCATCGCAGTAGAGCCCCCTTTAATTTTGAATTTATTTTTATTATTTGTTGTTATAGCCGCAAGAAATACACATTCTGTGTACCTATTACGGATCATGAGATACAGTCCGCTGACAGACAGAAGGATGGACGGTCGGACAGCGCGGGCAGTATTAGGGTTCCGTTGGTTACTCTTCGGGTAGGGAACCTTAAAAGTAAAAAGAAAGTCAATCCCCAAAGTCGTCCTAAAGGATACTTGTTAAGTCACAAGAAGTAATTAAACTAATCTTCAAATTGATTTCTTGCTACAAAACAATGTTGAGGGGAATAAACAATTTGTGTCACTTACAAGCTTTTTAATGACGTACAAGAACTCGGCAAAGGAACTTTGTTGTTATGCCAATGGATTTCCTAAAACTCTCTGCGCCAAAGAGTAAATTCTGTGGGTGATTAGCGAAACCAATTTTGCAACTTAATTAATAATTAAGACCTACTTGAGACATTTCATCTTATTATACTGTGATTTAAATATATTCAGATGTTTAATTTGATGACACAGTTACGATGGTACTTCAGTTTTATTTAACTGTTATTTATTTAATTAAACCGTTTCGTAATAGGAAAATATTGGCCTCTGAGCCCTTTTTATACAGTATACAAAGCGGAATTTTGTCTGTATTTACTTGAATTTAGTGAGATAAATAGTGAGTAGAAAGCGGTACCTGAGAGCATTATCAAAATAGTAAAAATCGTTTTTTTTCAGATCGAAGTCATTATTTCTACTTAATACTTGAAATAAGTATACTTCAATATGGGGAATGAACTGAGTAAAGCTAATTACTTCAATTCAATTCAATTATGTTGGCTCTATACTTTGTCGAAAAAAACACAAGATTTTCACCAAGAATTAACTCTTTTTTATTCTCTTGTAATTCTGCAAAAATTACAACCATTTAACCATTTTTTACGCCTTCAGACAAGTCCTTGTCAGACAAGCCCTGTCACAAATTAAAACATTCTCACGTTCCTGGAGTCTTAGTACCTACATAATATAATATGTACAAGTGTATGTATGTACCTACATTCTCTTCTAAAGCTCACACGTACGTACCTCTGGTAACCTACGTGTAAGTGTTACTGCTATGCTACCTCATATTAATGTACCCTGTAAAGCGGTGGTCATACCGAAAGTGGGTAAGGTCTGAAATAATCCAGTTAAATAATCTTAAAATATGAAAGACGTTTCCTGTCCGTGAAAGACGTTTTCATCGCAAATAATTTTACTAACGCTACGCAATAATTTGAGTACTTTTTCACACTTTGCGCATCTTTTCAGTCCTTTTAAAAGTCACACATAGGTAAATAAACCTATCTAATAAAGAAAGTAAATTCTGTATCTTTAGATTCGCATCTTTACAAGACAGCCTCACAAGAGAAAACCACCACCAACTCCGACAAGGAAAACTCCTTAAAAAATTCTACCTAAAAATAAAAACAAAAACATCCGTTTAAAATACTGCTAAATTACCTAAACTTCATCCTATTACAATTCAAATATATCTACTAAAACATATACGTCCTCGCTTACAGTATGACCCGTTCCCAACTAAGTCCCTTGTAACATCAGCGATATTTGGTAGCAGCAATAAATTATGACACGGGCACCCATTCCTTCATACTTACGACGTATAAAAGTAACATTTGTACCAGTGTTACGAGGAAACTCAGTTTATTAGGGAATTTATTGTATCTATATGTAACTTCATCATCAACATCATCATTTCAGCCGCAAGACGTCCACTGCTGGACATAGGCCGCCCCCAAGTGTCGCCGTCACATTGACCGGTCCCGTGCGACTCGCATCCAACGGATTCCCTCAGCCTTAACCAGGTCATCGGTCCACCTAGTGGGAGGTGTTCCAACGCATCGTCTTCCGGTTCGCCGTCGCCACTCCAGAACTTTTCGGCCCCATCGGCCATCCGTTCTGCGAGCAATGTGCCCTGCCCACTGCCACTTAAGTTTGGCAATTCTTCGGGCTACGTCGATGACCTTGGTTCTCTTGCGGATGTCTTCATTTCTGATTCGATCACGCACGAAAACTCCGATATGTAACTTGGTACTGAGAAATGGAGTAAAAAGAATGTGGAAAGATGTTTTGGCATGTCTTCTTACACTTCTCACTGGTATGACTTATTCTCACAAGGAGACAGAAAAAAGGATCTTAGGTTTCCCCTTCGGCTCCTCTCTCTGACGGCGACCTCTCGCTCCCGGCCCTAGTTCAATCCATGGTCCGGAGCGAGACGGAATGGGACGGCGCGCGCCGTCACCTTCTTCTGCGAAGCAGTCATGCTAGCGAAGGAGGTGGCGGAACGTGAGAGGGAGTGATCCACACGTCCCGGCCGCCGCGGGAGACGCCCCGGGCGTTGGGGGCCACATGGTGGCCCCCGGCCACCGTAGGCGCGGGCCTATGAACGATGAGCTATGGGCTAGCTCGCCGTCCGTCACGACAGGCCGTGTCGACGGCGCGTTCCACGCGGCGTGTTCCACGTGCGCCTCAAAGAGAGTCAGCAATAAAGAAGGGACCCCTTCGGAAATTATGAACGTAACCCTAAAAAAATTACTTTAATTCGTGGGAGCATTATACTCATCATTACGAACAGCATTTACAATGGGATGAAGCCTGAAATCGCTAAAAATATATGAGCTGTTCCAAACATTTTAGCACACGCAACACAATACTTAAAGTTAAATTTTTAACACCATATACGTATGTATGGAATAAGAAGGTAGTAGTAAGTAAGAAATCATCTGCCTAGCCTTTTCCCAACTATGTTGGGGTCAGCTTCCAGTCTAACCGGATGCAGCTGAACACCAGTATTTTACATGGAGCGACTGCCTATCTTACCTCCACAACCCAGTTAGTACTGGATAATACGATACCCCTTGGTAAGACTGGTTGTCAGACTTTTTAGGCTACTGACTACCTGTAAAGACTGTCAAAGATCTACAAATGACAGCCGGGACCAACAGCTTAACGTGCTTTCCGAGGCACGGAGGAAACTCGGTATATAAGGTATGTACGTTACGTATTAAAAATGTACTGCTGGTAATCAAAACGATTTGTTAAGAAACAGGAATCAGGGGATAAATAACTTCGCTCCTAAATCAAGTCATGGCGCGACTGTCTATGTGGATTCTAGTTCCTGGATAACACGAGAACCCTCGCAAGTAACGACATTCATACCTACAAATGAGAACCGTACCGTACCAAAATATAAATAAATATCTTCGAGAACAAATCAAGCGTGAAATGAAACATCCCTTAGTAACGCCTTCTAATTAATCTTATGATTTGTTTTTCCTTGTAATAACTCGTTTTTATCGGTAACTAACTTCATATTGGCTGTAACTTTCGTGTTTATCTAAGCAATATTTACTTTAGATATTGCGATGGTCTTTATTGCGAGTTTTTTGGTGTAAATGGGGCAAGACGTGTTTGACTGTGGGAGGTTGAATTGACTGAAAGAATATGTGTGGTTGGAAATGGAAATGTTAGTACTTTTTTGATATTTCTTCTTATCAGATACACAAGAAAAAAACCCCGTCTTGACCATCTTACACAATAATAAGAGCAGCCTATGCCGTAATAAAAGTATTAGTAAGTCGGTAAAGTTCATCTATCCTACATAATATTATAAATGGATGTTTGTTACTCTTTCACGCAAAACTACTGACGGGATTTGGATGAAATTTGGCGCACAGATAGTTTATAATCTGAATAAATACATAGGATACTTTTTATCCCGGTAGTGCGATCCCGTGGGACAATTACAGAACTCCACGCAGGCAAAGCCGTGGACTAGCATGGCTAGCTAAAAATAACAGTCAACATCAACCTAGAGAAGTTTTAAACAAGGCAATAACAAATTAGTTACAACCAGTTTTCTGCGTAACGAGCTCAAAAATAGCAATAAAATTAAAAACAGAAGTAAAATAAAATCTCGCTTTTCAACTTTTAATTAAAGGGATTCTGTCGAATGCTTCAATAAAAAGAGAAAAAGTCCTTAATGTTTGATTGATGTACGGAACACAAGACCCGGGAAATAACGCTCTGAAAAATATTAAAACTTAGCCCACTTTATCAATCTTGTGAGGGATACGTTGTATTGATTCTGAACTTGTTACAGATTTCAGTTATGAAGCCATGTAGAGTGTATCTCACCGTTGAAACTAAACGATTATCACATGTTCCGGAGTAACAAAAGAAGAATATAAATAGATTTAGAATATTCATAAGTATGTCTCTCCCTCATCCTGTTATCCATCCAAAGGTTGTCTTGAAAAGATCGATGTTAGCGATAAGACCGCTCCCTGGGCGAAATGTTTTATATTATATAATTTATCTTGTATGGCGGACATAATAAAGATCAATATTCTATTCTATTCAGTGTCAATATCCCATAGCAAATAATGACACTGTCAACTGTTAATCATTATTTAGATGTGCTGATATTCGCACTTGACGACAAAACAGCCGATATAACGTCCTACTAATATTATAAATGCGAAAGTTTGTGAGTACGGATGTATGTATGGATGTTTGTTACTTTTTCACACAAAAACTACTGAACGGATTTAGATGAAATTTTGCACATAGATAGTTTATAACCTGGATTAACACATATAATACTTTTTATCCCGGTAGTAAGATCCCATGGGACAATTATCAAACTTCACGCGGGCGAAGTTGCTGGTAGGAGCTAGTATAACAATAACTCTAGAAGCCGACCCCAACATCGTTGGAGAAAGGCTAGGCTAGGATAATGACGAGCCGGGGCGGATCTGTATTTATGCTTTCGCGGTTGCACAACGACATGCTTTGCTTGGTAGCATAGATGCAGGTCTACCTTACTGCCTCCCTCAGAGGCGGTAGGGTGGCGGGGTCTTGAGGGGGAGCGCTACGGTCGTGTAGATCCTCAAGGCAAGTCTGGTGTGTTCACCTTCACGTGGTTGCCGCCCTGTTCTTGGTCTAATTCCATAAGAAATAGACGCAACAAAAACCACCAGGCGCTTTCTGGGGGGGGGGGGGGGGGGCGCATCGCACTTCGTATGATCGACTCCCGTCATGCGAAGTGCAGTGTGCGTTCCCCTGCGTGACCCTCTGAGCAGCGGGCGTAGCAGAGGGGAGTGGGGTCCTCCTTTTGCAAGGTTCTCGCAGAAGGAGGAGGCGGAGCGGCGTGGCGAGAGGATCATGAGCAGCCGCATGGAGAGGGGGGGAAGGGGCGTTTGCCCTCCCTCCTCACGGTGACGGGCGGGCGACAGGCGCGGAGGTGCCTCCGCCCGCATTGCACCCGTCACCCCGCGGGCGACTGGGCCTCCCGCTTCCCGGCGTGCGTGCGTGAACACCATGCTGGGGAGCGAGGAGGCCTGGTCAGCGGTAGCCTCCTTTTGCGATTTCGCAAAAGGAGGAGGCGGAGCGCGCGCTGGAGGTTTTCTCTCGCTGCGCTGCTCCGCGGGCGGAGAGGGGAGGAAAGGGCGTTTGCCCTCCCTCCTCACGGTGACGGGCGGGCGCGGGGGTGCCTCCGCCCGCATTGCACCCGTCACCTCCGTCGGTCATTCCCGAACCCCCTCCTCCACGCCCGTGCCGTGAGGGCAAGAGGGGGGGTCCGCCTTGTGTTCGTCGGCGGGGGACTGGAAGTAAAGGCTATGCCGGTTTCCCAGTCCCCCTCCACTATGACGAAGCGGGAATGCGCTGGGTCGTTTTAGTGGGTATACCGGATTTGCGCCCGGGGAGTCCCACATACCCCTCCCGTCCCCCGACGGGAGGGCATGCGTAATGCATTTTTCCAGCGTGAAAAAAATAAAAAAAAATAAAAAAAAGGATAATGACGAGCCGGTAAAGTATTGTTCTGTATTTTCATTTAGCTTTGGTTATCCTTTGAGCCTTAAATACAATTCTTACACGTGTAGAAATACGTAGTGAACTAAGTTTGTATTACACTTAACGGAACGAACGGACGGATATCATACCGTAGGTACTTTATGTGTAGTGAAAAACCAGTAAGTTTGTATTTTTGGCTAAGAGGGCGTACTTAGCCTTCCCCAGTCTGATGTTACTTAGAGGCTATAAAGGGTGTAAAAAGACCCGACGACGAAAGGCACTTGTTCTCCGCGTCATTGTGGTAATTATTTGGTTCTAGACCATTCCTGGGAACCTTCTAGTTTCGCAGATATTGGGGTCAAAGTTCCAACTTTTAGACAAGTTTTTTTTTAAACATGTTTTTAATGTAAGATTTTCACTTTAACTCCACGACCCCCGTACTATTCAATCACCAAAAAATATTTCAAAGCACCAAACAATGCCCCACCTCCGGACCAAACAATGCCCCACCTGCTGGAGTGTCCCAGTAGTCCGTTTACCTGCACTCTAGACGACCTGTACAGCGCCTCTACCGCTGTAATAAACGTGGCCACCTACTAGGCCCAAATCGTGTAATTGGAAGGAACATCGATACGATAAGAAAAAGAAGATCTCAAACCAGATATTTTTTTCTCGTAAACAAATCCATATTTTATTTACTGCCGAATATAAAATAAAATGCGACGAATACATTGAACCCCTAAGAACAAGCAGCCACAAGGAAGCAACAACATTTTTAAAGGGGAGAATATCGTATTTCTTTTTGTACATCACAAAGTGACACCGATCAAAGGTTATATAATATAAAGCAGCACTGACTTGGCCGGGTTCTTCCGCGCATTAAGCAATCGATACTCGTTTCCGCATCATAGATTCTAGAGATAAGTTGTTTATGAAAACGGTTAGTAGCTAATTTATTGACGAGATTCTTCATTATCTGACGGAGAGAATTTGTACCACCTTAAACTTTTATTATCATAGCTTGAAAAACAGAGTAAATACCTCGAATAAACATACCTTTGCGGATTGGCGACTAGAATTAATTCCATGTCCTTGTAAAGTTTTGTTTGTAAAGTGTCTTTTTATGGCTTAAATGTAATAAATTGGAAAACCTTGTATTGTTTTCGCTTTAACTGAATGGTTTGACACGATATATGGATTGCCACGTTAAGAGATTTTCGTTTCGTCAAAGTCTGTAGAATTTATTTTAAAACGAAATAATAGTCGCAGACGAAGTCTAAAACAATGTAGTTTTTTTTTTATTGTAAGCATGCATAATCTAAATACTTTATGATAAACAGAAAATGTATCCCACAAGGGAATACCTTTGGACCTTTCCCTTTTCAAAACCAATTATATTTCCTTGATATAGTTGTTAGTTTTTTATTCCCGGTAGATTTTAAAGTAACAAACTAAAAGGTACGCTACACAAAAAGTGTAAAGTCCAAGAAGAAACTAATAATGGTACTTTAAAAGTTATAAAAGTGGATACCACTTTCAAGCCAACTAAAATATTGACATAAGATGGCATACAAGAGAAGTGGTAAAGTGAGAGAGAATCTAGAAATACAAATAGATACAATTTTATTTCATACTATTATATTATTGGGGCACGTTGGCTGGATACATCGGGCCTCAAGAGTTCACTACGATGATTGGCACTTAGTATTGTTGTCCAAGTCGAGGGTCCTATTCATGGCAGGTTTATATATTTAATGAGGTACGTGAAAAGGGCAAAAAACGGTACGGTAGGCAGAAATCACTCATGGGAAAAAGGCGAAAATTTATTTACTGTTAGAAACTCTGATTGTTCTCAATAGATTATTTTCAACATCACTATTGTTTCTTTTACTAAACAAGATTATTCTTGGCAGCCATTAAAACAATAGAACTTGTTTTTGTTTTGCTTTCATGACATCAAAGAAATAATAACTCGAAACACAGAACTTTCCATGAATTCTTCACACACGAAAGCGTGAAACTTTTCCACGCTGGCTATGACTACAAAATGTTTGAATACGTCTTTTAAAACGAGTCTCTAATTTCGTTGACAATGTTTCGCTTACAATAGTACCACATAATAAAAATATTCAGAACACAGAGGGCATGCTGCGAATGTTTTTAAGAACTGACAAAACCTAGTCAAACGCGATGCCTCCACGTGTGGCACTTCAAATCGACTAAAATGTCCCAAGTGGCTACTTGGGACATTTTAGTCGATTTTTCCCTCTGTGTTCTGAATGTTTTTATTCTGTGGTACTATTGTAAGCGTAACATTGTAAACGACTTTAGAGACTCATACATCACTTAACACAAGTAGACACAGATATCACACGTTTCACCAAAAAAGAAAACGCGGTAGAATCAATCGTGCTAAAGTAAATTTCTGATTGTATAGAGTTGCGGTTCCAATCTTGGCCACCAGACAGTACTAGTTCAATTTCAGTATATATTGAAGTTAATGTTAACTCGACCAAATAGGCTCTTTCATGAAGTAGTACTTCTCTAGGAAAAATATTACGTTACAATATCCACGTGCAAACCACGTGTTTGAGCTCTGAGCGACGACTCGACGAGTGACCTAATCCAATACCAGGTCACGTGTCTTATCACCTAGATAATAGTATTACTAATGAAAAAGAATAAGAAACTAACTTTGGGATTAAAGCGGACACAGATTGTGAGTATTTTTAGTGTTTTCATGGCAGAACCAGACTATCTGATCTATTGTTATTTTTTTCCTTAAGTTGATATAAAGGTTGTCTGCAAGATATCATATGAAGCGCATACTGCCCTTTGTAGCAACTACCCCATTTTTTTAAAATTTCTTGATTTATAAAACTATTGTATTTTAATTTGTTTCGATAATTGTTGTCAGTCGAAATGATCCTTCTGAAGTTATGTATTCTGTGGCATAACTTGCGAAGAAAAACAACTTGCCTCCATTACATAAACAAAACTTCGTTGTTCAGTATAATAATGTTGTTTTACAAAAAAATATTCTTGTTACCGTCTTGTTTTTGATGCTTCCTTTATGTGTGTCTAACAAATTAAGGAAATAGCTGAAGATCTTTGGCGGGAAATAATTTATTATTTCCAATATGTTATTACTTTTAGAGAATGTCTTATTTTTTGTACATTATTTAATTTATCGGAAGCATGTATAAAGTTAATATTATTGAGAATATTTGTCCCAAACAAATATTCTCAATGTATTTTCTTTGCAAAAAATGAAATGTTTGCAAAGAAAACAGCCCAGACAAATAAATAATATTCAGTTGATGTCATTTGGATATGATATTTAACTGAATATTTATCTTCATTCAAGCTGTGGAAATATGATTAAACGCAAACCAGGGCAATTCAAAGGCGTGTTGATATCTTCAAAGTCACGAAAAACAACTGGATGAGGGACCCACGGCACCGAGACAAATGGCGGAAGAAAGAGGTACCCTGTGCCTCATCATCATCCACAGCCCGACTTCACCCACTGCTGGGTATAGGCTCCCTTGTTTGTGCCAAGCTCCACACTCTTTTTTTTTAAACGGTGAAAAATGCCTACACATGTTTGGAAACTGATTCACGAATTCAGTATACTTATTTTAGAATACTTGTATTTTATTGAGATTTTTCCAGAAGGTTCTTCAAGCATTTCCCATCACGTCTTCAAATGTTTGGTACCTCGCTACATACACACATAAGCCAGCACTCAATCAACATGGCATCCCCACGCCGTCACCGCAACATCCACTCGCTATAAACGCGTCGCTGACAATGCTCACGCTGCTGCAATGCTGACGCTCAACGTCACTCATTTTAACTTGTTTGATTGGTTTTTAGCACCTATGGCGCTGCCAATTTATCGGTTAGGAAGTTTTATCAAAAAGGTTGTAAGCAATTCGTAAGCGTAGTAATGAGATTTGCTTAAGAAAGGGATTTGAATATTGTGGCCTGCCTACTCGGCCGCCTTTTTAATTTTGTTCAAAATTTTAGTAGAGAGTAAAATATCCAAACCCCGTCCCCATCAAACAACAAACAAACCAATTGAGTTAGTGAAATACTATTTGTCATAAATACTATATATTGTGCACACTTGCCCTAAAGAGAAGCCAAAACTATTGAAAGGCAAAACGCTTTGAGTCCCCAATATCCTTTACACCGCCTTGACGCTCATGATATAAGACATCATTCTGAAAACGACCATCGTTACCACCCGGAGACTCGGCAAAAAGGTCTCTTCGTCTCAAACAGAATTCTAAAAGGCCCTAACTCACATACAAAGCAGGCTGTGTGACGTCATTTTAAATCTCAGACTTTTTCAGTACCGTAATATTGAAAATGATCTCGCCGCGAGGGTATGTTATTTATTGCAACCATATTGTATTGGACGGGTTGCCGAGACTTCTGATGTTTGCTCTTTTTTCATATCGTATCAATCACTTGGACTTACATAAGATTGGTCGGAGTTTTATTAACTTCTGCTCCTGTCGTGTGGTATTCGAAATATTTACAGGATGTTATGTGAATTAGAATCGTCATCTCATCCCGGAATCACCCTCTGCTGGGTTAAGTGAGGGAAAATGTAGTTCAATATATCTAGTAGGTACTAGTCATACAAAATTTAACTTAATTTACATAAGTTAACGTCAACAATCAAATAGAAACAGAATTTGAAATACTTTTGTTACACCAGGCAGTACATTTCCTGAAACACATATAATAACAATAGATTCATATTTTATTCGACCACTCAAGTGATGGCGGTGGCGGAGCTAAGTGATGAGTAAGTATCCTAATGGCACTGTGGCACTGTTTGTATCTGCATCACCCAAAGGTTGACTGGTAGAAAATGCCTAGCGTTAAGTCCGCATCTGTACTTTGTGCCTGAAGTGTTAAATAAATAAATAGGAATCGAGTACCTATTTACGAAAATAATTTTCGAGCTCCTGGATAACTTCAAGATACAGATTCCGATCCAAGATACAGATGTCGATCTTCAAACCTTGAAATATGTACCTTGTTGCCACTAACAACGTATGAATTTACGTTGCCTAAAGATTAAATGCTCTGTCCTGCCGTACCCGGTATGCGCTGGCCTTAAGACGGAGACAACACTAACTATACCTCCGAATTTAACATCTGAAACTAAACCAGCAGCATCTAAGATTAATGTCAGTTTGCACTAAACCTAGACTTCGCCTAAATTGACACTTAAAAGTTGAGCATTTCCTAATTGCTGTGTGATGCACTAACTTTGAAAACAGCTTATTAACTAATTAGTAAGGTTTGTCATTAACATTGACTTTATTTAAAGGTTAAGGTTTATTTTAAGTCAGTGTTTTTTCTACGGTTTAATTTGAAGATTTCTTTGATCAACTTTCGTTTCTGTTTTATTTTATTCCGACTGCACGTCAGTGGTAACACTAGTACAGTCACGAACACTAATATCACTCGTATTCTAAGACCCGTCTTAAGTCAATTTCTCTGCTTACCATGACTCGTAGACCACTTGGAAATAAGTTCCTGCTGGTTATTATTCGTCAAATTTTCGTACAAAAATAAAAACATTTAAATTGAACGCTCTAAATGTTAAGAAATCTATGCGAAGCAAAAGAAAGCGATAGTACAATAGTGAGGGGAGTGGGTTCAGGGCGGCGCGCGGCGAGGGCCCGTAAAAGCGTTCATTTTAAATATTTTTATTTTTTTATGAAAATTTGATGAACTAAAATATGATGAATTTTTAAAAGTCATAGAACAAAAGTTGTTCATTATGATGTTAGTAACACAGTCCTGAGAGGTTGTCAGTGTTTTACAAATAACCCTGTATATTACTATATTTTCGTCAGCAAAGCGGAAGACGCCGCGAGCAGCTAGTTGATTTATATGTGTATGTATGAAGTTTCCGTAATAATGTCAACTCCGAAGCACAGAATAGTGGGCTAAATAATTATGACATGTCAACTTTCATTTACCATCTCTAACACCTACATTAAAATCGTGTCCAATTCCACGGTTTCAAAAAGTCAATTTCCCAGTATGTCCATTTCCCAAAGAGTCCATTTCCCAGAATGTCCATTTCCCAAAACGTCAATTTCCCAGAATGACAATTCCCGCTAAGTTCACTCGTGAAACAAATGACATCTGTTTTGAAAAGTTTACGCTTGACCTTCCCTACAACAGTAGTCTACAAATAAATAAATGGAACCATCTCACCGTGCCATATCAGAGCGACATTGTGTCTCCAGTGACATTGGCCGTAACCGCTTGTCCGTGAGGGCCGTATCATAATCAATACGAAGGATAGTCCAAGCTATATTTATAAGGCACTCTTCCATTCCTGCGACATAATTGAATGTCTACGGGGTGTTTTGCATTGATTTAGCAAAAAGATAACTGTCATGGATGGTATGTGGTGTGGTGATGGCAATGCTGTGTACTGCATTGTAATATCACGTGTGTTAACCACAAACAGTTAGGTTGAGATGTACCTATACTTCACCCCCATTTTGCTAGCTAGTCTATTGGCATCATGGACATATACTCAGCGGGCTGCTACTGAGAAATTCCTGGTGGAAAAACCCAATAACACACTTTGCTTGACACGATAATGATTTTATCGTTTGTTTTATAAATCTTCATGTTTGAAAAAAATATCCTACTCTTCTTATAGCATGGCGATGAATGTATGCCGTGATGTCAACAGAATATCAACATAACACAATAGTACTTAAGACACAATTGTACATACGACTGTGATGTCATGTACGAGTGAAGCGGACTGGACTAATCCAATTGTACACTTCTTAAGGTTTCAAGACATATGTTGGATGATCATTCCACACGTATTTAGGTACATTTTATTAACACCTTTTACTGTTCCTGTTAGCCTGCAACGTGCCGCGTCGCGCGTCGTCTGGGGGTTCACACCTTTTATTATGTTTGGTTTTCATTCCGAACTGTTACAGATATAAACGAGAAAAATATTTATTAAATTAAGACGCATCATCTGTATTGTGCTCTTTGTTGAGGTTCCTAAATGTACATATCGCTTTATAACGAAGTTACAGGCCTGAGGAAGCTGTGATGTGCAGAAGAGGTGTTCACGCCTGTCAGTCAGCGAATGTCTACAATGAACTCTCGCAGCACCGGGGTTCCGCACAGCGCTAAGCCTTAGACACCATTTCGCCGGTAGAATGCCTGTAGTTGGCATGTTACCAAAGGATTTGAAATAACAAAGAAATTGCTTGCTTACTGTAACCAAATTATGTATGTACTCAATTTGCAAGCCACACACTAACCTCTTAAGCTGTCTTAAATATTTTGAGTGATAATTGGAAAGCACTACTGCACTATCTTTGCCCTAAATACAGCAAATTCCCGAACGGTTTAAATCAAATTCCTCATCAATTGTGAATCAAATGCGCAGCTCAGAGAAAGCTCAACAGAAATCAGGTTTTAATTAACTCAAGGCTTTTCGCCGAATGCAATTTATTTAGAACGAGCTTCATTGAACTGGAGCATCAATCCGAACTGACAGTATTTCGCGAATGAAGAAAATTTATACGAATACATATAATAAAGCGGAAGAGAGAGTTAGATTTCAAAAATATTTTTGCATTTTTTGGCCAAATAAAAAAAAAAAAGCTATTTAGAAAATCAAGTAAAAGAAAAAAAGGGAAAGACAATGTTATTCGAAAATGACGCGGACGGGCGATACGGATCGGCGCGGTGGCGGTGGGTCAGATGTTGACTGCGATTTCTTTAAAATGAAAAGGCAGCTAAAACCACGGGGCACAGCTAGTCGAGAATAAACTGTCAGTTTGACTTGATCCAGTTCTGTGATTGTAAACCAATGTGATTGATTTTAGCTTTGAAGTTTAGATTGGAGTGGTTTCTTTTTAGATAAGACTTTACTTTTTGAGTGTTTTCCTTTTCTTGTGTTGTTGTTTACTCTTTCTTCAGTCTGTTTGACTGTTCTTGTACAATCTGTAATTGTACAGTTTGCGGTCGGTCTAAGCTAAGTGAAGAAAAAGAGATCTTTTGCCTTTTTCTGGTAACGAAACGTTCCCTGGTTACAAATCAAATACATTTACTTTATTATTGCGCTAAGATCTAGGGAAACAAATAAAAAAGCAAGTGAAATTCTACTCTTTCAAATAAATTAATGAACTGTATAATAACTTTTGCTCATTAGGAATACAGTTGTTATTAATTTATAAGATGCACGGCAAACTAATTGCAGAAACTTTCAACCTCATTAGACTTTGTATCCAGTTTGATTAACTTCGATGTTTGCTTCTCATTTTTCATACAGATAATTTTCTCTTTAGTTACTTATAAAATTCTGCAAGAATTCAATATATTATTAGTTTCACTACGTTATAAATATTATAGGTGAAATATACCCTTAACGAAGCCCAAAGGTACTTGTTCTCCCCGTCATTGCGATCACCTTCTAGTTACGAAGATATTGGGAGTCAAAGTTCTAACTTTTTCACAAGTTTTTATGTTATAACTTTACTTTAAATACCTCCATAATCCCCGTTCTATTCAATGCATCCTATTAGCACACTGTTTTGAGTGCGTTCCGTTGAGTCCTACAGTAACCCGAGAATTATCACACACAAAAAAAAAAATTGTTCGTTTTGCGTAGAGTTACTTGGTTTGATGTACAAAATGGGCTTGGTTGACGACTCCACGTTTTATAATCAGTTCACCGCGTAATACGTCTACATCTAAAACACATAAGATAGATAGTAAGTTAGATAGAATACTTTATATTCATAATGTTACAGATATAAAAGTAGTACATAGGGTGACACAATGTGTGGACTTTTCGATAAAAGCGATCTTAAAGTCAGCCTTTAGATAGTTTACAGGGGGAAGGAGAGACAACATTGTGTTTCTGGGTATGTGGTGAACCATTAAAACAACACAATATTTTAAACTTTGAAAATGGTTGTAGGTACGAACTTATTTTTAAACTGGAAGTCGGAAGGGCGAAGTTGCCAAGTGTCACCCAATCGGGCACCGCTTGACATCTGTTGGCTGATATATTTCCTGGCAAACGACTTATTGTGAGATACACGGGTTGCAGGTTTAGTTAGTTATTATAAAATAATGTGCTGATATTCGTTTTGACAATTGGCGCTTTACTAAAACGTACAAAAGCTTTCTGGTTGTTGTTGTTAAACAATAATTCTGTCCCTCTGTCTGTTATCTTTTCAGACCTTAAGGTATACCATTAAATATGATAATACCGGTAATATGCTCCCTTGGGATAATTTCCATTTCCAACCAACAAGCGGGTGAAGCCGCGGGAAAAAACTGGTTTATTATAAATCACGTACCGACTAGGTATTTAGTCAGAGATCAAAACTACATTTTCAATCACAAAATGGAAACCAATAAAAAGATAAATGCAAACGAAAATTAAAAAGAAAACGGTGTATTCCCTCCCTTTTCAACCTGTATCTCTAACCTGCGAGGGTTACTCAACCTCTTACTGTAACAACAAACCTCTGGAGCCCTAATCCCGTCGTTATTCGGACATTACCCAGCCAGCCAGCACCGACGTCGGCCGGTGAAATAACAATGATATAATGTTAGAATCAGTTGTGAAGGTTTCAGGAGAAATCTTTACGAGATGCGAGGGAGTTATCTAAGTATTGGTATGTTTTTTTAATTGGGATTATTCAACAGTATGAACCCCAGAAATGTATGTATACCAGAATTGAAGAATTGGAAGTCCACAGCACGGAAGTGTGACTACCAGTCTCATCAAGTCTTTCTATCTTATTACCCAGTAACTGGATTGTGGAGGTCAGATCTGTAGACACTACTGATATTCAGTTGAATCCAGTTGGACTGGTTGGTGGACCAATAGGTTAGGCGGAAGATGAATTGTTTTGGATATCACTCAAGAAGAGACAATTATCATCTGTTTATAGTTTTAAATGCAACGTGTTATTTATCTAAACTCCAATGGAATAAGATTTTTATTCGGAATATTGAAACTCCATTTAGGGAAAAACGATATTAATAATAACTTATTTCTTTTCAAAACACTTTATCTCCTAAAAGTTGTTATTTATCGGACTTGTTGGCGCCGTCCTCTTTTCACTGACCGACCTCTAGGGAGGACCCCAATGGGTATAGTTTTGAGACTAGGACAGCAGAAATATAAAGGAGTTTTTATGTCCACACAATTTTTAACCTAAATGTTTAGTCTACTGGAGTATCTTGAAATACTGAAACTCAGTTCAACCCTATGTCTTGAAATTAACAGGTCAACGACCCCATAATGTCTCAACCACCTTTTTTTTCGGATGGGAAATCATCAAATGACTCCTCCCGCTCTGGGCGGAGCGGAAGGGAGTGTCAGACTTTTACTGACTATCCATGTTCCTTCTTGGCCCTCTGCTTCTTCAGCATATTTGGTGACGAAGAACAGCATAATTATGTGTTTTCCGGTAACTTCTTACATCGTCATCATCTGCCTAGTCTTTTCCCAACTATGTTGGGGTCGGCTTCCAGTCGAACCGGATGCAGCTGAATAACAGTTATTTACATGGAACAATTGCCTGTCTGACCTCCACAGCCCAGTTACTCGGTAACCCGAATTCCTTTGAAAAGACTAGTTTTGTCAGACTCTTGGGTTTATGATTACCCGTAACGATTGTCAAGTCTTTTACATAGAGCAAGTGCCTATCTGACCTCCACAACTCAGATAGGAAAGTAGTACCCTTCCCTTGGTAAGGCGAAAACTTCTAATACAAATTTGGCTTCACGAAAATATGCGTTTATTATGTGGAAAAACT
The DNA here is from genome assembly GCA_963853795.1 of Xestia rhomboidea. NCBI lineage: Eukaryota > Metazoa > Arthropoda > Insecta > Lepidoptera > Noctuidae > Xestia > Xestia rhomboidea. The sequence goes on along the minus strand of OY970776.1, from coordinate 4,092,804 downwards.
AAATCTCCTACGCGTTTCGATTGAATTGAAAGAGGTAATCTGCGGAGCGAATATGTGAAAGGAAACGTATTTCACAAGCAGTCAGGTGGAAAGATATGTAAACATTCAAGTATTCAATTTCAGTAAATTGACATGGAACTTCACAAAAAGCAAAATCTAAAATATACCTTCGTAATTTTTGGAGGAGTGAAAAAATGTTTTTACTGAAATTAAGCTTAAGTTCCAAAGCTCACTTTCGGAGAAAACTTAAGCCCGAAATTTTACTACCTTAACTCCTAGTATGGTATTATTATTGAACATTTTGTGATTATGAATTTAGTTTTTCGTTCGTGTTACATGTTTTCGAAAAGACTTGTCGAAAAGAAGTATCACAATTTGTATATGCATTTCTGGTGAAGACCATATGTTTGACAAAACAATTGAAGTAATTTACACTCACAGAGCCTATTTGTTACCTATTTGTTGCCTATGCATCGTTGAGTACATTCCTAATCGACGTTATAGGTTATAGGCACCTAATTTGTGTGATGTAACATCAAAACAGATCCTTTTTTGATATTGTTCCAATTCCTGTGATTACTGGCATTTATACAATTCGAATTAACAGAATGTTTATGATCGGGTCTTTATTTACACACATAACATAATATCACGCCTGTGATACCCAAAGGGTTAAGCAGAGGTATTTACATTCTGTAAATAGCATGATATTATGTGTGCGTACAAATATACGATTTTCCACTTCAAAGAACTGGATATAACATATCATTCATTCCGTACATTTAAAATACCTCATAACACGTAAATGTAAAAATCTGTTAATAGATTGTGCCCCAATCAATATATTGATGATCTATTTACAGAGCAGCATCACAAGGAAGTTAATTGGTTGTTCGTTATGTTGATGTACCAGGACACGACATGATAGTAGGAGGTATTATTACTATAAGTGTTTATGCGACGTCAGGACCAACTGTGCACTTGGACCTCCCAAGTAGACAGTTAGGTTTTCAAATGATGGCATTATATTCTGCTTTTTAGAGATATACATAGAGGTTACCTTAATTTTAGTTTCGAAAAAAAAAAACAGTGTGCAAATGGAAACACGAGCCAGACATTGGAAATCCATTTTCCCGACTTCTATAGGGTGGCTGAGACACAAGATTATTTAATACAAAACTTTAGTAGGCACTTTAAGAAGAATGTTTGCTTCTATCGAAAACTATTGGTCCTTCGAGTCCATTTACGAGCGGACGTTCAAGAGCAAGAATTTATCAAGTATACTAGGACAACATGAAAGGATAAGCTATGTTCAGTTCGATAAAATATATGATATGATAGTGCGTTCCGAAAGTTCTTTCAAAAACTTGAGAAGTAGAATTGAATTTAATTATAACCTACTACGTAGTTTTTGAAACTACATAATTATGCCTTGGTCAAATACCTTTATAAATCTAGGTACACACAAACTACACAATTACGAGTATCTATACATATAATAAAATCGTTGAGACCAAAAAATCTGTTCATTGAAGATTAAAAAAAAAAACCAGCCAGGGTGACTTGAAATAAGTAACTGAACATATTAAAACCATTTAAAAATTTTTTGTTTGTTTGTTTGTTTGTTTGACCGCGCATCACGTAAAAACTGCAGAACCGATTTTGTTGAAATGTTCACAAATCTGTTTAAATACATTCAGAATAACATATAGGCTATAGAAATTTTGGATTTTTTTGGAAAAAGGGGGTGAAAAGGGGGGGTAAAGTTAGTATGAAAAAAAAAAATTAGATTGTTCTAGAATCATGAAACTCAGAATAAATACTTATTAATAAAAATAAAGAAATACCTGTCTTAGCATTTTTTTAAAATCTCACCCAGAGGCGCAAAAAAGAGGGTTTTGTGTTTAAAATTAATAAACTTCAAACACCTACACAATCAAAACCAATGAAGTGTAACCTTTTAAAGTTGCTACATATACTCCATATCTAATACAGGTAAATATAATTTCTCAGTTTTCATGAAATTTGATTTTTGAGGTGAATACGCACAAAATAGCGGAACTCAAGAAAATCAGCTTTCCTCGGTTTAAGTAGTTGGTACGAAATGTTTGTGCGCGCATCACGTCAAAATTACTGCATAGGCTTCTTCAATATTTAAACTATATATTATCACGCTACTTCCTTAAGGGGGTAGGCAATTTTGCATTATTTCCGTATACTTCAATTGTTTGACGTTTCAGTCATGACGTAAGTACATGAGAACGGCTATTTGTGGCTTATGTCAACGAAGTAAATAGCCTTGCAGTTTCATGACCGCTCTGTAAACTACGGGGTTGCAGGTTCAAACCCTCCAACATTATTTTCACTTTTTGTGATTTGTTTATTTTTTTTTTTGATGCTGTGTGATTTCCTATATTTCATTTTGTATAAGTTGTGTGCATTTCTTATTTTTTTCGTGAAATATTTTTCCAAAAAGTAATAGAGTAGTACATAAGGAAGAAGAATACAATCATGCTACCCCCAAATAAATTGGGATAAGGGCAGGAGTATGATGATGAGGATGATTTCTCCAAAAAGAAGTATAGCGAACACCAGAAGCCTGATAAATCCACGTGTTCTTGCCGTGCAAGAACTGTGCTATGCTATTCGCAATAATCAATAATCCATACGCAGTTTACGTAGATTATATTTACAGCTAAATTGTTATTGGCCTCATATCGTGTTTTCGGGCGGGAGGAGACGCCCGGGTTCTTCCATTGTGAGGATCGACCGGAGGCCACGGTGGAGCACACTGTGGAGGTGTGCCCCACTTGGGCGGAGCACCGCCGTGTCCTCGAAGCGGCGATCGGCGGCGGCGACCTCTCTCTCCCAGCCCTGGTTCAATACATGGTCCGGAGCGAGACGGAATGGGATGCCATCACCTCCTTCTGCGAAGCAGTCATGCTAGCGAAGGAGGTGGCGGAACGTGAGAGGGAGAGATCCTCACGTCCCGGCCACAGCGGGAGACACCCCGGGCGTCGGGAGCCACGTATTGGCCCCCGGCCACCGTAGGCGCGGGCCTGTGGACGAGGAGCTATGGGCTAGCTCGCCGTCCGTCCGTCTCATGACGACAGGCCGTGTCGACGGCGCGTTCGTGTTCTACGCGCGCCTCAAAGAGAGTCAGCAAGAAAGAAGTGGTCCGCAAGGGCCGATGCCTACCGGGGCTGCGGGACTATCCGAAAGAGATACCGTGGCCCCGGAACACAAAGGGCGATGAAGGAACAAGGATGGGTTTTAGTCAGTAAAAGTCTGACACTTCCTCCTGCTCCGGGAGGAGTCATTTGATGATTTCCCATCCGAAAAAAAAAGCTATATCGTGTTTGGGCTCATTCAGGCACCTTGATGAGAACTTTCGACCTAGCTGGAGTATGACTGTCATCGAGTGTCTAAGGATGAAAACCTGAGGCTGTCGAGGGAAGCCCCAAATTGGAAAAACATAGTACAATATTTTAACGATGATTGCATATAATTCCGAGAAATTAAATTGTTACCTACTTGAATCTATACTTATTATTATAAAGGAGAAAAGTTTGTTTGTTTGGTTGGTTGAACGCGCTAATTGTAGGAACTACTGATTCCAGTTAAAAACATCTTTTAGTGTTGGATAGCCCATTTATCGAGGAAGGCTATACGTTATATAACATCACGCTACAATCAATAGGAGCGGACCATCAATGAAAATTGTTGCAAATACAGCGAAAAATTATTGCTTTTGAGAGCTTCCTTTCCGTGCGCTGCGTAAACGGTTAAAGTTACTCAACAATCATACATGTATGACGGGATTGTTCCTCTTAAAAAGTCCGCTAAAGCATATTATCTGCATTTCTTTTAGGTTGACTCACACTCTCTCTAAGCCTCTCTCTCTCTTACGTAACGCAGACGAAGTTGCGCGGGTCAGCTAGTGTTATATAAACGGCCAAAGTTCCTATGAGTTGCGAAACTCAGTAATATCAACGTCCAGTGTTTCCTTGGCCATTAACCACGCTATCGTCCTTCCTAAAGGCCTCGAAATTAACTATTAACCTCATTTCTATCTAAGTATCGTCAGTACTACAAACTTAATATTGATGTTTTCAACTTTTCAGAAACCTCAACTTGATTGTAACTGATTTTCTCAGAACAACAACAAAATGGATACAAAGCGATCAAAGTTATAACAAGTCATTGGCACAATTTTACCTAACTAATGTCTAGGTTATATAAGTTACATTTTAAATGAGATATTAATCATTTTCGATCTTAACTGGCACAAACTATAGATCGATTTAACGCCCTCGAAACCCCTTTTTTTTTTTTTTTTAGGATGGGAAATCATCAAATGACTTCTCCCGCTCTGGATGGAGCAGGAGGAAGTGTCAGACTTTTACTGACTAAAACCCATCCATGTTCCTTCCTCGCCCTTTGTGTTCCGGGGCCACGGTAGCTCTTTCGAATAGTCCCGCAGCCCCGGCAGGCTTCGGTCCTTGCGGACCCCTTCCCTATTGCTGACTCTCTTTGAGGCGCGCGTGGAACACGAACGCGCCGTCGACACGGCCTGTCGTCATGAGACGGACGGACGGCGAGCTAGCCCTCGAAACCCCTGCATACTAAATTTCATGAAAATCGTTGGAGCCGTTTCCGAGATTCAGATTATATATATACAAGAATTGCTCGTTTAAAGGTATTAGATATGTAAGCATCTTATTTAATAAACCTCTTCTTAGTGAATACCACAGAGTAGGTACATAGGTATACACAATGTAAGTGGTCCAGTGGCTCTAGGTACCTATATACTGTAAGTACGTAGAATATTCGTTGTCCAATAATAAAGACGAACAATAATATGGATGAAGGGTGGTGCAGAAGTAAGTATCTACCCACATGAATCTTTACCGTTTTGTCCTTCGTGAACTGCCCCCTCATTGGGGAAAATTTAAAGGAAAAGAACCGTTAAGGTCACTACATTTTGGGGCAGTGAACATACCGTTACAGTTTATTGACCCGAAGAAGAACAAAGAGAAAGGTGTAAACTTTAGAAAGAAGATTGTTTACGACATTTTTTGAAGGTCAGGTGCCCGATTTATCTCGTGGAGACCAACCCTGAATTGGACTTCTTTGCTGATGAATTGAAGACGATAATGTTGGAATGTTTGTGGTTCTGCGAGAAGACCGAGTAAAAGGATTAGGTATTTAATTTAGTGTTAATGGTTTTCGATACTGTACTAAATAAATAATAATAAATCTCACATCTACTTAAATGTTTGGTGTCATTATATCTTCCTGCATGTAAAGGAGCAGGTACCAGGCAAGTCAATTTGTAAAACCGATTTCATAAATTCTCTTCTATCTAAAAAAGATATGAGCATGTCTACCCAGTAGATCGATCTTTCAGGTCAAGTCATAATGGGTGACCGCGGTTAGCAATTAGAACCACTCCGTCCCTCGAGCACCACGTTAAGCTGTCACTCCCATCTGTCAGATACTGAGATTGTTTTATGAAATTCGAAAGCCTTTGCATATTTGACTGTGACTTTGTGATCTATTATTTCTTTTTGACGTGATAACGTCTTTAAAATCGTTTTAGTCGGGTGACATGTTCAGAAACTTGTGTCACACCAAAACCTCACGAGCGCGATCGCAGGTATAACGAGAGAGAGACGGACCGATCTCCCGTCTCATCTCGAGCGCTGCCAGTCATTCCGTGAAACTTGTCACGCGGAATCCTCACGAGCGGAGGCTGGCATAGCGTTCGAGTGAGTGGACCGATCTTCCGTCTCTCTCACTCTAATATCACCAATAAGACGTTATCACGTAAACATCTCGATCGTAAACCTACTTTACAAACAACCAATTTTTTGTAAACGGTCGGTTTACGTTAGATGGTATTCGGTTGTAATGGGTAAAACTGGAGACAAAGAAGTAAAAGATATATCAAGACAATCTAGGTATACTTCGGGCCAATTGGGGTATCAACGACCCGTCCCAAATACAAAGTCAGTGTGGAGCCCCTCTGCAGGGTATGCCCCAAGTCCTGTCTTGTCCATTCTGCACAACCACCTGCACGTTCCAGGACTTATACAAAGACAACAAAAGAGCTGTGCTTGTGACTATATACTGGTCGATTTGAGTACAAAGACGCGCAAAGAAGGTCTACTTATTTGGGTATTAGCTATTTTAAGATTGTTGGCACAGAATAACTAATCTGCTTTAGACAAATATGATATTCCAAAGCTTACATAATTGAGCAGTTTGCCCTAACTTATTTTTGTTGAAACTGTTTTCTTTTAATGTTAGTCGTATCACCTTGAAATAAACAAACATTTTTTTTTTACCTGCAAGTAAAAATAACATAATTTAGAGACAACAATTTAAATAAACCATTGCCATATCCTTAGTGAACCTAACCGCTTGTAAAGTCTACAGTTCTCCTATAGGTACATAGCATAGGGGTTCCTGTTGTTCGTACAACCCAATTCACAACGTAAATGATTGTACAAGCACAAACATGGAAACTTGAAACAAATATAGAGCAAGTCTGGGCCAAGTCGAGGCAGCTTGAACAAGCTAATTTTACATCGGATCGATCCGATCGAACCTATTCCCTTGGACCACTTTCTATATTTAGTTAAATACTATCTGAGTTAGCACGTGTATTTTCTAAGGTTAAGTTTCTATTTCCAAAACTTATGTGCTCTACATTGGTACTCGTACTTAATATTACATGTAACTTGGTAATCATACTACAGAGCCGAAGGAACACCGACGGTTACCACATAGAAATTTTTCATCGGGCGATGAAAAACAATAAAAGCTTGTAAAAAGCCATAAATTATGACCGTGTATGTAACAGCTGGTTTAAAAGAAATGCTGGTGAAGAGCGGGACCAATCTACTAAAGAAAATTACATAAGGATCCAAATGAGCGGGATCAGTTGACTAAAGAGCCAAAATTTCTATGTGTCCGAACTAGATTGATTGAAGAAGAAAAACAAGTGACGTTTTATTACAGGAAAACATTAAGTAAGTTCTACGAGTAGTTAGCCGGACAGACAATATTCAAGTAAGAACAATGAATAGGGTGGGGAGACAATTTTGGAAAATATTGCCTCATAAAGATAGTCGCCCCTGATCAGCTGCAACAAACACGACTTTTATTAGCAACCGTTACTGGCAAGGGGACGTAGGGCTGTCAAAATGGAGAAAAGAAAATAGTTTTTTTTTTAATGCATTTCTTTACATCGAAGAAGTTGTTTTAGACTTTCACGGTTTTTCACTACACTTAAAGTACTTACGGGATGATATCCGTGATTTTGTTTTTGGTCGATGAAAGAGGGTAGACAGATTTGTCTGCTCATAATAAATAATTTTCGTCCCACCCGCATACCTCTTCAGTATTCCCGCGATCATGATGCTTGCAACAGCGTCGAAATATCGGGAGCTCATCGACCAAAAACAAAATCACGGATATCATCTGTGTTTTACTTTACTTTTTTCGCTACTTAATAGTAACAGTAGCAGCTTGTCAGGCAAAAGTTAATTCTTATTTTACAGGTGTCACAAAAAATAGGTGACTTTAGATATATTTTACGCGCAACAAAATCACAGAAATCACTTACCTTCAGAGTATTATGAATGAATTGCATAAAACATAAGTTATCCATCGGCACACTAGTTTAAAAACAAATTAATTATACCGAAGAGACACTCCAAACCCATTAACTCCCAAGTACCAGGAACATAGGAGTGAATAGGAGTATACTACGGAAACATTTATATCTGATATGACAAAGCGAACGGTCGACAACAGCTGCGAGCACACGCTTGAGTTTCTCACAATAAATTCCATGCGAGGAATTATATGCAAAAGGTTTTGACAGTTTGAACTTTATAGTACTGTATGAAAGAGGAATGCTTTCTTGTTTTCTGAGTGTCTAGTCAAAGTGTCATTCTATAAGAAATAACGGTCATACAAAATTAAAATAAGCTAATAGTACAAACAGTTTATAAAAACAAGCTTTTTATAGCTGCTGCAGCTATTATATGTGTGACGCAATTTGTTTGTATTCTTTTCAACAAACCCTTTTAATTGATACCCATATCATGGGGGTGCATAAACATAGCTAGTTCGCTATCTTTGGGAGTCCGCCATATTCGATTTAGAATTACGTTACTTAGCTAACCTTGAGATACCATTGTGTTACTACAATTAAAAAACAATAATTTATCCCACGCTCGTTAAATCTTTGTTGTGCCGTAGTGTAGTGATTTAATTTTGGTAAATTAAATCATTATTATTTTCCTTCAAACGAAATAAGTATTTCCTTTTTGCAAATCGCGACAGTCTTTGATGGCCCTATTACTTAGCTGAAAGGCGACGATGCGAATAAAAGAAAACTTTCCCGCCAAAAATGGGGAAAACGACATTTGTTACAGGCGCTACATTTGCTCCGTTGCAAACTGTACATCCCAAAAACATGTAAATGGACAGGGCGCAGAAAACCACTTGAAGCTTACGCTACGGAACAAGTAACAGCTTATTTACACTATTTAGTTACAAACATTTGTCACATTTCAACAACATGTTTTGAACAAGTATTATATTTTGCCATCTTGTAAGAGACTTGTCTAAAGCATGTCTTGAATCAAACATGTAGTGACGTTGTTACACACACATGCACTGTTCTTAATTTTTTTTGGCTAGTTTTATAGAACTTGTTTTAGGTGTTAACCATAAATGAAAATAGAGGATATAACATATAGAATACATGTTTTATACTATCATTTTTATGTCATTATCACATGCGAAGGTTGGCAAACAAGTAGGAGTCCCACTTGCCGGTAAGCTGTTACTGTCGTCGCCTCTGAAAACCTGGAATATATTCTATATTACATAACAGGACTGTTGCTACCCCAGAGACCAAGTTAAAATGTCCCACGTGCCAGTAATTATACCGGCACCCAAACCCTTCAAATGAGAACACAGCAGCCCTGCTTAGCGGTAGCACTACGCCGGACGTGACAAGCTAACTTAATGCCGTGTTTAGTTGAACGTATATGCAGTTAGAAGTTTTCCTTAGTCAGTTATAACTAATTGTAAACATGAGCTATACTAGTAGGGGAATGCATCGTCTAGTAATTGGTGTTTCACGTAACATAATTACCTCGCATTTACATGTAGACTATTATACAAGTTTTGATACTTGTTTTCGACGAGTCTTGTGAAATACTTGTGAAAATTCTTGTGGATACAACATGAATTAACCTTTTTGATAAGTTTGAATACTAGTATTTGCTAAATTGTTTACATTCATGTTTAAAACTTGGTGTAAACGCAGGGTTAAAATTATTTACCTAGATTTTATGAAAAATCTTTTCAACTCTACGGCTGATGAAAACAAGGCCTTAGAATAACAAGCTCCTCAGCACCTCTAAAACATAAAAAATCTGGTATGTGTCGTTCATTTGGTATACAAGTAATAGGTAGGCCACATCATGTAAAGCTAAAATGTCATACTCTTGGGGTCAAGAGAGAGTTATTTATTTAAGTACTTCTATGACCTTTATAATGTCAAAAAGAGACCCTCTTATTTTCTCAAGAAAACTGCTTTATTATAAACTAGCTGGTGCCCGCGGCTTCGTCCGCCCGCAAATTATATACTAAAACCTTCCTCTTGAATCACTTTATCTATTAAAAAAACCGGATCAAAATCCGTTGCGTAGTTTTAAAGATCTAAGCAAACATGTTAGGCGTTGTTTTATAAATGTAGTGTATGACACTCATGCTTCGCAGAACAAGGTACCATCATGGAGGTAGCACTTCTGCGAAATACCGTAATTGTCAATTAAACGAAAAGTGAAAAAAAAAAATCACTCAATGCCAGAGGATTCCAAGAGTTTATTAAACAGTATATTCGATTTGCCATAAGAAAAGTGTGTAGGTAATACCGAATCAGTTTGCTCCACTCAATAGTTGCACAAAAGCACATCCAGCCATCCATTCACTCTTTACTCCGTAGTTTCTGCGAAGTGGTAAGCCTGATGGACGGCGACCTTATGTCCGAGCGATGTATGAGGTGTAAGCGCCCTGTAGAACCGGGACCGTTCTGCTAAATGGATGAACTGTGTTGGTCGGAGATTATACTGATTAATAGATTTGTTAGCTGTCGGTGGGCTGTTTAAGGAGGAAAAGTTATTGTTTACAAGCTGGGTTGGTGGTGATTGAATGATATACTCAAATAACTAATAAATTATAGAAGTTTATTAAAATTTGGATTCTTTCAAGAAAATAATAATAAGTTATGATAAGATTATTTATATATTTGTCCAATGATTATAGATCGGTCTTATTTACATTTACCAATAACAAAAATACATGAACAGTTAAACAAAATTTGTTCCAAAACTTGAGTTATCTAATGCCTTCTTACAGTTCTAACATTCTCGAGTAAGGAACTCGAATCCAAGCCGTTATTCGTACACGCAGTAATTACCGACCGCCTGATTTATTAGCGCTGAAGACTTTTCATTATTACTTACAATGTCTTACAGAAGACAACTGGGTTGTTTATTATGTAGATTTAAATCAAAAGCAATATTACGTCAACTACATGCTATTTCCTTTAATAAGGATTCTTACCTACTAGCTCGCATAGGTAACTCTCCATATAAGTGAAATGACGTATTCCTGCTTTTACTAACACGCACGGTCTGCAATTTGTTGATGTAGTCTTTTGGAATTATTTTACAGCTAATTACCTTAGTCAGGCTAGTTGTAGGTACCTAATATGAAACTTAAGTAGAAACTTGATATCTCCAAACAGTCTTCATGCACTAAATATAAAAAAAAAACTAAGACATTTCCAGCAAAACATAAAGTTTCGTTTATAATATTTATTCAATAGGCGAGACGACAAAAAGAACTAATTAACATTTAGATTATCAAAAAATATTTGAGCCGTGTTTTTTTTTACGTACCTAAACTAAAATTGACGAAGATACGACGCTTTTAAAATTCTTAATACGTCACGCCATGGTATAACTTTTAGCTAGTTCTGACGTCACGAGCCCCCACTCCCGAGTTTTGATGCGTTTTATCTTTGTCAATATTCATTGATTTACAAAAACAAAAAATACGTGTCCATTAATTTCCAATACTCTAACTGACGGACTAAATAGATTTGCAACTTTTTGATACTGTCGTCATGCCTATTGGCAGTTTATTTCTTCTCAATGGTGAAAGCTCGGAATAATTATATAAAGATAAATCAAATCAGTACCTATCAATGTAGAAAGTAAAAATATTATCATGAACATTAAATTATTTGAAGTAAATCCTATCTATGTACCTAATTTTTCATTCGTTTAACAGTAAGTTATCGCACTTTATGAAATACGCTTTGAAAGAGACTTAAAATAAATAATGATCATTTTGTAAAAACATTGATAAGCTTCCCCGTAACATCTGATATCGTTCTTTTCCATAGGATAGTTTTACTTTCGTACTGTTGGGGAAAGCAACTTTGCGCTTAACTCTGTTTTCAGCTTTTTTAGCCTGAAATAAGCTTCTGCATAGGTTTTGAGCATTCTGTATGTATTAAACAATATTTTTGAATATTTCACACAAAAAGGATCACGATAGATCGCTATTTGTTTACTTTCATGTCCAGAATTACAAATATTCTATTTATTTAGTAGAATATTTTCACAAGGAAAATATCAGACACGTTCCGATGTTTGGCTAACATTTTATCGGGTTTGTTGCTTAATGACATCATGCGAAATAAACAAAACAATATATTCTGTTATTTGCTGTTTTTATATGTAATTATATTTCCAGATTTATTCTTCGTTCCTCCCACTGAATTTCGGCCCACATAACAAGATCCTGGTTCGTCCCAAACAATATGCTTCCATCGTCCCAAAACATATTTTTGATTATTTTATTCCCGCTTCGTCCTATTCATTACATTCCTTCTACGGCCTTACTTTTTTGTACAATCAGCAAAGAAAGCTCACGATTATTATAAATTATTAAATAAAAAGTAAAAAAAATATTTAACATCAATAAACTATTTAAAACTACCCTCTAACCACTCCTCTCTGTCTTCTTCGCGAGACAAAATTTACTCGTATTATTTGACTTTTTAGTGTACTCTTTTGCGCGAACGGACTTTTGCGATAAAAAGAAGGAGAAAAAGACTTCTGTTACAATTGTTAGTTTTTATTTCAATGTTATTATTTTTTAAATATGTATGTGTAATTTGTGTAAGTATTATTGGAACTATTTGTTTTCTTAGTTATAAGTCTAGTTACTTTTTTTACTCATAGCAGGAAGGTTTATTTTTGTGCACATTGTTTTAGTATTTACGATAAGTTAGAAAGAAATAAATAATACATTAGTTTTTTTTGTAGACTGTACTTTTAATTCATTCAAGTAATTAAATTAGGACGAAGCAGGAATTAAAAGTGATGTGGGACGAACTAAGATTTTGTAGGAATGTGGGACAAAACTTCGGGACGAACGAAGAATAAACGGATGAATACGACATTTTTGTGAAATTATTATTGGAATACCATCAATAACTTATCGAAGCTGTACGAATAGCTTAACTTTTTTAAATGTAATTTTCTCATGAAAGCATGATTTTTATATCTGACTGAAATGTTTTATTTCATTCGCAGGTAATCTTACTGAACCCCACTTATATAATTAATACGGAAGTTTACTTTCATCTATATGAACAAAAAAAGATCTATTTAAACTCTCGCCTAAATCACACCTGTCAGAGCAGAGCACACATTATTAACCATGTGCTGCCCTCTCGCGGTATGAATAAATTACAACTTTAATATGTACGTGATTGCAGAATCCTGGCTTTTGTCATAAAATCCAATTAGTAGACTAAAACCATATACATATTTAAAACATCAAATATGAAAATAAAACATCAACCTGTACACATATATCTCATGTATAGGATGTCCCTTTTGAAGAGTATAGGAATTAATTTATCGAACTCTATAGAATTTTCCCAATAATGTGGTTTCCATTGTTAACAATGGACCAATTGTGCTGAATTTCATATTATCATTATGAATATCCGTTCTTGAGGATGATAAGGGTCCAGATTTCAGAGCCATTTATATGGATTTCAGGGAATGTAAATAAATTTCAATTAAGGTGACATCAAATAAAGGTGTTGGTATGCGAATGCAAAAGAAAACCATTGAGGTCTTTGGGTTGAAATCACGTTATGAATATAAACTATAATGATGATGATGCCATCTGGCCGATTTCGGCCACAGCGACTGTATTCTACAGCCATCTAGACACTCTATAAAGTGTTTTTGCATATCTTTGTCCCATATTTAAGGAATGAACACTTAACAGGAAAAAAACGATTAGCCATATATATCTATATCGGTTCGCTACCTCCTTGGTAACAAACTATTGTACTTTGTATTCCGACCTGATCATGTTACTAGGTATACAATTAGTATTCACGTGTCGTTTTCTTTTCCCCCTTCATATGTAACGCTTCGGGAAAAAGTGTATTGAATGTACTTGTAGAATAATTGAATACTTAAGGATAGAAAGAATAGCTATTTAGACTGTGGAATAGCAATTTGAACGTGTCTTCTTACCTAAGTTTTCTTAAGAAACTATGTATTTGGAAGTAATAGTTATGATTGTCTATAAACTCTCTTTATGGTATTGACAGGAGCTAGACTTTTTCGCTAGAGGTCATTCGCGAGTTCATGCACCTAAAATGAGTAGACCACCAAAACATTGTACTACGCCACAAACCAAGATTCGTAAAATGCCCTAGGCTGTCCATTTCAACCTTTGTCCTAGAAAGTTCGATGAAACCTAGAAACATTCGGCATTCAAAGACATCAGATAACTAGATTCAAAATCATCAAAGCTAGCTGAGGATCATTGGTTCATTCTACACAACAACTCCAAATTCAAAAACACCAGTTTTATTGAATTTCACCAAAAAGGTTGAGGTTCTCTCATAAAAGTCGCACATGTTTTCAATTCTACCTGGTCGTGCTAAACCCGTCCACAAAACCATTTAGATTACGTGTTCCTGAAAGGTTAATGCGATTAACCTGGGCGGCCAATAGCCTTGATCACTAATAGACATTTCTTTTAGCATACCTTTTTGGGTCACAAACGCTTCTTTTTAGTGTAGTAAATTGAAGACCTGGGAGACAAATGGCAGATTTTCCGCATTTTCTACGTATATTGCTCAGATTTTGGGTGGGATCTAGAGTTGATGGAATAATAGAATTTTGGACAAAAAAATAATGATAAAATAGATAAATAAACACCGGAATATTATCGAATGAGGAGAAATTGTAAAAAAAATATATAGACTTATACTTACTGCACTTTCCATATAAATGTTATATCACGTTATTCCAAAAGAAAATTCTATGTCTACATGTTTTGATAAATATTTTATACTAGTTACACTGCAACAATAACTTTTTTAATAAACCAAGACCGTTATTTTCGTTTCACTGAACCAAATAACTTCGTAGATAAAACGCTACATAAAAGAGATCGAGCTAAATTATATAAACAACAAAACAAGCCAAGCTAACTACGTCGGAATCATGTAAAAACCTGTAAACATGCCACTATGTATACACTTTCATTGCATCCTGTGCATCGCATTATAATCTCAAAATCTTACCACAGACGGCAAACGTACTACATTATTTTTTTTAGTTGCCATCAAGGCAGCATTAATTTTTTTAATTGGCAATTTTTATCACTGTCACATATTAAAAAAAACACGCGCGTAATTTTAGACGTTTATTTTTTTAATTTTTTTTTTGTTGACACTAGGGTTGGCACTTATTTGTTTTTGGCTGTAATTGTTTTGTTTGTTGGAGTTTTTATGTTGTTCGCGTTGTTTTCGTGTTGTTTTTGTGGGAGCGTGCGCGGTCGTGACGGAACAACCGCCCGTGTCGTCGCCGACGTTAGACTGAGTTGCGACCACCTATAAACTGTACAGACGAGCGCTGAAGTGATTTGTCTTTTGATGTTTTAATTGGCAACTGAGGTTTGTCAAGCATCGCATGAAGGTATTTGAAATTTTTGGCTTTGTGTTCAATGGGTTTCAATACCTTTAAGTTTTTTTGGAGTACCTTTAAGATGAAAGTTAAAAAAAACATCAAGTACGATTCTATTCTACAAAATATTTTCTATAGAGAAAAACAAATATTACCAAAATAACATCACTTCAAAGTTTTGTGTGAAAGAGACGGGTAAGTTGTGGTGCAGGAACAGAGAATAGAAACACAAAAGAAAACGATAGTAACTTTTATTTGTTACAATCGTAACCTTTTCTACGTCAATAGTTTTACGTAAATACGACCTTTTCGCTCCCATTGTATTGAGGTCTATGGCGTATATTAATATTTAATGCTTTAATATTGAATGTAGGTTATACTCCTTTTATCGAATAAGCAAAGTTTTAGACTACCTGTGGTCGGGTTCATTCTTTGTCTAGATAAAAGCAGTCTCCATGGAATGTAATCGACAATAATATATTGAGATGTCGCCTCCATAATGTTAATCCGAATTGTCCCGAGAAGTTCCGAAATTACACGAAGTCCCGACGATCCTTGGTGTTATGAATATTATCTTAGATACGTAGGAGGTTACATCGAAGGTCATAGTGACAGTTACTAAGGTACTTAACAGAGAGAAACTGAATGTGGTGTTTTTAGTTATGTTTATACATACATAATTAGCCTATAATGTTCCTAATTGTAGAGATACAGGCCGTTTCTCTATAAGAGGGGAATCCACAGCATGGGCCCTGTGCGGATTAGTAGATGTCGCATGTCCCCAAATTTTTGGTTCTAGAACATAGCCGATTTCTTTGCGATATTTTCCTTCACAAGAACAAAGGTAAATTAAATAACAGTAAGTAAATTGCCTACTTGGGTTTGAACCCACAACCTACAATACGTAAATCGGGCAAGTAAACATATTATTAAATGACTCTTTCTTCGAGGCACTATTTCGTCAACCCTAAAAAAAGAAATAAAAGAAAAAAACTGAAGTGCCAGCAATCAATAGACCACCGGTTTATTTCCCGTGAGCACCATAAAAGGCAATGGAATGGCCGGGAGACCCTCTTGTGTGTTGTATCAACAACCTTAGATTATTACGTGGTGACTATGTCAGCATTATCGCGTTATTGGAAGGGTTAAATTTAACAGGAGACATTTGGGGGTTATTTTTTTGATAATGTTATAGATGTTCTTATCCTACTTCCTACTAATATTATAAAATGTGAAAGTTTGTGAGGATGGATCGATAGATGGATGTTTGTTGCTCTTTTACGCAAAAACTGGTGACCGTATTTGGATGAAATTTGGCACACAGATAGTTTATAACCTTGATTAGCACATTGAATGCTTTTTATCCCGGTAGTACTATCCCGTGAGACAATTATCAAACTCCACGCGGGTGAAGCCGCGGGCATATGCTACGAGTAGTAAAAAGATAAAGATAAAGCCGGTCTCGAGTCAAGAACAAATACATTACAATACCAAATTCTACAAGGTATCTTTCCGATAAACAATTTATAAATCCCGATTGCCTTTTGATTATAACATAGTCTTAATATTGTTGACACAATTCCAATCGTAAATAACTAATACTTCTATCTCTATTCCTCTCGGGCGTGACCGTAATTCTCGAAACGCCTACGGGCTAACGTTTCTACCTCAGGTTTATTTGTTTGTTTATTATTAAATAACTTAGTTTGTTAGCAATCAGTGATATTTTGTTTGGGCACGTGCTTTGATTGCTAGATTTTTATTCTACCGTTCTTAAGAGCATGAAGTTTTGAGTTTGAGTTCCAGGTCGGGTGTTATTGAGTTTTTCCATCAGGAATTTTTCAGAAGCAGCCAATGAGTCTGTATTTGGGACCGGTTGATAATCTTACATGAGACTTATATACTATTGGCGAAATGTGGGTGTAAGTACTGTTAGGTACACGTCTGCTTAACCGTTCGGCGATTACAGGTGTCGTGTTATGTTATGTTTATTATCCATTACATAAAGAGGAGCCTGTCTCAGTAGAGGGTATATTATAGGCTGATTATTCTGTGCTTAGTAATAGCTAGGTGTATGATCGTGCACGCACACGATGACGTAAAGCAAAAATAAGTGAATAGGTGTATATGTAGTCGATTTCTGCCTATAGATTTTGGAACCCGAAGAAAAATGGATGCAAGTTTTTTTACTTCCTTGGTTTAAAAAATCTAAGTCTTCAAAATTTTGTACAAAAAGAGTTTTGACTGAGCTGTCAATAAAATATCTGTTTAAAGCTGCACTAATTTCAAGAAGAATGAAGTTTGTAAGTTTAGATTTAGGGTATAATCTTCGGAACTACTGATCTGATTAAAAAAATACTTTCACAAATGAGAAGCTATAGCCCCGAGTGTTTGGCTATCCGCGAAGTTGCATTTTTCTTACGTTTGTTTGCAATTTGCAGGTCAGTGTTCGGTTGTATGAAGTATGTTTACGCCGTTCCCGTGGGATAACTTTCGACTTCAAGGCGAATGAAGCCGCGGATGAAAGCTTGTGTTTTGTAAAGCAGCTTATAAATGGAAATATGATAAAATTATTAAGAATATATTTCAACAAATTACTCGAATTTATGTCCTTTGGTTTTGTCCCCAGATTTAAGTTTCGATAGGGTTGCAAATTAGGCACAATGCCTACCTATATCAGTAAGATAAATTCTCAATTTATAACCTGTAATTGGAATTTCCAGTCATGTAATAGTTTGGTCGTTACTTGTAACAAAGAGATTTTATCGTTTTCTATATGTAGTAGAAGATTTATGAATACCTTTTCTTCAGAACACTCAAAGAAAAAAAAAAGAATTGATGGTTGAAATAATAATGTCAATTGGTTGACCCAGTAGCTTAGTGTCTACTTGATATTTTGCCATAACGGTACAGATTTCAATCACCGCTCAGATTTTGTTGTCGAGTCTGGAGTCATGTGCTTTGTCTTCGAAGGTCTTATAGTGTCTACCACAACTTGTGTTTTATAATTTAACCTTTTCCAGGCAACTAGGCTGTAGACAGAGTTTGTGCAATGGACAAGTTATATAATAAAATGAACGAAAAAAAAAAACAAAATTTATAATTTGAAGCAGAATTTATCTGTTTCGAGTATGCGAAATTTTTCCTAGCCCTCAACTAATTGCTACCAGCTGTTATGGTACGATTACTTTGTAAAGTAGAACTTACCCAACTACATTCGATAGGACCAGTTTGTTAATGTCTTTTAAAGACTCTTGCTATCTCATGTATAATGCATTTTCAGCTAATCTATACCATGCTCTATCTACGAATTAGGCTTTTAGAAATACATAGATATAAAAATTGAAGAAAAAATAAAAAATAACTATAAAACGTCTCGTTAACGACTCAACTTTCTTTGTACAGCCCTGGTATAATTTTAAACACTGCGTTTGTAACCTACCTCAACAAAAACAATACATCATCGTTAAAAAATCTCAATTTTTCAACTGTCACACTTTTCCGCTCACCTGTACTGCAAATTGACAATGAAAGATAGAGGGTACACTCGTTAACAAAATTAATTGGCCTGATCAAATTGCTGATTGACTTCATGTGTCGGCAACCAAAGGTGATGTATCAGAGTTTATTTATTGACATGGTAAATTGATTTTTGTTACCTTGGTAGGAAAATGTAATTTAGTGTGTATCAGGTTCTGCACGTATTTTAAGAAGTGAAGATGTTCTTTTTTGCATGTAAAATTACTAAAAGAATCTTTGAGCACCTAATTGACATTGAAAGAGGTCAGTTACTGGTATGCATTTGAGAAAACTTTCGTGAAAGTGATTTGAAAAAAAGGCAAGATGGCGTCGTTAGTTTTGATTTTGGCCACGCGCCAAATTATCCTTGTACAACTATAAGAAAGATATTCACAGAAACAAAACAAACAACAACAAAAAATGGCTACACCCAATTCTTCGAAGCATTTCTATACGTCAGGGCTATCCAATTAAACCAGACCTCTTAACGCTCGCCAGTTTTTCAATGGCTTGGATTTCAAGGCTCCGTTACAAAAAGAAAGCTCACACAAAATCCTGAAAAATCTCAAGAGCCTACTCGTTTTTCGGGATTATTAAAGACGACACTTTCTCTCGTCCCTTGTGTTGTAAGCCCCCAATATCGGCGCCACTTCCCCTTCGCGTACTATATATTTATAACGTATACTTATGTATGTATTGTCGTTCCCACATGAGTATAAACATTGACTGCCCCGTTGGTCTAGTGATCGCGAGTACAGTCGTGATGAGCATGAGGCCTGGTTTCGATTCCCAGGTAGCGCAAAATGTTATTGGGTTTTTCTAACTTTAACATAACTGACAATATTTGGGATTCCACAATTCGTCTTCTGCCCTGGAGACACACATTACAGACATGATGTGGGTTTTAATTTATTAAGATATAACATCTTTATTAATTAAAACCCGTGTGATATTCTGATATATGACCTGCAAAGTCTCATTGAAATTCGTCCAATAGATCTTGCGTGAACGATTAACAAACAGAGTACGAGTATATTCATCCATCTTCGCTAAAAAACTTCCGTGTACTTTACACATGTATTAGATATATATAAGTATACATATATTTATCATTCCTATACATACATTACCAACGCAGCGTCACCCCTTATCTTATCAGGTAAGTCATAAACTGCGTTTGAGGAACAAGATCTGCTCGTAAATTCTGTGTCATGGAATTTGTCATGGATTTGCACCTTTATGTGTATTTATTGGCAAATATTAAAATGTACTTGGTTCGTCGCGTCGATGTGTCCTTGCGTTTTCCTTACGTTAAGTGGTCGGGATGACTGAAAGTTAAGTCATGTTATCAGGGTATATTTCAAATCTATGCTAGTTCAATCCATCATCATCACCATCCTATTAATGTTCCCACTGCTGGGACACAGGCCTCCTCTCTATGAGAGGGAATGGGCTATAATCCACGACGCGGACCCAGTGCGAATTGGTAGATGACACATGTCTTCGAATTTTTGGTTCTAGGACATGCCGGTTTCCTCATGATGTTTTCCTTCACTGTTTTGAGAGCGGTGGGGATGAAACAAATCACACAAAGTGATGCGCCTGTCTGGGTCCGAACCCACGACTTACTGTTCGTAAGTCGGGGCCGCCACCACTGGGTCACCGCTGCTCAATAGTTCAATCCGTTAACTTTATATTCAATTTTTTCCTCAAAAAAGATAATCCTTGAATCATAATGTAAATTCTTAAGGGTGCCACAGACATACATAGTTGAGTCAGGCTGATTTGGCCAAATCTAATTTCTGTATGTTTATACAATGCATCCTCAAAAGGAATGTCCTATTAGACCTACATCGTCTCAATTAATATCTAAATTATAAGGAAAACAATCGGATCAATATTAATATTACTCTGATATTACGATACCTCGATAAAGCTCTAATTGGAAATGCTTCAAAATCAATGACGTGACGTCCCTAAAGTTCCTGGTATCATTAACTCCAGTGGAAATGTTGTCAGCATCGGTACCATTTATACTAGGAATTTAGGAGTACTGGGTATTATGCTCCTTCTGCTGGAAATTCCAATATTCCGAATATTCTCTAGAGCGGAATTTGGTACGGGCAAAAACAGATCAAAATTAAGTTTTATTCAGAACACAAATTGTTTTGAAACTGTCCCTCCTCGTGCACACTAATAACCAAGTCCTGATACTTATTTTCGACAAGTTTTGTAAAATACTTGTCAAGACAATTTTAGCGTGTGAATCATGTTATTTCGACAAGTTTTGTATTCGATCGGTCTTAATCATCATCATCATCAATTCAGTTATAGGTGAAAACGATACATCGATGACAGCAGATTACTTTCATTTTTCTCCTTCTTCGTCGTCACACTCTTGGCAGGGTAGTCGTGGTCGTCACATCAGGGGTGGTGGCAAACTTCACTATCCATCGCAAAGTTTTCATTACCGACTCGTTTATTAAAATAATGTCCACTATTCTTTTAATTGAATTAAGGACACGTTGCATTCTTCACATAAAACTTAGATTTAAAAGTTAAGAAAGAAAACGCACATAAAAATGCTGGGTAACTCACTTGCTGAAGATCCATAAATTCAAGTAAGTTTGTACAAAGACACGTCTAATGCGTCATCATCAATCATGGTTGATCTTGGTATAGGCTGTAGTCTTTATGCGCCTAATAATATCAGTATCTAAGGCACAATTAATAATGTGGTGAAAATGCTTGACTTGAAAAGTTTCATCAACGTGAGTAGTCTATGGTAGGCAGTGTAGAAAGCCGATGGGAAATCCTTAAATTTGCTGACAGACAATCTACAGCTTAAACTACTGTGTCCAGAAGCTTGAAATCTTGCAATAAGTTCCTTAAGGAAACTAAAGAGATTAAGATTTTTGAAAAAGAATCCTAATTTTTTTCATTAATTCGTTCATTGTTTAACGACTCTAAAGGGGTTTATAAGGTATGGAAGCTTGTCATTTTTGCCGATGGACAATTTCACACAGCTTGCTATAACATTGTTATGATCGAATATAAACATCTACTATACGGTTTTTAAACAAAAAAAAAATATTTCGAGAATAAACTGATCAATTTTTGCACAAATCCGCACACTCCATATGAAAACTCATTGGTTTGAACCTGATATGCTCTTGACTCCACTCCCTGTAATTGAGTTTTCATTTGGTCGCCCAGCTGTGCGGCTATTCTAAATTCAATATTATTATTCGAATATGGAATGGGATGAGTTAGAAATAAGATTGGAACGGGGTATCTGGTGCAATTTAGATATTACACAATTATATTATTTTAGTATGCATTAATATGGTATGCCTGTAGAATCCCAGAAGAACGAAATATAAATATTTTCGGGCGGCAAAAAAGAATATTTGCAAAAATACTTCCGGGAGAAGCCGGCATACCTGAAATTATGCCGCGAAACAAAGAAAGAAGAAGAGAGAGAGAGAAGAGAAGAGAGAAATAGGCTGAGCCAATCTGAACATGAACCGTACAGGGCTTGCTTATCAGTACGAACCGAATGAAAACCAACTATTTCTAGTAATTGCTTCGGGTCGGTTTTGTTGTTTAACAGATACTGCCGAATCTAATGTGCCGGGATCCGAACAAATGCGTAGCACTTTAGCTAGTGATACTTTGATCAGACGCGGACGGCGCCACAACAAAATAATACACAAACAAAATACTAGACGACTGACAGACTATAAAAAGGTCTAAACATCCTACTGACCTCATTTCTTATTTACTAGAAACTCTATTGTATAGAAGTTTACTACCACAAAATTAATTACTTCCCAAAGTGCTACGGAGCTACGCTCTGCTACGCCGTAGCCACTAGCGTAGACATTGTGCTACGAGAAGAAAAGTTGCGTGTTGTTTAAAACAATATCACGCTTGTAATTTGCAAAGGGTAAGGCAGAGTACTAAAAGTCCCATATCATCAGTTACGTTTTAGTCTTATGTAATAAGGGGTAAGCCTAATGCCAATAATGGCTGCTACTGAAACATTGCTGATCAAATATCTTATAATACTTTGCCCGACTTAGAAATCAAACCTAGGACCTCATGCTCATCAGTAGCTCTTCCAATCACTATACCAACAAAGCAGGCACGAAACGAACACGAAAAAGTAAAATGTGTTACTGTTCAGGAAAACATTTCTTTCCAAGTGTTTTCGTAGAATATTTTTCACTAATCACATTACGTTTACATTGGCTGTGTTCCGCTTCAGGCATTTCTTACATATCTCTGGAGAAGCAATTTCCGTTTTCTTTTATTTGTTTTAAATTGAATTAGTTCATGTTTGAGCTTTCTTATTATGTTATGCTTTTATCATATCACAGCCGATTATTGTAAGCGAACCAAGTAATGGCCGTAATCGTTCTAAACTCTTTTTAATTTAATAAATTACGCAATACGCGCAATTAAGCTCATTTTTCTTTGTACGTAAAGAGTTTAAAATGTTGGTGTAGTGATCACAAGTGTCACTTCTGAGCCTGGGTTCGATTCCCAGTTCGGGCAGAGTTTAATTCACCTTTCCATAAGGATCGCCTAGTAGCAAACTGACGAAGTAAGGGTCTAATATGGTGTGGTGAAATAAAAACTGGAGTAGGTAGTCTACAGCTTACAGGCTTGCAGGAACCCTCGTTATCATCATCTGCCTAGTGTTTTCTCCACCTACACTGGCCTGCAAAACTAAGTATCACACTTTTAAAATTGCAATAACTTTTTAAGTACGTTTTTTTAACGTTTTTTTTTTTATTTTAAATCTCTAACTTCTTTAGTTTTGAAAAAATGAAATTTTAAAAGTGTAGTACTGCGTTTTGCAGGCCAGTGTATATTGCAGTCGGCTTCCAGTTTAATCAGAAACAGCAACCAGTACCATGGAGCGACTGCCCAGCCTACCCTGTACTGGGTATTACGATAACACAAAACAGGATTAATAGAACTAATGTACCGTAAATATAGCCTTACAACTAATATTATTGTACCAAACCACATTTATGAGATTTCCGCCGTACTTCGAACCGGCAAAGTTCTCGATAGCTCCGGAATAGTTTGGCTACCAACACTCAATCGGCAACTTTGCCTCTGTAACGAATTAGTTTGCCAAAGAATAATTAATTAGGTAATAAGGTTTGGTTTCAATTTGAGCTTAGCTATGAATGGATAACTTTGATTATGGTTATTAATCATATTTCAGTGGTGACCGAGTACTGGCCAAGGTTAGGCCAAAGAAATCAGGGCCGTCCTAAAGTTCGTTGGGTCAACGATATCGTCAACGCCACGGGAAACACCTGGATAAGGGCCGCACAGAACCGGGAAGTGTGGCGGGAAAAAGGGGAGGCCGATACCCAGCAGAGGGTGATTCCGGGCTGATATGGTGGTGATGGTGATATAATCAATCGTATTTCAGTGCTAGTTGAGCTTCTAGTGAAAAGCCTCGTCAGAGGAAGGTCAGATAAAATTCCTCGCAGGTCAGTGCATTTATTATTGCAAGCTTAATTTTGAGACATTTAAACGTTAACTCCAAGAAGATTATAAGAGAGACTAAACATTTTTGGGTTGTTGTACATGCCCGATTATAACACAAAATCATGATTAAGGCTAGTGAAATTTTGACGCTTACAATTGCCCCATTAATCTCGTCAAAGGACCGGTACGCATAACTTTTAGTTACGATCAATTCATCAGTTAAACGATTTGTAATTGAAAATGGAAATTGGGCAATAAATTGCTCAAGTTTATATTGTAGGTACAATCATTAATACCAGCTATTCTTACATAAACGAAATCTTTAATCAATCCTGAGATATTTGACTAGAATTTTAAGTAGCATTTTCGATAAAAACTACAAAAAGTATTTATGATAATGGCTAAATACCCGTATAATAAGTATTATCTAAGTTTCAAAATGAACCTTTCAGAACTTTAGAATCACTAGGATTTAGATCGATTCGTAAAATATTATACACTTTCAATTTCTTTGAACGAGTTTTTTAAACTTTGTGTAAGTGTATTTGAGTTTGTTTAAATGTGTGCTTCTTTTTCTTTATGTGTAACTTGAACTTGAAGTTTAACCGAGGTCTGTACCACTTTAAAGTTGAAGAGCATTTTTTTCGAATGACTTTATTTGATTATTTATTTATTGACTGTACTTGGATGACGTAAACACATTGACAAAGTCACAACGGTAAGCCAAGAAAATAGTAACAACAATTTTCTATTTTTAAACAAATTTGTAGCCAAACTTCACTTGACAACTTATTGATCACCATAACATACCAAAATAAATATTTTGAACTCATAAAACCTCTTTATTATTATAAATGTCAAAACCCCAGTCAGTTGATCCCGAGATTCTCAACCATCATTACAACACCTCTTGAATAGAAGTTACCTAATCAAGCTATTATTTGAATAACTTAATGACCCCTTGAAAGGGTGCCGAACGGCCAGATAATTAATTTTATGCATAACGGCAAGCCGGGCTTGATAAATCTCTGTTTTAAACCCTTTTTTGTGCAATTTTAACAGAGTTAGGTCAGAGTTGGGCAATCGTTGGGCGTATTTTACAGTTTGCTTGAGTTATTTTGGGGTTCAATTAAACTTAACGTATTAAGTGCCTTTTTCAATGAGATTTAAAGTGGTTTTCGGTACAACCAGACGTGACTGAAGTTCAGTATATATTTCAGAGGGTTATCCGTCCTCCGCATTCATCACCATCATTGTCAGCATTTTTCTACCTACTGAGGAGAATTGGCCCCCTTACTTACTTGCCTGGTCTGTGCGAGTCTTACCAACGATGTTCCCCAAGATCTTTATTGTAGGTCATCCATATCTGGTACCCGCACGCGCCACCTTCGCATTACTGTTAACAGTAACAACAGTTAACAGTAACAGTAATGCGAAGTAACCAACCATTAAGTACAGAAAAAAAAGAAATAATAATTAATCAAAATCAACAAACAATTGCTTTCTTTCAAGCTTAAATATATTTCTATTTTCCATAAAACATAAATATTTGGTACAAAATAAATACCAGACACTTTCAACGTGTTTATTTAGAACAAAAACAAGATAGAAACAAAAACTTTGTACACAGAAATAGGTTCCAATTTGAATGAAAGGATTCCACCATGGCGACTCCATTTAAATAAAGAAAACCTAGATGGGTTATAGGTTTTACGAGGGTCAATACTTTTTACTTCAGTAAAGTAAGATATAATTCTATTTTATGTATAGTCTAAGAAAATAGAAGGTTCGTACTTAGAATGGTGAGAGGCTTTTGCCACTTTAAGTACGCACCGCTTTGTTCACAGTTTACACAGTTTACAATTTTTGTCCTATTTTAAAGGGCTTTGAATATGTTTGTATGAAACCTGGCCTACCTTACTTCCGCCATTTTATCTTATTTTCAAAATAGCAGCCACGCATAAAAAATCCATTAATCAGTACAAAAGTATTGTATGAGACTAAAGCGTCTCGTTTTCAAGATATATTAGGGTAAACCCAGTAATGATAGTTTAAGAATAAATAAATAAATATTATAAGCTATCAAGGTTACAATGTTCGCCATCAGTTTAACTTTGGTAACTTCTAGTAAAGCCAAAAGCGAAGGCGAAGAAGTCTTGCGAATCAATTATACAAAAATTACTGTAGCTGTACCTACGTGTATAGTGTAGCTATCGTCACTATGACGTATATCGAACGGCCCGCAAGCGATTTGCGAGGTAGGTTATCGTCTTGACAGCTGCTTTTTCCCATGATCAAATTGCATGTCATTTATTTTTCAAAGAAGTTAATTTTCTCGCAATCTTTTTGCACCTTCTATGTTGTTCAACTATTAGGTAATAATAGGACTGACCACTTACTACATTGCAAGCAGAGAAGTTAAAATAAACACCGTTTTAATTTAAGTTGTCACGGTCTCTAACTAGACATACCTACCCTGTCACTTAATGTAATATAATAAAAAAAAAACGTTATCCCGGAACTGACAGTGTGGGTGAAGTTAAATAGCATTGGATTTGTGGCATCATTTTAATTCAACATAACAATACGCCTGTTATCCACAAATAATGTGTTGGGGTGTCAAGTCGAACTACAAAAACGTAGTCCCTGTTAGTTTAGTTCACCTAAAAAAAACCGTGGGTAAAAAAAACATAATAGTCTAAACTAGACATAAATACTAAAGAATTAAAAAAATGCCAGGATTATAATTACCTTTTGCATTATAAATTAAGACAACTAACATCCCAGTCCTAATTACGAACATATCTTCCACTTTATCTCCGTCGTAAATTTGCAAGCCTGGTATCTACGCACAGGGACATGTTCCATTCTGTTCACGTACGACATGTTCTCGTATGAGGACGAACATGGAGGTACTAGGGAGCCCTATTGCATTCTTTTGACAGCCGAATTTATTGTGTAGATATATTTTAGGCGAGTATGGTTTTTTGATAAGGCTGGAATAGCAACATGGAGATTGACACAAGAAAAGAGATTCCAATACCCAGCAGTGGGTGAATTCAGGCTGTGGATGATGATGATGGTTTTTGGCAGGGAGTACATACAGATCGTGATGGCCCAGAGGCCACGGCCTTTCAAGCACGAGGTTGTGTGTTTAAATCCGGGCAAGTACCAACTGTGTGTGACTTTTTCACTTTATATGAATATACTTTCTAAGTTCATCTTGGACTTCATTGACATGGGTGAAGGAAAACATCGTGAGGAAAGCCAACTAGTCTTGATCAAGCGTGGTGATCAATGCTCGTGCCTTCCCCGAACAAGAAGAGGCTTTCGCCCAGCAGTGGAACAGTTATAGGCTTGTATTATTATTTTTACACCGCCTTCTTACGGTGAGTATCCAGAAGGATTTAGATAAGTCACATTATATTATGAGCTATCATAAGGTCCTGTTGAACATCGTTTTAAAATAAAACAATCACAATTTGTCTCTAAGCACTCTGAAATAGAACGCAGGAACGGTGAAGGAAAATAAATAAATACATACTTATTATACATATAAACATCCATGACCCGGAAACAAATGTCCATGCTCATCACACAAACATTGGCTCCTACCGGGATTCGAACCCGGGACCCAAAGAACGTAAGGCAGCTTCAGTACCGCTGCGCCATTCGGGTCGAAAAATGTTATTTGAAGCGACTTCTTTCAGATAGACAGTTAACGCAGTACCCTTTGGTACGACGGACAAGACAGATACAAACCCTAATATTTCAAAACAACATTGAATGGGACATCTTAGATCCTATTTTAGTATCTTTAAAAAAGTTTACCTTTCAGTAATATCTTGTTCTCGATTTAAGAGCTCAGCAACTCGGCACAACCCATCTATACAACACTTGGGAAGTTATAAAATTATTTACGACAAGCATTCCGTTGAGCGACTCAATTTTTACGACATAATACTCATCACACTAAAATATAAACAAAATGGCTGCCGATATTGCCCATAATTGGATTTGTTTACTACTTGGATAATAATTGTACTCGATTTAATACTTAAATGGGTTTAAGGAATTAAACAAGAAACAATGATTTGAGTTTTATGTGTTGTATCCGTTTTAAAAGTACCATCCATTAAAAATCTTTTAAGAAAATGAAACACGGAACTGTAAATAAGATGAAGTGCATAGAACACTTTTCACGAAGATGTTAGCATTTTCGTAACGCGATTGCAGTCAATTTAATTGTTAACAAAACAAACGAAGAATCGTATCTGAAAAATGCTAAGCATGTATTGAGCGCTTAGTGGTTATCATCGATCGATTGCTGGAAGACCAGCAGCGACAGTTCTAATCAGTGTAGTTTGTGTCGGAATCCTTATTGAATGTGTCCGACATGCTTTTGGCTATTTTTTTGCAGGATAAGTACTGTTGAAAATAATAATCAAAAGTGATGTGAAGCGTGATATCCGCCAAGTTTCAAACCAGCCTAACGTTGGTGCTAATTTCTCTACACTCTTCAAACCACCAAACTAACGTAACATTCGTTAACCCTACAGCAGAAAACCATTCATCATTCATCCGTAAAAATCATCTATCATACAAAAAACTTAACAATCCTAAACACAACATTAACAAAAAACATCTTGAACTTAAAAAACAATCTTGAACACAGACTAATAACCCTCTTGAAACCAGCAAGACAGTGCAAAACAGACTATAAAGGCGCTCCTCCACCGCGGCACCGGGAGCATTCGTCGTCGTAATGTAATGTAACTATTCAGATTAGAGCACTAAATACATAAATGAGTGAGGAAACCTGTAATAACGGATTGTTTTTGTACAAAATTGCATCTTGGATTGTTACAGTAGTACTCAAAATCAAATCCTAGATTTTTCCACTACAGGTGATTGCTCTGGTGAGGGAGCGCCTTACCAAGTCTGCGACAGTACATGTTTGTAACAAAACAAGTGCACTTTATTATCTGTGTCTCTGTATGGCTCTCTGGAGATAATTATCAGCAGACGCTTAGACTGCACAATGTATGGCCATGAAGATCGCGGGAGCGACAGTAATATGGGAATGGGACTCGGTAGTTGAGTTAAGAAAAGAAAAGGTAATTATTTCAGTCGTAATGTGTGATTCAAGTTGCTTTAACACTGTCCTCTCGTTCTGCATAAGGCGGGAACACTAAATGACGATAAGACGACAATCGCTGTTTAAGCGTTTCGTATTTCTACAACGACTAACAAAACATTGACATAAGCTGTTCAGCAGTTTGTATCAGTCCTGTACACTTTTGAATTTCTCGTCATAATTATTGTTGATAGAATGTAACTGCCCTCAGGAGATCTCTAGGAGTAGTCCTCGGCATCAAAGCGGGCCCTTTTTTTTGTCCAGCTACGCCTACCCTTATAATAATAATATACTTAATAAATTCATTGCATTTTATACTGTATGTTTTGGTTGTAAACTAACAAGATCGTTATGTACGCTATCGCAGTATTTATTATTAGTTATTCACAAATTGACAGACTCTTAATTCATCATTCCTGTTGCTGTAACAGCCCAGTCCTAATATTAAGAAGTAGAACACATGCACCGTTCTGTTCGTGGCGGGAGCGCGGTCGTTATTACCCGCACAGCCAGGCCGTGTAGACTCGGCACTATTAGGATATTGCTTGTTTAACTCAATGATGGACGACTTTAGCTAATGTGGGACTTCTTTATTTTATTGCATGGATATCTATTGACCACAAAGAATGCTCTAATTTATGTCATAAGCACAGAACAGAAATAGTAGGTGGCATCCTTGCAAAATTTTATCTCCTATCTTCGTCTAAGAAATAGTCGGCAATTGACTTCATCAAAAAATACTCAGGAACATACACAGGTACATAATATATGAAAATATTTAAAACAAATGGTGAATTTCTGTCAATGTCTTATTCCCGCTGCCGTTAGAGCCCCGTTCTAATAGTAAGGAGTAGTGTACACGCACTGTTCTGTTCGCGACGGGAGCGCGGTCGTCATTACCCTCACAGCCGGAGCCGTGTAGACGCTGCATTATAGAGGATATTGCTTGTATAACTCAATGATGGACGTCTTTGGCTAATGTGGGGTTTACTTAGAGGTGATTTGTGTTGGAAGGGTTCAAGTTTTGTTGAAAAAAATGATTGCAAACATTTTCTTTAATCAAATGACTAGAAAATCTGTTATCCATTCCTTGTCCATCTTGTTGTTCATAAACGAAAGTAACTATATCTAACTGTAACATTAATATCACGCTTAAACTACTGAACCTTTCGTTATAAAATTTTACGGAAAGTTAGTCTAGAGCCTGAAAATGGATATACAGGATATTTGTTTTGAAATATCCTGGATATTGCATTAAGCTTGTGATTCTCAGACGGGTTGGCTGTCACCGCAAGACAGGATAATCTTTCTCTATATCCTTTCGATAGCTATCAAATATATAAAAAGCCTTAAGAATTCCAGGGTATGACGACTACAATGAGTTGGTTATTCTAAAAGTTTCATAAAAAGTAAACACAACCTGTTACTGCGACACATTTTCGATTTTATTAAACAAATAACTTGCAAACAATTGTATCAACGAACTTTGACAGCAAGAATGTTAGTCAAATATTTAATTAACTTTCTTGACCTTGCATATTGTGTTGCACTATTCTGCACCAACTAAATAATTTACACTAACAATGCTCTTTAAATACCGTCTCTATAATTGCAGTGCCTTGAAGCCTAAAGCCCCGTTCACAACCTCAGGCGATGCAACTTGCAACGTGACTTGCGTCAAGAGACAAGCGCGGGTTTCATCTGTTTCTTTCACGTGAGTGTCGTCACGTCGTATGTTCCGTCGCGTCACACGTCCTGTTGCAGTGACCAGGCGCCACCGCATGCTCAAAACAATTTCTTTCATTTGTTTTCTCCGCAGCCGCTGTGTCAACACACGCGTCGCTTGAAAGCGTTGTACGTGGCCAGGCGTTAAGGCTGGCGTCAGTCTTAATAGGCATGACGACAGTATCAAAAAAAAATCAAAAAAATGCAAATCTATTTAGTCCGTCAGTTAGAGTATTGGAAATTAACGGACACGTATTTTTTGTTTTTGTAAATCAATGAATATTGTCAAAGATAAAACGCATCAAAACTCGGGACGTCAGAACTAGCTAAAAATTATACCATGGCGTGACGTATTGAGAATTTTAAAAGCGTCGTATCTTCGTCAATTTTGGTTTACGTAACAAAAGAAAAAACACGGGTCAAATATTTTTTGATAATCTAAGTGACGGACTAATTAGTTTTTTTTTTGTCGTCTCGCCTATTATAAGTAGAACCAAGCAGAACAACTAATGACCGAAATCAAATATTCACCGGAGCCTTGGCATTTTTTTTGTCGCCTGCCTACGACTGTATGCGTGAATTAGTAAGGAGGTCGATAATCATATTTAGGAATTGTGATTTACTGGTAGTTGTGTGTGTTGATTGAGTTCGATTCGTTTCGCATTTTAATAAAAAAATTGTCTGCGGGCACACACAACATCAGGCCTGTAAGTCCCGACGGGTTAGGCAGAGGTGTACTTATCAGTAAACACACATCTTTAAAAAAAAAAAAACAAGTCCCATGTAATAGCCTATTGTCATCAACCGGCTGCTACTAAGAAATTCCCGATGACAATTTGCCCGACCTGGAAATCGAACCCAGGTCCTCATGCTCAGGAGTAGCGCTTAAGACCACTAGACGAACGAACCAGTGTTTAAGATATTTGTTTCTAAATGTTTCGTGTTTGCAAATTATCAGCGCCGTAATTTGTTTTCATTGTATTTGGACTATCTTGTTACGCATGAACAAGAATGTAACAAACTTGTTTCATAAATCTTGCATTGTTACATAACACTTTATTTTATGAATACTCATCGCTCGTACTACGCCTTCGCTGGAAATCTTCTATAAAGAGAAGAGCAACTTGCTAAATGTGTTCAGGAAATAGTGAGGATATTATTCTTTTCGATAAAAATAAGGTCAGGTCACGCGAAGATCAAGGGTGTTATGTGTCTCTTTAGACATTTTTTGTAACGACGAGTATTTCTCCCATTACATCGAATAAAGTAGGTCTTCTTAGGCAAGATTGTCTCTGAAATGTCAAATGTTTTATCAGAGATCAACGCGTCTACGTGGTAAGTAATTAACGGATGCAAAATGTAGAAACTTGCGTTTCATAAGTGCCTAGGGCATGAGCGGAAGTGTAGCCGACAGACCCACTTATGTATGCTGTGCATATTTTCACAATAATTGATTTTCTATTTGACTGCATCGTTGGTTGAATGGTCCCAAGCACTGTGTTGATTAAGTTTTGGGCTCAATTCCCAGGCAGTGATATTGAATTTTCGGCAGTACAAAGTCATGATTTGTATTCTATTGCACAAGAATTAAACAAAACTGGCAAAATGTAGGTGAACAGTGGTACATCTCTGCCTATTCTTTCGGGGTAAACAAGCGCGATAGCATGTTTATTGTACATTTCTGTAACATCGATACATGTGATCTGTAGGACGCGAGAGAGAACATATCAAAATAATCATGTTCCATACCGCTCTGTTCAATAAAATATAAAACATAAATAACACGATGACAAATACCGCGTTACCTAAATCACAGCTAACCCAATAGTAGGCGGGGACATGGAAAATTTACGAGCTGTCCCAATTGGAAACTCTTACACGGCAAGGTTCTTCACGTCCTACATAATTGAGCGCTTAGCTCTGTTGTGATTGTCTGGGAGAACTCACAAGATGGCGCTGAGAGTACTACCTTAGGAACTTTAGAGCTAACTTGCGAGTAAGGGCCGGCGCACAGAGGGCGGAGGGCAGCGCAGAGCATTTTTCACTGCCAAACTATTATCAACATTGTCCTCATTGAATTAATATTTAAGCAGAAATCATAACTTTATAGAAACTCATTGTAGAAAAATACAATACAAACGATTACCACTTGTCTAGGCCCTTTTTAGACAACTGATTCTTAGACCACCAGAGCCCTTGAATTTTTCAAATGGTAATAAAAATATACCAAGGCAATTTACACCATTAAACGAACATAAAATAGCTCCACCAATTGTCGCAAATAACCACAGTATCTGCAAAGACGCAGTAAATGGCCTGAAAGTGATAAATGAGCTCTATTAGTATTTCTTTTAGGCTAGAATTCGGTTTTATTCTTCTAAACCCAAGGCATTATCGGTAATTGGGAGTAATTGCGAGAAACCGAGATTACTTAGAAGCCATAATGAACACTAAATTTCAGCTTTTTTTTGTTAAAGTGCTAAGTCTGTGGTGTCTAAAATAAGGGCAAAAAGTAAACGAAATCTAAAACTAATGAAAGTGGGATTGCCTGATCTTGTATTCACAACTCCGTGCTTGCTTTAGAACGTAGCGTTAAATCCCTAGACTATTATACACATTTTAGTGAATCTTGATGGAGTCATTTCTGACTTTCGAAAGTCGAAATGACTTTCAAAATTGCTGAAATGACCAAGTAAAAATTGTTAGCTGCCAGTCTAGACCTGTAAAATAATAAAAACATAGTTTCAAAAACACAAAAATCAATTAAGACTATCACTAAGCCATTTAAAATCTATCATAATCCTCATTATAGGCATCAAATAGCCAGACCGTACCAGACACTAAAATTAATACCGGTTTCAGTTCCTGAAGGCCTAGTACACATAAAGATGTCAATACGGGTTCCTTGATCTCTGTAATGTGTCGGCCGCCTTGAAATTGATGGTACTATAAAGTACAGGGTACAGATCCGTTATGCGTACGGTATAGCTATGGATGTATAGATGCTATCTTTTTTGCAGGATCTTTGGGGACACACGGCTTGGGCGGATGGGTAATGTCTGGGGTAATTTTTTTTGTGAGATTTTTTGATGGTAATGGATATTGATAGCAAAGTCTCACAAAATGACATTCTAACTCCGTAAAAAAAATTCTATTATGAATGATATGGATCTAGATGAAATGGAGAATTAAAAATGTATTGAATTGACATGAGCTACCGAAACGCTTATGTCAATAGTGTTGAACGTAGTTGTAGAAAGATGAAAATTTTTGACAGCTTTTGTCATTCGACTAGAACTCTAAACCGTCTGATTATAAGGGGTTTAATTATTCAAATGTCAAAAATATCAAATCTAAAACCTGTCAGCAATCATTATACTCGGTCTTCTTTATTATGTATTTTATAGTCAAATGCGCTTTGCTCACACACTACGCACGCCACACTAAATTTGGCAGTATGTGTTGCTTGTTCGTATGTTCGACGATCGTTAACTCAAAACCCGGGCTGCCTTTTTTGGTGTCTTCGTCTTCACACTGAGAGGAGATTATGTGGGCGCTTTCAAAATTACTTCTTTCCTTATAAAGCGTGTAGTAAACGACATTTTTATACCCTCTGAGATTATCTGTGTAGGTTGCCTATTGAATTTAGACTAGGTTTTGAAAGTTATTTGTCTTAATATACATATTTGCGTGTAAGTTTAAAGGGTGTAAGAAACGAAGCCGAAAAGCACTAGTTTTCCTCGTCATAGCGATTATTTTTTTGTTCTACGCCATACCTGGGAAACTTCTAGTTACGGAGATATTGGGGGTCAAAGTTCCAACATTTTGACAGGTTTTTTTTAAATACAAGTTTTTATTGGAATATTTTTACTTTAAACACCTCCACGACCCCCGTACTATTCAATCCATCCACCAGCACAATGTTTTGAGTGCGTTACATTGAGTTCTACAACAAAACATAACGTTTCCCAGCAATCATTTTTGCGTAAAGTTACTTAGTTTGATGTACAGAATGCTAGATTGATAGCTTCGTGATAAGGTTGTTTACACCCTGTAGGTTCTTTCCTTCTGCTGCTACTGCGAAATTCTTGATGAAACAACCACATAGCCCCTTGCCCAACCTTAAAATTGAACCCTTGACTTGATGTTCAATGCTTGCAATCGCTAGACCAGCGAGGCATTCACAAGGTACACCTTTGCGTAACGCTTCGGGGAATTACAGGCGTGGTGGTATGTAGTTGACACATTCTCGTATCATTCATTGTCCAACCGGGGATGGAACCCAAGACGACGCCTTCTTGCCTAGTCCACATTATAAAAAATAACTTCTTTTTTTTTCTTTCACATTCAGGTTTTAATTATTTATCTCTAATTATATCGAATGAGTCCCTAGCTCCCCACAGCCATTATTTCTAAAGCCACTATATTGAAAACCAATAAATTGCTTACTGAGCACATTCTTTACACCAAATGGGCTCTTTTTCGTTAATTGACAGTTGGACTCATTAAGCTATCTTCGACGAGGGATTAGGTTACTAATCTAATTTGATTGAACCTTTTTCAGAAGAACTTTGCGGTCCAATTGTTATCTTATGTTAGATAGTTGGTCAAGTCGGAGATGTAATGATGTAGATTATTTGAAATGTTGGAA
Organism: Xestia rhomboidea; assembly: GCA_963853795.1. Taxonomy (NCBI): domain Eukaryota; kingdom Metazoa; phylum Arthropoda; class Insecta; order Lepidoptera; family Noctuidae; genus Xestia; species Xestia rhomboidea. Next base: position 4,057,154 of record OY970776.1, on the reverse strand, counting down.
TTGATGAACATAATAAAAATGACGAGTCAGAATTGTTAGGATATGGCAATGTTCTACATTGACGTTGGCAACTCCTCTACCATTTTCTTTTTTGTATAGTTGGCAACACTTTGTAATTACTGTAAGCGTCGTGTTTAATACTAGTAATAAAACAGTCTAATTATATCTATTGTGGTTCCTTTTATTTCAAGATAACAACAAGAATGAATGAATAATATTTAGGTAAAGGAGATAAAATGTTCAAAGATTTTGTTTTTAAATTTTTGTTTTTAAATTCCGGTTTGGTATCAAGTTGCTTTGGGGATTCTTTAGCAGTATGAGGGTCAAAAATATGACCAGAGCTATTCTAAACTTTTCAGATTGTACTACTAGTGGTTACCAAGAAACACTGCTTGTTTATACCACTAACACCACACCAATTTTTATATCTCAACAAAAGCACACAGATTGATTGATTTTTAACTCTAGGCTAAGTGCGGAGAATTGAAAATCAAACGTGCAATATTAATAAGGCATTTAATTCAGGTGTCGACGAGTTTCTGTGAAAATGCTAATCAATAAATTGGTACTACCACACGTATCATCAGCAACCATGGTGCTCTTTATTACCTGTATTTTCTTACAAGTAGCGTACAATAACGGACCCAACCATGATGATACTGGTTTAATTTTCCTATTTTGTGAATCGTAAAATGTTTGATATCTCGCTGTATGCACAAAACAAAAAGAACCATGATACTGCCAGATCAAAACATGTCACAGTCATCAAACGACAACAATGGAAATTCAGCAATAACCCAGCATTTACTATATCGGTACCAGGACAGCATCATTCTAAGTAGTAATCGAGCTCGAAGTATCAATCCATCCAGAGTATATCCGTATAAAGTACGATGTCGTTCGAAATTCGAATGGTTGGGACCGTGAAACGGGGTAACATTTCTATTTCGGGAGAAGCAAAGGTCGTCGGTTGTGAGTCGGAAGGTATGAAGCGTTTTATAGAGGTTTATAGAATGAAGGCTATATGTTGACGTAATGAGAAAGGGTGAAGTGATTTGATTTGTGGCGATACTGAGAAATGAGATTGGTGTAGTTTCCAGATTATTAGTTAGATTACATATTAGAGACAAGTTAAGTTAAGGAAAAGTAATCCTAAATTATATAATGACAGGAATAACCTAAGTTATTAATTGGGTAAATAGAGTTTTTAACTCTCGTTTAAATTATTTATAATGACTAAAGTACTTATCATATTTTTTTCGCCGTCGGGAACCCTACATAAATTGTGTTTTGTTTTAAAGTTTTTACAGTAAAATGTTCAGAACATGACCAGGAAATTCAGTAGGTAAACACTTTACGCAAAATTTTACTGTTCCAGAAAAAAAAATACAAATAATCTAAACCCCATTTGAAGAAAAAGGTCGAATATTCTCGCGACCACCTATTTAATTAATTTATCGTAAACATCAATTGCCACTGGCCATAAACACGCCAAGAGCGGGCGCTGTTAAAGTAAAATATTCCTTTTTCAAATTATTTTTTCCCCTGGTTTAGCGTATTTTGGGCGCCAAAGGGGCGTTACCGTTAGATGACAGTATTATGAATACTTCTGCAATATTATATTTAATCTTTTGGGTTTTCTGACAAAATATAGTACCGAGCTTTGTTGATTGCAAATTGTCCAAAATAACGCCAGCGACTTAGATATGCGGCGCAAACTAACTGTAGGAACCATAAAAGTGGCTGTCCCGTATAACTATGGTACTGGCAGCCTTGTAGGGTTAGGAACTAAAAATCAAATCGCAATCTGTTAGCCGTGAGATAAGATTATAATGGTGGCTATCGTTTTTGAGATCACCAGATGGCGCCACTGTCGAGTAAAGTCCTGTCAATCATTCTATTTCAAACTTTAAAGTACTAATAACTTCATAAAAAGTTTATTTTATTACGTTTATCAACATAGTGTAAACTTCAGATAGATAATTACAATATTCTCCCTAAAATTAGCAAGCATGAAACATTTAAAAATCATTCTACCTCCAAATACTAACAAATAGTCTTGCTAAAGTTGCTACTTAAAATCTTCAAGTCATAATAAATCAGGAATGGCTCAATCTAGACCACAATCGTGAGTATTAGTAAAAATACGTGATAAAAAAGCACGCAACGCGCGAACACTGTATGACATCTGACATTTCATTTCATTTCCGCTAGAGGCGTTCGTGTAGAGTATCTACACGAACGCCAAATCCAAGAATCGAATCGAAGTCGAATCGCGAATTCATGCGCGGTAGCCCCCATTATGCACGTACCGTACCGCCCTGTTCACTATCCCTTTAAATACATGTAACATCACAACTGTTTTCCCCGAAGAGCTAGGCAGAAGTGGCGTATAATACAATCACATGACACCAGTTATGTCTAAGTCCCATGTAATAGGGGGCGAGCCTATTTCCAATTGATATGTTATGCGAAAGAAAATTAAAAATTGTTTGCAAAACTTAGTAAAGTAAGTACGTTTAAACATTTAAAAAATAAAACACTCAGAACAGAGAAAAGAGTTCCATTTGGATCCTTTCATAATAGAATGGCTGCAGTTTGGCTCGGGTCCAGGCAACTACATTCTAACAGCAAGACACATAAATATGACACAATTGGACACAATTTATCCGTTCATTATTGTGAAAAAAGTTATTTTTTCTGTAAATATTTTTAAGATTTTGTTGAAGTCCTGTGTTTATGAAATAAGAAATTCCCTCGCACTGAGTGATTTTTTTTATACCTAATGTATTATAAAGAGGTTGGATTTGTTTGTAAGTTTGTACCTTACTATATATAACCGGAGTGAAGCCACGAGCAAAAGCTAGTCTTCTATACATAGGAGCCAGAGCAGCCAGTCTTTTTTCGACGTGCAGTCTGTGGGTCAGGTATACGCTGAGGGCATACAACGCCTTGCGTGTCCAGTATAATAATGTGTTCAGGATTCTGTTGGGTCTACCACGCTTTTGTAGCGCTTCTGGAATGTTCGCCGAGGCCAGAGTTGATAGTTTCCATGCCATTATGCGGAAAAGGTGCGCGTCTATTCTCGGTAGAGTACGTGCGAGCTCCCACAGCATTCTGAATGTATTCTGCGATAGGTGGGACAGCCCCATGCTGGCTCACTGGATACGGCTGCACACGTAGGTGTAAGTCATCTCAATTTTGTTAATAGTGTGTGTTTCTTTTTTTTTGTCTAACATTAGGTTAAGACTTACTAACAACATATGGATTGTACATTGTGTATTTGATCTGAAATAAATATTTATAAATAATATATTTCTGTGTGACCGCTAAGTTCTTCTTAACCAGATACACAATCAATTTTGATGGTATTTCTCGCTAATTTCGAAAGATTCACGATTAATAATAAAATAATTCACTTACTTACACAAATATACTTATTATTGGAAGGAATAATCTGTTTGCCTCACAAATGTTCCCACAAAACAATAAAAAAATAAAAGCAACAGGAAGAGCCACTCCCGCCATTAAATTCCTATCTTATTAATATCTAATTCTGCTAATGGGACGCTAATAAAATGGCGTTCGTAATGATGGGTATACAATGGGACACTTCTTGTTCATTGTTTATGGCGTGTTTATGGAAATGTTTCCTATGGAGTCGTTTTTATTTCGAGTCAGTTCTATCTGTGTGTGGTTCCTATGAGTGCATGATACAGTTAGTATTATTATTATCAGACATTTGTGTTCCACTGCAGGGCAAAGGCCTCCCTTCGCTCCTTCCACTTATCCCTATCCAGTGCTGTTATGCGCCAGTCCTTGTGGAAGAAGTCGAGTTCGTCCCGCCATCTCCTTCTGGGCCTGCCGCGTTGCCGTTTGCTGCGGTTTGGGACCCATTTTGTGGTAGCTTTAGCCCATAGCTCCTCCGACATGTGACAGATGTGGCCAGCCCAGTTCCATTTTAGCTTGGCAGCCGTGTGACCTACATCGGCAATTTGAGTTTTGGAACGCAGTATCGAGTTCCTGACACGATCAGTATGTTTCACTCCAAGGATACTGCGCTCCATATACAGTTATGTATTTCAGTATTATATAGATGAACTAAATATAAATCCATACCTAAATATTATGATAATTTGCCTTTCATCAGTGACCAGTGACCGCTTAGATTTTTAAAATTGCAGATTTTCACCAGTCATTCCGGATAGTTGATGTTAGTTAGTATGTATGTTACTATACTACTTTACAGGAGCAAAGGTAGACAAATTAAACGTTGGGAAGTCGACATGAAAAAGATAGCTGGTCCAGAATGGACACGCATTGCAAAAGATAGGACAAAATGGAAAGCATTAGAGGAGGCCTTTGTCGAAAGACAAGCTGAAGGAAGGAAACCGGCTACCGAAAAATATATTTAATATAGAAAGTAAATTATAAGTTATCCCATGATCTGTCCACGAAGTAGACAAAATAGTTAAAGAATGCCGTCTCGACCAAATCGGTCATTCGACAGATCATGATTTAAGGAAATGTAAAATTAAGTTTCAGCAATAGAGGCTTATTTTATTTTATTTAGTATGTTACTTAGATTTAACGAAGACATGTCGATAGTTTTAGTATATCACCAAAACAGCCGTGCGCAGCAGGGGGGAGTCGCTCGTTCATAATGTTATTCTGAAACCCGGTACATTATCAAAACCAACATTTTCAGTTACTATACTAACCCAATATTCTCTTAGACTTCAATTATGTACTAACTTCCCTCAGCTTATTCAAGTTATCATTTCTAAGTGCAACGAATATCAAACTAAGAGTATCTTAGTACTTGCTAATGGATTACACCTTGAGAACAAATAAACCATAATTTGAGGATTCGATTAGACAAAGTTTCTGAAGCTTTGTGATGACACAGATGGTGTGAATGTGCGTGTGTTTGGAAGTCTATTTTTAGACTTTTGAAGAAGTTCCTCTCCGCACAATTAATGCGTGTAAAGTTACATGGTGCGTATAGATGAAATGTTCAACATGACGAAAGCGCCAAATATTCTTTTTATCGTATCTATTTTGAAAGTTTACCTTATGATTACATGCTTATTTATATCAATAACTATACATCACATCCTTTACCTAGATAAAAAATAATTCCCTAAAAGCATTATTTAGTAAACAGGGGTTGATCTGAGAAAATATTGAAATAACTTTTGAGAAAAATAATCATTTTAGATTCGAGCTATCCATCAGTTAGCTAGTCTGAAACCCGTCTAGACGGTGAGTCTAGTCTAAGTTCGACTTAGACCAAATCCGGACATCTGTAGTATGTTATGATAACCCGAGGCGCACCTGCCGTGAGTGTTTTTTGAATATATATGAATTAATACTAACTGCAAAAGTTGGCAAAACGAGAAAAAGGAAGCATTGGAAAAAAGATCAAAAAAGAAGGATGAAGTTGAGTTCGGCAGAAGCCCAAAAGTCTGACTACTAGTCCTGGCAATTGGTATCGTGATACCCAGCAAATAAGTTCTGGAGGTAAGGTATGCATTCGCTCTATAACAAATACTTACTTTTATTAAACTATATGCGGTTAGGCTGTAAACTGATCTCATCCAAATTGGGAAAATGCTCGGATGATGATGAACTTGATGTATCAATTTCAAAAATTTGCACTACAGTGATTGTTAAGTATTGTAGTTCGTATGTATCGTCGTAGATGCTGCCAAACAATACTACACAAGACCACTACGAATGTACGTAAGAATCAAGATCAGACCTCACTCACTCGAAAAGGGAGCTACAGCTGCAATCTTTACAACAATCTAAACGTACGAAGTTGAACGATCCCTATTATTGACTCTAACAAAATAAACAAATATATCAAGTTCGCGCCAAAACGAACAGAGGCAAGGGTCATTACCCTAAGGGTTCGCGCAGACAGAGCAGCAAACTGTTGGAACAGTTTTTCACTTATACACGAGCTTATGCCCGCGACTTCTCCCGCGTGGAGTTCGGTAATTGTCCCATGGGATCGTACTACCGGGATAAAAAGTATTCCATGTGTTAATCCAGGTTAAGGTTACGGACCCCCACACCGGTGACCACAAGTACCAGCATGAGCACCGTGATGGACACAAGGTGAAGGGAGAGTACAGCCTGCATGAGGATGATGGTTCCGTCCGCACCGTTGAATATGCTGCTGACAAACACGTAAGATATTTGAGTGATACCTACTTAATGATACCGTATCTGTATCGTATCTGTGTGCTAAATTTTTATTAAAATCCGGTCAGTAGTTTTTGCGTAAAAGAGTAACCAACACCCATCCATCCTCAAAATCTTTCTACGCATTTATAATATTAAGTAGGATAAATTGATAATTTAATACTGTCCAGTCTATTAGTCATAAGCGCTACTGCTGAATATGACGTCTTGGGTTCAATTTCCTGGTCAGACAAGGTGTTACTGGGTTTATCCATCCATGATAAATAAATAATAAATATTTATTATTATGGGGTATTTAGGTGTGAAAATTGTTAAGAGATTCCCTTTAGCTTGCGTGTATGAAACTAACACTAAATTACCGCTCACTCAAAATTTGACACCAAAAAATGGCCTCGAGGAAATTGGTACTCTGTCAGTGTTAACCCTAAAAAGGCAAAGAATGTCCATACCGTTCCTATCTCAATAACACTTATTCGGGAATTTATGATTTTAGTTCCGAAGCGATATCGTAACGTTATCTCTCAAAATATTGTTAGTGTTTGTGTTTCTCTTGTATTTTCTACTATTACTCACAGTTTTGTTTAATTAGTAGAAAAGTTTCGTCGTTTGTCCAGATCGGATTGTTTCTCCTTGAGTTCACGTCTTGTTAGTGCGGGTCTGTACCTAAACGGCATTGCAAGTATAAGTTTGCAATATATGATCGCACCTTTGGAAAGAGTCCCAAAGCCAGTGTTTCTCTAAAGTAAATATTATTGATTTATTTTTAAATACGATTGATCGTAAACACAAACAAAAACAAAATGGATAAACAGATAGAATATTCTTAATAGACCAATTCCAAGCTATTTGGTTTACATTTTAACATGCAAATTACGTTGTAAAATGTAAACCAAATAGCTTGTTCGACCGTACACTATACACATTCATGGATGATTAGAATACACATCGAATAAAAAACGAGCGCGTGTATGACAAGAAGTATGAATGTGGACAACGCTAAAGGAGTATTCAAGGATCACAGCATCTTTAGTTTGTCTTAAAAAATATTTAAATGGAAACAAACTACACTGTCAGATATTATTACCATTGTAAAACTATAAATACAGGGCATTTTTTACCCAAAGATTTTACATAAGCCGTTGGTCATTTCAAACTTCCAAAGGATCAACAAAAGCCTGGCCTACAATTTTCAGAACACAGAACTGTTTTACAATTCTGAACTATCGAGTAGTTCCGACCTGACTGATGTATTCAGTTGCGGCCATGTTAACAACTGACCGGGCTGTGTCTAGCTAGTACTAATACCTATAAGCTTAGGTCAGATAAACTGATGTACTTTGTATAGCATGGCAAAAGGTTTTCAATGGTATTGCGACATTTTATTCTGTTTAGGAAACATTTTTTTTTTTTTTTTGGAAAAATTCTTTATTTAACATAAAAATATACAGAGCTGTAGAACTTAAAAATAAAGCAACAGTTACACCAATATTAATGACAAACACTTTTACAGGCTAGGAGCACCTTTATAAGTATATAATAGTAATGTTTATTAACTTATCACAACATGAGGCATTTATTGATTAAAACTTTAACATTTTCATATGAAGTTATTGTAATAACTTCATTTATAAAATTAAGGGGGTAGTAGCAAAAACTTTATTACGCGCTCAGCGTAAGTGCGACCGGTGCAAACGGCCGCTCAGGTGATCGCGCGTGGCCACCAGCGACGCACGAGCTACCGCGTTTAGGAAACATGATTCTGTACATTACTGATTCTTAAATGGAGCTGAAGTATTAAAAAAGTTGGCATTTCTTTCAGTGGTATTAATGATGGAAACGTCTAAAATGTATTGAATTAGAAATATGAAAGCGGTAAGCTTACGTCATTCCAAGTTAAAGTCTTGTGATCCCATCCTCGCCACCACTGAGAAATAAGGAGGTACGTGGGTAGCCGGAGCGAAATCAAATGACAACGACTTAGTCTTACTTTCTTTATCGTGTGGTTAGTGCCTAACCTGGTGTCAAAGTTTTTAAGCCGCCCATGGGCCTCTGACTTGGCTTAACATGCCGTCGAGAAATATCTCTCAGGCATGCTGGTTTCCTCACGATGTTTTACTTCGCCGAAGCAAGTGATAATTAAACAATACGCATATGAATCCGAAAAATCAGAGGTGCGTGCCTTGGGTTCGAACACGAGACCTATGACTTGGCAGTCCGACGGTCACACCACTGAGCTATCACTGCTACTGAACACATCTGCACTATCGACTTAGTGGCACAGTGTGTATATTCGCAGACTGACGCATCTTGACAACCATGAACAATATTGCATTTTGTGCTCTTAGCCACAGACTATAAATTTGCCCACAGACTATAAACTAATTATTATAACATACATCACAACTTCTTTAAGTTTGCAGTTCAAGTTGTCATGAAAATTTGCATCGATATGTCAAACTTGGTACATTTATTTTAGTTCTGTGTAGTAGTGTAGTTCTTAAGCGTTCATTGTTAGCTAAGTTGGTTAAAGTGTGCAAATATATGAATGGTAAACGATTTTCACACACTTACATGTTTATTTATTATTTAGTAAATGGAGGACTAGCAGCTAATAAAAACATTAAAAAAAGGAATCCATAGTCACCAGAATAGTCATGTTACTACATATTTTTTTTTTCTCGGATGGGAAATCATCAAATGACTCCTCCCGCTCTGGACGGAGCAGGAGGGAGTGTCAGACTTTTACTGACTAAAACCCATCCATGTTCCTTCATCGCCCTTTGTGTTCCGGGGCCACGGTATCTCTTTCGAATAGTCCCGCAGCCCCGGAGTCATGTTACTACCTAAAGGGTGACCTAGACCCTGAACGCAGCCGAACAGCCGACACAATTTAGATTGCCATCGTAGGACGAATGGAATAAATGTTATTTTATACAGAGTCAATTAACCAAACAATCAACACCAAACAACCAAACAGTCAATTATCCAACTAAAGTCCTTCGAAAATCAAATAAAACTAAAACCACTCGAACATAAATGGTAACTGTGACCAGTCGTCACTCGTTACAGTTTGTAACAATGCGTCGGTGAAGTTAATTTGTCACAAACTGCAAACGATGCTGGAACCAATGTTGGAGTTTTAACATACTTTGGAATTGGTAAAGTTGTTGATCTAATTTATTGCGAAACTGAGTGTACGAAATTGTATGATTACATTTATTTTAAAGGTTTTTGATTCATTTCTAACAACACTTTATTGTCGATAAGTTTGTTGTAGCATTACTGCTACGGCGTAGCAACAGGTTGCTACGGCGACACATAAGTCGAAGCAGATTTGCTACGAATACGATCAAAAGGATTTTTAATCAATTTCTTGTAAGTAAATAACGTAATTATTGATGAACAGTGGTTCACATTAGCCCTGGCTCGAAACAACGGGAAGTCATGGGGAGATACCTTTGCACAGCAGTGAGATGATGGTAGTATTTGAACGAAATAATTAGCATACATAATAACAGATTTGATGTAGATGTTTAGGGTAAGGTAAGGTCGGGTAAGCGCCCAAATTCTAACTTTAAATTTCTCATTAGCGGATATTTTCTTCATCACTATATATCGAATTGTAGATTTTAAACTTTAACTTGGCCATTGTTTCTATAGTAATAATAGCAGTATAGAACGATCATTATTATTCTTGAAACATAGTATCATGTAATAATTCAATGATGAGTATGACTAATAACTGTAGGTAACTCTAAACTACGCATTCGGATAAATTTAAACCACAAACTGTTCTCAGGAAGTTGCTGCACAACCTTTAACTATCTTCTTAGAAGTTTAAACTACTCTTTGCTAGGCCATCATCGTAGACCCAAACAAATAACTAAGCTAGTCGAGATTTGAATCTAGCGATGATAAGGTGGCTAGATCTAAATCTCAACTGTTTTCAAACCAAATCAAATCTTGAAAAAGAGAAACAGTATAACCATCACCTAAGTTCTAACCTAATTCTAAAGTCTAATTACTTAGTTTCATCTCAAACAATGTCTGACCTCATTGTGAGTGATGTCTCGCGAACTCAGACTACTTTATGGGTAAACTTTGAGCAGCAATTAAAATTGCGGACAGCGCCATCTGTTATCGTGGCTCGGAGTTAATGCAAGTAATTAATGGTCTGTGAAAGTTGCTGGTTCTGTTAGTCTGGATCAATTTATCTTTTGGCATCATAGTATCTTAAGAATTAGAAAAGAATCTTATTCATTCAGGCATTTGAAAAGAGACTTAGTTTTACTAAGAGACAGTTTAGCAAATTCAAAAATGTCCATGTTGAACCATTTATTACCTTTTAAAATAATAACCGCATTACTTTATCCCTACAATTTACTGAGTAATTTGTAAATTAAACATTGATTGATTATTAATTAGGCTGCAAATAAAGACAGAGCTATAAAATTTCAGGGACTTCAACACTTCAATTAAAATTATGTAAATTTTATGAGTTTTAGATGGCTTCACCGTAATAACAGTTATACGTTTAGCTCGCAATTATGTAAGCATCGTAACATTTAGCGTTCTGTAGTTTCTGCCTACTACACACCGAGAAAGAGGCGTGAATTTATGTGTGTATTTAATTACATTCAAAAGCTCATTCACTAACAAATCAAGTGCCATAAACCTCGAAAATCACAATACAGAAACACAATATTAAATAAAGGTATTTGAATAACCCTCAATACGCCCCCTTAACGATGCTCAATTCAATATTTTGCCCCTCAAAGTAAAGGTAAGAAGTTATTCGAATTTATTTCCAAATGAAATAAATGTAAATGAGATTTGGCTCCATCATTTTTATTCACACCTCTTAATGTCTTTTCCGTTCCTTTTTGTGATAAAAATGTAATGGACTTCTTTTTTTTATTAAAAAATCAATTAATGTTATTAAAACAGAATTTTATATTGCGATTTTTTTTTCATTAAAAATCAATTAAAAAGTTAATGTTTGAGGATTTTGTTAGATTTGAAAGTATTGCTATTAAAATCTCGTTGTTAAGTGGGCGAGTAAGGTCTCGGGTTCAATTTCCGGGTCGAGTAAGATTACTCCTCAGTAAGTTTTGGGTTTAGAATAATTATTAATGTACCTGACATGGCAACAAATTCGCCAAAGCGTAAGATCAACAAAATAGCGTAACAAAAGGTGCATGATTGTCTTACTCCCTTGTGAAAAAGATATTGATTCTTGGTGACATTATTCTTTGACAGACAGTGCTAGGTTTTTAATATGAACCCGATTGCACTTATTTCATCATCCACATCCCTCTTTCACCGACTGCTGGGTATTCGCTTGTCTTTACTTGTGACAAGCTTCACGTTCTTAACCTGCTGATCTATGATATGCCCACGATGGCAACAATGTCGTCTGCCCATTTCGCAGCACTTACTTACCCATAAAAAATACCTATTTTTAAAATCTATTAAACAAAACCATTGAACTAATTTAAAACATAGTTCTTTATCAATTTAAGTACCACAACATAGTTTAATTACTAAAATACTCGTAGGTTGCTGAAAGTCAACACGGCAACCACGTCATTAATCACTCTTTACGTTAACGCGCGCGTTTACGTTAAGCACTTCATGTAAAGTGCTGAGGTGATGTAATTAAACTTGCGTTATGTTGTTATTGTAGTTAGTGAGTTCGGAGATTAAATTAGGGGTTAAGTGTACCTAATAAGTTTTGGGTAAAGTGGTGATGTTTTTATTAAGTGACAGGAAATGTATTAAAAGGTAAATGGTATAACTTAACCCAATCTAAAAAAGAGGTTTTAGCTTTTTTTTGAACTTAGCATTGGGTTTTTTTTTCTTTTTTTTTCCAATAGCCTTGTAATTGTCCTAATGCTGGGCAAAGACCTCCCTCATATCCTCCAGGTACACTTCTCCTGCGCCACCGCGAACCAGGCTTCGTAATATTATGCTCAATTTGGTGGGCTGATGTAACAAGAGAGCAGAGAGCAGATGCAGAGGTGAACCTTGTGAAGGCCGTGGAAATCAGCTTGATACCAAAAGCACAGGACACAGCGGTCCTTGTAAGCTCTACGTTTGGAGAGAAGACCTATGTCTAGCTGCGGCTGAAATAAAGATGATGAAAACACTTCGAGCAAATCTCTTTTTTAACGGAACTAAATGTTGTGATTAGAGCACACAAGCGTTGGCATAATTATGCCATGAACCTTACGAATAAACTAGCTTTAATAACAAAAAACTGTAACCTAGAATGTTCACACTTAAAAAGTAACGAAAAAGAGTGAAAAAAGAACCAACTTTTAAATTGCATTCCGACACACGATACAGTACCGACACAGCACATCCTACAAAGAATGTGTCCCAAAAGTGATAATCCCTTAATGCGATCATCCTTACCATGTCATGCTGGAGCGGATCGCAATGGATTGCACCGGCTTCAACCGGATATATCCATCGTGCGTAAAATCTGCGAAGTTTAAGCTTTAGAATGCAGAGCGACAAATGTTTTAAACCTATTGAATTTAAATTTTATAAGCAAACGATGTTATTAAACTACTTTGTATGTAATTGTTACACGTAAGCCAACCCCGAAGGGTTAGGTTAGGCAAAGATGCACCTCACTTATTAGGGGTGAGCCTATTGCCATCATCATCATGATCAACTGCTAGACATAGGCCTCCCCCAAAGGAACCCTTCCTTTTTTTCTTTTGCTATAATCGCCTCGCTTGGCAGGCGGGTTGGCGATCGCACTAGGGTTGTTTTAAAAACACAGAGAACATATTTATATTGCCATCAATTGGACACAAATCTAGTAAAATTTATCCAATCACACTTTGCCCAAACTGGAAATCAAAGCTTTACACCTCATTATCAGCAACAGCGCATTGATACCAATAGACTAACGAATCATTCAATTAAACCATAAATCAATTCAATGTATTCTAAGCCTTATTAACGTTTACTGTTGTACGAGGGTGAATCAAACAGTTCCTGGGACAATTTAAAAAACCGGCCAAGAGCGAGTCGGACTCGCGCACCGAGGGTTCCGTACAAACTTTTTAAAGGACAATCTTAACTTTGCTGTTCGATCCCATGAAACGGCTATTGCACCAACCGCAAATAATAAGTTTGTAATAGTAACATCGCTTTTTTTTTGTTATTAAACTACATATTTACGGTTTTCAGATTTTTCCCTTTACATGTACTGTAAGACATTGCTTCTCGCCAAATTTCATGATTCTAGGTCAACGGGAACTACCATATAGGTTTTCGCAACCTTTAAGGTACTTCCGGTTGACCTAGATTTGTCAATTTTGGTTAAAAGCAAGGTGGCTTCGACAGCACAAGTAAAGGGAAAATTCCAAAAAATAAAAAAGTTGAAAATTAAGGTAAATTTTGGTACTTACACTATAGACCTCAGTATCTGTATAAATGTGTATAAATTTCAACTTGCTAGGTTCACCCGTTCCTGAGAAAATCGGTGGTGACAGACAGACGGACAAGAGAGTGATCTTATAAGGGTTCCTTTTTTTACCTATTGAGGTACGGAATCCAAAAATTGCAAAAAAAATACAAATATGTTTTAATATTCTACTTAATATCCTTCTAAATCAATGCATTTAGAATAACGAATTTCTAACTTTCTTATACCTTGGGAAAAAAAACTTTTTCTTGAGTCTCAAAAATCTCCCCTCTACAGCAGCCATAACCGCGTCGTCCTCGTGAAATTTAGTTCTACGAATATGCTCTTTTAATTTTGGGAATAAGTGAAAATCACTAGGGGCTAAGTCCGGAGAATATGGTGGGTGGTCAAGGACATTGAAACCAGCTCGATAAATTTCCAAACGTCGCTTTTTGTTTTCGTCGGTTAACATTCGTGGCACCTATCTTGCCAAAACTTTTCTAAGCCCCAACGAATCAATTAAAATGGATTGAATGCTACCAAATGATTTTTTACGTTTTCAGCTAAATGTTTTATGGTTATTTTTCTGTCTTCCAAAACCAGATTCTCAACCTTTTTGATATTTTCTTCCGTAAAGGATTTTGAAGGGTGGCCAGAACGCGGGTCATCTTTACAGCTTAATCTACCTCTTTTAAATTCAGCTACCCAGTACGGAACCATAGAATAGGATATAGCATCACCCCCTCATGTTTCTGAATGTACGTAAAAACTTCCTTCGTGGAAATTTTTTCAGACACAGATAGTTTATCACCGCATAACTCACTTTTCTCTAACTCCGCGTTTTTAGAACCTCGTTGTACAAAAAAAAATATTGCGTGCAAACGAACTGATGAAATCAAGTGACACACATACATACATATTGTGTGATTGACACTCTTTAAAAAAATATCGAAATACCACATTTTTTTTATAAATATGCGTTTCTATGAACTTTTTGATTCACCCTGGTATATCGACTTCTCAACTCAATAATGTCAATACCAAAAGGTAAGGAGAGTAAGCTCAGCGCATATTTTTAGTTACTTTTTTTCAACTCTTGGAAATGTATTCCTTTCAAAAGGATGTGCAATTCTGCCAAAAATATTTTATTTATTATACACCATTAACAAGTCAAAATTATATTTGATGTAGTTACTGGTATGATGCAAATGTGGACACCAAATGCATCCGATATTAATTAATGAATACTAAACTTTAAACTAACCTTTAAAACTTAATTGACACGTTGCAAAGCGGTGATAGATTGTCACGCCACAAATTAATATGGGTAATATGTATGTGCGTTGTTTATTATTCAGTCAACAACAGTCAAATATTAAAACGAAGGTATAAAATTAATGAGTGTAAGCATAGGACCACTCATTAAATACTATAATTTTCTTACAATACACATTTAAACAAAACTGTAATCGAATAATGAAGCAAAGGTGTATCTATAGACCAGCCATATTTTCCCAGTTATGTTTCCAGCCTATATAGGATCCAAGCCTATTGCCATCAACCGGAGCCAAATCTAAACCGTTGCTACAGAGATTTTTCTATTGGGAGTAACCTAATAACATTTGTCACGTATATTCAAGTGTCCTGCCCACCTCCAAATCAGAGCTGCTACAATCTGCTCCGACATCACAGACTTAAGTGCTACGACGAATTTCCAAGTTAATATTTCGGTCTAGTGTAGATAAAAATATTTATATTCTAAGTTTATTTTCAGAAACTTCTTTAAAATATGTTATGTTTCTGTACAAAAACATAGTAAAGGCACCGTTTAATTAAAATGAATAATGTAAAAGTATTTACTTGACTTTACAATACATTGTAACAATTAACATTATTTTACTGCGCCGCTTGCGAGTTTATTCAGTCCACATACCATTAATTATAATTATGTATGAGAGTGCTATAAAGTTATGTGGTGGAGGCGCTCGTATTTTGGATCATAATGGTCGTAAAGTTTACGCCAATGATGTTTACACACGGCCACTGTATGTCAGATGAATTATTGTTATATAAGTCCGGAAGTATTTAAATGATTACATAACAAAAGTTCCGTTTGTTTTATGGGTGAACTTCTCTTTTTGCGACTGAAGTTTTATAGCTATTTTGATGATTAACTGAGATATGTTTAATTTAATTTAGGTAGCAAACAAAGCGCACTTATTGCTAATAATACTTTTGTTTGGTTGGAAAATACACGGGAACAGCGCCGAAACTTTGTCTCGACGCAATGAACCGAACCGAAGTCAATTTGCAAATTAGTTCCTTTCTACATACACATAAAAACGTGTCAAAGAATCCCTATATTTAGTATCCAATAAAGTTTATTCATTCCTTTCTAACTACGATCAAATTTACTTAAACCGAACGAGCTTTAACAAACTTGTTTCAATCAGACGAGTGATTTGTATCAGCGCCATCTATAGTTCTACCCCTGTACTCCCTACAGCTCTGTTCCAGGGTTGTAGTTTGCGTTGGTATCGGTAACTTTTCAATAGGAGGCGCGTTCTGTATGTTGTAACTTTTAATGAATTGGAAATAACGCGGCAAGGTAACGTACATTGGTGCGACTTATAATCGCTACAAATGAAACAACCCGCCTGAGTTTGCGATGTTTCGTTTTCATTAAAAGTTTTAATACGATCTTGCTGTAAAGTTACTTAGTGGATATTTTGTGAAAAGAAATAAAAGGAAACATCTTAAAACTACTTCTTAGGTAGTCAGTCGTGCGGTCGCTGAATAGGCCGCACTTGGTGATGGGGTCCGCCGGGAATGGCGGGTTGATACCAGTCGGGGGTGCGCGCGAATGTACTTGTATCTCCCGGGCCCCCGACACATGGTAGTGGTAGGAACTGTGGGTTTTTAGTCGGTTAGAGTCCGAAATAACCCTTCGCTCGCTCCAGATAAAGCTGATCCATGAGGATTTTCCCACGGTGGTTAGCTTTCCTAAGATGGCGAGTACAAATCAATGAAAGACGTCTACTTACGGTTAAGGAAAACATAATAATGACACTCAATCGTATGAAACCTGTGCCAAGGTTTTAAGGTAGGTCTGACAAATCTTTATAAAACATGTAGGTGGATAATGTTTTCTGACAAAATAGCCAACTATAGACAGTTCTATTTCCTAAAAAATAAAAATAAAAAAAAACAAACACTTAGTAAGATAGACAATATTCTACTTGAAAATGAAAATATTCTCACAAATAAAGAAAGCGAGACATGATGGCTATCAGTTCTCTCATATCTTTGGCAGTCTTCCAAGATGGACGGAAATATTTCTACAGTTTTATTTACATCGTCAGTTATTTCCTTAAAATAGAACATAATAAGGTTTTTAACAAACAGCGAGGAGAGATGTGATTATTTAAAATAATTAATTTACGCTAAGGTCATAATTAGCGTGTTGATTGGCGTAATAATTATTCTGTCCACGAAGTAGACACAATAGTTAATCAATTGTGTCTCGAACAAATCGGTCCGTTGACAGATCATGATACGAGTAAAATTATTCTAGTACCTACTAAAAATATATAATTAATCAAACAAAGATGACAATCATAATTTCAAAACCACTATAGCTTGCGATGTAGCAATATTGATAACGCCGTAGCAGTACTGGCTACGCCGTAGCAATATTGACCACGCCGTAGCAGTACTGGCTACGCCGTAGCAATATTGACTACGCCGTAGCAAACACTGCACTTTCCTCTTAACACTTATAAAGCTGTTACATCTTTCTTATGTCGGTCAATTCCATGGACGATTATATCGCTGATAAAAATGCTTGGCTCAATGCCGGTCCTGCTCCACAAGGACAGGGGCGCATAAATGGATAGCACTAATTGTATTGTTGGAGCTGCTGAAGATTGTACAACTATCTTTGCATTGTATAGATTCAATCTCTTTAGTATTATATAATCGCATTGCCCATATTGTGTGAGTGCTATGTACTAGAATGCTATCAGTCGCTGGAAACCTACGTCTTTTCTTGACTTGAATGTGCCCTGGCGGTTGAGAATATGTCATGCTCACTCAAAAGTCTCGCTGATGGTGGCGCATGTGTCGGATCATTTAGTTCCCTTCAAAATGGTTGAGTTGAATGGTGCTGATCTATGCGTCATGTCCGTGAACGGGCGCTGTCAGTTGTGACTGGTCATCTCTCAGTTGCCATGGCTTATTTTAATGAATTATTTTAGTTTTTGAATTTTTTTTTTTCTGTTTTGTTTTACTGTGGACACTTTTAACGTGCACATCTTGCTACATTGTTCTCACATAATATACCATCTCAACATGAATGATGTAACCAAGATTTTGTAACAATATTCTGATTTAAAAGAGTGTCCATGGAGTTTCTTGCCCGTTCTTTTCTATAGAGATCTACGCTAGGGAATGGGCAACTACAGTACTTTCACAGTTTTTATGCCTTGTGACTGGGACTGTAGCTACATTTAATTTTCATCTTTGTTTCGACAATTCAAAAGTGCCTGTAACTGGCCTACTTGAAATAAATGCTTTGATTTTGATTTTGATTTTGAGAAGGTGACTTTAGGGGTGGGTTCAGTAAGCGATTACAAGTTTAATATGTTTACACTAAGTTTGACTCCAGGAGTTGTTTATATAGGACTGCCATTTTGTGTGTACACGACCTTGTTTGTTCCGAATCGTACTGTCATGTGGTCAATAGAAATGGGATTTATAGCTTCTGTTTTATCAAAATCTTAAACTAAAGACGCTTTACTGACATTTATTATTGATCAAAATACTTGTACAAAACAGACTATTTACACAACTTTGTGACTTTTAATTTACCTGAAATAGACAATGAAAATAGATCCCATTTAGTTTACTAAGAAGAAAGCGTTTCCCTTAGCAGAAAGATTTTTCTAGAATACAATATGATTGTTTATTGCAAGCTTTGTATAAGCAAGGCAAGGTCGTCCTTTTTAATTTTAAAATCAACTGCTGAAGTCGTATATTTAATTATTATGAAAAGGTGGTGTGCAGATCTCTGTTAATAGACTGCGTTATTTACTTCTCTGTTATTATAAATGTTTTGATTTGTACGTCAAACTTACTGAAATAATCTGGTGGTAAACGTGGATACATTTATATATGTGGCCAGCACTATAAAACAAACAATATGAGGAAGTAATAAGAACTATGGATTTTTAGTTGAAAAATGATGTGCCTTCGCTAACGGCAGCTGTGTATTCATATAACTATCGTTAATTTTATTGGCTATCAGCGTAACGTAGAATTTAAAACAGCCATAATTTAATAACTGCATAAATTATAAAGTAATTCTTTCCATGGGTAGTTGCGAAGTTAACTAACATTGCTTTCGCCAAAAAAACTAATCCGAACTTTAAACGTACCAACAAAACTTTTTGGTTGCCTTAAAAATAAACTTATTCGCTGTAACTTTATCTTGGCAACCCTTAGGCTTGTAAACTTTCTTGTAAACATTGTAAGCGGACACCCAATAATGATGAGTTTGTAGGATTCCATGCTTGTTTACAAATCTTCGATTACCAGGGGTTGAGCGGTAATAGGAGGTAATTTTTTGTTTAAAGGAATGAATGTTTCGGTAAATTATGAAGTTTGAATAAAACTACTTAAGATTTAAGATGTATGTTAACTCCGATTGTTTATTTATTTATTTAACAATTTATGTACACACTAAATATTAAAAAGTAGAAAGGAACAGAAAATAGTATAAAGGTGATTCTGATTTCTAAATAAATCCCTTCCAGCATACCTGCGAAAGGAGATTCTAAAAGAGATGTAGACATAGTGTGTAAAAAGGAAAAAGAAAATGGAATACATAAAACAGATAACTATTTTAAATATAATATACAATAAATACATACATACCTACTCATAAATACAAATAAAAACATATAACAATACTATAAATACAATACAGTAACTACTAATATATACTTATACAATTATGACGAAATGGATAGGTAATGTTCTTTCACTCTTCTCTTGAAAACTGCAACAGTTTTTAATGTCGTTTGTTGCTAATATTTTGTCAAATATTTAATTGAATGTGCCAGTTATTGGCTTAATACTGCTTCGTTAATTTAAGGTGGCGCTAGAGCTATGAAAGTGAAATGACTTGCTTCCTACTACATGGGAATTTAAAATATATCTGGCAAAATGTGGTGTGGTGGCGATTGTACATGGCACACCACTGCCGAATCTGTGAATCACTGAGAATCACAGAAATGCTGTTTATGCAATTACTGGTAAACAACGAAAAATAACAAAATTGTGGAATACTTATAATAGTTATTCTCCGGTAAAGGTTTTAACTAAGGTTTGGCCCTTCCCGCTATAAAACATGATTTACTGTAAAATTATACCTATGAAGGGTCGGAAAACTATTGTTATTTTTAGATAAATAATAGTTCTTGTAAACAATAGCACGTTTACACAAATTGCTAATATGAACACGATATTAATACTGAGATATTGCTGACATTAGGCCCGAAACTTGCTTGTACGATGTAGTTAGGTTCGACCCTAGAATAAGTTAATGCCTAATTCTTTGTTATGTTTTCATGAGGATTCCACAGTTACGAGTTATTTTGCTCAATGAGGCTATTAAAAAGCTGACTTTTTTTAGATCCACACAACGCCATAACATCACGCCTGTAATCTCCGAAGGGTTAGCCAGAGGTGTAACTAAAAATGTGAGTGTCATTTCGCCAGTTATGTTCCAGTCCTATGTGATTGGGGGCGAGCCTATTGCTATCAACCGGGCGCAAATCCAGACTCCGTGAATGCTACTGAGAAATACCTGATGGAAAAACCCAATATCACTTTGCCCGAGCTGGGAATCGAACCCAGGACTTCATGTTCAGCAGTCACTAAGCATGCTTTGCATATAACATTGATTTCCCAAATTGTATCTTAAATCATTAGTTTTAAAGTTCTCGAGTATTTAAACATTGAATTGATTTACTGGTAATTTATTACTATTAAAATATTTAATTTGTGGGCGAAGCAGCAGGTGTGTGTTATTATTAAGAAGGCGTACCGCAACAACAGAATACTTAGAACTCCAGTAATATTATATTTTATCTAATCAATTATTTATGGATGCTTGGTAATTTATTTAGATTGAATCACGTTGTAAATGTTTTCCACATACTTTGGATAAACTAACTGAAAATGTTATGTCTAAACACGAGACGAGGCTAAAACAACTTTTTAAAATATCTAAAAGATCGAACAATATAATACAAAACAATTCCTTTCTTTTTGTTTCTTGCCCAATTAACTTAATACATAAAGAATCCTTTTCTTCCTTAATTATAAAACTTTGCGTAGCTAATTGAACAATGAACCCCTAATACCAGGAGCTCGTGAAATTATAAAAGTATTCTAGCGAGAAAATATTTTCATTAAAATGACGATGCGTCACGAACCCCTCACGATTCTGAGAGCCTTGTCAAACAAGGTGATGCACTGAATCCTTCGCTCTGCGTTTATTGAAGAAAAGCAATTACCGAGAACCTCTACTAGAACCTTCGATGTATCTTTTAAACCTTTTGAAAACATTTGCTTTTGCTCATTAAGTTTCTATAATAATATTTGTTGGGTAAGAAAAGCAAACGAAGTTCTTCGAAAAATAATGTGAGTGCTTTGTTTGTTTTTACCCGACTGCGCCAGAAGGAGGGTTATGTTTTTCGAGAGTATGTATGTATAATTGTTTGGCACGCTCGGTGGCCTGAACGGCTCGATGGATTTTAGCTTGAGAGGTGTCGTTAGATTCGTATTTACTGTGTGAGTGACACTGGGTATATCAAAATAAGAAAAAAACAATATGACGGATTTTTGGCACCAAATTAAAATTTTTGGCATGCTCTGCAGCCTGAATGGCTCGATGGATTTTAGCTTGAGAGGTGTCGTTAGATTCGTATTTACTGTGAGAGTGACACTGGGTATATCAAAATTAAAAACATGGCGAATTTTTGGCGCCATATTCAAATGTTTGGCACGCTCTGTAGCCTGAACGGTTTGATAAAGGGCTCATCATGAGGATTTAAAAATGGTATATCTAAGTAACTAAATGGTATAAAATAAAAAAAAACCCGACTGCGTAAAAATAACTAATAACTTTAAATAAAAACTGAAAAGAATAAACAAGTTCAGGAGACAGGACATATTGACTGCAACAGTCGAGACCCATTAAATAATCTAGACTAAAATCATTACATCCAATATGGGTCCCGGCTGAACTTGTTTCATCTTTTCAGTTTTTATTTAAAGTTATTAGTTTTTTTTTACGCAGTCGGGTTTTTGTTATGATTAATTTGAGATGGATTTTTAGGGGTCTTGATTTTGTAAAGCCAGTAAAGCCAGTTGTGTATTTTAATTATACATAACATAAGTTTATCTATATAAATATCGAAAAAAAGAATTCGTCCTCCTATTTTTTTATTTTTTAGGAGGATCACCGTTCGCCACATTGTATTTATATGTGAGATGCTTTTAACAAAAAAAAAAACATACCAACAAACATCACACAGTCACCAACAGTCGTCTCAAAGGCACTAGAAATAATACCTTTGCCAATCAAATAAGAAAAACAAAAGTTCGTCCAAATTATCTACTCTAAAAGATCTGAAATCACTTGCGCATACATAAACCAACCGGGCCGCCACATCTTTACCAGCCATAAGCTCCTAACGCGGCCGTCAGATGGCACTATCGTCGAGTAATTAAAGGTGCAAGTGGGCACTAATCTTTATAGTCAGCTGCTATGAAACGTCATCAAAATGGCGGTATGGACGGAAAACCGCTGTTTTATTGGTTTTTCTCTGTTTAGGTTATGGATAGAAAGACAATGCGTAGATGAGAGGTATATAGGTAGTGGAACATTTGGAATGCATGTTAGGATGTATTGAATACCATTGTTATACGTCATGCCTTTTTTTTTTATGATGGGAAATCATCAAATAACTCCTCCCGCTCTGGGCGGAGCAGGAGGGAGTGTCAGACTTTTACTGACTAAAACCCATCCATGTTCCTTCATTGCCCTTTGTGTTCCGGGGCCACGGTATCTCTTTCGAACAGTCCCGCAGCCCCGGCAGGCATCAGCCCTTGCCCTTCCTTTTTGCTGACTCTCTTTGGGGCGCGCGTGGACACAGCCTGACGTCATGAGACGGACATACGGCGAGCTAGCCCATAGCTCACCGTTCATAGGCCCGCACCTACGGTGGCCGGGGGCCACCATGTGGCCCTCGACGCCCGGGGCGTCTCCCGCGGCGGCCGGGACGTGTGGATCTCTCCCTCTCACGGAGAAGTCATTTGATGATTTCCCATCCGAAAAAAAAAAGGCAGGATTTGGTTTCCTCACGATGTTTTCCTTCACCGGAGCAAGTGATAATTATCCACAAAAATCAGAGATGCGTGGCTTAGGTTCGAACTTGAGACCTATGACTGGGCAGTCCTTAGGAGACACCACTGGCTTTTACTACTATCGACACACCAATTATTGTTGACTACACGTTGTTAGCTACACGATAGGTCTGTCATAGCGATTGAGCGGCTTTACTGCTACGGTTTTGTTGTTTCGGTCACCCTCGGAACTGTACCCTACGCATCCATTTAGTACACGGGTGTTATTAAGTCAGGGCACTGCTCACTAACTCCTACAACTGCTATTAACTATGTTCTCAAACTACTTAATATTACAACGTAAATATACAACCGGCTAAGTGTTTGCAATGGGATCAGCCTTGTTTGCATAATAGGGACGCGACTTTGTATCTCCGGATTTCGGGATCACGGTTAGACGGAATAATTGGAAATGTAACTGTTTAAAATGCTGTTATTTATTTGATCCTAGTGAGACGTGACCTTGGTCATATTTTATTTTTACGCATAAATATTTAACGGGGTTTTTTGGGGTATATTGAAGATATAAACTTTAATTCTTTTGAGTTATTTTTTTTAGGTAGAAAGCATTATTTTAAGTAACTAACAGTATTATTTAAATGTTTGTTTCGAAATTTTGAGAGTCCAGATTCTTTAGTTATTCATGCGGCAAGATACAATATACTCAAACGTTTCCATAATTTGAAACTGGCTTTTCCCTGTTTTCAATCAGAAAGTATTTCGAAAAATGCGTAAAATTTTCAGACCTTAAATCTGTAATGATTATTAAACCTTACATTGCACAACAAAATTGTACCTTAAACATATTATGTACACAAAACACACAAATAGGTGCTAACTTGGCACGATACAGTGTGACCTTTGAATTCGCTCCAAACGCTTCAGCGAACGAACGCGTCCTATTGTCTTTACAATTCTTTGCTTAAGCACAGGTACTCGTATGTTTGCAGAATAGTTGATACAGAAGGTTAGCTTCATACAATAAGCGAAATCACACGCAAACAATGGCACACATAAACACGCTTCACATACGGCATGTGCAAGCGTAATTACGACTGGCTATCGATTGAGATAGGTAGTCCGAGGTTGAGATCTACAACATTCGTTTTTATTACCCTAAATCCAAAAAGGTATATCTAGAACCCTTTGGAACAGTTGACTTCTTAGGCGACTTTTGATTTCGAATGTTGTTCAAAATAATGAGTACAATGAGTCCTTTTCGGGTTTAGGGCAAAATAAAGCAAAATATTTCTTTTATATATATTACAAGTAACAATACTAAATGAGGTCGTTGGCCCTAAAAAGTCATCAAGTCTTTTTGATTTATGATCTTTGTTTTGGGAGGTTCCTGCATCGAATCGGGCGGGAGGAAACGCTTCCTTCCGCCCTCCTGTGTCCTCCGGTCGATCTTCACAATGGGCTACCATCGACCGGAGGACACAGTGGAGCACACTGTGGAGGTGTGCCCCGCTTGGGCGGAGCACCGCCGTGTTCTCGAAGCGGCGATCGGCGGCGGCGACCTCTCGCTTCCGACGCTGCTTCAATCCATGGTCCGGAGCGAGACGGAAAGGGACGCCGTCACCTCCTTCTGCGAAGCAGTCATGCTAGTAAAGGACGTGGCGGAACGTGAGAGGGAGAGAACGTCACGTCCCGGCCGCCGCGGGAGATGCCCCGGCCACCGTAGGCACGGGCCTGTAGACGGTGTGACGGTGGCTAGCTCGCCGTCCGTCCGTCTCATGACGTCAGGCCGTGTCCACGCGCGCCTCAAAGAGAGTCAGCAAAAAAGAAGGGCAACGGCTATGCCTGCCGGGGCTGCTGGACTGTTCGAAAGAGATACCGTGGCCCCGGAACACAAAGGGGCGATGAAGGAACATGGATGGGTTTTAGTCAGTAAAAGTCTGACACTCCCTCCTGCTCCGTCCAGAGCGGGAGGAGTCAATTGAAAAAAAAAATTGTATGATGTTCATACGTCGATATTACTTATTATAACTAAGGCGTTTCACTACCTTATTTAATTTCATCGCGTAAATCTTGACTTGACATTGACGTACGTACGCTTTGCAGCTTAGTGTGCATGTTCCTGTCTCCGCTTGTTGTGTGGAGCTGACCTTCTGTTGGTACTATTCTGTGTGTTTAGTATGTTTACAGACTACAAAAGTGTGTTACAGGCTTCTTAATGTGCCTCATCAAGAGCCGTCTTTCTCGAGAAGATTGCTTGAGGAATTTCTAATTTGAGTAGAAAGAATGATAAATTACCTTACGTGTATTTGTCTTGTAACTTCGTCTGGCTGTAGTATTATAATTGTTTAATTAATACCACATATTCTCACTATCCAAAGAAACTCTCTTTACGACCGACTTTTCGTACATAAGACAATTAAAAATGAATATTTATAAAATAAACCGAGTAAAAGTAAAACATGGATACGTAGCGGTTTACCAAATTTCAGAATGAAGTATTAAACTGAGTTTCTGAACAACACACATGGGAATCGTAAAAAATACAGACCTGTTCTGTAGTCATGATTGCCGGTACAATATTAAATTATGTCGTTTCAACACATATCCATAGGTAACTTTAAGGTCTCCAAGGGCACACATATGAAAAGGTTAAGAAGCAGAAATCTAAAGCATCCAATAATGATGACTAACAAACTAAAAACAAAACGACAGCTTTCATTTGTTTTCTACGCAGCCGCTGCTGTCACAAGAAGTAACTCGTATGAGCATGTACGCCATGGACTGAGACGGTGAATCAGAGAACATATTACTATTCACGTAGATATCCAATAAAATAATTCCGCCAAAACGATAACACGAACCTCTTCTAATCTGCAGATAAATCATTTAAAATCAAAACACTCCTCGCTTTTAAGTACCTTACATTTTCTACGACAAGCGAAGAAAAAATGCCTTCTTTTTTCCACAGTGTAATTAAATTACCTCCATCGCCAGCGAACACCGGCAGTGAGTCTAGCCAGCCTAATGAATTTTAGACAGACTCTGCCATTTTGTATCCGTTCTGTCGGCTGTTCGTTGGATAAAAACGAGTTTAATCGATATTGATTCCCTTTGTTGTTAAAAGTTGCTGTCTATCAAACTGTAGCATTTTGGCATTGTTGGAGGAAAGAAGAAACATTTTGTGAAAGATTTTTAACGAAAATTATTATTATTTCTTATTTATTTTTTGCACTCTATCACAATGCTGTCCTATTTGACCCAAAGGTTGACTAGTAGAGAATGCCTTGTGGCATTAAGTCCGCCTATGTACCACTCTTGTACATGAAGTTTAAATAAATAAAATATCGTCTAGTAGCTTTTGTCCGCGTGGAGTTCGGAAATTATCCGCGGGTACATAAAGTCACAGTCTGTCTGTATGCCTCATCGAAATCCACCGTTAGGCGTATTTAATAAGGTCACCAATTTACTGTAGGAATAGATTATTAATACTCGGGCTTACTTCCCTTCAGTAACAAAACTGGAAAATTGTTAGCTGATTAGCTACTGTCCATGGTACACTAATTTTATAATATTGTAAAAAAAATATACACTAATAATTAACATTAACAACAAGTTTTGAATGGTGTACTTTATGCCGTGGTCACTAAAGATTTTTATTTAACATGTAGTAGTACAGGCAGTACCACCACAGTGCCGTCAATTCATCTTAAAAACCCTTTTTTCACCCCAAACACCCTTAGAAAACTAAAAAAAAATGTTGCCAGATTTTTCACAAACCTCAAACGCAAAATGGCGTCGGTTGAACTTCAAACCCAGACAGTAGAAGCGAAAGGCCGTAATTACCATGACAATGTGCAGAGCCCGCTTCCGCGAGATTAATGGCCACCGCTGGCAGCCGTCACTCATTAAATTGATGAGCGTTGACGCGGACTGAGGAGGGCTGTAAAAACCACGGAAGAAAAAAGTTACTTGTCATGTTTTTTTTAAGTATTCTTTGTCCACAGGTTAGAGAGATTTAGGAGGAGGAAGGAGAATCGTTTGAACAGCCCCCACTGCTGTTATGGACACTGAATATGTTAAAAAAAAGTATTCAATTGTTCCTTATTTCCAGATAACTACTTATAACACATAATACAAATAAAACAGATACGTAACATCAAAACCTGAAGGGACAGTAAAAATGTGGACGTTTCGCTTCCATTCGAAATATAATAAATCATTTTGGATACTTCGTGCATATACCTTTATACCTTTTATCCAAAACTAGCAGTATTACTAGGAATCTGCTACAAATGCTTAAACCAATAATTATTTTCCATTTGACATCAGATACATTCCACTTAGCACATTATTATTTTTAATTGCACTCATCCCTTACAATAAAATCCATCTTTTTTCCTCGCCTGTAGTTTTGCTCTGGATTAGTTGCGGACTCATCGCGTCTAATGGCGTGAAGCAAACCGGATTGAACGCAGATTTAGAGGCCCAATTGTTATGCAATGCCAGGAACACTTTTATTAATTATTATTTAACGATGAAGGTGCTTAAATGCGTTCTTTTAATGAATAAAAAAGACAAAAGTTTCACCAATGCCTCATAAAAAATGAAGTCTTACATCTACATAAGGGTTGACTTATCTATATATTATTTTTGTTACACTATCTTCTTTTGTATCGATGGTACGACTTATCAAATTCCTTGAGGTAATTTTAGGTGGTTAATGTTTATGTCCACTTCAGGGCAGGTCGGGACACTGGACACTCCATCAAGTGGGCCATGGTCTGGTCGGGCGCACCGGAGCTGAACTAATCTCCATATTTTTGTTAAAAAAAGATTTGTCTGTCCGTCTGTCTGGACAGGTCAACTCAAACCTGCTATGGCTTTTTCCTCAAAAGACCATACCAGACATTGCGTACATGATCACACTCATTGATATCATTTCAAATAATAGTGTCTGGACTTTAAAAGAAACCACGATCCCTGAGTTTGTTTCGGTATTTCTTCTCAGGGGTAGTCAATTAGGAAATGTGCCAACGTTCTCTTAAAACAAAATATTGACGTGTCAAAGTGATTTAACATCCTATTTGCAAAATAAATCATTTCACTTCATATGGAAGTTACGCCAAGAGAATTATTTCCAATTTGGTGAAACTTCCCTTATTGAAATGTTGGTCTTGGCATTCATAATCCGTTTGAAGTTTCAACCAGGAAGTGTTACAAATTGCCCAAAAATATAATATTTCACAACTAATATCATACATTAAATGTAGTTGCCGTTCAATGATGGCGTCGTAAACCCAAAAATGTGAATGTGACAATAAAACCAAGTTTTATTAAGTTAATTCAAGTCATAAGCGATAGCGGGTATATTTTTTTGTGTCAGATGTCGTAGCATATTTCTCTGACCATCTAACTCGAAAACGTCAATATTAAGCCCAAGAAGTAGCATCTTATGTCGTTAACGTAATACTGAGACCTAGGCTATTTAAGCCTCCAGAAGGAAATTGAATACCGACGCGGTAAACTGAAAGTTTTGTCAAATTACACAGTTTGAAGATTATTTATTTATGAGAGATATCTATAACTGTAAGATGAGGCTGACTTGCTTTTAAAGATAACAGCTTCCTATAAAATACAAGAATTAAAATAAAATTCAACAGATGGATAAGGATATTTTTCCAGTTTCTCAGTCAGTAGACTGAGAAACTGGAAAAATATCCTTGGAACTTTATTGAACCTTGAAAATCATAGAGGAATTAATTATAGCTCCGAATCAATGTCATATGTTTTTCATGTAATGTGTGGCTATATGGCTAAAAGGCATATATTATCATATGTTCTAGAACTAAAAAATCGAAGACATGTCAACTATAATTTGCGTCACGTTAAAAGAGCGGTGGCCAAAATAGGAACTAACATTTTCAGTACTGTTTTATGTGTTCGGATGAGACAAGTGGCGCCAGCATTCAGCGTTCTTTTTACGTGACGCGACCTATATCAACCCACACTGGGCCCGTGTGGTGGATTTCTGTCTTGGATCTTTCTTCTCTCATATAAGGTGAGTTCCCACTGCTGGAACACAGTCCTCAGCCTGTGTTCCAGCAGTGGGAACTCATCGGAGCATTTGCTTGTAATGTTATAATCCAAAATTCAATTTTGTACAGAAACTACACGTGATATTTTATCGATACAGGTTGCGCGCTGAAATGCGCGGTTTTCCTCATTGATGTAATACTCCAATCTAAACTGGAATGCTCACGGTAATTGAGCGGCTTTATAAGCTTATTATGTATACATAACTTTTTTTTAAAACCTATTAAAAGTCGCTAATCGCTCACAACCAAGACCCTAGAACATTTTTAGCGGCATGTCACCAAAAGTTAGAAGATTATCAAGTTACGCTTTTACGGCATTCTTCGTAAAGTCCTCTCGACACCGGGGATATCGAGGGATACCCCGAAAATGCCATTATATCGCCGTCAACTTATATAATAGCTTTTAGTGGATTCGATGGGAAAGAAGTAAAAATATTGACGAAAACAAAACTTTTGGGGTATTGACCATCTTTGTGAAATATCGAAACGTTTGACACACGGGTTAGGGATGGTTATTGTAAACTAGTATAACCGTTTTCCTTCGAGAAAATACATACATAAACTTATACCTTTATCTCATGGGGTAGGCAGGACCGCAGGCCGCCCGCCACCTGCTCCTATAAATACATAGGTACAACTTTTTTCCTTTGAGAAAATAATTTTGAATTATTAACTTCATAGTAAAATATAAAGTCTCGTTGTGGGACGATGTTTGTAACTTCTTACCTACCTATTATCAAAAAGCAATTAGTGAGAACAGCTAGGTTTGTTAGAACTTGCGCAGAGTCTGCATGTGAGTTTAATCAGGAGTAACATGCTAAGGGCAAAATTCACTCGCTGTACTACGACTTTGCCTTGCCAAGAAAAGTAAGCGATTCATTATGAATATGAACCTTCATTGTTTGCTATTAATGTTCATATTTATAATAGTAATGTTAAGGTTCAAAAGCCTTCTTTAAAAGCAAAGTCAAAGTCCTGTCTGTACCTTTTGCTCTAAGTAATATCATAACATCACGCCTGTAATCCTCGAAGGGTAAGGCAGAAGTGTACGTACAGTGCAACAGGGGCAAGTGTATTGCCCTTACAGTGACAAGATAAACCTTGTCTTCATAATGACATACCTCATATAAAATTATAACCCATAACTTGCCAAGACAAATTAGTTAAGTCATTAACTTAAGAGACAGTTAAGAGGCAGAATAGCTGAGTGTCAATTAAGTAAGGCTTAGGAGACCAGGCGAGCAGGAGTATCGCGGAGGTCTCATCAATATGCATGGTCACACAACCTCACCGGACCCGTTGAGAAATTAAATCGTTCGCGGCGAAATGTTTTAGGGCAATTGCTTTTAATAACAAACATGAATTTTGGAATTTATTGTGATCTGTCTGAAACTATACGGTTGAAAGTCGAAGGTTGAAAGGCAAATAGAGACTTGTACTGTCATAAAAAATATGGTCTGTTTTTTATATCAATTTAATTAATAATTAACACTTAAAACAGAATATTTACCATATATAATATTCTTTTTGAGTTCCCGATATTTCGGCACAGGTGCAAGCAAGCGGGGGTAGGTTTTTAAAATTAATAGTAATCTTGGTAAATATCCCGCTTTTAGTGTTAATGGTTAGTGTTAGTGAACATGACAGTTAAACAACGATGTCCAAAAAAAAAATATAAATTCATACGGCACATTAAAATAAATACTAATTTTAAGCTGCCACAGGATATTATTAATAAAAAAAAAAAATGGTGATTTGACGAACCTAATCTAAACAAAGCGTAAAGCCGTCGCATCTGGAAAATCAGCTCTAAAAATATGAACGACATAATTTACTAATTCTGGCAACATATGGCGCTCATAAAGTCAAAACTCGACAGAAGCTATATCTATCTTCGTACAATATGATAAGTCTCAGAATAAGAAAATTGGAAATGTCTTTAAAGCAATTTATTCTAGCTTGTTACGTAGTTATGATTTTAATATGCACAGACAGAAAAGACCAGCTGCAACTGTGTAATTTTTCGTTTGGCGCCGATCCAGAGGCGATGTTTTTTGTTTTTATTTTTTAACAATCAGATATTTGCTGAGGCACGAAGTTTAGTGTGTCTGCAGTTTTTAGATAAACAAGTGTCATGGGAATGATGAAAATTAAATTCTTATTTTTTTCTTGAGTTTTTTGATCTCCAGTTAATGAAATGTCATGCACAAACTTTTTAAAGGCACTTAAGTTACAAAAAGTGAGTCTAGATTTATTGATATAAATAACTTTAATGAAACTTACAACTTCTGAACCACGCCCCGGTACGTACCATAAATTATTATGGCTACCTACTAATCTTACTAATATTATGGCGGCGACCTCTCGCGTCCGCCCCTGGTTCAATCCATGGTCCGGAGCGAGACGGAATGGGACGCCGTCACCTCCTTCTGCGAAGCAGTCATGCTGGCGAATGAGGTGGCGGAACGTGAGAGGGAGAGAACCTCACGTCCCAGCCGCCGCGGGAGCGTCGGGGGCCACGTGGTGGCCTTATGACGACAGGCCGTGTCGGCGGCGCGTTCGTGTTCCACGCGCGCCTCAAAGAGATATCAGCAGGAAGGAAAGGTGACCCCTTCCTTCCAAGGGCCGAAGCCTGTCGGGGCTGCGAGACTGTTCGAAAGAGATACCGTGGCCCCGGAACACAAAGGGCGATGAAGGAACATGGATGGGTTTTAGTCAGTAAAAGTCTGACGGGCCCGCTCTGGGTGGAGCGGGTGAAAGTGTCATTTGATGATCTCCCATCCGAAAAAAAAAACTTTATAACACATAGCATACTTTTTATCCCGGTAGTATGATCCCGTGGGACAAATTATCGCACATCACGGGCAAAGCCGCGGGCATAATCTAGTTATATTATTATACATCGAAAAGGAACGAAAAATATCAAGTGATCGAGATCACACTCCAATAACCACCGACCATAATCCTGTGTCTACTTCGAGAAAACTTTCGTAATTATGATGTCAGATCGATCTCGAAGTCGAAGTCTTTCAAGACGTAATCTTCAAAGTCAACGAGCGATCATTTCGTCAATATTTTTGTAAGAAAACATTTAAAAAGGATAAGAAAAAAAATTATGCCTCAGAAAATTATGCTTTAATTCAATGAAACAAGGCAAAATCCACGAAAAATAATTGGCTACTAAGCATAATTTATTAAAATTGCCCACAGAATTCGTGGTAACTTGCTCCCGTCAACCTGACGCCCTATAAATGCAAATGCCTTACATAACGGTACCGAAACTGAAATTATTTCCTCGAAATATAGATTGTTTATGCAGTATCAACCAATTTACAGCTCTTCGGAAAATGTTATCTTTGAGGGAACTCGGTTGTGGTTGGGGGTCGATTTATGTATGAGGGAAATAATTTTGCCCACGTAATTGCACCACCTTTGGAGTAAGCAAACAGTAGAGAAAGCTACCTTTATAATAGTTTTTCATGTCTAGTTGTCGTAATCGCTGACTGTCATACTTCGAAGTTTAAAATACCGATGTCCTGTATTCATAAAGTTGGTACACCTCTGTATTCATAAAAGAGGCATACCTCTGCCTAACCCTTCTGAGAATACAGATGTGGTTTTATGTGTTTTTGTTTGGAAAATATGTAGGAACTAATAAAAAAACGGATTCAAAAGTTCTGGTCTGAAAAGATAGCCGTAATCATAACCGACTACTGGCAAAATTGTTCAAGCATAGCTTGAAATGCGCAACCAGTCTTCCTTGTAAACTCACTAGAGGAGCAATTCCATGAATATGTCACCGTGTTCAAACGTAGATATGTCAATACCTAGAACAATAATCAAGGCAAATTGATTCACCCGAAATGCACTGAAGTGGTCTAGCTAACGTTTCCGGGTAAATAAATTAGTTCCAGGCTAGGTGAGAATATGGCTTAATTAGGGCACTGTTGCAGTGATCTACGTACTACCAACTTCCTGCGATATGCGGGTAGATCGAAACTATTTGGAGAGTTCGGTTTTCAAAGAAGATTTCGTAGGATTATGTTACTATCCTTCACTGGCACTTGAGTTAAAGTATGTTTGTTGCTTTGCTGACCACTTCGATGTTGACAAGTTCAAGTAACAACCCCTTGTTTGAACTTGCCAACATCTACAGGGTGTTAACAGACCCTTTACGAAACCGTCAACCAAGCATTTTGTATCAAACTGAGTAACTCTTGCTTTAAAATTATTGCTGGGAAACAACTTTTTTTTTGGGGAGAAAAATCACATTTTACGGTAAAACTCAATGTAACGCATTCAACACATTGTACTGATGGATGCTTTGAGTAGTAAACGAGTCATGGAGGTATTTAAAGTATAGTTGTAACATTAAAATTTGTATTAAAAAATAAACTTGTGAAAAAGACATGACAAGCGAATTTTCGAAAATCTGTGAATGCAGATTTGTTTCTTTTTATAAATAAAGGAATGTTTCCTTTGAGTAAAATTTGCTATCTCCAGTATTTAGAGTACTTTCCCTCCAGGTGGCATTGAAAAATTCCACCCTGTATATCAACTTATTATGACCGAATCGTTTGTGAAACTTGGTAATTAACACAAAAGTATCCAATTACAGCACATTTTATTATAAGATCAAGCCCAACAGTGGGCAAAGATTATATACCTACAGTACAAAATATTTATTACTGTAAACTTCACCTAAGTAGGAACACAGCTTTAAAAAGAGTTCTTAACTTTCATTCAACTCCTTTTAAACGAGAGCGCTTAGACAGGTCTTGTGAAGGCTTTGTATATGCAAATACAGTGCACTGTATAATATTCAAGAAATGAAGCACCATTAAATTATTAAACATCTCTTAGATTTTGCTGTACGACGTAGCTACAGTATTCCTGGAAATCAAGGAATGTTGAAG
Organism: Xestia rhomboidea; assembly: GCA_963853795.1. Lineage (NCBI taxonomy): Eukaryota > Metazoa > Arthropoda > Insecta > Lepidoptera > Noctuidae > Xestia > Xestia rhomboidea. Next base: position 4,023,072 of record OY970776.1, on the reverse strand, counting down.
TGATCTCATCGCATTATCAAGTCACAATAAAAATCTTAGTTGAAAATATTGTTTACTTCTTGTTAATTTTATTATTTCTACAATTAATAAAGGACAGATTTCAAACATCAATTCAATATTTCAAAAATGGATATGATAGTATGGTACATTTTTATAAAAAAGTTTTCAAATAATAGGGATATAACTGATTCGAAACGATACGATTTCAATATATCACAGCTTAATCCGCTACGTACGTGGATTGACATCATTTCCATTTCGGAGAGAAACGAGGAATCGCTGGATTTATCGAACTATAAAATATCGGAACAACCTGTATAATCACATGGCATACTACAGAGAGACTTTAGTCATGTTGGGAACATAAATGCAGTAGAGGTTATAATTATTATTATGAAATTGATTTTAGAAATTAAAATAAATAGACTCGCCCATTTTACATGGGACTTAAAACATAACAGGTGAAATGGGGTGTAATATTACTTGTCGGCCTAAAACTTGCGGGGATTACTGGCGCGATGTTATGTTACTTGCAAACATAGCTAGTTTACAATAACCTTGCGTTGCTGAAAATTTTAAAAAATGAAAACCGCGATAAAAACTTACTATAAAAGTATTGTTTTTTCATAGGAAAACATATTTTATTGCTCTATCATCTACACGTCGTTTCCACGATTCAACAATATAAGAAAAACAATAACGTCATGTAAGGATTGACATAAAATGGCTCCCTGTAGGTACTGACGTCAGGTCCATGTCATAAGAATTACGACATTGAATATTTTAACCACTATTAAGATCATTGCTCGCTATTGGGTATTGCAATGTCATTTTCATCAATCCCGTCTGTATGTCTTCTACCTTTTCAATTTTATCTCAATCAGTTCAGATTGAGATAAAATTTGGTATAGGTACAGGTGGATCATAACCTGGTTTACGACATAGGAGTCTTTATATCCTGGTAGCACGTTCCCATGGGATAGTTTTACCCCTCCAAGCGGGTAAAGCACCAGCTAGCAAAAGCTAGGCACAGAATTAGGTCACTTCGCTCAACAATTTCTTTAGCTTTATGAACTAAACTGTCACTTTACAACTTTTAATAAAAGTTTACACCCATAACTCGTGTACCGTAAAAACAGAACCGCTTCCTCACATAAGATGCGACAAAGGAACATTTTTACGATAGTCGCACACACAAACTATTTTACGAGCTGTATCCTTGCGGCAACGAATATGTGAACTTTACTCCGACACTTAAAAATTAGGAAAGAAGTTCCACTTTCCGATTCCGTACCATTATCTAGACAACACACGACAAAATGGTAAAAAAAATCACGTTTGTTGTATGGGAGGAAAAAAAAATATTGAAAAAAAAAAGCTGTTTTTAGTATTTATTGTTATAGCGGCAACAGAAATACATCGTCTGTGAAAATTTCAACTATCTTGCTCTCACGGTTCATGAGATACAGCGTGGTGATAGACAGACGGACAGATGGACGGACAGCGGAGCCTTAGTAATAGGGTCTCGTTTTTATCTTTTGGGTACGGAACCCTAAAAACGGGAGTGCTCTCTGTCTCGTTAAGTAACTATTACTTAATAGCTTAAAGTTATAGACAGACTTCGCCATCGCATTACGTTGTTCCTGATACCGATGGGCTACTATTTTTCAAGTTTTTTTTTTTGTTTAAAAATGTTAAAAATTTACGTAAAGATGTTTAAAAGAATAAAATGTAATCTGATAAATAAATACGATACGCTTTGACGCGGTTAGACTCGTCTAAGCTCTCTACTCGTATCAGCTGTGGAAAAATCTTTTGAGATTTTATCAAGATCATTTAGGAAGTGAAGTGAACCTACTCACCATATCTGTACCCTATTCAATGTTATGCAGGTCTGAGTCAGCGCACGTGAACTAGCTCCGAGATAGATGTAATAAACTCCATTCGGATACTCAGTGACTGCGCTTTTATTTTCAGAGAGAAATCCTGTCCACAGTCCTTATTAGATAAGCAAGATTGTAAACAAACTAAGTGAGATGATAGGGTTGTAAATGTCACCGTAAAATTGTAAATACCATTGCATTACAATCTATCACGCAAGATTGTAAACTCTCGAAAGATTGTGAACACGAAACGCACCTCGCGCGCTGATTGGTTGAACGTCATGTGCCCCGCGCCGCCATATTTATTTGCTAATTCGTTTGTTGTGTGTGTATGTTTATGTAAACGAACAGTGTTGTTGATTGTAAATTGATTTCGTGTTGAAAATAACTCACAGCAATGAATCTGTGATTAACCAAAGAAACAAACAACGGCCTACCATTCTGTAAGACCGACCAATCAGGGACAGGTTCACAATCTTTCGAAAGTCGAGATAGATTATAATCTAACAGTATTTACAATTAAACGGTGACACATTATAAAAATAGTGTGTTACAAAATACAAGAGTCTTATAATAAAAAAATAAAAAAAAACCCGACTGCATAAAAAATAACTAATAACTTTAAATAAAAACTGAAAAGATAAAAACAAGTTCAAGAAACAGGACATATTGACTGCAACAGTCGGGACCCATATTGGATGTTATGATTTTAGTCTAGATTATTTAAGGACGCGTTTGCAAAATTGATAGGTACAGAATCGAACTACTACATTGACACGGGTCATACACACAAGTGTACGCACGACTAACTGCGAGAATAGTAGTCAAGTGAACTCATTTTGATGCTTTGAAAGATTTTTACGTATTTCTTAGAAATAAAATTATGGTAGTTCACTACAAAAAAAATATTTTTGCTGTTTTTACGAATTACCTCCGGACTTGATGGAGTGACCTGACCTGAAGGTATACTTCAGTGACTGCCACTGGAACTTCTCGACGTGTTGTACTAGGTGAGCCGAGTTTGGGCTCGTTTTGTTAGTCATGATGATACCTTACCTCCGGACTTGATGGAGCGACCTGAAGGTGTACATCGGTGACTGCTACTGGAACTCCTTGACGTGTTGTACTAGGTGAATCGAGTTTGGGCTCGTTTTGTTAGTTGTGATGAGACCTTACCTCCGGACTTGATGGAGTGTCCTGAAGGTGTACTTCGATGATTGCTACTGGAACTTCTCGACGTGTTGTACTGGGTGAGCCGAGTTTGGGCTCGTTTTGTTAGTTATGATGAGACTTTACCTCCGGACTTGATGGAGTGACTTGAAGGTGTACTTCGGTGATTGCTACTGGAACTCCTTCACATGTTGTACTAGGTGAGCCGAGTTTGGGCTCGTTTTGTTAGTTATGATGAGACCTTACCTCCGGACTTGATGGAGTGACCTGAAGGTGTACTTCGGTGATTGCTACTGGAACTCCTCGATGTGTTGTACTAGGTGAGCCGTGTTTGGGCTCGTTTTGTTAGTAATGATGAGACCTTACCTCCGGACCTGATGGAGTGACCTGAAGGTGTACTTTAGTGACTGCTACTGGAACTCCTCGATGTGTTGTACTAGGTGAGCCGTGTTTGGGCTCGTTTTGTTAGTAATAATGAGACCTTACCTCCGGACCCGATGGAGTGACCTGAAGGTGTACTTCAGTGACTGCTACTGGAACTCCTCGATGGGTTGTACTAGGTGAAACGAGTTTGGGCTCGTTTTGTTAGTAATGATGAGACCTTACCTCCGGACCTGATGGAGTGACCTGAATGTGTACTTTAGTGACTGCTACTGGAACTCCTCGATGTGTTGTACTAGGTGAGCCGAGTTTGGGCTCGTTTTGTTAGTTATGATGAGACCTTACCTCCGGACCTGATGGAGTGACCTGAAGGTGTACTTCGATGATTGCTACTGGAACTCCTTGACGGAGTTGGCGAGCCCAAACTCGGCTCACCTAGTACAACATGTGAAGGAGTTCCAGTAGCAATCACCGAAGTACACCTTCAGGTCACTCCATCAAGTCCGGAGGTAAGGTTTCATCATAACTAACAAAACGAGCCCAAACTCAGCTCACCTAGTACAACACGTCAAGGAGTTCCAGTAGCAGTCACCAATCACTTCACCAAGTCCGGAGGTAAGGTCTCATCATAACTAATAAATAATAAAAATCTTGCCTTGTCAAGTATCAAATTTGGTTTATCGAATATTTTGTGTTTGTACAGCGATCTTTTTCAACTCGAGCCGCTCCAAACAGGCGTTACGTGTCCACTCTCGACGGCGGCCGTGCGCGGACTAAAGTTTTATTCAAAGTGTTTGTGCAATAAATCAAGACACTATCCAAAATAAAATAACCCCTAATGCAATCGATTAAGATTCATCCAGAATAGCAAAAAATGTGAAAAAATAAGATTTGGTTTTCATTTTTTCTGCAACTATATAAATCATTTAGATAAAAAAAAAATCCTTGCATTAAGAATTGATTATGTTTGCCAACATACAGTATTTTTAGAAATAGTAAAATATGTTAATAATAGCACAAAAAATGTACCTAAACTCAACCCTGTATCGTTAATTTTAGGGAAAATGGCAACGACAGATCGATTTTACATTATAAAAAACTAAAATTTTCAATGATCAAGTTCCTATTATTTGAAGATGAAGAACCAATCTATACGAGGTAGTTATTAGTTATATTGGATTTTGTTTGGTTATGCCATAAAATTGTACCGAAAAACAGCATAATTTTACCTGATATGCAAACGCGCCCTTAATGGGTTCCAACTGTTGCAGTCAATATGTCCTGTTTCTTGAACTTGTTTTTATCTTTTCAGTTTTTATTTAAAGTTATTAGTTATTTTTTATGCAGTCGGGTTTTTAATTTTTTTTTAATTTTACACTTTTTAGTTACTTAGAGGTAGCATTTTAAAATCCTCATGATTAGCCCTTTATCAAGCCGTTCCGGCCACAGAGCGTGCCAAACATTTGAATTTGGCGCCAAAAATCCGCCATTTTGTTTTTTTTTAATTTTGATATACCCAGTGTCACTCTCACAGTAAATACGAATCTAACGACACCTCTCAAGCTAAAATCCATCGAGCCGTTCAGGCCACAGAGCGTGCCAAACCATTATACATACATACATACTCTCGAAAAACATAACCCTCCTTCTGGCGCAGTCGGGTAAAAAAAAGGTTATCGCAGCTGCAAACCGGAGCGGGGAATCCATAGCAAACGTTTTCGTAGATGACAGTGACATTGGTGTCAACTGCCATTTTCGTATAGACATTTTGCTGGTGGTTTTCTCGCCGTTGTGGTTTGTGGTTGCGGTGCGAAAGTTCTGGATGCGATAAATCTAGTATGGCAAGTATAATTTCTAAATAACGTTATAGATAATGTTAAGTTTATCCTTGTCAATACCACATTTGATCTCATATCCAGCTACAAACTATGATTAGTAATTTACTGGTAATTGGAAGCCCCAAGAATGAAATAGATTTTATTTATACTGTTACACATTTAAATTTGTAATAAATCAGGCAATCTCTTTGATAGAGTTAAGAAAATGACTGTATTAAAATGAAATAAACAATCGACCAACAAATCCTCAATATTTGGGAACCCCTGTAACCGCATAATTTTGACAAAGTTACCGAACGATCCAGTTACTCAATTTAAAGTTTAATGTCGTAACCAAAGCCAAAATTTAAGTCAACGTTAAGTTTACTTTGAACTGAGATTAACATTATTAACGGTAACTTTATTAAACCTTAAATTCAAGCCAAGCATTTACTTAAAGTAGTTATGGAAAATATGCGGTGAAGAAAAGTACATGCTTTTTTAACTTAACTTGTTAGTAAAACATTAAATTAAGCACACATATCACCAATAAAACTGGAGTCATCAGCACATTTAAACCGCGTTTAAATGCTGTAAGTGTCATCAACATCACTGTCGAGGAATATCTCTGTGTCAACTGAGAGCTCTTGAACGTAGTTTAGAAATGCAGTTGCCGTTCAGTCTTTTGGGTGAAAAACTTGTTGAGATAGCCCGCAAAATTCGATGTTGATCAAAATATGTTCATTCATTCACGAGGTCAATAATTAAAATGATAAAAACAGCTCTCTAAGTAAAGGAGTCTGCCCACGACACCGTATCACACCATGACGGCTAGGAACGTGATGGGCAAGAAAACATTTCTATTGCAAAGTATGAGACCATGCCCACAAGACAGTTTCATCACCGAACAACACCGTCGCGTACCGTGCACACGACGGTGTTAGTTGGTGACGAAACGGAATATTTTTACAATTATTTTTAATTATTATCATTCCGTGACATGTCTATATCACGAATTATTATTTAGATGAAAATGCGATTTGCAAAAGGAACTCGCTGGTTACCTTCTGAGTTTTTAGGTTCTAAACACAGATACATCGAAGATTCCTCCTTAAAGTAAGGAACACCAAATATATACAATTATACACACATACTAACATTCCTTAATACCAACATTTTTAAGAAACTCTTACCATCATCTACTTCACCAGTTGGCTCTTCAGATGAATCTGCTCGGTTCCTCAGGTCATGGAGGCGAGAGAGTACACGGTGGGATGCACATATTCCTTCGCCTGCATGGCCTGAAGAGCGGAGCACCACTGCTCCGGAATCTTCAGCTCTTTAATCTTGTTGTTGGGGTTGATTTTTGATTGCCAACACATACGTCGTAAGGCACAAATTGTCTAAGGGTTGATTTATTAACCGTTTTTTTTAATGAAATTACCAAATACGTAGTAATTTTTTATTAAATCGAAAATTAACTTTTGTCTTAAGAAGAAAATATGTACAGTGATAGTTTGATAAAACATTTTCTGTTTAAAATCTGTCTTGAGATAATAAAAGTTTTCCATTTGTTGAACAATTTTAGTTAACTATATTTTCCAGAAATGCAAGTACGAAGTTAAGAGTTAAAGCACAAGGTAAGGCGATAAAGTACTAGGATAACATGAATTGCAGGCAATATAAAAGTGAGACATGGTCATTAGTATAATCTTACATCAAATCGTATTCAAGTGGCACGGTGCCAACACTGGCTACGTAGCTTTATTAATATATGGCCGTGAGCTATCCTAACTCATTACATTTTGGCTACCAATATGAACTCATCTATTTTGTGATTGCCTGGTTATAAAAGGATCGAATGAGAAAATGGTAGGTATATAGTCGGTTATAATAAGTTATGGCTGAAGTTGACCACTATTTTCTTTCACGTTCATTGATGATTTTAATATAATGGTTTTGATATTGATCCAATTGCAAGATACAGACTTTTAAAATAAGATAAAAACTGCACTAACAAAGCTGACAGGCACTTGTTTTCCTGGTCGTTGCGATTTTTTTTGTTCTGTCCCATACCTGGAGATACTGGAGGTAAAAGATCTAAGTTCTTAATATCATAACTGTACTTTAAAATATCACCATGACTCCTTTACAAAGCATCAACCAGCACAATGTTTTGAGTACGTTACATTAAGCTCAACCTCACTAGTGATGTTACAGTTGTTTCCCTGATAATATTTTTAACGTAGAGTTGTTTACTGTTTAGTTTGTGGCACAGAGAGTTTGGTTAACGGCTTCGTGTAGAGTCCACACACACCTTGTATTATAAATGCAAAACTAAAACTGTCTGTCTGTCAGTTAGCTTTCCATGAACTGAACTGAACGATTTCGATGTAGTCTGGGTCTGGCTTATGACAAAGTAATATTATTATCAGTATAATTTTTATCCCAGCAGTAAGTTCTCGATGGATTTTTCCAATCTCTTCGCGGGAAAACCACGTGCGATATCTGGTTTCACTTTGCACATGATCTAATAATAAGAAAATGGGGAATGCCTTTGCCATGAAAAAGCTTATTTATTCATCAAAAACCTGGAACCGCTTACTTAATACTTAACCCTCCTCTTCGCAACAGAGGATAAGCTTGATAAATTTTTACAACATAAACTCCTTGCCTTATCCATAAATCTTGGGCGAAACACCCTATTCTGAAACAAGTGGGTGTCTTATACTGACAAAATCCTCGATATACGGCCTCATGTAAGTCCCAGAAGAAATGGTCCAATAACACCCCCTCTTCACCCCGTTTTGCCCCTTTTAAAGGGCGTTTTCCGCATAATTCGCTAATCAACCTTAAGCTTAGGATTCGGGGTTATCCCTCTTGAACAATCTGTTTTACTTTTCGTCTAGTAAATGGTGTGAGCGATTATTTATGGATGTTCTGGAAGCTCTGTGATGTTTGAGGTGATTGTTTAATTTTTGTAAGCTCGAGTAATATTAGATGTAGGTCCCTATGGGTAACACCTGGTCCTGTAGTACGGGCCCAACCTTCGTGTTCGAGCGCCTTACTTTGAGTAATTTATTTTCTCACCGCTGCTTTAAAAATGGTAATGGAAGGCATAAACGGCATAACGGTAAACGCCGCCACATTCTAGATAATATAGCTTCTTCCTCTTCTGCCGATATTTGGAAGTTTCTTGGAACTCTGGGTATCGGCAAACCGCGAAATTTAGACCTAACTCTGTTGACCTGGACGAGCTCAATCGGCATTTTTCTTCTGCTTCCTCCATGGATCGCTTAACCAAGCAACAAACTTTATCCTTAATTTCTGGTCTAACGCGTCCTAATATTAACCACTTTCGCTTTGTTCCAGCTGAACCGGGAAAGATCAAAAATATCATTCTGTCCATTAAGTCGAAAGCAGTGGGCTGTGACAATATCACTCGTGGTATGATCACAGCTCTTCTGGATGATCTTCTACCAGCTATTACCCATATTGTGAATTTTTCCCTATTTACCGGAGTATTTCCTTCCCTGTGGCGCAAAGCCTATGTTTGTCCGCTACCCAAGGTCCCTAATCCCTCTCTTCCTACCCATTTCCGTCCCATTTCAATCCTTCCCTTTCTATCCAAAGTGCTTGAGGCCTGTGTCCACAAACAATTCTCCAATTTTGTTCATCGGAACTCGCTATCAGCCCACTTCAATCTGGGTTCAGGCCCGGGCACAGTACTGTTAAAGTGACTGGCGATATAAGGGCAGGGCTGGAAGACACCAAGGTAACGGTACTGGTGTTGGTCGATTTCTCGAATGCCTTTAATGCCGTTAGTCACGACATCCTTTTGGCAATTTTATCCCAGGTTATGGTCTCTCCCTGAGCACTGGAATGGTTCTCCTCATACCTTCAGGAACGCCAGCAGTCTGTCCATGTTGGGGTTTCGTCGTCATGTTGGTGCGATTTGGAAACTGGTGTTCCTCAAGGCGGTATTCTGTCTCCTCTTCTGATTTCTATTTTTATTAATCTCCTTACTTTTGAGCTTCAGTGTGCGTATCATCTGTATGCCGATGACTTGCAATTGTACTGTCAGGGGAGGGTTGACGAAATGCGTGATCTAATCGACAAGCTTAATAGGGACCTGATGGCCATAAAAACCTGGACCGGTAAATTTTTGTGGCAGTAAATCCGAATAAATGTCAGGCTATCATCGTTGGAAGTTCTCGCAGTCTGAGCAAGTTGGATAGTACAACCTTGCCACCAGTTCTTTTCGACGGTACGATCGTTCCATTTAGCACTGATGTAAAGGATCTTGGCTTGCACATCGACAGCACTATGAAATGGCATACTCGAGTCGCTCGTGTCAGCCCGAAGGTTACTGGTTCGTTGCGGGCTCTGTACCGTTTGAGAAACTTTTTACCCTGAAATACGAAAACAATGCTTGTACAGTCCTTAATTTTTCCTATCATCGATTATGGTGATGTGTGCTACTTTGACCTGAATGCAGATCTCCTCGACAAACTTCACCGTCTTCTAAATAACTGCATTCGATTCGTTTTCAATCTGCGTAAATATGATCATGTGTCCGAGTACCGGTCTCTTCTTAAGTGGTTGCCCATACGTCAGCGTAGGGACCAAAGGGCGCTAACCATCTTGTTTTCTTTTCTCGTTTCTCCCACTTCCCCTAGTTACCTTGCTCCCCACTTGCAGTACATTTGCGCCAACCATAATAGGAGTCTGCGATCATCGCAAAACCGTGTTCTTCACTGTCTCTCTCACCGCACTGACTTCATTCACCGTTCATTCTTTGTGCAATCTATTTCTCTGTGGAATGCGCTTCCCCAGGAAATCAGGATGGCCACCAATCGTTTAGCTTTCAAAATTAAAGTTCTAGAGTACATTCGCAAGAAGCTAGCAGTTTCATCACAACGGTAACGTCTTCTCTATTGTTTGTCTTTTATTTTAGTATATCCATTTATATATCTGTTTACAGTAATAAATAGTTTAATATATATTTATAGTATTTATATATATTTATAGTATTTTATATATCCTTGTAGTTTACCTTAGTATTAATTAAATTATTTTCAGATGTACACCTACCACTGCTGGTCTCTGCATCACCCAAAGGTTGACTGGTAGAAAATGCCTACGGCATTTAGTCCGCCTCTGTACTTTGTGCTTGAAGTGTTAAATAAATAAATAAACACTCCTGTTAGTACTCAAAAAAAAAACAAGGCATGTATCGCATTGAGCCACATAACCACATAACCTTTCCACTGCTGGGACACAGACTACTCAGGGCTGTGGGAAGGCTGATTATAGATAACTTGCATAGCTGGTATGGTAATATCTGGCCAATCAGTGAGATCAATAGTTTTCACATTTTAGGCTATTAGTTTAGATTGTAAATTAAATCAATAATCAATTTAATCTATTACAGTCCACAGTTTATTTTCAAATTGTACGATATTACTTGTGATTGAAATCGGTTTTAATATTTAAAATACTCTACAAAGTAAAAGTTAAACCATTCAGTTCTGAAATAAAAAATCAACGTTTCTGCAAACATTTACCCTCTTAAACATTCCGGATCGTAATTGACTTAGTTCATTTAATCGTTCGGAAACGAGCTACTCATTCATTTCTTGGGCGGAATGGCTACCGATTTTTAAAACGACTTACTTTGTAGATTTTTATAAAGTTTGAATATCTAACCGACACGACTCGACGACACTCATTGGTCTAAAGGTCAAAATGTTTCGTATTTCTATAGTGACTTTATACATGGCCAACATTTCGGTAGTCTAACTCATACATTATGGACTTTTATAAAATATTCGCTGATTGATTATCTAGGCCCTCAGGTTTTGGTTTCTAGGTTGGGCAAGCAGGTATTAGCGATATTTCTTCATAGCACCTTAGAGCCTTTTTTTTTTTTTTTGGTTGGGAAATCATCAAATGACGTCTCCCGCTCTGGGCGGAGCGGGAGAGAGTGTCAGACTTTTACTGATTAAAACCCATCCATGTTCCTTCATCGCCCTTTGTGTTCCGGGACCACGGTATCTCTTTCGAATAGTCCCGCAGCCCCGGCCGGCTTCGGCCCTTGCGGACTCCTTCCCTATTGCTGACTCTCTTTGAGGCGCGCGTGGAACACATACGCGCCGTCGACACGGCCTGTCGTCATGAGACGGACGGACGGCGAGCTAGCCCATAGCTCCCCGTCCACAGGCCCGCGCCTACGGTGGCCGGAAGCCACCACGTGGCCCCCGACGCCCGGGGCGTCTCCCGCGGCGGCCGGGACGTGAGGATATCTCCCTCTCACGTTCCGCCGCCTCCTTCGCTAGCATGACTGCTTCGCAGAAGGAGGTGACGGCGTCCCATTCCGTCTCGCTCCGGACCATGGCACGAACCAGGGCCGGAAGCGAGAGGTCGCCGCCGCCGATCGCCACCTCGAGGACACGGCGGTGCTCCACCCAAGCAGGGCACACCTCCACCGTGTGCTCCACCGTGTCCTCCGGTCGATCCTCACAATGGAAACACCCGGGCGTCTCCTCCCGCCCGATTCGGTGCAGGAACTTACCGAAACATCCGTGTCCGGTAAGAACCTGCGTCAGGCGGAAGGTGAGGACGCCGTGGCGTCTCTCCAGCCACTCCTCAAAGAGGGGACTTACCGCCACTATCGTGGCGTGCCCTAGCACCTTAGAGCCTAGATTCGTGTCAAGTTGATGACAATAGGCTCGTTCCTTATAACGTAACTGGAAGAAAAGACTGTCCTGACCTGCCTCCTATCACTGCTCACTCCTTTGGGAAATACAGGTGTTATATTATTTCATTAATTTTAAGGAAAGCAGCAGTCATACGCGGTGTAAGCTAATTTCATACGGACTAGAGAAAAATCCGCTGCGTTATGTGCCACACTGACACAGTCAAAATGTACGGGTAGGCTACAGAAAAGGATACTCTTAGGTCTCAGATCATGAGTCTTTACTAAAAATTTGTTGTCACGGTGTATTACACCGTGTATACTTTATAGGGAACGCTTAGTAACAGTGAAGTAATCAGGAAAATCTCCACGCTCAGTAGATGTGAGAGATCGGAACATTTATCACGGTGAGTAATTGTCTCGAGGTGCGGGGTCCACGTACTGTAACGCGATATCGTGTAGCCCTGACTTTGGTAACTGATTGTAATCCGGTATACTTGTCTTATAGGTGACTTGTAACGTAGAAGATCAATGGTAATCAATCACGGACTAATTTTGTTGCCTCCATGTAAAGAGTAGTATAAAATATTTGTTTTTCTTCTTAGAACATGAAGAAACTGAAGTTGTTAAATTCAAAACATTGTTGATAGTCGCTGTAGAAGTTTATACTTTTACAGAAAACGCTTTGCATGCGTGATTCTGGGTCGTCAGGAAAAGCAAAAATTGGCACTGTTCTGACGGTTTTAAAGTTTCATGTTAATACTTTGCGATAACACAATCACGACCAAATCGTTATCCTCCAAACACGATACATAAAACATTTTGTTTCACGAAAACACTAGAAAGTCAATTGAACAACCTTCAAACCAACGCTTCAAAAACCTTTAACAAATTCCAGTACAAAGAACTGTATAAACATATATTAATTCGAAGAAAATCCCCTCTAAGGAAAACGAAAAAGGTAACGATACGATTATTTAACAGAACTGTCAGCTTCTAACGATATGTATGGAAATATTAATCAAGGGAGACGATGTGAATGAAATGACGATGACAGGGAAAATTGGCGTCTTTTCCGGTTCCCCTTTCTGTAGGTAGGTGCCCATAGAAACATGTTTCTTTTCATCATTATTATGTTAATAGCAACGACATTTCTCAAGCGGTTTTTATGTTAGGGATGGCTTGTCATGTAAAGCCATGATTGAGCAATAGGGGTAAAATATTCGGAGATTAATATAGCATGGGATAGAGAGGAATGGGGCAGAGATTTGTTAAGGAGCGGGACAGAGTAGGCTGCTGATAATGCAACAATAATTGCAAAGTTAGGAAGCTGAAGTGGCAGTTGATTGGCCATGTTTGGCAAAGAACCTATGACCGTCGAATCAAACGAGTCTTGGAGTGAAGTCTACGAATCTTCAAGCGAAAGACAACCCCACTCTCCAGCTAGGTGAACTGAAGACAGTTGTTAAACAGCTTAAGAGACCCAGTTAGTTATGTTTAAGTGTCATGTAATAGAGGTCGAGCTGACCATCAAAGGTACACCCGGGACTCTATTGAGATTTCAAGAATTATAGGTACATATTTTTCCTGGCCTGAGGATCGTACCAAGGACTCCCTGGTCTGGTGCTTTCAGTTGAAGATTGACACCCTGATTGAAAACCCTCTGATGACACACGTTTAACCATATTGTCAGATTATTTTAATATTGTCAAACAAAATATTCTACCCAGAGCTGAGAGGTAACACTGTATATTAAATTAAATCAGCTTTAGTGCATTATAGCTGAGAGCTTTTGGCGATGCAATCAATGTGGAGTGCAAAGTGATGTTCTCTTGTTCGGTACTGTTGTTTTTGCATCGCTAGGCGAAATTATATTACTTTCATACGTAAAGCTATACTGATAAAAAATACTTTCAGTATTTAAGCAGAGAGAGAGCTGTTCTTCGGCGAAGTTATTATTAAATTTTTCGTGACTAATGAAAAAAAAAAACAAAATTACAGACAAATGCTAATTTTGCGGTTTTTTCATATAAAACTAAAAAATCCGTGGTGCCTTTTTTTTTTTTTTTTTAGGATGGGAAATCATCAAATGACTTCTCCCGCTCTGGGCGGAGCAGGAGGGAGTGTCAGACTTTTACTGACTAAAACCCATCCATGTTCCTTCCTCGCCCTTTGTGTTCCGGGGCCACGGTATCTCTTTCGAATAGTCCCGCAGCCCCGGCAGGCTTCGGCCCTTGCGGACCCCTTCAGTGTTGCTGACTCTCATGAGGCGCGCGTGGAACACGAACGCGCCGTCGACACGGCCTGTCGTCATGAGACGGACGGACGGCGAGCTAGCCCATAGCTCCCCGTCCACAGGCCCGCGCCTACGGTGGCCGGAAGCCACCACGTGGCCCCCGACGCCCGGGGCGTCTCCCGCGGCGGCCGGGACGTGAGGATATCTCCCTCTCACGTTCCGCCACCTCCTTCGCTAGCATGACTGCTTCGCAGAAGGAGGTGACGGCGTCCCATTCCGTCTCGCTCCGGACCATGGCACGAACCAGGGCCGGAAGCGAGAGGTCGCCGCCGCCGATCGCCACCTCGAGGACACGGCGGTTCTCCACCCAAGCGGGGCACGTGTCCTCCGGTCGATCCTCGCAGTGGTAGCACCCGGGCGTTTCCTCCCGCCCGATTCGGTGCAGGAACTTACCGAAACAACCGTGTCCGGTAAGAACCTGCGTCAGGCGGAAGGTGAGGACGCCGTGGCGTCTCTCCAGCCACTCCTCAAAGAGGGGACTTACCGCCACTATCGTGGCGTGCCCTGCACGGGGTTGCGACAGTCGCTCTCTCCATGTCATCATGAGACCACGCCGGAAGTCCGTCCGCTGAGCGACAATTTGCCGCGGCAGCGGAGTTTCCCCCCGGCGTAGTGCCTCCGCGCGCCACTCGTGTAGGCGCGCGAGGACTATTGCCTCCAGATCCCATGGCGGCAATCCGGCAAGGAGGTTCGCCGCCTCGCGGGAGATCGTGCGGTATCCCCGGACCAGCCTTACGGCTACCACCTTCTGGGGCGCGTTCAAACGGTGGGCGGCACGCCGCCTCAATGAACGCGCCCACACCGGGGCCCCGTAAAGGGCTATAAATCCGTGGTGCCTAAGATGACATTGGAGCTGAAGAGACAGAAAATGACGAATTCTTTTGCGCCTTCTTTTGTCCAGTGCAATTTGGCAAACGATGCAGCAAACACTCTGTACATCGTTTGATAAGTGTTTAGGATTGACCCAAAAACATCAATCAAACAGAATCAAACTGTACTGGGTGTAAACAGACTCTTCACGAAGCCGTCAACCAAAGATTCTTTACATCAAACTGAGTAACTCTGCGCAAACATTTTTGCTGGTAAACTACTTCTTTTTTGGTTGAAAAATCACATTTCACGGTATAACTCAATGTAACGCATTCAACACATTGTGTTGATTGACGCATTGAGTAGTAGGTAAACGGGTCATGGAGGTAATTAACGCAAAGTTATAACATTAAAAACTTGTATTTAAAAAATAAAAAAAAACTTGTGGAAAAGTTGGAACTTTGACCCCCAATATCTCCGTAACTAGAAGGTTCCCAGGTATGGTGTAGAACAAAAAATAAGCGCAGTGACGAGGAGAATAAGTGCCTTTCGGCTCCGTTCAGAGTCTATTTACACCCTTTGATATTTAAAAACTAAACTCCAAACCCTTGGTCGTGTCTTTTACTGTGGTCTTCCCAAATACTGCAAAACTCAATGTAAGTTACGCCTTAACTGGAGATTAAACTCAAGGTAAGCGCCTTTTAGACCACTTTAATTGGAGACATAAATCCTTAGTTCATAAACATATTTCCAAAACAGTGCAGCCTAAATTCTCATAGGCTTAGAATGAGTACTGAGCGTAATATCCGTCACAACTCACAATCCGTTTAGTGGTTGCCCCCAGACGAACGGAACAAACAACATGCATTAGTGGCGACGCTAAGCCTACAGTACTAACATAGAGCCTAATAGTGTGCCTATTTGTTTTATGAATTAAATGGAGAATTGTGGTCTCATTATTATATTTAGTAAAAGGGTATCTAAAATACCTAAGATACTGAATTTGTTAAAATGATTGAGTCGTTCAATTGCGTTTTGTGCGATAAAATACATATCAAACCAGGAATATGTATTCGACTTCGTAAACGCGCATCAAAGTATAGTTTGAAGTTCACAGTTCTCTTACTTTGATAAATCGTTAAAATTAATTAAGTGTTCCAAAACTTACTTTGGTACTCATAAGTGCATTGAACTAACCTAATGTGCAGTTTCTACAAATCAACAACTCTAAAAAGTGTTAAATAAACAATATTAAAACATTGACTAAAGTGCAAATCATTGAGTGGTTCTTCATACATCGCGGCTAGTGCACGGGAATAACGCGGTTACGCGACCCGCGTAAGAGCCATAACAGCGCGCTACGCCGGCCGGTGACACTTTGTTATCGTGTTTGGAAGAAACTTGTTTTGACATCAGTCGACTCGTTTATGAAGCACGTCTAAGCACCGGAATTTGCATTCGTCGCATATTTGGATCAAAATATTATAAGCTAAGTGGTGACAAGTACATCTTAATATATTTTAAATGAACATGTTAGGCTCACCTGATACTAAAATCAAATGTTCTTCGGACACTGATTTGAATAGGGCGCCTGGAGCGAGTGACGAGCAATACCGTAAGCGCAAACAACCTGAGTCAGAATTTTCTCAGGCGATTAGGACATTATCACTTGATTTGAAAAATACTTTGAGCGAGTGGAGACTCGACATGGATGCGAGATTATCTATAATATCTGATAGCGTAGCCAATATAACATCAGAGTTAGCCGCTCTAACGCAAGTCACTACTGCAATAAAAAGCGATGTAAGTTTTCTCCGCTCAGAACAGCTGTCTATCAAACAAAGCATTAAAAAACAAGACGAGAAACATAATGCACTGTCACAAGAACTAGTCGAAATACGTGAGTCGGTTCAACATACCATGGACGAGCAAACTGACATCCAGAAGCAAGTCGCTGATTTGAAAAGACACAGTAACAATATGGCGGACTTGCAAATGACTATGGCTGGGCTAGTTGCTAAAGTAGACTACATGGAACAAAGCGCTCGGAGTTGCAATATTGAGATTTGTAACATACCTGAAAGGCGAGGTGAAAATCTGGTCACCCTAATAGAAAACATCGGATCTAAAATAAATTTTAAAATAACGCAGAAAGACGTAGTAGCCGTACATCGCGTCCCCCATGCTCATGAACAAAACGATAGACCCAAAAACATTATTGTGAAGTTTACTTCCCGCATACTCAGAGATAACATGCTCAGCGCCTGCAGATTATTTAGGAACCTGAACGCGGATTTGCTAGGCTTCTCAAACTCAAAATTACCCATTTACGTTCATGAACATTTGACCCTGAAAAATAAGCAGTTATTTCGGGAATGTCGTAGTGCAGCCACCATGCATAACTTCAAGTTCGTGTGGGTCAAGAACGGCACCATTCTTGCTAGAGAAAAGGAAGGAGCGCGAGCATTCGCCATTAAATCTACGCATGACGTTGGCAAAATTAAACCCGCCTCGCCGGCAGCAGGGTCTTCTGTTCCTAGTCATTGACACTGTCAACATTCAGAACTCCAAACCGCACCTACTGATTCTCTCATATTTGAATTGTCAATTCCAGATATTTTTTATTTTATCATTGTATTGTGTCTATCTCATTGATTGCTCTGCTTACGCTTACTTTTTTCACTCAATGCTTATCAAACTGCAACTCTTCTCTAATTTATTATTGGTTTATGTCTGTATGATCAAGCTTTTGTTACATGTGCCTCTATATTGCCTATATTACATCGCCGTCGTGTTGCACAATTCGCTCGTGGTCATGAAGGCTTTATTAATGTATTATAATAGTATTATACTTATTTGTAGTGCTTTCTTCAATGGATGATCAGTCTCTTACTGTTTACTATCAGAACTGTAGGGGAGTTCGCACCAAACTGCATACGTTATTCGTAAATATTTTGGCTAATTGCTACGACGTTATTGTCCTAACGGAAACCTGGCTCACGCCGGAGATATCTGACGCCGAATTCATTGATGATCGCTACACTGTACATAGGTGCGACCGCGACCGTGAAGCCACTGGTAAAAAGGAAGGAGGTGGAACCCTGGTAGCGATTCTCAAATCACTACGAGCGGTTAGAATCAACCCTGTTGCAGCTTTATTTGCCGACATTGAATATGTTATTATTCAGATACCCAGCATAAATAGGGGTAAATTGCATATGATTAGTGCAGCTTATGTACCACCAAAAACTCCGGAATCTGTCTATGATGCCTACTTTAAAATGTTGGATGCCTACCTTGAGAATACTGACGTTGAACGCTTCTACCTGATAGGTGATTTCAATTTACCTGCTCTTAATTGGGATACCAACATCAGTAACCACTCCACCTTTGGTCAGGTCTGCGGAAATAACACCCCTGTGGGGGGAGTTGTGAGTAATTTTCTGTCTACACATAACGCTATCCAATACAACACACATAAAAACATATGTAATAATATACTCGATCTCTTTATCAGTAATGATGACTGCATAGTGTGCGAAACTAATGACCTTTTATTGCCTCCGGATCAATATCATCCCCCGTTTTATGTATTGATTCCCTTCCGGACACTAAAAAGTAATATGAGACGTAATACAACTAAAAGATTTAACTATTATAAAGCTAATTATGTCGATATAAACCAAGATTTATCGGAAATAAACTGGGAGTCTTCTCTACGTAACTGCTCTGTAGAGGAATCACTGGAGGTCTTCTACGATATCATTTTTAATGTTATCAAAACGCACATTCCTTTAACATCAGTAAAGTCATCGAAGTTCCCAGTTTGGTTCTCACCGGCTCTGATACATATTTTTAGGAACAAGTGTAGAGCTTGGATAAAGTGGAAAAAATATAAAAAATTATCAGATTATGAACAGTTTTCGCTTTTCAGATCCCGATTTCACGTTGAGTGCAAAAAATGTTATGACCGATACATCAGCACTGTTGAGGACAGTATCAAACAAAATGTTAATTATTTTTGGAAATTCATCTCAAACCGTAAGTCATCCAAAGGAATTCCTTCTAGTGTGCGTTTCAAAAATCAATCATCGAACAACCCTAATGAAATCTGCAATCTCTTCTCTGTGTATTTTAAATCTGTCTATGAACCTTCCACTTTGTCAAATGATTTTTGCTCAAGCGCAGATTGTTCTGAGGACTGTACTGCTGTGGACAATATTCAGTTCTCAGTTCGGCAGGTATTGAGGCACCTGGAAACCTTAGATACCTCAAAAGGGCCTGGTCCCGATGCACTTCCTGCAATATTTCTCAGAAATACTGCTAAGAACATATGCGTTCCTCTACAAATTATTTTTAATCGATCCCTGTCACAAGGAATCTTTCCTGATGCTTGGAAGCAAGCTAACGTAACACCGGTGCACAAGTCTGGCCCTACAGATGACGTCGAGAACTATCGCCCAATATCAATATTGTCGACCTTATCGAAACTCTTTGAAAAACTTGTACATAGTGTACTTTATCCGTTGCTTCATAATGTTATTGCTCCGCAACAACACGGATTTGTTAAAAGGAGATCTACGGTAACAAATCTTGTAGCGTATTCAGAATATATTTTTAATGATATGGATGCTGGTATTCAGGTAGATTCAGTCTATACTGATTTCCAGAAAGCGTTCGATAAGGTCGACCACGAGCTGCTATTGCGCAAAATTGCGTTTAATGGCATACGTGGGAACCTGTTGAGGTGGTTTTCGTCGTATGTTTCCAAAAGGACGCAGCGCGTTGTGATTAATGGTTATCAATCATTTTCTGTACCAGTGACATCAGGTGTTCCTCAAGGATCGATTTTAGGACCCCTTCTATTTATTTCGTTCATTAACGACATAGGCAAATGTTTCCAAAATTCAAAATTTCTTTTATATGCAGATGACTTAAAAATATTTAGGCCAATTAAAAACACTAGCGATTGTCTTGCTTTGCAAAGTGACTTAAATAGACTGTCTGAATACTGTGCGTGTAATAAATTAAAACTTAGCGTGCCTAAATGTTGTTATTTGAGCATCACCAAAAACAAAAACATCTTCAGATACCAGTACTCTCTAAATGATGTTGCTTTGAATAGAGTTACCATGGTTCGCGATTTGGGTGTCATTTTTGATGACAAGCTTCATCTTGATGTACACATTAATACAATTGTTAACAAGGCTTGGCGCATGTACGGATTTGTTATGCGATCATCCACTGAATTCGTGCGCCCTCAGACCTACCTTTATCTATACAAGACCTTAATTAGATCTCAATTAGAGTATGCAGTTGCGGTGTGGAATCCCCTATACGTTAAATATTCTAACTGCCTAGAAATGGTGCAAAAGAAATTTTTAAGAACTATGACTTACAGGTGCTTTCACTCTTTTGCGTCTTATGTCGATTTACTGGGAAAATATAATCTTCTAAGCCTTACTGGCCGGCGGATGTTTCTGGAGACCGTGCTCCTGTACGACCTCTGCAGAAACACGCACGACTGTTCTGATATTTGTAACAGAATTTGTTATTTAGTTCCCAGAAGAATACATTTGCGTGCGGTGCGTAAGCAACCGTTGTTTGCAGTGAGAGCGTGTCGAACAAATGCTGGTGTTCGAGCACCGTTGCGACGTATTGTTGACAATTATAATAAACACTTTCTTGACATCGATTTATTCAGTGCAACACGTGGAAAATTCCGAAATTCAACTCACAAGGCAATCAAAGAATTAGACATCTTGTCCTTCTACTCTTAGATTATTGTAGGTCAATATGTGTCATAATCAGTGCATTTACTTTTTAATATTCAAATTATGTTTAAAATAACTGTTTAATTTACATTTATATCTTTGTTACTTTTAACTTCTCTTTGAAGCGTGTTAATAGTGTTTTGCTTGTATTCTGTGAATAACGCTGCTGATTACATAATTATTAATTTTAAGTTCTATGTCTCTATGCTTTATTATGTAATTGTTTGTTGTTCCAAATAAAATAAAATAAAATAAAATAAAATAAAAATAAAATATGTAAATTTCAACAAACAGCTAAACTAAACCTTTACGTCTTTAGGTAGTCGATAGTTTTAGTACAATTATAGACAATTTTCTTGTCGATACAAACAAAAGTATATCTACAGTACAAATTAGGGTGTGTCACGTCTTTGTCAAGTTGTAAATAATGTCCTATATAATAATAATAATGATTTATTTCTCACCACAATATAGGTACATTAGACAGGTATCAATACAAAAATACTTAACAACTGTAATTATACTGTGGGAGACTGGTGCCTAAGCTAGACGTGAGGTCTGTATTTCAGGACACCAGGTCTCCACCCCTTGGGTTATGTTACATTTTAATGTTATGTACAATGCAAAACAATAATGAATGCGGTAAGAATTAACAAAAGCAAAAGTTTTTTTTTTTTTTTAAATAAGAGATAAAAATAAAATAAAAAAAAATAAAATAGTGACAATTATTGGTTAATGGTGTTACTAGTATGTTTAGTAGGTATTTGTAAGGTTGTGTAACTGTGAATGAGTAAGGTGAATGTGTGGGTGTAAGTGTGTGGTGTGTGTTGGGGGAGAGGAACAGAATGTGTTATATTGTCTATTTTGAGACAGCAAGTAGTTTTTCTGTTTCTTCATAATTTAGCTCCCAGAGCCAATCTCTTAGTTTAATTTTGCAATTGTTTTTGGAGAGGTTATATATTGGGAGCATCCTATTTATCTTATTATAAAGAAAACGACCAAGGTAGCAAAAGAAGCGATGGCAAGAAGTAGTCGAGAGCCGGGTGTGATGGCGGACTATGGGATCGAATCGTCTACCTCTGTGGGAGAGTGAGTGGTCAAAGGTAGTAAGGCCATGCTGTTTTGTAACTGTTTGTAATATGAACAACTGACGAACAGTTAAAACCTTAGCTTCCTTATACAACAAAGCCGTTGGATATCGGAAAGGCCGGAAAGAAGATACCTTCAGAATGGCTCTCTGTGCTCGTTCAAGCTCTAACATAGAAGTTTTGTAGCACCACCCCAGGACGTTATGCAGTAGGTTAGTAGGGACTGGGCAAGGGCCAAGTAAACCGATTTCCTTAGCTTCTCGTCTGCCACTTGTCTTAGGGTCTTGAAGACATATATAAGTTTACGTAACCTACCGCTTAGAGTATTGATATGCTTTTTGAAGCTTAGGGTGCTATCTATTATTACTCCTAGGTACTTTGCACTGTCTTTTTTCTGAATTCGGGTGGTGCAGGTGCAATTATTTAAATTTTTTTAGCACATGTGTGGGCTACTATCGAGTATGAAGAGTTCATGTGTGTGGTTGACGCATTATTTTTCAAAAAGAAGGGTATGTATACCGTTTTTTCCGCGTTTAGAGTGAGGACATTATTACGCAACCACTCCATCACGACATCGAAACCTGCTTGAGCTTGCATGTATACATCGTGCCATGTGCTAGCGCTGAATAGAAGGGCGGTGTCGTCTGCGAAGGTTATGATTTTGCCTTTGGGAAGAGTGAGCATACCCAGGTCATTAATGTATATTAAGAAGAGTGTCGGGGCTAATACGCTGCCCTGTGGTACGCCGTAAGTGACCGCGCGTTTATCACTGATGGCATCCCCTATCTTGACGCACTGGGTACGCTCACTCAGATAGTCTTCAAAGAGTTTGAGCTGAACATCCCTGACTCCTATGCTTTCCATCTTACAAATCAGAGTAGGGATAGACACCTTGTCAAAAGCTTCCGCAAGATCTAGGAAAATGCCCAAAACTTTCTGTCCATCATCCAAGTTTGTGATGACATAATTGGTTAGATCATGAACAGCATCGGCCGTGAATTTGCAAGCCCTAAAACCATATTGCGAGGGTGAGAGGATTTTAAAATTTTCCAAGTAATTCACGAGCCTATTGTTCATGATCCGCTCCAGTATTTTGGATAGAATAGGAAGTACTGCTATAGGTCTGTAGTTGTTGACACGGCCTCTATCCCCACCCTTAAAGATTGGATGTATTATAGCTTTTTTGAAGGGTTTGGGAAATTGGCCAGATGAAAGTGCAAGGTTGCAAACATACGCGAGAGGTGGTGCAACTATGTCTATGTGTTTTTTAAGTAGACTGCTTGATATTCTGTCCTACCCCGCGGCAGTGTCGTTACGTAGGGACATTATCAGTTTGGTAACTTCTTTGTCATCAGTGGGTAAAAGAACCATACATTGCGCGACCTCTTGCTTGACGGTATTATGTGCGTTAATAGATGATCTAAATAGCTTTTCCGCGAGATTTTTGCCGATTTCTGCGAAGAATTTATTGGCTATGTTAACTGACTCCTGAGGAGTAGGATACGATTTTAATAAGTCTGATGTGTTATCTCTCTTCTTGGTTCTGTTTGTTATTGTGTTTATTGCTTCCCAGAGTTTTTTGGTGTTATTACCAGCTTCGCTTATTTAGTTTTTCTCATAGTCTTTTTTATTTTTTTTTAAAAGCTTGTTACAGTAGTTTCTGTACCTATTGAATGTTGTTTTTAAGATTTCATTGTCAGGTGACTTTTTAAATTTTTTGTGCAGATTATCTCTATGTCGGACACATCATAGAAGGCCCGGAGTGAGCCAGGGTTTTATGTTTTTTTTCCGGTTAGGTAGTTTTACGGTTTTGGAACTTGACTCGATTGCCTGTGTAATTAGATTGACCATGCGTTCTGCTGCCTCATGAGGATTTTGCGTGCAATATACTTGATCGAAGTAAGTTCCTTTAGCTTTACGTCAAGCTGATCATGGTTAATGCGGGTGGCTGATTGTTTTATAACAGGTTTGGGGTGTTTCTTCACTAGGAAAAAAAGGACAGTTTCGTGATCGGTTAGTGCAGAGTGAGCCACATAGGTGAAAGCTGGTAGAGTGGATTTAAGAAAAACATGGTCAAGGCAAGCTTGGAGACGCGTTGGCAGTGTATGGGCGGGAAGTAGTCCATGCGAGGCTAATAGATTTAGGTAGCTCTGTGAGGCAGAGTCAAGACATTGTTCGTGAATGTTTATATTTATATCACCGGTGATAATTATATTTTTACAGTGTGTGAAATTTGTCAGAAGCAAATTGAGTGAGTATAGAAATTTGTTAATATCTTTATATCCCGGCGGACGGTATATTGCTATAAGGATGGTGTTAGAGTCGATTTTTATTAGTAGGCTGTTTGCTTCCAAGATTGAGGGTTCTTCCACGGAGACTACAATTTTTTTGTTAACATAAACGACGACACCCTCATTTTGTGTGGAGTTGTTTGCAGTTTTAAAATAATTGTAGTCTTGAAGGCTTGGAATGTAGTGTGTATTGGGAAGCCAACATTCGGTAAGCGTTATAATGTCCCACTCAATCTTTGTTCTGGCAAGTATGGTGTGAAATCCTGTTATATTTTTTGTTATACTTCTAATGTTCTGCTTCAGAATTTTGAGCGAGTGAATAGGATTAAGATTGGGCGGGATGCAATTGTCTAGGTCACAAGTTGATGAGTCCGACACAGAGACAGAATCTATATTATTTACGTTAGTTTGTGTGTTATCGAATTTTGTTTATTAGATGTCAATATATGCATTTTTCGTGGGTAGTATTTGAAAAGGGTAGAAATAATCTGCCTGGTTTTGCCATTAGTATCAGTGCTGTAATAGGGCGTTATAGGACATTGAATCTGTAATGTTGAGCTATGACATAGATATATTCCTATAATGTGTAAGTATGTACTTGTGTATTTGATAGAAATATGTGCAAATGCGTGACTAATTATCGAGAGAGATAGTGAATTGTGTAACAGTGAATGTGTGATTAACGAGTATTGTTGGTATTCAAATGAAAAGAGGTAAGTTTTTGTATGTGTATTGTGTATTGGTTTGGAGTAAATATGTGCATATTTGTTTACAAGTAGGTTAGAATTAGTTTTACATAATTTTGAGTAGTTTAACAATAATTGGTGTGATAGAACATTTATGAGTACTATGATGTGCTGTAGTAAGAAGGGTCCAAGTCACTTCTGTTTACGTAGTTTGGCCAGATCTTCCTCGGATTTAATCAGCCTACTGGGCATTCCTTCTTTTTCGCGAACGTATATTTTACCGTTTGCAACCCAGGACTGCTCAAACGCACTGGTTTTTATAAACTCCCTTGTCAGATAATGGAGGCGTTTTGCTGTAGTAGTTAGCGCTTCTGATATATATATTGGCTTTTTAGGTACTTCAGCTCTCAAGTGGGTGGTGCTGAGACGGTTTTCAGTATTAATTTTGTTGTAGTTTTTAGTAGACCGGACAAATTGTTCTTATATTGTTGGGGATGTAAATTCTACAATGGCAGTACCCACTGTCTCTTTTTTACTTCTCAGCCGAAAGATATTTTTGAGTTCTGATACTTGAACAGGGAGATTGATGACAGTACCCAGTTTTTGGACCAAGCCAGTAAGGGATTCCCTGGTCTCGGTACTTGAGGTTGGAATATTACTTATTTCGATTGTAGCTGCTTTCATGTTCCTCTCCAAATAGTCCACCTTGAGCTCAAGCATTTTAATTACTTTTTGGTTATTATTACATTCGACCTGTAAGTGGTTTATCTCCGATATAGCCTCATCGTATTTATTAGATAAAAATTGTATAGTGTCTTGAATATTATCATTGCGCCCTGATTTCCTCGAGAGCCGAGTGTAGTGAGTCAATTTTATTATTTTGATGCTCTTGTTTTGACACAAAATCAGATAACATTGTGTTCATTTCAAGCATCATATGTTCTAGTCGTTCTAACTCGGCAGCATCACCTCGTTTCCTTTTTCTCAGATTTATATTTTCGGTTTCATTGTTTCATTCTTAGAACTCGAAGATAAATTCGGTTCTGAGCCGTAAAAAGGTGAGGCAGGAGTTTTCGGAGGCGAGCGATTCATTTTTATGTTATTCTTTAGGCAATTAATTTATTATTAATAGCCAGCCTTACTTAAAATAAATCAGAAATAATACGGTGGTGAATTAACAGAAAAGCGCTGCTTAATATAATAATGTAAACAAGACGCTTTACTCACTCAGCTGGTGCTTGTCTTGTTTAATTGCGCACGCTCGAGTATCGTGCTATCCTATGTGGTATCGCCGTCGCTGTCGGAAGTCTTCGGGACTCGAACAACCGCCGAACGCTGACCACGAGCGGGCGCCGCGTGCGTGTGTCCGTGCAGTGTTTTGTTAAACATACGTAAAAAACAAAATAAAAGTTGCAGCATACACCACTAATTTCAATTAGTACAAAAAAAATGGGCTTTATCCGTACCCTTTACTGATCATATTTATGTAGTCAAAAGTAAAAAAAAACAAAATCCCAAAATTGTCTTTGAAAATTGGTAAACTCATAATTAAATCAATCATTCATAACAATTGCTACTAAAAAATGACCACGCGAACGCGAGAACGAGAGAAAACGATTAATGAATACTATTAAGAATGACCTTTACAATATTTCCATAAATTGAGTGACATTTTGGCATATAAATGAAACGGTAATAACTGCTGTTTATCAATATTATGTATTTGTACTAATTAAAAATTAGTGGTGTATATTAAAATTGTAAGGCAGATATGAGGTGGACTACTCTTACTTGAAAAGTATTATATAATTACCAAAACCAGATTCTAAACCCATTTCTCTAATTAAAACACTACAATAGATGTTAATCACAGATAAACAGAGAAGCCCATGACTGCTTTAATAGCTTACAAATTAATAAACCTAATAAAATTAGATAAAAATATTCTCTCTACAATTTAAACACACCTAAATAATTCAATTTAATTCTAGTGAGTGTACAAAGTTATTCCCACACCGTTTTGAATTCAAGCAGAGAGACTAATTAAAGTCGGCCAAAAAACAGAGGCGCGTAATAAATTATGTTATGGGTAAGTTTTGTCTAAATGAAGTATTTATGCTGTGGCTTGTGGGACAGTTGGCTTTGTGGCTGTCCCACAGGAGATTTTGATTTAATAATGGAATAGTCAAATTGATTAAAATTCACTTTGTAACTTTGCCACTAGTAGTGTTTTGTTTTAGTTTTCTCCGAAGTTAATTTCATGTCTCATCCTCTGATTACTTCTACATATTTATTTCTCATAGTTGTTACAGATTTTTTCCGGAAGTCTTCGTAACGTTTTCTTGTGGCTGTACTAGTTAAAAATAATAATTTAGACAGATAACCAAAATTCTATAAAAGGCTGTCATATTCAGGAAGCTGTTACTAATCGCTATTTTTGCTAAGACGACCTAATCCTATGATTAGGTCGTCTTAGCAAAAATAGCGATTAGTAACAGCAACGATTAGCGATTAGTCTCAGACCAAGTAAAAAATCTTTTGTTTGGTCTGAGACAATAGTCTCAGACCAAACAAAAGATTTTTTACTTGGTCTGATATCATAGTTAAGAAAAACTTATTCCGTTTTCATTTTCCACTTAATAATGCCACCACACTCTTCAATGTCAAAAAGCATGCATAACATCATTATTTTAATAATTTAATCCGATAGAACGCATTCATAAAACTAATTCTTAAATCCGTAAATAACAGAAAATATAACACATTTTTTAATCAACTAAAATCCAAGACGCACATTCAGTCGACATATTCCCCGACTCGCAGCTCGCATCACAGGCTCGCACAATGGCGGCAAGGTACTGGCGCTTCCTGCAATTTGTCACTTCCGTTTCGGCTCCGCCATAATTGGATAAATTTAAATTAAGTTTCGAATGACATTGTGTTTTGATTGGTGAGTTTATTTTTCAATATGGAATTGAAATGATAGACTGTTTAAGGTTTTATTTTCGTTTTGTGAATTTTATTGAAAGTTTCAAAACATACATCACTATCTAGACCTTCTACTATTAGAATGCACAACCACTCCTAGTCATTTCAAAATAAGAACTTCCACAAACAATCAAAATGTTCAAATTTTAGTCAGTTAGTCTCCACCAGCCATATGAGGCAGTCGTCACGCGAGGCGTGTGGAACGAGGCAGTCCCCGTATCACAATTCAGTGATGTGACATCCCTCGTGTCTTATACACGGTACGTTTAGATTTGTAGCGAGAGATTAAAGGAATGCTGTGAGGAAAAGCAAATTGTCAAAATTAAAACTTGAAAAATATCGCATGAAATAATTATTATCGTAAGTAAGAGTAATAGTCTCAACTAGGGTGTCTTGCGGTTACGGTTTGTTCAAAAGCCATAGTAATATCCTGAACAGTTTGCATTGTGGTCATAAGTGGTCATTTCAGGTAGCGGTCTACCTCATGACCACATTGCGTTGTGGTTGGTCATAAGGTGGCACTTGCAGCATTTGTCTGTATAGGGTCATTGGGAAAGCGTGATCACGTGATTGTACTCATCATTAAGTACAATTTTAATAAAGTGCTGATTCAACGAAAAAAAGAAGTTGTTGTCTCATACGTATATTTTTTCTATCGTGAATACAAATGTACTAAACAACTGGTCGTAATGTTGAGTACAATCACGTATGTGTCACTAATTTTATCAGTAATTCTATATAAAATGTACCCTATATTCTCCTTTAAAAGAGCCATACATACATATATATATATTCATATTCCTTCCTACACATAATAATAGCTGCCAAAAGCAATATTCATTCGTCCCAGTTATGAAGCAGCGTCGCCGCGGCTCGGCTCACGACACGGAACGTTTAATTTCACGCAGACTCACCGGTGCCTGAGAACCAGATGTAAGTTACTGTGGAGCATTACATTGTTCTCAGATTTGTTTTAACTTTAGAATTGAGCAGCAATTTCAAATTGTATAACGACTACATTATCATGATCTGCCTTTTCCTAACTATGTGACGTGTGTGTGTGTAACTATGTGTGTGTGTGTGTGTGTAACTATGTGTGTGTGTGTGTCGAAATACCGTGTGGTGGGAACCTGGTGATCTAATAAATAAATAAATAAATATCGCTGGACATTAACACACAGCGCCATCTAGTGCCACACTAAGCAACGAGGCTTGTGTCGTGGACACCAGATAGTTGATATACTACATAGATACTTTTTGTTTGTAAATACATACTTATTATACATATAAACATCCATGACTTGGAAACAAATGTCCATGCTCACCACACAAACATTTGCTCCAACAGGGATTCGAACCCGGGACCCTAAGAACGTAAGGCAGCCTCACTACCGCTGCGCCATTCGGGTCGTCGATGTACAGGTTTTCCTAGTGCAGAGACCAGTCTCTAAAAAAAATAAATAATAATAAATAAATAATAAATATGTTGGGGTCGGCTTCTAGTCTAACCGGATGCAGCCAGTGGCACCCATCCGTATGGTCGTGACTTTTGTCCTTCTGCCCACCCATAACGACCATGAAAGATCTACAAATGACAGCTTGGACCAATAATATTAGTTAATAATAACTTTACGTGACAAGCAGTATCAACAAAATGTAAAACAATGTAGGTCAATTATAGCTATTGTTGAAAAAATAGGTTTAAAAAATGCTGATGGTCTAAAAAATAAGGGAACTCACAAATCATGCTTCCTGGCAAACTGTTCTAAAGTAGCACAAATAAGTCACGAACAATAAAATCGCTGAGAGTGAGCAGTCTGTTGTTATCTGGTGGTGCGGATGGAGCTAATTCCTAACTCGGTATCTTGTGCTATAATCTAGTGGCTACTAATCCTTCTGCTGAACAGACGCCTTCTTTATATCTATAAACGTCACAGTGTATAGTATTCAGTATACCAAGAAGTTACAATAAAAAACACAGAAACGATTAATGCAGAAGTGACTACATTTGTCACTTTGGTCTTCATTTATCTTTCTCCCAGTGTCCCTATATTTTAGATTTAATTGCAACTATCGCATCTAACATAAAAAAACGAATGTCCTTTATCAGTAAAACAGGTGACTTTTTAATGACAAAATACATTACAGATACACAAACAGTTTTTTATACCAAACCTTTCATGGCGAGGACTTGCGCTTGACTCTAGCTTGTAAACCGTTTCAAGCTGCCTACAAAAACCAGCTTGCCGTAACCTGCCTTTATCACACCATAAACTCGATAATTTCCCTTAACAAATCTGTTTACTAAATTGCTTCACCTTAATATTCTCGAGCCGCTCTCTAAAATAGTGTTCATTAGTCCATCTCACAATTTCCCGTTCGCAGTCACCGGCGAGATCTATCTATAGACGTCATAGACCAACTGTGTTGAGTAGGTTCATTTGAATTTACTTTCTGAGCTCAAGAGATGAAATTGAAGTTGACCGTTTGTGAGATTAAGCTTTTTGAGTCGAGCTGAAGTTATGATAATATTTCTACTGTTGAGTTTACGATGAAATTTTTGGTGTGTCATTAATAAAGTTATAGTTGCAATTTTACCTTATTTTTTTATTTATCTCTCTGCACTCTAATAAAGAGGGTTCTAGACAGTAAAAACTGAAATTAATTGTGAAGCCGGCCTCAAGTTAAGTTCGGGTAAGGTAACTTGTTATGCAACAAATTTCAACTTCCCACTAACAAAGCTATCCTACTGTAACATATACTCTGTGGCTCCAGATGAGAGGCGTCGCCGGAAACGTGCATTGGCAACCGGTCGCAGTAATATAGTTGCTACTACGTCTAACGTGCTGGAAACTACTGCTGGTTGATGGCTTATGCTTTATCTTGTTTATATTTATTTTACATGTATTAAGATCTACAAATGAGAGCCGGAACCAATAAAATTTGTTATTAATACCTGTACTTTACGTTTCCGTGCCGACCTTAACCATCGATCGACCTGTTCATTGGATTTACAGCCATTTTCTATAACTTACTTACAACTGTTAGTTAATATGCCTACGTCTCGTAGCTATCGGTGTTTCTATAAACAAAGTTAGCTTGACATATCCTATCCGTGTCACCTACCTGTCACTTGATTTAGAGTAAAATCAAAGAAAACTTTTCTGTGACGTTTTATTTCTAACGGTCCGTAAGCTTAATGTCAAACAGACGGAGATAGCAACCTTCCATTACTGTTAATAAGCTATTGAAAATCAACTTTTCCATTCTCTTCCAAGTGGATATCTACTAACATTGTCATGGAATATCTTGGAAACTTCTCGAAGTTCCTACCGTCGTGGGTCAGGTATGCGGATATTCACGAAGTTTGCTGAAAGAAAATTCTAGAAGAAATTATATTAATTTTGAAGGATTTAACTTGTTATTGCGTAAGTTACATATTTAGGTGAGTACTACTTCTGTAGTTATTGTATTTTTCAGGGACACTACTACTTAAAAATGTCCGTAATCGACTATTTACTACTTATTATATGAAAGTTAATAATGCTTGAAATGTGAAAGTCTTATCAGTGCTTCCAGAAAAAAATCAAATATCTCCCAAAACTTTTGTACATTCAAAAAGCTATGCTCTTGCAAGCCTAAAAACAGATTTGCAACATTAAAGTTCGTTTCGTTCGTTTCGTTATTTTCGTACATAAATCTGCAATGCTCTTTAATCACTCGTAGAATCCAATCCATATCCTTACCATTATGATGTAACTAAAACATATACAAATTCCGACTAATCATTCCGACCTAGACATATAATATTAACATAAATAAGATTAAGCATAAGCCATCAGCCAGCAATGGTTTCCAGCACGTTACACGTAGCAGCAACTATATAACTGCGGCCGGTTGCCAATGCACGTTTCCGGCGACGCCTCACATCCGGAGCCACAGAACAAATGTAGCAGTAGGACAACTTTGTCCAGCCGGTAAAAGTGGAATTGGGAAAGTTGATCCGAATGATGAAAAAAGTTGTTGATTGTGGCAATTATAATTGCAAAATACTTTACCTCCACACCTCAAGTTGAAGCCGGCTACACAATGAATTTCAATTTGTACTGTCTAGAGCCTTCTTTACTAGAGTGCCATTGAGAGGATGAATAAAACAAAATAAGATACCACCAAAAGTTTAGGTTATGCATTGTTTTTCAGTGAATCAATGAATTTAGGACCTTACGTTAAGCTATTCATTAATTAACCTGAAGTTAAATATTTAATTGCAACTATTAGTTTACTAACGATACAAAACAATAATTTTATCAAAAAACTAGCACAAAACAATTTCAACTCCACCCAAAAACCATAATCTCACAAACATTCAACTTAAATTTCATCTCTTGAACGATGACATTATACATTCAAATGAACCCACTCAACACGGTTACTCTTTGTCGTCTATAGATAGATCTCGTCGGTGTCTGCGAATGGAAAGATCTCGCTAGCCTCGAAATTGGGAGATGGACTAATGAACACTATTTTAGAGAGCGGCTCGAGAATATTAAGGTGAAGCAATTTAGTAAATAGATTTGTTAAGGGAAACTATCGAGTTTATGGTGTGATAAAGGCAGGTTACGGCCAGCTGGTTTTGTGTAGGGAGCTTGAAATGGTTCACAAGATTGAGCTTTAGAAAAAAAAATTGTGTACTTGTAATGTATTGTCTATTCTTCGATAGTAATGCTGTGCCATTTTTGATGGTAAGCTATGGGAATATTTGAATGCCCAAATATTATTGCACTGTTTGTGAGAAATTTCAAATCTATGTTCTTAGCCCAATGTTGGATACATATTATATTTCGAGTGCTTTTAACGTGTTAGTTGTAAAATATTTATATGAACATAGAGAAACACTGGCAGAAAGAAAAATGAAGACCAAAGTGATAAATGTAGGCACTTGTGCATCAATCGTTTCTGTGTTTTATATTGTAACTACTTGGTCTACTGAATATTATCCACTGTAACGTTTACAGATATAAAGAAGGCGTCTGTGCAGCGGAAGGATTCTGCTTGCCACTAGATTATAGCACAAGATACCGAGCTAGGAATTACCTCCATCCGCACCACCAGATAACAACACGATCAGCGATTTTATTCATGTTATTATTATTTGTGCCAGTTAGAACAGTTTACAGGAAGCGCAACTAGCGCCATTTTGATCAAGTGCAAAGAGTGGAAACTTTGTGGCCTGTATACAAACATCCGTGTTTTAATTGCAGGCCCAATTTGTCAAAAATAAATTTTATTTACATACATTTTGACACTGATTGTCGTTGAGATAGCGACTACATTTTTTATGTGAATGGGCCTTAGCCTGGTTTGTGTTGATCGATTGCCTGTCATCATAAAGTCAATGATGAGGAAACATTGACAACCATTCCTTAGAGAACTCAAAACATTTATGTCAATTAGCAGCTTCCCTGATAATTTCACATGCTAATCAATTAGTTTGACATAATGGTTGTGGAGCAGGGTCAGCATTGAGCAAAGCATGTTTATATCATCAATAAAGTAATTGGGGGATTACTTTCTATACAAGATTTAAATTTCGCGTCATTCAGTTGTAGTATGTGAGGAAGTATTTTATTTTAACATCTTAAACAGTACTCCATGAAAGATTATTTAACTTTATCTAGCCTGAAGCCTGGCTAAACTAGTTGATCCCTATTTCTAGTATTATAGTTGTGTCTGTCACCTCTTTGAGTAAAAAATAGATGCAGATTTTTTCTAGAGAGACGCCCTAGAACAATAAAATTGTTTCTTTCCATATTTATAACTTTACCGTTATGATATTTAGAATACGCACTATCCTGCCTACTTATCTTATCTCTTCTGTAATTAATACTATTAGACAGACCAATGGCACAAAACAAACAGTCGAGTGTAAAACCCTGTCCCAAAACATTTTTCATTACAAACTTATTCATCAAAAACCCTCAAGATTTCGTTCCGACGTCTGTAAACCGAACAATTTGGGAACAGTGATTACAATGCTCAAATACCGTATTATTAACCCTTTGAACGGGCTCCCTAATACCGGCCAGCAAAATAAATGGACTGCCTCCCGATGTTAGGGTGGGTACAGACGGTAGTGATTTTGTATTGACGATTAACGTTTATTAATTTAGTTATTGACGAATTATAAATAGCTTCATAATTTTATTAATTTTTAGAGCTGAGCAGTATTGACCCAAAAGCTTTATGAGTTGCACATCGTGAGTTTGAACCACAGATGACCCTCTTGTTCGAACCCAGACAGCCGCTTTACTTTAAGTAAATAATTTCACCCTCTAGAACCAACAACTTCGAAGACATGTGGCTTTCACACCGCACAGAGCAGGAAGGTTTATGTCCCAGCAGTGGCAACTTTATAGGCTGGTTCATGCAATTCTTATGCAAAGTTTTTCCATGGATTTTTTCATCAGAACTGAAGAAAAATTGGCGCAACAACTTGTCTCTCGATTGATCGTTTACAATCCACCTTTTATCCAAAAAAATGTTGTGATTCGTGTAATTTTATACTGTATTTACAGAGCCAAGTGGACTGTAATTATACAATTACTTGATTCATTAACCCTCTGTCTGCCGACGGTTTATTTGAAATTCGGGAGTGGAAAGCCGGCTGTTGATGTAAAGTAATTTTATTAAAAACTTTTTGTAGTGGGATGCCAATAGTTATTTTGTTGTTGAAAGTTTTTCCCGTTAACTTAATTGGTGATCGACGCTGTTTTATTCTTCAAGAATTCATTTAGGTGTTACAAATTTAATTCTACAAATTATGACCATTAATAACTTTTGACTGCCTCGTTGGTTTAGTGGTTGCAAGCGCGACTGCTGAACTGCTGGTCCTGGGTTCAATTCCCGGGCTGGGCCAAGTGTTCCTGGGTTTTTCCATCTGGAATTTCTCAGTAGTAGCCACGGAGTTTGTTTCTGAGCCCGGTTGATGGCAATAGGCTCGCCCCCTATTACTTTGGATTTAACAAATAACTGGCGAAATGTGGGTGTACTATTAGGTACACCTCTGCCTTACCCTTCAGGGATTACATGCGTGATGTTATGTTATAAAATAACTTTTAAAAATATTGTCATAAATTTTTCTGTTTGCTAGAAACTAAACCTTTCTTCCGATTTTATTTAGATAAATTTTCATAAATATAAAAGAGTAATCAACCGGCAGTTTTACCACATTTTGTTCAGATTTCCCATGAACTCCTTTAAATCACAGTAATTATTATACGTACCGACCCAAAACGATACAGATCATTCACAAAACGCCATCGTTCCACCGACTATGCTACAACTACGCGGCACTAACCAATATTAATGTGAAGGCGCAGCTCTACGCGTTCCAAATACAAACGCAATATCAAGAGACGTACTGATAGCAGCGATGTTTATTTGTATCGAATACGATTCCATCTTATTCGATTCCTAGGATTCGATTATTGAGTTGTAGCCAAGATTTATTTTAGTAATTGCTTAGGGATCGAGTTGAGTGGGTATAATTGCTAGTATTGAAATTGATTGGTGGTAATAATAATGTTTAGGTATTGGTAACCATAGTACTTACACTAATAATACAATATCGCTAGTTATGTTTGTGTTCCAAGTAATAAAGAGCAAGCTTATTGTCAAAAAATCGGGTACCTCTGCCTAGCCGTTCGAGGACTACAAGCGATTTAACATTAATAGAATAGAATAGAATAGAAAGCTTTTATTTCAGACCGGAGTCCATAGGGTTAGTAACAATTTTACTTAAGTTCTAGTGTTAGTAGGTTACAGACACAGATGAAAATGTACAATTATAATTCAGCGTGGAGCCGCATCCACCTCCGCACCATCGGGGATTCCCACCGATCTGCGAATACACTGAGAATACTATTGGTGCTGCCGCGAACACGAGTCATCAGGGATGCACATCTACATCTAATAATGGCAGCAAAGCCATCAATATTATTATCTGCAAACATCCCTGACGCACTACTACGCCACGGCAGCCGCAGCAGCACTCTCAGCGCATTATTGTATTGAACGCGTAGGTCGCTGTATGCCCGATGAGTAAAGTTGACCCACAGGCTGCACGTGTAGAAGGACTGACAGTAAGCTTTGAAAAGCGTTACTTTTACTGGCTTCGTACAACGTGCAAACCTGCGAGCCAGCATGTTACAACGGACAGCCAGCGACCTACGTTCCCTTTCAATGTCACAATTATCCTTAAGATCTTCAGTGACCCAGTGGCCCAGATACTTAAACTTGTCCACCCTTCGCAGTGGTTCTCCACAAAGAGCGACAGTTGGAATACACGAATATGTTACACTGCCTGCTTTAAAAACCATTGGTTCGTTCGTTAATACTATGTCAATGTTATATTGATGGGATATTTTATTTAAGATTAAGTTATTTTAACGCTAGCTTGTGCTCGTGGCTTTGCTCCCGTTGTGTATGGAAATTAACCCACAGGAACGTTTTAAATGTAGCCTCTAACACTTGGGGATAATGTAGCTTCCTGTTACTGAAAGAATTTTCGGAATCGGATCAGTAGTTCCGAAGATTAACCCCCACATATAAAATTACAAACAAATACCTCATAATAATATTAAAGTATAGATTAAGTTGTCTGAAATTCATTTTACAATCAAAACCTCTCTTTTCATAATTCAGTAATTGCCATTTCATGTTATTACAATTTCCATTCCTCAGCATGTTTCGTGGCTGACATGAGATGATTACATTTTAATAATTAATGAAACACTAATGGTCAGCGTTTTATTTTAATAATTAATGTTGATTAAATTCCAGCAATTTTGCGGTTAATTTCAAAGTAGTTACTCAGCGCTCACAATCAACGAATTTCTTCTATTTTGTAATAAGTTTAAAAGGAAGATTTCATCTATTTTGCAACGAGTTTAATTCTCAAAGGATAATGCAGCTTTTGAGAAACCTCATTGTGCATATTTAAATAGATATAATAGCTTCTTTGTTTCAGCCAGGTTCCGTTAAATGAGTTTAATAAGCTGGCACCAAAAATTAAACATAAGTTGATTCCATAATTCCATATTCAAAGCTGTTTCCAAACTAATGTTATGTTTTGTTCCATTTCAAAAGTGTCAGCCAGTGTTCAATGAGTTGATTTCATAAGGACTAGTTTTTTTTTTAATTCATCAGCAATATGTGTGTTATCAATGTAGGTACGGTTTTGCGGATACCAAAACTATGGAGTGTAAAATAAGGTTTAATTTATTTGTTTAAACCTTTGTCCAAGAAACTTTTAACACAGACCGACCAAAAATCGCAGTTTAATCTCACAGACCCTAACCACAAGCTTATTATTAAGCCACAAAACCCTTTAAAGACAGCAATGATCATAACAACCTCACAAAACTTGAATCAAAAACAACAATATAACTCAACAAAATTTCTACGAGCCATCAGATAAAATGTATACAAAGCAATGCTTATTCCCCAGCCATACCAGTGGGCTATACAACTCAATAACTTGGGGAGCCAGGGGGTCAATAAGACCCCCAAGGATTAAGCTAACTGGACCGACGGCGATAGGGGTGTTAAGTCTCCGTTCATTTAATACAGCGAGCGGTTAACCCTTTCGGAGTCAAGGTTTTATTTTCAGTGTTGCGCATACAATATTTTGTAAGCTATTTTATTGAAAGTTACGATATAATCTTATTATTTACGGAAGCAAAAGTGAATAGGAATTGATTTTTACATAGGTATTTTGTGAAAAAATACTTCTGTTCTTTTTATTTGAAGAATAAATTCTCCTAAATACACTTTTTTATGCGTATCTGACCGTAGTATCACTTTGGGCCCTATCAGAATACCGGCACTGTGAAATTTGTTTTAAATGCTATGCTTTTCACTACGTACAGGACCAACCTAGTTTAATGTGTCTTATTTTTTAAAAATTCACTTTTACATAACTTGTGTTGTTTTAAATTAAATCATTTTGTTTGTATAAAAATGACGACAAGCAGACATTGCTTTTCAATGCTTCTTGATATAATAATTTAACTATTCTTTTACATCGTATATTTTTTAAATTAAAGTGTTAGCTGTAGTTTGAGTTTGTTAAGTAGTAGTAGTAAAATAAAAATCAAATAAAGCCACTTTCTACTTTAAAATAATTTAATCAGACACAATGCGAGGCTACGAAATTATTTCCCAACAATACCATATCCATGCTTTGTACTTACATTTTGTAACAAAAGAGTAAATTAATTATCAAATGAGTAACAAAAGCCAGAGAGAGTATCGCGACTGTACACACGGTGACATTTCAAGTTGTATATTTCTAGTATAACATGGCCTAGCTTTGTACAAATTTCCAATACAATGAAAGTTCCGCATAAACTAGTTTAGTATAGCTTGTTTTGGGTATCAGTTTTCCAAGTATTCTCGCAAAGCATTATTACCATGGCAACTGTTCGTTATAAAGAAGTGCTCTTCACTTCATGCCGATCATAACAAGTTATAACAAAGAAAATGTAGGAGAATTTATAGGGGAATAAGGATTTCCCTTTTGCTAAGTGATGTTTACTCAGCTACAATTTTATGTGATTTCCTCAACATTGCTTCAAATAGGACACACACCTTTTTGGTGATTTTAAAAAAAACCAAGGTATTTTGATATTTAACAACATAATTTACAGTTTTCAGACTTTTTTTCCTTTGCATGTGCTATAAGACATTTCTTCTTGCCACATTTCATAATCCTAGGTCAACGGGAAGTACCCGATGGGCTTTGATGCCCTTGTGAAATCGCATAATATCATGCGACATAAAGGGTCATATCTTTTGATTGCGTTGACTTACAAGTTTTATTTTTTCAATGCTGTAAGGTGTAGCAGACTTGAGTATTGGATTTTAATTTTAGCTTGACATCCAGGCGTTCCTGAGAAAAGGCTCTTGACAGACGGACAGCAAAATGAGCCTATAAGGGTTCCGTTTTTGCCGACTGAGGTACGGAACCCTAAAAAAGTCAGGTGCGTAGTACTCGCAACCGGCGTGCGTGTATGACCAAATTTGTGAACAAGGATATAAGTATGCAAGGATAGTAGCTTTTGGCGTTCTATAGTTTCTGCCTACCCTCATGGGAAAAAGTCGTGAATTTATGAACCCAATTGGTTTGAAAAAATCGTCTGCTTCTTCTTCTTAATGTCGATGGCAATTTTTTATTAAATATGTTTGGCCCAACAGCTATGCGAACTCCGCTCGCTGATGCAGTCATAAGATCGTCAAGTGTGCAAGTGTCAGGGCATGCGGAAGATGGGCCATTGTCTGTGGAGTCACACCGCATACACATTTGAGATCTGAGCCGTCCATGAACGAGGAGATTGTCTTTGCTGCGGCCGACCTGGGTTCGGAGTCTATTCAGAGATTTCCAAGTCGGCCACGGCAAAGCATGCCCAGGTGGAAGGCTTTCCGACTTTATCTGCTCAACGAAGTAAATCATCATCATTCTCCAACGCTCATCCTCATTCCTATGCTCAACGAAGTAAATAAGGCAATGAATTGTCGAAATGTTATATTGTCATTGTGTTTTACGGAATTACAATACCGCGTGTGTCCGCGTCGGTAGAATCATTGCCAATTGTACGTTTTCT
Source organism: Xestia rhomboidea (assembly GCA_963853795.1). Taxonomy (NCBI): domain Eukaryota; kingdom Metazoa; phylum Arthropoda; class Insecta; order Lepidoptera; family Noctuidae; genus Xestia; species Xestia rhomboidea. The sequence goes on along the minus strand of OY970776.1, from coordinate 3,983,528 downwards.
CCTGTTATTCCATAAGGTCCGCACAATCTTAAGACCTAATGTTTGCGATCGAAAGTGGAGCACAATTACTGTCTTTAAAAGCCTGTCTAAACTCATCTGTCTTGATTTTGTTAAGCACTAACAATACGTAACTTTACGTACAATATTGTAACAAAATAAATTCTGTCAAATTAGATTGTTCTGAAACTTGAAGTTGCTTGGTGTTAAGCCGTTTACGGGGCTTAGACGGGATTAATTAGTTTGAAATCATTTGGATCATGCAAAACACAGAGAACGGTTTCAAATTTTCAATACAGATTCAGGTTTTTTAATTTGTTTCCAACTCTAAACCCATTAAATTAAATAATACACAAAATAAGAAAAATAGTTGCCCATTGGTCTAGTGGTCGCAAGCATCACTGCCACGCCATGAGGTCTTGGGTTTGATTCCTGGATCGGGCAAAGTGTTATTGGATTTCTCCATCAAGAATTCCTCAGTAGCGGAGTTTGGATTGGTTCTCCGTTGCTGCCAATAGGCTCACCCTCTATTAAATGGGACTTAAACATGAGTAGCGAACTGTGGCTGTACTATTAGGTACACCTCTGCCTAGCACCGAGGATAACAAGTATGATCTTATGTTAAGAAAAATAGTACCTAGGGACCTAAAACTGCGCAATGATCTTTTAGTGGGTGGTCAAAATCAGAATTAACACCGCCATTTTGTTTTTCACACCATATTTTGACAAATGTTTAGCGCCCCCTGTCAATGTCGTTCAAGCGCTAAAATATCATTGTGGCAATGTACATGTGAAGTGGATAGTCCTCCAAAAGTTTCATAACTTACTCTTCTTACATAAGACGGTACTCAAAGCTATTCCGTACGAATAAGTTTACGTAACAAAAGCCAAGTCGGCCTTCTCGCTCTGAAAAACTGGAATTATGAGACATAAAATATCACGTACTACATTTAGTGTAAATTATTTTCTTTTATGGGATTATGATGTGCATACGTAATCAGCACTTTGCATTTCTTTTTTTTTGAGTATTATGCTTTCAATGTTTTTCTTTTTAGATATAACCAATTGAGTTAACATTATTTTATCACTGAGAAGGTTTTCTTTTTAAACGTGCTCTGAGTTTGTCTACTTTCTTAAAAACGTAAACATTAGCATGATCGATAGTCATATTCAATCTTACTGCAGTAAGATAAAATTAATAAGATTAATAATAAACTATGAGATAATTTCTGATCTCCACTAGGCCAAAGTCGCGGACAATTACCATAAAATGTGCCTTGATATTCTAGGTCATGGCCTATCCGTGTGCAAGATTTCATCTAAATCCGTTTATCTATTTATAAGCGTAGGTAAAGGTAAAAAAACAAAAACACAAACAAATAGACAGAGTGACTTACAATATTAACTGACTTACAATCATCATAATTATAAATGCAAAGTTTGTGAGGATGGATGGATGGAAGTTTGTTACTCTTTAACGCAAAAACTACAAAACGGATTTGGATTAAATTTGCACACAGATAGTTTATCACCTGGATTAGACATAGGATACTTTTTATCCTGGTAGTATGATCCCGTGGGACAATTATCGAACTCCACGCGGGCGAAGCTGCGGGCATAAGCTAGTTATTTTGAACTTCAGTTCTGTTCCTTAGTATGTAATTTAAGCCTAACTTGGCTGCTGTTATCTAAAGATTAATAGATAGACGAGGAAGCCTTAGAGCTGTCAAACTAGTTTACAAGTTAAACTTCAGAGTGTTTTCAGGGTATTAAACTTAAACTTTTGCATATCTTAAGACACTTTTGAATCGAGGCCCTATTCTAAAGTGTCTAAAGAAATGATTTTAGCTGACGCGTTTAATTTTCGTATAAATAGAGATAAATAATTAGGAATTACTGATTCCTAAAGAAAATTCTCAGTGGCAGTCCGGAGTCATTTGTGCCCAGTTAATGGCAAAATGCCTTTTGCTTCGAAGGAAAGAAAAGGGCATGCTTTGAAGCAAAGGGTGCCAAACGAAACGATGGGAACATGACCTCAATAAAGTGGCTGGTCCAGAGTGGACGACAACAGCGAGAGACAGGCAGAAATGGAAAACTTTAGAGGAGGTCTTTGCCGAAGGACAAGCTGTTGATTAAAACCGATCGTCTAAGATAAATAAATATAATTACGTATTGTACATACTCTAAATATTGTTGAATAGTAATAAAGGCTTATTTAATTTTATTAATGGCGAAAAGCTAGCTCTAAAAGACTTTCTTAGCTAACCATTATTGGCGAAATATCCTAGAAAGAAACACCTTTGCCTACACGTTTGATGGAATATAGATTTATATATATTTCATCTGAATTTGCGTTAATGAAGGTTATCCAATCGTGAAGTTTAGATTAGTCTAGGTTAACCTAAATCATAGCTATTACTTGAAACTTTTAATAAAGTAAAACCAGAAACGTAAAACCCAAATAAATTCAATCTCGCAGAATAGTTCATAAAGTCGGGAGCAGACGAGCGCGAGCGGTGCGTGAAGCTCTGTAGTCTGAGTTTTAATAGCAGACACAATGAGGCATTTCGCTGACATTAATGTTATGTAAGGGCAGGATTACACCGGTTCATTTATGCGGCAGTTTAAAATTGTTGATGTTATTGTCTGTGGTTTTATGTTGATGTAACTTTTTACGTTAATTTGAGTTTTTTTTTCTGTAATTATTCCACTGGAGAAAGGGCCTTTTCCTGATGATTAGTATCTCACAACATACGAGAAGATGATAAGACTAATTTCAGCAATTTTTTTGACTTACTTAACATAACATCACGCCTTGTAAGCTCCGAAGAGTTAGGCAGAGGTGTACCTATGATGTACACCCACATATCGCCAGTTATGTTTTTAAGTCCCATGCAATAAGGGGCGAACCTATTGGCATCAATCAATCAAATCATTAATGCAGACTCCGTAGTTGCTACTGAAAAAATATTGTCCTTCTTGGAACAATCTATGATTCCGCGGGATCCCCCTGTGTGGTGAGCTATGGGCTAGCTCGCCGTCCGTCCGTCTCATGACGACAGACCGTGTCGACGGCGTGTTCGTGTTCCACGCGCGCTTCAAAGGGAGTCAGCAAAATGAAAGGGGTCCGCAAGGGCCGATGCCTGCCGGGGCTGCGGGACTATTTGAAAAAGATACCGTGGCCCCGGAACACAAAGGGCGATGAAGGAACATCGATGGGTTTTAGTCAGTAAAAGTCTGACACTCCCTCCTGCTCCGCCCAGAGCGGGAGGAGTCATTTGATGATTTCCCATCCGGAAAAAAAGAACCTCATGCTCAGTGGCAAGTGGGCTTGCGACCTCTTGGTCAACAGGCAGTTCTTTTGACTTGTATAGATATTTTCAGTGAAAGTAGAAAGTACAGAAATTCAGTGTAAAACTAACGATTTTCTTATTGAGGTAGAAAATAAACTCCAGTTGCTTTATACTTCTATGTGTAAACAAATTATCAAGGTATTAGGCTAGATTGGCCAGGTTGTAAGCTTGTAAGCTAACTTATCTTCAAGCTTTCAATTTCTTAGGAACTCCATTGTCAGCCCTCTCTTCTGACCCGCAGTGGACTTATACAGGCTGATATTAAAAAAAACCACCACGTTATTCTATGAAACAGAAAATATGTACTATTTTAAATCTCTTAAGATCCCGATCTTCCTTGACAGTTTCAATCTAAACCACTCAAATATGTGCGTCAGTGTTCAGTGTATCTAGACCCGCCGTCAACCTCTGTAGTCGATAGCAGAGTGTAAACAAAAGTACGTAATATCCGTAAACCGAACATCTCCCGATCCAGCCATGTTTATTGCTCACACACACTCACACATGCAAACACAAATAAATAGATGTCCTGTTTAGTATTTTTGAATGCCATTGAATTTTAGTTAAAAGAAAAGAATGAAATTTAGTTAAAAGAAAAGAAACAGAAGCCCCGAAGTTTGGAAGTTAGCGATATAAAACCCCCGTGCCTCAGAAAGCACGTTACGCCGTTGTTCCTGCGCCTGATCTCCTTCCGGTCGGATTGCCGTCTTCTTCTTTGTATGGTTAGTGACTAAACTGGTATCAGAGTTTTTATGCCCCCCAAGGGCCTCTGACTTGGCTTAACATCCCGTCGAGAAATATCTCTCAGGCAAGCTAGTTTCCTCACGATGTTTTCCTTCACCGAAGCAAGTGATAATTATAGGTACAATACGCACATGAATCCGAGAAATCAGAACTCGAGACCTATGACTTGGCAGTCCGACGGTCACACCGCTAGGCTATCAATGCTATCCTATTGCCGTCTTGTCGGACTATGAGAGTGAGAGAGGAGATAGAGCACCTGTGCATGCGCACACACTTGGGCACTATCATATCTCCTGCGTCGACGGCTAATCTCTGCTAAGATTGGCCAGCTTGACCGATAACGGTCAGGAGGACCAATATTATTACTAGGGATGTAGAAGCAGCAAGGCAGAAGAAAAACGCATGTGCCATGCCACCTTGAACCCTATCGCTCACAAGACAAGTCCCCACTAGTGAATTTTTGGTAGGAAAGATTTAAAACAACAGTTAATATTGTGGATAAGGGCGAAAGAAAGTTTCAGCGGTTAATATTGTTGTACTGAGTGGAATAATTTAAACGATGAAGTTACACTAGAGGCCTTGAACTGGTGAGCTCGAGGTCATGAGTTTAGAAAAGTTAGAACAATGTAGCGATTGTTACGAATAAATGTAAATACAACATTAACAATGTAACCACATGAATGAAATGAACATTTGAGATTTTGTTTTTAATATAATGTTTATTGTTAGAAATTCTAATTAAGTTTATACTAAAATCACAATGAATTAAAGCAGGCCTGTTTTGGTATTCTAGCTGATGTTGGAGAAAAGCAGCCAGGCAGAAGTAGGAGTGGGCAGGCCACATCGCAAGACCAGGAGAGATGGGGAAAGATTCACACACTGGACGCCTGAAGAAGGACAGCGCCATCGAGGTCGACCGCGGCGAAGGTGGCGTGACGCTCTGATCATGTTTGCCCATACAGGGGTTAACATGGCTAGAGATCTTACAGGATAGAGAGATATGGAAGGCGAAAAGAGTAACGTAGGCCAGTAAAAATACGTTTCCTATAAAAATAAACGTTTTTTTTTAAACAAGCTTTTATAAAATGCACTGAATATAAGAAAATAAACACGTATAAATAGTAAAGCTGTATCTAAACAGCTCAATCAAATACCAGCATGTGGTTCATATTTTGTTTGTAAATTTTGAAACGGACAACTTACACACATACATACCAACAGTGCAAGTTAAATAAAAGCTTGTAAAAAAAACGAAAATATTGTATCTTCCAAAAGAATCCTTTGTATTAAAGCATGGATACTTGTCTAGCCTGAAGAACCAAGTCTGAGTGGATCTGTAGTGCCAATATATCACCCGCTTATGTTTCTACCGCGACTTAAGATGCTTTGTCCCAACGTGTTTGACTTTCTCATGTAATTCCTCTTTGGGACACACTTGTATATGTATAGCTAAGTGACTCGTATGTCTGTGTTGTATGTAGTGGAGATATTCAGCGATTTAGCTAGACTTAATCTGTACTTTGGCGAGATTTGAACCTTGAAAAATATTAACGGATGAGTTAGTGCATGTAAACCGCTCAATGATGGGCATAGTTGGATGGATATCGGAAAAAGGCTTAGGCTCAGCTGTTTTGTCTTGATTATTTTGATAACAGCCATTTTAAAAGTGGGCAGGCGGAAATATATTTATAGGTATGTATTTTATACATGGATCTACACCAGCGGCTGTGACACCAATTTAGGATTCACCAGAGGGCGATTCTATTAATCACCCACTGGTGAATCCAAAAAATCACAAAAATGCCATTTTTCAGTAACAACGACCGACGAATACTCAAAAATTAATTGCAATCTCATTCAAAGTTGTTATAGAAATACGGGAAGCTTTGAAAATTATTGCTGTTCTCTAAGCTATCAGGAACAGCCTATATCATGATCTGTCAAATGACCAACTTGGTCGAGACGCCATTGTTTAACTATTGTGTCTACTTCGTGGACAGATAATGGGATATTATGTCCACTTTTGGAACACAGGCCTTCTCTCAAGCACAGGCGCAAGTTAATTTAATTCCATTAGTTTTAAATGCAAACGTACACTCCATTAATAACCCCGGACACCAAAAAGCACCACCACACCAGGCTCACAGCTAGGCAAGTTAAGTTAGTAATTAAACATTTCACTAATTACTAAGTTAGTGAACTAAGTTCATTATGCGTTGTCACGGACAGGCTAGTCGACGGCTAAGCTTCAAACACCAAATATCATTGACACCAGGGGGCGCTACTGTGATGTATTGTGATCTAATTACATTAAATTAAACCTATATAACACTGGGCCCGGCTGATGGATTATTCTGTCGCTCTCGAGTGGAAAGCATTATAGGCTGATTATTCCCGTGCTTTTAAACTTATTTTTATTTGTTGCAGCTTTTGTTATTTAGTCAATCCAGCTATCGCTTACAGTGCGAGCAAGATTTACAGACTGGTTTTATGAGGAATTTATAAATACGTTATTACTTTTCGACAATAATTTACTTAATAGACCCACCCATTAATAATTATTATTGATGATAAAACATTAGTTTTTTTACAGATAACAGACATCGACCATGGTTTAATTTTGTTCTTTAAAATAATATTTCTTTTATTCAATAAAATATTGAATAATTTAATACCTATTTATCTTTCAATGAAGCGTTTAACATGAACATGTATCAATCAACGGACAAAAGTTTGAAAGTAATCAGGAGTGTTCTGGTGCGCAGGTATTCTGCGAAGTCTGATCCTGTTGTATAAATGCCAGGTCTAGGAAATCGGCATCAAAGGCTCTTACGGAATCCGCGCACAAAGGAATGAAAGATAATTGAATTAAAAAACAAAACGGCTCTGGAAAAAACAAAAAATAAGAAATTGTAAGGTACCTCCTATACGTTACAATTGTGTGTGAGAGTTAATGAATACACTGTTCTGCCCTCCTAACTAAGACAACCGTAACTAGGATCCGCAATCAGTAAGAACTCCAGTGTTCTTTTGACGTGCTTTTGAATAAACCTACTCTAACGGAGATACGTGTATAAGCGGCGTAACTGTCTACTTTATAGTACGTCTGTCAAAGATATACAAATTATAGCCGGGACCCGTTGGTCCCGGCTATAATTTGTATATCTTTGACAGACAAGCCGTTGCTTAACGTGGTTTCTAAGGCACGGAGGAAACTCGGTATGTAATGATAGTCACCCATCCACGGACCAACCTCGGGGATCACGGCTTAACCTTGAAGGTCGTCTGTGCGGCTGTTATTATTTAACCTGCTTTCTTCGTCACCCTAAATTCAAAAACATCAATATGTTGACCCGACCTTGACTTATTTTAAACGTGCACAGCATTCAAACATTACCCAATGAGCCCGCTGCCAATCCAATCGCTATGTTAATGGCCCCGCTGTCACACGGACCTGGCAAACATAGACGGTGGACGAGTGACTTGTTACCGCACTCATGCATTTTGTAAGTACTCTTAATAATAGTGCTGGGAGAATGTCGGTAGTTTTAATGTCGATGAGAAAGAGTAATCTTGTTGAAGGCTCAGTGGAGTTTCACATTTGGGTATGAGTAAGCAATTCAATGACGATTAAATGTTTACACTATGGTTATGGTTGGTGCATTCCTAAATGTAATTTAACACAATGGTATCATGATTATGCGGTTAAGAAAAGAGTAGCTGGTGCCAACTGCAACAACAATAGAAGAAATAAATCTGAAAAGCGAATATTCTTATATAACACGTTTAAAGCGATATTGTCATATATGAGCAACTTCCTGATACAATCACGTTCCAGTTACAGAAATCATACAACAAATTGCTGTTGGGCTGGCCAACTTCTTTATTTTGTGCACATATTTGGCAGTGGCTTACAAAGAGAAAACTAAATATCTGCACAATTGTGACAATAAAACGATCAATAACTGAGCAGTAAACACAACACTGTCCTGCAAGTACTCCTTTGTACGCACTCTTCTCAACCATACTTTGAGTTTTACAAAAATCGTACTAAGAGATTTTATTTTCTGTATTTGTGATGCTCGAGTGGGATTTGGTTGCTATAAAAGCACTATGCTATATGCTAAGCTGCGAGGTGATGTAGAATCTTCTAGCCGATTTAAAGCTGTAGCAGGTATGTCTGCATTTAAAGACGTTTAACAAAATCATTGAGAAAAACGGCCAGATATCTTGGATCTGTACGTATTTTGGAGATTACACTACAATGATTTAATTTAATAATTTGCAACCTGAAAGTGTTTAATTTACTCACGTAATTTATTCAACCAGTTTTCTACTTTTGAAGGTTACACAAATTAATTTACAGACATACTAGTATCCAGCCGCATCCATTTGGACTTGAAGCTGACCTCATCAGTGTACGAAACAGGCTCAAAAGATAACTTAAATTGAGTACAGTGCAAAATATGACCGGTTTCTATAACGCCGTCTTAAAATATTTCTAAGAGCTGAAACTCCTGAATTCGTTCCGAAGCTTCGTTGAACATCTATTGTATTCCCTGAATTGAACGTTTATCCCAAAAACTCAGACTAAGCTATCATTCATTGACAAAGTGTGTCCTTGGGGAATAGCAATATAAAAAACGGTTTAAAATCTTTTTCGTGGCTGTTTGAAGTTCTTTACGATTGGTTTAGGAAACCTGAATGAAATTTTGAATATCATTAACATGATTAACATTAAAACATAGCTCAATTTATTGAAAGTAGATTCGTATCTATAGATTGTTTTTACAAAATCACATTGTTTGAATCCTAACTCAGGAATATAAGCTTAATCAATCTGTAACATTCCTATTGCTCGACATAGGCCTCCTCGCTGAAAGGTCAGCCTGTAAGTCCATCACGAGGGCCCAGTGGGTGTGTCTAAGAAATGCCCTTTGCCTCACGATGTATTCCTCAATCTAATTATAAGTTGGTATTAGGGAGAAATTCAACTCAGCTTTTCTTTTTTTTGCAGCTGTACACGAATATTTAAGAAATTTTAAACCTAATTCAAACAATGTAAATTGCATCGAAACAAAGTTAAACAATCACCGTGGTAGCGAAGTGTTCCAAAGTATTTCAACCAACACGTAGTGCATTTTATCAAATTTTTAACAAGTAAATAAAGTTAAAAAGTTGCGCTTTGTCACTAAAAGCAGCCTTACAAAGAGGAGAGAATAAAGTTCTGTGAATAGAATACTTTACATTTTCTTTTCAGGGTCCCGTATACAAAGGGTGCCAATGGGCCCGTCCTTCTGCCTGTCTGCCTGTCCGTCTGTCACAAAGCTGCATATTTTTAACCGTAATAGGTAGACGCTTCAAATTTTCACAGAATGAGTATCACATATTTAGGCCGCTATAACAACAAATTATAAAAAAGTTGTAGGCGGTCGCCATACAAGAAACGAGTTTTTTTTTCAGTGTTTAATACGGAACCCTTTGTGTGCAAGTCCAACTTAAACTTGGCTGGTTTTGTATTAAAACTTTTTACTTGACACACGTAAGCTCCTACTTGCTACAATATTCATAAGTTATATAGAACCTTTTATATAGAACGTAATATTTTTATATCTTTATTCAATATTTTGAACCTCTGTCAAACCGATAACACGAACTAAATCGACACGTACTGGGGTTTACCATTTACTTACAATTTCTGGTCAACATAATAATATATTCATAGCTACAAGGATGGTGATAGAGCTTTTTGAAATTCTGAATTTTTGCTAACATGAGTTTAACAACGCAGCTTTTTCAGTTAAGGCAAATTCCATTACTGTTTACCGCTGTACATTGATTAAAAATCAATAAATACTCTGGTAATTATTTATTTGTAATTAAAACAATTTCATGACTTTAAATATTTCCAGCAATTGTATATTTTAGTAAATTTAAGCTACAGCAGCTTTTTCAAATATTTTTTAATAATCTACGAGTAAACGGAGAAGTCTCAATATTAACCAGCTAAGTCCGGCTGTGGCCTATTCAAAAATTATAATGTTGTTGTTTTCTTTATTTACATAATGTTTAAGAAAGAAATAAATGCGTTTAATGGAAAATTTCAGTTTTCACGTCAGGATATTTTGTCTCGCTGTGTTTATTTTACCAATTTGCACTACACAGCATTTCTCATCGACCAGCAGAAAAATCAAACAACGTTAATTCAAAATCCAAGCTGCCGGGATTTCGTGATAGCATCAGTTTTCAAATTAAACGAACCGAATGTGAAGGAAAAGAACTAAAAAAGTAACAGTTAGCGGCTGAAGCTTACTCTTCGCTTTGAACCGCGCAAAATTGGAGCAATTTAGCGTCATTTCATAAAATGCACTCGTTTTTCCTTCGAAAAAAAAGCCTTCAGATTTCTTTGTCTCTTGTCAACGATTTGTTGCTAGACTGGCATACCCAGATCTTCTGTATTTTATTTTTATTTTACTTTATTTGCAGTTTAACGGTTCAGCTACGTTTGCTGAGGTTCGGTTGAAGATGGGTGACCTTCTATTCCATACCCAGGCCCCTCCGGATGGGAAAGCAAGTTAATATATAAATCTCGGCTGGCATTTGGTGATCTTTGACGGCCGTTACAGGTAGTCAGAAATTTAAAATTCTTAATATTAGTCTTACCAATGGGTACTGTATTAACCAAATACGGGGTTGTAGATATCAGTTAAGCAGTCGCTTCATGTGAAATAGTATAAAATTGTATCCGGTTAGACAAGAAGAAAAAATAGGGAAAAAGCTAGTCAGATGATTTTAGTTTATCTAATTTATTTCTATCACCAGCTAGTAAATATGTTTTAGGTTACAGGGTGTGAATGGTATCCAATAAGGTACATAGTTCCGTATCAACTCGAAACGCCGTATGCATAATAAAAAATAAGTAAGAAAAGTAACAGAGATGACGCGTAATATGAATTCATTCGATTTGCTACGATCGCGTAGCATGGTGCTACGGCGTAGCCGTACCGTAGCTCTACGGCCACTTACGTGTCTTCGTAAGTTTGATACATGCAGCACGTTTTAATCTTGTCAATTACAAGCTATTATTTATTACCCTTATTTTGCCTTAAGGCATCTGCACCACAGTAGATAGCAAAATTTTAAAACACTTTGTTTTAAAATTGCATTAGCATAGCATTTGTGACCATGTAACTTTGCATTTACCGAAGTATATCATGTAAATCATCATTGGTGATTTTGCTGATTAACATTTCATTAAAACATAATTATTTGTTACGGTCACGAATCATATTTTATTTAACTGACAACCTTATACTGCCCCGAAAACTTTGAAAAAAAAATGCATAGAAATTGGCTACCATCACTACACTGTCTATGTCATGCCCTTACAGTAAAAATAACCCTTTTCACGTAACCTAACATTCTATTTCAAGTCACCTGGGATATAATCTGAAAGTGGTTTTGTTTACAAAGTGATGTATGGAACAATTTATCTTTCCACTTACGTAAGATTTATCACCTTTGATATCATGATCGTAGGAAAAAACGTTACGAAACGATACATCGGAACGGTGTTTGTTTTTTTCTTGAAAACAGATTACTTACTGAAGTACTGTTTTCTTCTTCTTTTATATGCGAAGTTCGATAAATTTTATGCCGAATGAATGCCTAAATATTGATTGTGCTTTGGTTTGTTTTAAGCATTATGTTTGTAAAACGATCATTAGTGTTTAATTCAAGCTTTTAGTAATTATAGTTTTAGGTAAATATATACAAAGCGTCTTAATAACACTAATGGATGACTCTCAGTAATCACAACCTGTATTTTGCCGAAGAATTGGTGAGAGGTGTATCATAGAACGACCTCATCATCATCATCCACAGTCTGAATTCACCCACTGCTGGGCCTTGCTTTTTTGTGTTAATCTCCACGTTCCTATGCTAGTCTAAGCCAGGTTTTTCCCTCATTGGCGACTATGTCTCACATTTATTTTCCCCGTTCTTGGACGCCCTTCGGTGACAGCCTTAGTTCACCTGTCATCACTGCGTCTAACTAAGTATCCTGCCCAACTCCATTTGAGTTCCGTAACGCGATTCCAATATCAAAAATCTTTGTACGCCACTTTGTACAAACACCGCCATATCTCAGTTTCATTGTAAAAACCAACTGTGTTTTTATTTGAATAAAACACGATCATAATTATTGCAGCATACAATTTCTCAAACACTATTATTATTCTTAAATTTAAGAAATGTAATGGTTTCTTACATTTAACACCCACAAAGAAACAAACATTCATCAACGCTTTGTCAACTCCAGACAAAACACAAACAAAACATTGAACACACAAAGAAAAATAGAATAATTACAAACATTATTAAGTTACTCTTATAAAGGGCAAGCTAAGTGTTTCACAGGAAATTTGAGTCACCGATCTATCAAACTCTTGCGCCTAAGTGCTTCGCTGAAGGATCGCTGAGAGATGGCTAGAAGCTGAAAGCCTACCATTCAATACGGTGAGAATTTCTTCGCTTTTACATTCAAATATTCTTTGGTACGTTAATGACTTTTATGCGCGGTTTTTGAGGCATTCTAACTCGATTTTATTCAGTAGATTATGCTAGTGGCTCGTTATAAATTCATTGAAATGATTAGCTAAGTTTATGTTAGGATCTTAGAAACTAGGCATTATAAGGTAGTGTTTTGAAAGCAAATGTCACGTGAAAATTCATTTTGTGAACGGACGAACGTGCATCGTGTGTTCGTGTGTGGTCCTCGTGGACAGTAAACCTGAGAGTACATATATACAATGATGATACTATTACAACCCTACGTCTGTCGTGAATAAGTTTCACGCGCCCAATTTAAACCATAAGTGGCTTAAGAACTCAATAAAACATCACCAATGTAAATTGATCAATCGAGTACAAATAGTAGTTCAAAATCTGTTACACAATACGTAAGGAAATTCAATATGGCACGGGTGTAGTTCAGCGGAGGACAAGATAGGCAAAACTTAAGCCGATGTCGCAAGTTACTAGTCGAAACACTTAGCAACTTTACTGCGATATTGATAAGTTTTTGACCATCGATATTCACAAAGTAGAATATGAAATAGTGGAGGAGTTGATAGTTTTGAAGTTCTGTAAGACTTGTGAATAGAATTGAAGTGTTGTAGAGTGAAGTTAACTATTGAGAGCCATCGGTGACTTATGAAGTTCTTATTTAAGTCGATTGTGCGATAGTTATTAGACGAAGATTTGTGTAATCCGTTTTCGCCACTTTGTTTCTCTATCTTTCCCAAGCTATACAACATTTAACTGAAAGGTGTCGTCAAAAACTTTCGACATGGGACTTACGTCATAATCGTAATTCGAAATTACCTACCCTACCCTACCTCACCTGCTTGACATAAATGTAAGCCTTCGATTTTTTTATGACAAAAATTGTATTAGATAATATTTTACCCTTGACCAACTTCCGCTGTCCTGATATGTTTTCTTCCGATGCAATGAAATAATATGTGTGCGAAACAGAGTCGAATGGAATGAGAAAAAATGGTCTCTTATAAATTATTACACTTTTTTTTAATACTACATAGCGAAATCCTAAGAGAGTTTCCCGGTATTTCTAATGGATTCGAATTTCTCCATATTTTTCCACTTTAAATAATCACACTGTATTCATAATTAAAATTAGAACTATGTACACATACAACCTTCTTAAAAAAAAACATTCAAGTGTTTAGGTCACTTGATTACTTTTTACATTAGTTGTGGGTGGTGTCATTACGGAATGGGAAATTAAAGTAGAAAAATCACGCTTTTCCACGGAAAATCTAGTGACGTTTTGAATTAAATATTCAAAAGGAAACCTTCCTTTATATTGAAATGCTAAATAGTGGACGATTCCTGATTTATAAATGGTACTGATTTATTCAGTAGAGTTTAAAAAATGTGGCTTGTAAATAAATGCTGGTGATTAATTCCTTGCAAATGCTTATGGAATATTTTACCGGGCTCAATAAGAAAAGTCGTAGTTTTTTTGTTTGCGAGTAATAACAATAAGTAAACAATTCTTATATTTAAAGTTAAGCTTCCGAAAATAGAATGATTTTTTCGTATCCATTTAAAATGTATATAAGTACTGTATTTTTAAAGCTTTTTTGCATAATATTAAAAACGTGCATTCAAAAATCTGTAAGAAAAGGTACTACCCACTAACCTGTGGTGTAAAGTTCGATGGTTGCGGAGGGTTGCAGATAGGTGGCACCGCGGTGCTTCCATAGTGTTGTTGGTAAGTGAGGATCTTCTTATGCGCCGACGCCTGAGCGCGGTATGCGCTCACACTCAACTTCATTGTACACGTTTCATATAAATAATTTTAAACTTAAACACTTTTTGAATAACGTCGATTTTGAATTGTAGTTTCCTATTAACATATATATTTTTCTTTTGTACATTCATAGCACTTGTTTTGTTACTTATTAATATCGTTACACAGTCATTTGCACGTTCTATTGTAAAATGAATAATATATTACTTGGTTATGAATCTCTACACACAACCGATGGTTTGAATTGGCCCATGTTCCCATCTGTAACAAGAGAAACAATGTTTTAGATAAATCACCATAAAATGGCACATTAGGCCGCGCCCTAACTAAAGCGAACATCGTGAAAACACGTAACCTTCGTGGTCATTTTGTCACACCTGAACGCGTTGTCACACAAACTGATTTTCCAAATATGAGTGAAACATTTACGATTAACGATCGCTCTGGTTAGGACGTGGGGTAACAGACTCTTTGCTATAATTGACCGATACTTAATCCAAAAATGTATGCAAAGGTTTATATAAGAAAACAAAGAACACAAATTTATAAAAATATCGTTAGTTAAAACAATTAGCAGTACCTATTATTCCAAACTTGATTTAAAACTAAGGCTGATCGTAACACTTTATCTTTTCTAATTTACATTCCCGAAAACCGACATTTTCAATTCCAATTTTATTGTCAATCATGCTGACATAATCCCTTGTCGACTATAAACCCAAGAAGTAGGGTCAACGATTGGCCATCATGAAACGGGGCCTTTTATTATATTTTGAACTCAAATCCTGAGTAATAAAAAGTTTTATTCCTGTCGTTCTCCCCTCCCGGAGTCAGCATAATGACTGGTGTTAGGGTCTCACTTAACCCTAATACCGGGGAGCTCAATTACAGCTAATCACCGAATTTAATGACAAAGTTCTTTTGGAAGAGGAGCAAGGTAAAATAAGTTGGTCGGTGACAATTTAAAAATCCAGTGATAAAAGAATATTTTTGATTTTACTTATCACATGCACTTCGCCCGCGACTTTGTCCGCTAAAATTGTAATAGCACGGCTAATATGCATGATATTGACCAGTCAAAGTTTATCGATATCGTCCGGAAACACGTCGTATATGGCACGTACGAATAATGTATCTCTAAAAAAAAAATTGTTTATTAGTTTCGGAGATTACCCCCTACATACAAACAAATTTGACTTCTTTATATATTATAGAATAGAATAGATAGATTAGTATAGATTTAAGTTACAGGCTGGTATTTTTGTCTGAAAGCTGGTTGAAAAAGTAGAAAAAATCACTGAGAAACACACGGAAACAAAACCTTCGCACGATTATCACAAACTCCTCAGTCAATCTAGTTTGTAAGCAAACATTTGCAGCATGTTACCCAATGCTTTACAATCAGCCGTATACTCGACGAGCTGGCTCAATCTACTTTATTTTGTTCACTCATTTCTCTCGGTTTTTCTCAGTAGACTCGTAAAATAGATAGCTACAGAAGGTCGTCTCCGTACAAAGAACGAAAATGCACACACACAATCTATAAAATATATTTATAATGGAAACACACGTTACAAAACTCCTGCCAAACTGCAAAACAGTTTGTGCCGACAAACTGTTATAGATATAGGCATGATTGGCGGGCATTTGTTTGAGGTAAAATGCAACAAGGATATTGGGTAGGCATTTGTATTTGTTTGTGAAATGTATTGTAAAGAAAGTAACATCTTCGAATGCTATCCGCGTCAGAAGTTGTGCGCTCAACGTACTTTCGTCGTCGCTTATAATTAGTACTGCCATCTCCAGACGCTGCCGACATAACATGTGCGTCAAGCAACACGCGCGTGTATTGTCGGTTTTTTTTCGCGTGAGTACCTCATCCTTGTAGTGACATCGCAATCTATGTCGCGGTGAATCGTCTCATGGTTTCTTCTTTCTTTTGTTTCACGAGTGTTGCTTCTAGGTCGTGCCCTAAGGGTATGTGTGTGTTTCCTCGTTACTGGAAAAGAACTTCTGTACCAATCTAGAGTGTGATAAAGTGATTGCACGAAATATACATCTCGTCTGAACTCGGTGATCCTATTTTATACTAGTCTTCTATGTTTTCTCTCATCGTGTTTGTTGATAGCAGAGTGTTAGGTTTGTGTGAAAAATGGTACTGTAGCCTTTTCTTAATTTTATCTGACTTTGTGGGTAAATTTGTTTTAGTGTGATTACGTTGGTGTAAATTGTGAAAAACTGGTAAATGCGAGCAAATGCAAGAGCATCACGAAGTCTCACCAATATATTGAAGTGTTTAATTGTTATGTAAGTTTAATGGCCACAAGCACGACTACGGAGCACGAAGTTCTGGAGCCTTTTCCTGGTTATGTTTACCGAACACGTCACCTAGGGCACGTCACCATACACAGGACCTACTGCTATCAATGTGATGCTCTCGAGGCTGTTCGAGAATATGTTTACCTCGGGCAAATTTTGCAGTTTGGTAATAACAACTTAAGGAGATGGAGGCTAACAGAAGAATTTAGCTGCTCTGGGCAGCGTTTGGGAATTGAGAACCTCTTCCTTTTTGAAGTCGGTTAAAAAAAACATACTTCTGCCAAACTGTAACACAGTTGGTTGGCAGATGTAGCTTCCATATACAATTTTATATTTGAGTAAAATATAAGTGTATATAGACCTACTTGTACACTTCCATCAATAACAAAGTAAACAGTAATATTTTAAAGTAGCACAAAGGCTGATTAATGCGTAATAAGTACTATTAACATGTTTAATTTTATTATTGCGTAATAGTAACATTTAAATCAGTTAATTACACTACTTTTATACAACCTATAACTCTAAATAATAATAAAAATATGTACAAGTAACAAAACGGTTACAGGGCGTCAAAAAATTCGTCCACATCGCTGTCAACAGGAAAAGTGCCCAGAAGACTGGCAGTATTGCCACGTTGGATGGCAAAGCTGATTCTTTGGCCAAAAAATAGGCCCGCCCTCTGGTCAGATGAAGAGTCGACCAACCGCTTGGCGATTTCTCGAAATACTAGGTGGGCACTCGGACCCCATGGCCCTAGTATTTCAACCCCAAACGGCTCAAACACAAAGTTAATTCAATTCAATTTTAATTGGAGAAGCCTATGTCCAGCAGTAAGACTGCGGTAGGCTGATGATTATGATGATGACTAGGTTCGAGTAAATAAAGTAGGGTAAGCAGGTAAGCCTTCGGCTTGTGTGCCGTCCATTTCCGTACATAGATACGTAATTGTTTTGTGACTATCAAGCTAAGCGAAATGACCCACCATCTGCCTAGTATATTCCCAACTATGTTGGAGTCGGCTTCCAATCTAACCGCATGCAGCCGAATATCAGTATTTTGCATGGAGCGACTGCTTATCTGACCCCCACAACCCAGTTAGTACTGGGTAATATGATACCCCTTGGTAAGACTGGTTGTCAGACTTTTGGTCCAGTGACTGCACTGTAACGACTGTCAAAGATCTACAAATAACAGCCGGGAGCAACGGTTTAACGTGTTTCCCGAGACACGGAGGAAACTCGGTATGTGATAGGCGGTCACCCATCCACAGATCAACCTAGGCAAGCACGGCTTAACCTAAAGATCGACCCGAGCGGCTCTTGTCATTTAGTCACGAGCTCCTCTGAGATGACCCATCATCATAAATGAGTATTCTCCCGGTACTGCTTAACCTTGGGCCTTCAGTTTCATTGCCACAGACAACTCAGCGTAAAATTTAATGACCAAAATTATAAGAGCGTTAAACGCTTATCGCGGAAATAAATTAATTCAGAATTTAATTAAGAGCTTAAATCTTGTGCCTGATGTTAATTGTGTACTAAGTCTTACACTGGCGATAATTTATGTGTATTAGGGATTAACAGTAGGTAATCTTAAAATGGGATTGTTGTGAAAATCTCTTGTAAATGTAACATGTTTTAATTATTACAAAAGTATCGTGTTAATTGCTGGATTTTTGGTAAAGGTTCAAAATTATGTTTTTAATTGGGTGTTGATTTCCTCGTTTTATTTTAGGATTTATGTAATAATTTAGCCATAGGGTTTTATTAATCAAATTCAAAAGAAATTGATTCTAAAAGAAAAAGGAAAAAGTTAAATCTGACACACACCTAAAGCTTCCATCCTGCTTTTAAACGTAGTGTTCTTCTGCATTCAGCATTACCACAAATCGAAGTCGTTTTACTTGTCTGTCTGTATGATCGCATTGATCATCTAAACTTCCTCACAGATTTTGATGCGGCGAAAGGTTTACGTGTATAGTAAGTACATCTATATTAAACTTCTCTAGAACAATGAAAACTCGATGTTTTGTTATGTCCTAAAATCCTGTCGAATTTAGAGCAGTTCGCTGGTTGTTTATAATTGCTATTTAAATAAATCTTAATACCACGAAAGAAGTGGTTCACAAAAATCTTGGAAAGTACATTAGCAGAAACACCTGGAGCATCCCTTAAGGGCAACATAAGTTAGGAATTTATTACTTAACGTGTCTTCCTAAAACACAGCGAGGTTAAGGAAAACACCTCGAAAAACCCGAGATCTTCATAATAAATTCTATAACATTTAATGTGCAAAACGATATGGGTTAAATACCCGAAGAAACTGTTACTCTAAAATAACTCTTATACTAGTGACATAAGAGCCACGTGACGTACCTTATCGTCGTATCCTTTGCATAAGTTGTGTATTTACGTGGGAAAGACCAACTGTTTCTTCGAGCATATATTAAAAAAACACATTTGCCCTTAACCTTCTATTAGGTGAGTGTTAAGTCAAACAGTGGTCCATCTACCGATGAACAGCTTTCAAGCCTTTTAGTGGGGTAGTATTGGTACACTTACTAAGTATAAATTTATACTACCTTGCTTAGTAAGTGTACCGATACTACCAAGCAAGTGTAGTATAAAATGTATTTTTTGACTTAGAAAAGATAACACATAATTTACAGAATAGACATCATATCATTATCAAACCAGGTGACCAAAATAGGGCAAACTCCAGTAATAATAAATAGCTAGTAAGGAAAGACATTTAGTTGAGTTTCCGTAGTTCGGGTCTCCCTGGAATTTGTGTCAGAGAAAGCTTCACATTTCAGATACACATTCCACTTTGCTTAAAGTTTAATCGGTGTTTGTCCACTAATGATGTAATATAGGGACGTTTAAAAAGAAAATTAAAAAAAAACCGGACAAGTGCGAGTCGGGCTCGCCCACCGAGGGTTCAGTACTTTTTAGGTACATCATTTTTATGATTTAATTACATTACTCTTATCATCAGGATCGAACCCGCGACCCGCGGGCGACATCGCTCAGCTACTGCGCCAAATGTGCCGTACCGTGTGGTTTATAGGGTTCTCGAATGCACTGGTATTGTTGTCTGTTGGCCATGTCTAGCGTTGTGTGCACACGTCGGCGCAATGGTGCGCAATGTCGACAGGAGTCCAAACAAGTTGCGTTGCCGGAAATGCCTGCCACGCAACTTGTTTGGACTCCTGTCAACATGTCAACACGTTTTAAACAGGCAATTAGTCCGAAAATCAAAAGAATAGTCCTGAAACTCGAGATATAATTTAAACATAGTTTTATTTTCCTGTTACAGTTGCATTGTTCAAAATAATAGTGACGCCTGCTAGGTAGTTCTTTGGTGTTCGTTTGTGGTTATTTTTTTCCTTGATCGAAAATGTAATAACCTGTTATTAATTTTAAGATAGGTATTCCCTAATTATTGTGTTCTGGGGTTTAGGTTTCCGCACTTAGTCCTTGAAGTGGACCATTATGCGTGAGTCATGGTGGCCGATTACTCCAACCGGCCCACCTCCCTCCAGAAGCAGATCAATTTTCCCGGTCTCCTCAGGGCATGCGCAAGGGATCTTGGTGTTCTCAGGGTCTCCTCGCGAATCTTGGTAACGCCTGTGCTCTCAAGGAGCACATGCGCCACCGTTTCCTCCGCCTCCTTGCATGCTCTGCACAGAGGACTGTCAGTGATTCCTAGCGTGTGGAAGTGTTTATTCAGTGAGCAGTGTCCAATGATGGTCCCCGCCACCAGTCGCAGGCTATCTCTGTCAGCTTTGTGTCCAGGGTTGGCATAGCTTCCTTGGATTGCCTACACCCTGGTGTCGAGGTCCACCATTTCTCCGCTTGTATTCGAGTGTGATCCTTTAACCGTGTGTGTATTATTAGCTACTTGAAATGATTGATATGAATGATTCATAGCCTTTTAACACGTGTAACTTCATGAGGCAGCTCTTCCCATAATTGTGGGAATGTTTTGAAGTGATTTTTGTTTTCGTTAGCCTACTGAACATCTCACTGCTGGGCAGTGTTTTCATTTAATGTACTACCCAAAAAATAACTGAGCACTAAAGTGGAATAGGATCTGAATAGTTTAGTTCTGCTTACTAAAAAGTTAATATAAACGTAGTTTAAAATTACGTTTTTTTTTGTTATATACTCACTAATATCTAACTTGATTTTGCAATAAATTCGTATACTTTCGTTTGAATGAAAATAACAATAAAAATCAATTTTATTCATTACCAATAATTTTAACTGATAGATTCGTTCTACCACATAAAAAACTGATAACTTTTCTGTTTCGTTGAAAATTACATTTAAGCTGTATTTTCTTGTTTATACACATGACATGAGAGTCCCCAAACACAACCACCCATTGTTGTAACAAATTTCTTAAATCAAACATTTGTATTTTTTGTATACTAAAAATGAAAGATTTAAATTGTTATGATACATCATAACAATTTAAATCTTTCATTTACCCCTCCCTCCCTCCTTTTTTTGTGTGTATTTTTTTGTGTAGGGGTACATCAAAACAATTTAAATCTTTCTAACAGATATCTTGAATATTAAAATATTCATTTCTAACGACTAAACTTTTGTTTCGATCTATTAAATCTAAATTCTTGCCATAATTCTCGATTACTCTTAACTATAATCAAATATATAGCCAAAGCTAAATCATTTAGTATTTCAAATATCATATACATTATTAAGACAGACATTGTTTCCATTTTAAACACTTCTAATAAATTAGTTAGAAATAGAACCTTTCCGAGCACAAATATCAATGTAGCTATGTAAAAGCGACTTCTTTTATTAATAGATGTACTCGCACCAGCTTCTTTAACACGAAACAGAGAATATAAAACAGCAATGTACAGTATAAAACCAATTGCTACTGGTATTAATAAACACAACAACGCAAAAGCATTTGCTATTTTATCTATCCAACCATAAATATACCAAACCAGTTTTACCACTAAGTATATAGCCGAGAGTATAAGAGGTAAACCCCAAGAAAACAGGCTACTCTTCAGATACCTTCTGCGAATCTCAAGATGTAAAACTTTCACAAAATCAACATAAAAAATATAGCACAACACTAGTAACCAACACTGGCACGCCAAGTTAAAGTAAAACGTTATTGACATAAGTATAAACCACATTTCTGGATGCTCTGGTATTGCTTCCTCGTAATAAATTAACACAATTATTATAACAATATGCAACAACAAACGACTGGCATTTGCTATGTTCGCACTGAGAAGCACATAGTTTTTAAAATGGCGGAACTTCTTGACTAGGCACCACGATGTCACTCCGTATATGATTGCAGCTAGAACCAGCACGAACACAATCACCCACACAAACATTAAGATTTTAGGATTTATAGGCGTTGTTAAATCATCAGTTTGTGTAGCGTCTTCGCCTGTATCGTATTCACTGTTGTCATATGTACTGTCACTATCGGCCATCGTAAGTTCTGGGTAGTGCTGCAACGAGTCTGAAAAATACAGCTTACAAAATCGCCGTATATGGTGTTATCGTAGGCTCTAATGCCGTATGCACTGATGTCACTATCGGACATGGTGAGCGTCGCGTGCGCAATTGGCGAAACACTGGAGAGCAGTGCTGCTAAGTATTTATCCACACATAGATACTTACCGGAAAACGCGTTGAAAAAATAAATGTTTAAAATAAGTTTATTGTTGTTCTCGTCATTACTCTCTGTGACTGTTATAGTCCCTTCACAGTTTTTGCCGCTAGCTATAGTAGCTATAAAGTTAGCTTTGTGTAAAAAAATATGTTCAATCATTCAGACTTCAGGTTATCTTATTAGGTAAACTGTGAAAGGACAGCAAATTTGTGAAACTCGTAGAATATGTTATGTGTCAATTTATAAAAACATCATAATGTTTACAAGGTAATGTTCCCTTTACAAGAAATGACATTTTTGTTTGTTTACGCAGTTAAAACTACGTAAATAAACAAAAAAGTTATAATATTGTAGTAATAAATACATCGATTTCGTTTTTTTCTTCCACTTTAAGGTAAAAACACAAACACAACTTAGCGAAAGGCCCAAGTAGCCAACATTAGCAAGATCAATAATTACACGTCACTGTTGATTTGGGATAGCACCCGTCAAGACCTCCTGTCAACTTCTCGGCGCCTGGTAGGGGGTTGCCAAGAACATCACACGAAAGGCAGTTTTTTTTTCTTCAGAATTTAACTTGACTTGGCAATAAAACAAGCCAAGTTAGTTACGTTTAGACGTCGAATGTCGAATTCGCAAAATGTTATAAACTAAACTACTGACCAAAACTATCATATCTTTCAAGCTGGAACCAACCGTGCATATTTACAAAATTATGACGTAAATAAGCAATGTTCAATAGGTACTAGTTAATGCACTGTTTTAGACTTTCACAGTTTTTATGTCGGGAGCTCATAGCAACAAAGTAGAATCACGGATATGTGAATGATGTGATGTGTGGATACGTAAGTGCTTTAAGTGTAGGAGTTTAAAATACATATCATTTTTTTCCTCACTATTATCCTCAAAGCCAATATAATATAGTTACCAAAACAAAACACATTTAAGTAATGACGGGACACGTTGGGATCGATACCGTCTTCCCTGCTGAGTCGGGATCGCTCGGCGTCTGAGGCTCCTGTCGACTAGTTGGCGCCAGCTAGAGATGTTACTTATGGCGTTGTTAAAATATATCGATGTTTTGATGATTTTAAGTAGTAGAGACAGCATTTTACATGGGAAATCTGTGAGGTATGTGATGTCAAATTATATTATCCGCTAATTATCTTGAAATGGGCATTAAATTACGGATCAGTCGAAGTTAAATTTACATAACCACAAACGGATTGTTAATACAATTTCGTATAATTAATAAATAGACATGAAGATGCTGCTACCCATTTTCGTAATGGTTTTACAGCAGCTCAATTTTTTTTTTCGTTTATTGGCCAATCAACAATTGTTTACACTGTAAATATTTAAAGTAATTATCTACCATTATTTAACGTTAGTGTAACAATTTCTTACAGGTTAGCACGGCATGCCCCATGAACATATTAGAAGTGCCACAAGCACTGTACTATAAAATTAATAAGTTTAAATTAACATTATGTTAAGGAATATAAAACTAATATTAACGGTAAAAAGTAAAATTGAATAGAGCATAACAAACAGAGACACAAAAAAAAGACACAACAAAACAGAAAAAAAATGAAATCGAAATAAAATTAAAATCATAATCAAATTCAAAACCTAAACCATAATTAGAATTATAATCAAAATTAAAGCAAATTAAAATCAAAATTAATATCAATGTCCTAAAAACAAAAACTAAATTAAAATCGAAAATTAAAATTACAATTAAAATCACGCTCAAGGTCAAAATTTAAATTACAGTTAAAATCATAATCAAAATTAGAATAGAACCGAAATTAAAATTAGTATTATTAGTGTATAAAATATATTATTAGTGGAGGGTGTAAAGGAGTAATAGGAGCACGAGGGAGTCTAGCAGGAGCCCGAAAGTGGAACCTGGATGATAATTGGGGACAATCAATTTTGCATCGGAGTAGCTTGTATACGAAAATGGAATCTAGGGTTATTCTACGTTTCTCCAGTGAGACCATCTTAAAATATGTTAGTCGGGCTTCGTATGATCGTA
This sequence comes from Xestia rhomboidea, assembly GCA_963853795.1. Classification (NCBI taxonomy): domain Eukaryota; kingdom Metazoa; phylum Arthropoda; class Insecta; order Lepidoptera; family Noctuidae; genus Xestia; species Xestia rhomboidea. The sequence continues at coordinate 3,959,062 of OY970776.1, read as the reverse complement.
TCCTTTTTACAACTCCGCTGGAATAGGCTAGATGCCAGAAGAATCTGTTTTGAATTCGCTCCAGTCTAAGGATGTGCGTGGAGTAATGAGGTCTCCAAATCGTACTGCAATATTTCAAGGTACTGCGAACAATACAGTTGTACAGCAAGATCTTAGTCCGATTGCACTTAAAACCAGCAACATTTCTTATAACAAATCCCAGCATTCTAAAAGCCTTTTTGACGACGCCCTCAACATGAGGGACAAATTTTAAGGCGTTGTCGAAAACAACTCCTAAGTCCCTTATTTGATCCACCTCCTGGATAACATTAGGGCCCACGTGATATACGCTAGCCGTCAATTTCTTCTTTCGGGTGTATTTCACGTGGTAGCACTTTTTTACATTTAAGCTCTATTCATTCTCGTTACACCATTTAAGTCTATATCAAGTCAAGTATCGTTTTCAGATTCGATTATCCTAGAGAATTTAAGGTCTGCATACATATAGCACTCTGAGAATTTTAGACAGTGAGAGATGTAATTAACGAAAACATTAAATAGAACCGGCCCAACACGTGAGCCCTGGGGAACCCCTGAGGACGTCGTGTAGGTTCTAGATTAGAAACCATTAACCGCTACAAAGAAAAAACGATTTTGGAGATAAGACTTTAGCCAATTGTAAAGTTTACCGGTGATTCCATACACAAATAACTTTGACAGAAGTATATGGTGAGGCACGCGGTCAAAAGCTTTGGTAAAGTCTGTGTAAATCACGTCAATCTGCTTGCCGCAGTCGATGGCATCCGATAACATTTCTGTAAAGGTCGCCAAATTAGTGCAAGTAGACCTACAGCCTACTAAACCATGCTGAGAAGAGCTCAAATACAGTTTGAAGTGTGCTTGAATGTATGGACAAACTAAGGATTCGAAAACCTTAGCAAAAGCTGACAAGATAGAGATAGGTCTATAATTTTTGACGTTGTGTTTTTTGTCACTCTTGTAAATTGGAATAACCTTTGCTTTTTTCCATAAGTCAGGAAAAATACCTGGCGGGGCTGCGGGACTATTCAAAAGAGATACCATGGCCCCGGAACACAAAGGGCGATGAAGGAGTATGGATGGGTTTTAGTCAGTAAAAGTTTGACACTCCCTCCTGCTCCGCCCAGAGCGGGAGAGGTCATTTGATGATTTCCCATCCTAAAAAAAAAAAAAAAAGGGTCCGCTTTCAAGTTCAAACCTCAATTAAATATTTGTTGAAGTCATTATTAACCTTATGCTTACGAAAACCACACAGAATAATTGAATAAAAAGGTTATCTAAGTTTTAATATGATAATTTATTTGGCTCATAAAGCACGTAGCAGTCATACATAAATAGATTATCGATTTCCTCTATTAACACGTGTAGTGACAATTATACAAATAAGTCAGTTAAACATCGATAATAAGGAAACACGAAACTTATTTACATCACTAAACGGCAAGGTACAACGGAGTGAAATCCTTCAGGTTTTTCAATATTCATTTATGTATTTAAGAAGCTTACACTGAGAGTTCAGGAGAGTTCGCTTACACCCCCAAAAGTAGGTCGAGGTTCGAATCAAGGGTCATTATAACAAAAACAATAGCCTTAATGTTCCTTCTTATATATTTTTTTTGTTCTTTTATCTGTTTTTGTTTAGAAAGTAGTTCGCTAATGGGCTCAACAAAGGATCATTTTTTTGCTAAACAATTTTATATCCACTAAACATCTCATGGATACTCTACGTTAGTATAAAAATAATGTAAGGCGTGGAAGTACAAACAAAAGGAAATTGGATGAAGGATGGATGGATGTATGGATAGATGGATGGATCTTTGTTACTCTTTTTACACAGATAATTCATAACCTAGATTAACACAAAGGGTACTTTAATCTCAATACTGCATTCCCATGGGATAATTTTCGACTTAAGCAAAACCACGGGAAAGGCATAGTTTGTACATAATTTCTACATTAAATATGTAGATTGCCCAAGGTAAAATACATTATGTCGTGTTAAATCAGGTTCTCTCGTAAAAGCAGTACTTAGAGGAACTGAATAAAAACGTATAGTACAGTGGAACTGTATGCTTTTATTCAGTTTTTACTAGAATCTAGATATTAAGTACGTGCTTCAAGCTTTAGTTAGTACTAAAGCTGGCGCACGTACCTTATATCTAGATACTAGTAAAACCTTTTACCAACGAGTTTACACAGTATACTTATATAAAGAGTGTAAATAGACAGAAAGGAAAGTGAATAGGCAGAAAGGAAAGGGGGTTGTCCCCTTCAATGCGATTTTTTTTTTGTTCTGGACCATACTTGGGAACCTTATTGTTACGGAAATATTGGAGGTCAAAGTTCCAACTTTTTCACAAGTTTTCTTTATAATTTAAAGTCATAACTTTACTTTAAATACATCCATGGCCCGTTAACTATACAATGCATGCATCAGCACTGTGTGTTTGAGTGCGTTACATTGACTTTTACTGTATAAAAGGTGATATTTCACCCAAAAAAAAAAGTCGTTTTCCAGCAATATTTTTTGCGTAGGAATATTTTTTGTTGTACAGAATGCTTGGTTGACTGCTTCGTAAAGGGTCATTTACACCTTGTGTATTGGAGAAGTACAGTCACGCCCAAAGAAAGGTATACTATTAGCAAAATTCAAAGGCGATTTTCTCCAGAAATAACGGTTTTTGTTTTGGGATAAGATGAACATGTTTCGTAATACATAGTACGGCTTCTAAAATATATTATTCGTGAAAACGTAAAACGCTAACCAATAAATTAAGTGAAAATCTCTTTCGTAAGTTGCTGCGAGTTTACATTTTATTGCTCGTGACTGTACATGCTGACTGTGAAGGCAGGAAAGTGTGTTTGATGATGATGAACATTACAAGTTGCTTACTTATAATGCTCATCATCATCATACATAAACTCTCTGTTTTAAATCCATAGAAACTAGACTATAGTAGTTTTCATTTCACCAGCTTCTACTAAACATTTTCAGTAAGTAGCCAAAGTATATTTTTATATACACTAGCATATTATTATGTAGGTATATTAAAGCCATTCGCAATGTTGATGGAACTCAGTTCGCCCGTGCCTAGCGCTCCATCTAATTCATATGGACGTATTCAAACTAGAAACGTGAGCTCGCGTACCTACTCAAATCTGGTATTTTTGAACTAAAACATCGTATGTACAGTACATTTAGTGATAGCAGCTCTATACTTGAAGAAGTTTATAAAAATGGGCCTTACAGATAAAAATCTTATCTTAAATAAATAATTACTTTGACTTGTTTAAAGATACGGGTGTTAGTCTAATATGTTTAAAAGTTACTTGTATAAATCATGATCTGTCAAATGACCAATTTGGTCGAGACGCCATTGTTTGACTATTGTGTCTACTTCGTGGACAGATCAAGGGTTAACACAGTATTCATAGTTCCAAAGGGTCACCGTTACCGAAATCGGTAAGGAGGACCATATAATATATATATTAATTCAAATAAAATTCAAAAACAAAAGCGGAAGGCCTTTTTCACCTGCTTACCACAACATTTCGACGACCCGAATGGCGCAGCGGTAGTGAGGCTGCCTTACGTTCTTAGGGTCCCGGGTTCGAATCCCGGTACGAGCAAATGTTTGTGTAATGAGCATGGACATTTGTTTCCGAGTCATGGATGTTTATATGTATAATAAGTATGTATTTACTTAATAAAGTGTTTAATAAAGTAAGTTTTTAATAAAGTGATTAACATCTATCCTATGAGTACCAAAGACTGCAAAAATTTCAATGGCTAAAACCGAAGTCCTATGATGATATTGAACTATTGCTGCAAGCATCGTCAATATGAACCAAAGAGATGCACACACGCACACGCACACACAAACATACATACACTCACATACTCATACACACATACTCAAATGCACTATTTTAGGTTATATCTTTAAGTTTAGTTTTCTTTTTTCTTTTATTTAGTATAGTTCAAGTCTTGTCTTGTTTAGTTTTAGATCTTAGTGTAATTTTTGTTTAAATTTTGCTATTTTTTTGTACACTACTTTTATCACTACAAAATGTGTCATTGAAGAGCGGGATCTCCTAGCACAGGTATATCTTTTACTTAAAAGGAGGTCCCTATGTAAGATTCACTGTAAAAGTTGTACAAGTTTCTGCAATCAACCTTTTTATTTATTTATTATTATTTTATTTATTTACAAACAAAAAGTATCTATGTAGTATATCAACTATCTGGTGTCCACGACACAAGCCTTGTTGCTTAGTGTGGCACTAGATGGCGATTTGTGTAATGTCCAGCGATATTTATATTTATTTATTTATTTCACATATCCTAACCTCACTCCACAAACGCCTTTAAAAAAAAAACTGGCTAAGAGCAAGTCGAACTCGCGCACCGAGTGTTCCGAACAAACTTTTTAAAGGACAAACTTAACTTTGCTGTTCGATCTCCAGAAACCGGCAATTGCACCAACCGCAAATAATAAGTTTTTAATAGGAAAATCGCTTTTTTTTGTTTTTAAACTACGTATTTACGGTATTCAGATTTTTTCCTTTACATGTGCTCTAATAATATGTGTGTATATAATGTGTGTGCTTCTCGCCAAATTTCGTGATTCTAGGTCAACGGGAACTACCATTTAGGTTTTCGACCCAAAACCTATATGAGGTTAAGTAAATAATGCCGTGACGTCTGACAGGGGGAGGTGAAAGATGATTTAGGCCATCTTGTAAAGAACTTTTAGCTGCGTCCGGTTAGACTGATCTAACCGGACGCAGCTGAAAGTACTTTACATGGAGCGACTACCTATCTGACCTCCACAACCCACGTATATACAGATATAGATACAGACTGGATGATAATGTAATACAATACCCCTTGGTAAGACTGGTACTTTCAGACCACCGACTACATGTAACGACTGTCAAAGATTTACAAATGACAGCCGGGACCAACGGCTTATAGTGCTTTCCGAGACATTGAGGAAACTCTGCATTAATATATGGTCACCCATCCGCAGACCGACCTTGGCAAGCGTGACTTAACCTTAAAGAAGAACCAGTGCCGCTGTTATTATTTACTCTGTGAGCTTCAGTTGCCGCTTATAACGAATAATAAGAGGTTTCTTATTAGTCAAGAACATGAAAACATCTACAAATAAGCTGTAGGTAGTTATGCATGCTGTACAGACTCCCAATATTACGTCATGTTAGTGGCGCGCTCCCAGAGCGACGTCTGCTGATGCAGCATTCACAGTAGTCGCGGTATGTTATGTCTAAACGCCCGGCGACGGTAGAGATAAGGGCCTAGCACTAAGAAACAATGTATTAGATTTTAACAAGTTATTTTTAGTCTGAATTAAACCATCTTCGTGATCAGACTCACTTGTTTCCTTCAAAAAACCTTCGGCAGTATTCCCGGAAGTTAACTGGCGCAGCCGGTAGTATATCCGCTGTATAGGCTGTGTTCGAACACACAAAAATTGGTGTCGCGCGCGGCTCGCGGGTATCCTCGAACCAAAGAAATAAGTTAAACACATCTGGCGCCGAGGTTTTGAAGATTCCTGTCCACGCACGAGCAGCTCTACGGGTAGGCATGGGATCGAGCGGACTGTGAGTAGACCTTTTTACTATCCTGTCTCGTCCTTGTTATTTCTTGTGTTGCTCCAGTAGGACTTAATTGTGTAACTTTTAAACTCACATCGTTGAAAGTTATTTGACTTGTGCACAAAAATAGCAGGCCTATTTTAAGCTAATTTTAAGATTAATTTTCACTAAGTAGATTAATTTGGTTAAATTAACTCTTAAACTCAAATCTTTAAAAGTTATTTAACTTCTGCACACAAATTGGCAGGCCTATTTTAAGATAATTTCATATTAGGATTTGTATCTTATTTTGTTAAGTAGATTATATTGATAATAAAAATGCCGAATCAAGCCGGGGAAGCCTTCCAAATGATCCCTAAGGATATTTTAAGTCTAATTCCCAAGTTTGATGGTGACAAAGATATTTTGAATTTGTTTTTAAGGAAAAGTGAGTACATTTTAAGAAACTTAAGCGGCCCCAATAATGCTATACAGTCAACTTATAATTTCCACGCCATCACTAGTAGATTGTGTGGTAGAGCAGCGGCTCTATTAAATGAAAGAGAGGACATAACTACATGGGAACAACTAAGATCTATTTTTATCCAACATTTTGGTGACCCCAGATCAGAGGACTGCGTCGCTATTGAGTTAGAAAATTTAAAAATTAAAACTAATGAATCTTATTTGGAATTTTGTAACAGAATCCAACAAATACGCAGCACTCTGTTCTCCAAGGTCAATTTGCTTGCTAATGAGGAGATGAAAGCTGCAAAAAGGGTGATTTACAATAATTTGTCTCTCAACGTGTTTTTATATAATCTATCTGAAGATTTAATCAGAATTGTAAGACTAAGAAATTGTACGAGCTTGGAAAATGCGCTCAGTGTCGTCATGGAAGAGGTAAATTTTCAATTTCAATATAACGCGAAAAATAATACAAAATCAGCCCCGCATAACTAAACTAGGCTGGCTAACCAAAACTTCAAGTTTGGAGTTCCGCATTTGCCCCAAAATAATTCTAGGCCTGGTTTCAATAATAACTATAGATTTGGTGTACCAAACCAAACTTACTTTAAACCAAATATGCAACAACCTCAAGGTTATCAATCAGTGTACCTCTCAGGCTATCCGAAGAACCAGAACAATTTTAAATTTGGTAATGTACCTCAACAGGGATTTAGATCCCAATTTAATAACACACAGGGTAGACCTAATTTTAATCCACCAAACAAGCAATTCAAATTCGGTATACCGCCACAACATCAACCACAGCGAAACTTACCCCAGACACAAGATACGGATGTTTCCATGCAAACTGCCCGTCCCCTTAGAAATAACATGATTACAAATAACTCTGATAATGACCATTTGTTTTACACACTTAATGATAATAATGAAACGCAAATATTCCAAGATCAGGATTTTCAGCCTGATCACGTAGACTGTCAAAATAATTTACAACTTACTGAAATGTACAACCACACCGACTATGACAATAATTCCTACTCAGAAAATGTGGAGCCCGTTTCCGACATGCCTACTAATCAAGATGAATACGTAAATTTTCCGATAAGTAGCCTCGGAAAACTACCAACCGAAGTAATACATCTAAATTGCAACAGTATAAACCGATTACCTCACATCTATATTCCGGAAATTGATGCCCGCCTAATTATTGACACCGGAAGTACCAGAAGTTTCATAAGTCCAGGAAAAGCCGATCAATACTTTTCTGCCTATAAATATAACGAACCGTTTGAAGTTATTAGCACACATGCACGTCGCTCACACAACCAAGTTATATACATACCCTTACTGAAAACTTTCAAAAGTTCCCTTATGCACAAGTTCTATGTTTACGATGTTGATAGGAGATACGACGGATTAATTGGTTCTGATCTCTTAAAAATGTTAGAAACCACAATAGACATGAAAACGCAAATTTTACGAACACGAGATACAGAAATACCCATAGTATACAACCTCGCATGTGAAATCACTTTAGACCCCCGAACCGAAACGCTAGTAAAAGTACCAACTGACCTTGGTAATGGTGACGCAATCATTGACTTTAAAAAATTCAATAATGACGTACGTATGCCTAGCGCTATAGGTACATGCGTGGATTATTTTGCGACAACCGTTATTCAAAAAGCTTCACAAAAAAGCGTGACTATTACATTTACTGAACCAATGACTACAACTAAACTTAATGACTTTAGTACCTGTAAAATAAACATGACATCAGACGAGTCACTGAATAACTGTGAAATTGATGAATTACTGAAACAAAATAGCAATGCAGATGCCCTGTCTCGTATAAAATTAAATGTCGCGACCAATGAAGATAATAATACATCTTTACATGGAAATGTAGGTGATACTGAAAGACCTGACAGTCCAATAGCAATATCAGATTCTTCAGAAACGTTGACAGCCCCATCACCTTCAGACATTAACTCATCTTATCCAGTTCGATCATCTTCATCTAGCACCCTCACAGCAAGCTCATTACCTGAAACAATACACTCAGCCCGCGATATTGATACAGACGGCATCCCCATCCTAGACGAAACTGTAGACACGAAACCCCATCAAGTTCTTGTTTTTACCTAGAACAGAAATCAATTATCAGTAAAAAATATATCACGTGATAAACAGAAAATTTTCGAGATACACTTACCCGTAGATAATCCCGGCCTAGTAAAACAATTTCTTCTAGAATACTGGAAGCCTAAAATTAAATATTTCTTTAATTTTAAAGATCAAATACACCGTAACCAGTTTACAGACGCTGTGATTAAACTATTTAAAAGGGATACTGTTCAAATTTATGAATGTACGAAAAGGATTATATACGTGGAGGACGAAGTAAAGACAAACATCGTTTCCAAAAGGCACAAGTGTCGGTTAAAATCGTTAGAAATATTTGTCCTGTTAGAATAAATAATCGTGACACAAAAGTGACACTTAAGGACATTAAACGTCCTCCACAGGTCCCTCCTCGTGCTCCTGGCCCTGACCATCAGGATGCACACCCTTCAACTTCAAAGGATAGATAAGAATCCTGGCGTATTGATTCTGAAACAAGGTCAAGCTAGCGTAAGTTATAATAAGTGGACTATTATTAAGGTTTTAGATTTAAGTTTGATTCGTGAGGACTTAGAATTTAATATTAAAAAATACGCAACCTTTAATGAATACACACAAAAGTATTTGGGCAATGAAATCGCAAATAATCAGCCGCTTGATGTAAAACTCCAGACGGATTACGTCATGAACAATAGCATTGAAAAATTTAAGCAGTTAGTCCCATCGATGAAGATTAAACGTGGAATTCTAAATCCTCTAGGATCTATTATTAAGATTATTACCGGTAACCTAGACCATGACGACGCTATCAGATATGACAATATGATTGATAATATAAAAACACGTCAACATACATTAGAAAATAAGGTAACGTTAATATCTGAACTGTCTAAACTTTTAGTTAAAATAACGAACTCTACCAAGAATAATTATATTCAAATAGAAAAGGAAATTTGGAAAATGGAAAAATTTATTGATCACACCAACATCAATATCGCAATACATAATTTTGTAGATATCTATAATCTATTCTTACACAATTTCCAACTTTTATACAGTCGCTTGAATGAGATTGAAATCTCTGTCACATTCAGCAAATTCAGTCTGCAAATGCAGTCTTTATTAAACTCTGATGAATTGTTCGAATCATTAAAATCTATAGAAAAATCTGATAAAATGGTATACCCAGTTAGCTATGTTAACTTAATTAAGCTGGAACAGTGTATTGAAATAAAAGCTTACTCGAAAGGAAGTCAAATAACGTTCATTATAGAAATACCTATAATTAAAGATGAAATGTATGTATACTACAGAGCAATCCCAATACCTATTACCAACCATTTTAACCAAACCACAATCATAATTCCCAAATACCCCTACCTCTTAGTAAAAAGGTCCGAAGTAGTCTCGCTCTCCCAGCCTTGCAAAGAACTCTACGAGGCGAAGTTCCTGTACTACGAGGACGAGTTCCAGCTGCTAATGGAAGATACCTGTATAACCGCATTAATGAGATTCTCTCATAACACGAGCTCCTGCAATCCTGTACCAGTTGAAATTCACACCCTCAAGATAGAGCCTGTGGGAAAGAGGCGTTGGATTATCTATAGTAAAGCCGAAAACATACTATCAGAGATCTGCAATAGCGAGATGAAGAAAGAAAAAATACAAGGTACCTACTCTCTTACCTTGGATGGTTACTGCGATGTCAAGATTGGTAGAGTTACCCTGAAATCTAATCATACTAGCACAAGTAACAGTGTCACTTCGAAATTACCAATTGTCAATCTACCTGATGTAACAGCCATCGAGCCACACCTACAACGGAAGCCCATTAACTTGGACACTAGTGATTTAATAAACCTGCAACACCTAAACAACCGGTTGGAAGTTAGTAAAAGTGAAGTGAAAGATAACAGTGAAAAGCTCATAAATGTGAAAAGTGTTAGCGTCGGCACTCTAGTGTTATATATAAGTATAGTCTTAAGCATTTGTGTATTCTTAGCTCGTAAGTATGGAAAACCTATAAGAGATTGTTTGTGCCGAAATGATCGGAGTAATGATAATCATCCCTCCGGTAATTTCGAACTTATGGAGGGAGGAGTTATGCATGCTGTACAGACTCCCAATATTACGTCATGTTAGTGGCGCGCTCCCAGAGCGACGTCTGCTGATGCAGCATTCACAGTAGTCGCGGTATGTTATGTCTAAACGCCCGGCGACGGTAGAGATAAGGGCCTAGCACTAAGAAACAATGTATTAGATTTTAACAAGTTATTTTTAGTCTGAATTAAACCATCTTCGTGATCAGACTCACTTGTTTCCTTCAAAAAACCTTCGGCAGTATTCCCGGAAGTTAACTAGGTATTTGAACTTTACTAAGAGCGTGGGAAACAAAGCAGTTTATGTGTTTTTATTGCATTTTCAAAGAACATAAAGCAAAATAATTTATTTTAACTTCTTTGTACAAAGCTTTTGAAATGAATATGTCAAGAAGAAGTGGAAAAAGTTTGGATTTTGTTTTTAAGTTGGGTTCAAAATTTAACTGTTCAACTGTTACCTACACAATTGGAAGGCTAAAATTAACGATAGTAGAAAAACAAATAAAAAAACGACAAGAAAAACCACAGGTATCATCATACTGTTGTTTTTTCTAAATAAAATAACCACGAAAATACTGTAGAAGGCCGGATTCTACAGTATTTTCGTGGTTATTTTATTTCTGATGTTACCTACATGACCTTCAAGTGATATTTAACTCACTTAAAGTACTTACGGGATGATATCCGCGATTTTCCTTGGTTACTATGAGCTCCTGATATTTCGACGCTGTTACAGGCATCATGATCGCGGGAATACTGAAGAGGTATGCGGGTGGGACGAAAATTATTTATTATGAGCAGACAAATCTATCTACCCTCTTTCTTAGTCTTTTATTTTTATTACGCGCACTACTGGAACTCGATTGTAACTCACGACAAAACGCACTCACAGTATCACTAGGTGAAAAAGAAGGAGGAGGTTTAAGTGTAGTGAAAAACCGTGAAAGTCTAAAACAGTGATATTTAACTTCTTCAACTTTTCTCAGTAGCAGCCACGGATTTGTGCCCAGTTTATGGCAATAGCCTCGCCCCGATTACATGGGACTTAAACATAACTGGTGAAATGTGGATGTACCTACTATTAGGTACACCTCTGCCTAACTGGCCTTCGGGGATTACAGGCGTGATGTTATGATAAGATAAGGTTGCTATTGGTTTGGTTCAATCTGAGACATTCAATCTAATATAAGTCTAAGAGGTCAACACGTTTATTTACACTCTCTCATATAAAGCGGTTCCTACATACGGCCATGCACATTCACACCCACATTGGTCAACCTCTCTACCAAATTTGCTGCACAGCCAATCTTTTTAGTGCCAACATAACAAAATATGCCGCCAAAATTCGGTTACCCGTATGGGCATTTTAATTTTGCGGTATGACTGTATGTATAATCATACCGCAAAATTAAAATGACAGTCAATCTGCGTGAAATTAAAAAAAAAATGACAAAATACATAGCGTGAATTATGAAACAAACACGTAAAAAAATATTAGTTGAAAACAAAACTTATTTATTTTATGTTGTCGACTCAAAATCGTGAGGTATTCCTCGTAGCGCTCCCGTTTTGAAACGCTCCCATCTAAGCGCTCCCATTTTGTTCCTCCAAGCGCTCCCAAAAGGAGCACTTCGAGGAACGATTAAAAATATTAAAATTTATTTCCACGAAGCGCTCCCACGTTTAAAAATAGGGAAAAGCATGAAGTAAACGTAATGAATTATATCGATAACTTTTAAAAACTCATGTGTGCATTATCGACATCGAAGTTGCTTCCGGGGTTGCGGGACTGTTCGAAAGGGATACCGTGGCCCCGGAACACAAAGGGCGATGAAGGAACATGGATGGGTTTTAGTCAGTTAATGTAATATATATCGGAGAAATTAAATTGTTATCCACTTGAATCTATAATAATGTTATAAAGCTCAAGAGTTTGTTTGTTTGGTTAGTTGAACGCGCTAATTACAGAAACTACTGGTTCGAATTAAAAAAAAATCTTTTAGTGTTGGATAGTCAATTTATTGAGGAAGGCTATAGGTTATCTAACACCACGCTACAACTAAAAGGAGCGAAGTCAACTATAAATCAATAAATGTTACAAAAACAGGGAAAATGTATTTCTGTTGAGAGCTTCCGTTGCGAGCGCTGCATAAACGGTTAAAGTTACGCAACAATCATGTATCCCTCATACATGATTGTTGCGTAATTGTTCTTCTTAAAACGTTCTAAAAAACCCCGTTAGCGATATGTCTATCTTTTAGATGGCGAATAAAACCGACACCCAGTGGGTTTACTCACACTCTCTCTATCTCATGTGACGCAGACGAAGTTGCGCGGGTCAACTAGTAAAAAAATATGAATAGGTACGTATGTCGGCAGATTATATTCATCTATTTGGTGGACTAAAGGATTTACAATAAAAAAAAAAAAAAATACCAAACCCGTGCGAAGCCGGGACGGACCGCTAGTTGTATATTATAACAATGTGTTCTACTTATTACCTAGTTATTATCGATAATTTCAGTTAGTATAGTCCCATCTCTTCGCGCTTCGAGGAAATAAATTTTAATATTTTTAATCGTTCCTCCAAGCGCTCCTTTCGGGAGCGCTTGGAGGAACAAAACGGGAGCGCTTAGATGGGAGCGTTTCAGAACGGGAGCGCTTCGAGGAATACCTCAAAATTTTGCTTTGATTAACTTCAGTTTGATTATTTTATAAAACATTAAAGATATGGAAGCAGTTAAATAAAAGCATTTTTTTTTTCAAATTAAATTAAAGACGTCTTATTGGTTTTGTGGTCGCAGGGCGCTATTGCTGAGGTGCTGGGTTTGATTTCGAGTCAGGCAAAGCGTTGTGTCGTGCGGTCCATGGCACTACGGGGCCCCGGTGTGGGCGCGTTCCTTGAGGCGGCGAGCCGCCCACTACCTGAACGCGTCCCAAAAGGTGGTGGTAGTCGTAAGGCTGGATCGTGGGTACCGCACGATCTCCCGCGAGGCGGCGAGCCTCCTTGCCGGATTGCCGCCATGGGATCTGTAGGCGATAGTCCTCGCACGCCTGCATAAATGGCGCACGAAAGCGCTACGCCGGGGGGGAAACTCCGCTGCCGAGGCAAATTGTCGCTCAGCGGACGGACTTCCGGCGTGATCTCATGGCGACATGGAGAGAGCGACTGTCGTAACCCCGTGCGGGGCACGCCACAATAGTGGCGATAAGTCCCCTCTTTGCCTCTTGGCCGGCGGCCACGGGGTGGCCCCCGGCCGCCGTAGGCGCGGACCTGTGGACGGAGAGCTATGGGCTAACTCTCCGTCCGTCCGTCTCATGATGACAGGCCGCGTCGACGACGCGTCTGTGTTCCACGCGCGCCTCAAAGAGTCAGCAAAAGGAAGGGGTCCGTAAGGGCCGACGCCTGCCGGGGCTGCGGGACTGTTCGAAAGAGATACCGTGGCTCCGGAACACAAAAGGCAAAGAAGAAACATGGATGGGTTTTAGCCAGTAAAAGTCTGACACTCCGTCCTACTCCGCTCAGAGCGGGAGGAGTCATTTGATGATTTTGACCCGAAAAAAAAAAATATTAGGCAAAGCGTTGTTGGGGAACCCCAATCTGCCAACGCTACAAGAACCTTACGGATATGAATGGCGGATGCTACGGTCACTAAACCTGTAACCCGTGCAGGGTATGACGCACTATTCATAAGTTCTAGTGGGCACGGTTATAGCACGGTAATCGTATGGTAAGTTGGTAAACACCTTAACTGGCGAAATGTGGATAATAAGTAAAGGTAGACTCCCCCTAACCTTTAGAGGAAAACCAGATGTAATGTTCTGTTATGTTAAAATAATGGCTTATTATAATGAGTTTCTTTGACAAAGAACCTTTGTGCGCTAATTAGAGCGGCCACACGCGCTTGAACGATGAGAAGATAAAACACGATCAGTGATTGCAATCTGTATCCTAACGTTGTTACAGTCAGCGACAGAAATTGCTGATGCTGAAAATCACATTTCTTTTGTTTAAAATTATTAATTATTCAGGGAAAAATATTTTAAAAGTATAAATTCATTGGTGACTGGTTATAATAATTACAACTCTCTATGTGCACGTTGTGATACCGGTGTCTGCTAACCACAACGTGCCAGAATGACCGATCTTTGACAAAGTAATCAGTACACTGTTTTAAGCTTTCACGGTTCATAACTATACTTAAAATGTCACTTACGGGACATCTTCCGTGAGTTAACCCGTGATCATGGCGCTTGCAACAGCGTCGAAATATCGGGAACTCAAAACAATTAATAATCACGGAAGATATCCCGTAAGTGACATTTTAAATAAGTAATCAGTAGTTGACATATTTTGACATATTTTATATCAACCACTGACACTTACTTATCCCATTAAATTTATAACTTTAGATTTCATGGTTTTTCTTTTTTTGAATTTATCATGTTTGTTAGAGAGATTTGATCCATATGATTAAACCTGTCGATTGATGTCAAAAAAGTACAGGATGTTATTTTTTCGAATTTTAGTTGGTTCGATTCCCGAGTGTGCAAACGAATTTTTGAAAATCTGTGAATGCAGATTTGCTATCTGCAGTATTTAGAGTACTTTCTATCCAGGTGGCATTGAAAATTCCCACGCTGTATTGAGCAGACGTGGCACCAAACCTGAAAATATTCATATACGCACGACGTTCTTTTAAACTACATTTATTATACTACACAATCTTACTCTTTCACTCTAAGAACTCACCCTAATCTTTCTCAATTTATAAAAAAACGCACACCAACATCAGAAAATTAATTCAACCATAAACCACTACGCAATCTTCTATACTTACTCTGAAACCATTTCATCAACATTCATCCCTTTTGCCAAGCGGTACGTTTGGCCCAAGATAAAACCGTACTTGGAAAAAGTAGTTTTAAAAGTAAATATGTACATCGGTCAGTCTTTGTGGAGTACTTTATTACTTTGAGTTGAAAGTAAGTACCAGCAACGAGGTTTTAATGTAAGCAAGGTGGAACGAACTGCTAAAAACTCTGATGTAAAATCTTGATCTTACATAATAAAGTGATAGTGATAAAATAAAAGTCAAGATAAATCAATGACGTATGATTCTCATACAGTATAGTAACTTCTATATTACATTTCCTCCATTTTATGGTAGGTAGGTTTCCTCGATTTTATGGAAACGTAATGGGTTTACTATAGTCAACCCATTTTTATACATTTCGTTGTTTCATTTCCTTAGGACATTTGATTTAAAACTGTCTATCGATATAATTAATAAATCTATCATACCCCTCCTCTTTATTTTTCATCATGGTTGCGCTCTGAGGAATAAGCGTGTTATATTTTTAATTTGAATTTCTGAGCGCAACTTATGGTTCCGCTTAGAGGAATAATTTAGTTGCGCTCAGATGGTTGCGTTTAAAAATAGGTGCGCTCTGAGGAATACCTCGTGGTTAGTGCTGTTCTACGAAGATTATGTTCGTGGTTCTATCAACTCTTAATCTATCATTTCTTAATCCCTCACACTCGAGGATACACACACACGCTACACTTTTGAAATGTTGCTTTGAGAATAAAGCTACAACATAAATTTGCATGTATGCCCTGGATTTGTGGCGGCTGCTGACTCACACATGGGACTATGTTGTTCTGTTAAGGGTTTTCGTTTCCGCACTTGCTCCTTAAGCTAGTTCATTGTATTGTGGGTCATGGTAGCCCACACATGGGACTTAAACATAACTGGGGAAATATGCAGGTATACTGTAGGCACACCTCACCACTTTGGAGATGACAGGCAAAATGTTTATTTATGTATGTTTGTATAAAATTAGACAACGCCTGATTAACAGAGTTTTCTTAGCGAAACCGCGGGCGAAAGCTAGTTCTTCATTATTTGTACAGATTTTCGCTCTCAAACTTTGTTGTGATTAATAGATCTTTTCCACAAGAAAATAACTAAACAATTAATCTTATTTTTTTCTTGAAAAGTAGATTTAAATAAGTTATTAAAAATAAACTAGTATTATTATATTATGTCTAGACTGGAACTAAATTGCTAACAATTTACTTTAACATAAACTTTGTAGTAAGTAATTGTTATAGGTATCTCGTAGTTACAGATAAGTTGGAAATTCACTATAATGTAAATTGCCTAGAAAAATACTGCCAATTTTCTAACAACTGGTTTATTTTGTTTTCAATCAATTACAACAGCTAAAAATAAATGAACTAGCTTTATCCCGCGGATTCACAAACCAATTATTCCATGGGAAAATAGAAATTGTCTAAGCTAACGCGAATCATGGTCCACATGCGTACTAATCATCCAAATCCGTTCACTTGTATCCCTTGATCAGTCCACGAAGTAGACACAATAGTTAAACAATGGTGTCTCGAACAAATCGGTCTGTTGACAGATCATGATTTAAGGAATGAAAGAAAAGGAGCGATATATGTAGATGGATATACTACAGTAAAACCCTTGATTCCTCAGGAAAAAAAACACTCCTCCAAAGCAAACCAGTAACGAGTAACCAATACCAGCAATTTTCTAGGCAATCTATCGAGTATCGGTAGGCGTGCAATAAATAATATTATTTGCGACAAACACTCGAGGCTGACGCGCCCGGAATTCATTTCGACCTAGGGCTCAACGTTAATACAAGTTTGTCAGAGAATTAGGTATGGGTCGATAGTGAAAAAGTAAATTCCTCGACAATAAATACAACAAAAATATTGAGAAAACAAAAACATAGGGAATAACGAAAGAAAGAAAGAAAAATTATTTATTTGACGTCGGTTATTAAAGCACACACACATATAAAAAAAGATAAGGTACAACATAAGGAGGAAAACATAGTATGTGCTGTGTGCGTCACGTATGTGTGTCACGGCTGAGCCCAAAAGGTCCATTTCAGCATTTATGCCAGACAGGTGATGGTGATGCTGTCTGACGCTGGTCTTCCAATGAACCTTGAGGGGGAAGTGATAGAAAACCGTTTCAAACAAAATGTATAAATAAATGGTTATAAATAAATAGATAACAAGTAAATTCACTCAAAAGTTCAAGTGTAGTTTCGGTGTTAGGTTAACTGAAAATGTATCCATATACATCGTCTCTCACGACATTTTCAGTTCATCATTTTCATGAAATTTCATAAAATTTTCACAAAGCATATGTGGATATGCTTTGTGAAAATTTTATGACTGTAATGGGGGGACTTCTGAGATGACGAGTAATAAAGAAGGGTGGGAGAAGACAGTATGCTGCATCGGCTCCAAATAAATTAAGGTAAGGGCAGAAGAATGATGATGGTAGTGACTAAAACTTCGTCTATTGCGTTACGGTTTAATCAAACCGTATTATTTGGTTTTTCTCGTGTTCCGAATTTTTACGACGGGCTTAATTTACTTTGAATTATAAGAATGTAAGTTAAGCCTATTATGAATTAAATCATTTTTTTTTTTTTATATATTTTC
The DNA here is from genome assembly GCA_963853795.1 of Xestia rhomboidea. Taxonomy (NCBI): domain Eukaryota; kingdom Metazoa; phylum Arthropoda; class Insecta; order Lepidoptera; family Noctuidae; genus Xestia; species Xestia rhomboidea. The sequence continues at coordinate 3,941,257 of OY970776.1, read as the reverse complement.
AAGTTTTATGACAAAACGATACACCTGTCAGTGCAGACATGGTAAGAATAATTACTTATACTATATTTTAAAATGTTTTTATTTATATTGTTTTTATGTTAAGAATATTTAAAAATATAAAAATATGTTGTAAAATAAATGAACGAAAATATTATTACTAAGTATACCTAATAATTATTTACCAAAGCAAAGCAACAATAATTAGCTTATTTTGTGTTATATGAAATAGGGTCAAACGCCAGCCAAGCTCGTGTCTAATGTAATTCGGGGTCCTTACCACGGCCGCTTCACTTCCGAGAAAACTCGACAATATTGTGAAAGTACTAAGTAACAACTGAAGCGTAAGTTCAGAACTTTGTTGAAAAGCAAAACTCTCGACTTTCGAGACCAAAGGTTGAAAGAATTGTTTCGTCGAGAAATAAAAATAAAAAAGAAAACTTGTAGGTACTTATTGCTTATCAGTGCGCGATGATTTCGTAATTGGATCGGTATTGTGTTTTTTTTGCGATTTTGTTGATACCAAATCATTTACCTATTAATAGACAGGGATTGAAGTTGTTCTGCCTCGTTGGTACCAGACCAACCACCATGGAGACTACCAGGGTCGCAAAAGTCGCACGACAGTTGAGCATGGGCTCTTGGGTTCGATTCCCATGTCGGGCAAAGTGTTATTGAGTCTTTTGATATTTTGGTTCTAAGATATGCAATTTTCTCATGATGCTTCCTTTATATTTTGAGAGTAGTTTTCATCAGGCAAATTACATCATCTACCTAGCCTTTTTCCAAACTTTGATGGGGTCGACTTCCAGCTTAACCAGATTCTGCTTTTGCGTTCTGTAGCATTTTGCATCAATTTCATAATGTCAATCCTCTAAACAATTTCCTTTGCGCCTCTAGATTTGTTATGACACACATATCATCACGCCCGGTTACCCTTGAAGGGTATGGTGGAAGTGACCTATAGTCACCCACATTTCACTTCTTAATAAGGTTTACGTTCCATGTAATAGGGCGAACTTATTACTAGACTTGTTGGGCTGATATGTCACTGAAAAAATCGCAATAGAAAGACAAAATAACTTCCCGAACATAACTTGTTAGATTCTGATCAATCAAATCCAACTGGCGTTATCGAACTGATTCAATACGTAAACGATTGTTATTAAGATTGTGAATTATGCTGTCGTTCTTACAGCCGGACTAGGGGAAGTGACACGTGTAGCGGTGTACGGCGGGATGTGGCATTAGTACATTTCTAGACTTTAGATTTAGTCGCTTCGCTCTCCGCTTATCGCTGGGAATCGTCGCTGCGACTTCCAACTCAATTTGACCGTATATTGATCAATTGGGCCGTATCACATACCAGCGCTATGACTTTCTTTTTTTTTATATTACAGACACTCATTTGAGATAGCCTTTTGGCCTCTTACAAGACCAATTTAGTTTAATGCATGCCTTTTAATTATTATTTTTGGTTGTTTTCGTTTTATTTAGTTTTGTCCTGTGTGAGTTAAAAATAAATACTTACTTTTTCTTTATTTGACTGTTGTATGAAAAGGGTATGACACCGCAGCAATTATGTTATTCTTTAGGTAATTACCTTGACTACATCCTCAGACGCCTTGTTTCCACCTGCAGCGGTAAACATAACGCTGTATGGTGTCTGTCAGTCACAGAGACACAAATGATTTGCGAATTAAACATGAATTGTTTATACAACTTAAGTAATTGCTTGTTACACATGAATGACATTGACTGCCACACGGGACACCTTTACTAGATGCATGTATTAATTGTAATCATTAAATGGTTTAGTGATACACATGAAGCAGCAATCTTAGTTCTAGTATTTATGCGAAAGTTTGAATGTATGTTTGTTACCTAATCACGCCAGAACGGCTGAACGGATTTGGATAAAATTTGTTACAGAGATAGACTACCTATAGTCTGAAATAGCACATAAGATTCTTACTTTTTTTCTCACACAAGCACATCGCAACTTCCACGCGAGCGAGTCGCGTGCAACAACTAGATTATATTTAGTCAGTTGTCAATGACAAAATCATAAGCCAATTATTAGTTTTCACTGTTGTCACTATTACTATGAGAGTTCAAACTTATATCTTGAAATTGAAGGTTAGTGTTTTTATAAAACGGATATAAATTCGGAACCAATCAGATTCGTAACGAATCGCTCATAGTACCTATTTTATTTAGATTTCTTTCGGCGACCTCTATAAGTGAAGAAATATCCATAGAAAAACCTCAACGGTTTTTCAGTATCTCCATAAAAAAAAACGATCAACAGAAAACAACAAACAACTCTTTCACATAAAAGAAACCGCTATTAATTGAATTCCTGTTACTTAATAGATATAAAAGCTTTATCAAAACAACCCCTAATGGTTCCGAGGTATTTGTGAAAGCTCAATTTCAACAACTTTGTCATTATTAAGTGTCCAAATTGTTTTCTTTGAAATAAATACTTTGAGGAAACTGTTTATCGGGCTCTCATTATTCATTAAATTGAAGTTAAATAACTTTTCTCTAAAAGGTTTGACAGTAGCGTAGCATAACCAGCCGGTAGTGTTCCCACTGCTGGGACACAGACTTCCTCGCAATGAGAGGGAATGGGCTATATTGTATAATCTAGCACGCGGGCCCAGTGCAGGTTGGTAGATGTCACATGTCATCGATTTTTTGATTCTGGGCCACCACTGCTCGGCAGATTTAGCAGTAAGTATAATTTTGTCGTCAATATTTATTATACTTACCTTTTTTACTAATATTCTTATAAACATTAAATAATTAAAAGCCTAAATAATTACTTAAAGTGATTAATTAACGAGTAACGTACATGGTGTTTTATGCAACGTCCAGTTGTCAGAATCACGTTTCCCCTGTGAGTTATGGCACTCTACGGTAAAACTCCGCAAATAAAAGAGGATTTTATTCAGCGGACATTTTGCCTAACATTTAAAATGGGTTTAAATTTAAAATTTACCATAAATACATTCAAAAAGACTGGGTTTTGTGACGTTGTGGTGCCTATGATCAGTATAGAGCTGCAATTAGCTCAATTTATTGATTTCATATAGGTATCACGATTTTTCGCTGTTTTGTTATCAATCAAATTACTAAATAATTCCACGTATTCTGCGATAATCACCACTCAACATCAAATGACACACGTTTGCAACAAACATAATATGCCTGTAACCGCAACATGAAACATTGCCACTATTAGCATTCAATTTCCAAATGAAAATGACATCGTACCGTCGAATGAACATAACAAAATCATTTACCATCACATTCACACTTCTATCAAAGCTCTAAAAGCTTTATAACTTTGTGTATAAGGCGCTAATTCCAATGAGGGAAATCTGGTAATCAGTTTACGGAACGCAAAGTTAAGTTTGCGCGATGTAGATGGTAATTCGTTTTGCCACGTTTAAGTATACTTGAATTTAGTGGTTGACGCAGAAATCTATTCTTGTTTGCGGTAAATACGTTTAAAATAAGTAAAGGTAAGTAATGGCATGTTTTAGAGTGACATGGAAACAATATGTCTGTTAGTGCGTAGTGAATGTGTTAATAATCGACTACTCAACTGTGCTAGCAATCTGTAACGGTAAGTTCAGATATTATGTGGAAACTAGGTACCACAACCTACAACTGCCTGGGAGTCTAGTTAAAATAACATTTTATCAGCTAAAATGATCATGGAAAAGTAAAAAATGTAAGTATATCCATCCGTGACATAAGCTAACGTAAAGCTTATAGCAATCTTGGTTGAAAACCATTGTTGAAATACGAAGTGCTTGGACAGCGTTTTCCACTTTTATAGGCTCTCAGGACATTTGTTGTAGCATTGTTCTCTGAGCTACAAAGAAGCACGAGCTTTTAATTCAATTCAATCAAAGAAGTAGTTATTACGAGCCTACTTCCCTCAAAAGAACAACAATATCATTTCGTGGTAAGAGTTGGTCAATTTTATTGAAAACTTTAACTACATCAAATAGTACCTCAATATTTTCAGCTACAAAAAAGCTCAATCGTTATACATTTTCATATTGAATACCTTGGAGAAATCATACAAATCCAACGTTATTATAAAATGCATCGATATGCAACGAGTTTTATCGATACAAATAAACGATACGAGACGAGTTGGCTCGCGCAGTCGCGCCTTCCACTCAACACCGGCTGTATTTTAACGAGATTAAAACACAATGAAGTAGCTTTTTAACCTGCATTCGGATAAAATCGAGAATGGTCCATCCATATAAATATATCGAATGAGGTTCGTTTCATCTTTTTTAATGGGATGGGACGCATATTAAATGGTTAATTATTTTGGTGTTTTGGATTATCCAATGATCTGTCCACGAAGTAGACACAATAGTCTGTTAAACAATGGTGTCTCGAACAAATTGGTCATTTGACAGATCATGATATATAGATGGTGTATAACTGATTTATGAATTTCTGTGTGATCCGCAATGTCAGTTAAAATATTGAGAAAACTTATTTGCCTCGAATAACGCTAACAACAGCATCACTGATTCGTACTAATCATTAATGGACATAGTTTTACCAAGGCGTATCGTGCTCCATAGTAAAAGGGTCCTGATCTGGTACTGCCCATCTGATCTCTACAGATTTGATAGGCAGTCGCTCCATGTAAGATACTGGTATTCCGGAGGATCAGTTAGACTGGAAGCCAACCCCAACGTACTTGGGAAAGGCTATGCTGGACAATGAACATAGAAGGCCAAAGGGTAAAGGTTGATAAGTGATCTTTTGCATCTATATCTCGTCTTGTCAATTAAACCTTGCCACATGGTCCGTTAAGACGAATATAAATTTCTTCAGGTTGTGGATACTGCTTATGCGTTGCCACTAAAAGTGGCATTTAAAAAGGCACCAGTTTCTACTGGCCACTAATCCTGGTAGGATCATAATTATTTTTATGTGAGGTGTCACATAAAAATAATTATGATCCTACCAGGATTTGATAAATGCTTAAGAACCCCATGGTCATAATGGGTTTCTATTCCAGAGATAAGTAGCGAGGTCAATTGGTAAAAACTCAGCTTCCGTCTACCCATTTCATTTCTGGGTGGATTCATTGGAATTGGGTCAGGGACGCACCTGTCATCAATCGCGGAACACCTATACATGCACAGCTTATCGAGTGGTTAAAATGTTGGGCTATAGAGTTCGAGATATTTAGAATTAAAGCCCATAGAGCCAAAAAAATTCAAACCATTTGCTATCGACACGCTTAGAGAACAGAAAATCATGGCTTTTCACCAAAAAAGGTTACTAAAAAGCGTTGTTCAAAATTAAAAATGCTATTTGGGCTAGAAAATGCTTGACTTCGGATTGATCTTGTAGCCATCCATTATGAAAAGTAGCTTCATTCTTCTTCTAAGCTACGCAAATTGAGACAGCCCAGTTTGGCACCATCAGTAGCGTCCATCAATCCCTGTGGTCACTAAGTATCATGTTCTGTACCATATTTACGCTCTCGTCCAGAATCATCTATGAATGACCTTTTCCTTTCTACCACCAAGCTGGGTCTAAAATTTTGTTATAACTCAACACATTTTATTTATTCTTTTCTATTTTTTCCATCACAGGATTAAGTATAAGAGAAAGCTTCAGTCCTAGAGTCAAATAGCTATTCCGTCTCAAATTGCGAGCTTCGGGGCCGTACGACTAATCCGCTTACTATCTCAGAGACCCGACCTTAAGCTCAATGTTATGCTTGGACTGAAGCTTGCATTCATTGGATTGTTATATTTTTAATTACAACATAATCTTAAGTTTAATTGATTTTAAGTTCATTTGATGGGCTTAAAATTAACTTTTATGAGTGTTAAAGGGTCAAAAAGAGTGCATAATCACGTTAATTAGGTATTAACAATTTGTGTGTGGTGATAATTATAGTCTTTATAGTTTTTAAACTGACATGGTTACCAACACTATCAGCAACACTAAAAACGGTATATTTACCAAATTTATTATTTAGTTAGTTTATCCGTAAATATGCTGTTTTTAGTGTTAATGATTCTTACCCAGGGTCAGTCTACCTAGTGCGTGCTGTGCGCCAAGTACTATAGAGATGAAAACTATCCTATGGCGTACAATTCCGGTAGCTTATTTCCGCGGCGTAATTTCCGGCCTACTCGTACGCGGTTGAAGGTTAAAAGTAAGTTCATTTTAAGAGATATTTTACTTTAGCACTATATGACGATTGGCCATAGTGACACAGTTACACCCTTCTCTTATTGACAAACGCAACACAAACCCTTTTAAATAACAATTCAAACCCAATAGACCGTAATTAATTAATCTATTTTCAAGACAAAATTAATTACTTATCCCTCAACGGAATATAAATTCAGGCATTAATTACAATCATTTTGGTAAGTCAAACGTTCGGGGGATTTCGGCAATATTCGTGCATATTCGGAATCAGTGATGCTGAACTTATAGTTCTCATTAATCATTGCTGATAAAGATGTACCTATTGGATGTCGTATGGTGTAAGAGAGAGCGACAGATATTTAGCGGTATGTGAGAGGAAGCGAGATAGCGATAGTATGTTAGTACAGAAGTTATGGTAGTGACATGGCATTTTTGTGGTAAGATATTTTTTTGAATGGCGAAGCTTTTTATTGATGGATGTTCATGCAGGACGTAAAAAACTTGGGCAAAAGATGTTTTAGTGGTTTCTTATGAATCTTATGTGGAAATATGAATTTCTACTTATGAACACTGCTTCTGCTTCATTACTGTTGTGATTTCGATATTATCATTTCTTATTGTTTTTGGGATCTGGTTTATGCCTTAATTAGTCTAAAATGTTGCATTTAGTTATCTGACCGAGTTATGTACATATCACAATTCGAAATTGCGCGCACTTTTCTTGCGAACGTTTCTGAGACGCTGAGTGTGTATCTTGGGTTTTTATATATCAATGGTTTCAGGCGTATCAATAACAAATATTGGGTGGTAAGACACGAGTGAATAAACGTACACATTGCTGACAGCCGCTGTTTTTAAAATACAGTATAAGTCGCGATGCTTTCTGTGAACGCGTTTGTTTACTTTACTAACTAAGGGTTTTCCCAGACAAGTATTTGATCACCATCGTTATCCGAATCTTTTTTTAAAAACATGTTAGATGGTGGTCCATCAGAATACAAATCGATGCAACAAAAACATTTACTCCCAAATCAGAAGCACCAAAAATCACATCGGAACAAGATTGTAAAACTACAATACTGATGAACTGAAAACAAAAACGAGAAACTCATTAATCTTATCCATTTTAGCAGTGCAGCTGCCAAAATTGTTCGTGAATATTCAAAAGATACAATTTGTGGGGACTTGGGGCTGAATCAATTGCCTGTTTTCACGTACTCTAAGCAATAGCGAAATGATAGCCTTAAAAATGTACACTGGTGGAGCTTCAACTCATGGCTGTGTCCTAAAAATTTTAAAAGCGCATTTTTTTAGGCATTCGTTTAAGTGCCGTATAGTGTTAATGAAAAAAAGTCTTGAAGAAATATTTACTGTTCTTTCATTGGTGTATTTTTATGATTCTAGCAGCTGCTAGGGTTTTAGACTGGACTGAGACGAAGGTTATTTTTTTTAAGCTATTTCAACTTTTAAAGTAGTGTGGCAAAGTTAAGGAGTTTTTAGGGTCTGGTCAACTTTCTTCTTACTTTAGAGCTTAGCCATCGATATAGAAAAAGACCAGTCAAACTAACACCGGACGCGGACAGACATTTCCGTAATTATTTGTACGAGTCCGGAGTATGGACAACACATTCACAACAGGGATGATTCCTGAATAAAAAAATATGATTCTGTTTAGTCCGTCAGTTAGATTAACGAAAAATATTAGATACGTGTTTTTGTGTTTTATCAAATTAATAAAAAAGGACGAAGATAAAACGCGTCAAAGATCATGAGTGGGGGCTCGTGACGTCACTTTCCGGTAAAAAATGTACTCAAATATGACGTCCCACGAGTTTTCGAAGCACTGTACCGTCTTCATTTTTTGTTTACGTGAGAAAAGAAAAAATATGTGTAAAATATTTTCTTTTTATCTATCTGACGAACCAATTAGCCGTTACCGCTTCAACTGAACATTTCAGGATTAGATCAAAAGTTAAAAGGTTGGATTGGGTTAAAGCTTCCGCCTGTCTGCTGTGTTATTGACGTACTTTGATCATAATTTAACATTTACAAAGCACCATGCTATGTTAATAGATTTTAAATATCGTCCAGTTTTGCATCAATTTTATGGCCAGGGAAATTATTGATTTAGCATGTTGATAATATACGTCAAAAAAATCGAATTCAATTCGGTAATCTAACTTCAGGCAGTTTTTAAAACCATAATACATTTTTGTGCTTTTTATGAAAATTAAGTTTGAAGGAATTGAAAACACCCACATTTCACCATTGGCGAAATATGGGTGTATTATCAGGTCCACGTCTGCCTAACCCTTCGGGAACTGCAGGCGAGATGTTATGTTTTAATCTTGATCCATGGTTAGAACAAGATTATCGCCAAACAAAATGCACTATCAAAAAACATGACATTGTTGGAATACAAACTTTATTTACCTGTTAAGGAAATCAAATGGAAATTGCCCAACGTAAAATAACTAGGGGACGGTCACACCTTTGTTAGATTATAATCTAATCCACGTCGTAAAGAAAGTATAAGACCTTTAAACCTAAGAAGACCTTAAAAAAGAGAAAGCGGAAAATCATTTTATATGAAAGAAAAGTAAGTACCTAGTTCTTATTTTTATTTTGGTAAAATATTTAGGCACAGCATAACGCTTTGAGAAAACAGTTTATCGTTTGTTTATGGCCTTATTTTTTATGTTTATTACAGTGTTTATTCTGAAACAGGATGAATGGCCCGCACTTAAGTCAAGGGCAAAGATGTTTGATATCAGAGTTTTATTTTTCTAAGGATTACTTTCTTAGCTATACTGTTGATTTAAAAATAAAGCTCTTATTTCGCAATCTCATAGGATTTATGTGAATTCACACATTATTTCACAGTATACAAGTGCGTTTTGCGTTCAGCAAATCTTAACCGCGTACAAGGTATAATCAAACCAAGCATTTTTTACATCAAACTAAGAAACTCTACTTGTAAAAATAATTGCTGATTGACGCAATGTAACGCACTCAAAACTTTGTGCTCATGGATGCATTGAATAATACAGAGGAGGCATTTAGAGTATAGTTGTAACATTAAAAACTAAAATAAAAAACTTGTGAATAAGCTGGAACTTTGACCTCGTATCTGGTTTATTCCGAACCTGACCCGAAATCCTCCGGTCGCGGGTTTGAAACTTGAAAAAAAAAGGAAATTGTTCCGAACGTTACCCTATTCCTAACCCGACCCGACATATCGTTCCTATCCTAACCGACATTGCGATATAGATAGGTTTTCCGTGTATTCCCGTTTTTTTTGGCAGATATCAGAGCGTTCTTGTCAAAGTTATTCAAACAAATTGATAAGTTACCTTAGAAAAAGTACTATTAGGCTAACATAAATTGAAGAAGATAATTCTACCTATATTGGTCTAGAACAAAAAAATATCGCAATGACGGGAAGGAAAAGTGACTTCCAACTTCCTTATGGGTCTTTTTACACCCATCATTTTAAGGAAATATTTACACCGAAAACCGACAGACTTAGTGACCTCATTGTAATTCGTTGGGCAGACAAGAGGACACTGTGCCAAGACATCTTTAAAAAAAAAGATACGCCTTATAACTTTTTCACCATTTTACCTCTTATTATCTAACTTTACCACCATTCCGCTTACGTGTGCAACCTCGCTTGACTCCCCATAAGATGGCCGGTTACTTCGTTAGGCTCCTGTCACACTACCAGCGGTTAGCGAGCAGCGAATAGCAACTTCCCTACTTTTTGTATGAACGTTACTTCCATATTATACAGTTTGAGCTCAGTAAGTGGCCACCTATTGCAGGGTCTGAGGCGTCGTTCAAATCGTCAAGGGTTTAGACGAACATTTAGGACACTCCAGTAGGTGGGGCATAGTCTGATCAGGGGCGCCGCTGTTACATTCGGTGTTCGCACTTCCAAATAAAAAAAAATTGACGAACAACGAGCAGCGAGTTGACGGGCGATTCCTCGCTACCTATACGTATGTGGCAAATGAGAATCTCGCAGCGAGTGTTCAGCCTGACTAACGAGTCCTATGTTAGGGTTTTTGTTTCCGTACTTAGTTCTTGAAATGGACCATTGGACGTGAGCCATGGCGGCCGTTACTCCAACCAGCTCACCACCCCAACGAGTACTATCTTTGATAGCTCTTGCTACTGCGACAAAAGAGTACTCATCCGCAGTGTAATAGTCGGCTATCAACGATTAAACACGTATGTCTTTTACTTACGTGAGACCTACCAATCTTTTGCACTGGTCATGAGCGAGAAGATAGGTGTTCTCTTCCTCGTCCGCAACGGTGGGACCCAAGATGGTCGGTCACATCGTTAGGGGGCTCTCGCTGCGATAACGTTAATTTACGCCATGGGACCCGCGTAATGAAGCGCTGTTTAGAAGTTGACGAGTGTTGCAATTTTATGAAGGATGTTAGGAGCCTGGTAAGTGATGTTGCTCTCATGGTTGAGATATTTTGACATATAAGGATATTTACAGAAGTTGGGTTGTAAAGGTTTTGCTTGTTTTATTTTTTCATGAGTGCATGTGTGTGTGCATGTTTTTTAATGAAAATGAAAACCTATTTTAACATACTTTTAACTTGAGTAAAAGTAAGGAGTTTTGTTAGCGCACAAAGAAGTGATTCCTTAAGGTTTCCGCCTTTTCCCTGGGTTATAAGACCTGAAAATTGATGCACGTAAAAAGTATACCAATTTACAATAAAGAAATGTACAGAAAAGGACGAAAAAAGAGTAAATTTTGATGAAAATCTTTTCTTAAATATTTGAACAAAGAAACTAGGAAAAAAATGCTTCTACGTATTTTAAGCGCACATGACTAAAGTCTGCCACAAATTCGCAAAACAGCCTTCTAATACAATGTAAACGTAATCCTCTGGGTCCTGTTGTAACAGCTAGTTGTTATGTACAGATTTAGGTAACATGGCCACTTGACCAGATTTACACAGGTACTACAAAACCCTTGTAGAATGGAAATTGTCTAGAGTTTGCCCCAATTTTGGGAAGATTTGAGAATATTTTGAAGTGGTTATTGGCTCTCGGATTAAATTCTATACTACACTGTGCCTTTTCATGAAAAAAAAAACAAAATTTATAATACAAACCTAAAAACCTATAAAATAACTTACCTTTCATGATAGAAACTGGCGCCTTTTAGATACTTGCACAGACCCAAAAGGGATTTGCGATTGTGTCTCATGTAGGTCTTATCGTTTGACAATTGTCAAGACAACTGTAAAAAAAGCCTGTCAATGATTTTATCAAAAGAGTGTTTCCCTTATTTAGAAAACTTTTTATATAGCTTATTCAAAATCTAAACTAAACTATACATTGCTCCATCATTCCATCCTTTTATTACAGTCAGTTTCCTATATTAATTGACACTTAATGAAAAGATACGAATGGTAGAGTGGTGGATTAATGCAGGGCACTGACTGTCCCTTCATTAGTTCATTGATCGTAAAGAGCAAACACCAAACAACACAAGCCATTGTATAGAAGTCCTATGAAAGCTAACGAGCGCACTACGCTCATTCATCATTCATTCCTTCACCTCTCATTATCAGTTCGTTTCGGTCCACTGCTCTTGGTAAAGATGTCACGTCTTGTTATACCAATAGAGAAGTATGGACCTCGTGTGGGTTATTGCAAGAGATATAATATTATGGCTTAATGAGATCCCTAAGCTTAGTAGGTTACATACATGACATCACGCCTGTTATCCCCGAAAGGGTTAGGCAGAGGTATCTAATTGTGCACCCACATTTCGCCAGTTATGTTGTTAAGTCACATGTAATAGGGGGTGACCCTATTGCCATCAACCGGGCACGAATTCAGACTCCATGGCTGCTACTGAGAAATTCCTAAGAAACCCAATAACACCACTAGACCAACGGGGCAGTAGGTTATCGCTTATGAATAATTAAGCATGACCAGCAATTGGTCTTTCTTCGTCGATTTTCAGGTACCACCGGTTTTTCGGTAAACCAATAAAACTGGGCTTAACCTGACCTAATATGGTATAAGTTTTAAGAATACCACTCAATGGCAACATTCAAATAAATAATCCTTTTCTTCCAGTCACCCGAAAAATATCTTAGACAGAAAATATATTACCTTTCAAATCGGTACATCTGTTATCCCACATCGAAATAAAACTGATAAACAAAAAAACTACGACACATTCCCTCGAGCTCATACACCACTAAAGACGAGTAGCAAATCGTTTTCTATCTATTTCAAAACAAAACAAAACACAATCGGAGAAAAAAGTAAAAAAAAACACGTTTGAACTGTATCGCCCCATTTGGTCTTCAATCCTTTCTGACGTTCGATGCCAACTAGTGTTGTCAAGTGTCTGCGGGACGTCCCAATTTCCCGGGATTTATGTCCCGTCGTCCGGCCACCTGGGACGTTAAAATGTGGCTTCTACGTGTGAGCCATTATCGTAGCGTGCATGGTAGCAGATTTGTAAAGTGTCAGCTCACTTAATCGAGAATGGGTACTTTTATGTTATGATCAAAAATATGGGTTAAAGCTTGAATATTACAATGGATTTTCTCACATCTCAGCTTTTATAACATTCTTTCGAGTTTAGTTGTAAGATAGCCGCGTTATTCCGTTTATTAAAGATTACACGTTCCGTTACGATTATAGAAGAAGACAGAACTAAAAGCATTTTTTATACTGGATGATGCAAAAACCAGTATGTACTTATACTCTGAACACTGACATTTCAATATTTTGGTATGTTTGTCTCATTTCTTTATCGTGTGGTGCCTAACCTGGTGTTAGACTACTGACTTGGCTTTACATGACCTTTGACAACTGTATAACAAACCAAGTTTTGGATTTTGTACATAAACTGTTACATTACAGCGAAACTCCCGCTGATGAAGCGCCTTTATGTTTTAAAACGTACGTGACGTGGAATTTCATAAGTTTTGTGTGGACAAAACTCGATTTTCGCTCAGAGTCCCGGTACCTTTTACTGAAGGCAGCACATCCCTACACAGCAATCTTCTTGGCATGCATGACCCGTTTTTATTCGTGTTACTTGGCACAACGCCTTCGCGCCACTCAACGAACAAATTAGTGATTCTAAACATTTCTCCCGATGCGTTTCGGAAATAATCTTACGAGGCAATGACACGGAAAGTTTGGCACACGCTGTCAAGAGAGCACGTTTGGTAACATGAAAATGGTGTTAGAAGTGGATGTTTGAGTGGTATTTTCTTCATGTGGCAGAAAATACCACTCAAACATCCTGAAGTAGGTACGAAACATTTCTTTTATTTTAGCCAATTAAAGGTTCGGTCAAACTGGAGGTCTACTCTCTTTCTTAGAAACGAAACTTCGTACAGGAACGAAAATTAACCAAAGTTTCGCCTAAGAGCCTGCCTTCTTTCGAAAAACATCGATACCTGCTATCTAGTGAGGATTTTTATTAGTTTAAAGCTGTATAATCTTTTTAGTATAGATATATAAGATGTCGCCACATCCGCACGAAAATTGCTCCTTCTTTTTCTTAGCGTATAGGTGGCAAAAATTCAAATGTGTTAACCCATACCTCAGCCACGCGAACCCCTTTTGCACCATGGAAGCGTGGCAGCTAAGGCCAAAATGCTTGTTGATATTGACATCGGTTAAAAGAGGAGATACATTTTATTTAATATTATGATAAAATTCTCTGTCCTCAATTACTAAAAATAATGAAGAAAAACCGAAAATAAACTAATCAAAAAACCAAACCAAAATTATAACAAAGGCACTTTCACTTCTATGAAAATTTAATCCATTATTATAAAATTAAAATATTGGAAAATATCGCTATCCATTAATTCTCGGGCTTCACTGAAAATGGTGCCATTTAGTTACCGTATTTAAGGAAAATAGTGTCATATTCGTGGCTCGTATCGTTAAGACGTTTTACGGTGATGTGGCCAAGGGTTAGGTAGCTGTAAATAATCCATTTACCTTCATAAATATTACGAGTAACATCGAACGTAAAGATAAACTTTTACTTAGCTTTTCCTTTTTATTTTACACGGTATGTTTTTATAACATCCGTATCAGTAGCATAAAATTATATTGTGTGGGGTGTGATTCATTTGTTAATTATGAAATCTAATTACTCATTATCTTATCTAGGTACCTACTCTAACCTAGTTATGGAGCATTTATAGCAATTAAGAAAAATAATTATTAAAGAAAAGAATGGATTGTTTGGTTTTAAAATTACACACATACATTACATAACTCTTGTGATAATGTAACTATAAGCTGATAAACGCCTTGTAATAGTGAAAAGGTCGGATGTTTCAAAAAGTCAGGCGAAAAATATATTGCAACCGACGACGAGCGATATTATAAACGTAGTGAAAACAAAAAATAATTATATAAACATATTAATATCTAAAGCATTTTTACATTTTTTTATTTTTATTTACTAACTACACAGACCTAAAATAATAATAAAATATGTATCAAAACCAGAAATGAACTAAAGGACGTCAAAAACTTGTGCGGTCCATGGCCCTTTACGGGGCCCCGGTGTGGGCGCGTTCCTTGAGGCGGCGAGCCGCCCACTATCTGAACGCGCCCCAAAAGGTGGTAGCCCTAAGGCTAGTCCGTGGGTACCGCACCCTCTCCCGCGAGGCAGCGAGCCTCCTTGCCGGATTGCCGCCATGGGATCTGAAGGCGATAGTCCTCGCGCGCCTACATGAATGGTGCGCAGATGCGCTACGCCGGGGGGAAACTCCGCTGCCACGGCAAATTGTCGCTCAGTGGACAGACTTCCGGCGGGATTCCTGAAGCGATGGCACATTGGGGATCCCCAACAACGTTTTGCTTGACTCGAACGGGCGGCGGCGACCTCTCGCTCCCGGCCTTGGTTCAATCCATGGTCCGGAGCGAGACGGAATGGGACGCCGTCACCTCCTTCTGCGAAGCAGTCATGCTAGCGTAGGAGGGGGCGGAACAGGACAGAGAGAGATCCTCACGTCCCGGCCGCCGCGGGAGACGCCCCGGGCGTCGGGGGCCACGTGGTGGCTTCCGGCCACCGTAGGCGCGGGCCTGTGGACGGGGAGCTATGGGCTAGCTTGCCGTCCGTCCGTCTCATGACGACAGGCCGTGTCGACGGCTTGTACGTGTTCCACGCGCGCCTCAAAGAGAGTCAGCAAAAAAGAAGGGGTCCGCAAGGGCCGATGCCTGCCGGGGCTGCGGGACTATTCGAAAGAGATACCGTGGCCCCGGAACACAAAGGGCGATGAGGGAACATGGATGAGTTTTAGTCAGTAAAAGTCTGACACAGGAGGGATCCTGCTCCGCCCTGAGCGGGAGGAGTCATTTGATGATTTCCCATCCGAAAAAAACTAAAATTTCGTCTGTATCGCTGTCACCGGGGAAAATGCCCAGAAGGCTGGTAACGTTACCTCGTTGAATGGCAATGCTTATTCTTTGTCTAAGAAATAGACCAGCCCTTCGATCACGAGAAGAGCCGTCCAACCACTTGACGATGTCCCGAAATACTAAGCGGAATTAATCAAAACTAATAAGTTACAAACTCAAACAAAATAAAAAGAGACAATAAAGCTTTCACTGACATGTTATCAATGAATGGCTTTTTATATTTCTCATAAGGTTATCTTATTCCTTTTATGGGTACGTAATACACTTAAGTTTTATCAAGAAAGTCCGTTAATGGTAAAATCTATCCCTTTGTGCAACGTTAAGTTTATAAGAGGTTACGTTCTTTTATGAATTTTCTAGCAGCTTAGATAAAAGGCAGTCGTGTAGGGTAAGCTACGTTTATGGGCACTTTGTGTGGGCTCTAGATAATCTACTTATACGTAGTACAGTCGCCAGTGCATCAAGTTGCAACAAACTGTCAAATTTTCTCATTAGATTTTGAAATTAACCATCAACATTTTATGGTTTAAAATCATTTGGAGAAATTTGACAGTTTGTGGTAACTTGATGGCTGGTTGAGTGTATACCAGGTGTCGCTTTGCATCCTGGTCAAATTCAAGGAGGTATCTATGCTAATGATTCTCGACCCGAATCGATAATAAAATGGGTAGGTTTTTATATTCTTATTTACGGAAATCGGTAAGTGTTAACCACCCGTATTAAGACGCAGCCCGTCTGTAACTGGCCCTATAGCCGCGCCTTCACACACACAAATAAATGCATACAGAGATATGTCGCGCGATGGGTGATTCTTCTATTACTTTCGTGTTATTCTGAAATATTGTCAAATTTAAACAATTTAAAATAGCAGCTTTGCAGCTGACCCGCGCAACTTCGTCTGCGTTATATAAGAGAGACAGAGAGATGGTTAGAGAGAGTGTGAGACACCCTTAAAAGATAGACATAATAATGCTATCGCGGATTTTTATAGAATATTTTCCGTCATACACGATTGTTGCGTAACTTTAACCGTTTACGCAGCGCACGCAACGAAAGATCTCAAAAAGAATATTTTTTTCCTTTTTTTGCGACATTTTTCATTGATGCTCTGCTCCTATTGATTGTAGCGTGATTTTATATAAACGTTGTAACGTTGTTGTTCGTTGTTGCCTTCCCCGATTAATGGGCTATCCAACAGTAATAGATACTTTCAACTCGAACCAGTAGTTCCTGAAATTAGCGTGTTCAACCAACCAAACAAACACAGCTTTATAATATTAGGTATAGTATAGAATCAAGAAGGTAACAATTACATTCTCTGAAATATTTGCATTAATCGCTAAAACATTCAGTTTTTCTAAATAAGGGCTTCCCTCGCCAGCCTCCTCAGCCTTACGTTGTCATCCTTAGACACTTGATGACAGTCATACTCCATCTACGTCGAAAGTTCTCATCAAGGTGCATAAAATGAGCCCAAACACGATATAGATGCTGTAAACTCTTGATGACCTCTTGCAACTGCCTTCCGTCTCCATCGTCGACCTTCGATGAAAATCATACTCTAGCTAAGTTTAAAGTTTTCATCAAGGTCCATGAAATGAGCCCAAACACGATTTAGCTGCTGCAAACTGTTGCGAACCTCTTGCAACTGACTTTTGTCTCCACCGTCAGACCTTCGATGACAGTCCAGGCAGGTCTTAAATTCTCACCAAGATGCATGGAATGAGGCCAATAACAATATAGCTGTAAATATAATCTACGTAAACTGCGTATGCACAGCTCAGTTCTTGCACGTCAAGAACACGTGAATTTATCAGGCTTCCGTTCGCTATACTACTTTTTGGAGAAATCATCATCATACTCCTGCTCCTTATCCCAATTTCTTTGGGGTCGGCGCAGCATGATTGTATTCTTCTTCCATACTTCTCTATTACTTTTTGGAAAAAAAAACACGAAAAAGTAAGAAATAAGAGAAATGAAGAAGAAATGCAAACAATTTAAATAAAAAAAGAAATATAGGCAATCTAACAGCCTCAAAAAAAAAATTAACAAATCACAAAAAGTGAAAATAATGTTGCGGGGTTTGAACCTGCAACCCCGTAGTTTGCAGAGCGGTCATGAAACCGCTAGGCTATTTACTTCGTCGACATATGCTACAAATAGCCGTTCTCATGTACTTACGTCATGACTGAAACGTCAAACAATTGAAGTATACGGACATAATGTTAAATTGCCTACCCCCTGAAGGAAGTAGCGTGATAATATATACCCTAAATATTTAAGAAGCCTATGCAGTAGTTTTGACGTGATGCGCGCACAAACATTTCGTAGCAACTACTTTTTTACCGAAGAAAGTTGATTTTCTTGAGTTCCACTATTTTGTGCGTATTCACCTCAAAAATCAAATTTTAAGAAAACTGAAAAATATATTTACCTGTATTAGATATGAAGTATATGTAGCAACTTTAAAAAGTTACACTTCATTGGTTTTGATTGTATAGGTGTTTGAAGTTTATGAATTTTAAACACAAAACCCTCTTTTTTGCGTCTCTGGATGAGATTTTATAAAAAATGCTAAAACAGGTATTTCTTTATTTTTATTAATAAGTATTTACTCTGAGTTTCATGATTCTAGAACACTCTATTTTTTTTTTTTCATACAAACTTAACCCCCATTTTCACCCCCTTTAAAAAAAAACAAAATTTCTATAGCCTATATGTTATTCTGAATTTATTTAAATAGATTTGTGAAAATTTCAACAATATCGGTTCAGTAGTTTTTACGTGATGCGCGGTCAAACAAACAAACAAACAAACAAAAAATTTTTAAATGGATTTAATATGTTCAGTTACTTATTTTAAGTCACACTGGCTAGTTTTTTTTTTAAATCATCAATGTACAGATTTTTTGGTCTCAACGATTTTATTATATGTATAGATTTGACCGGGTATCGTAATTTAAATTGATTATTTATGTCTTTTGTGACAAGCTCCTGAATTTTGACTTGGATGCAAAACTACACCTTGTATAGTATAGCTTAGAAACATGTCTAGAAGAAGGATTCTCTACAGAATATAGGCGTGTATACCTTTCTTTCTACGAAGTCTTTTTTTTCTTTTTACTGGTTGAGTTGCAGAATGTTCAAAGTTAGCATAAGAAGCAAGTTTCAGGCTACTAGTGATATCATAGAGCTTTACTTTTTCAATTTATTCCTGTGCTGCCAGGAGTTTACATGTTTTATTGAGAAAACAGTTGCTGGGTACACAATAAGACATTATGTTACTCGTATTTCAATCTCTGCATGTAGTGCGCTTCACATTGCGCAATCTTAAGAACATTTTGCAAATACGACCTTGGGCTGAAACCTGCTTTCGGCGACAGACATGACATTTTTCTTGAAAATAATTCGCACTATAATATAACAAAGATTTCCCTTATAAATTCGTCTGTCAACAAAATTCAACAACATTTTCGTCCAAGATGTCACATGTCTCCTAAGATAAATAGCTTCGACTCATTTTCGGGCGGCCGGCATACATAAGGTCCGGTAAAAAGAGGTCTAGTCGGGACCTCCACAAGGATCCTACTCCATAAAACGGATAACAAGAAGTTTTGGTGACGTAATATAATCCCTTTTTGTAAGTGGACATAGCAACCGTAAGGTGACAGGAACAGTTTGCACACAGAAGAAAAACAAAATCAAATTATTAGTAGCATAAAGTGAACCCCAAATTAAATATTGTAACACATTGTGTACAGTATCAAGCGGTAAAATTATTTAATTGTTTGCTTATGGACAAAAACCACTGCTATATAAAACCACCTTATTTAAAAATAAACTAAAAAACTTCTTACTGGAAAAATGTTTCTATTCCGTGGATGAATTCATGACTCACATACATTAGTTTAAGTTTATGTCCTAAATTGTAAAAATAATTGATGTTATGACACGATTTTTAATGCATTTTATTTACGATCTTAATTTTTGACATTGGATAATTTTTATTTATTATTAATTTCATGGAAATCATAATTTACTTATTTTTATGGTCATGAATATTTCAATGATTTTTTATGTACAGTAGAAGAATGAATTTAAATTGTGGTTATGATTTTCTATTTTAAATTAATTATTATTGAACATAGTGGTTATTTATTATTTTATATGACATGTTTTCTTGGATTTTATGTATTAGTTATGATTTTAATTTTTGACATTTGATTTAGTTTTTGGTGACATTTTTAATATTTTCATGGTTTTTTATTATGTTGATATTGTTTATTGTTGTGATTTTTATTAATTTAATTTGATTTAGAGATGGTATCTTTTTTTATTTATTATTAGTTGAGTTGTGTTTTTTTTTCTGTTTTTTAATTTATTTTATTTTACTAATTTAAACTGTTTTTATGACTGCATTCAGACACAAAATCAAAAAAATCAAAGCATTTATTTCAAGTAGGCCAGTTACAGGCACTTTTGAATTGTCGAAACAAAGATGAAAATTAAATGTAGCTACAGTACCAGTCACAAGGCATAAAAACTGCGAAAGTACTGTAGTTGCCCATTCCCTAGCGTAGATGTCTATGGAGAAGAACGGACAAGAAACTCCATGGACACTCTTTTAAATCAGAATATTTTTACAAAACCTTAATTTGTTACATCATTCATGTTGAGATCGTACATTATGTGAGAACAATGTAGCAAGATGTGCACGTTAAATTTTTATTGTTTCACAATATTGTTATTGTTATTGATTAAATGAAATAAAATGAAATTTCGAAAGAAAACTATATACAAAAGGGAACTGAAACATAACAAAATATGGATGCACTAATTGGTACACTACCTAAACAGAGGTGCACCTTTAGTACCACATTTCGATAACTATGCATTTATATGATAGTCAATCCTGTTGTGTCATCAAAAAGTTAGAATCTAGACTCCAGATTGTTCCCGAGAAATTCTTGAAAAAATTGTATCCACTATCTTTTTGGCCAAGCAGGAGAAAATACTAACTGACAAAATCTAAGCTTCAAGCTTGCATATATAACAAGTAAAAACTCTGAATCAAATTAATTTTATCATGACCTACCCATTGCGGCTGGACTAAAGATTTGGCCACAAGCCAGGCAACGTACGCGAATTAATATACCGCCCGCTATTGTGACCAGGATAACATAATGTTATAAGAGTGAAAAATTAATGTTGCCGCGTAAGCTCCGTTTTTTTGGTTAGAATTATGGGTAGATTTGTTTTTTTCTTGTTTAGTGTTATTTATAGAGAGAATTTTGGTGATGTTATATCAAGGATTTGTTTAGAACTTATAATTGAATGTCCTCCCACCAAGTTTCTGGACCGCGGCGCGGTTTTCTATCCGGGTACCCGGATCTGACTATACCCGGGTATATGAAATTTTTTGTGCCCGGGTACTATTTCATTGTCAGATCCGGGTACCCGGGTACCCACTTTCATCACAGAATTCATTAAAATTCTCGGAAAATTTGCGTCATTGTACGCAATTCTTGAAAGCTGTTTTCTGTCAAGAAGAAAAAGAGCCCCTTACCTCAAAACTGCAAATAACTGGGTACCCGCGGTATAGCCGGGTACCCGGGTATATGAAAAAATAATACCCGATACCCGGGTTTTAAAAAAAGTCGGGTATGCGATAACCGCAACCCTAACCCTAGGCGGCGCGCGGCGGCCAATCTCAACGGGAACTAGCCATGTATGCAGAAGATGTTATAGCGCCCAAGTGTGTACCGCAGACACAAATTACGCGCAGGACCAAAAGCTTTACGCATTTTGAGTCAACAACCGACGATCAACTGCTGTCTGGTTGAACCCTAAAATAGACATTTTATTTAATCGTAATATTTGGTTTGATTTTATGAGTCTCACAGAAAAAAACTAATTTATCTAAAAGCCGTTTTGAAAAACTGCTAAAATTTTCTCAGCTTGAATCGCAAATAATCTGTAGTAAGTACCAACGGTCGCTATTTACCGAGTAAACCTTTTTAGGTGAAAGCTAAGAAAACTCATCAGTTAAAGTGAACGTATAGTTTATGTTTAAAAAGTTGAAGTAAAATGCAGCGAGCACTAGCTTATTTCCTATCGAACTTGTTTGGCACTGCTATAGCTCAAATTCTGGCATTCAAAAATGAAAAACTGTCAAAGTTCATCGGTTCCCAGTATAGTTTACTGCGAAATTCGCTCGATGTCCTGAAATAAAAGATACGATGTCGACTCTGGGACAAGACTATTTAGTTTGACAAATAAGTTTTTCTAGAACGAATTTCAACCAGATTGCCTTAAGCTTTTCTTTAGATTGTGTGAGCCCCATACGTTTTAAACCTTTCCATCATCGTAAATGCTGATAGAATGTTACTTTGTCTGGACCCTTATTGTTAAGAGGGAGTTTTTTTCTACGCATATTGAACTAATTTCCACATGAAACTTTGTTACTTTTATACAAGGCCTTTTATTACTACAGTAATTTATGAATTGCCATATGACTTTTCCGTCCACCTGTAAAGCTGCTAATACCAATATTTAATCTAGTACAAAAATACTTTTATTCTAATTAACAAATTTCTAATCAAAATAAAAAAAGATCTAAAAATATCCCAAATGACAAAACATCACGATTCGACTTGCCATTTAACGACTAGAATGATAGCGTCCATCCACGTCATTCGTCGGTCAACAAGGTACTTAGCCATTCTGTCAGCCTAGTAGTCTTATAAACGAGCGGCCGTTTCAGACACAATTTTAGGGCACACCTACTAATTTCTCAAGGGAATGGTCTCTCACTGGCTATTATCTTTTTTATATTAGTTTTGTCTGTGTATATCGGACCAGACATAATAATCTTTAATCGTTTATAGTCTTGACAAACGGTGAGACTATGCTTTAGATATAAGGATGAAGATTATGTAGATTATTTTTTTAAATTAAGACCAAATGAACTCATTGCGATCACTTGTGACTTTTTTTCAGAAAAAGTAAATGCTGTGTATAAAATCCACCAATACATTTGCGTGCTCCTAAAGTGTATTTAATTTTAAAAGAAATACTTTAATTCGTTTCAGTTTTCACATGAGCAGGGTACAAGTACTTACGCTGATGTTAATTTGGAAAAATAGACTACCACTGTAATACGGCAGGATGGATGGGTGTAACGCGATTATAAGGGTATCAGAAAAAGGAGGCGCTTTTATAGCCGTTCCCAGAACCGTAAAAGTCACAAACGTAGAAAGATGTTGTAAAAACATTACAGAATTATCTAGATGGATTACCTTCAACAGTTCGATGAAGTTAACCTTCAGTTGCTATAAGAATAGACGAGACATGACATGCAATTAACTTCAGTGGATTTCGAAGAAAGTTAGTTGTACAGAACAAGGTTGAAAATGTTTTATTAGTTTATACTATTCTTTGAGAAAAATACCGAGAGTAGAGTAGGTATTAACCTACTCTTCAAACATACCTCATGTTTTCACATTTTTCTTTAGAAATATAGAATCTATCTCAAAGTTATCTCACTGAAAAATATTTCATAGTTTATTTCCGTTGTATTCAAGGAAATTTGTAGCATATTCCTTGGAAACTATCGTAAGAATTTGAATAAGAAATATATATTTATGTGAAATCTGCAGCTGAATTCAGATGCCTCATTTTGGTGAAAATGATTAATGTCGAGAATCTCTCGGACGTCCCAAACATTGGTTCTCGATCGAATGTAAAAGTTTTTATAGACCAATTTACTGTATAATATTTATATTAAATGTCTTCTTAAAAAAAATAATGATGATATTTACAAATTAACAACCCGCTTGTGTCACAACCAGTCATTTGTCATCATTATACCTTTAGCGATAATATTTATACACATAAACTAGCGGCCCGTTCCGGCTTCCCACGAGTAGACATTTATTTTTGAATAATTTTATAACACTCACAAATAACGTGGCTTTCTCGCTTGATCCAGAGATTACCCCCTTTATCTTCACAAACTTTACCTCATTATAAAATTAGTACCTATAGACAACGGCGTTTTACTTCGCTTATTGTAAAAAGTGTGTGTTGATCTGTGGTGCAAGCGGGCCTATGTAGTCACCAGGACATTAGCAAAGCCCTTTACGATCACGATTTTAAATTACCTTGAATAAATTCTCTCTTTTCGTCTGTCTGTGAACATACTTGTGCAAAAACGATATAAATCTCATGCATGGGTGTAACAAATGTGTGATTCTCAAGATTCCTCCCTCACATGACGCTCCTAACAGCTTTAAATGCAAATACGGCGCACGCATGCGAACATTTATAACAACTTTAACAAATCTCTGGTAGATATCATACAGTATCTTCTGGATTGGAAAGAAAAGATAGAATTTTCTTTATGCAAAAACTACAGACACATAAAACTATACACGATGAAGGGGACACCGACGCACAAACCACGCACCACGTATTCAGCACAAAAATAAAGAAAATAATTATAATATCTTTTAAACTAAAAACTGACCTACTTTCAATATTTTTCAAAAATGTTCAAAAATAGAATTCACGTTCATTCATCGTAGTAGGAGCTCCCAATCTGAATAAGGTCGTGAGAACGGTTCACGAATAAAGTATACCTACAAGGCAAGGAGTGCTTGAGATTTGCCTAAAAATTATGAGAAGTCGACGGACTTCGGACCGCTCCTTTTTGTAACGTTTTCATAAGTACGTGTTGTTGGCTCGGGAGTAAAGTATGAAAAGATGTAAATTGTAATTTTGTGAAAGAAATCAAAGGAACGATGGAGGGATGGATGGACTTTGTGTCGTCGCTAGTTTTGATTAAAGAACTGGATATTCATCATCCACCTAGCATTTTACCAATTATGTTGGGGTCGGTTTCCAATATAACCTGTTGCAGGTGAATACCAGTATTTAAGATGGAGCGACTGATAATCTGACCACCACAACCCAGTTATTAAGTAACACGATACTCCTTGGCAAAATAGGCTGTCGGACTTTCGGGCTTCTTAATGTGTTTTTAGCCTGTGTTTTCCATTGCAATGCATCCGATTTCATAAAAGTATTAAGAAATTTAAGCCGTTTTCGATTTCATATTGAAACCTTGAAGATCCAGTTAACCTACCTACCTAACCTTTAGAGGTTATGCTATCCTAGCATCTCTATTCTATGATAGAAAAGGAAGGACGAATATTTGTATAGCTCTATTTCTTTCTGAAGAACAGATTTACTTTCAAAATTATTAAAGTGGTTCAAGTTCGACGAACTTAAATATTCTTTTTCAAATGTATAAAATAAAATCTTCTTGGCCAGTTTTGTGAATAAGATTTGATGCTTTGAATTCCATATTTAGATTTTTTATATTTTTGATTTTATTATGATACTTTGAGTAAAAAGTTTATAGTTTCAAAATACGAAATTCCCATACTAACTCAGTGTAATGGTAGGCAATAGTAATGTTGGTCTCTATTTACTGATTAAACACATAGTAAGTCTATCTGGTTAGCCACATGTCTCAATTTAGTTAACCAATAGGGGGCTATCAAAGGCATTGAGTTCTATGGCCATTGAAACAGGACATTCGAGCATCTGTATGCTCGAATGACCAGTAAATTAGCTCTGTGGCTAATTTACTGGTCGAATAATTGCTAAGATGATAGTAATTATAGTCAGTTAGGCCATCATTAAATCGATTCTGATACTAGATAATAATTATCACATACCTACACATAAACGTGTTAGTAATCAACACAATCATTTAGGTTCTTATAGCGTATATTAATGGAACTCGCAAGTAATACCAAGTAGGAACTAAGTTACCATCAATGCAGTTAGGTGTTAGACCGGTCGATCAACAACATCGGATATTATGACGTGTCACCACACTATCTATTATGTGGGGACGCGCCACTTGCAGGGCCAGTGATTGATGTTCCTTGAGTTTATGTTACCCTAGTACATCATGGGCGATGATGTATGACGGTTTGCATTACAGATCTATGGGATTTTCTTAAGGATTGATGATGTAGTTAGTATAAATGGATTACGAAACAAAAACAGTTACAGTAACAGTTTATAATAATGCAGGATGATTTTTTTAAAGAGTAGAGTAGTCTAACGTATGCCTTGCAAAGAAAAGCTTTGTTCTGAGTACTCATAAATTAATAAAATTACCCTTATCCACCCAAAACAAAACCTAAATCCAGTTTTAGTTACGTGACATGCCAAGCAAGTTGTGTAAATCAGTTAAAACCGTTCGGACTGTACGCATCCCTGGTTGAAGGGACTGTGGCTTGACCCAATTGTGGTCTGGCGAAACCTTGCGCGACAGAGCAGCTAACGGCGACGTAGTGTTGATGTCTCTGTGTTTTATGATGTCCTGGTACTTGATTGAGGTACGAGATTGCTTGTCTTACCGGAATAAGGTTTCGTACTTACTGTAGGTATTTGAAATACTTGAAGGTTTCTTACGATTTTTTTCTTTATGGTTTACCTGAAAAAAGAAAAATTACAGGAATAAATAAAACGGGTGATAAAATAGTTTTCCATAACCACTAGCTTGAATACTTCAAGTACATGAATGTACATTGATGGACACTAATGAAATACATAGTTATAGGCATTTTCATTTCTCCACACCACAATGTTACTGTCTGTTAAATAAATTATAATACTAAATGCTTTGATCCCTTCACAAGCATCAACAGCTAGTATTATTAATGGCCGATTTGACGGTACCCTTTCCTGGAACAATAAACACGTCCTCAAGATAACCTCGCCTATTATACTTAGAAAGGAACCGAACTAGCGAAGTGGAACTGAGTCCAAACCATTTTGTCAATTCCGTTTCACTTCCACGTATCATGTATAATTGGTTTGCATTTATTATCTAGGCATAGAAATAAACTAGACTAACCCCGAGATTTCTTTGTACTGATAACTAAATAAATAAATATCGCTGGACATTAACACACAGCGCCATATAGTGCCACACTAAGCAACGAGGCTTGTGTCGTGGACACCAGATAGTTTATATACTACATAGATACTTTTTGTTTGTAAATACATACTTATTATACATATTAACATCCATGACTCGGAAACAAATGTCCATGCTCATCACACAAACATTTGCTCCAACCGGGATTCGAACCCGGGACCCTATGAACGTAAGGCAGCCTCAGTACCGCTGCGCCAATCGGGTCGTCAAACAACAACAACAACTGTGCAACTAAAATAGTTGCACAGTTAAATATTGCCTATCACCTCACCTAAACACACGATTTTTCCTAAGAAATTAAACTGAAATGACTAAACAAAACTTCTACTTAGTTACCATTCGTACATACGTCCATCGTCCGTCGTTCGTCCATTCGTAATGTTATGACTTTGACACTTTACTCTGTACGTGTACAGACGTTATGTCATGTATGCTTCAAAGTAAATGAGAGCGCTTCGTGCTACGATCATTCCAAAATAACTTATGTGCTTCGTCCCCGTTCATCATACACGTGCGCCAGTCACTACATACCTAAGCACATGAACTGTTCCATAAAACCCCGACCATTTGATGAAAGCGCTCAATATTCGGTCCACGTGAATACTTATCTAACTCGTTTTTTGTCGTACAATTGCCGGCCTAACAAAAGGTTTTGCGTAACGAACTCTAACGAGTTGGCGTAGTCGCGACAGTTAATCTCTGTGAATTTTAACTTATGTTTGAGCTATGTACCTATTCTATGTACAACGAGTGGGAAATCAAACTCAAACTCAAACTCGAATCATTTATTTCAATTAGATCATTACGGCACTTTTGAATGTTAAAAATACAAAAAAAGCAAAGCTAACAGTGACAGTCACAAGGCATAATAACTTGAGAAAGTACTGTAGTTGCCCATTCCCTAACGTAGATCTCTATGGAGAAGAACGGGCAAGAAACTCCATGGACACTCTTTTAAATCAAAATATTGTTACAAAATCTTGATTACATCATTCATGTTGAGATTATACATATATGTGAGAACGAAATTATGTAATGACGATAAATTTGAACTGTTGTTAGTTAGTCAGAGATCAGAATCAGGATTTGTGCCCAGTTGATGGTAATAGACTACATAACAGGAAAAATGTGGCTGTACTATAGGTTTTTTCTTCAGGTATTAAGTACAGACAGTTGTGATAATTTTTTTGATTCAATACGGCATAGAATTTATCTCGAGACTAAGCGCGATAAATCTAACTATTTGGTATTGCCATGTCAGTTAGGTTTAAAGATTTCATCGGGTTAGTAGAAACATCTGCACGAGTACTTGCAAACTTTATGTTTTAAAAGAAAAAATCTGACAAAACAATATATGGCTACAGTAGAGTCACAGGATCACTCTTATTTAATATGAAACTCACAATAATTGACGAAATGAAGGTTAACATAACTCGGCTACTGACCCTTTCTGAAAACACACGGGGCGTAATTTTACGTAACCGGATTCGGGATATTGCTTACGAGAGTAAGCAATATCCCGAATCCGGTTACGTGATGATTCGAACATTTTTGTTTATATTTTTGGACATCCATCCACTGGTAAACCGTGGAAAACGTGCAGAACAATCAATCAGTTTCGTTTTTTATGACGAGGCACGAGCAACGTGATCCGTTACTATTTCAGCATAAATTGCTCAATTTAGATAAAATTGAAGTGAATAAAAACTGGCCAAGTGCATATCGAACTCACGCAGTAAATGTTCCGTGCCACCGCACAACTCTGTCATAAAATCCCCATAGATTTGGACCTTTTATTAGTATCGACGACTAACGCTTACGAAGGATTCCTTTGTGAACCCTTTAGGCAAGGAACCCTAAAAATACAAACACAACATTTAATTTAATACGGCAGTTTGTCACAAACGTATTTCTAAACTCTCGGTCGACTTCTAGACCGTACATAAAGAACAAACATACATATTTACTCACATACATCATTTCAGTAACGGAGCAAACATTACATGTGACTCCCAAGATATTCGCTTCAGCGGTTTTCGTTCTCTCTTCAATAAACACATTCAGCCTGATTCAGGTGTTTCAGCACGCTTGGCTACTGAAATATAAAACTTATTTGTAATGTATTAGCATTTTATTTTATTTGAACTTTTTTTTTTCAAATTATACGAATTCGATGGAAGTTTAAGCGGAGTTTGTCGATGAAGAAGTATTAGGGCTACACGTGGCAGAGGAGGTGTACTCGTGCGTTCTTTTGGGGACAAAAGATACTTGTCTCCATTTTCACAACACATAGATTAATGAAATATTAAGCTCTGCTGGAATTTTAAATACGCCTGAACCAACAATACGATTTTATTTAGGTATTCATTAAGATGTCTCCTAATTGACTTTAGTTTAGTATTGAGTAAATACATACATTTCTACACGCCAAACATATATGATTTCTTTTCAAAATGAGGCAAAAAATATCAAAAATTCTGTTGTCAAATGCTACTGACGAAATACTAATTTCTGACCTCAGTATCACTTACTCCGACTCCGCTAGCTATTGGTCTATTACCGCTCAGAGTTAATTACTATACCCTGATTGAATAGCAATCAAACAACACCGATCACTTTCAAGCAGACGTATATTTTACCTAAAATCCAAAATAAAAACTCTCTGACTAAATTACCTCGAGTAACTGATACCCCACAAAATTGTACTGCCGGCAAATTGTTCGGGACTCCAAAATAGCGTGAAAAATAAAAGTGAACAGAGCGTTTTTGTTTTACACCGTTATTCCGGGTATTTCCACAAACATTCTCACGTTGCTTATACCCTGGTACTCCAGTGAAAGCGATATTGCAATTTGGTATTATTTAGATTCTTGATTTTTTTTTTTGCGGGTTTATTTTTGGTGTTGTTGTTATTAGGTTATATTCTATTACTGGGCGGTACTTATGTCGGTTGTATTCTTCATGTGGAGCTTGAATGACATTGTCAAGAGCGCTAATAGCTGACATAGTAGCGCTAATAGTTTTGAAAAATTGAGATGGCGACATTGGTTCGGACTATGCCACGCGATCAAAGGACCATGATGCACATATGAGGTGATGATAGTAATGATTGACGGAAACTGTGAGATTTTGTACGAAAATGGAAGAGTAAGAGTTCAATTGTAAACAAATTAAATCTATTTCAATACTTGTCGGCTCATACTTTCGGACAAACGGAAATCCGTGCTCTTTGTAGGACGAAAAGAAAATAAACGAGCAGTTTCTTCACAAAACAATCTGACGAGTCATGGATATTCTCTACACAGATGAAAAGAAAGTCTGATGACTCGATCTATTAGTCATTTGGTTTATGCTTAGTTTATAAAAATACTTATTCTAAAGAAACAGACTCGCATTTTGAATGGATTAAATAATAAAAACAGCACATTTTTTGGCATCCTTCTCAACTCAAAGCATTTAATCCAATTCCAGTAATTTTTGAACTGTCAAAAAGCTGGTCAGCCACAAAAATAAAGCGTAGAAAAAGAGCAATAACTCCATTGATCTTTCTTTATCGTGTGGTTAGTGCCTAACCTGGTGTCTAATTTTTATGCCATTCATGGGCCTTTTACTTGGCTTTACATCATCATCATCACTGCTGGGACACAGGCCTCCTCTCTATAAGAGGGAATGGGCTATAATCCACCACGCGGGCCCAGAGCGGGTTGGTAGATGTCACATGTCTTCGAATTTTTTGGTTCTAGAACATGCCGGTTTCCTCACTATGTTTTCCTTCACCGTTTAGAGAGCAGCGGTGATGAAATAAATTACACAAAGTAATGCGCCTGCCTGAGTTTGAACCCACGACTTACTGTTCGTAAGTCGGGGCCGTCACCACTGGGCCACCGCTGCTCTCTGCCGCAGCCCCGGCAGAATTTTGCGTGCCTTTGGTTTGAATTCGAGACCTATGACTTGGCAGTCCGAAGGTCTACTCCATTGATACGCAGATATAATAAGATATCGTCAAAAAATAAAACATATTTTTGCAAAACTAGTGGTTTGTGGTCTTTTGTGGCCAAGAGTGTGGACAAATAAAAACTAATACCGTTATCGTTTTATTTTATTATTTCGATAAAGGTAGCGAGCGACGCTTCTTTTGTAGAGACCAGGTTTGGGGTTCAAATGTTCGCTTTTACTGTGTTTGTAATGAAATAAGTAACTTCAAAACGTAAAAATTTGTATGGATCAAATCCACAATATTAAAAATAATATTATAAATTTAATTTTTCGTGATTTTTATTGTTATTTTTTTATAATATCACGAAAAAATAAATTAAATAGTAAATTTGATTCTTTATTGTTATTTTCTGAAAAAAAAACAGTCGCAACCGTTGCGAGTTCGATGATCGAGTTTATGGCTTTTGGTTCCAGAACGACCTAAAAATAATGGTGTATATCTTATGACACTCGGAAATAATGAAGCTTCCCATTGGTGAAAGAATATTCGAAATCGGATCAGCAGTTTCGAAGATGTTTGTAAGTTTGGTTGTCGGGGTTGACATACATCCGACCTTTACAAACTTTACCTCTATTCAATACTCGTTTATAAAAAATAAACTGCCTCGATGGTCGAGTGGTCGCAAACGCGACTGCTGAGCATTCGTTCCTGGGTTCGATTTCCAGAAAGGGCAAAGTGATATTGGGTTTTCGCATCGTTTTCGGTGAGCTTGCGTGTATGACCAGATGTTTGAACGTAGCAGGTGGCGTTTTATAGTTTCTGTCTACCCCCATACGGAAAAGGCTTGAGTTTATTCATGTAATTATATATATACGTATCGTTTATAAATACTGCTTTATAATCGAACTATCTCTCGGACAGCCCTACAGACGATAGCATGGTATCCTTGTAACCAATCCGGAAAATTGGTTTATTACCTAATCGTTTTCAATTTCCATACTAGGCAAATAGTTCAGGTAAGTACCTACTTTTAGAAATGAGGAGATTATGACACGGCACTGGGTCAATTTTCTTTGGCGTTTCAAACAAATTGATACCATAGTTAATTGTGAGGAAATTAGGAGGACCTTTTCCGGCAACCAAGGAGTTACCCAGCAATTGAGCGGTGAAGTTGCTTATCTAACGATAGGCAGACGGTCAAAATGTATGGAACGACGGAAAGATTTTTTTTGTTAATTACCGACCTTCCACCATTTATAAATTACTGGTCGCTGCATCTAACTGGAACCTTAATTCAACATAAAAAGAGTAACTTTGCATAGCAGTGGGATGTTTTGAATATTAAACAAATAAATAACTTGGTTCCTGTAAAACAGACTTTAAATGTCACGAAAAAACGAAATTATCTCCAAGCCATTGACTAGTAACACGACTATCTGCTACGCCGTAGCATCGTAGCCGTGACGTCATGTTCCTCAGGTACGTGACTACGCCGTAGCAACCAAAGTGCAATCAGACGATTGCACTTTGATTCAAACCTTAACTTAGTTTCTAATAAAATATTTTTCGTCTAGATTCTTACAGACAGAAGGAAAAACAACGGGAAGCCTTATTCCGTGTAAATGTATAGGTCCCGGGGAAGCAATAAATTCAACTTTTTACGTGAGTGTATTCGCTTGAAAAATCTAGTTTATTGTACCTTTTTCACGTGGATGCAGTATTATTTATTGTTGTGATTACTAAAGGATTTGCAGTGGTGGAAAAGACATTAAGGTACAAAAATGAAAGGCATTTAGTGTAAAAAGAGTAAATTATTCCAAGAAAAACTAATTATTTTTTATCTTCTAACTATGAAATAAGTGTTTTTTCTGCTTATAATATCAATGCCAGTAACTTTTTAAATGCTCTCCGAGATTAAATCTCTACAGTACCTACTTGTCTAAAAAGCCGGATTTATGAACTGAAAGTTACCGAAAAATATAATTTGTGAATAAATACTCCGACAAAGATCAAAAATTTGTTCATAAATAAAATTATTACTCATTTACCGTTATCGGAATCTGGTTCATGTATTAATAGATTACATAAAATTGTTTGTGGGATACAAAATGTTCCGTGGAACATTCGAGGAATTTTGTCTAGACTCGAGAAAAATGTGTCGTTTATAAAGAATATGTTTCACATGTAATATCATCATCTTCATAGAATCCATGACTACCAATTATTTATAATTGGTTTTGAGAGAGTGGATTGTGATAATGGTCCCACGGGATCGTACTACCAGGGTAAAAGTATCATGTGTTATTCCAGGTTATAAAATATCTGTGTGTCAATCATCCAAATCCGATTTGCAGTTTTTGGGTGAAAAAGTTACCACTCATCCATCCTCACAAACTTTGCAATTATAATAGTAGTAAGATAGATGCTTACAGAAGCTGAGCAGATACTTAGTAAGATAGTTGCTTTTCAGTAGCAGCCACGGAATCCGGATTTAAATATTACCCACGTACAACAAAAATAAACAAATATTCTTTTCTATTAACCTTCTCTAACATCACAAGTATCTGTATTCCTTAAGAAAATCACTTGGAAGTTCTTTGGTTGACTTACAAAGATAGATCGTGCACAAAACTCGTCTTTTCACACTGCAATGTCCCAGCTTACCGACTAAGGAAGTTTCTAGAAAACCATTAATAAAATGGAGTAGTTTGCAGTATGATCTGCAGTTTTAAGACAGGGTTACACTATATTGAAAAGCTTGTTCCGAATGTAATTGACATGTTTGGGTTGTTGGCATTTTAAAGTGTATATTAGTGTGGTTTCCTACAGCTTTTTTTAAAGTATTTGTTCGTTTGTTTATCACGGACACATATTTGTACAATACTATACTATATGTCAGAGATGCTAAACACACATGTTAGTTTTAGCATGATTTGACACAGCCGGGTGACGAAATCAAACATATTATGCAGATATACCTTCGGGTAAAAGCCGTTCGGCTTAGCTTGAAGATGATTCAGATTAATGGTTGACAGCGAGGAGTTTGCCGATCGGCACAAGCCGAATGATCACCGCATTACCAAAAGAATACGTATATGAACGATTCGAAATTATTTCACTATTTCAGCTTAAACTATCATAATTTATAAATACTCATATTATATGAATACATTTCTTGTAAGTCATTTTGAAAACTTTTACTTCCTATACATCAAAGCCCTCATTATCATGACCTATTTTAAATCTGCAAAGAAATCAAGATGGCGCCTGATGTAGGAAGGTTCTCTGCGTGGGCAGGACTTACTTCAGTCCTTGAGAAATGTTTATTTCTCGTGTTATTCTTTGAGTTCGAGAATACCCTTGCTTGTTTAGTTTTTCTTAGTAGTTTATTTAGTTAGTGGTAGCTTACGAGACACTGTGCTTAGTTTTTCTTTAAAATGGTTTGTCGAAGAATAATATTTGAATAAAAAAGAACTGTATGTTTTTAATGTGTACTTTACTTATTATTTTATGTAATACTAGCTGTGTCCCGTGGTTTCACCCGCCACTCGGCTTGAAAGGGATTGTAGCGTGATGTTAAAAAGCCTATAACTTTCCTCTAGAATTGAGCTATCAAAAATAATTCAAATCCGAATGGTTCCAGAGATTAGCGCGTACAAAAAAACAAACTCTTTAGCTTTATTATGTTAATATGATGTTGTACGGTCCAGCTTCTGTTGTGACCCTTTTGTTCCAGAAAAAACTTCTGCTCCATAAAAACCTCTCGCTACCACCTGTCAATGCCGCCCGTGGAAGTGGCGAAGATTGAAGTCAACCAAATTTGGAAGTTAGCAACATGAAGATGAAGACTAAACGGAACAAATTGTAAAGATTCTCGAATTATAATAATACCTTACACATTTTATTTTAGCTTGACCCAAAAATAATGAATGACTTGTGAAATAGTTATTCATCATCATTATCAGCCTATTAATGTTCCCGCTGCTGGGACACAGGCCTCCTCTCTATGAGAGGGAATGGGCTATAATCCACCACGCAGGCCCAGTGCGGATTGGTAGATGTCACATGTCTTCGAATTTTTTGGTTCTAGGACATGCCGGTTTCCTCACGATGTTTTCCTTCACCGTTTTGAGAGCAGCGGTGATGAAATAAATTACACAAAGTAATGCGCCAGTTTGGGTTTCGAACCCACGACTTATTGTTCGTAAGTCGGTGCCGCCACCCCTGGGCCACCGCCACTCGAAATAGTTATTGAATGGGGTTAAATAAACTAAGAGGGTTGTATTAATGATTTTAACTCTGTAACTACATACGTGTTTACTTGCGCGACTCATATTTCATCAACATACTACCTGACACTGACCTGCAAATTGCAAATAACGTAAGAAAATTTGACAGACAAACGCGCAAAAGGACCAACGTTTTTCACTTGAAATAAAACTAAGTTCTAAAGACGTACTAAATGCAATTACACTTCAGAAGTGACAGTGCGACTCGACACCATTTCACTTCAAAAAGGAAACTTCAGACAGAGCTACAGAGAAAGATAAGCAAACAAATTTCTTTTACCGCTTATCCTGGAACTTTCCTAGCCATAACAAACAATTTGCATTTAAGAGGAGCTCGTGGCTATATAATAGCAGCCGTTCGGGTCAATCTTCAGGTTAAGCTGCGTTTGCCTAGGTGGGTCCGTGGAATGGGTGACCACACATTACATACCGAGTTTCCTCCGTGCTTCAGATGACACGTTAATTCGTTGGTCTCAGCTGTCATTTGTAGATCTTTGACAGTCGTTACAGGTAGTCAGTGGCCCGAAAGTCTGACAACCAGTCATCCCAAGGGGATCGTATTACCTAGTAATAACTACGTCGTGGTCAGATAGGCAGACGCTTCATGTGAAATAGTGGTGTTCAGCTGCAACCGGTTAGACAGGAAGCCGATCACAACATGGTTGGGAAAAGGCTGGGCAGATGATGAGTTATGAGACTTTATTTAAACAATGTCCCTGAGTTTTCGGGTTTAATTTCCCACTACTGAACACCACCACCACCACTGACCACCACCACCACCACCACTGATTCTGAAGGTCATTAGTGATAAGCCGTGCTGCACCATTATGGCGCATTGGGTACGTGTACATGTACATATACCCGGTGCGTCAGGTGAGTGCAGCAGATATATGAATTAAATCTTTGTTTTTCGTTTGTTACTAACATAGCTTATAAGTAGTGTGTATTACTAACATCATATGGATCAAGGTCTGAAATAAAGTATTTTTATTTTTTTTTATTTTTAAACAGTTCTTCACCTTACTTTTTATTTTAAAAACATATAGAAAGCGACATGTCAGGTGTAAAGCCTTAGATAAAGTGTCGTGGCAAGTTGCCAACCCTTCTCTTAGATAACGATAATACAAGTCGGAACAAACACTTTCGCTGACGCGGATACGAGAATGTTTTCTATCATTTTTATAGGTCTGTGATTATTTTATTACTAGTAAACCTGAACGGAAGCTGAAGATGTTACATCTATAGAGAAGTCCCAAAAATGTCTTCGTTAAGCCCAAGATAAGCAGTAATTCTGTTAGAAGCATATCATATCAACAGCAACACAGCCTCGAGGTTACTCTATTTGTTTCACGGTTGGCTTTTTAATAAAGCAAGCTCAAATCAACGCCTATCTCACAACTACTTCTGTTGTCAATTTACAATAATTTCTACCCACTAGACCATTGGCTCCCAACCTATGGTCCTCGGACCACCAGTGGTCCGCAGGAGCCTCGAATATGGTCCGCGAAAAGCTAAAATGTTATTCGTACTTTTTAACTTGCACGGAAGTTGCAAGCTCAACCCAACCTAATTGAACGTATCAGAGGCGAAGTGCAATTTTTTTTTGAGAATCTACTAATTTATTCCTGTTTCTTTATGATTGCTTAATTTTTCAAACTCACTTCGATCGCTTTTGTATCCTTCACTCGGTCTCCATGTTTGTCTAGGACCTTATGGCCCCTGCTTTCAATAAAGACACCAAAATGGTCCCTGGTCCAAGAAAGGTTGGGAACCACTGCATCAGACCGTACCATACCATGAACGGGTATGACACGCTGTTGTTACGTTCTAGTCGGCAAAGTATTCCGTTTCGTGTTTCTTCCCATGCCTGATACGTTCATAGCACGTTCATGATATGGTACGGTATAGTGGGCAATCCCTTACAACAATGTATTGCAATTCATCAGTTTTAAAAGAACTTAAATACATTTTAAGACAACTCTGTTTTATTTAGTTATAATTTTGTAGTCAGTTGCAAATAGTGAGCGCTCCATCTCGAAACTCAGGAGGAGAGAGACTGTTGAATAAAACATACACTCACTGAACGAAAGCGAAACAAACAAAATAACGAGCATATATACTGTTACTAGATGGGATATAACCGATATATTGATATAAAATAACGTTGTTATCTTCCTACCATTTCCCCTTGTTACTTGAAGAGGACTCAACACGTTTATTTTTTATCATATTGCTCTTTCTTTCATATCATTCCTCACACAATCCATCAGTTTTTTCATTGGTTTTCCTCCATCTATGCAAGTCTCTATGTGTTGGTAGATGCTCTAATTACTTAGCTTTCTGTCACTGTGAATGTTGCTATAATATCCCAACAGCACGTCTAATCCTTGAAGTTAATTAACTAACCTCAGCTTAAAGCCCTATTTCCTGGGTAGTTTAGTCAATTATGTTCAGCAGAACATACTAATAACTCCTACGTCTTACCGGCAACATACCAAGACACCTTACAACATAATTTAACCTCACCTTACCTACATTCCTGGTACCGTTACCGTTTCCATTACCCCTAAATCTTGACAAAATAAAGTGCAAACGGCCCGCCGACAGAACAAATTGTAGGCGCGAAAAATTCCATACCCACTTGAGTTTCGCCGAGTTTAAATAAAAACACCATTATTTTTTATTACATCGTCGGTTTCGAGGGTAATTTTCACATTTTACAGAATACAGCCCGATTTATTTACGGTTATTAAACGCAATGGAAAGTGAAAAGATGATGCTTTTTCTTTGTAAGAAGTTTGAAGGAAAATTGGTTGAAGGACACCTTATAAAATTTTAGATATGTAATAAAAGTTTTTATTCAAAATCTAGTCTCTTATAATGATGCTCAAACCGTTCAAGTATGTCCGTATCCAGATATCACACGATTATTTTACTTGGTTCATTTTATAAAAAAATACATTAAAACAAAAAAGTTTTATTATGCACATAAGTAGAATAAATTTAAGCTATAAGGCTACAATCTACTGTATATTGTGATGTCAAGCGCCACATTTTTCTAGAAATCGTTACTGTTTTAACAAAGCGATGAGTGATGAAATTGCTAAATCCCGCAAGTTGTTGCTGCATGTTTCTGTTAAAAAAAAATTAAGTCACCGTAATACTTTCTCTGATTAAAAATAGACCGGTATAATATTTTAACCATCGCCACTCGAAAAAGGGCATTTTATTCATCGATACCAGTGAATAAAACTCTCATTTACTCACTGAGTGAATAAAAACGTTTTGAATTTGGAACAATAAAACGTGCCGACAAGAATATAACACTGAATTTCGAAAATTGCTTTGAGGGATTAGGCCAAAGGCTTTACGTACTTTCCGATGCACGGAGGAAACTCGATATGTAATGAAAAGGTGGTGGTGGGTAAGAGTGTCTTAACCTTGAAGATCGACCCGTTTGAAGATAGACTTTTGTTTCCGAGCCATGGATATTTATACGTATAATAAGTATGTATTTACAAACAAAAAGTATCTATGTAGTATTATCAACTATCTGGTGTCCACGACAAAAGCCTCGTTGCTAAGTGTGGCACCTAGATGGCGCTGTGTGTGATGTCCAGCGATGTATATGTTTTTTTTTCGCAGTCTATGGTAAAAAGTAGAGTACACAACTCAACATCTCGGTTCTTGTTTCCTTCGTTCCGCTCAGGATTCTACTCTAGAATCCCTTGCTACGCTCGGGATTATACTCTAGAATCCTTCGCTGCTCTCGGGATCCAACTTAGTTCAACTAATTTAATTCCCTTTTTTTCACTTGTTATAAATCTACTAATAAGCATCCTTAGTAGGTAAACCACTTGATTAAAACGAGTGAATAATTCACCTAAGAAATGTACACTATTTTGTATCATAAATAAACACAAAGTTTTCTTATAAAATAAATAAATATTTACATACTAAAAACCTGCTCATTTAAATAAGAATAAATCTCAGAAAGCAATCTTACGCTACAATGTACCAGAACAACAGTACCGCAGAAGAGATGTAACATTAATGAACTAAAACAATTATATGGAACAGCCCGGTGGGTGAATTAACTAAACAATGCTAATTAGGGAACGAGTTGCGGAGTTTTGAATGCACAAATTAATGTGAAGCGAACTCGAGTTATTAAAATAAACGGTTGTAAATGGCTGAGGAATTGAGAGTAAAGATTTAAAAAATAACTGTCTTCATTAATTTGAGCGTTAAAAGACTGGTTGTAGTTTAATACCTTTGCGTCTGTGTTTTCCACAATCGGAAAGACTTTGTTCGATAAGCACATTTTTCACGATAGTTTGCAGTTTAATCATATTATAGCGCATAACGATTCTTATGTTTTTATGCGGTAAAATGTGAACTTTCGACGAGATTTTATTGGACGTCATTGAACAAGAGATAAATCTCGGGAATAGCTCTCCTTACCTCTTTAATACAGTTCAATACACTTAAATACTATCCGGGTAAACAACATTATACATAAAGTATTCCCCTAATAAAGACGTAATTATAACAATGCCATGTTTAATCCCCAATTACTAATACTATAGCAATGAAACAGCTCAATTATGTACCGAAAGACCTTTTCTAAAACCTTCAAACAATTTGGGGGCTCCTAGTAACGACTCAGGCGTAGTATGAACTATCCTCAAATGGCTTAGAACGGCTGTTAAAACTTGAGCGTTTGTGCTCAATGCTCAGATCTCGGGCTTAAGGGGGTGTTCTTGCGGTCTTCTTTATACTAAATTAATATTTGTGGCGCGTTGCCACAAATATTAATTCGGAAGGGGACGCCCTAGAAGGATATCATCTGCCTAACCTTTTCCCAACTATGTTGGGCTCGGCTTCCAGTCTAACCGGATGCAGCTGATTACCAGTATTTTACATGGAGAGACTGCCTATTTGACCTCCACAACTCAGTTAATACTGGGTAATAAGATACCCCTTGGTAAGACTGGTTGTCAGACTTT
The DNA here is from genome assembly GCA_963853795.1 of Xestia rhomboidea. Lineage (NCBI taxonomy): Eukaryota > Metazoa > Arthropoda > Insecta > Lepidoptera > Noctuidae > Xestia > Xestia rhomboidea. The sequence goes on along the minus strand of OY970776.1, from coordinate 3,901,340 downwards.
TTGGGCCACTGCTGACTACCTGTAATGACTGTCAAAGATCTACAAATGACAGCCGGGACAGCTTAACATGCTTTTCCAAGACATGGAGGAAACTCGGTATGTAAGGGTGGTCACCCATCCACAGAGCAACCTAGGCAAGCACGGCTTAACCTAAAGATCGACCCGAGTGGTGATTGATGATTATTTAGCCACGAGCTCCTCAGAAGGATATTCACTGACCTTAATGGTGAAGTGCTTCAGAAAGATCAGGTGTCGTAGTACTAGCAACCGGCGTGCGTGTATGACGAGATGTTTGAACGTGGACGAAGCAAAAGGAGTATGAGGACCGTAGCAGGTGGCGTTCTGTGGTTTCTGCCAACCCCCATGTGATAAAGGCGTGAGTTTATGTATGTATGTAATATTTGTGAAGAATCAAAATGTGAGACATTTTTGTGAAATTTTTAGGGAGAAGTTAATGACATTTTAAGTTTGATTGACATTGTGTATTAAAATTATCTTAATTTATGAGATGTTGAAGTGCAAAAGGCAAGGAACCACATTAAAATCATGTGGTGATAAAGTGAATCTTATAAACATAATATTACGTGAGTCTGTATCACAAAAAATGCTGCTAAATGGATTTTCCTTTTGTCTTATTACAAAATTTTAGAGAACACAAGATGAGTGTACCTATCCATGCGAATTAAAATTAAAATAAGGTGATAATCAGCACTTTTTAAACATTTTTAAATGGTGTAAAAATGCCACGTATTTCATTGAAATTGAATGTCAAATTATAATGGGTAGCTGTTACAAATTATGCCGGAAGGACTAATTCATAACGGATATTAAAACGTACCAAATTAAGCTTTGAGTATGAGAAATATTACTATGAACCGAGAAACATCACTTTAAACGCGCCCCAGTTAATAAATTTCAAAGGGCGAGAATGGAGAGGTCCCTTACAAATTGTAACAGTTACAATCTGGGGCTATACTCAGCGTAGTTAGGGTATAAAGTTCATATTATGGTAATCATAAAGTTAGGGTATTACTAAGTGGATCTTTGATACAAATGCGAGAGATTTTGTTAGTATGCTTGCTCACTTGTCTTGTTGTTACAGTACCTACATTACATAAATTGTCAAAGATGTATCGAGATTTGTGTAGCTTTTAAATAATCTACATGTAAATCCTGTCATGTAATTAATATAATATAATATATAATAAATATCGCTGGACATTACACACAGCGCCATCTAGTACACTAAGCAACGAGGCTTGTGTCGTGGACACCAGATAGTTTATATACTACATAGATACTTTTTGTTTGTAAATACATACTTATTATACATTTAAACATCCATGACTAGGAAAAAAATGTCCATACTCATCACACAATTCTGTCCTTATCGCAATCTATTTGAAGGCTACTTCCAAATCCCCATTACTCGTCATCTCAGTAGACTCTACTACTAGGTATTCCCTAATTCCGATTGCAATCCACATTCATACTAAGAACTTCGTAGACAAACTTGTAAGCAAAGTAACTTAGTTACTGATAATAAATAAATAAATATCGCTGGACATTAACACACAGCGCTATCTAGTGCCACATTAAGCAACGAGGCTTGTGTCGTGGACACCAGATAGTCGATATACTAAATAGATACTTTTTGTTTGTAAATACATACTTATTATACATATAAACATCCATGACTCGGAAACAAATGTCCATGCTCGTCACACAAACATTTGCTCCAACCAGGATTCGAACCCGGGACCCTAAGAACGTCAGGCAGCCTCACTACCGCTGCGCTATTCGGGTCGTCAAATAATATAATAAATTGGATAATAAATTGTTAGGAGAAAAAATGGAACAAAATTGTATTAAATTATACTCAAAATAATTTTACCGATACTTATCCAGAGGTATAAAATAAAACAACTACAAAAAAATCTTTAGTCGAGGTCCAAAGAAATAATTAATTTAGAAAATTAGCTCATCGCATGGCTTATCCTAATCCCCGGACCCATTATCTTTAGGTATGAAATTGGGCCGCTAACGCAAGTTTCTGCTTTTAGTATAAATTTTTCGGCGATAGATAAAACTGGCTTAGGAATGAAATAAATTGGCTTGTGGTTAAGAAATGGAATTTGTCGATATCGTAAAAATCGAGGGAAACACCTGAATAAGGGACGCACACAACCGGGAAGTGTAGCAGAAGAAAGGGGAGGCCTATACCCAGCAGTGGGTGATTCCGAGCTGAGATGATGATAAAAGAAATGGAAATAGTACAAAGATATCTAAGATAGGTACTATGAGGTAATCGGAATAAATGTCTTAGAGAAAATATAGGCCCATGTCTCGGTGAGGCAAAGCCAAGAAAAAAAAAGAAGCAAGGAGAAGCACGGATCTCGTTGCGCGTGGCTAAAATTGGAACTGCTGCCATCTTTTTTTTTATTCTTAAAAAGAAAAGGCTGACCCACACTAAGGACTTCTCCTATATCGTGTTTACGTTTACAAACATTTAAACTCACATACATAAACAACCAGACCCGGAACAACTATCAGTAGGCCATATAAATATTTATTCCGTACGGGATTCGAACCCGAGACACGCAGGGCAGCAGCCAATCGCTCAGCCATGCGCACACGTTCACGTTTTTCAACCCATGTCACAGAATGTCAAAATAATAACGGCGCCCCTCCTTCAACGACATAGTGAGAGTTCCTTGTTACATTATGCAAAACAGTGCTGTCTACAAAGAACCGATTCTAGGTGAGCCGTTGTTTAAGGATAAACACAACAAAAACATCTCTTGTAAAACTCCAACAGTTCTACAACTTACTCCTCACATATCGTTTCTCGTTTTATGGAACCTTTCACACTTTCAGCACTTAAATCGCGTCTAAACTTGAGATTTGAAACAATAGCTGCGTCATAAAGATACGTACAATGTATCAAACATGGATCGTACGATGTTAGGGATGCTACAAATTTACTCGGGTCGCGCGGTACATTTGGTTCACAGTATTAGTTGAACAAAAAAGCCAACCCGAAGCAATTACTACCTAAAATATGGTTGTTAAGAGGTATGAGGACCACATGATCACCAGCGTGGTCCCACTGCTGGCACGCCGTGTCACGGTGCCGTGTCGCACCTCAAAGAGGTGTCAGCAAAAGGAAGGGGTCCGTAAGGGCCGATGCCTGCGACGGGCTACAGGACTGTTCGAAAGAGATACCGTGGCCCCGGAACACAAAGAGCTAAGAAAACACATGGATGGGTTTTAGTCGGTAAAAGTCTGACACTCCCTTCCTCTCCGCCCAGAGCGGGAGGAGTCATTTGATGATATCCAATCCGAAAAAAAAGGAGTATGAGGAAAAGGGTGTAAAGTTCCTCATCCTCCGTTGAAATGGGAACATCGTCCGATCAGTCATGTGTTGCATCTGGTGGGATACTGTCTCACGGTTGTTCTCGTTTTTAAATACATGGTGGAAAAGACAAAAATGCAACACCTACACGGTCAAAATATATGGAACAGCTGTTTTTAGGGTTCCGTACCCAAAGGGTAAAAACGGGACCCTATTACTAAGACTCCACTGTCCGTCTGTCTGTTACCAGGCTGCATCTCATGAACCATGATAGCTAGACAGTTGAAATTTTCACAGATGATATATTCCTGTTGCCGGTCTATCAACAAATACTAAAAACAGAATAAAATAAATATTTAAGTGGGGCTCCTATACAACAAACGTGATTTTTTTTGCCGTTTTTTGCTCGATATTAATAACGGCTTGAAATATTCACAGAACATTTAGTTGTGTATTCACTTTAAGAATAAATAAATATTTATACAACAAACGTGATTTTTGCCGTTTTGTATAATGTTGTATACTAGATAATGGCAAGGAACGGAGCGCGACTCTCACTTGGCCGGTTTTTATACTGTGTTAAAATTCCTTATCGATTTTTCAATTCGTGAACATGCTTTGTAAGTATAAGGTTAAGTTTTCATTGATCGTCATCATCTTCCTGCCCTAGTACCATGTTACTTGGAGTCGGCGCAACACGTTTTTTTCTTCCATTCTCTTCTGTCAACTGTTTTTCTGTTTCCATTGAATGTTATGGGAAGAATTTACCATGGGTAGGGTGGTAGGAACAGTAAACTGGATCTCCAAGGTTCAGAATTATGTACTGAATACGTGCTAAGCATGTTCTTAACTCGTAGATAAGTAACGTAGTAACGCGATGCAAGATTTTGATTTTAGGTATTCGTTTGAGTCATAGATGTCACCACTTTTGTCACTTGATCATGTCCGCTACATAATTATGTATTCGGTTTTCAGTCGACTCATACCAATCGGCATCTAACCCACTGAACCAGGTTCGGTTCGGGTCGGTACAGTTCAAGCTAAGGCAACCAACTCCTTCCCAAACGTATTCAACCATGTTAGATTTTGCCGGTCGGCTGTGCCGAACCTTGCGATCCAAACAACTATGTAGCATCCCTTACTTTGTAGAATGTTAACAGATGAAGTAGATGACGTTACTTTAAGTGTTGCTGTAAAACTAGACGAGATGTCAAATTGAGTAGTTTTAAATATGCAATCAGATTTAGGTACGAGCACGGATATTCCGCTCGTGTTTTTAAATTTCCAAGCATTTTCAATGTTTTTTGATATTTCCAAAATTTACGGTGTCGGGTTCGCCAGTCTGTTTCGTTGGATGTCTTTATATCTTTATATTTTATTTTATCCTTGCCTATCTCTTTATGTTTATAAATGAGACGAAATAGTAATATTAAAACACATAACATAACGTAACGTAAATACCTACAGTCCCCTATCGCCAGTTAAGGCTACTACAGGAGCTAAATTAGCAACTCTAATTGTGGTGGTTCAAACTTCGTTCGAAATACTGTTAGAATAAATTTCTAATCAGCTTGCACTACAAAATTGTTGTTTGTATAACCCCGGTACCACTTTGCTCGTCCTAGGAATCGAACTCTCGACCTCTTTCTTGCTCAGCAATAGCACATATATATCCACTAGACCAACGTTGCCGCTTGGAAAAAAATATTAAGTGGAGTAGGCACTACAATATGTGGCAAAAACGCTGATGTGAACAGTACATTATGTAAGCCAAACCGACAAACCAGGATTTTCATCGGCACATGAGGCAGCAAAAACTAAAAGGGATAACACCGCAAAAAGTCCAAGGATTTCCGCAAGCCAAATCCTAGTGATTCCGGTCAAGGAAACTATTTTGTAAGGCAAACGAAAGTCCCACCATTTTTAAATGCTATCTTCTATTTTTATTTGTGCTTCTCTTTTGGAAATTTAGAATTCAACTGCCACGTTGGTTGCAAGGCGTTTTTGCTGAGCATGGGGTTCTGTTTTCGGTTTTCAGGTTGGCAAGATTGGGTTTTTCCATAAGGAATTTCTTTAAATCCTATAAAGTGACTAAGATGATGTAGTTGCTTGTTTAAAACGGGTAAAGACTTGCATAAAATTTATAATAAGTGTCACAAAGCTGCCGCTAGATGGCGCTGTACCAATGGGTTTTGTTTTTTTTTCGGATGGGAAATCATCCTTTTACTTTTACTTTTACAGACTTTTACTGACTAAAACCTATCCATGTTCCTTCATCGCCCTTTGTGTTCCGAGGCCACGGTATCCCTTTCGCACAGTCCCGCAGTTTTATAGCAGCCTGGAGTTTGCCCGGTTAACAGTAAGGGGCTTAAAGATGAGGGTGTACTATAAGTAAATACACACCCACCTAACACTTCGAGGATAACAAGCTAGAGGTTTTAGTGATTCTGGGAATATAATTGAATTAATTAACGTTATTAACTAACTAATCAGAATTACAAACATAGTTCACCATAATATTATAATACGATTAATAATTTGAAATTGTATTATTGAAAGGTCAGCTGTGTGGCGCAACCGGCGTCCGTGTATGATCAGATGTATGAACGTGGACGAGATAAATGGAGTATGTAAGGATCGTAGCAACAGGCGTTCTGAGGTTTCTGCCTAACCCCATTAGAAAAAGGCGTGAGGCATATTAATAATTTGATCACCAAATTAACTTAAAAATGTCTTCTCTAACATTACCTACTTGAAAGACTGCATCTTTCTTCAAAATCTACTTGTTAAGATAATGAAAGACTGTAACATTTTATAAAACTATTTGTATGTCAGGCAATTCCCCTGTTTGTCGAGAGTTTTATCTTGTAAGATGCATGGATCCGTGCGCAGCGCTTATGAAATGTTCCATAGTAAATTGTACTGTCTTCACAATCTCTGCTTCTTTATTTTTTTAACCCTGCCTGTACATTCTTAAGCCAATTATACTTTTATTTTAATTGTATGTAGGTATCCTTGTAACAATAGTTTCTAAGTGTTTGTATAACTAACCTAACTAACCTTTGAATCTAGTTGTCCCAAAATAAATATATTTGAATTTAATCTTATTGGTAGCTATAGTTTTGAGCCGTTCGGACTCGAAACGCTCGGGTCATGGGGCCCGAGTGCGCGGCTCCTTTTCAAGGAAACCTCTCGCCGACTGGTCGACATTTCGCGTGACCAGAGGGCTGGCTCTTTCTTTGGCCAAAGAGCTACCAGTCTTCTGGGCACTTTCCCGGATGACAGCGATGTGGAGGAGTACTTTTGACGTCTGAGTGTCCTTAAAAAAAATTGTAGATAACTATAATATATATACAACGTAAAAAATTATAAATCTGCTAGAGATACAGTTGTTCTGTAATACTTTGACTGCTTTGTTAGTCTAGCAGTCGTTGCTAAGCATGAGGTCCTAGTGCGGGCTCTGTTATTAAGGTGGATACTCCAACCAGCCCGCGAAATTCTAATTTTCTTAAGTTTTTTGCAATTTGATGATTTTGATGATAATAATTCTGTTACTAAATACGTCTTACAGTCGCGAAGAATATTTTAACCAACATACAACCTAGCACTGGCCTGCAAATTGCAAAAAACGTTAGAAAATATGAATTTCGCGGGCTACCCTGACGCTTTCACCTAAAGCATTTCCATCAGGGATTTCTCAGAAATTGCGTCCAGTTGTTGACAATAAGCCTGCTTTACATTATTTACACGGAACTTAAACATGACTGGCAAAGTTTTGTGTACTATAAGTAGACCCCTGCTTAAACGGGCGTGATGTTATATTATGTAGTTAATTTTAGATATATATTACTTTGTTCAAAAGATACAGTGTTATTTAAAAAGTTATGATAATTATTATTTGGGTTAATTATTTCGTATCAAATTAACTGGCTTGGATAACTAGACGCACACAACCGTCATTACAAATTCTATACTAATCATGAACAAACATTTTCTTTTCATTTGAAATGTGTAGAACAACTCGTTCGTTGTTCAAATGTTCCAGAAAATGTATTTAGCTGACTATTGTTGAAAATGAAAACGGGGCGCAATAATTTCTGCTACAAAAGGTTGATTATTGAATAAATAATTTTCAATTTCCCTAGCGAGATTTTAGAAAACAAGATGAACAGACAAGCATTGGAAACGGTACTCCCTTTCTTCTCCTAAAATTGTTTGCCCGAAAATCATTATCCATTAATTAGCATTTGCTATAAACTTCAGTAACCATAATATTCAAAATCCCGAAATTTTGTTTTACATAATTATCTTTACTTCTAAAACTATTCTGTCATAACATCGAGTACTATTATAATTTAACATGACATAAAGTCATATGTCCTGAGTATTGATGATATGAGAAACGAATCGCTGTAAATCCGACACCAAGCAGTCTTGTCTGCCCTAACCAAAGGGTAATTTAGAATCGCGTAGGCGCGGAGGGGCTAAGCAGCCCGCGAGTTGAGGAGCAAAAGAGTGGTTGTAACACTCGCCGCCGCGGCTGAGGCAGACCAGCGATGCCGGCCAGGCTCAGCCTCATCGGGTGCGGTGGTGGGCTCTAGACACATTTGCGACGATAAGCTCGCGTGGGTCCGCCGGAGCCCCGCAGCGCCGCAGCCATGACAGAAACCATGCTTACTGCATGCTTGCAGCATGCTTGATGCATGCTTGCTGCATGCATGTTGTATGCTTGTTTGCATGTTTATTACAGGGAAATAACAACCACATATTATGTTAATAATCAACTGTTTTATATTGATTGACGCTTTGATTTAGTGATTTTCTGCCTTTTAGTGACTATCGACATGAAATGTATGCCAAAAGAAGATACTGAGTGTGAGCTTTCTGTGATATGATGGTTCTACTTTTTAATTCTTAGCATTAGAGCAAATTGAATAACAATGTGTTGTATTGAGAGAAGTTCATAGCAAAACCTTAGTAATACAAAGTTTTAAAATAAGTATTATTAGTTTCAAAACATTAAATAATTTGAATTTAGGATTTATAACTATTATTGAAAACGATTTTAAGTCTTTTGTAAGTATATTATTATTACAAACTACACTTTTATGACGACCCGAATGGCGCAGCGGTAGTGAGGCTGCCTTACGTTCGTTGCGTCCCGGGTTCGAATCCCGGTTGGAGCAAATGTTTGTGTGATGAGCGTGGTCATTTGTTTCCGAGTCATGGATGTTTATATGTATAATAAGTATGTATTTACAAACAAAAAGTATATATGTAGTATATCAACTATCTGGTATCCACGACACAAGCCTCGTTGCGTAGTGTGGCACTAGATGGCGCTGTGTGTAATGTCCAGCAATATTTATTTATTTATTTTCTGGCATGTGATATAAAGTTCGGGTAAGTTATCATTCGGACAAATGATGATTAGAACAAAAAAAATATGGCACTAGATTATGGATAAAAAAGTTAGGGAACACAATAGAGAACGATTGGAAAAAGCATTGTTTTAATATTGCTTGAAGAGTTATTATAGTGAAATACATAAGTAACTGAAAGTTTGTAACAGAATGCCTTCTTAAAGAGAGTCCGCAACTGCCACAAATAGGCAGTTTCAATAAAACTGCTATGCTATCCTAACAAAAAATTGACGTAAAGCGTAACAGAAATGTCTGGTTGCCTGGTACTCTGGCTTGCTGCCAGTCAATTTACTTTGCCGCAATACCTGATGGGTGGTGCGTTAATCCAATGAATGTAATATTATGTAAGTTTGGTTTAGAGCTGCTACAATAATTTAGTTTTGTTACTTGGACAATGAAAAAGTATCCTTGAAACCCATTGAGGTTATTGTGTTGTTTTAATACAATGTATGGGTTTTTTGAAATAAACTTTCGTAATCTTACTTCTAATAAGTATACTTAGAAGCGAAAATTTGTATTTTTATTACTTTTTCACGTAATAACTACTAAACTTTACCCTAAAGCTTATCCATACATACTATGTTTAGATGAATAGGTATTGCTATTTTAATCAAAAATCAACAAGGCAATGCTGAAGCTAGTTACACTAGAAGAATACATTAGGCATCAAATATAAAAGAAATATCAAGCTGCTTGAATGCATTTCTCGTTGGCCTACTACACGAGCATGTAACTAGATAATCCAGAATATTACGTACGTATAGAACTGACCTGTGCCGACATAACACTTCGAATTAATCCTAGAGCGAACACCTCCATTGGCAAGACATCGTCTAATCTTTAACAGCCATGGATGGTGTCATGTTTCAAAGGCATTATTACTAGGAGTAAATAAATCCATACTAATTTTAAATGTGAGAGTTGTCTGTTTTTTAATTACGTTTCAACGGCTGAAAGAATGTCGATGAAATTGCACATAATGTCTAGTGTTAGGACAAAGGGTATTTTATCCTAAAATTACGTTGCCGTAATAATTTCTGAGGTGGACGAAAGGGGTGCTCTTTCGTCCACCTCAGAAATTATATATATATGGCATATGTATAGCATAAGTAATATTTTAAGGGTAGGTACAGCAGACTATGTATGGATCGGAATGCTGGGCTGTGAAGAAGATGGATGAAAAAAATAGCATTCAGCGGAGATGAGAATATTGAGGTGGATGTGTGGCGTGATAAGAATGGATGAAGTAAGGAATGAGGAAGTTTGAAAGTTGCGCCAGTTACAGAAAAGTTGAAAGGGAATCGACTGTCATGGTATGGGCATGTGTTGAGGAGGGAAGAATCGCATGTGACTAAAAGCGTGATGAATATAAATGTTGATGGAAGGAGAGGGAGAGTAAGACCAAAGAAACGATGGATGGATTGTGTGAGAAATGAAAAGAAAGGAAAAAAAAATGACAGAAGAAAATGGAAGAAAAAACGTGTTGCGCCGACCCCGAGTGACATGAGACAAGGACTGGAAGATGATGAGGTACAGCTGTTTAGTTTAGAAGACTATCACACTTTACCGGTGACTTTTTTTTCTATCACAAAAGTATTTAAGTATTATAATTTACAAAGAAAATGCTTTAAACAGTATTTGACACCAATGATTTTAGCCTTGGAGCCGAACTAGGAGGAACCTGTATTTCGGCTTACAGCGCCAACCCCCTCGAGTTACATAAAAGGTTTCCTAAATACATTGTCTGTTCATCCCAATTCCGTTTAGGGATCTCAAAATTCCGCCCTTATTCTAATCTATCCTAGGTATAAGCCCATAGGTTCGAAATAAAATAAACCAATTATCTTTCACAACACAGAGCCTTAGAGTCTTAATGGGTGATGTGTGTTTTACTTTAGCTCTTGTGAATTGTACAAGATATTAGCTTCTGCCAGTGGCTTCGCCCGCGTGAAGTTTGATAATTGTCCCATAGGATCTAACTACCAGGATAAAAAGTATTATATGTGTTAATCCAGGTTATAAACTATCTGTGTGCAAAATGTCATCCAAATCCGTTCAGTAGTTTTTGCGTGAAAAAGTAACAACCATACATACTCACAAACTTTCGCATTCATAATATTATATAGTAGGATATATTGTAATGCTCGTTCATTAATAAACAGGTCACACTTTGTTGCATATGGCAATTAAATAAATAATTGTACTGAATCAAAACATCCTTTAGCGTGCTTAAAACAATGTAGTTGTCGATTTAAAATGGTTTGTATTGCAGGAATTTAATCAATTCTGTTGTATTTTCCAGCATAAAATTAAACATGAAATTTTCACCGTTTGCGTATTTATTTATCCTGTCAAAGTACCATACAAAATATAAAAACATAATACTGGAAACATTAATTTAAACATTATCTGAAAAGTATCGTGTTTACAGGCTTTATTTTATGTAATTTTGTGTACTCTCAAGATGGCCTGGACAGGTTGAAAGTGCTTTCAAAGCATATCGTAATTCTACAGCAGCATTCAACTGGATTCCTTATGTCAATCCAAATCATTATTTTATTTCTCCACCCTCGTAGTCGCTGTTCCATCAGTGACCATCGTATCAATGTCTCTTTGTCTCGGCGCTCGGGTCTTCCCCGTGATCTTTTTACGTTGTGCATCTATCTATCATCCTCCAAATTTAAAATGTCATTTGTCCTAGGTCCAGTGCCGGATTAACCCAGTAGCAGAAGTAGCAATTGCTACGGGCCCCGCGCGATCGGGGGCCCCGCGTGTTTAAACCCGTCCACCGCCGTTGGGGGTTAAAACCCCCCTGAAATCTCGGACAACTATAAAGAAACCAACCTATCCCAGGCGAAATACTACAATTTTCGAGTTCGATTCGCTCGCTAATACATCCTTTACTTAGGTACTCAATTATGAGTTTGGATACAGCGCAAACGAGAGCCCCCAATTGCGCGGGGTCCTCTTCAAACCATCTTCCTACTTTGTCTTCCTCGAGGCATAATCAAGATTTCACAAAGTTTCACTCGTTTCAAGTGGTGTGACAGGTCTCATCTTTCGTGGCACGGATTGTACGTTCGTTGCTTTCACGAGATTTGTTTATAAATTGGCAGAATTCGTTATATTTTTTTATTAACAGACAAAAGAAAACATAAAATTCAAGGTGAATGCTATGCTCTTCAATGCTATGTTTTATCAATTGATAAGCTTTTCTATATAAGTCGACAAAGTTAGTCCTTGCATAAGTGATAAAACAAGAGCTATCTCAAAGTAATTTTCTTGTTACAATTCTTAATGAAGAATGGTCAGAAGAAAATATGACCTCAGGTGGAGAGTAAAAAATTCCGTACATTCTTTGCATTCACGAGTTTTTTTTTTATAAATTGGCTGAATTCGTTTTATTTTTGTATTAATAGATAAAAGAAAACCTATCAATTCGAGGTAAATGCTAAAATTTTCGACCTCGCTACGCTCGCTCTTCAAGTCATTGGTTAACCCCATATTTGCTTTTTCATTTAGGGTAAGCCCCCCCAAATCAAATTCCTGGCTACGACCCTACACACCTCTTATCCCTACAATGGATAACTGGCCAATGGATAGTTTGTGGTATCAAAAGCTACTACAACAAATGTAAAATATTTCTAAAAGTTAGCAAACTTATAATAGCAATAATAAAAATAATATAAAAAATTTGTCAACGACGTTGGCAAAATATTTTTTGGGTCGTAGGTACCTCTCTGGCAGATCAAGGGCCCCTCGATAGAATTTGCTACGGGCCCCGCGCTTGCTTAATCCGGCACTGCCTAGGTCCTCAGGAGTCCGTACCTAGGCAGGTACTCTGAGTATCTTTAGTATCCATATGTTGACGACGGTGTCGCGGTCCGCCCGTCTTTTTAAATTTAGATAATAAGTCTTATTTAAGTACTACCTTACGTACGTTGTATTACTTCAAAAGTTTGTTCTTTGTTACGTTTTTATTTTATTGAATTTTAAATAAAACACTGAGGTCAACAAGAACGGACTGCACACGGGCGCTCTCATTGGTGGATGCACGTCTCCCTCATCCCACCTACCGCTGTGGCCGCCATTGCAACAGACCCCAGAGCAGTGTGACAAAAAATCCCGGGAAGACTCCACGCGTTACGAGAAAACGCCCGCGAATACCTTTCTTAATGGCTTAAAATCACAATAAGTTCGTTTTTTCTCTATTCTCACAACCGACAACCACCTAACAGCTACACCATACCTCATTCTGAATATTAATTAATACCGCTATTACTGAAAGATATCTTAGCGGATTATATAGACAATGGCATCTTAAGCTCCAAAGCCGAATAGCCACCAATCTGATCAGTTTAATTGATGGATAGCTAAGTAAAGTCGATTGGCGATTGGTGACCCACAAACTAATTGCGTTACATTCCACGCACATAAATAACGTAACTTAAATTACGTAAATTATGCAATTAATATTATTGACAGTTCAAAAATATAATTGATTTAATCGAGCAGACCAATAGGGATGATGACTGACTAAAAAAACATGAATCTGTTTAGTCCGTCAGTTAGATTATCGAAAACTATTGGATACGTGTTTTTTGTTTTATCAAATTAATAAAATTGACGAAGATAAAAACGTGTCAAAGATCATGAGTAAGAAAAATGTACTCAAATGTGACATCACACGAGTTTTCGACGCACTGTATCGTCATCAGTTTCTGTTTACGTGAAAAAAGAAAAAATATGTGTCCAAATTTTTTTGTAAATCTAACTGACGGACTAATTCGTTTTTTTTTGTCATCTACCCTATTTCTACTGTCAGTGCTGAATCGAGAGTTGAAAATTCAGCAGTACGAATTAATGTAGGGGTCGCATGTCGAGGTGTTAGGCATAAGTCGATGTCACGCATATTGGGATTCAGATGTGTGTGGGATCGATGTACTGCACAGCGATTGCAAGTATGAGATCTTTACTAACCAGCCAGCATGATAACCCGTTACGTAGGTACTCAGAAACAATACCAAATCAACAAATTAAGAGTAACTCGAATAGATGAGATAACCCATTCAAAATCGAGTAAATTAAATTAATTCACTCGATTAAATTATTAAATTAATTCTGACTAAAATTAAATATCTGTAAGTGGACTAAATCTCAAGAAAAAGTGTTCGATTACTGTGACAGATTGCTGTAGGTAACGATCGATGATGATAGCCACAGCCAATCGAGATTTTAACGTGACGAAAACTTGAGTTAATTGGCCGAAACCTTTTCCTGGTAATAGTTTATTCTAAAAGTTAAAAGAAGAAAGTATTTTATGAGAGATCACAGATGTTTTAAAAAAAAATATATATTTCATGCAACGAAAAATAACGAGAATCAGAAATACCGAGTTTCCTAATATAATAGGTTTTCATCTTACTTTTTTATTTACACTGGGGCTTAAACTGAAACAAAAGGTTCCTGATTGCAATGAAATAGTATGCATCGGCACGCATAGGCTTTATAGACCATAAACTTCCGTAAAACATGTGAGTGATTTGCTAAACCCCGAATCAAAGCAATCGTTCGCCCGAATACGTCATCGTAGCCGTCATGTTTCACTAATATTTGTGATTGCGTGTTCGTGCCATGATCGCTTTGGTTAGAGCGTGGAACTAGATCCGATTGGTAAACAATGTTGATTGCACTGTATGTTTTTTAAAAGTAAGAAGCTGTTAAGTCTACCCGATGGCGTAGGGCCAAATGTGAGTGCTATTTCTGTATGTATGTCTGATACGACAAAGTTAAAACTTGATACTTTTATGCCAATTTATTATACCTAATCTGTCTCTTGGTTTTCTTTCAGCTGAACCTTACTAATTAGTAAATTACACGAAGCGACTGCCCAACAGTTCCCCAGTTCTAGAAACTAATTTAGGTCAAGCAGTAAAAAGTCTAAAGTATAGTCGTTACCAGAAGTTCTGTTAACACGGGTACTGAAAACGTACTGAAATTCCCTCAATACAAAGCAGACTCTCTCCTATTTTTATTCGAAACAAACTCTACATATTTGTGGCCTTCCCAATTCTTTGTCAGTTCACGTTTCTATAGAAATTCGTGACCCAACAATACTAAGGCCCTATTTGACAGTCCATTGCTCGTTCTCTATAGCGACAAGAAAGAACGTTAAAATAACAATGCTGCAAACGGAGTAATGGAACGCTAAAGTTTGAAGTTCTCGAGGAATTCGAACTGAGATAGCGACCACAATCTTGTTTTATTCAGATGTTTACGTAATACTTGTGTACAATGAAGTTGGGGAAGCGTTTCGGTAACATATGGCCTACAGATTTTTGTAGTCTCTTTACCTTTGTAGCAGTCGTTTGTTTTGGAGTAAAAGATAAAAGGAACGTCGTGAACTGTTCGGCAATTCCAAACCAAGTAAATGTTTATATTGTGGGAGAGTGGAATGGTGGGATGAATGAAAAGGAAGACATAACTGACTAGTTACATCACTTTTCGAGCAAAATTAAGCTGTAAAATATACCCGAACGCATAGGGAACTTCAATGTATCGATTTCATTGATATTCCAAATGTACATAATTTTTTAATACCACTTGAATGTGTTAATGATTTTCTTACATCATCCACACTATATTCAGTTTACATTCGAATCGCCTCGATGACAAAATTTATTATTTTAGACTCGTAGCAAGTGAAAAAGATAGTTATCTAAAAATATAGTTATTCAATAATTATTTTATTTTCATAATCATCATTAACAATCAGTAAAAAACGTAAGTTGACAACCGTACATCTTTTTGGTCCTTCGAGCTGGATTAGTTTTTTTTTAATTAAATCTAAATGTTCTCTTCTCAAAATATTTGGTTACATTCAATAAATTAAGTTTAACAAGCTAGCGAAGAAAATTCTTTATGAATAGATGATTGCTTCCTACTATCAAATAAATAAAATAGGATCAGGATCAAATACAATCTGTCTACGCATCCGAGAGGATATTCTTGTAGGGATTCCGAGAGATCCAGCCAATGGTATTACCGTACGTTTCAATTCATTTCTCCTATTGTGTCCGAGATATTATATTTTCGCTGGAGGACTATTGCTTTTTTTGTATGTTTTCCTGGTAGGTCAGTCTACAAAGGTATTGTGTGTGATTGCTAGTAAAATTATTTGATTTTATTAGGCACGTCTAATGTTTTGGTATGGCTAGTCATTTTTTTAATCATAGTGAATAGTCTCTTTTACTCTTTCTCGTTAGTACAGCAAGTCTCCATGTTCTTCCCTCATGATGCAAAACACGCCACGAAAATAACTTAACGTTCAATCAGACGATATGGACCAATTGCTGATCGGCAAACAGACCGGCTTTCGGAAAGTTCAGTGCATTATCTGTCAGAATCTAGAGCCTTAGCTCCTTTTATTACAACTAATTTGCCCAATTGTATCCTAAATGGAAGAAGTCGAATCACTGGCTCCTGAAATACCTAACCTAGCTCTGGAGCCAGGGTCTCACATTGTTCTGTAACCTGTTTTTATGCCAATAAATTTATTTATTATAATTTATAGCTTTTTCCGCGGCTTAGCTCGTGTTTTGGCTGGAAGTTATCTCACATGATCATATTAAATATAGCCGGAGGTAATGTAGATTCATAATAGTGTAAGAATTTTTAGAATTGAATAAGTAGTACCGAAGATTACCCCCTACAAACTCTACCTTTACCTTTATATAATATTAGTATAAACAGATAAATCTTTCACCTACCACAAACCAACCCCATTAATTAATGCCATTCATTCTCTCATTCAACATTCCTCTCCAAAACTAGAGGTTTAGTTTCCATTAGTTCACCTCACATGAATACCACTTGAATAAGCTAATACCGTGAGTAATTCAGCAACGTATGTGACTGATGTAACATGCAAATAAGTTTGTTAGACTCGGCGCTAAATAACACGGCTTCATCGAGAGTTCTTTGATGTCCACAGTACAGGATGTGCTTTTATTTGTGGAGTGAGTTTTTGATACGTGCGCTTTATTTGGGTTGGTCGACGTTCTGTTGAGTTACCTTTTGGCCGAATTCATGCACTTTGCGACCGCCCATAGCACAAATTCATAGAACAAATAAATAAAATTAACTTGCGACGCGGCGGTACTTATGTAATCGAAATAAGTGATGCCGGAGGTCAAGAGCCTCGACCAATACCTGAGGAAGCTCTCGTTAGGCAGCTGGATCAAGGACTTGATTCAGGAAGCGGTACTCCTGGACACGACTCGTATTGTTAGAAGGTCCCTCTCTCTGGAGCCCTGACCACCGGTAGCTTGGACCCTGTTCCTGATGCCTACAATATTTATTTTTATGTAAAAAGACAAATAAACAAGATTAAGGTAAAATACTGACCAATATTCTAAGTTCAAACTTCAGAATATTGGTATAGCCTTAGTAATCGGGTTACGTAGGTCAGTTAGCTGCTCCATGTACGAAATATTGATATTTAGCCGCATCCGGTTGAACCGGAACTGACCGCAATACAGTTAGGTCGGGGCGACGATATCTAATAATGTTTAGTGTCGTAGTTTGCCGCCTAGCTGCAACATACCGGGTGCAGTAAATGGGTTGTGATCCTAGCTAAGTCCTTTTGTTGCTATCAAAGTAATGAGGATCTGCCATCATTATATACTACATCATAGGCTCTTTGAAACTTTGCTGGGGTCGGCCAACAGTCTAACATTTCCAACTGATGCATTGGTTTACCATTATTTCGCATGGAGTGACGGTGTGTGACCTTCACAACCCAGTTTCTGAGTATCACGACCCCATTACCCCTTGGTAAATTTGGTTGATAGAATTCGGACTACCCGTAACGACCGACAAAGATCTACAAATGACAGCTGCGACCAACAGCTTAAACACATTTAGTACCATGCTCAGAAAATTCTTAAACGCTTGAATGAAAAACACAATGGTAACCCAAATAGATTACACACTTTAAATAGTAATAGGACAAAAAACACTCAAATCTTTTCAATTAAGCATATAACTCTAACCACCTCACTCAAATAAAAGTAGATATTTGGATTAGAGACAAACATAACTGAACTATAACTGAATGTTGTCGTAAATTGAAGGTGATTCCCACCAACTTCCTTAACGGATAAGAAGGATTCAGGGCTGACGGATGCGTGACAGTTAGAGAAGTGACACGCCGAAGTGTAATCTCAAATGTAACCGCCTAAGATTAGTGTCGTCATACGTTCTCGAAGAGCTCCTGATGTTTCTACCGCCCTGGTAGATTATTTTGGAAGACGCACTTTATTTAGAAGACACTGACTGATACTTACATGGTTTATGGTGTTAGATATAACATCGAATTACACTAAAAATAACACTAAACACAGTTTTCACTAACACTAAACAACATCTAAATGAATGCGTAAGTACATATTATATCACTGTTGAAATTTCAACTTTCAGCTTTAAGCAAAGTATTGCAAATTCAACAGAGCAATTTCAAATTGATATCTTTTCTACTATGCTTGTTTTCACTATAACCTCAATTTCAACTAAGTATTGTGTGGTCCGTTTTAAAACCATGTTGCGCTAAATAGTCTCGATGGTAGTACTGAAATAATTATGTTGTTAAAAAAATACCAAATTCGCGCGTTTCTCAACCTGGGTGGGATATTTTGAGCTCTACAGCACTAGAAACTGTCAAACAAAACTAAACTCGCAGTTTAACGTATTGTTATCCAAACTAGAACACAAAGTTTCATTTCGATACGACAACTAAAAGAAGGTTAAAATTGACTTCCAAGATTTGGTTATATTTTTAGTTAGATTACAAAAAGCGTATAAAAAAGCCATCCAAACAGAAATTCACCAGACTCCGGCACAATACCGGATGAATACAAATCATTGGCCCAGAACACCAAACGACACCACATAAAAAAGCATGGTAGCAGAAAACTTACGGAGCGTTGCCATAGCAACGGGTTACTTCCGTAACCTTCAACATAACATCTCATTGGCGTCCATATCCGCTTCATGTGTTTATGAGTAGGGAAGCAATTATAGCGTTACTTAAAGTTTTGTTTATATCAAGATAGTGTTGCGTAAGTTTACAGTTGCAGTAAATAAATTGTTTTGGGTATTGTGGAATTTTGTAAGGATTCGATCAACCTATATACAGTCCAAGGGATCGGTAACGACACTGACTGCTAACAGCAGTCAGTGCGCATTACAAGTTTTCAAATACTTTTGACTACTGCTGATGCATCAATCCTTAAATTGGATGTAATTGGGGCAAGCCTAGGTTGATTGTCATCAACCGGTCACAAAATCAACCTTCGGGCCGCTTTTGCAATACCCAATAACACGTTTCCTAACTTGGACACCAAATCCATACCCTGAGCTCTGCTATAGAACTTTAGGCCAACGAGTCAGTTTTGATACTAAAATATGATGCTATCCTGCATTATTTTGAACAGGAGCAATGTCAAAGCGTCCGTTTACCAAACGTGGCATTAAGTGCTAGTAAAACGCACATTACTACCGTAACCGCTGGATGTGTTACTAGTCGAGCCAGTTCAGTGTTCCAGTGGTTACTCGCCTACCGATCACGGTGTCAAGGTCAGCTTTAAATGTATTTTTTTCCACAGGATTATTTCCCAACTGTGATGTTTAACTAAAAACCTTATTAGCACACATGTAATATCTTGCATGCTCTTGTTTGTATAAAATGTTGAAACAAATAAAGAAATCTTCTTCTCCTTCATCAATAACACAATATTACGATACGAGCTGATCTGACTACCGAGAAGGCCTATTAGAGCAACATAAACTATGTCTATAACGTTTAATTTAAAATTAAACGCAGATATTATGTATGACCAGATGTATGAACGTAGACGAGGCAAAAGGAGTATGTAATGATCGTAGTGTAAGTGTGATAAAGGCGTGAGTATATGTATGTATGAAATGAAATGAAATGAAATGAAATTGTTTATTCAGTAAATAGGATGTAGGTATCACTTTTACACGTCATCACATTTTAAACTTAAGCTAGATGGGGTCGACATTTCGCATCCGACTATCCTGAGAAGAAATGGCGAAACAAACTCAGGGATCAAAGTCTGTTTTAAAGCATTTACAATATGTTTCATGTTTTACAATGAATTAAATAATAATTTGAACATACAAAATAGGATAATAATTATAATGTCAAATTTACATGTCAAAAATTGTAAAAGAATTAATTAAAAAAAGGAAATATACAATATAATATATCTGATTTTTATGTCAATATTGTATATGAATTAATATATGAAATAATTGAAAAAAACACAAAGCTTAGCAGAGCGAGCAGTTCAATCCCAAGCCTTTTTGTCATCTAAATAATCAATTATTTTATAGTACCCTTTCTTACAAAGTTTGGTTTTAATGCAAATTTTAAATCGATTGATTGATAAATTTCTAATGTCAATGGGAAGTTTATTGTAAAACCGTATACATTGGCCCATGAATGAGTTGCCTATTCTGTGGAGGCGAGTGCGATGTACAGCGAGGTTGTGCTTATTCCTAGTATTCAAGCTATGAATATCGGACATTTTCTCAAAATATGATATATTTTTATGAACATACAATAAATTTTCAAAAATGTATTGAGAGGCTACGGTCAGAATATTCATCTCTTTGAATTTCTCTCGGAGGGAATCCCTAGGACCTAGATTGTAAATGGCCCTAACAGCCCTTTTCTGTAGAACAAAGATAGCGTCAATGTCCGCACAGGCACCCCAGAGAAGAATCCCATACGACATGACACTATGAAAATAACTGAAATAAACAATTCTGGCCGTATCAACATCAGTAACTTGTCTAATTTTCTTGACAGCGTAGGCGGCCGAACTAAGTTTTTTTGACAATGTTTCAATATGTGGGCCCCACTGTAATTTTGAATCAATAGTTATTCCAAGAAAAACTGTTGACTCAACAGGATCCAACTCTATTCCATTAAGTTGAACATTTGTACATAACTGCCTCACGTTAGGAGTTGAGAATTTAATCAACTTGGTCTTTTTTCCATTCAGGAGTAGATTGTTTACATTAAACCAATGGACAATCTTAGATAGCATTGTCAAAGTTTACTGATTGGCGTTTAATTTAAAAAATGAGAGATGTGTCATCTGCGAACAATACAATCTTGTGATTATCCCTTACGTGATAAGGTAAGTCATTTATATATATTAAAAATAAGAATGGACCTAGAATTGAGCCCTGTGGGACGCCCATAGTGACCGCAGACCCTGAAGATCTCTTGCCATTAACATCAACCCTCTGAGTTCTGTTATTTAAATAAGAAGTCAGAAGGTCAAGAGCCTTGTCCCTCACACCGTAATGGTATAGTTTTCTGATAAGCGTTTCATGCTGCACGCAATCGAAGGCCTTGGACAAGTCACAGAAGACACCAAGAGCATCCTGCGATTCCTCCCAGGCCTCGAATATGCTCTTAAGTAATTCCACGCCCGCGTCTGTAGTTGACCGACCCTTTGTGAAACCAAACTTTTTCAAGTGAAGTAAATTATTGTTATTGAAATGTTTTAACATTTACTTCAAAATTAGTTTTTCAAAAATTTTGCTCAAAGTAGGTAATATGGAAATAGGCCGAAAGTTTGTGGGGTCGGTTGTGCTACCAGATTTGAATAGTGGAATCACTTTGCTAATTTTCATCAAATCAGGAAATACACCGGAATCGACACAAGAGTTAAAAATAATTGCCAGGAAAGGTGAAATAATATCAATGATTGTTGACATGGTATGTACTGATAATCCCCAAAGATCGGCGGTTCTTTTGACATCAAGATCTTTAAAAGATTCTATAATGTCCTTTGGGGTAACAACTATAAATTTAAAAGTTTCAACACATTCTGGTACACATTCCTGCAAAATTGAGTAAGTAGAAGTGGAGGATGATGGCAGAGTTTTAGTTGTTACAATGGGGATATTAGTAAAGAAATTGTCAAACTCTGCTGCAACCTCCATGTCTGCCTTAATATCTAAATCATTTACTTTTAGATGAAAGTCACGGTTTCGTGCTGTGTTCCTTCCCATTTCGGAGTTTATAATATTCCAGGTTGTTTTATTTTATTATCAGATACTTTGATTTTATTTTTAAAATAAATGGTTTTAGCTGAGGAGTAGGCTCTTCTAAAAATTTTTGAGTAATTTTTAACATATTCTTTAAAGTTTTCATTATGGTTATATAATTTTTCATTATATAGTTCATATAACCTCCGCCTGCTTTTAAAAATACCCGGTGTTGCTCAATCACTAAATAAAACGCGATCAGAAACAGACAATGTTTTGGAGGTAAACACTTTATTAAATTCTAAATTAATCATGTTAAATAACAAAGTATATGCTCGATCTGCGTTATCGTGATATGGCAAAGCGGGAAGTTTTTCCATTAAATTACTTCTAAATAGGTCTAAACGACTTTTGTTTACAGGAACAAAACTCACAAGTTTTTTCCGAACTCTGACTATTTGACGAGGAAAAGCAACTAACTGGCCACAATGATCCGAGTCTAACTCATTTAAAATTAAATGGACCAATGGTTTTAGATTTGTAAAGATATTATCTATACAGGTAGCACTAGCGGAAGTTATTCTAGTCGGTTCAGCGAAATTACTGTACAAGTTATATGATTTTAATAATGTCAAGAATTTATTTGCTGTAACCGATTTTTCAAGTAAATTAATGTTGAAATCTCCACAGACAACCACTGTTTTATTATTGTTGCATGTCTTTAATAAAATTTCCTCCATATGTTGCTCAAAAATATCATAAGGCGCACCTGGGGGCCTGTACACGCTCATTACAATGTACCGCTCAAGCTCAATGCAAGCTACTTCGATTACTCGCTCAACAGAGAGATCCACAATATCAGTACGTTCTTTGAATTTCAAATTATTACGTGCAATTATAAGGGAGCCACCACGCATCATATTCACTCTGCTGAACGAGCTGGCAATCTGGTGGTTATTATTATTATTATACATTTATTATCAGAATTAAAACATAATCCATAGAATGTTAGTAAATCATACTTATAACTAGACTAAAAAGCTAAACAGAAACTGGTGAGATTTTAACCAATGTTCAGTTATGCACAAGATGTCAATACAATTGCAGTTCAAAAACAACTCCAATTCCAATTCTTTACCTTTTACACCCTGTATATTCTGATGAGCTATTTTTAGAGTATTATGATTTAATTTAGTTTTGCAGTTTGATCGTTGTGGTAACAAACATTGGTTTAAATTATTGCTAGAGTTTAACTCTGTTGTCTCAATGTCCTTAGAAATATTGATCAAGTCTATCTCGGTATTACAATTACTGCCAGAGGGTGACTCTATTGTCCCATGTTTTAATTTAAATGACTTGGAGAAACATCCAACTCCTGCGCATTCACACTAGGTACATCACTAAATTGCTCAATAGAAGCAGTATAGTTACCTAAAAAAATATTACAATTAAAAATACAATAGGATAGCGAGTCTACTATCTGTCCTTTAAAAAAGTTACAAAGATAATAATTATCTTCGGTCATAAAGTAATGTTTACTAATAAGTACGTTAGAGTCAATAAAATTAAATTTTTCATTATATAATGTCATGGTATGTAATTTAATATTGTACTTATATCTAATATTATTTTCAGTCTGTGGCAAACCATTACAATAAGGAAATGCAAACAAGACTATTTTTTTAACATTTAACTTGGCTAAATAATCAAAATACATTTTTATTTTTCCACCGCTTGCATTTCCCCTTCTCCCGACCAGAATGATGATAGTACTTGATGAGCTGTATTTACTACTTATTACTTTTTCCAGTATTTCGCAGTAACTGGCATCAGGCATGCAATAATTAATAATCGTTTTATGTAAACGATGTTGTAGTATACGACCCATATTTTTCCCTATCTCATCGCAGTACATAATTATTTGGCCATTATCGTTTAACAAACTGTAATTTGACAAATTATCATTTAACAATATTTTTGTATTTGGTGCGGCATGGGAAGTACTAGCAAGGCTGTCAAACATCTCCACAGAATGTACGGGCTCGTGAGAGGGGACTGACTCTGAACGACCTGATGGATCACAATCAGGTGTTCGATTGTTTACTATAGAGTTGAACATTCTTTCATTTTCACTACACAGATCTACCAGATCATTCATTGCCAGTATATATTCCCCGGAGCCCGGGAGCAGCGGTGGCCCAGTGGTGGCGGCCCCGACTTACGAACAGTAAGTCGTGGGTTCGAACCCAGGCAGGCGCATTACTTTGTGTAATTTATTTCATCACCGCTGCTCTCAAAACGGTGAAGGAAAACATCGTGAGGAAACCGGCATGTCCTAGAACCAAAAAATTCGAAGACATGTGACATCTACCAATCCGCACTGGGCCCGCGTGGTGGATTATAGCCCATTCCCTCTCATAAAGAGGAGGCCTGTGTCCCAGCAGTGGGAACATTAATAGGCTGATGATGATGATATATTCCCCCATTTCCTTTCGAGAAATATCATATTTAGATGTAATACTGTCTAGGGAACCCTGTAAATGGATAATCTCTGACTGCAGTAGTTGAATTTCAGCCTCATAGTTACTTTTTATACTATCTGCAACTTTAATATGATGACTTAATCGTTCTTTTAATTGTTTACAATTTTTAAAGGATTTATAATTTTTGGAAAAGGAGTTTTTATTATTTTTAATCAATTGTTGTGTCTTTTTTATCATTTTATTTATTCTAATATATTTCCTTAATTTATTCCTGCTACAATTTACTAGCCTTTTTTTTCGGATGGGAAATCATCAAATGACTTCTCCCGCTCTGGGCTGAGCAGGAGGGAGTGTCAGACTTTTACTGACTAAAACCCATCCATGTTCCTTCATCGCTTTTTGTGTTCCGAGGCCACGGTATCTCTTTCGAATAGTCCCGCAGCCCCGGCAGGCTTCGGCCCTTGCGGACCCCTTCACAGTTGCTGACTCTCTTTGAGGCGGCGTGGAACACGAACGCGCCGTCGACACGGCCTGTCGTCATGAGACGTACGGACGGCGAGCTAGCCCATAGCTCCCCGTCCACAGGCCTGCGCCTACGGTGGCCGGAAGCCACCACGTGGCCCCCGACGCCCGGGGCGTCTCCCGCGGCGGCCGGGACGTGAGGATCTCTCCCTGTCCTGTTCCGCCACCTCCTTCGCTAGCATGACTGCTTCGCAGAAGGAGGTGACGGCGTCCCATTCCGTCTCGCTCCGGACCATGGCACGAACCAGGGCCGGGAGCGAGAGGTCGCCGCCGCCGATCGCCACCTCGAGGACACGGCGGTGCTCCACCCAAGCGGGGCACACCTCCACAGTGTGCTCCACCGTGTCCTCCGGTCTATCCTCACAGTGATAGCACCCGTGCGTTTCCTCCCGCCCGATTCGGTGCAGGAACTTACCGAAACATCCGTGTCCGGTAAGAACCTGCGTCAGGCGGAAGGTGAGGACGCCGTGGCGTCTCTCCAGCCACTCCTCAAAGAGGGGACTTATCGCCACTATTGCACCTGCACGGGGTTGCGATAGTCGCTCTCTCCATGTCGCCATGAGATCCCGCCGGAAGTCCGTCCGCTGAGCGACAATTTGCCGTCCCCCCGGCGTAGCGCCTCCGCGCGCCACTCATGTAGGCTCGCGAGGACTATTGCCTCCAGATCCCATGGCGGCAATCCGGCAAGGAGGTTCGCCGCCTCGCGGGAGATCGTGCGGTAGCCCCGGACCAGCCTTACGGCTACCACCTTCTGGGGCACGTTCAAGTGGTGGGCGGCACGCCGCTTCAATGAACGTGCCCACACCGGGGCCCCGTAAAGGGCCATGGACCGCACGACTCCCGCGTAGAGCCTCCGGTTTGGGGGCCAAACGTCGGAAGTGCTCCACGAAGTTCCACCGGCTGTCGAGGACAAGTCCCAGGTACTTCAGCGTCGACTCGACGCCGATGGAAACCCCTCCTGCCATCACTGCGGATCCCGGAGGTGGCGCGTTCCGAGGCCCATGAAAGCACATGGCCTCGGACTTGTGCAATGCCACCTCGAGACCCAGTTGCCGGATCCTCTCAACGACTATCGCAACCCCGCGTGTCATTACTTCGGCCGCCGCCTCGTGCGACCCCCCCTGTGCGAGCACCAGCGTGTCGTCTGCATAGCAAACCACGCTGACGCCGCTAGGGAGGTCGGCGCGCAGCACCCAGTCGTACCCGATGTTCCACAAGGACGGCCCCAGAACCGATCCCTGCGGAACACCGCACGACATCTCTCGCCGGTTCCAGTCTCCGCTGCGACCGGGGTAGATGACGGCCCTATCCGTCAGGTAGTCCCCGACCACACGACGAAGGTAGGTCGGCACCCGGTGATACCGGTGTGCCTCCCTTATGCAGCTCCAGGGCATGGAGTTGAAGGCGTTGGCGATGTCGAGAGACACCGCCAAGACCACCCCACCCCTGGACACCGCATCCCTCGTCGTGAGGGCTCTCACGCGCATGATGGCGTCCACCGTAGAGCGCCCCTTGCGGAAACCAAACTGGTGGCCCGCAAGGTCCGGCCCCGTCTCCGCAAGGTGCTCGGCGAGGCGGTTTGCAATGACTCTTTCAAAGAGCTTGCCCACCTCGTCGAGCAGCACCACGGGCCGGTAGGCGGACGGAGAGTCCGCCGGGCGCCCCGGCTTCCGAATGAGGACTAGCTTCCCCGTCTTCCAACGAAGCGGGAACTGGCCTCTCTCCAAACATGCGCTAAAGAGCCCTTCTAGTCGGGGCCCGAGAGCCTCCGAGGCCAGGACCCAGGCTTTGCCAGGCAAGCCGTCGGGTCCCGGGGTGGTATTTTTGGCACCCAACCTTCGTACCGCCACTCTCAGGTCTACCCCAGTCACTTCAGGAGCGTCGTCGTCGTCGCTTTGGTGGTCCGCTTCCGGCACCGCAGCCGGCGGAGCCATAGGCGGGGGCGGGTGTTCCCCTCGCGAGGGGAACAGAGCGCTCACCACGTCCTCCACGAGCTGAGGCCGGAGACTCTGCGTCAGCGGGGGGGCCCAGGTGCGGAGTTTATCCCGCACCATCTTGTAAGGGCGCCCCCACGGATCTCTGTCAAGAGTCCCCAGCATCTCCTCGCGGGCCAGGTCCCTGGCCCGCAGGACAGCCTCGCGGAGGGCGTTCTTCGCCGCTCTGTAGCCCTCATAAAGCTCCGCCACAATGGCTTCCGCATTCGGTGGGCGAATGCGGAGCCTGCGGTGCCTGGCGTACAGGTGTCGCGCAGCCACGCACGCCTGCCGTAAAGACGTCAGCTCACGCGACCACCAGTACACCTGACGCCGGGCGCTTCCTGGCCGGACTCGGGGCATTGCCACGTCACAGATGTCGGACATGGCCTCCTGGAACCACCCTGCCTCATCGTTAACGTCGGCAGGCCTGTCCGGTGATGTCACCCAGGCCTGCACGATCGAGGCTTCCAGGAGGAGCTCCCGGTCCAGCTGCTTCAGCGCCCAACGCGGACCACTCGGGGCCTGTTGGACCGGCGCGCTTGAGGTCTGGGTGGAGAAGTCGAACCGGATGTACCGGTGGTCGGAATAGGTCTCTACCCCCTCCATGACGCGCCAGTCAACGACACGCGGTGACAGGGCGGGGCTGGCGAACGAAATGTCCACCACCGACTCGCCCCGCATCCTCACGCACGTACTAGCCTGACCTGAGGGCTTGATATGACACTATTATCACAAGTGAGGTCAATTGTTACAATGTCATTGTTTACATTACTCGAGACTGAGCTATCAGAATGCAATTGAGTGCTACCAACCAGCTGCTCAAACAACACATGGGTCTGTGCTGTCCGTAGTCCCCGGCTGGCATCCCCCATCCTGTCAATGGTGTCTTGAGCTTCGCTTAGCCTGTTTTTCAGTTCGGCATTGTGTTTGATAGTTATATCAAACTCATTTCTACACTGGTCGAAGCTGTCCACTATACGCTGTAGTTTATCTCTTTCTTCACAGGTAGTTATAAGCTGACTATGTAGTTCTACCATCTCACTCTTGAGCTTTGCATTAATTTGTAAAGTTTGAAGTACTTCCCTCTCATTGTCACTTTGTTCTCCCTGCAATTCCTCACACAAATCCTTATATTTCTTGAACTCAACTAGAGCTAATTGCAGTTTCGATTCCATCAGGCGTGTAGTAGTTCCCCTTGTCATTATTACTCTATCCATCCGATCTTAGTGATGAGTAGTGGCCAGCTGGTAGGCGGCGGTATAGCTGTGTGTGTACACGCTATCTAATCGATGCGATGACAAGTAATGTGCGCAGGGCTAGGTGCGTTGGCCTCCAAGCAGTGTAAAAGTTTCAATACAATATCATTTAGTTTAATGTCTTTCAAACTCCTATAATTGTTGGTTTATGTCAATATTGTGTGAACAATTGTCAGAAACATCCTCAAAAAGATGCGCGTGTCAGAGATTTGAACTCGGGACTTTCTGACTACGAACATGAATATTCGTACTAAACCACTGCGCCAGCTGGTCAGTTGAGTTAAGTGCCGAAATTATCTATATTTCACAGTCAATTTAGACAAAATTAAAGAATCGGGTATGTAGAATTTTTTGGAACAAATACGTTAACAATTTTTCCAGTCACTAAGTTAATCACTTTCTTATGAGTTTTGCACTGTTTATGTTTTGTGTACACGGTAATATTTTTGTCTTATACATTGCACTGTCGTAATATTTTAATGTAAGGATAGTTCAGCGGAGTTTTTATTATTTTGGACAAAGACTTTATTGGATTTTGAATTTGAATCTGCAATTTATTTTACGCTAATTTATGCACTTTTCTAAAGAGTTGCGTAGAGATAACACTGTCACTATATATTCG
The DNA here is from genome assembly GCA_963853795.1 of Xestia rhomboidea. Lineage (NCBI taxonomy): Eukaryota > Metazoa > Arthropoda > Insecta > Lepidoptera > Noctuidae > Xestia > Xestia rhomboidea. The sequence continues at coordinate 3,872,614 of OY970776.1, read as the reverse complement.
GACTATAACAATCATAGGGCACTATTTGTTTTGTAATAAACTGTTTGTTTACTATATTTAACGAATTAAAATACGCGGAGCTAATGTTCATCGTGGCACTGGCCGGCCGGCGAATCAAGGGTCGAATCACCAAAATGTATGTTTATACAAAAAATGCCAAACACCAAATGTATGTTTATACAAAAGCCCAACATTTCATAATGTGTTCACAGAATCGAGTATAAAAATCAAAATGCAAATCTACTTCATTCATCCATTCAAGCACTTCAATCACCAGACCTTGAACAACAATCTTCCTGTTACACGATAATCACCCATAACGACTCCAAAATAAAGGCTTAACTTTCGGAATTCGCGTATAATAAAACAAGAATCGATATGGAATCGTTACGAGTACTCGATTACCGCATCGCAGAGCTTAGCTTCGCGAATGTTCGCGGCCCATTAGCTTCGGAGCAAGATCGGGACGAGTCAAGCGTGAATCGCGCAACACAGCCTGTAAACAATTAATAATCGAGTTGTTGGTTATTTGATTATTCATTGTTGAAACAGGAAGGGTTTCTGACGCTTGCTGTTTGGAACTAAACAAATGTTTCTGTGGCTACTTGTTCACAGTAAAATTATGAGATAATTATGAAAGGTAAGGAAGGTCATTGCCACAACGGTCCTCAGCAACACTCATCCAGCTGATAATATTCTGGAAATAATGGAGGATAAAACCACAGCTTCGTCGAATAAAGCGACGCGCGACGCTGCTTGCAACAGCGTCGAAATATCGGGAAATAAGAATAATAAATACTTAATCACGAAAGATATCCCGTAAGTGACTGTATAAGTTTAGTTCATCATCATCATCATCAGCCTATTAATGTTCCCACTGCTGGGACACAGGCCTCCACTCTATGAGGGGGAATGGGCTATAATCCACCACGTGGGCCCAGTGCGGATTGGTAGATGTCACATGTCTTGGATTTTTTTGGTTCTAGGACATGCCGGTTTCCTCACGATGTTTTCCTTCACCGTTTTGAAAGCAGAGTTGATGAAATAAATTGCACAAAGTAATGCGCCTGCCTGGGTTCGAACACACGACTTACTGTTCGTAAGTCGGGGCCGCCACCACTGGGCCATCACTGCTCTCGTTAAGTTAGGTTTAGTAATAAACCGTGAATGCTTAAAACATAGCTTTGCTGATGGTTTTATAAGGCGCGTAAAATACCAGAAAAAACAATCCGATCAGAGTCACAAGAGCACATTAATCTGCCGATTCTAATAAATGTCAAATTGACACTAATTCTTATCACAAACATTCGATTTCATTAAAACCCGAAGAAATTGAGACTCATGCCTCCCTCAGCGCGTAGCGCCTCTTCCTTCTCTAGGTCAGCCAGTTTTTAGAAATTATAGTGTGTAAGCTAGTTAATAATGTATTTGAAAAATCAAAATGTCCAGCGGTCTAAAAATTTCCAATTCGCAGAATGTCCAATATTCATCATAACGTTGTCACCTCCCGTGTAAGGAAGAAGAAATGTGTAAGAAAAAATGAGTCATATAGACACATTTTTTCAAGCCAGCCTAGTACTTTTTGGGGTACATAGACCGATTCTTAAAATAATACGACCTTGAGCTCATGCCAGCCTGGTACTTTTTGGGAAAAAATGTGTCATAATATGCCTCACACAGGGTTGTGACAACGTTATGATGCATATTGGACATTTTGCGAATTGGACAATTTGCGAATTGGACATTCTGCGCCTAAAAGACTCATGTTGAAACTGCCTCTAGTGCCTTGGTCTGTGGGTTGCACGCATACCGGTGAACAGTGGGAAGTCCTGTGTTTAATTCCCAGGTCGAGCAAAATGATATTAAGCTTTTCAAAATGAGATTCACAGAAGCAGCCCGAAGCCAGTTTTAACAGTTAATGGCCTTAGGCTCGCCTTCGTGTGTGTAATAGTATCTACACCTCTGCCCAACCCTTCGCGGAAAAAGGCGTGATGTTATGATAAATGTTAAAAATCTCAAAGCCGCGTGGTAAAACTTGATTCTAAAACCTCAGACTCATGGAACAAAACGTCAACAGATTTAACATAAATCCTCTTTTCTTAAATCTGTCGTCGTTTTACCATCCCCCATCTCGGTCCAACGTATGCGGTTTGAAGGGGAGAGAAATAATGTCGACGTTGAATGTTCGACACTTACATACGGCTTTGAAATCGATCTGCCACACAATTGGCTGCTTCCGGAACGAATATATATGTGCATTGAATGGGATTTGAAAACTTTATGATTAACTAGGTTTTGTCCGGGGCTTCGCTCGCGTTATGGTTGTAAATTATCCCACGGGGTGTCCTTTTTTAGCGTATGACACTCGTAGGACTCAAGTCACCCAAAGGGCAATGGAGAGGGCTATGCTTGGAGTTTCCTTGAGTGATCGAAACAGAAATGAAGACATCCGCAAGAGAACCAAGGTTACCGACGTAGCCCGAAGAATTGCCAAACTTAAGTGGCAGTGGGCATGGCACATTACTCGCAGAACGGATGACCGATGGGGCCGAAAAAGTTCTGGAGTGGCGACCGCGAACCTGAAGACGTTGCGTTGGAAGGCGTCCCCCTAGGTGGACCGATGACCTGGTGAAGGCTGCGGGAATCCCCTGGATGCGAGTCGCACGGGACCGGTCAATGTGGCGACACTTGTATATGTCTAGCTGTGGACGTGACGATGATGACTTGTGGGATAATATAGCTTAACATTAGTAAAAGATTTTTTGGAATCGGATCAGATTAAACTTTGCAGTACAGATTAATATATACAGGGTTATTTGTAAAACACCGACAACCTCTCAGGACTATGTTACTAACATCATAATGAACAACTTTTGTTCTATGACTTTTAAAAATTCATCAAATTTTAGTCCATCAGATTTTCATACAAAAATAAAAATATTTATATTAAACGCTCTTAAGGCCCGTCTGCCGCCCTAAACCCGCTCCTCTCGCTATTGTACTATCGCTTTCTTTTGCTTCGCATAGAATTCGTTACATTTAGAGCGTTAAATTAAAAAAAAAAAAATTGTATGAAAATCTGATGGACTAAATTTTGATGCATTTTTAAAAGTCATAGAACAAAAGTTGTTCATTATGATGTTAGTAACATAGTCCTGAGAGGTTGTCGGTGTTTTACAAATAACCCTGTATAAATTCGGCATTACACCAGCTACATTGTAATGCATTCGTTGTTTATTATTGGGCAGTTTTTACTGTATTCGTTGAACTCATGTATTTTTTTTCGCGCTTATGGGTTTCAGCAAAAACTACTGGGCATCACGTCCAGTCAGTGATTGGCATTACTCGACTGCTCTTATTAAGAAGGAGGGAAAGAATGCTACATAATGCAGAACAATTACACCCCCATTTTCCCTCGTCCATGATACATGTCACCACCATGTCAGTACATGTCCATACCAGCGAAGGTATACTTTAAAATATGTATTATCTAGCATATGCCCGCGGTTTCACCTGCGCCGAATTCAGTAATTATCCCACGGGATCGGATAAAAGTATCCTTTGTGTTATTCCATGTAATATCTGTGTGCCAAATTTCACCCGAATTCGTTAAACCGTTTTTGCGTGAAAGAGGAACAAATATCCATACATCCTCACAAACTTTCACATTTAAAATAGAAGTAAGATTCCATTTACCTCAAAACTTGAACACGTAGAAATTGCCAGTAAGTTCAAGTACGTTAAACATTACAGAATGTTGGTGGTACATTTCTTTTTAAAGCCTACTAAACCGAAATATTTAAGATGCCTGCCGAAATATACTTATGGCTAATGGGCCAAAGAAATGTAGCCTAGACTTATGTAAGCTTTCATGCGTAATCATTTATCATATTCAAATAGGCAATTTTATTAATTTTCTTCTTTAGAGACTCTACTTAGGCAAATTGGAATATTTTAAGAGATTCTACTTTTTTAAGACATACAGAACATCACGCCTGTAATCCCCGTGGGTTAGGCAGAGGTCTGCCTAACCCACCAGTTATTTAAAGTCCCATGAAATAGGGGGCGAGCTTATTGCCATCAACCGGCCACAGGTCGGGACTCCGTGGCTGCTACTGAGAAATTCCTGATGGAAACACCCAATAACACTTTCCCTGACCTAGGAATCGAACCCAAGACTTCTTGCTCAACAGTCGCGCTAGCGACCACTAAACCAACAATACAGTTTTTAAGACACATTTTTTAAGATCAGTTTGAATGTAACTTACGGAATAATTGCAAACGCAAACCGCAACGGCAAAACCGCCCAATCATAATGAGAAGCCGCAGCGACACTACTAGTTTATATATAACTCTACAAAATTAGCAATGCGCCCATCTTCGGAAACAGTTTCATAGACTTAGGTAGATATTATAGTCGTGTCACTGCGGTTATAGAAATACGTATAGCGGTTTGTGATCACCGTCAGAATTCAACCTTTTATCTGCACATATTGTAGTATTAGTACTGTCACCATTTTTTAAACAAGCTATTAATTATTAGGTGTGTCGTCTCTTTTGCGTATATTCCCAGCCAATGCTTTTAATTGATACCCATATCATGGGGGTGCATAAAAAATAACTATTCTGCAATCTTAGGAAGTCCGCCATATCGGATTTAGAATAACGTCACTTAGCTATCCAATGCATTGTTATCCAAACTTACGTTTATACAAAATTTCGATTCAATCGGTTGGGTATAACTGTTTTAAACTTCAGTTGCAAGATTTGACCTAAACAAACATAAATAAATGTCTGTAAAAAACAACAATGACGTTTAAAAACAAAACAGAAGCGGTTTTAAATAACAGAATCTCCATTGGAATCCGATAAGTCCATTGCTGAAGGCAGGCATTATCTCTAATAGATATATTTATTGATGCTGAAATTCTAGCCAGATTGCTTTATTATTTATAAACTTCCGCCTTTAGTACCATTCCGGGGTTATTGTTTATTTAAAAGTAAAGTAGTTTATTGTTCAAGTAATCTGATTCAAATAGGACAGTTTTAAAAATAGTGACTTTATAAGTGGATATATAGAAGAAAAGATGTCGGATATTTATAGTTTTTTTTTAACATGAGTTAACTACATCTACATTATACAAGTCTTATAACTAAATGAGAAGGATGCTACCTTGTTAGTTTAAGACTTGACTAGACTTTTGCAATTTAGGTATGGCATACAAAAGTGTTGGCTTTAAACGGAGTAGGTACTTACCTAAAGATAATTAATTATTAATTTATTTATTACTAATAAAGTATTGACACTAAACAAATGCCCTCATTAATTGAAATGAGGATGATTACTAGGAAATGCCAATATATTTCTAAATTAATTATAAATCGTGAATGTGTTTACAGACACAAATGAAGCGTAATTAGGTTAGATCAGATTTCCTGGAACAATTTCATGTCAGCCAAGCCGAACCAACGTTTGATTCCGACTGGAATCCACAGCAAGCTGAAAGTAACTAAAGACTTGTATACTTGACAGTAACAAAAAGTTGTACTCGATAAATAATTTACATCGTAACAGTCAACATCCCATAAGAGACTACGTAATCCCTTCGAAAGTAGGTAGGCATTATTACTCATGCTAAATATTGTTTTCATTACTTATGCCATATTTCCATACTACCTACTATATCACAATACTCGATTCGCATTTACATAACCCCAGAATTTGGCTCAGTACCAGTTTCTATATAATCAGAATAAAGAGCTCCACCAGGCTGGATAACGTTGTAAAGGATGAGATTAAAATACGGGAGTTTTGAGCAAGAAGATTGTATGCCGACGGTATATTACCTGCGTACTTGCGTCTCCATCTAGAGGAGATTAGTAAGTTTTGCTGTAGGTACTTGCATGTAGATTATGCATGAGTATGAGGTATGTTTGATCGTGGCAAGTTCGCGAACGTGGTGGTGTAGTTTTTGAATGAGGTAAATGTTTGTGGTAAGACGGAAGTTTGAGAACTACTGAGTATCAAGCTTAGGTTACTGAACTTCGATCGTGCAGGCCTGAGTGACATCACCGGACAGGCCTGCCGACGTCAATGATGAGGCAGGGTGGTTCCAGGAGGCCATGTCCGACATATGTGACGTGGCAATGCCCCGAGTCCGGCCAGGAAGCGCCCGGCGTCAGGTGTACTGGTGGTCGCGAGAGCTGACGTCCCTACGGGAGGCGTGTGTGGCTGCGCGACACCTGTACGCCAGGCACCGCAGGCTCCGCATTCGCCCACCGAATGCGGCAGCCATTGAGGCGGAGCTTTATGAGGGCTACAGAGCGGCGAAGACCGCCCTCCGCGAGGCTGTCCTGCGGGCCAGGGATCTGGCCCGCGAGGAGATGCTGGGGACTCTCGACAGAGATCCGTGGGGGCGCCCTTACAAGATGGTGCGGGATAAACTCCGCACCTGGGCCCCCCCGCTGACGCAGAGTCTCCGGCCTCAGCTCGTGGAGGACGTGCCCGCCCCCGCCTATGGCTCCGCCGGCTGCGGTGCCGGAAGCGGACCACGAAAGTGACGACGACGACGCTCCGGAAGTGACCGGGGTAGAACTGAGAGTGGCGGTACGCAGGCTCAGTGCCAAAAATACCGCCCCGGGACCCGACGGCTTGCCTGGCAAAGCCTGGGTCCTGGCCTCGGAGGCTCTCGGTCCCCGACTGGAAGGGTTCTTAAGCGCATGCTTGGAGAGGGGCCAGTTCCCGCTTCGCTGGAAGACGGGGAAGCTGGTCCTCATCCGGAAGCCGGGGCGCCCGGCGGACTCTCCGTCCGCCTACCGGCCCGTGGTGTTGCTCGACGAGGTGGGCAAGCTCTTTGAAAGAGTCATTGCAAACCGCCTCGCCGAGCACCTTGCGGGGACGGGGCCGGACCTTGCGGAACACCAATATGGTTTCCGCAAGGGGCGCTCTACGGTGGACGCCATCATGCGCGTGAGAGCCCTCACGACGAGGGATGCGGTGTCCAGGGGTGGGGTGGTCTTGGCGGTGTCGCTCGACATCGCCAACGCCTTCAACTCCATGCCCTGGAGCTGCATAAGGGAGGCACTCCGGTATCACCGGGTGCCGACCTACCTTCGTCGTGTGGTCGGGGACTACCTGACGGATAGGGCCGTCATCTACCCCGGTCCACAGGGATCGGTTCTGGGGCCGTCCTTGTGGAACATCGGGTACGACTGGGTGCTGCGCGCCGACCTCCCTAGCGGTGTCAGCGTAGTTTGCTACGCTGACGACACACTGGTGCTGGCACAGGGGAGGTCGCACGAGGCGGCGGCCGACACTATGACACGCGGGGTTGCGATAGTCGTGGAGAGAATCCGGCAATTGGGTCTCGAGGTGGCATTGCACAAGTCCGAGGCCATGTGCTTTCATGGGCCTCGGAATGCGCCACCTCCGGGATCTTCCGTGACGGCGGGAGGGGTTTTCATCGGCGTCGAGTCGACGCTGAAGTACCTGGGACTTGTCCTCGACAGCCGGTGGAACTTCGTGGAGCATTTCCGACGTTTGGCCCCCAAACTGGAGCGGACAGGGGCTGCCTTCAGGCGGCTCCTGCCCAACCTGAGGGGGCCGAACGCCTCCTGCCGGAGGCTCTACGCGGGAGTCGTGCGGTCCATGGCCCTTTACGGGGCCCCGGTGTGGGCACGTTCATTGAGGCGGCGTGCCGCCCACCACTTGAACGTGCCCCAGAAGGTGGTAGCCGTAAGGCTGGTCCGGGGGTACCGCACGATCTCCCGCGAGGCGGCGAACCTCCTTGCTGGATTGCCGCCATGGGATCTGGAGGCAATAGTCCTCGCGCGCCTACATGAGTGGCGCGCGGAGGCGCTACGCCGGGGGGAAACTCCGCTGCCGCGGCAAATTGTCGCTCAGCGGACGGACTTCCGGCGGGATCTCATGGCGACATGGAGAGAGCGACTATCGCAACCCCGTGCAGGGCACGCCACAATAGTGGTGATAAGTCCCCTCTTTGAGGAGTGGCTGGAGAGACGCCACGGCGTCCTCACCTTCCGCCTGACGCAGGTTCTTACCGGACACGGATGTTTCGGTAAGTTCCTGCACCGAATCGGGCGGGAGGAAACGCCCGGGTGCTATCACTGTGAGGATAGGCCGGAGGACACGGTGGAGCACACTGTGGAGGTGTGCCCCGCTTGGGTGGAGCACCGCCGTGTCCTCGAGGTGGCGATCGGCGGCGGCGACCTCTCGCTCCCGGCCCTGGTTCGTGCCATGGTCCGGAGCGAGACGGAATGGGACGCCGTCACCTCCTTCTGCGAAGCAGTCATGCTAGCGAAGGAGGTGGCGGAACGTGAGAGGGAGATATCCTCACGTCCCGGCCGCCGCGGGAGACGCCCCGGGCGTCGGGGGCCACGTGGTGGCTTCCGGCCACCGTAGGCGCGGGCCTGTGGACGGGGAGCTATGGGCTAGCTCGCCGTCCGTACGTCTCATGACGACAGGCCGTGTCGACGGCGCGTTCGTGTTCCACGCGCGCCTCAAAGAGAGTCAGCAATAGGGAAGGGGTCCGCAAGGACCGAAGCCTGCCGGGGCTGCGGGACTATTCGAAAGAGATACCGTGGCCCCGGAACACAAAGGGTGAGGAAGGAACATGGATGGGTTTTAGTCAGTAAAAGTCTGACACTCCCTCCTGCTCAGCCCAGAGCGGGAGAAGTCATTTGATGATTTCCCATCCAAAAAAAAAAAAAAGTTTACTGAACTTGGCAACCTAAACTAACATGACAGTCGAATTATCATGATTACTTAGTCAATATGTAACTTACATGTCACATCGTTTTAAAGATATTTATTTCTCATAAGAACTAATAAATAGCAGTTCACTCATAATGAGATACAGAGTTACTTCTTAATAATAATATACTATTTGCCTCTGGGGCGTTTATGACGTTATAGAGTACATACATGACTTACATAAACCTTTTTGTAAGTCATGTGACCATGATCATGTGTGATGTTGTAACCATAGAATCTTAGCCAATTCTACGAAACTAGTTCGTAAGTTTAATTTCTCAAAATGAATAAAATGATGTGACAAAAGCTATGAATAAAGTAAATAAGTCGACAATAAAACGCCTCATTACTCCCACACAATTCCTTCCTACGAAAGAATGCAGACGTCCACAGTGAATCGTGCGGAATCCGCGCGGTGGCGTCACCACTAATACGAGTACCTGCGAGTGCGACCGCTATATATTAATATGGTTTCGGTATAAATTGACAGCGTTCGATGGCACACCTCACTTACCAGGAATGTCGGCTGTGTACAAACAATGGGATATCATGGATCTGCGTGTGTTGGAAAATAAATGACGTCATATCATTACTAGATTCTTTATATGGCAAAGATCAAATTTATTATTTCTGTCTGTTACGTCAAAGATAGTAATGGTGGCTTATTAGTAAGGGCCCCGATTTACAGGTCATCGGTTTACGGGTGGGTTTGGACCCAGCTCATACACTTCATTTTATGTGAATTGTTTCATCAATCGGTTCAAAACGGTGAAGGAAAACATCGTGAGTCCCACTCACACATACACAACTCCCACTCACACAGAGAAGGCTTTTGTCACTGCATCGGAAACGTTAAAGGCAAAAACATGAAAACAACGGAATCTTGTAATGTATTGCACCGCAATTAATCTTAAAATAAAACCATTACTTCAATCAAAAAACCACTTATCCAAGTTCCTTCGCATTTCACTTTTGAAATTCTTCAAGAACTCACCCATAGGGTAGGAGCACCCATTATCTACCGTCCACGTCAATATATTGACGCAATAAATTGACGTCACACTGACAGTAGCCTCATTGTGTGCACTGACTTCACAAGATTTATGGCAGTACTTCGCGGGTACTTCGAAATATTCTTTCTTTTCTTTGAAGAATGAAAAATGGATCTTGAGAATAGTTTGAGAAGTCATTAATTATTTATTAGATATTGTTGATGGGTTGATGAGATATTGAGATTCTTATATAAATCTTGCCTTGTCCCCATGGAGGTAAGGAGAAAACGACACCGACACCTGCTAAGCCCCTTAGATACTCCCTTCACTTAGATATTGAGACGTTGATGGAGAATGCACAGTTTTTAAATATATCCATCGCCCGATTTGAAAGATACAGCCTACATTACACAAATAGACTTGGATTACTAGTATAGTTGGTTGCAGTTGAAAACCAGGGTCTGTTATTACCTATTTATTACTTATGCTGCCATGCTGTTTGGTTAATTTCTAGCAATACTTTCTAAAATGAAAAATAAATAATTATTTCTTTCATTGCAATTAAGTACCGTCGATTGAGAATGATAATAAAACGAGTTTGGTTTGTTTGCTAAAATCTTGAACAATTGAGACTTTCCTAATTTATAGAGAAAATACCCATTTCTCAGCGAATTCTTCATCCCATCTTATATCATTCCTGCTTCATTGGAGAATACTCAGATAAGGAAACTCGGTCATACGTGGTCTTACTATCTTATGCCATATGCTTGACAGTTGCACAGAATAGATAGACGCAGAAGGCAAAGTCCATACAACTGGTGAAAACAGACGCACACACGCTCAAGAGACACGCGTCTCGCGACTGTGCCTATGCGGAGAAAACAAATGAACGATTTTCACGCAAAAAAAAAAAGAAATTCGCTCTAGTGCTGGTTTCGCGTCGCAAGTAGCGTCTCCGGTAACCGTTAATTAAGCCTAAGCGTGCTTGCTATTTTCCTCGTTGAGTGAAGTCGACCTTCTGTCTGTGTATATAATATTCAGTGAAGGTTGGTTGGTCATAAATAAATCTCATACACCCAACATTGCGGTTGCAGTATGAGATTTATTGCAAAAGTGCGTTATTTTGTGTACAATATGAATTTATTTGTAAGTAGGTAGTTCTGTTGCCAAGCTGCCTGTCTGAAGTAAGCGAGATCTCACATGCAGTATAAGATGAAAAGAAGCTCTGTCTTCAATCCACTATAGTTCTGTTTTTGTTGTAAACAACTTTGAAAGGACTCATCTTTATAAATGGTGTCATCTTTATAAATGTTTCTGTAACATACCCGTAGAAGTAGTTACAGAAACAATTGCAGTTCGTTGTTAATATAGACAGCAAGACTAGAATAGGATGGCTCCTATTGAAACAGTCCCTAAGTTGCCTTTCACGACACCTAATGGCAGAAAAGTAACTTCTTTTGTTTCCCCGGGTACACGGAAATTAAATTAACGGTAAATTGACAACCCAACTGACTCTTATAGAAACTGGTGCCATAATGTATTCCTGTACCTACTAAAATATTCAATAGAACTATAGTTAACATTACGAACAAAGTATTTTTTCTAAGGAATAAAATTGACATTATAAAGATTTTCAAAGAGAAAGATAAGAATTAAAAATTGTATCAATCTTTCAGCTCATCGCCAAAATCAATTCTAAAATCGCCATCTTATTTTTTACATATACGCTTTCACAAAAACAAATGATAATCAACAGCGCGCAAATATAATTCAAGTGCCAAAAGATCCTTGTGTCCTGTATCAAACAATAATAAAACCAGCCATAAATCAACTAATTACAACACCTCATAAGTCACTTCACTTAAGAAAAAAACCGACATAAGAAGCCAACCTTAAAGGTTTGTTTACGTGGACGTAAGGCCGCGGCTACAAGAGATACTCTAGACACGACTCAAGCCCTGTCAGGTACCTTAACACTAATGAACCTGGAACCACGGAGAACGCTTCATAAGAGTGGCTGCCTTGCTTATGTGACGATTTTGTGGGCTAAGGATGTTGTTTTTTACTTCAGTGTGTACTCTGCTTTTTATTAGGACCAGCTTAGAAGAGTGTGTTCTGTGTTTTATGACTGAAGTAGAAATGTAAGAAAATTTTAGACTGCCCTGAAATAAATTGTGAAATGGATGAAGGACGATGACGACGACTTCTGAGGGAATAACTTCTATCTAATTCGAATCTAATTAACCTAATGAAAGGCGGGATTCTTGCTATCTCAGAAAACTTTACCCGCGATAGCAAATGAAGGCCAGGAGTGAAGCACGCTTGCCAAGAAGGAACCGATGCACTAGAACTTTGAAGAAATCCAGATTATTATAATCTGATAAATGATCGGGGAACAGAGAAGCCGACAGTGAAGTCCATAGACTAATGGTTCGCACAATAAATGTGGCAGCATAGCGCTTTGTTGGGAGCCGTGAAACTTCAACCATATAACGGTGACGCTTCGCTGTATCTCTGCTCGTCCGATGATAGAATGAAGATGGGGGAATTAGATTGTGTAATTCCAAAGCACTCTCCGAAAAGTAACCGATAAAAACCAATAGGCTGGCAACTTTGCGGCGATGTTTATGACTTTGGTGCTTGACTTTGACAAGGAAGTCGTTGTCAATGACCCTCTTGGCACGTCGGTCAACAGCTTCTAACGCTTGCAGCTAGTACTTGGCTGATTGGGATTTGGGATGGCCCGAAGGTGCGAACAGTACTCCTTACGATCGAACTTACATAATGTATATATTTATCTTATCAAATAACTAAAATATCAATACCAAAACACTTACAATCACTCCAAACATCAAAATACAGAAAACTCCAGTACCTGAAAAAAAGAACGAACATTTTAATAAAACATTCATAAATACTTTTACAGCGAAAGACTTCTCGACTGAAGTGGTTGGTATCATCAATCTTATTTGAGTTTAGACAGACAAAGACCCTGATTAATTGTCTACACAATTAATCGGTAAAGATGTACTGATACCGGCTTTTGTCACTGTGTCGTCGCCAGATATGATTCCGATAAACTGTTGTGTTGAGCCTTTGAAGTACCAGGGGAGCATATTCGTGGAAGGGTCACAAATATATTGTGATTTTATGATGATGAATGTCTCCGTATATTTGCTTGGTTCCTCGATTCGTTTAAAGACTTCTTATATAAAATATGGAAAAACGGGTATTTATCGCGATATTTTTTTTTTCTAAAGACTTTTTATCAAAATGATACCAGTGAAAGCTCGTTTGAGGTACCAAGAAATCATAGTCATTGTGGAGGTGTTAATTATGAGACATCTATCATACCAGCAACCACAACAGACAATAGTTTTTTCAATACACTTCCTCGAAAACTGGTTCATAACGCACTATGATTAGGTTCAACATGCAATGTATTTCACACGCGTGCGATTTTTTTCATTTTCCAACACGTGTGCGGGCATGAAAATTGCCACAGATAACTATACCTATACTGCCTATACTTAGTTCAAATTGATTCATTGCATTAAGTCGGAGGTGAATGTTTTTTTTTAATTTTGGCAAAGCAATAATGCGTCTTTACCGCCTAAATATTTTTTAAATATTCAAATTGTGTTTATAAATAGAATATCATAGATAAACATGATTATTTAAAACTAATATTTACTTTTATAAATAAATTAACATTTATTTGTGTTCTAAATTCAAAAATATAAAAAAATAAACTATTTTTTAAATTAGGCTGTTTAGCGGCTTCATACCTTTGCTTCTCCATCAACTTGGCGAAAGCAAAGCGCGGAAAAAAAGAAAATTAAAATCATAGTTTCTTATTAATTTAGGACAAAAATATTTTTCGTTATTTTATTTCTTCAGTACGTGTATCAAACGACGTTTTTCAATACACTTGTATTGAAAAACGTCGTTTGATACACGTGGACATTTGTTATTGCAGTTCTCAGCTCAAAAACCCCCTCGCCTACGGCTCGGGAGTTAATTCCGCCTCGAAGGCAATAACAAACTTTCTCCACTTGTATCAAAATGTACTATTCCCTCATGAAGATCTCACTCAAAAGATCATGAAATCAATATTGTACTTGCACTGAAATTGTCACTTGCTTCGGTGAAGGAAAAACATCGTGAGGAAACTAGCATGCCTGAGAGATATTTCTCGACGGCATGTTAAGCCAAGTCAGAGGCCCATGGGCGGCTTAAAAACTCTGACACCAGGTTAGGCACTAACCACACGATAAAGAAAGACTGGAATTGACATTCGTTTGACAGGTCTATTTCGTTCTTTTTCCTTTGATCGATTTCCGTATATTGTTACGTTTTGCCTTATTGATACAATCAAGGAAACGCGCATAATTGTTTTAATAGGCATGTATTTTTTTGTAATTTGCCTAATTAATTTTCGAGACGTCTAAAGGTGCGGTCAAATCGGTATAATACGGACATATTGCAGACCACCGACTGATACTACAGTGGGTACATTACCTGTCCGGGTCCGGTATCCGGATTTGTGTCCACAATTCTTCCGTACCAGGTTAGACGATCGTAAGTACGAGTATTGAAGTACCCGAATGAAGCCGCGATCTACCATCCACTTCTATAAAAAAACCCTAGACACAAAAAAACATAGCACAAAACTTATTAACCTGCTCGCTCACTATCTCTGGGGACTATCCCATACATGACGTCAGTATATCTATATAATAATATACCTTCATATTATAATGGAATACATATGAAACCCAACACGTACTGAATTTGATATGGGTCGCTACTTCTGATTATTTCGTATCCTGTTTCCCTAATTATTTGTGAAAGAATTAGCTCATTCGGGTGTCCGGTTCCTGTCATAGGTAAGAATAAGTAAGAGGCTTATTTACGATTCTGAGATATAATTGGCTTGGCAAAGTTTGGAGACAATAATGTAATATGATCATTATAAAAATAAAACGCCACCAGGATAGATAATTGTACATTTTGATACAAGTGGAGAAAGTTTGTTATTGCACCCGAGGCGGAATTAATTTGTTTTTGAGCCTAGAACTGCAATAACAAATGTTCACGTGTATCAAACGACGTTTTTCAATACACTTTTGAAGAAATTAAATAAAAGAACGAAAAATATTTTTGTCATGAATTATTAGGAAACTATGATTTTCTTTTCTTTTTTTCCGCGCTTAGCTTTCGCCAGGTTGAAGGAGAAGCAATGGTATGAATCCGTTAAACAGCCTAACAATTATTTTTTTTTAATTTTTAATTTAGAGCACAAATAAATGTTAATTTGTTTATAAAAGTAAATATTCATGTTTATCTATGATATTCTATTTATAAACACAATTTGAATATTCAAAAAATATTTACGCCGTAAAGACGCATTATTACTTTGCCGAAATAAAAAGAACACTTACCTCCGACTATAGGCATTGAACTAATTTGGACTAAGTATAGGTATAGTTATCTGTGACAATTTTCATTCCCGCACACGTGTTGGAAAATGTTAAAAATCGCACGCGTGTGAAATACATTTCATGTTGAACCTAATCATAGTGCGTTAAGAACCAGTTTTCGAGGAAGTGTATTGAAAATTATATTGCCAAAATATGAAGACGGTAAACGCAATACCTACACCTATAGGCATGTAGCAATTAGGTTGTTCGCGTGGCTATCACTGACAATTTGCCAAAATAATAGTGATCTTTTATTCACAACAATAAGGATGTTTATGGACTGCAAATGTGCCCCGCACCCCACAAGTTTAAAAGAGTAACACCGTGTGGACGGCTACTTAGAAACAAATGAAAACTTATGGTTTCAAGTTCCACTGTTCCATTATTAAAACGATTAAAACCATCAAGTTAAACACAGCCATTTTTTTTTCCTCCACATTTAAAAAGTTTCCTCAACATGACACTTTCAGAGCAAAGAGTAAAAAGTCAATATCAGACGCTCAGTTTAAAATCAGTTTCGTGCTGGGAGGCGAATATTTTCGATACCAATATCTTCAATATTTATTCCAACGGTTGGATTGAGTTGGTTTCAATTTTCTTTGCTCAAGTAGCTGGAATATATTCTTGGTGATTGAAACCTGTCTGTCTTTAGGGTCGGTTATAGATACGAAAATTATTTGATGAGCTTTGAACACTTAGTTGCTACGTAAGTGGCTTTCCTGGTGGTATCAGGTGTTCTGAAAATTTCAGGGAGTAAAAACGGTTATAAAATACCGGTATTTTACCGTTTTTTTGGGTTCACAAGTTGGTTCGTACAAGGTTCCAATTTAGCCAAAAAAAGCAAACCTGAAATTGGAACCTTTAAGAACCTTTATTTTACCGGTTCTTCCAAAATACTGGTATAATACCGGTATTTAGGGGTTCCGGTACCAATACCAGAACCTTTATTTTGACAAAAAATTAGACGCGGACACATAAATGGCGGCAAAATAGCAAAACAACCTGCTTTGTTTGGCTGTCGAAGCACGAATTTCAGTAAATTTCAGTTATTCAATCCCTGCTCCGAACACATATCCCTTCTTCCGTAAGTATCCTTTAAATCGGGTGACAAGGAACCGGTATAATATCATCCGATTTAAAGGTTCTAGGAACCGGTATTTAAAACCGGTACATCGGAACCCAAACTGGACCCGATCCCGGAACCGGAACCGAACTGAAAAAGAGGAACCTTTATAAGAGACCTAAATGAAGAACCAGAACCGAAATTGGTACCGGTTTTCAATCCCTGGAAAAAGTTTATCAAATCTTTTTTTTATTATTATATTTTTCACTTCTCATGCTCTATAAGTACGCCAATATAGCCCTACGAAGCGGGACTAAAGTCACCACTTTAGTCCCTAGGGAGTAAAAAGTAATTCGTTTTTTAATTTCCTTTATGTGACATAGACAAACTCAAACAGCCAGTTAATATACTACTACTAGCTGACCCACGCAACTTCGTCTGCGTCACATTAGAGAGATAAAGCTCACAAAACAAATATTTTTTCCCCGTTTTTGCAATCTACCTACCTACTACCTACCTGCTACCTACCTACTACCTACCTGCTACCTACCTGCTACCTACCTGCTACCTACCTGCTACCTACCTGCTACCTACCTGCTACCTACCTGCTACCTACCTGCCACCAACCTGCTACCTACCTGCTACCTACCTGCTACCTACCTGCTACCTACCTGCTACCTACCTGCTACCTACCTGCTACCTACCTGCTACCTACCTGCTACCTACCTGCTACCTATCTGCTACCTACCTGCTACCTACCTGCTACTGAAATATACTTGACCTCATTCGATCTTACTTAACGGACAGGAAGCAATTTGTAGAAATCACACAAATATCCTCAAATACTAGTTACGAGAAAAAATATCGCTCCGAAAGTGAGAAAATTAAATACGGCGTTCCTCAAGGTAGCGTGCTGGGACCTCCCCTTTTCTTACTCTACATAAATGACCTTCCGAGGCAAATAAAGCACCCCATGGTACTATTCGCCGTTGATAGCACCGTAATTATTAAATGTGATGATCCCAATACTTACGAAAATGAAATAAATATGACATTGAATAGAATTATAACATGGTTTGACAACAATAATCTAATTATAAACTTGGAAAAGACTAAAATTATGCATTTTTATCAGAGAATACCAAATACAATCCATGACATTAGCTATTTAGGGACAAAAATAGAATCAACTACTGCTACGAAATTTCTTGGAATTAATATAGACAACAATTTGACTTGGAGACCCCATACAGACGAAATATGTAAAAAACTTAATAAATTTACCTATGCTCTCTATAAACTATCAAAAATAGTGAGCTTAGAATCCGTACTAACAGCCTATCATGGCTATGTTGCATCAACACTCAGATATGGCGTAATATACTGGGGCAATTCAGTTGATAGAGAACGGTTATTTAGAGCCCAAAAAAGATGTGTCAGAGCTATGTGTGGCCTTAAAAGCACAGATAGTTGTCAACCGCTCTTTATACGTCTAAAAATACTGACCTTACCATCGCTGTACATATACGAAACAAATGTGTTCGTCAAATCTAACATTTCACTATATAAAATAGCTACTAAAAGTTACTACAGAAAGTTACGAGATAGAAATAAGTTGGAACTTGAAGTGACTTTATGGCAAAACTGCACTAATGAATAAAAGTACGTTCTGTATAGCCAAAAAAATATTTAACAAACTACCTGAAAAAATAAAATCGTTAAATCTGGACAATTTCAAAACACAATTATTAAGAATATTGATAAATAAATGCTATTACTCATTACAGGAATATTTGGACGATAATTCTATAATTTCTGCTTCAGACAATTGTACATCACCTCACCTATTTTGACGATTTAGAATCTTATTTGACATTAGCATCAATATTAATACATGTAACCCAATCTATTTGACTTTTTTATTGAAATCGAAATTCTCTATTTACACTGACTACATAATCTATTTGACATTTTTATTGAAATTGATTATATTCTCTATTAATATTGATATTCATGTACCTATCTATTAATTGATTTTATTTGCAATGAGAAAGTCTACATAATTTGATATAATTCTACTACTTTATGATAATTATTTCAAAAGTTAAATTGTTGTTAAAAGTAGAGACAATGTTAATTAAATAAATTTGTACGCCTCTGGGCAAAACATAGAGGATCTATGATCTACGATCTATCTGTAACACCGCCATTGTAATTTGACCTATGTTTACAAATAAAGCATTCTGATTCTGATTCTACCTGCTACCTACCTGCTACCTACCTGCTACCTACCTGCTACCTACCTGCTACCTACCTGCTACCTACCTACTACCTACCCACTACGTACCTACTAAAAAAAAAAAAAAACAAAAAAAAATATATATAAACCTCACGGAGCTCGAGACCTTTCCAACGAATGCAAAACCGTGGAAATCGGCTCGTGCGTTCTGGAGTTATAGCGTCAGGAAGGAAAACCCGACTTATTTTTATATAGTAGATTATCTGTGGAGTGTGGACCATCTTCATTGCGAAAATGTTGAGAGTTTTA
Source organism: Xestia rhomboidea (assembly GCA_963853795.1). Classification (NCBI taxonomy): domain Eukaryota; kingdom Metazoa; phylum Arthropoda; class Insecta; order Lepidoptera; family Noctuidae; genus Xestia; species Xestia rhomboidea. The sequence continues at coordinate 3,853,755 of OY970776.1, read as the reverse complement.
GTTCCATGGTATTTCCGCAAGGAAGGTGGCGCCATGCGTTTTAAATTCTTAATCTGTGACTGGTTTAGAAGAAAAAAAACTGACCGCGAAAATTTCTGAATTTTTGTCGAGTGTAAATTTGTTCGGTTTTACGTATATAAATTTATTAAGAATGTCCAGTGACAGTGAAGAGTTTGACGTCGAGCAAAGAGCAAAAGACATAATAGATAATCTTTTGCCGCCAAAAACGCGGAAGATTTACCTAAAAACTTACGAAAGTTCTATGGACTGGAGGAATAATTAATGTTTTTGTCCTAAATTGACTATTTTTCTCGCATTCAAAGGAAAAGTACAGTTTGCACCTCGAGACTAAACGCCAACTTAATATACCCTCGGTTTCATTGACTCCCTCGCAAGCTCGGGAGTCAAACCACCTCTGGTATATTATGGCTTCGTTTAGTCCTTCGTTATAAAATATACTATTATCGTTGAACTAAGACAAAATATGGGGCGTTTTTAAAAGACTGACTATTTATTTATTCACCCCCTATCAAAATACACCTTAATTCCCAAAAATAAAACGTTATTTACTAAACAATGAACATAATAATATTTGTGTACCTTCCTACTGGAAAGGATTTACTTAAAAAGTCAGTGACCTCTTTTCCATGGCCTGAACTATTTCACCGTCTCATTAGCAGCAGATGTCTCAGTTTCCCGCGAATCTTTATTTATCTAAGGCTACTCTCAATGAAGGGTATTCATTAATCATTTATATATGAAAATCCCAACTGTGTATAAAATAAAGATTCTTTTTACTCCTACAAGATTTGATTAGATCTAGGTCTAGATATAGGCTCTTTGAAAGATGGACCAACACAATTTTCTTTGGGAAAATCCTAGTTTTCTCTGACAGATAAACAACGCGCATACCAAATTACAAGATTACCTTGATGGCGCTGTGTGTTAATGTCCAGCAATATTTATTTATTTGTTCAGATCCCCAAGGAGATGATTAGCGGGAATCGATGATATTAAACGGTGTTCCGTGACGAAAATTTCTAGAACAATATTATCGATAAAGTAATCAGCGGCCATTATGATTTATTACCACGATTTTTCCTTTTTTGTCTGAGACTTGTCCTGGGCTTAGAGCAATGAGTTTGCTGAGAAATCTAGGACGTCTAAGAAATTACCCTGATTGTGAGTAGCATACCTAAACGATAACAATTCCGTCCAAAAGAAAAAAAAAACTTTCAAAATAATTCGAATAATATAAAGACGTAAGCTGAGCTGTTATTCACCTCCCCATTAACACTTTATTAAACATGCCACAAACGGGGCTGTTTGTGTCTAAGTAAAATGTTTGAGAACACAATCGCAATATTGTGATTAAACTGACAAACTCGTTAAAATTCAGGTAAATCTCATTAGCTTAAATAAATACTGAAGTGTATCGAAGACTATTTGTGTTCAGCTGTAGAATAGAGTTACGAACTTCATGTGTTTTTAAATGTAGACAATTTTGAACCTCTAGTTTTAACAACTGGCAATATTTGTTACTATCTCTTTGATGATTTCCAATTAATACCACGAAATTACGCAGACGTAGACGTTGCACCGAATGCCAAATATTTACAGAAACATCTAAAAATTACAGTTGGATGGAAGTCGTCATTAAGAGGAGTGCGGTTTTCTGGCGTATTCAAATAAATATCTTTGTAGAAATTTTAATTATCATGTGCGAGCTGTAGTCTCCCAAAAGTGAGTTACTAAGAAGAGCACTTCTCAGTAACTCACTTTTGGGAGACTATCTATAGTACGGTGAAGGTCCAATGATTTATCATTCTCAATTTTTTATGATACTTGTGTTAAGTATGCTCACAGTTCTAACAGGTTTAACTTATTGTGACGTACAGACGTCAGCTGCACTTCAAGCTACTACAATCTGTCAATTTTTAATAGATTTTCAACTTTATCGCTACAGCATTAGGTTCAAGGTTGATTGAGAAAATTTGACAGTTTCGGGTAGCGTGATGTACAGGCGTCTGTACTTAAACGTTGTAGTTAGGGGCTAAGGGCGCGGAACACCCTCGGGCGGCAATTAGGCTGCTATTCTGCGCGGCTTATCTTAATTAAGCAGTCACTGGCTACAATCACGGCCAGCTCACACTTTTGTTAAGCTTTCATGAAAATTATGAGATGATATTACATTGACAGTCGGTTTTTATTAGGATGATGATTAAAGACTGCACCGTGGGTCGAGTGGCAGCAAGCGCTACTGAGCCCTGGTTCTGGGTTTTATTCCCGTATTCTTTTATTATTATTATTTAAAGTGTTAATGGGTTGTCCATCAGGATTTTAGTATGCAGCAACCCCGGAGTGCCCGGTTGATGGCAATAGGCTTGCCCTCATTACATGAGACTTAACAGAACTGGTGAAATGTGGGTGTACTATTAGGCACACCTCTGCTTTACCATTCAGGGATTACATGATGATGGGATTAATGATGTTAAAAGGTAACGACGATTAGAGTTACAGGATCAATAACTTGATGAGTGAATTTTTAACTTAGCTTGTGACAAATTAAACTGAATACCTTAGTTTCATCATAGCAAAATATGTTGCATCTGCAACTGATATTTTACTGGGAACGACTGCCTATCTGACCTCCAAAATCAAGCTAAAAGACACTATAAGTTATTTTTATTACATTAAGGCTTTTATAAATGAGCTCTTTGAGTATGTTACCCTACGGATTTTAACACTAAAAGACTCCCATCATCTTCCTGGCTTTTTCCCAACAACTATAGAGGGGGCGCTTGCAGTCTTACCAAATTTACAAAAAGCGAAGTGCCTTTCTGGTTAGATAGGCAGACTGCCTACAACCCAGTTACTGAGTGACACAATACCCTGTGGCAACAGACTACATAGCTACACCAAGAGACACTCGAACCTTTTATTCTTGTTGTGTGGACACATCCTTACATAATAACAAAGGATTTATTTCAGGGGTAGATCGTCTCTTGAGCGATTTGTGAGCTCTCAATCATAAAAAATCGGCATTTCTCCGATGAAGTAAATCTAGGTTATCTGTTGTTTTATATGGGCTCTATCTAAAAAATACTATGCTGATATCCTTAGTCAGATCGAACCATTTTTATGTTCTCGAAAGGCTATAAAATATTAAAGATTCTATATTTATGTACTATCGAGGACACTTCCGCCTGATCACCACTAAGCTAATTTTTGCTTGCACTTAAAATATAGAAACGCTCTCTATCCCCGCCCCGTTGACTTTATATATAAATAATTAATGAAAAAATACCGATCGGCGACACATGCCAAACGAGAGTTATTGTTATTTAGCGCGCCAAAGTTGACGCTTTGCTAATAGGCCTAAAGTTTAAGGTGGAGTGGCTCGGCGCCTCCGCATGATTTAAGCGAAAAAATTTTTAACTGATCAGGCGGAAAAGACCACGACTGTACTTCGGTTATTGATCTATTCAAAATATATTCTCGCTTCTAAAATTAAGGTACTTTACAACAAATCAAAACGACCGTTTAAACTTTTCAATACCCACATGCAGGAAGTTGGCTTTCCAGTAAGTTAAACAACTTTTGGATTTGTCAGTACATCTGTCCAGTCTGCCTCGTTGGTCTAGTGGACGCACTAGCGACTGTTGCGCATGAGGGCCTGGGTTCGTCCCTAGGTGGGTCGGGCAAATTGTTAATGGGTTTTTCCATCAAGAATTTCTCAGTAGCAGCCATGGAGTCTGAATTTGTGTCTGGTGATGGCAATAGGCTGGCCCCCTATTACATAGAACTTAAACATAACTGGCGAAATGTGGGTGTATTTAGGTACACCTCTGCCTAACCCTTCAGGATTTACAGGCGTGATGTTATGTTAGGTTATGTGTTCGTCATCATTCATTAGTTCATGTCCATGCAGCAATGGCGCAATATCAACTACGACAATTTTATTTTTGTTCTTAACTGAAAATGCTATTCCGTAGACCTAAATCCTATAAAACCAAATCACATCTTCAATAAAACGGCGTCAATTTCCGGCACCTACAATAACATCCGAGATATGAACGAGATATAATATTCTACTTTTATTCCCCTTCCTCTAGGCTCGAGAGTAGGGTCCTGATGTTTATTTCCTGAGGCTGTCAGCACCAGCGCACAGTGGTCCGGATGGCCTATTATTAGGCACAATGATGATGGTACATTGAAGTCTAGATTATATTGCCACATAGACTTAAATGTGTGGAATTAGAATTTAATTGTTGGCAGGTACATGTATTCTTATTCTTATTTTAATTCTTACTATATTCAAAAAGCATCGACAAGTGTCAAGTCCAGGGCGCACTCTAATCTAAAAACTGTGGTACCCAGTTTCATTAAAATACTAGCTTGTCAGGAACAACCATTTTTTTCGGGTCATACACTTGGTACAAGTGGACAATGTGTGCAGCGCTTAATCCTTGGAAATTAAGCGCTGCACTTTTGTACTTTTTAACAAATAGAGTAAAGGAACCTACCTACTTTTTAACAAATAAATTTTCTTAGATTTATTCCTTCATAAGTTACGAGAAAAGTATCAGTTAAATATTTTGAACGGCGCAAATTTTTCAGAATCGTCCTTTTATGGTGGAGAGGTGGAGAATTTCCAAAAAAAACTCCATTTCTACCCTGTATAAACCGTACCTACTTGGAACAAAAGCATGGCTCTAATTGTATAGATTGTTAATCTGAAACGTGGGCTGCATATGAAATCGATAGCTGTGGCGACGCTTGAGCTGATATTACTTAATAGTGCTGGCACGCCGCTTTCCGCGTGTGTATACACAAGCATATTAGTTAGCTAGCTATTGTAATAGAAGGAACAAAAAGTATTCAGTTTCAGAAGTGGTCGTTGTTTACTAAAATCAGACTATAATTTTCCCCCTGCTGGGATATTTCATACGAATCTGATGACCAATCGTCACATTAGCTATTTCGTCGCTATCCATAATAGGTCACATTCACTAATACGTCACCTTGTGCATCTGGTCGATTTTAATTTTTTTCTGAACTCGTTTCATGCTCTATTTCGACTCATTCCCAACTCGTCCGACGCATTTGTACAATTAAGCACAAAACAAATATTTCCATTACTACAAAATTTTATTTACTGGCACATTGCGATGTCGTATCGTGGAAATCTACGACGAAAGAATCTTTTCGCCAGTTGTTTGTGTGGCTTGGCAGCGCAGGATTGCATCGTCAGTTTGTATAATATGTCTGTTGGCCCGTAGGCTGTCTATCAGTGAGAGAAAGTTGGCCGTAACCAACCAAGCAGGCCCCGTGCGGGGTGGTGCATATCACGTGTGTCTAATGTTATGTTTTAAGATTTATCCACTTTCCTCACGATATTTTTTTTGTTTTGAGAGCAGTGGTGATTAAAAGACACACAAAGTAAAGTGTCCACCTGGGTTCGGACTAAGTGACCTACAAATAATAAGCCGCGGCCATATCCACTAAGCCAATATTTCTCACTGGCAGTGGTTTATGTTCACTGAAATATCTAGTCGAATGATTGACTGACAGACAAAATAGAAACATGAAACTACGCAGGAGTATTAGATCCGCGTAGCCATTTACAAACTAGGTTGGGTTCGGCTTTCAGTCTAACCAATTGCTTTTGGAAATCTGTATTTTACGTTCAGCCAAGTTAAGTGCAGGGCAGTTTTACCGTTATGTAAACTATAACACAACAACTTTAAACAACACCTTTCAACAAGTTTTAACTTTAACAACAAATTTGTCAATTTGCTTAAAAATGATGTGTCAAACTTTACATAATTTATCAACCCTTTATCAGGGTTTGTCTCCACCGATCACGTTATCACAACGTACTATATTTTATTATGCAGAGCTACCAACAATAAATTTATTATTCCTTACACGTCTACTCGGATAAAAAATACGTCTCCGATAGATTTCTATTAATACGCAGTAATATCCGATAATACGACATCCAGGAAACGTGGTACATTATCAAAGACGAATCCGGATATCCAGTAACACGGGCTGACAGTCCGTGTCGGGTGTCAAGGTACTAGGGGCGCATAACACCGAAATGATGTAATATGTAGTAGCAGTTACAATAGCATCTCGATATTAATCTAAGATCCCACCTAAGATCTCATCTGCTTACCGAATTTACAAAAAACTGTTTTGAACAAACATAATGCGAATAGGTGGCCTGGTGAAATGAAGTGAAGACTAAACTTATATTGTCACTTACGGGATATCTTCCGTGATTGTTTTTGTTTGTTGGGAGCTGTTATAGCTTAGCCACGATCCTCACGTCCATTCCTCATCGTAAAATAGAGAACAAACAAATTTTCATCAAACCCTTTTTGTTCTAACAGTCATCATCAAATTAAACTTAAATTATAAACTAAACAATAAGTGTATCTAATTAGTGTATAATTAAAGCACATTCTAGTGGTGCCACATAATAGGTTACCTTGTGCCGCATGTTTCAGCCTTTTAGGTTATTCTACTAGTTGGTAGGCAGTTATGTCTCTGCATGTTAGGCCATAACTCAAGAACAAAAGAAACTGTGTATTGATTTTAGCAATAGTAACACTTCATTAATTGGAAAAATTATTTAACATAAAAAAAATTAAACATATATAACTTCAATGAAGGCAAGTTCATCGGTTTCGAGATTACATGTACGGGTGCTGATCCTTGAGGTCACATTAAGTGAAGGCATGTTGAGCATCATCATAAGAACAAGAACGTCGGAAAGACTTCGGGAAGACTTCGGGACGGGACTTCGTCGGGAAGACTTTAGGGAGTAGCGCCTGCGCTACTCCCTAATGTCTCATGCTATTACCGCTGGGCAAAGCTGGATGAGGTAAGCAAAAATTAGCCTTACAATTAGCCTTACAAAACAATACAATAGTGGCGGAGTTTTCTAGCTAAGCGAACATGATTCATTTATAACCTTAATACATTCACCAAATAATGAAATATGTTTAGTTGGACTCCAATTCAATTGTAATTTAGTTATTAATTAAGTTTAATTAGCAATAGACCATGTGGTCTCAAATTTATAAGTTAATTTTGTATTACTCACATTGGGCAGATAAATTGTAAACTTGCCAACATTGAAGTTATATATGTTTAATTTTCTTTTATGTTAAATATTTTTTCCATTTAATGAAGTGTCACTATTGCTAAAATCAATACACAGTTTCTTTTGTTCTTGAGTTATGGCCTAACATGTAGAGACATAACTGCCTACCAACTAGTAGAATAACCTAAAAGGCTGAAACATGCGGCACAAGGTAACCTATTATGTGGCACCACTAGAATGTGCTTTAAATAAACACTTATTAGATACACTTATTGTTTAGTTTATAATTTAGGTTCAATCACCAATAGACCATGCGGTCTTAGTTTTAATTTAAATTTGTTTTTATTACATTCATGATTGTCCAGGCTTCACGTTGGGCAGACAATTTGTAATTTGTTGCTGTCCCATGTTACTTGGGGTTGACGGAAAACGTTTTTTTCTTCCATTCTCCTCTGTCAACCGTCACGCTATCATTTTTTCCTCACACAATCCATCCATCGTTTCCTTGGTCTTCCTCTACCTCTCCATCCACACACACACACATTTACACACACACATTTATATTTTTTAGTCTTTCTTTATCGTGTATTGTGTGTCAGAGTTTTTATGTCGCCCACAGGCCTCTGTCGAGAAATTTCTCTCAGGCGTGCTGGTTTCCTCACGATGTTTTCCTTCACCGAAGCAAGAGATAATTATATGACTTTTTAGTCACATAAGAACTCACACGCCCCTCCTCATCACATGCCTCATACCGACAGTCGTTTCCCTTTCAACTTTTCTTTTCTTTTGTTCTAACAGACGAACTATAGAAATCTCGCACGACATTTGAGTGACATTGAGGAGACCGGTACATTATTAAAGCAAAACTCCGGCTTCCAGTAACACAGACAGTCAGTGTCGTGTGTCGCGAGTGTCACGAGTGTCAGCGTATCTAGTGTCTAGGGCTGCCGGCTTGACACTTTAGTAATGTCAAGATGGGAGGATAAAGTATTGTTTGATTTGGTAGTGAGGAATCCTAAAATGAAATAAACGGTAGAATACTGTGTTAAAACGGAATATTTACAATGTTTATTATTTGTTTTGTTAAGTTTGTGTTGGCAAATATCCCGTTTTAAGCGCTAATGATAGTGTTAGTGACCCTGTCAGTTTAAAAAAATTAATTGTAAAATGTTTATAATTATGTAAGAATTTGTATTTTTTTTCGTACGTGGTCTCCATTCTTATTTATTTCTACCTTATGCTGTGCAATGCTGGACTACCTTTGAAACTTACCTTTGCCGTTGCAAGATATTAATTGTGGAAAAAAACTACTAACAAACAATCTACTTAGCAAAGAAAATATTTCTTCTAAGCAAAGTCTACACAATTTTTACAACTAACACTTTTAGAACGTTCTTGTTAAAACTTTATAAAAACAAACTAATAAGAATCTGGAAGTTTTAAAATCAATTTTGTTCGCGCCGTTGCATTGGCGCTTCTTTATTTTAGGTATAGTTTTCCTTATACCCGCTTTTACTTTATATTTTTGATTTTCGCTGCTTGGTTTTGTACTGAGGAGAGAATACGACTGACACCGTCGCCGCGTGGTCGTGTCCGTGCCGCTCCATTTAATATATCATCAATTTTGGATTAAACCGCTTTGAGGTTGTTTCGTGCCGTGCACGATCCTCACATCGTCCTCATCATCAAGAAGACCGAGAAGAGCGCATCAATGTCGCAGCAGCGCTGGCACGTGGAGCGAGGTCCAGAACTGGACTGCCCGCCGTGGTGCTAAGGTTAGTCAATTTTCTTCCCTTAGTCGCGAGACCAGCAGCTTTTCTCAATCTTGTGTTCTTTACCTTTTTCTTTGTTTTTTATAAATATAACCTATGGAGATGCAACCACTAGCCAGCTAGTACCCACCCGCGCCTTCAAATTTCAATATTTAAATTCACGTAGAAACCCTTATTATCTCCTGTCTCCTGGGTCTGACCTTAACTTAAAACTAAAGTTACCTCATATACTATTTAGGTAACTATTTGACAACCCTACCATTTATTTTGGTAAATTGAGATGTTATCACACTATCGTATGTCTCTGTTGTTAATGTAGTACGCCCTTTATTTGTGTAATATTTGGATAACAACGTATCAAAAAAATCTGGTAATCATTTATGGAAATTATGTAGGTTCCGTAAATATAAAACATTTTACAAACCCGACCATTGGCTAATGATAATTACTCGTATAGAGTGAAGCATTTTTTTTTAATTCTAGATCCATTATTTACTTATTAACCAACATTTTTTGTTACCGTCCCAGACATAAAGCTAAAATAACTCAGATGCCTCAAAACTATCATAAAATTAAGTACCCACTAGAACAAACGGGCTAACGAACTTTAAAGCTGGGTTTTAGTGCTTTTAATTTTTACTAAATACACGGTATTTAAAAGTTCCAAAATATATTTTGGTCGCGCTCATTTATAGTTGAGTTGGTAAGTTTTAGGTAGAGATAATCTGTTCATGAATGGCCAAGTGTTTCATGATTAAAAGTTAGAAATAGATGTTTTGAACTTTCTAGACAAAGCTTACAATAATTATCACAGTAAAAAGGGGTGTATAGAAACGCAGGGGTGAATCGAGACAAAACTTTGAGAAGGATTATAACGTTGAAATAGTAATTATGGTATGCTGCCAACGAATGCGATATCTCAAGTAAAATTAAGCAAATAAAATACAGCACTTTTTGGTAACATGTCATATCAATTCAATATTAAAATCCCTTTCAAAGTTTTGTCTCGATTCACCCCTGCGTTTCTATACGCCCCATTTTACCGTTATTCAGCTTAAAATTAAAGAATAGCAGTGTTTATAAACTGCGGAGATAACGATATCGATATGTCTATAAAGTAAAGTAAGGTGGTGGACATCAGGTAGATATTCTTTTAATTAATCTTAAAAAGTTGGCAAAGAACTAGGGTCCAAGTTTGGTGCCTTCAGTAGCGTCCATAAAGAACAAACAACAGGACACGTTACTACGTGTCCTGTTGTTTGTTCTATAGTGCCCCATTGTTTGTGGAACAGCACCACATCTACACACCAGGGCAGAGTCATCTAATGATCTCCACCTGAGTAGGATTTCCTTGCTTCAACTAAGACTTCGAACCCTGGGGTCTGATGTCTTTTTTCATTACTAAAAAAACAGCAGGTAAGTTATTCCGTAGGCCGTGTCGACGGCGCATTCGTGTTTCACGCACGCCTCAAAGAGAGTCAGCAAAAGGAAGGGGTCCGCAAGGGCCGATGCATGCCGGGGCTGCGGGACTATTCGAAAGAGATACCGTGGCTCCGGAACACAAAGGGCGATGACGGAACATGGATGAGTTTTAGTCAGTAAAAGTCTGACACTCCCTTCCGCTCCGCCCAGAGCTCAGATCATTTGATGATTTCCCATCCAAAAACAAAAAATCTATAATAAAAACTAAAAAAATAATTAATAATACGCAAAACTTTCAGACCCATAATTGTAACTAGCTCCTTATCCGTTCAACTATCATCTTTATACTCCTCAACTTTAAAACTATTATTAAAAATTACAACACTCACGTTAACGATTAAAAAAACAATCAGGCAAGCACTGGGCGTATTAAAAGTTGGGGAAAGCCGGCACAAGTTTGTAATGGAGTTAGCAGAACTACACGACGACGGGAAGCATCACAAATTGCATTATGAGCCTCCGGGGCATCGGTGAGTGAATGTTTGACAAATATACGTACTTACGTTGTTATGACGGTTCATCGTCTGGACTATAATGTTTCGTAGCTCTACTACTATATTTAAGGCAGTATTCAGACTCTTTATTAATTTTATTTACTCATAAAACTGTCTCGTTGGTCCAGTGATCGCAAGCACGACTGCTGGCATGAGGTTCTGGGTTCAATTCCCGGGTCGGACAAAGTTTTATTGGGGTTTTCCATCACGAATTTCTCAGTAGTAGCCACAGAGTCTGGATTTGTGCCCGCTTGATGGCAATGGGTTCGAACCCTTTTACATGGGACTTAAAAATGACTGGCAAATTGTGGCTGTAATTGTTAGGTACACCTCTGCCAATCCCTTCGGTCGATTTCAAGGCGTGATGTTATGTTTTATAATATGTTATTTATTCATCTTGAAATGAAAATATATCGCCATAAATACTCACGAATGTTTCTCTGTTTGTCTAAACTATTCATACAATTGTGATAAAACTGTGGTAAGTTGTGCACACTTGCTAAGGTTTCCAAATTGATAAAACGATTTTCCGTACGAGCTAAGCTATTGGAATAAAGAAAACTGAAAGATCAGATTACATTGTGGAATGGAAACAGTCAAGTTGTTATTTTGATACAGCGCAGCCAGCACACTTAGCATGCTATGATGTAATATTGCCGTGAAGAACACATTCAACATTACAAACTGTAAATAAAGTGTTTTTAGGTATTTGTCCCTAGACAATAGGCTTATCATCTTAAAATAAGTAGGAAAGTGGAACTATTTTATTTATACCTCTGCCTTTCCGGGATAACAGGAATAATGTTAGGTTTATGTTGTATCTATTTATGATACATTTTCCCTAAGTTGAACACAACAAACAGGAGCAAACCGGCGCAAACCGGCGAGCTGTGAAATAATAACGACTAGTGACGTGTGAACTTGTGAAGGCACATGTCATTCACTTGCACAGACGTGGGAGGCGACGAGGAAAAGGGATGCCAATTATAAGAATTATGTGGAAAGCAGGCTTTTCTTTTGTTTGAAATTCATTGCAATAACAATGTTGAAAGCTAATTCTAATTCCTACTAATCTATACTTAATAAAATAATCCTGAAGAGTTAGTTTGTTCGAACGAGTTAATCTCTGGAACTACCACTCAGATTTGAAATAAACTTTGTATTTTATAGCCCAATCAAACATAACCTTCACAAAAAATGTAAAAAAACACAAAATGAAACTGAGACGTGAACAAGACTTTTTACAACTACACCCAACTCGCACAAATTACGGAAGAAAAACTATCGTGTACGAAGGATCTAAATTATTTAATAAGTTACCGAGAGACCTCAAAGAATCTAAGTCCCAAACCACTTTTAAAAAGCTACTCAAACAGTTTATAGTAAAAAATTCACATTCCCTACAATAGTGTCGAGCCACATCCAGTTACCGTTTAGCAGTGCCACACGGATATTTGTTTACATGTATCGAACAAACATTTTGTCCACAATGATTTGTAATCTACCCTCAAACATTTGTTTATACAATCGATGTCTAACTTTAGTAATACCCCCAACTTTTGTTATTTTTTTAAGTATTTAACTTTAATATTCTCATGTAAGTGAATAGTTTAATTCTTTTGAGAATAAATGATCTTAAACCTCAATCCTTGAGGAATGTCATATGCCATTTAACATCACGTTATCCCTTTGGAGCTAAGCTAAATGAGAAACGGCGGGTGAAATAGCATGGCACAGCTAGTGTACGATAAAGAGAAACCGAAATGTAAGATCTTATCTTATTCATCTAAAAGTCTGCGGTGCTCAGGAAAATTATAACCCAAGAACTAACGGATTTTCAGAAAATAAAAACTAAATTCCGCTGTCTATTACTTAACCATTTCCATTTTCGTTTTCAAATTGAATTGAATGCTGAATATGAATGAAATAAAGACACCAAATAAAATTTAACTAGTTTTAATCATTTTATAACATCAACACCATTTTTCACAACACAAAAATTTTGAAATGAAAACATTCTAGGAATTTCCGAATCACACCACAGTTCACTCAAGGCCGGATATCAGGCTCCTAAATCCGGCTAAAATGAAAAAAAAGACAGTTAAAAGCTTAGCAAGTATACCGAGCGCGAGCCCGGCGGGGGAGCGGACTATCGGGTGTCCGGCCGCCCGGGAGGTGTCCGCGTGTCCGGGCGTGTTGGGGTGTTCGGACGACCCGCTGTCCGGCGCGAACCGCAGTTAGGAAAACTTCTTCTGAATTTAAGGTGTTAAGGTGAGGGTCCCCGTTTGCGCTGCAGGTGACGTTTGAAATTCACTTTCGTGTTTTATTCAGCTTTATATTTTAAGTATCTAGATAACATACCATTGCACTTATGCTTCACGCTATTTGCTTAACTTATACTTGTTTTTTTTGTCAGTACTTACTCTAAATAAAAATTGAACTGATTTTTTTTTAATCGAGCTGACTTAGATATTACCTAGATTTATACTCTCAAAATCCTCACAAACTATCTAGAACATAATTTTCCATAACGCTTGTAATCCCGGAAGGGTTAGGGTGAAGTGTATCTATAATACTCCCACATTTCGTCAATTATGTTTTAGTCCCATGTAAAATAAGACTAGCCCTTTTGCCATTAAACTAGCTAGATTTTAAGTTAAATACCTCAAACAATATCAGTCCAGCTCAAAGCTACTTTCAAAGTTAGGAAATCGCCTAGGTTAACCCTTTCACCGATATTAGTTCCGAAAACCGCTCAAACCAATCGGGGTTAATAAACCAATACAGGCGGTTATGTTTCCTTTACCGATTTCAAACTTCGGTTTCCATTTTGCCAAAGCTAACCTTTACTTGACTTCGAACTTCTATTTGATCATCCTATTTCTATTTGGATATTCATCATAATTTTCCTGCCCTTGTCCCAATTTATTTCTAATCGGCACGCACTCGTCATGCATCAGACACCTTTCCTTTCTAGCTATAGCATTCGTCACACAATCCATCCTTCGTTTTTTTTGGTCTTCCTATAGTCCTCACAACTTTTCAGTCACCGGCGCCATTTCTATTTAGATATTGTTGTATTTAATATCACCAACCCACACTGGGCCCACGTGGTGGATTACGGTCCACTGCATCTCAAAGAGAGAGGAGTCCTGTGTCCCAGCAGCGAGAACGTTTTATGGTCATGGCACATTACACCGGCACCACAATAGGCGAGACGACAAAAAAAAACTAATTAGTCCGTCAGTTAAAATCAAAATAATTGACTCGTGTTTTTTCTTTTGTTACTTAAACCAAAATTGACGAAGATATGACGCTTTTAAAATTCTCAATACCTCACGCCTAGGTATAATTTTTAGCTAGTTCTGACGTCACGAGCCCCCACTCCCGAGTTTTGGTGCGTTTTTATCTTTTGTCAATATTCATTGATTTACAAAAACTAAAAATACGTGTCCATTAATTTCCAATTCTCTTACTGACGGACTAAATAGATTTGCAATTTTTTGATACTGTCGTCATGCCTATTGCACAGCTGCAGCACGGCGTCGCCTCGAATTTAGGCTACGGCTAGCCGCTAGCGCGCTGACTACGCGTCGTCTGCGAGGTGCAAGCTCGCAGTCCGCCTGCTGGCCGCGTGGTGCAAGCTTGCTAGCACCGCGAACACATTTGTTATGTTATGGCAATTGTGGTCGACGTTGTTTTGCTGGCAACTCGGAGTACGCGCGCAGTAAGCATGAAGCATGCTGTCGCCGCGCTGTAAGCACGCGGACTGCGAGTCGAGTTGTATGGCGACTGACTGACTGCTCGCCGTTTATGACACACGATATAGTGCTCAAATTTAAGTGACAAGTTAAATGCTGAGTTGAAGCGGTGCCGTTGCGGTGCTGGTATAGTGTCCCATGACCTTTTGGCTAATTATGCTATGGATAGAAAATAAAAGCATTTTCTCAAATCTAATAAGTTTATGTTAAATATAATTTGAATTTGGAGCTGTTCCTACTTGATCAATCGTTTTTTTCATAGAAATGACAGCTTTCTCTGCTCTGTGACATCCTACATGAGAGTATTTTTTTTTCAATTTTAATAAAGTATTTCTTAGTTTTCTTTATTTTATAAATCATGGATATTAATATGCAGATGCTACGGCAAAGGCATGTTAATGATTTTATTGTCAAACAAGTAAACGAGAACTGTAGGACAACAATTAGTCACCCCACCCCACAATGTTAAAGAATTACAAACGGGTGAAAAGTTCTTTGTTTTCGGGAATCTATTGTGTTGTGCCCGCAAATGTTTTGAATCCGGTTAAGTCGTCTAAAATGAAATAAAGTAATAATACCTAAAAATAACTTGGTTTAGTAATACACGATACAGACACTTACATATTATAATATGATAGTGAAGCTATTCTAGTATTGTCGAGTTAACCGGGTACAAATCAAGAGTAATCATATATATCCGCATGTTAATCACATTACCATAAACCTTTTGCCCGGGAATCGAACTCAGGATTCACATTGTATAATGCGTGTTTGTTTT
The DNA here is from genome assembly GCA_963853795.1 of Xestia rhomboidea. NCBI lineage: Eukaryota > Metazoa > Arthropoda > Insecta > Lepidoptera > Noctuidae > Xestia > Xestia rhomboidea. The sequence goes on along the minus strand of OY970776.1, from coordinate 3,838,351 downwards.
GTCTAAACAGTCTCGGCAAAAGGTATTTAGATCCGCATGTTCCAAAACGACAATTTTAAATTATTCAAAAACCTCAAAATTAAATTCTAACAACGGCCTCCAACATATTTTGAGAACTAGACTCGTAAGTCATCAGTGTGGTGGATCGCGGCGACAGCGCCATCTGTGCCAACTGCCAGATGTGGCAGATGGCAACTTGGCAAGTTCTGATTTATTGCCACATCTAGGCAGATGCGCTTCTATTGATTAGAGAAGGCTTGAGATGAGGAATTGGGGGTAAATTAGAACTTATAGTGGATGGAGGAACTGTTAAATGAAATATTGATAAAGTTAATGACGTAAGTTCCGAAGGGCCGAACGTGAGGGCTTTCAAAAAGTGCTGATTATGATTAGCCTAATTTGAGTGAACTGTGACTTTTGATTTTGAAAATAAACGAATATGAATCGACCACAAACTATAGAAAAATATAATACAAATAACTATTATTTATCTTTTGATTTTAGTGTATGATATTTCATATGTCGGCGGCGCAGCAAACCTGTGTGGTGCTTACCTCAAAAGATTAGTTCAGGCAAACTGAAATGGCCTCATAATTATAATCTGACCATTACAATGTAATAGGCGAGACGACAAAAAAATCTAATTAGTCCGTCACTTAGATTATCAAAAAATATTTGACCGTGTTTTTTTTTTTACGTTTACCAAAATTGACGAAGATACGACGCTTTTAAAATTGTCAATACGTCACGCCATGGTATAATTTTTAGCTAGTTCTGACGTCACGAGCCCCCACTCCCGAGTTTTGATGCGTTTTATCTTTTTCATTATTCATTGATTTACAAAAACAAAAAATACGTGTCCATTAATTTCCAATACTCTAACTGACGGACTAAATAGATTTGCAATTTTTTGATACTGTCGTCATGCCTATTGTAAAGACCTTAAAAAGTCCTTAGAATCTTGAGTTTCAGAGTTTCTTCTTAAATAAACGTCTAGAAACGTCTTAATCAAGGTTTGAAAAGCGTTGCTTTCTACTAATTAACAAAATAAATGTCATCTAAAAGGGATGCCGAATGAGATGGAATACAAAACTGAAGCGACTTAAGTAGTTTAATCAGTTTGTCAAGTGTGGAGATTAGACACATGTTGTATACACAATTTATGCCATCCAATAACACGCTAAAGTTCTTGCTGAATTAACTAGTTTGATGTATCTAAGATGATCCATCTTCGGTAAAGGATAGGCATAGTTTGAGTTAAGTTTGGTTAACATGCCACATGCCATAGATATAATTTGCGTCAAAGAAGAAAATATGCCACGAAAACAGCATTTTCAAATAACTTACCATATTTTCAACTTATTATGATTTCCACTTGATTGAGCCTACTGCCGAAGAGGTGGTAATTGCCTTCAAAGCAATTAATTCTTCTACATCGGCATTCGACAGGACAATTCAATAATGTTTTAAAATTTTCCATCACCCCTTCGCCGACGAAAGTAACTCTGTCTAGGCCCTCTAATATGCACATATTTCACAACTACAGACCCACAAACACCCTGCATCCTTTCTTTATCTCGTCCTTAACGTATATAAATGATTCGGGCACCACTTGACACATGAATTCGGGAGCCTGCTTGACCCCGTCAGTATGCGGAACCGTATCTGATTTGCATGTCGACGCGGTCTCTTCCGGGTACGAAGACAGATAGATAACATACCAAGTCTGTAATGGATAGGCATTTGGATTGGTACGAATACGGCAACTAAATTTAGTCGTAATAATAAATAGCCGCCCTCAGGCTCGGTGGAGCGACGATCTTCGCAGGTTGGCTGGTACCAACTGGATGAGAGTTGCCGAGAATCGAGTTCAGTGCGTGCGATTGAAGAGGCCTATGTCCAGCAGTGGACGGTTGTAGGCTAATGTAGAGTAATTAAAAGTGAAGCCAAACTTTTGTTTTTGCAACTTTTACATATTAGATCATAACAATATCTATGAGCAACAATAGTTATTGACAATTAATTAAATTCTGTTTAATCAGACCCAGAACTGAACTGAAACCGACTGAAATCCGATTTTTGTTGTTGAAAAGTAATATACTTTTTTTACAAAAACCACGTATGTTCAACTCGTTATTCCCCACAACAAAGCATTCAGGTACCAGAATTTCATAAAAAGCGGCTTGCATGTAATCGTTGGCTGGTATCGATACAACACCGACGCGCCACCGACAAACAATAGGGCTTTGCAAATTGGAAACACAAAACGTGACACTACGCTACGTGTTTTCATTGAGATTTTATTATTTTCATACATCCCTAGTACTTTGTAGCGTGTTGAAATGAACATTTATTAAACAATGGTTCATAATTCAAATGGAATGGCCAAATTAATGTTTACGTTATGTTATGTTACGCATTGGAGAAAAATGGACTAAATTTATTTGCAATTTTTTGATACTGTCGTCATGCCTATTGCACAGCTGCAGCACGGCGTCGCCTCGAATGTAGGCTACGGCTAGCCGCTAGCGCGCTGACTACGCGTCGTCCGCGAGGTGCAAGCTCGCAGTCCGCCTGCTGGCCGCGTGGTGCAAGCTTGCTAGCACCGCGAACACATTTGTTATGTTATGGCAGTTGTGGTCGACGTTGTTTTGCTGGCAACTCGGAGTACGCGCGCAGTAAGCATGAAGCATGCTGTCGCCGCGCTGTAAGCACGCGGGCTGCGAGTCGAGTTGTATGGCGACTGACTGACTGCTCGCCGTTTATGACACACGACATAGTGCTCTTTGAGTGACAATTTAAATGCTGAGTTGGAGCTGTGCCGTTGCGGTGCTGGTATAGTGTCCCATGACCTTTAGGCTAATTATGCTATGAATAGAAAATAAAAACATCTTCTCAAATCTAATAAGTTTATGTTAAATTTTATTTGAATTTGGAGCTGTTCCTACTTGATCAATTGTTTTTTTCATAGAAATGACAGCTTTCTCTGCTTTGTGACATCCTACATGAGAGTATTTTTTTTTCAATTTTAATAAAGTATTTCTCAGTTTTCTTTATTTTATAAATCATGGATATTAATATGCAGATGCTACGGCAAAGGCATGTTAATGATTTTATTGTCAAACAAGTAAACGAGAACTGTAGGACAACAATTAGTCACCCCACCCCACAATGTTAAAGAATTACAAACGGGTGAAAAGTTCTTTGTTTTCGGGAATCTATTGTGTTGTGCCCGCAAATGTTTTGAATCCGGTTAAGTCGTCTAAAATGAAATAAAGTAATAATACCTAAAAATAACTTGGTTTAGTAATACACGATACAGACAGTTACATATTATAATATGATAGTGAAGCTATTGCTAGTATTGTCGAGTTAACCGGCCGAAGAGGAGGCAATTACCTTCAAAGCAATTAATTCTTCTACATCGGCATTCGACAGGACAATTCAATAATGTTTTAAAATTTTCCATCACCCCTTCGCCGAAGAAAGTAACTCTGTCTAGGCCCTCTAATATGCACATATTTCACAACTACAGACCCACAAACACCCTGCATCCTTTCATTTATCTCGTCCTTAACGTATATAAATGATTCGGGCACCACTTGACACATGAATTCGGGAGCCTGCTTGACCCCGTCAGTATGCGGAACCGTATCTGATTTGCATGTCGACGCGGTCTCTTCCGGGTACGAAGACAGATAGATAACATACCAAGTCTGTAATGGATAGGCATTTGGATTGGTACGAATACGGCAACTAAATTTAGTCGTAATAATAAATAGCCGCCCTCAGGCTCGGTGGAGCGACGATCTTCGCAGGTTGGCTGGTACCAACTGGATGAGAGTTGCCGAGAATCGAGTTCAGTGCGTGCGATTGAAGAGGCCTATGTCCAGCAGTGGACGGTTGTAGGCTAATGTAGAGTAATTAAAAGTGAAGCCAAACTTTTGTTTTTGCAACTTTTACATATTAGATCATAACAATATCTATGAGCAACAATAGTTATTGACAATTAATTAAATTCTGTTTAATCAGACCCAGAACTGAACTGAAACCGACTGAAATCCGATTTTTGTTGTTGAAAAGTAATATACTTTTTTTACAAAAACCACGTATGTTCAACTCGTTATTCCCCACAACAAAGCATTCAGGTACCAGAATTTCATAAAAAGCGGCTTGCATGTAATCGTTGGCTGGTATCGATACAACACCGACGCGCCACCGACAAACAATAGGGCTTTGCAAATTGGAAACACAAAACGTGACACTACGCTACGTGTTTTCATTGAGATTTTATTATTTTCATACATCCCTAGTACTTTGTAGCGTGTTGAAATGAACATTTATTAAACAATGGTTCATAATTCAAATGGAATGGCCAAATTAATGTTTACGTTATGTTATGTTACGCATTGGAGAAAAATGGACTAAATTTATTTGCAATTTTTTGATACTGTCGTCATGCCTATTGCACAGCTGCAGCACGGCGTCGCCTCGAATGTAGGCTACGGCTAGCCGCTAGCGCGCTGACTACGCGTCGTCCGCGAGGTGCAAGCTCGCAGTCCGCCTGCTGGCCGCGTGGTGCAAGCTTGCTAGCACCGCGAACACATTTGTTATGTTATGGCAGTTGTGGTCGACGTTGTTTTGCTGGCAACTCGGAGTACGCGCGCAGTAAGCATGAAGCATGCTGTCGCCGCGCTGTAAGCACGCGGGCTGCGAGTCGAGTTGTATGGCGACTGACTGACTGCTCGCCGTTTATGACACACGACATAGTGCTCTTTGAGTGACAATTTAAATGCTGAGTTGGAGCTGTGCCGTTGCGGTGCTGGTATAGTGTCCCATGACCTTTAGGCTAATTATGCTATGAATAGAAAATAAAAACATCTTCTCAAATCTAATAAGTTTATGTTAAATTTTATTTGAATTTGGAGCTGTTCCTACTTGATCAATTGTTTTTTTCATAGAAATGACAGCTTTCTCTGCTTTGTGACATCCTACATGAGAGTATTTTTTTTTCAATTTTAATAAAGTATTTCTCAGTTTTCTTTATTTTATAAATCATGGATATTAATATGCAGATGCTACGGCAAAGGCATGTTAATGATTTTATTGTCAAACAAGTAAACGAGAACTGTAGGACAACAATTAGTCACCCCACCCCACAATGTTAAAGAATTACAAACGGGTGAAAAGTTCTTTGTTTTCGGGAATCTATTGTGTTGTGCCCGCAAATGTTTTGAATCCGGTTAAGTCGTCTAAAATGAAATAAAGTAATAATACCTAAAAATAACTTGGTTTAGTAATACACGATACAGACAGTTACATATTATAATATGATAGTGAAGCTATTGCTAGTATTGTCGAGTTAACCGGCCGAAGAGGAGGCAATTACCTTCAAAGCAATTAATTCTTCTACATCGGCATTCGACAGGACAATTCAATAATGTTTTAAAATTTTCCATCACCCCTTCGCCGAAGAAAGTAACTCTGTCTAGGCCCTCTAATATGCACATATTTCACAACTACAGACCCACAAACACCCTGCATCCTTTCATTTATCTCGTCCTTAACGTATATAAATGATTCGGGCACCACTTGACACATGAATTCGGGAGCCTGCTTGACCCCGTCAGTATGCGGAACCGTATCTGATTTGCATGTCGACGCGGTCTCTTCCGGGTACGAAGACAGATAGATAACATACCAAGTCTGTAATGGATAGGCATTTGGATTGGTACGAATACGGCAACTAAATTTAGTCGTAATAATAAATAGCCGCCCTCAGGCTCGGTGGAGCGACGATCTTCGCAGGTTGGCTGGTACCAACTGGATGAGAGTTGCCGAGAATCGAGTTCAGTGCGTGCGATTGAAGAGGCCTATGTCCAGCAGTGGACGGTTGTAGGCTAATGTAGAGTAATTAAAAGTGAAGCCAAACTTTTGTTTTTGCAACTTTTACATATTAGATCATAACAATATCTATGAGCAACAATAGTTATTGACAATTAATTAAATTCTGTTTAATCAGACCCAGAACTGAACTGAAACCGACTGAAATCCGATTTTTGTTGTTGAAAAGTAATATACTTTTTTTACAAAAACCACGTATGTTCAACTCGTTATTCCCCACAACAAAGCATTCAGGTACCAGAATTTCATAAAAAGCGGCTTGCATGTAATCGTTGGCTGGTATCGATACAACACCGACGCGCCACCGACAAACAATAGGGCTTTGCAAATTGGAAACACAAAACGTGACACTACGCTACGTGTTTTCATTGAGATTTTATTATTTTCATACATCCCTAGTACTTTGTAGCGTGTTGAAATGAACATTTATTAAACAATGGTTCATAATTCAAATGGAATGGCCAAATTAATGTTTACGTTATGTTATGTTACGCATTGGAGAAAAATGGACTAAATTTATTTGCAATTTTTTGATACTGTCGTCATGCCTATTGCACAGCTGCAGCACGGCGTCGCCTCGAATGTAGGCTACGGCTAGCCGCTAGCGCGCTGACTACGCGTCGTCCGCGAGGTGCAAGCTCGCAGTCCGCCTGCTGGCCGCGTGGTGCAAGCTTGCTAGCACCGCGAACACATTTGTTATGTTATGGCAGTTGTGGTCGACGTTGTTTTGCTGGCAACTCGGAGTACGCGCGCAGTAAGCATGAAGCATGCTGTCGCCGCGCTGTAAGCACGCGGGCTGCGAGTCGAGTTGTATGGCGACTGACTGACTGCTCGCCGTTTATGACACACGACATAGTGCTCTTTGAGTGACAATTTAAATGCTGAGTTGGAGCTGTGCCGTTGCGGTGCTGGTATAGTGTCCCATGACCTTTAGGCTAATTATGCTATGAATAGAAAATAAAAACATCTTCTCAAATCTAATAAGTTTATGTTAAATTTTATTTGAATTTGGAGCTGTTCCTACTTGATCAATTGTTTTTTTCATAGAAATGACAGCTTTCTCTGCTTTGTGACATCCTACATGAGAGTATTTTTTTTTCAATTTTAATAAAGTATTTCTCAGTTTTCTTTATTTTATAAATCATGGATATTAATATGCAGATGCTACGGCAAAGGCATGTTAATGATTTTATTGTCAAACAAGTAAACGAGAACTGTAGGACAACAATTAGTCACCCCACCCCACAATGTTAAAGAATTACAAACGGGTGAAAAGTTCTTTGTTTTCGGGAATCTATTGTGTTGTGCCCGCAAATGTTTTGAATCCGGTTAAGTCGTCTAAAATGAAATAAAGTAATAATACCTAAAAATAACTTGGTTTAGTAATACACGATACAGACAGTTACATATTATAATATGATAGTGAAGCTATTGCTAGTATTGTCGAGTTAACCGGCCGAAGAGGAGGCAATTACCTTCAAAGCAATTAATTCTTCTACATCGGCATTCGACAGGACAATTCAATAATGTTTTAAAATTTTCCATCACCCCTTCGCCGAAGAAAGTAACTCTGTCTAGGCCCTCTAATATGCACATATTTCACAACTACAGACCCACAAACACCCTGCATCCTTTCATTTATCTCGTCCTTAACGTATATAAATGATTCGGGCACCACTTGACACATGAATTCGGGAGCCTGCTTGACCCCGTCAGTATGCGGAACCGTATCTGATTTGCATGTCGACGCGGTCTCTTCCGGGTACGAAGACAGATAGATAACATACCAAGTCTGTAATGGATAGGCATTTGGATTGGTACGAATACGGCAACTAAATTTAGTCGTAATAATAAATAGCCGCCCTCAGGCTCGGTGGAGCGACGATCTTCGCAGGTTGGCTGGTACCAACTGGATGAGAGTTGCCGAGAATCGAGTTCAGTGCGTGCGATTGAAGAGGCCTATGTCCAGCAGTGGACGGTTGTAGGCTAATGTAGAGTAATTAAAAGTGAAGCCAAACTTTTGTTTTTGCAACTTTTACATATTAGATCATAACAATATCTATGAGCAACAATAGTTATTGACAATTAATTAAATTCTGTTTAATCAGACCCAGAACTGAACTGAAACCGACTGAAATCCGATTTTTGTTGTTGAAAAGTAATATACTTTTTTTACAAAAACCACGTATGTTCAACTCGTTATTCCCCACAACAAAGCATTCAGGTACCAGAATTTCATAAAAAGCGGCTTGCATGTAATCGTTGGCTGGTATCGATACAACACCGACGCGCCACCGACAAACAATAGGGCTTTGCAAATTGGAAACACAAAACGTGACACTACGCTACGTGTTTTCATTGAGATTTTATTATTTTCATACATCCCTAGTACTTTGTAGCGTGTTGAAATGAACATTTATTAAACAATGGTTCATAATTCAAATGGAATGGCCAAATTAATGTTTACGTTATGTTATGTTACGCATTGGAGAAAAATGGATGAAAATGTGCAAAAATACGCTGAAGATATCATTGTCGGATTGATTTATTTTGTCTTAAACGACAAAAAGATCCTTTAATTGTATTCACAACAGAAAAACAGGAACCTAGCTATGGCTTGTATAGTATTAAGCCGTCTTATCCTGACAGAAAGATTGAAACGGACTATAGATAAACAGTGTCCTATTCCGAATGAGCCCCTGCCAAGTCTTTGATAAAATAAGGTTGAAAAAACTGTACGTTTGTTTCTAGATAGACACAAATAAAAGAAATATAAAATAAGACAAAGTAGTGACTAAGCACACTTTACAATACTAAAATAAGTAAATCTAGAAAACCTGCTTAAAAGGTATATCTATTACAAGACTTTTCGACTTAGTCCTTAACCACTCAAATGCCGTTGGCTCCGAATATTGAAAATACAATTAACTGCTCTGAAAAATATACCTTTATTGGATAATGTTTCGGAAATAAGCCAATAAAATTGACAGTTTATATCTGATTACAGTAGAGTTCTTACAAGTATATGTACAGTTACTGGAAATTTATGAAAAACAAATAAATATAAAACAACTGCCGTGTTATAAAGCTAAGGTAAAACAATTTAAAAAAAAACTAAAATGACTAAAACTAACTAAACTACTTAGTCATTTTAGTAGTTTTTCCCGTTATACAAATACAGTACAATACCCTATTTTAAAATACCCCTATATTTTTCAACTAGAGCTAAAAAACATAGCATAACAACTCTACCCATATTTTAAATCTGTGCTCATCTCCATGTCAATTATTAAATGATCACGCAAATATATTTAATAATTCATCGAATCCAGTTTTTTTATTGCTCTTTAAACAGTACCTCGAACATTAAACACGCTGGCCACAACGATCCGGATTGAAGGACTGACATGGCGAGGCACAGTAATTACTTGAAGTCTTTAAGATTTTGAAATAACAAGAAACTTAAACCCTAAACCAAGTTAGAAACACAATACCACCCGCCATCTCACAAGACGATAGAAACGTGCCTTTCTTTGAGTCTGACATCGGAAACAATCCCAATAAACACAAACAAGTATTGCTGCTTCACTGTATTAGATGAATAAACAGAAATAGATGCGTTTCGAAGACGTTTCAACAAATAACATTGACATTTGATATAGATTCAAGCAGTGCATAGTGAGCTGTGCTGTGATTTGTTGATAGTGAAATGTAAGGTGCGTATGTAGTCACTACTTGCATATTGAAATGATGTACTATCGAGGACACTCCCGCCTGATCACCACTAAGATTATTTTTGCTTGCACTTACAACATAGAAACGCTCTTTAGCCCCGCCGTAGAAATAACGAATGAAAAGATACCAATCGGCCGAGCGCACTGACGACGACGCATGCCAAACGATTTATTGTTATTTTGCGCGCCAAAGTTGACGCTTTCCTAGGAGGCCTAAACTTTAAGGAGCCGTGGCTCGACGCCTCCGCATGCTTTAAGCGAAAAAAAATTTAACTGATCAAGCGGAAAAGACCACGACTGTACATGTACTCATACATGTGGACAATTGCAGCTCGTGGCTTTGTGAAGTTATGAAGCGAGAGAGACGTGAGCAGTGCAGCTAGAATACTGCTTTATATTTACACGTACGTTCTATAAATGAAATGAAACGAAATCATAGGTACGTTATAAAACTATTTTACATGGATTATTTTTAATTAGTAAGGCGGTCAGATACTAAGACCAGCCTTAATACTAACTGGGTTGTAGAAGTCAGAAAGGCAGTCGTTCCATGTAAATACTGGTATTATTCAGCTGCAACCAGTTAGACTGGAAGACGACCCCAAAATAGTTGGGAAATAGGCTAAGCAGATGATAGTAAGGCGGTCAGATAGGAGGTCAGATAGACAGTCGCTCCATGTAAAATACTGGTATTGCTCTGCATCCGGTTAGACTGGAAGCCGACAGGGGTAGGCAGGCAGATCATGATTTTTAATTGGTAAGTGTAATTGCACCACCTTCTAGAACACTGGGTTAGACCAACTAGGAAGTGTTAAAGTCACCTTCCCACTCCAACAGAGTCCGCCAGTCCTATTCTTGACTTCAGAAAGAACTTCATCCTTTTCATCCGTATAAATAATATATCGGTAATCCGAAGTATCCCGGAGTTAGCTAAAACTCTCAAAGAGTCCTCGGCACTAATTAATTGGGTCTATTTATACATCTGATGCCGTGCGACTTTCGTGCGAACTTCCAATCGATGTTCGAGATCATTTTGGCAGACTTTTGTCGATAGGTTCGTGTTTGTGATGTGTTTTAAATTGAAAAGAAGGCTCAAGTATCGCTTTAAGGCTACGTTTATTAAATTAACTTGGACTTTTGATCATACAAAACCTACGTTTCATTATCATCTATCTAGCCTTTTCCCAACTATGTTGGGGTCGGCTTCCAGTCTAACCGGATGCAGCTGAATACCAGTATTTTACATGGAGCGACTGCCTATCTGACCTCCACAACCCAGTTTACTAACTGGGTTGTGTAGAAAATGGCGGACAGAGTCTTGCCAGATAGTGGCGGTACTTTCATACAAGTCAGGCTTGGTTTGCCCTTAAAACCAATTACTCTTTATGATGTTAGGGTTTCTGAACAGTCTGCTTGCCTTATGGGCTTGCCGTATTGTTGGCCCCTAGGCACGCCACTGTTGCCAGATAATCTAGTACAGACACCAGCCTAGTATTTGTAATTACAATGTACAATAGTCTTACCAAGGGGTATCGTATTACCTAGTACTCTGGGTTACTCAGAGTTTCGGAAACCGTGAAAGTTTAAAACAGTGTCTGTAACGACTGTCAAAGATCTACAATTGAAAGCCGGAACCAATGGCTTGGCGTGCTTTCCGAGGCACGGAGGAAACTCGGTATGTAATGGGTGGTCACCCATCCACGGACCAACCCAGGCAAGTACGGCTTAACGAGAAGATCGAACCCGAGCGGCTGTTATTATTTAGCCACGAGTTCCTCTCAAAACCTACGATTATGGTATCTTAAAAAATCGTGATATTTCTCAATCAGATATGTCTTCTATCCAGTTCATTAGATGTGGCTAGATGATAAAATGGATGTCAAAGATTGACATGTGTACAAAATCTAATGAACAAGCTTTCCTCTTGATCCTCCTTCTACAAATTAACATAATTGTGTTGTTTGTTACTTATCCCTAAAAAATAAGACATTCGCAAAATTATAATACTGAGTTACCAGGAGAACCGAGGCTTAAAGATATTTGAAGTAATCGGAGATAGACTATAAATCCTTAATTAAGCAGCTTTCAATAAAATATAGGAAATACAATATTTTGTTTTTATGAAATACTTAAATAGGTAAATATAGTAGACATTAACTTATTTAAGTATTTTCCACTTTTTGCAAAGTACTATTTTACTTTACATTGTTGATCAGGCACTAAATGACAACCAACACGCAACTACTGGGCTTTTATATTTCATAATAAAATTGCCGTCTCTTCTTCTTCTGGATATGTTTATAATTATTTGTTTATTCCAAGTATTTGAAACGATGTAGTGTTTTTGTTCCCATCTAACATTCTCATGTGATCTTTAATCTTATGTGATAATCGTATTTTACAAAGGTTAAGTGGTCACAAAGCGCTACGGCTGGTCTTGGGTTCAATTCTCTGTGTTATTGGGTTTTTTTATCAGGATTTCTCAGTAGGAGACCGGTTTGGGTTTGTGCTCAGTTGATAGCAAAATACGCGCCCCCTATAACATGACAATAACTGGCAACATGTTGTGTCGGCACGGTTCTGCGAGGTGTGTAACAAGCGTGATGTTATACGTAAAATAAATTCATAATGTTTCCCTTTTGCTACACCCACAACAGAAAATATTGCCAATTATTTATCGTTCTAAAAGCAAATAAGCATAAAATACCTGCGGGTAGTCGCAAGAATAGTTAACAACGTGTTAGTGTTACGGATCGAACGTAACGAGCACCGCCCTACATTTGGTACTGAAATAGAATATCTTAGAATATGTCTTATAATATTGTCTGTATGAGCAATGGGCGAGAGATTTTCATGATGGCTTATTTTTATAATAGTCATTTAGTTCTGTGAATTGAACGGTAACATTTAAAGGTAGAACGGAAGCTAGAATGAGTGAATGAGAGATGAAAGAGCTGTACGAACGTGGGTAAGAAATGATTATGTAAGGAGCATAGCGTGCTGTGGTTTCTGCCTACTCCCATGGGGAAAAAGCGTGAGGTTATGAATGTATGAGCGATGGAATGCCCGTGAATGACAAAGGGAGATTTTTTTTCAAAATTGTAACATCTGTATATAATGTGAAGAGAGCAAAATACTTCAGATAACCTGAACAAAATGAGTTTCGAATCCAGCCTATCTCTTAAATTCATGTTGACAGGCTAATTAACTTACCTTTAAATAGTTTATCAGTTCCTCATCAGTTATCACACAAGGCATGTATTTGTTACGGGCATGCATACAGTACCTGCAATCAAAGAAATAAATAGTTATAGATCATTCACAAAGTATAACATTCTCGACGCATGTTCTTTTTATTTTCTCACTTTTTGTTCGTCTGTTCGTTTTTTATAATTTTGGACGTGCGAAACAAGTGTGGGCCTTTTAGAAAAGTAAATGATGTAGAGCTCAATAATCATCATCATCAACATCAGGCTATAATGTTCCCACTGCTGGGACACGGCCTCCTCTCAATGAGAGGGAACGGGCTATAATCCACCACGCGGGCCCAGTGCGGATTGGTAGATGTCACATGTCTTCGATTTTTTTATTCTAGGATATGCCGGTTTTCTCACGATGTTTTCCTTCGCCGTTTTGAGAGCAGTGGTGATGAAATAAATTACACAAAATAATGCGCCTGCCTGGGTTCGAACCCACGACTTACTGTTCGTAAGTCGGAGCCGCCACCACTGGGCTACCGCTGCTCCAATTCAATAATACCTACATTTAAATAAAAGACCACTAAAAGTATGCTGGTTTTAGCCAAATGTATAAGGAGTTTGTGGAGTTCGGCGGCATGGTTGGTGGAGTAGCTGAGCGACTGGAAGCTGCGCTACATGTCGCGGGTTCGATCCCCGCACTGGACAAGCATTTGTATGGGCCTACAGGCAGTTTTTCCGGGTTTGAATGTTTCTGTTTTTTTTATGTCAGCCTACCTTGTCCCACTGCTGGGTAAAGGCTTCCCCCATGGCTTTCCAATCATGTTTACAATGTTCTGTTTGTGTATATGGGTTTTAATGTTTAAAAACGCACCCACGATATAGGAGAATTCCTATTATGGGACAAAGTTTAATGTAAAAACTAGTTTTAATTTTTTTTCTGCCCCATGGCACGCGAGAATCGTGAGATATCACGAGAGAGTACGTGATAGGCCACTGAAACACCCGTTAAACTATCTTCAAGTAAACCTAACTCACATCACAAACAGCTTTCCTTCTTGTCCTAAACGGCAAATGATGGTCATCAAATATCGTTCAAGGCATCCGAGAAATGTTTTAGTGACTAGTACTTAGTAAACATGTGATATAATGTATTTTCTTTGCAAATACCGCTTCATAATAGCAATGATCTTATTATGCGCCCGTAAAGGCAAGTTTACACTAACGACCAACGTCGGAAAAGGCTACCCGTGTCGGGTATTAATCGAGATATTTTAATAGTTAGTGGAAAAACCTAAACCCAAAAATAAAATTAAAATAAACCTTTGCTCTAGGCAAAGGTTTATTTTTATTTTATTTTATTTATTTGGCTCACCAACCATTGAATACACTGCTTCAAAGATACAAGATACATTCAATAGAGTCACAGGCAAGTGTATTAACCTCTTTCAGGTAAGCACATCATGCACTACTTATTTGTCGTTGAGTGTCTACTTAAAATCAGATGAGTACCTAAGTACTCACCACACTCAGTTGATGGTTTGATGGTTTTTAAATTCATAATAAAATCAAAATAAAAATCATTTTCAATATTAAAATTACAATCAAGTTATGATAAGATCAAAATCGAAATAACAATCATATCAAAATTAAAATCAAAAGGTTAACCCGTATTAATCAGCTTGTAATACTGGTCTCGTACAAAGTTCATTTTTCATAAAAATATGCAAGATAGTGTCGGAGTAAGTTAGTGGTAATGTTAGTTACTCTTTCACACAAAAACTACTGACCGTATTTAAATGAATTTTGGCGCACAGATAGTTCATAACCTGAATAAACACTTAAGATAATTTTATCACGGTAGTACCTACGATTTCGGGTGACAGTTACCGAACTCCACGCGGGCGAAGCCGCGGACATAAGCTAGTATTCAATAAACAAATAAGCGATGACGAGGACAACTCTTAGAAGTAACCTATTTTGTTATTAGCTTAAAGACTCCCAGGTTATAGCTATCAGGAAACTCTAGCAAACGATTGATTAATTAAAACCCCTGAATTACTATCTTGGAAAGTGTTCTTTGATCTCTCTCTCTGTATTTATCAACTATCTGGTGTCCACGACACAAGCCTCGTTGCTTAGTGTGGCACTATATGGCGCTGTGTGTAATGTCCAGCGATATTATTCATCAATAACGCCTCACACATTATTTTGAGAAGCATCTACAGAAACGCGTTAGAAAACCATGGTTCGTAAAAAAAATACCCTACTTAGGCTGTCATTCCATGTTAAATTTAGTACATCATGATAATCGGGATTTCTTCAAAGCTCGAGTAAATCGGTACCTTCTAGGCGTGCGTGCTCCACCCTAGGCCACATCATCACTTCACGTCAGGCGAGTTACGACCAAACGCAAGCCGATTTCGCATTAAAAAAAAAGAAAAATAATGGTGTTTATCTGTATCCTTCTGCTAAGGGTAGGCTAATAGTTTTCTTTTTTTTACAATCAAACCTCAGCCATCATTAGACCCAACACGTGAGACGTAATTTCAAACCGTTGTGAACGTTCCTTATTTCGGTCACGTAGCAGTCATTGACCTGTTCCCTTATTGTGTTCTCCGCCAATTTCACTCCCTCTTTAAGCGCCCATACATAAAACGTTTGGCAAATAGTACCGTGTAGTTATGTAGTCGTGTCTGTAATTTTGAAAGAAAGTGGGCCGTTTCCAATAATATTCCAAGATAGATATCTTATATTTAATTTTGTGTTAATTATCTCACGGTTTGGGTTCGTGGGAAAGTTCAACCAGGACAAAAGGTACTTATCCTGTTAAATTAGGTTACGGTCTATCTGTATCACAAACTTCGTCATAATTCGTTCAGTCGTTAAAGCGTGGCAATTTAACAACCAGACAGATATAGACATATTACTTTCAATTTTTTATAATATTTGTAAGGAAACATAACTAATTCCTATTTCACAAAGACAATACCCCAATAGCATTTAAATTGCCACCAATAATGTATCATTCTATGAACAAAAATATCATTAAAACTATCCACATCACTTGGACTATATCCAAAGCAAAGATTACCTTCAAAATAACCCGTAATTTTACATCATAAACACAAAAGAACGTCCGATCGAAAAGCAATCGAGACATTAACTCATTATGCGACTACAGCACAATGGGAAGGGAAAAATTATTGAACTACCCCCAAACGGAATTGAATAGCGTTTTCATAATGTCTTTTGTCTGTTTGTGGAATTTATTACTATCGGGAATTTGATACTATTTGCTTTGTGTTAAAGGATTCTCTAAGATTTAAATAAATCTAATAATCTAGGACTACGAAGTTAAGACGCAGACAGCACTTTGTAATATAGAACCATTAATAAAGATATAGTATTTTTTATTTTTATTGAACATATTTTAAAAATAAGTTGAGAGCTGATAAGTCTATATTGGTATGACGCATGTCCATCAGGACATCTGTACGTAACAGAAAGCGATGTTAGCTTCTGACGACGCTAAACTCGTGGCCGAATTCTGTAATTCTGACACGCTCAGAAGAAGAAGAATGCAACTATCAATATTAAGGCTATATGTAACTGTATCTAGATAAGTTAACTGATTTTTAACCAGAGGTAGTGAAACCAATAGCTACTTAATCTATAAAACCATCAAAATAAACAACAAAATGGTTGTCCGTCCTAAAAACCCACCAAGAGCCCTCGTGTAATCTAAAGAAACTGATTTATTACATCAAAAACCCAGCTTAATCGGAAAGAAGAAAATATATTCGACAACTTAATGGTGGCGGTGAATCAACATTAACTTTTTGTCGCCGCAGCAAATGATGGCAACTTAGAGCGTTATCACACTGACAGATTGCGAGCTTGTTTCTAGCGCGGCGATTTGTGAACGGGCTCTCCGCGGGTAGGAAGCGAGCTAGCTGTGAATACGCGACAAGTTCGGCGCGATCAGTATTGTACAGTCGCTTGTCTCGCGCACCTGGTGTGCTCGCTACGCAGCTGCAGGCAGCGAGTGCTTCTGGCTGGGACGTGGGACTTTGACAGATATTTCAGTACATTATCTGTCAAACCCGCAAACCGGAGTCTGTTCTGTTCTCCAGTCTGTTCGGTTTGCCGCATCTTTTGACAATCGCCGCGCTGGAAACACTTTTTAAATCGCCAGCGTGGTAGGGCCCTTACAAAGACGCCACCATATTTTGATTCCCTCGGACAAATTGTACCATTTGTCTACCGCATTCGAACTAACATGGATTGCGAAATGTCTGGAAAAACTGAACTAATGCAATTTAGTCGAGTTGAAGTTTGAAATGTGATTTAGTCCAGTTGGAGGATTTATTGTAACTTTTATGTGGATTTAGTTTGAAATGCTTTGATTTGCTTTAAAATATGGTAACTTTCTGCGCTTAATATTTAAGTGGGAGTAAGATAATTTTCATGAAAATAATAAACAACTCGTGCATGAAATGTTTATATTAAAACTTTTCTAAATTATCCTTGCCATTAAATATAATATCATCATGCAAACAAATAATAATATAGGGTAGATACTTGAAAAACCAGTTTCTCAATTAAGTATTCTGGTAGAACTTACTCCTTAATCGTTCTCTCAATGCTGAGAATCATGACTCCGTATCAAGTTATTAACAGTGTTTCTCAATCAGCTACGATCAGTAGCCAGGTGGAACGCGGTGCTGATAAGTATGTCGAATTGTTTGGATATTTTATCAAACCACCGTTTTGGACTTCAGCCCCTAGGACTTTTGCCCTCTACTTTTTCAATCACCAGTAGCTGTTCCATGTTGTCGCTACCTCTGCGGCCAATGTGACCATCTCACAAGACGTTGCAGGCAGGTTGAAGACAGTGGTTGTGCTTTCTCTAATTTGAGTTGTTTAAGAACCGAGATATTTGTTCGGTGAGCTGTCCATTGTATCCTTAACAACTGGCGCCAGCACCCCAATTCAAAGGCTTCAATTCTTAGTCTTATTTTTTTTAGGGTTTGATGAACTTATTGAAGTTACTAGTTTTGAATTTCGATGGAAACACCGTAATAAAAATACAAGTTGTTTTATAATCAAACCGTTGTTTCACCCGCGTAAGTTTCAATATTTTGTTATTTTGGGTTACATTAAGGATCTCTGTTCTTTTTTCATTAGCCTGTTTTACTTCCTGATATTTCAGCTTTCTATTGGTGAAAAAGTGGTTCAAATCGGAGCTGATTCGGTACAAACAAAAAAAGCATTCCTCTTTATAATATTTAATAGAATTATTAAAAAAAAATCGATAATGCAATCAGAAACTAGTCTAAAGTATACCAGTTACGAGTGCTAAACCTAAAGCCACTATAAAATCATCCAGTGATAAAAAAGCTCGGTTCAAATACCCCTTTAAAAACAAAGTACAAGTTACACAGTTGAAAGACACCGATGCATTGAATTGTAAATACGAATACTTGAATAATTTACATAGTTTACATAAGATGAACAACTTTACCTTTACATAAAGTGTATCGCTATCACAGCAGTCTTTAACCTTTCACTTTATTCCCCTTTTTTTCATTCCTGAAGGAATTCCTGAGCTGGGAAAGAAAAATGCAGGGAAATATCAAAGCAGCTAACGTTTTAAATTGAGAACAGCGCTTCATCGTAATAATAGGGAATACGCGTGAAATACAAAACTCTTTTTATTTATGAAAAATGCCTTGTATTGGCGCATAAAAACTTTGTGGTTAAAACTTGTTTAAGTTTCTAATACATCACTTATTTTACAATTTACTGTTTTATGTAGCATGTTTTTGGTGAAACGGAACGCACTGTCAAAACACACCGTCCTCGATAACGAACGAACGAACGGTATTGTCGTCAAAGTTCATTGTGTCAAAAAACTCTTTTATTTGAAAAGTGCTAAAAGTTTCACTAAAATTTTATTATTATATTGTTATTGCAATTTTTACTTGAATAAAGCACATACAATTGGTAAAATTATTTTATTAAGGCCAAAAAAATTAAATGTAAACAAGGCAAATTGTGGATAATGACGTCACATCATGGCCGCGACAGCTACGGACGTTTGAACTGTCGTAGAAAATTGCAGGAGTTTATTTTTTTTTTTGTGCGACAAGCAGTAGTTGAATTAACTTTTAATACTTTTCTTGGGTTAATAGTGCTGTATTTTATTGATTTAAGTAAAGAAAAAATTACGTGCATATTCCCTATTGCGAATTTAGAACTGTTATAACTTGTAGCTTGTATGTAACTCAGTTATCATGAAATAATATTAATGAACAATCTATAAAGTAAATCAATTTTTGAGTCAAGAAAGTCAATTAAAACAAAGTATTAAAAACAAAATTGGCGCAGGTGAGTGCCAACTTTATCTTAACACAATAATGGTCTTAGGCCACAAAAACGATTCCGCTCCCACCCGGCAAAAATAATATAATTCAAATATGGGCTTTATGTATTACTCTTTAGATATACTTTACATAGGCAACATAAATTAACAGACAGCTCGCTGTCAGCGGGCTTACCGCCGTCAATGCCAATGTAAAGTACATCTAAAGAGACGCGCTACGCCGTAGCACACTGCTACTCCGAAAGTTGTGTAGCGAAGCGCTCTGGAGCCACTAGTATTGCTTCCTTTTTAAAAATCTGATTTTGTAGCCATATGGCCAATAGCTATATTTGCTTTCGTTATATAAACCTTAATTCTCTTTGTTAATTTAATTTGAAATAACTGCCAACTAGCAGAATAGATACTAGATTCTACATTATACCTAACTAATAACAAAGTCATTCAGAAACTCGTTCAGGACATAAAAGAAAATTGAATGGTACAGCTGAGCCGAACAGGTGTCTTTGAAAACAACTTGAATAGCATCACAATCTATTCGTTAATTAGAATTGTTACTTTATGTTACAGCCCTTAAAATCTATTTCGATTTTAAGGTTTAACATGAACTGACATCCTAAGTTACTCTAGAACTTATCGGCTTTAAATTGTTGATGATCCGGGTCTAGCGGCAATTTTTACCTAAAAAGTTTTAAAGGATTTAAATGAAAGTTATATATGGATTATGAGCCTGCTGAATTAGCTCGCGGATTTGTAGATCTTTGACAGTCGTTACAAGTAGTCAGAAGCCCTAAAGTCTGACAAACAGTCTAAGCAAGGGGTATTTACCCAGTTACTGGGGTTTGCAAGTCAGATAGGCAGTCGCTAAAGCCTGTATCTGACCAGTCTTACCAAGGGGTATTTACCCAGGTACTGGGCCATTCAGATAGGCAGTCGCTTCAAGTAAAATACTGGTATTCAGCTGCATCCGGTTAGACTGGAAGCCCAACACTGGGAATAAGGCTAGACAGAGATGATGGCATAAACAAAAACGAAAAATATCATAAACAACGTCACATCCACCGATTGTCACATTTAATTGATAATAGCGTTCCAAAACACCAACATAATAGCTAGGTAGCTCACTACAAACATGTGAAAACGTCAATATAACAAGTAAATGAGGAAAAAAAAAAAATAAGGAAACGCGAGTGTGTGTGGGCGTCATATACTTGTAATACTCATGATTAACGTGCTCGTGTTCAAGTTCATACCGTTTGTGATTGTACTTTCAGTCAGGATCTTTTTTGTAAAAAGTTACATAATAATATGTTCATAAAACGTGTCTTCAAATATTTCTCAAACGATGTTCAGTTCGTAAACGGCGTAAGAAAGTGTTTTTATGGTAATCGTAATAAGAGCTGGTTTTCTATAACGTTGTGCACAACAGAGTAATATCACTTGCATTGAAATAGTGGGTCTCATGAAAACTACTATATTTGAGTTGGAGTTAAGGCGATCAAATCCGAAACAGGCAAGCAAGTAAACAAGACTGTTATAGTATACTTTATATCGAGGGACTAAACGAAGCCATAATATACCAGAGGTGGTTTGACTCCCGAGCGTGCAAGGGAGTCAATGAAACCGAGGGTATATTAAGTTGGCATTCAGTTTCGAGGTGCAAACTGTACTTTTCACTTTGAGTGCGAGAAAAATATTCAATTTAGTACAAAAACATTTAATAAATATTACTAATTAAAATAAAAATAACTAAAGATTTTTTTACTTGAAGCTAAATGTACAATTCGAATTATTTGTAATATTGTAAATAATTGTCGTCCCAGGAATATTTACACGCGTACTTGTGGTATTTATTTATTCTGAAATTTTCGCGGGCAGTTTTTTCATCTAAACCTTCTTTGCTGAAAAACCAATGAACTAAAACTCTCAACATATCGCAGATGGTTCACACTCCACAGATAGTATATTTACTGGCTGTTTAAATTTGTCTATGTCACATGAAGGAAATTAAAAAAACTAATTACTTTTCACTCCCTAGAGACTCAAGTGGTCACTTTAGTCCCGCTTCGTAGGGCTATATTGGCGTACTTTTAGAGCATGAGAAGTAAAAAGATATTAACATAACATCCTTCGGGGAGGTGTACCTACAGCACACCCACATTTCACCAGTTATGTTTAAGACTCATGTAAAAGAGGGGCGAGCCTATTGCCATCAACCAGACGCAGATTCAGACTCCGTGGCTGCTACTGAGAAAATCCTGATGGAAAACCCCAATAACTCTTTGCCCGACCCGGGAATCAAACCCAGGACCTCATGCTCAGCAGTCGCAGTCGCAACCACTAGACCAACGAGGCGGTCAGCGGCGACTCAGTGTAAATGAAAATTTGTCTCACAAAAGTATTAAATTCACAAAACTCAAGTAAACCAGTTTCCCAGTCTACCTAGGAATTTCAATCGCAATACTTAGCGTCACCTAAATACGACGTTGACGCTGAAATTCAGTTTATATTCCTCACTCGGCGACGATCTCATATCGGCTGCCTGCCGCCGATATTAGAAATTGTTACCGACTTCCAATATTGAAACGATTTCAAATTATGATTTATAGTATCACACGGTGAGAATTGTCGCTCAAGAATTTCTTGATAACTTTGATATTCCAGGTACAAATTCATGCTTCAAAAACGTCGATACAGGGTGTAAACAACCTCATCACGAAACCGTCAACCAAGCATTCTGTACATCAAACTAAGTAACTTTACGCAAAAAATATTGCTTGGAAAAAACTTTTTTTTTTGGGGTGAAAAATCATGTTTTGTGGTAGAACTCAATGTAACGCACTCAAAACATTGTTCTGATGGATGGATTGAATAGTACGGGGTGTTTAAAGTAAAAGTCTTGACCCCCAATTTCTCCGTAACTAGAAAGTTCCCAAGTATGGTGTAGAACATAAAAAATATCGCAAAGACGGGGAGAACAAGTGCTTTTCGGCTTCGTTAAGAGGTTTTTACACCCTTTAACACTACACTACTGAGAAAATGTTGTTAAATCCCCTTGGGAAATATCTGATTGGTTTGTTTATTTTATCATACAGCTTTTAATATGGATTGTGCATTGAATGGACAAGGTGCCTTACCAAGGGGTATCGTATTACCCAGTACTAACTGGGTTGTGGAGGTCCGATAGGCTGTCGCTCCACCTAAAATACTGATATTCAGCTGCATCCGATTTAATTTTCGTTATTTTTATTTATTGTCGACATACTTACAACATTCGACGCGACATGCATGTAGTATAATCGCCTAAAAATAAATCCTTCATTTTACCAAAAATAACAAACAAATACCATTGTGTTGTAACGACAAACAAACACAAATTGAAATAGAAATTCAACGAAACTGTTTTTATTAAAACAAACAAACATGGCACACAAAATCCTAGTATTCATTCTGTTTGAGTTTATTCTTCTTTTGTTTGATTTTAGAATTTCGCTTTCGGTATTTTTATAGTCGTATTCTAAATAAATACTATACAACCACTATAAAACTACTTAACATTCTGCAATGAAAATATATACGTATAAAACGTACATTTCAAGTAGTTATTCTTTGTACCACCTACTACGTCTATTTCGACTCAGCGTAAGCTCGCCACAACACCTCATTCTCCGCCTTACGCAGTCTCTCGCAGACACCTTTTGGGACAACTAACGTCCAACTACACGCTTGCTGACATGCGGTCTACACCCTAGGACTTATTTTCTCCGACGTAAATATTTAATTTTTACGTCTCATTTGGTTTTCCTATCAGGAATTTCTCAGTAGCAGCTACGAAGTCTGGATTTGTACCCGGTAAATTAAGGCTATAGGCTTGCTCTTTATTACATGGGACTTCAACATAATTGGCGCAATGTTAGGCCTCTGCCCAGCCCTTCGAGAATTACAGGCATGACGTTATGTTAATAAATTGTTTAGCAAAGTATTTGTCGACTAAGCATTCAGCAGGCTGTCATTTGCAGATCTTTGACAGTCGTAACAGGTAGTCAGTGGCCCAAAATGTCTGACAATCAGTCTTACCAAGGGGTATCGTATTACCCAGTACTAACTGGGTTGTGGAGGTCAGATAGGCAGTCGATCTATGTAAAATACAGGTATTCAGCTGCATACGGTTACTGGAAGCCAACCCCAACATAGTTGGGAAAAGGCTAGGCAGGATGATGATTTGACCACTAAGCAAATGTAAAACATGAAGCTTTTTGACCTCAGAACATTACAGGTTACTACAAATACTTCTCTTATTAACATACGTGCTTGACTAAACTAGATCAGCGGGGCATTTAACCTGCAATAAGATACTAACAAACCAGTTTATTTAACCTTGAATCCCGACAGAATCTTCCAAGAATTTTCTTTTACTCCCGCTAAAACTTCTCTACACGGAAGAGCTCACAGAACCTACACAATAAAAATACCGATATATCATACCGTTATGATAAATAACGGTAATGGAACAAACACCCATATCAATAGTACAGGGAGTCAAATCGGCGGATCTCACATCACGTCGTTTATCATTCGAACGATCCTGTCACTCAGGGCGATAACACCAAGTCAAGAGAAAGATTTTCGGTGTGAAATTGATTGTCTAGTTGTTTTTATCTGGTCTTTTTGCGCTGTAGGGAGTGATAGTGGTAAATACTGGGGCAAAAAGGTTGGTTTCGACTGCATTTGTCTTGTTAACTTTGTATGACAAATCTACAGTAAGGGCTAAAGCTAAAAGCAGAAATGAAAACAATCCGGCTTAACCTCTCGGTTCCCACCCCGATATAGCGGTATTAAATCGCAACACATAGGTTCACCCAAAATCAAATTTAACAGCTATAGCTTACTCAGTTGGCGAATTCAACAACGTTGTTAGTGGCTGCGATCGCGACTGCTGAGAACGAGGCAATGGGTTCGATTCCCAGATCGGGCAAAATTATTCGGTTTTTCCATCAGGAGTTTCTTAGAAGCAGTCACGGAGTCTGGATTTGTGCCCGGTTGATGGCAATAGGCTCGCCTCCTATTACACAGGACTTAGGTATTATATAGGTGTATATTATATAGGTACACCTCGGTCTAAAGCCTTTGGGGATTACTGGCATGTTATGTTATATTATCTAATAAATTACTTCATTTATAATGTTGAATTTTATATGGATTAAGAATTTTCTTCGAAATCATTCGGATTATTATAAAAATCTTATCTCTAATCTTATTTATTAACTTTATTGTGCATGCTGTGGTCTCCTATAAGTGAAGGAGTACACCTACCCAATACCTTGTGTTTTACATTATATATTTATGCTTTGTGTACATCTTTTGTTGGAGATCCTTAAATAAATAAATAAATAAATAAAATGTGCTGGATGACTATTTTCGGCAGACCTTAATTTGGCACCAGAGAATCCTTTCAACTGGTCTGTCTCTCCAGTCATCAACGTTCTTTCTAGCTGGTTCAGGTTCTCAAAGAACATGAAGGCACCGCTCCTGTGTCAAGAGAGAGCAGTACTTACCATTAAAGTTCTTGGAACTGAAAGCATGTTAAGCATTTCTATGCGTTACCCCTTGATATGTCTACGAAGTAGACACAATAGTTAAACAATAGTGTCTCGAACAAATTGGTCCTTTGACAGATCATGATCTTTTATCGGTGAACGAGTGTAATAATACTTTGTTTGTACGGAAAATACCGTGTTGATGATACCGTAGCCATCAGTGCCCGCCGAGGCTTCTGCGTACTCTCTGGTTCTCCTTTTTTTTTTTTTTTTTTTTTTTTTTTTTTTTTTTCGGATGGGAAATCATCAAATGACTTCTCCCGCTCTGGGCTGAGCAGGAGGGAGTGTCAGACTTTTACTGACTAAAACCCATCCATGTTCCTTCATCGCCCTTTGTGTTCCGGGGCCACGGTATCTCTTTCGAATAGTCCCGCAGCCCCGGCAGGCTTCGGCCCTTGCGGACCCCTTCCTTATTGCTGACTCTCTTTGAGGCGCGCGTGGAACACGAACGCGCCGTCGACACGGCCTGTCGTCATGAGACGTACGGACGGCGAGCTAGCCCATAGCTCCCCGTCCACAGGCCCGCGCCTACGGTGGCCGGAAGCCACCACGTGGCCCCCGACGCCCGGGGCGTCTCCCGCGGCGGCCGGGACGTGAGGATATCTCCCTCTCACGTTCCGCCACCTCCTTCGCCAGCATGACTGCTTCGCAGAAGGAGGTGACGGCGTCCCATTCCGTCTCGCTCCGGACCATGGCACGAACCAGGGCCGGAAGCGAGAGGTCGCCGCCGCCGATCGACACCTCGAGGACACGGCGGTGCTCCACCCAAGCAGGGCACACCTCCACCGTGTGCTCCACCGTGTCCTCCGGTCGATCCTCACAATGGAAACACCCGGGCGTCTCCTCCCGCCCGATTCGGTGCAGGAACTTACCGAAACATCCGTGTCCGGTAAGAACCTGCGTCAGGCGGAAAGTGAGGACGCCGTGGCGTCTCTCCAGCCACTCCTCAAAGAGGGGACTTACCGCCACTATCGTGGCGTGCCCTGCACGGGGTTGCGACAGTCGCTCTCTCCATGCCGCCATGAGATCCCGCCGGAAGTCCGTCCGCTGAGCGACAATTTGCCGCGGCAGCGGAGTTTCCCCCCGGCGTAGCGCCTCCGCGCGCCACTCGTGTAGGCGCGCGAGGACTATCGCCTCCAGATCCCATGGCGGCAATCCGGCAAGGAGGCTCGCCGCCTCGCGGGATATCGTGCGGTACCCCCGGATCAGCCTTACGGCCACCACCTTTTGGGGCGCGTTCAAATGGTTGGCAGCTCGCTGCCTCAATGAACGCGCCCACACCGGGGCCCCGTAGAGGGCCATGGACCGCACGACTCCCGCGTAGAGCCTCCGGCAGGAGGCGTTTGGCCCCCCCAGGTTGGGCAGGAGCCGCCTGAAGGCAGCCCCTGTCCGCTCCAGTTTAGGGGCCAAACGTCGGAAGTGCTCCGCGAAGTTCCACCGGCTGTCGAGGACGAGACCTAAGTACTTTAACGTCGACTCGACGCCGATGGATACCCCTCCCGCCGTCACTGCTGATCCCGGAGGTGGCGCATTCCGAGGCCCATGAAAGCACATGGCCTCGGACTTGTGCAATGCCACCTCGAGGCCCAGTTGCCGGATCCTCTCAACGACTATCGCAACCCCGCGTGTCATTATTTCGGCCGCCGCCTCGTGCGACCTCCCCTGTGCCAGCACCAGCGTGTCGTCTGCATAGCAGACAACGCTGACGCCGCTAGGGAGGTCGGCGCGCAGCACCCAGTCGTAACCGATGTTCCACAAGGACGGGCCTAGAACCGATCCCTGCGGAACACCGCACGACATCTCTCGCCGGTTCCAGTCTCCGCTGCGACCGGGGTAGATGACATACCTGTCCGCCAGGTAGTCGCCGACCACACGACGGAGGTAGGTCGGCACCCGGTGATACCGGAGTGCCTCCCTTATGCAGCTCCAGGGCATGGAGTTGAAGGCGTTGGCGATGTCGAGAGACACCGCCAAGACAACCCCACCCCTGGACACCGCATCCCCCGTCGTGAGGGCTCTCACGCGCATGATGGCGTCCACCGTCGAGCGCCCCTTGCGGAAACCATACTGGTGTTCCGCAAGGTCCGGCCCGGTCCCCGCAAGGTGCTCGGCGAGGCGGTTTGCAATTACTCTTTCAAAGAGCTTGCCCACCTCGTCGAGCAGCACCACGGGCCGGTAGGCGGACGGAGAGTCCGCCGGGCGCCCCGGCTTCCGAATGAGGACCAGCTTCCCCGTCTTCCAACGAAGCGGGAACTGGCCTCTCTCCAAACATGCGCTAAAGAGCCCTTCGAGTCGGGGCCCGAGAGCCTCTGAGGCCAGGACCCAGGCTTTGCCAGGCAAGCCGTCGGGTCCCGGGGCGGTATTTTTGGCACCTAGCCTTCGTACCGCCACTCTCAGGTCTACCCCGGTCACTTCAGGAGCGTCGTCGTCGTCACTTTGGTGGTCCGCTTCCGGCACCGCAGCCGGCGGAGCCATAAGCGGGGGCGGGTGTTCCCCTCGCGAGGGGAACAGAGCGCTCACCACGTCCTCCACGAGCTGAGGCCGGAGACTCTGCGTCAGCGGGGGGGCCCAGGTGCGGAGTTTGTCCCGCACCATCTTGTAAGGGCGCCCCCACGGATCTCTGTCGAGAGTCCCCAGCATCTCCTCGCGGGCCAGATCCCTGGCCCGCAGGACAGCCTCGCGGAGGGCGGTCTTCGCCGCTCTGTAGCCCTCATATAGCTCCGCCTCAATGGCTGCCGCATTCGGTGGGCGAATGCGGAGCCTGCGGTGCCTGGCGTACAGGTGTCGCGCAGCCACGCACGCCTCCCGTAAAGACGTCAGCTCACGCGACCACCAGTACACCTGACGCCGGGCACTTCCTGGCCGGACTCGGGGCATTGCCACGTCACAGATGTTTGACATGGCCTCCTGGAACCACCCTGCCTCATTGTTAACGTCGGCAGGCCTGTCCGGTGATGTCACCCAGGCCTGCACGATCGAGGCTTCCAGGAGGAGCTCCCGGTCCAGCTGCTTTAGCGCCCAACGCGGACCACTCGGGGCCTGTTGGACCGGCGCGCTTGAGGTCTGGGTGGAGACGTCGAACCGGATGTACCGGTGGTCGGAATAGGTCTCCACCCCCTCCATGACGCGCCAGTCAACGACACGCGGTGACAGAGCGGGGCTAGCGAACGAGATGTCCACCACCGACTCGCCCCGCATCCTCACACACGTGGCGACAGAACCCCGATTTAGGACGACCAGGCCCTTCTCCAGGGCCCAGTCCTCCACCATCCTTCCCCGCACGTCTGTGCAACGAGAACCCCAAGCCAAGTTCTTGGCATTGAAGTCCCCGAGGACAAGCACGGGGAGGGAATGGTTTCCGACGACGACACTCAACTCTGCGAGAGAGTTGTGAAACTCGGCGAGAGTTCGGTTCGGGGAGAAGTAGACTCCCACTACGACGATCTCCCCGAACCGGGCTGCTACGCACCCCCGACCCCTCCTGACACTTTCAAGGGTCGGGGTGCCGGCGGCGGCCGACGACACTATGGTCACCGAGCCGCTTAGGTCCGCCACCCAGTCTTCCCTGGGCAGGACGAAATACGGCTCAGCGACCACAGCGATGTTAATCAACCACTGCGCCATGCTCTGGAGCAAGAGATCCTGAGCGCAGGCGCAGTGGTTGATATTCGCCTGGAGGAAGCGTAATGGGGCCGTTATTGGCACTCCATTACCGCTTCCTCCAACCTGGCCCCCTGTGAGGGCCCCTCTGTGGCGGCGACAGAGGGAGCGGCAGCGGCGGCAGTTGCGGCTGCGGCATTGGCGACGGTGGCGGTGGTGGCGGAGGGCCTACCTTTGCCTCTAGTGGCCTTGGTGGGCGGAGCGCAGGCCTTGCTCCCAGCCCGGTGATCAGCAGGCTTGCCAGCCGCCGCACATGCAGCGCAGTGCGGCGCGGCGGCGCAGCAAGTCGCGGATGTGTGACCGGGCTGGCTGCAACGGAAGCAGAGGCCGCTGCGGTCGACCTCCGAGGCGCATTGCACCGACACATGGTGCCCCACCAGGCAACGGTAACACCTCAAAGGTCTAGGCTCCAGCAGCCTCACCTGTGCTGAGACCCAGCCCACCAGTAGCCTGCGGCCCTCCACGATGGTCCTGGCCGCCGTCACAGGGCAGCTTACCATTACGGTCCGCATGCCCGTGGGGTCCGGGCGAAGGGCGCCCGCCCTGACCTGATCGGCAGGGCACCCTCCGGACCTAGCGACGGCGGCCACCACCTCCTCCTCGGTCACCGAGTCGTCCAGACCCAGGATGCGCAGGTCTGCGCATTTGACGGGCCTGGACACTCGGGCCTCGTCCGCATTAAGGGACGCTCTGAGCTTTTCAGCCAGAGCGTCGGCGGACGAGCCGCTGGTTTCACCAGGGATCTCCAGCAGTCGAGCCCCCGTTGCGGTGACTTTAAGCCGGAGGCCCCCGGTGATTCCCAGCTCGCCGAGGTTCACCGTCGCCTTCGCCTTCGCCAGCAGGTCGCGGTAGGAGACGCCCCTCTGTTCCGCTTCCGGCTGTAGTGTGATCACTACAGCCGCGGTCTTAGGGGCGCGGAGCCTAGCCGCGATCTTGCGCTCCCTAAACTGGCGCTGCCGCTCTTGGTTTCGGGCCTTTTTGGCCGCCTTCCGCCCCTTCTTTTTCTCCCCGGCCACCTGCCATCCGGCTTCAGCCGCGGGAGGTGTAGGGGGCTGCTGGGGGGGTGGCTGCGGCGGTGGCGGCTGACGAGCCGCCGGCGCTGGCCCACTCGCTGCAGGTACTGGCGCCGGCACAGTCACCGCCTGTGCAGCCGCCTTGCCCTTCCTCCCCTTGGGCGCCTTCTTAGCAGGCGCCGGTTTCGCCGGAGCCGGCTTTGGGGGAGGGGCCGCCACTGCCCTGCCAGGGGGCTGATTGGATGGCCCCGGTCCGGGTGCGGTAGCCGCAGCAGCCGCATATGAGGCTGCCCTCGGACCCGGGGCTGCCTTACTTGCCGCCAGGGGGGGACGCAGGACAATTCCCTCCAGGACGGAGAACCGTGCCTGGAAGGAAGCCAGCTCCTTCCGAACCAGGTTCAGTACCTGGTTCTCGACCGGCTCGGGCTGGCTGGGTCGCTGCGCCTGGCCCCCCTTTGGAGGCGCCACGCAGGAGCCAGACTCCCGCAGACTAGCCAGGTCTGCTAGAAGCCTGGCGTTCTCCTTTTGGAGAGCCTCCGTGGCGGCCGACAGGCGGGCCACCTCCGCCCGCAACTTGGCCAGCTCCTCTCCATCCATCGTAGGAGGGGGAGGAGGACGAGGAGGTCCGCCAAAGTTGGCCTCCGCTGCCGCCATTATGGAGGCAGAAGCCGCGGGTATGGCCTTGAGTTTTGAAGATGTCTTCATCTTCAAGGCCACGCCCCTTATTGCGGCTTCCACCTCCTTTGTGAACCTGGCCTTACGCTCCGCATCGGAGCCGCCAGGTGCACCCGCCTCTTCGCCAGACCCCGGAGCAGTGCCCGGGTGGCGCCCCTCTTCGGCCAGTCTGGCCGACCTTTCGGAGGCAGAGAGCCCCCCCCTCTTGCCTCGGATCCCACCGCGCCTGCTAGTGGGGATCTTACGGGCCGAGGCCAACTCTCCCTCCGATGACGACCCTTGGTCGCCCTCCTTCCTGGACCGCTTGCGGAAGAACTTACTGTTCTCCGCAACAGTCCCGGCCCTCTCGCGGCGGGAGCTCACTGAGCCTCCCCCGCTCACCTCGCTGGATGCTACGTCGGACTCCGACCCCGCATCCCTCCTCTCCTCTTCGTTGCCGTTGCCGGCGGTGTTGGTTTTTGGTTTGTTTATATCCATAATTGAACCCACGAGTATGGGGGAAATATACTCCTAACTAGGCAGAGACCCCTGTACCTAGAAGGGCAGATTTTAGTATTTGTTACTCGCCAGGGGGTCTGCAGGTACCCTGGCGAGGAGCGCACTAGCGACTGATTCGTTCTCTGGAACACCCGTCAGCCATACATCCCCTCGCGGTGCGTCGCCGCTTGGGATTCGGGGTAACTTTTTATAGAGGTTGTCTACCTCGCGGTCCGGGCGGTTAAGCCAAGACCCTCGGTCCCTGTCGAAGCCGCGAGACTTGATCCACGACACTTCGACGGTGGGATTACGAGACCGGCGGTGACAGAGGAGGACGATCCTTCTCTGTCTGCTCGGAGGCAGGGTAAGTGCACACCGAGCCCGCCCTCACTCCTCTGCTATGCCCTCTGCTGACCAGAGGGGCACGCAAAGGAACGCACCTTTGGTCCGAGTCGGACCCCACCCATGTCAGAATAATTGGCCGCGGCAGTACCACTCCCCGAGGGATAAGAGGAAATTCTCATTTCCTCTCATTCCCCGGAGAAGGATACTGCCGCGCCCGGGGTGCACCGGCCCAGCAGCTGCTCTTCCCTCCAGACGTATCGAGAGGGACGAGCAGCCGCCGGACACACGTGGAGGACTTCTGACTTCGCACCCCACTCTCTGGTTCTCCTAAGAATGTGATTCTAAAAGTAAAGTTATACAAACGTCACCTCCCGTTTAATTTACAAGCGTCGGTAAATATTTATCACCGGGCGGTTAAGAAACTTGTTCGAGACTCCATTGTGAGTTTCTTAAGAACTTTCAATGTTTACGAGTAGGTATGTAAAGTTTACAAGCTAATTTATTTGTGTACCAAGAACGTTTGAACGACTCTTTTGTACTTACATTTATTCAGTGTTTCAATACAAATCCTTCTCAACTTGATGAAATAATGGTAAACCATTATTTTTTTAAGTAGTGTTATAAATCATAATTTTTTAACAGGATATACAAATCTTCTATCATTTTTGTTTACCTGGTACACCATTATTTTGTAAGTGTTCAACTGAGACACTGAAAGCAATCGGATTTCACTATTCGTCTAAATATTGAGCGCTCTGCACGTGTCTCTGATCCTAGTACTTTGCGATCTTTAGTCTGCTGAAATCTTTGAGTGGAAAAGGAATCCCGGATTACGCGAGTTTTATCTATTTGCCTTCAGCAGAATTTATCAGACAGAATAAAAGCCGTTCTTATTTAATTTTACTAACTTAGGATTGTAGCTAGGCTATCTTACGTATGAGATAGCCTGAGTAATTTATAAAATGCTTAAGGCAATATTTTATTTTTAACTAGGGACTAGAACGAACAGTTGTCCACATTAGCACTGGATCGAAGGATTTGGAAGTCATGGCGAGAAGCATTTGCCTTTGCCCAGCAGTGGGATGACACAGGCTAAAAGTAACAGGGACTAGAAAAATTACAATTGCTTTCAAAGTGTTTTATATTTTTACTAGCTGATGCCCGTGGCTTTGCCCGCCCGCAAATTATATACTAAAACCTTCCTCTTGAATCATTCTATCTATTAAAAAAAACCGCATCAAAATCCGTTGCGTAGTTTTAAAGATATAAGCATACATAAGGATATAGGGACAGAGAAACCGACTTTGTGTTTATAAAATCTAAATAAACATATACTAAAATACTTTGTAGTGAAGACGACGTCCAACAGGATTTACTGTATTTTAAATTGACATAAAGCTGCCAAAATGGTTTTGGCAGCTCTTGGTGAATTCAAAATAGGGTAATATTTCCAATATCGTTATCACTGACAAAATGTCATTTTGTACCTAGACAGCCGTCGAAAGTCAATCATGATTTCCATAACATAAGAAACATATTCGTAAACAGTACTATCATCAGCCGTTCCTAAATTAGCATTTTAACTGCCAACTTAACGACGAAAAAGTTCATAAATACGAGAAAATTCACAGATAAAAAATTACAATAGAGCATTTTAAAAGAGCGAGCCCGAAATAATTTATGGTAGCCATTACCGAAAGAGAGTGAATATTAAAAGTCAAGTGGTAGAAGCGGATAATTATGATAAGCCGATGTTTTGTTTTCGTATAATGAGGGAGGACTTCGAAACGGCCTTTTTGTTTATATAATCAGCACCATTCGGGTTACGGGTCAGTGATTCAGTGAGATTGGCATTTTGAAGAGTAATTTATTCGTCAGAATCATTTCATGAATCAGCTGAATTTAGACTATGTGCACAGGAAGGCACACATAAGAGAGAATAAGGGGGGTGCTTTCAATATGAACGGTTTTCATCAGAATTTTGAATATTCAGAACTTCTTTTTACACATTTAAACTTTGATATTGACTTTAAAACAACGACTTGGAACTGCTACGTCACGTGATTTTTATGTGGCATACAACATCCCCACAGGCATTTCAAATTGAACCTTAGTTATTACAGAGAACAGTGTGTGTGTATGCCTATCTCAACATTCGTGAAACCAGACCGTGAAACGTTATCATTAACACTCAAAACGGGATACTCACCATGTTTACTGATTGTTGTGAGTTCCCAATATTTCGGCACTGTTGCAAGCACCAAGATCACGGATAAACCGAGTTTCTACTGTTAACGATAATGTTAGTGACCATGACAGTTTAAAAACGTATATTTGTGAAACGTTATGAATTATCACAGCTTTCAGAGAATTGCTTAAAAAACCACCTATATCAAATACCTACGTTTCCCGAGTTAAAAGTGCTCTAACGTGCAGAAAGACATCTTGTGGGTAGGTATTATGATATGTGTAAGGAAGGAAATAACGCATTTTATCTGCCTATCATCTCAGTTAAGCTATGGAGGCAATTTAAGGAAACAGCCATTTTGAGGGCACCCTAAATGGGTCTAGTAGGATATAGGAAATGATTTATTGTTATTAATGTGATATTGCTGTTTTTTATGCTCAAATACTGACCTAAATAGCTCAAGCTCAAAATAGAAGGGGCTCGTGGCTAAATGCAAATACATGATTAGTGTTTGCCAAGATTGGTCCATGGATGAGTGACCAACTGACTCTTAGGTCCGTTAATTCCGGCCGTCATTTTTAGACCTTTGGGCTACCTATCAATTACCTATTTGACCTCCGCAACCCTTTAACTGGGTTACACAATACCCTTTGGTAAGACTGGTTGTCACACTTTCTGGCTTCCGATTGCCCCTTAGCAATAGGGAATATGCACGTAATTTTTTTTTCACTTAAATCAATAAAATACAGCACTATCAACCCAAGAAAAGTATTAGAAGTTAAGTTCAACTACTGCTTGTCGCACAAAAATAATATTAAACTCCTGCAATTTTCTACGACAGTTCAAACGTCCGTAGCTGTCGAGGCCATGATGTGACGTCATTATCTACAATCTGCCTTGTTTACATCTATTTTTTTTTTTTGGCCTTAATAAAATAATTTTACCAATTGTA
Organism: Xestia rhomboidea; assembly: GCA_963853795.1. NCBI lineage: Eukaryota > Metazoa > Arthropoda > Insecta > Lepidoptera > Noctuidae > Xestia > Xestia rhomboidea. Next base: position 3,804,224 of record OY970776.1, on the reverse strand, counting down.
TGTGCTTTATTCAAGTAAAAATTGCAATAACAATATTATTATAAAATTTTAGTGAAACTTTTAGCACTTATCAAATAAAAGTGTTTTTTTGACACAATGAACTTTGACGTCAATACCGGCGTTATCGAGGACGGTGTGTTTTGACAGTGCGTTCCGTTTCACCAATAACATGCTACATAAAACAGTAAATTGTAAAATAAGTGATGTTTTAGAAACTTAAACAAGTGTACCACAATGTTTTTATGCGCCAATACAAGGCATTTTTCATAAATAAAAAGAGTTTTGTATTTCATGCATATTCCCTATTGTCAAAGAATTTCTTCATTTTAGAACATGGTGTGAAAATAAACCGTTACGATGTAAAAGGCAGGGATACATGTGAGGTTTTATTACTGACACTCGTGTGAGATAAATCTCATTAAACTTTGTGAGCCATCAAACAATGTTATGTGAGTTAAACAAACAACATTATGTTTTGATTCCAAGCTTTGTTGTGGAGTCATATTGTGTAAGAGATACACGATATTGAAAGGGCAATGTGTTATTTGACGGCCCCGAAGAGCACAAAAGTGCTGCACCAGCAATGTTTACAGTAATAATAGTAGTAAAGTTTATTCATCATCTTCTTTTTGAATCGATGATTCAGATTTTGTCCGACCAGTACGTAGCGAACTGGCCAGTGCTGTCATTTGCCGCATTCAAGTCCTGGATGATGCAATTAGTTGAGCTCGACGGGCAGGCGAGAAGCTGTGCTGATATGCCACACTTTCTCTCCTGTGTTGAGGCTAAACACTCCTCACATTGTGTTCGAAATGGGTCGATAATACCCCATCTAATCACATCTAATCAGCGCGGCCAAAGTTAGTTTGTAAAGTTTATTGAAACGTGGTTGCAATGCTTACAATCATTACCATAAGCATAATATTTGTCTATAAGTTGGCGATCATCATATTCGTACACGTGGAGGGCCCCAAACTAGGCAAGGCCTGTATCTTATACAGAGACCAGAGACGGTAAAGACGGCAGTACTGAGGTATAAGTTTCGTGGACAATATCGTTCATAAATAAATAAATAAATAAATACATCGCTGGACATTACACACAGCGCCATCTAGTGCCACACTAAGCAACGAGGCTTGTGTCGTGGACACCAGATGGTTGATGTACTACATAGATACTTTTTGTTTGTAAATACATACTTATTATACATATAAACATCCATGACTCGGAAACAAATGTCAATGCTTATCACACAACCATTTGCTCCTACCGGAATTCGAACCCGGGACCCCAAGAACGTAAGGCAGCCTCACTACCGCTGCGCCATTCGGGTCGTCATAAATTGTGGTCATTTCAGTTCAGTAGTTGCGTGGAACATCAGACGCCACCAGCCCACAATAGGCATTTGTCGTGGTCGATTATGACCTGATTTAGCTGAAATCAAAGGTGAAAATGAAAGTTCGATTCTCAGGTAGGTCGAAGTGTTATTGGGTTTTTCCATCAGGAATCTGGATTTGTGCAGCCTGGTTGATGGCAATAGTGTAATAGATGTGGATGTACATTAGGTACACCTCTACCTAAAACTTGTGGATTCCAGGTGTGACATACCATATGTCAGACATTTATACCTGCAGCCTGTGGGTCCGCTATACGCGTAGATCTTTCAATGCCCTACGGGTCCTGTACAATAATGGTTATAGGATGCTGTTGGGGTTGCCTCGCTTTTGCAGTGCATCAGGTGTTTGCTAAGGCCAGCACCGACTGCTTTAGGGTTATAGTACGGAAAAGAGTGGCCTCCCTGATGCGTCGCGTGCGGGGCAGCACCAACAGCCTTCTGAATACCATATTGGAAAGGGTTGATTGTCCGGTGGTGAGGCACTGGAATACCGTTCACGGATCTGGAGGGGTCCTTTTCAATGTAAAATAAATTAAATGGAATAAATTAATAATTTAATGTTGACATTGAATAGTAATATAGGTACTAACATAGTTATAAGTATGATTTACTAACATTCTATGGAATATTTTTGATTCTGATAATAAATGTATAATAATAATATGTTATGTTCGCACATTTGAGGCGGCTTTTGATAAATTAAGTTGAAAACTTTTTCTCTGGCTTTATGTGCTCATTCGATATCCGACCACATCAGGCATAAAATAAAAACATTCATTCGATCATACAACGATAATAGTCACTACATTCATTTATCAGTTCATTGACTTAGAACATACCAAACCTTTTTCAAAATACTAGTAGAAGTTGCAAGCTATTTTATAATTTGAATTTGTTGAATTAAAGTTAAAGTTGAAAATTGTGTGGGTGTGTAGCCCGTCTGTTGACCATTCACATAGGTATATCTGGTTTAATAAACTGAGTCGAAGATATTTTAAAGGTCACACACTTTTCTTTGGAGGGTATTTTAAGTTTTCACTCTATATTAAAATGGTAAAAATGGTTCGAGGAGAAGCGTATCATAACTGATTTGAATATTTACAATATTAAAGTTTTATTTCTTTGATTACTTGCCCGGGTGATGATAATAGGCTCAATCCCTATTTCATGGGACTTCGACATAATTGTGTGAAAGTGCGTGAAGATATTATTAACTATGTATACCACATATTATAATGAATCTCCTCAGATGAAATAACCCAAAAAACGTAAAAGCCACAAATACTTATTAAAAATCTGTTATCACAACATTAACAGATGTTTGCCGAACGGAAAACATTAAAGTGAAATTGCCAACTCGTGCTCAAAAGTTCCCAAATCGTTATTAAAACTTGGTTTCATTACGATTTAAATTAATTTTGTGTTTGAAAATCGAAAGGTTGATTTTAATGTCTCCGCATTAAAGTCAATCTTTCGATTTTAATTTATTTATGATCTATTATAACTTATAAAGTTCCCACGGTTGGGAAATGTTAGTTTCAAGAAACAAAAAGTACCTCGATAGAACGAGGCTTGGATTAAACTATTCTACTTACATTAAACGTAAAGGGAAAATATTCAGACATATTTTTTTTCTTTTAGAGGTTTGTTGTATCGGGGGTTTCGTTTTGGTTTTATAGGCATGCCGCTTTCCTCACGTTATTTACCTTCAACATGCTGAGAGCAGTGCACAGTGTGGTGACGAAATAAATTACACAAGGTGAAGTGGTAGCTTGCTTTAGAATACATGACCCACAGACTTATTCGTAGGGTTTGTTAGCACTAAATACCAATCAATTATCAGGTAGTCACCAATGTTGAATCTAAGGCCGCTTCGGCGTTGGTTACTATCTGATAATATAATAACTTTAGCTAACAACTCATAGTAACAAGTCATATCTTTTCTTACTTCTATTACAAATGCAAGTTTGTGAGGATCGATATTTCTTACAGTTTTACACAAAAACTACTGAATGAATTTGGATGAACTTTGGCACAGATAGTAAACCTGGATTAACACACGATCAATTACCATGACGGAAAATTAGCGACCGACCAGGTTTACATGGCAGGATACAAAAAACAAGTAAATTTTCTTTATCCTCCATCCTTTCATAAACATTGGTGTCTAGAGAAAAAAAAAAAACAAGATATTTGCCCTCCTCGAGTACTAAATTGAAAAAGATCTCGGTACCATAAATTTCAAAAAGAAAAAACTATAAAGGTAAACAAAAGGTACCAACTTCTGTTATAGAAGTTGTGGAACTCGAAATATCAAAACATTCACGTCAACGCTACGGGAAACACTGAGAACTGTGAAGAAGAATGGAGAATATGGAAAAACTAAAGAATTATAATCTATAAAAAATAAAAAATAAATCGAATAGCTAAGCTGTTTGGAACAGACAAAGAAAGAGACAGAGAAAGTATGAGATTTACTTGATAAATTAATATATTGATTGTACTTCTTCTTCATAGTGTGGTTAGTGCCTAACCTGATGTCAGAGTTTTATGCAGCCCATGGGCCTCTGACTTGGCTTTACATGACGTCGAGAAATACCTCTTAGGGATGCTGGTTTCCTCACAAATTGTACTAAAAATGTGCCTATTTATAAAAATAGTAGACATGGCGGCAAGTTCCGCGTATGGTTACTGTTATATATGTGTGTGTCAAAATTGTGTATGTGTGCGTGGGCTGCGTCCCATCTCCATTCTAATTAAACAGTGTGCTAATAGCTGTCAGTAGTATCACTTGTGTCCCTACGTACCTACATAACAGTGGCGACGAGTTTAAACGTTTACCTACAATCGTAAAAATAAATCCTTTGTTAAAAAATGGCTCAGGCATTTTGTGGGATTTTATCGACTTTCGATCATAATGTCAATGATTGGAAGACATACAAAGGACGTATTACACAATGGTTCATCGCGAATAACATCGATGCGAAAAATGATGTGGCAGGAACCAGAAGGCGAGCCATACTACTCAGCGCACTCAACGATAATACCTACAAGTTGGCAGCAGACTTAGCCCTGCCCAAAGACGTACAAGAGGTGCCGTATGAGGATCTGATTGCGTTATTGGATAACCATTTCACTCCAAAACGTTGCGGGTTCAGCGAGCGGTACAACTTTTACGCAGCTTCGCAGCAGCCGGGCGAGACATATACGCAATGGGCAGCAAGATTACGTGGACTGACGGTTCATTGCGGATTCAGCAATGTTGAGGAGGCGTTGCGTGACCGATTCGTGATGGGGATGGCAGCGGGCCCTGAACGGGAGAAACTGTTTGCGCGCGACTTGGATACTTTAACCTTGGCGAAGGCGGTGGAGCTAGCAGAGAGCATAAGATGCGCGCGTGCAGGCGCTGCCGCTACTGCTTCTACGTCGTCGTCAACAGATCAAGCACAAGGGTTCAAGATCGTGAAAGGACAAAATGGCGCCAACCCGGTTAATAGTGCCGAGAAAGAAAAGTGTTCGGAGTGCGGTCGTGTTAATCATAAGTCGTCACAATGTCGGTTCGCAAAGTATAAGTGTAAAAAGTGCAACACAGTAGGGCATTTACGTAGAATGTGCAATAAAATTAAGTACGTGCTAACGGGGGATGTGAGCGAGGACGACGATGGTAAGTCGCTTTACAACATTTGTTCGGCTCGGGGGGAACCCATGACAGAAACAGTCACAATAAATGGCCAGAATTTAGTATTTCAAATTGATAGTGGATCAGCTGTGACAGTCATATCTGAGGGTACATATGAAAGTTGTTCGCGAAACCAGCGAACCACCTATGCTTTGGACATCGATAAAGCATCGCAGTTTCTGTGTCAAGCTAAGTATACATATGTTTTACATATATACCAATGTTTTTATTTCCTGTTTTAAGTGTATGCACATCAAATAAATCAATATTTCAGAGAAATTCATTAAATGGTGTTGAAAACCGGATTCAATTCCATTTTGTAAAAAGAACTAAGTGATCACGCAAAAGGACACGGAATTTTTTGTCGTATTATATGTATACCAATATATTTGAAACGAAAACCTCTTGAAAATAAAAAAATAAAACAGACATTCCCTACAACGTGATACATAAAAGCAACCCCTTTAGACTTTATAAGCAGCACACTAAACTTATAATTTAATCTAGCGCAAGTAAAGATAGCTCCGTTTTGATAGGCGCGCGACTCACGTCCCTGGGTTATTACTAACATAACATTTTCTAGCCTGATCAGTATTCAGATGGACACTCCTTGTGTGTTGAAGCTTAGATTAGTCATATCTTAAAACCTTCGTGAAATATTGCATAGCATAGAATCACGCTTATGTACTCCAAAGTCGTCAGCACAGATGTACAGTACCTAAACCATCGTCCACAACGCTACTCAAAATTATCGTGTTCCTAATTCGTTTATCAAGCAGTAGCCAGAATGCCATGGTACTAGTATTTCTGTGGCGGCCCGTACACTGTGCAATAATCACTAACTAGAAAATAACACGTTAGTGAATCGCAACATGGACGAATGAAGTTGAATAGAATGGAAAAGGGCCAGTACTGAATAGTTCGTAAGTCCCATGTAATAGAGGGCGAGCCTATTGCCATCAACCGGGCGCAAATCCAGACTCCGCGGCTGCTACTGAGAAATTCCTGAAGGAAAACCCGCAGCAGTCGCTCTTACGACCACCAGACCAACGGCAGTCGATACTAAAAACTATCTCTCAAAAACTATACAGAGACTCGCAAAGACGACAATCTCCTGTTAATTAAATGAACGAATCCAACAGCGTGACATATAAAAGCTGTAATATATACCGACTTTTTTCACTACACAACTTCCGCAAGAAAAGGCCTTTAGACTTATAACCAGCACACTAAACTTATAATTTAATCTAGCGCTAGTAAGAGCTAGCTCGGGATTGATAGGCGGCGTCACACGTCGCCAGGTTACTACTTACATTAGATTTTCTAGCCTGCTCAGTATTCAGGTTGATGCTGCATGCGTGTTAAAGCTTAGATTAGTAATATCTTTGGCTTCGTCCGTGGAAATCACGCCAATATTCACCGAAATGGTACCACCGCTTACTTTTATTTAGGCATGTAGTGCCAATAGCTTCTAAAAATTCTTAAAGGGAAAACTCAGCACTATACACTCAGCAGTTACAAGGCAATTAGCAAATAAATTTAAGAAGACACACCCTGTTAACCTGGTACCTAAAGTAATTTTGGTCCTTTACATGTACTTAAAAAAACCTCTAACGAATAGTGTAATAAGTGAATAAGTAACACTTCTTTCGCATATGAAATGCCCCTACAACGGGCAGCCGTATCGTAAAAGCAATTGATCATCCATCTACCCTTTTACTTATATTAGGGGACGAGGCAGTTCCTATATATTTTTCTTCTATACATCAGCGACTATCTAACCAAATGTTACCTAGTAACTGAGTTATGGGGGTCAAATAGGCAGACGGCGAATATTAAGTACTGGTATTCAGCCGCATCTGACTTGACTGGAAGCCAACCCCAATATAAGGAAGGCTAGATAGATGCTATCTTCTCAGAGCTCACTTCCTTCCTCGCGTTAATGTATTTAAATCTAATCATGCTGCCAAAATACAAGACTTCCCCCAAATTGCTCAAACATTCGCCTTGTGTATGTGATTACTGTTACGGAACTTTCTATCCCGTTTATTATTCAGTGAGTGTATAACCACAAGTTTCAGGACGCTAGGAGTCCCTCCCAGAAATGTTCTGAGCCAAACTATGACCAAAAGCAACAATGACATTTTGTGTCGCTATTGGTCGATTTTTTTTTTGGGAGTAAAAATCTTTCCTTTTGTGACATGTCAAGCCATGTTTCGCATGGGGTTGCCATCGGCAAAAATGAAAAGCTTTCGTACAAACATTGATACTCTGTTTTTGTTTTTTTTTAATTTTTCATTTTTCTCACTTCCGTAATTTAAGGAATTCTTGAGCAAAATTGTATGCTTCTAGACCCAGTGATTTAGAGATTTTTGTTTTGTCAGCAGTTGTCAATCAGTAAATTTAAGTTTTTTATAATCTAGGATTCCACGCTATGATATCATGTTAGTGTGTCAGTATACTTACAGTTAGTGTTAGTAATGTCTGAAAAGGTAACTGATACTTACCTCAGCCACTAGAGAGGTCAACCTGACTTTGATCATTAATATTTTTTTTAACTTTTCATTACTCATACTCTGAAACTAGGTCTGAAGTTGCCTGAGGAGCGGGTTGAAAGTAATACTTTTCAGCCATAGGGAGAATCGTTTTCAACTGACAACTGTCAAATTATTAAAAAAAATAGTTAACCAAACCCCGTCTCGGGACTAAATAAGTTACTTTCACCCCTAGGGTAACAATGTACTATTGTAACACAGAGACTTTTAATGAATTTAATAGTTATTTGTGCAACAAGAGAGCAAAGTGGGTTTTTGCTGCGAGTGTTAATTTTGAATCCCGAGTAAGCGAAGGATTCTATAGTTGAATCACGAGTGTAGCGAGTGATTCTAGGTTAGAATCCTGAGCGTAGCGAGGGATTCAAAGACACGAGATGCAAATAACTTTGGTCTCGAGTAACACATACAACTTTTCACCTCAGCAGCGAGAACATATACCTAAAGGTAAAAAAAACAACATGGTAAAAATTAAACCACCACGCCACATACTGACACATGAGAGCGGCGATGGCCCAGTGTGCCACCACTGGGCCATCGCCGCTCTCATGTGTCATGCTCTCATGTGTCCGACTTACGAATAGTAAGTCGCGGGTTCGAACCTAGGCAGGAGCATGACTTTGTGTAATTTATTTCTTCATTTCCATCATGTCCTAGAACCAGAAATTCGAAGACATGTGACATCTACCAATCCGCACTGGGCCCGCGTGGTGGATTATAGCCCATTCCCTCTCATTGAGAAGAGGCCGTGTCCCAGCAGTGGGAACATTAATAGGCTGATGATGACAACATTTAAATAATTTCAAAAAATCAAAAGTGAAATGGTTGTAGTTTTGCAAATTAAAAGTAACAGTTCAGTCTCCATTGCTTAAAAATATCATAAGTTTTTAGATATTTTCCGCGAGACTTTCCAGGCAGGAAACTTAATTCTGCATTTTTTACATTAGGCTTCTATTCTTCGGGTGTTAAATAGCAGACTTCGTCACTGGACTCACTCATGTTTATTTGTTATTATTACTTTATTAACCAAATTTTATTGTACTTTATAGCTAGTGTACACTGACCAAATTATTGCTCGAACACACAGAAAATAAAACAATTAATATTTAAATCCTGCAATTTTAAAAAAACATGCGTTCTGAAACTACACTCGCGGCATTCTGTCTCAATAATAAAGTTTGTTATTAGTAACTATAAATACATAAGTAGATACATGATAAACTTCGTATTTTTTTCTTCAACATTCATTCAACATCTTGATATAAAACACTCATTCAACATCTTGATATAAAAAATATAATTCGATTATTCGAAATATAACAATTTTTTATTTAAAACCTAAACACGTGATTTACAATATTATGGTTATCGATTTACAATATCGGTATCCGAACGTTTTATTTTTTGTTTCTTTTTTGGGCCTACTAGATATGGAATTTGAAAATCGAATTTCGAATCGACTTATTGTTTCTATCTCTCGCTTTTTTCGTATCGAAGTGAAAGTGACAGAACAAAGTGAAGTTGAAATCTTTCGAATTTTGTGATTAGACCTGCACAGTTCTCGGTATTTAAAAAAAATAATTAAAAAGTTACTTTGTCTCACGCTCGCAGCAAAATCGAATTTTGCTCACTGTCTGTAAACAGCAAAACCTGCTTGTTTGAGGTGCTGAGGTGAAAAAGTATTTTGCCAATACTCGACTTTCTTTTAAAGGTTTTATAAATGAACGAAATCCGTACACGTTTTCATGCGTACCTAATTATTAATAACGATAAGTTTAGAAAATATTTATGAGAAAATAGCTTCCACCTAAGGTTGAAAGGGAATCGACTGTCTTGGTATAGACATGTGATGAGGAGGGACGAATCGCATGTGACTAAAAGAGTGATGGATATAAATGTTGATGGATGGAGAGGGAGAGGAAGACCAAGGAAAGGATGGATGGATTGTGTGAGAAATTATATGAGAAGAAGTAAATGATAGCGTGGCGGTTGACAGAGGAGAATGGAAGAAAAAAACGTGTTGCGCCGACCTCAAGTAACGGTCTATAGAAAATAGTCATCATAAGATCTCGCCTCTAATCCCCGAAAGATTAAGCAAAGGCATACTTATAAAATACTTACATTTCGCCAGTAATTTTTTAAAGTCCCTTGTAATCGGGGCGAGCCTATTGCCATCAACCAGGCACAAATCCAGACTCCGGGCTACTACTGAAAATGTTTTGCCCGGCCTGGTAAATGAACTTAAGACCTCATGTAGATCAGTAGGATATGACAACACTAGGCCAACGAAGCAATTTTTAACCATATTCCACATCAATTACCATAACAGCTAAACCCAAGATTTTTTTATTCGCCATTTAAATCAGCCAACACCGTGAAACTCTTTCCCAACAACCCTACACTGGCGTGCACACATACCTACACACTGAGTAGGCACTCATACATGTTCCCTACTCAATATTCTGCCAAGGTACACTCGCTGTCACAAGCGTAATGACGTTATTCAAATAATTACTCTGTATTCACTTCACTTTTATTGTTCACTTTAGGGTCGATAATGAAAATAAATGTTTATTTCAGTATGCACATTGTTTTGAGGACATTTTTAGATGTCAACGTATTGTCTGGTGAATTGTATAAAATTGAATGACGTTTTCTCTACAAGAATACGGTACAGACCTACATAGCTCGTACAAATAAGAAATATTATTTATGTTAGCCAGAACTAGTATTTTACAGAAATGTACTGTAATTCTGAAAAAAATTGATAGAGGTAGACGCTATATTTCGCCATTTTTCTATCAAGTTCTAAGTTACTCGCAACGTTAAAAAAACTAGATTAAAAAACGCAATAACACATTACCGACACTGAGAATCACACCTGGAGGCCCCTGGTTACCACTTACGAACATTCTTGATAATTGAGGTCATTCAGCAGGGCATTCACTCATTTTTTAGATGTGAATCAAACCATAAGTTTACCTCGTCAAAAATAACTTACGTGAAACTTTATAGTGTCCCAAATTATACGGTTTTTAAGTTTTTATTACCTACTTTTAGACAAGAAACAAGGCCACTTGTGTAATTTATGTCAAAATCCAATTAATAATTTAATCTGTTCATGTGAGGGCACACAACAAGAGTCCTAAGCCATAAAGGATCCGTCGTCATACCCTTTGGCTATGGTATATATTATAGGAGCAAGCGAGTGACGTTAAAAATACTCGAAGAGTTCTTGATTATTTAAAAAAAACACTCAATAAGTTGATGAGTTGAAAAACACGGCCAGTGGTCCACACTAGCCCTGGATTATAAAAACTGGGAGTCATGTAAAGAGGCGTCTTTTTAAAGCCTTTTTTCACAACTGAGCTAAGGTCTTTACTTAGTGTTGGGATGACAGAGGCTAACAGTAACAGAATATGAAAATTGACGGTTAATAAATAAGCGATTAAATAATTACTACTCACTAGATGTTTGGAGCTAAACGTATTGAAAACATCATGTTGTCTATGTTAAATGTTTAAAAATGACAATCAGTTTAACAATGATTTAAAAAATTCACATCTCTATATTTTTTATAAGATCCATCTAAAATGTTAATACCTATGGTTCACAAATAAATTGATTTGATTTGATTTGATTTGATTAAAAACCACAGAAAAAGTATCATAAACGATTCAATTCCCACTCGAAAAACAAACATGAGGGGTAAACATTTTGTCACGCGCCGCTTTCACCTTTACGCCATTTGTCATCTCAAATCGTCCCCCAACGGACGCAAAGGCCTACCAGGGTCACATAACATCGCAGAGATTTTAATTTTCAAAAAAATATCTACATAATAAACTGAGCTTCCTGGGTTGTTTGCCAAATATAAATGATGATGAATGTAGGACTGAGGGTTTTTTATGGAAACCGCTACGTTGTTATACTAATTTTATAGTACGTCTGTTGAATGATAATGTGTGTCCTTTTATAATCAGGGACGTTCGCATACATAAGTTGGATAAGAATATCTGCTACGAGGATGCTACGGCGTAGCGGTCCCTACGTGGTAGCAGTTCGGCTATTTAGTTGATTTTATAAATCTTATTGTGGGAGTTATATAAGATGTTTTTTGTTACTCTTATGTAGAGGTTATTTGCCACAGTATCCTGTTACATTTATTGTAGTGTTTCTGTTAATAAAATAATTTAAAAAAAAAAAACCGAAAACATTAACCACGATATTCAACATAATAAGTTGAATAAATAAATCGAATCACACTTTAATTGAAATAATCGAAGTAGAATGGGATTAAATTAGCCTGCCTACACTTCTAAATGGTTGTTTTGTAAGTGAAACGTCTAAAAGTTATACTAAAACTGTTTGAAATTGGTAGAGTTTGGTTGGAAAAAAGTTTCATTGATACTGTTGTAACTTGTTCTGAAATAATTTATAAATTAAAGTTAGTTGTAATAATCTTGTAGTTAAACTGGTCTTTAATTGTAATGTATTAAGTACTAACCTGAAACTTTTAATTGGTGCTTGCTTATCACATAATTAATTTAAATGTGGCTTACAGATATTTGTCCCAGTAAAGTAGTAGTATTCTGTGAAATTCAATTCGAATATCACCCAAGTTCATTTTGTTTCGTCAAGTCATTTGAATCTCAATTTTTAATTTAGGAAATGTTCGCGCCAGTTTGAGAATCCTTACCTAAACTGGCCTGCAAAAATAAGTATCACATTTTTAAAATTGCAATAACTTTTTAAGCACACAAGATATACTTTCGAAACAAAAAGGACTCCAAAAATAGTTTAATTTTGTCTATAGTTTCAAAGAACCCTCATAAAAAACGCTATAAAACGTTTTTTATTTTAAATCTCTAACTTCTATAGTTTTGAAAAAATTTAAATTTTAAAAGTGTAGTACTTATTTTTGCAGGTCAGTGTATATGAGTTAGTTGAAAGCTAAGACTTGACGTCTTAGCTTTAAGCCATTTTTGTAAGATCTTGTTTAACATCATGCAATGCAAATAAAATGTGAGTATATTATACATATTATAATGATGTCTGGCCCGAGCTTAAGTTACTTTAAGTAGAGTTGGCGTATGTTTCTTATGAATATTAATCTGTAAACGTACACACTGAAAACGAGTTTTGGATAATAAATGTCTAGAAAAAAATAATAAGTTTCTCGAAACCATATTTATTTTCTTTCGATTTTATTACTCATGTCGTACAACTTTATACGTTATATACACGAGCTATATTCGCATCCCTTAGATTTATGCCTACCTCTAAAAAGAGAAGGACTAGTGATAAATGTCAGTACGGGGAATCACGAAAAGTTTCCACATGGGGAAAAGTTGTGAGTGACTGCAATCGAAACTTTTTCACGTACGATTAAGTTCGTATCGTAAATACATCAACATTGTGTTTGTATACACGGTACAAGTCATCATCTGCCTAACCTTTTCCCAATTATGCTGGGTTATTATTAGTAATATTTAACATGGAACGACTTCCTATCTGACCTCCACAACCACCATCATGAAAAACTGCTTTTATTTAGCTGTGTTTTCAAACCATACTTAAATCAAAATTGTACAATTGTATGAGAGAGAGAACACTAGTTTTCATAAAAATCTTGAGTAATTTATCTTTTGCAAAAATTTCAGCATTTTAGAATACAATATTACTGCTATTCCTGATCCCGTGCTCTTTTGAAACTAAATCCTTACACCAATAGATCGCATCCCACAAAGGAACCTCTTTAAACTCCACCGCGTTCATAATGCCCCGGTAAATAAGAAAGAACGGCGCTTTGAAAGTAGTTTTATAATAGTTTTCTTTTAATTGAAGCGCGGATAATACGTCCGTAATTAATTCTAGCGCCTTATCTACAAACAGGCGAGCGTAAGTTGGGACGCCCTGAGGCTAGGTGGAGCGCTGATCTCTACAGGGTGCCTGGTACCAGCTGGATAAGAGTTGACGAGAATCGAGCTCTGAGACGTGCATTTGGAGAGGATCATGATAATGATGATGATCTGACCGCCACGTTTTGTGTCAGCTTATTGGATGGATACACTTGAGATTAAATTGAGATTGTTATAGTGTAGCATGGTCCTTTTGGAGCGTGAATGACATTCATTGTAAGAGGGTGCTGTTTGTAAAGTAAAAACAAGGTGGCGCCGTTAGGTCTGACTACGACATCGCTCCAAAAGAAACATACAGCACTATTTTTGTTTTGTCAGACGTTACTAAAATAAACATTCAAATTCGGTGAAAACTTATTGTCAAAGTATCTAAAATGACTAGAGACAACCACCATACCTATATGTAAAGGTCACAAAGCAACTTTGCTTTATTCCAGTTCACAGTTCCATGAAATCTTGTATGTGACGACGAGTATTTGTTTTACCTTCAGCTTTTGAAAATCCCTACTAACCTAAAATTGTAATAAATGCATTCACAGAATTTGAGTGATGTTTGTCAAAATTACATAAATAATTTCAAACTGTAAACTCTCAAATTAATCATTCATATAATTAAACGCTACTTGACCTCATTTTCTTCACTTAAGAAACGTTTAAATTACACTTTCACGCCTGGAATACGTGTAATTCACAGAATTTCCAACACCTCCAAGTATTTAAGTATTAGCTCTCATAAATTCTGCTTGCCTGGTCTTATTTTCTGGCCGGCGGTGCGGTGGTGTACAAGACAAGTAGCTACACACAACATGGCATCTCTTTGTTTTCTGCGAGCTCTATAATTGCATCCTTCAGTTGTTCCCTGAGCACCGTTTTGAGAGCTCTCTTCGCGTATGGGCTCTTAGTACTTTTGCACGCAGATAGGAATTAAGAGGTGATTTACTTATGCACGGTGACAAGTAATTTTTTTTGGGAGGGATGTATGTTTTATTTACATTCATAGTCGTAGTTGCAAAATAAATCCTGCTTTTTAACTTCAAAAATAAAAATATGATTTACTAGTCTTAATAGTAGATTATTGCATCGAGCACAAAGTAATTTATTATTGCACCGAGTGCCTGATTTAGAGCCCGAGCGTTAGCGAGGGCTCTAATCTAACAGGCACGAGGGCAATATAAAATACTTAAGGCGAGGTGCATAATTTTATTTTTTATTTTATTTTATTTTATTTGGAACAACAAACAATTACATAATAAAGCATAGAGACATAGAACTTAAAATTAATAATTATGTAATCAGCAGCGTTATTCACAGAATACAAGCAAAACACTATTAACACGCTTCAAAGAGAAGTTAAAAGTAACAAAGATATAAATGTAAATTAGACAGTTATTTTAAACATAATTTGAATATTAAAAAGTAAATGCACTGATTATGACACATATTGACCTACAATAATCTAAGAGTAGAAGGACAAGATGTCTAATTCTTTGATTGCCTTGTGAGTTGAATTTCGGAATTTTCCACGTGTTGCACTGAATAAATCGATGTCAAGAAAGTGTTTATTATAATTGTCAACAATACGTCGCAACGGTGCTCGAACACCAGCATTTGTTCGACACGCTCTCACTGCAAACAACGGTTGCTTACGCACCGCACGCAAATGTATTCTTCTGGGAACTAAATAACAAATTCTGTTACAAATATCAGAACAGTCGTGCGTGTTTTTGCAGAGGTCGTGCAGGAGCACGGTCTCCAGAAACATCCGCCGGCCAGTAAGGCTTAGAAGATTATATTTTCCCAGTAAATCGACATAAGACGCAAAAGAGTGAAAGCACCTGTAAGTCATAGTTCTTAAAAATTTCTTTTGCACCATTTCTAGGCAGTTAGAATATTTAACGTATAGGGGATTCCACACCGCAACTGCATACTCTAATTGAGATCTAATTAAGGTCTTGTATAGATAAAGGTAGGTCTGAGGGCGCACGAATTCAGTGGATGATCGCATAACAAATCCGTACATGCGCCAAGCCTTGTTAACAATTGTATTAATGTGTACATCAAGATGAAGCTTGTCATCAAAAATGACACCCAAATCGCGAACCATGGTAACTCTATTCAAAGCAACATCATTTAGAGAGTACTGGTATCTGAAGATGTTTTTGTTTTTGGTGATGCTCAAATAACAACATTTAGGCACGCTAAGTTTTAATTTATTACACGCACAGTATTCAGACAGTCTATTTAAGTCACTTTGCAAAGCAAGACAATCGCTAGTGTTTTTAATTGGCCTAAATATTTTTAAGTCATCTGCATATAAAAGAAATTTTGAATTTTGGAAACATTTGCCTATGTCGTTAATGAACAAAATAAATAGAAGGGGTCCTAAAATCGATCCTTGAGGAACACCTGATGTCACTGGTACAGAAAATGATTGATAACCATTAATCACAACGCGCTGCGTCCTTTTGGAAACATACGACGAAAACCACCTCAACAGGTTCCCACGTATGCCATTAAACGCAATTTTGCGCAATAGCAGCTCGTGGTCGACCTTATCGAACGCTTTCTGGAAATCAGTATAGACTGAATCTACTTGAATACCAGCATCCATATCATTAAAAATATATTCTGAATACGCTACAAGATTTGTTACCGTAGATCTCCTTTTAACAAATCCGTGTTGTTGCGGAGCAATAACATTATGAAGCAACGGATAAAGTACACTATGTACAAGTTTTTCAAAGAGTTTCGATAAGGTCGACAATATTGATATTGGGCGATAGTTCTCGACGTCATCTATAGGGCCAGACTTGTGCACCGGTGTTACGTTAGCTTGCTTCCAAGCATCAGGAAAGATTCCTTGTGACAGGGATCGATTAAAAATAATTTGTAGAGGAACGCATATGTTCTTAGCCGTATTTCTGAGAAATATTGCAGGAAGTGCATCGGGACCAGGCCCTTTTGAGGTATCTAAGGTTTCCAGGTGCCTCAATACCTGCCGAACTGAGAACTGAATATTGTCCACAGCAGTACAGTCCTCAGAACAATCTGCGCTTGAGCAAAAATCATTTGACAAAGTGGAAGGTTCATAGACAGATTTAAAATACACAGAGAAGAGATTGCAGATTTCATTAGGGTTGTTCGATGATTGATTTTTGAAACGCACACTAGAAGGAATTCCTTTGGATGACTTACGGTTTGAGATGAATTTCCAAAAATAATTAACATTTTGTTTGATACTGTCCTCAACAGTGCTGATGTATCGGTCATAACATTTTTTGCACTCAACGTGAAATCGGGATCTGAAAAGCGAAAACTGTTCATAATCTGATAAATTTTTATATTTTTTCCACTTTATCCAAGCTCTACACTTGTTCCTAAAAATATGTATCAGAGCCGGTGAGAACCAAACTGGGAACTTCGATGACTTTACTGATGTTAAAGGAATGTGCGTTTGATAACATTAAAAATGATATCGTAGAAGACCTCCAGTGATTCCTCTACAGAGCAGTTACGTAGAGAAGACTCCCAGTTTATTTCCGATAAATCTTGGTTTATATCGACATAATTAGCTTTATAATAGTTAAATCTTTTAGTTGTATTACGTCTCATATTACTTTTTAGTGTCCGGAAGGGAATCAATACATAAAACGGGGGATGATATTGATCCGGAGGCAATAAAAGGTCATTAGTTTCGCACACTATGCAGTCATCATTACTGATAAAGAGATCGAGTATATTATTACATATGTTTTTATGTGTGTTGTATTGGATAGCGTTATGTGTAGACAGAAAATTACTCACAACTCCCCCCACAGGGGTGTTATTTCCGCAGACCTGACCAAAGGTGGAGTGGTTACTGATGTTGGTATCCCAATTAAGAGCAGGTAAATTGAAATCACCTATTAGGTAGAAGCGTTCAACGTCAGTATTCTCAAGGTAGGCATCCAACATTTTAAAGTAGGCATCATAGACAGATTCCGGAGTTTTTGGTGGTACATAAGCTGCACTAATCATATGCAATTTACCCCTATTTATGCTGGGTATCTGAATAATAACATATTCAATGTCGGAAAATAAAGCTGCAACAGGGTTGATTCTAACCGCTCGTAGTGATTTGAGAATCGCTACCAGGGTTCCACCTCCTTCCTTTTTACCAGTGGCTTCACGGTCGCGGTCGCACCTATGTACAGTGTAGCGATCATCAATGAATTCGGCGTCAGATATCTCCGGCGTGAGCCAGGTTTCCGTTAGGACAATAACGTCGTAGCAATTAGCCAAAATATTTACGAATAACGTATGCAGTTTGGTGCGAACTCCCCTACAGTTCTGATAGTAAACAGTAAGAGACTGATCATCCATTGAAGAAAGCACTACAAATAAGTATAATACTATTATAATACATTAATAAAGCCTTCATGACCACGAGCGAATTGTGCAACACGACGGCGATGTAATATAGGCAATATAGAGGCACATGTAACAAAAGCTTGATCATACAGACATAAACCAATAATAAATTAGAGAAGAGTTGCAGTTTGATAAGCATTGAGTGAAAAAAGTAAGCGTAAGCAGAGCAATCAATGAGATAGACACAATACAATGATAAAATAAAAAATATCTGGAATTGACAATTCAAATATGAGAGAATCAGTAGGTGCGGTTTGGAGTTCTGAATGTTGACAGTGTCAATGACTAGGAACAGAAGACCCTGCTGCCGGCGAGGCGGGTTTAATTTTGCCAACGTCATGCGTAGATTTAATGGCGAATGCTCGCGCTCCTTCCTTTTCTCTAGCAAGAATGGTGCCGTTCTTGACCCACACGAACTTGAAGTTATGCATGGTGGCTGCACTACGACATTCCCGAAATAACTGCTTATTTTTCAGGGTCAAATGTTCATGAACGTAAATGGGTAATTTTGAGTTTGAGAAGCCTAGCAAATCCGCGTTCAGGTTCCTAAATAATCTGCAGGCGCTGAGCATGTTATCTCTGAGTATGCGGGAAGTAAACTTCACAATAATGTTTTTGGGTCTATCGTTTTGTTCATGAGCATGGGGGACGCGATGTACGGCTACTACGTCTGTCTGCGTTATTTTAAAATTTATTTTAGATCCGATGTTTTCTATTAGGGTGACCAGATTTTCACCTCGCCTTTCAGGTATGTTACAAATCTCAATATTGCAACTCCGAGCGCTTTGTTCCATGTAGTCTACTTTAGCAACTAGCCCAGCCATAGTCATTTGCAAGTCCGCCATATTGTTACTGTGTCTTTTCAAATCAGCGACTTGCTTCTGGATGTCAGTTTGCTCGTACATGGTATGTTGAACCGACTCACGTATTTCGACTAGTTCTTGTGACAGTGCATTATGTTTCTCGTCTTGTTTTTTAATGCTTTGTTTGATAGACAGCTGTTCTGAGCGGAGAAAACTTACATCGCTTTTTATTGCAGTAGTGACTTGCGTTAGAGCGGCTAACTCTGATGTTATATTGGCTACGCTATCAGATATTATAGATAATCTCGCATCCATGTCGAGTCTCCACTCGCTCAAAGTATTTTTCAAATCAAGTGATAATGTCCTAATCGCCTGAGAAAATTCTGACTCAGGTTGTTTGCGTTTACGGTATTGCTCGTCACTCGCTCCAGGCGCCCTATTCAAATCAGTGTCCGAAGAACATTTGATTTTAGTATCAGGTGAGCCTAACATGTTCATTTAAAATATATTAAGATGTACTTGTCACCACTTAGCTTATAATATTTTGATCCAAATATGCGACGAATGCAAATTCCGGTGCTTAGACGTGCTTCATAAACGAGTCGACTGATGTCAAAACAAGTTTCTTCCAAACACGATAACAAAGTGTCACCGGCCGGCGTAGCGCGCTGTTATGGCTCTTACGCGGGTCGCGTAACCGCGTTATTCCCGTGCACTAGCCGCGATGTATGAAGAACCACTCAATGATTTGCACTTTAGTCAATGTTTTAATATTGTTTATTTAACACTTTTTAGAGTTGTTGATTTGTAGAAACTGCACATTAGGTTAGTTCAATGCACTTATGAGTACCAAAGTAAGTTTTGGAACACTTAATTAATTTTAACGATTTATCAAAGTAAGAGAACTGTGAACTTCAAACTATACTTTGATGCGCGTTTACGAAGTGGTATAATCTGCTTTTCTGTCAACTATTACCTATAGGAATAGTAGATAAAAGATTTTCTATAACACTGTCGGCTTCATTTAGAATGTTTTCCGGAGTTAATGTGTCGCTAGATGATTCCATTGTAATTCGAAGCCGAAGCACTCAAAATCAGATAGTATCACACTTTATCGTTTTCAAAACTATTGCCAAGCAAAATTAACAAAGTTCCCGCCAAATCACTTTTTAAATTTCTTTCATTTTTAAATCAGAGTTAGCAGCAATCATTTTTTAAATTTGGAACAAGTAGGATAGAAACGAATAATACGTACGTAAAAAAAAAGTATTGATATCGGCTGGCTGAATAGAGCTAATCCATTGAGATTGGCACCTTTTGGTGCGATTAAAAAAAAAAACTGTGCAATAATGAAATTTCATACATTTTTATTGCTCTAGAGCATTAAAGACTCGCTTTGTACTGAGTTTTTAGTGTGATTGTGATGAAATTAAAGCATAGTTGGAAGAAAAATAAATTAAATGTAACGTTATCGTAGCACTATTTAATTATTAACATCTGTTTGTAGTATTTCTAATTCATATAGATTCCCTTGAACTTTTTAAAGAGCTACAAGTCAGCTAGATAACTAAGCTCTTTAACAAAAATTCTCTTAGTTACAAGGGAACGTTCAGACATTTCATTACTTACACGTTACGCTCCAAGACCCAAATCAGGTCAAGAGTTACGAGAGTTATGACAATGTCTTCCATACAATGAACGCATATTCTGTAACAGGAACCACCTTTTCATTCATGAATGGGTCGGTGGATCCTTTCATGAAACGGAGGTAATGTAAGATATTGGCCAATAGAATTTCACATCCAATTGTGTTAGTTAGAAAGCAATTAATTGGTACAGTCACCAAATTAAGCCGATGAATATTTCAATATTAAGAAGTTAACTTTTGGAAGTGTACGTAAAAAAAAAGTCCCCACTTCACATGTAGGGGAGCTTTACTGTTACGTGAGCCTACATCGTCTTACTGCTGGCCAAAGGCCTTTTCGCATAATTTCCAGTTTTCGCGACCCAGGGCTAAGTGGGGTTGCTGGTAAAAACGTAATTATACTATCTATACTAATTTATTATTTTATTTTTCATTATTACAACAAACACATTTTTATTCCTAATATCTACAAATTAATCAATACTAATAATATTACAAAGAGGTAAAGTTTGTGAGGTTGTAGGGGTAGTCTCTGGATCTACTGAACCGATTTTGAAAATTCTTTTACCAGTAGAAAGTCACGTTATTTGTGAGTGTCATGCTATATTTATTACTAGAAAAATAAGAGGGGGGGGGGATAAGAGGAAAATAAATGTCCACCCGTGAAAAGCCGGGACGGGCCGCTAGTCTAAACTAAATAGTTTAGTAATATTTCATGAACAAAATTCAACATTCAACACTAACTTTTATGCTTCCAGTACCTTCCAAGGTCAGAGAGAGAAAAATCTTTTCTACCTTTACAACGTAGCGAATTTCTTAAAAAACTCAAGTCCCTGTAAAATTATGAAGTTCGTAAAGTTAATTGGTAGTAATTGGCTACGTTACGGTCAGCTAAGCTCTCGACTCCAGAAAATTATGTCTTTAACATTGCTACATAACTGAGGAAATCATTTTTCAATTCGACGGAGCGAGAATGTTAGGCTACCTACCCTTTTGTATTATGTTTATGGCTTCATTATAGCGTTAATTTTTTCTGCAATATTTGAGATTGACTTTCTTATATCTATTTCTTATAGCTATTAGTACTAAATGGGAAAAAAAACTAAGTGCATTAGATTTGCTCTACCAAATGTCAAAAGTAGTGATTGTGACATAATATTGAATCAAGAGAAACTAGAATTTGTCGATAAAACGGTTTTCTTGGGAATCACGCTCGACTCAAGGTTACAATGGGGTCCTCATTTAACATCTCTTGCAGGACGGAGTTCAGCTGCATATGCTGTTAGAAAAATCCGTCAATTTACTGATATTGATACCGCGAGGCTAGTCTATTTTAGTTATTTTCATAGTATTATGTCATACGGTATTTTACTATGGGGACGGGCTGCAGACATCGAGTCTATATTTATTCTGCAGAAAAGAGCCATCAGAGCCATATATGAATTACGTAGACGCGATTCTCTAAGAGAACTGTTTAAGGAAATTAATATCATGACAGTACCTTGTCAATACATCTATGAAAACATCATGTACGTTAGGAAAAATCTGCATTTATTCAGTAAAAGAGGTGACAGACACAACTATAACACTAGAAATAGGGACCAACTAGTTCAGCCAGGTTTCAGGCTTGCTAAAGTAGATTCATCTTTCATGGGGTACTGTTTGAAATGTTACAATAAAATACCTCCCCACATTCTTCAACTGAATGAGACGAAATTTAAATCTTGTATAAAACGCACACTATGTAGGCAAGCATATTATAAGTTGGGGGATTACATTGATGATAAAAATGCTTGGCTAAATGCTGGTCCTGCTCCACAACCATAGGGGCAAACTAATTGAATGTGCTGGTCGGGCATTATTTGAGTCTATCGACACGCAAAGAAGAAGAATTGATTCCCATGTTAATGTATTGTGGAAGCTGCAGAAGACTGTAAAAATATACCCACTTGCATTGTATAGATTCCGGTTTTTAGTATTATATAATTGCATAGCACATGTGTGAGTACTTTGTACTGTTCAGCCACCACTTACATTTAGTTATCTTTCATTGACTTGAATATGCCTTGGTGGCTGAGAGAATGTCATGCTCACTCAAATGTCTCGCTGATGGTGGCGGGTGTGTCGGGTCATTTGGTTCCCTTAAATATGGTCGAGTTGAATGGCGCCGATACATGCGTCATGTTCGTGAACGGGCGCTGTCAGTTGGGACTGGTCATCTCTTAGCTGCCACGGTTCGTTCATTTTAATTACTTTATTTTTTAATTTATTATTTTACTCTGGACGCTCTTAATGTGCACGTCTTTCTACATCGTTCTCACATATGTATAATCTCAACATGAATGATGTAACCAAGATTTTGTAACAATATTTTGATTTAAAAGAGTGTCCATGGAGTTTCTTGCCCGTTCTTCTCCATAGAGATCTACGTTAGGGAATGGGCAACTACAGTACTTTCTCAAGTTATTATGCCTTGTGACTGTGACTGTAGCTTTGCTTTTTTGTATTTTCGACATTCAAAAGTGCCGTAATGGTCTAATTGAAATAAATGATTTGAGTTTGAGTTTTATTTTGAATTATGGTATTGATTTCAGTAGGTTTACTCCATAAAATGTTTTTCAAACACTGTTTTAAGCTTTCACGGTTTATAACTAAACTTACACGTTGCAAACGCCATCCCACGATCATGGCGCTTCCAACAGCATCGAAATATCGGGAGCTCAGAATAATTTAAAATCAAGGAAGATATCCCATAAGTGACAGTGTAAGATTATAACAAGTTTTTATCCTGATAAAAACTATACATGTACAAATGCTATACTTTACAGAATTGTAAAGTATAGCATTTGTACATATATCGCTGCGTTCAAGTGAATTCCCAGTCTGATGAATGATTAGGAATATATCAATATCAATGAAAACCAGGCAAGTTTTACGCGACGCGGTTGGTGTTTCAGGAAGTGATTTTATTAGTTTAAGGGCGAATTACAAAATTATATCGTTACTATTCACATCAATGATGATAGTCAAACTTTATTACTGAACTATCGTACAGAAAATTGTGCAAAGTTTTGAAAAATGGCTTATATTATATATATATATATTATTTCACATAGCTTTAATTCCATAGCAGAGTTTCTCAAAAAATCTAATTGTCAGTCATATCACTACCGAATTGAATTGTATAGAATTACCTAATTTTTATGATGTTATGTTTTTGTATTGAAAGAATATTTTATTATGCTAACAATTTGTTAAATATCTTAAATACATAAAATATGTTAACAGTTCTTTTGTAATAAAAGTCGAATAAATAATTTTGACTTTGACTATGACTTTGACTTTGAGTGACAGCTGTTGAGCGCAGTGTCCTCCTCAGATATATTCTTTATTATTACTTTTACATAACATTAGACTTATTAAAGAACATACTCTCCTCTATCGACAGCTAATCACATCAGCTACTGATTATAGCCCTGTACGTATGAAACATGTAACAACTCTTAATTTAATTTCGTAAATCGCTCGTGCCTACATCCTAATACACATAGAACACATGGGTTCCTCCCACAGCGGGTCACGTAACTATGGAACCCTTGATAAACTAATGACGACGTGACGCCTACGGTCACATGGCTAACGTTATTGATCCCTAAAAAGGTTTATTATTTTTTTATTGTGCTGACTGTACTAGATACATGGAACTTGTTTGACCAGTGGCATGAGGGTTTACTTATACATTTCTGCTTATTTTTATAGAGACTACAGTAATTAGTCAATTACTTGTAATAAACCATTTTCGGTCACCAAATCTAACTGCTAAATGGCCCCTTAAAGCAAAATCTCAAGGAGAGATATCGAAATATATACGTAATCTGAATTTCATATATTTGACAAGCGATTAAATCAGCAGTTTCAATAACACCTTTCAAAAGAGAGATTGATGGAACTTTAAAGTTTTTCAATTTAGCATACATCAATCCACTATTCATTTATCTACTATCAACTCTCATCTCGATCATCTCATCACAACTCGCTAAGCTTTTGGTAAGCTCCAAGCAAATAGTATTTACCCAACAAAAAATATAAAATTAACAGTATAGCTGTTACAAAATTGCCTCCTCTTTAAAGTAAGTCTCAGCTTTGTCGCCGAGGCAATTCACTGCTGGTCGCCGAGAACCCAAACTGTCTGTCATGTACCTGTACCTACATATACCTGTACGTAATACGAAGTACACTTTGTGTTAATCTGCAATTTAAACTTATTAATTTTGACCATTTTGTTAACAATCTCAATCATCTCTTAGTATGTTATGTTGGCTCAAAACTCTACTGCTGAGTATCAGATCTCGGCTTCGTTTCCCAGGTCGGTCACAGTGTAATTGGCAGTATTTTCCATCAGGAATATCTCAGTAGCAGCCTGGAGTCCTGGTTGGCAATAGGCTCGCCCCCTATTACATGGAACTTAAACGTAATAAAAAAAGGTGGAATGGTAAATTGTGATTGCAATATACAGGATGTAAACCACCTCATCACGAAGCCGTCAACCAAGCATTCTGTACATCAAACTAGGTAACTTTACGCTAAAATTATTGCTGGGAAACGATATTTTTTTTTTGGGGTGAAAAATCATGTTTTATGGTAGAAATCAATGTAACGCACTCAAAACATTGTGCTGATGGGTGAATTGAATAGTACGGTGGTCGTGGAGGTCTTTAAAAATCTTACATTAAAAACTCACATTTAAAAAAAAAAGTTTGAACTTTGACCCCCAATATCTCCGTAACTAGAAGGTTCCCAGGTATGGTGTAGAACAAAAAAAATGATCCCAATGACGAGGAGATCAAGTGCCTTTCGGCTTCGTTAAGAGGTGTTTTACACCATTTATAATGTGGGTATACCTCTGTCCAACCTTTGGAGATATTCAGGCGTGGTTTTATGTTATGAATTCTAAACGTCACCTAGAGGTTTAGAGCCGCTAAGTAATCTTCATTCAAAACAAGATAAGAAATCATTCCGCTATTTTTCAAAAGAATAGACAAAATCACTCTTGCTACGTGAATCTTTTATCCCAAACTGAACGTAGACTACAAACATAGACTAAAAACAAATATATTTAGGGTTTAGGTCTCCTACACTATATATGGTTCTATTATTACTTTTCCTTTCATTTACTTTAGCTCACAAGTATGACTTACTTTGTAGTTTAGATGTCGAAAATACAAATATTTACCTTGATATTGAGATCATAAACCTTTTAAAAGTTTAAAAAAGTAAAGTAAGTCCATACCTACGTTACCTCTTCTTAAGAAAAACAACTTTACCACTAAAACCTTAATAAGAACCAGAAATATTTTATGTTCAGAAACTTTTCCTGTACTTAAGAATAAATCGAAAAAATTCGCGCAGTAACATAAAGTTTTATGAAACATTCCCTAAAATGTAAGATAATTTATCAATATACGTTGCGTTATTTTACTACAATGTCATACTCATTACCGATGTATGTAGTAGTGATGTTACTTTGATAAAGTTTTTTTGTGTTTTTTCTTATTTTGATTGCTGTAACCTAATATTATTTATTAGACAGATATGCCTAATTGACCCATAAGAAGTGATAGCCTAGTGATGTGACCGTCGGACTACCAAGTCATAGGTCTCGTATTTGAAATTTTGAACCCAAGACGGGTCCCATCTGTCATTTTTTGGATTCATGTGCGTATTGTATAATTATCACTTACTTCGGTGAAGGAAAACACCGTGAGGAAACCAAACCAGCATAACTAAGAGATATTTCTCGACGGCATGAAAAACCGAGTCAGAGGTCCACGAGCAGTATGAAAACTCTGAAACAGCTGGTTAAGCACTAACCACACGGAAAAGAAACAGATATGGCAAGTGTGCAGAAAGACAGATAATATGCCCCGTAAACTATTTTTTTTACACCAAAACTAAAATTCGTCTCCCAGTAACAATGTTGTCTCTATGTTTCTTAGTTTAAAGGTTATGTGTACAGAATGCTTAAAAAAACGGCTATGTAATGGGGTGCTTTTACGGCTTGTAGGTATAGAGATTAATTTTGCCGCTGATAAAAATATGGCGTGACGCTACAAACTTTGAAGATTCATACCTGGTGAGAGACTGACGTTGTTACAGGATTATATAAAGCCCGCAAGCATTTTAACACTACTTAGTTACTTTGTTTACGTACATATAATTTCGAGCTAAAGTCGTTACACGTAGTAGTTTTTTAAGAGAATCAAATGGCTCGGCACTACAATCTAGAGTCAACTGAAAAAAATTTCAAACCTTCAATAACAATGAGAGAAGGATATAGGAATCGGATGGGATTTAGGATTGGACTATCTAGTCCAATCCTAAATATACATGACTTAAAAAGACCACATCTGCTTCATACCATTTCTCGTACTAAACATCTTCCAACAAAACACAACAGTTACAGTAAATTAACACGTCGACAAAGCTCTATCTTGTCCATTGTTTATCTTAAGGATCAAACTCATTTGTCTCTCGTGTCGCCTGCTACCCTGGTAGCATACTACCCAGCTACCCGTTAAATCTTTGAATAATACCCGCCAGACGTATGTGAATGGGTAGGCAAAAAACTTTTTCAAGGGGATTGAGAATTACCATGAGATTCGAATTAGGGATCTTCTATTTGACTTTATATGTATTGAGGATAATAAAAAGACGTTTCTAGGTCATTTATAGACATATAAGGAATCCTATGCCAATGTTGATAGCAATTTGATTGTTTTTATTTTGAATTGTTATTTTGCAGTTTGGTTTAACCTACAAATATATGTAGATTGGTATATGGTATCTAATTATTGCTATAATGGTACCTATAAAATGTTGTTAATTATTATTGCACTGGCTAGAAAACTGTTTAACTATCAAGGAAGCACTTAAACTTTGCTTCAAGTATCTTATACTATTTTCTTAGTAAATGGTAGTCTAATGATAGCAGGCAATGTTCTAGAAACTTGAGCACTTCCTTAGAGTGGAAATGGCTATAGTAAGTGATCCTCGCGGTGATCGGAAGTATCAGAACTGAATAGATAAAAAAACTTAGTGCAATAAAAGAATAGAAACTGGCAGCTAACAGCTGGAATTATCTATCGGCAAGAATAACACACTTCCATACAAACTTTCGCCCCCCGATAAAACTCAATGGGTAATTAAAACAAAATCCTTCCTTATTGCTGACATTCGTATTATAAAAAACTCTTGTGCTAAATCCCATGCTTTTAGACCCAGAGGTACAGGCTGTGCGTTGTCTATAAGTGTATTTAGGAAATTTATAAAGGCACCCTACGTCGGTGTAGCCACGCATTGGGGTTCACGCACAGGATTCGCAAAAAAAATGAACGTGACGGTCGCATAATCGCATGACGATACCCAGCCGGCGGAGACCAAAAAAACCTTAATTAACCAACAAACCTAGTAAAATTAAATCAACTAGCCGAACGAAAAATACACAAACATTAGTTACCGATGCAGTCATACAATAAAATTGTCTGACTCTTTAGCATATAAATCAAATCCATTCAAAATTGTTGAATGAAAATTGAATACTGAGCAAAACTAACAGCTTCAATACGCAAGCCAAGAGCCAAATTAAACTTAGTCAGGGAAAACCTGCATTGCTAAGCTGCATTTGCAGTTGGTACTACTTACCAAAGATTAAGCAAATTTATAGAAGCTGAACTTCTGCTCTGAAAGCACACAGTAGGTAGTTTCTAAGCGTTTACTTATTAGTAAAGATTGTATCCTCACTTGCACCCGACTTTGCGCTTCGCGCTCAATCTTAGACAAATTAGTGATCCTTTAGGTGTATGAAGAGAAGGGTATAAAGTTTCACATCCCCCATTGAAAAGGGAGGATCCTCCGATCAGACGGGTGTCGTGTCTAAGAGTTCTTACAGACGAGCGGCACTTTGTTACTGTAGATAAAACTGCAGCCGTCGCTATATGTCGACGACTACCGTCGACGCTTTGCCAGCTGCAGCCGACGCGTTGAAGGCTGACAAGTGGCGACGCTAGCAGTTGACTATATCGTCTGTATGAGCCCTAAGGTTACTGCCCGACGGTAATAGTCAGATTATTTTTTGTACGTTCTTCTAAATCTTCTTGCGGAGAACTTTAATGTAGTGATACTTGATTTTTTATAGTTCTTCATAGATGTCGTTCGTCTAGCGTACTTTTTGTCAACTTGATTATTCCCTAATCTAAGTATTTGGGTAAATGCCTCCCGTAGCAGGTAGTGATGAGCTGTGGGTAAATATTTTGACAAAAATGTAGGACCTACATGCATGAGTGTCGCTTCTACACGAATTTCTTATTATTTGGTGGCACTACGTAAATAGAAACCTACGATCTACCGACATCTGCAATCGGCTTGGCTGGCCATGGAAAGTGGAGTTACTTAACAACAGTAAGAAATATTTCATGAGTACCTATAACGACTAAGAAATAAAAAGAGAATTTTAAGTTGAAGTATTTTCTCTTTTAGTTGTTTTGTATATTCTCATGTGTTTGGAAAGGTAATTGGATGACATTGAAGTTAACTTGTAGAAGAAAATAATTTTTTATTTTATCTCAAATTAATAAGGAAGGTGCAGAATTAGATTCTAATGTAGGTATCGTAAGACTGATTTTGATTTGATTTGGTTGGGTAACACTGATTGGTTATATTTGAAGAAAATATACTTGCCCAATATTAAAAGGGATAAGAGCGGGAGAATGATGATTTACTTGGGCAAAATAAAATTAATTAAATAATAATACTTTTACGAGTACATCTTTGACTTTTCCATTAATAAAAAGCTTACAGTAATTGAAATGAAGCCATGTTGATGTAACGTGCTTATTTATAAGGAAATGTCAAATGGTTCATATTAAAAATCAATGAGAGCAGTTTCGACGGATGGGGTGCTATTACATTCTAACGTTAGCAATTTGTCTAAATCGGTTCAGCCGTTTAGGTGATGTGAAGCAGTAGCGTGTCTGTTCTATGTATATATTTACAGGATAGGTGTATCTTACTTAAACATGGGAGTGAAAACATTTTTATTACAGGACAAGTTCAATTATGAATAAGTTGAATCCGTAGAAAATCAATCGATCGTCGAAAATCGGTCGATCATCAGGTTAGACCGCACTTGCCTACTTTGGTCTATGGATGGTTGATCACCTATTACACAAACCGAGTTTATTCCGTGCCTCGGAAAGCACGTAATTTGTTGGTCCCGGTTGTCAGTTGTAGATCTTTGACAGTACTTAGACAGTTTTAAAATACTGGTGATCAGCTGCATCCGGTTAGACCGGAAGCCGAGCCCGACATAGTTGGGAACCGGCTAGACAGATGATGATACATTTTCCTGAGTTCGGTTTTATATAATACTAGCTGATGCCCGCGGCTTCACCCGCTTGACAAATTATATACTAAAACCTTCCTCTTGAATCACTCTATCTATTTAAAAAACCCGCATCAAAATCCGTTACGTAGTTTTAAAGATCTAAGCATATATAGGGACAGACATACGCGGCGGAGGACTTTGTTTTATAATATGTAGTGATTCCTATTTCCAATTAAAATCTCTCATTAAATTATTCTAGGACTACAAAATTGAATAGCTGTTCAGAATTTAAATAGCTCGACATCGTCGTCCACTGCTCAAGAGATATCACTCTCACTGCTGACACCGCAATCTTCAGCGGGACAGTTTTTTCCAAACACTATTAAATTATATTCCCAATCCTATTAACCCATGATCTGTCCACGAAGTAGACACAATAGTTAAACAATGGCGTCTCGAGCAAATTGGTCATTTGACAGATCATGATTTATGGCGGTATGTACAATTAACGAAATAAAAGAAGACAGAATGCTCACTCCGTACAAACTACTTGAAAAAAGATTCCCGCATAAATTCTAAGATAACTTTAATACATAAGACAATTCTGTCTTCGCCTGGATTCCGCTTAACCAAGCCAAGAAATGGCTTCTTGAAAATTTTGCGTAGGATTATTTCTTCACATATTAATTTTTGTAGATAGCAACAGAACTGCCCAGTGCCCTTTTTTTTTTTTTAGGGTGGGATATCATCAAATGACTTCTCCCGCTCTGGGCGGAGCAGGAGGGAGTGTCAGACTCTTACTGACTAAAACCCATCCATGTTCCTTCCTCCCTTTGTGTTCCGGGGCCACGGTATCTCTTTCGAATAGTCCCGCAGCCCCGGCAGGCTTCGGTCCTTGCGGACCCTTTCCCTGTTGCTGACTCTCTTTGAGGCGCGCGTGGAACACGAACGCGCCGTCGACACGGCCTGTCGTCATGAGACGTACGGACGGCGAGCTAGCCCATAGCTCCCCGTCCACAGGCCCGCGCCTACGGTGGCCGGAAGCCACCACGTGGCCCCCGACGCCCGGGGCGTCTCCCGCGGCGGCCGGGACGTGAGGATCTCTCCCTGTCCTGTTCCGCCACCTCCTTCGCTAGCATGACTGCTTCGCAGAAGGAGGTGACGGCGTCCCATTCCGTCTCGCTCCGAACCATGGATTGAACCAAGGCAAGTATACACATACAGTCTATAGACGATCAGGGGATATCATAATCAATATCAGCCTATAATCTTCCCACTGCTGGGACACGGCCTCCTCTCAATGAGAGGGAATGGGCCCACCGCGCGGGCCCAGTGCGGATTGGTAGATGTCACATGTCTTCGAATTCTTGGTTCTAGGACATGTCGGTTTCCTCACGATATTTCCCTTCACCGTCGATCAGGGGAAATCGATTAAATATACAACGTGTAACAGAAAGGGTATAGGCATATGGAAGGGTGTGCTACTATTAAAAAATAATCAACGGCCCCATACAAAATTCCAATACCTACTGGACCCAAATGTATGAGACAGCTGCAGCAGAGAAATCTTTCATCGGTAATGTAAAAACCCGACCGAGTGCGAGTCGAACTCGCGCATGAAGGGTTCCGTACACATTCTGTGAAAATTTCAACTGTCGGTTCATGAAATACAGCCTGGTGACAGACGGACAGTGGAGTCTTAGTAATAGGGTCGGTTTTTACCCTTTGGGTACGGAACCCTAAAAACAGCTGTTCCATATAATTTGACTGTGTTGTTGGAAACAGCTGATTCTTTTTTTAATAACGTTTGAATATTTTGGTGGATGGTTGCTGAGTTGTTGTTCTTGTTAAGCAAAAAATA
This sequence comes from Xestia rhomboidea, assembly GCA_963853795.1. Taxonomy (NCBI): domain Eukaryota; kingdom Metazoa; phylum Arthropoda; class Insecta; order Lepidoptera; family Noctuidae; genus Xestia; species Xestia rhomboidea. The sequence continues at coordinate 3,772,575 of OY970776.1, read as the reverse complement.
AAACGTCTTATTAGGAGTCAAAAATGTAAAGAATATACAAACATCCAGCAACGTGCAACCAAATCCCCAATCCCAACAACAGCTTCACATGAGCCTTCTATATCTTTCTGTTTGATAAGATCACAGCGCCAACTTGATTGTCCCTGCTACCTAATGAGGTACTTAATCTCGGTCCTCTTGGCAATGCTCCTACTGTTTCCACCGGAATTCCAGTGTTTTTGCAACTATTTTATCATTCACTCGTGTCGTATATTAGGGCTCTTTTTTTATTTGGGCAAATTAGTTAACTGAGTTTTATGATTAAATACTGTATGTTACACTGTAAGTAAGTACGTGAAGTCTGATAATATGTGTCTTTAAAATAGAACCAGTTTTTTTTAAGTATTTAGAAAGGAAAGAGAACAATCATAACGCTTGCTTACTACGTGTTGACGATTCTTCAGCTGTATGCCAGCTGTAGCCCATGAGGGTAGGCAGACACTACAGAACGCCAAATCACACATGCTTTCACAGTCACTTTGCTTCGTACGCATTCACTCATCTGTTCCTAAACTCACGCCGTTTGCTAGTATTCGCTGGTATAATTTATCCTACGTTTTTCATCAGAATTGAGACAAAATCCCAGTACCCAATAAATCTACAGAATCCTTTTGAAAGAAGCCAGGCCTACTTCTGGACTATAAATAATATTCCCGACACCAAACGCTACCCAATAACACGAACTTCCTAAGAGCTCAAACGGAAGAGTAAAACATTTTTTCAGACTGACACGAATGAGAAATCTTTCGCCATTATTCTTCACAAATCACATTTATGAATGACGTAACAATAAAAGTTACAGAGAGTGCTATAAAAGGAGAAAAGACTCAATGATTCAAGTTAGCTAGAATGTATAGTTAATTTTCTTTTACTTTATTCTCCAGGGAATAATCACGTCCTTTTGACGTTAAAGAATGTTCTGGACATTAGGAATCGGAGCCATTTAGGGACTCCCCAAGGTTGCGGACACATGGACACAGGGTCAAATTAGTTAGTAAAACTCTGCTGGCATGATGAATATCTATAAACATGACATAAAAAACTGACTTGATGATTATTGCAGGGGCAAAAACCCCGTGTAGTGTAGTGAGGTACTTGAAGTATGAGTTTAGAAAGTAATAAATAGCTAATATAAGTTGACCTTCTAAAAACAACGCGGTGAAAAACTTGTGCGGTTTTCCGCGACTGACTCCGCGATGACTTGTTATTTTCAAACTGTTGGCCAAACTAGTGCATGTAGTACATTAAATGCATCGCTCGTCTATTCCCGCGGGTAATTCTGCAATGTATCATTAATTGCAGCACCAGAGGCTAAAATTAACGCGCGGTGCAGTCACACGAAGCGCTTTGCTTCCACGTTTATTCCATGTACTTCAATCAAAGTAGCTCCCTACAGGAGTCTGCGTTCCTGGTAATTACAATCTAGGATCAAGGCGATAGATACTTAACATACAAGCGTGTTACTAAGCTAATTTTGTTGTCACTTAGTGCAAAATGCACCCAGGAAATTGAACGCGATCAACACAATATTATTAACTACGTTCAAAAGCCGTCAGTTAACTATATTCTACACCAATGATGACATTGACAGATCTGGAATTCGCTTTAGATGTGCCTGTGCCTTGTGCTATTGATGTAAAAATCAACGCAAGCTAATTTCAAACCAAAATAAAATATGACGATGCTTAGTATAACAAACATTCGCCCCCTAGACACAAAATTTAAGAACCTTCGGCACACATACATATGTACGCAACCTAATGGAACTTACGCAAGGCCGTCCTTACAACACATCCATCATGATGAGGACAGCACTCGGCGGGTATCCCGCCGAAAAAATATTGATAATGTCTCCCGAGACCCGATCGCAGTGTCAAGGACATATGACGCCCTGGTACTCGACAACGAAATTGGATAAACTGACCGTAGGATGTTTGAAGATTTTAACATAAGTCGGAATTTTTGTTGCCATGCCAACATTGGAAACGTAAAAAAACATAGTTTTCATTATAAACATAATAGTTATTTGTGCAACAAGAGAGCAAAGTGGGTTTTTGCTGCGAGTGTTGATTTTGAATCCCGAGTAAGCGAAGGATTCTATAGTTGAATCACGAGCGTAGCGAGTGATTCTAGGTTAGAATCCTGAGCGTAGCGAGGGATTCAAAGACACGAGGTGCAAATAACTTTGGTCTCGTGTAACACATACAATTTTTCACCTCAGCAGCGAGAACATATACCTAAAGGTAAAAAAAACAACATGGTAAAAATTAAATCAGAACACCACATTAAGAGACACATGAGAGCAGCGGTGGCCCAGTGGTGGCGCCCCCGACTTACGAATAGTAAGTCGTGGGTTCGAACCTAGGCAGGCACATGACTTTGTGTAATTTATTTCATCACCACTGCTCTCAAAACGGTAAAGGAAAACATCGTGAGGAAACCGGCATGTCCTAGAACCAAAAATTCGAAGACATGTGACATCTACCAATCCGCACTGGGCTTGCGTGGTGGATTATAGCCAATTCCCTCTCATTAAGAGGAGGCCGCGCGTGTCCCAGCAGTGGGAACGTTAATAGGCTGATGATGATGACCACATTTAAACAATATCAAAAAATCAAAAGTTAAAAGTAAAATGGTTGCAGTTTTGCAAATAAAAAGTACTTAACACTGGAGACTTCCATTGCTTAAAAATTTCATAAGTTTTTAGATATTTTTAGCGAGACTTTTCAGGCAGGAAACTTAATTCTGCTTTTTTTACATTATGCTTCAATTCTTCGGGAGTTAAATAGCAGACTTCTTCACTGGACTCACTGATATTTATTTGTTATTATTACTTTATTATCCAAATTTTATTGTACTTTGTAGCTAGCGTACATTGAGTTAATCATTGCTGGCGTACAAAACAACAAAAATTTAAACCCCGCTATTTTTTTAAAATGCGTTCTGAAACTACACTCGTGGTATTCTGTCTCAATATTAAAGATTGTTATTACAAAAAATAAATAAGTAGATACATGATAAACTTCGTATTTTTTTCTTTAACATTCTTGATGTTGATATAAAAAATATAATTCGATTATTCGAAATATAACATTTTTTCATTTACAACCTAAACACGCAATATTACGTTTATCGATTTACAATATCGGTATCCGAACGTTTTATTGTTTGTTTCTTTTTTGGGCCTACTAGATATGGAATTTGAAAATCGAATTTCGAATCGACTTGTTTTTATCTCTCGCTTTTTTCGTATCGAAATGAAAGTGACAGAACAAAGTGAAAATGAAATCTTTCGAATTTAGTGAGTAGACCTGCACAGTTGTCGGTATTTAAAAAAAAAAATTAAAAAGTTAGTTTGTCTCACGCTCGCAGCAAAATCGAATTTTGCTCACTGTCTGTAAACAGCAAAACCTGCTTGTTTGAGGTGCTGAGGTGAAAACATAGTTTTCATACTCTGAAAGTAGGTCTGAAGTTGCCTGATGAGCGGGTTGAAAGTAATACTTTTCAGCCCTTGGGAGAATCGTTTTCAACTGACAACTGTCAAATTATAAAAAAAAAAAGTTCATTTTTCTATTGTAATGTTCCAACTTTCTATACAGCCACGATATAAAATTGAAATAACATAAAGTTAAGTATTAATTAAAGAATAGATATTTTTTACATAACTTTATAATAATTCAGTTTCAACTATTTCTTTAAAATAACATAGATTCGGGAAAATATTTACCATTTTTTCGATGATGAAAATGAAAAATAGGTAATGGCTGAATAGCTGGTCGGCCATAGAAAAAAAAAATATAGGCGCGAAAGCGGCAATCCGATCTTAATTTTTTTTTCGAGTTGAGTCATGTTTTTATTTTTACTTTCCTTGTATTCGTAATGAAAAGCACAGTGTTTACATGGGTTAAAGACTTATTTAGCCCCTCGAACTATTAGCGCCCTCGCTTCGCTCGGGCACCAAACCCCGTCTCGGTACTAAATAAGTTACTTTCACCCCTAGGGTAACAATGTACTATTACGACAATGCTTTATGATCATAAAGTTTCAATTAAGACAAATCTACAGAAATGTAATTTCCAAAGTAAAACAGATTTAAAGCTGTGCCAAATTGCATTGTGCTCCTAAAGCGGAACAAAACTGTTACCGCTGCCGAAAAGTTTGGATTAAAATATATCTCCTGAACTTTCTTAACTCCTGGTCATTGTTTGGACCGCCTTTATCTTGCTATTTATTCTCGTTGTGGATAGTGAACTCACTTAAATGGCTGTTAAAGTAACTAAATTCAATTTATATTTAGGCTGGGCTATCAGATTTTTGAATAGAACTAACTAGATTGAAACATAATAACAGAAATAATATTAACCTGCAACGAAATTGAAGAATACTCTGTATATTTATTTTGTGTAGATTAATATATGGCGCGACCACACAGGACAAAATCATAAGGCATTTAAAAACAAACAATCATAGTTGAAGAACCTAAGCTGAGATCAAGCGTGAAGTAGCTTTTCTCGTTTATTTCGCCAAAACGGGGCTTCATAGTAAATGGACTTGGCCTACATTGAAATTCCCTCCGTCCATCTTAGCAATAACTCAAAATGAAGGACGAGAAATATCACAGAATGTCCCAAAAAGTCTCATAGGCCGAAATTGTAAGCGGCGAGGACGAATCACATTTAGGCATTCTAATAAACGTAATTTCTACGGAACATATAAAACATAAAAAGTTTATTAGATGGCCGCTATATACTTATTATGTTGGAAATGTTTATTTAATTAATTTTTCCTAAAATATTGGCGGGTAAGTCCAATACACGGAAGCAACTCAAATTAATTTAGTGAATAAAGATTGACTCAAAAAGTTATTAAGAATATGTTATTTTTAGTAAATACGGAGATTGAGAGAAAAATGTTTTTATAAGACTTCGTGTTTCATCAGGATTAAAATAACTTTACCCCACGTTTAGCCGTATACTTGTTTTCAACAATTTTCTAAACATATTTGTCAAAAATGTCGTGTGTCAAACATGTGCCGTACAGCATTGACATTGTTTCCAACAAGTATTGTTAACTGTTTTATTCTCCATTTTGAGAAACTTTATTTTTTTTTAAACAACTAGTCCTTTTCACCTTTTTTAACTTTACCGAAAAGATAAATGAAATCATTAGTCACAAAATGTAGAAAGCATCTTTTATACCTTGATGTAGACGGTGAATAAAATATCACAGAACTCTTTAAAAAGCTTTATTACTCCCTAACGTACAGTTATTTAACGCTGAACATCCAAAATTACCATTAAGCTAGTACAAAACGAGCATACTAAAGCAAACAGCAGTAACATGAGAACGACAATTTAAGAGAATTCGACTGCATTTGTTTTTAGTTCGTTAATGAACTAGCTCGGTTGGAAATGGAATGAATTGGTACCAAACAGTGCTTGTGTTACGAACCGAGACAAGTGGAATAAAGAGATGTTTGGTAATGTTATATTAAAAACACTGTTTTAAGCTTGCACGGTTTATGACTATACTTACACTGTCACTTACGGGATACTTTCCTTGATTTTCAACTATAGTGAGCTCCCGATATTGATGACTGATCATCCCGTGATCAAGGTGCTTGCAACAGCCACGAAATATCGGGAGCGAATTTCCTAGAATGTCATCTATTGATAAAACATCTCAAAATTCCAACTTTGAAAACATCTAAAGAGTAGGTGTCAAAAACATACTACACTTTGACTTTACTTACTTTGCTCTTCAGAAAAAACCTTTGTCATATGCAATAAAACAGATAAAAGTTAAAGCTTGGTGCAGTCAAACGACCTAAATCACACGTTCGGCGGAATTAAAAGGACTTGGGTCAACTTCGACCTCTTTCGATTCGTAGTCCTTTTCAATAAAAGTCGCTAACAATCATTCAAAAAGGATGAATTCACTTGTTTGAGTTTAAAATGAAGAAACAAAAAAAAAAGCCAAATGCAAGTCGGACTCGCGCATAACGGGTTCCGTACCATTGTAGTGTAAGCTTGATTAAAATTTATGTATTTATTTCTATTAAATATGCATTTTTCAACAACATTCATTAAAAATAAGTTGTGAATTCTATCAAAACTTGTTGATATACGGAAGTTTGAATTAAGTAAAATATTAATAATTGTTCATTGCACTATAAATAATGTTGATTTTACTTGTATTTTTGGAATAATCTTTTATTTTAATTGTAATAATATTCTTACTGTTCATTTAAATTCGTAGCTCATTTTTGACTTCCGATACCGTAATGGCGGCAAAATGTCGTTGGTAGTCAGATGAGTAGGTACTGCTGGGAAGCTTGCTTATGACCTTTCGGTGATTCCACGGCAGTCATCCTTGAGCTACGAAGCAAGTTGGTCTAGGTTATTACTGTGTAATATCAATAAACTTATTTTGAAGAAGAACAGTTTTTGAATTTTAAATAAACGTTCATCAGTAGTAAGGGAGCCCCTTTTAATTTGATTTTTATTTTTATTTTGTTGTTGATATAGCGGCAAGAGAAATACACATTCTGTGAAAATTTCAACAGTCTGCCTATTACGGATCATGAGATCTATACAGCCCGCTGACAGACGAATGGACGGACGGACGCACAGACGGACGGACGGACGGACGGACGAACGGACGGACAGCGGAGGCTTAATAAGGTTGTTTACCCCTAGGGTACGGAACCCAAACAAATAAAATGCATTAATTTGCTTACATGGTTTTAACATGTGAAAGTAGTACATTTTGATGCGATGATGAAACTCGTGAGAGTATCAAACGACGGTTTTCAACACACTTGTAAAACAAAAAAATACAAAATAACATTCCATTCTTGTCAATCATTTATGCAGAATGTTGTTTTAAATACGTTTAGCATTAATTTTATTTAATGATTTGCTGTACATTCGGTTTTAGACTCACAACTTGAGTTAGTCAACTCCAATAACATAAAATTTTTCAATATGGCCGTCGTATTGTTAGTCAGTCAAGGCACTTATACCCGAGGTAGGTGCTTATGTTGAACAGTCATTGGCAGCACTGTTCCAACCAATTAAAGGCCTCCTCCCTTCCATGCCATGTTTCCCTGGTATATGCGAGTGTCGTCGTTACGAAATACGAAAGTTAATACTTAGTAATAAAAGTGGTACACTTTTGAGTACTAGACCGAACGTGAAGCGTCAATCGTCACTTTCAGTGTCGACTCCAACGTATAATACGCGAACTCAATCCAACTTTTATATTGAATTTTTAATAACGAACTTTGAAGGAGGCTCCGCGTCGCGAATCGCGATAGCGAAATATGAAACTGAATATATTAATTCTTTGATCGTGTTAAATGAGTTTCTACGTGTTCAGGAAACGTTATTTTAATCTCTTTTTTTACAACTTGGTGTTAATTGATAAATAGAATTATCTTAATTTTTTCGATGGAATTAAATAATATCAAAATAGCAAGTCTTTTCCGGCAGCTTTTTGCCCAGCGAAAAAGCAATACGTTTTCTGTCTATCTGACGTTTTGTTCGACGTATCGATGATTCCAGAATAAATGAGTTTCAACCAAAATTCAGCCACGACGACAACTTTACCCAGGCAGGCCTCGCAAAGGTGACTAACTGTAAAAGTTGCGTAGTTTAGACTGAAAGACCATCCAGCTACCTTTCACAAAACAGAAATGACTACAGTCCTCCGAAATTTTCGCGGAACTGAGTAGTGAAGCACTATAATACGCTTGTGTTCAGATTTCCCGCTGGAAATTCATAGTATCGGTGTGGACTTAATGCAACATGAGGGCTATTCTCCGAAATTGTTACATTGTGCACAAACGAATATTTACGACGTTAAAAGAAGATCTGGAAAATTCTACATTGGTATTCTTTTCGAATAAATTGGTCCACTGTTATTTTATTTTTGTTTGTGCACTTCCAAACACACAGACACAAAGTGTACAAAACCTCCATACCTAGTAATAGTGAAATGTGTAAGTAATTCTGTGTGTATTGCGACCTGATATTTAGGATTAAAGATACACTCGGTTCCAAAAATAACGGGTCAGTCAAATAAACCCGAATATCTCCCGAACTACGTATGCCATCCTAATGAAACGAATTCTGATCTGGTCTCTTGGTACCGCTGGACTACCCGCTGAACAGTCGACAAAGATACACCAATGTTTCTGGCTGTTTCACGCTGGCTCCGCCCAAGTTCCAAAAAGGTTAGGATTCTGGTACATTCCTCTAGCGTAACTGCCATGCTTCACCTCACAGAATAATAATTATGCACGTGGAAGACGTTCACGATATTTTTTTTTGTGACAGAATAGAAATGGAAAGCATCCATAATGACATGAAACTAAAATTTTGTTTTAAAAAATAGTCATTTTTTTTATTTTGTTTTTCTAATGAAGTTTTTTTCATCAACCAGTTTAAATAATATGCTATTAGAAGCGCAACTAAAAAGTCTTTATTCTGTTTTTTATTTAATTGATCTAACTTTTACAGTTCTGGAGGTATTTCAATTTTTGTGACTGACCCGTAATTTTTGGAACCGAGTGTAGATTGGCAGCCTCAGTTAGCATCAGAGTTGCTAAACAATTGTTATTAATGGAATGGTGAGCTTTGTAAGACTAAACCCATAATACTTACGTTGTCGCTTCTTTATCGTGTGGTGCCTAACCTGTTCTCAGAATGTTTATACCACCCATGGGCCTCTGACTTGGCTTTACATGCCGTCGAGAAATATCTCTCAGGCATGCTGGTTTCCCCAATGTTTTCCTTCACCGAAGGAACTGATAATATGATATAACCTTGCGTTACGTTGTGCGACAGTCCACCACCGCACCACCACAACGCTCTATTAGACCCAGGAAGTTATTATGACAACAATGTTTGTTTTACTTTAATGGGCCCCATAGTGGACCCCGCAAGGAAACCCCTATGTCTTTACACAGGCGTGATAGACAATATGCTGTGAAAGCCGATATCAGTACCATCAATAGCAATTGAGAGACGATCGAGTACAGCGGGGCGTATTCTGGATTGGTCGTTTGTTAAACCTATACTGTCTAATTGTTCAATAGTTTGTTATGTTATGAGGAAAGAATGTTTTTAATATTTTTTGATGGAGCATAATCTATTTTTTTTAAAGAACCGACACAAAAGTTCAACGCTGGTGGATCTAGAATTATGTACTAAACTAATGGTATCACTGTGCACATCCATGTCAATTTCTTGTGTAAATCTTCCATTTGTTCAATCTCAACATGAATGTACTTCCTAATCCTGTCCTTATAACTCACTAGTTGTTTCCCGCGACTCCGTACGCGCAGAAATCTTGATGTGTAAATGGATGTAAAAAAAATAATAGATCCTTTGTCATTCCGGACCATATATCTATCTATAATATGGCCAAATTTTAACCAGATTCGTTCAGCCGTTCTGGCGTTATTGATCCTGTTGCCCGCGACTTCATTCGTGTGGAAACTTTGTCCATCCATCCAAACTTATTAGTAACTAATTTACTCCTAATTAACTGTTACGTAAACGATAAATACAAATACCAGGTTATACCTTACTCGCTGACAAGTTTGGAGTCTCAATTAGCAGTTTCACATAGTTTCAAGTTTAATAGTGACAATAAACGCGTGTTGCCTCTTCATACATAGTGACATCATTATATTCTATACCCATTGTATTAAGCCTGTAAACGTTTAGTTAGTGTTAAACATAATGGACTTCATAATTCAACATAGTTTTCCTGTTATGTTCACACTGCTTTTATTCACCAAGCGGGTCCTAGTGGCTAAGACAAAGTTGGAATCGCTTTCGAAGTTCTCTGTATTTCGACAACGACTTCAACAAAATTGACATTCGATTTTCGGTAGCTTATGTCAATATTTTTGACATTTTTATGAACTTTCTATGATCTGATTGAATGTCAGTTTGACTGGTTATCCCAACTCAGTGCGGGTTCGGATAACCAAGACAACTTAAACAAGTTGTGACTCGAAGCCATCACTTTTGAAAAATCAGTTCGGGGTCAATTGTGGAATACACATTAGGCTCACTTTTGATAAACAAATTGGGGGATCCCGGTGTATTAAAATTAACACACAGATAATGCCAGCTAAACTAGAACAAAGGTAATATCAGAATAGAATAAGAGCAAAGCAAAATCGTCAAAATACTGCCTGGCATTGCGTGAATCATCTCAAATCGATCAATTATCCAACAGAGCCATAATCTGATATTTGAAATAGTATCTAACAATAACAATTTAACGTCACAAGTGACCCGTAAGTCATTATCGCCAATCCAATGGTCACAATAAACATGGGGACTGTGAGGGACCGAACTTGTAGAAAGTTGTGCCAACAATATGATTCGAGTGATCGACCATACGGACACGAAACCTTTTCCAACAAACCTAATATGGCTGAACGGTTGAAAGGCTGTTTTGATATAGATCTCTGTGATGTTATGTAAATTATTGTTTGATATGATATTGATTATTAAGTGAATTCTGATTTTGATGGGTCCACTGTTGGACATAGGCCTCTTCAATCACACGCCTCTAAACTCGATTCTGGACAATTCTCATACAGTTGCTACTACCAATTCGCGGTTTCCACTCAATAACACGTCTACCTCAACGGTCAACGGTTCTACGGGAAATATGACCGTCCCACAGCTACTTCAGTTTTCTTATTCTGTGAGCTATGTCGACAATTTTGCTACCTCGTTCTGGATTCGATCCCTCAGAGAGACTCCAACCTTCCTTCAATGTATGGCCCACCCATACCGTGAGTGTCCACGTTTACAAAGCCACAGAGCCTAAAGACTAAGGTCTTCAATCAGTGCGTCCTGCCCGTTATGACTTACGGAGGTGACTTAAAGTGTGACCAGAATTGTACTATAAGTTTAGCCTAATAGTAGCGTCCATCAGTTAGTGCTGACAACGACACGACAGGACACGACAATAAGTGTGTCATCGTTTAAGACAGACAGAGTCATGTATGACTCTTTGCCTGAGCAGGAATTCCTTGCTTCATTGAACCTGGGTCCTGAGTTTGTTTATATACTTCCAAGGACACATTGTGATAAAGATAAACGTTAAACATCGTTTCAACGTCGTCATTTAAAAGCCTGCATTTTGAAAAATTTTCTAAAAAATCTGTAGGTCCCAATTTTCTAGCCTTCCTTGTCCCACTCCTGGGCAATTAGGCACTTTTTCCCATTTCAGTGTCCTATAAAAAGTTTTATTGCATACATAAATTCTAAACATCTAGATTACGAGTTTCTAGAAATTAACAAACTCACTCTCTTATCTAACACTCCAAGGATTCTTTCTCAGAATTTCGTTATTCAAGCTCAATTTTGTGAAAAATACTGCAATCTTTTGAGAACCTCTTAAAATATGCTAAGGGTCACTTAAGTATCTCGTCAGGGGTACAGGTAGTATCTCGTCAGGGGTACAGGTACCAAAGAAACGTCTTAAAAACGTTGAAAATCAAGTTGACACAATTTGATGGTGGACTGATATTATGACTGTATACAGTACAGCTTTTGTCAATACATTTGTTTCTTATCCATCATGTTTACCTTAAATATAATGGGACTTAGTCAGACTCGCACAGATTAGGGAACCATGGCTTACAAGGGCAAAAGCCTCTAAAGTTAGCAGCGGGTGGCAATGATGATGAGATCTTTCCATTTGAACACTATACTGGAGAAGGACTAATCAATGCGCAAAACAAGATGCAAGTTGGATTTCCTAAGAAAATTAAATAAATATCAAAGTAATCTGCCCAATTTTAAGTGGTCTTTTCTCTGCAAGGATATCGTACAAGAATTTTACTAAAATTAATCACCGCAAACCAAACAGAAAGTTACAAACAACATAAACCAATTAAATCCAAACATTAACATCTTAAACGAAACCTCCTCGCTATCCTACCTCCCCATTACTCAGATTCCAAGAAATCGTTAACAGTGCAATCAATATAAGTCGTGCCCTCAAGATGTACTAGCGATGTAGGTCAGGCTGATAAGGCGTCTTATCTAGCCCATTCCACCAAGGACTGTGATAGAATTAGAACGAAGTGATATTGACTGAATTGAATTGTCTTAAGGATTATTCGGGCTTACTTGAGTGGTTTGTTTCCGTACTGCAAATGAAGGTTTCACTCGATTTTTTACCATTTTGTGGAATTTCATTTGCTATGTCTAATTGCAGCCCAGTGTTAGAGGCCCCAACTTACGAACAGTAAGTCGTGGGTTCGAACCCAGGCAGGCGCATTACTTTGTGTAATTTATTTCATCACCGCTGCCCTCAAAACGGTGAAGGAACACATCGTGAGGAAACCGGCATGTCCGAACCAAAGATTCGAAGTGACATCTACTAAGCCGCACTCGGCCCGCGTGGTGGATTATAGCCCATTCCCTCTCATAGAGAGGAGACCTGTGTCCCAGCAATGGGAACATTAATAGGCTGATAATGATAATAATGAATTGCATAGATGCTTATGCCTCAAGATGCGCTGGTCACGAGCACAAATACGTATCCTGCACAATTATCATGATACAAAACATTTTTGCTCGGGAAAAATGTTTTGTAAAAAAATGTTGTGGGTTCCAAAACCCCCTTTGATTTTCTACTTCTGTACTTATTGTAAGCTTATGTGGTTACGTACATAGTATATTGGCGGATGTATTTTTCTCGTTTATCATGTTGGTTCCCTAAAGAAAATTGTTCGGTTTTTTGGTCTGAATCACACCTTAGGTCAGATGTATGTAGGCTGACGTGTTAAACCATTGAGTTATAATATTACCTTATATATCTGTAACTGTGTAACGAGCTGTCACGATGCAAGCAGACGTCATTACCTGAAACATAATTATGATAACTGTAACGTAATTCAGTTTGAAATCAAGTTATAATACGTAATTCAAGTTGTCAGTGTGTGTGACATCTGCGTTGAAGTTTTGAACAAGTTGTTTGCAAGAAACTATTAAGTTAAGGATTACAGAAAGTTTCAGTGAATTTGTAATGAACCTGTAGCTATAGCAACAAAAAAGTTAAGCACATTTGAGGTCGTTATAATATGTTTAACGTAAAGTTTAAAAGATTTCGTCTTTAGAAAATTATTTGAACTTTTTATTCTGCCCCTATAGAACGACACTGAAATTTTTATCATTCTTCCAGCTCATTGCTCCTAAGAATGAAATTCCCCCCCTACGCATTCCATAAATTCGTTTATATTTAAACATGCAAACCAAATATCGAACGAGTCAAGCTATCCCATATCACACGTAATAATAAATGTTATTCCAGAACGTTCTGATACTAACAAATGCCTTTATATCATGAAAGGGCAAGCAAAAAAACTAGGCTAAACTATAAAAAACTGGGAACAACGATTTGGGACATGTGGTCAGTAGAATACTAAGTAGCGTTAGTATTATGGGATCCGCTGTATTTTTTTACTAGAATTTGAATAATTTTAGGGTTCCGTACCTCAAAAGGTAAAAAAGGAACTCTTATAAGATCACTCTCTTGTCCGTCTGTCTGTCCGTGTGTCACCACCGATTTTCTCAGGAACGGGTGGACTTATCAAGTGGAAATTTATACCAGACCTAATAGGGACTATAGACCTCAGTATCTGAATAAAAATCAAGGTCCTGAGTCAAATTAAAATTTTCGTGAAAACTTGTAAGTACCATAATTTACCTTAATATTCAACTTTTTTTTTATTTTTCGGAATTTTCTATTTACTTGTGCTGTAAGACCTTGCTTTTAACCAAAATTGACAATTCTAGGTCAACCGGAAGTACCCTATAGGTTTTGGCTAATCTATATGGTAGTTCCTGTTGACCTAGAATCATGAAATTTAGCGAGAAGCAATGTCTTACAGCACATGTAAAGGGAAAAATCTGAAAACCATAAATATGTAGAATTTCTTCAAGATAATGTGGGACCCTCGGTGCGCGAATCCAACTCGCACTTGGCCGGTTTTTTTCATGTTGATAGGGATTTTAGTGAAGTTACTATATTATCTTTTATAAGTTATAAGAGTAGAGGTCTTCCTCTACTCTTATAACTTATCCAAAGAATCGATAGATGGACGGAGTGAAGGATGATATAACACGAAAGGACATGTCTGATGAGATGAGTTGTATTAGAGTATGGAAGAAGAAGACATGCTGCGCCGACCCCAAATGAATTGGAATAAGGGCCAGACAATTATGACTATGTTATCTTTAAAAAATACTTAATTTATGGCCTATTTCACTAATACTAGGCGATACCTAGTGTAGTAACAAGGACTGATATTATAACATATTTATTGAAATTGATATTTAAAATATTTCTTTATTAATTTTATTGATACAAGCCCATATTGTGTTAGTAGGTACTTATAGCTATGTTAGTAAAATTTAAAATAACTATTATTTTGGACATGCATGAGCGACCAATGCCTCAGGATTTGTCTGTCCACTCTAACAGCCACCAAACTAAGAAGCGTTATATTTATGAATTGGGTTCAATGAAAACTATCCATCTATGTAAATGCAGCAAGTAGATAGATACATTTGGCATATCATAGGGGCTAGGCAGTTCATCCTTTTACGTCTGCAACGTTCCAGTTCCATCACTATCCTACTCAAGGCTATTGTAATTCTCCAACCCCTACTCAAATAAACACAATGCTCAATGCATTGTCTATCTTAAACCAGCTTGAAAGGCTAACATTACTCCGTTTAAGAAACAAGAATGATACGGATACAATGGACGACCCATCCAATTAATGCTTTCAATTACCGCAAATTTCTAATACGATATCGGTTTTTTGCCGAAATTTATTAATTATAATAACTGACACAGCAAATACCATTAAATAAAAGTATTAAGTAAACATCAACGGCTAATGGATAATAATTTACATCGCATTAAATCTTTGATATCATTGACAAACATAATACAGAGGAAATGGTTTGTAAAATTGCGTTGAATTCCTCAACAAAAGTTTTTCCGTTTTTCACTTTGTACGCCTGAAATGTTTTAAATCTCTGTAGTAGTTATTATACAGTAATTTAGTGTGTTCTACAAACTCCTGCAAGCTTCACATTTCCCTGTACGAAATAGCAAGCGAGTGCATCCCTCTAGATAATATGAAACGAACCGTATACTTCCTACAAATCGACTTCTGAGTCCGATCCCTATCCGTTTGAGTGATGTATTATGTCATCTCGTAATCCGGGACTGATCCCGACGTAGTGCGTAATCACATTACTGCTCTTTTCTGTTATCCTGGTACCCGTATTGGATTATGCTGACCGATTCCTGTTTGAATAACGGTTTTTTATACAAAAATAATCTTGGATAAGATTTCGCCATTTAAAGACGAATTTGATTTACAAAGTTTGTAGCGCGTAGTCGGGTACAAGCCTGCATTCTTCCCCCCATCGAACCGAGTCGGCGATCCGCCCGCATTGGCGCCCGAATTGTTGCCGCGCGATCTTAGCGCGTCACCCTCTCTCGCTCAGTAGTACTCGCGAGCCACCGATATATACACACGCGTGCGCGCACGGGCTGCGCGCCGACACGGAAGTCGCTACTCGTATCTTGCACTAAAACCATGATAACTTTTGTGTTGTTTCGTTAATAAAGGCACTTCAAACCATAATGACTGTCTATTCGTAAAAGTCCTCAAGGTTAATATCTCCAAGAACTATATCTGGCAGCCTAACGTGGAGCTGAACTGTGAGTGACGTGAATCTGAATCAGTGAAACGAACTAAGTAAATTTTGAAGTGCAGAACTTTTTAAATAGCAATACCTAATAAATGTATTAGTTATGTGCCGTGTAGTGTGAAAAGCGCGCGAACGGTGATCACAACGCAAATTCGCAATACCTATTTCGAAAGTCTAGGTTAGGTTCGCGAAGTATAGTGGTCGCCAACCTCGTGTCCCGGGGAAGCAGGACTCCGCCCACTTCGGGAAGGATATTTGTCGCAGCGCTCGTGTCACTAGACACTGCGGTTGCGGAAATTTCATGCATCGGGCGTAGGCGCAGGGTCGTAATTTGTGCGCTAGGTTTTGTCGCAGGTATTAGGTAATATACCTGAACCTAGATTACGGACCATCAATACTGTGCCGGTATGAACTGTGAACTTATGACTTGCGTTGTAGTAACTGTGACGATTAATAAAATGATTGCGTGGATGTAAACAATCAATACTTACTTGTGGGGTATCCAAATAAAATTTCGTAACATACTTAAAATCAGTTAGTGATTGTGACTATTAAATTATTGACCGTTTGATCGCGTAACTCTGTAGAAGTTTTATTCCTTAGGTAATATCTAAAACCTAAGTGCGATCTAAGTGTGTTTAAAAGGAACCGTGTGTATCACAACGCGATCTGTGTTGAGTTATTGACTACATAACTGTTGAAGTGTTGTGGGACTACGAATGTCTTAGTGCTCAGGTGGAAAGTAGACTACCTAAAGTACCTAAGTTTGTGTTTCGTTCGTTTGTGGACTGTTTCACCACCTCGTGCGCGTAAATTCCTTTTATTTTACGAACTGTGATTACATAATAACTGTTGTACTATTGTGAGACTGCGAACAGTCGTAGTGCTTAGGTGGAACCTAGTCTACCTATAAGTACATAAGTTAGTGTTTCGTTCGTTTTGTGGACTATTTCGCGATGGTGTTAACGAGATCACGCGCTGCTAGTCCGACTTCGGCTGGCGCCTTGCCCTCGGACATGGCATCGCCCGTGCCCGTAGCACCTGCGCCGGAGGTGGCTCCGCGCGGCGCTGCCGCCAACACCGCTGCCGCGCAGGTGGCTGCGGTGGATCCGCAGCTGGCTGCCGCCGCTGCAGCGGCTCCGGTCACCATGTCGACCGAGCAACTCCTGTTGCTGATAAACAGGCTAAGTCGCAGCGAACCTGTAAGTACACCAGTTTATTCTGGCCACAGTGGCCACTTCGCCAAGTGTACGGCGCGTTTCGACGGCGAGAAGTCAAGCAATGTTTTGGCGTTCATCGATGCTGTAGAGACGTATAAAGAGTGTGTTGGCGTTGATGATCACAACGCTCTTCGTGGTTTACCCATGTTGTTGACGGGGCTTGCCGCTACGTGGTGGCAAGGAGTAAAGGATACCACCGTCTCCTGGCAAGTTGCCGTAGAGTCATTAAAGCAAACATTTGGACCACGATTGCCGCCGCATAAATTATATAGAAAAATATTTGAACGGGAACAACGAGTAGACGAAGCTACTGATTAGTTTGTGTGCCATGTTCGGGCTTTAATCGCTCAGCTACCACCATTCTTGCTTCCGGAGGTGGTTCAGGTGGACATGGCATACGGATTGCTCAACCACCGCATTCGAGAAAAGCTTCCGCGTACCGCTTTTAATACTTTTGCGGAAATGTTGACGCAGGCGCGCCGCGTCGAAGATATTCTTGATGAATCCCGCCCGCGCGTTCCTGCTGATAGGAAACCTCCAACGTCCTCGTTGTCGCCGGCTCCGCGGCCAACGGCTGTGCCTTCCACAAATAAGATAAGGGCCCATTGCAATTACTGTAAACAGTACGGTCATGTTAAAGAGTCTTGTCAGCGGCTAGCAAAGCAAAAGAAAGCCAAGGATGGTACCGTAGACGAAGAGTCGCCTGCGCCAGCGTCTTCGATTACATGTTTTGGGTGTGGTGCACCCGGCGTCATTCGTTCGAACTGCTCGACGTGTAAAGAGAAGAAACCTAATACGTCTGCCATTCCGTTTCAATCAGTGTCCGCGTGTGGTGTTGAATCGTTAGTTCCGCGTAGTAGGCCAAAGCTAAACATTAAAATTTATGGTGAAAGTGGTAGTGTGCTCTTCTAGATACCGGTGCTAAACTATCGATAGCTAGTGTTAGCTTAAGAAATGTTTTAGTTAATAATGATCAAAAATTTGTAAAAACCTATTCTGAAATTAAGCTTGCTGATGGTTCCATCAATTGTTTAAATGTAGAGACTGCGATGGTTGATATTCATTTTTGTAATAGAGTTGTACCCACCCATTTTATTGTATTACCTGGGGCTGTGGAGTCGTTGCTTGGCATAGATTTTATTAGGGAAGCTGGCATGGTACTTGACTTCCATAAAAATTGTTGGTCTTTGGAAGGCTCACAGGTAATTTATCCCATTTTGTATGAGGAAGGGCGTTCTGAAACCGTGTGTGCCTCTTTTTGTCTCCGCGAGGACGAGGGTACTCTCCTGCAGCCATCTGAACGCAGTAAATTGGCCAACCTGCTGGAGTCCAATAAGGATATATTTGAACCAGGGGGAGGATCAACTACTTTTGCTTTGCATCGGATAGACACTGGAAACTGTGCCCCAATTGCAGTGCCGCCTTACAGGGTGACACCGGCAAAGAAAGAGATAATAAGAAAAGAGATTGATAAAATGCTAGAAGAAGAAGTCATAGAAGAAGCAGAATCACCGTGGGCATCCCCAGTAGTGCTGGTGCCTAAGAAAAATGAAGAAGTACGATTCTGCGTAGACTACAGGGCCTTGAATAGAGTAACCAAAACGGATAAGTACCCCTTACCTGTTATTGATGAGGTTCTACAGTCCACCAAGGCTAACAGTGTGATGTCAACTATAGATCTGAAGGCTGGGTACTGGCAGATTGAGGTAGCCCCTGAAGACAGGGACAAAACGACTTTTATTTCACCTTTTGGAATGTTTCGTTTCCGACGTATGCCGTTTGGCTTAAAGAATTCCCCGTCGACATTCCAACGCCTTATTGACAGATTTCGAGCTGGTTTGAAGAACATTACTGTGGTAGCGTACTTAGATGATATCCTGGTGATCTCCGAGGATCTAGAATCCCATGTGAGGGATCTGCAGCAGGTCTTCGAGCGCCTCCGCCTGTTCAACCTGAAAGCAAACAGAAGTAAGTGTGATAGGGATAGAGTAACTTACCTTGGGCACGTCATTTCGACACGTGGCATCGAACCTGATCCCGCCAAGGTTGAAGTGGTGGTGAACATGAAGCCACCGATGAACCTTAAAGAGCTGAAGACTTTTCTGCAAACCTGTTCTTGGTTTCGTAAGTTCATCCCGCAGTTTTCAAATGTAGCGCGGTCTTTGACGGACCTTACAAAGAAGGATCGACGTTGGCAATGGGGGGAGAATGAGCAAAGAGCTTTTGAAGAGCTTAAGCTACGGCTCTCAACTTGCCCCATTCTTCGCCAACCAAGCTTTGACAAACCCTTTGTATTGCGCACGGACGCAAGTGCTTATGCGCATGGAGCAGTTTTAATGCAAGGTGAAAATCCTACCGAAGAAAGACCTATTGAGTACGCAAGTAGGTTGCTGACCTCCGCCGAGCGTAACTACCACACGACAGAGCGCGAAGCTCTAGCGGTTGTCTGGGCTCTGGATAAATTCAGAGGATACATCGAAGGAGCGCAGACTCGTGTGGCTACCGATCACCAGCCGTTAAAATGGCTCTTGTCCCTGAAGACACCCAGTGGCCGTTTGGCCCGTTGGGCAATGAAAATCCAGTGTTACAACTTGGATATCGAGTATACACCTGGAAGAGTCAACCTAGTCGCTGATACCCTCAGTCGACCTGTGAACGCCGACGTTGAAGAACCGAACTCTACAAGCTCTGTCAGCATTTGTCCGGTGATCGTTGACTTACCTCAGAGGAAATCAGAGGATATTCGTGATGCTCAACGTAAGGATCCCGAGGTAAACAAAATCATAGAGGATTTTGAGGGTCCCAATAACCCAGACGCAGCCATGCGCTGGACTGATAGAGGTTATTATCTTTCTCAAGGCGTGTTATACCGCTGTGACCCGGATTGTGATTCAGAAGAACCGCAACTAGTTGTTCCAGAGTCGTTACGGGCCGAGCTCATGAAGGAGCTTCACGATGCACCCACTGCTGGACACTTGGGTTTAGAGCGGACCTTGAGGAAGATCAAAGAGAAATACTTTTTCAGAAACATGAGAACTTACGTGGCACAGTACCTAAAGTCCTGCGATCTGTGTCAGAAGTATAAATCCACCAATCTAAAACCTGCCGGCCTACTCCAAACCCCAGTGCCGCAGCAGCGTTTCGAGGTTCTTGCTATGGACCTATTTGGTCCACTTCCCGAAGGTAATAAGGGAGAGAAGTGGATTTTTCTGGTGGAGGACACCGCTAGTCGATGGGTGGAATTGTTTGCAATGTGCGATGCGACCGCTGAGGTGTGTGCAAAAACACTCATCGAAGAAGTGTTCCTGCGGTATGGTTTTCCCCGTCGAGTAATTTCCGACAACGGGACGCAATTCGTGTCGGCAGTGATGCAGAAAGTCATGCACGTCCTTGGGGTTCAGCAATCTTTGACTCCTGTCTATCACCCCGAGGCAAACCCCGCTGAACGAAAGAATCGGGAGATGAAGAAGATGTTGGCAATCTTGTTGGATTCGGAACATCGTCGCTGGCCAGAAGTATTGCCAGCTGTACGGTTTGCCTTAAATACCAGTTATAATCAAGGCACCGGCCACTCCGCCGCCTTCTTAACTTTTGCGCGCGAGTTCCGTTCCCCTGTAGACGTAGCCCACGATCTGCGGACTATCGTCGAGCAAGAGAATCACGTGCCGCAAATATCGCCGTATTTGCGCGACTTCGTGCACCGCTTGCAGGAGGTTAAGTGGCGAGTTGAACGCCAACAAGATCTACGTAAAGAAGCAGCCGACAAACATCGTCGTCCTGGACCCTGCTATCAGGAAGGTGACCTCGTCCTTGTGGAAAGCCATCGCCTTAGTCAGGCAGCAAAAGGATTTACGAGCAAGTTTGCTCCGCGTCGCGAAGGCCCTTACCGTGTCGGCAAAGTAGTCTCACCGACTACTTACGAAGTAGTTGATAAGGATCAAGTACCTCGAGGCAGGTACCATGCCAACCTTTTAACGCCTTATATAGGTGATTCCGATGTAGTCGTGCACAGCAGAAAGAAGGGCCGTCCCCGTAAGGTATTGGGTTCCAAGCCAGCTCCAGAGACTTCTGCTAACTTGGAGGGGGAGATTGTAGCGCGTAGTCGGGTACAAGCCTGCATTCTTCCCCCCATCGAACCGAGTCGGCGATCTGCCCGCATTGGCGCCCGAATTGTTGCCGCGCCATCTTAGCGCGTCACCCTCTCTCGCTCAGTAGTACCTCGCGAGCCACCGATATATACACACGCGTGCGCGCACGGGCTGCGCGCCGACACGGAAGTCGCTACTCGTATCTTGCACTAAAACCATGATAACTTTTGTGTTGTTTCGTTAATAAAGGCACTTCAAACCATAATGACTGTCTATTCGTAAAAGTCCTCAAGGTTAATATCTCCAAGAACTATAAGTTGCTATTATTTTCACTAATTTACACTAATATAATATTACAAAGAGGAAAGATTTGTATTTTTGTATGTAACGAATAAACTTAAAAACGCCCGGACCAATTTCAAAAACTAATTTGCCGAGTTAAAGCTACATCTTTACCGAGTAACATAGGCTATAAATTATATTGATATCATGCAAATTAGCCAAGCTATCACAATTTTCGCGAACGAAGTCGCGGGCGAAGTGCTAGTAACTGGTATAGTAGTAATTAGTACAGGTTTTCTACGACGGATCAAAAATGATTGAGAAGCCTACGTGCTTGTAGAATTACGTGTATGTTATCAAAGGGCTTTCTAAACTAAATTGATTTGATCTGGAACTAATGGGAAGAAATATTGAGTCTGACAGAAACTTTGCGCTTACGAGTAGGCTTATATCAACCTGCAATATCATTGAAAGGCAACAATTATTATATGAAAAGGCATTGACTATCTAACAAATAAAATTATTTATTTATTTAAACTGCATGTACAATAATGGTACATAGGCGGACTTAATGCCACAAGGCATTCTCTACCAGTCAACCTTATGGTTAAATAGGAAAACATGCATAAATGCTCTCAAAATACATCGATTGTTCGTTGGTTGTTCAAATAGATCATTGTTGTGGCGTCAATCTGTCTGGCATGTGAGATGGCGAGGAACGTTTTCTTTGCAGGTGTTATTCAATGTAAAGTATTTTTAGAAAGCTTTACTTTGCTTCAGTGTCCTTTGATAATTGTCAGCATTTTGTATTACAAATTTCACTTTATTTTATTAAGTTTACTTTCTTATAATGACTTTTGGTGGAACCTCCCAGATGGAAATTATTTACAAATGTTTACTGGGCGTCAGTGGCGTGGTGATCAGAAGAAAAACAGAGACCATTTTCTCACAGTAACCAGTGGTGATAGTTTAAGCCAACGGGATCCTCGTACGGTACCAGGCTTGCATAAGCTGAGCAGGACATAATAATAAACTTTCAATAGCTCGATACCAGTTTGCAAGTTCTCTTCGTGTTCAGCGTAATATTCTTACAAGGAAAACTGGAAGTTTACAACGCGAAGCTAATATGCGAATGGAAGTCAAACAAAACCAGGGGAACTTTCGAGAACATCTTACTTGATGGGTGAAAGATAAATCAGTGTGTTTAAAGTTGGGTAACGTGTCTTCATGGTATATTTGTCTTATGGCGGTATGGATAATGACATCAATCATAAAGCTAGATTGCCATGAATTAATCACATTATCGCAACTTGCGTAATCTTTTTAACCAACTCCTAAAAAATGAGAAGGTTATGTATTTGTCCGGTACCTTTTTTTTATACAATTAGGTTTGTACCATGATTTTGATTTTTGTTAGTTATTATTCGATTATACGTATGCGAAGGATTATTAGATTATTTGTAGACGCGATCATAAACCTCGATAGATTCTAAATTGGAAGTCGTGCTACAAGTAATTTTCAGGAGTCAAAACAATACCCAAGAGGGGCCCCAAGCACCTGACTTCGATAGTATCTCATATTAATTCCGTTTATCATTGTTTTAGCACATGCGGGCTTCGCACACATAATTAACCGACGCCTGAGGGGTATAATAAATAGACAGACATGGTCTTGGCAGACAAAATACTTTATGGGGTAAATAAGTCAAATAGTGTCACACAGGTATGAGAATTAGAGGCGAAACTTTTTCTCGCTTTTATGCCATTAATTCGAAATTCAAAGCGAAAAATAGTTGAATGAGTTCAGCCTGTGTTGCTGCGACTAAAAGTAAATAATTATTTCCATTTTTAAATTGTCTCGGGTTGAAACGTTTTCAGGAGTAGTTAAGAAGGCTTTATTGAAAAATAGTTTCAACTACATAATGATGCAATTTATTATCGAATGCCTTTGTAATATAAATTTATTTTTAGCTCAAAGCATCTTGAACAGTTTCATGCAATTGAAGATCTAAAGGCTCTTCACTCTGCAATTAAAGAGTCACACATTAGCGAAAGAGAAAGACAGATAACTTTCCGTGTATGTGAGAGGGAGGCAAGTGTTGCGTAAAATTAGGGTTGCCACGAGTTTACTTAGAAACAATCTGTGGAAGGAGATTGACAAATAGGAGTAATCGAATCTCTTTATAGGAGACACATTTCAGCTTATAGGCGGTGCGACGTGCGTCCTTTGCTGAGAAACGTCTCTAAGTGGCATAATAATAATATGTATTTCTCGCAACGAGAAACATTGAATAAAAGCTGTACTTTACTCGCGCGCTGGCATATTTTTTCTTTTTCCTACCTTCCATACCTTCACTCTCTCTCATTTGTGAAGATCTTGGTTGTTTTATTATTTTTGAAGTTTTGATGTTATGCATATGAATGTTATTAAGACTGCGCAGTTCCTCAAACCGGTTCACCATAACCGTTTAAAATACCAGTTTGTAAAGAGGGAAATATTAAAAGTGACTCAACATCTCTGTGATACAACTTTTATTTATAGTAACGGAGTATTTGGCAACCCCAGTAAATGCCTACTTAAAGCAAGGATTTAAAAAAGTTGCACTTAATAGTACATTATGATATAAGTGCGGTAAGTTGAAAATGACAGCCGAGGCGATATTGCTAGCCTGATCCGTAGATGAGGGCTACAAGAAAGCAGAGGCTGTAATTATCAAAGCGCACGTATGTCATACGACGTTTTATAACATATTTGCTAGGAAATAAATAAAACAAATAAAAACAATACAGCGAAAAGATAAAGCGCGCGGTATAATTTTTACTTGTATACGATTAACAGTGTGGTCTCAAGGAAGAAAACGAGCAGCGTAACGACTAAGCACTTTATTTTATAAAAAATAACTAACTCTAAACATCGTTACATCTCCTTTTAAACTGATCCGAACAAAGATATTTCAATGTGGGGCGCTCCAAGTGGGGAGCGCAATTTACGTCACTACCGGAACTATTTTCTAAATAATTTTACACTACAGACTTCATTTTCTACCGGAAGTCGTGTAAACAAATATTAATTTAAAAATAAGTCATCTATAATATTTGTAATAACCTTTTTTTTTTTTTTTTCGAATGGGAAATCATCAAATGACTTCTCCCGCTCTGGGCGGAGCAGGAGGGAGTGTCAGACTTTTACTGACTAAAACCCATCCATGTTCCTTCATCGCCCTTTATGTTCCGGGGCCACGGTATCTCTTTCGAATAGTCCCGCAGCCCCGGCAGGCTTCGGCCCTTGCGGACCCCTTCACCGATGCTGACTCTCTTTGAGGCGCGCGTGGAACACGAACGCGCCGTCGACACGGCCTGTCGTCATGAGACGTACGGACGGCGAGCTAGCCCATAGCTCCCCGTCCACAGGCCCGCGCCTACGGTAGCCGGAAGCCACCACGTGGCCCCCGACGCACGGGGCGTCTCCTGCGGCGCCCGGGACGTGAGGATATCTCCCTCTCACGTTCCGCCACCTCCTTCGCTAGCATGACTGCTTCGCAGAAGGAGGTGACGGCGTCCCATTCCGTCTCGCTCCGGACCATGGCACGAACCAGGGCCGGAAGCGAGAGGTCGCCGCCGCCGATCGACACCTCGAGGACACGGCGGTGCTCCACCCAAGCAGGGCACACCTCCACCGTGTGCTCCACCGTGTCCTCCGGTCGATCCTCACAATGGAAACACCCGGGCGTCTCCTCCCGCCCGATTCGGTGCAGGAACTTACCGAAACATCCGTGTCCGGTAAATACCTGCGTCAGGCGGAAGGTGAGGACGCCGTGGCGTCTCTCCAGCCACTCCTCAAAGAGGGGACTTACCGCCACTATCGTGGCGTGCCCTGCACGGGGTTGCGACAGTCGCTCTCTCCATGCCGCCATGAGATCCCGCCGGAAGTCCGTCCGCTGAGCGACAATTTGCCGCGGCAGCGGAGTTTCCCCCCGGCGTAGCGCCTCCGCGCGCCACTCGTGTAGGCGCGCGAGGACTATCGCCTCCAGATCCCATGGCGGCAATCCGGCAAGGAGGCTCGCCGCCTCGCGGGATATCGTGCGGTACCCCCGGATCAGCCTTACGGCCACCACCTTTTGGGGCGCGTTCAAATGGTTGGCAGCTCGCTGCCTCAATGAACGCGCCCACACCGGGGCCCCGTAGAGGGCCATGGACCGCACGACTCCCGCGTAGAGCCTCCGGCAGGAGGCGTTTGGCCCCCCCAGGTTGGGCAGGAGCCGCCTGAAGGCAGCCCCTGTCCGCTCCAGTTTAGGGGCCAAACGTCGGAAGTGCTCCGCGAAGTTCCACCGGCTGTCGAGGACGAGACCTAAGTACTTTAACGTCGACTCGACGCCGATGGATACCCCTCCCGCCGTCACTGCTGATCCCGGAGGTGGCGCATTCCGAGGCCCATGAAAGCACATGGCCTCGGACTTCTGCAATGCCACCTCGAGACCCAGTTGCCGGATCCTCTCAACGACTATCGCAACCCCGCGTGTCATTATTTCGGCCGCCGCCTCGTGCAACCTCCCCTGTGCCAGCACCAGCGTGTCGTCTGCATAGCAGACAACGCTGACGCCGCTAGGGAGGTCGGCGCGCAGCAGCCAGTCGTAACCGATGTTCCACAAGGATGGGCCTAGAACCGATCCCTGCGGAACACCGCACGACATCTCTCGCCGGTTCCAGTCTCCACTGCGACCGGGGTAGATGACATACCTGTCCGCCAGGTAGTCCCTGACCACTCGACGGAGGTAGGTCGGCACCCGGTGATACCGGAGTGCCTCCCTTATGCAGCTCCAGGGCATGGAGTTGAAGGCATTGGCGATGTCGAGAGACACCGCCAAGACAACCCCACCCCGAGACACCGCATCCCCCGTCGTGAGGGCTCTCACGCGCATGATGGCGTCCACCGTAGAGCGCCCCTTGCGGAAACCAAATTGGTGTTCCGCAAGGTCCGGCCCCGTACCCGCAAGGTGCTCGGCGAGGCGGTTTGCAATTACTCTTTCAAAGAGCTTGCCCACCTCGTCGAGCAGCACCACGGGCCGGTAGGCGGACGGAGAGTCCGCCGGGCGCCCCGGCTTCCGAATGAGGACCAGCTTCCCCGTCTTCCAACGAAGCGGGAACTGGCCTCTCTCCAAACATGCGCTAAAGAGCCCTTCTAGTCGGGGCCCGAGAGCCTCCGAGGCCAGGACCCAGGCTTTGCCAGGCAAGCCGTCGGGTCCCGGGGCGGTATTTTTGGCACCTAGCCTTCGTACCGCCACTCTCAGGTCTACCCCGGTCACTTCAGGAGCGTCGTCGTCGTCGCTTTGGTGGTCCGCTTCCGGCACCGCAGCCGGCGGAGCCATAGGCGGGGGCGGGTGTTCCCCTCGCGAGGGGAACAGAGCGCTCACCACGTCCTCCACGAGCTGAGGCCGGAGACTCTGCGTCAGCGGGGGGGCCCAGGTGCGGAGTTTATCCCGCACCATCTTGTAAGGGCGCCCCCACGGATCTCTGTCGAGAGCCCCCAGCATCTCCTCGTGGGCCAGATCCCTGGCCCGCA
Source organism: Xestia rhomboidea (assembly GCA_963853795.1). NCBI lineage: Eukaryota > Metazoa > Arthropoda > Insecta > Lepidoptera > Noctuidae > Xestia > Xestia rhomboidea. The sequence continues at coordinate 3,745,613 of OY970776.1, read as the reverse complement.
GGACAGCCTCGCGGAGGGTGGTCTTCGCCGCTCTGTAGCCCTCATAAAGCTCCGCCTCAATGGCTGCCGCATTCGGTGGGCGAATGCGGAGCCTGCGGTGCCTGGCGTACAGGTGTCGCGCAGCCACACACGCCTCCCGTAGGGACGTCAGCTCTCGCGACCACCAGTACACCTGACGCCGGGCGCTTCCTGGCCGGACTCGGGGCATTGCCACGTCACATATGTCGGACATGGCCTCCTGGAACCACCCTGCCTCATCATTGACGTCGGCAGGCCTGTCCGGTGATGTCACCCAGGCCTGCACGATCGAGGCTTCCAGGAGGAGATTTGTAATAACCTGAGATTTTATTCATGAAAGCCTATAATATTTATAAAGGCTAACACTTGTTCACAAATTAGCGATGCGCGCGCATCAGCGCTTTTTTTTTTTAAGGCAAAGAAACAAAAAACAGCCAGTATTACGAATAAAGTAAATTAATACTTTTGTGTTTTTGTTACAGATAAATGGTTGTAATTTATTGTCAAAATTAATTGCATTAAAGAATTAAATGTTTATTTATTATATTTCATCTCCCAAAGTTAATTTTATTTATAAAATGTTGACCACTTTTCTGACATAAATACTCTTTGCTAAGATTTAAAAAAATACCGTTCGTTTTAGACAGAGCATCTTGATAAATGATGCGTATTACATTACAATAACGCACAAGTACGTAATGAGATACAATACGATATTGAAATTGGTGAAATAAGAGACCCTTTACGAGCAAATGTGTTATAAAAATAATTACAGCCACTTTCGTGGAAAGTTAATCTACACTTAAGTAGCAATGAAAAACTTTTAAAAGAAGTTTTCTCTGAAGTTCTTTTGTTTATTTGACGACTCTCTCCGGGAAACTGCTTAAAGTACCAGTGCCACATAAATTGGAAGAGGTCATAAAATCCAGACAGCATGCAAATCCGTTGAACTGCGTCCAGCAAAAATTGAGTCAATAAATTGTAGAGAACATTAGTAAATTGTCTTCGCTCCATTAGTTTGCAACTGTTCCTAGTCGCGTAGTCTTACCACCAGTGATGCATTGGTATGAGGAGGTCACAGTTTGTGTTCATATTGGCAATCGCGATCGCTGGCAACTACCCAGCGTTATTTGTGGCGCTGCAGCGCTGCTGCGGTTTAGTTTAGCGCTGTCAAGCGAATTAAATGATTTATAATGTTTAAGAATTCAACTGGAAATAATAAGCGATAATCTCTTTATAGGAGTTTTGAAAAGCTTCGTCTTAACTGCTATTTTTCTATAATGACAGCCGGCAATTGACACAGGTTTAGTCAAATCACTTCCAGACACAGACGTTGAATTCATAATGTTCAAGAGTCGTAACGTTGACATTTTTCATGCGCAATATATTCCACGTCATTAGCAGCGACGTTAACTGTCAAGTGCCGAAATGCGAACGATTGATCGGAACGGTGATTACTGGCACACGTCAATTGCTGGAACGAGTGCGTATGCATTATAGGTATGGTGGGGTTGTCTTAGGAAGGTATGGAAACGTAATAATCCCGCGACTTCGTCTGCGATCAACTACGGTAGGTATAAGTACACTTTGTACTTTTCCAAGTCTTTAACATATACGGAAGGCGAGAGACACACGAGAGTTACTTTCGCATTTGATTTTAATGAATGGGGGGAAAGAGCTTTGAAAAGAACTGGGCAGTTGTTATTTGGTGATTGTTCCATTTGTTACAAATGTCCCGATTCTTATTATAGTGAAAACGTATTGACATTAACCAGGCGCTAATCTGTCATAAATGAACTATTACTATTAACGACTTAATTTTAATCTTCAACATTAAACTTCAACATTCTCTCCTCACATGTCTCCCTGGTACTTAATCCCCAGGAAATAGTAGTACCGTAACAATCTAGCAAGTCAAGCAAGACGCTTTATCTTCGATCACGAACTAAACGAGTATTTTACAGCGCCCGAGCAATTACTACAACGATTAGTGCGACGTCTAAGCTATATAGGGCGTCAATCGCCACGTCTTCGTATGTCGGCGGAATTTACCGATGATGTACTATGTATTATTGATGTATGATTTAGTAAAAGAAAGAGAATTTAACGTATGAAAGAACTTGAGTAACAATCGAAAAACAGATATTATTAATTTGGGACCAACTCCGAAATATAAAAAATATATATGATGACTGAAACAGCAGATGTTTTTGTTTCCGTGGCTTCGTTGCGAAAAATGATATTTTTCTAGAGAAAAGGCTTCCTTAAAGTAATAAATAAATAAATAAATATCGCTGGACATTACACACAGCGCCATCTAGTGCCACACTAAGCAACGAGGCTTGTGTCGTGGACACCAGATAGTTGATATACTACATAGATACTTTTTGTTTGTAAATACATACTTATTATACATATAAACATCCATGACTCGGAAACAAATGTCCATGCTCATCACACAAACATTTGCTCCTACCGGGATTCGAACCCGGGACCCTAAGAACGTAAGGCAGCCTCACTACCGCTGCGCCATTCGGGTCGTCGAAATGTTGTGGTAAGCAGGTGAAAAAGGCCTTCCGCTTTTGTTTTTGAATTTTATTTGAATTAATATATATATATATATATATTATATAGTCCTCCTTACCAATTTCGGTAACGGTGACCCTTTGGAACTATGAATACTGTGTTAACCCTTGATCGAAGTACGTAAGTTACTTCTTTAAAGCACTATTTTTAAAGCAGTCAGGCCTTGGGTTTGATTACCAGGTATAACAAAGTGTTAATAGGTTTTCCCATCAAGAACTTCTCAGAGTCTGGATTAGTTGTTGATAGCAATAGGCTCTCGGCCCCTATTACTTACAAGGAAATGTGAGTTTACCGTAGACACACTTCTGCCGAACCTTTCTAGATTTACAGGCGTGACATAATATAATGTAGATTGTCATCTACACTCAAACATAGGGTTTATGTCTTACCTATTTCAAACAGATTAGCCTCTGTCTCTGCTCCGCTATGCCCTCTGCTATTGTTGAATGAATGTGATGGATGACACGTCAAAATAATTTGTCACTGGCCGAATAAAGCCAGATTTTTGTAAGTCTTCTGTTTTTAAAATAAAACATCAATTTTTCGTTGGAAATTATAAAAAAAAAAACAAACAAATTGTTTATTTTTGATTCGTACAATGCCGCTTTGATTTATTTTTCTTTGACATAATTGTGTGTGCATATATTAAATTCGGAGTTCCAGTTGAACATTTGCTTTTTAAATATTCAAAAGGTTTTTTTGAAACTCACATTTTATTTCTTAGTAGCGTCTGGAAATAAACCTTAAAAATTGTGTGTTATGACAACTATGTTTTTATACGCGGTTTTCCAAGAAAATCCACATGAAAAATTATCATGCAAAAATATTCAGTGGAAAATTATGATAATGCTGAATAAAAATATCCCAGAATGTTTTGTTATCGCGTCTATTTATAAACTGTGTTTTAAATTCCTAGGAAATCGATATTTAGGGTCTCATTACAATAAACGTTCTTTATCACACGGTCCTACATCACACGGCTCTCTTGAGCATCAATATTCATGATAAACAAATCATTTGATAACAAATCATAAAACTTTTCTACCTCTCCGTAAACACCTCTACAGATAAGTAGAACATACTAGCTCCATAACCGTTAAACTGGCAGCCAAATGAAATGCTTACTTTATTCAGATTGCCATCGATAATAGATTGCAGATATTATTTACATCCAAAAAGTAAATCAATAGAACCAAAATCGGACTATCCACAAAGCGATCCTCTATTTAAATGCGCCTATAACCAGCGATTACACTGGACATACATCAAAGTAAAACCTTCACGTTCAATTTACTGGGCGCCTGGCATCTCCGGATTTTTAAGCAATCCCCTGGGGAGATTTTTACGCATCACTAAATTAGGTACTTGTTTGAGAACCTTCCCTACGGCAATTAATTATGTTACAGCAATGTGTCGAACTTAGGTGTTGCTTAAATAACTTACAATTTATACCTGTCCGACTGTATAGTCGTTTATCACCTGCTTATAAAAGGTTTCGGCTCTTTTTCAATGAAGAATTATTGGTTTGAATTAATCAGAGAGTAAAGGACTTTTTACTCATTCCTTTACTTTTATGAAAAACCTTACAGCCCGTATTTCCCGGGCACCAAAACAACAAATCTGTCATTAGGAACATACCCAATTTATATGACCGAGAGCTAATGAATATGGAGGCTCGCAAATTAAAGTGAAAGAGTTCAAAAATATCTAACAAACGTATAAATTATGTAAAATAAAGAGACAAAGGATTAACAGAAAAAGTACTTGGATCTAATTAAAATGGTTGATGGATTGTTAAATAAAAATCTCTTTCGTTAAGTTTTTAAATCGTACTTAAATAAATCCTAACAAAATAAAGGAAAGTGCCAAAATAAAGTAGGCTTCTCATGTTCTTCATAATCATTATTTTCCCCTTTTTACATTTTGTACCAGGCCCACAGCAAACGATGATGGTAAACGTGATACTCTTTTTTTATATTGACTCACAAATAACGGGCTCTCAAAGTGGAGCGGTGTAAGGGCATACACAATTTAGGAGCGACACGACGACGAAATGAATGCTAGGACCAAATTAAACCTCTTTCCGGGACGAAAAAATCTATATTATTATCTCTACCCCAATTGGCACGAAGCTTACTTACGGGAATACGTTATCAAGTCTGTGGTTCTCTATTGTTTAGTAGATTTGCCATTGACGCCGATCATTAATGGACTACGCTGCCAGAATCTGAAGGCCATTCAGTGAGACATTGCTTTGAGTGGGCCATTCGCTTGCTATCAACATTGTGGTCGATGAGAATGAGATTTTGCAAAGCGGAGTTACTTTTCAAATAGATCGGTTTTTTATTATAACCTGTTGAAACAAACGGGACGTTTTCTGCAACTGTAGGTTTATAACCATTAGATCCGTGGGTAAAGCTTAATTTCAACTTTCAAGTGTGTTCTTTGCCTTGTTCGGAAGCTTAAAAAACTGAATCAGTCATATAGTGCATGTAAAATTGACTTAACAAAAGTTGAAAATATCGCCAGTAACACACTGTCTACAAAATTAACAGCAACAGTAAGGTAACGATCTCAAAGTCGGGTCCTAATTAAGCAGACATCAAGTTTACTGGAAATAATTTATTGCCATTACTTTTGGCGTTAAAAGTCAATTAGGAAGAGTGGAGAGTGTGTGTTTCAAAAAAGTTATTTGCTCCAGCATTTTATGCGTGGTTACGTGAGTGTTGGCTAATTATTTTGCTTTAAAAAGTAATTCGCTCAGATATTTTATTCATGAAAGTGGTCTGAATTTGAGTGTACTATATACTTTTGTTGTACCGGTCTATTTACTTTTCATTTACTTTTCTACTTTTTCATTTCTACTTTTTATATCTGTTATTTGTATCGTGTACATAATAAACAGTTTAGTAGAGTAGAGTAATTTAGAATATTTTTCTATTCTAGTAACGTTTCATTACTTTCTAAGCTTTAAAGAATTTTATACAATAATACTAATTTACCGCAAAAAAATTACACACGTAGATATTAATAACAACCACGCTACCGATAAAAATGTAAACAACCAACTAATTATCTTTCAAAGGAAAATAATCAATGGTAGATTCAATTGAGAGCAGCGGTGGCCTAGTGGTGGCGGCCCCGACTTACGAACAGTAAGTTGTGGGTTCGAACCCAGACAGGCGCATTACTTTGTGTAATTTATTACATCGTCACTGCTCTCAAAACGGTGAAGGAAAACATCGTGAGGAAACCGGCATGTCCTAGAACCAAAAAATTCGAAGACATGTGACATCTACCAATCCGCACTGGGCCCGCGTGGTGGATTATAGCCCATTCCCTCTCATAGAGAGGAGGCCAGTGTCCCAACAGTGGGAACATTAATAGGCTGATGATGATGATGATGAGATTCAATTGAACACACTGTATCAGATTATGTAAACATAATTGGTTATATATAGGTATGATATTCAAACATAGTAAATAATCTAATAAGCTGGTGTCAAGAGAGTATAAATAAGACAAGCTAGTAAAAAACAGGACATATAGGACAAAGCGGTATATTTCACTCTCTACGATATCTGTTAGAGCCAAACCCGTTTTCTGGCTAAACTATTTTGTCCTAAGCCAAACCAGTGTACAGGTTTATCGTGGCAAGATATACTAACCCAAATAAAGCAATTTCTCTGCAACCAACTTGTATGTACCTAGCGCTCGCCGCTCACTTAGCTCGCTCGGCTCGCTCGTGCTTCATCATCATCATCATCATACACACCCGACTTCACCTACTGCTGTGTATAGGCCTCTCTTTGTTTGTGCCAAGCTTGTGCTTAGTCAGTTCTAACCTAACCTTATCCATTCAGTCAGGGTGTCTTATGATCGTCTTTTTGTGACGAACCCTAGCCTGTAACTTTAGCCTCGGACAAACTAGCTTGGCCTGATATCGAGTTTTGCCGGTAACATTGTGTATACATATTAGTCAGTGGTCGTGAAAACGTCGTACATGTGCCTAAAATTTCACCGAAATAAAGGTAACAGAACGACGGACAGAGTTACTTTCGCATTTATAATATTAAGTACAAGTAAATTTGCAACTTTTCTCACGTATTTATCTCTCCCGCTTACAATATCATACTCAAGTAAAGAGGCAAATACAAACACTTTATTGAAACAATAAATAACACTCATTGTTACCAGGGGAACATAAGAGATTACAGAGTGGAATTCAAATGGTTTAACACGAAAGAGGCAAAATTAATTCGACTACTTAGCAATTCAAGAGGCCATATTTATTATATTCAATTACCAAGCCATTTCTGATCCCGACACTGAAATATTTTAGGTGTATATGTAAAATAACCACTTTATGCTAATAGCTGTTACGTAAGTTTGTGTAATAGAAACACTTTGTTGGATGTTGTTGTTAATAGTTTGGAAAATAACTACAGGCGGTTTAACAGGTGAAACATTTAGAGACACACGCACACACGGGGTAGTTGTTCTGGGGTCCATTCGTAAAATCGAAAGTCTGACAACCAGTCTTACAAAGGAGTTTCGTTTTAGCTATTAACTGGGTTTTGGAAGCCAAATATGCAGTTGCTCCATATAAAATACCATATAAAATTCAGCTGCATTCAGTTAGACTGGCAGCCGATTTCAACATATTTGGAAAAAGGCTACTACTTATTTGCCTGTCGATAGACTCAAATAATACCTGAGCAGTAAATGGCCACCTGCACAGCTCCTTTGTAGGCTTCGTTTAAATCCTAAAAGGTGCAGGGGGCTATGCAGGATGGGCAAAAAAGGAGGTGGGGCATATCCTGCAGTGGGTGCGGTGCGGTGCGGTGGGGCTCCACACTGGTATTGTATTTGGGACGGGTCGATGATACCCTTTTTGGCCAAATTATTTCTACAGCGGCCAACCACGGCCCGCAAATGGTTAAGCGATTTCCAAGGCTGAAAAATACATATTAACCCATTCTTTCGCAATATAAATAATAATTCATTAATAAGAGTTGGTATTGTAAGAGTTAATAGCAATTACATTCAAGTTTGAACCACTGCTTTTGGTTTCAAAAACTGGTCCGTCTCAATTGCACGGTAAATAGATCATAACTGCAAAACAATGTATGCAGTACAGTAGGTTAGAGGCTCGCTAGAGGTCAAAGCATGTACTTACTTACTCCTACAGAAACAAACCTATGTAAGCACGGCTGCAGAAAGGACGCAAAACGGCTTAAGGTGACACTAGTCGCGGCCTCGAACTCATTGGTGGGCGTGGCCGAAAAGCACGCTGTCTCACCTTGCGTCGTGCCCGACAGAGTGAGTTCAGTGAGATGCACGATAATTCATAGTAAAAAGCGCGCGTAAGAAAAGACGAAAAGGCCTCTGGAAAATCGAGTTTTATGAAAAAAACCACTGCATAAATCAATTACAAATAAAATTGATTAAATTCTTCGATAGTTGTGCTTTGTCGGTACCGACTTTGTTTTGGAAATTTGACACTTCTTCTATTACTAATTTACGCCCAAAGTTGCGTTAAAATTGGCAAGAAAAACGAATCTTTGGTAGCTCGAAACTTTTTAATGGCTTTTTATTTTACTATTCTATTTCCGTACAGACAAAATTAATAATGAGACAAAACGATATCATGTTTAACTTTTGATGTACCGTGTCAAACGGTGGAGTAATACCCTCCCGAAATTTCTATGGAAAAAATGTCGACTAGTGTCACCTTAAGAACCACATACAGCGAAGAACTAAATACAATGGAGTTAACAGAGGTTGTTTATATACATACCATCACGCTTGTATTTCTCATAGTTAGGCAGAGAAGTATTATACCCATACTGATCTTTTAATGTTCCCACTTTTGTGACGCAGGCCGTCTCTTTATGAGAGGATCTGGTCCGGATGTTACGTCTCTCCGAATTTGATCAGTGGATCAGTGTTGACAAGGTAAAGTGCCTGCGAGTTTAACCGAGTACAAATCTAGGCCCCAAGCTGCTGCTACCGAGAAAATCTTGATGGGAACCACAACGACAATCTGCCCTAAAATCGAATCCGGAATCAAATACTCAGTCGCAATTTCGACCACTAGACTGAGGAGCCTGTCCTACATGGTTAAATTTAAGAACCACTATAAAAAACACTAGTTTTTGCTCGCATTTTCGCTCCCGTTAAGTACGGAAATTAACCCATGTGGACATTTTAAATGTATCCTATGAAATTCGGGGATAATGTAGTTTACCATTAGTGAAAGAATTTTCGGAATCGGATCAGTCGTTCCGAAGATTACCCTACATACAAACTTACAAACGAAACCTGTTTAGAATATTATTAAGTTTAGATTAAATCACGCCTGTAATGCCCGAAGGTTACGGTAAAATTGTACATATACTACATCCACATGTCGCCCGTTACGGTTAAGCCCCATGTGACGAGCCCATTGCCTTCAGCCGGGCTAAAATCCAGTCTCCTACTCCAATTAAAAACAAAAAGTTGCTTAACCCTTAAAAAGCTACCAACTCTGGTTTAATCAAGTTTCTTTTGTTGAAACCTGTTAATGTAACAAGTTGAAAGTTAAAACATATTGGGTGACGAGCTTAATTATTTAAACCGAACTAAAGTCTGAAGGCTGAACTGTAATTAACTATTCATTCGAAGTATTGATTTTTTAAACGCTGTGTGTGTTATAAACTTGTAATTGTGTTTGTTAATTATGATTTGATTTTTTAATGCCGTTACTGAAACACAGTATTAAATAATAATTCTGTGGATCCTTTGTTTTTACTTATTCTAAACCATTTTAAGTGTTCATTGAAATAAGTTTTACTATGGGACAATAGGTACTGAGATTTAGTCATTCGATTTGTTTAGGCCCTCAGTAAAAGTGGTATATTGATCAATATTATCTTTTTCTTCTTTATCGTGTGGTTAGTGCCTAACCTGGTGTCAGAGTTTTTATGCCACCCATGGGACTCTGACTTGGCTTTACATGCCGTCGATAAATATATTATGTCTCAGGCACGCTGGTTTCCTCTCGATGTTTTTTTTTTCATAAGTACAATGACTAATTCAGAAGTTGGCGGAAACAAAATCTATGCCATTAGGCGAGTACCTACAACAACGTCTCCACACCTCTAGGAACTCAATAAAAAATGTCCCATGAAAATCCGACAACTATGCACTTCGTTCAACCTTTTTGTCTAATTGCACTCGACTACATTGTGAAAATGAAAATCAATTTTCAAATTTTGCCGCCATTTATAATTATCAGATAAATGCGTGTAGCTACACCAAATTCTCCGATTTCACGCACATCTCGTTCCCTGAAATCGTATTTATACAAATTATCATCCAAATTGTAACTTTGACGTATCGCGGGTTCCAATCTCCTTTCTCATAGCCTTAACATGTTGCTACGTCACAAAACAGCGTCACATGTGTTGTTCTAAATTTAAACTTGATTCTGTTACTGACTGGTTCTACTTAACATTTTACTATTGTAAATGCAATAGACAACACCGGAATAGTACATTTTGATACAAGTGGAGAAAGTTTGTTATTGCATTCGAGGCGGAATTAATTCCCGAGCCGTAGGCGACGGTGTTTTTGAGCTGAGAACTGCAATAACAAATGTCCACGTGTATTAAACGACGTTTTTCAATACACTTTTAAAGAAATAAAATGAAATAACGAAAAACATTTTTGTCATAAATTAATAAGAAACTATGATTTTAATTTTCTTTTTTTCCGCGCTTTGCTTTCGCCAGGTTGAAGGAGAAGCAAAGGTATGAAGCCGCTAAGCAGCCTAATATAAAAAATAGTTTTTTTTTATATTTTTGAATTTAGAACACAAATAAATGTTAATTTGTTTATAAAAGTAAATATTAGTTTTAAATTATCATGTTTATCGATGATATTCTATTTATAAACACAATTTGAATATTTAAAAAATATTTACGCGGTAAAGACGCATTATTGCTTTGCCAAAATTTAAAAAAAAACATTCACCACCGACTTAATGCATTGAACCAATTTGAACTAAGTATAGGCAGTATAGGTATAGTTATCTGTGTATTTTCTATAGTAGTATATATAGTAGTATAGTATATTTTCATGCCCGCACACGTGTTGGAAAAAGCAAAAAATCGCACGCGTGTGAAATACATTGCATGTTGAACCTAATCGTAGTGCGTTATGAACCAGTTTTCGAGGAAGTGTATTGAAAAATAACATATAATATTTGAGTTTTTAAGTTAGATTAAACATGAGCCTTTTGCCATCAATTAGGCACAAATCTATTTTTTGGGCTAGTTCCAAGAAATTTGCAGTGGAAAACCAATTGAAATCCATCTGCATTGCATTTTTATTCACTGTTATGGCTTGTTCTTCACGAGTTCGTCATTTTTGGCAATAGGAAATCCAATGCCATGCACGGCTTGTTAAATATCAATAGATATTAGTAACACGACTCGTGGGTCGAGTGACTGCTGAGCGTGAGGTCGTAGGTTCTATTCCCGGGTCGGCCAAAGTGTTATTGGGTTTTTACATCAGGAATTTCTTAGTAACAGCCACGGAGTTCGGATTGGTGACCAGTTGATGGTAATAAGCTCGCCCTTATTGTATGGGACTTATAACATGTCTGGTAAAATTTGGGTGTACTATTAGACGCCTATGCTTCCCTTGTTAACACGATTATGAATATGACGGACAACATCTATGCAATCACTATCTTAAGCAAACTGACTTCGCCATTCACCGCCCCAGGCATATACAAACGATCCATTACAGTAGCTAGTAATCTATCAATGGACACTGAAGTGTGGTCAACATCGTCGCTGTGGACAGACAGACTGGCAGTCTTTGTACGAAGGCTCAACATACTATTACGTAGAGGTGGTTGTACCAGGACTTTAGAAATCGATCGGGAATTCGACAGGCACAATTGGACGTAAAAACTGTTAAAAGGTGTCTCAAATATAGAATTTTGGTCATCATATTATCAAAACTTTGCTCTAAATGACAAAGCATTTGCTTGCCCAACAGAAGAATCATACAAACTCAAAGTTATACAACGACTAAAGAAGCTTATTTAACAAAGACAATTTAAAGAAATAATGAATCCGACTCAGTTGCCAAAGCCTATCGAATAGATTTTGAAAACTTTTTGCATGAAGAGCCCTGCCAAGTCGTAGGATGAAACTTCACTTGAAAATGGTAAACCGTTTTCAAGTGAAGTTTCATTATACACTATAAAAAAGACTTATAAACATTTTCACCAAGATTTTGCAAAATGTTGGCTTCTGCAAACTGGTTCAAGAGGCCAATTTAATTATTGAGTACCAATCTTATAACGTCATCATCCTGCTGCACGTGTGCTAATTTAATTGGGGGTCAGTGCAGCACGTCATTTTTTAGTATAGTTAGTTGTATATATAGTTTGTTATTATATTATTAGTTGGAAATCTTCTAACGTGTGACCGTAATGTTGTTTTAAATACACCCAGGTAATTTCTTAAATTATGTTTACCATTTACCAACATAGCGCTCCTGACAATGTCATTAAAGACGACACAAAGATGCACCAAACGATAAATACGTGCTCTATTAGCCATTATCTCAGTGATCACATTTGCTTATAAGCCCTTTTGAGTCCACATATTAATCCCATGTTTTAAAGCACCAACTTTATAACTGTTTCATACCTAGGACGTCACAGGTAGTTGCCCACTAAAGTATTTCATTAAACGGGTGCTTTGTATGCCCCACAATGGCGTCTCGTCATCCCGCCACAATACTGATTGGAGATACTCGAAGCCCGCGCTTTTTATTGCTCCATACAGTCTCACGACACATTTTAAAAGGCTTTCTTCCTTTTTTAACTTTTACTCTTTGAAGTTTATGCAATCCCGATACCTAATTGAAATTTTCTTCTTTTAGTAAGGCTTTATTTTGAATTTATCTACAAAACCCATCTCTGCCTTTATGCGATCCTAGTACAATGTTCAACGTTCGATTTTTAACAGGAAATTGAAATGAAGCCGGATTTGATAATTCCGCGTGCCACCTACCCCGACTTTAGTTCTATTTTAATTTTCGCCTTTCATTTGTAGGCTTCCTGACGACTGAAAAGAAAATGATGTTCTTAATTTTATTTTATCCTATTACGAGCGATAGAATTTCAATTTATTTATCAGGTAGAATTATTTTTGGTTAAAAAATATAATTTATGTGAACTCCTGGACCAATTTGAGTGGTTTTTCTCAGTTAGTTTAGTTTAGTTTATAACTGGGACCGGCAGTTAAAGTTAAATAAGTTTCACAACTCTTACTCACAAACACTTTCGCAAAGGCTCAGTACAACAAATTAATCTTTGTATGAGGGTGTACCTTAGAGACCTATGTTAGAAGCGCTCGTTTATTGAAAGTATTGTGTAGGACGCTGATTGCAGTGGGCTCTTTGTGATCAAACGGTTTATACCGGGCGGGCGCGGTGTCGATTTGATTGGACACCGGCTGAAATGAGAAAATTGATGGTAAAATTATAGTTATGGATTGAATAAAGGGTACTTACTTAGATAATAAGAAAGAGTTAAGTTACTATATTTCTAGGATTTGATAGGAAATTCTTCATAAGTAGTGCCAATTGCCAAAAATAAATAAATTACCGGAACAGTTGGATATCAATTATTTTCTTAAAAAACCGAAAAAGTGTACTTATTTGCAATTAAAAAAAAAAGATAGTAAAAAAATGTCTTACCACGGCAGTCTACGGTCATACTGATCTATGCTAGCAACCAACCAGACAGAAAGTTTTCAACTTTATTATAATTTTTGGACAACCGCTAGAATTCCTGAACCTCAAAATCAACAATGGCGACCACCAGAAAAGCCATCAGCTTACTATCGACGCAACTCATGGCAGTATGGCAGGGGATTTAACTAGACAAACAGACATGGCTCATAGTTGTACGAAGTTAGTGAAGGATTCTTCCATAGATATGAAGGAAAAGTTTCAAAGGTCCTTCAAATTCCAAAACCCTTGAACCTTAGTCCTTTACATATAAAACCGATATGAATTTCTAATATTGAGTGTAACATATTTAAAGGAATTTAAAAATATGTTCATTTGAGTTTTGATACCTTAGCCTCTCACCAGCGCGGCCCGCGTTACAAGGTAACGCATCACCTATACTACGGAGGCTAGCATCTTGAAACACAAGAGTGAAAATGTATTAAAGGATGTGAAAGTTTTTATGGATATTCGTATTTCCACTGTTAGTAAGTATCGTGGTGCACAGAACTTGCGATATTATAGTTTTGGCAAAGTTAAACGTATACATACACTAAAGCGTTTAAAAGACTTTTTAACACCCTTGCTCGTAAAGCTGATGTAATTCCACCGGTTTTAAATATGTAAAGCGGGTCATAAAAAACGCGTGTGTTATCAAAGCAAATAGTTAAGTTATAGTCCATACAAATTCCATAACAGTATTATTTGCCATTTCAAATATGGAACTGATCGCCGCCGCACGACTCCAGCTAGTGAGCAGCGCGCTGTTGCTATTCAAATTTCGAACTAATCGCCGCGCGGCGCCAGTCAGTAGGCAGCGCTAGCGCGCTGTTAAAATGGCGGGAAAGCAACAGTGTGCATTCACATATTGAGTTTATTTAAAATAAAATAAAAACAGTTTATTCGGTAATTTAAAAACTTGGCTGCATGCTCTAGCGTCTTTGCCAACATTTTCACGCAGCCACGGCAGAAAATAATCCTCGCCCCATTTTTCTCAAATTTTCTTTTCTTTGTACTTGTATTGTGAATATCTAAAAATGACAACTTTCAATAATGAAGATGAGCAATATATTACTTCAACTCTACCGGATATACTAACAGAAGCGCGAACCGCATGCGACAGCTTGCTGCCGTCAATATCCAAGGACAGATACATAACCACGTATGAAAATTTTTTTTTTCTGTTTCCTCGCAAATGTGTTAAAAAACGTCGTACGATATATGTGCGTATTGGTTATAACATGCTCGGCTCTATTACTGAAATTCCGCCTCGCATGTTATAACCATCTTTACGCACTAATATCGTAATGTACTATATTCACACAGTCCATCATATGCTTTGCTGTACCAGGGGCGCAAAGACCACAGCAGTCTAGCTGTTACAAACAAAAGGCAGATTATATCATTATTGTTGGCCATGCCACAACCCCGTGTGTCACCGCGGTAATGTAGACATTGTTCACTTTTACGGATTCAGGTCAGGTGTCATCGTTCGTAGGTGATTGTCATGCAAAACGCGGCACAACCTTGTTTTAACGGATTAGCGACTTTAACGAACGTACTGTATACTGTATCATGTAATTATTGAGATCCGTGGTACAGGACCTTACTTTATGACTGCTGGGTTACACTAAATATGGAAAATAGAGTACAAATTGTGCGTTGGTGTGACGTAGCTTGGGAAAGGCTTACTCCAGAAGTGGATTGCCAGGTTAATATATTTTTATCAGGTCAATAAAAAACCAAATATGAAAAATACAAGACTGCCTCGTTGGTCGAGTGGCCGCAAACGCGACTACTGAGCATGAGGTCCCAGGTTCGATTCCCGGGTCGGGCAAAGTGTTTTTGGGTTTTACCATCAGGATTTTTTCAGTAGCTGCCACGGAGTCTGGATTTGTGCCCCGTGGATGTCAATAGGCTCGCCCTCTATTACATAGGACTTAAACAAAACTGACAAAATCTGGGTGTACAATTAGGTACACTTCTGCCTAACATTTCGGGAATAACAGGCGTGATTTGATGTGAATAACACAATAAATACAGAAACTTGTTTGAGGTTGTTTTTTTTTCACCAAAAAAATAAATGGGCTTACGACTGGCCGCAACTCACCTGATGTGAAGCTATGATGCGACCTAGGATGGAGCACTCGAACTTTGAATAGATCCAGATTTTAATGATCGGGGAACAGAGAAGCTGACAGTGAATTCCATAGACTGGCGGTTCGCACAATAAATTAATGGAAGCATAGCTCTTTGTTCGGGTCCGTGGAACTTCAACCATATAACGGTGACGCTTCGCCGTATCTCTGTTCGTCCGATGATAGAACAACCTGTAATTAGTGTGTGTGTAGTTCCTGGTAATTTGTAAGTCACCGTACAGGACTTCCGAGTATAAACACTACAGATTCCTCAAGGAACTTAGTCCTTGCCGGATCTGCACGCATGGTTACATTGATGAAAAGCTGAAAGGTCAAAAGGCCTTAAATAGTTCATCAGATTTTAGAACCACTTATAACAAGGGTGAAATGTCAATGAAGGGACTCGAGCCTGATTTCACGAGAAATCACTTTAAGCAAGGGTCGAATGCCAGTACAATGTGTTAATATTCTTGGTATTTAGAAACTAAAACCCACACTCTGATAGTTTAAACTCTACGTTTATTAACCCTTTACATATTCTTGCTACCCTGGTCATTATCATGCCAATCGACTGAGTAGGTATGACACATATTATATTGGTTACGTCTGTTAACTGATACATCACATCACGCCTGTAAACCCCGAAGGGTTAGACAGAGGTGTACCTAATAGTACCACATTTTGCCAGTAATGTTTAAGTGCTATGTAATAGAGGGCGAGCCTATTGTCATCAACCGGACACAAATCCAGACTCTGTGGCTCATTTTCCCGACCCGGGAATCAAATCCAGGACCCCATGCTCAGCAGTCGCGCTAGCGACCACTAGACCATCGAGACAGTCACCTAATGCATATAAATTAATATGTATATTGCCCATATATGCATCACCAAAGAAACATAATGTTTGTATTTAGTCAATTTCGTGCGCAATATCAACGGTTTGTGCGCAAATTCAAGTGCATGGTAGTCCGCAATAGTAACGTCGTAACCAGTTTAAGCTGCCCTCACATACTATTAAAACTCCGTACTATGCTAGGCCAGCTTAAGGTCAATATGTAACCATAGACGCGCGGTCCATTATACCTAAATACTAAAATATTGCACCGCATTCCATCAAATAAACAAGAAATCCAATATAATTTCGTTTATTTGATAGAATGCAATGCAATATTCAGTCAATTCAATGTAAAATCATTATTTCATGAAATTCCAGGATCCTCAATACTCTGCGTATGTGACTCGCAGTTAGTAGTTTTGATGTAAACAGGTTATGGAATTTTCCATGAAATTTTGTAATTATTTCCTCTACAAAAGCTGATTCAGTCCAAATTGGAATACCTAGTATTCTATAGTTCTAATTATCTATTGCAGAATTATTCAAACAAATATTGTAACGAAGGCAAATACTGGTTACTGAAATCAAATTTTCATCTCAAAGACCTGAAAATCTAGCGAAGAGTAGCAGCTTCTGTGCTTAAAACTAGAAAGTGGAAACGAGGCGAAATAACGTCTCTTTCGCTTTTATTGCGTGGACATAAAGATTTTTCTGCCCGGCTCAAGCCGATTCGGCGTCGACAAGTGCAGTCACTAAGTACCTACAGTCGCCAGGTACTTAAAGATATATTGAAGATATACGGCTAATGGTAGCCGTTAATCTTTAATGTTCATCAAGTTTTCCTGAAACGAATATTAAGAATAATTAGTATTAAATGTGAACTTGGATATAATTCGCCGATTGACGTTACGGCCGATAGCCTGAAGGCCATGAACCTCGACGGACATCTGTCGAATATCTCGCTATTCGGTTGGATCAAGGGCCTGATTCAGAAGGCACGGCAGACTCCTCGATACGGCCCGCATTTTGAGGAGGTTCCTGTGTCTGGACCCCTAACCACCGTAGCTTAGACCCTGCTCTCGACATCGGCGGACCACTATTTTTTATATTTTTTTGTTATTGAAAGTGATATTTGAATTATGAATGTTATGAAGGAAATGTTGTTATGTATAAATATAAAAACCCTTAATGTAATAAAACAAATAATCGGTCCCGCTATTCACCATAACATCAAATTGCATCTCATCATCGTCATTCTGCCTAGCCTTTTCCCAACTATGTTGGGATCGGCTTCCAGTCTAACCGGATGCAGCTTAATACCAGTATTTTACATGGAGCGACTGCCTATCTGACCTCCACAACCCAGTTAGTACCGGGTGGGCCACTGACTGCCTAACGACTGTCAATGATCTACAAATGACAGCCGGGCTTAACGTGCTTTCCGAGGCATGGAGAAAACTCGGTATGTAATGGGTGGTCACCCATCCACAGCAAGGCTTAACTTAAAGATTGACCCGAGCGGCTGTTATTATTTAGCCACGAGCTTCTCGATTTAGCGAACATAAAATTGCATCTTAAAACAAAATAGTACCAAACTTTTCCCTTGATAGTACAAAAAGGTAATTTCACCATCGAGCGGTAAAAAGAAGCTATAAGCAATTGAGGCTGTTTGTCCCATTGAGGAGAACGAGCGAAGTTTTTACCATTTTATGATAGCATCTATATAGACTCAGATCAGGTAAAAACGCTGGAATAGGTAGGTATTTCTACTGGATAATAGATATTTCCTATGAGTATGGTAAAGTTATTTGCAGTACTAAAGTCGCTTTGACGCAAACTATTTTCTTGGAAACCACTAATACATTGAAATCAATGCCGTATTAATTTATATTCAGGAGAATTGGAGATACCTGTGTTCATCTGTGTAACTTGGTGTACCTCCATATAATGTTGATGAAATGTGTGTTTATGAAAGACAGATAATAAATATCTTATCACAAATGATACCTCAAAGTTATTATTATAAAAGTTGGTTGTTTCGCCGTTCAGATGCCGCACAAGAGTCAAGCATCCAACTAGCCCTGCAGAATAAATAGAACTTTGAAGATCAAATCCGAAGTTATTATTTTGAAGAATCTTTATACAATAGCTAGTCCTACCGTATCGTTGATTTTTCAATTCATTTTGACAGTTCCCTCATCCTTATCTCTCATAGAAGAATGTCACTTTTTCTGGGCTAGGTTTGACCAAAAACTCTTGTCACAATGACTTCAGTTGCTATTCCGAACATTAATAAACTGGGTTAAAAATTAATAAAGTTAAATTAAACCCTTCGCATTTCGACGAGCACATCAACTTTCTCTCCCCTCTTTGAAAAATGAAGTAAACCTAATTATTTAACAATTTGTTGTTTGTCTTAAACGCTTGCTAGGGGACAATATTGTAACAACAGGAAAAATTCTGACGGAAATTAATACTCACCAGGAATTTGAAATTTTTTCACTCTCCAATTTCCGGCAGTAAATAAAATATTATTTTATGGACTATCTTTTTATTTTTATTTTATTCATTTGGTACCAGGACTGTATGAAACTTATAGAAGTTACAAATTCACATCGCATACATCGCCCAGACATCGCTAGTCTATTTATAGGAGCAACGCAGCGTGGCAGCCCATTTCCCTCCTAATCAGCTTAGGGAGGAACGGAATTACGTGATTCAACTTACCGTTTTCTTTCATGCCCGTTTTTGAGATTCACTTAATTTAATTTTGTCCAATTTCTGTTTGTACGCAATTAGATGTAAGGTCTATAAAGCATTGATAGGGTCTCCCTTCGAGTAGAATTTTCCTCCTCCTTAGGTATTTTTCCGTGCAATTATGAATTTAATTTGATGTGTAGGAGGTACAATTTATCTAACGATATTTTTGACATTAAGGTCAATATTTACAACAATATTTATCGTTCAACCTGTTCCATAAATTAATAATCCTATTAAAGCCGAAATTCTTAATAAAATTTATCCGAGTCCCAGTGGTACGAGTTAATCAGTTTAGTAATTAAACGCCGATACGAAGTATGTGCCGGATGGGGCGATGAGTAATGGGCCAAGTCGAGAACTTCTGTAATTTATCGTGCGAACGTGACGGCTCGCGAATTCTTACATCACACTTATAAGGGATGGACCTTCGTATAGATAGCTCTTGATAGTCATGTCGTCTTGGTAAACATGGGATCAGAAGTGGAACATATTGGATATCTTCCAGCTATTTATTAAGAGTTTTTGAAAATACAGAACAGTTTCATTATTTTTAGTTTCTATTGTAATTCGGATCCGTATGTTTTAACAAAGTCTATCGAATAGGAAACGTTATATTGCTTTCAAATAATTTCCAAAAGCCAAGACTTCTTTTTCAGAAAAATAAGTTAACTTTGAGCAAAACATTCGACCCAAAAGGAACATCAGTTACACACATTTTTTTGTCAATTTCCTTTTTTTATAAATCGCAAAAACTTAAAAAATTGTTCAAAAGATGTTTCTTTCGTACCAATATTCAAATAGGTTTCCTGAGTTGAGCTAGTACTCGACCAAAAGCAATGCATCCCGTTCTTTTCAGTGCCAAGATTTAGGAAATATTTATACTTCCCTGTCATGTATAAAACACGATTCATTGTTGTTTCTCTTTAGTGAGAGTTTACAGTCAGAAGTTTTATGCATTGCTGATTATTTTTGCGCTGAAAGTTAAGCCAAGAAACTGTCAATATTTAAATGTACTGCAGAGAATACTGAGAATCTTTGCATTTTAGGGATTTTTCTGCCGGAAAAAACCCATAAAATTTTACCGTTTTTCAGATTGATCTAAAGTTCTGATATCGTGTAATCCATGAAAGAACCACTGGAAAAAAAATCTGAAAAAGCAAATAAATGTCTGGTTCCAAAACTGCTTTTTGCATAATGCCAAAAAAGCAAGAACATTCATCTTCCATTTTCACATAGTACAGAATAACATGTACCAGGAGTACATATAAATACATACATCATGTTCTCTACGTACATCATGTACCGCCGCTTCGAGGCACTCACACGCTCGTTTACTTTATTACATTGTATAAAACATACTAAAACAAGTTACAAATCCTATTACGGAACCCTACAGGGCACGTCGTTTAACCTCACGTTATATACGATTTACTATTACACATAATACGTATCGCATATAAGGATGTTTTCCAGCTAAATTAAACCATTCACATGCGCCAATAGTGGCAATAAAATTTCTATAACGGGGCTACTTTGCTCCAGATAATTATGATGTCCTATGGCCTGGTAGAAGATTGGGCCCTGTTGCTGTCCTCCTGTCAAGGCTGTTTCCGGGTGATAAATATTATGTGGTTAGTCTTTTACGATAAAATGGGTGTTTATCGTTACGTTCTTGGAAAATACTACATGATGAAACCTTATATCTGCAGAAAACGACTTAAGCTGCTTTTGATGTCAGAACTTACAATAATGGACCTAGATATGTAAAGATATAAAGTGTGTGATATAAAGTAGGTTATAAAGTACCAGTTATTTCATATTTCCACAACATCTTGTGAAAACGATCCCACCTCTCCAACGTATCAAAATCAAAGTACTAGGTCAACAGAAATCTTTAAAAGTTGGAAAAATGGGTCCGTTGTTTACGTCAAGAGAGAAGTAAGTCGTCAATTCAATCAATAGCAAATAATCTATTTCCGTGGTGCAGTCGTCGAGGCAATCTCAGGGGGACGTTGGAAAATGAGAAATTCTACAGAGCTATCACCGAACTACTGCAGGCTATGTGCCCCTAGTGCTGTAAAGCATTTGATTGATTGTGAAATTGAGTTCTTTAAACATCTCGGTGTATCAATCAATCTTTTTTCGCTTGCCATAAATTAATATTACAAGTTGTTTGCATAATGGGGTTTCCCATCGGCAAAAATTAAGGACTCCCATATTAACTCAACATACTCGGTATAAAAAAACTCAACTCTAACTCAACAACTTGGGATGAAATTCTTAAGAGATACCTCTTAATACTGTGCAATATCTATCAGAGAATTAAAGGTTTTATCGAGCAGATTTCTTATAACGACCTATTAAACTAAAAACCATAAAACCTCGATATTCCACAAGAACTATACTTAAAATAAATTCACTTAAAAACCACCTACTAACATTAGAATCAGTCCATTTTCATGTCATATCTGCAAACTGGAAACAAATTTGAGCATATTTCCACCTCGTGCGCAGCTCCAAATAAAACTTTGACATATCGGATAGGGAGACAGACATAAAATAAACAAAGTTTTATATGCGTAAACAACAGAGCAATCCGTTTTATGAATATGTTATCGTAGTACTAGGTTTTGTCCTGGATTTGGTCCACGTGAACTTTCTCTTTTTTTATTAAAAGTACAACGTTGTGATATTTTCCCAGGCATATTCAGTATGTATGAACAAAACAAGCTTTTACACAAGTTCTTAATGCCTCTGTTGTTCATCAAAACAAACAAATGTGAAAAGTTCTTATGGTAGTTTGGATTTTGTTAATTTGATAAACTATAATATTTAAATGTTTAAGTAGGTTGACAAACATTTTAACATCTTTAAATAATTTCATTTTAACTTCGTAACGATCAGATTTTGTGAGGTCCATGTAGAATTGCAGATTATACCGTACATACGCAAAACATGGATTTTATCATTTGTACTCAACTCAACTATTTATTAATTACTTATTACTTAATTTTTGGTTCGAAAAACATTGTTTAATGTAACCTATACAATATTTACTATGATTAATTTAGTGTTGTACACATAATTTATCTCCTGAAGTAACTAATTTATTTTATAGAGCAATATTTATAAATGAGAAAAACAATCCTCATGCATATTAATACCTTCCTACTCAGTTACATTAATTGTAGCAAGTGGGTGTAAGTAACGTTGTAGGTAACTTCGACGCCTACTCATTAAAACTAAAAGCTAATTATTAAATACCTAGTGGGTAGCAACTGATTAGAGTAACGAGGTAGACTCCTATTAATTTGATCACAGAGCTACGCTTAGCTAGAAGTTGCCATGCTCAAATTCAATAATTTTAGATCGCGTGTCTTCTTATACTTCTTTATCGCGTGGTTAGTGCCTAACGTGTTGTCAAAGTTTTTATTCAGCCCATGCCAGAGGCGCATGGGCTGAATTTTGAAACTTGGCTGTACATGCCAATTGTAGATCACATGTCACAGATACGTGTGCAACTCTTGTAAGTTCATAGCCCCGTACTGAATCGCCATTTCATATTTTTACTAATTGATCTGATCCTGATCCGAGGCGATGCCATTACTTTGCCTGTGTGTTTCAGAACGTAGTTTTATGGAAAAATCTCGAACGCCCTAAACTGACAAAGACATACTTAAAAAGCATGGCAGAAGTGTGGTGTTTAATAAATGAGTTATGCGTGCTGTGGTGGGGATGCACGCTAGAGGGAGCGCGGGCCAATGGACCGAGCTCGGTCAAGCCTGAACGGTCGTAGCGACAGCACGTCTAACGCCGTAATATTGGAAACAGTGTTTTATTTGTACAACCCTGAACAAAGACACCACACTGATATATGGTGGTTTTACTCTAAACCCTAACTAGTGTACGCAGAACACCACAATGGCGACGAGGATAAAACTACAAAAGTGAACGTGTAAAGTGTAAATACAGAGTTTGTGTTTTTAAGTGTAAAAGTGAAAGTGTTTAGTGAAAGTGTGTTTAGTGAAAAAAAAAAAGGAAAACCCGTAGTGAGATAGTGAAATTATAGTGTTATAATAACTAAAGGAATACTAAAGTGCGCGCCACAATCAGTGTAGTTCTTTAGCTATGATAAAACAGCTCACGGAAGTCTAATCACCATATTTAAATCATTGTGTTATTACAATTACCAAACAGATGTTATGATTCAAGTAACCAAAACAATTTAAAATGTAACGGAGGCGACATCGACAACAGCCTATAGAATTTCTCATTTGTTTACGATGGAATGTGCTATGACTTATTAGATCGGAACACAGCTGTACTGCTAACAGTTTTTAGAAACGATTAACTTGGTTATTTTATTAGTAGTGTTTGAAAACATAATGAAGCAAGTAAGCTGGCGTAATGCCTGGTCATTTACTGACACAAAAGAAATAACAAAGCTATTTTTTTTGGTTTTGTATAGCAGTACCTTTATACAGATAAACTGATCATTAAGACATCATCATTGTAATGATACGGAAGCAGCATAGCTGGTGATTTAATTGATACTGTTTAACAATATTCAGGGGAATTATATCCTCAACAGCATTATTGGTGATTAAATTGACGTGATAAATGTGAGCAATGTAAAGTAAATCACACACATTCATTGGCTGAATTGAAGCTTTTAAGCAGTGATTTGAAATTATGTGAGGTACAGTTTCAAAAATAATAACGGTCGATCTTTGGGTTGAGCCGTGCTTGCCTGGGTTGGTCTGTGGGTGACTGCCCATTACATGGTTTCCTCCGTGCCTCGGAAGGCACCTTGAGCGTTGGTCTCGCTGTCATTAATGATCATTGGATCTTTGACAGTCGTTAAAGGTAGTCAGTGGCACGAAAGCACAATAACAAAACAATCACCAACCAGGCGAACCCGGGTCTAAACTAAAAGTGAGTCGTTGTCAAACTGTCGGCCTGTGCTTGCCAGCGTACGGTGGTACGCTGGCGAGTCAACTAGTGTTGTTAAATGTGCATATTTCAACATTTCGCTAGTTATGTTTAACCAAGTCCCAAGAACATAATAAGGGGACCTGCAAAATTTAGTATTAATCGTGATTTGTTTTTTTTTGATTTCCGTAATTTTGTTTTTTTTGTAACTATTTAACTAAATAATTACATAAGTCTTGAAAAGATCGCTTTTAGTGAACTGAGTAATAAGACCGCCCATTTTATCACCCTGTGTAAAATGTTACTTGTATGGTGTACATAAACCGATATTATTATGTAAACACGTGATTGTACTCAGGAAAACAAACAACTTTTACCATGGCACCAAACATGAAAAAAAAAAAAAATCTACTGTTCAGTACATGAATATTCCATTCTGTTCTATGAAGCATGTAATCATTCTAAAATACATTATTACGTACAATACAAATCAGTATTTAATTCATTAACTGTTAGCGAAGTTAGTCGAATACTGTTCATTGTGTTATATTTCGATCCACAATTTGTTATTAATATATGATATAGGTATTGTTACATAAATAATATCGCATATGCGATCGTCTGCGATAAGCTGAGGAATGTGATTGTGCAGCATGGATCGATGAACTGAGTAATAAAGTACTTACGCCACTTACTCAAACGACTGAATGTCGGAACGTAGTTACGAAATTTAGTTGATTGATTCGACATTAATAATAAAATATTATAAAAAAAAAAGATGAAATACGTCGCACCTACAAAAAAAATATATATATTTCGAAAGAAATTCAGAAAAACAAAAAATAATTAAAAAATAAAAAATTTGCCTAGATCAATTTCCATAATTTAATCAAAAATTATTTTCGATCAAAACCTGATGTATCACATGAAAATTTTGACCAAAAACTAACGTGCCCTACGAAAACATTCCTCGTAAATTCCAGTTTTAACCAAGTACCCCTTCGATAATTTCGAAGCAATGGAGGTAATTATTACCTCACCTATTGTTAAAACTGAACAAGTGTCATGAAATCCATTAGGGCTAATGATAATTTTTGACGAAATGCATTTTGTGGTGTCATCAAAAACAAATTAAGGAATAAATACGATGCAAGTACCTATCGTATATTCCCTAGCTCCGACGTGTATAATTTCAAGTGGCCGTATTGCTTAGTTTACACTTGACAGGCACTTATAATAGAACCCTTGGTGAAACTTTCAAACTACAGTTTATTTAAGTGCCACGTTATCGGTACCCACAAAACTCTTTGCTATTGGCTGGATACGACCAATGCATGGTTAAAACTTGGTACCTGTAGGATTCTTTTGGAAAAAAAAATACTTAAGGAGCACTAACGTCTTGAAGAAAATAATTTAACCTAATACGAATTCGACGAGACAAGTTTTAAATGTTTGCTATCGTTCAACTGGTTTAAGAAAGAATATATTGATTCTCGTGATACAACAATAATATAAAACCATAACAGGAGTAATCTAAAACCGTAAAAAGGCCGTTAAACAAGTTCCACGATGGTCAGAATACAAAGGCAACAAGTACCCGCCTTAATAAAATTGACATGCAACCAAATATCTCACTATAGAGAGCTTAACATATAACAAAACGACTGTCAGTGGTTGAAGCCTGCAAATAATACAAATCGCATAAAATATGCTACAATGCAAAAATCACAAAGGTGATAAAATGCCTAAATGTGGCAGCAAAAATCACAAAGGTGATAAAATGCCTAAATATGGCACCAAAAATCACA
This sequence comes from Xestia rhomboidea, assembly GCA_963853795.1. Classification (NCBI taxonomy): domain Eukaryota; kingdom Metazoa; phylum Arthropoda; class Insecta; order Lepidoptera; family Noctuidae; genus Xestia; species Xestia rhomboidea. The sequence goes on along the minus strand of OY970776.1, from coordinate 3,719,739 downwards.
AAGGTGATAAAATGCCTAAATGTGGCAGCAAAAAATCACAAAGGTGATGAAGTGCCTAAATGAGGCAGCAAAAAATCACAAAGGTGATAAAGTGCCTAAATGAGGCAGCAAAAAATCACAAAGTTGATAAAATGCCTAAATGTGGCAGCAAAAATCACAAAGGTGATAAAATGCCTAAATATGGCACCAAAAATCACAAAGCTGATAAAATGCCTAAATGTGGCAGCAAAAAATCACAAAGGTGATAAAATGCCTAAATGTGGCAGCAAAAATCACAAAGGTGATAAAATGCCTAAATGTGGCAGCAAAAATCACAAAGGTGATAAAATGCCTAAATATGGCACCAAAAATCACAAAGGTGATAAAATGCCTAAATGTGGCAGCAAAAAATCACAAAGGTAATAAGTGCCTAAATGAGGCAGCAAAAATCACAAAGGTGATAAAATGCCTAAATATGGCACCAAAAATCACAAAGGTGCTACTAGTCCCGGCCCTGCAATCAATGCAGATTGCATAAAATGTAGTTTCAATGGTATTACTAAAAGTACTGCAGAACAAGAGAAAAAAGAAATACATAGATGATTGTGTATATGTATAATATTTATGCTTAAACATAGACATCTGTGTCGAAAAATATATATGTAAATGTGTGTGAAAAATATATATATGTGTATGTGTTGATACATAAATAGTCAGCAGTGAATGTGAGTGTGGACTCTCAAAATTGTGACATAATAAAATGCTAATATTTAGCAGCCGAGTACTAAATTGCACAACAGTAACAAAATTTAAAATAACCACAGTTTCTTCTTTCTCAACAGACTGGACAGGTCCACTCAAAACTGTGTGGTTCTTTCTTCAAAATACCATATCAGACACTAATATGCACAGTCCTCGTGTGAATTGAGCAATGTCTGTAGTGTAGTTAAAAGAGACTATGACCTCTGAGTTTGTTTCGGCTGTTTCTTCTCAGAGTAGTCAGGTACGAAACACCGGCTCCATCTAGTTTAAAAAAATGCCGTGCTAAAGTGTTTATAAAAACCTACTTGCAAAATAAACATCATCAATCCATCAAAACTAAAAATTCAAAGATATTAAATTAAAATCACTATTTCATTTTATGGTTTTATGGAACAATTCTTCTACTTGTCAGTTATAAATGAGTTCCATTTCATTGGGAATCAAAGAAAATAATAAATAAGACGAACTGGAAAAAATAACCTCAACAACCACTCGAGAAGTTCAAAATTTACTATAACTTGATTATGAGCAAATAAGTTAAGATTAAATCGGCCATTTATTTTATAAGCAAATAAATAAATAAATCAATTTATTAAAACACAAGTTACAAATTATACAAACAAGCAAACAAAAGCAGTGAATTATAATTAACTAAACAATTTGCACATTTGTCAATAAAGACCCATATTATTGTGTGTTAATATGTCAAAAAGTTAGTAGTAGTACAAAAAGTCTTTATTTTAGTGTGTTAATGTATCTTAGGATAATTGAATTTTGTTAGTGTTAAAGAACATTAAAAAAAAAAAAAAAAGTGATGAAAAGATGAACATGCGTAATTCAAATAATTCATATTAAAATCATCAGTGAGTGATGGCAATCAAACAAAAGTCATAAATCATTCAGAAATAAAATAACAATAACAACCAATAAAATGAATATTAAAAACAAAAGAACCAAAATCAATCAATCATTCAGATAGGAAAAATAAGATAAAATATCTTATTATTATTTCTTTATATTTTGTAAAGAAGAGATGTGGTGTTTAATAAATGAGTTATGCGTGCTGTGGTGGGGATGCACGCTAGAGGGAGCACGGGCCAATGTACCGAGCTCGGTCTAGTCTGAACGGTCGTAGCGACAGCACGTCTAACGCCGTAATATTGGAAACAGTGTTTTATTTGTACAAACCTGAACAAAGACACCACACTGATATATGGTGGTTTTACTCTAAACCCTAACTAGTGTACGCAGAACACCACAAGAAGCATACCCACTTCCGATATTTTCTGCTGCAAACGCAGTTGCGGAGCCGAGTTCTGTGTTCAAGTTCTTAGCAAAACCTAATTTTATTGTTTAAAGTAGCCCAGAATTTTCCGGTAAATTAGTAATGGCTGCCGTATTATTTACGCTAGTAATCAATTTGGAGTGTATCGACACCTTTTCACCCGAATGCCCCAGAAAGAGGGTAATGTTTTTATCTTCACCTTTGACAGTCCAAGGCCGTCGTTTTAATAAATTTTCATACCAACAAAACGTAGGCGAACTTTCGTCCAAAAGATTTTCATAATTTTATTTTGACGGATAACTTGCCTCCAGTCTGGAAGAGCTATAACGATTGTTTTATAGCAAAACTTGGTAACAGAAATATAATGTGCTTAAAAATAACCACCGAGCCAGAAGTCCTGACTTTATTCATGTTTCTGTCCCGACTTTATTGCTAAATGTACGTTGTTAATAAAATTTATTTTCTTTGCTTGCTGACCTTAATTTTATGACAAAATAAAATAAAATTTATTCAGCACAAAAAGTGATACCTAGTTCGGGTTAACTAGGAATTACACCAGGAACCAGATATAGTTTCAAACATTTGAAGACTACAAGACGAGTGGATGCTGAGAAGTCAGTCCCACTCACCTTGTTAGCGGCTAATCATTTTATTTCACCTTACGTTCCTGTAAAGGTCAATACGATATGAGGAATCGACAATAACGTGACCTTTACGATTTAAAGTGCAGTTGCCTAGTTGTGATAAATTATTCAATAGATCAACAATCGTCGATGCATCACGCGATGTACTGGACTGGCCTTACCATAATCATTCAGGGCAGGCCAAGGTAAAAGTTTATATTTGGTGAGCATAATTGTTCTAGTCGCATAGCCTGTCACTTCGATTTTCTTATACTTTCACTTACGGGATATCTTCCGTGATTATTCATTAATTTGAGCTCCCGCGATTTTGACGCTGTTGCAAGCGCCATGATCACGGGATGACTGAAGAATACGGGTGGAATATCGGGAGCAGCAATAAACAATCGCTCCCAGTCAAATACCGGTATTCAGTTGCATCCGGTGAGACGAGAAGCCGACCCTTACATAGTTGAGAAAAGGTCAGATAGATGTTGACAGCGGTAGATATTTATGGAAAGCCCCTGAACATTGTGTAGGTCATAAATATGCATGTTCCATGGCCAAAATAAAGTAGAATTTTAGTTTAAAATTAAAAATATCTTGACCTCTCTTAACTTTTCGGTTTTGTTACCTACGCACTTGGAGATTCCTCATAAAATATGTTTTCAAAGGAGCTCCCTTTTCAAGAGGTTGGTCCTTAGGCACGGACTGTAAGACCGGAGCTATTTACTTTTCAGTTTCAAAGTCACGAGGTTACCCGTAAAATATCAAATTTTACTACTCCTATTAAACTTTTTCAATTTTATCATAAAATAGAACAAAGTTTGTTTTATTTTAACTCTGTCGTAAACTAAATCGTTATTTTATGTTAACTTTAATAGATCACTACAACCACGCGTTTAATAACTAGGATTGCATACTAAAAAGGGGGTTGCAGCTACGTATGTACAGTTTACACGACCAATAATGTTTTTTTCTCAGTTTTTATTAATGTACATCGACTTTCTTTTCATCTTTAAAAAAAAATCGTTGAAAATAATTGTAAAACTAATTGCCTAACGACAAGCAATCACATTCAACCACCAGGAGCACATATTACGCAAGAGGTTGTAACTCCATCACGGTGTAACAGATTATCAGGCCTATAGCTGCAACGTTGGGTGAATGGTCGTAATTAGAGGCTTGTAGACGCAGTCTGGTGGTAACACGATTAGGCTGAAGCCATATATGGCGACAATTATCGGCAGGTGCGAGTTCCTTAGACATGAGTTTGTACTATCGATCACGGGTTCATGTTTGTTTCTTGTAAGGCGGATTGTGTGTTTGGGGGAGGGGTAATTCTGCAATAGTGTATGTTGCATTAATTTAGCCGATTTTTTTTCGGTTTATTGCTTTTGTGTGTAAACTAGAGGTGATCCAAATTTCTATGTAGAAAAAGTTTGCCCTTAGTCATAAGGGCAAACTTTTTCTACATAGCAATTTGGACATTTAAAATTTTATGGTCGAATTTTATCTGCGAACTTTCAAAGTAACTACAATATCAAATACCCATAAATCTAAATTTTAGAAAGCATTTTGAAAATCTGAGAATTTTTTACTTTATCTTAATATTATCTTATAATTATAAAAATCTCGGTTCGTGTGTTGGATTATGATAAAAAATATATTTTCTGCAAAAATCATAAAGGCACAAAGTATCTTGTGTATCAAAGTATTATATTTTAAAAACAAGATAAACTTACGACATCACGTTTCATCTTTATAACTTTGCAGATACAGAACCAATTTTCGTAAAATGAATTTCTTGAGAAAAATACATGAACAGCAAGATTTTAGTAACACAACGTAGAGTTTTAAAACTAGAGGAGGCATACTGTTTCCATATTTAATAAGGGCAGTGGCAAAAATGGTAATAAATACCGGAAAATTATGTTTTTATTTTTATTTAATTTTCCTTCGCAAATTATAAAATAGAGTACTAATTATTATTTTATGTTTTGTACAGAATGAAAGATTTTACCTGATTTGAAGGTTTTTGATTTAGAGGAACTAAATTTCAAAACCGGTAATGTACGTGTCCACGGGCAGTGTAGGGTTCCGTAGTTGCCCGTTGTCACAATATAGAACGAATCCGTTGGTACAGCGCCATCTAGCGGCAGCTTTGTGAAACGTATGATATTTTTTTTAGATTTCGTTTTTCAATGCAAGCCTTTACCCGTTATAAACAAGCAACTTCTTCATCTTAATCACTATAAATCATAATCTGTCAAATGGCCAATTTGGTCGAGACGCCATTGTTAAAACTATTGTGTCTACTTCGTGGACAGATCATGGGTTATAGGATTTATTCTAAGGATTTTGTATTTGGTACAAAATTATCCAACACCCTCCATCCTCCCTCATCATGAATTTTTTCAGAGTTTTCAAGCCAACAGTTTAGCTTTTAGAGGGGGGGGACGCCCTACTGAAACAAAAATTTGCACTTTAAAGTTTAATATTTCGTAAACGGAGCATTAAATCGAAGTAGTATAAGCAACCCCTAAGTAATTTTAAAATACCTATTCAACAATACCCCACACGACGGAGTAGACGACGAAAACAAAAATCATCCCCACTTCACATGTAGTGGAGTTACCCTAAAAAAATATTTCCCATTTTTTATTTTACCGCTTTGTCGGCGTTATTGATATACACCTCTACAAAATTACAGTTTTCTAGTACTAACTGTCTATTAGGAAAACCTCGGAAAGACAGACAGACAGACAGACGGACATGGCGAAACTATAAGGTTTCCTTGTCAGGACTATGGAACCCTAATAAGGCAAAGTAAAAAAGTTACGTACAAGTTTAAAACATCAGTGTTTCTTTTTTTATACGGTTTAAATATCGACACCCATCACGTTTTTGGAGTTTCTCTAGCTAATTTCATTTCCCCCTGCAGATTATTGCAGCCATGACACTTTGAAGCCTCTCTTGTTGACAAAAACGATCAGCGTATTTAAGGGTGTCGTAAAGTGGCCCCGGAATCGCTTGGAGGCCGATTTATATTAACATTTTCAATAAAAACGAATCATCTCATTCGACAACGTGTTGTTAGGATGTGACACAGAGTAAAGAAAGTCACACTGCTGGGCAAAGATCTCCCTATAAATCATGATCTGCCGAATGACCGATTTGTTCGAGACACCATTGTTTAACTATTGTGTCTACTTCGTGGACAGATCATGGTATAACCTTCCACTCTTTTCTCTGTGCGGTGAAGAAGACGAATACGTCGACGCATACGTCAAGAGTACGAAAAAAAAATGACGTCACACCTATATAGAAGTTGTTTTGGTTGTGTTCGTAATTGTCAAGACAATTTCTTCATTAGGAAATTGCACCCGTGAAAACCGGAGCGAAACGCTAGTTTCACATAAAATTAGACATCTAGCTGAGTCAAATCCTCATTTCATATGTTTCAGTCTGAAGTTCTAATATGCGCCTGAGGTCATTAGAAATAAACTTATCCCGGAAACTTCTAATAACTTTAGCTTTTCCGCACTGGAATACGAACCATTTTTCTATTTATTTTCTAGTATCAGAAGGAAAATACTTAATTATGTACCGTATAATACATCGCCTTTTTCTCATGGGGTTAGGGAAAAACTACGGGACACCATCTAGTCTGATCCTAAGGGACATACTCCTTTTTCTTCGTCCACCCTCATACATCTGGTCATACAGGTCGCCAGCTGTTGCGAGTAAGCGTTGCGAAGAACAGGTCAATAAGGTCAGTGTACCTATCATCTTAAAAGATATTTATTAGTTTCAAGCTCAGATTACTACAGAACTTGTTAGTAACTCGAGAAAATCTGTTTCCAATTGAATTGAAATAGCCAAGTAAATTCATTTCAACATCAGAAAATCGTTTCTTATTTTGAAATATATTTTTTTATAAAAATAACAGAAGACAGCGAATACAGGGTGTAAAAGTACCCTTTACGAAGCCGTGCATTCTGTACATCAAACCAAGCACGCAAAAATTATTGCTGGTAAACGACTTTTTTTGGAGTGAACAATCACGTTTTACTGGAGAATTCAATGTAACGCACTAAAACATTATGCTGATGGATGCATTAAATAGTACAGGGTTATTTAAATTAAAGTTATAACGGAGGTATTTAAAATAAAGTTATAACATTAAAAACATGTATTTAAAAAGAAACTTGCGATAAAGTCGGAACTTTGACCCCATAATATCTCCGTATCCCCATGATATCTCCGTAACTAAATGGTCCCCCAGGTATAGTCCAGAACAAAAAAATGATACCAATGACGGGGAGAACAAGCGCCTTTCGGCTTCGTTAAGGGTACTTTTATACCCTTATCTTTACTCTGTGGTTTATTAAAACAAACGATGAAATGTATAGAGTTGTAAAACAAATGTAAACATCACTCGTAACGTGTCACGACTACAATCCTTCCGCAGTTGTTGTACCTTCTGACATAAACCTTATGTCAACGACAATAGAGGTCACTTTATTGCGAAATCAGAGATAAAAGAAATTATAGGAATGTACACTGTTATGCTTTCACAATTACAGTCGATGTTGCCTACTTATTGTTTTTATTCAGTATATTATTAATTTCATGTGAGTGGTTATTGGAAATTGCAAACGGCTGAAAGCCGCACTTTCCTGTTTTGGTCGATGAAATTATAAATATTATTGATTCATGTACCTCACCTACGAACATTTTTCAAGAAGATCGACACAAAATATACTAATTTAAAGTTAAGTCAAACCGGTACGAACATATTGCGGACGCATTTCCGGACAGAGACATCGGACGCCTCCAAATATACTGAAGTATTTGTCAGTGTTCGTGGCCTTTGACTGATTTGATCTTCCTCCTTCCAGAAAACCTCATTGGCTGCATCAAACCAAAAAACCAACCAAACAAAGTGAACAACGCAGTAATTCCAAATTTAAACCATTAAAGTGACCCCGAAATAAACTGACGCGAAACAAATTCTAATCGCGAGATAAAAAATAAGGGCCGTGGAAATAAAGGCGAAACGGCGCGAATACCAAGATATTGCTTTTGTAGTTTATAAGTATAGATTGTTATTACTCTTTAAGGATTCTTTCCTTGGAGTATTCCAAAGCTTGCTTTTCTCATTTGTATTGTGAAAATATTTATGACAAAGAGCTGTAGTGATCATAAATATGAAGTGAATATTAACCAAAATCTGGAAAGAAAAAAAATCTCTATATTAAAAACTGAAAAATGGAACACCTAAGTCATAATACCCACAATAACAGGGCAACGACTATGACAAGACTCGTTACTGTTACTAACAACATCATAATAATGGATATAGATGACCAGATCCATTATTCTTTTCACAAAAAATCAAAATAAGCAATTTTGCTGAAAAATCTTTACGAGTCGAAAATGTATTGACCACGTCTCTTGTGTCTTTTTTAACAAGATAAGACCAATTTAAGGACGACGTTTTTGGAATCGGAGCCTTCTTAAAACAGTTAATATATCAACAACGTCTTGTAACTCAATGTACCTAAATACACAACTCATTAAGAACATTTTTATACCAGTGTCTTATTTAGTGCGCCACATTTTCCTCAGTGGTCGTTTGGGGGTTTAATTAAGCCCCCTTTATGACCCAAGAGTGGAGGATTCAATCTTCGGGACAAGCGAACAGTGTTTTTAGGCTTAAGATTGTGATCAAATTTGACCTTGTATAGATTGTATACTACAACTAAAAAAACCGACTACTAAAAAATCACGCTCTAATTAAATTCGGGGTTTACAATATTGATCGAAGGTTTACAAGGTATAATCGACTCCTTCTTTGTTTGAAGTTAGCTATGTTACCAAACATACATACATACATAGACTGCTAAAATCATAGCCCTTCCTTTTGGCTTTGCCGTAGTCGGGTAAAAAATAAAACGCCTGCCTATAAGTCAAGCACCTTGCACAAAATAGTCATAGTCTTAAAAATGGACCACATGAATAATCCCATAAACTGAAAGACAAAGTACTTCTCGGTAAATTCCTAGCTACTTCAACCACTCTCTGGTAATAGGAACTTAGTCGGTGCAGCAGTGGTTAGCTGGTTCGTCCATACCGCAGAGTCGTCGGCGCGTCGGATTGGCTGACACAACCGCAATACGACTGTCGGATTGAATCATCCGCTTGGATGGTTGCTTCGTGTCTCAGCTTTTCGGCTTTTGGTACCTACAGGATTTTAAAATGACAATATTTCGATTTAGGATAAGCAATCGGCGACACTTGGGGGAGGTCTATGTCCAGCAGTGGACGTCTTTCGGCTGAAATAATGATGATGCTGATGATGATTTACATTTCATAATATTTTTTAGACGAGCTAGAGAAAAGACAAAGATTGGAACAACAAACTACAAAGCGACAAAATGTGTGGATATTTTTCCTATGAATACAAAAAAGGTGAAGGACGTACGTAACATGACGCTTTTGGCAGAGATCCCGATTAATTTTCTCTTGATCTCATCTTTCGTACGTACGGTAGTTATATCTACATATGTACTGGGATAACATACGGGGCTTAGAAGTTACGCAACATAAACGTGCAGATTATTGTTTCACAATGTAGTGCCACGGATTACATTTTACGGAAGAGAAGTTTCAACTAAAATATTTACTAGTTTTCTACACATGAATGCCGTTCACTTAATTTTATTCACAACTTTGTCGAACCAAGCAAAATTCATCGATTCAACGATAGCTTGGAAGTTCGGAACTTGGTAATTCATTGGCTCGCCACCGCCGCCTTGTAACAGAAAAGTAATCTGAATAAAATCCTGGAGGTCAGAGTACTAGGAGAACATGAGTGGGTAGGTCTTCTTATCTCTAACCAAACATTGCTTCGACGCAGTTTTGTTTCCCCTTTTTTTTTTTTTTTAGGATGGGAAATCATCAAATGACTTCTCCCGCTCTGGGCGGAGCAGGAGGGAGTGTCAGACTTTTACTGACTAAAACCCATCCATGTTCCTTCCTCGCCCTTTGTGTTCCGGGGCCACGGTATCTCTTTCGAATAGTCCCGCAGCCCCGGCAGGAGTTTTGTTTCCCCTAAGTTTGTTTTGCGAGTTGTGAACTTACAGCACATAAGATTTCGGAGATATAAAATATCCCGCGTGTTATGGAAATTGTGTATCTTGTGTTTGTGTTTATTTTGTTGAAAAGTTAGCAAAAATTTAGGTTTTCCTTTTTTGGTCTAGTGTAGTAGTCATGCATCATAGTATCCTATAGTCCCTACCTAAGGTACTATAGGATACTATAAAATCTCAAATATTCAAATCAAGCTAAAATTAACTCTATTTTTCTTTTTTTTTTTGGAACACTCTGTCTATTTAAGAAAAAGTTTAATTATTCTTCAAGTTTCATTAGGATTCAATAAATCTTCACGCCTGAGTTACATCGGGCAATTTATTGTTATTTAAAATTCGTTCTTTGAATCTGAACAAGGCAATAAATTCACTTGTGCCAGCCACGTCAATATCCCAAATTGTTTTCGACGAGATATTATGTTAAAATCTATTTTCGGTACGTAAAGATTTCAACCATTACGTATATATCTGTATTCCTTTCCCCCAAATCTGTATTCACAAACAGCCAAACCCGAAACAATAATCTGTAAATTCATTCAATGTGCTAATATGGTAGAAACTGAATTCGAAATTTTATTTTTTGCGTACCGGACGGTTAAGTACTGTATCGGACGATTAAGCAATAATTTATTTTGTAAAGTCTATGTTGAAAGCAAGATTTAAAGTTAGATCTTTATTATAATAATTGGATATTATGAGTTCACCCCTTAAGTAATTAAGATTTCATCCCGAGATATTATTATTATGAAAACCCTTTCTTCCATAAAATGAGGTTCCTTAATACACTTTTCACAAAGTATGAAACTGAATTTATTTTTGTATTTTATTTACTTTATTATTTTTACTTTAAATATGACTGACTGTACCAGACAAACATTAATTCATAACGAATATTATTGGTATTTTATGAATATTATATGAAAAAACCAGATGTGGTTGACATATATTATTTTTTATGAAATTGACACCAATAGTTTCACTCAAATCAACTACTGCGTAGTTTACGATACCAGGATATCATAAACCACGTAGATGTGAGCCCAGCCAATAACGCACGTCGGTGATCGCGTGATACGATAAAACACGCTACTGGAATCCGATATGTTTCTGATGTGAACCGTTTCATTCTGGATTTGTAAGCTTGACACTTGTATTTTATGGATAAAATCTTAGGAAAAATACTGACTCAAACGCCGATGTCTATACTTCTAATATTACATCATTGCTAATACCTAATAAAATATATTTTAACCGACTCAGAAACAGGAAGATGTTACATTACTCAGTAATTTACCTACAATTTTAGATGCATGTTTTGTTTTTGTAGAATGTTAAATTTTTGAAAAAGATAATGAAAATCTTCGACTATGCAAATATTCATGCTTCTCAATTTCACGTACATTCAGAACGGTTGAGCATCTCGCCACATATGATTATGGATATCAAAGGATTTACATCGTGATCGCGCAAACTGAAACAGTTATCCTGTATCGAAAACCTTTTATTCATCCCTGCGTTTCACCTGCATTTGAATTTGCTGTTTTACCTACTTTTATTGTGAAACAGATATTTCGGTTATGGATTTTACAAAAACACTCGGCCTACTGAGTGATCCTGAGTCTAATCAATATATTTACTCCCGAAAACCCGTTCGTTTAATTAAAATGTAGGAAAAATCTGTCAACCTAAGTAGCTTTCGGTAAATATTGTGTTTTTGTATTAGAGAGATGGAAACAGGAAGTAAAGAAGGCCGCGAAAGCATTGGGAAGATGTATTTAAAGAAAGATGTGGACCTGGCTGGAGGGGACAAGCTAGAGAAAAATGAAGAAAACTGTGGGAGGCCTACGCCACAGAGGCGACTTCCATAAATGAACGTAAAGAGTGTAACGTATGAATGTTATTAAATTAAATTAGTGTAATGAAAAGAAAGTACTAAATTGAGGAAATTAAATGAATGTAATGAAACGAATGTAATAATATGAATGAATGTTATGGAATAAATGTTAATAATGTAACGTTGATAATGTAATGTTAATAATGTAATGTTGATAAAGTAATGTTAAAAATGTACTGTTAATATGATTTGTTACAATTACGATTAATCAAATTTATATGTTCTATGTATTTATGGTAGAATTGAAGGCTTTTTTTATTTATTTGTTTTATTTAAGTAGAGAGTAACAAACATCCATCCATCTATCGTCACAAACTTTCGCATTTATAATAGTAGTAAGATTACCATGTGAATAAACTGGACTAGTATTCAACCTCTAAGGCTGACTGTTCATCGGACCAGCATGGCTTTGTGTACAAACGCTAGAGCCAACTAGAAAAGGGTAGATTATTGAACACGGCCCAGCAAACACTACTGCCATTCTGTTTGCATCCCTATAGTGTTGGCAAAAGATTGCCGTTTTAGTAATCTTTTTTCCAACGCTATATGTAGTACTTTTAAAATCTTGAACCTTTTTTTTGTGTAAAGGAAGTTTGTATACACGCCATGTTAATAATAGTTTTGATTAGTAGATCAAATAAAATAATCTTTTTTACACATTATGTCATTATTTGAAAACGTATCAAATTGTATTATTTGCAGAATTGTTATATGAAATGTCCATCCTCATTGGTACATGACTTCTATTAACCAATAACATTTTATATTACAAGAAAGTAGTCAGGTCTTGTTGAAGTTACTGATTCCAACATCGCTTCGAGTCGACTGGTTATCGAAACTCATTGCACTAATGACTTTAGAGAAACTGATAAAGAATAAATAATATTTTCACTTTTCATGCTCTAAAAGTACGCCAATATAGCCCTACGAAGCGTGTAAAAAGTAATTAGTTTTTTTAATTTCCTTACAAACTCAAACAGCCAGTAAATATACTACTATTATCTGTGGAGTGTGGACCATCTTCATTGCGAAAATGTTGAGAGTTTTAGTTCCATGGTTTTTGTTCAAAGGTGGCGTGCCGCGTGCGTCATGCGTTTCAAAATTATTAATCTGTGACTGGTTTAGAAGAAAAAACTGACCGCGAAAATTTCAGAATTTGTGTAGAGTGTAAATTTGTTCGGTTTTAAATAAATTTATTAAGAATGTCCAGTGACAGTGAAGAGTTAGACGTCGAGCAAAGAGCAAAAGACATAATAGATAATCTTTTGCCCCCAAAATCGCGGAGAATTTACCTAAAAACTTACGTAAGTTCTATGGACTGGAGGAATAATACATGTTTTTGTACTAAATTGACTATTTTTCTCGTACTCAAAGTGAAAAGTACAGTTTGCACCTCGAGACTAAACGCCAACGTAATATACCCTCGGTTTCATTGACGCCCTCGCACGTTCGGGAGTCAAACCACCTCTGGTGTATTATGGCTTCGTTTAGTCCCTCGATATAAAATCTATACATATAATAAAATCGTTGAGACCAAAAAATCTGTACATTGAAGATTAAAAAAAAAAAACCAGCCAGGGTGACTTAAAATAAGTAACTGAAGATATTAAAACCATTTTAAAAATTTTTGTTTGTTTGTTTGTTTGACCGCGCATCACGTAAAAACTACTGAACCGATATTGTTGAAATGTTCAAAAATCTATTTAAATACATTCAGAATAACATATAGGCTATAGAAATTTTGGATTTTTTTGGAAAAAGGGGGTGAAATGGGGGGGTAAAGTGTGTATGAAAAAAAATTTTAGATTGTTCTAGAATCATGAAACTTAGAATAAATACTTATTAATAAAAATAAAGAAATACCTGTTTCAGCATTTGTTTTAAATCTCATCCAGAGACGCAAAAAAGAGGGTTTTGTGTTTAAAATTAATAAACTTCAAACACCTATACAATCAAATCCAATGAAGTGTAACCTTTTAAAGTTGCTACATATACTTCGTATCTAATACAGGTAAATATAATTTCTCAATTTTCTTGAAATTTGATTTTTGACGTTTATACGCACAAAATAGCGGTACTCAAGAAAATCAGCTTTCTTCGGTATAAGTAGTTGGTACGAAATGTTTGTGCGCGCATCACGTCAAAATTACTGCATAGGCTTCTTTAATATTTAGACTACATATTATCACGCTACTTCCTTAAGGGGGTAGGCAATTTTGCATTATTTCCGTATACTTCAATTGTTTGACGTTTCAGTCATGACGTAAGTACATGAGAACGGCTATTTGTGGCTTATGTCAATGAAGTATTGTAAATAGCCTCCGCTACCGCTCTGTAAAAAGCCCGTCTCACGGGCAGAACTCTAACCATACAAAAACAAATACAGAATAACAACCAACGGCCCCTCTCTGTCTTCCAACCCGGCTGGTCACCGTGGAAGAGTATGACCACGACCCTCCAAAAAATACCGCAAAAACAATGAACAAAAATAATAAATTAAAAATTGGAACATATAACGTCAGATCACTCTCGAGCACTGAAAAATACTTTGAATTAATGCACGCTATACGGAACATAGACATAGACATACTTGGTCTAGCGGAAATAAGAAGAATGGGATGCAAAATAGAAGAATATAGCGACCACATACTCTGCTATGTAGGTGAAACACCCGGTCTGTATGGGGTGGGATTTCTCATCAAGAAGGAGTATAAGAAAAATATTATAAATTTCTGCGGACTATCAGAAAGAGTTGCGTTACTTCAGCTAGCATTCGGTGATACTGACCTGTCAATTATTCAAGTGTACGCACTGACGAACGACTCAGATGAAGAAAACATAGAAAAATTCTATCAAACGCTACAAAAAGCTCACAGTCTATCGGAAAACTACAAAAACGTCATGGTAATAGGAGACGTTAATGCCAAAATAGGACAACCAAAAAACAACGAAAACTTCATCATGGGAAAATACGGATACGGGAAACGAAATATAAGAGGAGAAAAGCTGGTACAACACGCCCTTGAATATAAACTTTCCGTCATGAATACCTACTTTAAAAAGAAGAGTAATCGAAGATGGACCTGGATATCCCCAGATGATAAAACAAAAAACGAAGTCGACTTTATTATGTGTAATTATCCCAAAAATATAACAAACATAGAGGTTTTAAACAACATAGAGTTCCCGTCAGATCATCGAATGGTAAGAGCAACAACAATCATAAAAAACGCCAGAAAGAGCAGGAAAAACTTCCAAAACTCTGCGAAATCGCTGAAAACGGACAAAGAAATAAAAACATACCTTTCTAACTTACAAACCAGTAATAAGCACGTAACCTACTTTGATGAATATAACATACAAGAAACCTATAACAAACTTGAAGGCTACATAAAAAATAGCTTAAAACTGGAGACCACGGACAAGAGGAAAGATCATAACTGCTATTTCTTCAACGAAACTACCAAACTCTTGATCCAAAGACGCACAAAACTTATAAAAACCAAGAACAAATCACAAGACATGAAGAAAGAGTTATCATTCCTATTCAAACAAACTAGCAAGACAATAAGAAATGATTATAAGCTGCACAGGCAAAACATACTAGAAACTAGTTTAACGCACTATAGAAGCGCCAAAAGAGCTTACAAACAACTAATCACTCATACTGAATGGATCAAGGGCTTAAAAGTTGGGCAAAATGAAACAAAGTCAAGGAAAGATATAATATCCTGCGCTACGGAATTCTATAAGGATCTATATGCTAATAAGCTACACGGCGCTACACTGGTCATAGAAACAAACAACTCAGAGACACACTAACGAAACAACTATTATAAAAGAAACAGACGTCCTGGAAAATATCAAAAAGTTGAAGCGAGAGAAGAGCTCTGGGCCCGATGGTATAAAGAACGAGGCATTAATAGTAGGAGTAAAACTACTGACCGGGCCTTTAACACGCATATTTAATATTGTTCTAAGTACAGGAATAATACCAGAGCAATGGCAAAAATCAGACATAATACTGCTATATAAAAAGGGAGATCCACTCGACATCGCTAACTACCGCCCGATAAGCCTGCTCTCAAGTGTGTACAAGATATTCACTTCAATTATACACAACAAAATCAGCCCACAAATAGACAGTATGCAACCAGTGGAACAAGCAGGCTTTCGCTCCAGTTTTTCGACTATGGACCACATTCATACGATAGAACAAGTAATAGAAAAATATACAGAGTATAACAAAAACCTGTATATAGGTTTTCATCACTACACAAAAGCTTTTGATAGTCTCCATCATAACTCCATTTGGCAAGCTTTATACAACTGTAATATAGATCCAATTATCACAAGAACCCTTAAGAACATATATCAGAATAGTGCGAGCAGAGTCAAACTAGAATCTCGAGGTGATGAGATCAGAATAGCCCGAGGCGTCAGGCAGGGAGACCCGATATCCCCAAAACTTTTCATAGCGGTCCTACAGTGCATATTCACCAAACTGAACTGGGCCTCTGAAGGCGTCCCAATTAACAACACACGACTCACCCATCTAAGATTTGCTGACGATATCGCAGTCTTCGCCGAAACCCATAAGAAGCTAGAAAACATGATATCCCAACTAAATGAAGAAAGCAAACGCGTGGGCTTACATATGAATCTAAGCAAAACAAAAATAATGTCCAACAATATAAAAGAAAAAATCATGTTAGACGATGTTGAACTAGAGTATGTTGAGAAGTACATATACTTAGGAAAGCAAGTATCATTTTGTAAAACAAATAATGAAGACGAGGTCAACAGAAGAATCACATGCAGTTGGAACAAATACTGGGCGCACAAGGAAATACTTAAAGGTACCTACGACCTACATATGAAAAAAACTGTAATGGACACTTGCATTCTGCCTTGCCTGACCTATGGCTCCCAAACTTGGACCTTTACAAACAAGATCATTAACAAAATAAATACTTGACAGCGAGCAATGGAAAGAAGTATATTAAACCTAAGGAAAATCCACAAAATAAGAAGTCACGAAATAAGAAAAAAGACAAAACTCACAGATGCGCTACATCAAGCACTAAAACTAAAATGGAACTGGGCCGGCCATGTAGCAAGATACACCGACCAGAGGTGGACTCTCAAGTGTACCACATGGACCGGTCCACAAGGAAAGAGAAAAGTGGGCAGACCACAAAAACGATGGGTGGATGACATAATATCGGTAGCGGGGAAAAACTGGACCAGAACTGCGCAGGACAGGGAGAAATGGAAGAAATTGGAGGAGGCCTATACCCTATCAAGGGATTCCTGAAACAATATATATATAAAAAAAAAAAAAAAAAATATAGGTATAAGTTGTATAACTAACATTACTGTCTTACTAACATTCGAGTAAGTATTGTGTAAAGGTTTTTAGGAAATAAAAAGGCTTTATTATTATTATATTACCGCTCTGTAAACTACGGGGTTGCAGGTTCAAACCCTCTAACATTATTTTTATTTTTGTGATTTGTTTAATTTTTTTTTGATGCTGTGAGATTTCCTATATTTCATTTTGTATTTAAATTTTGTGCATTTATATTTTTCTTATTTTTTTTCGTGAAATATTTTTCCAAAAAGTAATAGAGTACCTAGTACTTATGGAAGAAGAATACAATCATGCTACCACCAAATAAATTGGGATAAGGGTAGGAGTATGATGATGAAGATGATTTCTCCAAAAAGTAGTATAGCGAACATCAGAAGCCTGATAAATCCACGTGTTCCTGCCGTGCAAGAACTGTGCTATGCTATTCGCAATAATCAATAATCCATACGCAGTTTACATAGATTATATTTACAGCTAAATTGTTATTGGCCTCATATCGTATTTTCGGGCGAGAGGAGACGCCCGGGTTCTTCCATTGTGAGGATCGACCGGAGGACACGGTGGAGCACACTGTGGAGGTGTGCCCCACTTGGGCGGAGCACCGCCGTGTCCTCGAAGCGGCGATCGGCGGCGGCGACCTCTTTCTCCCGGCCCTGGTTCAATACATGGTCCGGAGCGAGAAGGAATGGGACGCCGTCACCTCCTTCTGCGAAGCAGTCATGTTAGCGAAGGAGGTGGCGGAACGTGAGAAGGACAGATCCTTACGTCCCGGCCACCGCGGGAGACGCCCCGGGCGTCGGGAGCCACGTGGTGGCCCCCGGCCACCGTAGGCGCGGGCCTGTGGACGGGGAGCTATGGGCTAGCTCGCCGTCCGTCCGTCTCATGACGTGTGACGTGTCGACGGCGCCTTCGTGTTCTATGCGCGCCTCAAAGAGAGTCAGCAAAAAAGAAGGGGTCCGCAAGGGCCGATGCCTGCCGGGGCTGCGGGACTATTCGAAAGAGATACCGTGGCCCCGGAACACAAAGGGCGATGAAGGAACATGGATGGGTTTTAGTCAGTAAAAGTCTGACACTCCTCCTGCTCCGAGAGGAGTCATTTGATGATTTCCCATCCGAAAAAAAAATAAGCTATTTGTATCGTGTTTGGGCTCAATTCATGCACCTTGATGAGAACTTTCGACCTAGCTGGAGTATGACTGTCATCGAGTGTCCAAGGATGAAAACCTAAGGCTGTCGAGGGAAGCCCCAAATTGGAAAAACATAGTACAATATTTTAACGATGATTGCATATATTTCCGAGAAATTAAATTGTTACCTACTTGAATCTATACTTATTATAAAGGAGAAAAGTTTGTTTGTTTGTTTGGTTGGTTGAACGCGCTAATTTTAGGAACTACTGATTCCAGTGAAAAACATATTTTAGTGTTGGATAGCCCATTTATCGAGGAAGGCTATACGTTATATAACATCACGATACATTCAATAGGAGCGGAGCATCAATGAAAATTGTTGCAAATACAGCGAAAAACTATTGCTTTTGAGAGCTTCCGTTCCGTGCGCTGCGTAAACGGTTAAGTTACTCAACAATCATACATGTATGACGGGATTGTTCCTCTTAAAAAGTCCGCTAAAGCATATTACCTGCAATTTTTTTTAGGTTGACTCACACTCTCTCTAAGCCTCTCTCTTACGTAACGCAGACGAAGTTGCGCGGGTCAGCTAGTATACTATATTAACATTGACGAAGCATAAGGACAAACTAAAAAGAATCATTCGTTGTTTTATACGAAACACGTCATCAAATAACATTATTGTTTTCGTCGAAAACAGTTTCGTACTGCACTTAATGTTAAATGTTACTTACATAATTATAACGTGGGAAAAATTAGTGAAGCCTCAACCGTGCCGCGCTCCAGTTTCAAGAAAAGCTATCTTAGCAAGAAACTCTTCAAGATACCTAACGAATTCGATGATATGCAAGCTAAGATTTTATCTTTTCAACTATGTTATGTACCTAGGAGTCCCCCGACGCAAAGACGCTTGGATTAAAATTTTCTACTTACTTTAAATGACAATATTACGTTTTTTTTCCCTTTTGAGATGCGTTTTGTGTCGGGGGTTTCTTTAATTTTTGTTTCATGCTTTTTAAACTTATATTATTGGTAGATACTATGTCATCGACTCTATCAAAGAAACATGTTTAATAATGCTCTTGAAAACACGCGCAAAGACTGACAAGCAGTACTTCAATACTTTAATTTTGTACTAAGTGTTGATCTTCAATATTTAAAAACGTTTATGCGTTTAGCGTTTTGTATGAGCCCAAACACCAGGTAGATGCCGTACACCGTTGAAGAGTTCTTCTGGCGGGTTGGGTATCCTGCATGATACTGGTGATGCCTGCGCATCAGGTCAAGATAATCTTACTTTAGTAATATCACTGACCAGTCGCAGAATTTCGATCAGACCTGTGGACGTTGTTTACATCCCTTCATCAACTAGGAAACGGATTTTCTTGAAACATAGCTAAGAACACTCTTGATTGACACTTTTCAAATGAAAAAAACTTAATCAAAATCGGTTCATCTGTTCAGGAGCTATGATGCCACAGACAGACACACAAAAACACCGATTCACAAATACACACTTCAAACTTATAACAACCCTTTTTTTTGGTCGTGGGTTAAGAAAAATAACGTTTTAAATGATTTTCCACGGAACAGCGGTCATGAATCGACCATGTTCAACCATGGTTGCAAAGTATTTGCAACGATGGCTACATGATAAAAATATATACAACGTGATCTATCTTTGTAACCAAATAAATACTACCATCACAGAAAACAGTGTCGTGTCTATCTCACAAATGTATCCACATTTTTGTAGTGCCTTTTATGCAATGCTTTGCATAACCGTAATGCAATTCAAATGCAGCACTATGTTTAGATTTATGGTGCCCTAGTAGCACGCGAACGAAATATTTTGAGTGTACTTTTTTTATCGATGATAGCTATGACAAGAACATTAAATATTTAAGACAAAATTCCATTTTCACCTCAGCACCTCAAACAAGCAGGTTTTGCTGTTTACAGACAGTGAGCAAAATTCGATTTTGCTGCGAGCGTGAGACAAAGTAACTTTTTAATTATTTTTTTTAAATACCGAGAACTGTGCAGGTCTAGTCACAAAATTCGAAAGATTTCTACTTCACTTTGTTCTGTCACTTTCACTTCGATACGAAAAAAGCGAGAGATAAAAACAAGTCGATTCGAAATTCGATTTTCAAATTCCATATCTAGTAGGCCCAAAAAAGAAACAAATAATAAAACGTTCGGATACCGATATTGTAAATCGAAAACCGTAATATTGTAAATCACGTGTTTAGGTTTTAAACGAAAAATTGTTATATTTCGAATAATCGAATTATATTTTTTATATCAAGATGAAGAATGTTGAAGAAAAAAATACGAAGTTTATCATGTATCTACTTATTTATTTATAGTTACTTATAACAAACTTTATTAAGTATTGAGACAGAATACCGCGAGTGTAGTTTCACAACGCATTTTTTTTAAAAATTGCGGGATTTAAATTTTAATTGTTTTATTTTCTGTGTGTTCTAGCAATAGTTTGGTCAGTGTACACTAGCTACAAAGTACAATAACACGAGGGAATGGGCTATAATCCACCACGCGGGCCCAGTGCCGATTGGTAGATGTCACATGTCTTCGAATTTCTGGTTCTAGGACATGCCGGTTTCCTCATGATGTTTTCCTTCACCGTTTTGAGAGCAGTGGTGATGAAATAAATTACACAAAGTAATGCGCCTGCCTAGGTTCGAACTCGCGACTTACTATTCGTAAGTCGGGGCCGCCATCACTGGGCCACCGCCGCTCTCATGTGTCTAGTCTCTTAATGTGGCGTGGTGGTTTAATTTTTACCATGTTGTTTTTTTACCTTTAGGTATATGTTCTCGCTGCTGAGGTGAAAAGTTGTATGTGTTACTCGAGACCAAAGTTATTTGCATCTCGTGTCTTTGAATCCCTCGCTACGCTCAGGATTCTAACCTAGAATCACTCGCTACGCTCGTGATTCAACTATAGAATCCTTCGCTAACTCGGGATTCAAAATCAACACTCGCATCAAAAACCCACTTTGCTCTCTTGTTGCACAAATAACTATTTATTGGCTCAAAATTGTCTTGGCATACTAAGATTATAATACGCATGTCAGGCGGAGAAATAAGAAAAACGTCGCCGTGAGGAAAGTTCTGATAAGAGGTGTCTGAGGAGATAACGAGTAATACAGAAGTATGAAATAAGAAGACATGCTGCGCGCCGACCCCAAATAAATTGGGATGAAGGCAAGATTTTTGGCTACAAAAACTGTATTTTTTAATATAGTTGATGAAGATTTATAGAGTAGCATATGAATTCCTTTAATCTTAAAAAAAAAATAGAATAGTTTGAAAGAAGTTTCAAAGGACTAACGGCGATTGCAACTTCACATATGTGAGATGAGTACTTCACGTTATTACAAAAGTTTAAGACTACACTAACAGTGTCCGCGCATGCACTATGTCCTTAAATAAACAGCTTTAATATCAAGTTGAAATAACTTCGTCTACATGGGCTTATATATTATTTAAAGGAGCAATAAGAGTGCAATTATTTGAGATTTATGTTGAGTCGGCTTATTGATTGGCAATTTATAAGACATCTATCTTCTTTAAGACTAGCAGTTTTAGCCATATTATCGTTTTCTCATACGAAAAAAACGAATATTTTCATTATTCTTACGGCAGTTTTGTGCAAAAGAATAAGCCAATTTTATTTAATTGGCCCTTTCTTTTAAATTTGACAATTCACAGGGCTGCAATACAACAATCAATGCAAACATGGTAAAACCACGTGGGTTGTAATGTGTGCGTTGCACATTTTTTTTTGTTTTTATTGTTTAAAAACCAACTTGAATTTCTAGTTATAAATTAGTTGTTTGGTTGTATAGACAATCAAACAAGTGATAGGTCAGTAAAAATATTCTGATTTAAAAGAGTGTCCATGGAGTTTCTTGCCCGTTCTTCTTCATAGAGATCTACGCTAGGGAATGGGCAACTACAGTACTTTCACAGTTTTTATGTCTTGTGACTGGGACTGTAGCTAAATTTAATTTTCTTCTTTGTTTCGAAAATTCAAAAGTGCCTGTAACTGGCCTATTTGAAATAAATGCTTTGATTTTGAAACACAAAAAAGGTTAAATTATATAAAACTATGTAGATAAAATTATCTAGTACAAAATTAAATAAGAAACGTTAATAGTTATTTGTTATACAAGAGTGCAAAGTTGCTTTTTAACCGCGTGCTCAATTTTGATAACCGAGCAAGCGAAGGATTCTAAAATTGAGTCACGAGCGCAGCGAGTGATTCAAAAATTAGAATCCTGAGCGTTAGCGAGGGAATCAAAAGAGCACGAGGTGAAAAATCTTTGCACTCGAGTGCAACACGTAACTTTTCATCCCACCTCAGCGAGGAAATGACTAAATGCAAAAAAAAAAAACATTTACAATCACAAGATACTTTTACTTTTATTTCAGTTTAGGTGTTAACTACTACATTATGGTAGGTAAGTATTACAGAATAATCTTTAAATTATAACAAATAATACTTAGGTACAATTAAGAAAAATTTAAAGTAACGTTGCTACAGTTAGTTAAGTTGAGTGTAATATTTATTTATTTATTTATTAAAACTTTATGCACAAGTAAAAACTGTACAAAGGCGGACTTAATGCCTTGGGCATTTTCTACCTATTTTTTTTCAATTTTTTAAATATCGTACTGTTTCAAATCCTTCTCGCGTGATTGTTGAGGGAGAAAGCTCATTTGCGCATTATTAACAGTTTCAGTCAATTCTGTTGGCGTCAAATAAACTTCTTGGTCGCCAAAACCACTTATTTTACGTTTTTCACTTGTTTTTAACCTAAGGTTTTAACAATTGACCTGACAAGAAAATGGCGCGCGCAAAGCAAATTATAAAAGTACACCAAGAAGGTTCCGAGTCTGAGTTTTTAACAAATTAAAAAAGGTTGTACTTACCTATGATAAATTCGGCACCACGGAGGTAGAAGTAAATAGATTTAATGATGTTTTGAATTCAGAAACTTAGTGCACACGATGTTCTAAATTCAATTTACTTTATCCTCTAGAGAATAAAAACGACTTTTGCACTCAGATATCGAAGAGCAAAAATACTCTTTCCGAGATGGGGGGATGAAAAATTATATGCTTGTTTTGTAATTTAGTATGAAACATCTAATAAATACCTAAAAGATAATCTCACAAGAACGGGAACCATTTTAGCTTATACCATTATACGAGTACAGGAAGTTTATGCATGACTTAACTAGAACAGAGGAATCTAAAAGGAGAACGGCAATATGTAATGTATGTAGGATCATTATTTTCGTATTTCCTGCAACAATACTGTATCTGTAGCGGATGCCAAAAGACTTGTTTTACACATGTTTGTAAATACAACCACAATCAGGAGTAATTCTTAGAACGGGGAATCGTGTACAAAAAAAAACTTCCTTAAACTAGAGTAAAAAACGCTGAAACGCTGGCGGGACAATTTGGACTCATTCCTGACTGATGGGCCAGAGAAGGCAAAACACCGCTAGAGTTGGAAAGGAATGGGGAACCCTTAGCCTCTGTTTTGAGTTCACAGAATAGGCTAATAATATAAAAAACTAGAGAGATCTATTAAACTTAAACAACATTAACACTAAAACTTAACGTAGGTACTTACGGGATGATATCCGTGATTTTCTTTTGTTACTATGAGCTCCCGATATTTTGACGCTGTTGCAAGCATCATGATCGCGGGAATACATAAATCACGGATATCATCCCTTAAGTACTTTAAGTGTAGTGAAAAACCGTGAAAGTCTAAAACAGTGCATTAACACTAAAAAATTATAACCCGAAATAGGCACGAAATAATAGTCGAAGCATAAAAGAATCCAATTTTGATTAGTCCACTCGAAATCGCGGCACAACTTTAAGGTGCCTACTTCTAATCCGAAAGATAGCGGCTTTAGAAGGGTGCTAAGTACGACTTTCAACGTGAAAGAAGGGTAGAAGTTATTCGATTTACCCCCTTTCTTTTGATATAGGAAGTTTATTAACAGATTGTCTCGGGAAAATGGATCTAGATTTCGGATGCTTTTGTCTGACTTGGGAAATATGACTTGAGTTGTTGGCAAAATGTTAATTTTGTGATTCGGAAATGCTCACAGTTTTGTCCTAAAAATATAATATTTAAAAATCTGTTCCGTGTATACAGGACTTACAAATCAGAAATAGTGTGGAATTTTTACTAACATACTTGGGAAATTGCCCGTTTTCGTGTTACAATGTTACAATGTTCTTCAATATCTATGTTGTGCCATTATAGAATCAAGACTCAATCAGTCCTAAGAACTCTTCTTGTACGGGTTATAAAGTGTAGTTGAGGCATGAGCATTTCAAAATGGCAAAAAACCGAACCCTTATACATTTGACCTGTCCGTTCGTATGCGACAGCCATTTTATTCTGAGACTGTTGGCATCAAATCACATCACCAACAAAAATGTTAACTTGCCCATCTAATGTTTAAATTAAGAAAGGTGGAAATTGAGGTTTGTAGAATGTAAAAAAGAACTTTCAACGAAAATTTGTTGGAATAAGATTTAATATTTAGCTTTTGAGTTGTGGGACTTTGTTTTTCATTAACACACTATGGAAAAAAAAAAATTGTTAATACGAGTAAACCGTTCACTCAAGAGAAGATTTCTGATGAGTTACTGCACCATATATTTAAAAACCTCGGAATTGTGTATGCCCGCAGTGTCTCAGTATCTTGCCAGACATCTAAAATGTGGGCCAAGTGAAATTAAACCTCATGGGGGCGAGAATATCTCGTGGAAATAGAAAAAATCAAACAACGGGCCTTTTTCGTGCAATTATTTTCTGAGAATTGTCCGTTGTGGTTGGTTTAGGGATATATTCAATAGATTCAATAGATGGCCTCTGACATGTGTCAATTCCAAATTAAATTAGTTTTAAATGATTTTAATTGTTTTCAAATAAGTGTCGAAATGGAGAATAATTACAAAACTTACTAACTTTATCTTTAAACGCCTGTGTTTTATTACAATAAACCAGCATCTTTATAGAAAAAAAGTTATTACAAGTACAATTTAACTGACTTAACTTGCAGTAGATATAAACCATCATCCTGCAACCATGGTAACAAATACGAGACAAATAAGTAAACAGTGTACGTATAATTATGATGTTCATGGTATTAGATTTAATAGAAATTGCCACCCGCCATAATACGCCATTTATGTATGTAAAAGTAATATTGGTATTTGCGCCACGGATCAAAATGTTTACTGGAAGTCTCTGATTTTCTATAATACTAATAATGTAATGTTTTTGACTGCCCCTTTGGTTTCGTAGTCGCACTGCTGAGCTTGGGGTCTTGAACTCGATTCCCGGGTCCTTTAAAAAGTGCTATTGGGTTTATCCCACTACAAATTTAGAAATTTCTCAGTAGTAGCCCGGAGTTGGTGGTATGATACCCCCGTGACTCGGAAAGCACGTTAAACCCATGTCGAGCTGTCCCTACGGTCTATGAGAGTAAAGGAACAGAGCGTGCACCTGTGTCTGCGCACGCACTTGCTAGGTATCCTGCCCAACTCCATTTGAGTTCTGTAACACAACTTCCAAGATCGAAAACCTTTTTACGTTTTCGGATTTCGACGTTAGGAACTCGATCTCCGCCGCGGGAGACGCCCCGGGCGACGGGGGCCACCGTAGGTGCGGGCCTGTAGACGGAGAGCGGGAATGTTCGAAAGAGATACCGTGGCCCCGGAACACAAAGGGCGATGAAGGAACATGGATGGGTTTTGGTCAGTAAAAGTCTGCAACTCCCTCCTGCTCCGCCCAAAGCGGGAGGATTCATTTGATGATTTCCCATCCGAAAAAAAAAACTCGATCTACCAGCTTTATGTAGAGCCTGGAACGCTCCATGAGTCTAAGTGAAACATCTAGTAACTTTATATCCAAAATAAACACAAGCAAAAGTTGGTACCGAAGTAATCCGTATCATATTTAATGTAGTGTCATATCATATCCCACTATCGTACGTGCTCTGACTCCGATACTCGCTTGTCGGCCATTGAACGAACTCTCGGATTCTAATCCAACTTACTATCCCTTCGCCGATGAATGAACCGAGATTTTCTTGTGATGTTAGAAGTGTTATGTTATGAGATGGTTTGTAATGAAAGTTGCTGGTTTTTGGCTGATATTGATCCGTCTCACAGACCGTTGTAATAAAATTAATTATATAAAGTAGTATAGAATAGTTGACTGCGGTTGTCAACTCGAAATCAAACATATATATTTTATTCAGTAAAATATGCCTGGAGTATTATGCAGAAGAGGGCAGTACAGCAGCAGCACGATACTTTGTGTACTTAATTTATTTAATAACCACAGCACTTCAAACAGTGAATGAAAATATGGCGAGGAAAATGGCATGTCCCCGTTGGGCCACGGGCACACGTGGTTGATTATGGCCCACTCCCCTCATAGAGAGAAGGCCTGGTTCACATCCCAGCAGTGGGCGCGTTAAAGGGTGATTATGTGAAATGCAGCGGCGAAGGACTCCGAACTACCTATGATTTAATATTTATTATTTGTCTATATACTGATTGTTACGAGGAGAAATGACTTAATGATGAATGAACAACATGACATCAAGCACCGAAACACCACTGTGTGAGACGTGTGAGACCCACAATCAACATTAATCAGCAAGCATAAAAAATCGGTAACTTTTTCCATCATTTTATAAGTTGTAACAAATTAGTGCCGACAACAACGTAATATTAATGTCTGCTGTAATCAAACGCTCTACGTGTTGGTACACAAATAAATTATGTATGTGTACCTTATGTTATCGTGAAGTGAGTTAGAATACTGGTGTACTGTCCGAGTCTTTTACTTTTTGTCACTTTTCATTTACTATATAAATATGTTTAGTAAGCGATATTTAAGAAAAACGTTAAAATAAAATACCGCTACAACTAATGCACTATTCTGCCTTTGCGTGCTTCTTTTTTCTCAACCTGACAATCGAACCCAGAACCTCATGCTTAGCAGTAGCGCTACGTAGCACTAGACCAATGAGACAAGGTAACTAGACTGTAAACAACATCTAACTAAATGGTATAAAAATAATCCTGTAAACGTTCAGTTACCAGATAATGAAAAGAATAGAAAACTCATTAGAGTTTAAACTAATCATCATATTACTAATGATAGTGTTAGTCGGTGTACCAGGCTACCATAACACCACGCATACCATACAGTTAACAAGTTAAACAGCTGTTGTTCTGCTTACAAATTACAGTTGCGCAAATATTTCGACCAAACACTTAATTTAGTTAATGATCAGGACTTATCGCGTGTAATTACAATGTACAGGCAGATAATAAGTTCTGTAATGGAAGGTTTATTAAGGGTACGGTTTCATGCAGCATATGATAATATATATTGAACCTCACTCGCAGTCAATACGGTCCACAGCCTTTTTTTTTTTTTTTTTTGGATGGGAAATCATCAAATGACTTCTCCCGCTCTGGGCGGAGCAGGAGGTAGTGTCAGACTTTTACTGACTAAAACCCATCCATGTTCCTTCCTCGCCCTTTGTGTTCCGGGGCCACGGTATCTCTTTCGAATAGTCCCGCAGCCCCGGCAGGCTTCGGTCCTTGCGGACCCCTTCCCTATTGCTGACTCTCTTTGAGGCGCGCGTGGAACACGAACGCGCCGTCGACACGGCCTGTCGTCATGAGACGTACGGACGGCGAGCTAGCCCATAGCTCCCCGTCCACAGGCCCGCGCCTACGGTGGCCAGAAGCCACCACGTGGCCCCCGACGCCCGGGGCGTCTCCCGCGGCGGCCGGGACGTGAGGATCTCTCCCTGTCCTGTTCCGCCACCTCCTTCGCTAGCATGACTGCTTCGCAGAAGGAGGTGACGGCGTCCCATTCCGTCTCGCTCCGGACCATGGCACGAACCAGGGCCGGGAGCGAGAGGTCGCCGCCGCCGATCGCCACCTCGAGGACACGGCGGTGCTCCACCCAAGCGGGGCACACCTCCACAGTGTGCTCCACCGTGTCCTCCGGCCTATCCTCACAGTGATAGCACCCGGGCGTTTCCTCCCGCCCGATTCGGTGCAGGAACTTACCGAAACATCCGTGTCCGGTAAGAACCTGCGTCAGGCGGAAGGTGAGGACGCCGTGGCGTCTCTCCAGCCACTCCTCAAAGAGGGGACTTATCGCCACTATTGTGGCGTGCCCTGCACGGGGTTGCGATAGTCGCTCTCTCCATGTCGCCATGAGATCCCGCCGGAAGTCCGTCCGCTGAGCGACAATTTGCCGCGGCAGCGGAGTTTCCCCCCGGCGTAGCGCCTCCGCGCGCCACTCATGTAGGCGCGCGAGGACTATTGCCTCCAGATCCCATGGCGGCAATCCGGCAAGGAGGTTCGCCGCCTCGCGGGAGATCGTGCGGTAGCCCCGGACCAGCCTTACGGCTACCACCTTCTGGGGCACGTTCAAGTGGTGGGCGGCACGCCGCTTCAATGAACGTGCCCACACCGGGGCCCCGTAAAGGGCCATGGACCGCACGACTCCCGCGTAGAGCCTCCGGCAGGAGGCGTTCGGCCCCCCCAGGTTGGGCACCCTGAAGGCAGCCCCTGTCCGCTCCAGTTTGGGGGCCAAACGTCGGAAGTGCTCCACGAAGTTCCACCGGCTGTCGAGGACAAGTCCCAGGTACTTCAGCGTCGACTCGACGCCGATGGAAACCCCTCCTGCCATCACTGCGGATCCCGGAGGTGGCGCGTTCCGAGGCCCATGAAAGCACATGGCCTCGGACTTGTGCAATGCCACCTCGAGACCCAGTTGCCGGATCCTCTCAACGACTATCGCAACCCCGCGTGTCATTACTTCGGCCGCCGCCTCGTGCGACCCCCCCTGTGCGAGCACCAGCGTGTCGTCTGCATAGCAAACCACGCTGACGCCGCTAGGGAGGTCGGCGCGCAGCACCCAGTCGTACCCGATGTTCCACAAGGACGGCCCTAGAACCGATCCCTGCGGAACACCGCACGACATCTCTCGCCGGTTCCAGTCTCCGCTGCGACCGGGGTAGATGACATACCTGTCCGCCAGGTAGTCCCCGACCACACGACGGAGGTAGGTCGGCACCCGGTGATACCGGAGTGCCTCCCTTATGCAGCTCCAGGGCATGGAGTTGAAGGCATTGGCGATGTCGAGAGACACCGCCAAGACAACCCCACCCCGGGACACCGCATCCCCCGTCGTGAGGGCCCTCACGCGCATGATGGCGTCCACCGTAGAGCGCCCCTTGCGGAAACCAAATTGGTGTTCCGCAAGGTCCGGCCCCATCCCCGCAAGGTGCTCGGCGAGGCGGTTTGCAACTACTCTTTCAAAGAGCTTGCCCACCTCGTCGAGCAGCACCACGGGCCGGTAGGCGGACGGAGAGTCCGCCGGGCGCCCCGGCTTCCGGATGAGGACCAGCTTCCCCGTCTTCCAACGAAGCGGGAACTGGCCTCTCTCCAAACATGCGCTAAAGAGCCCTTCCAGTCGGGACGGTCCACAGCCTAAGGTATAATTCTTACTTAGAACTTCCTGTGAAAGTAAATCAGACTTCTAGACGGATATACGAGTAAGGTGGTAAGACGCATGAAGTCATTGCTTTTCGTCTTTATAAACTCAGCAGTAACTCAGAGTTGCGAGCCTTTTCTTTTTTTTTTTTTTTTTTCGGTTGGGAAATCATCAAATGGCTCCTCCTCTCCTCCTCTGGGCGAAGCAGGAAGGAGTGTCAGACTTTTACTGACTAAAACCCATCCATGTTCCTTCATCGCCCTTTGTGTTCCGGGGCCACGGTATCTCTTTCGAATAGTCCCGCAGCCCCGGCAGGCTTCGGCCCTTGCTATTGCTGACTCTCTTTGAGGCGCGCGTGGAACACGAACGCGCCGTCGACACGGCCTGTCGTCATGAGACGGACGGACGGCGAGCTAGCCCATAGCTCCCCGTCCACAGGCCTGCGCCTACGGTGGCCGGAAGCCACCACGTGGCCCCCGACGCCCGGGGCGTCTCCCGCGGTGGCCAGGACGTGAGGAACTTCCGTGTCCGGTAAGAACCTGCGGGGACTTATCGCCACTATTGTGGCGTGCCCTGCACGGGGTTGCGACAGTCGCTCTCTCCATGTCGCCATGAGATCCCGAGAGAGTTGCGAGCCTTGGGTTCGAACTCGTGACTTGGCAGTACGATGGTCACACCACTAGGCTATCACTGTATAATAATAAAAGTATTTTACGGATCAAAATGGTCCTCATGAAAATAATTTATTTTACACTTTTGCACCGTAACTGCTGGTTTAAGGCCTGTCTGACAACAGAAACGTCTGTATTTTAACAGGTCCTTATTTTTATTTAACTTCATACCAACTTATTTGACATAGCAATACAAATTTTAAACCGAATGTCCCAAAACTCATCATGGGCTTCCCAAATCACATGAAACTCAAAACTTTACACAAAAATAATATATTCCTTTTCAACAAAAACATTAACTTTAAACACGAAGTACGAACACGTACAAAGAGTTATAATAACGAGTTTCTCTCAACATAAAGTGACGTACTAGGACATCATGACAGTGATTACTATGTATGTGAAAGAATATTGCATTTTGTCTCTGAATAGTCTATGGTTTTGAAAGAATATTTTCTTTTTGCTTTTCTTTGTCAAAATCATGGGTTTTGACGTGTGGACGTGATACTTTGTGAACTGATTTAGATTCGAAATGCATTGGCCGGAACGCAGTCGTTGCGGGTAAAAAATATACAAATAGTCATAATTGCGAAAATTTGGTCTGTAGACATGGAGTTAGTTAAAACATTAAGGAGCAATGATGAACTGTGTTTTTGTTTTAATAATAATGTAGGCTTTTCACATTAACTTATCATTACTGACGCTTAAAACATTTAAAAGCTTGGACAAACTTATATTTAGCAAAATACTACGCACAGCCTATGCTACGCCGTAGCACAGCGCGTAGCACCGCCGTAGCTTGGTGCGTAGCAAAAGGTGCGCATACGCAGACCGAATTATTGTTTGTTGGCATAGATGGCATAGATATTTTAATTTTGGCAAAACATACATAAGCTTATTTTACTAGCCTTCTAAGGAGGTTGCTTGTCCGAAATAAACGTCATTTTATTTATTAATAAATACAAGATGTGTTTTTACTTTTTACTACACACTGGACTGAAAACTAAAAAGTAACATTATCACTCTCAGAACGTTCACTGCCGCAGCTTCGTTTCGTCTGCCATGTTTAGCGCTGGACCTTTACAAACTGTTGACAGTATTCCCTTGAGAAAGCTATCCACAATGATCTGGACATTCAACAAATCTACTGTTGAAACTGAAAGCAATGTTGGACCTTGTTGGAAAGGTAACAAATTGCAATTAGGCCTTAGCCTAACTTGTATAAATCTAATATTAGAGTATCTTAACCAGATTTAAGATACTTTCGTAAAGTTATCAGGAGAAATTTTTGTTTATAACAAATTACCTGATGGCTCGAAAACCCTCGGCCTTCTATTAAGAAAATATTATTACTCGACTGAAGATTTTATGACTGAAAAAGTTACCAAAATATTTGACATTACTGCATAATCATATTTCCTCGATTTTTTTGACTTATGTGATTTATCTCTTTTATTTTCCAACTTATTTAAATTATTTGTAATGCCAATTCTAATGAATAACAATTTAATTTTAATGTAATGATGACCCATAATTTTACAAACCATATTTGTACACCGGAAATGGCAGAATATTATGATCCTAATACATGAACAAAACAGCTTTGTACAATATTCTGCCAAATAAATGCATTCTGATTCTGTCATTGCCTCGTTGGTCTAGTAGTCGCATGCTCGATACTGGGCAAGAGGTCCTGGGTTCGATTCCCGGGTCGGGCAGAGTCTGGATCTGTGCCCGGTTGATGGCGATAGGCTCACCCCCTATTACATATTACTGATACCGATACTGTTAGTCTGCGTAATCCCACTGCTGGGCAAAGGCCTCTCACCATGACATTCAGTTGTTTCGATAACATTATATTATGGGGCTTTAACATAACTGGCGAAATGTTGGTGCAGCATTTTTTTAACTGTACTTTAATTTTTTTTTCTTGTCGTCCCAAAATACCACTCAAAAATTTTTAGGGGGAATCTGGGACCGCGGTCCCGGTCCCAAAAGCCCCACGACCCGTGTAATAAGGGACACCTCTGCCTAACCCTTCAAGGATTACAGGCGTGATGTTATGTTACATAAGACAGTACCCCAAAATGCTCACCCTTTACTACTTCTTGTCTTATGTCTTAGTTGAAGTGGCCCAATAAACTGCCCATCCGTCTGTAACGTAAGCAGGACCTAGCCTAGCACGTGACAGTGAAATGAATAAAGTATTAACTTGCTTCTATTTTCTGTGTGATATCGATCTTTTGATAGTCTGTTATTACTTATCCAGGTCAATTACGACCGTTTGTAAGTATCAGGTAATAGTTAGTTTGTTTTCAAGTGTTACAGATTATTTGTTTAAGTTTTTAAGTAATTTTTAGGGAAGGAGGCATGTCCTAGCACCAAATTGGAAAATATGTGAGTACAATACATTTGTTTCAGAGAAGATGCCCGTTTTCCAGCAGTGGGGACTTCATAACCTAATTGTATATAGGTGTTAAATTTACCATGGAAAATTTTCGGTAAGTGTTCTTTGACTTAGTTGCTCACTTCTACAGCTTGAGATTACAGTTTAACTAGCTTATGACGGCGGTTTTGCCCGCGTGTAGTTCGGTAATGTCGCACGGGATCGTACTACCGGAATAAAAATTATCCCATATGTTAATCCAGGTTATAAACTATCTGTGTGCCAAATTTCACCCAAATCCGGTCAGAAGTTTTTGCGTGAAAGAGTACCTTGCAAATTTTCGCATTATAAGATTAAGATTAGTAGGCTAGAATAAATCTACTGAATACTTGTAACAGTAAACAATTCTCATTACAGAGCTACAAGGGGTATTTATATTTAAGACTTTTTATGCCGCCCGTGGGCCTCTGACTGGGCTTTACATGCCGCTGATCCATCAAATCTCTCAGGCATGCTGGTTTCCTCACGATGTTTTCCTTCACCGAAGCAAGTGATAATTATACAATACGCACATGAATCCAAAAAATCACAGGTACCTATGACTTGGCAGGCCGACGGTCACACCACTAGACTATCACTGCTTATTTCTATTTGTTATACACTAAACACACGTAAAACATGACGGGTAACTGACAAAGGAGACTGAAGTTCATTTCCAACTTACTTATTAGTTTCTGGTGGCAACTCCTTGGAGAGCCGACTTCCAAGTAAACGGCTGGTCTAGGGAGTAAGGCTCACTACTCACTAATGTAGTAAGTGACATAATATTATAGGTATTCGAAGACGTTTACTGCTGACTATGGACATATTATGGTGCGGAGGAATGACGAGCATGTCGTGCATTTTTGAGTACAAGTAATACGGCTTTATGAGCAGGGAAAGTTATGACATCAGGCGTTAATTTACGCAACTCCTTTAACACTAAAATGTTGTGCAGTAACGACTATTGAAAGTCTAAAAAAAACGAAGGATGGGTTTAGTGAATGATGATTTTGCTGACCAGGGTGTTTTGACTGAGAAGATGGTTAATGTGGAGAAGACTATATGCTTCGCCAAAACTCAACTACCCGTACTGCGATTTCCGTATACTGCACAGCTAACACTCAGTAACGCAGAGAATAGCTGTCTGAATCTTCTATAAAGGATTATTGCATTCTAGCCCATGAAATTAAATGATATTATACTACACAAAGTAACAATCTAAATGACTTTGGTTCTATAACTTGATCTTACAAGCTAGTATTATTGGTTTTAAACCCACGCAGTTATCAGTTTCTTTGCCAAATCTGAAATTAGTTCCCGTGCAAAATGCTATGCATTCTTCACAAATATTTGAAGGAATTGCTTTTAAACAGTTCATCGTTGATATTTGAATTGGTATTCTTTAGTTTATAGCAATGGGCTCAGTATTTTTTGATTCCCCAAATAATTTTACGTTTATAAGTACTGTTTTCGAACGTATAAATACTTTTTTACACAAATCCGCGGGTATTTCGAAACACAGATGCTCAAAAAAACAGTGAAATGAATACAATTAAAAACTCTGCTCGACTGTAAAATACATCGCCACTTAAAAATAAAAAATAAACTTAAAAAGTTATTCCGATGAAAAATAATCCTTCCCAAAAATATGAACTACATGAAATATGAAATAAAGCCTGCACTTGTTAAAGTTTCTGTGGAAACGGTAATTGTCTCGTAGAATTCATAAATTCTACGTGATGTAAAGTCCACTTTTTCAGAGCTACTAGAATACCATCTTGAATTTATGTAACCCTAGTACCTTCTGATCAGATTACTTGATTAAAAAAGGCTCTTAACTAACGGTGGTGGCAAATCGGGAAAATAAATGTTAAATATTTTATATTCATCCGTTTCTATAAATAATTACTCGGGCCTTTTTATATGGAGTAACATTTTGGTAACCAATCGGGACAATAACATCGATTTAAAAATTGAAATGTATCAGAACAGAGAATATGTGGAATTGTTACTAGGAGCTTAGTGTATTGTATAACCTAACCTGTGCAGGTCTTGGGTCGGGTATCCACCCGAAATGAAGACCTATAAGAATTAAAAAAAAAAAAATAAGTTTATTGCGTATCAATTTGGGTTACATAACATGTCAAGGAGTCTCCATTTAGGCATAGAAAATGCCTGTATAGTTGAAGGCTCCGCTCTTCCCTTACATCTTATAGATACAAAATAAATAGGCAAATAACAACAATAGAAAAAAGTAAAAATTAAAAAAATAAACAAAGTACGATAATTTGTATAAGCGTGTGTGCGCACGTGTGTGTGAGAGAGAGAATTTGAGTGTACATGTATGTCTAACTAAGCAAATAACATCACTATATTATTTATTATTAAGTCACACGTTACAAAAGTAGCTCTGTGTCATCATAATTTAAATTGTGTAGCCATATTGTTAGCTTTTTTTTGCATTCGTATTTTTTTATCATAAATATATATATATAGAATAAGAATTAACAGTTCAGTTAGTATAATCCCGTGGGACAATTATCCAACTCGAGCGAAACCGCGGGCATAACCTATAGTAACAAATAATTAGTAGAAAACAAGTAGGTAGAAATAAAATAATTCCTTCTGATTAATTAATTACCTTTAAAGGCGCCCATAAAAGTGAGTTATAAGATACTTTGCTATTAAAAGACACCGTAGGTTGATCTGCCAATTAAACGAAAAATCTACAAAGAATATAATTGTACAAAAATATCTCGTTACGTATTCGATTTTCCCCATTCCACCCAGAGCTTAGGGCCCTAACAAACGGCGTAATTTAAACGCGCAGACGACGCGCGTTTCAGGAACGCGCGTTATCTGCGCCGTAGATGCCGATTTTTGCGTTTTTATAGGTTCAAACGCGCGAAAAACGTGATACAAACGCGCGTGTGAAGCACGTTCGAAGGGCGTACAAAGGGTCAACTGACGAGGAGTCTCTGACCAAAACGCGGAAGCTACGAGCAACTACAGCACGTCTGTATCGCTGTATCTGCACGTGTACGCGTAGTAGACGCGCGTTTCACGATCGCCCCGTGTGCTTAGGTTACAAGGTTGCGTTCAAATCGCGTTTGAAGCGCGTATACGCGCGTCATCTGCGCGTCGTCTGCACGTTTAAAATGCCGTTTGCATAGGCCCTTAGAATCTTCGATATTGTCATTGGAACCTAATAAAATGGTATAAATATAATAGGTGTGCTTATATCCCTTTTACACCCACGCGGTGTCAACACCTGCCGATGTTGTGATTCGAGCGGGGAGCAAATTATATTAATGAAGTATCATGAATTTTGTGGCCGCGCTCAATTATGTTTAGTTGTGATTGTGGTTAGGATTTATTAGTAATCGGGTATTGGGAATGGGCTCGTGCCTAAATAAGGTTTGAAATGATATTAGGGAATGCTTTACGAGGTCGGACCGTGGATGAGTGATCATTCATACATACGCACATAACATCACGACTATAATCACCGAAGGGTCAGGCAGAGGTGTAACTTCTAAGAATATACCCACATTTCGACAGTTATGATTAAGTCCCATGTAATAGGAGGCGAACCTATTGCCAACAACCGGGCACAAATCCAGACTCCGTGACTGCTATACTGAGAAATTCCTAACGGAAAAACCCAATATAACTTTTCCCGACCCGAGAATCAAACCCAGGACCTTAAGCTCAGCAGTTGCTATTGCAGCCACAAACAAACTCCGTTAATCAATTGGTCCCAGCTATCATTCGAATATTTTGACAGTTACAGGTAAGGGGTGTTGCCAAGGGGTATCGTGTTACTCTGCTGTACATAACTGGGTTGTGGACCTTGGTTGTCAGTCACCTCAAGCAATATCTGCCAACCTAATTGGGTAGAGGCAAAACAGATGAAGACGATTTTCTAGACAAACTTGAGGACTTGTCAGAGCAGAACTATAACGTCAAGCAGGAATCGTGAGACAGATTGGTATTTACCATTGATCACCCAGCGAAGTCACGTGTATCGTCCTATACTAGCCTATAAGTCCTCTTCTATCCTAGTTGAAGGGCAACTTTCCGGGGCTGCGGGACTCCGGGGCTTTTTTTTTTTTTTGGATGGGAAATCATCAAATGACTTCTCCCGCTCTGGGCGAAGCGGGAGGGAGTGTCAGACTTTTACTGACTAAAACCCATCCATGTTCCTTCATCGCCCTTTGTGTTCCGGGACCACGGTATCTCTTTCGAATAGTCCTGCAGCCCCGGCAGGCTTCGGCCCTTGCGGACCCCTTCCCTATTGCTGACTCTCTTTGAGGCGCGCATGGAACACATACGCGCCGTCGACACGGCCTGTCGTCATGAGACGGACGGACGGCGAGCTGGGACTCCGGGGCTGCGGGACTGTTCGAAAGAGATACCATGGCCCCGGAACACAAAGGGTGATGAAGGAACATGGATGAGTTTTAGTCAGTAAAAGTCTGACACTCCCTCTTGCTCCGCCCAGAGCGGGAGGAGTCATTTGATTATTTCCCATCTGAAAAAAGGGCAACTTTTACTCCGTCGGTTACTCCGAAAACTGGACTTGAGATCAATGAAAACGTTATAAATGAACATTATTCGCACAGACATCTCGACTGGTTTAAAATTTTACATCCTCCATGCTAAGATAGGGGCCTTTTGGCCTTGTACAGGACCAATTTCGTTTTCTTTTTAATTTCTTTTAGTTGTTTTATGTTTAATTTTTATTAGTTGATAATTTCACCATTTTTTTATGTGCTTTGTCCTGTGCGGGTTAATAAATGCTTTTTCTTTCTTTCTTTCTTTCTTTCTTTTCTTTTATCCTGCCTTCAGTTGAAAATCTTATAGAAACGCTGAATCAGACTTCAGAGTAGTAGGTAATGGCAGTATTTCCCCCTAGGGTACCGTGAACTTATACGTTTCCTAGTCGAGCACTTCAAGTACTTTTAGTTACTTCTTGTTAGTGACTCGAACGGAACGTTTTGATGTTATGGAATATGCAGTTACTAAAGATACTGTTCAGTGAACTAAGTGAATTTGTTTTAATGGTAAATGTAGTCAGAGTTTTACAAATAAAAAACTGTGTTTAGTTTTAGTCAGTGAGGAGCTCTTGGCTAAATCTTCAAGGTTATAATAAGCCGTGCTTGGCCAGGTGGATCTGTGGATGGGTGACCGTTCATTACATACCGAGTTTAAAGCTCGTTAAGCCGTTGGTCCCAGCTTTCATTTGTAGAGTTTTGGCAGTCGTTACAGGTATATTCAGTGGCCCGAAAGTCTGACCAGTCCTACCAAAGGCTAACTGGGTTGCGGAGATCACAGAGGCAGTCGCTCCATGTAAAATACTACTGATATTCAGCTGCATTAGACTGGAAGCCAACGTCAACATAGTTGGGAATAGGCTTAGCAGGTGACGTTAAGTTTTAGTCTATGGTTTTAGTATCTCGTCAACTTAATAAATTCGAAGACATGTGAGGCCATATGACATCCACCGGTCCAGTCCACGTGGTGGAGTCTTGTCCATTCCCTATCAAGGAGAGTAGGTCTGTTTCCCAGCAGTGGGACTTGGTGACTTTATAAGCCGATTATGCTAACGCTTAATATATGTAGATATGTTGGGCGACATACTAAAAATTGTATGTTAACTGACAGGTGTTTCCATTAGTAAATTCTATCTATTTAACGAATTTATAATGAGAGTGCATTGAATTAATTTTAAGCCTATTGTGATGCGGATGTGGTCGGAAAAAACTTGGCCATGACACAAAACTGCTAAAAGTGAAGAGATTTGGACCTACAGCATTGGGTGGCCCAAGGTTGAAGAAGTAAAGGATTCACATATTTTGTATAATATATCCAATACATTTGTTATGATTGCTATTTAACCTAAAAATGTATTATCAAAGTCCAATGAGAGACAAAGGATCTTTCCTGTACGGTGCAACCGCACATTCTGCAATTCAGCAGTTTACGCCACATTCATTTCAACTTATAATAATTAGTTCAGTTCGCGTTGAGCTATCAAGTCAGCCAGGCGTTCTCGTTACAGCCAACAAGGGCCGCGTCACTCGCTTCATTTCCACACCATCAGTTCATTAAGCTCATTTTACTTTAAGTACCTTTGGGACAATACAGTAGTGTTTCAGTACTTTACTTTCTTTTATTCCATTCGCCTATCATCTAAAAGTAATGTCTGGTCTAGCAAGGGATCATACATTCTTTTTGGTCCTTCGACTGTGAACATCGGACGCTACATAGTCCATTTCGCGCGCGTGGACATTGTAGCGGGCAGCTATCCAGTGACTCAAGTGTGTGCTGTGTTGAGTGACTATAAAACTTTGGGACTAACAAGTGACCCAGGGTCAACAAGGATCCGTAAACTATTAGGTGCTGAGTGTGGGGATTTCAGACTTACAGACTAACAAGTGTCTCAGTGATCGTCAAGGATCCGTTAACTAACAGGAGTTTTAGACTTTTAGTTTAGTTAGTTTTTATTCTTACTTAGTTTATTATTATTCTTATTTATTATTATTCTTATATATTATTCTTATTATTATTCTTATTTAGTTTTAGTACAGGAATTTTAGACTTTGGGACAACCAGGTGTCTCAGGAAGCGTTTCATAATCAAGATCTGAGGCTAGCAGGTGCCTCAGGGGATCACCAAGGATCCGTAAGCAGTTATCAAGAACATTCAAGTAAGATCTTTCCATTTATTTCTTACTTCAATTAAGTCCTCGTCATGGAGGCCATACATGCAAATCAGGACGAACTTTACACAGCCATCCTAAAGTTGGCTACAAATATCAAAAAGGACTCGGCGGATCGTAAGACTGCCGACTATTTCAAGCGACGTTTAGACAACTTGAATCAGTATTGGTCCGATTACCAGTACAATCACGATCGTCTTTTTACGGAAGAAAGCAAGTCTCATCCGTATTTTAGTGACCGTGCATACGAAAAAACAAAAGAGCTATACATCTCGACCAAGGCATTCATCAATCAACAATATCAAGTTTTGTTGATAAAGATGAAAGAAGCTCAACAGGGAGGTTCTACACAGGAGGAACAAGGTCCTGCACGGTCTGAGCAAGCAGATCCGTTGGGACGTCAATCGCCGCTCGTCGAGGTATGCTCCAGAGGTTCATCTAGCAAACTTGATGAACTGTTGAAGAAGCAAGCAAGTAACTTCAGGGCGCTGCAGCGCACTGTGGCAGGAATAAATTTGGATTTTATGTCCGAAAAGTGGGAGTTAAAAGATGCCTTACGTACTCTACAGTCTCGATGGTCTATCATAGATTCCTTACATTGGGAATTAGACAGCGAATTGGAAGGTACGAATCAAGAATATGAGGTATCTTATACGAAGCAAGAAATTATTTACAATGAATTAAAAAATGCAATTAATAGAAAACTAGGGTCAGTAGTTCACAAGGAGAATTGGACACCAAAAATTGACATCCCGTACTTCAATGGCAATTATCAAAATTGGGTGTCTTTTAAGGACTTGTTTGTTGAAGCTATCCACAGTAACGTTTCCTTATCAAATGCCCACAAGATGCAGTTTCTTAAAAGCAAGGTGCGGGGAGAAGCTGAACGTTTGATACAGCATTTACAAATCAGTTCTGACAACTACACTGTTTGCTGGGAGATATTGAACAATAGGTACAACAACACATGGTTGATTTTTACATCTCACATAGATCTCGTACTGAATCTTCCAGTAGTTCAACAAGCAAACGTCCCTCAGATCAAGAAAATTCACGATACTACACTAGAGTGTTTAAACTCAATAAGGAACCTAGGCGTAAATATAGACAGCTGGGATCCATTCATAGTGCGTATTTTATTGCTAAAATTAGATGCGGATACGCATGATCATTATTTGGAATCTCTGAAGAAACCCAGAGAACTGCCAAAATTGACGGAGTTTCTAAGCTTCTTAGAGAGCAGATTCACCGCCTTGGAATCTTCGCGCAAGAAAAACGAAAATTCCAAACCATCAACAAGCAAGCAAAATAAATCATCATCGTCAAATTTCAAGAATAAATATTCAGCTAGTAAGACTTCTGTGAATAATATCGAATTGACATGTCCGTTGTGTAAAGAGTCACACGGAATATACTATTGCAGTAAGTTTTTAAATATGACACCAAGTTCAAAGCGACAAGCTATAACACGATTGCATTTGTGCAAAAATTGTCTTTATTCGCATGGGGATAAAGAATGTACGTCAGAAAGACGCTGCCGCGAATGTCGCGGCAAACATAATACACTTTTACATGAAGCTTTTAACAATAAGTCTTCATGTAACATAATTACGGAGAATGACACTCCAGCAGTTCTTGCAACTAGAACGCAAAATCAAGAATCACAAGAAAATCACGTTTCGCAACAAGGCAACAACGTGATCGAAACATTATTAGCAACTGCAATGATCAAAGTTCAAGCAAGTGACGGATCATACCACAAAATGCGTGCGCTAATAGATCAAGGCTCTCAAGCATCCCTGATCTCAGCCAGAGCGACACAACAGCTAGCTTTATCAAGAAAGTATTGCAGGGCCGTTATTTGCGGGATAGGAGAGAAGGAGAGCAGTAGCAAGGGTGTCACGAACATAACATGTTGTTCGCATTTTAATGACTTTACATTTAAAACAGATGTGGTAATCATGGACACGCTGATTAATCAATTACCAAGATGTACATTTACCAAGCCAACATGGGCACACCTGGCCGGCATGCAACTAGCCGATCCAGAATACAATGTCAGTCGTCCCATCGACATCTTACTGGGAGCCGATGTGTATTCCCATATCATTTTAGAAGGCATTATCAGGGCGGATCTATCATTACCGGTCGCGCAACAGACACGACTGGGATGGATCTTATGCGGTAATTTCAAAACTTTCCACTGTAACGTAGTCCAGAATCAAGTGGATGAAGTACAAAGATTTTGGGAGATCGAAGACATCACCGAATCATCCAATTTATCCGCAGAAGATCTTCAATGCATGGAGTATTACAAGAAAACCACAACAAGACATGAAAATGGCATGTATGAAGTAAGATTGCCTTTTCAAGAAAACTTTGAGATACATTTGGGATTGTCTAAAAATAAAGCTGTGGCGCAATTTCAGCAGTTGGAAAGGAAATTTCACAATAATGAAGAAGTAGCAAAACAATATAAATTATTTATTCAAGAATATAAAACTTTAGGACATATGATACCAGCGTCCGGTAACAAGCAACCGGATTATTATTTACCGCACCATTGTGTATTGCGAAACGATTCCACTACGACAGCACTTCGGGTAGTTTTCAACGCTTCTTCAAAAACAACAACAGGAACCAGCTTAAATGACGTCATGTTGAAAGGCCCAAATCTACAGCAAGATCTCCAATCTTTACTGTTAAGGTGGAGACAATATCGCGTCGCGTTTACGGCAGATATTGAAAAAATGTTTCGGTTCATTTGGTTAAATAAACAGGATCAAAGATTCCAAAAAATAATTTGGAGAGATAATATTGACATGCGTCATCAAGTATACCAGCTATGCACCGTTACATATGGCACCAAGGCCGCACCATTTTTAGCTATGATGACATTAAAACAATTGGCTGAAGATGAGAGAAACAATTTCGACAGTGTTGCAATCAAGGCATTGGAGCAGTCATTCTACATGGATGATGTTCTACACGGGTCTCATTCTGTCGAGTTAGCAGTAAAACTAAAGCAAGATTTAATCACGTTGTTAAAATCAGGGGGGTTCAATTTAAGAAAGTGGTCTTCCAACGCATCAGCCTTACAAGACGATACAATCGGGGCGAGTAGCAAGCAAGAAAATTTCGATTTCAAGGAAATGGAGACATCAAAAACCTTGGGATTACGTTGGAATTCAAAAGCAGACTTATTTACATTTCAATCAAAAATTGAACCATCTAACAAAACACCAACTAAGAGATCCATGTTGTCAGACATATCAAAGTTGTTTGACCCTCTTGGTTGGCTGTCACCGATATCAACCAAGCTAAAACTGCTATTTCAGCAAGTTTGGATGTCAAGTAGTCAATGGGATGACAAGTTACCCGAACAAATCAGCAAAGAATGGCTCAACATTAAAAGTGACATGCACAAAATCAATCAATTCAGGTTGGAGCGCTGGTTGGGTACAGGAGAAAACAACACGCTAGAATTACATGGATTCTGCGATTCTTCTAATAAAGCCTACGCATGCGTTGTTTATTGCAAGACTAAAAACAACGGCAAAACACACTTCTCTTTAGTAGCAGGAAAAGCAAGATTAGCTCCAGTAAACAAATCAATTTCATTACCAAGATTAGAGCTTAGCGGTGCTCTACTACTGGCAAAATTGTTGTCTAAAATTCAACAATGCCTCATCAGTCATAACATCAAGATATATACTTGGACAGATTCAATGGTAGTCCTAGCCTGGTTACAAAGAGAGCCAGGACGATGGAAGCCTTTTGTCGCCAACAGGGTGCGACAAATATCAAGCATGATACCTACAAGCAGCTGGCGTTACGTCAAGTCAGCAGAAAATCCAGCGGACTGCGCAAGCCGCGGATTGGGTATCGATCAACTGAAAAACCATTCGCTGTGGTGGGAAGGACCGTTGTGGCTACGGAACTACGACCCTGACCATGAAACTGGGCAAGCAGTGTTTACCACAGACGAAGAAGCAAGAAAAGCCGAGCAGCTTATTAATCACACATCGCAGCAAGAAAGCGATAACATTTTGGGTGAATTATTAGCAAGATATAGTTCACTCGCCAAACTAACAAGAGTTTTAGCATGGATATTAAGATTTATCAAGCAAGCGAGATACAAGGCAAACCGCATGCAAACTTATTTTACATTACAAGAATTAGTAAATGCTAAGCATAAAATAATTTTACATGTACAGCAGAGAGAATTTGCCCAAGAAGTACATAATTTACAAGAAAATAAGCCGCTATCAGCAAAAAACAAGTTATTGCAATTAAATCCATTCCTTGACAACGAGGGACTTCTCAGAGTCAGAGGAAGACTAAGCAAGGCCAAGATTAATCAAGATATGATGCATCCGATTATCATAGTTCATGGAGGAGCACGGGTGACATCAGCATTGATTCGCAAGAATTACTGGATTATAGGCGGTAATCGAGCAGTCAAAAAGCGTATACGTACCTGCGTTACCTGTCGTAAACACAATCCAAGCAAGATGACACAGTTGATGGGTGATTTACCTACGCAGAGATGTAACGTTGCAAAGCCTTTTGAACATACAGGCGTCGATTTTACCGGGCACGTGCTCATAAAGGCCAACAAGGGCCGTGGGATCAAGACCACAAAGGGCTACGTGGTTGTATTTATCTGTATGGTGACCAAGCTTGTTCATATAGATTTGGTCTCAGACCTTACATCATCAGCATTCATAGCTGCGTTGCGAAGAATGGCTGGAAGAAAGGGCTCGCCGAAACACTTG
This sequence comes from Xestia rhomboidea, assembly GCA_963853795.1. Classification (NCBI taxonomy): domain Eukaryota; kingdom Metazoa; phylum Arthropoda; class Insecta; order Lepidoptera; family Noctuidae; genus Xestia; species Xestia rhomboidea. The sequence goes on along the minus strand of OY970776.1, from coordinate 3,675,333 downwards.
TACAGCGACAACGGTACAAACTTTGTCGGCGCCAACAAAATTTTACAAGAAGAATTGGAGCAGATACAAGAATCATTCGATCAAGATTTCATCAAGGAAATTACTAGCATGGAGATCGAATGGCATTTTAATGCGCCCTCATGGCCTACAGCAGGAGGGCTGTGGGAGGCTGCGGTCAAAAGTTTAAAATACCATTTAAGAAGAGTAGTTGGAGAGCAAAAGCTCACCTTTGAAGAGTTCAGCACAGTTCTGGCTCAATTAGAAGCAGTACTTAACTCGAGGCCACTGTGTCCTCTGACTGAAGATCCCAACGATTTGGATTTCCTCACTCCATCAAGCTTTATCAATCTAAATCAAGACATGACTATATTAGAAACAGAAAAAGATATGCGGACGAGATGGCATTTAACTCAAAAAATAGTACAAGATATTTGGAAACGTTGGCATACAGAATATCTCACTCAGCTGTCAGCAAGAAGCAAGTGGAGACATTCTCAACCAGACATTCAACTAAATGACATTGTTACAATTAACGATGCAAACTTACCTCCTGGGAAGTGGGCAGTTGGCCGCGTCGTCCAGCTGCATCCCGGTGCCGATGGCCACATCAGGGTGGTCACATTGAAAACAAAGAATGGGCTTATCAAGAGGCCTATTCTCAAGCTGTCTATTCTCCCTGTGAATGATAGAATCGACAAACAAGAGTTGCGTTCTAAGGAAGAGAAAGATGGCAAGCTATATCAAAACAAAAAAGTAAACTACAGCTTCTCATCGCTGGTAATGTTACTTTTGTCTTTCATGAGCATTTTTACCACAGCTCACTGTTCATACAATGTTACACAATTAAAAGACAATCAAGGTCTTTATTTCGACAAAATTGCAAACATGCAATTAATCAGAGATGAATGGAAGATAGTCACATACTATGACATGAATTCATTTTGGCAAGGTACAGAAGCATGCAGCAAATATCTTAGCTACTTGGATCAGTTATGCAACAAGTTTAAAGAAACGTCACATTGTGACGTCATACAAGTTCAATTGCAGCAAGAATTCTCAGAACTCGAGTATTATAACCACCTGTTGCTGAGTCAGCATTCCAGCACGCGTCGCGCACACGTACTGCGCCGCCGCAAGCGAGGCTTTATCAACGGTATAGGGTATCTTGCAAACAGCTTATTCGGTGTACTTGATGACAGATTCGCAGAACAATATAAACAAGATATTCAATCAATACATGACAATGAAAATCATTTGCTCTCGCTCTTGAAACAACAAACAACGGTCATTGAAGCAGAATACAACGTTTTGAAAAGGAACGGGCAAGCAATTAATAAGCAACACAAGATGCTTAATTCACTATCAGTCAAGTTAGATAAGATGGAGAACGTTTTATTGAACGAATCAGAGAGAAATCGAGCCATGAACGATTTCAGTACGGGAGCAATCGCTACGAGCAATGTTTTAAGACAACTCAAAACAATCCAAACAAGTTTATTAGATACCATAACTGATGTTTATCACGGGAGACTCAATTTTCATTTATTGTCACCAGAACAACTGAAAGACACTCTGAATACAATATCGAGTCATCTTTCAAAGGACCTTACGTTACCGATCAATAACTTACAAAATAACTTTAGAAATATTTATCATTTATTGACAGTCAAAGCAAGAATGACTGAAGAATTTTTAATCTTCGAATTGAAATTGCCTCTGGTGTCTAGAGATACATTTTCAATCATGAAAATTATTCCAATACCACAACTCATAGGTAACTCAAGTATGGCTACTTTAACTCCGATTGCTGAACATGTTGCAATCAATTTGAAGAAGGACTCGTATTTACCGATGTCTATAAACGACGTCCAGACATGTCTACGTGACAATGTCGATAATTATCTATGTCATATAGAGAAGCCGATTTACCATCTCAAGAATGATGAAAAATTATGTGAAGTAGAACCTGATTCCAGCAAATGCAAGATCAGCATTACGACTTGTTCGAATCAATGGACAGCTCTCAGCAAAATAAACAAATATGCATTTTTCTGCTGTAGTCAGTGTCAAATAAGAGTTCTATGCGACAATAATGTGTCGCCGGGACAGTTAGTAAAAGCAGGCATATTGGGAGTCGAACACGACTGTCTAATTAAAACCGAAAGTTTTACTGTTTACTCACGCAATGAAGGATTTAGCACTTTAGACATAAAACCATCTTTCAAGCTGCCTGAGATAGAACCAATCAATCATATCATAGACGTTGGCATCCCAACTCCACTAATACAAAACTATACACTCCTCTCGAGCAGCAAAGAGCTTGACGAAATCAAGAAGCAACTCCACGTTCTCAAGGCAAGTGAAAATTTGCCAAATCAACTTTCTTATCACGATATCCATCACTACACAGCATTTTATGTGGTGATCGGAGTTGTTTTGGTGATTGGAGCAGGCCTTATGGTACGACGGCTGCGTAACAGGCGAACCGCATCTCTCGAGGTGGCAAGGGCCGCTTTGGCGAGTATACGGACCACACAACACGTGACTCCGGCACGGGCAGAGGCTGGGGCCTCTACATCATCTTCTACAGTTCAATATAGTGTTAGTGCGCGTAATCAGTGTGAGATTCCGTGTGTATCAGATTACAGTGAAATTCCAAAAGTGCATAAGTTAGACAAGTGTACAGTGCCTATGTCTCGTAAAACGGAGTTCAAGTAGAGACTCTAAACATAGAATAAGGACCAATTGGAATCACCTTGTCAATCATCTAATATAAGGACCAATTGGCATCACCTTGTTACTCATCTTTTCATGTTCATCTAATATCCATCTTCCCGCTCGGGAGCATGTACGGTGCAACCGCACATTCTGCAATTCAGCAGTTTACGCCACATTCATTTCAACTTATAATAATTAGTTCAGTTCGCGTTGAGCTATCAAGTCAGCCAGGCGTTCTCGTTACAGCCAACAAGGGCCGCGTCACTCGCTTCATTTCCACACCATCAGTTCATTAAGCTCATTTTACTTTAAGTACCTTTGGGACAATACAGTAGTGTTTCAGTACTTTACTTTCTTTTATTCCATTCACCTATCATCTAAAAGTAATGTCTGGTCTAGCAAGGGATCATACATTCCAAAATAAATCATAATTCAGTTTAGTTTTATGCGTAGGTAATTAAATATCTATACATAGAGCACAATAAATCCACAAAAAAATATCAAATATCCATTCACAGTTCATACCGTAACATTATGCTTGTAAAGGGAGACAGAAGTAATTATCTATCATAGTACACCCTACTAGAGGTGAGCAAAGATCGCAGAAGACTCACTGGACGCCTGACGGAGGGAATCGCCATCGAGGTAGACCGCGGCGAAGGTGGTGTGACGATCTGATCTTGTTTGCGGGGCGAACATGGCCAGATATCGCACAAGATAGAGAGGTTTGGAAGGAGAAAGGAGAGGGAGGCCTTTGTCCAGTAGTGGGACACATGACAGGCTAAGAAAAAAAAAAAAGTACACCCACATTTCGGCAATTATGTATAAGTCGCATGTTCTCAGTAAAAAATGATTGCTCAAATGGCGTCAATTAGTATTTAAATTGTCCGTCAAAGCATTCACATACAATAAAACTATTCAATTGTTCCATTCATGAATGAGACATGTGACGTAACACTAGCATCTAAAACCCGTTTTCCAACAAAGTATTTCTCTATCAAAACGAATGTTTGTGAGAAGCTTTCTAAATGAAATAAGAGTACTTAATAAAGATGTTAATGAAGCCTCATGGCGAACATTTAGATGAGAGCGTAATCCACGCTTAAGCGCGTCTTAAAACTTCGTGAGATACCGCCAGGTTCTTTACGAAACAGCACAGGGCGAGTTTCACCAAAGATACTAAACGAGATCAGTGCATCTAAACGGTGTTTAAGAACTGTCAGAGGCATATTTCTTATGGAATGTTGCCACTGAGAGCCCCTTGAACTAAATTTAGTCACCGCGTTCACTATCATCTTGTGGAATATTGCAGTAGTCGAAACTCATCACCTTCATCTGCCTAGCCTTTTCCCAACTATAATGGGATTGCTTTCTAGTCTAACCAGATGCAGCTGAATACCAGTATTTTGCATAGGGCGACTGCCTAGCTAATCTCGACCACACAGTTACTGGGTACGACGATACCCCTTAGTAAGACTGGTTGCCTCAGTTAAACTATTCATGTATTAAATATTCTTAAGAGTGAATATCGTCAAAATTAGAGCCGTCATCATTCGCAATCAACCGGGTATTATTCCCCGGAATATCCCCAAGTAGCGGCAATTTAAATGAAGTGACTGTTAAATGGTTTCATCAATTATTTTCGCTTACAAATTAAACTTAATTATGGACCGTTTGTAGGGAATTGCTCGATTAAATAGGAGCGTAGAATTAAATTACGAGGTTTTTTTTTAATTTTAAAGTTTTTTTTTTATTAAATAAGAAAAGTAAGCTGAAATCTTCCCTTATTCAAAATCAAATTTCGATAATGTTTTCCACAAGGAGATAGTTTATTTTTTTAATCCGACTTAATTACTTATGTAGCGAAGTCCCGCTGTTTCTTGTAAAAATATTTTAAAAAACTTGCTGTTTGTCTATAAAAGGTACATCGATAACTTTGGTACCTAAAGTTCATAAATACTGTAAAGAATCCCCTAAATATTAAAATCATACAAATTCAATTTCAGAAGCAGGAAGTCAGAAAGTTTCATAACTTTTCCATAGCAGGAAGGAACAAACCTGAAAATAAATCTCGCTTACCTTATGAGAAACTTCCATAACGGCCAAGAAAACACAATTCAGTTCTTTAACAGTAACTTTCACATACTTATTTTGTTTTGTTAACAGAAAAAAAAATCAACCAATCACCGAACAGTTTTTTAAATTGTTCGTAAAACTTACACACCCCTAATCTCACAGAAAATAAAATATTTTTTTAAGCTTTTTTTTTAATTTAAATTAATTTTTTTTTGTTACTGGCACAGTTTAAAATTTTTTTAAAGACTGAAATTTGAATTTTCCTTTGGCGGGCTTGAGTCGCGGAGCGCGCGCTTCACTCCGCCCGTCCCGAACATTTTATCACACTGAACATTGGTGAAATCTGCCATTAGGGACGTACCGAGATCTCGACTTTTATTGTTTGCAATAATGTTCGCTATCGAAAACAATATCTTACGTTCGCGCGGAACAAATAAACACTGCAATAAACGCCTTGCAGTGTTTTTTACGGATGTAATGTTTTTTATTGCGAAAAAAGTGTGTAGTAAAATGGAGGGGCTATCTTATGGAGGCGGTTTATGTTTTAGTCATGAATTGGCAAGCGATTTGGCTCGACAACAACAGATTTACGAGATTCAGAAAAGGTTAAGACTGTCTTTGTTAGCGATATTATTCTTTGCAAGAAAAGCTTGACACGCTAGCGTTATTTAAGTGGCGAGTCTCCGATCGACTAAGTCTTTCGTTGGCCGTGATAGATAAAATCAATTCTCATATTACATCACAAAATGAATTCAACATCTGCCAGCTACAGCCCACTCAATTACTCATACCTCTAGACAATCAATAATCACAACCGTTTAAAATCCATAATTACACATAATACTAAACAAAACAATTACCTTATCAATCATCGACTCGATAGTATCGACAGCGCTCCCCTCCCTACAGCGTCTCGAGCGCCCGTCACGCACTGTCCATGCTCGGGAACAACATTGGTCGAGTTGGCGCATGCGCTCTGTGTGTTTTTCTCAACTAAACTTGGATATCAGTTCGTCTGTATTCGGCCTATAAATCTTCGAGATGAGACGAAGCGGCCCATTTGCGAGTGTCACAGGTCTTAGTTGGTAAACATCTACATAAGTTGAGTTGAACGCCCTTGACATTGCAGTGTGCATTGTTTTCATCAATGTTTTTTTTTTTTTATATATTGAAAAGTTGTTGGACTCGGAATTTGAAGATTTGTTTTATAATAGTTTTAAAGGTAATTGAAACTTGTAACGTAATTTGATTTTTACGAAAAATATAAGGAGTTGGAAAGGAAATCCTGTGTCCGATATGCCCTAAGCACTCAGCCCCGCTAGTTTTGCTTACTAGCATATTTTGACCACGACTTGTGCTTTTTCTCATAACTGTTATTAGTGCCGAAAGATACGGGATAAGAAATGGATCACAAAAATAATAAAAATTGCGAGCAACATTTTTCGTAACCTTTTAATCACAACGTATAAACATCGGACTCGTGGGTAAACAATAACAGGCGCACGAGTCGAGATAATGCAACGCTTACCAAGGTCGGTCCGTGGATGGGTAATCATCCTTAATATACCGAAACTCCTCCGTGCCTTGGAAAACACTTTCAGCAGTTAGTCTCAATGCTGTCATTTGTATATATTTGACTCTCGTTAAGAGCGTCTGGGTTCAGAATGTCCAATTCACAAAATGTTCAACGGTTCCAAAAAGTCCATTTCCCAGAATGTCCATTTCCCAGAAAGTCCATTTCCCAGAATGTCCATTTCCCGGAATGTCCATTTCCCAGAATGTGTAATCAGAAACCAGAGAGTCTGACCAACAGTCTTGTCAGGGGGTGGCTATGGTGTTACCCAGTTAATGGGTGGTGGAGTTCTGATAGGCAGGTGTTCCTTATAAAACATTGCATTTGGCGTTCAGTTTAATCCGATGCAGCAGGCATCGGATTAAACTGAACGCCGGTCCAACATAGAGAGGAAAAGGCCAGGCTGATGATGACATAACATCATCAAGAAAAAGAAGAAAAGCCGCCTGTAAGAGTTTCATTAGATAAATTAAAATAGCTATCCAGAAATTGTTTGTTAAGGGCCAGATTAACCCTACATTGTGAAAATTAAATGTCTCTCGTTTTACTAGTATTACAGCAGTATTCAGTTTGTGTTTAATAAATAGAAAAGTGGAGGACTAAGTACTTCTAAATTGTACCTTTTTCGAAAACACTATTCCATAACATTTTCTCAATAGAGGAATACCTGAAAGTTACCTCTAAGCAGAAAAGATGCCTGAGAGAATTTCTTTAGAAAAATTAAAAGTCCTTCGTAAATAAAAAGCTGCAGTTCCGCGTATCTTTAATGTGCTGTAGTTCCTAGCCGGGCTGCGACATGCGGCCCCGGCCAATTTATTAATAGTCTGTTGCAGGTGAGCAGAACTACCCTACTAAACGTTATAAAAACTGCGAAAATTATTTAAGAACATAATATTTTTTAAATCTGTTAGGTACTTTTTTATAAACACCACCAGAGTTTATTTGTGTTTGTTTTTTATTATTAATGATATAAACCTATTAAATTTCTCTCGAAAGGTTAAGCAGAGGTTCTAGTACCCTATTTATCAAGTCCTATGTAATAGGGGGCGAGCCTATTGCCATCAACTGGACACAGATCCAAATTCCGGATTGCTACTTCGAAATTCTTGATGAAAAAGCCCTATAATCCAATACTTACTTGTTGACGGTTTAAAAAAAAATATATTTCATGGTATTAACATTCAATGCCACTTTAAACCAAACGACTGCGATTCGAAAGCTCAAAACTCGTAGCCGCGTAGCGGCGTAGGCCGGCGTAGCACGTAGGTCTACGAGCCAATGCCTACGCAGTTATCAGCCAGAAGAACATTATAATTCACTTAGTTTATCAGTTTCTACGAATCCGGGACTAAGAAAAAACCTAAATGGTCCTTAGAAAGTGAATTTATGTCCTAAATTTACATACTGTAATAAGAAATTGTAAGTATCTAGTTTTGTGTTGTCGTGGTGCTTTGATTTACTACGACGTTTGAAGTTTTTTTTTAACCAGAATTAGAAGTTAGATAAAAGTAGATAAGTACAGACCTTTCAGTTATTTAACCACTGAAACCTGCAACCCCCTACAACAACCTTATTTTGAAAGACATAATCATAATAGGTTAACAATACTAATACGAATCACGTTACAATTCGTAAAATGGTCGTCGGCGCAGTTAATTTTACAAATCGTCACTTTGTAACTTTGGCCTTTTTAGCCCCCCTGGTGATTTTTGACAAAGATGCAAAGTCTAAATTAAAATAACAGTGAAAATGCTGTATAATACAGTCATGACCACTAATGTACGGTCGACCAAGCTATTTGGTTTACATTTCAACGCGCAAATTTACAGTTTTGCATTTACTGGGTTTTTCCATCTAGAATTTCTCAGTAGCAGTCACAAGTCTGGGTTTGTGCCCATCATCATCCTCATCAGCCTATTAATGTTCCCACTGTTTCACTGCTGGGACACAGGCGTCCTCTCTATGAGAGGAAATGGGCTATAATCCGACACGCGGGCCCAGTGCGGATTGGTAGACGTCACATGTATTCGAAATGTTTGGTTCTAGGACATGCCGGTTTCTTCACGATGTTTTCCTTCACCGTTTTGAGAGCAGTTTTGTGCCCGGTTGATGGAAATAGGCTCGCCCCATATTACATGGGACTTAAACGTAACTGACGAACTGTGGGTGTACTGTTAGGTTACGCCTCTATTCACCTTCGGGAATTACAAGTCGTGATGTTATATTAAACAAAATTGCTAAAGTTTTTAAATTTTGCCGTGTCATATTTGTGCTCGTGACTGTACATAGCCCAGTAAGTCACACGAACCACTCACGACCGCGACTAGTGGCTACCCCGCCGCTTAATGTAGGTAGGGAAATTGGCTGTCGTGAACCACGAGAGGTGGTCGCGAGTTCTCCACGTGCGGTTACACGTCGCCGCGCTAGTTAGTTTGTAGGGATAGTTTATGTTTATATTAAATAATTGACATCTACTTGGAATTTAAATAGTGATAGTAATGAGGATCGTGATCGTGAGCTCATCCTACTAATACTATAAATGCGAAAGTTTGTGAGTATGGATGTTTGTTACTTTTTCACGCAAAAACTACTGAACGGAAATTTGGCACACAGATAGTTTATAACCTGGATTAAAACATAGGATACTTTTTATCCCGATAATAAGATCCCATGGGACAATTATCAAACTTCACGCGGGCGAAGCCGCGGGCAGAAGCAAGTAAATTATATTAAAGTAATTTTTTTTTTTTTTTTTTTTAAGTGTCCAGGCAGTTCAGTAGTAGAAATTAATTATAAAAATTTCGTACGTGGACCATTTTTAGGGTTCCGTATTTTTCAAAGTAATGTAGTGACTTCGCCTCTAAGACGACCCACTGACCCTTGCCCGATCAAGGTTTATTTAAACTTGTGTAAACAAAGTCTTCTAGGTAGTGGATTCGAACCCAGAGACGCAGACAAATCTGTCTACCTTCTTTCTTTGTCTTTGAGTGTAAACCGTGAAAATGTAAACAGTGTTTCAAAGCATTATTACCCAACAATCAGAACATTATAAGCTAATTAAACTTATAAAGATCATTCTTTGCAAATATAATCTTTTAAAATGCCGAACCAAAATCCAGACTACGCCTCACTAAACGCCCCAAACATTTCACTCACACACAATAATTGTGATCTCGCAAGACCCTGTAACCCAAATATGTCGTCGCTCATAATAATTTCTTCTCCATTATCCGCCGCTTACAGTAAGTGATTGATGACGGCCTATTGGGGCGTATGAAGGTAGATGCTACATGGATTCTGTGTGAATTTGCTATAGCACGTCTAGGGAGATAAGACTTGGATTTATGATGTCTTTATTCGCGTTACGGGTGTGCAATTAACACGACATGTATGGTGGTATAAAACGAATTTATGTAGTATTAGCGACCCGCCCCGGCTTCGCACAGGTGCAATTTAGATACTAATGTACATATAAACCTTCTTCTTGAATCACTCTATCTATTGCAGAAATCTGCTTAAAATCCGTTGCGTAGTTTAAAAGATCTAAGCGTAGGTACAGACAGCGGGAGCGACTTTGTTTTATACTATGTAAGATAAGCTGGTATTTTAGACCATTGAAACTCTAGTTAATCTTGTTTAGTTTAAGGTCAAACTGATGCTATCGATCTGGAGTCGACTGTTAAGGGTCTAAGCACAAGGCGTCCCACAGTTTCTACCTACGCATATAAAAAAGAGCTATGAGATGTATGCAGGTCTGGTAGTGGCTAGTACTTATCTTTGTCTAGGTTCATCGTCGGGTTTTAAAAACAAACATGAGGTATTGTAGCCTATTGGAGCGCATGAATGTGGATCCTGCGCGGATTGGTTTTCGCTCGGGATCCAAGAGATAAAACGGATTTATGACGTCTTTATTCGGCCAGACCGGGCCATGGTCCGTACGGTGCGTGCTACCCAATTACACTTTGCCGTTAGTTGTTCGGCTGCTTGAAATATTTATGAATGGTAAAACAATATAACATAATTAACCGAAGCGGGGCCCGCAATCGGCAAAAAATTCGGGGCAAATCTTAAAAAAAGCCACTTCACGGTTGAGTTACAGTTTATGATGACTCAGCAACGGTTCTTATTTTGTGTTGAAAGAGGTGAGGGTGGTTAGGCACCAACATAAGAAAACTTAAACTGTCACTTACGGGCTATCTTTCGTAATTGTTCTTTATTTTGTGCTCACGATATTTCGACACTGTTGCGCTGAGCGCTGTTACACTGAGCGCATCCACCCGCATTCTCCAGTCAACCCGCGATCATGGCGCTTGCAACAGCGTCGAAATACCGGGAGCTCAAAATAAAGAACAATCACGGAAGATATCCCCGCTGACAGTTCAAGTTTGGTTAGAAACCGACAAAGACATTTAAATATGTACGAGCGATAGACGGGACAAGACGAAGAAAATAGTAATCCAAATACTTGTTCCTTCTTAGTAACAAATCGTTCTGTCTACTGTCATACGGGGCGCTTGTCAGGTAGCATTCGTGTGTCAAAATAGAAAATGTTCGAGATCAAAATTTTTGTATGACATTATTCCCAATGTCCGCTCTATACTTAATGCTTTTAAATCTCTTTGTAAACCGTGAAAGCTTAAAACAGTGTACCAACACAAGAGCTTGCGCTATTTTTATTATATTTATTTTAGCTACGGTCGCCCCTATCGGTGTTTCTGTAGACGGAGCAACTAGCTCCTTCCTCCTCCGCTTCAGTCCATTTCACGTCAGGCCTAGCACAAACATCATCATCATCATTTCAGCCGAGACGTCCACTGCTGGACATAGGCCTTCCCCAAGTGTCGCCACTTTGACCGGTCCCGTGGGACTCGCATCTAGCGGATTCCCGCACAGACATGCGGGAATTACACGGTTTTTAAGCCATTTCAAACCCATAATCCGAGCGCACCCGGATGGGTTGACACAATATGAGTTGCGTCCGAGTCGGTATCCGAGTCCCCTCGGTCCGAGCATACCCTGATCGTGTCAACACGGCTTAAGGCATTCATTTTGGTATTGTATATCTATGGATGACAAAATTACCTAGTGAGTGTGCTTGTCGCCTAAATATAAACCGAAATGGTTTAGGATAATAGGCATGACGACAGTATCAAAAAATTGCAAATCTATTTAGTCCGTCAGTTAGAGTATTGGAAATTAATGGACACGTATTTTTTGTTTTTGTAAATCAATGAATATTGACAAAGATAAAACGCATCAAAACTCAGGAGTGGGGGCTCGTCAGAACTAGCTAAAAATTATACCATGGCGTGACGTATTGAGAATTTTAAAAGCGTCGTATCTTTGTCAATTTTGGTTTACGTTACAAAAGAAAAAACACGGGTCAAATATTTTTTGATAACCTAAGTGACGGACTAATTAGATTTTTTTTGTCGTCTCGCCTATTGTATTTTCGATTCGAACATATTTTGAATTAACGTTACGATGTCTTGAGCTCGTGCTGGGGCCTGAGTTGATTAGTCATCAGCTTTTCAATCACAGGTGATGTTAATAAGGAAAAACACAGTTTTAAAGACATGTCTTTATTATTTAAAAGATACAAACTAGGCGCTACTATGCGGAGGCTGTATTATTATCACAGCGCTGAAATACTACCAAGACATTATTGCTTTTATGATTATTGCATTGAACGTTGATGCTGAAAACGTGTCTAAACTGCAAACTGTGGTGTAAAATCGCATTAGTTATTTCTTTACTTTACCAACTATTTAGCATAAAAAAGTTTGTGACTACTCTGAAATAGAGAGCAACAAAACTGAGTACATTAATAAAAAATAAATCAGATCTAATATTGTTTTAACCTCTATTAAGTACTGTCATATTGAAAAAAGTTAATTCATTTGTTTTAATTCACTTGCACGCAGTACTGTCATGCGTATGACTGTACGAAGAAACGTTAAGTATATTAAATAAATTTATATAAAAAGAAATAGCAAGCCCTACACTAACTTATTATAAACAAGGCCTTTTTGGAAAGAAAGTAATCGTTCATCACAACAAGTATTAACAACCACCGTCTTATTTAAAACCAAGTAAAAAACGTACATACTAAGTAATAGATAAATGCATATTGTTATCTTATTTTATCTATTAATGTCCGTTTTCACTAACCAACACCTAAATGAATTCCTAAATAAAAGCACTGTTTGATTCCACGGTCGGCTAAGCGCCATTTTGTAATTGCAACAGTGTTATATTATTTAGTCAAACATTAAGATGGCGCGTAGTGTTGGTGCAAACGTATATAAAATGTCATGTGGAATGGAACAATTATTGTAAGTTAGTTAAGTTAATGGCTAACAAGGATCTTGTTATTTCAATCCATTAAGAGGGAACAGGGCCTGAAAAATAGGTATTTGAAAAAAATATTGCCGTCGCGCTGCGTCAAGCCTGCCCCCGTAGAGTGCGATAGGGATGGCTGCAGCTCAAACATCTAAAAAATTTGACGAGATCGACGTTTCGTATTCCCCTTTTTGTCTCCTCGGAAACAGCCGAATCAATTATTTTGGCATAAAAATTTTAAGATCGAGTTTGTCTAGGTTTCTATCAATTTCTTTTATGTTAAGAACTTTTCGAATTTGTCTGGTAGTCTTCTAATCACGGTCGTAAAAATGGTGTAATTTTTGTTATTTTATGAGGGTCATATTTTCTTTAATTATTAATTGCTGAAAAAAGGGAAATGACAAAAAAATATAGCTCGAGGCATTTCTCAGGAAAAAAGGGAGAATCGCAGCCCCTGTTCCCTCTTAATTAAAAAAATCAATTTCACAAAGATAGTTTTCAACATCATTCGATCGTCTAAAAATCCTTATAGCACTATCCCGTTGACTGGCTTTAACACATCACTCAAATGTAGAATATCTTCCCAGCTCATTTCTATCGAGACTGTGGTGTAATCTTGTTACTCGTTTAAAATACACGTGCAAATGTGATAAAAATAATTCTAATAATAAATTCACAATCGAACAAGTCATACGTCACAGAGTGCGACCCTATTGTCATCAACCTGACACAAATCCAGTCTCCGAGACGCTACTGATACTTTCCTAAACACGTAAACCCAACAGCTCTTCGCCTGGCCCAGGTATCGAACCCAGGACATCCTCAAGGATTATGCACCTTATAAAACGTATTTTACAATTTCAAGCGATCTGTCAAATTAGCCAACCGAATAGTAGGTAACTTACATACTACACGATACTTGGGGCGAATGTCACCAATGAACTGAACGCGATTAGCACATCCGAACGGCGTTCAAGAACTGTCAGTCAATATTCCATGAACAGCTCGTGAAATTCACTCATTCACTCTTAAACGCGGTCACATTGGCCTGTGGAAACTTCAGACTTACGTTTGAATATATGCCTTAGGCCTGGTATCTCGCACCTCGTCCACAATAGAGAAGAACTCAAAAATCAGGCATTTATCTGTGTTTTAATTCAGAATTTCGGATAATTATGCCATACATGACTAAATTCAAATGGAATTGCAAACGATTTAAGAATTTGGAAACTGTCAAGTTTCTAACTACATAACGCTAAAGTAGTAGTTTATTAAAAGGCATGTTAATTTATCTAAGATTGGGTATTCCAGTACAGCATCTCATTGATAATAAACCCGTGATGTTCGTACCGTGTTTGCTCACAATAAAAGACATTGTGAGGAAAACTAGTCTTATGTGGACAAGGTGCTGTATACTCATGATATAATGAATATGAAACTAATACGTATTGAATTCTTACAATTACCTGAAGTTTGAAAAGTAAAATATAAAATAGCTGTGTCCACTAGCAAATGTCATGTTGGCAAGATGATATTATACTATAAAAAGCTTCTCACTATAAAAACGGCGACACTATTAGCGTGTAGATAGACTTTCTTTTTATTTATTTTTTGTTAAGTTTCTACCTTCGACCGCTACTCATTCAATGATTGACGATTCACTCATAAATTGAAGTCTAATACTTCTGTACATACAATGTGAACCAGGCATTTTTTCAAATTCAAGAGATGCTATTGCCGACTAATATATTATGATGACGGCAGAATTAAGCTCATAACCCACCTAAACGACTCCGCTCCCACCCGGCAAAAAGAATATAATTCAAATATGGGCTTTATGTATTGCTCTTTAGATATTCTTTACATTGGCAACCGAGCAGTCTGACGTCGGTAACCGCGCTGACAGCGAGCTGTCTGCTAATTTATGTCGCTAAATAATAAAAAATATCTGAATTATATTATTTTTTCCGGGTGGGAGCAGAGTCCTTTATGTGGGCTAAGACCCTTAGGTCAGTTACAGTTAATCAGAAAGCTGTTCAGCAGCAGAAATTACAAAAGTCTAGTAAAAGCTACAAATTTTCATCTGACCTAAAAATCTGAAATAAGTAGTCCACCAATACGCACTGGGAACATTAGAGGCTGGATATGTTATGATAATGTTACGTATAGTATAGCAGGGATATTAAAAAAACTTTTAACCTATTGTCTATAGCTAGAGGACACAGTAGTTTCTTCCTTGGACGCAGGGCGATTAAATCTTTTTCCTTCGCTTTTCTGGAGTCGTTTGGAAGAGGGCTTCGTCGGCGCGAATCAGCCGGTTGACGGCGCGACTCAACGACACATCTGTCACCAAAAACAAACATCAACCCATTTAGTCGATTTTTCATTTAGTATGTTTTTGTTTTTGAGTATGGCAATACTATGTTTCAGGGTGGTGTTTCGTTTTTTAAAGAACGTGGCCTTGTACGTGTAATATCAGTAGATTCCAAAGGAACATTTCATAGTTTAGACACAAAATATAAATAAATAATTCAATAAATAACAATAAAAGATCAGAGCGCACTAATCCACCGACCAAAAACCGAATGTATGAACATATATTAAACTAAATACTGTAAACGTCACTTATAGTTTTTTTTCCATAATTTACTCATTTAAAGTATTTACAGCCAAAAAAAAAGTAGTGTTGCCATATTCTAATATTCTAGTAATGGTAAGCAGATTGTGTCAATTGAATCACCCATTGCGGATAAAATATTAGGTTAGTGATGTTAAAAATGAAACAAAAGTGATTTGGAAAATTCCTCTTTAATGTGATAGAATTTAAACAGTCCACTTACTTTCTTAATACATTACATGAACATGTAAAAAATAACACGAAAAAATCGTCGCACAAATAAATAATTTAAATTAAATATTCACTTTGTTTTTTGGCAGTGACTGTAGGTACTTGGTTGTACTAAATTTTTTCGTGAAAATTTTACTAAAAATCTTAACTATATTGCATCTATTATGAAATTGTACTCATGAAAGGCATCAATACGTTTTCATTAACTATTTGTTTGTTTAACAATGTTGTAAATTGTAAAATTAACTAGAAAATACTTGAGATAAAACTGTCACCATGACTTTTATATTGACACTGTGACTGCTTTGAAAAGAGTTTTCGTCAGTCTTACATATGGATCAAACTCCTTTAGACATAAGCATAACAGTCTGATTTGGGAACACCCAAATTGAGAAGTATGAAAATCAGTCTTTGCATAAAATATGGATAGTAAAGTTGTAAGTTGTGTTCCATAATGTTTAATAATATTTTTTATGGAAGACATAAGAAAATATAATTTCATATTTAATAGTTCTTTTTTTGAATAGTTGAATTGCCTATTTAAAGTAGTCAAAGTGTCATTACATTCAATACCTCAGTCCATAATTGTAATATTAATACTTATAATTAATTAAATATTTTAAAACTGATTTGACTGTAACTCGTAAACAAAGTTAGCCTCAGAAACGCGTATTATGTCTAATATATTCATTTTAATATTCAATAATCTGCTTTATTAGCTATTATTAATTCATCTATTGCTTGCACGCTGTCAATAGTATGGCGAATTTGTCACTTTAAAGTTGATAATTATTAGAATTTATTATAAGATTCTGTGATATTTTAAATTAGTAATTCTATTATTAACCATAACAACTATGTTTTACCAACGAAATTAACTAACGCACACAAATGGCTGCGCTAGTTAATTTCGCTAGTAAACCTTAGTTGTTCATTTAAATAAATGAATATCGGTAATTCAGCTGCCAATACATTTTAAATCGATTATTTGAATCATTCGACTATTTCACGTACAACTCGACTATTTACTTTGTAATGACAACATCACCTTTTATTGGTATCGGCTGGCAACACTAAATATATCTTTTTAGGAAGACCAGTTTTATTTTTTATTAATTTGACTATGGAGGCAGCTCTGTTTATCAAGATCCTTAAACACTAAAGGTGCCTACAGACTTGATTAACTTTGACGATCAAATCGTAAACCGAAACGACAAAATCTCTCACTTCTATATGCACCTTAACATTGCAAATTGCAGATTTTTTGACGGCGACGTAAGATTACCAAAAGGTATTTCAATATAAAGTAAGCACATCCACCGAGTATAATTCGGTCTATAATAAATAATTAAGCCTCAGTGCCATCTATAATAACAGTGCGACAAAAAATCCGCAATTTACGACAATTCTAACATTGTAACATTATTAAGTACCGTACGCAAAAATAATTTGTTTAAAATAATAACAACACCTAACTAACAGAAATCCCGTCAAAACGTGTATAAATGTATAATTATAGTGATTCCATGCAAATTCTACTAATTTGTTATTAATATAATATGTAAAAATGAATAATAATGTTCTAATTTTCCATATTTTTCAATTTTTTTAAGGGCAAGTGTTGGATATGTCGGAAATAAGAAAAGGCTTCATTTTTTTAAATAAAGAAGGTTAATAGTTTAATCGCACAATTTATGCTATTCTTCCTTTTATTGATGTACTTTCTACTAATGCTAGTAAAACTCGAGCTTCAATATATAAAGATGGCAAATTTTTCTATCAGCATGATTCATAAGTGTGTATGGACGGGTATGAGAGTAGAGAAAGACCAAAGAAACGATGGATAGGGTGAATTGGGGTGTGTGAAAGACACATACTATGTCTAGAAAGGGGTTGCTACTGTATATGTAATAGAGAACTATATAAAAACAAATGCTGCGCAGACCACAAATAAATTTGGACAAGCGGAATGATGATCCTAAATTTTTATTCCTCATATTATAAGGCTTGTTCATATTTCTGACATATCTACCTTTCCTTCATGTATAAATGTAAACTTTATGTACTTTTGTGTGTTTGTGTGACTACCTACCCCAGTGTAGTTGCATGCTGTATATTGTGATCCTATCACCTATGACTGACTTAAGCTATGGAGCTTGCACACAGTTCAGGGTTAGAGTGTTCTGGTCTTCAGAATGCCTAGACTTAGTCATTGTGTATATCTAGAATACTCAGGGGCTCGTAAGACCCATATATGGGTTATGAATGCCATATAAAATGTATGCAAGTAAAAAAAATAACGTTCCTGCAGGTACAGTGACCAGGCGCCCAGAATACTGCAGAACTCTAACCCTGATATGTGTGCCAAGACCCTTATCCAACATATTTACCCATTCCATACAACTATGCAGAAGACCTCTGCTTACCCACAGATATAACTGTTGCATTTCACGTCCTATGACACTGACATAAAGTTCAAGTTCGTGAAATGCAACAATCATAGGCGTCCAGTATATTTTGGTCCTCACAGCGCTGCTTGCAAACACAATTAATATCAAACGCCAAATTCAGTACTTTTAATTTTAGTATTCTACTTCGCCATATGTCAAGATATACTGGACATAGTATATTTCTGACTTTAATGGGCAGTATACTTGTGTATATTAGTGCAGTGTTGCATGGTACTTTTGGCGTGTGGCCATAATCGGAACGAACGCCACTAATCTTCATTTTTCAATACAATTTGACAAATGTTTACCAACAGCGCGCCCTCCTGTCAATGTCATCGAATCGCCAAAAGAGCCATGTACCACTGTTTTGCATTTCAGGATGACACATTTTGAAGTGTTTTCGTGAAATACAAGTCAACTATAATTTAGACTTAAATTGCGTTTGAATTGGGCACGTAACTTGAACAACCCGCAGTTCCATAAAGCTAGTTTAGCTGGCATCAAGTAGTTATTACTCTCTTAAACTGCGCTCTGAGTGATAATACCTGCGCGTCCAACTTACTTGCACAACAAAATGATTTGAGTAGATATTCAACAAAGACCAAGCACCAATCCTGCAGTGACGTGACACAGGTATTTATTCTATCAAAAGTAGAAAACAAAGAATTCATTTTTTTTTAAAGCCAGATTTTATATATTTTTCTTTAGATAGATGTCCACTTTTTGGAGTTAACGATAATACCATATGTGTGAAAAAATTGTCCCCTCTCGAAAAAAGCGCACAACTGCTCCATTTTCCCACCGCATGGACCTCACGTGTATAAACTATAAAAAAACTGTGACCTCTGAGTCTTTTTCTAAATGATTTGTGTTTTTCTAAATGTTTAAGGTCTTTTGGATATCTACTCAACCATGCGACCTCGCAATAAATCAGTATACGTTCACATAAGACTAGGGTTTGAATTACTGTCACACTGACGGTTGGTCGCGAACTGTCGTATACATTGTGTTCTTTAAAGTACCATACTACGACGCTGACGTCAGCGGCGCGTATTTGCTTTTGTTTCTTCGCTGGCGTACGCGACCGACCGTCAGCGCGACAGTAATTCGAGCCAAGGTAAGAGCAAGTCTACCAACCGGGCGTGGTGTTGGCGAGACGTCGCATGCGGCGCGTGTTGCGGTCCTGGTCGCGGATCTTCTTCTCCATCTCGGCGTTGGTGAGCGTCTCCAGGTGCGGCGCCCATTGTTCGGCTTCTGATGGTTGCCGGTATGGCGTCTGCGGGGAGAGAAGGGAGGTTATACTAACTAGTAATATTGTAAATGTTAAAGTCATTTTGTTTGTTACGTCTTCACATCTTAATGACTGAATGGATCTTGAATCGGATTCCGATTAAATTTGGCATACGGATAGCCATAGGACTTGATGTAGACCAGGGTTAGAATACTTTATAATCTGGTCAGACGGTTCCGTGGGATAACTTACGGCTTAGCTCGTGAGCGATAGCTAGTATACATATAGGTAGTACATGTATTATGACTCTTGGTGAAGACACTTTGGTGAAGACACTTTTCAGCTCATGGGGTTATCCAGCAAGCATAATTATTCAGCCTGGCCACTTGGTACCTGAGTAGGAGCCATCATGCCCCTACCAAGTTTTCATGGTGATTATGCTTGCTGAAAAACCATTTGGGCGCCTCCACCATAACTTTAAGGTCAGTTGCTTTGATGGGGAGTTTGTTTCGTGATTCGTGTCACTTTCCCGTCCCAGCTCAAATAATAGAAAGTGGTGAATGGCCTCTATTTAGAAGACTGTCTTTGATAGCCTCAGAGGCATGTAATCTGTAACGTCCAATGATCAGCTACTCCCTGCTGCAGATGAGGATGAATCTTACTAATTGGCATGACTTAAAACTGAACCATATTTTCCATATCTTGTGGCATTAAGCCTCTTACCTCCACAACAGGCAGTGGAGCCTCGCTAAAGGCATAAGTCCTCTGATGCCAGCTAAGTTGTCCTCTCACGCTATAAGCGATGCCGGTGACGAACTCGCCTCCTAAACCCAACTCAGCACACAGCTTCATCGCAAACTGCTCCGGATTGTTCTCCTTCTCTGACATGTCCCATTCCACCTGGAAATTATGGTTACATGATGTTTAGATAAATATTTTGATAAGTTAAGATGTTTTTTTTTTCAGCTTTATCCTGCCATAATAAATCAAAGTGTTAAACATACATGAGCATGTGATGAGTTGGGTGACAACTCTTTGGTCCCACCACTCCTTTTATATCAAAATCAAATCTGATCAAAAGTATTGCCTCATTATTCAGTTTGATGACAACTCTCCGTCATAGCTGTTTCCCTTGAAAAAGGGCCACTCACACGTCGGGGCGTGAACATCACGAGTCGCGACCAGACGTCGTGTCGTGAAAAATAGCGATACAATCTTGCGCCAATAATGGAAAGAAATGGATGGGCTAAATAATTTCTATGATTTCACGTGCAATGTCAGGATACGACATCGAGTCGTGACTTTTTAAGATGCAGATCTACACGATGTCGCCTCGTGTGCCACGATGCGTCGTAACGTGTTTGATCCTGATACTTTCACTAACCTGATCAACAAGCGAAGTGTTCCCCACATGTATGTTGAGTTTGATGACAACTCTCTGGTCCGGCTGCTCCTCTAGTATCGCGGGCGGTTCGCTGGGGTACGCGTCTATTTGCTGCCTGATGGACGAGGCGATGGCCGGGATAAATGTACTCGTGTTCAGTTCTAAGTCATCACATAACACTTCCGCGAACTGCTCTGGAGTTATTATTGACTCTGGAATATTAGAAGAGATTTGATTAAAAGGGATTAACCACATTTAAAGTCTTGCGCTGGTCAGAAAGAGTTGAATGAAAATTTAAAAAAACGAAAAAGGTGAGTGATGTTCTTTCCACATGGACATCATGTGGTTTTTAACTGGACTAACTTAAGGTTAATAAATAATTTAATCTTTACCACAAAATATTACGCTACAAAACTAAAAATATGTTATTCTAGAATCACTAGAAATTGAGTTTCACCCTGATTGATGATAAAACTTTAAAAAAAAACTAGGTACAATAGTTACCATTCTTGTTCCAAGTGAATGTATCCCTCAGTTTCTGCCCTTCAATCTCCATATCGAGTCTGATGGGCACCAGGATCTGTTTTTGTGAGGAGTTCTCCAGCATCGCTGTCATATCCGTATCATCGAAGCATAGAGGGAATGTGCGGACCTGAAGTATAATAGAATATAGAATGTTAACACTTTTAGCATAGAACTTGCAACCAGCGTATGTGTGACCAGATGAATGAAAGTGGATAAAGCAAAAAATAGTATGTGCCTAGTAACACCTACCCCCCCGTTTGTATTTATGTATGTTGAGCAAAGAAGTTCATAGAACAATAAATAGAAGAATGTTTAAAAAAATCATCATAACACCAACTTATTGTTGGCATGGTAATATTAGGGCAAAATAGGGATTAGGCATAATGATAAAAGAGCAAAAGCAGTTAAATAAACTGGACTGGAGATTGCATCACCAACATGTGCCTTTAGGTTTTGGAGGGCATATTGTCATTGCAAAAGACAAAATAGAAAGAAAAACAACTTATTCTAAATACCTTTTTATTATGCACCCTAGTCCTGCTAATCTGCGTGGCTTGCGGTACTGCATCCAAGTGTGAAGAGTTGGGCATGACCGGCAGCCATGACGGGTTGTGAGGCTTCTTGCTCTTGCTCTCTCTTGGTGTTGCCAGCTCCTGGCTGACTGACACCGCTTTGTACCTGATTGTGAAGAAATTGTGTTAGTTCAACAGTTCTCGTAATTTATGCTATGTTAGTGGTGATAAGAATGTAACTGGCTGAAGATGCTGATATGGAAACTTGAAGATCATGAGGGTTTTTGAGTGTGCTGTTTGATTTTCATGTTTTGTCAATATTGCTAATCCAACACTGCACTCATGTTCTTTCAGGCATTTCAAATTTCCACTATTGATATGCTGTACACATTGAATGGCCACTACCACGCACTATTAGTTGATATGATAGGTGTTTAGTGAAAAAACCAACAAAACCAGAAAATAATATATAATACAGTAATGATGAAGATCCACAACCTAGATGAATAACAAAACAGAAAATGTTTTTGTGTTTAGAAAGACAAAAGCGGGTCATAGTACTGTAGTGCCCAAAAGGTTCCCATTATGTTTAAAAAGAAATATAACCATACCACACCATAATTTAATTATGGTTTGAATGATGATGATAAATTGGTAATGACAGGTGACCATCTCCAATAATCACTTACCAATGTCTCCACAAACACATCATCAAGATACTCATCACTCATATACCTAAAATAGAAAATTATTATTGTAAACGTACACATACTTATCATCGTTGCCCTCAATAATATCTTCCACCTCGGAAGCCTTGAGTAGTGATACTGAACTGGAGAGTACATGGGCTCCTAAGCCGTTGTCGATGAGACGTTTCCTTTCATCATTGGTGAGGGTCCGCCGGGCCATGCCCGGGTACTTCTTGTATAGAGACCCACGGAATAACCGTAGGTAGTTGCCAACCTGAATGTGAAAAAAAACTCTTAGGATGTACTTCAATCACATTTCAGCAGAAAACAGTGTGGCTCTGGCTCGCATTTTAAGTGATATAGTTATAATACCATCTATCAAGAAAATCTGCATGGTTTGTGTAATCTGAAAAACTAGGTATTTGTATTTCTATCTGGATTCTGTAGTGTGATCATGGGATCAAGTGAGGCTAAATGATAATAAATAGTGCTTGTTGAATTAGAGCTTTTGAATATAAACAAAATGAATTCCACCAACCTCGGAGCCGACACAATAAAACTCTCCTCCCTCTTCTATTTGGAAACTTATCGGCTTATCGCCGTATGTTCTTAACGCCATTTTTACTGTTTTTCTTAGCTTCCAGCTAAAAGAAACTAAATATCTGTATATTTTCACTAAATAATTATAACCATTTGCTACGTTATCGATAAATTGAATGACATTGATTGAGATTTGAGTGAATGATTAGATGAAATGCCAAACAATAAATCTGTCAACCCTTGGCGTCTTTAAAAATGTTGTTACAACGAAAAATATTGAAACCTTATTTTCACTTTAGTCGATTTTGATTCGACAATTCGATGCTACTTCATGGGAATCCTCAACCTTGATGTTGGCAACACTGGCCTAGTTACCCTATTTCACTCACTGTTTCCCACAATATTTCAAAACATTTCCCATTAGTAGAGATGCGCAAAACGTGTCCAACAAAAGATAAGGAGTGATATGTATATTTTTGCTTCCGGAACTAGTCCACTCATTTAGTTCATTAGTTCCTTTAGTACCGGGGAACGCTTTCAGTTCATTTAGTACCACGGAAAAGTTCCAGTACCATTGTAGTTCAGAACTATTCAAGCAAAACTGATATATTATTACCTCGGGACTATACGAGTACTGAACTACTCTCAACGTTTTAGTACAGCGGGTGACGAGGGGTGGTGGTAGTATAAGCCCGCGTTAAGTTACAAAAGAGTTAATCTGTGGTTGTTGTACGGTAATACGGTTCGAACATACGATGTGTTCCCATCTCGTTCTATCATAGGCGTGGCGGTGCGTTGATGTGCGATGACGCGAGAGCTAGCGGAGCGGTTCGGAAATAGTCGGAACTACTCGGTACTAGAGGAACTAAAGGACACATTTGAATTGGTAGTGAACGAGTGAGTGGTGTAGTACCGGGACTGGAAGTATATCATTTTCATGACTCGTTCCGGAACTACCCAAGTCTACCCATTAGTTTAGTTTCGAAATCATTGCCAAAGGGGGAAGTCGACGCAGCCGCTGTCGTAAACGACAAGTGCCTAAAAAGAAATAGTAATGTCTAATAGACCAGTAGCATTCAAAAATCCATTCTCTAGGCCATGGATGTCGGAAACTGGCGCGGCGGCTGCGGCTGGCGAGAAAGCAAAGGGTTTGAAAGGTGTTGTGGCCGGCGGAATAACTGGTGGCATTGAAATATGTATTACATTCCCGACGGAGTACGTGAAAACACAGCTGCAATTAGACGAAAAAGGTCAGTTTACTCTTCTCCTTTTTCAACTTTAAACATAGTTCATTCACAAATCAATAATCCTGTATCGCTTTACAAAATCCCTTCTCGTATTTTGTAAACATCGCACATAAAAAAAAAACTACTCGCTATAAATACTGTTCTTCGGACGTCATTCGTTATTTTTATTTATTTAGTAACGGCTCGTTATTCATTTGTTTCCGAGTGTAAAGTTTGTTTTGAACAGTCTAGTTAGATTCTAATTGGACTGCAAACCTAATAAATTATTCTAGGTTAGTTAACCTTGGATCTTTGGAAGCGTTCTTTCGCTCGATAACTCTTCACGAAGTGTAAGAAATGTTTTGTTGTTTTTGTTACAAGAGTTGGACTTTGGTCCAATACCACTGGTTATGTCAGAACACAGACAAATAAAAATATTGTTCAAGGCCTTTTCCTTCGCGGCATTTGATTAATGATTATCGTGAATGACCACTGAATATTTATTATTGTATGAACGATCTTTTGTTGATTATTCTGTACCTGTAGAGTGGTTAATGATTAGGGCTGAGGAATCTTATTTTCGCCAGCTATAAAGTTAGAGCATAGCAATCCAAAGTCTAAAATACCTATCTGAAACATTTTACACATCCTTTGGTTGTAGTGTAAATAATCAAGCTAATAGTTGAGTACGCAAACCGAATTTTCGTACTTAATAAAAACAATAATAATTTAGGTTCAACATTATAATTAGAAAATAATTACTTGGCTTCAATAATGCAAGCACCTAAATAATGTTCAAAAATTCCATGCTATTCAAATTAAGTCTTTAATTAAATTTAATTCCTTATTCCATCTAACAGTAGCTTTAAGGAATAAGGAATTAAATTAAGTATTCAAAAAACATTGCTTTTAAATTGAAATGGACAGAATAAACGCACAGTAATGTTCTAAGCATTTAAGATAGGTACCTAAGTATGTTTCTGATTTTATATTCTTGTGGTTTGTTAATGTTATGGGAAACAATCATTAAACTGAAAAATCTGATTGTAGTGTTTGTTTTATCCCACCCATTTTATTGTAACATCTTAATTTATGTATTAGAACCTATGCAAATAAATTTTAATTTACTTTACCATATCATAGAAACTTTTGTAGCAATATGCGATCATTTAAAATTAACATTCACTTGTCAAATTCAGAAGTACCTACTACAGTTTAAGTTATTAGCATCCCATTAGCGTTCATCCCAAACAGGCAAGTCCTGCCTGGCAACAATAAGGAAACAAGTTGTACTTTTATTTGATTATAGTACATTATGGTACAAGTGTGTAATGTTGGTGATTACCGCTGAGGCGCCATTGAGAGCCGAGGATGGTAATCATCAAAACACATGTGTATCATACAACATTTTTCAACACACTTGCGAAGAATATAATACTAAAACATTTTATTTAGTAGATAAATAGTTTATTTGTACTATTGATTAGGGTCTTTTTTGTATCAAAAATTTTTAAGAACAAAGCAACGCACTCACTTGTGAATAATAGCAATGAAAAAGTCACAGTTTGATTACAGGTGTCATTATGTGCCTAATTGCGGTGAAATTAGAGCCATTCTATGAGCAAGTGTGTTGAAAAAATGATTATGGTACCTACATAATAAAATCATAATTGTTATCGTTATGTCATCCATCCTATTACTAATGCCTATTTAATTTAACTGTTATGGCTGGTTTCTGTCATATTTTTTTGAACCAATCGCAAAAGTCAATCATGGTCAATCATGATTGTTATCTGATTAGAGACTTGATAGAGCAGGTTTACAAAAACTACAGGTTAAACTGAGATTAACTGTAGATT
This sequence comes from Xestia rhomboidea, assembly GCA_963853795.1. Lineage (NCBI taxonomy): Eukaryota > Metazoa > Arthropoda > Insecta > Lepidoptera > Noctuidae > Xestia > Xestia rhomboidea. Next base: position 3,649,360 of record OY970776.1, on the reverse strand, counting down.
ATTTACTGAGATTCCATTGTTACAACAAACCCAGATAACAGGTTTACATTGTGTGCTATCATCATCATCATGGGGGTTTAGGTTTCCGCACTTAGTCGCTAAAGTGGACCATTGTGCGTGAGCCATGGTGGCCGTTACTCCAACCAGCCCACTTCCCTCCAGAAGCAGATCAAACTTCCCAGGGTCTCCTCGCGAATCTTGGTAACGCCGGTGCACTAAAGGAGCACCGTTTCCTCCGCCTCCTTGCATGCTCTGCACAGGGGACTGTCAGTGATTCTTAGGGTGTGAAAGTGTTTATTCAGTGAACAGTGCCCAGTGATGGTCCCCGCCACCAGTCGTAGGCTATCTCTGTCCAGGCGCAGAAGGCGCCTGGTCATTGTGTGCTATTTAAATTATCAACTGATTAGGTACACCAGTATGAGCAGTGATAAGAGTTTCTTAGTTGTAATGGTACAACTTGCACTATTTATGAGGCGTTACATGACGACTCAGTAATCATATTTAGGTCTAGGCATATAAGTCGCCTAAACTTTGTTAGATAGTCAACTCAAAAGTAGCTGATTCATTAAAAATATTTTTTAGTTCTCAAGGCTCGCTATACGCCATGGGTGTTGTGGGTGATGTGTAAAAATACAATAAAATGGTTTTCTTAGGATATGAAGAACAGGGTGCAAAGTTCTTCATCCCCTATAGAAAAGGGAGGATCCTGGAGTTGTTTTCGGGTTTTTCTAATGACTTAGGCCGCCAATAAAAAAAATGGCGCGATTCAGAATTAAGATGTTAGTTCTTCATTTGTGTATAGATGGCGCTGTAGTACGTTTTAACCGACTTATAAAGGGAGATTTCTTAATTCGACCGTAAATATTTTATTGTACTATGTTGCTCTAGTACTTTTAGTAATGGCGCTACAGTTTGATGTTTTTGGGTCAATGACCACAGGTAGTGTGTGTAGTATACATACTTATTGGGAACACTACCTGTGGTCATTGAGTAGCGCCAACTACATCAGACGTGATAGGTAACATGTTACCTATCACGTCTGATGTAGTTTCTCTACCGAATTTAATTTAGGTAACCCTGTGTATAACAGAAGAATAAAAGAAAATATTCATTTTGGTCTAAGATAAGCGGTGTTTTTAATACAAACACCTAAACATACATTCTGTTGTCTTTATCAGTCGCTGTCATGTAACGCCCGTAATTGATTAGTGATAACATGATCCATGGTATAAATTACCTTATCTGTTTACTTTAACTCATGGGGGCAAAGGACAGAGAAAATGTGCATATAAGGTTGATTAGCCAGCAACTAAGTCACAGTTGCAGGTAGATAATAAGATAAATCTTGGTTATACTTAGATATAACTCTGCTAGCCCATAGATAAGTAATGTGTCATAACTAACCGTCGTTTACTTGACGGAATATCAAAGTTAACACCTAGTTAAATTGAGGATAACCCGTTCATTAGAAACTTAAAAAGCATTGGCTGCCCTGCCGAAGTACCGAGCTTCAGGTGTAAAATAAAACCTATACAAACACCAGTAGATTCCACTTCTATAGACTACGCTTCTTCAAAGACAGTTACCAAGCCAAGAACCATGTCAATAAACTTCTACGAACGAATTAGAATAGTTCTATAATGAATGAATACGGGAGTTAGTCTATCGATATATAAACGAGAGTTTATAAAGAGGAAAGATTTGTATGTAAGTAACGAATAAACTTAAAAATTACTGGACCGATTTGAAAAATTCTTTCAGCAATGGATATCATTATCAGCGAATAACATAAGCTATATTTTATCCCCGTACTCCCACGGGAAAGGGAACTACTCGAGTGAAACCGCGTGAAGTCCGCTAGTTATCAATAAATCTATTATTTCTTGTCAGTAGACATTTGCCGTAGTTGGTGTAGTATAACTTGACCTATAAAATTCATGGTCAATGCGACCGCGTATTAGTTGTATCACGTGATTTTCTTCGTGTTCTTATTTTTTGTATTTTATGAATATAATTAACTTTGGGAGATGAAATATAATAAAAAACATTTAATTCTTTAATTCAATTAATTTTGACAATAAATTACTTTGTTATATAAAAACGTTTGTTAGTTTGTTATATAAATTACTTTGTTATGTATTTATTATTTTGTTACATTTATCTGTAACAAAAACACGAAAATATTAATTTACTTTATTATTAATACTGGCTGGGTTTTGTGTCTTTACTTTTAAAAAAAGCGCTGATGCGCGCGCATTTCTAATTTGTGAACAAGTACAAATTATTCCGCGCGCTCTTTCTTTTCGCTGTATTGGTTTTATTTGTTTCCGTCGATAAAACGTCGTGAACAACAACATACGTGCGCTTTGATAATTACAGCCTCTGCTTTCTTATAGCTCTCGCCTACGGCTCGGGCTAGCAATATCGCCTCGGCTGTAATTTTCAACTTACCGCACTTATATCATAATGTACTATTACGGTGCTGGTTTTCACCAGGGATGTTACGGAGCTTCGACTTCGATTCCGATATGTCGGAACTTCCGATTGATCTTACACCTCCGGTTTCGACTTCGATTCCGATACTTTAAATCGGAGATCGAAATATAATTTGCTACTTCTGGAATCAATTAATTTGATTTGCTAACTGTTATAAAAATGTGATTAATTTTATTTGTGATACCTGTTGTGTGTGTTTATTATTTTTTAATTAGAGGCTGACTAATTAATGTTCATTGTTCGTACTATTTTATTGCCTGCCCTTGACACATCTTTCTTCTGCCATCATCTCCGACTCCGACTTCGGTTCCGATAAAACCACCTCCGTAACATCCCTAGTTTTCGTTACGAACGGGGTTTTTTATTTTTCTTCGGTATCATCAGTTTAGGTAATGGAAGCCCGCCGTCCAGACAGTGCGCGCATTTGTCAGTGATCGTGTGTCTCAACTCAAAACTCTAGCCAAACTCCTCTCCATTTTCCAGGAGGTGCCAAGAAGTACACAGGCATCGGCGACTGCGTGAGGAAGACTGTGAAGTCACATGGAGTGTTCGGTCTATACAGAGGACTCAGCGTTCTCGTCTATGGATCCATTCCCAAGTCTGCCGTCAGGTAAGCTTAAGCCAATAATCTGTCAGACTGTTTAGACCAGTGCAGATAATTTTTGAAAACGAAAAAAATTATAGTAGGATTAAACCCATTGGAAAAGAAAGAGAATATAACAAAAATGAAAGAAAAAGGGTAAAAAAGTTTATCTTGATTTCCGGCAAAACGACAAGTCCTATGGAAAAAGGTAAATGGCAAAGTTGTAGGTAATAAACTCTGCCTCCTCATGATTTCCATAAAATGATAGACGATAAATTAGATAAAAGTGTAGTAACTGAGACTATGTTCTATTCTAAGGATACCGGCGCGTGTCGGAACATAAGTACATTGTCAATTGATTGGTGGTGCAATTACCGTATTTGGATGTATCTGTTAGGTAAGTTATAAAAACAAATTGTTGTAGCAGCATTATCTTCTTATCAACTTGATACGATGGCGGCAAAAATTCAATACGATTCAAATAGACTTCGAGATTTTTAGGATCACACCAAAGTTACTGATTATGTGAAGCGTCCCGAGGAAAAATAGAGGGGTTGGGTTTAGAAACGAGTCAAATAAAGTATTAAGGGGCTGACAACACCTAATTGATGTTTTTATGCAGTTTTTTAAGAAAAACTATTTATTCTAGCACATCAAAAAAAAAATGTTAAAATTCATCATATTTCAAAGACCGTGGACGGACTCTATACATAATTGAACGAAATTGACTCGATAGAAAATAATTGCAGAGTGGTCTTAAAATCATCATTAAACGGTTCTATGTCTTTATTTTGTTGACGTATGTCAAAGTCATATTTCACATATAATCCACACTTTTTTATTTAAATATTTATGAATTATTTTCTTCTAAAACCTGGCCGCCCAATAACTCTCTCGCTCTCGTTTACTCCGATACAAATAGACAGTGTGCGCATATTTTGGTGTTGACATCCCCTTAGGCTTATTATAGTTCTGTTCAAACTTTATGGCGGCTCGGAAGTTAGCTGCGAGTGAAGGTCTGCGCGTACGGAAGTGCGGGAAGGAAACCAAATCCCTACATAGACAATAGACGGTCTGCGTCAAATAGTATAATAATAATATGGGAGAAGAGAGCCCTCTTGTGCCATTTTGAAGCATCCGATTTGAAGCGCCCTCTGGATTTCTTAACGAGAACTAAGGCTCTATAGGTAGCTATAGGTAGATAGGAATGTATGTATACCTTCTTACGTATAGGTCAATATTTGTTCACCTATAGGTGATCATTCAAGTTTTTTTGGTTTTTTTTTTGCAAATAGCAGCTGTTTTGTTTTCGTCGTATGTTGTTCATAATGAAATTTGTGGACAGATCAAGGGGATGTTGCCATATTATGTTACACAAAATAGGATTTCCAAGACAAGGTTGTGGTATAATTTGATAATACGAAACAGCCTTGAAATTTAAAAACGTGATAATTTTATGAAAAATGTAACAATTATTCTCTAGAAACTACTTTAAATTAAATTATAGAACTTATTTTACCTTCATAATTGAACAGAGACATCTATCGTTAATTATGAGATATTTCGTTTTTAGTTTATTGGTTAAGAAAAGTAGATGGCGACTCTTTCTTCACTGAAGTTGTGCATGTTCTAACTGTCTCCCCCGTGGTCTGCGTATTCTACAGTCAAACGCCCGCTTTACGCGTAGCTCTACGTTAGATGTCCCGAGCCGACGTAAAGTTTGAACCGTTATACCTGCATAGACCGTCACTCAGCTAACTTCCGAGCCGCCATAAAGTTTGAACAGAACTATAATATAATTAGTAAATGGTTTCCTCCACAACCGCTGAAAACACGATTCTTGAAAACAACATGTGGAAAATAACTGGTTTCACTTTCCAGCACGGTGTTATTGCATCAAAAAAAAATATGTTAGTGCGTTAGCACCATGTCCCAAACTCAACAATCCTATTGCATAGGTAACATAATACGGAAGCCATACGACCTAGTTTCGTAATGAAGCTAAAACCATCAAGTATCCTAAATAACAGAATTCAAATAATTATATTGTACTGTGCAGTTACAGAAATGAGCAACAGAATCCGCTAAGATTATGAAATTGAAATGTATGATAAACGCTTCTTTGACAAGCAACCGTGTTAAATAAGATAAGATTGGTTTGGATTACAGTATTCTGTTTTTATTATTCGTGAAGTTTCATTTCTAAAAACATCTCGCAAACTGAATTGATGGCGTTGTTTTGAAATTGTTGATTTATGAGTAACTAACAGCCCTTGGTGTCTGCCAAAATTACTTGGCCTTCGCTCTGAAGAATCAACAGAAAATAAGAATTGACGTCGTGTAAGATGTTCCATATATGACTGGCGCTATCACCCTACATAATGATACGTACCCCACCTAACGATTCTCAGTCATTTCCTTCCAATTTGCCCAGTTTTAGGTCAAATCGATAAAGGGCGAGACATCCACGTGGCGATGGAGGACAACGAAAAAAACCGCATTTTCATTTCTATGTTATCATGTTCTGATTATCTTATCTTGAAATGTTGATATAATGCCGTTATATCTTGTCAAATAATAATGACCAAAAGCGTTCTCTATCAACATCACTACGCTACGACCTAATGCTAGGCAAAACATAGTAATTAATGAGATTACGAAACTATTATGATAAAATGCCGTTAGCGTTAATTACTTAGCTCTAATTATGCGGAGGCATTTAGGGGCTTTTACGACAATTGACATGGCAAAAGAGAGAAAGTTACCATTTCGGATCCAGTAAAAACAATGATTAACTGAAACAAACTGAACTGATAAAGTGATAATACATTGTGTGACATCAGACAATTTGGTCTGATTAAGAAAAAGTATACTTGACAAACTCGTGATCTTCCTACATTCAATAATGTAGAGTTAGACCAAAATATAACTACCGGTACCGACATAGCGCATTGCTTATTAAGCATTAATGTAACGTCCCTGTCTCTGTGGTCCCCACAGCATGGGACACACAGGCCTTCTATCTGTGTGTAGCATGTGATCTTCATAATATTACACTTGTAGGCAATTACCTACACAACTACTGGATATCAAATTGCTGCTGATATTGATACTTATTCATTACCTTGACCTTTTGTTGACTTTGTTAGGTACTCTAAGTTCTATTTATGACATAGTGATAATTGTATATTTCCTTAGTAATAATACTAGGTAGGCTGCAAAACAATATATCTTTTGATAATATTCTTCGCTGGTCTAGTTTTCGCAGGTTCGATTCAAAGGTCTGGCAGTGTTGTTATGTCATCATCATCTGATGAATGAATTACTGCAAATAATAGGTACCTACCTTGCCTTGCTTTAAAATAAACATAAATAGCAAAATACGATACTAAATTCGCACCATGTTAAAAATTAGAACCGTTTAGGTACATAAGAGTGTTCAGTTGCGAGTGATTTACATGCGCTGAAAACGCGTAACTTGGCGGCGTCCTTGACCAATTTGCAATACCATTGAAACAGAGATTGAGACTAATAACAATCTATCCATTCATGTGCATATGTATATACCCGTGACCGAAATCCATCAAACTGCCCGCCAGTAGTAGTACCAGGCTTACATAACAGCGCAGTAGTTCTCGCATTTCTCTAGTTTAATCTATCCGAGTAAAGTCGACACGTATATCTCACGTTACCGCAAAGTGGAGCATTATTGGCTGATAACAACAGTTCATTGTGACACTTAGCCGAAGGTTGATGCAGATAAACAGACTCAATGACATTCAGGACATTGCGTTGCGAGGAGAATTTGCACGGATTTCTGTTGAATTTTATCATCTTTGCAATTTCTGCAAGATATTTCGTAGCTTCCACTACGTTGGTTTTTTCTTTCGCATCACTAAAAGGGAGGAATAATTATATTTTTGTCATTCATGGCACGAATCACTATAGTAAACGGTCAAGGTAAAATCTCATAAGTTTATTCACATGGCCAGCAGAGTACAGAGCTACAAGGTCTGTCCATTTCCCCTTATCTTGGACACGTAACAATCACTTACCAAATGAGCCAAAGTAAATAGTCATCAGTTTAGTGATCTAATCGTCTATGTATTCACCATGAAATACATAAATTATGTACTGATTTTCGAGGTAAATGTGTCCAGTATCTGTAGAAAGAAATATATAAACGTCTATATTTCTTATTCTTGTAACCGCTCTCTGTCACAGAATACAAATGGGTTCAAAATGTTACCTCAGTTTTTAGCGTTTTGTGCGAATGTCTACTAAATAATAGTATTAACAGTGATTGTAAATTGGCAATTACTTTATAATTAATCCAAGCATACTGATCTGGCAATAGAAGGTTTCAATCTTTCCACAAAAGTACTAGGAAAGCATTAAGCAAAGGCACTAATGTGCTGTTAGCTTTGTACAAATAATAAGGAAGCATAAGGTGAAAAATCGCAAGATCACGTAAAACGTGACCGATAAAACCGGATAGGAAAAATTTCGATTATTTTAGTAGCAGTTATAATTAGAACCGTATAACTGGCGGCATCCGTATCTATTTAAAATAATATTATGTAAAAGTATGTTTTTAAATACAAGTTACTTTGCTAACTGGCGCATGGCGGCCGGTGTTTTAACAAAACAAATTCAGGGTCAAATAAAATTATATTATTTAAATCTTTATATCATGTTAGTTACTGACCAACGTATTGCATAAGAAAGCCATTGATCTGTCTGGCCCTATTTTAGGGAGATAAATGACCTCAATCTCTTCGCTGCGGGACTCGCATGAGAGTGTAGTAGGGTTTCCCAAATTTGATAAAGCTGTTGTATAACTCTCGTTGTCTACTTTAGTAATTACTAAAGAAATTCTCTTGATCAAAAATTGGTGAGGCTATAATCCATTTTTTTTTAACCTTTATCAGTTTATTCTTTAAAATTGAAACAAAAAAAACGAAGCATAACGAATATCGATGTTTACATGTGTGAAACCCGTCACCTACACGATAATAAATCTTACTACAAAATACTATTGTTACACAATACCTTGTTATCACTATTACTCAAATTCTATAGCAGTCAGTGTACTTGTACGAGGAAAATATTATGCAGTCCGGATTTTGTCGGACACAGTCTGTACAATTCAATTGACATAACATTACATCTTGTCACGAAAACGATGCTATATTGTGCATAGGAATCTTCTCGCATAGCATTGTATTGAATTGGGAACGAGTGATGTTGTAAAGCATTGGGCGCCCCCTAGCTAGATGAACTGACGACCTTAAAAGGTGGCTGAATCAGTCTGGATGCGGAGGACGTAGTTGTGGTGCAGCTTGAGAGACACATGTCCAGCACTGGACTGCGATGATTGATGCTCACTGTTCCGGATGTACAGACTTACTAAGATGTAAATCTAACTGACGGAAGTTCTTTTCACGTGCCCGGCATATCAATGAACTGCAAGCAGTGAAGCTCTGCTGTATAGACAGACGGTATATAGACTGGTAAGGTGCATATACGGCAGATCCTCCTGCGCTCCTTTGGTATGATAGTTTTTAGTACAGGTATAGTAGAGGTTCGACATTACCCTTCGTTCTCTTTCGATATTAGATAATTTTAATGAGAATAATTTCAAACACACAGAAGTCTACAGAAGCTGAAATGTATTGTATGTCGAGCTGGTGTCCGTATTATAACGGCTAATCCAATGCGCGAGTGTTACATGGTACGGGCGGGAAAAAAAGTATTGAAAGGTATCCAGCTAAAAACTCACCTTCTTCTTCACCAGATTCGGCGTGTTCGAACAAGCTCGTCTGTACATGGTGAAGGAAGATGGCACACTCTCCACGACCGGCAAGCTGGCTTGCGGTCTGGTCGCGGGTGTCTCCGAGGCTATATTCGCGGTCACTCCTATGGAGACCGTCAAGGTCAAGTTCATCAATGACTTGAGGCTGGAGAAGCCGAGGTTCAGAGGATTCTTCCATGGAGTCAGGACTATTGTCAGAGAAGATGGTGAGTACTATATTTTGGGACCTTAATTTAGCATAGAAAGTGGCGAAGACACCTAGAAATACCCAGCTTAGTAACTGGCTGATCCTTGTCAAGCAGTGGAGAGACAAAGGCTGACAGTAACAGAAACTTCTACATCTGAATGTAATCTCAGTCAGACACCGAAATTCAGGATCAGAAAATCGATTTTACTACAAATGTTTTAAAACATACACAAAATAAATGTTGGTTGGGCTTGTCTTAACATTTTTTTTTGCGATAATGAACTAAAGCCGATTAGCTCAATTTGTATGTCAACTATTAGGATCTCAGTATCACGTCCTTTCCTGTCCCCAGGTGTCGGCGGCCTCTACAAGGGCGTTACAGCGACGGTGATGAAGCAGGGCAGCAACCAAGCCATCCGGTTCTTCGTGATGGAGTCGCTTCGGGACTGGTACAAGGGCGGCGACCGAGACAAGCATGTGCCCAAGTATATTGTGGCGCTGTTCGGTGGCATGGCTGGTAAGATACGCATGATTTTACAATAACTTCCCTATTTGTTATGGCAACTTTGGATGTGAAGAGGCATTATAAATCCCTGCGGGTTTTACTTGTCAAGAATTTGGAAACTATTTACCAGCCATCAGATTGAAAAAAAACTAGATCAAAATCTAATCTGAACTAGATGGGCAGAAGACATTGTTGCCATCGCGGGAATATCCTAGATGAGGCTGGCACAAGAACATGGTGCTTGGCACAAACAAAGAGAGGCCTTTACCCAGCAGTGAGTGAAGTCGGGCTGTGGATGATGATGATATCAAAATCTTGCTCAAGAAAAAAATACAGAGATTTATGTTTATCGAGTTGAAGGGCCAGCCATGGCCATTTTAAAACTCCGTAGAACGTTTTATTCTTTTATTTGAATTTGGAACCATCCTATATAATAACATCCCTTCCATTCCTTATTACAGGAGCTGCATCAGTATTCGGCAACACACCGATAGACGTGGTCAAAACTCGAATGCAAGGTCTGGAAGCCGCCAAATACAAGAACACCTGGGACTGTTTCATCAAGACCTGGAAGGCGGAAGGTCCCTTCGCGTTCTACAAGGGAACCGTCCCCAGGCTGTCCCGAGTAGTCTTTGACGTAGCTATTACCTTCACTATTTACGACTCGATCATGGATCTTTTTAACTATGCATGGAAGTAGTTAGTTGAGTCAACAATTTCTTGTTTGTAGGCTTTCATTTTTGAATGAGCCGGTTTTTGTTAGGTTGTGGTGAAAAATAAGCTGCTTATATGACTTACGATATGCCAGATAATCATGAGTCACAAATATCGAGAGATCTAATGATCAATGGACCCTGAGAATAAAGAATGCAAGTTATCTCGTCACGACTTAATAAAAACTGACTCCTATATTGTAATAGGTAATGTGGCGGTTGACTATAGAACAGAACTTTAGTTGCATCGCTCGATATACCAAAGTAGCTTGAATATTGTTTGAACAACCAACGAAACTCGCGTATACCTCGCATTCTATAATGAGAATTTAATAACCCAAAAGAATGCTAGACTTTATGACGTCAAACTCATTGTGGACTAACAAACGAGCATCAAATAACGATAACTACCTCTGATGGTAAGCCACTACCAACCTTAAGTCCTCGAAAATAAAGATCAGTGATACGTAACCAGAGGTTAAATAATTGCGGAAGGACTGAAATCGGATTTTGTGCTGAGCTTACCGACGTTATTATTTTATATTACGTCATTCTAAAATTGTTTTGTCGCAAAATGATTGTAGCGTAGTTTACTACCGTTGTTAATTATTTCAATTCATTTATTCTCTCTTCACAATATTGGTTCATAAAAATTTACAATGTTTTTGGCAAGGTTATATTCCACCATTGGAAGAAACTGGTGCCTGAAGTAGGTTTTCGAAGAAGCCTGTGTTACAGGTCACCAGGGCCCCCCACAGCAAAACAATATCGTTGAAAGCCTAAAGAAGATCTTGTGTAATGTTAATGTTCATAGAAAAGGCTTATTGAACTTAAGCCTAGTGCTATTAAGTAGGTAAAGTGTGCTGAGGATAACTTTCAACTTTAAATGCCCCAATATCTTGTAGATCACACCGTCACATCAAACCTATGTTATAGACTCATTTATTTAATGTAGATGTACAAATATCGGGCTGCGCCTGCGATCTACATTGTAATGTTAAGTGCAACTTTTATTTTAAGTGTGTTGACGTTGAGGTCGTCATATAACATTATATCGTTTTTAATATAACAAGGAGATATAGCTTCATGTCCTAGGACCAAAAAAATCGAAGATGAGTTTCACCGACCCGCGCTAGGCCCCTGTGTCCCAGCAGCGGGTAATATACAGGCTAATTATGCTCACAAATACGGGAAAAATTATGTTCTTCTCTATAAGAGAAGAAGACTTTGGCGGACAAAGGAACAGTGACAAGTTGATTCCAACATACTAGCTTTGACTGTCACAACTTTAACCTTTTGAACGCCTGAGCATAAACGCACGCGCGTGCCCTCCACACCAAGCCACCTACCATTTTGTCATAGTGTCGTTTCGCGTACAGGGCACGCGCTTGCGTGTCACGTATGTGTGACAATGGCGTTTAAAAAGTTAAATCAAAAATCTATTTTGGTAGGCCTTACTTATGTAGGTAAGCAATTGTTGTTGTGTTGTTAATTAAAATGTATTGGTTAGAGATCGCAAGCGCAGCTCTCGTGAAGTCCTGGGTTCTGTTCCCGGGTTGAGCACTATCAGCCCGAATATTATGTATTGGCTATATTTGAATATATCTTGACACACCGATGACGTGTGTGTAGTGATTTGTTAATCTCGTTCAGGGCAGGAAAACTATTGTAACTACATACAAAAAAATGTCGTCAGTGGAATTTTTAAATATCGTAAGGGTCATTGAGTGTGTTGTTTAATTTTAAACTATCTGCGCTCAGCCGACCATCACAAATCCAACGATGCGTTCGTTCCTGTTGGCATTTCAAATTTTTACGATGACGTCGATGTGTCAATGCTTTTCCCAAATAAGGATGTATTAAAAATATTGTAATTTGTTGACACGACCAGGGTTTTTTCTTATGTATATTATAATTTGTATTTTATCGTAAATAATATTTTTTCAGCGAAGCGGGATTATGTATGTGATTTTTATGTACCGGGTTTTATATGGCTGTATTATTATTATTTATTTTTATTTGTTTATGGATGATTTATATTTTTTTGCGATTTTTTGCAATGGCTAAATCTTTCTAGTTGTTATGAAGTAGATCCAAAACGTTTTTATAGATTGTTATTGCTGTACAAAGTAGATTTTCTACTATATTTTTATATACTTGATTAAACCAATGTTTATGTCACAGTCAAAACTGTTAATCAGTCAAAACTAGTTATGACCGGTCAAAACTATTTAACAATAAATAACATTTACTTATAAACTTATTGTTCGTTGTTAGGTTTTTTTTTGTGACCCTTTGAAAAACATCATGTAATTCTAGGACTAGGTAATTACAACTGAGGCGTTCTGAAACAAAATATTTTTAATGCAGAAAACGCATTTTAACTTCATAAGGGTTTTGGCTGACACAGTGGTATTGACTGATGAAGAGTTTTGACTGAACATTTATATGAATTTTCTTCATTAACGACTACTGTTTGTATAATCACTATTTTGCTATCAGTTGTTCCATTAGAAAGAGACTATATTGTTTCTCAAATTACATGATTTATCATGTTTTATACAAATACGAAGCTAGACAGTCTATGATCACTAGAGTGTAATGAAACTATTGCCTCAAACCCGATTTCTATATCTTACCAATCGTTATTGGTAATATAAATAACAATCTGCCTTTATAGGAATCAGGTTTTCTAACATTTATGTTCCAAATATGCATTTCTACTCTTTTTAAGAATTAAGGTCTCTTTTGGAGTAGGCTGTATGGAATGGCCTTCGACTGGAAACCTTAAGATATCTTAGAAAGACATTCCAGAACTTCCACATTGACGCTAAATATGAGTTTGTTAATTATTTTGTATCGTTTCAGTTTTTATTGATGTTGACATGTTTATTTATTTATATTTTCATTAGTAAAATTGTCAGACAATTTGAAGATTTCTTTTATTAAGTACCTATTCTTATGGGTATCCCTTCCATCGTCTGTCATAACCAGACAACCCAACTAAAGGAAACAAACATAAATTTATTATTTAAAAGGTAATATTGTCGGTATAAAAACTCGAAAAATATAACAAAAATATATTTTTTATTCAACAGGAAATATATACATCATATTTTTGCATTAGGAGTGTGAAAAGTTGCATTACAATATTATGTATTCCTTACGTATTAATATCACAATTATAGTTACCAAACCTTGATCATTTAATAGTATATACGTATAAACCATGATATTTGACGTCCAGTGACAACAAAACACTGGGCACACCACACTATAGCAAACCATCTCAAAAGTTATTCATCTTTAAAAGGGTAGTTTTTTAGTCCCTTGAAGGCAGTTGCTGGGACACACCTATGGTTAATATTAAAACTGTCTAATAATGCTATCTCACTATCCGTCAGTTCAAAATCGAAGAGATTCAGGTTCTCGGCGATACGCGATTTGGTGAATGATTTTGGAATCACAGGAATTCCGCGTTGGACCTGAAATTAAATGCATTATGATTATTAATTTCTCAGATAAGAAGTATTTCATACAGAAGTCACCCATCCAGCGTCCAGCCAGCATAAATTAAAAGAACGATGTGAAAATTGTATGACGACTTCTGACTAGCGGCATCCCCTTCCGCGGCAGATACGCAAATTGGCCATGTGTTATGTCTGGACACATCCTAGCCATTTTCTACATTTTAGATAATGGTTATAAATATACTAATAATATATCAATCACTGCGAAAACAGCCCTTATTGCTATGACATAAAGGTCAGTTTCAAATACCAACACAAATCTAACTATAACATTTTACGCCTAAACCAATGAACCTATCATCCTGAAATTTTACATATACGTTGTCAGGTGTACAGAAACGGACACCCTTTCAACCCGAAAAAAAAATACTGTTCCCGAGAAAAACAACGAGAACGTCATATCTATTATCATTAGTTAGAACGTTATTTCTTATGATAATAGATGGCGCCACATATATTTCGAATCATGAATGAATAATATTAATAGATAACTATAATAATGTGTTACAAGAGTTTAATGGGGAATTTGCAAGAATATACAACACTCTTTTTATTTATAAAAAATGCCTTGTATTGGCGTATTAAAATATTGTGATACACTTGTTTAAGTTTATGAAACATCACTTATTTTACAATTTATTGTTTTATGTAGCATGTTTTTGGTGAAACGGAACGCACTCTCAAAACGCATCGTCCTCAATAACGCCGGTATTGACGTCAAAGTCCATGTGTCAAAAAAATACTTTTATTTGAAACGTACTTAAGTTTCACCAAGATTTTATTATAATATTGTTATTGCAATTTCTCGATAATTAAGGCACATACAAAAGTCCAAACAATTTGATGTAAACATGGCAGATTGAGATAAATGACGTCACATCATGGCCACGACAGTCACTTCACGGACTTTTGAACTGGCGTAGAAAATTGATTATTTTTGAGCGACAAGCAGTAGTTGAACTTAACTTTTAATACTTTTCTTGGGTTGATAGTACTGTACTTTATTGATTTTAGTGATAAAAAAATGACATGCATATTCCCTCAAATTCTAAATTAACGCGAGTGAAGCTACAAAATATTGTTTCTTTACCAGATATCTCAGTGCAATCTGGGCGCGAGTTTTCCCATACTTCTCAGATAGGGCTCCAAGCTTGGGATCATCTTTGATCACATCCTTCCCGATGAACTCTGGCCGAGCTTCAGATATGAGGCCCAGGGGAGTGTAAGCTACTGGCACCACGGAGTGCTGCTTGCAGAAGTCTACTAGTTTGTGCTGGGTTAGAGTTGGGTTTACCTTCAAAAATAAAATAATAAAACAATTTAATTTACATATAGGTCCCTCTAAATTCCAGCATTTTTAAGTCCCATCCATTTAGGGACAAACCATTTGCCATCAACCAAGCAGAAATCCAGACTCCGTGGCTACTACTGAGAAATTCCTTATGGAAAAACCCAATAACAATTTGCCTGACTTGGGAATCGAATCAAGGACCGCATGCTCAGCAGTCGGCATTGCAACCACTAGACCAACAAGGTTGTTGATGTCTTCTTCTTCTTCTCAGCACATTTGGGTCCACTGCTGAACATAATGGCTCTTGCATGGTTCTCCATTCGCTTTTTTATAGCAGTTGATGTATTAGCAAGTAATTTGTTTATAATAATAGCTAGCCTGTAATGCCTCACTGCTGGGCAAAGGCCTCTATTCCCTAGGTCCCACAATTTTATCATAATTTGGTTATTTCTTACCTCAACCTGATTAATAACAGGCTTAATAGTAGAATTCTTAAGCAACCTCGCCAGTTGCTCCACATTAAAGTTGGACACTCCAATGGACTTGGCGAGTCCAAGCTTCACAGACTGTTCCATGCCTCTCCAGGTTTCTAGGTAATCTATACCTACTTCTTCTCCTTTATCCTAGAAATAAAGTTTTTTTTAACTTTATTTAAAACTCTGATAGGATGATATGGCAAGAAAGGAGGTGTCTGATGAGATGACGAGTAATGGAGAAGTATGGAAGAAAAAGACATGCTGCACAAACCCCAAGTAAATTGGAAGGACGAAGGAATGAAAAAGATATTTTCCAAATGAGTTAGTTTAGTAATGGCTTGGTAGATACTCATACTGGTTTATTTGAACTAAAGGAATAATAATTGACTTATAGAATAAACGGCAAACAGGAATTGACCTGCAAAATTAATAGAAACTTACATTAACTGAGAATGGCCAATGCACAAGGTATAGATCCACATAGTCCAGCTTGAACCTTGCTAATGACTCCTTTAATGATGACACTACCTCATGTTCAGCATGGCGGTCATTCCAAACCTGGAAAATTATGATATAGTAACTTTCATTAATTTATTTTTTTTGGAATAAATCAATAAAATTAAACCTAGTTCGAATTGATAAATGAAAATCCAACATAACCGAGGTGGAGTGCAAAAAGTTTTGAGCTGTTTTTAAGGAACTGAATATGCAGCCCCCTGGAAATAGTGCCGCCGGCGCCCATGATGATTTGTTGTGTACTTAAGTTAAACAATCAATTACCTACCTTAGTAGTAACAAACAGTTGATCTCTAGTAACTGAACCATCTTTGATCTTGTTGTTGATTCCTTCTCCGACTTCCTCTTCATTACCGTAGAAAGACGCTGTGTCTATGTGTCTGTAACCTGCCTCGATGCCCCATTCCACGGCCTGTCTGAACTGACCAAGGTCGGCTTTTCTCTGAAAATCAATTTTTTCTTAGATTTAAGCTATTGAGTTGTAATCATACATACCACGTCCGGGCTACGAAGTCTAATAACAGATATGATAATGAGCGAGATGTTATTTAGATAATGGTTAAATTTACTGTTATAATATCAATACTCACAGCATAAGTGCCAAGGCCAACCATGGGCATCTCTCGGCCACTCGATAGTTTAACACATAGAACTTTAGACACCATCTTTATGAGAATTAAGGATTTTTCAGTACTGAGAAAGAAACAGTTTATTGCATAACCTCGGAAAAATACGCCAACAGTAAGTAATTTCTTATCATTAAAATCTTTTACAGTTCAACAAATGAAAATGACTTCAATCAAAAGTCAAAACAACTACAACACAAGTGGTAAACTGATAACACAACGCCGCAGTGTCGAGAATGTCATCCATACAGTGTATGCCTAATCGACTAAAAATAATATCACAACAACAACACTAAATGAATGAAAAAATAAATGTCAAATTGACTTATTGAGTATTGACTGACGTTTAGTTAGAATAACAACAAAGTACGTGCTTGAAATCACTGGAGATTTATTGTTTTTTTAATTGATTCATAAAATAAAAACAAAGTCAAACCCAAAATGTCAGCAGAAGAGACTTTTAACAAAGGCGCCGCTGAAGCAATAGTTGGATTTTTAAAATCCAACATATCAAGATCAGCGCAACAAAATATGGACGCCGAATTAAAAACAGATTTTGTTCTTGCTAAGAAAAAGGGTAAAACACAGAGCAGAAAAGCAAGCAAGAAGAAAGTACGTTGTATTACAAGACAAGAAAAGAAATCTCTAGGATTTTATGCAATACCCAGGAATGGGGTGAAATACAATGATGTCTTACCTCTAAACAAAATTTGGCTAAATTATATAAGTGAAATGCTAGAATTAGATAAACCTGTACCAGATTGTACAAGCAAAGCCTGGGAAACCTTTACTCAAACTCTATTTAAGGCAGACTTCCATGGAAGCATCTTAAATGTAATCAGATCAAAATGCCCGAGCTTTGTAGGTAAATCTGGAATTTGTATTATGGATACAAGAAACACTTTTAAAATTGTATCAAAAGACAATGTAACAACCACAATACCTAAAAGAGAGTGTGTGTTTGAAATGTATTTAGGGAAGAGTAAAGTAACTTTGTTTGGTAAACATTTATGTATTCGGCCTGCAGAGAGATCCACTAAGAAAATAAAAGGACATCTCCATCCAGATTTATAAAAATATGTTGTTTTATTTATAAATTTACAAACTCTTCCTTCCTGAGTCCTGCAGCCTAGAACCACAGAAACATATAACAGAATCACCAATCATATTCATAAATTACATCCTTCTTCATGCTAGCTGTGATAAAAAATCATAAATTGAATGTAAAACCCGGCCAAGTGCGAATCGGACTCGCGCTCGAAGAGTACCGTACCATTACCTATAACACATTAGACAAATCAGCAAAAAAATCACGTTTGTTGTATGGGAGCCCCCCTTAAATATTAATTTTATTTTTAAAGTGAATATACAACTAAATATTCTGTGAATATTTCAAGCGTCTACTTGTTGCCGTTATTTAACGAGCAAAAAAATCACGTTTGTTTTAGGGGACACAACAAAATTAATAATAACAGAATAAAATTAATATTAAAGGGAGCCTTTAAGGTATTAATTTTATTTCATTTTTAGCGGCAATCGAAATACATCATCTGCGAAAATTTTAACTGTCTAGCTATCACGGTTCATAAGATACAGCCTGGTGACAGACAGACGGACAGTGGAGTCTTAGTAATAGGGTCCCGTTGTTACCCTTTGGGTACAGAACCCTAAAAACCAATGATGGTTGGTCCAGTAGAAGTTCTTTAACTGTATTGGAAACAGGATCGATTGGCAATTAAAAAAAAAATGTGTAAAATGGCCATTTTCTTGCTAACTGTATTTTTTTTTATTTTGTGAATGAGGATCAATATTTCATAAAAAAATATGGATAGTGTCAACAAAATTTTCGTGCAGCTGCAACGGTTACGGTAGGTGGGTCTTACTGCTCCGAAAGTTTACACCCTGTATAACATAAATCCGCGTCCCCACTAGGGCCACGCGGCTTAAGAAAACCGTGAGGCTGAGCCGTGCGGCCGTGCCTCGTGAGTGTGGAAGAGAGCGCGGTCTGAGCCGCGCGGCAGGCCTCGTGCCACCCAACGGTTGTCAGTCTACTTGAAAGAAAGCCGCACGACTCTGGGTAGTGTAGACGGGCCGCGCGGCCGGTCAATGCGCTAGGGGACCGCCGCGCGCCGCTACATCGTGTTGTGTTTTTATTCGCGCCAAAATGGATCGGACAGATGACAAATCTTTTTTAAAATTAAATTGTACCGGGAGTGCCGGGCTCCCTTATTATTATTATACTCTTTGGTGCCGGGTGTTATGGGACTGTCGGAGTAGTTTCTATAAAGATAAAGACAAAAGAAACTGCTGGTAATCTCTATAGTCTGTGGCATCTGCACAAGGTGGGCTGCGTGGACGGTGGACCACACAAATGCCTCGCGAGGCGTAGTGGGGACGCTGCTTGCTGATGATGGTGTGGTCACATTATAGACTATTTTACAACATGTAACATAATGAATGCATATCCTGAAATTAGTTTGTTCAGAATCGTTTACTGAATCGATTTATATAATTTTGAATATACTTAGGTCTTTTTTTATCCCAAAAATAATTAGCTACGTAATTTATAGTCACTGCCCCTGTACAGTCAGATCAAACTGAAATGGACGGTCCATTTCAGTTTGTCTCTTGTGACTCAAGGCAATAAGACTTCTAAAAGTTTAGTTTTATTTGTATTAAATAAAAATTCAATGCACGTATTATGATTATAACATAATATACTAATTGGGGTCTCTGAGGGTGTGCGTTAATTAAGTTACATGTTGTATAGATTTTGGGGAAATGATAATAATTTGAGCCCGAAAGTCATGCATTTTAAAATTCATTCATCTTTTCTTTTATGAATATTTTATTTGGTAAGATGATTGGGCTACCTATACATACGCTCCCTTCGGATCGGACAGATTTTTTTAACAGTTTTCTTTTTCTACAGAATGATTGGGTGCAGTCCATGAAAACATGTACTAAAAACCAGGTTCTTAGAACTCACACAAATAAAAAAAAAAATGTCAATTTGACAACCATTCCGTTGATGTCAATTGTAAAATGTCAATTAAATTGTCAATCAGAGATTAATCAGCTTACGAATAGTGGAAAAATCGACCTATTCGCGTAAACAAAAATAAAATTCATCTTCCCTAATCGTTTAGCAGATTATTTAAATTAAAAACAATGGCCAACACAAAAGACGAGCCAGTTATTGTCGCGCACGAGTGTTATGTCAAAAAGGATTACACTGGAGCAATAAAAAACCTCAATGAATTGGAAACTTTGGTTGGCACAAGTAATAAACGAGTACAGCACAACAAAGCAGTGGTTGAGTTCATGATCAGTGACATGAAAAACGTGGATAAGTTAAAAAAAGCCATCGCACAGTTAACAGGCCTCGCATTTCCGGACATCGACACAAAAGACCTCAGTTCACCTTTCTTGTTATACAATTATGCAGTGTTATTGTACCATTCGAGATACTACTATCAATGTACTGTGCTTTTGGAGAGATTACTAGGTTGTAAGAATGTCAAAGATAACAAATTATTTCAGCAAATTGTTCTACTGTTGTTAGAGGCTTCACTTTGCAGAAGAACCTATGAGAAAACATTGGACATAGCTAAGACTCATGGTGACCCTTTAAAAACCAACAATGAAATGAGTGACCTGTTTGAAAGACTGGTCAGTAGAGCTCAGTTGTTAGTAGGACAAAAAGTAAAGTTAAATCTCAAACCAGACTCAATAGAGAATGTATTTATTATAGCTCAACAGCAATATCTCAATGGTGATGTCAAAGACGCAGCAACTACTTTAGGCCAATACAAAACACTCAAATATAATTATGATTTAAAAACTCAGGGAGAAGACATATGGGCAGCCATCAATAATAACCTTGGAGTCATATATTTATCAATAAAGAAACCGTTTTTAGCATCAAAATATTTTCAACATGCAGTCAAGGAACACTTTAAAGCAATGGAATGTGAGGATAGTGAAAAGTTAATAGCATGTAGAGACAGACCTCTGTATGTGTTTAACTTGGGGTTAGCGTTACTAGCAGCCAACAACTCGGAAGGTGCCTTTGAGTGTTTAGTGGAGGCAGCCCGACACTACCCCAACAACCCTCGCATTTGGCTGCACTTAGCAGAATGTTGTGTGAAAAAGTGTTGCAGTGAAGAAGCACAACAGTACACCGTAAAGAAACTTGGCAGTGGGCCACACACACGCATCTTATTGTCAAAGGAAGGGAAAGAGAAATATTCAACATCAGGAGAATCATTTGCCATCCCATCGTTATCATTAGAATTTGCTGCATTATGTTTAAGAAATGCAATAACGTTACTGCCGAATCAGGAAGCCCCAGCTGATGTTACTGCACCTATTATTCAAGCACCGCCAGGCCCTCCGATTAACTGGCAACAGAGGTGTGAACTGAAGAACTCCACATTTGTGCTTCAGAGTTACGTGCTACTACATCTACAGGACCCATTGTCAGCTTTAATGAGTGCAAATGAGTTGTTAAGTCAGACAGAGGCATCTAGTAGCCACAAAGCATGGGCACACATTTATGCAGCTGAAGCTCTTATAAATCTGGACCGAATAGCTGATGCAGTGGAGCATTTACACCCTCCTATGATCCACGACCTTGTGTCAGTGTTGCCATATCAAATGAGAGATATGATAGCAGTCAGTGTGTGGGCAAAGGCAGCTGTTTGTCACATTTTGAGAGGTGATTTAGTCACTGCCAGAAAGATACTTTTGCAAATAAATTCGCCAAGAGTTTTGCCATTGCAAATGTATTTAGAAATATGTACAGGGAATATAGAGAACTGTCACACATTACTAAGAAAACTTAGGTTTACTAACTTAACACAGTGAATTGTTAACTTTACATTAAAATGTTTATATACTGAATCTAAAACTGGTTTTGTATTCATAAGTCCCAAAATAAAATTGAAAACTATTTTGTATTGTATACCTGCTACTCTAAAGTTTATGTAGCTACACTATACGACGTGTTTCTGGACGATATCGATAAAAAAATTGCTGCTGAATTTTTTTTCGCTATTCAGGGCGTGGACAGAGAATCAGGTTTTGGTCCTCTATTAAAAGTTGTTTATAATGATGAGTACAATGACCGGTCGCAGTTTATCGATATCGTTCGGAAACACTGTACTCGTATACAGGGTGGAATTTTTCAATGCCACCTGGAGGAAAAGTACTCGAAATACTGGATATAGCAAATTTTACTCAAAGGAAATATTCCATTATTTTTAAGAAGAAATAAATCTGCATTCGCAGATTTTAGAAAATACGCTTGCCACACTCGAGAATCGAACCTACTAAAGTTCGAAAAAATAACAGCTTGTACTTTTTTTACATCAATCGATAGGGGCAATCCTATGGATCAACGACGACCCGAATGGCGCAGCGGTAGTGAGGCTGCCTTACGTTCTTAGGGTCCCGGGTTCGAATCCTGGTTGGGGCAAATGTTTGTGTGATGAGCATGGACATTTGTTTCCGAGTCATGGATGTTTATATGTATAATAAGTATGTATTTACAAACAAAAAGTATTTATGTAGTATATCAACTATCTAGTAGTGTCCACGACACAAGCCTCGTTGCTTAGTGTGGCACTAGATAGCGCTGTGTGTTAATGTCCAGCGATATTTATTTATTTATTTATTTAAATCTCTCTAACAAAAATGATAAATTATTTGAAGGGAAAATCATGAAATTAAAGAACAGTTATAAATTCAATGGAATAAATTCAATAAGTTATAGCACGTATAATCATGATTTTCCTTTCATTTAATTTATCATGTTTGTTAGAGAATGAAGAATGTTATTTTTTCGAACTTTAGTCGATCCATCCCGGGTTCGATGCCCGAATGTGGCAAGCGAATTTTCGAAAATCTGTGAATGCTGATTTGTTCCTTTTTAAAATTATAGGAATGTTTCCTTTGAGTAAAATTTGCTATCTCCCGTATTTATAGTACTTTCCCTCAGGTGGCATTGAAAAATTCCTCCCTGTATACAAAAAAAAACACATTTGCAGATACCTACATTTTATGATCCATCATCAGTAGATATGTTGTTCCGGGGACCTCCCCGGAATATAAGCCCCGGAACCACTTCATTAGCCACCACGGTATGTGGTACCACCTCTGTCACAAAAAGTCAAAGACTCAAAGTCGTGTCGGCAAGACTATACTGGATATAATATTGGCTTACTACAGTGATACTCTTTCTTTTCCAGCTAACAAGGAAGTCACAAAATCAAAATAAACAACAGCTGGAAAATAAAGCAAATGAACAATGATTTCTACTATTTACTACCACTTTTATGCCCACAATTTTATTTTCGGTTGGCTACATTTTTTGCGCAAAAATATAACGCTTGTCAGAATTTTCTGTCAAAAGCTACGAGTTATTTTTATTATAACTAAATTGCGAGAAACGGTGTTTAGAACAAATAAAAAATTGTGTAATCAATTAAATATGTACTACAACTGAGCAAGAAATTAAATATCAGTGATAGTTTCTGCCCATACTTCCAAAACCAATATGATAACGAAATCAAAACACAAAGTGGGCAGGTGCACAATTATCGCGAAATCATGAATCAAAAAAATGATTATTTTAAGAAGAATTGAGTTTACATTAGCAGTCATGTCGAGAAGATTGATATTTTTCCTTGCGGCTACGGTGGTGATGTTGTATTTCTCTATAATTCTGTTTGTGTTATCCCCGCGAACCATGCAAAGGATGCATGGTTCGCGGGGTTTTCATTACGCGGGCGGGTTTCGTCGTGACCATCCTCTGAATCTGAACTGGTGCAAAGAGCTGAGGTGGCGATCACCTCCGGCTCAGGACGTGGTCGCGCTGGTGTCGGCCCCTGGGAGTGGCAACACATGGCTCAGATATCTGCTGCAACAAGTTACTGGTAAATATTACATGAAGTTGTGTCTCGTGAGCTGTCTGTTTGTTTAATATAAAATTATAATTATAATTCTGTATTTTCAATGGCCTAGCTTACTATTGTGCTGTAAAGCCACTGCCCCCTAAAATAAAATCTACTGTTGGGGAGTTGTTATAACAAATTAATCCTGCTTTACTGAGTTAAATTGTGGATCCAAATATCTGTTTTAAACAAGCTAGTACTTATTTATGGTAAACAAAAACTCCGCACTTCCTATTAATTGTGATTGATTATTCCAAGGGACTACTCATAGCAACATAATAGTTTTAAAAGTTGGTGGTTGTCTGATTGTTTATGTTTAGTCTACACTTTTCCCAAACGCAGTTAGCCCTATCTACTTGGATACTGGTAACAGTGATGGCTTCTCTGTCTTCAGTTCTTACAGGGTGTTAAGCTTAAATGATTGTTACACCCTATTAAACATTTCCAGGTGTATTAACTGGTTCTAAATATATGGACTATGGCTTAAGATCACATGGCTTCCCTGCAGAGAATATAACAGATGGCACAGTGCTTGTAGTCAAGACACATGAATTGCCTAAGGAGTTCCAATCTGCAATACTACTCATACGGAACCCAAGGGATGCTATATTGGTAAGCAAGGAGGTTTTATGTCACAACTGGAGCGAAACCTACAGTTAGATAAATTAATATGATTAAATTGTATAAAATGTAAGGCCTTGTAGTCCTATTATATTTAATAAAAATTTTGTAAATTATTATGAATTTAACTCAAGGTGTTAGTTATTAGCGGATCAATTTCAATTGTGATGATTTGTTATTTCAATAATGTTGTTTTGCAAATTCGATTTGTTAATGGATTGGCTTTGTGCCTGATTGAAGGCGTTAAGTGATTGTTTAAAGAAGTTATGTCAAGCAAGGCTGTGTCCTAACAAAAATCTTAGTCGCGCGTCTGTTGCATTCATTTTGCTTGGCGCCTTTCGTGTTTCTAACAAATGAGTGACGATCGCGTTTTCGTTCGACTGATTGCTTTGGTTAGAACGCAGGGTATGTGAAATAATGAACACAACAATCCTATGAGCTATAGTAATGAGTTATGATAATTGCAAGGGATGGCTTAGTGATGGACTTACAGAACCTCATATTGGTTATTTGAAATACTTGATCTATTCTATCACAAAACTACTACACATAATAATTTACATAGTTTCTGTTATTCACAACTACCCCATTAATATTTTTTAAAGCTTTTTTTATCTTTTTGATCATGTGTTCATTTTCAGTTTGTGTGTTGCTACTGTTTGAATGAAATGCCTTGTTTTTAACAATTTTAGTTGCGCTCACACTCACTCACTCTCACATTGCTTCATGTGCTCTACCAGACCTACCAGGGCAGCATCGGCAGGACCACAGAAGAGGTTCTTGGTATGGTAACACTGGTATACAAATTTTGACTTTAAAAAGTATTCTTCAGATAAAGTAGCTTTTTTATATTTTTTTAGTGCTGAATACGAAAATAATGTATATAATTTTTTAAATAAGTTTCCTATTTTTTAGAAAAAAAAAATACAATTTTTTGTTAAAATTAACAAATCAGAAAATATTTTTGTTTTGCTTTGTTAAATCAGACTGTTTTTGGATATGTACATGTACAATATCAATGTATATCTATGTGATTATTGTTTTTCATTCATTTTTGTATACCATTTTAATTTCTATTCAAAAAATATTTTTTAAGAGAAAATTAAACATCCTTAATAAAATATTGTTGAAATATTTTCAGGCTGATTTCCATAGACTACACAGAGGGCATATAGGAACGGCGCCAAAATCTGCATTCAAAAGTAAATCTCATGAACGAGTTAAATCAGGTACAGTATCTAATCACAAAGTATAAAGTGTTTTCAAAATGTTTGATAAGTAACGGCATAATATGACGCACAAAATATGCGTATTTAGTGCGTCATATTATGCCGTTAGAAGAAGACGCTAGAAGAGTCCCAATGCATATTTCATAGATACAAAATTATCAAACTACATTCACCTAAAAAAAAAGCGGAAAATACAAATTAATGTGTTGTAAACCATATTGGACGCATCCTCACATCTGCCTGGACGCGCTAATTGATTGATGGCCAAAAACTATTTTTAACATGATTGTTCAAAAACTGTTTATAAAGCGTCTAGTTCACGTGAACATGAGGTTTCATGTAGAGCGATTTTTGGATGTACTGGGTACTGGCTGCACGCAATATCCAGGGTTATATAGTGTAAATGGCAATTTTGGTTTTAATTAAATGCATAAGGCGACTACAGGAGCTAGATTAGCAACTCTATTTGTAATGGTTCAAACTTCGTTTGAAATACTGTTAGAATAAAGTTCTAATCAGTTTGCACTTCAAAGTGGTTGTTACGTTAGTCACTGCGTGCCGAATAGTGCGAAATGAGTGGTTTATTGCGATTTTCAAAAAATCTATTGATTGGACTAAAAAAATAAAACACTATCATGCTAAAATGTTGCTTGTAGAATTATTTCCCAAAAAATCAGAATGATCGCATGTATTTTAGTATGGTTTTTACTCGTTAAAAGAAATGTTTAGAGATAAGTTCGTGATTTTTTTCTATCGAGTAAAATTTGTTGTATTATGTTTTCACACTAACATAACTAGCATATATCCTGGAGAAAATCACATATTTTTCTGGTTTTGTTTATTGCAGTGAATCATATGCTTTTTTGCATTATAAAACTCGCGTTTAGCTCCTGTAGTCCCCTTAAGACGACTAACAATTTATTTTGATAAGGGTTCATTACTACGTCGGTAGTTCGGTACCCCGTCACGAACACCGTCGCAAATAATTTAAACCAAATTTGATAAGTTGTTCCATGTTTTCGTTGGTCTGGTGGTCACAAGCGTACCTACTGAGCATGGGGTCCTGGGTTCGAATCCCGGGTCGGGCAACGTGTGGGGGAGTGGCTGTGGGTGTCATTTGCATTTAGTCTGTCTCGCTCGCACTAGTAGAGTAATTGTCTGTCTTAAGACAGTCTTGTCTATAGTGTGCGTTACTTACCGTACTATAGTTCGCGAACATTTTGTGCAACACAAAATGCTAAGTATATGCATTTATAGTACGATTACACAATAAGATTGTTTTAATTTAATTTTAACGCTTTGACCGCCAGAGCATAAGCGCATGCGCGTGCCCTCCACGGCAAGCCACAATTTCACCTACAATTTTGTCACATATTTGTGTCGTTTGGCGTACAGGGCACGCGCTTGCTTGTCACGTATGTGACTACGGCGGTCAAAAGGTTAAAGTACGGAACAAAATTTTGCCAGCGGATTGGGAAATCCACGTGTCGAGTCACTTGAAGGGGTGGGAGAGCCTCCACAAGTTTTGTCTGACCAGGTTCTCCGGGCCGCTACACATCGTGTTCTATGAGGTCCTGGTACGCGACACCAGGCACGTCCTGCAAGGAATACTGGACTTTTTGAAGTATAATGTTACCAAGGTTTGTATTGTTTTTGAAGGATGGATGTATGAAATTAACATCAATCATATAAAAAAAATACACGCACACCACATAATAATAGCTATTTATTCACCAAGGGGAGTAAGGCACAGATTACTAATAGAGTGTGCATTTGAGGCCCGACGCGAAGCGGAGGGCCGTGAACCACACGAGTTTAGTAATCTGTATTTACCCTCGAGTGATATATACTGCTTTATACTACACTTGCTTACAACGTCATCAAGACTTAAAAAAAAACGCATTAGTAATGAAATTCCATACAATAAACTGCCTAGATTTTTGAGAAGGTTTAATGAACAGCTTTCAAGCCTTTTAGTAGGGTAGTATTGGTATACTTTCTAAGCAAGTGTGGTATAAATATTTTTCAATACACTTCCTCGAAAACTGGTTCATAACACACTACGATGAGGTTCAACATGCAATGTATTTCCCACGCGTGCGATTTTTTTCACACGTGTGCGGGCATGAAAATTGCCACAGATAACTATACCTATACTGCCTATACTTAGTTCAAATTGGTTCAATGCATTTAGTCGGAGGTGAATGTTTTTTTTTTTTTAATTTTGGCAAAGCAATAATGCGTCTTTACCGCCTAAATATATTTTAAATATTCAAATTGTGTTTATAAATAGAATATCATAGATAAACACGATTATTTAAAACTAATATTTACTTTTATAAACAAATTAACATTTGTGTTCTTAATTCAAAAATATAAAAAAAAAAACTATTTTTTATATTAGGCTGTTTAGCGGCTTCATACCTTTTGCTTCTTCTTCAACCTGGCGAAAGCAAAGCGCGTAAAAAAGAAAATTAAAATCATAGTTTCTTATTAATTTATGACAAAAATATTTTTCGTTATTTTGTTTTATTTCTTCAGAAGTGTATTGAAAAACGTCGTTTGATACACGTGGACATTTGTTATTGCAGTTCTCAGCTCAAAAACACCCTCGCCTGCGGCTCGGGAGTTAATTCCGCCTCGAGTGCAATGACAAACTTTCTCCACTTGTATCAAGATGTACTATTTTCTTTTGTATCATGCGTAGGTTAGGATATGATAGTCCTTTCGAAATTTACCGATTTTTTTTTCAATTTTACCTCTGCCAGCACTACTCATTAAGCCTTAAGCGCTTATTACACTTCCCTGAATTTAGTCGTCTTAATACAGTCGTTACTGAATTTAGTCAAGTATAATAATAGTAAAATAGCTTGCTGAATGCGATTATACTTGACTAAATTCAGTAAAGATTGAATTAAGACGACTAAATTTAGTGAAGTGTAATAAGCGCTTTATTAAAACGAGAATGAAGATTACTGATATTACTGACTTACCAGCAACCATGCACCTAGTAGCAATCGTGTTGTAACGCGAATTAAGTTCACTCTAGTTTCGACTAAGCTTTAACTGTGAAAGTGTGTGTTTATAATTATATTCAGGGGTCGTTTAAGGGAAGGGAAGAATTTGATAAGCTTACTTCATTGTTTTTAATGTTTGATTATATTCTGTTTAACAGGGTGACATGGACTGCGCGATAGCAAACAAAGAAGGCATCTTCAGGCGAAAGAAAAAGCACCTAGGCTTCGAGCCCTTTACAGCCGACATGTATAAAGAATTGGATCAGGTGAAGAACAGGGTGCTCAGTTGGGTCAAGGCCTATAAGAAGAGACAAGACAGCATGTACCGCGGACAGTAGGGTAGCAAAGTTGTTATGTAACTTAATGACACTAAATAGGTGCAGAAGATTTTTTTATTGATGATTGAGCTCATGTTAAAACATTTTTCGATTCATAATAAAATCATATATAAATGACGAAGGTATTAGAGATACTTTAAACCTAAGGCTATATAGATAGATACATGGAACTAAAGACCTACATAATGCTATGAAAACTCACTGTCATATTATGGGCGAACCCGTTGGTACAGTTTGGCAGTTACGGCCTAATTAAAAGGTAAAATAAGCAGATTTTAATTACGTAAGTTTTACGAACAGAACAATTTTATTAAGCCATTTTTAGTACTGGAGTGACTACCCTTCGTTGCAGTTTTTGGCAACATTTTTGTTAATTTCAGGAGCATAATGTGTGCAGGGGAGCTATTTATTTTTGGGAGTTCGCTGCTAGAGGCGTTCGTGTAGAGTAAGGTCTTCAGAAATGTCGCAAGTCATAGTGTTTGCGCGTGGCGCGCTTTTATGTCTCGTCACGTATTTTTACTAATATTCACGACTGATTCTAGATTGAGCCATTACTGATTAATTATGTCTTGGAGATTTTAAGCCGCAAGTTGGATCTGATTTGTTAGTACTTGGAGGAAGAATGATTTATAAATAAATAAAAAAAATATCGCTCACATTACACACAGCGCCCTCTAGTGCCACACTAAGCAACGAGGCTTGTGCTGTGGACACCAGATAGTTGATATACTATATGATACTTTTTGTTTACATACTTATTATACATATAAACATCCATGACTCTGAAACAAATGTCCATGCTCAGCAAACAAACATTTGCTCCTACCGGGATTCGAACCCGGGACCCTAAGAACGTAAGGCAGCCTCACTACCGCTGCGCTATTTGGGTGGTAAAAGTTTCATGATATCTTATTTTAGGGACAAAATTGTAAATATGTATCTGAATTTCACGTTATGTTGTTATACGTAATAAATAAACCATCCATGAAAATATTGGTCCTATAACATATACTTTTTTTATGTTTAAGGACTAACCTTACTCGCCAGTGGCGCTGTCTATTGAGCTGTACAACGATAGCCCTCATTGTTTTGGAGAAATCTTCTGTCCTATAAATTTTGTGTAGAACTAAGATCACAACTTTAAAATATCAGTATTTTTATAATATAGCTCAGATTTATGTAGATGAATGGCAAAGGAGTATAAAATAACTAGAGTAATATTGTGTTGTCCCTTTGTGTAACTGGATCTTATAAATCCTTTAATGAAGCGGCTCAAACTTTAATTATGAAGCTTTTCTAGTTAATTGTGTAGTCAGTTATTATTAAGAATTAAGCCAACGTATAGTTTTAACAAAATGTACAAACGTATTGATTCTTTAAGTGTTGTGATGTGATTGGATGTATTTATATCAAGTTTTTGATGTGGAAAATGATCTATAAAATAATTCCGACGGCATTGCTTGACAACATAGTGCAATTTTTAGGGATGGCCGACCATCCGTAATGTATCGATACTTTCGATGTCGACGCTACACAGAATGCTGGATGATAGTAATGTGTATGTTCCTAATTTAAGGCCTAACTTTTTATTTTATTAGTAAATAAATAATTAATACCTAGTCAAAACTTTACTCAAGTAAACACTGTACTTATGTTGTTATTATAAATATACTAGGATTCCATAATACACAAGAAGACCTCACAGGCACATAGCTATTTTTAGAACCA
Organism: Xestia rhomboidea; assembly: GCA_963853795.1. Classification (NCBI taxonomy): domain Eukaryota; kingdom Metazoa; phylum Arthropoda; class Insecta; order Lepidoptera; family Noctuidae; genus Xestia; species Xestia rhomboidea. The sequence continues at coordinate 3,618,733 of OY970776.1, read as the reverse complement.
AAAGAAATTCAACGAAATTTACATTCAAAGTTCAAAAAAAGCCTAATATAATGCACTTGGTTAAAATATGCACTGCATAAGTTTATAAGATCCTAGTAGGTACTCGGCGGAATTTTTAACCTTTTCACCGCCACGGACTTCAATAGAAGTTCCAGATTTTCGTGCCACCAGCGCCACGACTTCATTAGAAGCTCTTCATTTTAACTACGCTATAAAAATAATTTTATTGTATTTAGCAGGTTTTTGTCATTGTATAATTTAAAATAGCACTATCTAATACCCTGTTTTGTATTTTTCCACACAAAAGAAAATTATTTGTTTTAACTAATGTTGTTTTAGATAATTATTGTTGTTAGAAATGAAATTATTGTGATCTATGAAAAGGATTATTTTATTTGCAAAATTATATTATTTCTGGCGAAATATGCTTAGCCCTTCGGGGATTACAGGCGTAATGTTATGGTATTTTATGTCATATGACTTCCAATTATTTTAGAGAGATTTTTAATACTTCGCATAATCATTGGTAATCTGATTTAAATTATAAACTTCATAAATATTTTGTTTATTTTTGTATTTTATTATATATATATATTATTTTATACGGTTATTTTCTAGTCTGAGTATAAATTTATATTTTTAGTATTTTAGTATACCCATATAAAATGCATGGTGTCTACTACCAAAGATCTGTTTAGTGTTAACTTTATGTTAAATAGCGATATCTATGTTATTCTATGTCAGCTATGTTATTTTTTGTTAAACAGCATTATAATAATGTAAGTATACTATACATTCTGTTTTGCGAACATTTGTCTAGAGAACGCCATTCGCAATGGAAATCATTCCCTTTTTTCAAATATGGCAATACTGTATTTACATTGTATGGTAGATCGGCCGACTACTGCATTTATTTATTGTGAATGTTGATTAGTTGTAAGTACTACTGAGATTGATGTTAACGGATGCTGAGAATAAATTACTTTCTGATAATATTCTGTTTTTCATTTCGAAAATCAACATAAGCTAAAAAGTACCATGCGCGCGTCAATTTGCTGTGGTTGGTTGACTGAATTATCAGATTGTTTAACTTTAAAACGCAAACAGAAAGGAAAAAGCCTCGCTCGCGCAGTCTCGAGCCTCCTCTTGTTGCGACCAGAGGAGGCTCGATTCTCACCATGAGCTAAACCGCGCTTCGAGACGGTGCCACATTGAGAGAAAGCTCGAGACCGCTCGAGGACGCGCGCGTCATCGCTCAAAATTCAACAGCAACAATGAAAGCGCAAAGGACGATACGTGAACACATCAAAACTTGCTCACGCGATTTCCGGCTTTCTCAAGGATTCCTGAGCATACGCGCGACTGAGTCGCGAACATACGCAAGGCGACGCTTGATGTCCGCATCGATATTCATACGATTTTCTACTTTAAACAATAGTGTTACGGTCCTATTTTTAATGCAGTCCGTAAATTGCGCGAGAATTTTTTCCATTCTGGCTTAAGTTTCTCTAGGGTCAGCGCACACTAAGAGTCGTCATAAGATTCATTTTTCAGTAGTCTCAAAAATGCTCTGCTCTTGGTGTGCGCTGACGCTTTAGGGTCAGCGCACACAGAACTGCAAAATACTCGCGTATGGTTGAGCAAAATTTCGACTGCTCGACCATGCAGGCGGCATGCTCGCTCCTCCGTGAGCAAGCTCCATTTGAAATGCTCTGGGTTGCCAGGCGGGCGTGCATGATCAGTTTGATGCCAAAATTCGACGTTGGCAGACGTGTTCAATATGGTTGATTGGGACTTAAAAATTATCGCCCTTTTGGTAGAGGAAGAGGAACACGAAGAATATGTAAGTCGGCTCGAGCGCGCTCGCGCATCTTCTTTATCGTGTGGTTAGTGCCTAACCTGGTGGCCGAGTTTTTATGCCGCCCATGGGCCTCTGACTTGGCTTTGCATGCCGTCAAGAAATATCTCTCGGGCATGCTGGTTTCCTTCGCGCAGTGTAGAACGCATACTCGAACACGCATCTTGCAAGCTCGAGCAACAAGTTTGGACGTGTATTTAATTTTGCAATGTATGGAATTGTCATAAGATTAATTTTTCAGTAGTCTCAGAAAATGCTCTGCACTGCTCTGCTCTTGGTGCGCGCTGACGCTTAGGCAAATGATGAAGTGATCATAGTGGCTTTTGGACTACCTAACATGCGTATGACTTTGACCCGTGTTTGGTTTCTGTTCCGGACACCAGCATAGCTATTCTCAAACGCTTTGATTCGATTTCGATTCGACAAGTCCGTATGTCTATCTTTTTTTGGCATTACGAAAGCGAGCGAGCTGGACATACAACTTTCCGGGTGTTATTTGAAAGCCATTCGATACGAAAAAAAAAAAACACGCAAGAAATTAGTTTGTCTGCATCAGCGAAGGGTGACTGGTAGAGAATGCATTGGCGTTATGTCCGCCTCTGTACATTCTGTGTGCTTATATTAATTTATTAAATAAATAAATATTATCACGCCAGTTATATTGAGTCATTGCCTTTTTATTTTGGAGGGATTGCTATTGCTGTGGTAATACAACCCTTCAAACAAGGAAATCGGATACTGCAGCTTCCTGTGGTATGCTCAAGTCCCCTCGTAACTCGTAACGATATCAACAAAAAGTCAGTGTGATAAAAATAAGAAAAAAATCATTTGTCATGTCATGCCCCGGGATGTCATCATCTGCCTAGCCTTTCGTTGCCACTTTGTCGGGGTCGGCTTCCAGTCTAACCGGTTGCAGATGTAAACTAGTATTTAACATAGAGCGACTGCCTGAATGACCTCCACAACCCAGTTAGTTCTGGGTAATACGATTACCCTCGGTAAGACGCGTTGTCAGACTTTCGGGCCACAGACTAAATATAATATTATCTGTGCTACCCGTAACGACTGTCAGGATCTACAATAGGGATGATGACTGACAAAAAAAAAACATGATTCTGTTTAGTCCGTCAGTTAGATTATCGAAAAATATTGGATACGTGTTTTTTGTTTTATCAAATTAATAAAAAAATACGAAGATAAAACGTGTCAAAGATCATGAGTGGAGGCTTGTGACGTCACATTTGAGTAAAAAATGTACTCACACGAGTTTTCGACGCACTGTATCGTCTTCATTTTGTGTGTTTACGTGAAAAAAGATGTGACGGACTAATTAGATTTTTTTTTGTCATCTACCCTATTACAAGATTGGGGATAATATTAGGAAAAATAAAAGATATGAATTCATAAAACTAAATATGCTTTATTTCACATCGTGTCAATATCATTGGTCACAAACAAGTTTTGCACTTCGACAATACTTACACGTTACTCCGAGCTTTTCCTTTACAATATAAAATATATGCAGTTAACAACAATCCCCTCAGTTTACGAATAAATTACAAAATCATTTTTATTTATATACGAAGCAGTTACGCTGTCGCGCGGCCCTTAGCGACGAGCGGGTCTAACATTATTATATCCATGTATAAAAAAATGTATTAAGAAAATAACGCCTATGGTAGTAGAATCATTTTTGTATTAATATATTATCTAGAGTAAATGTGTGTGTCGTTATCACTAGGGCTAGGGCTGCTCGTCGCGTACCTATGGAAGTTGGGCCGCGCTACACTTGTCGCACTTCACGAAGCAGGTCTACCCTATCGTTGACACCACATGGACAATCGCTCCTAGTGCTTTCGACAACAGCTAAATAAACGCACCGCGAGGGTTAAAAGAATCACCTGTAAAATTTAACTTCTAACAACATGTTATTAAACTCTTAATCATTATACAAAATTATCATCACAATATCACAAATAAAATACAGAACTCTGACGCTCTACTCTACGAAATTATTACGGTGTGGAAATTTAGGTACACAATATAAATGTATCAACGTAATTATAAAGCTTAGTATGGATTTTATAAATCAATATGTCCAATATAGACATCTATTCTTATCCATAAGCAAATTCAGTCGAATATTTAATAGTACAAAGAAATGTATTTTATACATTTGAAATTAATGGAAAATGTCGAATATACAAATTAAGTCTTATATAAGGTTATCGGTCTCTCTGTAAGAGACCGACGCACGCGCCGGTCAGCTCACGAGACTCCCCAGTGTCTGACCAAGTGTGAAACAAAACCTTACTGTACAAAAATAATAATAGAACAAATGAAACACTATAATACAAAATAAAAAGAAAAAAACAAGTTTATACAAAGTGATACCTACGTGCCTGTATTCACATCAGTTGGGGCCAGTTACAACCATCGCTCTCTCGACCAACAAAAGAAATCGAAAAGAAATACATTTAGTGAATTTATTTATAGAGACCGAAAAAAACAGTCGTAGAAAAAAGTTTAAATATTAATCGTAGAAAGTCAGCCTTCGCGTAACAATTCACTATACCATTTCCTAACTACATTACCGCGACCAGCCAGCCAACATCCAGCATCCGACCAACCACAGACCACGAGACTAGATCCTCTCCAATGTTCACATCCATCTGTTACACGTTATGTTACAGTACGGTACGGTCGGTCAATGTCGTTAGCACATTTAACATTTGAACAAAATAATGAAACAATAATGTCATGGTGATATTAATGAAAATAAAGATGACAATCAATTTGAATTCTCATACATAATTCGTAGATAAATAGCGTTTTGAAAACGTTTCACAAGCTAGTTATCGAAGCGGCATGACTAGTTTTAAACGTAAAACTGTTTAGACGTAACTATATACTTTACTATTGTTTTTATATTTTTATAGGAACGCTAATCTAGTAAGATCGGCCGGTAGGGAAGCGTGGCTCGGTCTAAACAGTTTCCGCACTCGCGCAGAAGTCGGGCCCGGTGACGTCACCGCAGCGCGCGGCAGCGCCGGCACACGCGCATGGTGCCGCAGTCGCCCCACGAGCTCATCTCCGAGCACGAGCCGCAGAAGATCCCGCCACACCGTCTGCCACAGAACAACTACAGGTTAATATGATAGTCTACTGTCGCGACACGCGCTAGGCGCCCGTCGAACTGGACTCCGGCTCGCTGTGTGCGCCTGGTAGCTTACCTGCAGTGGTGCCTGCGCCGGGCCAGCCAGAAGTGGTTCCTGCAGTACTGGCAGCGCGGCGCGGCGCTGTCGGGCAGCCACACCACGCCGCGCGCCTCCTCGCCCACCTCTACCTCGGACGCGCTGCCGCTGCTGCTGCCGCTGCCGAGCACTGACCCACTGCCGCTGCTCGTTTTCTGTACCAGGAGAATATGATTGTTAGACAAGTGTTCAACGATGCATTCGGAAACAAACTAAATTGCGGAACAAAAGGCAAATATTATTCATGGTTATTCAACAAGGGTAATATGAGCCGTGAGAAGGGTTTACTATATTGTAGCAGTGTATTACGCGTGTATATGTCGTACTTGCGTGGGCGTGGTCGCGTGCGGGGCGGAGGGTGGGGCGGCCGCGGGCGGGGACGACAGGCGCAAGGCCTCCCGCGCCTCGCGCAACTGGCCACTCAGCTCCTCCACTACTTTCTGTAATGAAAATTGCATTTTAAGCGCAAGCTGTGGGTAATGATTTAACAGCATCACGATAGCAATGCAGATCAGTCGAGCGGACAGTAGCAGATCAGCATATGGTACCTTCTGGTAGAGTATGATTTGGTGCAGGCGGGCCTGCAGCGGGTCGAGCGCGGGCGGCAGGCCGTCCAGCGGGTCGGCACGCGCCGCAGCGGGCGCGCCGCACACGCAGCGCACGCCGCGCACGCCCGCGCCGCACGCGCCGCACGCCCCGCGCACGCCCGCGCCACACGCGCCGCACGCCCCGCACGCGCCGCGCGCTCCCCGCACTCCGCATGCACCGCACACGCCGCACCAGCACACCTCCGAGCTGCCACCCGACTCTCCCGACGTCTCGATGCCACCTGCAAGTAACACTCAGTTCTAATAATATTCCAACAGGAGCGTAGCTACCACCATATTAGCCTTTTCAATGATACGGGGCCTCCGAGCGACTGGGGCCCCTGTTGCCCGACGTGTGGAGGAAAAATAACATAAAATTCACCTCCAATTTTTTTCTTGACTAGAGGCCCGTTATGAATCACAATAATAATTTGAAAATTTACTTTGTCTGTTTTAAAATACCATATTCTGTTATTATCTTCTACGACTGAATAAGCGTTAGGTGTGGGTACTCCATCAGGAAAGTAGCTCCTAGGGTGATTTGAGTGGACCGTATATACATATAATTAGTGCGTAATCAGCTGTAAATGTGCGCCACGCAAAAAAATTGTACGCTTTTGTTTGTTACGGTGAAAACGGAAAAACGATTCCTGCTGGAGTAAAATTCTTAATGAATGATCGGAGAGATAAATATTGTGCGTGGGCAGGCAGCTTATATTTGTGTAAAAAAGTGCGCCGAAAATGTAATTTGTGTGTCTTCAGGTTTTCGAGATATTGCATTTCCTGGTCATCGATATATGTACGAATGCGTCGCTTTTTTGTAGTCAGTAATTTTCGAATTTGGTCGGATAACCAGCTGTTGTTTACATAATGCTTTGAAGTAGTTGTGAAGCAGAGTACATGGCTTAAGGTTGAAGCTCCGACCGACCGTCCATACATTTTTGTCTCGTAAAAGACACTTAACACAGACACTCTTTCTTTCAAACTAATCGTTTTATCACTTCTCTACAATGAAATGTGTACGCAACTGACCTTTTTGGGCAATAACTTACATTATTTACTGAGAAAAACAATAGTGAAATCCCGGCAAAATTTGACACTTCTTTAGTAGTGTGCGTGACTTTTGACAAGCAAACCAAACCAGCCAACCAGCGTTGTTTAGACATTGACACGCTAGATGGCGTGCAGACGATCTTATAATTCTGATAAATCAATATCTTAAAGTTCAATAATTGGTTAATTCCCTTTCCAACCGTTCAAAAAAAAAACAATATAAAATAACATAAAACTGATGACCTAAACATCAATGTTTTGTTTTTTTTTTTACACTTTTCTTACATTATTGTTGTGTGGCAACATAAATACGAATAGTCGTAGGTAGGTTATTAGGTAGGTAGGTCGATAGGAAGCATGTCGTGAAGCAATATATTTACAAAATTCAGAATATGAAATTGCAGGTTTTTGTAATAAAAATTGTATTGTACAATGACAATCAGAGTGCGTTAAAGTTGGCAAATAATCATTACTCGCATAAACGTTCAAAACATATTTTCTTTCTTTCATGACATGAGTTTTTTCGATAGAAGAATCGGCAAAATGACATATCGAAGAAAGATTTCTGTCGTCATAAGCATGGCGATGTCGTTTGATTTCTTCTCAACAAATGTCAAATAGTCTACCTAGAAAAGATTTTTTTTATTACTATTCTTTGAGTTTATTGACCTATCATGATTTTAAAAACGTGTTAGGGTCCGACCGTCGCCGTCTCCTCAGTTTTTAGGCCAAGAAGAATGAAAGTAACTCCGAAAGGCATTCTGTACGAGCATTAACCGGGGCACTTGATCCCTCTGCTGTGTATGGCAAAGATTTTATCAACCTATGCCACAATCTTCTTTTAAAATAATATCCTGAAGTGCGGTTTTCGACTAATGGGGAACTATTTTCTTTTCTAAAATAATATAATAATCAGTACCTAACATGATTCATTAAAAAATGTACTACTTTTTTCATACCGCCAGTAATAACTTTTCCAAAAAACCAACACGTTAGAAAAAAATAACAAAACAAACTACATCCCAATGTTTCATTATTTTTCATTAAGTTTGGCAACAATCGAGTATTTCATTCGAGTCTGAGAAAGATTAAAAACTATGTTCGAGTAATACGTTTCGTTGTTGCTTTGAGTTACGTTCAAAAGGTTTAAATGTTACGCAATAGTACATTTTGATACAAGTTTGAGTTTACAAGTAGAGAAAGTTTGTTATTGCATTCGAGGCGGAATTAACACACGAGACGTAGGCGAGGGTGTTATTGAGCCGAGAACTGTACATTGAACATTCACCTCTACTGACTATAGGCATCGGTTCACCGATTTGAACTTCGTATAAGTATACGTAACCCGTTTTCGAGGAAGTGTATTGAAAAATTTTTAGTTTTAATTTCGCGAAAAAGATTCAGGCCTGGACGCAGGATGCAGCACCACCCTCTCGCCCGCAAAAAATCAAATCGTGCATTTGACAACTTTTTCTGGTTATCTACACGTAATATTATCGTAGGATCCGTAGAATATCTACACCACTAGCAATTAACTTCCATTGCTATGGATATCATTTCTGTCTTAGTCTTCGTAGAACTCGGGTCTACGGGTCGCCCCATGCTCGGGTAAAAGACATGTCGAGTTGTATAATATCCTGGAATGGTGGTGATGAAACTTAGTTTCTCTAGACGCGGACATATTTAGTAATAGGCTGTCTGTGATAAGATTGAAGGAGAAGGTACTGACTGGTGGTGCTGGGTCTCCGGGCACAGTGGCAGCAGGGCGCGCGGCGCGGGGAGCTGGGGCACAGCGTGAGCTGGCTGGCCACGCGCGCGCGCCCGTGCGCGGCCCGGCGCGGGTGCGTGTGCGCCTCGCCCTCGCTCTCCGAGCTTATACTGCTTGATGTTGCTCCCCCTGACAAAAACACAATTATTTACATTTTATTGTTTTAACTGTTTCCGATTGTATTGTTCGTGTTATGAGACCAGTTCGTGAGTTGGTTTGTTTTCACTTTATCAGGATAGCCAGTGAGGGGGTTTATTTAAAACACAACACATGCTATAATATAGTATACTATTTAAGTACTATTTAAATGCGAAAGTTTGGATGGATGGACGTTTGTTACGAAATCACGCCAGAACGGTTGTACAGATCTGGATGAAGTTTGGCACAGAGATGCATTATAGACTGGAATAGCACATTTTTATTCCGGAATCACGATCCCGTGGGCAATTACCGAACTACACGCTCACGAAGCCGCGGTAGAAGCTAGTATTATCATTGTTGTCTTACCATTTAGGTCGACTTCAAGAAACTTAGTAGCTACATCATCAATCCCATTCATAGTCCCATTAGTCGTCACACCATTCTCTCTTGTATGGTTGTTACCAGTGACCACATTATGGTTGGTCCTATCTTCAGAGGATCGGTTGTCGAGTGGCGAGGAGTCGTGGGAAGTGTTTCTGGAAGCCGGTGGTTCTGCTCGACTCTCGTTGATCTCGAAGCCGGTGGAAGACTGGTTGCTTGACTCTGATATAGAACGCCATGTTATGCTGATGTTGCGGGTTCGGGCGGATTCTCTTGCGGCCTGTGAGTAAAAAACGTGATTTTTACATTTTAGAATATAGAAATATTAATTCTTAAACTCAACGCATTAAAAGGGTTTTTGAAAAAGTAAGTAATTAATGCATTATATCTGCATCTGAATTTCAAGTACCAGGCAAACATAAACCAAAAGAAGTAACACAAACTCACCTCAGCCATCCCGATAACATCAGTATAAGTATCGCAGACAAATACGGGCGGTTCTTCAGGCGTGTCCACGTCCGGCGAGGCCACGCTGGCGACCACGCCGGCCACACTGTCGCTTACGGCCCCGCTGAGCTGGCCCAGCTCGTCCGTGTGCTCGATGACGCGGTCGGCCAGCAGCCCGCCCAGCTCGCCCAGCTCGCCCAGTCCGCCCAGCTCGCGCTCCAGGGAGGACGAGCCGCTCGTGAGGTCGCGCGGAACTCGGCTGCTGTTCTCGAAGTGGTCCGGGTGTAGACCGTCGACCTGGGAGGAAGAAGGTAACGTCAGTTTTCCAAGCATTTGGACTTTCTTGTGGTCTTGTGGTCGGCCGGCTCTATCTGCTTCAGCGTTATGTTACCCTAGTATACTGACCGTGTCGGTACAGTTGTCGCTGGCGAGCGGCAGTACGGGCAGCTCGTCAACACAACTGTCGGTGAGCGCTGCACGACACTCGCGACGGTTCTCACACTCGCTGTTCACTACCATTGATAGTTTCCTGCAACGGAAATACTTATATTTTGTATACAATCATCGGAACTAAAACCATAAAATTGCATAATGCTATATACGACCGCACGACACTAATTGCAATTTCAATCTTATGTCAATCAGCATAAAAGTAGCATGACACGCAAAATACGCGCTTTGGGCGTGGAGTTGAGGGCATCACCCTGATATACAATATAATACATAACGTATATCGCGAGTAGATTTGCAACGAAGAATAAGGTGAAGAATGGTCCTTGCAAAATGACAACTAGAGTTTACATAACCTGCCAATGCAGCATGGGCTCGTCTGGTGGATCATAACCCACACTCATCTCATTGAGAAAAAGCAGTAGTGACAACGTTATAAGGCTGAGTATGCTATACACAGCTAACTTACATAACATCCGGCGCTAAGCTAGGGTCGCTGCACCTCCTCTGCGCCGTTCGCTTCTCGCCTTCACTCAGCAGGTTGTCACAAGATCTCGTCTTCGTCATCAGCCCTGGAACAAATTGAAACATGTTTTTATTGATAGAGAAGCCATGACTGACGGAAAAAGTGCATCCAGAGCGAGAAACCTTTCTGCCCATTACTTAATAGTGTAAAAAGAAAAGACTAACTTTACTAGTCAGTCTATTCTTTCTACACACTTGGTCAGGTTGATTACGGTTGACAGTTTACATGGACAGCGATTTTAATTTTTCAGTTTATTCTTTTCTATGTTTGAATAAAAAATATATCCGGCAACACAAAACGTTATCACTTTATCAGTCAATCTATTTGATCGTTTGACCAGACTCAAAGTAGTTAGTTTTTGTATAATAATGCTATATATTTTGATTTAATGTGAAAACCAAGGCTTAGTAAAACAGCATTGATTGTGTTACCGTTATGGTTCTGTGTGGTGTGTAACTGTTGCGACGGCAGGTCGGGCTTGTGGTCGGAGCGCGGCTCGTCGCGCGGGCTGTGCGCGCAGAACATGCCGCCCCACACGCACATCGTGCGCACCGAGTACTCCGGCCAGATTGCCTGCTGGAATAGTAATATGGGAGGTTACTTTTAGGTCTTACATAAATATTTTACATAATGGCATACCTATGCCCAATTTTCAAGAGGCGAAATTGGGCCGTATTTCATGAAGCATACTCATAATTACTAGTAAAATTCAAACAGATTGTGTGCTGGTTTCGGTACGGGAGACAACTTTCTTTCTTAGCAATAGCATGTAGATGGAATAGACTGGTTGTTGACTTAAGATTACGAACATGGCCGAGTGTATGCTAACAAACCCACCTGTTCGAGCTGGTGCGGCGAGTACAGATGGTTCCTGTAGGCTGGCGCGCGCAGCAGGTGCCACACGTGCGGCGTGAGGTCGCCCGCGCGGCACTCTGCGCGCTCGCGGCCCGTGTTGCACAGGAACGTGCCGAACATGCACGAGTGCACGTGTGTGCCCAGCTTTATCTGCGTACATGGTACACGGTCTTATAACATCTCCGTCATCTATGGAGATAGGGATAGAGGTTTAGTGTTTGGTTGAATTTGGTGGTGCCCAAACGGTCGACGGGTGGCTTCATGTCACATTCTGAGGACCTTAAAAGTGGAAGACTTGCAATCCTGGTGCGAAAGGTGGATTAGCAGCGTTCTTGCCATAAATTGCTTCTCTGTACGGGTTTACTACAATACAACAAAGAAGTAGAGAGAGATACCTACAGAAGAAAAAAAATGTAAGAACAGTCTTAAAATATAATAAGATAAATAAAATAGAGTGGTCATATCGGTTTGTACTAACCAAATAAGCCTCATTAAACTCAAAGCTGCATGGAAACTGCAGCATCATTTGGTGGACGACGTCAAGCCATTGAAGGAAGATGGGTGACCGCTCGTTAGGGTCCTCCGGACCGAACTGATGCCCGCATCGATCCGCAAACTTGTGCCCGAAGTCCAACCATTCACGCTCGATTAGTATACGGAAGCCCTGAGGAAAGAGATTGAATTAATTCATGTGGCTGTATTGCATAGTGAACTACACTCGAAGCAAATTCCAGCATTAGTCTGCTACCCTAGGCTAGCCTGACTCTTGATTGAATATTTTATTTTGCTTGTGATTGTCGATCTCAAGTTTGATCAATATTAGGGTCACCACTTTCACATCATGTTCTTCTAGTACGGCTGTACCATTCAGGGTTTGCTCCCCACGGTAGGAGTACTTACTTTGAGGCCACGCTATCGCCCCTGGCCCCCGAACCTCTTCTTAAATTATGCAGCTCCCAGTACTTCTGCTAAATACAACACGCCTGTAGTACAGCTAACTTGTACAGTTCTGAGAACGTGTACAGGACCAACAGTGCCTGTTGTTTGTTTATTGAGACGCTACTGAAGGCGCCAAACTTGTGGTCAGTTCTGGGCCGACACAATTTAGATTGCCATCGACAAGCTAAGAAGAAGCGCCGTAACTTTTTTCGCAATGGACCAATGAAGCACTGATGTAACCAAGATTTTGTAACAATATTTTGATTTAAAAGAGTGTCCATGGATTTTCTTGCTCGTTCTTCTCCATAGAGATCTACATTAGGGAATGGGCAACTACAGTACTTTCTCAAGTTATTATGCCTTGTGACTGTGACTGTAGCTTTGCTTTTTTTGTATTTTCGACATTCAAAAGTGCCGTAATGGTCTAATTGAAATAAATGATTTGGGTTGAGTTTTGAGCACCAGTGTGTGAGAGAGAGAGATGGAGCTATACGGGACCATTATAGGCACGTCATAAAAACGGTAACTGCAGTGACCTCCTTCTTCAGCTGGCGGAGCGGTATACTACCAATATGTTATCCTAGTACTTTTTTTATTTCCGAGAGAAACCTTCAAAAGGCGACGCGGTATTAGGGATAAGACCTATCCACACCTAATTCCAAGTTCAACTCTCCTCTATAGTTCTGTAATATCATGCAGTTGAGCTGCAGCCACGATCTGAGGCGACCTGTCCTAGCAATCAGACCAGTGCACGAGCATCGGCGGCCTGCGGCCACTGCGCGCGCCACTACCATATCATTATGCTAGCCTAATACTTCCAAAGAGAACAAACCTCTAAAGTTCTATAATATGGATCTAGTATGAGTTGTGCAGCGGCGACAATCTGTGGCGTCCTGTCCCAGCCATCGGAGCAGTGCACGAGCACCGGCCGGCCCGCGGCCACGGCGCGTGCCACCACGCTCGACGCGCGCACTACGCCTGACACGTACTGCAGCCATAGTGTGCGCTCCAAGTTGCTGTGCCAACTAAGACAACAGAAAAGATTACATGAATTATGGAAATTCTTCGCAACATTACTTTTAATAGTATTTATTTACAAGCAGTAAAAAGGAATAAAACAATGGATATTATATTATAGTAACATAACATCACGCCGACGTACACCTAAATTTAAAATTAAATGCATATGGTCGCGTAAATTAAATGAAAAATCCCAATAATATTTTGCTCCGCGTGCCATTCGCACATGATGTGACCTCTTGACCAGTTTTATTACGGAAACTGTCATCTGCAGCTTTATCAAATGAAGAATCTTTCTTATTAATTAAGATGAGAAAAAAAAAACAAGTCACGTTTCAAGAAAAATATTTTTATTTACTTGCAAAATCACGTGCATTCTTTTAAAAATACGCTTCGTAAAACATATTTGACGGCGCAATGTTTCCGGAAGAGATATTGCGGGTATTTGCGAGCTTGGATTCAAAACAATGAGTTCATTCGGGCACAATGCCAACTGACACAAAAAATCCGCTGTAATACTAGCTAGGTCCGCGTAACGAACGGCGTATCGTAAACATTGCCTATTTAGTGCAGGGACACTGCCTCGTTGCTCTATAATTTTGGTCTTAGCTTTGATTGGTTTCGATTCCCAAGTCGAATAAAATTATTATGCTTTTGCATCAACGTTTCTAAGACTTAAAATTGATGCTTCTGCCTACCTTTTCTAATAATATAGGCGTGATGTTATAGTAGTTGCATTAAATGCAGGAAGTAATTTAACTGCCAGAGGAAGTGAATTGTAAAGCTAAACTAAACTAGTAACTCGATGATCGTCCTAGCTGTATGCCTAAGTGCATTACGGATCGGCGGGGCTCGCCTCAAATGCGCCGCCCACTTACATTGACATCCTGGTATCGAATCGAGTATCGATTATACTACGCAGTGATCTGGCTACATCTGTAGGTACTAGGCTATCAGGATCACGGCCTTGACCTCAACCGTACAACTTCATTCAGAATATTACCTGACTTCGTTTAGTTTGACAGCTAAAACAACATGGCGGGAGATTGATACTATCGATATTAATTTGTTCATTTAGTATTACGAAGCATTAAAGTCTGTCTGTGCGCTTTTTCAAGAAACACCATCAGATAGGCATCATTTTTAATGAATTTTATTAACAACCATTTTTTTTTTTTATTGATCTTGGAGTTTCTTGACGGTTCCTCAACATAGGAAACCACCAACCCGAACCGTACACCAGTAGGCTTAGCCAAGTTGACAATCTACAATCGTTAACGCTAATAGAAAACTAACCAAATATATGGGAATGACATCTATCAACGATAAGTCACGTGGTCAAAATAAACGAATGGAAACTTTAAAGTTTAGTCAAAACTGTAAGTTGGCTACGATTTATATGGGATGTAGGGATCACGATTGTAGAAACGAATACATTTCATTCTATCATCTTGATCGATGTAAACTTGTCTACGAAAGTTTATATTCGCTTGTTTTGACCACGTCAAAGAGAATCGATACGAATCGTTTGTAACTTGGCTAGGCCTGCTGTTTGACGTTTCATAAGCGCCCTTAAAAGTAGGTTTACGAGTATGTCAAATAATATATTTAAAATTTCGTAGTTTAAGTCATTACGCCATACATCTCACGTTACTAGACGTAAACTGATTGATGACGTATCTGTTATGCAGTAAACCAACATTTTATTGTGATAAACTGAATAAGTGGGCGTTACGTTAGTGTACCTATAGTTTTATTTCTAATTGTTATTGTTATCACTGATTAGGCCGTGACATTAAAACTTTTTGATTCACGCAGTGGGACGAGCTTGTCCCTAATTTTGTCACCAAGCAGATGTAGCGTTGTTGTATTACGGTCAGTCGATAACTAACAAAAATTTCAACTGTGTCACATTGCCTTTAAACGAGGGGGGGTTCGCAAAGCCGATAACTTTAGGAACCCCGAGTGTCGAGGGTCTTGAACGTTACCATGCCGGAAACAAAAAACATTACACCACGACACGTTTTCCCCAAAGGGTGGTCTGCACAAACGAATTTGATGCCAAAACGTCTAAGTTAATCTAGCAAGAAGAGTACGTTTATAGACGGCGTGCTATCCAATTCCCATCACCTGATGGGAAGTGGATAGCACGCCCGGCCCGGCCCGTTTACCACATGTTGACGGTCACCTGACCATCAACTTGTGGTAAACGGGCCGATTACGGTCAATGTCATCATCTCCTTAGCCTTTTCCCAATGCAGCTGAATTTCAATCGCGAAAAAAATCTGCTGTTTCATACATTTCGAACATATTGTCTGAACAGCTGATTTTTTTCGCGTTTCAGGGTTTGGTCCAATAAGTAGTAAAAGTTGTTCAAAATGATGAGTACAATGACCCCCTAAGAGATTTCGTGTATGAACAGATACACCTTATATGTATAGAGCGACTACCTATCTGACCTCCACAACCCAGTTAGTACTGGGTAATACGATACCCCTTGGTAAGACTGGTTTGACGGTCGCCATTTGATTGAAAGTTCACACTTTTGTACTTACTTGGTCTGGTCACTGGGCTCGGCCGCTAGCGCCCTCATCTGCTGGAAGCTGCGCCGCACGTGGTGTATGTTGGGCAGGCACATGAACTGTATGTCGGCGGCCGGGTAGTACTGTTGGCACTCACAACCCCCGCCGCGCGCTCGGTTGGTTACTGCTGACGCGTATGAACGCGCGTCTACGATTAGCAGCTTTAGTTGCTGTAACAATAGATAGGTTATTTGTCAAGAAAGAAAGAATATCAGGACTTTCTATACCAAACAACTAGATAAGAGCTGATGATCTTCAAACGGCTGAGCAGATTTTCTTGAAACAGCTCAGAACTCTCTCGATTAATACACCTTTCAAGCGAAAAAAAAATCATCAAAATCGGTTCAAGGAGCTATGATGTAGTTTTTGGTCGGAGGTTAGAAAAGAGAAAGCGCTTTTAAGGAGGTTCTTTTGCGAAAAGCAAGAGAGAAAAGAATCACTTAGCTGCAGTAAGCTAAATGATTTACTTATTATGGGATAATACAAAAGTTATATAAATTTTTAAAGGACCACAAGCCTACCAAATGATGCGAATAATATGCTTTTTCCTTCTAAAGTTCATTCACATTGCTTAGCGGACACTGGGGGGATTTAAATGAATTAATAAGCAAAGGACGTTATGATGATGATAAAGTTATATTTGAGATATTAGGTACGGCGACTGTCTCATTTCAAATTTTACCCTATTTCACTGACATAAGGTGCAAAATTGTAAGCTAGGTTCTATGTTAATTGGATCTTAGGATTACAGCACCATTGTAAACTTGTAATAAAGTTTCCTGCATCGTAACTTGTGTATTACGGACAGATACTGAGTGGGCAATACGACTAACTAATAAGCTACAAGCTATAAATATCACAAGTAGGTACTTTCTGACATCACGGTTCTGTTTATAATATTGTCGGAACCGCTTATTGTTTTATAGGCGATTAATATTGATGGTACTAGGGGCGCATGATCGCTAGGAAGTAGGTAAGATAGATTAGTTTACAATGCTAATCTAGCTTGCTATTATGTTGTTGTTGAAATAGCAATTAGTTTTACAATGGTGTACCAGAGTTTACCGGACGTAATATTAGTATTAAATATTAGCTTGTGCGAAAGCCCTAGCCAGCTGGATGACCAGATAGTGCTCAGTTTTCCAAGTGCCGCTCCTGTCCTGTGCCATCTATTTTAGACCTTCAATCGCAACATTACCATACTTTTTAGGGTTCCGTATAAAAAGGGTAAAAACGGGACCTTATTACTAAGACTCCACTGTCCGTCTGTCTTTCTGCCTGTCACCATCTCATGAACCGTGATAGCTAGACAGTTGAAATTTTTACAGACGATGTATTTCTGTTGCCGCTATAACAACAAATATGAAAATTAAAAATTAAAAGAGGCTCCCCTACTATGGTGGTACAGAACACCTTCATGCGCGAGTCGGACTTGGCCGGTTTTTTTTTAATCTACCTTACATATTTGTATTTGGGATGGGGGTCCCGGACCTTTGGAGCCGTACGAGGCCAAAGCCAATACGAAGAGTTAGAGAATTCTTTGAATGAAATGAGGCACCGACCGACGATCATCTTTGCATGAACTGTGCTAGTGTACTCAAGGAGATTATATGGTCTATCTATAATATGGATATAATATACCAGGAGGGTTGGTGTAGGAATATTATAGGGCAGTGGAAGTCCCATTAGATCCCCCTGCCCCCCGACGAGAGTGTGCGAGAGGAACACGGTGTGGTTTCAGTCAGTACGAATCTGACAGACTCCTCCTCTCTTCCCAAGGCGGAGGACATCCATTGAAAATTTCCACGCAGTTAAAAAAAGAAGGAATATTATAAGAAGAGAATTATAATAAGAGAAGAGAATAGAATTAAAACAAAAGATGAGGAGGGTTGATGAAGTGGGTATGTTTGGGCTAGTGGACAGAAATCCTACCTTATTATTATTAGCCGGCTGCATGCCCCGGTCCTGGTTGCAGGCGCTGACGAAGGCGGCCAGCAGGCGCTCGTCCTCGCTGGAGCGCCAGCCCAGCCACCCCACCTCCGGCTGCGACGACCGCGCGATCACTGCGCCGTTAGCGCGGTGCCGCCACACCACGGCCGGGACCCGGCGCATGGCGCGGAACCTACACAACAAGTGGATAATATTACTGAATGTTCAAGACGGGCTCAGAAACTGGGTAAACAGAGGCTGCCATGACGAAGGCGTTATAGTGACATTAGCTCTGGAGAGTGATCACTTATCGACAGCGAATCGGCTTGGGCAGTTCAAATGCAATAAATGCGTAAAAGACGTCATTTCGGTTTGACGGCGCGACTCGACACTGCGCCGAACTATCGAAAACTGTGGCACTCACTGTTTAATTTAAGACATAACTTAAAGCAGACAGATAGATAGGTCTCCAAATCAACATCATCAAGAAACTACTTCTACTGACTGCATTACTGAATTAGTCTGGGCTTATTCAAAGAACTACATATCATCTCGCAATAATCATGTCTTGGAGTCCTTACCTCGCAACTGAGTCGAGGTCTTCATCGCAGATAGACGCGGGCACAACGATGAGGGGTGGGTACGAGGGGCACAACTTGTACTCCGCGTTAGCTGCCGTGACCCGCCACGCGCCCTTCGAAGTGAAGCCTAATCGCTCCACCTGTAGACCAAGCAACAGGTTAATATGGATTGAAAGGAAGCAAAAAATGCTGTAAATGTACATATTATTGTATATGTTCTTGACGATAAATAAAACAACCTTAAACATCATTGTCATTCTTTGACAATGATGTTTAAGGTTGAGAATCACGTGTACGAGTAAGATGCAAATAGCAAGAAGATATTCTGAGGACTTCATCCCGATTTGAACATCCTGGTATTTCATCGAAGACTTCAAAATATAGTCTAGTGTCTAGTGAACCACAAATGGTTTCAGGAGTTATTCTAAAAAAGCTTGTATTTAATTTATTTTCTCATACCTGCATAATTACTTAAAACTGATGAATTATTAATTTTGACGGACTATTGAATCTATCTATTGTCTGTATATTATTATTGGGTTCGAATCCCGGTAGGAGCAAATGTTTGTGTGATGAGCATGGACATTTGTTTCCGAGTCATGGATGTTATATGTATAATAAGTATGTATTTACAAACAAAAAGTATCTATGTAGTATATAAACTATCTGGTGTCCACGACACAAGCCTCGTTGCTTAGTGTGGAACTAGATGGCGCTGTGTGTAATGTCCAGCGATATTTATTTATTTATTGAATTGTATTGTACAACGGCCTGGCTGTGTAATTGAAGAGAGAGAAAGTTTTACTCGTAAAAGTACCAGGTAATCAGAAGGCACACGGAGACACCACGAGATTACATGCACTGAATGACCTAAGTGAAAAGATAACACGCAAAACGAGAGAGAAAGTTGTTATCATAAGGGTACCAGGTAATCCAAAGACACGAAGAGTTTACTTACTTCAGGACCAAACCAATGTCTCTGAGGAGACTGAGACGCCCTCATCAGTGCTCTGTGCACTGACGTGGGCGGCTGTTCCTTGGCCCACGCCGCGTACGCCGCAGCGAAGGTCTCCTGGACGGATCCTATAGGGGCGAGCGCGGTGTTCAACCGCCTCCACCATTCTATACATTGATCTCCAGTGGTGAATGAGCATCTAGAACAAAAGGATTTTTTTTCATGAGGAAAAATCGTCTTATGCAAATGCTTTGTTTACACAATCCTAACTCCTGAAGAACTTTATAAGTGAGCTATTGACACCGAAGTTATTCGCTCATTCGGGCATCCCCAAAAGCATGTGCAAGTATGTAACTGTATCAGCTATTTATAAAATAAACGTTCTAGTTCAATAAGTAGGTAGCAACTCAGATAATAAATATTTGTTTAAACAATCTTTATCTTATTATTGAAGGAAAATTTACATGTCCGCTTCCTTTGGTCGCTATGTGATTATCAGTCAGTACCCTCAATTTGGTGTTACGGTAATCGAAAATTAAATCAACATTGCTTTCGGCTTTCAATAATATCCGTTAATAATGTAAATAATTATGGACTATTATACTTGTTTAAACATGGACAAATAAATGACTTCATAGCAAAGACAAAATAAAGTGTGAATTTTAAAATTTAAATATTGAATACTTAGCACGTTTTTTGTTCAAACAAGATAATTTTTACATGTTTTTTTACCGTGGCACCTATTTGAATATCTCATAACTTTGCATGTAAACACTAGATAAGTTAGTTCAATTATACTAAAATACTGTAAGAACTATCTAATCAGCACTTGAACCAGTGTTGTTTACCACTAAATTAAATGAGTAGAGTAGGTTACTACCCGTAGGGTACGCCACAAGAGTGGCGATCGGCGGTAAATCAAGGTTCAAAAACTACTCTAAACTCCTACGGCGTTGCATACATGGGTCTATCAAAAGAACTAATCATCAATTTATCAGTAACTCAAATAACAAATGCAAGGCAGCATGGCAACTGATAAAAAAAGAGTCCATCGGTACTAAGAGCAGACAAGTCATAGAAAGAGTAAGCAATAAAGGTAATATAGTTAATAGCCCGAACAAAATTGCTGAAACATTCAATGACTATTGGATTGATCTAACAAATGAGACTCGGAAAAACACTCGTGCTAGCCTTAAACAATCTGTTAATGATAGTATTTTCCTAAATCCATATGGTTATGAAGAGACACATAGAATTATATTATCTTTAAACAACACAAACTCTGTAGGTTATGATGAGCTAGCCACAAAAATTCTCAAAAGCTGTTCAATTGAATTAACACCAGTTATAACACACTTACTAAATCTCTCCTTTGAATCTGGATGTTTTCCTAGCCTACTCAAAAAATCGGTTGTAAAACCACTCCACAAAAAAGGTAACAAGGAAGATCTAGACAACTACAGACCAGTCACTCTCATACCCATAATATCAAAAATCTTTGAAACTGCCATGCATAAACGACTTACTCAATTCATCAATAAGCATTCTATCCTAAGGGAAGAACAATACGGTTTTCAAAAGGGAAAATCCACAACATTAGCATGTTTTAACCTAATTCACACAATAGTTACTAATCTAGATAAGCGAATTCAGACAACAGGCATATTTTTTGATATGTCGAAGGCCTTTGATTTCGTATCACACAAATTGCTAATAGACAAGCTAGAAAAGTATGGGATACGGGGCCCTGCACTCCAATGGATAGAAAGCTATTTAAATAACAGATTACAGTGTGTTGAAATTGAAAAAATCGATAGTCAACGAGAACTAAAGTCATACAGATCAAACTATAGATTTAACAGGTCTGGTGTGCCCCAAGGGGGAGTGCTTAGTTCTCTGTTGTTCTTACTTTATATAAATGACCTTCCTGAAGTGACTAATCACCCCTGTTTTCTGTTCGCTGATGACATATCGTTAATAATGACATCGAATAATACTGACATTAATAAATATACAACTGACATAAATAATACAATTGAATCGATAATAACATGGCTTGACGGAAATAATTTACGTGTAAACCTTACAAAAACTAACTTTATTCAATTTAGTACATATGGAAGAGAAAAAAAGACTATAGACATCAAATATAGAGGACTTAAATTAAACGAAGTTAACGAAACGACATTTCTCGGTATCACGATTGATAAAAACTGCAACTGGAAGTCCCACGTCAATAAAGTATGCAATAAAATAAATAAATTCGTGTACGTTCTATACGAACTCTCGAAAACGTCAGCGTTAAAAACAGTATTATCTGCATACTATGGGTACGTTGATTCTGTGTTGAGGTATGGTCTTATCACCTGGGGTTACTCAACAGACAGCCAGAGAGTGTTCATCGCACAAAAAAAATGCATCCGTGCCATAGCGGGAATACGCCCTTGGGAATCCTGCAAACCTTTTTTCAATAAGTTCAAAATTTTAACACTTCCAGGTCTTTATATCTTTGAATGCGCTAAATTTGTGAAAACGCACCCGGAGTTGTTCAAAAAAGCTTATGAAATATTTCCAAAAAGTAATAGGCACAGAAATAGAATAGTTTTGCCCATAATTCCTAGGACAGCATTATACAGCAAGAATAGCTATGCAATGTGTGTTCGCATATTTAATGCTATACCTGACAGTATTAAAAACTTACCAGCTAATAAATTTGCAAGATGTCTTAAAGTATGGTTAAGGGAAAAGAATTTCTACACAGTTAGTGACTTATTTAACAAGAAATTGGTAAATAAAATATAACGGTAATTATTTAACCACTGTCACAATATAATGGATAATGTTTGAATTTTATTTGACTTTGAATTATGAATTTTTATTTAAATAATTACACTACTTTTATTAAGAATTTAATGATAATAATTATAAGCCCAAAATGTTTGCATGTCACATTATTATGACTTAGTATTATGGATCTGGATTATTTATGTTAAGACCGAAATTGTACCAATACTTTGTTGCAAATAAATTGATTTGATTTGATTTGATTTGATTTGATAAGTCCCCTCTTTGAGGAGTGGCTTGAGAGACGCCACGGCGTCCTCAGCTTCCGCCTGACACAGGTTCCTCACCGGACACGGTTGTTTCGGGAGGTTCCTGCACCGAATCGGGCGGGAGGAAACGCCCGGGTGCTACCATTGTGAGGATCGACCGGAGGACACGGTGAAGCACACTGCGGAGGTGTGCCCTGCTTGGGCGGAGCACCGCCGGCGTGTCCTCGAAGCGGCGATCGGCGGCGGCGACCCCTCGCTCTCGGCCCTGGTTCAATCCATGGTCCGGAGCGAGACGGAATGGGACGCCGTCACCTCCTTCTGCGAAGCAGTCATGCTAGCGAAGGAGGTGGCGGAACGTGAGAGGGAGAGATCCCTACGTCCCGGCCGCCGCGGGAGACGCCCCGGGCGTCGGGGGCCACGTGGTGGCTTCCTGCCACCGTAGGTGCGGGCCTGTGGACGGTGAGCTATGGGCTAGCTCGCCGTCCATCCGTCTCATAACGACAGGCCGTGTCGACGGCGCGTTCGTGTTCCACGCGCGCCTCAAAGAGAGTTAGCAATAGGGAAGGGGTCCGCAAGGGCCGAAGCCTGCCGGGGCTGCGGGACTATTCGAAAGAGATACCGTGGCCCCGGAACACAAAGGGCGATGAAGGAATATGGATGGGTATTAGTCAGTAAAAGTCTGACACTCCCTCCTGCTCCGCCCAGAACGGGAGGAGTCATTTGATGATTTCCCATACGAAAAAAAAAAAAAAAACGGTTACTACCGTAAAAATGCATGTGCTAGTATTCAACTATTTATAAATAGGTAGAAAAAAAGTTTGCCGATTATGCTTGATAGTTTACTAATTGATTACTGACTTACACAAAAATGAGACAAGCAATCAAACACTTTTGTTTGAACAGGGAATCGAACCCAAGGATTGGAAGACACCCCTTGTGCCCAATGCAGAAAGAAGTCATTTCTTTTAGAGATGTAGTAGGCCCTACGATGCGGGTGTCAATATCATAACACACAAG
Organism: Xestia rhomboidea; assembly: GCA_963853795.1. Classification (NCBI taxonomy): domain Eukaryota; kingdom Metazoa; phylum Arthropoda; class Insecta; order Lepidoptera; family Noctuidae; genus Xestia; species Xestia rhomboidea. The sequence goes on along the minus strand of OY970776.1, from coordinate 3,595,337 downwards.
GATACTAACTTGAGTTGTCTTCCATTTTTGCAGAGCACGATCAAGTGCAGCAGGTCTCGGATCTCCAGTGCGTCGATGAGACGGAGCGGGATGGATGCTCCCGGTCCGTTCCTCCGACGGGGCTGGACGTGCAGACGGTAGTTGGACATTGCGATAGTTCCGCCGTCCGCTGTTCGACCTACCCACTGCCAAACAACGATAAGGTTAGACAAATGACACATTATTTTGGAAGACGAGAATACAGCTGTACTTGTGCAAACGTTTATTCGTTTAGGTCTTAAATTGATTGGACAAATATATAACATACACTCGAAGTAGGTGATAAGGAGTTCTTTACTTGGAAATGTATACTCATGAGATGACACATTTATCACGTGCTCAAGCACGAGTGTTTTTGATAACATTTACTTCTGTCATGCCCTACTTGACATAAGCACATGTATAGAGTACTATTTTCGCAAAGCTGCAGTTTCTACCGGCATAAGTGCACGCTTTGGGCTGTAACGAACGATAACGCGCAGTCAACGAACTACCAGGAATGCAGAACTAGAACGGAGCTAAACACTATCGGAACGTCATTGCGGTTCGTTCAACCCGATGCATGCGACCTGCTGACCTTTTAGGCCACCAGTCGTATTAGTTACTTAATATGTGCGTGTTTTATCTATTTGTTACTATTTCGCTAATTAATTATTGACATGGACTTTGGACTAGGAAATACGGTTGTTTACAGACGTGCTAGTAGCACATTTGTCATGGAATCATTAAGACGTCATGTCTATTGAAGAGGTTGCGGCAACCGTGTAATTACGTTGGGAAACAATACCGTACACGAGGTATACTGAAGTTTACGAAGGTAACAAAACGTACTAAACTGCGATTACTACAATTTTCATTTTAAATTGCCTAATTCGTAGTTTCCCGTAAACAAGCTGTTATTACCAAAAAAGTGCCTACCTACAAATAGTTACAAATTGTTGAAATTGTGGTATGATTGAGTGGTTCTTCCGTCATATTGCGTTTGCGATAATGAATGTCTGGCTGCATTCAAGGCGATTATAAAATTATATTGCCCTCTGTAAATACTTGAACCTATTTGTAGTTTTCCCTGTAGATATTTATAATTTTATAATTTATTGTTTGTACAACATTCTATAAAATATCCATCTAAAGAGAGAAAACGGAGAGCACTTTTGCCTAATCAAGTGAATTATTGTCTTTGGGATCTGAAAATGTAGGAAATTACTTCCCCTGGGTTATTATTATGTTCTCCTGTTTAACAATTTCGTCAAATATCGCCTGTGATCAGAGCTTTAGACAATACCATATTAACAATAATAGGGTTGAATCATCATGCACACGATTAAAACACGTCTCTCTTGATCTATACAATCCTAGTAGCTCACCTGCACAAACTCTCCACATATAGGCGTGAACCCTGCATCCAGGCCGGGCTCATCGTAGTGCGTCCGCAAGCGAGGGTACAGGTCGGCAGCACGAACGCGGTGCGGCGGCGGCTCTGGTTGCGGCGGCGCGCGGTACCGCTCGCGGTCACCCATCTCGCTTGTCGAGGGCACTACCACCTGGGGACAAAGGAGAAGGGCTGTTAGTCAAGTTCATCCAGAAAACAAAAGTAAAACGCGAAAATTATCCACCAGCATCTTTTAATCATCTTGTTTGGCACTATCCCATTATCCACTATTTATGTGAGCTCATTAGGTTACAATTTGTGGAAAAAGATTAAATGTTGAGTGCTTCTTCCACACATCTCTATTAGCTAACATCTTCAAAAGCCTAAATAATAAAAAAGATTGAGAAAGTGTCTGGCCGTCCCTCTCGCACTTGTGGTATCAGTAGGACCACAATAAGAACTTCCAAACGTATATACGTGCAAGATGCCAACTATATTTATTTCTGGACAAATTGTCCATAAACACTTCATTACGATTCCAACAGCTCCATTGAACAAAGTCATTTCCTGCGATCGTTAACGCTTAGAAAACCCAACAAAAGATTAAAGGCGCCATTATTATTAGATGGTTCGTGGTTTTTGGACAAAGTGAAATCCATTGTGTTGAAGAAAGCAGAAAAATATGTTTTCAAGGTGAGTAGGAAAAATAATTTTGAAGTAAAGAAACAATTATTTACTCTCCATCCGCATAATACCTCGAGAAGGCCAGCGATATTGAGACACGTAACATCCGACTTGGTCACGTACATATTCATATCGAGACAGATTTCGACAAACTCTCCAATAACAACGAATCTATTGAACAAATTAATGAACAATCGTTTACAAATTGTGCACACAATGAGCCACAAGGTCGAATTAAGATTCAACACGAGAACGAAAATGTAAACGGAACAAATTATTTACAATAAAGTATTGATCGGAACGCGTTCACTTTTGTATTCGGTTGTTGTCTAACTGTTACTATAATTTGATAATAACTCCTTCCAGCCACCAAGATGGTCCTAGGGATACGACAAGTGCGAGTGGGACGACCAGACACTTTCTCTATCTTTATTTGTGTATTGATACGGTATCTGCAAACAGGGACTCTTGTATTCTCCAGAACTGTATGTGTAGGTACCTTATCTAGAAATGTGTGTCCGTTGTTGGAATATGTCCAAAGTTCTGTTTTCTACGGATGAGCAGAGTTGTAGCCGAAGCAAACACGAATTCAGAAATGCAACTTACTTAAGATATTATAGGTCCTTATGATACGCCACTATAAAACCACCACCATGCAAAACCAAAACACTAGATTTACACTAGGTACATAGATATGTTGGAAGACTACCACAACATAGGAAAAAATCTAGGGTTTGTATACTTAAGGTTACGTTGTACGGTACGTTTTTTGCAATTTGCAGGCCAGTGCTAGGTTGTATGTTGATTAAAATATGATTCGCGGCTGTAAGACGTATGTAGTTACAGAATTATAATCATTAAAATCATCAATACAACCCTCTAAGTTCATGTAACTGTGAAGAATGACTATTTCATGAAAAAGTCATTCTTGACAGTTACATGAACTGAATATGAATGTTTGGTGATTTTAATGATTAGAATTCTGTAACTACATACGTCTATTTTAATCAACATACAAACTGACACTGACCTGCAAATTGCAAAAAACGTAAGAAAATTTAAATTTCTCGACTACCGTGGAGCTTCCACCTTAAATGAATGCGTTAGATTCTGCATAAGTAACGGTGACAGATTTCCACTTCATCGCTTATTTATGCAGCATCTCAGTAACTTATCCTTCAGTTGCGTCTTACAACTTACAAAGATGAAAAACCAAGTTTGAAAATACATAAGGCCATTATGGATATTTTGCTTTCATTCAGGATCGACTTGGAACCCTTTTCTAAGCTTAAATCTTATTCTTGAAAATACAGAGGAAACACTTTTAGAGAACAAACTATACTTTGAGCAATGGATTAAAATCAGGCATGTCTTGCAAAATTAGATTCTTGATAACTTTCGTTACATAATGACATGCACTACTGCGATGCAGTGGAGTGAAATGCCTAAGTGCATAACGAATACATAAGCATTATGTAAAATTCGCTGTAGGTGAAGTTATGCTGCCTTGGTATCGTTTATCGCCGGTATTTAATAACTAAAACGCTCAGTTATCGACGATCATAAATAATGATCTTGTGTGCTTATGATTCACAGGCGGCGCTTCGAATCCTCTGGGTGGAATGTGGTTACTTCGTAGATGTTGAACTTAATAACAAGCGTAAGTAAAAATGTCCCGTTACTTAGTTGGATAATTAGTGAATATTGTATCAACTTCGGAGAACCGAATTAAATTTGTCATCGATTACTTTATAGATTTAGCAGAGAATATGAGTAAAAATATCAAGGAGGTCGTTAGCAGGACTTTCGTTATAGTAGGCGTTCATTCATCTATTAAACTAGTATGATTAGATACTTAATTATTGTTTAATAATCCGGTTTTAAACCGTAATCGTCAATATTCAGAAATAAAAATGTTGTCCTTCGAGCCGGATACTGAGGAATTTGCCTAGAAAGCTTCGACCAATATACTTCAGTAAAACTATCAAACAGTCAAAGAATTCGTCAGTTAAAAGTTGACCGCCTAATCGGGTCTTAAACTACCAAAGAACTCAACATACGTGATGAAAATTTTAAAAGCAAAGAAAACCCACCTTTTCCAGCCATTGCACATACTATAAGGCAATTCACACTCGACTCACGCCCATACTGCATGCCTGTCCCTCGTTGGATACTACAGAACACGTTAGAAAGCGACCTTGCGTTACCTAACTTGCCACTCATGCGCATTGCTTACTTATACGTACTTTTAAATGCCCGTTGGTTCTACAGGATACGTTTCAAGGATGGAATTTAAAGGTTTACCTTATTTTGCATTTTTCTATTCATCGTTAGAATGCTATATTATTATGCTCCCTTGAAAATATACCAGCGGATTTTTTAAATTAATTGTTTATTATTTACTTAAGAATTTACGAGGTTATAAAAGAGGACTTCACAATGCTGTGAAGTTTCATGAATATGGCTTTGACATTCATTCTTATCGCCATCAACGATGTCTTCATTTACTGTTGCTGGATGTAATGTATGTTTATTATTGTTTTTTTTTCTCCAATTATTGCGAACGAATTACACAGTGTAGACAACGTGGTTATAAGTATAGTGGGTTTGTATAGTATTAGCTTCTTCTTACCTTTCTGGCTATATCACTAGCAACCAACACATATTTGTCCGAAAAAGCCACACCGTAGTGTTGGCAATTGGACATAAGTATATCCATGTTATGAACGACTCACACAAAAGCTATTATGGATAAATATGATAATGTGAAATGTTTAAAGTATGCATGAAATACCAAGAGACCAGTATCCACTGAGTATACTGACATTTTAAAAGGAACTTTTACACAATCTTTGCTGTGCTTCGCACACAAGCAATGTACTTAGGTACTTTGTCATTGGCTCATAAGTCATACCTCCAGGTACTTACTAAGTACCAGGAAAGCATAATAAACAGCAGTAATTAAACAATTTTGCAAGAAGTGTCATGTTTCTGTTTCTCCTCTGAATTCCGACAAACACGTTGTTTGGTAAGCCCTGCAAGTTGTGCCAGCTACGTTAAAATGTAAACCATGGACAATACATAACATCATCTTTCGTCAAGGTTTAGGATAGAAAACAGTGCATTTCCCAACTAACATTTCAAGGTTCAAACACATGATGACTTGAACACGGCTTACCCAATTGTCTTTAATTTTTAGGGTTCCGTAGTCCTGACAAGGAACCTTTCTAGTTTCGTCATGTCCGTCTGTCTGTCTGTCTGTCTGTCCGAGGTTTTACTAAGAGACTGTTAGTACTAGCAAAATGTAATTTTGTAGAGGTGTGTGTGTATCAATAACGCCGACAGTGGTAAAATGAAATTTTGGAAAATATTTTTTTTAGGGTAGCTCCATTTACGAAATATTAAACTTTTAAGTCCAAATTTTTGTTTCAGTAGGCCCCCCCCCCCTCTAAAAGCTAAACTGCTGGCTTGAAAAATCTGGAAAAATTCATGATGATAGTGCATTTCATGACCTTTAAAAGAAAACTATAGCGGTTAAGATAACTTTATTAGTTTAGCAGTAATAGTCGTTGAACTTGGGTGTTGGATAATTTTGTACCAAATACAAAATCCTTAGAATAAATCTTAAGTGACTAAGATGAAGAAATTGCTTGTTTATTACGGGTAAAGATTTGCATTGAAAAACAAATCTTAAATTAAAAAACTAAAAAAACATAATAAATTATCATAAGTTTCACAAAGCTGCCGCTAGATGGCGCTGTAGCAACGGGTTCGTTCAATATTGTGAAAACGGGCTACTACGGAACCCTACACTGCGCGTGGCCCGACACGCACTTGGCCGGTTTTTCACTATAATTATGGCAAAGTTAGACGGTACAAAACAAATTTTTAAATAAATAATTAATAGGCCGCTCAGTAATATTCCGTGTTTTGTTAATTTTAATTGATTAACCAAAATACCTAATTGATAAAGAATACAGTACAGAAGGAAATAATAACGAAAGGTAATTAGTGATGCTGTGACAGCGATAGCAACAGCAGCAATTGACCTAATTTGACCACAACTATTTTTGTTTGAAAGCAATTAATTTTGACGTCTACAATACAAGTACAATTCTATATATAAAACATACGGAATAATTGATCTAGTAGAAACCTCTTAAAAATCAGAAGTGTAAAGTGACACATTACATTTTGATGATGAATGACACACATACACGGCATACGCCACATGTAATAGTTCATACTTCGTTAGAAGATATAAGCTCTACTTTCCATCAGATATAATGGGTGCAGCATTCCATTGTAATGACGTAATCTCCTGCGGCGGTTCACATGAGCTCAGCATAGAACATACACTTACATGGCTTATGATAGCTATGATTCATCTCAAGCGATTGCCTATTAAAGCCGGTGGGCGAAGGATGGGATTTAAGCTCGCATCTCAAGTTGCGTACAAAGTTGACTTACTTATTTTTTGTACTGTGTAAATACACAGTTTCATTATCTTCCTACCTTTTTCATATTCTACTTGGGGTCGGTGCAACACGTTTTCTTCTTCCATTCTCCCCTGTCAAGATGTCACAGCATCATTTATAACTTTCTTTTTTATTTCATTCCTCATACAATCTATCTATCTTTGCTTTGGACTTCCTCTCCCTCCCCAACCACCTACATTTATATTCATCATTATTTTAGTCACATGTGATCCATCCCTCCTCACCACAAGTTCATACCAAGACTAAGATTGCCGCCTATAAATACAGAGATGAGAAATTTTATGGCTCCTGTTGAATGACTTCATAAAGGGTTGAAGTATAAATACAATGTAGAAACATTGCCTAATGATGAATGGAGACATTAAAATATTCGGTGATCGTAGGTGTGCGTCCCACGATCCTTTTGGCGCATTCACCCTCCGCAGTTCAATGAACACAAGCTTTTCGCGACAACGGAGACTGACGTCCAAGAAACTAAAAAGCTTTTTTGTTAGTACTAACCAAACGTGACCAACCACGCCATTATAGACTTGCCTGTCGTTACATAATAAAGAAAACAATTGTCGTACATTCTTGCGAGATGAGATAATCATGTGTGTTGTTGACCGTAAAAAAAAAACTAGATCGAAATCGGAGCTGTTTTTTTGTTGAACAACACGTAACGTTAGACGGTTTATTGTTGCCGTTTACGGTGCTGAATCAGAATTTCAAACAAAACAGCGATACTTATTTCTATCAAAAGGAGAGTGTGGAATGTGTGGATACTTTTTATAAACCATAGTGTAAATAAACAAAGCTTACTGTTTGAAACAGAAACAAACTCTGCACTTAAGCGTGGTCGTAATCATTAAAACAGTCATCAAACCCGCGCGGGTGGGCGCCTAGAGCTGACTACTACCGAATGACTAACCAACCAACTAGGAAAGCCCCACTGGTTATTAACTTCCATTGAACGAGGATCCCCACACATATGGTTGGGTTAATAGTTGAATTTGAAGCGTGGGTCGTTCACCTCGTAAGCCGATGGATGGTAAACATTAAAAAAAACTCGCCGACTCTGAGGAGCACCAAAATATATATTCTAGAACGTTTCAAACAGGTACATGACTACGTCTATACTATTTAAACACCTTTGATTGAAACAAAACAGGATCTTGTTTAAATGTTTGTCGGTGTGTCCTTGAAGTAATCGCTTTTGTGTTAAAACCTAACAACGTAGTACCGAGGTCGATGCCTCCCATGATTTTCTTTTATGCTAAGGAGCTTTTAGGTGTTTTCAAAATACCGTCGGGGAAATGTATGTTTCTGGCACTTGTATTTCTTAGCATGTTTTCTAACCGTAATTTGGCTAACCTGAACTGCGACCAACCGGGATTACAGTCAATCTGAAATCCTGGTTTTTCACTTGCTAAGGTTGAGTTTGTGCTTCAAAAATTAAACTAAAAAAAATCTTACGTTTCAGACATAATATTTCCAACATTGTAGGAATTTGTAAGTCAGCTGGATGTTTTGTTTCTTCAAAAGCGAGGGAGCTGAGTGAACGTGTTCAAGTGTCAGTTTTAAAATACCAGGACGGCATAACAATTAGCTAGTGTGAAAATTATGAATGAACTGTTGGGGCAACTAGTAGGTACCGATGTGTAAATGGGGTTAGCAAGGCAGACATATTCTTTGAAACGATATGCCTGTGTTGATAACATTCCAGTTTCATATAAATTACCCAAGACGAATTGATTACAAACATTGTTTATTATTTGGTTATATAACGTCTGTTGACTAGGTACTTATTTTTTGCGTCCATCTGTAAAACCCGTTTTTTTTTTACAGAACATAACGTTTATTCAAATGAAGTCGGTAATTTACAGAATTTTAAACAAAGCATTGAACAAACGTCATTTGAGAAATACATACTTTTGAATACAAAATATTCTCAAAAGGTAATAAACAACAATGGCATACACATGAGATTATTTTAATATTGACACGTTTCCTGACTTCTGAGCCTGAGAGATAGGCAGATATAGAGTGACTTGGTAACAGAAAAGACTCAGTTTCACAAGGAACGTAGTGAAATAGAATCCATCGCTCCATATGTTTGAAAAAGTCTGCTCAACGATGTAAACAACGCGATGAACTATTGGCATTGCCATTAAGAGTGTATTACGTAATAACCGATTTGACAGATTGCCGACACCTTCCCTTTACAAATAGCACTATATTACTTGATACATTTACGAAAATGATTGCATACGTCAGTTCTGCAACAGACAGATCCCCGACACTATCAAAGCGTGGCATTAGGCAACAGCATCTGATCCGCGGAAGGGGCAAACCTTCGCTTGCATAACGTAAAGCGTGACTAATGCAACTGTAGCGTGCGTAGGAGATAGAATAAGGTCGTTCGAGGTTAACACGTAGACATCATCAGCTAACGTCCGCGTGTTGCAGAACAAAAAAAAATCTAATTAGTCCGTCAGATAGATTTCCAAAAAATATTGGACACATATTTTTTCTTTTTCAAGTAGACGATACAGTGCGTTGAAAGCTCGTGTGACGTCACATTTGAGTTTTTTTACTCAAATGTGACGTCACAAGCCCCAACTCATGATCTTTGCCATGTTATATCTTCTTCAATTTTTATTAATTTGATAAAACAAAAAACACGTATCCAATATTATTCGATAATCTAACTGACGGACTAAACAGCTGGATATTCATGTGATATACCTTGTAAAGAGACAATTATGTAATTATGTGTAGCTGGTGCTGCATGTGAAACAAAGACGCAACACAAAGACTCATAAAAAATTTATAATAATAAGATTTATTAATTCAGATTTATTTTGTAATTCAGACCACTAAACTGACTATTACGGCTATTTCTAAGTTTTAAACGTGTTCGCAACTTCACAACTACGCTGAAATAGGTTTTGATACAGATAGTGAATGAATGAAAGGAGCGTTCATTATCCATTCACTCAATCATTCATGTCATTCAACCCTGCTCGAGGCCGTGTGTTGCATTGAAAGGCCCATTCAAGGTTTTGTACTGATATGTAGGTATGTTATGAATTCCTGGTACACTACACAAACTATTGAAACATGTGAAGGAGAGAGACTAATATGCGTAGTAACCGTATGAGCAGCAAAGGAGTGATCTGCAGACTTTTGTGTGTCACTCTTCATTGAAAACACAATGGATTAAAAAGCTTCCGGTGGTTGCAACTATGGGCAGTATTATGTGTTTGTGCTCATGTGATCCTAGTTGAATGCATCTGTGACGTCAATGACGTAATGACAAATTGCTTGACAAGCTGTTCAATAACATCGAAAGTTATGTAAATCTAAAATTAACTATTAGCCGCACGTTTCGTAACACGTAAGTAATTTTAATTTATATGTTATCACTCACTGTATTACCTAAATATTATTGGGACACACGCGTTCATCTTTGACATTATAAAATCTACGATATTTTTAGGCCCGACACGAAGGCCCGACAGTAACAGAGTCCATATTAGGATAATATCACACACAACTGAATACCAACACAACATTGTGTTCAACAGGGAACATGTTTTTGTAATGAGTCACTACTGTGTCTCATTACGGCGGTGCAGCTGACATTGTACCGACCATTTACTGCTCATATAACCCCACCATTAGTTTCAATTGATAAATTACGATTTTGACTGCGTCTTACAAAGAGAAACTTTTAATATAGACTGATGGGTTGCCAGTACAGATTAACAAACAAACAATGGACGGCACGGTGGGCGTTATTTGATCAGAATGTAAACAAAATTTGGAATATTTTTATTTTTAGTGGATGACTCAAGATATTCGTATTGATCGTAAACATGTGATTGTTTTCGGTCGAATTGCAATCATAGTTCTTGTAATCACCTTGGTATTTATTCTCTCTCAGTCATACAACAGACAGGTTGACCTGAAACTGATACTGATAGCCTGCAGTCCTGCACAATCCCACTGCAATCCAAAGGCCCATGACTTTTTCAATCCAGGGCTATTGTAGACATAACACTGGTCGTTGGTTTTATCCAACTGGTCCCGCGATCGCCTAAAAGGATGAACTAGTAATTTAAAAACTACCCTCTAGTCTAGCTTAGCCAAGACACAAACAAGAGAAAAAGTTGAACATTCAATTCAATGCTTCTAAAATACCTTCCCACTCACTCCAGTCTTAATAAAGTACAGGAAAATCATAAATAGAATTCAAGAGCTCTTATTTCTACTACGGAAGTTAATAACTTTGAAAAGTTCCAATTACTCAGCGCAAAGCCCTACAAGTAATCATAGGTTGATAGTACTCTCATCCTTCCTCCCCCCGCTGAATGAACGGACGAGAGAGGGGTTTGTTGGGGGGAGGGGGCGTCGACGTATACACAATTATTATTAGTCTCAAGGTGAAGGACTCGTAGTATACCGTTACTTTTCCCCGCTTCGTCAATATTTAAACTACCTGCTTTACATCACAAAGTACGTAGCGGCCAGTCATTTTTTTCTGAACTTTTTTGCCGTGACGCCCACTGGGAAGTATCGTATCGAATTATTGCAAGACGATATTCCAATGTTACTTTATTTTGTGTATTAATTTCTATATTCTTGTGTAACTGTCGGGTCAATGATATGTTTTCACAACCAACTAGTATCGATTACATATCTGAGAATAATTACAATAAATTGTTATGTAATTTATGATAAAATAGGTAAGTACCTACTTAGCTACTTAGATATTTACTATTTCAAAATAATGAAAAAAGGAAATACATGAAAAAGGCAAACTTTCCTTTCCTTCATCATTCCTTTATCATTAGTAACTTCCCCTCAAATGTGAGTCAGACCATTTTCGGCACCTAACCAATAATTTACCAGGCTTCCATAAAGGGGGGGGGGGGGGAGTATCTTAGCACAAACCTTTGAGTATTCTGGCGAGGGCGGTCTGGGCGGGTACTTGGACGCCATGCGCGCGCCGGCTCCACAGCCCTGCACGGCCGCAGGCTCATCCTCCGGATAATACAAATGCACGAAATCCTCCGTGTCCAAAAACGTATTGATCAGCATAATCCACACGATATAAACACTAACTAATAAATAATTTAACGCAGTCTAACAGATCAGACTTCACGACCACTATGCACTAGTTTAAATTTAAATCACTGTAGTAGGAAGCACGCCATCGTAACGCATCGGATTTGTAACGTTCCATGTTTTGAGTCCTCATTGAATATCTGGATATATGTTAAATAATAAATAAGTTATTACATTCACTACACTTGTATAAATATAAATTCACATTTGCACCGTTCAACCGCACACTTATCTGGTAAAAATGGTGTTAAAAGGTTATTTTTATGTTGACAGTCATCGTTTTTGACACTACTGTTATGGTTGTTATCGCAACTGAAAACGAGGCCTTTTCGGTCGCTTATCGGTGACGACACAGCTGTTTAAAGGCCACCAGCGAATGTAGGGGCGTGAATATTGCTTATCTTTGAGAAGTGACAAAAATATCTATGAGGATAATTTTATGATACACCTTCGAGCTACTAACACTTCAGATAGCAAGAGTACTACAGACTGCTACACGTTGTTTTATTACCCGAACCGAACCTCATACACAACTAAAAAGTTCGTAACACGAGAACATTTCGAAAAACATTTAATATTTGCGCTGGCAACTTAGGACGTGTTATTACTGAGGTAATGCGATGTAATATGGCGCTCAACGATCATTACGTTACGCGGATAATAATTACAGCAGTTAAAGCGACATAGTAACGAAATGCACTTTTGATAATACATAATTATTATGTGTAATAATTTAACACGTATGAAGAACACTATGTAATGTGTTGACAGTGTTATTGGAAAAGTCAATGATAACCACAGCACTGCGGAATTTTACTGGCCCACAAGAATTATACAGCCACGTCCAAAATAGGACAATATGTACCTACTGATTAATTATTCATCACGTCATCACCAAAAGTAAGATGTCAAGTTGATAAGAAACCTATTACAGAAATGGAAATTACGGAGTGACTTGGCAATGCGTTTGTGTTTAGGTACTCCCTAAGATAAGTAAGTATTCTTGGAAGACAAAGAACATGTTTTGATAAATCACGAGCTAATAATATGAACTTAAATTCTCAACTTACTATATGTTTAAACAGGGTCACTTTCAAATCATTGGCAGCTATTCAGGGGGTGAATATGTACTTTGTACTTTTTGTCTTTAGTACGGGTGTGACTCTGGAATAACGGTGTTTGTTTTGGTCACAGTTAGTACCGTTGTTAATTTTGAGCTGGTAGATTGCCAACGGATTGACAGTTATCTTGTATAACATTCCTTCCTGCAGATGGACTAACTGGGACGAGAAAGAACGCCTAAGAAGTAAAAGCAGCAATGTTCAAAACAATTTTGTACCAGGGCGACATAGTAGCTCAAGAGGTCGCCAAATGAAATTCGAATCCAGCCGTATTTACCGCTAACAGTAGTGTCATACATAGTAATTAATAACTGTGTGATAGGCACATATTTTAGGTCATGCGACCGATCGTGCGGGTATGAAGGTTCAATTGACGTCATTCAGAATAATATGGCGCTTGTTTATAGAAAACTGTCTGTGTTGTAATGCGAGATTGTAATTGTGTCTTGGAAAATGAACATAATTAAATAAAACCCTCAGCTAGTGGTCTTAGATTACGTACTTTGACGTTCGAGATATTCATGTTAGAAACATTTCTTTTCCAAAAAGGAAACTTAATAAAGAAAAGATATGGAAAGGAAACGTAAACAAGTATCTAATTATGGATATACTCAAAGTATACCATCATTTGTGATCAATGCAGATACTTCTATAGTCAATGTTAATATTCAAAACGAAAAGCAAATAGCAAAACATCTAAACTAAGTAGTAAACATTGCAACAAAGCAGAGACTGACGAAACTGTATGCAGTCATAGTTTCTAAGAAAAGATACAACTTTATCACCCATTGACCACTCGTAAAGTCGTTACTAATCGTATAGACGATTTAAAAAGCTGACAGACAGAATTCGAGCCGCCTGGTTATCTCAAGGCAAAACACTTGATTTTCGTATTGTTCCAAGTATCTTTTGTTTCTTGTCATTCAATAGTATTTCTTATCGCGAGCAAATAATGCATGCGTTATTGATACAATCCAAAGTCGAATAGGGGCATTGACCTCGATGGATATGGGATCATCTATTAAAACAACTACTTGCATCAATTCTAGAATGGGCATTTTCCACAAACTAGCATTTTCAAATATTGGTTTAGGAGTTTGTCACTAGTGCGATAATGTGTTTAGTGATAACATTCCCGACCAGCAAACAACCATACCATACCTACTACAAAACATTTAAATACCAAACGAGGTAGGCTAACATAAACTGACTGACCACATCGACAATGTGTAGAAAAATTTGAGTATCATCTAAGAAAGGCTATTGGTATTGTATTATTTCTCTGTCTATCCGTCTGAGTTTAATGCTTATTAAAATAATAATAAAAACCGGCTAAGTGCGAGTCCGACTCGTGCATGAAGAGTTTTATACCATCGTAGTAGGGGAGCCCCCTTTAATTTTTCTTAATCTTTATTTTTATTATTTGTTGTGATAGCGGCAACAGATATACATCATCTGTGAAAATTTCTACTGTCGAGCTATCACAGTTCATGTGATACAGACGGTGACAGACAGACAGACGGATAGGTGGAGTCTTAGTAATAGGGTCCCGCTTTTACCCTTTGGGTACGGAACCCTAAAAAGCAATAGAATAATAATAGACTAATACAGTGGAAATAATGTAGAAGTGTGGCTTGTAGACGTTGGAAAATCACTTGAGGTGTTTTAAGTCCCTCTGCGACCGTGTTAATTTAATTACACCATTTGAAAAACACTAGGTTCATAGAGACATGTTTGTTGACAAAACAATTCAAATTCAATTCTATTATTATCATACAATTAAATCTATTTCATTGTGATGTAAGTAGATTACGATACATTTCTAAATACATCAATATACATGACAGTTGGACACTGGACATTTGATTTCCATTCAATCAAGTTAATGGTCACCTTTTCCTTTTCTTCCATTGTTGTGAAGTAAATCTGATGAATGACAACGAAGAAGATTATCATTTAAATTGAAAACTGCACAATAACGCTTTACTTTGAGTACTTAGAGCCCTTTTCAAATATATGTACTAGGATCCGTGACGATAACGAGAAGTCTATGGTATTGCAAATCTTATAAACGTTGAACGGATGCTTGCTCCACTTTCAATACGCTGCGACGACGTAAAGAATGCGGTCACCGGCGCCTATCAAGTGATCGACACATCTGTAAAATTATACTGTCCTGGTAGTACAACATAATTATATATAAACAACATATTAGCCTTTTTAACAATAGCAATTGTTAAAAAGGCAATACAACATGGTTTTGTTGAAAAAAGTGTCAATGAAAATGTAAATGACGCTGAACGACACGAATCTAAGATAATAGATCTCCGTGAATTCAATTAAAAGAACCAAAGTAGGTACCTCAGCAAGGCCTTTTGAAAGACTAATAGCAATTATAGATTAGTTTTTTTACTGAACAATACGAAGTTCTTGCGCGAGTTGCAACATCAAATTGCGTGAATAATTCTACTGAAGAAGTAAGCTTGCGCTGTCAGTAATTACGAAACACTAAAGTGAGGTCAGTAAAACCATTTATCGACTCTTTCCGTATATAGTTATTATACAATAATACCATGTTAATAAACGTAGCCAAACCTTCTTGCGCAATTGAGAGGTGGATATTTGGATTTGACATCATATAATTTCGGAAAAATTTTACAAAGAGCATTTTAATTAAATCAATAGAAAGACGCGAGCTGAAGTTCGCGTATCACATTCCTAGACCGCAAACTAGCGTAGTTGTCGCCGCTCGCCAGCATTCTCAAGTTACTTACGGCAAACATGTTTTTACATCGAACAAGTTAAATTTTCGCACGAAATCCACTCTTAGGCCTTAGAAAACACGGTATTTCAAGTTGGAAAATTTACTTGGATGTATGTTAAGATATTTTTGTTGCGGTTTGTTTTACGGTTGGACGTAACGTGATCCACTACATACGAATTGACATGCAGTTTTGTACCTGCGTAACATGTATAATTCTTGCAACCAGGAAAACATTGGAATTTATAAATGATAAACATAAAACGTCTAAGGAGTGAAGGAAATCTATCATTCGACATAAGTACTGTAAGAAACTTAGAAACGAATTGTGAATCAATCCTTGAAGTTGAAATACCAAAAAAAATTAAGTCGGAAAGAAAACAAGGAAGTAGTACGACAAGAAAACAATATGGAATGATAATGTAAATATTTATCATAAGAAATATAAAAGTCATAATTATTCGCCATTAGTGGGCCAAGGCTGCTTCCGCTAAAACGCGTTGAAGATGGAAATACCGACAATACTGAAGAGAAAACTGTGTGAACTGACTCAAACTATTGATGATGTCGCGTTTTACAGGTACGACATACAGAAACACATGATAAAAACACACAAATACAAGTGAGGCGGACATCAGACGCTGTTTGTACGGTGCGTTGGCGACCTTCTCGCACATTCACACAGTCCGCTGATGATCAAATTGATTGGACCTTTCATTAGACACGGTCCGCGGCAATCGTCCGTCACAACTCACGAACTGTGATGACAAACATTCCGTACTCTTTGTATCTTTACATTAACACAAGCTCCTTCAAAGTGACTTGCAATATCTATATTTAGATTCACTTGAAATTATGTGTGGACTTGCTTTGTGCAATGTTTCTGGCTACTTGCGGCGAAGCTTTTGCGAAACGTTTCAATTCCAACGGCTCAAATAGCCAAGTATCGCGTGCTTAAGTGTTAAATTTCAATCAAGTGTCAACTCTGACCAATCAGACGCGACTCACAAGACAAACAAATGGTTATTATTGGCTAAATCGAGTTGAGTCGGTCGACGGTCGTGGAAAAAATGATAAACATCCTTGACAGTTGTTTACCACTGTAAATGGACTTGTTAGTATTATGAAGAATAAAAAACCTCATTTCGCTATTAAAGCATAGGTAATATATTACGTACATTAAATTTATCTAAATCGAAAGAAGGACTATTACCCAGTCATTACGTGTCGATTTCGAGAGAAATTATGACTTCAATAACTGTTAGAGAACCAATAATATTACAATGACCCGTTCCTTGAATTACCATCGTTTAATTGAATAGACGTCAGCTTCGCGCTTTTCAATTGATAAATGGTCAATGTATCAAAAGCTATTAGAGATAATGCTATTCTATTGCTTTGCCAAGAAGTAATAAAAGTGTCAAGTGTTCACACTAAGCGTAAATGGAATTAAACATGAGATCGTTCCGGTGCACTGTATTTAAATACATTATCTAGGCAATTAATTTTCTTCGGCGAATAGACTAGACGTATGGCCCATTGGATGGTGAATTATCACCATAGCATCCATAATCCTCGTGTCATTTCTCTCGCAGTAGGGTTCTTTCAAGTAAAAGCTTCTCATTATTTGCAGCCAGAGATGTAGTTTGCAGTAAGGCCTTTAAATTTCTTCCTGTAGGTGTCATGTAACATTTATTTGTTTCTTCAACGTTTAATAAACGATGATCGTGTCTAACGCAGGCTTAATATTCTAAAGATCGCTGCCCGTTTATCCTAATTCCATAACTGTCTAGCTGGTAGCTGACTTTTCCGATCTAGATACACGTCATACCAGCTGACACAGTGAACAACAAGCGTACGATTGTTTATATCAATGTAACAAAGAGTAAATCGTTCGGAAAAAATATTTGTTCAGCTGTATACCTACAGCGACAAGTAAACAATATCGACAATATCGTACAAAAAATAATCAAAAATCTTCTTATAACTTACTAACAAGGCAGCAGTCGAGCTAGTACTTTTATCATTGCCAAAGGCTGTACATTACTGGTGTGAAGGTGTGAATTATATCCATTTTGCAGCAGAAAGTTGTCGGCTAGAACGACACTTAGATAAACTACCGTTATCGGATAAAGTACAAGAGGAATAAATCAAGTCAATTTTCACCTTAATCTGTCTAAGGACAAAGCACGGACCTTATTCAATGAGGCTATATTATTCACCTTTCCCCAAGTGCTTACGGCTAGAAATCTAGTCTCGGACTCGGTACAACAACAAGCGAACCGTAAAATAGTTATTTATGGTTTATTGCAGCATAAACAGTAACAGCTATATAAATTATATCAGGAACTAACAAGTCAAGATTTTCTCAGTACTTTTATGACATGTTTGTCGCATAGAAACGTCAGTATCTAAACATTAAAAGGACGGAATAAATGAGATTAAAATAAATGTCAAGGCTTTTGATCAGATTAGATCTCCTAAAAAGGAGATACGAATAAAAATAGGTTAGAGAAGGTTTTAAGAAAGTTGGAACTACCTACTCGGGTAAAGCTTTGCAATTATTGAAGTAGTTTCCAAACAGTATTGCAAGAGCTGTGAAAACTGAGGGTAAAGTAAACTTAGAATAAAGCTGTTGTTGACAGATAACCTATTGAGGGCACTTAGAAAGTTATATAACGTGAACCTGATCTACGTTTAGAATACAAAGAAAGACGTGACTGGAATAGTGCTTTTCAATTTATTGCCACAAGTAAGCTTAACCACCTTAAACTTTTAAGAGATCCAGAGAACGTGCATGACTTCAATAAGTTCATTACATCCATTTACATATATTCTAATTAGACACGAAACAAGAAACGATAAAGGTCCATACGAAGACGGAACACTTAATGAACGAGCCAATATTAAAACGTTAACCGTTACCGACAATGTAACAATCATTTTCAATGACACAATACATCCCAAACATCGAGATACCAAACAATGATTCGTCATCGTTGAAAAAGCCGGCACGGTACAAACTGTATACGGCCATTGTGATTAACACAAATGTAGATCCGACCATATGACTCAAGTTATAAGAGCAAGGTCTTTCCCAGGCGGCCTATAATGACGACCTTGCCGTACACTTGTCAGATTCAAATGTAACGACAGCTGAAAAAACATCTGGATAAGTAACTCTGAACGTCTTATGCCTTAAATTGTCTATTCTTATTTGTATAAATCTATTTTCAGTACCGTCGTGTTCTATTATCGCGGAAGACTTATCAATGAACAATGCACTGGACGGTTTCTAAGAATAGAACAGAAATACTGAATGAAAATTTAATCCACGTTATTGGATTTATGGTTGTGTAAAAAGTGAAACGCTTTGAATAAATTCATTTAAGCAAAAATTGTATACAATTTCATTACAATGGACGGTCAGAAAAGCATGACCATATTAAGATACCAAGTGTATATAGGTAGCTTGTCACTCGCACTAGGAGGAGCAGAGATACTAGCATTTATGTAACGAGGTTCGTGAAAGCCGACCAATCGCGTTCGAACACGCCGCCGCCGTCGCCGCCGAGCGCGTCGTAACGCGGCACATACAAACAACCAGTCATGTGAGTGCGCCGCGTCCAGGCGCCTCGTTCGACCATGACCTTCACCTGTGCACGCCGATGAATCGCTGTAAACGCAATTACTATGTACACAAACCAAACACTAGTAAGCGCAACAAAGTGCTATAAATAAAACGAGAGAAAAAATAAAAGATCCTGACGGCATTACGATGCAATTTGCAATGTATTGTACGGAAGTTTAAATCTTCAGACAATGAGACCAATGACGTTATGGCGGAATTTCAATTTGCAAATAGAGTCACCATTTCAAGTACATTATGAGGAAAGCACGAATTTTAATGTTTGTGAATGGCAAATTATAGTACAAGGTCTTTAAATTTGGGATATAGAGATTTAATGAGATGATAACGTTTGAGATGGTAAACTAATAATGCTGAGGGCAAAAATAATCGATGTTAATTATGTAAATCTAGGAAGCGGCAGAATTCTTAATTTATTGTACCTATAAAGACAAGACTTAAACGAGACGAGGGGCTTCCGCGTTAGATGCAAACGCTTCCGTGATGCAACAAGATTGTAGATAAGTTCTTACTGAGCTAGCGACTGTGAAAGTTGACTTGCTGTAAATGTCATTAAACGTGTTAATACATGTGGCATTAATTGAAGCGGACGTAGAACTGACATTCTCCACTAACGGCAAGGTCGTCTAGACATGACCGATCAAGGTCGCACTCTCAAAACCAGACAAACTCAAAATCTAAATATAAATAGAATGAGAACAAACAGTGTCTCAAAGTCAAAGCGTTATGTATGATTGCATTATCTGGTGTGCACTGTCTCCGCATTGAAATGAGTATTTTAAAATCCTTTGTGATGCCAAACTTTCTTCGGCAGATTCCGGGCTATATTTAGCTAGAGTATGGTGGGTACTTTATAGGTGATTTTTTCAAGTGAACTTTAAATCAATACGTGACTCAATGTAATTGTACCTATTCAATTGTTATTCTACAGTGGAAGTAGTATCACATAACTAATGGGGGTTCCCCAGTTAAACACTAGAAGCAGTACAATACCAAAACGTTTGACTGAGTTTTACTAGGTTTTACTGTTGTTTGGATTAATTTTCTAGAACCATTATACAGTTTACTATGTTGATTATATCTATGGAAAATTTATGGGTTTGGATGCATCGGGAGAGAAAGTCGACTTGGCAGACACAACGATCACAAGCGAAAAGCAAATGCATACTGACATGGAAATAAGTCACGTGAAACTCGATAAAGGTCGGGCTGTACACGTCTTGGCTCTGATATATATGCAGTTTAATAACAAAGTCTCATGAATATAGAAGGATCATGCTGATGCACTATTCGATGGCATCGATCGAACAATAACACAAAAACGTCATGGCTCATTAAACAATTTAATAGACGTCTAAGTAAAAGAGAAAGATGGTAATAAAAATCCCTGAAATGAAGCACGCGATGTGTTCGTGGCGACCACGACCTAAAAACATGACGATAAAACGATGAACTTTACGATTGAAGTTGGAGACCAACTTCCAGACGATACTCGAAGTAATTAAAAATATTAATTTATGCTTCAGAATACCTTCGAAGAATTACACTGAAGTTACCTGAAGATTCTAGCAACAATGCTAAGGAAAATGAGCTTAAAAATGTACGACAAAAGTTTATACTTCTTCTAACCATGGTTCTTTACGATAGTTTTTATAATATCCTAGAAAAACTTTAAAGCAAATTGGATTACGGAACGATATTTTTGTACGTTTTAATAAATTAAAAGATGTCAAATCATATCTGTCGACCAATTTACTTATAAAACCTTTTATCAATATCAGCGATTAATAATCTCAAGCTTAATTGGAGCACCCATGGGCCTGAGGTTGATAAAACTGATTAAGGACCCCAAATATTTTGTATACATAATTCATTTTTAATCTAATCTATGGAACTAATAATAAAAGTGTAACATATGTTGGAAAGAAATAAGATAAATAAAAGAAAACAGTAACAGTGAGTAAAGCTTGACACCATAACATAGATAGTGTATTAATTGTTGAAGCATTGGATGCAGGTACCTACAATGAAAAGATAATTCTTTAAAAAAGCCGTGAGATATTTCGACATACCACGTGACGAAAAGTGGGTGCGTTGGACGATGGTAACGATTTTCTCAGAACACAGCTGAGACGAGGTTGTGGACTTGCGCACTGGAGTCGCCATCCACGTGGCTACTCCATCAATGTTTAATTGGATTGATAACCAACAAATTATAAGCAGGAAGAAAATTTGAAAACTGTTGAAAGATCCCAAGACAAGATAGTATTTATAACTTGACCGGGACTGTGTCCAAATTTAAAAGTCGGCAATTAAATTCATACTATAGAAGAGAGCAGACCCAATTTCTGAATGAAAAAAGCCTTAATGGGAAAGTAATCAAAAATTAAAACGACTCAGGACTTCCAGAATGACACTCCATTTTACGCTATGTCTAGAATATAGTTGCAATGTCATGGATCTGTCTCCCAGGCATGCGCAGAACGAAGGGTAGTGCCACGTGGCAATCCCCCGTTGCATAACCTTTCCCACATTGCGGTTATGTCTCGTATAACCCCAAAATACATGGAAAATTTTTGGGCAGCCCAAATTAAGATTAAAACCTCCTACGTTGTTGTTACTGTTTTTTAAGCCTCAATGATACTATCAGAGCTCAATTCAGGGATATCTAAGTGATTAGAATTCTTGGAAACTACCCCAACGATATCTATGATTCACATTTTTTTCCGTACGCAAAATACGCGCTTGGACGTGGAGTTGCGGGCACCAGCCCGTGTTACTTACTATACTTCACATGTTTTGTTCAAAGAGGCATGTGAATGGGCTAACATTTAACAGGTTTCAGATGTCAGTCTTCGAAGTGTCAGGCAAGTCGTATCTATTCTAATTAGTTAATTAGAATGTTTGTCGTGTCATGCATTTAGCATATCATCGTTATTGCGGGTAGATGAACCTAAGTTTGTTTAGCTTCCATGCATTAAGTGAGTCTGACAACAGCATCACACCTTTTGAAACAGTAAAAAAAAACACCTTATTTAAATTCTGCTGCGAGTTTAAGATGAAGCTATTGATAAATTATAAGAGAATAATTTGAAGCAGCTTGTTCAATCTATAACGAGTCCAAGTACCAAGAAGTAAGAAATCGGAGAATGTCTCCGACCGACTACGCCTACAGTACCCTATTAGTCAATAGTGGTACTACGGTATGTTGCAGCCACGTTGCACTTCTGTGACTGTGCGCACACATGCACAGTTTTAAGACCCACACAGATGCAAGTTCTGCAGAATGACTGCGGAATTCGCCCGCCATTTTAGCCAGAATGAAAACTAAAATTTGGATTCGATGTCAAGTGTTTTAGGATGTTACCTATTGGAGGGATAAGTACTATAAGCAAGTGAAAATTTAAGAAATGAAGTCAGACCAATAAAAGTAAAGTAAGGGTATGAAGCCTGATATTGGCTGTATTGTATAGATTCGAGCGATTCATTCAGTGGTGCGAAATGATTAGCCAACGTTTTCTTGAGCCAGTGACCTCGGACGAAATCGTACTTTGAAGTTTGAACAAAGCATTAAATACTGTTCACTTTACCTGAAGAATTCTAGACACTCATTACAACAAATTCACTTCCACTTTTGAAAACATATGTCAACCATAATTATCTATCTGTATCAAAATCATTGTATTTATCATATCTCCTATCAGTTTGGCTATATTTAGTAAAACTTGTACTTAAATATAAATATTCTTAAATACAATATACGTACAATATTATTGCCAGAAAGCGAAAACCCGCCATAATGTAACGTGGACGCCACGAGTACCTACGCCATGCTGCGACGCAACTAATCCTTGAATGTAATTAAAAGAAGTATTTCTGAATACATCAGACACAATATTTACACTCTCGCTTTACCGCCACACAGACAGTTGTAAATCCTGACGTAATTTCCGCAAGCACCATATTATTATGAAGCCATGTGCCGAACACGTCGTCGGCGCGCTACGGTTTGCCATATTAGAAATTCCAATGCGGACCTTATAAAACTAATAGTTTCTTGTGGCACTTTACAATATAATCCATTTATATTTGTCGAAGACTTCGCAGAACCACAAATACGCGAACTGGATGTTGATAAGAACGCGGATTTGCTGTATATCCATATTACGGTAGAGGGATAGCGGGGTCGCATGGAGTATGCGACGGACGCGCGCGGCAGCTGCGGAGCAACTAAGGCGCGCTGACGGGTGTGGTGCTGCGGGGGGAGGCTCGGCGTGCCGGCGCGCAACGTGCAGGGCAAGGGGGAGGGGGGGGGGGAGGGCAGCCGGCGTCTGAACCGCGTCTCTAGTTCGCTAGTAGAGGCCCGCCGTGAATTGTGCAACGTCAGCAGGCGCGTGCGTACAGCCGTACCCGACTTCGCAACAAAAACCCCGATACTACACTTGCGTCGTCGGCGATTATGCGAGCATCAAGTTTTCACACAAACTCGTTATACTATACCCCGATGTTACTTCATAATATCGTGCGATGCGATTCGCTTCCATTAACAGTTTTTTCGTTACTCCAGTCATCTCCAGTCAAGGCTGGCGTTGTTTTTATTACATTAATGATTGGCTAATATTGTCTTGTAAACGTGTGGCACGTTCATGTAAATACAAAGTTATTTGATGTCTGCGGTTTATACTTGAAGAAGAAATTCTTAGCAAATATAAAACTGAAGACTTCATCAATGTAGGTAATCAAACAAATTCTAATAATTGTTACCAAGACTATTCTCTGATGTCTACTTGGATCGAAGATTCAGTTGAAAAACGAACTGATGGTTTCCCTTTTCGATGAATGTTGATCGAAGTTATCATCGCAATAGGTGACGATGGAAAAACCAGACATTGCAATAGTTTTACGATCATCATTCGTGACAAGGATATGGAATTTAAATTGGATGCTGATGTATCCAGTTCAAAGAACACTAACATTTGAATATGTAATTTGAGTGAATGATCTAATCAAGCGGAGGAAACGGTAAACAATCATGCATTAGGTTCAATCATTTGATGTTTGCATGTCGAAGGATAACATTACATCTGTGATTGAGGGTGACGTGGTGCAACTGGAGAGGTGCACGATGAAGTCAAAGCAATTTAATAATGATTTTAGAGCAAGACTAGCGAAAAATGAGAAGACAAAGCCATACAAATAAAATCTCGGTCAACCATAGGTAAACATTACCAATGTCTTACTATTCAAGAGCTGGTAGCTAAGGCTAACAAAGATAATAAATTATAGGCGATAACGATATTGTATTCATTCTTTTCTCCATTTTTTACCAATTGAACAGCTAATTTGGATGCTCTTTGATGTTAACCTGACCAAGTACCTATGCCTTACTTACCAATTCTTATGCAAGTTTCCTCGAAATATTTAAAAAATTCATTGCGTATGCATGCAGCCTAACCATCGCCTTTGGTCATATATTTCCGGTCATAAAACATACTCATAAGACTACAAAAGCAGTTTCTTACTAACAAAATCAACATAAACCTTGGTAACTAGTGGAAAATTTAAGATTTAACCGAACAATTAATATTACGGAATTTTATGGGAAACACACGACTCTAAAGGGTCGTTAATGGCCATTGGCATGATATTAATATATATGGCATGAAATTTATAGTTATGGCCAAATTTAAAAAAGATATAATCAAGAAATTTCGAGAACATATGAAAGTAAAACCTTGGTAACCGTTTTACAGCACCAATGTCCATGTTAAGGTACAAGTAAACGTAGCTTACGGCGACTATAAATAAATGTAGATAATTTCAATAAAAGTCGAAGTGAAAATTTTTATCAAAGATCTCACGATTCTTTTCACTTTCTTATTTCATATACTTTCGAATTTTAGTTAACCTTTTCTTAACAATGCATCCAATGACCCTCTTGCAATATCATCAAAAGTAACACTTGAATTATGAAAAATAGTAAACAAAATGAAAGTATTAATCAGAAAAAAGTTGCGTTACCAAGCAGGTGCAGAGTACCAACTGTACCAAGGTGAAGTTATACAACACCGAAAGAATGTTAATACAATTAGAAACGACGATAAGAATTAGCGTGAAGAAAAATCAATGGCGGACATTTCCTGCGATTGTCGACAGCCTCAGCCACGGGGTTTATTGTCGATTACACCGTATCATGGCTTTCAATACTTGCGTTACTTGGTGCTTATTGGGCAGATGAAATATACTTTTACACTTAACTTTAACAATATACTTTTTTGCCTTTATTGTTATTTGTTTGTTGTCGATGCAACATTTTTTTTACTAAAAATGTGTGCTATAATGATAACTATTATCATGGACTATGTCCTCTAGGGATGTAAATCTAAAGACCTGATTTTGTATTCCTTTCAAGGGACTTTGCTTTGAGTAGGATAGCAGTTTGATTTTTTTTCCACACTTATACTTATGGGCATCGCAGCAATAAAGATTTGGTTTTGGACAGTTTGTTTGCCTGCCTTCTTTACATGCCTGGATTCTTTCTATCGTCGTTAGGGCATGTCGGTATGAAAAATTTTTTAGGCTCACGCCATTTGTCGTGTATCAAAAACGTAGGGTCTTCGTGGAGGCAGTCGAAATGTAATCCAATATCCAAGGCCATGGGGTCGTTGTGAACAGTCAAAATCTAATCCAGTGTCCAAAGCGTGGGGGTCGTCGTGAAGACAGTCGAAATCGAATCCAGTATTCAAAGCGTGTGGGTCGTCGTAAAGATATATCCATAAAATCGCAAACAAACACACGAAGCAAGACGTGAAAAGTGAGGTTATATTATGATAAGTTATGATAGATGTCAGACAGTTTTTTAATTTTTAATTGAGTAGGCTAAGGAAATTGAACAAAAATCAGTAGCGTCCCGACGATGGCCGCCTATAACAGAATTTTAATTTATTTCTCTGGAAATACTTAGATAATAGATAAATCTGATATTTTTTTTTGTAGATAGTATTAGCGTATTCCTAAGTGTAGAAAAAAAATCGAGACAATTTAATATTTTCATACATGATTCATTAGTTGCTTTTGGTGGCGATTAGTTCCAACTCACTCACAAATCGACGTGTTAAATTATGGCCAAGTTAGTCGTTATCAAGGCTGCCGACGGTCAAGGAGGTATACACGTGGAACTCTCAGTCGCTATGGGGACTAGTTGCAGTTGCAGCAGTTGCATTACATACTACAATGAGAGCGATAACGAAAATATTTTTATTGCTTTCTGCACACACGGTTTTACAACTGCTAATAAAACGATCTTAACGTTACCAGTTACTAGGCTCAATTCGCTAGACTTAGTTTACAAACAGTATAAAACAATAATTTTAACAGTAGGTACCTAACGAGAACGACAACAACAAAAAAGAACAATACTAAACAGATGAAAATTTTGTTTTGATAATTTATCAGTGACACACCTGTTTGATAACAATATAAAATAGCTTCTCCTAAACAAAATGGGACTCGTAAAAACGATATAAGAGTGACACGAAATAATTAATTAAAGAAGCTTTGCCGAAATCCTTGCGAAGTTGTTGAACAAGTTTTTAGTCACAAATTGGTCCAATCCCGCGTAAGTTCGTTAGTGGCGATAAAAACACCGGACAAACCAGTACCTTGACACAAAGCTACAAAATAGACAGACGCCAAAAATAATGGAACAACTGTGTTTTCAATATCGCACAAGGATAGTTTCTCACACAAATACTTGGCACATGATTCGAGAATCTCTTACTTCAGCACCGAATGCTGCTTTTGAGAGTGTAAGACGGACATAAGATGAAACAGGAGGAGCAGTGGATGTAGTATACTGCGAAGAGCCAGTTCCTTGTAAACTCCTAGTGCTCTGGCCGGAGGTGTGGTGGGCGGTGGTGCAATTCCCCGCCCACATATATCGCCCACAGTCGGGCGCCACTGAAATATATTGTGACGTTTTGCATTTGATAATGCCGACATAGTTACTCGCACTATTTTAAGTGACCTCGTTTTTAATGAAACTCGTTTGTAAAGAAAATTTTCCGAAGCATCGGCAGATCAAAATGGCAAAGCGATTCTTATTAATGCGTTAGTTGACCTCAGAGTTTAGCAAATTTTTTCGAGCAACACTGACAAATTTTTGGAAGAATAAATAATTTAATTATTTGACTCTAAAATCAATAATGAGAAAGAAATAATGAAAAAGAAAGAAAGAAAGATCAATAATGGGAATTATTAATCTGTCCTTGGCTCTCCACAAAATTTCTCGTCCAGGAGCTTTTAACAACAAACTGTTGAAGTTATTTTGATTCAGCTTTGAATATAAACAAGCTTGTATCAAGATGTTTATTTCCAACGACCGCTCAGTGGATAATGTTGTTTTTGCATAATAATATGACAAGAGGTTATCTGGTGATATAATTAGGTTTGTTCAAATAAATAATCCTATGTTAATTACATGCGACGTATTTATATTTGTCATGATACAAATTAATAATTATGCACTTTATAAATGCGATAGGGTATCTATTCTGAAGTAAAATCGGTTTTGATAAAATTGCCAAAGAAACCAACTTTGAAATTGAATACAAATCATCTCTAGGAGTTTGTCATAGATTAAAAATAAAATATATCCTTGAACCATGTTACAAATGGGACAAATCATCATATTGTATAAAGTAAATGTCCGAACAACGCCTAACGTGACTAATCTAACTAGGCCAGAAACAAACAAAATTGCTAGTGCGACAACTTTCCGTGCTCCATGCAATTTAGTTAACTCAATTCCATTATAAGTACGGCAATAGCAAACTCAACACGCCCAAACTAGTCTAGACGCACTCGGGAGAGAATTAGGCCACAGAAATCGATAGAACCAGAATCCATTAAGTGTTCTATGTTAAACTTGTAGTAGAGTTTACTATTAACGCTGGAAACAATACTATTGTGAACCAAGTTCACTGGTATTTTCATAGTAGGTTTGCGTGTGACCTCATCGTTTACGAAGTTTAGTAATTCGTTGAGAAAGCGCTTTTTTTTTAAATAACATGCTTTCTGATGCCGCTGGCTGGTATATATTAGGATTGCCTTGGCTTGTTTATGCTTTAGCTGCAGTAAGATTACTTCAAGGCAGTTTTCTTGAATCCTTGTAGTAGCATAATGGCGTACAAGGCTCAGGCTTTTTTTTTCAGTATGGATATTGCGACTGGAAGTAAGGAAGAGTTACCTAGTTCTTCTATTTATTTCGGTGTTCAATGTATTTGCCATTTTTGAACCAGCTGCTTCATCTTGCTGGTGTGAATAAAACTGGTTAAACATCAAACACAGCTTCACAGAATGGAATATTACGAGTCAAAAGTCAATAAATAATAACGTACCACAGGTCAGTAAAGAGTTTGGCACAAGTACACAATAACAAACGATTACTTATCGCTTGCGTCAACTTCGGTTACACGTTACCTTTGCTTGACTCCTGCACATTTGCAAAGCGATAACCAAAACAAACATACAATTAAGTATAAGAAAAGTCATCTGATTACGTCATTGTCTTTACATGTCAAAGCAATATTGTGTTTATTTTCAAAACAACGTTCTCATGCAATGACCCCTCGGTGATTTGAAACAGTGGGGCGACAGGCCTTCCAAATCTGTATCTACCGACAGTAATCGCTACTATTCGCCTGGCTTCGGGTCTAAAGTCCAACGTAGGAAGAACAGCTATAAAACTAGCTACTAATCTCAGTATTAACTATTAACATTGTCTGCTAGGATAGTGAACTCATAAATTCACACACGGCTGATCCTCAATCAGACAATTAAACGTTTGCGATTATGATGCCGATTGCTTGCATGTGTTGCATATTAATGAGCTTGGAGCAGAGCTTGTACTTATAGTACTGAGTAAGACTAACGCAAGGCAGGTGCACCTCTCAAAGGCCAGTCGACGCCAACTGCATTTGGTGTCTCGCTCGTCATTTCCGCAGGACTTCCGTAAACAACACAACCTCGCGGTAAATGGGAAAAACGTGATTCACATCCTCGTCTTCGTCATCGTGATCAAACTCTATGGCTTGTCAGTAAGCCGCTTAGGATCGGTCGAGTCTAGACGATTCAGTCAAGGTGGCCATCGATGACTTGTATTTGTTAGTATAATTAACTTTTTTGACATCTGTCAGTTATTACTGGCGTGTTTAGTGTAATGTCCACGGAGCGTGGAGTTGACACGCTGAGGCAACGCTATTGTTCTATTTGTTATGAGGTGCTGAGCTTTTTGGAGTTGACTTCCAGGCATTGTTTATCTTAAGTATTTAGAGAGAATACGCTTTTCAAAACATTTGTACAGTTCAAAAGTAGGTCGCCGTCGGCAGTCTTAGCATACTCAACTAGCACAGGCTCGGAATTTATTGAGCTGTGTACATTCTAAAGATAATAGATCCGTAAGTATCCAGTGATTAATGTATATATTAAGTTTCTTCGACAAGTGCGTACTTGAGCGACCATCAACTTTCCAATTTCCCACACACATAAATACATGTTACAACTCTTAACAAACTGAATGGATATCAAGTTAGCTTAGCCGCTTATTTCGTAGGAAGCTCGATACAGTGCTCCAACACCAGTATCCGATGTATTATTCATATTACATTTTGGATCTTATGTTGCGGCAATAAGAATGGCCAGCATAGGTACATTTTATAGTATTTCTGCCATATGAGGCAAATTCCCAGTCACACGCAATGTTTTGCATAAAGGCATTGTTTAAGAAAATTTACACAATATAAAGTTAAAATAACTGAAGTAACTTGTTTTTGTGTTTCACAGGAGTAAGCCGTGACAAGTCATTCATCAAAAGTTGCTTACGTGAAAATATTCTCGCTCATTAGTAATAAATTTGCATAGATTGGTAATATAGACAACATTAAGGCACTATTCAAGTCTAATTTTGTATCCGGGACACTATTGCACACAGACAATTCGGTCTACCAATGTGAATAAACTTCTGAACAGACAGCTTGACATCAAAATTCACATTGACTTGGCAGTGTAACAATATCTGACTAATGAGATGAAATATGTGTAGCATTTAAATGGTTATCAAAATCATAACCATTAATAAAATAAACAACTATAACTGTCACTTTCGCTTCTTTTTATTAGTCACCATAACATTAATAGGCATGACGACGGTATCAAAAAATTGCATATCTATTTAGTCCGCCAGTTAGAGTATTGGAAATTAATGGACACGTATTTTTTTGTTTTTGTAAATCAATGAATATTGACAAAGATAAAACGCATAAAAACTCGGGAGCTCCCACTCCCTCCCTCGTGACGTCAGAACTAGCTAAAAATTATACCATGGCGTGACGTATTGAGAATTTTAAAAGCGTCGTATCTTCGTCAATTTTGATTTACGTTACAAAAGAAAAAACAGGGGCAAATATTTTTTGATAATCTAAGTGACGGACTAATTAGATTTTTTTTGTCGTCTCGCCTATTCGAATGACGTAACCAGGAGGACATAGGCAAGCAGAAGTTCAAAGAACTCGTAGTATCAATCAACGGCGGAACGACTCGAGTGACTCCCACAGCAGCTGATTGACCTAAAAAACAACAACCGAGAGAATTCTAGAAAGGGACAGCTAGAGGAATAGAAAAGCGCGTGAAGGGCGTCACGTAGGCAAGCGACAACGAAACAGTAGGGCAAGGTCGTCAATGGAATTTTGTTGATGATTTTGGTAATAGTAGGTTGCGGTTGCGTGTGCACATGTCCTTACTTCCTAAAGAAGTAAACATGAGTACCTAGAAATGAGTATGGAATCAACTCAGTTGATTTGTAACTGCTCAGATTTACTGAGGTTTCTGGTCGCGTAGGTCAGGGTTATATACTATACTCGTAAATAAGGTGAATAGAGGACGTTGTGAATATTATGATGTCTTCCTGCTCGAATGTTATTTTACGTAAGCAAAAACATAATATAAAAGGCTTCGATTCTTCCAAAAGTTGGAAAAAAACAACATACACGTGTAGCATTACAAGGATTTTACCCTTTGAACGACCTCTGCCACTACTCAGCATAAGTATAATTATTTCGGTATTCCGAAACTTATTTATTATTCTACAAGAAACTTCTAAAATGTGACAGCCACAGAGCAGTCACTTTTCAAACATTTAAATGTCAAAGGCAAAAGTTTACCTTCGCACAAGTTTTCCATTTGTACTTGGAGTTTTCTAAACTTTCTTGTTTAAAACAACGAAAGACTTATGGAGAAATAATTGAGTGTTAAAAAAAATAGTATTTTTTTCCAACTTGTTTATTTGTTTACTGGTTTCTTATCTGATTGACAAATCGTATGTGGCAAGTGGGTCACTTTGATGTGTGAAGGCAACGGCGACTCGTAGTCGTAACTATTTTAAAACTGTTTTGTTGGTGTTCCTACGTGGTTTCTGACAAATTTACCAGGGTACCATAAAAGACAAGTGTTATGTTTCACATTCCACATTCAACACCACGTTTGCCTGTAAAACCCTAAGTGGACGTATTGACTGCCCCGAACTCCACGGACTTTTCTGCCGCCTATTCGTGCCCGACAAATACCTGGGGCGCCGTCAATGCCGCCGTCATGATCTGTTCGCGCCACCGCTATCTAGATCTGTTGCTAGAGCCGAATCCCCAGTATGTCGAACCCTAAGGATGCTAAACGCCCTCCTGACAGCCGACCCTGAATGCGATGTGTTTGCTGATGAATGGAGAAAGATAATGCGTGCTTGTCTGGTGTTCTGTGAGAGACAATATGCGAGGGTGTCCACTGTTAAATGCTAGTTTATGTTACTTTGCGATGTATTTAATTAATTTAACCATTTACTTAAATAATTATTAATAATTTTAACCACGAATTGTATACCGTTGAATTTATTTTTATTTTTGTATTGTATGTTATTTGAATGCTTATTTTTATGATTCCATGTTAATTAATGTAATTGGACTTGTGCCGTTTTAATTAACTATAAATAAATAAATAAATAAAAATAAACACCATTCTAATCTTTTCCCAGGCCTTTTGGAATATTCCGTTCCAATCGAATTCCAACCAGGTGCTGCTAAGCCCGAATACCGTTCGGTTGATACAGAATTATTGCAGGCTGACCTCAAGCCGTGCAACGGACCAATTTTAAGATTAGATTCGTTGTCAAGACTTCCGGGTTCTGACTGCCCGTGGTGTCGCAAATATTCGCACGACCGTCCAAAAATACCCCGTCGTGCATCTACAGTATCTATTATTTGAAACACAGTATTAGCGCGGAGGTCAGTCTTAAAACTGATGTTCCAACGTCTGCAACACTGTTAGCCAGTAGTCTGCAAGGTGTATTCGATGTAACAGTTCCAGGGAATTACGATTGTATGGCTTCGTTACCATCGCGTGCCTATTCATGCGTTGATTTACTCGCCACTTTACGGTATTTGGTGCTTATTGTGTGTTTTATGTCGACGATTGGTCGGGCGACCAATGGCCGGTAACGTTGTAATAAATATATTTTACTTTTTTTAACCAATCGGTCACGCTATACGTATAGAACGAGGTAGGTATGGGATTTTAAGGATTTATTTTACCAATAACGACTTTTGGCTTTGTAGTCTGTAGTCCATAAAGTTGATAGCTAGGACTAGGTATTACCAAATTCAATTTGAAAAAAAAAAAACAAACTACTAAACAAAATTTCTTTTAGAAGAGATAAATCCCATTTAATATTCAAGAAGGAATGGGACCATTGAAAAATAATAAGTCTGGTAGCCAACAGGCTTTTGAAGTTCATTTTTCACTTATGATTAAGTATGAGTAATGATGATAGCAATATTCAATAAGAAAAGTCTTGTAAGCTCACTGTGGCTTTCTCTTTTCAATCATCTGCCATGGTTAATAACGTAGGCGAAACCCGCTGGTCCATTGGAAAATAATCATGATCGGGAGATCAAATGGTCATCGTCGGCACTCCTCATCTTAGCATACTCATGAAACATAAAAGTGAATATTGGGAAGTACAAGATCAATAAAAGAAAAATACTTATCTAGATTACGTCTCCGTAAAATAAAGGTACCTACCTGTCGAGTAAGTACTTACATAAAAGATTGTAAACTCGACGGCACTTTACTATTGCTCTTATGGGTGTCGTTGAGAATTTTTAGTGGTGGCCACATCCTTTCGTCACCTAAGCACCTCACTGAGAATTTATGGATTTGTTTGAACTAGTGAAGACGGGGCGCCCCAACGGTTGTCCAAACAACAGAAAGTTCTCGACATGATGCAGCGCTAACGTGTTACATCTATTATGTCATCATCGGAAATGAATACGAGAATAATATAAATTTATAGCTAGGGGAGATCAACAAATAAATTTGCTGAACGAGTCTCGCCGTTATGCCAATTACCTTACATTGTGATGATGTAACTTACTAGAAAACTTTATGCCACATTTATTCAACTGCGAGCTCAATAACCAACTGAACAAATTGGCTGTACTTGAAATAAACCGAATAATATTTAATATTTGAAATCCGCCGTATTATGGAATATTACTTCAGCTTCAGCAGCTGAGAGATGGATGATTTGTGTTCCAAAATATGTATAAAAACACTAATAGCTCAAAATCCACGCCAGACGCCCAAAAAGAGTCGAAAACAAACCAGTTAGACATTTTTTGTTGTTGACAAAAAAGTGTCTACTTTATTTAATATGTTAATGCAGCCCAAAAAACCTTTTAAAGTTTCAAACTCAGTAGACAACCGCCCTTTTAAAGAGGGTTCACGTCGACGTCATAAAACCATCGAGTCGTTTAAAATGGCGGCGAACGTGACCTTGAATAGTAGGTAGGGGTTGGGGGGACTGTCTGGATCAGATTAAAATTGTATCGATTTTACGCATATTGCTCGTTCGTACTTTCACCCCTGAGTTGCACCTCATACGGACATGAGCGTGACAGCCGGTAGTATTGGTTCTTGGAAATTAATCCGATATTCTCATTGATAAAATAACACTGCATTCTAGCTGTTTCTTCGAACTGGAGACTTGTACGAGTTGTGGAGTGTTTCGCAGTAAACCTTAAACACATTTTAACAGAGTTAGTATAAATATGACTACTTCTTTGCACAATTTCATCAAAGGTCCTAAGTCAGTGCCCTGCGAGACGCCGAGCGTCTTGCTCTGTTTATCAACGTTGACCATTGTTGTACATTGTATATCCTGACTGGCAGCTTTGCATAAAGTGTGTGCCAGTAGCGAGAATGTGTTTTGTGCTTAGATTTAAACCTATAGATATGATTGGCCAGGCCGGGGGTCGTGGAAGGCGCACTAGTTCCAATGATCCCCGGTGCAAGTGTGGGAAGGGAACACCGGAGTGGTTTTTAGTCAGTTAGAGTCCGACAGACCCCTCCCCCCGTTCTAGGGCGGAAGACATCCATGAGGATTTTCCACCCCGGAATAAAAATAAAAAAAAGATTGGCCAGATCTAAAGCTTAGTTTAAATCGATGATCCAATTCAGGAGTCCACCTGAGATTAACTATCAGAGCTGGTTGTCATTGTGATCTTCATGATTTCTACGAACGTTTATCAATTTTTAATCTGTCTTGATGGTCATTGCTACAGATAACACCAATCACTGGAGATTAGTAGAAGAGAATATTATTATGAAAAGCGACACCAAGACGAAGCAGATTGAGTGATGTAATAAAGAGCTTAAGAATACTTCACTGATAGTCATATAACCCCAATTACTGGTAATTTTGTACTCTGTCAAAATTCAATTAGCAGTATTACGTAAAGGTCGAACCTTTATCGAATAAATAAAATATATTATTAGATTAGTGAAACACGTTTCTTTACAGTAATTAACATACTTACGGCATTTCGTAACTTGTATTTGTTTATTTGGCAAGCCCCTGTACTAGAACAATATTCCAAGCTTTGTTTTCGCGGATTAATATTTCAATGTAAATACATAATTATAGTTATGATAATTTCTATCAGACAGATAAAATAATAATATCAGTAAAGTTGATAAGGTCATTACTTCAAAAGTAACGAACAGATAGTAGAGAAAAACAACGTTGACATATAATCCATTAATACGTTGACATTCGACTCGCATGTCAGGTTGAAAACAGTCTCGAATGTGTTTCAGAAAAAGACTAGGCTAGGAGGATAGACATAAGCCCCAAAAGTGGTTCATGAACTCTTTCAAATAAAAAGTGTCAACCAGACACTATTGGATTTTTGCTACTAGTTTGATTCAATGAAGAAGTTCTAAAAGCGGAATAATGTATGAATATTAAACGTAGAACTTATTATTAAGTATTTAAACTTCCATTCATTAAATTAAGTGCTTACAAAAGAACAAGGTCGGAATAAATTTCCACATCATAAAATGTTAAAATCGGAGAGCACAACGGAATATTAGGGAACAAAGTCCAAAGGCTGCTGTAAAAAAAGATACAAGGGCAGGGGATACCTTTTACATTCTATGACTCACCGCAACGAGTGTGTCGGATTCGTGAGCTTACCTGAAAAAAAAACAACGATACAATATGCGATAAGGGATTGGCCTTGGGTTCACGTTACGACTCAATGTGGATTTCATTGAGTTAGAAGCAGGTGTAATCCAATGTCAGGCGCAGTGTAATGGGTAAGGCGTACCATTTTGGTAGCAGGTAAGTGATTTTGTTGCTCTTTATAAGGTACATGTGTACTTGTGTAGTGTATCTATTGAGTAAAATTAAGTGGTAAACGTTTGTGCCTACAGCAGTGGTTGACGCAGGTTCCAAAGGGGACGATTACTCGTTGTATGTTCAGGCT
Source organism: Xestia rhomboidea (assembly GCA_963853795.1). NCBI lineage: Eukaryota > Metazoa > Arthropoda > Insecta > Lepidoptera > Noctuidae > Xestia > Xestia rhomboidea. The sequence continues at coordinate 3,559,229 of OY970776.1, read as the reverse complement.
AAATTCAGCACAACATGTGACCTTTAGCTTAGCCACGACCGAATAATATCTTCCCTATGGATTTCATAAGGACTAGTCAACATTTTAAATTGGAATTGTTTGAACAATTTGTAATTTGCCTGACCTAGACACATTATTTAAGACTGAGAAAAATGCGTTTAATATAAACGGTTGGGTGATTAGGTGCATTTTATGGCGCCAAACATGATTTACTTAATAAGGTCCAATTTAAATGCCATTACCCGTATGAAATAGTTTTCCACAGTTAGTATAATAACAATACTAAGTGAACCAGTAAAATCAAAAGCAAACATGAAAGACAGACTGCACTATGAAACATATGACTCAAGGATTGTGTAATTCGAAAATAATATAAACCGTATTGATAATTTTCATTATTTCACATAATATACAACAGCATACAATGATACATCAGTATTTAATTGACACAAGTGAATATGTCGGCTGCCAAATATTATAAATTGTCAATTGACCCACATGCTTGAATAAATAAGAAGTTCCACTGTTACAATTGGACGTAGATTAACGGAAAGGATCATAACTACACAGAATAATAACGGAACAAATCTGGGTTTCAAGTTCTCACACAAATCCTTGTCAAGTATCAATTTTACATTGTAGTTGAGTTGCAACTAGAAGTTATTAGCACATCATCCACATAGACGAAGAAGAATAAATGCATATTATAGAGGATAACTCATAAAGTACTGAAAGCAAAGTTAACATGTATATGGGTCCACCGCACAAGCTTGCTCTACCAAATGAAAAAAGAATAACTTAAAAAGATGCTAGTGGAATACAATAAAGAAGTCGGTTAAAAATCAAGTTTAGGGATGAGCCAAAGAGCGTTTTATCCCTTCAATTGTAGCTCATCGAAATTAACTGGGCCGGCAGTGTCGACAGAGATAAAGACAGAATCGCTAACTTTTGATTGCTAATTACTAACGAATAAATTCGGCTGCAATGATGCTTGCGAGTAATGCAAGCCTCTACATCCAAGATGCGTTTCTCCCTGCCGGCCCTGGTATATGAATTGCTGGCCATCCTGTTGTTAGCAGTAGTCCTATATATTCGTCTGTACCGACGACTACTCTAGGTGATAAAGTGGTATTATCTGTATTCAAGATGAGACCACACCTAGGGTTGCTGGTTCTTAATTAGAGTTGAACGAGAAATATATATATTTTAAAAGAAGTAGGTATCACAAAGTTTACTTTTGTATACGTCCCTATAAATAAGGCAGTGTTATAAAATACTTGCCAAAAATTCTTAAAATATCCTCTCCGTTCCTTGTAAAATTAACAAAACGCGCTAAAGATAATGAAGAAGAACAGCGCCGAAATCACTCATCATGTTGTTTACTTCCAAAAACAGGTTAACTGTTTAAAAATAAAGAGAACTTTAACATGTGGGCGTTTAAGTTAATAAATATAATATTCGAAAAGGTCGTCGCACTTTCTGCGAGCGATAAACAAGTCTGAATTTAAAATTCAAGGCTGTTCATCGTCAACGTACTGAAAATAATAATAAAACGTAACCGATTGTCCTTGTCCCTTGTTTACTCGACAAAGACATAATGAGTGTGTAATTTGACTACTGAGAATAATTTTAAAACAGCTGTCACAAATTCCGTGGCGTGGGTCACGTACACGGGATTTTTCTAAAGAGATTCTTTAAATGGTAAGATCGAAGACCATGATTAAGCTATGAGGATTCGCATGAGGACAGGAGAGACAAGAACAACCGCAAAACTAAGAACAAATTTAATGTCACTTGATGACATGGCAATATTGCTTCATACACAACCGTTTGTAGTAGCGGTGTGAGGAGCCTCACCATAATCGGTAACGGTCACTAGATGACAATATGATATCCCATATTAACTAAGTGTCCATCATAACATGTTGTATTAGCTATGGTTTCCTTAATACTCCTAGAGAGGTTATATAAACTGTGCAATCGGGAAAACGAAGCTCTTGATAAAATACATCTCATTTCTTGAAAAGCAGTGAAAATTCAATCAGCTACGAGATTCCTTGCTCGCGAATCTGCACAGCAAATAACAACAGATAGAAAATCTAACGAACGGGGTTCAAACGAAAATTTAATCTTTCAATTTCACTTATTCAGCGACTGTCGGTTATTTGCCAAGTATCCAAGAGCCTTTAGAGAAAACTGGTAAAAAAAAAATCATCATCTTCCTAGCCTTTTCCCAACTATGTTGGGGTCGGCTTCCAGTCTAACCGGATTCTGTTAAATACCATTACCAATTTTTCATGGAGCGATTGCCTATCTAACCTCCACAACCCAGTTAGTAGTGGGTAATACAATACCCCTCGGTAAGACTGGTTGTCAGACTATCGGGCCACTGACTACATAAAATGACTGTCAAAGATTTACAAATGACATCCGGGACCAACGGATTAAATGTGCTTAAAAAAAAACAATACACTTTCGTATAAAATGTTTGTTGTACGAGTAATAACAATAATAAATAATAATAAATCAATATATTGACACACACAAGTTACAAATTATACAAACAAGAAAACAAAAACAGTGCGCATAGTTAAAGAGTACAAAACTAGAAGAAGCCGTGGGCCCCAAACTAGGCACAGCCTGTATCTTGGTGGCCCATTATAGACAGTAAAGGCAGAATTAATAACTGACTGTTCAGCGTGACACAGCACTAAAAGACACAAGAAACAGTTAAATTTGAAAATTATAACTAAACAATTTAAAAAATAATAATAATATCAATCTCAATCAATAAAATAAAGATAAAAAAAAATCAAAGAGAAGATAAACATGCGTAATTCAAATGATTCAAATTAAAATCATCAATAAAATAAGGATAACAATCAATAAAATGAATATTAAAAACAAAAATATATGAGTACATCCTGTCAAAGTGAAACATCAAAGCACGCAGATGCTTGGCACCATTCCTCTTGAAACCATACACAAGACTTTAAGAATCAAGTGTCAGTTATGAAAGATCAATAGTAACTGAGGTTCGTGCTCAATAATTAATGTTTTCAATAGCATATTGCAAACAGTATTGGTCAATAGTATGACTGACTTATCGTTGAGTAAATCATTTGTTGTTGGTAACTACAGAAGTCCTGTAGTAGCAGTTATTTAATTGATGAATAAGGTAAAACGTGGTCAAGAAGACAATTGCTTCAGAGCTAAGCAGCTTTGGGAACATTCCATATTAACGGCTTTCTGTAGACTAGATATTATGATGGGTGCGAAACACAAACAAATCAATAGAAATCACGAAACAGAATGATGCACAATAAAACAAATCAAAACACATGCTTATCTATCAAACAAATACGCCACTCAGAATCAGAACGTTTGACGACTTTAAATCTGAACCAGTTGGACTTATCGCAATACAATGAAAATAACCCAAGTCTCATTCAGATATCCATTAAGTTATGTAATCAAAGTAAGTATTAGCAAAACAATATACCGTGTGCCCTTCAAAGCCTGAAGGTCAGACTTGTTTGTTTAATAGTTGGATAAAGTTTGATACGCCTTATCTACTAATTTACAGAATAATTTCGCCGCGGAGTTCGTGATATGGCATGCAAATGTTGTTATGAAAAAAATTAATACACTTGAACAAGTTACACGATTTAGAATTTGCCACCTTCTCAAAATTGCAGAGGTAACTAGACCCCGAGCCGAGGAGAGCGACAGTAGAGCTATCACAAACTTTAATAACTTGTTTAAAGCGCAGTTACGGTAACAGACCGGTTAAACTAAAAATAACTTGAGACTTAAATCGCCAACATCTCGGTGCGTCCGCGCACGGTTTTAATCTAAATGCTAAGAGCGGCGAAGCAATGATTAAAGGAATAAATAAAGTTATAGATGATGTTCATGCAATTCCAGTGGTGAAAGAAAGATGGATAGATCCGATGGTTCAAAACAAGAGTTCAGGGGGTCTAAAATGGCCGCTTTAGCAGAATCATAATCCATTTCAAGAATCTAATTTTTTTAACGTGATTCATATTATTATGATTCTGAGCGGCCATTTTAGGCCCGCTAATTCTTTGATAAACGCATTATTGAAATGACTAGCATTCAAAACAATTTGGCACAAAAGAATGAAAACAATAACAGTTCTGTTTTCAAAATGTTGATTGGAATGAAATCATCAGGACACAATATGTCATGTGAAACACGACTGAGTATCAGATATGCGAAGAACAATACAATGGTTCACTGGAATGCATTCGATGATAGAGAGAGATGAATCATAATCAAGAAGTTTGATGCCAGTGATGTAATCATTCCAAAAGCAGGCTCGTTTACGTGCACAACTAGGTCAAACGTTAAATAAAATCCGAGGGCCATTTTTAAAGACAGGTCGACAAATCGGGCGATAGCTTCAATTTGCCGAAGGACTTGACGTATGACCAAATATTTCAACAGAAAAACTACTTTACCTGTTTTGTATGCCAATAAAATGTTTACAAAAGTAAAGATTGGGTAATAACGCGTTGAAATATTTTTACCTTTAAAATGCTTGGTGTTGGTGCATTGAAAAACACGATGGACGCGACGAGACTCGACAAAAATAGCTCGCATCAGTACGATACGGCATTTTGATATGGCTGCGCGGCGCATGCGTCTGGGCAGGGTGCAAGTACAGAAGATTTATTGAAAGCCATCCAAAATCATCTATCATATTGAAGGATAATGTTCGACACAAAACTAGCGCCAACTGTAAATAAGTTGAAGTATTCCGAATTTAGACAAAAACCACACATTTTAGAAATCATTGATAGAAAATCAAGATACATAAAAAGGTCTTAAAACAAAACCACTATTTTAAAATAACAGAAATTGAAAGAGCTCGCACGAAAGATTAAAAAAAAAAGACGAGAATCAGACAAGAGTCTACTGTGCTAAAGCGTGACCGTCCTAATTAATAATAGACATACAACACGACGATGACCTTATTGGTCAGCAACTCATCATTTACGCAATCAATCTAAGACCGCTACCCGCCAGTCCCTTACACCTCGACTCACGCGCATGCACGCTGAGTCAAGGCCAGCCGTGCATCTGCGGGCCTGCGTGCACGCACCGAGGCCATCCCAATATATTATTTGTGTACAAAAAAGTTTTATTACACTCTGGGAGACGAAGCGAAGCTCGTTTTAAAACCCAAGACTTTACCTCAACTTATATGATTGTTATTATGATCCCGACAACATCAATTTATGGACACCAGTTTGCTGTAATGCCCCTCTCTGCATGTTTTGTAATATGCCGTGTCTTTCATCTGAAGTTCTGAACTGAATGGCGAGTTGTTTTTGAACCTTGATATGAGTGCACTGTAACGCTACAAATAGACTACACAATACTGAACAATACAGATACAAACTTAGTAACAGCGGAACCTCGTACACAACTCTCTTTATTAATGACGTGTCTGGAACACAATAGCCTTTTTTTTCATGATGCACGATGTTCTATGGATTTTCTGTACAACGGATACGCTAGTCTTGTTGAGGCACAATGCACGTGAGATATTTGCATACTGCGTGTAAATACTCGTAAATAGCAATCGTGACTAGGAGGCGTGATGTCGATGTGAAGACGAGATAAACATACGGACAACTAACTTGTTAATCGTTTAATTGTATTAATAGTTGCCATGTGAATGCTGTTATCCTCGATCAAGGGCTAGAGGTGGATATTGTAAGTGGCTATGATCAGGTTGAAGTTACATGCATGCTGTCAGCTAAATGCCATGTTTTAAGCACGACCCCGGATTTACAGCCTATGGTTATAAAACAAAACTATTCACTATCACGCATTATCATTATTAAATGGTTGATATTATTTTTAATTGTAGAAAAACGATGTACGAATAAATCTTGATGAAATGGTGCCGAAACAACATTTTGCCCAACCAGGGCCCCAAGGGTCCAAGGAGATCTTCTAGCCGAGGAATTTTGATGCTTTACTGGCACTTAATTCTTACAATGTGTTATAAGGAATATTTTTTTATTATTATTTAATTGCCTTGTGTTATCTAACTTAATGACTTATGAGAGTTAGACATCACGAAATTTTTCAATAACTGTCTTTTAGACACAGAAAACGTTCACAATATTCAGCTTAATATAATATGAAATTACAATTGAAGCATGAAATAGGCAATTCTGTAAGCGATCCGATGGAAGTCTATGGACATTACGCTCAATCAAATGGCGCGATCAGGCGTGCAGTGGACTTTGACCTGGCGCTCAGGGAAAAAATATACCTCAGACGTTAAATTAGCTCTGCAAAAAATACCTGGTGTTGTTTTTCGTAAACATTATCCTTCCTCAGCCAAGTAATGATGTTTGAGGTGCGTAGGTTTTGAATTTTGTTTTGTTTGCCTTTATTTTTATAACAAAATGTGAAAGCACGTCGAAACTAAGTATATTCAACGAGAATTTTGGTGTAACCAAAAACCCCTTGATTGTGGAAAATGAATCTGGAGCACTGAATTTGATATTCAACTTTGAGCTTAGCTTTTATTTTTGTTCCAAACTGTCTCCGACAATGAATGTTTTTTTTTTAACAAAAGAGTGCAACTCTTTTATAGCACAATGAAATCAACACCAGCTTGTGTACGTACTTTTCAAAGTTGCTGCGATTCCAAAATGGTGGGCTCTAAAATGGTACATAATTAAAAAACCTGCTTCCAAGGCATAAAGTTTATTTGCGTCCTTGATGCGTTTATCTGTCATTATATTAATTGTCTTTCGTAGTTAATGCATGCATACGATTAAGCAGTGGATTACACTTGGACTTTTATTTTATTGCGCCTTTTTAGAGCTAAATATAAACAGTACTGAAGTTTCAAGCAGGGTTTAAGTTTATTTAGCTTATACAGTAACATGCGTTTTGTTGAATCATGCAATCCCTGTAAGCCCAAGTTTAAAATAGATTCAACAAATCAACTGGGGGATCGAGTCCGTTTGTAGGCAATCGACGCAGGCGACGAAAGTGCAAAACTGAGTCATTCGTTAGGACTTTAATCAGTATAACTGTGGTTACGGGCTTGCTCATAAATTATGACAAATTCATAAAATTGACAATCGCAATTGAGGGTGTCATATCGTCAAGAACTCGTTGGTTAAGTTAGAAAATAGACCGAGAGAGGGGGAGCGGTTCAACGCACTCTCCAGGAACTGCAGTAACATATTTTAAACAGTAACACCAGTGTAACCACAGCAACACGGTGTTTATAAACGCTGTGTTGTTAGCTGATTGCTTCATTCCCTTTGAGATTTACGGAAAAGATAAAACAATGCAACTTTCATGCTAATTAGCTTTAAGTTATGTGCAGTAGATGGCTACAGTTGCAGTGAATACAACGACCAATTAGCTCGTTTCACTTTTAAAATAGTTGGTTCAAGTGGAATGCTTTTAAGTAAATTCCAGGTTGGAAGGTAAAATAAGATCTGCGGGTAGATATTTAAATTCAAGGAGGAAAATTAAACCTGAACTCGTAAATCATTGAAGAAAGACCTAGAGACCACCCAAGGATTGCTGGTTTAATATTTCGCAATTAACTAAGACAACACTACAAATAAATCCAGTCTGAAATCCGCTAATAACTTACAATAGGTACCAGTGTTAATTAAACATGGTTTCCAAACACTTCGTTTCCACCAGTTCGCAGTACAAAATGAGATTTTATTAGCTTTCAATTTCAACAAGAATATTGTTGTTCAAATAAGTTCGAAGTATAAATTGTTAATACAATTTATCCGGTACTTAAAATTTCTGCACCAAAACCGGTAAATTAATTAAACAGAAATGTAAATATACGTTACTGACTCAATGTGAACGATACAATGTTATCCTTGTATAAAACGATGATTGCAATACTGCCATTATTCGAGTACTACTAACAAGACTTGATAAGATCTTCTCATTGAGTATTCTTGGCAGTTTGAGAGTAAAGCAATAACCTAGAATGAAATACGAACGTCATGTGAATCCTACAAAAGTGGCCAGAGCATTTTTGCATTATATTATAATTGAAAATGTTAACTTACGTCCTAGAATTGCGAAGTACTGAGGATTCGCAGCGTCTTACAAATTCAATGCCAATTTTGCATTCAAATGACTGCTTTATCTTGTTAGCCATTACGGCTATGTACGTACGTGTATGTAAAATGTAATTACAGGGTGAGTAACCGTATTATGTACCAGGTTCCTGCAACAAAACTAAGCAGGTTAAATACTACGTCGATCTACAAACAAGCATTACGGTGTCCCTGTCCTCTCTCTAAAACAACAGTTCTCATTTGCCCAGTTTTGTCCGTTCATCCCGGAATAAAAACATTGATGTCGCTACCACATCGTGAACTTTGAATAAATTGTGTAGCGCCAAACTGTAAACATTTCCATAAATACGTCCAGCATTTAAAAAACGGCCTAGGAGTAAATTGTTCACAGATTGTTCAAATTGATGCGATTACAGACATAAATATCGTAAATGTGGGTGCTTCACGCTACACAGTTATCGATAACGATGGAATTTATTACTAGATCATTTCACGGCTCTGACTCCGGTCTGGCCTGATCTAGATGGTCCATAATCATAACCCATAATAGCTGCAGGGCTTAGATTTCTGGCTGACTACAAAGAATGGCGGTGAAGACAATAAATCTGGTGGCTTTATAGAGGTCCGTATTTATATCAGATTGCTGCTTACTGATAATCTCTCAATACAGTTCACGAAGCAGCTATACTGTAAAGTAAACAAGAGTGATATTTACTATTAAAGTTGTAATTATCGCCTGATAAAATTGAATAGCAACTGTAAGCAGAAGTGCGACTGAAGTCTAAATAGTGTTAATTGTTGCTCAGAAAATTTTCGCACGAATCGTTAACAGATGCGCCAAAGCTGCCAATATCTGCGATATTTTCACCGGGAGTTGACTTGAATTTATCTTGAGGTCTTAATTCCCTTTTGTAATTTCTCTCCCTCTAGGTAATTTAAAAAAGAGATCAACATTTTGTGATTCAGAACAGATACGGGTGCCCAATTTTAGCCCCCTTTAATCTTGCCCTCGGGCTTCACTTAGTCTGTGCCACTTTGTCGACCTCGGTTTTATTTTTAACTTGAACGCTGCTTTCATATCTCTAGACGGAGTATAGTATAACGTATACAGTGTATAAAACTTCAAGCCATACATAAACTGCAAGGTTCTTCTTGCATTTTATCATTATCTTCCTACCTTTGTCCCAGTTATTTGGGGTTGGGGCAAAACGTTTTTTTCCTCCATTTATCCCTGTCAATCGTCACGCTATCATTTACTCCTTTTTCCTTCATATTGTTTCTCACACAAACCGTCCATCAATTCTTTGGTCTTCCTCTTCCTCTCCATCCATCAACTCTTTTAGTCATATGCGATTCGTCCCTTCTCATCACATGCTCATACCAAGACAGTCGATATATGTCAGTCAGTCGTCTTCTTGCATATTATATCACCCGAAAACCTATCAAGTTATAGTACATTTTGATACAAGTGGAGAAAGTTTGTTATTGCATTCGAGGCGGAATTAACTCCCGAGCCGTAGGCGAGGGTGTTTTTGAGCTGAGAACTGCAATAACAAATGTCCACGTGTATCAAACGACGTTTTTCAATACACTTCTGAAGAAATAAAGTAAAATAACGAAAAATATTTTTGTCATAAATTAATATGAAACTATGATTTTAATTTTCTTTTTTTCCGCGCTTTGCTTTCGCCAGGTTGAAGGAGAAGCAAATGTATGAAGCCGCTAAACAGCCTAATATAAAAAATAGTTTTTTTTTTATATTTTTTTAATTTAGAACACAAATAAATGTTAATTTGTTTATAAAAGTAAATATTAGTTTTAAATAATCATGTTAGCTATGATATTCTATTTATAAACACAATTTGAATATTTAAATAATATTTAGGCGGTAAAGACGCATTATTGCTCTGCCAAAATAAAAAATAAAAAATATTATCTGCATTGAACCAATTTGAACTAAGTATAGGCAGTATAGGTATAGTTATCTGTGGCAATTTTCATGCCCGCACACGTGTTGGAAAATGGAAAAAATCGCACGCGTGTGAAATACATTGCATGTTGAACCTAATCGTAGTGCGTTATGAACCAGTTTTCGAGGAAGTGTATTGAAAAATAATTTGTAGTGGAACTAAATTAGTTAATTTTTCACCTCTTCAAAGACGTAGATCCTTTGAAAATTGAAATGATCAAAAGAAGTGGAGAGCATTTAAAACATTAATGTCCTTGTTTGATCATTCTTTTGATCTACAAAATTAAAATTAACAACAGGAATGTCTTGCTACACGTAATTGCTCTACAGAGGATTAAGAAAACATTTCTCTAAGATAAGTGTAACTGCAGTATATAATTTGATAGTAACATGATCTATCTTTACACCGTGTGAGCACACTAATTAGTTAATGCAAGCCGTGGAATTACGGAGCGAGTAGAAAGAACATGCTCATAATTATTATTGTAGGTCTCAGAACGACAACCAGATCGCGGATTAGTTGGAATCCTGATTAATTGAGTAGAACATTCTGCTTCGTTAAGGTACAGGAAACCGGAGATTTCTTATTGAAAGCCCAAGACCCTTTTCGGGTCGCTATAGCAACGGAGTAAGGAAGTACAAAAAGAGTACGCGAAAATACACTTTTGTGTACCACTTATATTCTTCATACATGAATAAATGCGGGAAAACGAACGTATCGTTCCCAACTACCAGACCTAAATAAAGGATAGGGAATGGGTAAGCGATTAACTACTTGAATGGGACGCACCAAATCAAAGTGGTACTCCATGTTACCATATTTTCATTGTATTACGAAATATTGGATACCAATATATTGGTATCCAATATTTCGTATTTTCATAAGGTGGAAGCTCCACGGTAGCCTGCGAAATTCAAAATTTCTTGCGTTTTTTGCAATTTGCTTCAATATTGATTTAGACATTATTTTGTTCAACTTACAGCTTGACACTGACCTGCGAATTGCAATAAACGTAAGAATATTTGAATTTCGCGGGCCACCCTGGCGCATTCACCTTAAGGACGTAGGATTACGCAGTGGCTTAGCGTATGTAAGGTACCATGCCACCCAGTTTGTAACAAATGTTGTAGTCTGAACGTCAAATCGAATCAGCTTTATCTAAAGACAGATCGACTTTATAAGACAAGCATACAATATCAGTTCCATATGACCTTTAAGAACACACTATGTAGAAACTTTATCTTTTATTTTCAACCGGCCATTTTATTTTTGGTGGAGGTGATCTATTTATTATAAGCTTTTACCCTATTGTTCCCAGTGTTTTGTGTTACCTAGTGATTTCATTACATTGTCATTACAGATTTTGTATATCTTTCTAAGTTTCTTCCAAGATTATAATAGGGGTTCTCCATTCGTACTCGTTGATGTTTGTGACTTTTACTGCACCTACTAAAAAAGCATTTAAGTGAAGAGAAATAGGACACAGTTTACCAAATACTCCTTTCGCCTCGTCCACGTTCATACACCTGGTCATACACGCACGCCGGTTGCGAGTACTACGCACCTGACCTTTCTGAAGCACCTCACCAATAAGGTCAGGTGTGCTGTAACTTTTTACTATTATGTCAGACTGCCTCAGCCATACGACTACTTTCCGACTTCTTTGATTACAACTTACAACCACTTTGAAATAGTTTCGAGCACGCCCTCTTTTTCGTGGCGCGTGTCATTATCGACTTCCCCAAGGTCTTAAATATTGACAAATTCAATTAATTTAAAAAAAGTACGTAAGTATACGTACTCGTACGTACTCACCTGTCCAGTGTTGTCCTAATATAAAAACTTCCGTGTACTGTTATCGTAACAATCTGTTTCAGAAATATAACTAGATATACTTAGTATAATATGAGAGTGTATCGACAATTGGACACTCCAAATTTATGGAATTAGGTAAGTACTAGCTTTTGGCCGCAGTTTCGCCCGCGTGGTGTTCGGAAATTATGCCATAACAACGTACTACCGAGATTTCCGGGAGATGTTACGGGTCTTAAAGTCCTAAACTAAACCAGGTAATAGTTTATCCGTGTGGTAAATATCATCCAAATCAGTCCCGCCTTTAGGGCGTAAAAACTTAACGGACATAAGTACTTACTTTCGCATTTACAATATTTATTTATTTAAACTTCATGTACAATTACCACTATTGTACATGAAGTTTAAATAAATAAATAGGCGGAATATTAGTTTGGAGTGGAGTGCATTTATGTTCCTATTTATTATTGTTTTACTGCGATAGTAAGGACTCAGCGTAAGTGCTTTATCCAATAAGTTAACGACAAGATAAAGATCTAAAAAGGAAAAGTTATCTTTTTTGTGACGATGAAAGTTGAAGAAACTACTCAAATAACTAGCTAACTAGGGCTAGGCTGATCTGATTTAAACTGTCTGCATTTGATTTGAATTGGCTTAGGCTACATTATCTGGAGTCTTTTGTGATCATCTTGATTTCTAACTATGAAACGTGAATTCAGCCTCTCAGTTTACAAAATCCTTTGTTGAATACGCACAATGCTATCTAAATCTGTACACCAATCTTTCTGCTTTCCACGGGTATTGTAAAGCTTTTAAAAATAATACCATTTGAGAAAACAAAAGCCAGTTCTTCCGGCTCACAAACAACGTCGAGGCAAGGGTGAGTTTTACTCTCGTTTCGTTTTAAAGGAAAGCGTAGTGGAAATTCATACAATTCGTTTCAATAACATTCACTGTTTTCCTAGAACTGTACGCGAAAGGGGGTGTTAGTAGTCAGTGGAGCATTGAGGGGGTTGAGCGTGCCGTGAGGGTAGGAGGGACGGGGGAATGTAGACGTCCTTAATTTGCGCCCTTGTCCCCGTCTACGTACCGCCAACGCAGATGCTGCGGGTTCAGTTATAACGTGGGTTTGGGATGGCCCCTTTGAGACCATAGTTGGATGTAATATCTTGTGTCATGTAATGAGACTCTATTCAGTGTCTGATTTTGAATGCATATAAAATCGCACCTAAATAGGTTGTTTGATTTTCGCATTAAAAAAAATAAAATTAGTGGCAAATATCTCTCCCAAAAACCTTCTAGAACTCCGATTCTGGAATAACTCGAAAACAGTAAATAAAGAAGTCGAGCGTTCGGACATCTCAATCAAACCACAGCAATGGGCATGTAGACTGGACTGGTAGTTCAGTACTTGGAGCAGACCAATCGATGACAATCCAAAAAAAAAAACAAGAAAAAGCCGAGCAGAATGTTCCTAATGGATACTAATACTATTAGTTTCGTGCCACAAAATCGATTATTAATTCATTAGCTGTCACAACATCACACCTAATTCTTCCACGATCACAACAAGCAGCGCCATCTATGCAATAACTCGAGAACTAACTGAGTCTGATATTTGAACAGCTTTATCAACAAAAAGGTTAAAAACATGGTCAGGTCATCAGGCACAATATATACTACCAAGTTCACTGACGGTCGAACAATTTTCAACCTAATTTCTTAGATCATAAAGGTAAAACATGGCAGACCATCAGAGAGCTTGGTAGTACAAGAGGCCAAAAATAACAACATTTATTACAATGTAATACATGAATCGATTAATTGGATGTGACCAAAAAAATTATGACTAAATTTTGATGGATGGAGAGGAAAGGGAGACCAGCGAAAAGAAGGATTGATTGTGTGAGAAATGTTATTAGAGAAAAACCGGCCAAGTGCGAGTTGGACTCGCGCACCGAGGGTTTCGTACAAACTTTTTAAAGGACAAAATTAACTTCTTTCTTAACTGTTCGATCCCATAAAACGGCTATAGCACCAACCGCAAATAATAAGTTTGTAACAGTAAAATCGCTTTTTTTTTTGTACTACATATTCACGGTTTTAAGATTTTTCCCTTTACATGTGCTGCAAGACATTGCTTTTCGCAAAATTTCGTGATTCTAGGTCAACGACGACTACCATAAGTATAGGTTTTCGACCCAAAACCTCCGGTTGAACTAGAATTGTCAATTTTGGTTAAAAACAAGGTGTTACACCACAAGTAAAAGGAAAATTCCGAAAAATAAAAAAATTGTTTTAAGCTGAACCGTGAAGGTTCATAACTATACTTAAAATGTCACTTACGGGATATCTTCCGTGATTATTTATTGTTTTTGAGCTCCCGATATTTCGACGCTGTTGCAAGCGCCATGATCGCGGGTCAACAATAAATAATCACGGAAGATATCCCATAAGTGACATTTTAAGTATAAATAAAAAAATGTTGAAAACCAAGGTAAATTTTGGTCCTTACAAGTTTTCGCGAAAATCTAAATTTGCCCATATCTTTTTATCATGTTGACTCAGGACTTTGATTTTTATACACTTATAGGCCTCAGTATCTAGTATAAATTTCAACTTGTTAGGTCACCCGTTCCTAAGAAAATTGGTGGCGACAGACGGACAACAGAGTGATCTTATTTAAAGGTTTCTTTTTTTCGTTTAGTCTACATTTGACAGATTCTACTTTTGACATCGTATTCTACATTTGACAAATTCTACATTTGACAGATTCTACAATCGACAGATTCTATATTTGACAGATTCTACAATCAACAGATTCTGTGTTTGAGCGATTCTACAATCGACAGATTCTACATTTGACAGATTTTGACTATGTTATTAATTAACAGGCAACAATCATTTTTATCACATTAATAGTTACCTATGTATTTAAACAATCACATTGAACAAAAAAAAAAGAAAAATGATACTTATTTAAGTAAAAAAAAAAAGTTAAGATAAAAAAAAATACAGGAACAGTCGTATATAAATGGGTAGTATTTAAACGCAAATCAAAAAATATCCTTTTTCTATGCAATAAGATTCCGAATTCCCATCAAAATTACCGATTGCACAGCAAAATATTCAACTCAAAATATCACTAACACAATTATTTATATATACATACAATACAATTTATTTTCGCAGCGTACAGCGATTTTTCCTAAAGCAAAAGCTTTTTCATCAATGCACAGCTAATAATCTTAATGCACATTATACATGTACATTTTATATTATGTACAGCAGTTTTTCTAAATAAAACAGCATTTTATTAGTCACAGTCATCTTATTATTTATTAATTACCACATAATGAGATCAGCAAAAATATATAAAATTAGATACAAAATTGTATTGTATGTGTATGTATTTTAGTTAATGACCACGAAAATTTGAACTGTTAAGCTCTTGCATCCGAGTCGAGGGAGACCCGGTCGACGAAGCCCCGCTACGCGGGGCTCCTACTATGAATGGTTTATAAAAAAATAACCACGAAGGGTATGGCGGGGTCTATTCGCTCGCGTTCCTCGCTCATTCGACCCCGCCATACCCTTCTAACCTAATCTATCCGTGCCGGGGTGCCCTAAGTCGGCCTAGGCAAAACTAGTTTGTCATCAACCACCTCATTAAAATTTGATGCTCAATTTACTGAATTTGGTGATCAATTGATATTTTAGGTGATAGATGTTATTGGTCACAAAGTTATTTTTGGTGGTCATTATATTTTCCCCCGTTTTTTTTGCGTGTGCCCAACACATTTTAATAGTAGCCTCTGTGCTACACACTTCTTGAAAAGCATTTTGAATGCTTTTTGCTGCGTCGCAAATAAGTGCTTTTGGTTCTATATTAAAAGCATAAAGAGTAAGCGTAAGCGCCCCTTTTGGAGTGCATCGAACAGCACTACAAAATCTTCTTTACGCTCCGAACCTTTTTTCAGTTAATTTGTTCTGCTTTTAGAAATAATGCAATGTAAAAGGATTTTTTTGTTATAATAATCATTCACTTCTTGAAATTTAAGACAAATATGATGAACAGGTTTTGTTGTACTTACTGGTTAATATGCGACTGGGATAGTAGGTTTTGTTGTACTTACTGGTTAATATGCGACTGGGATAGTTATTTTGCTAAGAAATATGGAAAATTGGTTAATATGCGACTGGGATAGTTATTTTGCTAAGAAATATGGAAAATTTGCTGTGCAGTCAGTATTAATGCTATGTATGTAGTATTTTTGTACAAAAATAAATTTAACTGTATTGCATTATGAGGAAAAAAGTAATGTTATATTGATGTATAATTTCGAATTATCTGCAGTTTGAGTTTTGTTAAACATTTAGTTTATTTGTAGTGAAGTAAGTTATTTGATGTAAAAAAGAATATACTTAAATGATGAGTATGTATTGATAGGCGATTATTTATTGGATATGCAATTTATAATATCCCTATATAAATTATTTTCTTTATAAAAACTTGTAAAAAAGTTGGAACTTAGACACCCAATATCTCCGTAACTAGAAAGTTCCCAGGTATGTGTGTTCCCATTTTCGTGTAGCTGCAACGGTTAAGGTACTTCACCTTAACCGTTGCAGCTACAAATGGTCTTAGGAGTCTATCCATAACTTTTTGTGAAATTTTGATCCCCATTCATAGATTTTCGAAAAAATGTACAGCTAGCAAGAAAACTGCCATTTTACACAAAATTTTACATTAAAAATACTTGTTTTTTTACATATTCAACTCTAGTGCACAATGAACCCCTAAGTTTTGCGTATGTTTTTCTGTTAAATCAGAAGTATTAGTGTCAACCTACAAAAGGTATCAAAATATTGACTCAATACCAATTAATTAAAGAGTTATAGCTTTTGGACATAGCCCTGTCCCAGCGCATTGACTCTACAATGTTGTTGATATCCTGTTCTTTGTTTGAGCAGGAAGATAAGGTTCTAGACCATACCTGGGAACCGACTAGTTACGGAGATATTGGGGGTCAATGTTCCAACATTTTCACGAGTTTTTTAAAGAAATTTTTCAATTTATGTACAACTGTGCCTGTATTTTTTTTTTTTTTACTTACGAATAAGTATCATTTTTCTTTTTTGTTTGTTAAATGTGATTGTTTAAATACCTATGTAACTATTAATGTGATAAAAACGATTGTTGCCTGTTAATTAATAACTTTTTCAAAATCTGTCAAATGTAGAATCTGTCGATTGTAGAATCAGTCAAACATAGAATCTGTCGATTGTAGAATCTGTCAAATATAGAATCAGTCGATTGTAGAATCTGTCAAATGTAGAATCTATCAAATGTAGAATATGATGTCAAAAGTAGAATCTGTCAAATGTAGACTAAACGCTTTTTTTTACCTTTTGAGGTACGGAACCCTAAAAAGAGTAAATGATGGTGCAATGCATTGGAAAATGGAAGAAGAAAATGTGTTGCCCTGACCCCAGGTAAAATGTGATCAGGGCAGGAAGTCAATCATTTCAATTTAAGGTCTATTTAGTGAGTTGCCATGTACTGATTTGTAAGATTTTTTGACTGATGTTTAAATTGTAGTCTATTAAAGCGTCGGTATTGGCTATGAGCTTAAAAGTTTTGTTTAGACTTAGTTGTGGGATCAAACCCAAGCAGGGTATTTACTTTGTGTTATGTATTTTATCACCACTGCTATCAATACAGTAAAGAAAAAAGTTGTGTGGAAACAAGCATGACCTAGAACTACAAATAAATTTAAAAAAACATCTGCCGTCTAACAAATACATGGTGAATTACAGCCCACCCACTTGCACAGAGAGGATGCCTGTGGCTCAGCTGCATAACCAATAGACTTTTTATGATAATCCTAAGCTAATATTTGACTGAAGGTCTACCCTCTTTATTAAAAAATCATGTGTTCCAACAAATTTCAATTACATTTTGTGAATTTGTATGGTTGGTTCCAGATTGATAGATAGTTTTGTACCCAAAAGGTGGCATTGTGCAAAGCAGGGTGGTATCGCTTGTAAAAATATATGTTCTAGGACAGCTGTGTTACTTAAAGTCGACATAATTTGCACTTTAATTAATACAGAAACCCTCGCTTTTGCATAATTGGTAAGTTCAAAGTAATATATATTTTGAACTCAATATTCTATAATATAGTTAAAGCCACAAGAGACTAATATTGCTTTAATTATTTTACATTCCATTTATTATTTCACTTGGGCTCTAATAGCCATTACGTTTGGGCAAGAGTCAGAGATTTTTAATACTTAAACAATGTTTAGTTTATCAAATCAAGGGCTTGATCAATACATGTTTTTGTCTTCTTCATTTTGAAGCCATAACAATATTACAGAAGTACATATTTCTATTTTGGACAGTGGGCAGGAACACAGTTTGACAGCTATACATCCTGTTATATAAGCAATTATTGATCTTTGTGTTTCTAGTACTTACATATTGTGTCACTTAGTTTGGTCTCTATGGATTTTAAGAAATCACTGGATAACTCTTCTTATTAGACAGTATGTTTGACTTCCAATATGTTTACTTTAAGGACTTGTTAAGATATCAATGGCTTACTTCACTGGCGTATCAATGGCCAACCTTGGAATATGACCCATGTTGAAACACAAAAACCAAAATGTTTTACACATAAAAATAATAACATAAAACATGCATAATTTTCTACAATAAACACTTAGTCCTTGAACATTTTAGACAAGGTAGGTGCCTTTTTTTGGAATTGTTCTATGTAGGTATGGTAAAAAAAATAGTTTTGTTAATTAGACAGCCTTTCTATTCTAAAGTCTTTTATTGAGTAGATTTTATGTTTATTGATTATCATGGAAAAATTGTGGTCATTTGCAGTGAAAGTCAATAACATCGTTTCAAAAGGTATTTGGGGCAAGAGGCTACCAAAGATCATTCCAACATGAAACCAAATTGATTTCACATACTACTTGAACAAAGAAAATAGCACCAAACTGGTATTTCATTGCTTCAAGGTTGTCAAAAAGATATTAAAGTACCAACAGTACAAAACACGATTGTCACTTAGCAAGAAAAATTGTGCGTAGTTTACTTACCTGGTCAGAAAGTCTTGTTGCTAGGAACTAAACACCGAAATCCA
Source organism: Xestia rhomboidea (assembly GCA_963853795.1). Classification (NCBI taxonomy): domain Eukaryota; kingdom Metazoa; phylum Arthropoda; class Insecta; order Lepidoptera; family Noctuidae; genus Xestia; species Xestia rhomboidea. The sequence continues at coordinate 3,540,173 of OY970776.1, read as the reverse complement.
AGCTTTGTGTATACAGTCCACGTAAACTAATCACGGGACACAACTACTGATAAGGATAATCTGCAAATACTGAAAAATGCAAGACCATCGGGACGGAACAACAAGCGAAAACATACCGAACGACCAAGAAAGAAACGTGAAACAAGGACGGACAGATTGACATGTCAATATTAGGAAGGCTACAGTTTGAGCCTGATATATTTTTTACCTCTATCGTTTAGCACACGAGTAAAAGAGAAAAGGCATAATTTCATTGGAATATAAATTCACACATTACGATGCCGTTTGCAAGAAAGGGACAAAAACTGGGCGACATAGAGTAAAATCAGCTGGCGACAGCTGTTCACAAGAGATGGATGTTTCATGTTTCAGATGTATAAATTTGTTTAATTTGTATTTTGAATCTAATCTATGTTTATAGTGTTTTTTCGTAGGGGGAAAGAAATTAGCAATATTTATCATTCAGTTTTTGAATATTCTTTCACTTTTTACTATAAGCTCAACTATAACTCCGAAAATTTATACACGAATTTTTCTTTTGATGTCTAATGTACTTTTCATGTTTCAGGTCTGTGAAGGAGTGATGAAATGGTTTTGAGTACTAATAAGTTTCTCAAATAATAACACAAGTAAGATGGCTCTGTTTTCAGTTACAACGCTTACGAGACTTTTTCGCCACAGACAAGCTAGAAACTAGGTCGAGTATATAATCTATGGAATTGTTGGAGACATTTCAGACATTCATTTCTCTGTCGTTGTCATTTTGTGACTGACAGGTAGAGCCGTTCTTTACAATTTTGTGATTTTACGCTTATTGATACGTTAATTGATATTTTTTCTGAGTATATTGGCTTCCATCCAAACCTACAAACAGATTATAGTATATGCACTTTACATAAACTTATTAACCCAGTGTTTAATCGCTATTATTTGAGTTATTAACATCAAGCAAGCAAGTGGAAACTGAAGAAGTGTTCTGTCAGTTGTTCACTTCACAACAATAACCTTTCGTCATTGTGGATAGGCTAATTACGTATAATTAGTACACGAAAATATAATAACAGCGACAGTGAACGCGATGGCAAAGGAGGAAGACGACGACAACTTGCCCGATAAAGATGCGGCTAAAGAATTCTATGCACGATACGAGCCGAAAGAAATAATAGGCAGGTGAGAAAATAATTGTGGTGTTCACAAGTGTGTCGTGATTATAACAAGTGTGTCGTATAAGTTGCGTTGGTGCCAATTTTTAAGGAACTAGAGAATTATTTAAAGCGTCTGGGCATCATTACAAGTGTTGTTACTCATAAGTCTTCTGAGTGACCTTGAAGATGAAACTGTTAACTTCCTTTGATAAATCAATTTTACTGCAGTGAATATAGTAATCGGATTGTTAGAATGTGACCTCTTTACTTGGCCTTCATTATTTGTGTATTTTGGGTAAACAAGTATGTTTATTATTATTTTTTAATAGCCCTAAATTTAAAGCATTCTATTCATTTAGATTTTAGGTAATTATTAGTCCAAGTCTCTTAAGTTTTATTTTGATAATTTGCATAAAATACTTATTAAGTATTTCATCTATAATTTTTCTCACATAGAGGCATAAGCTCAACAGTCCGAAGATGTATAGAGAAAGAAACAGGAAGAGAATATGCAGCCAAGATCATAGATCTCAGTCAGGAGTCCCAGGACGGGGTGGACACGCACACCATGAGGGATGCTACGCGGCAGGAGATACACATCCTGAGGATGGTAGCCGGACACCCTTATATTAGTGAGTGAGTTGTTGGCTCTATATTGCTTGATTGGCTCATTGATTACTGACTATTGAGGTATGGATCAACAATAAAATTAAAGTGCAGTGCTTAATATACCATTGATCTCACTCCTTATTCCCAAAGGGACAACAAAGGGTCAACATTCTGAAGTATCTACCTAGCGGAAGAGACTTCAGAATGTTATAAAGTTATTGGTTAAAAATGAAAGGGTCCCCTACTCCTACTACGAGACTGTATTAAAAAAATAGGCTAAGTCGCATTCCAACCTAAGTTTAAATTTTAATGACTAACCAGAACTAAGCGGCTTTGTGAGAGGAGGAAAGAGAAAAAAGAAAAAAAAACCGGCCAAGAGCGAGTCGGACTCGCGCACCGAGGGTTCCGTACGAACTTTTTAAAGGATAAACTTAACTTTGCTGTTGATCCCTAGAAACGGCTATTGCACCAACCGCAAATAATCATCATTATCATCATCATCAGCCTATTAATGTTGCCACTGCTGGGACACAGGCTTCCACTCTATGAGGGGGAAATAATAAGTTTGTAATACTAAAATCACTTTTTTTTTGTTATTTAACTACATATTTACGGTTTTCAGACTTTTCCCTTTACACGTGCTGTAAGACCTTGCTTTTTTGCCAAACTTCGTGATTCTAGGTCAACGGGAACTACCATAATATATAATATAGGTTTTCGACCCAAAACCTATAGGGTACTACGCGTAGTACCCTATAGCTACGGTGGTACGGTAGGGAATTGTCAATTTTGGTTAAAATTAAGGTGTTACAGTGCTAGTAAAGGGAAAAGTCCGATAAATAAAAAAAGTTGAAAATTAAGGTAAATTTTGGTACTTACAAGTTTTCGCGAAAATCTAAATTTGCCCATAACTTTTTATCGTGTTGACTCAGGACCTTGATTTTTATACACGTAATAGGGACTAAAGACTTCAGTATATGGTATAAATTTCAACTTGCTAGGTCCAGCCGTTCCTGAAAAAATTGGTGGTGACAGATGGACAGACATACAGGCAAAAAGTGATCTTATAAGGGTTCCGTTTTTTCCTTTTGAGGTATGGAACCCTAAAAAGAAGAAAAAGAAAAAAAAGTGGAGGGCGGCGTTTGCCCAGGAGCAGTACAGAGCAGGCTAGTAAAAAAAAACCATGACAAATCACCTGAAGTAATATAATTTGTTTCAGTTGAGCTGCAGGATGTGTTCGAGTCGGAGACGTTCATATTCTTAGTGTTTGAGCTGTGCAAGAATGGAGAGCTCTTTGACTACCTCACGTCCGTGGTCACGCTGTCCGAGAAGAAGACTAGGTATATTATGAGGTATGTTGACAACTTTCATGTATTTTTTACCTAGTAGAAATATAATGACAAAAAAGTGTGTAGTGTAGTATTTAATTATATCATGAAATCTTTTGGTGTAAGCCTTTTGTCAATGTTAGCTTTTGTGGTTTTTGGCCTCTCATTTTGAAAGGAAACACAACAAAATGGAATTGTCGAAACCACATCGCTGGGTTTTCAAAAAAAATGCACGAAATAGCTATGGGTATTTATGCATTGTCTAATAAAATGCAAAATTATTCTTGTCTCTCCCTAAATCATCTCTTTTAGCGATAAGACTGCCCATGGTGTCGCCCTATGTAAATGTACATATTAAAGAGAATCCTATTTTATAACTCGTATCAGAATTTCGACATATTCTTTTAAAACATTAAACTTTTTCCGAAAAATAATAAAGCCTGTATCCAAAACCTAATAAACTTTACAAACTTTCTCACTCATAACTTTCCATGCTTAAGAAGTTTAAATAAAACATTAATGTGATGTAGCTCTCACGTGTAAATAGAGTTACATTACAATAGAGTTATGAGTTAGAGACAATAGAGTTTTATTAGAAAGGCCTTAACGTGCAAATATGAACGTTTATTAGCCTATTATGTACGCAACAAAGATCTATTCGTTATCAATGTGCGTACGACTCGCGTATCTAGAGAGTGTTCGCAGCATGCACTTGTTACTTTATCTCAATTAATTTGACGCATCTGTGGTTGTAAAGGTTTCCTCACACGGACGCGACTCGTGATTCCTTCATGCGTCGTAGGTTCATATTATGTGCGCATGAGTATTGGTTTGCTCGCAAACTCTAAGAAAATAGGTAGTTATAAATACATATTTTTTTTAATTTGCTTTTTACCCGACTGCGCCAGAAGGAGGGTTATGTTTTTCGAGAGTATGTATGTATAATTGTTTGGCACGCTCTGTGGCCTGAACGGCTCGATGGATTTTAGCTTGAGAGGTGTCGTTAGATTCGTATTTACTGTGAGAGTGACACTGGGTATATCAAAATAAAAAAAAACAAAATGGCGGATTTTTAGCGACAAATTCAAATGTTTGGCAGGCTCTGTGGCCTGAACGGCTCGATGGATTTTACCTTGAGAGGTGTCGTTAGATTCGTAGTTACTGTGAGAGTGACACTGGGTATATCAAAATAAAAAATAAAAACAAAATGGCGGATTTTTGGCGCCAAATTCAAATGTTTGGCACGCTCTGCAGCCTGAACGGCTCGATGGATTTTAGCTTGAGAGGTGTCGTTAGATTCGTATTTACTGTGAGAGTGACACTGGGTATATCAAAATAAAAAAGAAACAAAATGACGGATTTTTGGCGCCAAATTCAAATGTTTGGCTCTCTCTGCAGCCTGAACGGCTCGATAAAGGGCCCATTATGAGGATTTTAAAATGGTATATCTAAGTAACTAAGTGTAAAATAAAAAAATAATAAAAAATAATAAAAAAACCCGACTGCATAAAAAATAACTAATAATTTAAATAAAAACTGAAAAGATAAAAACAAGTTCAAGAAACAGGACATATTGACTGCAACAGTCCCGACTGTTACCCATATTGGTTGTAATGATTTTAGTCTAGATTATTTAATGGGTTTAATGGTTAATATAAAGACCAAGTGGATGTCTGAGATGGTATCTTGAGTACCACATAGATTGAGTGGACCTGTCCAGACAGTGGATAATGGATATCTGTCTGTTATCGTATAGCTATCGCAGTAAGTCGTGTCGTGCCTGTATGAAGGAGCCCTAAATGGCCTTTCACCATTCTCGTGCATCCTTTGCCCCTTATGACGTAAAGCCAATCTGCATAATTCGCTCATTGTTCTACAATGTGGGTGATAGATAATACTTAAGTGGGCCGTTTAGTACAATATTTTGTACCGAAATAGCGCGTGATATTTACGTAGCCCGCTTGGCTGATTTATTTCAAGGGTAATCTATTTAATTGTGCATTGTAGCTTGAAGTACGGGTCATCAGGCATGAGTCTTTCTTATCTCTAAATGTCTAAGGTCATGATATTAATTAATTAAGTTCCAGGTGTCAATAAAGCATTGAAAAGGCCCCCCACACTTTTCTTTCTGCTGAAAAACTCTTCAATTAGGCATACATATTGTCTGAAAATTGTTCAATTAAACAAGCAGTTAGTAAGCTATTTCTGTATTACTGGACTTTCGAACACTAGATAGAAATTAAATCTAATCCTTATACTTAAGGTTAATGCGCCAGGGTAGCCCGCGAAATTCTAATTTTCTTACGTTTTTTGCAATTTGCAGGTCAGTGTCAGGTTGTATGTTGATTAAACTAAGAATCGCGGCTGTAAGACGTATGTAGTTACAGAATTATAATCATCAAAATCATCAATACAACCCTCCAAGCGCATAAAGGTGCAGGAATGACTTTGACCTTGAAAAGGTAAATTCATACACCTTTATGAGCTTGGAGGGTTGTATTGATGATCAACATACAACCTGACACTGACCTGCAAATTGCAAAAAACCTAAGAATTTTTGAATTTCGCGGGCCACCCTGGCGCATTCACCTTAATTAAACTTTAAATATCTCCTCCTATACTTCAACAATGATCGAGCAAAAAAATGCGCGTATTTCTTATGTTGTTATAGTTGTTTGATTTTAAAAATATAGTTTCCTAGGTAGTGTAACAAAGAAGTCGAACTAATATGAGTAGGAACTATGTCCTTTTGTATTTGCATTTTACTTGAACAAACAATTTCCGGTATTCTAGAATAGATTATAGCTTCGGTCTTGGTCTTCCATGAAAGTAGGGCTGGTGTAGGCAAAGCTTAGGAAAAGGAAAATATTTGACAGCTTTAGGAGCCTTAGCTTTTGCAGTTTTATCAGATTAAGGTTGAACCTCATCTGGCAGCACGTAATCGCACTTTGCCATGCTCATATCTTCCTATATATCCTTTCTGTCGCTCAGAACCGCTATTTGTTAGAGCGAGAAAGTTATCGCACGCGGCAGCATTGATGATGCGATCGGCAGTTCGCTCTGTTTCTCGTTTTAGCAATCATCATTCTCCTGCCCTTATCCAAATTTATTTGGGGTGGGTGCAGCATGTCTTCTTCTTCCAAACAGTCACCTCCTTTTTAGTCATATCTCGCTTTAGCAAATGACGGTTGGAAATGGAAAAGTGCGATTCCGTATTGCCATATGAGGTTCATCCCAAATGAGACGTTGCCATATTTCTGAATGAGCCCTCTGGAGATTATAAATAGCGTATCGATCAAAAACAGGGTTCAGAGACGCCGAGTTGTGCTCGGTCTGGAGAAAAGGTTGCACTAAAAATAAGAGCGCGCCAGAAATACCCTTTCATGCCCTTTATGGATCTATTAGCTGACCTTTCTCGTAGGTAGGGTAATAAAGAACACAAGAATAAAATGTAGGTAAAAACGATTTTTGTAGTTTATTTTTAACCGACTTCAAAAAAGGAGGTTCTCAATTCGTCGGAATCTTTTTTATTATATAATATTTATTTATGTAAAACTTTCAGTTTAGCTTCTGTCGTCTAATCTGTTATTAAACGCCGTTGACCCAATTACTTCCAGTTTTTTCTCGTAATCTCCACAATCTTAATCGGTACAAAATTAAATTAATTGAGTTCATTCGGATAATGCTTGAAATCTTTTTTTTTTTTTTTGGGTGGCTTCATAGGTAGAACTGATGGTTGGACATGGTGGTAATTGGATAAGTCAACAAGTCCTTGCGTTACCGAGTGCTAGCTGTCCAGGGTGAGCCGGGAGTTTGAAAGCGCCGCTCAGGGAGGCTCTTTTCATGCACCACACAACTGATGGTTACCAATGCTTACCAAAGCTTTAATTAAAAGAAAGATAAATAAGGCCTACGTGACAAGCCTAGAAATAAATTTGCCCAATTTTTTGTTTGTACATTGACCGTCGCACTTAGCTCCGCTTTCTCTTTTAAAACGTCGAATAATTTATAAATATACCCAGAATTCGAAAAAAGGAGGTTACCCAATGATAAACAGCATTTTATAACAAAACATCTATCGCAATTTCACATTGAAGAACGTTATAAGAGACCGTTGAATCGCCTACGCAACTTTTTATCGCTTTGTTAGTGCGCGTGCGACATTAGGCTAGGGATTAAACTGAGCGAAAACGCGGAGACGATGCGTTTTCGCTCAGTTTGTCAGTGAAACACTTTTACTGTTTCAAAATGTAAATATTTACCAGTATTGTACGGGAATACGGGCAGGAGAATGATGATGTCCTCTACTGGACAAAAGATTCCTCCTATAGCGGCCTGATCATCTTCATATGGTGCCTTTACATGGCCAAACTTACTTTAAACTTTAGTATATTTAGTCATTTTGACAGCAGAAGCCCGAGAGTCTAACGTTTAGTAGTTAGAATAGTTACATTCTGCTGCATCCGGTTGGACTGGAAGCGACGCCAACATTGATGGGTAAAGGCGAGCCAGATGATGATAGTTATTTAAAAGAGGCAGATCCAGGCGAAAAAGCGCATATAATTACTGAAAACTGAACTGAACTGATTAACAGAAATATTCGATGAACTAATCGTATAATAATCCACTGGGATTACCGGGAGTTCATCGAATATATCTGTTCAGATTTGTCACTAGCCTTATAATCATTATTCGTGAAGCGGATAATTATAGCAAGCGTTGTTTGTAGGTGGTATGCGGGTGTGGTGGTAATGACAATCGTGACCTACTTTACTAAATAGCTCTACAATTGTCTATAGCTACTTTTTTCCTGTTATTTGTTTACGATCTTTGTCTTTTCTCTTTATACATAGGATAGTGTGGTGAAACCATTTTAATTTGGCATGCATTTGTTGTGTTATAAACATAAAACCTATTTATGTTGTCATCACTGGCATTTTACCAAGTACTTGGCTAAGCCAAGTCTAAGCAGCTGGTAGGTAAATATTTGTATTGTAACTTGGCCCAAAGACTGTCAACGATTGAACGGCTATGTGAATGTATGAACGGGTCATGAATCTGAGTAGGTACAAATCTGCCATTGGCCATATTTTCTACCACGAGCCCCTTAACAACTGCTATCGTTTTAAAAAGGTCGAGGTGTCAGTGTTTGCCAAATAATATAATTTATCTGCAAATTACAGTTATTTATTAACATAAATTAGAAAATTGACCTAATGAAGTAACATTTTTATCAATTTCTAATACATGTTTGTGCTCACTCACTGCCCTAAATGGGACGGGGCTAGAACAATTACGTATCGCCACACCTCCTTTGTTCTATCAGCGCCTAGTAAAAAATCGCATAGTTTGAATAAATGATAAATCTAGCATACATTGACCCTCTAATAAAGTCCGGCTATAGAAACTTGTAGATAACACGCACATACAGCGTCATTCTAATTATTTTATCTGTGTGTGAGTCGTGTGCACAGATAAACACTGGGATTCGCGCAAATTATACGTTGTATGGATAACCCAGTGTTGACTTAACTTCTGCGCTGTTATAGTCTCCTGGTACTTCACCGCAGTGACTTATTGTTTTTTAAATACTTTTGTTCAGTTCAGTTTTTTCCTAAAATGGCTTTGGTTGTGTTCTTCAAGTTTGAGATTGAGGAGAAATTCCTGAAACAGCAGGAATCTATCGCGTGTGTTGAGTTTGTTGTTAATTATTACAATGTAGTTTTAGAAGTTTTAGTTAGTAAATATTTGAGGTAAAGTTATCGTTTATTTTTTCAAAATTATACATTTATTCTGTGAGCACTTGATTTCATATATTGTCATTTGTATTATTTTCCTGCATTGTTATATTTTGAGTGTTTCCTGTAATTTGTTGTTATATTTATTGGTCCAGCTTGATAAATAAAATAACAGTCTTTTCCTGTGTTTTTAAATATAGTTTTACCTAACTTAGGCTTAATTTTAAGTGGTAAATAAACATCTTCGAGTGAACAGTCAATTGATAGACCGTGAGCTATTTCGTTAAAAAATGTGTACCACTCACGGCAATATATATTTTTAAATCCCCTCCAAAAACATCTGGAAAGTGAACGTTTAATTTATAAAAAAGATTAATTAATTAAAAGACAGCACCACATTTACTTGATCGACAACTACCAGGAAAGCATACATGTAAACATTTTCTCATTATTTCTTTGCAGACAAGTCCTGGAAGGCGTGCGGCACGTGCATAGCAAGTGCATCGTGCACCGAGATCTGAAGCCCGAGAACATTCTGCTGGACGACCAGCTCAACGTCAAGATCACAGACTTCGGGTTCGCTAAGGTGCTCAAAGATGGCGAGAAATTGTTTGGTAAGTGATTATACCTTATTTTATTGAGCTTTAAGAAAAGTAGTGATCACTAACGGCTTCAACTTACAGTAAAAAAAACAACTTCAAGCTGTAAGTCTGGGGTTCGAACCCATTCAGGCACTTTGTGTAATTTATGACATTACGAAATGCTCTCAAGGAAGTGAAGGAAAATATCATGAGGAAATCAGCTCAACTCAGAACCAACAATTTCTAGACGTGACATAACCAATCCGCACTGGGTCCGCGTTGTGAATTACGAGTATAGCCCACTCCATGTCATTGAGAGGAGGCCTGTGTCCCAACAGTGGGAATATTACAGACTGATTATGATTTTTAAAATAGTCATATTCTTAGGTAATGATTTGAAGATATTGATCAGAATAAAGCTAACCTTGTTAAAATGTATATTTCTACATTTTTGTGATAAACCTCTTAATCCACTGGCCTTTTTATGTCAATCTATTTTAAATCCCATGTCTACCTACTTAGATGTTTGTTGTCATCAACGAAACAACGCGGATATTCTGATAACTGACTTAATTGTGGTTTAAGAACATGCCAGCAACTCCTTCATGGGTTACTCTTTCGGGTTGAACAATTGATTACTGTGAATTCATTCATTGAGATACTTTTATCCTTATACGATTTCCGAAAATGAATAATCCAGCTTGACACACTTGCTATCAAAGATATTCATGTAGACTTTTAATAATATAGAAAAAATACAAAAAGTCGTATAGCAACTGCATACAGATCAACACAAGAGTACGGAGTGCTACTCGTGGGTCACGCTCTACGACCGCGCCGCATCTAGTCTTACATCTGGTTCTAAGACAATACCCGATAGTTTCACCTGCGGAACAAAAGCTATTGTATGCGTTTATGCTATCCTAGTACTCTCATAAACTACATTTGTATACCATTCGATATATTATTAAGTCCAGTCTATGTTTTGAATCGGTCATTTGCCATCGTAGTAGCTGTCGAATAAATATCATGAACTTGTCGTACTTCTGTTGAATTAGCGCCTTATTTGAACGAATTAGCACACTAGTAACACCTCTTTATTAACACAATTAGTATAGTTGCTGTAAGGATAGTCTCTATGTTAGCTAAAGTTTTGTGTCTCTGTTAATAGTTATAATTCAAGTACAGAAAACACTGGTATTCACCTGCATCCGGCTCGATTGGAAGTCTACCCCAACATAGTTGGGAAAAGGCTAAACGGATAATGATGATTAAAATGCAATAGAACTTTCATTACTAGCCGTAAAACTTCCTACTAATGTCAGCTGCGCGGCCATTTGGCGTCTGGTTTATTTTAAACTAGCACTTCGCCCGCGACTTCGTCCGTGAAAATTGTGATAGCTCGACTAATTTGCATGATATCAATATAATTTATAGTCTGTGTTACTCGGTAACGATGTAGCTTTCTAACGGCAAAATAATTTTTGAAATCGGTCCAGTAGTTTTTAAGTTTATTCGTTACATACAAAAATACAAACCTTTCCTCTCTATAATGTTATTATAGTGTAGATGAAATGCCATCCATCTTACTTCTTGGTGTTGTACAAGATAATTAGAAATCATGTCGCAGGGTTAATATCAGCATCCAATCAAGTAAGCTTTTCAATGACTACATACTTTAATTGAAATATAAATTATGTTTCAGAATTGTGTGGTACTCCGGGCTACTTGGCTCCCGAGACGCTTAAAGCCAATATGTTTGACGACGCACCTGGCTACGGCAGGGAAGTTGACATGTAAGTTACAATATTATTTACTTAATATTTATCATAACATGGCTGCTATGCCCGCATCCAGCGCTTGCCGATGACCTTACACTTAAGCTAAATTGGCAATTTGTGGGGCAATAGCTTTCCAATCAGTCTGCCTCGTTACTGCTGACCATGAGCACCTTCAAGGGTTTGATTCCTTATTGGAAAAGTTTTATTGAGTTTTTCCATCAGAAATTTCTCGCTGGCTCGCTGTAATTACATGAAACATAACTGGTGAAATGTGGGTGTTTTATTAGGTACCTACACTCCTGCCTAACCCTTCTGGGATTAAAGACGTGATGTTATTTTGGTGACTTTCCAATCAGGCATTGTTGATTGTTGATATTACTCATTAAAATCAAAACCCATCTTAAATGGAGGCAGAATTACAGTTTGGTGCCGTCAATAGGGCTAAATGATTTAAATTATAATGATTTAAACTGAAAATCTATAAGTCGTTTTCGTAGTTGATTGTTCCTCGAATATAAAGTGATATTCAATTTCCGGCCACCGTAGGCGCGGGCCTGTGGACGGGGAGCTATGGGCTAGCTCGCCGTCCGTCCGTCTCATGACGACAGGCCGTGTCGACGGCGCGTTCGTGTTCCACGCGCGCCTCAAAGAGAGTCAGCAATAAGGAAGGGGTCCGCAAGGGCCGAAGCCTGCCGGGGCTGCGGGACTATTCGAAAGAGATACCGTGTTGTTCGAGTAATTATTTTTTGAATGAAGAATGCAACAGATTTCTATGTTTGGCAATTTGACCTAGATGTTCCGTTCCAATTTATGTGCACGCGTGTTAAATTACAAACAATCTATAAACTCAAATCTTAGTCTCGAGAGTCAGTTTAATACGTTTATGTCTAAATTACTGAATCGATTTTGATGAGTTTTTGCAATAGCGTACCTCAAGAACGTTCTAGAAATTAAATTTAACTTTACACACGCGCTATAAATGTTAGTACCTATATTAATATATAACAGTTTTGTCTCGAAAATATTCAAAGACCTCTAGTTACGTAATAATATCTACTTATCATTAATAGATAACAGGCAATGTTGGTTGATATCTTTAATGTTGCGTGAAACTCATACAATTGATCGTTATCAATGTTGTTAAAGTTCGGACACAATCACAAAAGTTGTTATGTCCGTGTTGTTTACATACGTCACGGTATTATTTGCTTTACTCATTTTATTTCGCTGAATTTGGTCAACAACTCAATTGGTTGAATTTTTGATGATTTTCTAACTTTGACTAGGTAACTGCGACATAATATTACGCCTATAATCACGCCCGAAGGTCTAGGCAGAGCTGTGCATCAGTAGCTGCACCTATATTTCGCCGTTTATGTTTAAAGCCCCATGTACAAGCAAGGGTACGAGCATAAACAACCTCCTGACTCGAGGTTGTCACTGGAAAAATCCAATGTTATGGAAAAAATCAAGAACACCCGACCTAGGAATTGAACCCAGGACGTCATGCTCAACAGTAGCACTTGCGGCCACTAGAACAACGAAGCAGTAGTAACAATAAAATAAATTGTTCATATTAATTTAGTCGACTCCTATTATTCATGTAGTATGTAAGTATGTATGTGTAAGTATGTAAGCATGTATGTGTAAGTATATAAGTATATAAGACCTAAATCACACCAAAAGTGGTGGAGGTGATGCCATTTAAGATATATTTATGATAATTTTGTGATATGGGACGGGACGGCCAACTTTTTTTTTCTGATAGAGCACTTTCATTATTTTCTTGTTTCGGTGGACCCCCCTGCTGCATTTTTTTCAAGCCCGTCGACCCAAAAAATTAAAGCAAGAAATTTGAAATATTATTTTTTACGCGCTATCTGTTAGGATTGCATGAGGACTGTAGCAAAAAAAATAATATTAGAATCATATAGCTTCGAAATGATTTTTTAAAAGTCTCAATACGACCATTTTCACCGAAATACAACCTGTCATCACCGAAGCATTTGTTTTTTTTTTTTTCGAGTAGCTTGATTATCTGCTTACATTGATAGATAAAGCGAAGCCAGCAGTTTCGATCTTTAGCATCGAAACCCGATAAATTTTAACTTAAAACTTGAAAACCCCCATTTTTTTTCACGCCAGCGTAGACCCCCGACAGGTCCCTGGGGGTCCACCTGGACCACTTTGGGAATGACTGGTCTAGTGTTTGAGAGCGCTTTTGTCGAGCATCAGATCTTAAATTCTATTTCCAGGCCGAGCAAAATATAAACGGGGTTTTCCATCAGAAATCTCTCAGTAATTATCCTGGAGTTTGTAACAGGCTGGTGCTTTAAACATATTTGGCAAAATGCGTTACGCGTTAACCCAGGTTACATACTATCCATTGCCAAATTTCATCCAAATCCGTTCTGTAGTTTTCGCGTGAAAGATTAACAATAACAAATATCTATCCATCCATCCTCACAAACTTTCTCATTTATAATAGTAGTAAGAAGTAATAAGGTTGAAATGAAAAGTGGTCGACCGTCAATGAACTCAGTAGTACATCTCTGCCTTACTTTACGAGGAATCACAGGCGAATAAAGAGAAAAGGTTCGAATCCCGGTGGGGCAAATATTTGTGTGATGAGCATGGACATTTGTTTCCGAGTGATGGATGTGTATATTTATAATAAGTATGTATTCACACAAAAAAAAGTACTATATCAACTATCTGGTGTCCACAACACAAGCCCCATTGCTTATTGTGGTACTAGGTGGCGGTGTGTGTAATGTCTAGCGATAATTATTAATTAATTATGTATATTATATTCATTTGCTGATATGATTGATTAACGGGAATTTGTTTTATCTTTCCAGATGGGCTTGTGGAGTCATCATGTTCACATTGTAAGTTTATTCTTTTGTTTACTACTCTGTCTGATTAGTCGAAACCTGTCACAGTTTGATAGACGTAAGACCCTTATCCAAGAATATGGTACGCGCCGGGAACTGCGTTTCTACGCGATAATAAACTGTTTTGGTGCAGATGCTATGTTCCTGGAAAATTTATAGACAACTATACTACGAGATAGATAGCGTATTTTGGTTGTCTGTTGTTGATAAATATTTGATATGTCATTTGTTTGTTCTATAACTTTAATGTAAAAAGTGCCCGGTTGACGACAATAGGCTCGCCCCTATTACATGGGACTTAAACATAACTGGTGAAATATGGGTGTACTATTAGGTGCCTAACCTATGATAAGCATTAAGTAATATCTTACAACTTAAACATTTTCTTGTAATTTTAATCAAAGTGATATTTTATCGTCCTTGATAACTTAACGCCAAATTACATTTACACATAATTTCATAAGCAGTCACTATCTTTTAAATTTTCTACAACCGTTACCTTACCTTACTATGAAGTTTGAATATTGCGAACACTTCGTTTACGATACTATTAAACAATATCTAAAAATACCTAGAAATATTTGTGTTAACAGTTGTTGAAGTTAAGGCCTATTATTTATTGTTCCGTACACAAACGTGTAAAGAGGCCTTTTATGTTACGTATCCTTTAGCAGTTAGTTCTTCTGATTAGTAAAGACATAAAAGTATGTGCGAATTTGCCGTAAATGTCTAAGATAGTGGTGCTAATGTTACTGTTGAAGCCTTGTTAGAAAAAAATATTGTGTATTCTACTCCGCGACAAGTGTTAAGCTGTTGGCCCCGGCTGTCATTTGTAGATCTTTGACAGTCGTTACAGGTAGTCAGTAGCCCAAAGTCTGGCAACCCGTCTTACAAAGGGGTATCGTAATACCCAGTACTAACTGGGTTGTGGAGGTCAGATAGGCAGTCGCTCCATGTAAAATACTGGTATTCAGCTGCATCCGGTTAGACTGGAAGCCGACCCTAACATAGTTGGGAATAGGCTAGGCAGATGATGACTCCGCGACAAGTTAATATTGATGATGATGTTATGTAGCCGATTTTGACAAGAGGGGTCGGTTTGAGCTTAGTTTTGCTGCTCTTTCGTGTATACCAGGGTTGAAGGTTGAAGGGACACTGACGCACATCAGTTTAAATCCCCCTACATAAAACATTTTCATCGGTAATTTAAAAATAAAATGCTGTTTCTGTGTGTGTTTCTCTTCCACCTTGTATGCTCTCATGATTGTGCCTCGCATATGCAATTGTGGCCATAGAAATCAAAGTATTAGATAAATTAAAGGATAAGCTTCGTTGTCTCAGAAGCTACTGAAAGAACGTATTATAGAAAATTTATTTAACGTCAGTTACATTACTAATAGACAATAGAAAATTCCCCAATATTCATACTTACACTTATCTCACAGAATTACAAATATATAGTAAGTGCCAGTTAAGATCGCAATAGCGGTCATTGACCCACCTACATTTATTAAAGTTCTTCAACTTTGAAATCCAAACATAAGCCTGTTCATGTCTTGAATCGTCATCTATCGTGATCTTCAGCATTTTTTCTAATGAAAAACGATACATGGTTCATTTGTTTTGGTTCGTACGAAGAGATATTAGGGAAAGGGCAATGACCGCTTTTACGATCTTAACTGACATTTACAATAGTGGCATGAACCACTTCCGTTTGTTCGCAAGCACATCACAGTCCGCCTCACAATTTTTTTATCTTATTCAGATAAATGACTAGGTTAATCCAAATGCCATCTTTAGAAACGAATTAATTCAAGTGATCTATGTTTACAGACTGGTCGGTTGTCCTCCGTTCTGGCATCGTAAGCAAATGGTGATGCTGAGGAATATCATGGAGGGAAAGTACTCATTCACCAGTCCCGAGTGGGCGGATATCTCTGGTGAGTTCATCTTGAATTATGACCACTACATTTGTTAACCGACTTCAAAAAAGGAGGAGGTTCTCAATTCGTCGGATTTTTTTTTATGTGTGTTCACCGATTACTCGAAGATGCCTGAACCGATTTGGAAAATTCTCATTTTGTTTCAAAAGGTCTACTTCCCAGGAGGTCCCGTTTAAATTGTATTTACTTACCTGGTTATATCTAGAGCGCAAGAAGATCTAATCGTCATCATTCACAGCCTTACTTCACCCACAGCTGGGTATATGGCCCCTCTTTTTGCATGTGCCAACCTCCAGGCTCATGTTCCAGCCCCATTTTGGACTTACCCGCAATGGCAACAATGTCGCCTTTCTGTCACGTCGGCGGGACCGACCGACCATACACTAAATGAACTATTTCGTACAAATGACTGTCTCTTGGACAAAGATTTTAATGCCCGCAATTTCACTTACTTACTTTTTTACCTTTTTGTCACGATAAAAAGTATTCAATCTGTTTTATGTTGTGTTTTATTAATTATTAAGCTAGGCCATTGTCTTTCTGTGTGAAAATTTTCATCCAAATCCATTTAGCTGTTTTAGAAATAGCCTTACAAATTCGAGATAATATTGACAGATGCTTCTTGAACGATAATTATGCCATAAATGCAAACAAGTAACCCATTTTTAAAAACACCATAATTAAAGTTGATCGACTCTGATTGCAACATAAAAATCAGGAACTTAACCGCAAAAAAATAATTGCAGACGATCCAAAAGATCTAATTAGACGGCTCCTAGTGGTGGAGCCGCGTGAAAGGCTTGATATCATCCAGGCGCTTAACCATCCCTTCTTCAACACTATGGTGAGTGCTGTTACAATTTATGTTATCCTGGTAGCTAGAAAAGAGGTGTACGGATTTATAATTTTCAAATGGAAGAGGTAGGTTAGCTCGCGAATATAAAAGCTTAGGTTTTTTGCAATTAACAGGGACTCTAAAAGGCCGTTTTAAAGTTACAATTCATAATTTTAACTGCGTCTGCGACCATTTTACAAATTGTTGCGTGTGTCATATTATTATCCTTCAATTAATTTTAGTATTTTAATGTTGGCCTCAAATGATTTCATGAAATGTATATGGTATGAACTTTGAGAAATTATTGATGATTTTAATAAGTAATACTGTAAGTACGGTCGAACAAGCTATTTGGTTTACATTTTGCAAAGTAATTTAACTGTAAACAAAATAGCTTGTTCGACCGTACATATCTTTTACATTGCAAATCATATTTTGGTTAATATACAACCTGATACAGGCCTGCAAATTGCAAAAAACAAACAAATATGTACATTTCGCGGGCTACTCTAGCGCTTTCACTTTAAAAATTATGCGAGTATTTAGTTTCTTTTATCAAGTCGAATAAATATACTACAATAAATCGACTATTTCGCTTCTGATTTCTTTTGCTTTACCGCTCTTTTTAAAAAGCTTATTTGACTAATAGAACATCGGAATATAGCAGATGTTAGTAATTTTTTTTGTAAACATTGACTTCTATGTGCACTAAAACAGTGCATGATGCACTGTAGAGCTTATTCTTTTATTTGTTTATTTTATGTGTTCCTAGTTATTCAAAATGTAAAATCAATTATTTAATTACAAATCGAGTTGACAATAAGCAAAATTATAGCCTGCTTGCACTATGTTATACTTTTAGCGTTAAACGTTTTTGAAACGTCGTTATATTTCTGTCATTCGTTTTAAATTAACAGGGACAGAATAATACTTAACGCAAGCGACAAAATGCGTTTAGTGATTAATTGTGCTAGCAGGCTAAAACTCCTTGCTTAGTTTTTGCCGACTTCTGGAGCACATAACTAGGATCACATAACACAAAGCGATTATGTTGAAACACAATACAAGTGGTACATATTTCTGCGTCCCTGGTAGTTATGGGATCAAGACATGACGCCGCTCAAGAAGTCCTTGTCCAGTAGCAGCCGTCGGATGTCTAGGATCGACCAGTTGACTATGGTAATGTCATTGTAAATAATTTATAACATTGGGTAATAATAGATATGACGAGATTCTTTTTTGGGAAAATAGCATGCTAATAACAAGGTGTTTTGATTACGGTATCCTTTTTTTCGAAGGTAACAAACCATTTTGTATGTGGTGTAAATATTTCCCTATTTATTATGTACATACAATAGACTATCTTATTTCTATTGAAATATGATATTGTTTCGCGAACTTGCCTATGTAACAACAAAAAGCAGGTATATAAAGTTTATCAGTTCTGAGTAGTTGATGACAGACCAAAGTGGGTCTGTACTACTAACTACTTTATGATAATCTACAAAGTAGTATAATTTGAAATTCACGTCATACCTATTAATTGTTGCAACATTTTGTGTGAACTATAATGATGTTCTTAATTACTTTGTTTAAACCAAATTACTAAAACCAGTCCCTTAGAATAGTTTCCAGTTTTTAACTTAAAAAGTTATCATTAACCAGGAGAAATCTTTGTTTTTATCATTGAAACTTTCTCTGTATATGTTCAAATGGGAATTTGTGAACCTTTATTATATGAGCTTCGGGTACCTATAAACACTTATACACATTTACAGACACGCACAATACTCGAAACATTTTTACATAATTACACTCACAAGAACAAAAATATATATTTAAATTAATGCTTATTTTGCATCCACTTTCTTTTGCATGTTAGCATGACTTTTCCTGCGTTGTCTCAATACTTCAATGTCTCCTTACTACATAATATTACTACTGTTTTTCCTTACGACTGTCTTACCTTGCATCTATTTGATTTTTTTGTCTACTTTCCCCAATTTTAATGTCCGACGTTTAAGTAATGGTGTTGCTCATCGGTTGTGGAAAATATAATTATTATAGAGCTCTTCTTATGTCTATTAATACTTAAATTACAAGTTGGTAAGAATCTTTCATCGCCGGATCGATTTGGTTTTGATTTAAGTAAAATCCTAAAACGAAAACTGAATGGCTGGAGGTCGCCTCACACTTGGTAAGACATTGTGGGCTCAGGAATGCTACTTCATTAATTCTATAATTTTTAGACAAGCGACGTGTACGACGATGTGGCTACGAGGCCTTTTGTGGCTTTGATGGCACCATTCACATTTCCACATCCAATGTCCCATGAACTCCTGGTACACATGTATTAAGTTAGTAGCGCACACTCCAGGCCATAAAGAGCGGCGGGTTCAACGCGCGCGCCAAGCTGCGCGTGGGGCTGGTGTGCGTGCGCGCGGCCGTGCGCCTGCGCCGCCTGCCGCACAGCGCCGCGCGCGCGCTGCCGCTGGGCGACGCGCTGCGGGACCCCTACACCATGCGCGTGCTCAGGAAGGTACGAGCCTGTACTTCATATCCTAATACCCATTATGCGCAGGAAATTCATAATATCTTCTCGAGATTCGTATCTGGTAGTGGCCCAGTGCAAGTGAGCAATGTCGAGCATTTTCCCAATTCAGAAGCTACGCAAACTTAAAGTTTACGCTGCACCAATGCTACGTCACAAAAACCAATGACAGCCACACGACGCCGACGCCCCGTATGCATTTCTATATATTTTTTCTATGTGGCAATATTTGCCGATGTCGACAATTCTTCCAATGGTCAAATGTGTTGTGAAGACATGTGTGGTAAAAAAAAACAAAATTGCATCGGAAATTAGTAGGTACGCTGAAACAAACAAACATGTGCGTGCAATGTTCACGCGGCGTCACCGCTACATGTTGACGACTACAGGTGTGTTGCTCCGACATGAGCCGCGGGTAACACACGCCGGCATCCATATCTTTTTTACCAGAACGCGGCAACGCGGTGAACGCGGTGTTCTTTACGGCAAAGGAAGAACGGCTGCTAAGGAAGCTCAGATCTCTACTACTAATAATGTTGTTAGGTTTTTTAAATAGTTTTCTCATACATCTACTATATCGTGAATTCCAGGTGATAGACGGATGTGCTTTCCGCGTCTACGGACATTGGGTGAAGAAGGGCGAAGGTCAGAACCGTGCCGCTCTGTTCGAGAACACGCCCAAGACCGAACTGAAGAGCCTGTACGTCAGCAACCTCAGCCGATAGCCGCCTCGACCGCTATGTCGGGAGACATCCTTGCCGTTGCTGCGATCCTAGTATCTTGGTGAGTGTCGTCTTGTTAGCTGAAAGGGAAACAGATAAACATGTTTTCAAGTAAGAGAACGAGCAGGATAACATCATCACTTTTTCGCACCATGATTACTGAAGAAGCTGATGCTGCTCTTTATTTTTCCGGCAAAGTTTTCCGGGGTCTTGGTAGATTTATTTTTGATTAAAGTACTATCAGTTTTTGTGGGATAGAGATATCGCACTTCATGGAATCAAAGAAAACAATTATTGGAAAACCTCCGTTCTTCGATGAACTTTCTGATATCAGCCGGCGAAACTCTCATAAGTACCAAAACAGTCATTATGTAAAATACTGACGGTGTTATATAGTTCCATTACTCCTTCTGAACTTGGTAGAAGATATCGATAGGACTAGTTCTTCGAAAGCGCGCTCGTGTTTATTCATTTTAACACGAGTTACTGTAATTGGTTTAGAAGTACAGGGGGAGTGTGTAATTAAATAAATAAATGACTACTGGATCAGTAAGGTTACAGCAATCCACGACCTACTCGCTGTTGATCGAGTGCAACTTTCGAAAATTAACCCTTGATCTTGACATAGACAATTGATGTCAAGGTTTTAGAGATCCGGTAATACTACTTACTAATTGAATTGCTACTTGAACTGTTTTAAATAAACGATAGTCTTGCTCTTATGTTAAAGGGGAAATGTCAGGGTAACGGAATTCAAATTTTCTTACGTCTTTTTGCAATTCGCCGGTCAGTAGGCTATATGTTAAACAAAATATGATTCATGGCCAATATACGCATGCATACAGAATTATAATTATCAATACAACCCCCATTGAATGACTATTTCATGAAAAAAAAACATTCAATGGGATTAAAGAAACTTCAAGGGTTGTACTGGTGATTTTAATGATTATAACACAGTAAAGTCATATTTGTTACGGTCGCGAATCATATTTTATTTAATCAAAATACAACCTGACACTGATCTGCAATTTGTAAAAACATAACTAAATTTTAAAATCGCGGGTTACCCTAGCGTTGTCACCATATGCTAATATTGATTGCGTTAATTTTCAAATATATTTTTTGTGTGCTTTCTCCAGGAGCTCTTCACGTACCAGGGTAGCAGAATATTCGAAGATGTGTACTTCGGCCACCTAAACAAGCCCGAAGCCACGTGTTCAACGAGTGATGTAGGTTAGTCGTAGTTGAGTGAGTAGTATTTATCATACACATACTACATCGGTACACTAGTTCAATTGTCTACCTGTATTATTGAATGGCTACAGTTGACTATACAGGGTGTAAACAACCTCATCACGAGGCCGTCAACCAAGAATTCTGTACATCAAACTAAGTAACTTTACGCAAAAATTATTGCTGGGAAACGATTTTTTTTTGTGTTAAAACTCAATGTATCGCACTCAAAACATTATGCTGATGAATGGATTGAATAGTACGGGGGGGGGGGATCTTGCATTAAAAACTTGCATTTAAAAAGAAACTTGTCAAAAAGTTGGAACTTTGACCCCCAATATCTCCGTAATTAGAAGATTCCCAGGTATGGTGTAGAGCAAAAAAATTATCGCAATGACGGGGAAAACAAGTACCTTTCGGCTTCGTTAAGACGTTTTTTACACCCTATATACACCATAGTCAAATAAATAGTGTAAATTACATTTCGAAATTAAATATAGTACAAGAATAATTAAAGGTAAAGCAATAATCGTTGCTGTGATGACGAATTGTCATGTTATTTTCTTGTGTTAGTCGTTAATTGTTTTCTCACTATTTTAAGGTCCACATTAGAAATAATTTAGTATTACTGAAGTCCTGTATAAATATTGTTTTGATCAAATTAGTTTATCAGGTTATCATTCAATAGTGAAGTTGTGATCATGGACTGGAACGTTGGATTGATCCTAGTACGTACAAAATGTGTTAAACATAGCAATATTGTGTCTATATGTTTTAACGACACAAACAAGTGATTTATTAAAATATCACAATAAGGTGCCTTCTGAGTTTTTGGTGCGAGAATTTATATCGTTTTAATAATATTTAATTTGAAAATGTTTGTCGTGTTAGTAAGAAATAGTGCAAAATTAGTACGGGCGTTCCGTTGTTTTATAACAATTAGTTTGGAATAGGATTTTGACGATAGATACATAAGGATAATGAATACTGACAAAATAATGTAAGATAAAAATATACATATATTTGACCAAAATCAAGGAGATATTTTACTAAAACAATTTACGAAGCAAAATATCCATATTTGAAATTTTACAAATAATTATCAGATTATGATTCCTGCAACGAACTAACACCTATATACATTTACATACAATACTCGACTGTGAGGCTACACCCGGTAACAACACTATGTATTTAATTATAAACCCCACACAAGACTTATATGAACACGTTTCTTGCCTTTTTTGCCTTACCGTGACATTTTTACGTAGTGACAAGAAAGTTCACTTCAGTGTCAAAATCATCTATGAAAAATACACATCCATACTACTATATACTTAATATTTAGTCTGCCTGTCTGCTGACTTTTCACGCCTTAACGGATTTGCATGAAATTTGTTCCACAGGTTAACCATAACCTGGATTACGACATGGGATATTTTTTATCCCAGTAGTATGTTCTCGTGGGATAAGTTTCGACGTCCAATCTAGCCAAACTGCGGCCCACAGGCAAATGCTATTAATTTATAAAAACAGGATATTATGTTTTAAAAATTTACCATATTAGTTGAAGTTATATAACTTACATCACCTGCAGATATGTTAATATAAGTATAAAATAAACGTTCGCATCTAAAAAACTAGAAAACAAAGACAAACTTGTTTATTTTTTTGTAATCTATCGATTTTTTTTCTACATTGGTCCAAACAGGATACAACTTATTATCTCCTTACTGGAATGTTATATTTAAATTATTATACCTACATACTATGTCTGTATTTATTTATATTATGTAAGTCATATATTATTGTATTTGTAACGCCTTAGTCATCATATTTTTATGTATAAGATCCGATATAACCACCAAAAATATAGTTTTGATCTTTTTATATGTAATGTAACTGATTTTAGATATTAGAAAGTAAATATATATTTTTTGTACTGAAAATAAATATCGTCTCTTAGAATATTTATAGAATTTCCAAAATATGTAAACACAGGTTTTTTTAGTGAATTTTTAATTTAAACTTTTGTAATTTTTTCACTCAAAGGAAAGTAGTTTCCTTTTACATACACAGCTATTTATGATTAAGACTAGATTTCTGTTTACATTTTCGTGGAATATGAATGTTATTCTGTGATGAGATGTGCCACATCAAAGACAGCTTCTTAGTTATCACAATACATGTTATAATCCCTTATAGAAGAATAAATTTATTTAAAACTATGTGTCATGAAGTTTGTACTTCCCCTCATTATGTTCATTGACCTATCCTGCTTTGATAAAGTTCTGAGTATCCTTATAATGAAACATTTATAAAGACCAGAATGGGATTTTTTCTGATGCTATCACTTTAAATATGGAAAAAAGGTATTTATTATGTATCCATATGAAATAAGTACTTATATAATTATTACTAGTCTATATAATTGAACAACGTAAACATTCTACATAACACACCTCATAATTGATATAATGCGTGTTATAAAAATACAACTTTCCTGGATTTGTTCCAAAAAGTGACTAACATTTTCCTTCAGCGCGATGCAATAATTTCTCCCTTCCCTCTCACGTAACTCGCGCAAGGCACGTAATTGTGCGCTTGTTTACAACTCACTAACTTTTATGGGTACCGTTTTAGGTCCATAGCTAACTGTATAGAGTTCATTTCACCTTTCAACAAAAAAGTCCTTTGTTAGACGAAGTAGTGAATGAATAGGTTCCGTGAGCTGCGTCCCTTCCGACCACACTTTTAATTTATTGCACTTTGTTCAACCTCTATAAAAACTTAGTCAAAGTAACAAAACTACGTTCTTCTTGAAAGTCTGAGAGCAGCTTAGCGTCAGAAGATTGTTCATAGAAATTCAATGAACCTAGCAACTTGTTAAGTCCGCGATAACTGAGGAAGTGAAAGTCGGCCGGAGTTACGCACGTGCGCGACTCGGAGAGCGCTCTAAGTAGGCGACGGAGTGATGCAGCCGCAACTTTACTTATAACAAATAACGTTCAGATCAATTTTTATCAGGAACCAGCGACGAATATACAGGAAAAGTATTAGATAAACAAAGCTAGAGCGTGCCGCGTCACCGGCTGGCGGCTTCAGCGGCCTGGCGGGCGGGGGCATGCATTCGATCGCTGCAATGGCATCGATCGCGCACGCCCCGCGCCGCCGGGCCGCCAGCCGCGCGCCCATTGGTCCGCGCCGCCCGCCACGTGACGCGCGCGCCGCGCTCCCATTGGCGGGCTGCGGCCGCGGCCACGTGAGCGGCGCGCGGCGCGCGTGGCCAGTCGCGGCGTGACAGCGGGCGCGCTTGTACCGCGCGCGTCGGCCGCGTGTCGACATGAGCCTGCTCGACACGCTCCTCGAGGCGGCGCGCTTCATCGAGCTGCAGGAGCGGCGCCTCCAGGCCGGTGAGTAGCGACTCCCCTGCCCGCGCACGTGGCCGGCGCCGCCCGCGTGCAGCGGCCGGCGCGCCGGTGCAGCGAGCCGACGCCCGACGCTCTTGACCTTGAGCAGCACGCAGCCCCCCCCCTCCCGCCAGCTCCACGCGCTCCCGGCCGGCCTCGCCCCACGTAAACAAAGGAAGCCTGAAACTTACTCGTCGGACGCCACGCACCGCACGTCCACCTCCGTTTACGATTAATGCCCGTTTCGTTTACGATACCCCGATGCCAGCCGTTATCTGTCGTGTTCGGTTATGTTCGTAATATCGTACGAGTGCACGCACTCCCAAATGTTTTTATTCGTGCTCACAAAAACAAGTCAAAAAAAGCTACTCGTACAAAACAATCTGTCACAGCGTATTTTCCTAGTGGGAGTGGGTGGTAGGTAAGCGGTCTGTGCAGTGTATACGTGGAGCGAGTTAGTCAACATAACGCATGACGCATTGCTTTGGACGAGGCAGGCAGGGGGCGCTCGAGAGTTCGGTCAGCTGATCGACGCGTGTGCCGGGCCAGCGCGGGGGGGGGGGGACGTGTGCACACGCATCGCAAGACACGGCCAATGCGCTTCACTATATGCATTTTAAGTAATTTTAACTCCACATCCTCTCAAAGTGTAGACACATAGGTTTTTGAATGTTTACCTCAAGAAAAACTGGCACAAGGCACGGTTGCGTAACGGTGCGTGCTAGTATCTACCTCATAGACACCTATTGTTCTTACTACTCGATGAACGCATTGTCTTTTGTGCATTATCGAAGCTGCTAGTAAACACCCCCGACTGCGCTTAAGAAACTGCACCAATATTTGCTACGTTCTCGTCAAAATTATTTTACGTCAACTTTTGCTGCAAGATAGCTTCTGCCACCATCGGTATCAAAACCCTTTTAAAAGTCTAGAAAAAAAAAACATAAAACCCGTTTTCACTACAAAACTAACTTAATACCATGTTGTAAACAAACAATTTATCTTATCAGTTAATTAACACGTTGCGAAACACGATTAAAAAACATCAAAACATTGTTATGTTGTATGGAAAAATAATCTTTTGTATCCTCACTTAGCAACGTGTTACGTTCTACGGTTCCACACTTCCGCAATACTTCTTTGTGATGCAAAAAATCTTGAATGCACAACTACGCCGCGTCGAAAATAAGGTCACAAATGTTATTTGATCGTAAAAAGTTTGTATTATACTGAAAAGAGAGGTCTGATACATTTCTGGGCATATATAAGGAATGTTAGATAAGGAATTTACAATTTCTACACTGGAAGGGACGTCGAGTCACAATTTTATATCATTTTTGACACAATTTTATAGTCTCAGGATTTGCAGATCTGTTGAAAGAAATTTCTTAAGAAAGCAGAACCTTTGTGCCCTTTTATCTGTAATTTATTTATTGTATACTTACATGTTTTGTGGATACAAAAATAACGTCAGTAATAAAAAAATATCAGCTGCCTGCCTTTCATTTGGGACCGTGTAGCAGGCACTTTTGTGTTGAACAGCTGATTCTTTTTAAACAAGCGACGAAAACTTCCAACGGTAGGGGTCTAGAATCGTGTACTATCCATGGTAAAAGTTTTTATCACGATATACATGCCTTCCACCGTATATACCAAATCATGTTGAAGACATTTTAGTAGACACTATAAAGTCTTGAAATTGCCGTCTGGAAATATTATTATATGAAAGTAGACTAAATGGTCTGACGTTTATTGCTAAACCTATAAAAATAAATGAAGAACGAAGACTTTAAAATCACAACGAAATGAAAATGATTCCATAACTTATAAAATCACAATTTTAACTTGAAGCTAACAGAAGAAATTTGAGTTTGTAACAAAAATGTAATAGAAGAAAGTAATCAAAATGCTTGCCTGCCTAAAAAATGTGTGATGTCAGAATGTTTCTAGTAAGTATCTACAGATAGCTGCACAGTGAACTGAATAAGAATTTACGTCAATAATGAAAGTAGAGAAAATTTTCTAGTACTTTCTTTGTAGTTCTATACGAATAGTAAAGCGTTGAAGGCCCATCTACGACTGAAATGTAGGCCAGATTTTTTGCTTTTGGCTTGGAAATGTACAATACAGTTGTCCTGAAAGTATACATAAAGGAAGACAAAGATATTAACAATTGATTACAAACTTGCAAAGTAATAAACGTGAAGCCGGGAGTAAGAGAAGAAATTCAGTTGTGCCACAAGGCCGGTAACACGTTGGTCTGCAAACCGCGTTATCATGTTTGCCCGACACTTATCAGTGGACGCCGCTAGCCGATACCTATGTATAGACGCATGGCTGTAGTACCGTTCGCTGACGACGTGACTAGAGGCGAATCACGATACCCTATCTACAATCAAAGCTTCACACTCCAACATTATTCTAATGACGTTCGATTTTGACTTTCACACCAATCGACCCTTTCGTTTTAATTTCAACACGTATTTATATTATCTTTATTATCTTTCATGCTATTAATATGTATTGTTTTATATCAGTGCTGTTTATTGCGACTTAACGTTTATGAGCGCGCACACTCCTCCTTAGGTTCCAGCGATTGCTACGGTCGATTCATTGCATCACACAGGTTTCGAACTGCCACTAGTAACATTTGTAATCTATTCCGTCATGTAATAGACACTTATCGTGTACCTTTGTTATGTAACTTTCTGTTACATTAATGTCTGAAAAGAAAGGTCCCTCGATTTTGCAGTTGCATGCATTAAACGGAGAGAGAGTAAAAAATCTGTACAATTCACTTTGAGTGAAGAATTACTGTATTCATGAGCCGGTGCATTAAAAGGCATCTAGGACATTACTCCGGACTCTACGCTCGATTAAAGGTGTTCAAAACTCCGGCTTGGTGCATCCATCCATATGCATAATATATTGTAGAAGTTACTAGCATAATCATCTCAGATACCGATCTGAGATAATTGTGCTAGTAACTTCTACAATATCCAACAGAAACTGCGCATATATCGAATCCAAAACGCTGTAGCCAAATCTAGCGTGTCTGCAATGAAGTCACGGTTGGTCGACGATATTCTACTGTTCATAATAATACTTTTACGCCGCTTCTAATTAGTGGGCCCCTCGGTGCTGGCGGTTAAGTAGGCGCGGCAAACAATCGTATCATCAAGGCTCGCGTAAGGTCGACGCCGCGACGGTACCGGGCGGGCAGAATGGTGAAAGGGATCGCGTGACCTCGCCATCTGCGACTGGTCTGTGAGGACGCGTACGTTCGACGCGTAGTATATTGAACTTCGGAGGAAACGTCGCGCTGCCGCAGCGACGCACGCCGTTGCAGACATTAGTCACACAAACGACTGCCTGTGTTTCTACTTGCAGAAAGCCGATAAGATAATCTGAGTGCCTCTACTCGTGGCAATGTCTTCACGTTTGAATACTTAGTACCTATCGCATTATTCGTATACTTCGACTTAACAAATTGAATGTAATTTTTCACAGTTTCAATGCCCGCTTTTCCCTGTGGTCCCAGCTAAATATCCATTAGACTTGTTAATATTTAGCCAGGAAACTGAATAGAGAGAGTGGATAACATTATCTAAATATTGCTTATGTATTAGAATTCGACAACGGTAACTTCAGCCAAATACCGTTAGTTTTTAAAATTTCCAGTGATTTGGAATATCTACTTGGAAATGTAACAACATTCTTGTTCGTGGTATTTAGGAGTTGCGATTTATTTATTAGCTGGTTATTTATTATTAGCTGGAGACGATGAGACGAACAATATTTAAACGTTATAAACGAAGATATAAACCATATTTTTGCTGTCCTCTTTGACAGAGTATCGCGCAAAAACTAATCTGCCACTTGATTCATATGAAACATTAATCAAATCATGTCTTGTCTCCGTTCATTTGCTATAATATTTTTCTTTTTTATTAAAGTATTATAAGTTTTGGAGCTTCGAAATTTGATATTGTATGCTCTACTTATCGGCAAAATCAATTGCATAAATCAGGGAGCCTTCGCACGACGCAGACGGCTCATATCTCGACATCCGGCGGGTGGATCCCCCCTTTCCCAGTGTTTCCACTTCGACTCACATGTCGTTAGTGTCATTAATGTTGTTATTGATTGTTCAAATACGAGCTCTTTCTTTTTTTCTGTGGAGAGCTACAAGAATGTTCACTGGTGCTAATTGCATGTTGCCGACTTACACAGATGGGCCGTGTTTAATTTTGAAGACAGCTTGTGAATTGACATCAGCATACATTAGGTCAGTTTTTGCAGCCTGTCGATCGACGCGTGAGAGAATACCATTGTTATCTTTTTCATTATTGAGTTTATTGTTGGCTTGATACTTAAAGCACATGATTTAATGGGGACTCTAGCTTCCAGAAATAGAATCTAGGCACGGTGCTAGGTCGCATCGCAACAACCTGCTAAACCGGCAGGTGTGGTTGCAAAAGGTATAAGAAGAGCGAGGGAGGTATTTGTGCGGCGGCGTGGTGTTCCCCGGGCGCGGGCGGGGGCCCCCCGGGGTGGGGGAGGGGGGTGGTGCCGGGCTGCACGCTGCACCGCACCAAGGTCAGCCGCCGCACGCATGCGCGTCCCTCCCCCTACCTGCCACCTTATCGGAACTCGGAACCTGCACCCGTGCCACTTATGCGTTCCTGTGAGTTGCACTCCAAGTAATGTCCGCACCGTCGCGCGAGGCGCTTCAACTTGTAGAATCTTTTATGGCTTTTATTACTATACCCAGGGATGGATTTGCAGGATAGTTTATAATTCTACTTTTCTGCAAAATATTACTTTTATGTTCATGCTAGTGCTTGTGCACCCTTAATAGAAACAGTTCTGCTGATACTACTACTGTGCATTCAGGAGACTCGTCTAAATTGAGCAGCCCTAAACTAAGTTTTTGTTTTGAATCCAATTCTAATCCAATCAGAAACTTGTTCGTCTGTGCCCATCAATCATTTCCGCATAAGATTTTGCAGTTCACGTCTGCAGTAAAATGGCTTGACTTGTTTTTTCCGCTTCCGCAAACCGACCAGGGTTCAGGGTTCCGCAACACTTAAATGTATTCGACTATTCTTGGCGTGATCGGCGATAGCTAGACTGTATCTCGAATGTAAAATAAATAAACATGATCATAGGTACGTGGAGATAACACGTGCTACTCGCGGCTCGCGCCGACGTAACAGCGTACCACCAAATACTGAACGTTCTGTCGTAAACTTGGAGAAATCCTATTATGAAGATTAGTACTTCTGACGTAAGTGCTTCGCTTAATTTACATGGTGATGCGTACACAGTACTCCATATCATGTAGTACCTTTAGGATTCTACTCTATACTCTCCAGTCTTCGTTTATTTAACTACGAACAGTCGACGCTATGTTCGATATACCGACTGGTCCTTCGAGCCGGATGCTCATAACTGTCCTGACTTTACAGTAATTCTAGCTTCATCTGGGTCAAACTTGTAAGGTTGTAGTTTTCTGCTTAAGTATGTTTGTGTGTAAGGGGAAGTCTGACAATGCTGGCTGCGTCGGCCACGTATCATTAGAAAGCTATTCGCCATTGTGGCTCGTGCATAAGGAGCGGCGCGTCGCAGCTACACGACTGCCGACTCCTACGTTACTTCGCACAGTTGCGCCGCTCGATTCGGTTGCAATGTTCCATTCACCTTATTCGTCGACGACGAGGTTCAGTGACTCCGCCGGCGACCGACTAACTCCTCGGAACACGTCATCTGCGTGCTAATGCCGCCGCTGTTTCATCACCTACGGCCGATCGCCACAAAGTTGTTTAAATTCTGTAGGTGTCCCGCGGTGCTGCCGTCGGGGCGACCTCTTTTCGCGGGCGACAAGCGAATGCGTCGCGCGCCGTCCATGCAGCGTTATGTAAAGTTGAGAGCGGTGCAGCGGTGAGCGTTGCGCTCGACCGCGTGCGCGCCCCCCTCTCCCCCCCTTCCCCTCGCGATTTCGTTCGCCGTCGGTTTCACTCGCGGCTGGCGCGGGGCTCCGGAGGTCGCGCACCCCGCCTCCTCCGCCGCCCGAGACGGAGCCGGTCCGCGATCCGCAGCGGCCACTCAGTCGTCGAGCGGATTGCGTCGGCGGCGGTCGGCTCCGCGCCTCGGCTGTCGCTGTCTAGTCTGATGACCCGCTATCGCGACATGCCGACTCTGACTCGTCTCGAGTGAATCGCACCGCCCGCGACGTCGCGCTTGCAGTATACCACCGGTCGCTTCCGTATCGGGAGTCTTTAGTGATTTCGCGGCTGCGTTTGCGACGGTCACGAACACGCTCGAGCTGACGACGTCGTGTCGAAAATAGCGTGCGTTATCATCGCGACCTCGAACGGCGAGACGAGATAGCGCGAGGTCGGCGGCACCTGCCCGCGCCGCGCCCCACGTGCCACCACGAGCTGCAGCCACTGGCGGCAATTAGCGCGTGTCCGACGACGCACCGCCAGCGCCCAGCGCCTGGCGCCCGGCGCGGACTCCTCGCGCTGTCTCCTCTCGCCCTCGGCGCTCTTGCAGCGCATCCCTTGGATTTTTGCAATTGACGTTCGGAGATAACTAAGCTAGATCGTAGTACCAACCCTCAATTGGACGGCTTTCCAGAATATCATCCAACCGACTTCAGACGTGGACGCTTACCTGAGAAGTTCGATTCAGGCAAATATCTTATCCACCAAGCAAACTAAATTCTTATAAGCAGTATCTTCGCAACAATGCGATGATTATTAATGTGTGTACTTGACTATAATGTTATTGTAATAATTCCTTACGTAACGTAGTGACAATATTACCGATATGGATATTACAATGGTATCTTTATCGCTACGTGGTATAGGTATGATCAAACACTTCGGCACATATTCCGGATAATTTAAAAACTTCGCAATCTCATTTTGGTCAGTACTTGCAATTATCAGGAGGCATGTTCAGTAATTGTCTCGTAAAAACTTGTGTCATTGAGATTTCGTCCATGTCTAATGTTATTGAATTACATTCATAAATTGTTTGTCCGGTGTGAAAATCTTGATTGTATTGTTGCGTCCAATCATTATTCTTGTTAACCCCAAACGACTGCAAAGTCTTTCAGTTTTCATACATTCAGAATTGGGTCATCGTGTAATACATTTGTTTTTGAATATTCTGTCGAGTCCTTCCGATCTTCCATTGTTGTTTCTTACACCCAATAAATTTTACAACAATCGTAACAGTCTTGCGAAAATTTCGGAGCAATATTTTCCTTCAAAGGGCGTTTTCTTACGACACGATGGTGGTGATATTCTTGTCGGCTCGCTTATACGAGATGTTATTTATGAAAAGAGAATTTCTGCTTTGTCAAAGTTTTGATTGCCGTGAATAAATGTCACGTTAAAAAACAATAAAGTTGTTATATCGGATCAGATAGTCCCGGATTTACGACAAACAGCGATAACCGTGATAGCTAATGAGTCGATCTATAAACGTCAAGAAGACGACATTGAGGATGTCCCTAATAATGTTATCTTCGTAAACAAAAATATTATACATTTATTTCCAGAAAACATTATTCTAAGCTGTACAGTGATTAGTATAAGTTTTTATGTCGATCAATAGTCATAATTCAATGAAAACAAAGCAGTCAATGTCGTAGATAGCGAAAACGTAACTCGGGAACTAATAATGTTACAATTATGACAAGTTAATGGAATCAATAAGAAAGTTTAATACCAATCTGGTTACCCGATAAGAAGAAAATGTAATGAACCAATAATGTTAATGAAGGAGCACATATTTGCTGAGCATACAAACAAGCTACAGTGGCAGATTTCCTTTGTTTATTCCGCTAATACAAATAGGTAGTATGCTTTTATATTTGTGATGTGATTAATAAAAGCTCGGTTAATAGTCTTAGGTCGTGATGGGAACGGCGTTTACATAGATAAAATATTCATTTTATTGTTATTGCACAAGTAATATTCGCTCTTATGCTATGGACTATTAACAATTGCGCAATTTATAAAAAATGCACGCTTGCAATTGTCTGTCCTGCATGTCGGGTAGCTATGCCCCTTTGCTGAGGCGTTGCTTTTATAGTCATTGAATTGTTTCATTGTAATCACTTGAATTGAGGTAGGACAGCATTATATTTTAATTTTTGTCGTTTATTAATTAATATCAGATATAAGTTCATTGTGCTTATGTTTAGTCTCTGCATTATTTTCCGGAGAGCAATTATCGCTGAACCCGGTTGTCGGTGAGACGATTGTGACGTCATAAATGCGTCAATTATTTACGAATTTTCCTCGTATCATACACCTTTATGTCTTCGGATCTATTGAAAATTAACAATAGCTATAACCTTTATAGAATTCTGAGAATAGTGTTCTTGTGTTCCGTAATAGAAGACTTGAATTCCACATGAAAATAATTTTTCTATGAAAACATTAATCATCTGGAAGATTAATAATGCTACATCTAAATCAGTGGCTCCTAACCTTTCTTGGAGCAGGGACCACTTTGGTGTCTTTATTGTTAGCAGGGGCCATTAGGTACCTAGATAAACATGGACACCGTCAGTATTATGTCTAGGGGGGTGAATCTTTAACTCTCGGTTTTAAGTCGATATTCGTATTTTCCTACATCTATAACTCACACAATGCAAAAATTGGAAAATGGATGACAATTAAAACCTTAAGAATTAAGATAGTGAAGGATACAAAAGCGATCGAAGTGGATCGAATTTTTCCAATCATTCATACGGAAAAAGGTATAAGTTATTAGATTCTCAAAAAAATATAGCACCTCGCCTCTGATAGGTTCAATTAGGTTGGGTTGAGCTTGCATCTTCTGTGGAAGTTTAAAAATACAAATAGCATTTTAACCTTTCGCGGACCATATTCAAGGCTCCTGCGGAACACCGGTGGTCCGCGGACCATAGGTTGGAAACCACTGTTCTAGATAATGCTGTAGACAATGTTAAATAATATGAAACTCAAATGCCAGATATGAAATAGGTCAATCCACAACAAGAGATGTATGGGAATCATCATAACAGTGTAATTTTATTTCATGTAAGATTTTCTTAACGGTTGTAACGTAAAAAAAAGTCAACGTGGAGGACTTCAAGATCATGTTATAGAAAAATATTTCATCCTACTGCAAACCAATCATCACATAGCAGTAGCATGGCTAATAGAAATAGTAGATTAGGCATGTATAGCAAGCATTGCGCCGCCGGTAGGTAAGCGTAGTTACATAATATAAACACGGACACGTGTCGTCGTTTGTATCGCTTATATAACCCGCGCGTGTGTACGCTCGCTTACGTTCGCCTCTCTATGATTGAGCCCTTACTTGAAATTGGCGTGGAAATTTATACTGACCTACGTCTTGTTCATGATATCCTGGTTCAGTTCTGACGTTTATAAGTCATTTAGAAATAACTTGATCAATCAACTTTACTTTGTTATTGTATTTTTCTATCTCTGTCTGTAATAATATCAAATGGAACATAACCCTTATCTCAAATACATTTCAGTGTTGATAACAGTTCTGAAAACACAAAAGTATCTAACCCCACCAATTTTTCATGATCTAGACTTTTCTGAAGCGGCGTTTGTTGTTGCATAAACTCTGGTTTGTTATTGCTTTTCCACGATAACAGTATGATTTCTGGGCACGTGTACATCTACACCGAGCGTTGTGACCAATCCGATAACGTTTCTCACTTCATTTTACTAGGTAATAGTCCGACACCTGTTCGCTTTTCTTTATTTTTTCATGCTCTAATGGTTATTCGTCTCTTAGCGTCCATTCAGTCTTGGTCTGCGTCATCTAGCTAAAAACAATAGTTGACTCGCTTTTAAAAGTTTCAGTGACGTCAAAATTCTGTAAACATTTCTTATCTTATCTTATTTTTAGCTTAACGTTGTTATATAATAGGTATGGTTTATATTGCATACATGGCGGAAAATCCGTTAACACGCCTGAATAACATTTGGGTGTACTTAATCTACCTGTCGAAAAAAACATCCATTTTAATATACATTTTACAAACTCAATTTGGTTACCTACATCCTTAAAAATCTCTATTTTCATTTGTATTGTAGTCGTCGCACTGAAACACATTTCCGCACGTTCTTTTGTTTGCCGATGGAAATCCACTATGTCTGCCAATTCGGTCGGCCGCAGTACCAGGGCCGCATGGTGTGGGAGGAGGTACAACTAGCTGTCAATGTCTGTCGGAGGCAGGCGCGGGGTGCGGGGAGAGGGCGGCAAGTGCACGTGCCCGGCGGGTCGTGCCATGCGTTCGACGCCCTCCCCGCACTTGTTGAACGCCGCAGCCGCGCGCTCCGCTGCTGCCGTCAGCACCTAGGTCGCTCGCACTTACAACACCATTCTAACTAGCACCTTGACTTGCTCATGCATGCGCCATCTCATTCTTGCGAACTTCATTCGGCTTAGGAATTGAGTCTATTGATTTCACTTGGTATTTCCTAATATGCAGGGTTTCCCTAATTTTAGAGCCTTATTCTTCATGTTTCGTTGTCGTTGTATGGTATTTTTTTTGTATGCCTAGGTGAAAAATTGCACCATTGAACTTTAATTATATACTAAGGCATAAATTAATCTGAAAAAGGTAAATTATTACTACGAGGAAACTCTTTATAATTAAGACAAAGAAAACTTTGAAATTTTAGGAGCGGGTCACCTTTGTGAAGGCATAGGTGTCTCACAGAGTTTTTCATCGTTTTGTGCTGAAACTTTTCTCATTTTTCAATAAATTGGTTACGCACACGTTTTGAGTCACTTAATCTTTTGGATAAAGCCCTCGGATTTCTTATTCGTTTTTTAGAACTTATAACAATAAGCTCTGAACGTCAATTGACTTAAACAATCCTTTCAAACTTTAAAACGTACCGTATCGTAAAAGTTCTTGTTTGGTTTCTTTAGAAAACTTCTGCAGAAGAATATAAGCAATGAATAAGTGAAAAAATTATAAATAAGTAATCAAGAGACTGTACAATTAATGAACTTAAGAATGAATAGGACGAAAGTGAGTCTATGACAATGAGGACTAGTAGTCGTAGTTAGTTAATACAGTGGCCCATTGTAGAATGGGTATACTTATGGAAACCACCGAAGCGAAACTGGGCACTGCCGGCTACCGGAGACGTCGCGTGCAGCCAGAACTGTTCGGCGCGATGGGAGCCCCCGGGGAGTACTACGCCGACACGCTCCACACCATCGCGATCAACACCAGGGAGACAGAATTCGGCAGCATGGTGGAGCCGATACCAATAACGCTCAAAGCATACAAACAGCTGCAAGCACACGGGCACGCCATCAACGGCTGTGGGTTCCCACAGCAACAGATGATCACATCGTTGGTGGCTGCTTCTCGTGTCCCCGAAGTTGAAAGGCCCTCCACAAGCCAGAACTTCGTCCCGAGTCCCGTGAAAGCTGAAGTCAAAGACGCTGAAATCCGACCACCCCCTAAGAAGAAGTGGATTAAAGAGTATTTAGGTGAGTTATAGATAAAAAGCGACCCTACTACTTTCTCGTAACACGTATTTTTTTACTGGAGATAACTTTTCCAATTTTGTTGAAATCGCCGTCCGTCGTTTCGGCATATTTTTTTTGTAAAAAGAAATTCTCGGTATGGAAGGTATTCAAAATGTTGATAAGGTGAATGAACTCCGTAGTTCGCAGTTTATGATTTCTTTTTTTGTAAGAAACAAACTAGTTGCTGAATACACTGCAAATATTAATAGGATTTTATCTAACAAATTGAATGCTGCCTCTGAAACTCTTCAGGCCATTCGACGTGTCAACAATTCAATTGTAATGTGATAATTTGAAAGTGATTCAATAGGTCGAATTGTCCACACGAGTGCATTATTTGACCTTGCCGTGTAACCTCGTCTTGATTTTGCTCAACAGAATCCAAGAGCACGACTAATAATTTATAATACTTTAGTACATAAAGCGTTGTCAATAATATTTTGTTTTCGATGCACCTTCATTATATGTAATAAAATTAATATTAGATAATTATTTGATAGTCGATCTTCAATTGAAGTTAGTCCACCCTTTCAATTTTCTTTATAAGCTATTTTGATTTTTCTATTAATTTGTGTTCTATTAATTTCTGCGTAGTAAGCCTTCCCATTGTTACTAGTATCACAATTTACATCTCATTAGATATCCCTTTCATTTATACCTATAAGGTACTCAGCTATATTATCAAATAGAGTTAAATACAATGCATGCTTTAGTAAAGGTTATTTGTGATTCCAGACTCTTGGCACTTATGAGAAAACATTGTATTATTGGAAACGGGTCACTAGTATATTGCTCGTAGTAAGCTATGATCTAGCAAGTATTACTGCTACACTGTTTGGAGCTAAGCAGCTTAGAGCTGAGATTGTAGCTTGTAGTGCGGGAAAACCACTAACAATGATTGCTTACGTTCAATCGTTGGTTACATAGCAAAGTTATTCTTTAATTCTTTTTTTGTTCACGTTTGTATTTTGCTTCAAGTAAAGCGTTTGGTTGAATACTAAACTGACCTTACTCGCAATTCATGACGACCCGAATGGCGCGGCGGGAGTGAGGCTGCCTTACGTTCTGAGGGTCCCGGGTTCGAATCCCAGTAGGAGCAAATGTTTGTGTGATGTGCATGGTCATTTGTTTCCGAGTCATTATTAAGTATGTATTTACAAACAAAAAGTATCCATGTAGTATATCAACTATCTGGTGTCTACGACACGAACCTCGTTGCTTAGTGTGGCACTAGATGGCGCTGTGTATAATGTCCAGCGATGTTTATTATTTATTTATTAATTCTGCAAATTGCATAAAATATTTTCGCAGCTGTTGACAAAAATGATTGAATACTTTACAGACAAAATAAATAAGTTATATTAAATGTACTAAACAGGATCTAATTAACTGTAAAGGATATATTACCAACGGTATTGTATTAGGGCAGCATAAAATACGAGGAAGAGCAGCCACAAACCAAAACACCGAGGTATTGCGTGCGTACTAGTCAGCGTGTTGCCGTCAAGGCGTTCTTCTTTCCAAGGTCGTAAATATTGTAGCGTATGTGATGTTGTGACCATATATCGGTCTTGTATAGGCATGCGTGTTCCAAACCCGCTTTCCCTCGTGACCTTAGGTCTATAAAATATTTTCCTCGAGTCTGCTATTACGTCTGTTTTATTATTTTGACGAGAGAGCCTCTCATCCTTCTCCAAAATGGTCATGCATCTTTTTATGTGCTTACAGTAGGAAAAAGGTTGGACCTTTGAATCGAATCCGTCGAATTTTAAGCTGAAATCGAAAAAAGTTATGCTATCAATAATATACCAGAATCAATCTAGACCAGATTACCAGAATCCAGACAATTTCTGTCAGTCGTTTTCATAGAAGTCGTAGATGTTATTGAAATAATTGCGAGATTAGTAATGTGGGACGTTACCAAGTACCTAACTGATACCCTATCTATGCTTTTGCAAGAGTTGCAGTTTTTACTACATTCAATAGGCATGATTATAACTATGTAAATAGTGTTTTAGTATTTTGAATATCGAATGTTTTCAACGGTCGAATAGTATGAGTATGTTAACAGATAAGAGGGTCGAGCAGCTTCGGTTTGTGTTAATCCTCTGTTACGAAACAACAAACCGTCAAATTTTTTGGTTGATGTGGATGAGAATGATTGATCTTTCTAAGAACTGTGGTAAACAACTCGGGGCAGATACAATAACAACGTATATCTCTGCAATAAGCCAATAATTACAGAGGAAAATAATAGCAATATTTTACGTAATAACTGGCGGATGTCGCACACAATGAAAGTCGTAATCCAATAAAGATGGCCGGCGTGTGTCAGCGTGACGTGGGGCGGGCACGGTTGCGTAACAGACATAATTACATAGTTTTATAAGATTAACTACTTAGACAGGTGTATGCTGAGGTTCGCGATCAACCACTGCCACCGCGCTTTGTGTCAAAGCTTCACCACTTCACACCAAAATCCTAAAAACAAGTTCTAGCGTCTTCCACAAGTAAATAAAAAACGTTACATTTTGATGTTTTCGTTATTATGGCTTCTTGTTGTTTGGCACTTATGATAATGAAGCCATGTTTCAGTATTGTTATTCTGTCGCTAACCTCATCGTAAGCATAATATTTGTTTTCATGAACATTATCTTATCGGTGTTTCTTTTGTTTCACTCTTTCCATACGGTTAGCTCTGGACGGCACGTCACAAGCGCGTAATGAGTATCATTTCATTAGATTGTGTGCTCTTTGTGTTTTGTAATAACGCCTATATTGTGGTCATCTGTATTCACTGTACGCAAACTTTATCGTCGACGAGATACGCGCTTGACGCTACCTATCTTTGTTCTAGAAACAACTTTATTACGGGGTAACCTCTACTAGTAATGGTTTATTGATTTAAGCTCTGCAGTTTTCTGTTATTCTGGCGAATACGTAATACGAAAGGGATGATTGATAAGAGGTATTCTTTGTATAGCACGTAGGTAGCAGTTAAACGTGCTCATAGAAGTCATAGAGCATCACGGATTCGTCATTATCTTCTAACTGGTAATGCACAGTTGAGATTGCCAAGGCAAATCTAATTGTTATCGAGTGCGCTACACGTGTCGTGCGCTTGTCGCGTAATGGAGCGTTGTAAAAATGTGGAGCGAGCCGTCGCGTATTTGCGAGGTTATTGACATTGAGATAAAATAATATATCACACCCCGAAATTGTAACACTTTGTGACTTTGTTCAGTTTGGACGCTAACCGTAAATGTTCGCTTTCGTTGACGTCTGAAGTGTTAGTCCTTTCATTCTGGTCCTTTGATCCTTCTAAGTTTATTTTGAGTATTAGGCACCTATAGTCTATCAATTCTATTGAACTATGATCTTATTGCTAACAAAGGGTACAGCCATGTCCCTTGTAACCTTATTTCTCGGAAAATCTAAAGTTTTAAATTCAAATGACTCAGCGCCCTAGAAACACGCAGTGCATGTTAATAACTCTCTAGAGTGGCAGAATTACAAAAGAGTTAATTTTACTGTCCCAGTCCGGTGTACTTGGAGGCAAGGTGTGAGTGTGTATGTGGATGTGCTAGGTAGACTGTACAGTATACCCTACCCCCCTCTACTCGAGAGCGTTGCAGCGGCGGCGGCGATGCGTTCGGGTGAGTTCGTGCCGCGTGACGGCTTGTCACGTGCCGATGCCGAGCACGCCTCTTCCCCCTCGCTAGCCAGCCCCTCTACCCGCTCTGGCCCGCCGCATCGCTTATCACTTCCAGACCCAGAGGCTCCCGCAGCCCCCACTGCACTGCCTCCTCACTGAACTAGTGGCCCTCTCACTACTCTACATTCAATTTATTACACGTAACACTTTTGTTCGGTAGAAAACCGTATCTACTTATACCTACATACTAAATGTGTGTGTGTGTGTACATTGTAATGACTACCTTCGGACAAGATATAATAATAATATGTTTCTATAAAGTTGTGTTACCAATAAGATACAAAGCTTGATTATAAATGTCCCAATCCGGCTCCAGACTGGATTTATTGCAACTTTTCCTTCTGTGTAAGGACCCAAAATAGACTTTTGATGAAAAATTTCATTACATAAAAGATATCCGAGTAAGTACAGAAACAGAAATCTAGGTCCTGTTCCTAAACATTATTTAAATTTTCGTTGACATGCACAAACACTGGGGATCCGCAAATCGAGACCTTGATCAAAATCTCGGTCAAGTGCATAATATGACATAGGTCAAATTGCAATCTATTGAACGCAAAAAACGTTGAGAGTTTTGCTCTTAAAAACCGAGTTAAGAAAACATTGTTTCATAAAACTTTTGAAACAAAAAGAAAGAATTTGTAAGACTGCGAAATCACGGATCCGACTAAACACTAAACAATCCATTCAGGCATTATTTCAAAGTTACTCAAAGCAGTTTAAAAGCAGTAAGAATGAAATCCAAGCCACAACTTTTACCATTGTTAAAGTTCGCACTTTTATGTTTTTCGAGCTTCTCTGAGGAAGGCAAAGTATCGTATTTTTTATATAGCGTCGTTACTCAAGGGGCACGTGCTGTTTTCACTGTCCTTTGATTTTTTGTAATTTTGTAACATTCTGACTCTAAAAACTCATCATCATCATCAGCATCTTCATGTAGAGAGAAAAAGCGAAATTTCAGGTTTTAAAGTCTGTTTCGTCATATTTGATGATTTAGTGTAGTAGTATCTAATCGATAAGCAGGATTTGATATAACGACCGGTTAGGTTAGATAGTTAGGTCAGCTAGAAAGGCTTGATAAGTTCAGTTTAGTTAAAAAAAAATCCTGGGCTTGTAAATTATTTGCGTGATGAAACAGATCGTTTAGTTCCTACTGATGCGAAAGAGTACAACATCAGAAACTTCGCACAAATTGATCACCGTTTTGCAAGCCACATTCTCATACAACCAACGCCTATTTGGTGCTGGTATTTTAAATACCGGTCTCAGATCAGCAACCACCAGATGCACATAACAACGATACCGGTTCAGTAGTGTCTGGAATCACAGTTTCACTTGCACGTGTGGGTGTCCGCGAGTCCGCGACGTGGGAGATGGTCGGTGTTTGCGTGTTCGTTGCTTGTAGGCGCGCGCCCGCCATGCGCAATTGTACCAGGCGAGCATAATCCACTAAGAGGTGTTTTGTTACTTTTAGTGTAGTCGTACTACCTGTGGATTAATGCTGCTCGTATGGAAACGCTTTCTCTATCAATTTTATGGGAGTATTGGCACTGTAGAATTCCTTTTTTAACTTTAATTAAAATTGATCAATGCGATTGAAATGATCCTTAGTGTCGATCAAGTCGTTGAAACTTCGTTCTAAAAGTTTTAGAACTTAGAAAAGGAGGAGGTTATATGTTTATAAACTGAGAGCGAATTTAAGTCAAGTTTGAAATATTATGGCATGAATCTCATGCAGAAACATAATTTTCAATTACCTTCCTCGAAAACGGGTTCTTATCGCACTACGATTAGGTTCAACGTGCAATGTATTTCACACCCGTGCGTTTTCTTCATTGTCCCGCACGTATGCGAGAAAAAAAAATTACAGGTAACGTACACATAATAAACGAAGTTCAAATCGGTTCAATGCCTATAGTGATGATGTGAACGTTGTTTTTTTTTTAAATTTCGGCAAAGCAATTTGCGTCTTTACGGCGTAAATATTTTTTGAATATTCAAATCGTGTTTATAAATAGAATACCATAGATAAACATGATTATTTAAAACTAATATTTACTTTTATAAACAAATTAACCTTTATATTTGTATTCTAAATTCAAAAATACAAAAAAATATTATTTTTTATATTAGGCTGTTTAGAGGCTTCATACCTTTCTCCTTCAACCTGGCCAAAGCAAAGCGCGGAAAAAAAAGAAAATTAAAATCATAGTCTCCTAAAAATTCATGACAAAAATATTTTTCATTCATTTATTTTATTTCTTCAAAAGTGTATTGAAAAACGTCGTTTGATACATTTTTTATTGCAGTTTTCGGCTCAATAACACCCTCGCGTACGGCTCGTGTGTTAATGCAATAAAAAACTTTCTCCACTTGTATCAAAATGTACTTTATTGGTGTTAGCTTCAAACGACTTAATTTAGCTAGTAAAATATGTAGTACCTACTTTGATGAATACTTAGTAAGAAAATGAAGACTATGGATGTTATGAATCATTCCCTCTACGGACTACTCACCGACTACATTTGAATGATATAAGTTTTTAAATATTATTTGCACAAGATATTATCGTTATTGTGAGGATCATACGTAATATTATGTAGTTTGATTTACGTCACCTCACGGACACAACCTCGCTTTTCTGTCCAGTTTACAAAGGTTCTCAAGGCCGAATCTCAGCGGCTACATAACAACCCCCTGTGAGGTTCTCAGAAGGCCAATGACGCACGTTACTGCTGCCCCTTCCCGGGCACAACCTACGCGCTCATTCTGCCCTGGTACTGCCTGCAATTGACAGCCAATAAGCCTACATCATTTTTTTATTTGATGACACGACAGGACAGCTCGTCGATTTATATGTTTGAATAACCATAATTATGAATAAAATATTATGAAATTCTCGTATCAAAGGTACCTACATCACAAAGAAACTCGAGTGTTTATGCTGTTGATTTCAACAATTTAACGATTATAATTGTATTTCCTCAAATCTATTTGACTTGAATGAATAAGTAAATAATCACCATAAAAAATACTGTTTTCAACTTTTTGTTCCCTGATTCTAATGCAATGATGTCAGTTTCTACCAGAATACTGAATTATTTACTGCTATTTTTCTCAAGCGTATTGAAATAGTCAAGTTCAACATTCGTGTAAGTGATTCTACTTAATATTTATAGCGCAATTCGGGGCTTTGCTTTGCCGTTGGCTTTGCTTTGATAAATAATTTATCTTGCAGAATATTCAATTGAAAAGCAAAAATACTCTTAGTTAAAGATCCCATAAATATGTGAACTGCAAAAGATGACCTACATAAACACACTAAGTTAGATTGTACACCCAATCATTTTTGGATACAAATACACGTCCAAGAATATTTAGTCAAATTGAGAGAGACCTTAAAACCTGCTTCTGCAGCCTAAAACTAAAGAGGTCAGATTATGGCCAAGAAAGTGGACATTTTTTTTGGATTTGTCAAAACAGTGACACCAAAATACTGTTTTTATGTCTTACTTGATAACAACCACGATTATTTCAAAATATTTAGAAAATATTACGCAATCTTCGTTGACTCAAGTATTGGGCCATTTGCTTTCTTACTTTTTTTTGTTGTTTGCGTTTTCAGACCCTTATGAACAAACACAATTTGTGATCGACATCTTCTCTAGTCTCAATGATTTTGGCCTATTATTAATTTTCAGATTGGCTTCATATAACTGGCGAGGTTTATTAATTTTCGGTCCACTTTGATGATGAGACGTCATCATCATCACACATTGACAAGACGTTTGCTTTCCTCATAATTATAATGTGTAAAATGTGTCCCTAAGATTTTTCTGAACCAAATCTAGAATCAATCTGACTAAAATTCTTCGATATTAATATACTGGCCTGCAAAAATAAGTATCACACTTTTAAAATTGCAATAACTTTTTAAGTACACAAGATATACTTTCGAAACAAAAAGGACTCGAAAAATAGTTTAATTTTGTCTATAGTTTCAAAGAAAGCTGATAAAAATTGCTCTATAGCGTTTTTTCATTTTAAATCTCGAACTTCTATAGTTCACGAAAACTTATTTTTGCAGGTCA
Organism: Xestia rhomboidea; assembly: GCA_963853795.1. Classification (NCBI taxonomy): domain Eukaryota; kingdom Metazoa; phylum Arthropoda; class Insecta; order Lepidoptera; family Noctuidae; genus Xestia; species Xestia rhomboidea. The sequence continues at coordinate 3,496,011 of OY970776.1, read as the reverse complement.
GTGTAGATCAACTTACAGAGGTCACATTTACATTTTCACCGTTTTTTTGGGTTTATGTGTATTTTCTACCCATTCTCTATTGGGATTTTATTTCCGATTGATTTTGCGGTCACACTAGGATTATTTATTATCTGTTGTTAGTGATAGTCCGTGGTTAATTCACATTGAAAATATCTAATTATTTCAGCTAACCGTCATATGTAACGACTATCTATTAGAAATTATCAAGTCTCTTCCAATGGTGGAATATAACCTTGTCAAAAACATTGTTAATTTTTATTAACCAATATTGTGAAGAGAGAATAAATGAATTGAAATTGAAAAAAAAAGAGAATACATATATAAAATTTTGTAGACGTGAACTTATTTGCTCATCTTTGTGATCAGTGTTGACTAATATCATATTTTGGACACGGTTCAAAGATTATAAACCGTTGTTTTGTTGGAATGACCCATTTTTTTTCAAAATACGAGACATTGCTGCCGCTAGAGGTGTGTCTATTACACGTGTGCTGATTTCTATAAATATCTTCATTCACAACAATAAGTTGACAAAGATACGCAATCTGTGGAGGTAGCTTCGTTTCAGTCATTATGTTTATATTTTCTATTGTACTCGTACTTTGCAACTATAAATGGTTTCTCTACTTACCAGCCAACGTTAACGACATTCTATTATCCATAAATGGTATAATAATTTCATTAATAGATGAACATGAATTAAATAATATCAATGAAATGAAGGATGGTGAAGTGTTTCTACCATTTGAAGAAGCATTAATATTGTACCTAATTATAATGACTAATAAGTACAAAGAATCTAAAAGGTGACGGTGCTCGTTACTCAGGTCGCAATAATTAGTCATTCCATCGACATTTTATAATGCATGGAACTCATGACAAGAAATAACATACGAAGCCGTAGGTACTGCGTAGTTCCTGTAAGATAAGGAGTCAATCATTATATTGTTTGGACTGCGTTACTGAAGTATAATATTAGGTAGCGTAAAGCCGGTACCGGCAAAGCAAAAAGCTAGGTCTTACAAATATAAATAGCAGAGCTCTTCATACAGTATGTTTCTTCGTTACGTAAAATATTTTTCCAGTAGGTAGGTACATTAAATAGGTATTCTAGATGGCATGTAGTCTTTAGCTAAACGAAAACAACTTTGTTATGTCGGTATATCTCTTGGACGTGATATAATAAACGTCTGTGATATGTACCTATCTGTTATTATTAGTGATTCGTCGTATGTTCTTGATAATATTTTTTTTTATCAGTAAAATAATATATGTTTTTTACTTACGCGAACAAGATCTATAAAACCGTAGAGTTGGCTCGACGCTCAACAAAACAAACCCACCTAATCTAGTAGTAGCAGACGCCAGTCATTTTACGGGCCGGTTACGACGAGACTTGTTTTTTCTGGCACCTCGCTGAGCAGCTGATTTTCGGCGTGGCAACTGTTAACGCCAAACAAACCGAAAGCACGCGCGCAACCACATGTGCTGACGTAATTGTATCGTCAGACCACGCCCCCGCTTCCGTCTCTTTTACTACACTTGGACCGATCCTCTGTCTCACTCGGCATTGCAGCGTGACTGATTATCTTTAGTTTTACTCTACAATAAACTTTATTGCACGTGCGTAAAGTTCACTATCGCGTACCGTTACTATCTAAAAGTAAAGTGGTGTAATGCTGTCTCATTCACTTCGATGTGGTTGTTTCATTCACACGGCTCGATTGAACGCCTGCGGAATATGTTCGCCTGGTAGTTTACCGCCACGGACTGCAGCCGTCGACGAGCGGTTGACACGAGTTTGACAAGTGTTGACCGACCTAGGATGGCCCGCTCATTTCTAATAGGACCTTAGTAGACTGATGATAATATTTTCGTAATCATATTGGGTCCAAGGTAATAAGTTGCGTTGTGTGTAGCTCCTTCTGACGTATCACCTTTGTTTACAGAGGAGGAGCCGAAGTCGCCGGTGTCGGTGCGAGTGGTGACAGGGCTGCCGGTGACGCCGCGCATCAACGGCGTGGTGCGGCCGACGTCGCCGGTGCCGGTGGTGCCCCCCTGCGCCCCCACGCCCGCCATCGTCGCGCTCGAGCCGGTCCCTGCGGCGACCGCACCTCCTCCCGCGCCCCTCCTCGACTTTGCAGAACATTCCAGGCCGCGAACGACGAGTAACAGTCATGGGTATGTTCTCCTAGTAACAGCGGTGTCTGAAACAGCTGGAGATTCGCACGACGCGCGGCTGTCGTTGTTTGTTGTTGCTAAAACTTATCGGAATGTTTGTATTAATTTTCCACTGGATTTCGACTATGTTTAGGCTGCATTTTTTTGTACTTACTAAAACAAAATTTCGAGTTTTAGGGCGTATCTATTGTTCCGCTTCTTTATCATTATCATCACTATTATATTATCTGTGTCATCACTTACTTCAAATGCTAACACAACTTTTTTTCGTTAGAAATATAGTCAATTCTCTTCATCTTCTGCCTATAAAGATAAAACTTGATAGAAGTTCATTTTGCGTTGGAGTTAATTGAGAATGATGAAATATATGAAATTGCAAAATTAATAGGATGGTATTTTTAACAACTATGTTTTTGTAGATAATTTAATGAAACATCTATTAGTACCAATTAGATTATTGAAGTAGAATAGAAACACTTCAAATTCTTGATGAAATAAAACTTTCAGCCTAAAACACATAAGGGGACGTCAACACCAAAATTCGCGCACACTGTCTATTTGTATCGGAGTAAACGAGAGCGAGAGAGTTACTGGGCGGCCAGGTTTTAGAAGAAAATAATGAGTAAATATTTAAATAAAAAAAGTGTGGATTATTTGTGAAATATGACTCGTTAGCGGCTTAGATATGAATATGTTGACTTCACGCCTTTAATTTAAGACCCATACGTCAAAAAAAATAAGACAGAACCGTTTAATGATGATTTTAAGACCACTCTTTGCAATTATTTTCTATCGAGCCGATTTCGTCCAATTATGTATCGAGTCCGTCCACGGTCTTTGAAATATGATGAATATTAACAGTTTTTATTGATGTGCTAGAACAAATAGTTTTTCTTAAAAAACTGCTTCAATAACATCAATTACTTAGGTGTTGTCAGCCCCTTAACAACGAAAATCTTTAATTTTATTAAGTGTACTTGGGCATAAATGGAAATCTTCCAAAATAGTAAATTTGGAAATAATAGAATATGTTACTGTCCATCACATAAGTGCTAGGCACTACTAGGTACTAGGTATTACTACTGTTTCGTTAAATTTCAGATTGGGCTTCAGTCAGAAATAAAACAAAATCCAATAATGCAAATTTATCGGAGCCATGTGATTGATTTGATAAAATGACATAAGGCAGTGACACACAAAGCGATGGAGGAAAACTGTTTTATTCAATTTATTATAATGTACACGACATCAAGCGGTCCAGTTAACAGGTTTATAAAAAAAAATAAGGACACCTGGTAATGCAGGTCCATTACGCGCGTAATTTACAATGTACTGATGATGAATTAATAAAGCAGATCTAGAACGTTCCCATCATAGAAATACAATGAAATGTAAACAGGTCTTAATGGAAATTGTAATTTCATCCTTGCGTGTCATCCTTGCAATGTTATGCTGTCCTAGTATAAGCGCGTATGGTGTTTTTCAGTCGATTGCTGTCAAGGTTTGGATATTAACAACCATGAATTAATATAATCAAACAGCTAGGGTTTTGTATTCATCAGGGAATAAGTCCTTGTCAGTATCAGTATGAGTATCTGTATGCATCATTCATCCGAAGGTACGAGTGTACGAGACTGTGTTCCCAAAGTAAGCTTGTGGACCATGTGATGTGTCATTTACATCTATTTTGGTCTCATTAATTAAGGAAAAAATGCTGATCTATGAATAAATCGCAAAGTGCATCCAGTAGCTAAATACACAATAGTGAACAATGATTTATTGTTAAGTCATAGGTAATCATTATAGGAAATCGTTATATATAAAAAAATAAAAAAAACCGACTAAACTCGGGACCCATTATATTATAAGTAATCTAGACTAAAATCATTACATCCAATATGGGTCCCGACTGTTGCAGTCAATATATTATTATGTTCCGTATTAGAATTTATTATTTGTTCTTGTTTTTTTTCTTTTCAGTTTTTATTTAAAGTTATTAGTTATTTTGTACGCAGTCGGGAATTTTATTTGTTAAACTATTGTTTTTATTTTACACTTTTTAGATACGATTTGGAAGAGAGGTTTGGAAGGTGAAAGGGGAGGCCTTTGCCCAGCAGTGGGACATACAAACAGGCTAACAAAAAGAAAAAAAAAAGATACGATTATAATAAGATGGACATTTTCGCATTTTATTTATTTTGGTGTACATTTTTCACTTTAAAGTTCACAAACCTACCTAGTCATCCGCGCGTATCTTGTTTACATAAATAACACTTTTTTTTTAAATTAAAATATGGTCATGATATACCATTTTAAAATCTTTATGATGAGCCCTTTAACTTGATACCCATATTGCAGTATCCATTTTTTGTTGTTGTTGTTATGTTACCCGGAGTAACACAAGGATTCCAACGATACCACGTAAGTACATCGAAATCGGTTTAGGCGTATAGAAGTTATGGTGGAATAAAGAAATTTACAAACATACATACAGTTATACATACTAGTAGATAAAGTACATACATGAACCCTGAAAACATAACACTCCTTTTTTTGGGCAGTCGTGTAAAAAAAGCCTTATTAATTTTTAGAATCGAATTATATCCTGCCACTTGTTAATACAACTTTTGTCTATAAATTCGAAGAGAGCATTTATAAAACGTTCTCATTTCCAACGTGTCTGCCTATTTGTCGGTGGCCGTTGGGAAAAACTTGGACACGATTCTAATAAAAATGTCATACATAAATTGACCTTTTCTGAATGTAATTATAAACTATTCATTGGTATCCTGTTTTTTACGTTGCGTGTATCATTATTTTTTATCTTAGATGATTTGTATGCCAATCCTACGTTAAAAAATCAAGGTTTCATTTTTGCCACAATGTATGACAAGACGCTCTATTAAATGAACAATAATTAACGGACAAAGCTACTGCAAATATATTTAATTAATACAGTTACTATCTGGTATGAAATAATGGAATAATCCAGACATAGTTATGTCTATGCTAATCATAATAATACGCAATTATCAACAAAGCTATGACACGCGCCAGAGTTGTCCAGTTTCCTTATTCTATGAATTAGATTGATTATATTATAGAAATAATTAAATCATGGGCGTTGCTCTCTGAAGAAATTATTATTATACGTCATTTGATTATAATTTATATAGAATTAGATGGAATGAAATGGAAAACAGTCAACAAAGGATACCAGTTTTAATACTTCCAAAGATCTAGTTAGAGCATTAAAGAATAGAGTAAATGAAAACAACAAGAGTACTGCGCACATAAAACGCCTGATTAAGTAGATTGCGCAAAAATGGTTACATGAAACACAAACAAAATTGTTATTATGATTGCATTACGCTACAACGCAGGTGACGATATCGTGAGATTAAGAATCGAAGGTTTTGGATTTCATTTGATGTTTTAATACTTAACGAAGCCGAAAGGCACTTGTTCTCCTCGTCATTGCGATCATTTTTTTGTTCTACACCATACCTGGGAACCTTCTAGTTATGGAGATATTGGTATTTATATTGATATTTATAATTCATTGTCAACAGGCCACCCCCCATCCCTTCCCCACCATCGGTTAGCAGTAACGGCAGTGGCAGCGGTTGCAGCAACGGCAGCGGCAGTGGGGGCAGCAGCGGCAGTGCCCCCCGCGCTGGCACCAGAGAGGTTCACAACAAACTGGAGAAGAACCGGCGGGCACATCTCAAGGAGTGCTTTGAACTGCTTAAGAGACAGCTTCCCGCCACACCTGATGACAAGAAGACCTCCAACCTTTCTATACTCGGCTCCGCTATTAGGTATATTCAGGTTAGTATCAATCAAGTATCTCTTTGCAGCTCTGTTTTCCTGGTAGTCAACGCCTTTGAAACTAATGTCGATGGCCTTCACGCTTCCCCAATTTGTTTTACTAACATTGTTAAACCGTTCAAAACATTTACTTTCCAAACTAATATATCAGTTAAGCTTATTACTGCTCTACTATAATTTTGTTCCGAAGAATTGATAAAATTGATAATTTATCTAGGCAATTATGAACGGCAAATTAGAGAGTTCTATGTAGTATCATCATTATACAAAATGATAAACTAATGATCCGAATATTTTTTCAAGTTCTTGACGTGTTTGACTATCAATTTCGCACAACAAACAACAAATTATCTTAATTGAAAGGTCGCGAAATTCCTCTTCCAGTATTATTAAATTTGTAAACATCAGACTGATTAGATTAAATTGACTTTGTAACAAAAAAATTGCTATATTACATAAATCATGTCGCTATTTGGAAAAGCTATATGAATAATTTTCATTTGCAATAATTTATCATTCGTCATACTTTAATCACTGTATCTGCGCAAAGTGACCTCAATTCAAGACGAGAGCAGTAAATTTTTATTTTATATCAAGAAATCTAGATGATACTGGTTTAATCTAGTTAACGCAAGCTTTTGTGTTATACATGCATGCAGTATTTATGCATCCATGTATGAATCTACGCAAGATATGCATCCCCTTGATTCATAATCGTTATTGTGTATCGTGCTTGACGACGCTACCAAGGAAAAGCTTTTTACGCCATCATGTTTAATTTCTGGTTTATTCGTAGATTACTGATCTTTTCGATATATAAGGAACGTAACTATGTATTGGCATTCGACTCGTGAAGTTATTATATACTTCAGACACCTTTCTCTATATAAGATTGTGCATATACCAGCGCCTATAATTTCTGATGTCGAGATAAATAAAGATTTATGATTATGATTATTAATTGAAGTCACGCTAAACTCAGAACCTACCAAGAATTAATTAGTTGTATCTGGAAAATTCTGTGAAGCTCAAATGGCACTAAGCTACATTTTTAACTCCGTGTTTGTAACATAATTTTCCTTTGCCTTTTGTTTATACTAAACGTATCTTGGAAACACCTCAATAGCTGGTTAAATGAGCGACTAGATTTCGCCATTCAATTAAAAACTACGGCTTCACTCTTAATTGTTTTCATAAGTTCTACACTTTTTCAAAGGGTAAAAATTTCGAGAGTTTTCTCGGATTCTCTATTCTATTTTGAATAAAATCTTTGTCTTATAAGTTTCCTAAACTCTTTTAAAGTTCATTGATGGGTAATTCATAAAATAATGTATTATAACAGAGTATAAACTACAATATTATTCGTAGACCTTCACCAATTTATTGGTTTCACTGAAGGTACTGTTTGATTTAAACTTCACTGAAAGTGAGCTCTTTTGAATTATGATATCCTGGTATTTTGTCCGCAGGTTCTTCGACGTAAGGAACGCGACTGTGAGCACGAAATGGAACGGCTGGCCCGTGAGAAGATCGCGGCGCAACAGAGGCTCTCCGCCTTGAAAAGAGAGATCTCGGTCCGAACAACTGTTCGCCCTCTGAGTATTGGTGCGTTAACCTCCTTTCATGTTATGTGCGCCTGGTACATTTGGTCGAGATTATTTAATATTTGGCTACGGTGCAATTTTTTTCTTATTAATTTATTGATTAATTAACAAGTTTTAAAATAAAGGGTGTTTTATTTACGTCATAATAAAATACATACTTTTTAATTAATTATATAACAAAAAAAAAAACAAATACAGTCAGACATCTTAGTTATAATTAATTTTATTGACAGGTTTTTAATTAAATAATGAAAATTAATGGAATTACTATCTGTAATTAATTTCTAATTTTGTTTTGTTAGATGCTGTCATAGAAGACAAAGTTATAGAAGACCCTGTGAAGGGGCAAGTTTTAGGAATCCCTTTAAGTGTAAGTATTATGTCTTATTCTGAACTTACTAATTTAATAATTATCTCGATCGATTCAGTAATCATGTTGTTTACTAATAAAATATTGACACACAATTCTAAAACTGCAAGGTCAACTAAATAAACTGTCCCAATTTCAGATTTCTGCGTCGCCACCGCGGTCCGTATCACGAATGGAGACGTCTCCTCCCCGCACTCTAAACCTAAGCACCAAGTTGCGTACGCTGCCTATACAAATCACTCCCACCACCTCACAGGTATGCTCGCCTAGTACAATGTTAGAAATTAGAGCTGACCTAATCTTGGATTAGGATTTGTGTTACTCAATTGTTTATCATAATGTTAATCCGAAAATTAATGAATTGCTATTTTAAATTGATTTTGAACCTTAATGTAAATTTTCAATTTTGTTGATGTTTCAGGTTGTGCGGACGCCGTACGGTGCGAGAAACTCTACGCTCACGCTGACTACGCTTGCGCCAGCAGAACCTTCCACTCAAGTTAGTATTTTTGTGTCAGTTTTTCGCACTTGTTTATTTTTTGTTATCAATAAATAAACAAATTGCACTTGTGTTAAACTGTGTTTTCGGTAAAAGATCATAAGCACAGAAAAGCAGTTCTGGTGTATCAGTAAATTATCGTAAATTATCGTAAAATATTAACAAAAATTAACTAATGGGTGTGTAATGTTTGCTTGATATTTTTAATAGATACAAATATAACGTGCCCAAAGTATATACCTAAGGAACACTGGATATTTTAATGATGTTGTGTTGAATGAGTACAGTGGCAGCTTGATTAAAATCTTGCAACCGTGGCGCTAGACTTGATTGAGTCATTACGACCACCAATGTACTTATGTTTAAGCCTGGGCAATGATATCTTGTGACGTATGTTGTCGAATGCTTGTTAAAAAATATTTACGCCAACTTATGACAACTTGTTTTAGAACTCATATTTTTACGATAATGGACTTTGAATGAGATTCAATGCTATGTTAGAATAATATTGAATATAAAGTACCTCATAAAAGTAACGTGAAATACGCATATAGCGCTAATACCGAATAGAAAATGCGTGCTAATTTTAGGCACAAATTTCACGAGTTGCAAATGTCAAATGAATGAGTCACGAATTACTGGCATACGTACATACACACATAGGTACGAATTTAAACTCTTTGTGAACGATATCTGCCATAAAACAAGAAAGTCTAGTCTATTTTTAAGTGGCACAAAAACACATCGGTATTGTTTTCATGATACGAGTACACATCATAAAATATGATGTAACTTAAAGCGTGTATTTTTCCTTCACGTTTCAAGTTAAAAAAATATTAAGGCCAGGGCTTGATCACTATGATTTAACGTCACCTTGGTGTAATCTACTGGATCTTGGGAAAGTTCACGACGTTGCATTAGCATCACTAACAGAGTAGGTAGTAATAGTAATGTATGCGTCTGACGCATCTGTTTAGTGAATGGCGTATATAGAATTATAGATTCAGTTGAAAATATTATTTCCGCAACTTTGTGGACCCGAAACCATTTGACTAAATGAATAAAAGATGACGCATTTTTGACCTAAATTGATTTTTGATTTTTTATAGGGAATATGCATGTATTTTTAAAAGTTAAGTTCAACGAATGCTTGTCGCTCAAAAATAAATTAACTTCTACAATTTTCTACGACAGTTTAAACGTCCGTGACTGTCGCGGCCATTCCTGTCAAAGCGGTTGATGTCATTTTTCAAGCAAACATTGCAATAATAATATTATAATAATATCTTTGTGAAACTTTAAGTAGTTTTCAAATAAAAGTGTTTCTTTGACACAAAGCGTTTGACGTCACTACCGGCGACGATGCGTTTTGAATTTGCGTTCCGTTTCACCAAAAACACGCTAAAATATTAAATTGTAAAATAAGTGTTTTATTAGAAAGTCCACTCCGATCCAGCCTGTCCCCTTGCTGTCCTCTCCCAGCGACGCCCTAAGCCGAGGCCCGTACCCCGCAGGGGGTGCCCTTAGCGTGTAGTCGCTTAGTTTGTAAGTTTTTTGCCCTGGCTGGAGGCCTTACACTTAAGGCACCCACAGGAAAGTCCGGTTAAGCAGACGACAACCTCTCTGGTTGAACTGCGAGATGCCATTTCGAAAAAAAAAAAAAAAAATTATTAGAAAGTTAAACAATTAGTGTACCACATTGTTTATATGGGTCAATACAAGGCATTTTTAAGGAATAAAAATGTTTTGTATTTCTTGCATATTCCCTATTGTAATAAGAGATATTGTAGTTTGAGGTACCTACTACAAAAGTATTTTTCCAAGTTTAAATATGTTTTATTTTGTTACAGAATGGGCAAATGGTAGAAAACGGTGTGACGAATGCGCTCAGCACCTTAGTACATCCAGCTCAATTACATCTCCCCATATCGCAGGTGAGGCAGTTCTGTGGCATTTACTTATTGAGCATCACATAGCGTCACCTGTAATCGCCGGGGGGTTAGGCAGACGTGCCCCTGTAGTACACCCACTTATCGCTACTTATATTTGGATCTAATGTTCTAGTACATGTTAATACAGTAACTAAACAATGATCGCTAGCCATAATTTGATGAAATGTCTCCATCAAAAAGTCTTAAAACGAGGAGCTTATTAGTAAAACTTGTGCGAAATAGCCTGTAGAGTGAAGAATATCATGACTGTGTTGAATCAATAAAATCTAAATTTGAGTATACGGATATTACATACTTTGCCAGTTTTAATGACTTTCAACCGTTAAATAAATACATATTAAGCTTGTTTGTAACGGTGCTTTAATACGGTATATTATTATGGCTTATCGATATTAAGTTAGGGACATTCGCCGCGGTAGGTATGTATACAAAAATATGTAAACTCATAACATGTTATTGAGGGTGCAAACATAACAAATCGCCACACTTTAAACGTACAATACGGCGTTTTGTAGTTTTGATATAATTATGTAGCGACATATCTCAGGAGCATAGACAAATATAGGCATAGTGAAGACCGCTTATTGGTATATAGGTAAAACTAGGGTGCCTAAACTTATACTGTCACTTACGGGAATCTTCCGTGATTATTCATTATTTTGATCATTATTGGGAGCTTTTAAACCTCGAAAGCTTAAAAAAGAAGCCATGTTTGTAATTGGGGAAGATTTCGTGCCTTAAGGTGGATGCTCCAGGGTAGCCCGCGAAATTCAAATTTTCTTACGGTTTTTGCAAATTGCAGGCCAGTGCAGTAAGACGTGTGTAGTTATAGAATTATAATTACCAAAATCATCAATAGAACCCTCCAAGCGCATAAAGGTGCAGGAATGACTTTGACCTTGAAAAAGTAATTTTAATGTAAAATTTTAATCAACGTACAACCTAGCACGGGCCTGAAAATTGCAAAAAATCGTAAGAAAATTTGAATTTCGCGGGCTACCCTGGAGCATCCACCTTAAACTTAGAAACTTAAACAAAGTCTTTTTAAAAATAGGCTTTTAGATTTCTCATGCTAAAAAACATGACGCATCTGTTTTCCCACAATGTTGAGACTTATCCTGTATCTAATTAACCTTTGTTTTTCATTGTGTTAGGTGGTCAGCAGCAGCGGGCTCGTAGTGGGCTCAGCGGCGCTGCAGCTGTTGTCAACTAGCAGCGGCCTGCGAGTGTTGCAGGCGCCTGTACATACTAACGGTGAGTTATGATGTCCTGGTACTTGATGCGCAGTAACCGTATTACGTTATGAGGAAAACAGACATTTATTTGTTTTGAAATATTGCAGTTTAAAAAAACAATAAGAACAGAGAGACAGACGGACAACAAAGTAATCTTATAAGAGTTCTGTTTTTCTTTTTCTTTTGACGCGCGGAACCCTAAAAAGTGGTTAAGATTTAAAAACGTTAATTGAAAGTTTAAAAAATAATCACTGAAATCTAAAATTAAGTTTTCTTTACTAAAACTGGCGTTTTACAGGGGTGTATTTTCGGTCCTTTATTGACCATTGCTTTCAAACGCAAACCAAAAATACGTAGTTGTTGTTTTTTTTTTTAGTTAGTTTGAGCTGTCCCACTCCTGGGCAAAGGTCTCCCCCCATTCCTTCCACTTTTCTTGGTGTTGCGCCTCTTCTCGCCAATTAACGAGAAAGCCATCCAAGGCGTCTGTTTTGTGATATGCGGGCCCACAGCTTCGCCGGCATCCGGCAGACATGGCCTGCCCAGTCCCATTTTAGTTTAGCGGCTTTTGAGCTACGTCAGCAATTTGAGTTCTGGAGCGCAGTGTGGTGTTCCTTGTTTGGTCGGTAAGTTTAACGTTAAGTATGCTGCGCTCCATTGCCCGTTGGCAAACCTTGAGTTTGGACTTCTGGATGTTAGTCAAAGACCAAATCTGTGTACCATAATAATATGTCAGTATGGGGATCGGGTTGCATCTTTAAAACTTTCGATGTCGTTTGAACTAAAACAAACGTATGTTTTGTTCTCAGGTGTAACAACAAGTACCGTTGAAAGTAGGATAACTAAAGAGAACGGAATAGTATCTCCGACGCCTGTCTCCACGACTGCAGGTATGCCTTTAGCCACCTATTTAGTTTCTCCTTCATCATGTACCTGTCCTTGTCCCATGTTACTGGGAGTGAGAGCTACTCGGTTTTTTTCTTTCATTCTTCACCGTCAACCGTTACGCTATTATTTACTTCTTTTTCTTTCGTATTCCTCACACAGTCCATCCATCTTTGATCAAACTCTCTCCTTTTATTTATGTCAACTTACTAGCACGTCGCCCACGATTTTGTCCGCAAAAACATGTGATTTTCAAAAGTTAGGCAATATTAGTTAACATATACTAACACGGCAACATATACTAACAATTAATAACTTTTTGCTATCGGATATTGTTCAGTAACACTTGGAAACGTTACTCTACAAAACGTAACTGCGGTGTGTGGTGGATGCACCATAAAAATAACCTTCGATTTCTGAAAACATTAGGTATTCAAATCAGCATAATGTAATGTTGTGATTGGTCGCCCGAAATAACGAACACCAATCAATTTCATTTGACATTTGATTTGAAAACAGAATAAATTGAATTGGGGTTTAGAAATTGTGTTTTTTGCGCCCATAAACAGTCTTGACACTATTCACGTGTACATTGAGTTTGTGTGCTATTAAAAAAAAAAGATTCTTTCATTCAATGGTGTTGAGTTGTGTGTTCTATCCTATATCAGACAAACATAAAAAAAAACCTATTCTTTCGATAAGGATTCAACAAATTGTTACAAAAACAACGCTCAATCTTTTTGAGATAAGATTATGTGCGCTATCGATTTAGATTCTAGTGTTACTCACTCATAAGTCTGACTGGTAGTCAGCCCACATGTAAAGGCGGGTCCAGCTTTGGCGCCAGGGGGGGGGGGTCACATAGTCGTGGTCAAGTCACAAGAAGTTATAATTTAATTTTGAAAATAATAGATACAAGTAAAAAGTAGGTATTTTATTAATAAATGTAAGTACTGTACTTAAAAATACCTACCCAAAAATCAATTTTTCCTTTAAGTCTTCTTCCGAAACGCGTTATCACTTCATCTACTTCAATGGGTACGTTTTTATGGACGTCAAACAAAGTATTATATTAAATTAAATATTGAAAGTACTTAAATAAAATCTATATTGTGACAAAAAATATATAAAAACATTATGTTTATGGGGGGGAGGGGGGGTCATGACCCGTCCCTCCCCTGGATCTGCCCTTGCACACACACGTATGTAGGCCCCTCTCCCATTCTAAACTATTCAACGATAAAAAAATAGTCTTTTAAAATGTTTATTTGTTGATACTTTTTATTTTCCGATTTTTTGGCTACTCCCCCATACGCATAATATCGTGCTGCACACATAATATTTTCTATCAGAAAGTTATCACTAGTATTTCGCAGCCTGGATTCTGGATTAGGGACTAGGCTCGCCTTCTTTCACAATCATAACCTTCATAGTCTTTAGACCCTTAAAGTACATCTACACCGTGTGGGTCAGTCACGCGAGCACTAATAAGTTATATTCTCCTACGGCTTGATTGTAATAGGAAATATGCACGTAATTTTTTCTTCACTTAAATCAACAAAATACAGTACTATCAACCCAAGAAAAGTATTAAAAGTTAAGTCCAAGTACTGCTTGTCGCACTAAAATAATGTTAAACTCCTGCAATTTTCTATGACACTTCAAATGTCCGTAGCTGTCGTGGCCATGATGTGACGTCATTATCCACAATCTGCCTTGTTTACATTATTTATTTTTGGCCTTAATAAAATAATTTTACCAATTGTATGTGCTATAATCAAGTAAAAATTGCAATAACAATATTATCATTTTATTGAAACTTTTAGCACATTTCAAATAAAAGTGTTTTTTGACACAATGATCTTTGACGTCAATACCGGCGTTATCGAGGACGGTGTGTTTTGACAGTGCGTTCCGTTTCATCAAAAACCTACTACATAAAACAGTAAATTGTAAAATAAGTGATGTTTTAGAAACTCAAACAAGTGTACCACAATGTTTTTAAGCGCCAATACAAGGCATTTTTCATAAATAAAAAAGAGTTTTGTATTTCATGCATATTCCTTATTGTATGCTGGAACAAACGTAGTATTTTGGAACCAATACTATTACGAAATACAGGCTCATTTCTTGTCTAAAGCAATATTCTCGTGAATAACAAATTCAATTTCGAATTTGTTATTCACGAGAATATTGCTTTAGAATGTTGCTAGCTCACTGTATACTTTTACTTAATCGTAACTGTAAATTACATTTTTGGCTATCACGAAAGTTAGTTAATGAGAACGCTACAATATAATAAAAACAATAACGCTATAATATTCTTTTTGTTGGCCTTATCGCTAATTTAATTGCCTTATGTTGGCAACATTTTTTTTCTCTCTCTCGCGTCGTCATTTTTCCATGTTCTGTGTAAAAAAAAAAAAAACGTTCCTTGCAATTTTCCGAGTTCTACAGTAATATTATCCCCAAATATCAACAAACAGGGAAATACAATGATACGTTATATTTATGTATGTTTTATCCTTTCAGATGGCAATGTGGTCGTGAGCGGACTGACCCCGCTAGTGGTATCGCAACCCGCCACGCATTTGTTACAAACGCACACTCTCACGCATAAGGTAAACATCTATTGTTACGACGTACTTGCGTCAGCCTCTTTTATCAAATTGTTTCACCTCTAAACATGCCACCAATCATTAAGTGACGGGTTTGATATGGTGGAAAATATTTTTATTTATTATCTTCTTGTGGTTGCAAATCGCTGCTGTTGATCATGACGCCTTGGGTTCGATTCCTAGGTCGTCCAAAATTATTCTATCAGGAATTTCTTCGTAGCAGCTCTTGAGTCTGGAATAGGGAATATGCAAGAAATTCAAAACTTCAACTTTAAAATGCCCTGTATTATTGTAATATTTTATGTAGCGTGTTTTTGGTGAAACGGAACGCAAATTCAAAACGCATCGTCGCCGGTTGTGACATCAAACGCTATGTGTCAAAGAAACACTTTTATTTGAAAACTACTTAAAGTTTCACCAAGATGTTATTATAATATTGTTATTGCAATGTTTGCTTGAATAAAGCACATACATTTAGTAAAATTATAATATTATGGGTTACAAATTAGATGTAAACAAGGCAGGTGGCCGCGACAGTCACGGACGTTTGAACTGTCGTAGAAAATTGTAGAAGTTTAATTTTTTTTTGAGCGAGAAGCAGTAGTTGAACTTAACTTTTAATTATTTTCTTGGGTTGATAGTATCGTACTTTATTGATTTAAGTGAAGAAAAAAATACATGCATATTCCCTATTGTGCCCGAGTTTCGTTGATGGTAACAGCTCATCTTCTCTTACATGGGAGTTAAACAAAATTGAGATGTTGGAAGAACTAGTTAGGTAGTCTATGTACACCTCTGTCTAACCTTTTGGCGATTCCAGGCGCGATGTTACGTTTAGGTGTGTACCTTTACTTACGTTTGTCTCATCATCCTTAACGAGGTGATGATTCCAGCTTCATCGTCAGTGTTTGACTTGGGGTGTAATGGAAGATTAGATTTTTGAGGAAAGATAATGTTGTGTGCATGTATTGTGTTCTTATTAAGACGACTACAGGAGCTAAACGCGAGTTTTATAATGCAAAAAAGCATACGATTCACTGCAATAAACAAAACCAGAAAAATATGTGATATTCTTCAGGATTTATTCTAGTATGATAGTGTTTTGAAAACATAACACAACTAATTTTACTAGATAAAAAAAAATTACAAATTTATCTCTGAAAATGTCTTTTAACGAGTAAAAACCATACAATTTTGTTTTTGGCAAATAATTCTACAAGCAACATATTAGCATGATAGTGTTTTATTTTCTTAGTCCAATCAATAGATTTTATGTAAATCGCCAAAAACCACATCAATTCGCACTATTCGGCCCGCAGTGACTGACGTAACAACCACTTTGTAGTGCAAGCTGATTAGAACTTTATTCTAACAGTATTTCAAACGAAGTTTGAACCACCACAAATAGTGTTGCTAATTTCGCTCCTGTAGTCGCCTTAACCGAGACAACTAGTTAAGTCGACTGATATTCGAAATGAAGCCAGTCATCAGGCGCGGGATTGCCTGTGACTTTTGGCGTATTCGATTGGTTTACCAAAACCGGTCCCAAAATGTAGAAAATGTGCGTTCTTCAGTGTTTGGTACAAAGGATGAGGTGTCCATTCTAGCCCGGTAAATCAAAGTCAAGTGATACGCTCAGAACCAGAACAATCAAGTTATTTCTAAGCCCTTTGCTGTCCACTCCTTAACGAATAGGCCTCCCAAATGTGGCAACAATGACAAAAGCAACACTTTTAACCATGCTCTAGCTAGATGTTCTGGCATGAATGTTGATTCTCAAACAAGAGTCATAATTTGGCATCGTTCTAGCCTTTATACAGGGTGTTTGATAAATGACTGCAAACTAAAAGTGGTACTGCAAACTCAACTCTTTAAAAGCCACGACTGGTTCTAAAAACCCAGTTGTCCCCACACTATACATATATGTATATAAAACTTGCCGTGTTCTTATAAGGAGAAGACGTGTAAAGAGTCGCTCGCCCCGCGCGCGGGCCGGGCGCGCCCGCACCCCTACGTGCGGCCCGCGCCCCCCCCCGCGCTCCCCGCGCTCCCCGCGCTGCATGCCGCCTCTCCGAGACACATTGATAACTCGTATATTAATTTCCTAGAGGTAAATACTAAAACCAATTTAATATTATTCGTTTTAGTCACACATACCGTCATTTGTAGATCTTTGACAGTAGTTATGGGAATAGGCAGACGACCGAAAATCTGACCACCAGTCTTGCTAAGGGGCATCGTATTACCTAATACCGGTTGTGGATGTCGGATAGGCAGTACGTCCATGTAAAATGCTGGTATTCACATTCAGCTGCATCCGATGAGACGAAGCCGCTAAGCAGATGATGCCGATACTACGTGTTTTATAGGTGCGTCGAAGCTTGCGTTAGCATGACGTGTTTTACATGTGATGTGATAGAATTTGCGTGACTGGCGTTATTTCAAGGAGTGTATTTGAAAATGTTTTTTTGAACACTACGCAAAAAGTTTTTTTCAATACACTTCCTAGAAAACTGGTTCATAACGCACTACGATTAGGTTCAACATGCAATGTATTTCACACGAGTGCGATTTTTTTCATTTTCCAACACGTGTGCGGGAATGAAAATTGCCACAGATAACTATACCTATACTGCCTGTACTTAGTCCAAATTGGTTCAATGCATTAAGACGGAGTTGAATGTTTTTTTTTTAATTTATATTTTTTTTTTTAAATATTCTAATTGTGTCTATAAATAGTATATCGTAGATAAACATGATTATTTAAATTAATATTTACTTCACTTAAAGTACTTACGGGATGATATCCGTGATTTTGTTTTTGGTCGATGAGCTCCCGATATTTCGACGCTGTTGCAAGCATCATGATCGCGGGAATACTGAAGAGGTATGCGGGTGGGATGAAAATTATTTATTATGATCAGACAAATCTGTCTACCCTCTTTCTTAGTCTTTTATTACGCGCACTACTGGAACTCGATTGTAACTCACGACAAAACGCACTCACAGTATCACTAGGTTTTTCTTGATAATGGAGACGCATGTTATTTTTTATTAGGTTTACCACTGGATTCCACGTACTTGATAGTTTAAAACCATCCTCACGATTGAAGTTTTTTTGTTTTGAAATTTCAATAGCTTCTCTGGTCAACCTTGGGATGTAGTATCGGTCTGTAGATAAGATTTGTGGTTTGTGAAACTCCATCCAGTGATTTGGCCAAAAACAAAATCACGGATATCATCCCGTAAGTACTTTAAGTGTAGTGAAAAACCGTGAAAGTCTAAAACAGTGCATTAATATTTACTTTTTTATTTGTGTCCTAAATTCAAAAATATTAAAAAAAAATACAATTTTTATATTAGGCTGTTTAGCGGCTTCATACCTTTGCTTCTCCTTCAACCTGGCGAAAGCAAAGCGCGGAAAAAAAGAAAATTAAAATCATAGTTCCTTATTAATTCATGACAAAAATATTAATCGTTCTTTTATTTTATTTCTTCAAAAGTGTATTGAAAAATGTCGTTTGATACACGTGGACATTTGTTATTGCAGTTCTCGGCTCAAAAACACCCTCGCCTACGGCTCGGGAGTTAATTCCGCCTCGAACGCAATAACAAACTTTCTCCACTTGTATCAAAATGTACTATTGTAGTTGTACGTACATCCGAAATCCCAGATATAGTAGAAAAAACTATACATTTACAAGATATATTATGCGAAGCCGAGACTGTCGCGGCGTGTAACGTATTTGTGTATTAAAGTTTGTACCGCATCTTTAAAGGTTTGCAGTTGTTTAACAAAGACCCAAAATTGTTACTCCCAGAATCTATACATATCGAATTTAGGGGTATAAGTTTTTTTTTTATTTACTTGTAGAAATATGAATGAATTGGTTTTGCAGATGGTGGAGACACAAATGGTGAAGGGCACGGTGGCGCCGCTGACGGTGGCGGCGCAGTACGTGGGCGCCAGCACGCTGGTGAAGCCCGTGCTGCTGCTGCCGCCGCCCTCGTGAGCCCGCGCCGCCCGCGCCTCCTGCGCCGCGCTGTCCGCCTGGTACACCACCACGACTGTGCTCTAAGCCGAACATGTTAAAAGACTGCTGAAGTGTGCTAGCGAATCCCGAGCTCCAACATCGAAGAATGATGTTCCACAGAAGACCGCAGGTTCGGTGACCTACACGGAGCGAATAATTAATAAGAAACTCTTTCGCTAGCCCACGCTATAAATGGCCAGGATTGCCATTCACTGCCAAAGTAAATTTCGAGCAATAATAAAATACGTATACTTTAATGCCCCAGAGGGATCACCGAGCTTAGGAACACGAAGTACTACAGTGTCAAGTCAGTACGTCTACCTCACCTGGATGTGACGACAACCATTCCTTGTGAAACATAAGACGGGTGGACGGTGGGATGTCGGTAGCGACGCCCTTATCTCACTACGAGTTGTAATGATGTGTGCGAAAGAGATGAGTAGCCGCCGATGAGTGTCAGGAACGCGGTGCGCGTCTTATGTTAAGACTGCGCGAATGTTTCAAATGATGTATTTATGCAATGCCTACTAGTGAGTGGTGGTTTATTTTAAAGACGGTGATAGCAAAGTGACAAATAGTGATGGACAATAGTGGATGTCAACAACAGAATGATCCGCGTCATATTTTTCTACTAGTTGAAGTTTTCGCATTGTGAACGAATTGAACAATAACTTGAATGGATGTAAAAATTATTTATTAACTTTTATTTATTGTTTTAAAGTCAATATAAGAAGCAAGTTTGTGTAGAATCGAGATGTGAAATGGAGCGGATGCCTTCAGAGAGCGGCAGGTAGAGTGCGGCACGTTTTATATCAGTTAGCTTAGCGAAATGCGTCCATGTGTTGTTAATCATGTCTTATTATATATTAGAATATATTTACTGTACGTTCTGGGTCAGTAAGCGCTGAAGCCAAGCTTGTCTACATCAACAGAACCCCAGTCTATACGATAGTGAGTAACTCTGGTTCAATATACGATGTAAAAGATTCCCTCTTTGTGAAATATAGAATTAGGCTAAAGTGTACTTGTTATGTATAGAACTAACAGGAATAAAGTTTATTTTTTCTATATCTGTGATGTGTGCAGTTAGGTACCGTAGTTATGGAAACTCTGTACAAAGACCTCTTTAGGTGTTGTCAATTTCTTACAGTTGTGTCTAATGTCAATAATGGACATATTGGAATTAATTAGCTAATAAATAAATATGTGGCTTATATTTGTCGCGTAATGCAATATGTACTTTAACACCTTTTGTGATAAAAGTGGGCATTGCACCCGGAGACCTGAAGTTCAGAGCAACTTGTAGAACACTTAGGTTATCGTGCTGTCCTGCTCAAACGTTTTATTTACAGTACCAAGTGATGAAATAGCACTATTTGTTACTTCATTTTAGTTAGTTCGTTGGTGTGCGACCAACTCTTGTTGTTGCTGTGACCCTGGTCGCCTGGTGTCGGAAGCAGGTCTCTTCGGGTTGCGCGGGCCTCGGGCCGTCCTCACAGTGTGCCTACTAACTGATTTAAGGGAGTTGTTATAGTAAATTGTCGAACGCAAAGTGAACTTAGAAGTCTGTTCTACTCAATGTTATGTACAAAACTCAAGCCTTTGTTATTACAGATAGTGTTGACAGCGGCTAGATACATTCGCGATCTTAATATTTATGGTTCCATCAACTAAGCTTTGGCTTTTTCATGGCAATGTTGAAATATGGAAAAATAGTAATCGCAATATTTAGTTTATTTATCCAGTTATTTGGTGAATTGACATAAGTTTTATTATTAAGACGTATTGAGATCGCGAATATCACACAATAATATTGTTACTGCAGTTTTAATGTTTACTTTTACTTAATGGACAGTAGTGTCGGAATATGGCGATTGATGGATCACGATTATCCTGTTGACCTGTGCCAACATTAGCTGTTATTGTTGAAAAACTGTAGCTGCAGTTAATTTATTTATTGTCACTAGGACAGCATAATATGTTAAAAGATTGACGAGGGCGTAATTAGGGACAGATTTAAATATTCCGCTTTTAGTCTGTTCAGATTTTAATTTGTAATTCATTTCTAATTTATGAATGCCTAGTAACTTTATCTAGTATTCATGTATATCAAGCATTTAATTTTTCTCACTTTTGTTCTGTCTTAGTTACGACTACTTATTTACGCCCCTAAGCTAAATCTTAAATTTTAAGAAACTGTTTTGTAAAATAGGTACATACATGTTATCACGAATCGAGCTTTAAAAACCCAATTACTTATAGTGCAATATCAAAATTTTGCTAATTGAGATATTTTTGCATAAAATATTTTTAATTTTTTGACTGTACCTACATGTCGATCTTTCTAATAATTAACAAAAACTGGGCCAATTCTTTTAATATGTAGTTATACAATTTTAAAGATCTTCCTTTGAACTTAAATAACGGTACCTGTAAGGACTACAAAAAAATATTTCCTTTATTGATTAAAAATTAAAATTCAAAAAGTAATTGTAATTCTACTTGCCCATGTCTATTTCATAATAAGGATAAGAGCCGGCATCAGAATTATAAAGATTTTTAGGTTAAATATAATTCATAATAACAGATAAAGGAGATTAAATATTCTAAAACATTTCGGAAATTGTTATGATTGGCTGTGATGTTTTTATCCTCAAACAAAATACGTTTTGGACAGTTTCCGCTAGTCTTGACATAAATAATTATAAAGATTATTCATACACTGTAGGCTCTAAATCTATTTCTCGTGATTTGTTCTTTGTTCTATCTCGCGTATGCCTTTCAGAGCGCCATCTATGTCGCTCAACGTTAAACCAGGGCCCGCTCCTATGTAGATTCTATTTTTAAAATATTAATAAAAAAACAGTATTTTTTTCTAATGCTTTTTGCTATGCGAGAAAGTTTTGTCACTTTGCCTAAGAATAGGTGAAATAAAAAATGTATAAATAATATAAATAAAGAGAGAAAATTATTTTAATTGTAATAATATTGTGAAGCGATAATGCTCATGTAAATAATGAAGTAGTGTATAAAACTAATATGTTAGAAATACACAGGAAATTACATATAAAATACTTTGTTTTATTGTTTCCTTCGTTTTACGATGTCTTAAACCCGAATTTGTCTGACTTTAAATAGTGGAGTTATTCGTAAAGGTGATAAAAACGAATGTATTTTCAGAACTGTTATGTCTGCTTTAACGGCAGAAAATTCTCTGAACTTATCCTACAAAACTACCATAGCAGCAGAAGCTACTTTGTAATTGTTTAGCACACAATAGGTACATACTCTCCTTGAAGTAAGAATGTAGTAAGTAGACGAAAGTTGCAAGATTTAGAATATTATGACGGGGCTGACAGATAAAATATACAAAAAAATATAATAATAAAATAATAATAATATGTATATACTGTTTTAACAAATTCTACTTTGTCTCACACGGTCACAGATCCAGACTTGGTTGCTATAGAGAAATTCCTAGAGGAAAAACCCATGACCACTGCCGACCCCGGATTCGAATTCAGGACCTCAGTCACAACAATGTCTTTAGCGTGAGTTTGCCAGGTTGCCACAGTTTTTATGCCGCCCATGAGCGTCTGACTTGGCTTTACTTGCCATCGAGTAATATCTCTCAGACATGCTGGTTTTCTCATGATGTTTACCTTCATCGAAGCAAGTGATAATTAAACAATACGCACATGAATCCGAAAGCGTGTCTTTGGTTCGAACTGGAGAATCAGGTTCAATGAGGCAGAATGATAAATAATGTTAAAAAAAACTGTGTTTTTCAATGCAAGTCTTTACCCGTTATAAACAAGCAACTACTTCATCTTAGTCACTTTATAGGATTTATTCTAAGAAAAAAAAAATTATTACCTTCAATCATTGTACAGGAAACACTTATCTAAGCACTATGCAGCGTTACAACTAGGGAAAAGAGTGTTTACGATGAGCTCTGGCACCCAATGTAAGATTTAACTTGTGTTTAGGGTGCCAGCGTCCTCGCCTACACTTTGAACATGTAACAGTAGTTGTAAGACGAGCACAGTATATCATCATTTCATTACAATACTATAGCTAATGCAACTTCGATGTGGCCTATTTATGTATCTATGTATGGGTGTGTTTAAGAGTGTGTGGGATAGATTTATATGGTGAAAACTTGTGTTGATGTAAGTCTGTATAAATATAATTAAAAACATATAATTTTACTAACTACATTAGGTTAAGCGATCGATATCCGCAGTAAGTCTTCAGTTTCGTTATAAGTTAATGTCAAGAGCCACTTCGTGACCTTGGTTTTGCATCCATTTAGACACATGGGTGCAATGGAGCAGAGTTTATTTATTTTATTATATAATAAATGGTTTGACAGTATACCGAAATGACGCTGAGCAAGGGCCGTTCTACATCCGTGGGTTGAGCATACTTCGAAATGTCTGCGCTTTTTGGTAGTATTTGAATCGTATACCACAAAAGGATGCTTGCGCAGAATAGTACTCAGGACAAAAAGCTGTCTAACAGTGAGAACCTGACATTCGGAGTAGAGAGCCGTAGTGGGATACCTAAAAGGCTTCGAGGTCATAACTTTGAGAACAGCTCTCTGCGCTCGTTCCAGAGGCAGGAGTATTGTCTTGGGAGTCCCACCCCACACTGTGATGCAGTAGTTTATTATGCTTTGACATAGGGCATAATAAACAGTTTTAATCGTGCGACCGTCAGCGGAGTGTCTTAGTCTTTTAAAAATAAATATACACTTGCGGACTCGCGATATGAGATTACTAACATGAGGTTTCCAGCTCAGAGAACTATCTACATATACACCGAGATACTTGACAGACTCACACCTTTTGATGTGAGGGCAGCCACATTGTGAGGAAGAAAGACCGATAGAGCAAGTATGAGCTCTGAGCTCCATTGAATCCTGTGGAGGGAGGTTGGTGGACAGTAAAGGAGGATAAGGAAGGATTTTGTATTTGGTATAAAATTATCCAACGCCCAAGTTCAACGACTATTACTGCAAAACTAATAAAGCTATCTTAACCGCTATAGTTTTCCTTTAAAGTTCATGAAATGCACTATCATCATGAATTTTTCCAGATTTTTCAAGCCAGCAATTGAGCTTTTAGAGGGGGGAGGGGGGGGGACGCCCTACTGGAACAAAAATTTGGACTTAAAAGTTTAATATTTCGCAAATGGAGCATTAAATCGAAAGTAGTATTAGCAACCCCAAAGTCATTTTATAAGACCTATTCAACGATACCCCACGCGATGGGGTTAGACGACGAAAAAAAAATTCATCCTCACTTCACATGTAGGGGAGCTACCGTAAAAAAAAATATTTTCAAACTTTTATTTTACCACTTTGTGGGCGTTATTGTTATACACATCTCTACAAAATTACAGCTTTCTAGTACTAACGGTGTCTTAGTAAAACCTCGGACAGACAGACAGACAGACGGACATGACAAAACTATAAGGGTTTCTTGTCAGGACTACGGAACCCTAAAAATACAGTTTAACAGTAGGTATCTATTTATGATATCCTAGTAGAAGATTCTCGTAGGTAATACGGGACCCCTATTTCTTTTAAGAACCTCCACGACTATTGACTGTGTCTCTAAATTACTATGTTTTATGGCATTATCGTTAAGTAACAATTAAAAGTTACTTGACCCGCCTCTATTTAATGCCTGATTAAACCTGTATTACAGTACACAGTAACAGTAACAATCGGAAAAATACCTTCTGATAACTAGG
The DNA here is from genome assembly GCA_963853795.1 of Xestia rhomboidea. Taxonomy (NCBI): domain Eukaryota; kingdom Metazoa; phylum Arthropoda; class Insecta; order Lepidoptera; family Noctuidae; genus Xestia; species Xestia rhomboidea. The sequence continues at coordinate 3,471,024 of OY970776.1, read as the reverse complement.
TATGCAGGATTAACACTTCCATGAGTTCTATGACGTCATCGTATGAAAACCGTTGCAAAACAAACCGACTCTCAAAAAAACTAACTAACAAAAAAAAAATATAACTTTACTTCCGGATGTCGCGCGTCGGTGGCAAAAAGTCAATGAAACAAAAGTCACCGACTTGCGTTGCGAAGTTTGTTATTTCAGCCTTTTAGTTAGCGGTATGCTCACACTTCTTCTCGAGTATCTATTATTTTTCCATCGGTTTATTAAAAAAAAACAATTGATTCCCACAAAACTGTAGCAATACCTACGCTCAAAATTTATGGAACAGCTGATAAAAAAAAACGATGAAAAATTTCTACGTGGGTTGTGGGTTGTACGTTACGCCTTTTTCGCCCATGGTCCCTTCTCGTAGTCCCTGGAAGGGACCTCGGAGGTTTTATGACGCGCGCTCGCATATTAAATAACACTCTTTTGACTTCTGTCCCCGAAGTGCCGAGCCTCCACCGGTAGTCCGGCCGCCCTGGCGCCGCGCCGGCCTAGTACAATTTAATTCGGCAGTATATATTTCTTGAAGGAACCACGGGCAAAAAAATACTCTTGGTCCCTTTCAGGGACTAAGGGACCGGGACCACGGGCGAAAACCTACGTTACGGGCTACGATGAGAATGATGTAGGTACCTACTGAATACGTGGTACCTTATCGCTTTAGCGTCGCTGTCGCTTCCTCCCTGTATGTCATTGATTTATGAGGCCAAAATATACAGCCGAATTGAGAATGAGAACCTCCTCCTTCTTAGGAGTCGGTTAACAAAACGCAGGGCATGCGAATAATATTTTACAAGCTAACAGAATCATGTAGGTAAATTGAAATTGAATCCTTAAGTACTTACTAATATTTTATATAAATATCGTTGGCCATTACACACAGCACCATCTAGTGCCACACTAAGCAACGTAGATTGTGTCGTGGACACCAGATAGTTGATATACTACATAGATACTTTTTGTTTGTAAATACATACTTATTATCCTACATATATACATTCATGACTCGGAAACAAAATGTCCATGCTCATCACACAAACATTTGCTCCTACCGGGATTCGAACCCGGGACCTTAAGAACGAAAGGCAAGGCTGCCTTACGTTCTTTACGTTCACTACCGCTGCGCCATTGGGGTCGTCGATGATATGCGAGACTTATATCTGTATGTTAGGTACCTTCTCACGCTTTAACGGATGTCGACGAACTTTGGCACCATACGGACGAAACCGCGGATAAAAGCTAGTTAAAAAATAAAATAAGCCGCAAAAAGTACACTAGACCATGAAGCCAGTTTATCAGACACCCTCCCCGGCTCACCTCTGATACTCGTTTGCTGGTTACTCATTGATCATATGCGAGTCTATCTTCCGCTGAACCCCTCATCACATTCGTTTCCTCATGTCCGCCGCCGCCCCCGCACTTCCACGAACACGTGAACACGAAGCGATCTCAACCAAGGACCATCGTCTTATGAATCAGTCGCCAAATTAGGCATAACCAGTATAACTAATGTGTCTATTAAGTAGACGTTTCCGCGCTCGGTTCCGATTTCTCGGCGCCCTGTGGTTTTGGGTATACGTCATCTGTTTGTTTTGTTTACATTGTGCAAAATTGTTTGGGTAAATAAGTAACTGGCGGCGAATATTCACGGCTGGATATGAAACTCTCAATCATTGCCAAAAGTAAAAATGTCATAACAGAAGGGTGGTCGTTCTGGCGAAGACCACAGCAGTGGCTGTCTGGAAAACAGGACGTGTTTTTGATTACAACATGATTAGGTTGGTATTTTCAGAGAGAACGACGCTTCTCCGCCTGTCATATTTTTTACCAATTCTTTTTTTGGGCTTGTGGTACACACATGGATGTCCTAAATTCTGGGGCTGGTGTAGGGGCCACACCCCGCCCAGACACATGGTGTCTTCATGTGATTTTAGTCAACTCAGTGAGACCCGACTCTTTCTATTTCTGAGTGCACAGTCAGAATTATCGGAGCCTCATAAGCTGAAGTCTAGGAAAAACAGCTAGAAACGAGGCTAAATTGAAGCAAAAAAGAACTAAGTATTTACTATTCTAGTTAATGGTCACGTTTTAGCTACGTACTTATGAGATTTTTCGTCAATTTTGATTTGGCCCGAAAGTTTGCTAACCACTCTCTTACCAAGGGGTATCGTATTAACCAGTACTAGCTGTGTTGTGGAGGAAAATACTGGTATTCAGCTCCACCCGGTTCAACCCGAACCCGACCCTAACATAGTTTAGAAAAGGCTTGGCAGATGTTGATGAGAAACTGAATCTTGAGAATCGGAATAACCACAGAAATACGATGTCGCAATGGAACTTCACCATACGGTAAAGTACCTACGACACAAGCGGAAGTTCATCGAAAAATTAAAGACCGCACAAGTTCCTCTAATGTTTATTTATGAAATCACAAAAAAAAAAACGATAACGCTAACAAGGAAAAATATATTACTTATGTCACACCCATGCAAGGCATTATTATTTTTAGATAAATATCTAAGAATTGTTTAACAACGATGATGCGACATGACTCAAGAGTCAAAATAACATGATAAGTTAACGATAATGTTTCCTGAACACATTATACGGTGGAGGTTGTTCCTATCAACGAGAAATCCTTCCGTTTACTCGCAGATAGCGAGGCCTTGTGTGTCAACGAACTGAGTTTGGGCATCATAATGTGACACATTTGCTATTGTGACGCAATTTGATCTCTCTCTAGGTCAGAACAAAAGTTATGTCAAGGTTGATGATATATTTCGATTGAAATTATTCGTAATTGGTTAAATTCTGGTAAAGCAAAAGGCCGGCGTGGGAAACTGACTCATTAACTGAAGACGTTTCAAACTTTCCATGCGACCTTACCAGACTCTAGTCATGCTAACTTCGTTATAAACAATCATCATGGCTGAATAAGCGCGAAAGATGACTGGCTCAAGCTTTGACATAAAGTCAAAGGTAGATTTTTGAAGGAAAATAAAATTATTAGAAAAATATTTTTATTATAAACTAAACAACATCAAAAGGGTAGAGAACTGAGGTGTCTTTCGATCTACTATCTCCTTCCTTCTATCTCACTTTCATATCAGGTCTTGAGAGCCAAGGTATCGTGAGAATGTTCAGACTACGACAATGATTCTTCTTCTTCTTCTTGGAGGATCTTGGAGTCATAACCAACTTAGATAACACATAGGTAATCTAAGAAGGTTACCTATGTGTTATGTAAGTTGGTTATGACTTCTTAAAAATTTCCTCTGAGTAGATTTCCAAGAAGACGAAGAAGATTACATCGCAGCAAGTTTAATTACAATAAAAAAGGCAGGTCTCTACCTACCTCGTTTTATTTGCAATCTTGGGAGCTTTATTTTATCTCCCAAAAATGCCATCGGCATCTAATGCAGGGAAGGGCACCCAACCTGGAGCATCTCCACATGTGCTTATATAAAGACCATTGCATGTCTAACTAAATGAAAATGTAGAAATAAAAGATTGTATTAGTTACATAAACTCACGCCTTTTTCCCATGGGAGTAGTCTGAAACCACAGAACGCCATATGCTATGATCCTTATGCAGGCACGTCTAGAGAGGGGGGATAGTTGGGATTTATCCCTCACCCCCGAAATCTGACTGAAAATAAACAGGATCATAACCACTGATTTATTTATTTAAACTTCATGTACAATAATGGTACATAGGCGGACTTAATGCCACAAGGCATTCAACCCTTGGGTTCAATAGGAAAACATAGTGATAGGGTACAAAAAAAATGTATATATAAGACTAAGTTCTTGTAAACGAGTATTTATTTTTTTCAAAGTTTGGATACGAGCTTGATCCTAACATACTCCTTTTGCCTCGTCCACGTTCATAAAGATTTATGAACTATGATTATGAACTGATATTTATGAACTGATTTATGATTATATACACGCACGCGGGTTGCAAGTACTAAGCAACCTGACCTTTGTAAAGAACTTCACCAATAAGGTCAAAATATTATTATGTCCTTCCAGCTAGGGTGTCCCCTTGTTGCTCCTGACATCGGCCTTTTAAATAACTTTTCTTTACTCATACTCTGAAAATAAGTCTGAATTTGCCTAGGAGCGGGTTGAAAGTAATACTTTTCAGCCGTTGGGAGAATCATTTCAACTGACAGCTGGCAAATTAGAAAAAAAACTAGTTCTATTTTCACATTTCTATTGAACCATGTTCCAACTTTATATACAGCCACTTAATTACAGCACGATGTAAAATTGAAATAGCATAAAGTTAAGTATTAGTTAAAGAATATATAAAGTCTATCTATTCATACACGAAATGTCTTAAGGGGTCATTATCATCAGCATTATGAACAAATTTTTCTCTACAATATAGCATAGCTCGTCAAAAAGTATGGCTGATTTTTTTTTCGTGATTCAGGGTTTGGTCCTATAGTAAAAAGTGTTCATTATGATGAGTACAATGACCCCTTACAAGATTTCGTGTATAAATAGATAAACCTTACATATTATACTTTTGAAATAACTTTATTATAATTTAGTTTGAACTATTTCATTATTTTTTGATTTCTTGATTTGGAAAAAATATTTACACCATTTTTTTAATGATGAAAATAAAAAATAATAGCTGAATAGCTGGCCGGTCACAGAAAAAAAAACAAAATAGGCGAGAAAGCGGCAATCCGATCTTCGTTTGTTTTTTTGAGTTGTAGAGTTTTGTATTAACGCAATGAGTTCATCTGATTCACAAAATTATGGATTTAACGCCTGATTTCATAAGAGAAGAGACTAAAGCAGTAGTGAAAAATCAAATTTACTAATTTTTTGTTTAGCTAATTCATTTTTTTATTTTTTCTTTCCTTGTATTCGTAATGAAAAGGACAGTGTTTACCTCGGGTTAAAGACTTATTTAGTCTCGGGACTAAATCAGTTACTTTCACCCCTAGGGTAACAATGTACTATTGTTAGTCGTCTCTAACTCATCCTCCCCACATGCTAAAAGTATAAAACCATCAAAGCAAGCTTTTTAAATTTTTTGTAACTACATACATCTTCTGAACTGCAACGTTTTCGAATAACCTCATTCCTGAAGTTATCATTTACTTCGTGACACCACACATGCTTCGCAAGGAACGCATTTCCGCAGCATTTATTCTACTTTCAGTCCTCGTTTGCAACACCCAACATTCACTTCCATACATTAGTGTACCAGCACACTATTGTAGACAGCCAGTCGAGCCTTTTTTTGACAACGATTGGTTGGTAACAACCACATGGATGGCACCGTTCACTTTATTTCCCGCATATACTCTCCTTTCCACATCTGCGTCAATCTTTCCATCATCTGCCTATCCTTTTCCTAACTATGTTAGGGTCGGCTTCCAGTATTTTTTTTTCAGCAGCTGAATGCCAGTATTTTACATGGAGCGACTACCTATCTGACCTCCACAACCCAGTTTGTACTGGGTAATAGGATACCCCTTGGTAAGACTGGTTGTCAGACTTTCGGGCCACTGACTACATATATAACGACTGTCAAAGATCTACAAATGACAGCCGGGGCACACGGTTTGACGTCAATCTTACCATCTTTTGTAAATAATGGCCAAATATACAAACTCTTTCATTTGCTCCACACTCCTAAAATTTACTTTCAAATCACACATCAATGCATCCTCTTCTCTTTTAAACACAATAACCTTCGCCTTGTTCACATGTACCTACATGTATCCCATGATTCATCAATTACAGTTACCATATCTCGCAACAGTTCCACTGACGATGCAAGAAGAACTGGATCATCTTCAAACAATACCATCACTACAATTATTATAAAAACTAAGTCCTCCGCCGCGTCTGTCTGACTGTCTGTTCGTGATAAACTCAAAAACTACTGCACCGATTTTCATGCTGTTTTCACCAATAGATAGAGTGGTTCTCGAGGAAAGTTTTAGTATATAAAGTTTTTGGATACATTGGCTAAAATATAATGATATTTGTAGGAGATGTCGAATAAAAATAAGCCTGGGTGAAGCGCGGGCCAGTTACGTTTAATTTTAGTAACAAACAACAAACTTTTAAGCAATCATTGGGTTCTGTTTCCTTAAAAACTGACTGGACTTACCATACAACCCTTTGCCTATCCTAGTTGGAGGGTAAGTAACCATTAGAATTTTCAAAAAATGCTTGTACCAACGGTTGAAGACAAAGAAGTTTGGCTCTAGTTCCTTCTGCGCATGCGGCTTCCCTGGTAGCTCATAAACGGCACAAATTTGTGGATGTCTCTAACTATTCTCAATCTCATTTTTTCTTTTCTTTCCATTCAGATTTTTACAATAGTTTTCAAATAATTTTTTATTTTTTACATCTTTTGTGCAGAATAGTTACAGCACTGATTTTGTTTTTTATTATTTACAAAATTTTCCTACCTTTGTATAGATTCTTTATTTACCTATTATTTGTGAATGAGTGAACATTGTAGGCTTTTCCCAGATGCTTGTTAAATTTTGTTAAGTCTGTTTTACGCTTTTTGTATTGTAAGCAACGACCTATTGTCGGGCCTACGCTGTCCCCCCATACTTATGTACTAATGCTGTAACAAAATAATATTGTAATACCAAATGATTTGAAAAGAGTAACCATGGAGTTTCTTGCCGGTTCTTCTCCATGGAAACGACCAACGCGAACCGTGTACCTTTTTTGACGTTTTATAAGTGCCCATCTAGGCCTATGTGAAATAAAATATTTTGATTTTGATGCAACGAGTTTCGTGATTTGCTTACCTATTCATTAAAGTCGGTAAATGTAAAATAACCCATCTTTGTCATTACTATCGTACCATAGGAAAAGGCATCAAAAGGGTCCGCTATGTTTTCCTCGTTTCAGTGTTACATATAGATCTTTGTATGAAACGGAAACGGATGTTTTAGATAAAAAAATGCAAGCGGCGACAGAATTACTCTTTATGAGCATCAATAAACGATAAAACAGGTTTTATAAATCTTTATTTAATTGACAGAAGTCGTAAAATCTGCCTTTTATAGAATATACGAATAGCTACAATTTGTAACGGTTCCAAATATAACACGTAAACATTATGAATATTTACTAGTCTTAAACATTTTGTTTTCACAGGAAACCGTGAAAGATTACACAGAATTCATAACCAAAACATGCAAAATATAGGAAATGTAAATCAAAAAAACATTCAAGGCTGTTCTTATCGATTAGTTTACATATTTTCGTTCGCATCCTTTATCAGGAAGTAAGGAGTAACGAACCTTGTCGACATTTTGTCCGTTTGTGTTTACCCTATGACAGGTCTTCGCGACACCTTTATAAAACCGCGCGCCACACCAATTTACTTCACATACCTATTGCTGTTTTCTGATCGCCTAGTCCTTTGCCTTAAAACAAGTTTATATTTTAAAATAAAAATAATTTAAAATTTGCTTTAAGCTTGTAAAAACGGAACAAAATAAACAAGCTTATTTTAGTCAAAATGAATTCTATAATTAATATATTTTTAATAGTTTTAATTAGTAGAAATAACGCGTTGCCAGCAGGCGAGGGTTATTATAATTTGATAGATTTTTTATATGACGACATTGAAGAGAACAGCATAGATGGCAGTCAGACTATAGACGTGTCGAGCTTGGGACCCGAAGCTTATGGACTACCGAAAAATGAGAGCGGTGAGTGATTGAACATTTTAATCATATTAAAATACGAATTTCCATACAAACTCTCAGGGAACAGGGGCTGAATTTTCAAAAATTCTTCCTTGGTGCTCATGTTAATTATAAAGAAACATTAGTGCGTGCACTAACTGTAACGTGAACACCAAGAAAGAATTCATTAAATGATATTTTTATTTATTTTTGTAACTTGTTGCATGAATTTAAAAGTTTTCTATGAAAGTTTAAGAAGATGTCCTACAACACATCTTTCGCCGGGACTGGCTGATTTAAAAGCCTGGCAGAATTTACTTCAAAAAGTTTCTATTCCTAACTTCCTAAGCTCAGCATCAAATACTCGTAGGTACAATGTTTATTAAAAAATATAACTATCCTTTTTAAACTTAAATTTCTATCTTATGTTTTTGTGTATTAAGGAGTACCTTAACGTTTTTATTTAAATCGGCAGAAACAAATACTTGTATAGTTATTTCTGGAAATACTTCTATATCTTCAAAAGTTAGTACAGTGGTAAAATTAGTGAGACATAAAATTGCATAAAAGAAAATTCAAAAACGTCTAGAAAATTAAAAAGAAAACGTATTAGGTAATAAGTAAAATGCACAGTTAACAATTTAATTAAAGCAGGTTTATGTAGCAAAATAATCATTATCTAATTTAATTATGTCAGTAATTAAACTACAGTTTCCTTTATCATCACTTTACATTTTAGTTTTGTCATTACGGTTGTTATCGGGTGAGTTAAAATCTCGTAAACACTAACTTTTAGTACTAACGTCCTGTTTGCCGGTATCTAAGTAGGTGCTTAATTTGGCTGATATAATTTAAACATGAAAAATAGTGAATAATTATTTTGATTTCTTTAATAACACAAAATTATACTGTCGAAGCTTTAAAAGCTAGGTGTTCAAACTTTCAAAACCTTATGAGCATCTTTAATAACGTGAGTAGTAACCGAATAATAAGTTTTACCGTTGCAGCATTGTACCTAGTATTTATTTTGCTAACATGTAAAACACTGGTAAGTAGGCATGCATTAAAATTTCATGACACAGTACCTACCCACCGTACACAGCACAGTACCCATGCACCCTGTAAGGGCACTGCTAGTACACAGTAGTATCTGATAAAATCTTAATTATCTTTGTTTATCGCTTTGTATATTATTCATGATATTATTAAATTAACTATAACATAATATAATTCCGCTACAGACATGATATTTTTCTTAACTTTTAGCTTGAGACTTTGTTAATGAGAAACAATGTTCTGAGTTAATGCTCCGGCAATGTAATAATTATATCGGTTTGGATTACGTTTTAAAGTTTTAGCTTTCCCGGCTAAGTGCCAAGCTGTGTAACAGCCGCCACATACATCGAAAACTAAAAAAGAAAAGGAAAATACTAGGAAATTATGAATAATTAATACATGCAGATCGAGTCAGGTCGAGATGCATCGGCTGTCATGTTCACACGATAAACACGACAGCGGGCGTGTCAACCTCATCCGATAATAAAATAACGAAAACTCACCAGGCGCCAAGTTGACAGCCCACTTCCTTAACTTCATGATATCCTAATCGTGTTATGTGACACATTACAACGTTGTACAACTTTTTCGATAACTTTTTATCTTCATTCATGCTTTTCCCCGTTCCGGTGTAAAAGGAAATTGACTGAGTGGCATCATCGGTGCTGTTTGGGAAATCATTTAATCGTACCTGATAAGACAGAGGAAATAAACAAAACTTAGGTTCATACATCGATGGTTCATATGAATCTATAGACAGTTTTATTCGATTTTTTCTTCAATAGTCCTTTTTTGTTCTTAAATATTGGGAAAGAAAAAGAAAAACAAAACGACTTGAAGAACCACTTTGAGTCGAATTCATGTTAACTTTTTGTTCGGTGAACTCCAATTATTCTCGTTCGTCGATTTTAGTCAATTCAGTTTCAAATATGATGTGAAAACTCCTTTGGATACAGTTCGCAGGATCAAGCATAACGTCATACGTACTTCACACACATGACACTCCCATCCGAAGCTCTAGAATATCTTGCTGTTCTTATTACTTTGTCATTTCCAGGCGATGCGTTGGCGAGTTGGTCGGAGTCTTCTTCCCTCATGAACCCTGAGGAGGTTGGGGATTACGCAGAGGGAGACATACTCATGCCGCCGCAGCAGGGGAGAAACGGCGTCAGGGAAGAGGTCCTGCGCTGGCCACAGGGACACATCCCTTATGTTATTGAGGGATATTTCAGTACGTGTTTTATGATACCAGAGTATACTTTTGTGAAAGGAAAGGTTTGCGTGATTTTGTGCAAAAACAATGTTGCAGGACCTAATAAGCAATCAAGGGTAATATGCGCCTCAAAGAGAGTCAGCAACAGGGAAGGGGTCCGCAAGGACCGAAGCTTGCCAGGGCTGCGGGACTATTCGAAAGAGATACCGTGGCCCCGGAACACAAAGGGCGATGAAGGAACATGGATGGGTTTTAGTCAGTAAAAGTCTGACACTCCCTCCTGCTCAGCCCAGAGCGGGAGAAGTCATTTAATGATTTCACATCCGAAAAAAAAAAAAAAAAAAAAAGGGTAATATGATCAGCCTCAAACTGTGACATGAGCCCTATAATAACTTAATCTAGCTTATAAACAAACAACCTTCATTAATGGTAATTTCCTATTTTAACGGCCACTGCGAGTCTCAAGTTCCGCAGTTTTATGAGTAAAATCGCAAGTTTATGGGTAAAAACGTCAGAATAAATATGTTTTCGTTTTGTTCAAAACTCTTACATTTCGTAAAATTTACAAACAAGCACAAATCAATATTTGTATTAAGAAGAAACAAATACTGTGTAACTTTTATGAATAACATGATCTATATCTTTTCTCAGGCGCCACGGAACGCGAAACTATAATGAAGGCGATAGCGGACTACCACAGACTGACGTGCTTGCGCTTCGTGCCGTACAATGGACAGAAGGATTACATCACTCTCCAGAGCAAAAGCACTGGCTGCTGGTCCAGCGTTGGCAGACTTGGTGAGCATTGAAACTGAAAATGGCATCACTTGATCGGCCTGTTCAAACCAATCATACCTATACTGAAATACTATGTTTATACTATACTATAGAGCAGCGGTGGCCCGGTGGTGGCGGCCCCGACTTACGAATAGTAAGTCGTGGGTTCGAACACAGGCAGGCGCATTACTTTGTGCAATTTATTTCATCACCGCTGCTCTCAAAACGGTGAAGGAAAACATCTTGAGGAAACTGGCATGTCCTAGAACCAAAAAATTCGAAGACATGTGACATCTACCAATCCGCACTGGGCTCGCGTGGTGGATTTTAGCCAATCCCTCTCATTGAGAGGAGGCCTGTGTCCCAGCAGTGGGAACATTAATAGGCTGATGATGATGATGTTTATACTGTTCCTTTGCTAAGTTGAAAGTAAATGATTTTGGACGCTCAGTACCTACTTAATACAGCATTTACTAAATTTTATTCTAACCTATGAATATATCCAGGTGGTCGTCAAGAAGTAAACCTGCAGACCCCCGGCTGTGTGTCCAAGAAAGGCACAGTCCTGCACGAGCTACTCCATGCTGTTGGGTTCATGCACGAGCAGAGTCGCCCCGAGCGAGACGACTTCGTCTGGGTGCGCTATGGCAACATCAGACCAGGTGACGCATCTAACAGTTCTTACTTATAGTCTGTCATCAATTATCATACTTATTTTGTAATCGAATGATGTTTTTTTGGTGAGGTAATTAGTTTACCAAAAGCAGATGGTCAATTTCTTGCGTAATTGGAGATTGTTTGGTGAAACGCTAAGATTATGGCTATCAGCTACTTTGTCGGTATAATTTAAATGACTTACCGTCTCAAACGTGTGCAGGTGCCGAGACCAATTTCAGGAAGGCCAGCACGAAGGCGACGAACGACTTCAGCATCCCCTACGACTACAACAGCGTCATGCACTACTCCGAGTACGCCTTCTCGAAGAATAAGGGGAAGACCATTGAATCTAAGGTGCGTACTCAAGCCCACAGCTGCCAGCCCCACTGCTGGGCAGAGGCGGTCTCTCCCCATGACTGCCAGCTTATCTATATACTGACTTTTAAAGTACATACTATACATATATACATACCGTATACGTATTAAAAGAAACGTTTATATTTTTAGTAGGGGTGTTTGACATCTGACGTTAGAAGAACGTTTTGATGACAAGCACTAGTGGTTCCTTCGAGTTTGTATTTTTTGTTTTAGTCTTATTATTAGAAGGTTTAAAATGTTTTGTGTGGTTTTATGAAAGAGCCTAGCAGTGAAAGATTCCAGGCTGTTATGATGATAGTGATGAAAGAGCAATGTCTAATATATCATAACTTGGTCCGAGCGGCCATTTTGGATGATGCTTTGTTCTTTTTGGTCTCTGGGTAGAAGAGGCAACTGACAGTTGCTAGACAGGATATAATTTCGATTCGGGTCGTGTTTTAATTCTTTCATTTGACTGTTTTAGGTCGGAGGTGTGAAACTGGGACAGAGGGAAGGTCTGAGTCGTGGCGATGTCAAGAAAGTCAACTTAATGTACAACTGCAAGAAAGAGTGAGTTGTCGCTTACGTTGTGCAGAACATTATGCACGGTGTAAACATTTACCTTACAATGAAAGCCCACTAAATCTAAAAAAACTGCAAGCCTGTGATCATTTTCGTTTGGTGTAGCCACTTAAATATCCCATATTTTCTAGAGTCTGGACAATTTTTTTCCTGAAACATGGTTTATTTTCCACACGTGTATCTACTTATGTTAATACTCGGATCTTAATTTCCAGAGAGCCACAAACGGGCTGGTTGGGAGGAGTGTTCCAGAACCTGTTCGGCGCTAAGTCTCGTTAACTTAAGAGTTTGTTTTCACTTGTCTGTATTGAAATCACAAAGATCTGATAGCTGTAAGTTTTCTAGTCTTTACGTTTGTTTGAAATTAAAACGTAATATTATTTATTTTTGTTTTTTAATTGTAACCAGTTTTTGTTGGTACCCTTGTTGAACTAAATCAGCATTCCTCTGGATGTATTATTTCTTATTTAATCCATTTTAAACGGATGTTCATTTTGCAGCAGAATGATATTTAATGACAATAGACTCGCCTTCCATCACATGGGACTTAAAAGTGCTGTTTTCTGCCTAACTCTTTGGGTATTACAGGTGCGACGTGATGTGTTTCAAGGAAACATAATATTTTGGCAAATAATTTAAACACACAAAGTAACAACCTGTTTCCGAAATAAAAAGTGTTTATTCAAACTAAACTAATAAGTATCTACATTACCTACAAGCATGGTTAGAATAATTATGTGTAAGTGCCAGTGGAGTACCAGGTCGCCATCAGTAATGAAGAGGTATCAAATTCAACTTTTAGGCCTTTTCATATCTCTCTATCTCCATCGACATCAAACATCTCAGGAACTGGTAAGATCTGTCGCAGAGGCAAGTTTCCACTGAAAAACACACATTTACATTCATTTACATGATTAAAATGAGACTCAGCCAGGCGCATTACTTTATGTACTTTGTTTGTGATGATATATATCGCGAGGAAACCAGCATGACCTAAGAACCAAAAATTCGAAGACCGCGTGGTGGATTAGACGAGAACTCAATCGGTCAGATTGTCGGAAGGTCCTCTCCTTTGCAATGGTGTATTGAGGAACACCCTGTTTCTCACACTCCTAAACTATGATGGAGAGCTAGGAACATGCTATAAATACTAGGATATCATAAACTTACGTCGATCAGCAGCGCAAATGGCAGTCATGTCTCCGATGTCATCCATAGGCTTTCCGTTTCGTTCTCCGGCAAATATGAACGCTGCCCGCGCTGGATTGAATTGACGACCATCTTCCGACACTATGCCTACGTTCTCGAACACACAGCGGATGAAACACTATATAATAAGAAAACAATGATTAAGATAAGTACATCCATAACAGGAAACCATAAAATTCGAGAATAGATTGTCCCGTAGTCCTGACAAGGAACCCTTATAGTTTCGCCATGTCCGTCTGTCTGTCTGTCTGTCTGTCCGAGGTTTTGCGAAGAGACCGTTAGTACTAGAAAGCTGTAATTTTGTAGAGGTGTGTCAATAACGCCGACAAAGTAGTAAAATAAATATATTTTCTTTTAGGGTAGTTCTCCTACATGTGAAGTGGTGATGATTTTTTTTTCGTCGTCTTTTAAAATAGTTTCGGGATTGCTAATATACTTTTCGTTTTTACGCTCCATTTACGAAACATTAAACTTAACTTAACTTAACTTCGCCAGTAGGGCGTCCCTCCCCCTCTAAAAGCTAAATTGCTGGCTTGAAATATCTGGAAAAATTCATGATGATAGTGCATTTCATGAACTTTAAAGGAAAACTATAGCGGTTAAGATAACTTTATTAGTTTAGCAGTAATAGTCGTTGAACTAGGGTGTTGGATAATTTTGTACCAAATACAAAATCTTTAGAATAAATCCTATAAAGTGACTAAGATGAAGTGGTTGTTTGTTTATAACGGGTGAAGACTTGCATTGAAAAACAAAATCTAAAATAAAACGGGCTACTACGGAACCCTACACTGCGCGTGGCCCGACACGCACTTGGCCGGTTTTTTTATTTTTGATATTGGCCCGGTAAAAAAGGAGAAGTTGCTAATAGCTAAGGATATAATACGAAGAGACCAGTAACCCTCGACCCTCCCCCTCCTCGACTGCCTCGTTTTTATAGTGGTCGCAAGCGCGACTGCTGAGCATATGAAGTCCTGGGTTCGATTCCCGGGTCGGACAAAGTGTTGTTGGGTTTTTACATCAGGAAATTTTCAGTAGCAGCCACGGAGCCTGGATTTGTGCCCGATTGACGGCAATAGACTCGCTCTCTATTTACATGGGACTTAAAACATAACTGGCGTAATATGAGTGTAACTATTAAGTACACATCTGCCTAACCCTTCGGGGATGTACAGTCGTGGTCTTTTCCGCCTGATTAGTTAATTTTTTTTTCGCTTAAATCATGTGGAGGCGCCGTACCATGCCCCCTTAAAGTTTAGGCCTATTAGGAAAGCGTCAATTTGGCGCGCAAAATAACAATAACTCTAGTTTGGCGTGCGTCGTCAGTACGCTCGGCCAATCGGTATTTTCTTTCATTCATTATACTAACACCCTATGGGCCTTGATGCCTGACAATAAATTATTTTTATTTATTTTATTATGTCTATACAAAGACAACGGGGCGGGGCTAGAGAGCAAGTGTGACTTGCGAGTGCAAGCAAAAATTAGCTTAGTGGTGATCAGGCGGGAGTGTCCTCGATAGTACGTAAATTCTTACACCAAAATTACTTTCTATTCTAATGGCCGTTTTTTACTAACACAAGCACCTAAATTCATTAATTTAGGTGCTTGTGTTCAAAAAAAGTAAAAAACTCAATACTTAGGACATTTCCTAAGTATTGAGTTTTTTACTTTTTTTGTTGAGCGGTTGAAAATCGAACCGTGCGTTTTTATTACTCATTTAATTTTCATTTATTGTTGTAAGTCTGACAACCTGTCTTACCAAGGGATATCGTATTACCCAGTATTAACTGGGTTGTGGAGGTCAGATAGGCAGTCGCTCCATGTAAAATACTGGAGTGCAGCTGTATCCAGTTAAACTGGATGCCGACCCCAACATAGTTGGGAAAAGGATAGGCAGATGTTAGTAAAAATGTGCATTCATGTTATGCGCAACATAATTATCACGGATCTTAAAGGGACCTTGCCCAGTTGATCAAGGTGTTCCATATTCGATCTTTTTCACTTACTTTGGGTGTCCTATCAGTTTCATCTACAAAACTGCCGCTTTCATTCAGTGCTTGTATATAAGCTGTAATAGAAATCATACATTAGTATCGATGGTAATTCATTTAAATTTACTTAAAGCAGAAGCTTTTATATGCTTCATTTAGTTAGATGAAACACTACAGAGAAACGGAGAATACCAATCAGACGTTGGATCGATTATGTAATGGATATTTTAATGTTTTTTTTTAATGGCTTTAATGAGTGAATGTAGCGGATGATAGCTGGTAGATGTATGGAAACACAAAAAGCATCCTTCGTGAAATACATAAGGAATAAAGTCGGACTTTGGAAACAAGTGCGCGTCTAACAAATGAAAAAACTTACACATTTCAATCCTGAAACTATCATTACAGACGTTCATGACAGCTATAACATCGACATCGACGCTATTGACGCTGCTCTCCTGGTTAGCCGCGGTAGTCGTCATCATGGCGTCCTTCGTCATTGCATCTTTCGTTTGCGTATTCGCTGACAACGTTAGCGCGATTGTGATCGCAGTGAGAACTACGACTAGTAGCAGTTTCGTCATTATGCCTGTGTGTCATGTACCCACTGTTGATACTGAGTATGGTCATTTGGTCATTTCGCTTTATATGTGGAGTGAGTAATTGATTGGTGCAGAGAATGAGAACATTTTGATCCAAATTCAAGACTTTAATTTTGCATGAAAAGGTATAATTAGCTTCCTCTATGATATGTTTAAGTACAGGTTATGCAGATGGTTTTCTTAGGTGTATAATACATTTCATCCTTTAAAAATACTTGAGTCTGCGATTTGAACATTTGAATTGTCAATAAATTGTAAATCTCTTTCAGAGATTATTCATGTTTGAAATGAAAATGGACATGTACCTATTCCTCCTCGTGACTTCTTTCCCAGTCACACGTTACATCAATTACATGCCTGGTTATGTTTTAATTTTCATTCTTACAATCTCAAGTATGTTTTTTGGAAGTCACAACACTTGTCAATAATGTTTATTGATGAAATTATGATTTTTATACCATTATCAAAAAGTGTTTCAAGTCTGAATTTACTTTTAAATTTGGAATAGTATTAAATTGTTTAAAACAGCTGGGTAAACGATTACATTGATTACCTAGGAACGATTGCAGACAAATAAGTGAGATGTCTAATTTTCAACAGATAATCACTAACTTTTTACGCATCAGTGCTACATATTTTATTTCTAAAATTAGACTACTTTTTATGAACTGAGCATGACTATTATTATTTTGTCCATATGACATTTTCTGTACGTACTGTAGGATCGGTTGTGTGATTTAGTGAATTTACGTTAGTACAATGTTGAGTGTTATAAATAAAAGGCGTTTAGACGTTGATTATTGGAAAGATTATTATAAGTTTACATTGTCACCCTTTGATGGACGCCTAAGTTGTCTCTAATTTTCTTATTCCAATTTGTACCTGTTTATTTCCTTTTTCCTTACAACGTGCCAGAGTTAATTCTTAAATTATCCCAAAGGTTAAGGCCACTACAGCACCATTAGGTAACTCAATCGGCCATCTTTAGCAAGGTGGTATGAAATTCAGCTTCTTTTTCACACATTTCCATCGACATTTCTAGAATATTTACGTGTCAATATAATCCGTGTAATTTTCAGTAAACCACAGTAATGTAGAAGCAGTAATTGCCACAAATTGAGCGAGGCCACCAGATAATGTGCCATCAATATAATCGGAGCAATTTGTAATCATTGCCTTTGAAAATCTGTTTATTGAACGTGAGAACTTGCATCCTGTATTTTTCATTTCAATTGTTCAGTTTAGCATCTACGTTTCAGTTTGAGTGTTTGCCTTTTGGTGCAAATGTCGCGATGTGTTTTTGTTTTTAAACAGAGGAAAGAGACCCTTTCAATCTATCGTTCCCCGGTATGGTCATCTGTTCCTATGTAAAGAACATTATGTTCTCTGGAAGCAATAGTATTCTTCAAGGTCTATTTAAAAGTATCTTGTAAATCATTTTATTTTTATTTAATCTCTTTTTACCATAGTTTTATCATAATCATTCGATCTGCTGCTCTTATCTCAATCTATTTGGGGTCGTCGCAGTATGTCTTCTTCTGTCATTGTTATCTGGTTGTCGCCATTTGATTAGTCATCCAGTTTCTAGCCATATCACCACACAGTTCATCCATGGTGCCTGTGGTCTTCCCCTGCTCTTATTACTTACCGACATTACATGCGTATACGTACTTTAATAATATTTTTCAGTCACCGATGTCACTTTACGACTACGTTCTACCATAATCAATAAAGCGTTATTCACTCAGTGATCTCTGCATTCGGTGTCTCCAATATATCAATAGTGCATTCGAACGCATTGCACATACATCATTCTGTATTAGTTCAGATTTACTAAAAGCTTCACGAAATACACATTACTTGCTTTCAGTTCATAATAGTGATACCGGTGGTCTCCGTACGATTTTTCTTTTTGGCTCTGAAATATTAGTCAAGTAAGCATTCAGTATCAGTGGTGAGGAATATCTAGCCCCGATAAAATCTACGATTCTGGTAATATTTTCAGTCTAAGTTTCTTAAATTTTATTTCATACTTTTTGGATGTGCAAATTCTGTGGGTTTTCAACACTGGTATTTAACCCACCACCTGCGGCTGTGCCCGCATGCTAGTCAGAAATTGTCTTACGGGATCAAGCAACTCAGTCAACAAGTAGAAGTAATCACATAGATATTATAAACGGGTAGACCGTGTGACTTTTTTTAGAATATACATATTGGTTGCCTTTCATTGAAATCCATTCGACATTTTTTGCGTCCAAAAGACCCACCGATTTGAAACCCAAACTAGGCCACACATCGATAGACTTACGCTTATCGCCGAGAGCTGTCACTGAAATCCATTCAATAGTAGAAATAAATAATAAAATAAATAACAGTTAAGATGAAAAAAGGTAATAAACAGACTATAGTCATTGTAGTATTTTATTCATAATTTTTCGTAGTTTATTTTTCTTCATATTTGGTAACAAATAGTTCTTGCTCTTTCACGTTTTGCTGAAACCAACAATCCTTTACAAACTTATTGTTCAAGAGAATACCGCCGTGTCTCATAACCCGAAAAACATCAGTTGTTCATTTGGCAGGCTGCAACATACACGTGTCAAGTCAAGAACCACTAAATCTCCGACGTGTAAACAGTTTTAGCTGAACAAATAATGTAATATTAATTTATAGCACTACTTCGAGTGATGTGTGATTTTACACGGGGTTATGAATGATGCCAATGCCCTTAGAATGAAAGCTTTGGAGATTCGGAGAAAGGAAATCATTAACAAAATTTTATTAAGATCAGCCTTTGAAATTCCCTCTGCTGTACACAGACATTCTCTTCGAATGGTAGTAGAGTCTAACAGACCCCTTCGCCCTCCTCAGGACTAAGGACATCCATGAAGGATTTCCAAACGCAAAAAAAAACATATTCCATCATATCATAGAATACCTACACCTGTCATTCAATCATGTGTTCGATTATTTCTTCTAGGCCATGATGTATTATACCCTTAAAGTTCTGTCGTCATGCACTAATAGTTTGAAAGTTTCAATATTACCAATCAAATTGCCAAAGTATTTTTGTTGTTAAAATGATTATGATGTTTTTAGAGCAAGAAAGCTTTGAAAGTTGACCTCAACTTAATTCGAATATGCCAGGAAAAACTATCAAATAATTTTAGTAGCTCTAAACAGTATTGATTTATCGCTTTTATTGTTAAGAGGTAGGTGATCGCTTCCTGCTCAATATTAGCGTTTGCATAAATACATTATTCATCTCATCCATATTCGCTATATTCTGCATTCAAAATAAACAACTACACACTTCAATCTGTTTAAGGAAACAAGAACTAACGTTATGATTCGGAGAACTATTTTTATTTACTCTGATTTTTGGTCTGTTGTTTTTAAAAGCCTCCGCATAAATAATTTCAAATGAATTATGGATCTGTGTCGGAATAATATGTTAATTTTTATTTCGGGTTCAATTTTTTTCGTCTTTTATATTTTTTGTGTTTTGGTAGCATAGTTATAGAGAAAATGAGCCTATTATATTGAAAATTATATTCTGATCCACGGACTTTACTTGACTTTAGACAAGTGACATAAATAGTAAAGACAAAAAAGGTATTCGATTGACATAAGCTACCGAAAAGGTAAAAGAAATGCGTAACGTTATGAAGGCGATTCCTACATGGTTAGGCCATCGTTGCTGTACTAGATAACCTCTATGACCCATAGATCTACTGGTGAACTGGCCATGTCCCGATAGGTATTTATGAGGATATTCATACATAATTATTACGAAGGCTTTTGTCACTAATTGAAAGTAATCGCTTCTTCACCGGATATAAATTCAAAATTGATCAGTATAATCCTGCGACAGTGACATATTGAAACACCCGACTTCGCACGTCTTGCTAATTTAGTAATTATGAGTTGTGTACCTTACTATCGGTTCTGAAACTGGGTTAACCCGTAGTCTGCTACAGCCAAATGTTTGTTTAATTTTTCATCGATTTGTTACCAACACCGGCTCCCATAAATTGGTCACAAACTGTTGAATTTCTTCAACTTAATGACCATTGCAATGTTTGTAAAGTTTATAAAATGGCAACATCCCGTCGTCAAGTGAGGGTGACGTTAAAACCGGGGCTGCGGGACTGTTCGAAAGAGATACCGTGGACCCGGAACAAAAAGACCTAAGAAGGAACATGTCAGTAAAAGTCTGACACTCCCTTCCGCTCCGGGATCCAGGAGGGGTCATTTGATGATTTCCCATCAGAAAAAAAAGGATGTCGTAATAGCTGAAATATTTTTGTTGCAATAATTTCATAGAAATGTGGTCAAAATGTGATAGGATTGAGGATATTGTATTGTACTCGTAATTCGGGCTAGTGACCGGGATTGCCCGTCCAAAGCGTTTATTTTGAGCACTACTGAGAATATTTTAGGGGAATGTAAGGCTGGGTATAAAAAAAACCTCTATGTATTATTTGCTTGTGGCGAAGAGCTAAAGATATTGAGATTTGTGTGGAAGTAAGCCAGCCGTTTTCGAAATTCAACAGAAGCTTGAGTTTTGGATATTCATCGATGTTCTTCATTGAGCCTGTTGAATTTCTAAGCAGCCCTTTATCTTATCTTAAAAAATTACGACCTGTTCGGGCTTCCACTGTTTTTGTGCAGTAATTCATACGAATGGGCTACAACTAGTCGTAGTGAAATAAATAATGGAGGGATTTCAAATAATATTTGTTGTGGTGCTGTTGAATCTTAACATATTGGGAGTATTAAGCGAAGGCGATGGTAAGTTTTAAAGTCTTTATTTTTTTCTTTTCGAGACTTATTTCTGCCACAATCTTATTTGGTGTCTCAATGTAGTGTACTGAAATTCAGCTGTATCCATATACCCAGATATAGCAAAAGGCTAGGCAGATGATCAATTTTAGCCAATGGTGGCAGGCAATTTTAGGCCTACACGCAATCAATCTCTGTTTCGTAGTTTCGGTCAGCCATCACAAAAGACTTAAAAATGTTCCTTCTCTTTATTAAGTAAATACTTGTTTCAGAATCAAACCAAGAAGCGCCACCAAGTTTTGAGTACATTCAAATATTTAAAAGTATACCAGCTTTGTTTGAATATCTACTAGATGCATTAGAAGACAGACCAGAAATATTGGAGAAGAATGATGTTACCATGTTTAAGAGAAACATCGATGTTGGAGAAACAGAGGAGTGTGAAAAATCTGAAAATGAAAAGAAGATTGACAAACGAGATGCTGATTGTGACACAACTAAACTACAAGATGAAAATGGTAACACAAACAAAATTAACAAACGAGACACCAGTACTACAAAAGATGTAACAGAAACAACTGGAGCCTATGAATATGGGAATAGCAACGTAGT
This sequence comes from Xestia rhomboidea, assembly GCA_963853795.1. Taxonomy (NCBI): domain Eukaryota; kingdom Metazoa; phylum Arthropoda; class Insecta; order Lepidoptera; family Noctuidae; genus Xestia; species Xestia rhomboidea. The sequence goes on along the minus strand of OY970776.1, from coordinate 3,449,456 downwards.
CATGAAAGGTTTAGATAAAATAGAAGAAGAAGATACTGATAATTTTAACAATTTCGCTGACAAGGAAGGAATCAAAAGAGAGTTACTAAAGAGAGAAGATAGAATTGGTCGTAAGAAGGGAAGTGTGTTGTCTAAATTGGATGATGATATAGATGACTTGTATCGGAGTTATGGAGAAATGTTCTTTGGATTTGAACATTTCTTTGGTTTAGATCTGAAGCCTGAAGAAATTGAAGAACGCATACTAACCGCTGAGAAACTATTGGAGGAACATAATAATAAGAAGGAAGAAAGATAAGTAGAAGGAAGTGTGATTGAACAAAGAATAATAATTTAATCTTTAGTTGGTACCTACCCCATTCATTAGTCATCTATTGCTGTTTTCCAATTAAATTAAGTGTTGATTCTTCTGTTTATTTTTACATTAATTATTCACAACACAACTGTATATCTTATATCTAAGGGTAAGGTTTTACAATAAAACAATAGTTGATCATCTATCAAATATAATAATGTTTTAAGAATCTATGAAATTCACTGTCATAAAAATAAATCTTACAGCTGTACGATGACCACCAAATAAGTAGTAATGCTTCCGAGAATCTGTAAAGAAAAAAGTTTTCGTTTCCTAGAAATTACATTTATCAAATAAGCAAACAAACCAGTTAGCAGTAGATTTGTTCATTAAACAATCAGCAAGATTTGGACGTTTCAGTATTCTATAGTACAAAACTATAATCCGTATAGGACTCTTGGTTGTACATATTTGGCTGTTACCGTTGTAATAAGTGTCCTGTTTAGAGGGAACATCTTCAGCGGTTGGTAGGATACTTCGTTCAGTATGAGATGCTGGTAAAACATCTGTAGCTCCAATAACAGGTCGCTGTCCTCTAAGGGCGTGTACCGCATCATCTGGCTGACCAGGTGGCGTGTCAGCTCCATCTAAAAGTTCGTTATTTTAAAAACTATCACTGCACTATTTAACATGGATCAAAATAAACGTGGTGAATAAGATTTTGTCAGTCAGTCTTTGATATTACGTGCAGTCAGAAATCAGGAGGTAGATATCGTGTTTCTCAGTTACAATGTTGTTGAAATAAGATTTCCCAAGGCTCTATTTAAAATACTAATCTGTATAATATCTGAATCCAGTTAGACTTGCAGCAAGTACCAAAATAATTATTTGGGTAAAACCTAAGCAGATAATAATGAGCTCCGCCTTTACAAACGTATTCTCTTGTTTACTCCGTGGAATATAAAACTATAGCAACTATTTTATTATATGTATAATCTATAGTCATCCCTACCATACCTGTTTCGATTTTTTCCGAACCGGCCGAATAATGAACCATGAAAATTAAAACAGTGTTTATTACTTTATTTAAAAAAAACTAATAAATTTATGAAAAAAGAAAACATCGGCGGCTTTCATATCTAGTGCAATTAAGAGGAGAATTAATTTGGCAATCTTCGTTGCGTCGTCAAATAGTGCTTACCTCATCATGTGTCCGATGACAGGGTTCAATAATTAGTAATAGATTCCCAAAATGTAGCACAACCCAGTTTAATTGCAGCAGTGGACTTGAACGGTCCGACCTGGATTTATTGACTGTAATAGATAAGGCATAAATATAAGAAACCTTTCACAAAACCTTATTGATAGATGCAACACTTTTGCAAACAGTTAAGTAGTAGTGGTAATCAATAAAATAATTGGTTTCGCACTAGCTATGACATTAAAGGAACTGACATGACCACATTTACAAACCATAGTACTAGCAGCTCATAAACTCAAAGAGGTAACACACTACGCATTCAACGTACAGATATTAGTGATGACGTGATAAGGTGTAATGACCAAATGCAGGAGTAGGCACAGCAGTAGAGCCACCAGTACAGTCCCATGACTGTCATTGACTTGGCGTAGCACGTCGCAAATAGAACAGTATAGCAAGGCCAGACGACGGACTGTGGTCGGGATCGACTTCGGAGGAGGTTTTTGTTGACCTGCAAAATATTTTAAAAGATACCATGACCCCGGAACACAAAGGGCGATGAAGGAACATGGATGAGTTTTAGTCAGTAAAAGTCTGACACTCCCTCCCGCTCCGCCCAGAGCGGGAGAAGTCATTTGATGATTTCCCATCCAAAAAAAAAAAAAAAAGGCCAGACGACGGACTGTGGTCGGGATCGACTTCGGAGGAGGTTTTTGTTGACCTGCAAAATATTTTAAAAGATTCATTAGGCCTTAACCAAACCAAACCATAATGTGTAGTTTCCAAAGTGCCTAAGCATCTGCTCCTACTGGGTCCGAACGACTCATTTAATATAATACCTAATAATGGTTTTATCATCGATTCGAAAAGAAGAAGTTTACCTATAATGTACATACTCGTATAGTTACAAGCGACTCGCCCCTGCTTCGCACGGCGCCACCTACCAGTGCCGAAATCTATTCTATTTTTCAAGCTGGAACCATCAATACACATTCACAAATTTCGTAGAAATGGGTTGGGTGGTTTCGGAGATTAACGAGTACGAACATGTTACACGTGATTTTTGTATAATATTTAGATACAGTAGCATGCAAGTATCTGTTGAATATAGGCCGAAGATCGATCAAAAAGAAATTATAATGCTCGTGTTTTGCTCAGGTGAATTAGCGATCGCAATTTGTTTTATTAGCAAACAGATATCAAGTTACTGCGAACAACCCCCAAAGGTTTAAGGTTTCAAATTATAATGTGGAAAAATTACACAAAGTGGAGGGAACATCGACGCACAAACAGTTACCACGTGTTCAATGTATAGAACAGCAGGTTTGGGACACATGTGAGGGTAGGTTCGGAATGATGGACTTCTTCTTCTTTAATGTGCGTGCCGTTAGTAGTTAATGATGTGAATACGTGGTAAACGTTTGGTACGTCGATGTCTCTTTCAACCTGAATGTTAGGTCCTACTTATATGTTGTTTATTGTAATCAAACAGCCATCAGCCAACAACCGCTGTGGCTGCGGAGAATCTCAAGCGGCGTTTATATATATATATATACGCGTATAGTCTACCTTATTGGTAACTAAATTTTCGAACCGTTTGGGGTTGAAACTTTAGGACCGTGGGGGGTGCTCACAGCTTTTCAAGGAAATTTCAAAACGCTTAGTTGACACTTCCCATGACTCAAGGGCTGGCTTTTGCCTTGGCCAAAGGATTAGCGTTGCCATACAGCATGGTAACGCCGCCAGTCACTTGGAGACATTACCAGTTGACAGCGTTGAGGAGGAGTTTTTGGACGCCATTTTTTAAGTTTATTATTTAAGTTAGTTATTTTAGTTTAGTTTAATTTGTAATGCAAATGTTTTTGACTATAATGTTTTCATGACAACAGCCATTATACCTCTATACAGGGACATGGTGTCAACGATGCTGTTGATGGATTTGTTGGTAACATTACTGTACATGTCTACTCGGTACTCCCTGTCTATCCTTGAACGTTTTGCTTCAGGTGCTGCAAAGAATAATTTTACATGAAAAATCACAAAATGATTTATTTACAATTGATAATGACTTCCTGTAAAAAACCTAATTCTTTTGAGTACGAACTTAATTACGTTCATCCTTCACTCATGCGTCATTGCGTGGGATCGGACATTCACTAGGAAGTTGTAAAATAATTTGAAGTTAATGAAGTGTAAAGTATACAGTGAGGATCGTCATTACTCTCTTCCTCTTTTCCGAAATTATTTGGTACCGTCGCAGTATCCCTTCTTCTTCAATTCTCCTCTATTGGTCACGATCTAATGAGACATACCATTTCACTTCTTCCAACAGCAAACCTTTTTGCCAGCGGAGATTGACATAGTGACAGTATTCCTTTGGAAGAACTAAATCTGTTCCACATCTAGGTCACATTAATAAAACTATCAAACTTACAGTTATTTAGAATCTCTTGGAGGATGTCCCTCAAACAGTTGTTCAAATTTTGTAAAGAGGTCAGTACAGAGGTCGCAGTCTCGAAGAAAGTGAGGAGGATGACTTGCTGTACCGCGGACGATATGTTGTAGAATATATACATGCAAGATGTCACCACTGAAAGAACCGGTGGAGATCAGATTCAGGGCTATAATGCTTTTTAATGAGCTGATATAAAAGACTCAAGGTTTAGCCAAATAGACGGCAATATAGAAGAGGCTGAGAGCCTAGTTAAAGTCACATTCTATCAGCAATATCGATGATGGAGAAGACAAAAATGTACTAGGTTCAAATAAGCTATCGCCGTTGTACAAACACGAACCTCCTTGAAGGTCATAGGCACTTGTATGACAGTTCTCTTCATTTAAGGCTTGTTGAGTAGGTACCTAATACCTGATTTGTCTAGTGTTGACTTACGTATGGTATTTTCAAAAAAAAAAAATTACAAACAAATCAATAGATTTTCAATAGAACGACTAATTCATTCAGTAAAATAGAAATGCACAATTTAAAAAACGAAAGTTTTTCTGTTTTTTTTCTTTGAATGTCTTGAATTTCTTTCGGGTAAATTATTCATAGATTTAAGAAACCTAGATTTGACCTGCTTTTAAGAACAAGGTTAAGTCGATCTGCTGTATTATGTTAGTTGTTTTAATACATACCTTTTCCATTATATGTCACGACTTGGTATATGAAGATACCGAAATCTAGCAATATAGTAGAGCATGTAAATATCATAGAGCTTACAACTATCAGCATTCTTCTGCCATCATTTGATGGTTCTTCGCGATACAGACTCAATCTTAAGTTAATCTGAAAAGAACAAGTTTGTAACGGTAGTTCTGGCATTTCATCTGTGTTACACAACATAAGATAATATAACATCACTTACACAGCCTACAATTACCGAAGGTTTGGGCTACAGAGTACCTGCAGTACATCCACAGCCCGCCGGCTATGATTAAGCCCGGATAAACCTTGTTTGAAATTAGATTATGAAGCAAATATTAGTCTACTGGTTGCGGTTTTGTACGTATGACGCAAGTTAACTTTTTCTCTTTTACTTCGAAAATCATGAAGTCGGATACCATTTTTGGCGCGCTCCTACGAGAACCGATGAATTTGTCCACATTCAGCGCTCGTTTTTGCGCTATGTAGGCAGTCTTTTTACAACCAATTCAGGTCAACAAGATAAGGAGGAGGCAACAGATTTGCTGACCAGAATAATAATCAGACATTTAAAGATGACAAACTGTGCTTGGAAAATATCTGATTCGGTTGTTTTTTGTTCTAGTATAGTAGATAAATAGTTCCCACCAACCTCCTGCAGCTTCAGCATATAGACCGTCAGCCACTTCATCCGCATCAGACCAGTGAAGGCTGCGGTAAAGACCACCAGCCCCACAGTACCTATATCCGCCACCCACACAATGCGCGTCGAGTTGGTGCGGGTCCGGTACGACCGCTCAGGCTCGATCAGTATGTCTAGTGCTATGGTTAGTGTTGAAAAGAACCCTGGGGAAGATTGTGATAGTCATATCATCAACATCATTTTAGCCGAAAGTCGTCAACCGCTAGACGTAGTCTTTTCTATGTGACGGCACAACACTAGGTTTTTCGTCTTCCGGAATCAAAGTCTATTCTAACCAGCTAAGCTAGCTAGGACGTGCCCTGCTTGCATGGTGTTTCCTTGGCAAAAGTCAGCTGGAATAGTCTAGATGTGGAAGATGGAGAGCCGAGTGAAGGAAGTTTGGTCCAGTATATGATCAAAGACGGAATAGTGTTACACATTTCTGACCAAGCATAACATAACATTACGCCTTAAATCCCCCGAGAGTTTTATTTTTGGGTCAAGCCCGCCACACGCTACACACCAAAGCGCTATTCCTAATCCACTGTAACTCCTGAAAGCCAGAATCAACAGTGGCGACCACCAGAAAAGCTCCCGCCGAGACATCGAAGCTCATCGAAGTCACAGAGCCACAATTTAACTGTCTTGGATCCCGCAACGAAATTATGCAAAGATGTACCAAATAGAACACCCCCATTCCACTAGTTATGTTTGGAGTCCCATCTAGTAGAGGGCGAATCTAATGCCATCAACTGGGCAGAAATTCAGACTCCGTGGCTGCTACCGAGACATTATTGATGGAAATACTCAATAACACTTTGCCCGACCTAGGAATTAAACACAGGACCTCGTGATATCCTGCTAAGTCACGCCATCAATAGAACTTTCAAACTTACACAGAAAAAAGGAAAGCGTCTTCCCGTAGAAGTTGGCGGCCTTCGACACGCGGACACACCAGCCGGCGGGTGTGCGCCTGAAGCTGAGGGGGGCCACCCCGGCGATCTGTGACATCCGCAGCATCACGCACAGTGTGCCGGTCACCACACACTCCGTCTGCGGGGGAGGCGAGTGCATCTTGTGAAGGTTCCTAGGAAAAGAAAGCATTAATCTGGAATTTACGTTCTTCTTTTTCACAACGTTTAGCACCTTGTGGTCTACTATTTTGTAGTTTATCAAGTTTATTTTTTTTTTCTGCTCCAGGTTTAAGTACTACTTGTTCCAAGCCAGTTTATTGAAACACGTTTGATGCTCGTGAGCCTTTGCACTCTTGGCATCCATTACGACTTCGCCCTTGGCTCCGGGTGCAATCCCTTGAACTCAAGTGTACTAACTAGCATCAAAATGTACAATTATTAAAAGTCCCAAACCATTAATTGATCATTTTATTTTTTTCTATAGTTTGTGAAATATATTCTCTTTCTTTGGGGTCTCACTTACCAAATCCTAATTTTTCTGGACCACTCTGTGTCGTCTTACTTCTACAGTTGTAGTAAACATAAGATACTGTTGAAGCGTTGTCTTCACAACAAACAGTAAAAATGTTTGTAGACACATGAAAAATGAATTAAAACTAATCTTAAGTTTTATCAGAATCAAAATATTGGTATGTGTATACCAAACATTACGGTTTCGAAAAATAATGGATAAGGAATCAGAAATTACTTTGACGACCCGAATGGCGCAGCGGTAGTGAGGCTGCCTTACGTTCGTTGGGTCCCGGGTTCGAATCCTGGTAGGAGCAAATGTTTGTGTGATGAGCATGGACATTTGTTTCCGAGTCGTGGATGTTTATATGTATAATAAGCATGTATTAATACAAACAAAAAAGAATCTATGTAGAATATCAACTATCTGGTGTCCACGACACAAGCCTCGTTGCTTAGTGTGGCGCTAGCGCTGTGTGTAATGTCCAGCGATATTTTTTTTTTTTTTTTTTTATTATATTTAAAGAATCAGAAATGATGGATAAGGAATAAGAAATTCTATGTGTAACATTAACATAAGGTAAGCACTTCCTGGATTTATAAAACTTAATGATTAATTATTGTTAGAAAACTCTGTCAAAATCAGAGAAGTACAAAATTATCAGTAATATCTGGATAGTGAAATTTTTACTGCGAACAATACTGATGGTTTTAATTGTCATTTAGGCTAAGATCTATAAACTGTACCAAGCACTTACTTTATTCTTATCACTGTCGCATAATTATCAAAGTACAAGATAGAGACTGGAACTGCTACATGATATGTCTAAATTAAGCCGCTAAGTAACGTAAAAATTTCAGCACTTGTGTTTTTCGACTATCCATGTAATGCTGTCTTAGTGGGAAAGAATATTAATGTTATTCTTTGTTTAACATAGTTGACCGTTTAAGTATTTATTTAATTCTGTTATTTCTCGGAACACGTTTGTTCTTGTAAATAACAAATGTAAATATCTAAATGGTGAATAAGCTTCATGAAAAGAATTTTGATCATATCTCTGAACTTGAATCATTAGTTTCACAAAAATATCGAAGACCTCAAACAACCAGCTCTGGACCTGTGTGATTGATTATAGCCTACTATCTCACACAGAGAGGAGGCCTGTGACCCAACTGTGGGAACATTACAGGCTTATTAAGATAGTAGTTTTAAGTGGGCCTCAAATTCAGAATTAAACTTTTACGAGATATCTGATGTTTTACGTCAAGAGATTTATAAAAATAAATAAATTGATATTTACGAAAGCGTAGAGCACCATTTTGCCTAAAACCATCATAATACTCATAACATGTTCCGTTAATAAAAACAAACCATTCGTTAATCGAAGCCAATATTTGACAAACACGGACATGAGAGTGATTGTATTCTCCTAATGTTCCTTGGTATTTTGGAGGGGCACCCCCTTTTGGAAGGGGGTATACCCTGCAGCTGAATGGAAACATTCTGTGCATTACATAACAGCATGCTGATTCACTCAAAGAGTTAGGCAGAGGTACCCCTAATAGGCATGACGATAGTCTCAAAATTGCTAATCTATTTAGTCCGTCAGTTAGAGTATTGGAAATTAATGGACACGTATTTTTTGTTTTTGTAAATCAATGAATATTGACAAAGATAAAACGCATCAAAACTCGGGAGTGGGGGCTTGTGACGTCAGAACTAGCTAAAAGTTATACCATGGCATGACGTATTGAGAGTATCTTCGTAAATTTTGGTTTACGTAACAAAAGAAAAAACACGGGTCAAATATTTTTTGATAATCTAAGTGACGGACTAATTAGATTTTTTTGTGGTCTCGCCTATTGAACAAAACCGAGTCACACATATTTTCAACATTTATGTTTAAGTACCATGTATTTTGGGCATAGCCGGGCACATATCTAGACTCCGGGCTGCTTGAGAGACTTCTAGTGGAAAAACCCAATAACCCTTAGCCCAAATTGAACCCAGGATCATATGCTCAGCAGTAGAGCTTACGTGTACTATACCAACGAGACAGTGCTGTGGATAAAGACGATAATACACCCTAAAATAATGAAATTTATTTTCCCCAGGAAACTTTCATGATAAAAAATCCCTTATTCCCTTCACAAATTCACCGCTTTCACAGCTGAGGAAAACATTACAATTATATGATTAAATTGGAATTGTTTTATTTTAAAATAGCTTTGCATTCGTTGTCTTCTGCTCTATTTAACTTCAGTTTATGCTTTTCATAATATTGTTTTTAAAATCGTAGAAAGCTGCTGAATGATTTGAAAGAAAAACTAAAATAATTACTGTACTTAATAAAAATCTTACTTCACACAACCTTAACCGCTAAGTCTAGAATCATGACATTTAGCACAAGTATTACTTTTATAACACAAGTGAGCTTCGAGGTGGAATATTTTAAAACTAATCTCCTCAGCGGTTAAACCGGGGACGACAGTTGGTACCTATGTATGTAATCTCGTCATTTTTGTCGATAGACAATTCCACAGGGTGCATGGCTTGTATTAATTATTCTAATTTTAGAATAAAACGTTTGTTTTTTAAATCTCGTCTTGCCCATCGACGCGTGCCATTAGGTTCTAAGACAGCACGACGGATTTTTAATGCTAGCGTGCTGCGCAATCCAACCTACACTCTTACTGCAGGAAAGGTCATTATGTCCCAGTGGACTGCTTCACCACATTGACAGCGATGAGGAACCCCACAAGGAGTCCAAATTGCAGACATGTAGCGAGCCGATTACGTGAACGTACATTGATACAAATTAAACTACACAAAAATTTGTTTGTTTTATTTTCAAATCCCGAACATCACCACACACATATAGACATAAAGTATTAAAAATATCATAATTCGGTTTACGACTGTTCCGCAGTTTACTATTCTTCATCCTAAGCTCGGTAACTTCATAGGTCTCATCACTGCTTGAAAGGTACCCATAAACATCTGAGTCTCACCATCGCCTGTTGGTATAGGCAGAGGACTCTCGCCATCAGCCTGTCTTTTTGCCTTCCTAGATTTGTACTCAGAATCCGAATTATTATCCAGTTCTAAGGAATTACTATTACCGTAATTTAGAAGGTTTTCTTCGCTTAATATGACTGAAGAATACTCGTTTGTTTCGGTTTTGTTTAAAGCTTTGTTGTCATTATAATTTTCTTCTTCACCTTCTTCTTTATCTGTTTCACTTTTCATTTCATTATCTGTTGGTTTATGAGCTTCTTCTGGTGACGTCTTTGTCAAATATTTTGTCAGTTCAAAGTTATTTAGATTGACTGGAATATCTTTAGTTGTATGACTGCCTGGTATATCATGTTTAGATTTCATTCCATCTTGAACCTTTTCATCATTTACTTTACTTTGTAAATCGTTTCTAGATGTTGTTGTACGGAAAGGAGATAGATTTTTAACAATATAATAATTTGTCAATTTCGTATTGGAATTTTCTTCATCTTGTATCCAATACATAGTATTTTTACGTTCCCAATTTAGAATTAGTTTTAGATTGTCAGTTGTCACAATTAGATTTTGAATCAAAATATCATTAAAAACTTCATATTCCTTTGTTTGTCGCTGATTTATTGTAAAAACTTTCAACGGAAAAGATTCTGCTTTAAAAACTGTGAAGGCAAGAAGGAGTAAAAGTTGTACACGCATATTTCTTTCGACGTTCTAGCACAGAATAGTTTGTGTTAAGGACGTAACGGTCATGAATATTTATCAGCTTTGATAAGGATCTAAAACTAGTCGTAGTTAATTTAGCACGATAGTGTTTAACGGTGTAACGGAATAATATCGGCGTGCATAATGATAGAAATATCGACAGCAGAACTATAGTGACTGTGTAACATAAACATGCATTGGAGTGCTGCAGTTTGACGTGTATTCGATTCCCTTCCATTCGTTTGTATTTTACGAAAAACAAATTATCTGAAGCATTGTTTTGTGCCCGCCTGTACGTTTTCTATACTAATACTAATCTATACTAATATTATAGAGAAGAAAGATTTGTATTTTTGTATGTTTGTAACGAATAAACTCAAAAACTACTGGACCGATTTCAAAAATTCACCATTGCTACATTATTCCTGAGTAACATAGGCACCCGTGCGAAGCCGGGACGTGCCGCTAGTATTATAAAGAGGTAAAATTTGATTGTAAGCTTGTATGTAAGGGGGGGGGGGTATGGTGGCTTGTTATTTTTGTTTTCTTGTGTGCACTTATGGCATGTGCCAAATAAATATGTTTTCTTTCTTTCTTTCTTTCTTTAATCCCCGGAACTAATGATCCAATTAAAAAAAAATCTTTCACTGGCAGAAAGCTACACTGAAATCGTAGGACTAGTGGGAAAAAATCCCACTTTAGAAATTTCCTTGAATAGGCTGTGAGCGCTCGGACCCCACGGTCCTATATTTTCGCCGCTTGAGGTTCTCCGCTGCCGCAGCGGGAGCCCCTGCACAGCACGATGAACTAGGGAGATGGGAAGGCGCAAGAGTATCTACACATGTAGCATCCCACACTAGAGGCCTACCCATCTTCCATGGAAACAAAGGCATGCCGTCCGGTCTCTTGCCATCGTCGCGTCCCAAGCCATTGGGTTCTAATAAAGCTGGAACGCCGATGGTGACAAGAGATCGACGGATGATGTCATTTAAGTTCGCGTGCCATGCAAAACGGCCCGCACTTCGGCTGCATGACAGGCCGTGGTGTCCGAGGCTGTTGACAACTTCACCACAGTGACAGCGATGAGGAGAACAGCATGGGGCGCCTAGGCGTAGAGCAACAGCGAGGCGGAAACTGGTGTCGTCGAGCAACGTGCCTGTCCTCGACGATGGTAGCACGTGAAGCCAAAGCCCCTACTCCCACTCACCCTCAGCCAGCAGGCGCGCACGCTCAGCAGTAATAGCAGACGTGTTCAGTAGATTGATCTGAACTACTCTGCAGAGCGGGTCGTCCCACCGTCTCTGGGAAAATGGGTGGTTGGGTTCTTCAGAATTCGGGCAAGCGAGTTTCCAAGCGTTGATAGATTCGGAGAAGCACGGCACATCAAAATCAATCAGTGTGGAAGCCAGGATTTTCCTGATTAATTTCTCAGTGCCGTGGACCGAGATATATAAGCCAGTAAACTAATACTAGAAATTTTGTGGACGCCGAGCCCTCCCATACGAATGGGAAGAGTAGCTTGGGTCCAGGCTCGGTCATCCAAGGCCACATTTAAAACACGTTCAGACCGGCACCTCATGAGTAGGTACTTGGTATCCTACGGCGCAAATCTTCATATGGCCACCGGTGGTACATCACCGCCCCATGAACCAAAAGTCTTGCCAGCCGGGGTGCGCCACCGGTGGACACGGACGGCATTTAACAGGAATTAGGCTTTCTCTGCATGTTTCGCGCCATAACACGACAGAACCACAAGCATCAACCAAAGCAAGTGGTAGGTAAAGTACAAGCAGAGTAAGGGTCAAGTAGTTTGTCTGTGGCACAATGTTGGTAAATGCTTGGGTCATTCAACAAAAATTTGGAGCAGGAAAAAAATAAAGTATTTTAAAATTTCGGGAACAAATTATAAAAGAGATGATAAGCAAGCCCAGCACTGATAATCAAGCCGGTGACGCTGCAGAGGAGGGTGGGCCCCATGTACAGAGAAAGCCAAAACACAAGTTAGAGAAAACGGAAGGAAAGGTCAGAGATACCCGAAATAGATGCAGACCTTGTTACGACCATTTTACAACAGGCGAATCTGCGGGTATAGCTAGAAAAAAATCGAAGCGCGTAAATAAATTTTGCTCTGCGTGTGAAAAAACAATGTGTTTGGATTGTTTCAATACTATTCATACAAAATAATTTTCATTTTATAGCATCCATGATGGCATTTCATTTTATTTATTTTTTAATTTTGATTTAATTTTCTTATTATTACATTTTCTCAACGTAATTTATCATAAATAATTTGCATTTCGTACAATTTATGTCTTGATTATGTTAATTTTTTTCTAATAAATAATTGTACAATTTTTCAACATTGATTTTTGCTTACTTTTCGAAATAATATCCAGCTCCTGAGCTGCACTATGAAAATTTGACAATTTTACTAGGCGGGGACGGGACGGTAAATACAACAGTTTCTCTCAAAGCGGCGCGAATTTCTTAGTATATTGAAAGTATAGCGTGACGTGGCCACCGGTGGTACACCGCGCCGTGTCAGCAAATACTCCGTGCTCCACCGGTGGTACACGCCGGTCTGAACGTGTTAAAATGGAGGATAAAGTTTTTCCGATAATTTGATCCATTTTGTCTAAAAGATGAGTGTGCTTCCATAAATCATGATCTGTCAAATGACCAATTTGGTCGAGACGCCATTGTTTAACTATTGTGTCTACTTCGTGGACAGATCATGGGATAAAGGAGAAGCACGTAGGAAATATTTAAATAAATAATTGAATAAAGTTGATATAAATTGTATTGTTTTATTATATTGTAGGTACTCAAATAAAAATCCATAATACTATTCTGTAAATCGATTAGATGGTCGGTCGAGAATTGATGTGACAACATAATGAGCCTTCGCGCTGCCGATGATTCGTGCTTATAGTTATTCGAGATTTTGATGCATCGATATAGTGAACTGTCGAGCTCGTAATTTATCGATTTCAAGTACTATCGAGTTAACGTTTTCGAGCAAGTGTTATTCGATCTAACGTCATTCGATTTCACGTAGGGAACCCATTTCGACGCTGTTGAAAGCGCCATGATCGCGGGCTGACTGGAGAATGCGGGTGGATGGAATAGTACATTGTTACCCTAGGGGTGAAAGTAACTTATTTAGTCCCGAGACGGGGGTAATAGTTCGAGGGACTAAATAAGTCTTTAACCCGAGGTAAACACTGTGCTTTTCATTACGAATACAAGGAACGTAAAAATAAAAAAATAAATCAACTCGATAAAACAATGTAGATAGTGTTGCCGCTTTCCCGCCCACTTTGTTTTTTTTTTCTTCTTTCACGTACTGATCCTGACACACACTTAGCGCCACAGCAATTTAATACGGTGAGTATGACAGTTACTCTGCTCGTTCCACGGCCAATCAGCTCCCAATGTCTCGACATAGACCACAGCCGATGCAGGGGATGTTTCAAGATGCCGCCACTCGCTGTTGGAATGATCTGCCATCTTCCACGATCCCTAAAAACAAAAGAAAATGTCAAAATTATATTTTTTTGTAAAATTAATTTTCCAATAAAAAATAAACCTATAAACAGCAAATACATGAGGTATAAACAAATACTTACATAAGGTTTATCATCTATCGGCAAGGCATATCTATCCAAGCGGCTCGAGTCGGTATCACTATCCCCAAGAAAACGCGGTGCTTGTTATTAGACGTCGACCAGATCCAAGTAGGTAGGAAACTAATCACGCGGGACGCGTCGCGTGAGCACTGAGACTCGTGCGGCGGCGCCGCGCCACCACCGCTCTGACTTTTTGACGCTTAGTACGTCACCGCGCTAACAGGTGCACGGGAGAAATGTGGTCGTATCGTATTATGTTCACCGGCGCGCGCGCAGGTGAAGGTGAAGTGAGACAAAAGCACGCCAGGTCCTAATTTTGTACTTATATAGGTTCATTTTGTTTGGCCTGCACACATAGGTACACGTATATATGTATTTACTTTGTAGTTAATATTATATTTCATATAGGTAAGTAGTTGTTATATGTTAAAATTAAAATACTGTATGCCTAAGTTTAAAACTATTTAAGCCAAGAAGCATATTTCTGTTTTTATTTATTGTTACCAGTGTTACTATCTAACACAATAAAATACTTATTAAACCAACTTACATTCTTCTGTATCGGAACTCATTAATACACATTTAATAAATTTACTTGCTATCTATTTATTTATAACTATTTATTTATACATTTTGTTTGAAACTGTTTTTCCGTCACTTACTTACCCCCTCAAGGTTCATTGGAAGACCAGCGTCAGACAGCGTCACCATCACCTGTCTAGCATGAATGCTGAAATGGACCTTTTTAGCGCAGCCGTGAGGCACACAGCACATATTGTTTTCCTCCTTATTTTGTATCTTTATTTTTATTGTGTGTGTGCTTTAATAACTGACGTCAAATAAATATTTTTCTTTCTTTTCTTTCTTTCTAAAATAAAATAAATGTGTTAGATTGACATGAGCTATAGAAAACAGCTGATCCTGATTAAAGTAGGTGTAGATATACGCAACGACCAGGAACACATATTGCAAAGGTGCTACTAGAATGTAATTAGTTTACACTTATAGCGATACTGATTTATGATCTCTTCTGTTTGGTAATGTAGGTACTAGGATACCACGATCGGCAGCCGCAATTTGAACCGTGCTGGTACATGCGTATAAACTGCGTGGCTTTGGTGGCAAAGTGGCATCATGAATCCATGATCCCGACTATACAAACTTCTAAACATGCTACAGCACGACTTTTACCGTTGAATAAAAGCCTTTTGGAATAACAAAAATAATATTTTACCTACCTGTTGCAGACAAGTCATTAATAAAAATAAGACACTCACTATCCATTACAAAATCTGGGTCGAATTTCTGTCTCTGATTTTGATGGACATTTTAGATTAAATTTAAATTGATTTTCAGATATTTTAGTTATTTTAGGCCGTTCATACTCCATTGGCTCAAATCAAGTAACTTATTAAGTATTGTAACTTAAAATAACTTCTTGAAATCTTCATAACTTTTGTCTATGATTGCTGAGCAATATGCTCCTTTTTATTATAGAAGATATATGTTATATATAATGTACATTCTGGGGCACATGCTCATACAATGACAACGATGATGATGACAAAGTCTACAAAAATACTCATACTCACATTTTAAATTACGGTAAGTTACCAATATTTTAGACTAACTTACCGTAATTTAAAATGTTATATTTTTTGTTTTCATATCCATAAATCGAATTATTTAATGAATAGTTTAGTTTCCAAAGTGCGTAGTTGACTATACTGTCAGTCTAACTTTGTTAGGGGTTTATGAACAGCAAATATTTTTTTTCGCCGATGATCTTATTGTTGCAAACGAATAGATTGTCTTAGTTTGAAAAATAATTATCTCCCAGTGTTTTTAACCAATATACTGTGTATTAAAAGCCTGGGACAGATATTATATACATACTTTGACCGGAGTGACAAAAACAACTTCCTTAAACCTTTATAACTTTTGTCCAAAACTGCTGAGCAATATGAACCTTGTTTTTTTTTGTCATAGAAAATCTTTAAAAATGTACATTCTGGGGAACAGGCTCATACAATTTTTGGCCATCCCCTTTAGCATGATAAGCATACAAACAAATAAACAAACAGCAAACAAAACAATAATAATTAATTCCATAAACTAGATTAACTAGTTTTAGCATGTGCTGCGGTACGTGCTAAAACTTACTTAGCTAAGTAACTCTAGATTCTCGTTCACAAAAAAATATAATCACGCTCTCAAAAAGTATTAAAAAAGAAAATAAAAGGGTAGGTAAGAGCTCGCAGGTAAAGCAAGTCATTATTTGGGTTTTATCCATCTACGTATTTTCATCTCGTTTTACTTTGCCTATTTTTTTTGTATGTATGTATACAGGGTGTGATTTTTCTACCTCATCTGGAGGGACAGTACTCTTAATACTGGGGGTAGCAAATTGTGCTCAAAGAAAACATTCTTTTATTTATAAAGAGAAACAAAAGTGGAATCGAACCGGCTAAAGTCGAAAAAAATAACACCCTGTACTTTTATTACATCAATCGATAACCTGTCAATCATATGAGTCAAATCTTTCTAACAAACATGATAAATTATTAAGGCATTAATTCCGCCTTTGTACAGTGTTTTTGTTTACATTATGTGCAAAAAGTTTTAATAAATAAATAAAATAGTCATCACCAGACCAGATTGAATTTTCAAAAATAATATTAATAAATAAATATCGCACGACATTACACACAGCGCCATCTAGTGCCACACTAAGCTTGTGTCGTGGACACCAGATAGTTGATAAACTACATGGATACTTTTTGTTTGTAAATACATACTTATTATACATATAAACATCCATGACTCGGAAAAAAATGTCCATGCTCATCACACAAACATTTGCTCCTACCGGGATTCGAACCCGGGACCCTAAGAACGTAAGGCAGCCTCACTACCGATGCGCCATTCGGGTCGTCAATCCAAATCGAATGATGCAGTTTTAGTTTTCATCAAAATCGGGCTTATACTCCTTTGAGTATTTTTCGCTATTCCTCATACTTATACTCCTTTGAGTATTTTTCGCTGTTCCTCATACTTATACTCCTTTGAGTATTTTTCGCTATTCCTCATACTTTCGGATTTGGCCAACCACGCCCACTTAAAAAAATCACCCTGTATAGATTTTAGATTGAATATTTAATGCAGTTAATGTGTAAAAGATATATACATGGTTCAAAACATATTTTTTTTCCAAGAATTTTATGTTGATCGAACCGGAAAATCAAGTCATTGGATTAGGTATTTTCTTAAATGGTTTTTACCTTAAGACACTGACGCAGTATAAAGAGACGAGGAATCTCATTCGATCGTATTCCTCTCATGACTATTTAGTAGTGCGAACATGAAGCTCTTCACCACGTTCTTGGTTATCATTTTACTCGCCGCGCTGTGTTTGGCGCAACCAGGGGACAGCTCAACACCGGAGCAACCACAAACGCCAAGATTTATACGATTTAAGAGAGCAGGTTATACGCTGCGGTCAGACGGTTGTCCGACAGATTACGTAAGAGTCGGTTTTTTCTGCTTCCCCAGTGATTATTAAGGAACGGACAAACAAGTGAAGACAACATTATGAGAAGTGCCCAGGATCGAAAGAAGACTGAAGATATTATTAACTTAAGATATCATCAGCATATAGCAGTCCAAACCTCACCACTGCTGGGCATAAGCCTCTCCATCGCACGCTGTTCAACTCGTTCCGAGGCAATTCTCATCAAGCTGCTACCCAGCTGCTAACCAGCCACCCTGCGAAGATCGTCGCTTCTTAAAGCGAAACGAAACGCGAAAGCGAGACGAAACTTTCCAAACGCTGCTCAGCTCAATTGAATTTGAACTTGTGGGACATGATACTAAATGAAGGTATCGAAGAAACTTTTTTTACAATATAATAAACTGTAATGTATACTTACATTCATTGCAGTTTTTTCATAGTGATTACAATACCAACGTAAACATCTACGGCAATGTATAGACTTTCCGAAGAAATAACAGCGTAACCCCACCGAACGGGCTGGCTGCTCTCAAGCTATGATTCGGTTTAGTCCTCGCCCCGCCCGCCCAACATCTCCACGCGTTTCTGGGACCCTAGTACTTTGCTTACGATATTTAACACGGTTGTTAAAAGTTTACACAGTTTTGCTAAAATATGGTGTTGTTAAATCACGTAAATGGGTGAAAAAGTTCATTGAACTCTGGTGGTTTGTCATCGATGGGTACGTAATATATTTATTCAATGAAAACTTTAAAACATGGAATGATAAAGATAGTAGCTTTGATGTAACAATAACTTATTATTTTATTATTTTTTTATTATTTTTAATTCTGACTTTTCTAGAAAATATTAAATCGTGTTTGTGAGTTAACTACGCACTTAATGATACCTTTTAGCAAGCGCTTTTATTTCGTATTTAAATAGACATGGAATCGTGAAGATAGACACAATGTTTATGTTTTCAAACGTCGAATACAGTGCGCCTAATGGATGTTGAATGCTTTTCTGATACTAACACTGATAATTTTAACGGCCAATATTAGATTACAATTCGTGTTGTTTACATTTAATAGTTCTTTGATCTATGAGTGGTTTACCTACATCTTTTTTGTTAAACCGCGCCATTTGACTTAACAATGTCAGTCAGAGTAAATAATTATGAAAAAAACCCAAACAGTGTTCTGTCTATTTTTCACGGTGAAATGGCCAAAGATAAACAAACACCTTTTCCACACATTTTCTTTGAGTAAGCATTTTATTATTTTAATCACTCTACTGTTTTTCATTTATTTCGTGAGACCCATAGTGAGAGTTACTTACATTTAGTTGTACTTATGGGCATAAGTACTACTAAATGTAAGTAAGGGCTCTCAAAGATTGCCAAAAGTCAGCCTGTATTTGTAAACTACTGGTTCACATTACCGGTTAATTTTTAATTAGGTTTGTAGCGATAACTGTAAGTAAACCTTCGGGGTAATTGCATAACACACTTACAATGGCAATATCTTTCATTTTGTCAACAAGAGCATTCATCGCATCATTTACGTTGTTGGCTAGACCAATTTTACCCAACAAATAAACAATGGATTACTGAACTCTTTCTTATTGATGCAATTGGGGTGCAGGATCACCCAGAGCATGTTGGCCGCACTATCAATCTTGTTTGCAGGGATTAAAATCTAGTACCAATTTCTCAAACCTCTTCAAACCTCTTTTCGGCACGGTTCCGGTTTCGGTATCGGTTCCGGTTTGGGTTCCGATGTACCGGTTGTAAATACCGGTTCCTATAACCTTTAAATCGGATGAAATTATACCAGTTCCTTGTCACCCGATTTAAAAGTTCCTTATACGGAAGAGTGGATGTGTGTTCGGAGCAGGGATTGAATAACCGAAATTTACTGAAATTCGTGCCTCGGCAGCCAGACAAAGCAGGTTGTTTTGCTATTTTGCCGTCATTCATGTTTCCGCGTCTACTTTGTTTTTCAAAATAAAGGTTCCAATTTAGGTTCTGGTTCCTGTTCCGGTATAGGTACCGGAAATCCAAAATACCGGTGTTTTGGAACCGTTTTCAATCCCTGCTTGTTTGTGGTTCAACTTTTGGCCAATACATGTTCTGTACTCGTTCATCTAACTATGCAAGAGAAAACAAGCACAGAATCATCGGCAACTTTTCAACTTCTTTTTATAAAATGGTAGTGGTAAAACAGCTGAAATATAAGTGGTCCAGTATAACTGAACATGGGCTTTAGGAAAAGTCACTGTTTCCTTGATAGGTACTTTGTCAAAACCTTGGACATTCTATAACACTATTCAAACGAGTTACGCCGACCCCGTCTGCAACTTGACTCTGTAAATACACTCGAGAGCAATGAATCCGGGTCACTTAAAGAATGTTAAAAATCTCGGAAACTAAAAATGATAGGTTAATGCAATAAATTGTATTTAATAGACAATGTAATACTCCTTAAATGAAAGTAAAAAAAATATGAGTCACCATACATTTTATTAACACAAAATTACATAAAGAAAAAAACTGCTGATCTCTCCTTAAAACAAAAATAGGAAACATGAAATTTTTGAACTTTATTACGATTTTCTTGAATTTTAATACTTCGTATTGCCTCCTCGTGCTTCCATTACTGCGTTTACGCGGTTTGGCATGCTGTACACCAAGTTCCTTATACGATTTTGGGGAATATTCTCCCATTCCTCTGTGAGAGCAATTTTGAGCTCACGAAGCGTGATTGGGGGAGGGTTTCGTTGTTTTACGCATCTGCCTAGCTCGTCCCAAGCATGCTCGATCGGGTTGATATCCGGGCTGCGCGCTGGCCACTCCATACGAGTAATGTTCATTTCTTGAAGGTAGTCATTCACAATCCTACCTGTATGAGGTCGGGCATTGTCATGCATAAATATAGCATCCTCACCTAAATTGACCATAAATGGACCAACGTGATCATTGAGGATTTCTTCCACATATCTTACGCTAGTTAAAGAGCCGTTTTCTATGATCACCAGCTCTGTGCGACTTTCAGAAGAAATTCCGGCCCACACAAGTACAGACCCACCACCGTAGGCTACTTTTTCTTCGATGCATGCTTGCTTGAATCTTTCCCCTGGTTTTCGATACACTCTGTGTCTTCCATCGTGCTTGTAGAGCATAAATTTTGATTCGTCGGAGAACATAACTTTTGACGAATCTTCAATACTCCGATTTACGTGGCTCTGGGCATATCTTAGTCTTGAAATACGATGCCCACGCTCCAGTTTAGGGCCGTTTGCAGGTCTAAGGGGTTTTAAGTTAGATTCAGCAAGCCGACGTCTTACTGTCCATGCACTTGGGTTACTTCCTCCGAGGCGTCGAAACTGATTTGTGAGTTCAGTTCCTGTGAGAAAGCGATTTCGAAGCATGGTGTTCACCAAGTATCGGTCTTCTCGTGCTGTGGTACACCTGGTTCTGCCCGTTCCTGGTCTGCGTAGGTTAGAACCAGTTTCTTCGTAACGTCGGAGAACTCTTTGTACTGTTGACAGCGACACACCGACAGTCCTGGCTGTATCGCGCTGACTCCGGCCGGTTTCCAGCATTGTAAGTATTCTGGTGCATTCTTCAGGCGTAAGCGACATAATTTCAGCTTGAATAATGAATATAGAGCACTATCAACATGGTTTATGTACCCACATAAATGACAGATTACAAACAAAAGCAAAACCAAATGCTGTAATTTCGTAGTTCCATCTTCGAAAGTGGCCCTTTTTCAAATTTGATTTTTTTGTGATATAACTATACAATAACTAAGAAGTTTTAATACCTTCATTTTAGGAGTATTACATTGTCTATTAAATATAATTTATTGCATTAACCTAGCATTTTTAGTTTCCGAGATTTTTAGGATTCTTTAAGTGACCCGGATTCATTGCTCTCGAGTGTATATTTTGGATTTATTTCTAAGCATCTAATTTAAAAACATGAGGCTTCGTCCTACGCCACTTTCAGACCATTTTTCAGAAGATGAGTAGATTGTTATGTATGTTGTTCGTTGGATAATCGACTTTAGATATCTTACGAAGAGAGTGTAGGTGATGAGATGAGGTACTAGAAAACTCGATTAGAGCAATAATTGAATTCCCGAGCGGAGTGAATTGTGTGGTGTAACGGATATATGTTGCAGCCGCGGAAGATTTGTCACTTCACACCAGTATAAAATACACTACCTACATATGTATAGAAAAGTAAACTGATGTTATGGGTTGATAAAATGAAATTGACCTGGGGGCCTGGAGAAAGTGACTTTTTATCTGCGTTAGGTAACTTTGGTGAAATAGTCAAAACTGCGTTGGATCGAAATATGCTACCGGAAAGTTTAGAAAGCTGCTGCCACTGAGCCTTCCTTAGGATAATATGTCTTTGTCTAATTCGAATAAATATAAATAGCGAGGATTGCTATTTTTAAGGTAAACTTTCAAATATCACTATCTGCCTAGCCTTTTCCCAAGTCTGTTAGGGTCTACAAGTCTAACCGAATGAATACCAGATATTACATAGAGCGACTATCTGACCTTCAAAACCCAGCTAGTGCTGGGTAATACGATACCCCTTGGTAAGACTGGTGGTCAGACTTTGTGGGCCACGGAATACCCGTAACTGTCAAAGATCTACAATTGACAGCCGGGAGCAATAGTTTAACGTACTTTCCGAGGCACGGAGGAAACCCGGTATGTAATGGGTGGTGAGCCCCTTCCACAGACCAACCTAGCGCTGCTTAATCTGAATTAAGATTGACCCGAGTGGCTGTTATAGTTTAGCTCCTCTACTATACTTTCAAACATAAATAATAAACCAAGAGTGCTTATTTAATTGGTTTCCAAACAAAATGGTAACATGCAAGCATGCACATGATTACGATGTTATTTATTACAATCTGTATAAATATTGTTTACATTAGAATGATGGCGACAGCATAGCTATTTTAATTGCTTGGGGCACGACAACAAACTAGCCCTAGTAGGTAACTGTGCAAAGAATAGAGACATGCTAGTTTTGTTTAGTCCATGATTTTGTACTGTTTGAAACGGTTTTCAATTACGTGGTTAAAAGGACCAAGTTTCTACCTGACTTTAGTTACTTATTTTCTACCGGACTTTTGGAGTAGATGTGCTTATTCTGGAGTATGATTAGCGATGATGAATATTACGGACGCATCGTAATATTCATAGTTGGTACTATTATTATTCCTTGTAAATTAATGCATACAAAAAGAAGCAATGATAGATATGTTCTTCGAAAAATTAATTGACTAAATTTTAAATGGATAATCTAATTTTTTGTTAAAATCGTGATGATGTAGAGTCTTAAATAAACTGTGATTTGTGTACTTAGACATTCGCCATGTTGTGGATAGAAACACGTCACTATGTTAGTACTGTCGGTACGTATTACAAACTTTAAGCTTATGTTTACCTATGAAACCCTAGTACCATGTTTGTTTATGTTTGAAAATCGATGGCGTACTAACTTCCTATTTGTTGTTATGTCTTTTTCCCTAAATAAACATTCATGCAGTACTGTTTTGACAGCTCTTTTATTTATCATGTTCAGGCGAGTGTGGATTTGTAAAGCTAGATATTTGCAGCACATGTGTGCTATGCACTGTTTTAGACTTTCACGGTTTTTCACTACACTTAAAGTACTTACGGGATTATTTCCGTGATATTCTTTTGATGCTATTAATAATAATTAATTAATTTTTGTCCCACCCGCATATCTCTTCAGTATTCCCGCGATTATGATGCTTGCAACAGCGTCGAAATATCGGGAGCTCATAGCATCAAAAGAATATCACGGATGTAATCCCGTAAGTACTTTAAGTGAATGTGTACTACTGTAGCCAACTCCTCATCAACTTCCTGCCCTTGTTCCATTCTACTTGGGGTCGACGCAACACGTTTTCATCTTCTATTCTTGGTGTCAGACGTCACGGCATAATTTCTATTTTCTCTTTCATAAATAGGCGTGTATCCTGAAAAAATCTAATTAGTCCGTCAGTTAGATTTTCAAAAAATAATTGACACGTATTTTTTCTTTTGTTACGTAGACCAAAATTGACGAAGATACGACGCTTTTAAAATTCTCAATACGTCACGCTGTGCTGTATTTTTTAGTGCGTTGTGACGTCACGAGCCCCCACTCCCGAGATTTGATGCGTTTTATCTTTGTCAATATTCATTGATTTACAAAAACAAAAAATACGTGTCCATTATTTTCCAATACTCGAACTGACGGACTAAATATAATTTATTGATAGTGATAACTTGCCTATTACCATTCCTCACAGAATCCATCTCTATTTTCTTTGGCCAGCCCTTCCCTCTTCCGGTCTCTACTACTCTACTCTTCTATCTACTACTGAAGCCAACTTATTAAATGCAGTAGGTAAATTATACCATCAACTCGAAAATAAGAAGTAATGTCCTGTTAAGTATTTTGTGTGTAAATAATTAAATAAGAAGCAAAGAATATATTTTTATATTTTTTTTCATTTTGTTTTGTGCCTTTGACATTAATTGATTTGATCTGGCATTTATTTGTCTCTAATATTTTAATTATTTATGTCATTGAATTAACTTTATTTCTTATTCAATTAATCAGTTGACTGTAAAATTTACAAAAGCTTTGTATCTATATGTTTTGTATCTAATATGGGTCAATGACCTGAAATAAATGAATTTTATTTATTTTATTTTATTTATTCTATTTATCTGTCTATCACATTACACTTACACTTAAAACACAACCCCGTTTTACCCAAAGCGTAAAAAAATAAACGAATCTAACGTGAAGCTACTTAAAATCTCCACCTGCTAAAGTAAGATGGTGCTTTTCAAAATAAGGTTTCACCTTTAAAATTGTAACTTCAAATGCCTACGACGTGACATTTAATCACTTTCAAATCTGTGATACAAAGCTTTGTATCAGATGAGATGGCGTATCGGAGATAACAGCTTTCCTCGCCTATGTGTGTCACTATGTGTAACTAAGTTATAATTATGTGGCAAAGTTTCACTTTGACGCATTTATCCTGCTTCTGCTATGCAGGCCGCGGATTAAATCGGTTTTGCAGAGTGATTGCTCGTACATTACGTATGTATCTACAGAAAAAGCCATGACTTTATGTATGTAACATGAACTCACCTTCTTACCTTTCGCTGCTAAAGGGTAGGGGCCTTTAGCAGTGAAAGCTTAGTAGTGTGTGACTGCCAAGTCATAGATCTCGAGTTCGAACCCAAGACATCACCCACGCACTTCTGACTTTTCGGATTCATGTGCGTGTTGTGTAATTATTTTCACTTGCTTCGGTGATGGAAAACATAGTGAGGTAACCAGCATGCCTGGGATATTTCTCGACGGCATGTGAAGTATAGTAAGAGGCCCATGGGCGGCATTAAAACTCTGACACCAGGTAAGCACTAACCTCACGATATAGAAAGAGCAGAACACGATCCTTAAATACTCCTTTTACTTCTTGCATTTATTTGGAGTTAAAATAATGCTGATCAATGAGATAAATCAATGTTCAAAAAAAACGTTTTATTACTGAAGCAGGTGAATATTGCGATTTTAATTACATGGCTTCTGTCAGCTTTGCTCGCGAAAAGATTGGCCGTTAAAAAACATGATCAAAAATAAATGTCAGTATAAATAATAACAGTAAAGTGATAGGTATGTCTTCTATTTCGAAAATTATTTTTTTCCAATGTACCATCGTTGGAAAAAAATAATTTTCTATTAGGAATGTGTCGATTGATTGATTGAGGCAGATTTATAAACAAGGTTTATTTCTAGATACAATTTAAGTTTTTAAACAGTTACGAATAATATTTCATTTGCCTACGAGTGCTTTTTAAAACTTTTATATGTTTTTTATTTTAACGAAATAAATTCATAATTCTAGATTATTTTTGTTAGGTATTGTGTATCTATGGATAAAATGGGTGTGACCTCCATGCTTTATATTTGAGGAAACTCAAATTTTTATAAATAGTTAAATATACACATAGATCATAATCACGACAACGATTGTCATATTTCTTGAAAAGGTTTTTGATTCTTTTCACATCGTCTTTAACACAATAGACACAGAGGCTTTTGAAATACTTACAAGCAAGACGTGGTTTTCTGATAAAATGATTTTGTACTTCAATATGGATATACGGTTTAGTGTTCTGTTTTGTGTAGCCCCGGGCAGGCAGACATGGTTAACTTCATAAAATTAAATGTTATTAACTTACACCCGTATCTATAGTCAAGTTAAAACAATTAATTGAGTTTAAATAACTACTTGTCAAACATTGTTATGCAAAAGACATGAATTTGAACGAAGTAAGACCCGTCAAAGAAAGCAAAGCTAAGAATTCTAACTTTTGACAGTTCTAACATTAAGCAATTACTTAACTACAGAATAAAAATCGTGTCTTCAATAATGGCTTTAACTGAAGTTGTCACTTTCATTTTTTTTGAGTTACCGGGGTTAGAACCAAAGCAGTGCAGCAATTTCAAGTTAGCCTCTCGCTACGTACTACTCTTTCGTACGTAATTTCGTGGACTGTGTGCGTTTCGCCGAACATAATTACGTGCTGCTAATGCACACATTTATTATTTTGTTGTTTCAACTTTAAACGGATATTTGAATTAATCCAATTACTCTTTGGATTACCTCTGTTTCAAAAATAAAAATAATCTTATCTATGTAACTTTGATAGTGAAATTCACAAACTCGTGGGCCAGACTAAGTGATTTCTTTTGACCTTTTATTTTGTTACTGTCATGTAAGTAAATCTCTAATTCTCAATTTCGACGAGTGATTTTCCACGAAAAATCGTGGAAAATCACAACGTACAAAGTCTACGACCGATGACTGATATGAATGAAAACTTTCCTTCATAAAATTAACACGCCATACTCCCACATTTGTACAATAAGAGTCAATATTTACTAAAAATGTACTGTCATAGAATTTTGTCAATAGACAATCACGTCATCAGACACACCTCAATTTACTGTTATTATGTATTAAAAGGCTTATGTCGAAAATATAGGGTTTGAAATTGAATGACAATAGCTACGTTTCAATTCGATGGAACGTAGTATGAATCCGATAATTACTTTAATCGTTTTTCTATTGTTTGAGAAGTAGTATAAAAGGACTACTTTTAGCCAAGCTGTCGTTTTATAAATTGATTCATAATACATATTATCTCAAAGTAGGCGTAGTAAACAGATGGATACATAGCGTAGACATCTTAGATTTTCAAATAATATTACGAACTTAGATAGATAGATAAACCTATTCAGTGCATACTAGTTTCTAAGCTATGAAAACAAAAATAATGCAATGGCTCTTGACCGCGATAACTGTAGAAGATATATGTATATACCTACATAACTAAAAGGAGGTTTATACTGAACGTATTCCAGGGTACCAACTCCAATGTCTACCACCCTAGTACCAAATCATTCTCTAAAATACATTCTGCAATCAAAGACGCGCATTAGTTTTCAGTTCAACGGTTGATCCCACTCGCGGATGAATGTATCCGGAGCGATGGCAACGCAAACAGCGCTCATGAATTAATATTGGGATTATGCCAGTGTGGATACAATCGACGACAGCGACTGTCGAGATGTGAATATAAATCTATAAGCCACTGGTTGGTTCCCTTGGCTTACCGCGTGGAGGACCAGGATAAAACGTATCCTACATCCTATCCTAACCCAGAGCATGGTCCCCTTGGGTGAAAGAATTTCATCGAAATCCGTTCAGTCATTATTACGGCGTAAAAAGCTAACAGACAGACAGTTGGACCGTGTTACTTTCGCGTTAATAAATATGGATTATAAAATGCACGTGTTGTCGTTGGCTTCTTGCAAAATAAATAATATAATGTTCAGTATTTTATTATAGCCGCATCAATCACATCTAAGTAGTTAGCGAAAAACCGGCTCGTGCAAACTTTGCATAATCTTCAGTCACTTTAATTCTAAATTGCAAATGTTAACTAACGGAGACCACTACCAGTGGAAAGCGATAGCCGTCTTGTATACGTAAATAATCTTCCCGACCGTTTTCAATCATGGCGGCCAATGTCAGCGGAGACAGCCAGTGTCGGTGCAGGAAATATAATTGTGCACTAGTGTGTGCGCCAACACAGGTACACTCTCTCTACCCTCACGCTGGACAGGTCCACTCAAATCTGTGTGGTTCTTTTTTCAAAAGACCATCTCAGACACTTATCTGCATAGTGCTCATCTGAGTGTCAACGTTATGTGATGGTCATAGTCTCTTTTAAGCTCCAGACATATCGATGTCCTTAAAACCTGGACATGGACTTTAAAAAAAGACTATGACCTCTGAGTTTGTTTCTTCTCAGAGTGGTCACTGGTCAGGTACGAAACACCGGCCAGACTTTCATCAAGTTTAAAAAAAAGACGACATGTAAAAGTCTTTGTAAAAACCTATTTGCAAAATACACATCATTTATCACTGTCATAGCCCAATGGGACGGCAATACAACAAGTCCCAAAATAGATCAGGTGCCGGATCAACGGCTTAACGTGCTTTCCAAGGCAAGGAGAGACTGCCACTGTACTTCTGTACATTAAGCAAGTGGCCTCCACGGAAACACTCGGTACCACTTCTGCGACCCTGGTACCAGCGGCAGTGGTCATCAAGTGCGCCAGGCCTAAATGTCGTAGGGCGAGCCCCTATTCGACAGTACAATACGTCACCTAGTCCATTGTCATTATTTACGTAGGTGTGTCTGTACTACGACGATAAATAAAATAGACGGGAGTGACAAATGGTAGTGTTTTGGTAATAAATTGCTTCGTTATTTATTCAAGGGGTTCACGCCCTCATGTAGAGCACTGATTGACCCGCGATTTAACTGAGTGTGTGCTATATTATATAAGTTACCATTTTATAAAGATATTGGTCAATCAAAAACTGAATAATATAGTTAAGCATAACAATCACTAACAGGTAAACACCGCGTGCTTACGGAAGCTGTACAAAACCAAATTACATTAAACGAATATAGTTTTAAACAACATTAATATGAAAATTGGTAACCCTACATGTGATAGATATAATTACCTTTACTTATGCAGCAAAACGTGGGGATACCAGCGGTTTCTCACTCGTTGATCCACCCAAATGCTTAAAACGAAAAAAAAAAATGTTGGTCTTTCCAAACGTGGCTGCCGAATGTCGGCACAAAGGACTAAGTACCGTTACCATCAAATAAAACCGAATTATAAAAACCTCACCATCTACTGCTAGTACATGATAATCAGACATGACATGATATTATTTATTTATTTTACACCCTGTCCAAAAAACGATCTACATAAATAAAAAAAAAATCGTGCTTGCTTGTTATGTTAGCAAATAGACGTCAGTTACCAGTATGTTTACAGACTCGCATTTGTTTAGACTGTCGTTGAAGCCGACAGCCGAGTACGTATTTTTCTTAGCAAAATAGCTGCCAGTTCACAGCATTTGCTATGCGGACGAAAGGTCAGTTGTGTTATTGTTCAGAAATCATGTCGAATTTTGAACGATGTCGCGGTGAAAATCTCTTTGCAGTCAGTCAGTCTTTGCTGTAAAAATGAGTATTTTTAATGCAAAATATCTTGTTTTAATTCCGCGAAAAAGATCCAGGCCTGGATGCAGGATACAGCATCGCCTTCCCGCCCGCATAAATATGTACATGCAGGAAACGCAATAATAATTAGCATGCCATACACCCAAACCTATACTAGACATGTGTTTCGCCCCTTTAAGGCCCATCTTCAGGAGAGGTTGACTCGACGAACGCTCTAAAAAAATTATATTTTGCTTAGCACAAAATCCGTAGTTTCAGCCCAAGTTACGGTCGTTTACTCCGTATCCTTTACGGACGTAAGATAAGTTAAGAGCCTGAACTAGAAAAGAATGACAACCCGATTGGATAGTTGTCCTTACTCCCGATTTGTTTTCAAAACTAATCCGAAAATAATAGGGAAAAGAGTTCATTTCGAAGTAACCAGCTACTTACGGGCTTGTATCGACGTTGACGGACTTAGATAGTAGGCCCCTGAATCTTTTTCGCAGAATTACACTAAATATTTTGAATAACAATTAATTTCTTTGATTTCTGCAAACAACACACCTGATTCTATAATTTATCTAATAAAAATAAGTGTTGATGATGATGATTTACGGAATGAATGCTTTTAAATTATGGTATGTCTTTGGAAAACAGTGCTCATTTCTGCCGCCAAGGACCATGTTTGGTTTTAGGATTAAAAGGTTGTGTAGCGGATAAATATCACCTTTAGTCTAAAGGAGCTCTTTTTTAACATCACGCCTGTAATTCCCGAAGTGTTAGACACAGGTGTACCTATTGTACCACCCACATTTCGCTAGTTATATTAAATCCAAAGAGATTTAAAAGACTTACAGAGCGGATATTGGAAACATTGTCATACAATTTTGATCTGAAACATTTTCGATTTTGACAGACGAATGCTTATTGACAAGCGGGGGGCGTATACAAATACAAAATACAAATACAAAATAGTTTATTGTGTCAATTAGATATTACATTACATGTTAATGTGTTTGGAACCCCCATTTAGGCAAACAATGCCTGTATTAGAAGGCTCCGCTCTTTCAACATCATTGTTGTACAATTTTACAAACACAAGAAACTAGACAGACCGATTTGTTACTAAAAATTTATAAGTATTGGTTTACGATTTTCTTCGTCTTGTCCCGTCTATCGCTGAAATATTTGTATGTCTTTGATTAAGTCCCATTTCAAGTTATGTAAACCTTTTAATCAATCGTACATTTATTTTTTTATGAAATTAGAAAGCTATTTTGCATTTACTCAAGAAAGCGACGCCTGAAACAAAACCAATGAGTACTAATACAAACAAATGTAACCTAACTGCTTAAATAAATCACTTTAACGACTTTACCAACAAAACAATACGAATTACTAGTTCCGTAAATATTTTCAATTCCATGACCGCACCTTGAACACCTACATATTACCACAGTACAAAAAAAAAACAGTAAAACTACTAGGTCCTTTTAATGAATTCAAATACGGGTGTTAAGATTGACAATCAAACTGTTTCTTATGTTACACTACATACATATACAAGGTTTAAACGGACCCTGAACGAAACCGTCAACCAAGCATTCTGTACAACAAACTAAATCTCTCCGCAAAAATTATTGCTGGGGAACTACTTTTTTTTGGAGTGGAAGTCTCGTTTTACGGTAGGACTAGCTACCACGTGGCCCCCGTAGCCCGGTGCCCGGTCTTTCGCGGTGGCTGGGACGTGAGGTTCTCTCCCTCTCACGTTCCACCACCTCCTTCGCTAGCATGACTGCTTCGCAGAAGGAGGTGACGGTGTCCCATTCCGTCTCGCTCCGGACCATGGATTGAACCAGGGCCGGACGCGAAAAGTCGCCGCCGCCGATCGCCGCTACGAGGACACAGTGGTACTCCGCCTAAGCGGGGCACACCTCCACAGTGTCCTCCGGTCGATCCTCGTAATGGTGAGATCCTCGTAATGCTCCCCAGGCGTTTCCTGCCGCCCGATTCGATGCAGGAACCTCCCGAAACAACCGTTTCCGGGAAGGACCTGCGTCAGGCGGAAGATGAGGGCGTGGTGGCGCCTCTCTAACCACTCCTCAAAGTGGGGAAGTATGCTTTCTTCGTGCAAACGTTTAGCATGTGTGTTTGTCAAGTCAGGCCACTTTGTCCCAAGTTGAAATACTGTTTGTTAAAACTAATGCTCTTCTGTGATATTATGCTTAAGTTGATACCTACTTGTTTTGACGTCAACTGGATTTGATCCATTTTGAAGGTGATAATGAGATTATAAACAACTTATTGAGGACACCATTATTTAAACTATCATTTCTGGACATTAGAGTGACATACGGCTGTTTTGTGTAGAAAGCACTGAATTGAATAGTAGGGTGGTGGAACCAACATTACGAAGTCATCTACGACTATTTTGGTTCTATCGCCCTAGTTTTAATTGTTTATGTTCATGAGTTTCCCACAGACAAAAATCTTTAAGCAACTTGTGGTTGACCTTTGTCAGAGGAGTAGATATTTAAAACAAGAAAATATTTCTTAGGTAAACATTGTATTACAGATTAAATACAATAATACACTGGATAGGCTCCGTAAATGAGTAGTTGCATGTGTCTCCCATAAATGAGTCTCTTCTAAGTAATAATCTAATAACTACGTAGGCATCTACGCCGTAGCAAAGGGGGCCTACGCCGTAGCAAGGGCCCTTTCTACGTACGTAGCATCTACGGCAAAATTTGACTTTTATCAAGAACTAAGCTAGGTTTGATAGTTTAGTTTGATGTATTTTTTGCTCTTGAAATCTTATTTAAGTGAATACCTTAATGTTGTTTTGATTTCCTTTTCACTTAGGTGAAACTTGGTAACTTATAATGTAGTTACTTTTGAGAATTTCGTTATTATTTTATTATTAGTGTTGAACATCAGAGAAGATAGTTTGGTTGTCAGCCCGCAATCGTCTTCTTTATTAAATTGGTTCTTTTTAAAACGAAAAATAGCAATTTTAGGCAACCGGAGTTTTAGTACACTACGCTATTTAATCACAGAGAAACATTTCATAAGATACTTGACGGTTTCACAAATATTTACGTGCTCCTTGGGTAAAAATAAGCAAATTAGTCTTTGAGAATATAAGTTTACTTTAAAAGCATTAAAAATAACAACATTTAAACTGTTTAAAAAAACTTTAGTTTTTCAAATATATTATGTATAATGTATTTAAAGACTATAAATCAAATAATAAAGTCTTTAAATACATCTCATCTACCGTTTATATATTCTACTCATATTTGCAAGTTTTTACTATGAACGGCCATGACCGCGATTCAATTGTTTTTACTATTTCTGTACTACGTATCACAGGACACGAAAACAGATAATTTGGGTTCCATCAATAACAAATACAGTGCAACTCGTGCTTACACGTGCGATACTCGTTCAGCGCAACGTGAAAAAACAAGTCCAAAGCGATCAATCAAATGCTTGCTGAAAAAATCATGTTGGTGTCTACTCGATGGATTTTTAAATTGTTTTGTTTTTGGTTAATCGTTTGAAAGTTGTGTTTTGTAATTATTGAGACTGTTGGCAAAAATTAAAGAGTTTTTTTTAAAATAATTGAATTAATAATGATTTTGTGCAAAAACAGGAGGACGTTTATTTTATGTCTATCGCATTTTTTTAGAAATACTAACTTGATATTAAATACGGGAATAGTGACATTATAAGTGTGTGTTCGAAATATTATAAATATGATACGTTCGAATTGGACTTCTCACAATAATTTCGCTTTAGGTGGAACTCCAGTAGGAAGGGTGATATTTGGTATGTATTGTTTCATATTTCGTTACCCAGGATTTTTATCTACGTTTTTAGGTATAATATTTTTTAAAAGCTTCATTACGAAATCTATGTTAATATTCTATATAAAATCACACCCATAGAAACTAGATGAATAGAATAATAATAATAATAATAATTAACCATAGAAAATATCTGCAGACAATTATATTAAATGTAGTGCAGTAATAAAACGCAATAAATATTGAGCGATATAATATCCAACTCCGTTGAAACTATTTATTTCAACATGCGTCCAACAAATTATTACATTAAAAATAACGCTCAATCTTTTTGAGATTGTCTAAGAAAAAGACACCGTGTTTTATAAAGCTCATACTACATAGTTCAGCCTATGATTCCACTCGTTTTAGATAGAATTAAATACATTGCAGGTTTAGTTAAGTCAATCAGTTCAGGCCAAGCGTGATTTTCAAGGTATTCATAACTTTCATAGATTTAAGAAGCGGCCGTAACTTAAACTGAATCCGTATTCTAAAACACTTTAGTCTTGAATCTCGATTTAAAACTATTATTAAATAACAATATCATAAAATAAAACTGCGGTTTATCCCAATTTATTAGACAGGTACTGGATGATGATATAGTTGATTTATATATAAGAAATCTCTATTCATATCCAGTTTCCAATCGAGATATTAATGATTGTGTACATTGAATAACGATCTAGGATAAGGCCTAGAAACAACAATATCTTCTGTCTGACCAGCCAGTAAATATTGTTATGGAAGCTTTATTATGTTGTCCGAATTTATCAATGGCGTCATGTGTGTTTGTGTCGGCGTTTTTGACACATATTGTTATGCTATGTTATTAGATTTATTGATAAACGGCCTCCCACGAGCAATATGTTTTTATCAACATTGATAATTTATCCTCTTGGCGATAGATATAGGAGTTATCACGTGGTGGTACATTTGAGTTGCCGCTGAAGTGGCCGGGCTCGACTATCCAGGGTTTTTGTTGTCCTTTGATGGGCGCAGGAAGAAAAAACAATTGATGATTACAACTGCCTTCCTAACGAATGTTTCAGTTATTTTCGTAAAACATTATATTTTCTATTTTATTGTTGTTTTCCTGTAACAAGTTAGACATAAAAAATAAAAGACAATCAAATAAACAAGAACTCTTCGAATAAATGTAGTGCAATCAGTGCCGCAACGGAATTGAAGCTGTATCTTACTGAAGTAGGAATCATTTTATATTACCAGTATCTGGAGTGTTTTCAAGAGAGATAATTAAAAAGTTGTAGTATCGACAGCTGTAAAGATAGATAGGGCAGTTTAATGAGCTGCCGGCACTTGGACAGAGCGAGCTTTACCTAGTTGGTTTTAAAACCAGAAAGAGAAACACGCCTGATCTTTTTGCTATCAAGTTAAAGGAGTAAATGCTTAGGGGTTTTTTTAATTGAGAGATAAAGAAATGGGTTTGATTTAAACTTTTTTATAAACTTTTCGTTATTATAAAGATTACCAGTAACGTGATCAGTAGTTCTTAGTATTTTTATAATCGTTGAGTTTTATCAAACTACATTGTGTTGTGCAATTTGTTAGTCAGTTGCAATACTAACTGATTATCTTTATAATTAATTTTGATAACATCTCTCATAGCAATTCTGGTAAAAAAGGTATAGTTAAAACATTTCCCATTTCTTTTGAAACTTTCCCTTGAAAGTACAGTTATACAGCGTGATATTATAATACCTGTACAATCATCAAATTCTACTTAACTAATATAGACCTATGCAAGGTATGTTGCAGTTGGAATAAACATGTATTTTGTTCACAGGTGTGGAGTCAGCGAAGGTGGAGGAAGTCACAGCTTCGCCAGTCCCGACCGAGTCGGGGGCACGGTCCAACCGGCCCACACATTGTGTGGTCGGCGGAGCGCATGCCTTCATACTCAGGGTGAGACCTTTTTCAGTCTTTGTAGCCCTGGTCGACACACACTGAGTCGGAGGCTCGACTCGAGGTCACCGATACTTAGGTTAAGCGTTGCAGTTGTTTTATATAGCCCTAATACAATCTGCACCAGTGGCGATCTAAGCGGGATCGAAAGGGCACGAAGCAGTTACATACTGCGCCATTTGAGATATTAAACCTCTTTCATTTCCCGAAATATACCGCAAAAACTACAAATAACTTACTATTTTAAAGTCTTTGTATTTATTTACTTCCAGATCTCAAGTTTCTTCGGACTAGCCCCTCTGCGCTTCGAGTCGCGCAGCAATGGGTTCACGGTCAGCATATCGGGTGCCATGTGTGTGTACAGCTACATTCTAGTCACAGTGCTTGGTGAGCAGCTTAGTGTTTGTGTGTATTTGTTTACCTTGAATAGAGGACCTTCCTCTTTTCATTCCGTTCAGATTTCAAATTCAATCTTTGAGGGACATAATATGTTAAGAGTCGCTCTCTTAACATTTATGTCCCTCAAGCATCCTATAAGTTTTTTTTTTTTTAGTCTAAAGAAAAACTTTAAGGTATACCAAACGTGTTTTAATCTTAAAAAAATATATTTCTGAAACATTCGTATATAACGTTACCTACATCTTTTCAACCGTTTAGTCGACATTGCGGTAGATGATATCATTTCGAAACCTATATTTAGGGTGAGTTCTCTTGTAGTTTATGTAGCCCTAGTACTCATGTCACCCGTTCCGCGGAGTCCTAGTCGGGACACGCCTTTTTAACCAACTTAGTTTTTTTTTTCTAGCTTGGATTCTTCTTGAGTTCTTTTATATTTTACTTGTAGGGTAACTAATGCGATTTTTCTGTCAATGTTCCAGTAATATGCACAATCTTCGGTCTCGTAGCAGAGATCAACGTAGGCGTGGAGTTGTCCGTGCGCATGTCCTCGCGCATGTCCCAGGTGGTGTCCACGTGCGACGTGCTGGTCGTGGTGGCCACGGCCGGCGCGGGCGTATACGGCGCGCCCCGGCGGATGAGGAACATGCTCAAGTTCATGGAGAATATCGCTTCGGTAAGGTGAACATGAAAGTTCCTCCAATCTTGCCCTCATTACTGCACCATATGCAGTCAAAGTTATCTCTGCTGCGGACGACACGCCGTCGACCTGGCGAAGTTTTAGGCCATCATAATTTAAAATAATGCAGTCGCATCGTGTCAAGAATATAAAAGTTACACTGAAATTGTTGTCGGCTCTCTTGTTACTAAGTTTTTCATTACCAGTACAATTCCATTGCGAAATTAATAAGGCAATTATTAAACTAGAAATGTGTGCACCATTTTCGCGCTCGAATACTTTCTTGTTAGATCTATGTAATCAAGTTTCTCTCTCGCTGTTCCCAGGTGGATACCAGCATAGGAGGCCAGTATTCGCTGGTGACGGAGCGAAAGCTGTGCGGCATCATTCTGGGAATTCTCATTTTCTTCTCCATACTCATCGCCGATGACTTCACCTTCTACGCGCTGCAGGCCAAGAAGTTGGACAGAGAATGTAAAGAAATATGAATAATAGATCATTGAGCAACATGAATACAAAATGGTAGATTGAGATATCTGATCGACATTGATCACATATAGTACATACAGTATAATTATCAAACAACAACAGACGTTTACAGCTCTGTCTAAAGCTTCCCATCACAAGCCATGGTCAAAGCCACTTACATATTAATTCAATGAAATAAAATAAAGGCATATTGGTTGAGTGATCTCTAATTAAAGACATTCCTAACCATTTTGTTTATTTCTCACACTGAAGGTCACGAATAGCTGTCCATAAAACTGTAAAGTTTTTGACACATTTTTTTTTTTTTCTTACGTATCACATCCCCTTCAAATTTTACCTGTGTGTATTTCAGGGGACGTGGTGACGAACTACCTCGGGTTCTACATGCTGTGGTTCGTGGTGCTGATCCTGGAGCTCCAGTTCGCGTTTACGGCGCTGTCGGTGCGCGCGCGCTTCTCAGCCGTCAACGATGCGCTTGCGCTCACCGCTCAACAAGTTTCTATCCCTGGTACATATTTCTTATAGATATTCACTAAGCGCAGATTATTTACAGGTTGCTTCGTTGGTCGAGTGGTCGCGAGCACGTCTGCTGAGTACGAGGACCTGGGTTCGATTCCTGTGTCGGGAAAATTGTTATTGGGTTTTTCCATCTCAGTAACAGCCACGTGGTCTGGGTTAGTGCCCATGCAGTTCATGGCAATTGGCTCGTCCCCTATTACATGGGATGATGGGATTTAAACAAAACTGGCCAAATGTGTCTTGTGCTATTTAGGTTCACTTTTGCCTAACCCTTCGGGAATCACAGATGTGATGTTATGTAAGTATTTAATTTACAGGTAGGTTTTAGGTGAATGCGACCGTAATTAATAGTATGTAAGTTTATCAGAGTGGAAAAGATTAATGTTCAGGGAAAGTCTGCTTTTAACCATTCAAATAAAATAGGGCATTGAACAATACATTTTCTTTATTTTTCCAGTGGAGAAACCCAAGAGCGCATCGCCTCTGAACATCTATGCCATCCGGGTAGCGCCGGCTGGCAACCAGCGGTCAGCAAATGTTAGCCTGCTGGTGGACTCAATGACTGGCAGGGAACATGTCGTCATCATCAAGAGAACTGGTAAGATTATCAGCTTTACATTTTTATACTATCCTGGTAATGCCATCTGGGGCTGGTACAGAGCAGTCTGATAACGTAACCCTGCTTTTCCATGAATTTTAATTTGGAACACGGTTGTCGTCATTATCAGGATAAAAGAGGTCACGCAACCCAGGAACAAAGTTTGGTCACTCTTTATTATTTGGATCGTTTCTATCTATATATGTCTTTCTATAGCACTAGTTGAACTAATGCAAAACCTTCTTTGGTGGCGTGGACTTGGTGGAGGAACGTTGACTGGTCGGGTGGTAACATTACATAAACATTTTGTAGAGAGAAAGAACACTGCTAAGATTATCTTCTGAACATTATGCTATCCTGGTAGCGCCTCCGGTTGTCTCGACGTGGTTTGCTGTTGCCTCGGCTTATTTTCATCCAATAGAAAAAAATGGAGCTTTACCGGGCGTGGGTAAGATCCCACGCTGAACTGCCATAACACGTGGTAGCACGACCAGGAGTACAGAAAAGCCAGCTTATACCCGCAACAGTTTCTCTAATTTCAGCGAGCGGCGAGCCACGTCTCATAGTGTCCCCGTGCGACGCGGTGCGTCGGCTCGCGGCGCTCCACGGCACGCTATGCGACGTCGTCAACAGTATTGACGACAGCTACGGAGTACCCCTCGTTGTGATACTGATATCCACGCTGCTGCATCTAATTGTGACGCCGTACTTCCTGATTATGGAGATTAGTAAGTGGCTATGTTTATTAGCTTTTAAAGAGCTTGCTAGGTTTAGGGGACGGGTGGCATAATAACCCGCCACGAGTTGATCCTTGGGTAATTCAAAATCATGCTTTACATACCGAGATTCCTTCATGCTTTGCATATGGAAAGCATGTTAAGTTGTTAGTCTTTAGTCCCTCGAAAGTCGAAACTCTGACTGCCAGTCTTACTATTGAATATTACCCAGAACGGTAAACGGGTGGTGGAGATCAGATAGATTAATCACATGTAAAATATAATTTTCAGACACTAAAGTTTATTTTATTCAGCTGCATCTGGTATGAGTGTAACTGATGAAAAAACGAAACATTAAAGACCATGACGCAGTTCTGGAGAAGACAAATTGCAACTTCTATAGTGTTTACAAGAAAAACATGAAGTAGCCATCAGCAGTATTTTCAACCAGCTGCAAAAAGAAATACACATTCACTCACTTTATTAACAAACTATTTTCTGTGCAGTTGTATCCACGAACCGAGTGCACTTCCTGGTACTCCAGTTCCTGTGGTGTGTGACGCACATGCTGCGCATGATCGTGGTCGTTGAGCCTGGGCATTATACTATAGCCGAGGTTAGTGACATTACCAATCACCCACAATGCTACAAGGATCTTTTGGCTTTTGTATGACATAGAGCGAGTGCGTTGCGCGTTGTTCCGATTTTGGCAATTTGCCCGAAGATTCTTGTGTAGAAAGTTATTGGGCTGTTTTAAGGGTTCCGTACCCAAGGGTAAAAACGGGACCCTATTACTGAGACTTCACTGCTAGACAGTTGAAATTTCAACTGATGATGTATTTCTATTGCCGCTTTAACAAAAAATACTAAAAACAGAATAAAATAAACAATTAAGGACTGCTCCCATACAACAAACGTGATTTTTTTACCGTTTTGTCTTGTGTTGTATAGATAATAGTACGGAACCCTTCGCGCGAGTCCAACTCGCACTTGGCCGGTTTTTTGAAAGCTAATAACGCTTGAAGATGAAAGCACACAAGCAACAAACACTTTAACCCTCTCTGTGCCTAATCAGCGGATAAAATACAACTCACTGAGATACGCAATCAAGGCTTTTTAAATTCCACTGTTATAATTATCTCGCTAAAACAGTTACTACAAATTGAATAATTGTTTCTAAAAAACTTAGCTGGCGTTGGCTACCCCTTATTTTATTAACATTAAATTTATTTATACCAGGGCAAAAGAACGGAGGGACTAGTATGCCGCCTGATGACATCAGCGCCATCTACCGGAGTGCTGCCGTCGCGGCTGGAGATCTTCTCGCGACAACTGATGCTGCAGTCCGTCAGCTACGCGCCCATGGGCATGTGCACGCTGCATAGGCCGCTTATTGCTTCTGTGGGTTTATAAACAAAATTACTTTTGATAGAAGTTGTACACGCCATAGAAACAAAAGAAAACTGACAGATTGAAGAAATATTTGTACGGTGCAACCATGAAAATGAAAAAGGTGTGCCGGTGGTCAGGAGCTTTAATCAAAAGCATGATTTATTATTACGTTGCCAGAACCAATCAAAATGGTTTGTTTCATAGTAAATGAGATGGTGCCCATGTACCTATACATAGAACCTTAATTAAAAGCCTTCTAAATAATGATAACTGAAGCCACACAAAGTGACATTCGATGAAGTTAAAACATATATTGACAAAAGCTATCGAAAAACTTATGTCAGTCCTGTTAAAAGACGTGGTAGAACTTCGAAATGGTTTGAAGGCGATTGTCACTTGTTTTGATTCTCTGGAATAAACAAATACCTTACTGTGTCTTATTACTAACATGCCATTATTTCTACAGGTGATAGGAGCAGTGACGACGTACCTGGTGATCCTCATACAATTCCAAAGATATGACAATTGAACGTGATGACTTTAGGATAATGGCTCTAGTCACTCATAAGTTCCTAGTACTTATACTTTTACAAGATTAATTTTATAAAATGTAAGGAAAAGTGATGGGTTTGTAAATAAATGAGTAAGAAATATTGTGTATGTTTTAAGTACAAATATAGTTCTTATAAAATTATGGTGTTTTATTGGACTTTTGTATTTTTACAAAACAAAAATAGTAGATTGTATGACAAGGGAACAAAATAATATTTTTTATACTACACTTGCTTAGTAAGTATGTGGGAGAGGTAGTGGAAATAATACGAAAGAAATAATTAGGTAAATCAAATTGATATATTTTCCATAAGGAAGTACATTGCTATATTACTCGGCTATGAAATAAATAAATGATGATTTAAATCCTAACAACTATAATCACATCATAATACATAATAACATGAAGCTTATGGCATGGAATAAGCAAAATGGGAAGCAATACAGCAATTTATACATCAATATAGCAATAAGCATAATAACAGTATAAAGTAATAATAAACTCAACGTTACCTGACAGTTCAGAGCACCTTCGTACCGTGTCTGCTACTAGACAACTTCTGGCTACTGCTTAACCGGACTATACCTGTGGATGCCTTGAAACTAAGGCCTCCAGCCAGGGGCATGATAACTAAAAAGTAAGCGACCACGCCTAAGGGCACCCCCTGTGGGGTACGAACCTCGGCTTAGGGCGTCGCTGGGGGCAGCAAAGGGACAGGGGGGAATTGGACGGGGATTACGCGCCGGACCTCGGCGGCGAGGTCGGTATGTCTTCGGTTTGTATCTGTATTTTCTACGTACGGTGCTGGTGTCTTTGCTACTCTCCTGTAAGAGGGTAATAGCGTCGTCGGGGGTGACAAGAGTGTGCCGAGGACGGCGGACTGAGCTGATACGCGATGGGTCGTATCGGGCGGCCGATGCGATCAGGGGGTTCCTATGCTTAATAGAGGAGTCGAAAAAACGCTTTGCAAGACGTTTCATGAATTGCTGAATGGTGGGGATTCTAAGATCTAGGTGAAGACTATCGTTACGGACGTACGGGGGGGCTCCGGTGATCTTACGGAGAAAGCGGTTCTGCAAGGTCTGCATCCTGTGGATGTGGCGGGGATGGGCATGAGCGAATACGACACAAGCGTATGTCATGATAGGTCGGATAACTGCCGTGTAAAGACGCAACTTGCACTTGAGTGACAACTTGCTCTTTTTGATTAGCATGAAGTGGAGTCTGCCCATGGCAAAGGCTGCTCGGTTACGAGCTGCTTTGATATGGGCCGCGAAAGTCAGGTGTTCGTCGAGGATGACACCGAGGTACTTGGCTTGCTTCTCCCAAGGGATAGGCTTGCCGAACATAGTGATGGGGGCAGGTGACGGTCGCTGATGGCGTAACTTCTGATAGAGAACAGCCTGGCTCTTCTCAGGGTTTACTTCGATCCTCCACTTACGAAACCAAGCGCCGAGTGAATCGGCGGCTTGTTGAAGTGCACGATGGATGCAAACCTGAG
The DNA here is from genome assembly GCA_963853795.1 of Xestia rhomboidea. Lineage (NCBI taxonomy): Eukaryota > Metazoa > Arthropoda > Insecta > Lepidoptera > Noctuidae > Xestia > Xestia rhomboidea. The sequence continues at coordinate 3,407,591 of OY970776.1, read as the reverse complement.
ATCGGCCGGTGTAATAAATAGCCGTGTCGTCGGCAAATAGGGCAACCTGAACTTTCTTGTTCGTTGGGATGTCGCTGGTGAACAGCGTAAAAACTAGAGGAGAGAGGACGGAGCCCTGAGGGACTCCGGCTCGGATGGGGTGGGGAGAAGATAGAGATTTTCCCACGCGGTAGCGGAAGGTGCGATCCGACAGAAAGTCTCGTAAGATGAGCACGAGACGGTCCGGCACACCGAGTTTATACAGCTTGTATAATAAGCCGTTGTGCCAGACCTTGTCGAAGGCTTTCGCTATGTCGAAGTACAACACCCCCGTCATCGCTCCACGCTGGAAACCAGCGCTCAAGTGTTCGACGATGCGGTGGACTTGGTGTATGCATGAATGTTCGGTTCTGAAACCGAACTGTTGGTCGGGAATGTGGCCTTTTGTCTCGGCATAATCTCTGAGTCGCTTATAAATAAGTCTCTCATAGATTTTGCCGAGCGCGCTCAGGAGACTGATCGGCCTGTAGCTCGAAGGCTGAGCTTTCGGTTTCCCAGGTTTGGGAATACCGATGACGGTGGCCTCTTTCCACACTTGGGGAAACAAGTTGTTGCTCAAGGCGCCATTGAAGATGGCTGCCAAAAGGACTATGAGCTGAGCGGGGAGGGTTTTAAAAATCCTATTGGTGAAGCCGTCGGCGCCAGGGGCTTTCCGAGGCTTGAGCTTGTCGATTATATCCTTCACCTCGTCTGGAGTGACCGGAGGGAGGGGATCGTCGGGGTCTTCTACGGGAGGGAGAGCAGCCCTTCGTTCGACTTCTGCATCCACCTCATCGAGGTGCTGCTTGTCTACTGGAAGGGTGCTAGGGGAGCACTGTGATTCCAAACTGTCGGCCAGGCATTCTGCCTTCTCAGAGTCGTCAAAAGCGACGCTCTTGTCAGGACGGATGAGAGGTGGAGAAGAGGCCTCCTCGGAGGACCTCAGCTTCCTCTGAAGTTGCCAGAAGGCTTGGTGGGTTGGCTCTAGTTCGCTGAGCATCTTGTCCCATTGATTCGAACGAAACTCACTAGTGCGCTTCTTTACAGCACGCTGTAAATAACGCATGTGAGCTTTGTTCTCATCGCAGGGCCAGACGCTATAGGCACGTATGGCCGCGTTCTTCTCGTTTATCAGTTCACGGATGTCGTCGGGTAGTTTCCAGCGTTGATCACTCAACACTGGGATTTCCCGAGAGCAATCCTTTAAAATGGATTGCACGTGAGCTGTAAACGAGTCGATAGCGGCCTCGGTGTCTGCGACTGAGACAATGTGGTCGGGGATACCGTCTAGGTGCGGTGACGTGTCGGATTTCAGCATATCGCTTACTTTCTTCCAGTCGGTTATTTGGGTGGTAGGAGTGGGTTGGCTAGGGTCAGAGATACCCGAGCGAGAAACTAGGTGCATGAGCACTGGGCGGTGGTCAGAGTTAAGCTCGTGTAGCGTCTCAATTAAATGTAACCTAAGGCTAACATTCTTGAGCAGCGCTATATCGAGCACATCGGGACGATGACTAGTGGTGTCGGGATAGTGCGTGTTCTCCATAGGAGCAATGGGATCAAAGTTGATGGTCTGGCCTAGATCGCAGACGACTCTCCCTCTCGGGTTAGTCATACTACTATTCCAGGCAGGATGTTTGGCGTTGAAGTCGCCCGCTATGATAACGGAACCACTCATGCCGAAGAGTTTGGTGAGATCATTAACCAGGAGGTTATGATTCTCAGACATGTTTGAGGGGGGCATATAGGCAGACATTATATGAAGCGGTTGATGACCTGTCATGGCTAGCCGACAGATTGAAACCTCCAGTAGGGATACTAGGGGAGGGGGGTCGATTGGGATGCAGTGCAGTTCCTTGCGGTAGTAGATGAGCGTACCGCCTTTGTGACAACGTGTCCTATCATTGCGAACTAAACGATAGTTGGCAATTTTAGGATCACGATTGCTGGGTTTTAGGAAAGTCTCTTGGATGAGGAAAATGTCTATTTGATAATCGCGAAGGAAGGACGCGATCTCGTCGCGTTGCCCTCCCATGCCATTAGCATTAAAAAAGCCTAACTTTAGGGACCGGGGTTGGGTGCACGATGCTACGGGTGTGATATCCATTATTGAGTTTGATTGAGGTTATGAAGGGCTTCCGCGATCTTAGGATATCTCGCGTAAATCTCATTGATCTGTTTCAGGTCCTTAGCTAACCTAAGCTCGGCTGCTAAGCAGTCGGCCTCAGGTGAGATAAACACCTGGAACCTCATGAGGGTGTCGATAGTACTCTCCTCTTCCTGGTTGGAAGGCCGGGGGCTAAGGGAGGGAAGAGGGACCTGGGACCGAGCCACTGGAGTGGGCATTGGGACTGGATTGTCCATGAGGCCAGGCATTGGCAACGGGTTGGGCTGGGATTTCACCAGGGCAGGGAAGGCACGCTGGTGGTTTAGCTGGTTCCAAGGAGAGGGCCTCTGTGGGCTGAGACGCTCAGGGAGGTCTTTGGATGGGGCTTTCGTCAGGGGGCTTTCCCTCTGCTGACGGGCTTGAGCGCGATTCGCCAGTCTGTTGGCGAATTGTTTGGGGGCTTTGGGACAGCCCCTGTAGTTAGCCGGGTGGCCAGATTGACCGCATAGCACGCAGCTAGGCGGCTCTGTACACAGAGCCCTGTCCTTGGGACGAGGGCAATCTGCCGTGGCGTGTTCGCCTAGACATATTACGCACCTGTGCGGTGCGTAACAATGTTTTTGGCTATGGCCGTATAGTTGGCAGCGATGACACTGCCCAACTATATTCTGCTTCCTGGGCCTCTCGATTGAGATGCCCGATAAGGAGCAGACTGCCTTGATTTTAAATATTGGGTGGTGACCCTCGACTGGGTCACAGATGACGAGCACCATGTCGTACTCGTCACCCCCTTGGGACCTATTTTTGTGGAGGCGGTGAACCGCCGAGACGGGGATGCCCTGGGAGGTTAAATCCTCCAGGATGTCCTGGGCAGGGATCTCCTTCGGGATCCGCCTGATGACCACGCGGGTCGGCTTTTCCTCCGGGAGGGAGAAGGTGTGGAAGGCGATATTCCTTCCACGAAGGGCATGCACCAACTGTCTGTAGTCGGTGGAGGTGGGGACCTTTACTTTAATACCCTGTTGGGTAGATGTCGCGCTTGTGTACTGGATCTTGCGATCCGCACACATCTTGGACACTTCAGTCCACTTCCCCTTTTCTCTGATGTACAGAGCAGGGGGTGTGAGCTTCTTGGTCGAAGCGGATTGAGATGGAACCGGTTCCATTGGACTATCCGGGCGGCTGGCAGGAGCCGAGCCAGTAGCCGTACGGCTGGGAGAGCGGTTGATGGGGATCGCGGCTGAGGGAGCAGCTACTCCGGCGGTAGAGGGGATGTGGGAAAGGGAAGCGGAGAGGGGGGCGTTCAATGCCGTGACTGCCTTCTTGGCCTTTCCGGCATTGGATTTCCTTGCCTTCTTTCGTTTCCCGTTTTGAACGAGTTGGAATTCCTCTGGCTCGGATGGTGAGGACTCAGAGGAGGAGACCAATTCGGGAGAGCTATCGGGGGCTTCGGGGCTGACCACAACGTCCATATCGGCGGAGTTGGGTCGGGGAATAGGAGAGGGAGATCTTGAGTGGGAGTCGTCTGACTTGCCCCAGTTCTCCTTCTTGAATGGCTCAAGGAGCCCATCATAAACTTCCCTAATGCAGGGATTATTGTCCTCTAGCAGACGCTTGAGGAGCACTCCTAACGAGGAATTTAATTCCTCGGTTCGGGGCGTTGCCATTATGGCAGAATTAACTAAGGGGGGATCTAGCTCATAACCTAACCTATGCCTAGTCCTAACCAAACCTATCCCGAGGAGGTACGTGAAACGTAAACTCCCCGGGCAGACAGCTCCCTTAAAACGAGGCTACACCTGTGTTTTTCCTAGTGTTCCACTGGCGAGAAGAAAAACACAAACAAACTCGCCAGCTCCACTGCTGTCTGAATGGCCAGAAGGGCCGGAAAACACTGTAAAACCTAACTCCCCGGGTGGGATAACCCAGGGATGTGTTCTCACCCTGTTGGGATTACAGGGAGGTGAGTGCTGAGGTGTGCCCTAAGCTTGTAAACCTGCCGCCGATCTTATTGTGCGGCAGGGCCCTATGGGTCTTGCGACCGATCCGGGCCGCTGGGGTAGAGACACCCAGACGTCCCGGGTGCAGCTGTGGACAAACGGGGATTAGATGCTACCAGACTGCGACTAGGAGATCCCCCAAGGCCGCAGTCAGAGCCCTTCCAACGGGTTGCCTCACCCTGAAGGGGATCGGCGGGTGTGTCGGGTCACCACCCTCTTGACTTCGTTAACACCGTGAGGTTTCCGTCAAGAACCACTAAAAAATCGTGGATTTCACCTGAAGGGCAAAAAACGCGGACGAGGTTTTGACGATTTCCGTTAAGGAAATATGTCTTGAAAAAGACAGTTTTTAACGTATCGAATTTAACTACAAGTAGTTAATTCGACACGGCGCAGCGCAACTAAGTCCGAGCACAAGGCAAAGACTGTAGTCACACTACGACTTGGCGGGCCGGGGGCCGTCGGAGCTCGGCGAGGCGGCGGACGCTACTGACGTAGCGTAGCGGCGAAACCGAGTCGGGGGGCGCGGGGTGCGCGGGAGCAAGGCAGCGACAGAGCGGAGCGCACGTGTGCACTCGGCGGCGGCCAGGCGTCGAATGAGGCTGATCTGTCGAGCGCCGCGCACCCTGTTTTATACACGATTCGGTCGGTAGGTGGGGGAGCGGCGCGTAACGAGAAGTCAATACACTACTTTAGATGAATCAGAAATTGACTTAAAAACACAATAAATGTATTTAATTATTTCTATTTTAAAAAATCATATTATCTCGCACACGGCCATTCTGACGAGCAGCCGTCATGGCTCGCGAACATAAATTACAAATCTTAAATTACTCAAAGTAATAACATCCGTTAAATGATCAAATCTCATGATCCTACTGCCAAATCGCATGGCTCACAAATAAGTTTGGTCAAGTCACATGACCACAAACGCCAAATCACATGGCTGCTACTCAAATCACATGACAGCAAAACATAATTGCCAAATCACATGGCAGTTGTCAAATCACATGACAACAAAATACAATTGCCAAATCACATGGCAGTTGTCAAATCACATGACAACAAAATACAATTGCCAAATCACATGGCAACATAAATTCGATTATCAAGCATAACAATGATCGTTGGCCAGGCGATTACTGATTATGCAAGACAATCCAACTTAAACAATCAAATCAAATCTATAAACAGCTATCAATCAGATGTATCTAAAGATTCAGTCAACTCACATCCCATATCGGGAGTAACAACTCTCAAGTTATCATGAGAAACATATAAGTCATTACCAGTTTTATGAACCCTTACTATATATCTATCATTGTCTTTGACTTCGGTAATGACGCAAGGACCTCTAAACTTACTGTCAAGTTTGTTAATTGCTCGCGGATTTAGTTTGACCAAAACAGTATCGCCGACTTTAAAAGGTACAATTCTAGCTTTAGTTTTATCAAAATCTGCTTTTCGGGTTTGAGCCAATTCGTCCATTTTAAGTTTTGACTCTTGACGGCATGTGTCGAGGTCCAAGCGCTCAACATCGTTTAGTAAAGCTGATATGGCTGGAGGTGACTGATCGCAGCCCATAAGAAGTTGGAACGGAGTATGACCGGTACTTTTACTGAAAGTGCTATTAATTGCCAACTGTACTTCACCTACAGCATCCTTCCAACTTCTTTTGGTGGTATTTTCAACAATTGTAAAGCAGTTAGTCAAAACCTTCATTACTCGCTCAACTTGCCCATTTGCTCGACTCACACCACTAGCTATAAAATGCAATTCAATAGACCAATGTTCACAAAAATTTGAAAACTCTTTACCAGTGTAAGAAGCGGCCTGATCACAAACAATACGCTTAGGAGTGCCAAACGTGTAAATTAACTCTTTCAAACAATTTACAGTAGCTCCAGCAGTTAAATTACTAACGGGTTTCATGAAAACATATTTCGTAAATGCATCTATGAAGACAACCGCGTATTGTTTAGTGGGTTTGTTGCCGCTCAATTTGCCAGTGGTGTCCATATGGACGGTATGAAAGGGAGTAGGCGGCTTTTCTATTGGATGCAACGTAATCTGTCGCGATCCTGATTGACTTTTATTAATTTTACAAGTCAGACAATTGTCAACATATTTACGAGTGCACTTTGACATGTTGGGGAACCAAAATTGCTCTCTAATTTTCTCGAGCGTTTTTTCCCAGCCAAAGTGTTTAAGTGCATCATGATAAATTTGCATTATGTGCCATCGATAACTCTTAGGAATAAAGAGACGTTTTTTTATTTTATTATGGACAGAAATAATACGATATAATAGACCATTTTGTATTTCGTAACTAGAAGCTACATCTTTATCGATGGTACCCTGTTGGATTGACTCAATGATACTTTTAGTTTCAGGGTCATTATTTTGCTCTACTTCTAACCATTCACTATAATTTTGTACATTACTTATGTTGACAGTTGTTGGATTGCGGCTTAGATAATTTACGTGGGGAATACGTTCACCTTTGCGGTACTCAATAGAAAAATCAAAAGATTGCAAATATGCCCACCACCTATGGACTCTGGGAAGCAATTCTTTTTTGTTCCGCGAGGCCTTCAGAGAATTACAATCAGTAACAAGCTTGAATGGTCTGCCAAGCAAGTAATGGCGAAAATGTTTAATGGATCTAACTACCGCAAGCGTTTCCAACTCATAAGAGTGGTAACGGCTTTCAGTCTCGGTGGTGCGCATACTAAAATATTCTATGACCTTGAAGTTTTCGTCATGTTTTTGAAAAAGGATACCTCCTAGTCCAGCGGAACTGGCATCTTGACCGATACATCCGACACAATAAATGTATTTAATTATTTCTATTTTAAAAAATCATATTATCTCGCACAAGTATACCAATACTACCCCACTAAAAGGCTTGAAAGCTGTTCATTATACTTACGACGTTACATCCTCAAGATTTAATTACTACGTAGTTTCACTTCTCAATGTATAGGCGTCGCACATAATTTTTAGAGCTGTAGAAATAAAAATCAAAATTATTAAATTCTAATTGGCTGTGAAACGATATCTCCTTCGCCCGTCGACTACAGCGCCCTCACCGGTGAACTTCATTCCTTTTTTATGTGCGGGCGTCGCGACTTTGTGCGTTTCGAAAAACTAACTTTAAGTTTGTAAAAAGTAGTGTGAAAGTGCGTGAAAATGGGAAAAAGACGAAGGGAACGCAGTGCTTCAAGCATTCGACGAAAAATAAAGCGTTTGGAGCGAAAGCTACGTGAACGCGACTCATCAACGGAGGAGGAAGGTTAGTACCTACTCTAGTATTATCTACTTATCTGTGCATAATTTAAATAGTACTAGCCAAATATCTATCAATTTACTGATTTGCTAGTGATTGGCGTAAGTACACACCAATGAATTTGTCTTACAAACACTTTTCTTTCGACACGTCGTTTTGCATTTTATAATAATGACTGCCGGCACATCGCCGGCTACTCGTAACCTTTTTAATTTTGGTAAAAATGTTATTGTTGTTTAAAGTTTGTACTTAACAAGGATTAGGTTCGTATGTTTGTTACATTTGATATTAAGTAGGTTCCAGCTGTTGTCGAATACTGCTAGTGAGGGTCTGAAAGTTCTCTGACATTGACACAATGTTCTCTTATTTACCAAGTTGAGTTGGAGGGTAGGTAGTTATACTCCGTGACGTGAGCACGGCTGATAACTAACAAGTCTAGAGGCGTATCGTGAATACGTACAACGACTTTAAAATGTAAACATAAGTACTGTACACAGCTCGTCAATTAAACAGTCTAAGAGACGTAACGTGAGTGCGTACAAAGGCTAAAGACAAGATTATGTTCACTCCAACAGTGGTTCCTTTCTTTTAACTTACAGAATATGACCACCACTATTCAAGGTCACCAACACCAGACTCACAGCGATTTTCTGCGCATTCAGACGGGTCAGAAAATAATATTCCCACCATATCTGGCGCTATTCCACCACGTGCCGACGCAGATAACCTGCTCCCTCCGGATCCTGGTCCTAGCACAAATGAAGGCCCAGTTTCCGAGGTCTTACCACCTGAAATATTGGAAGCACTTGGTGATCCAATAGGCAAAGACGAGGTTTTAGGACCTCCTATCAATGAGGAAATCTCTAAACGTTGGGGTAGGGTCCTGATAGAAGGGCTGACTAAAGAGGTGAAGGAAGCTACCTTAAAGAAGACCTTAACACCTGAGAACTTTACTCTAGTGAAAGCGCCAAAGATAAACTTAGAAATATCTGCTGTAATAGGTGATAATATTAAACATCGGGACAAATTCCTCGAAAGAGCTCAAAACCAACTTGGGTTGGGCATTGCTGGCCTTACCAATTTAGCCTCATCTCTGATAAAAGAAGACCACACAAAGGTGGAAATCCTAAAAAGACTTTCAGAAGCCAGCCAGATTTTTCTTGACCTGCACTATGAGAACACACAACATAGAAGAAAATTAATCACTTCTTCATTGGACAAAAAATTTTCAACTGCCATTACAGATGTAAAAAGGGATTCATTTCTTTTTGGAGCTAGCCTTGGAGAAAAGATTAAAGCCACAAAAACAGCTGAAAAATCAGGTCTTCAAATTAAGCGCAGCATTCCATCAACATCCAGACCACAGGGAAACTGGAGAGGCCCACCCAGATACCAACCAATCAAAGCTACCAAACCGGGTGGGCCGAAGCAGAAGTACACATCCTTCAGTCAAGGACAAACAACACAGCAAGGTCGGAGGCAGCCAGCTGCGAATCGAGTCCCTCCTGTCCGGAAGACGGATTACAGACCTCGCAGGAACCAGTAGAGGTAAAAGTTCATGCTGGTAGATTGTGCCACTTTGTTAACAACTGGATAGCTATAACTAAAGATCCAATAGTATTAAACTATGTTAAAGGTTTAAAAATTCCTTTTGTTAGGGTTCCTTTTCAAAAATTTGAGCCATCTAACCCTAGGTTCAGTAAAACAGAACTTAAACATCTTAAGCGGTCCATTTCAAAACTACTGAGTTCAGGAGCTATTAAAAAATGCAGTGATGTGTCTGATCAGTTTATATCTAATATTTTTTTGATTCCCAAAAGAGACGGATCATTTAGGTTCATATTAAATCTGAAATCACTTAATAAATTTATTAGTCCGGAACATTTTAAGATGGAAGATATTCGTACTGCCACTAGGTTAATTAGTAAGGATTGTTTCATGACAACTATGGATCTACAGGATGCATATTTTTTAGTGCCCATTCATAATTCTAGTAAAAAATATCTGAGATTTAGATTTCAAGGTTCTACTTTTGAATTTCAATGTCTCCCTTTTGGTTTATCTATAGCACCTTTTATTTTTACAAAATTAATGAAGCCAGTAGTAACTTATCTTAGGAACCAAAGGCTGCTACTAGTTATATATTTAGATGATTTGTTGTGCATAAATAACACTTTTAATAGTTGCCTTAAAAGTACAGCAACAGCGGTGCACTTTCTTGAGACATTAGGATTCATCATAAATAAAGAAAAAAGTAGCTTGGTACCAAAACAAATTCAAAAGTTTTTAGGATTTGAAATAAATTCACATGATATGTGTCTAATGTTGCCAGATAGAAAACGTCAAAATATATTAGACCAAACAAAAAGAATTGCTAGGAAAAATTCAATAACAATAAGAGACTTTGCAAAATATCTTGGATTACTCTGCTCAGCTTGTCCAGCAATTTGTTATGGTTGGTTATATACAAAACGCTTCGAGCGTGAGAAATTTCTAGCTCTAAGTAATTCTGAGGACAACTATGATTGTGTCATGAATCTTTCACCCAACCTGAAGTCAGATTTTTCCTGGTGGCAAAATAATATTTTAACATTAAATAATCCAATACATTGTGGTAGATATGCTCTTGAAATCTTCTCAGATTCATCTCTTTCGGGTTGGGGTATTTATTGCAATGGAGTACATGCTCATGGTTTGTGGAGTGTCACAGAATCCAAAGAACAAATAAATTTTTTAGAGTTAAAAGCAGCCCTTATAGGCTTACAGTGCTTTGCTAAAGACCTTTATGATAAGGAAATTCTACTTAGAATTGACAACACTACAGCTATCGCTTACATAAATAAGTACGGAGGAATTCAATATACACACCTTAATGACGTGGCCAGAGAAATCTGGCAATGGTGTGAGCAAAGGAAACTCTTTGTGTTTGCCTCCTACATTAAGTCTAAAGATAACACGGAAGCCGACCAGGAATCGAGACGTTTTAATATTGACATTGAATGGGACTTAGCTTCATTTGCTTTTGATAAAATCACAAATACTTTCGGAACACCTCAAATCGATCTGTTTGCCACGCGACTGAACGCGAAATGTAAGAAATACATATCATGGAAACGAGATCCTTCAGCATATAATATTGATGCATTCACAATAGACTGGTCACCTTATTATTTTTACGCATTCCCCCCGTTCTCTCTGATTCTTAAATGCCTTAGAAAAATAGTGACAGATAAAGCCACTGGGATTATGGTAGTACCTTATTGGCCTAGCCAGCCATGGTACCCACTCTTTTTATCTCTAACCCAAAATGAAGTTATTTATTTTGAACCGAGTCCCTCATTGCTGTTATCACCTTTCAGGACTCCACACCCACTTTGGAAAGGACTTACCCTGGTGTCGTCAGTATTATCGAGCAATCGTACTTAAAACAATCGTTGCCAGAGAGCGCTATTCAAATAATAATATCATCGTTAGCTGACAGCTCTCTTAAACAATATAATGTAGCTTTAAAAAAATGGTGGCATTTTTGTATTAAAAAGAAGATTAATGTTTTTGATAACAGTGTTCCTAACATCCTAGAATTTTTGGTCAATAAATATCACTTAGGCTCAAATTATTCAAGCCTCAATACCTGTCGTTCTGCACTTGCATTAATACTAGGTAAGTGTATAAGTCAAGATGATAGAATTATAAGGTTTATGAAAGGAGTCTATAGGACTAAACCTTCCTTCCCTAGATATAAATCTACATGGGATCCTAATCTTGTATTAGATTATCTTTCGAATCATTACCCGAACGAGAGTCAACCTTTGGCCTCTTTATCCAAAAAATTAGTTGCTCTACTCGCGTTGTCGACAGCACAACGTGTGCAGACTCTATCACTGATACGCTTGTCTAGTATTAAAGTGAGCAGCACGAGGATAGACATCAACATAAATGATTTAATCAAAACCTCGGCCCCAAACAGATCGGCGCCTAATTTAATTCTACCCTTTTTCCCTAGCAGGGAAGAAATCTGTCCTGCAAAGACGTTGTCCTCGTATATTGAAGCAACTAAGATTTATAGAAGCCTACCGCTAACAGATAGACTCATTCTTACTGCCAAGAAACCAATCCATAATGCTAGTGCTGCCACTATAAGTAGATGGATTAGAAACGTGTTGACTGAAAGTGGTATTGATACTCGGGTCTTTACAGCACATAGCACCCGCCACGCGTCCACCTCGGCGGCTAGTCGAAAAGGGGTTCCAGTGGACATAATTAAACGAACCGCGGGTTGGTCTGGCAGTTCATTAACATTTGCCAAATTCTATAATCGTCCGATTACAGTTAATGATGACAATGCATTTGCAGAGGCAATTTACGATATTTAAATTAAGGTGAAAATTGATTAGATAAGATTATAAGAAGGTATATTTTTCACTATGCAGAGGATGCAATTTTTGTTTGTTTGTCAAAATTTCTGTGTTTATTAGTTGATTGTTTACATAATAAACATATTTCTACTTGTTTAGTTAACGTACTTAATCGTTTTTATTTTATCCTTATCAATCTCGTTTGAATGAAAGCGCTGAACATCTACGTAGTAATTAAATCTTGAGGATGTAACGTCGTAAGTATAATGAATGGTTAAACGAACTTACCTTAAGTGATGTTCGACCATAATTATACGAGACGTTACATCCGAAGAGATTTAAAGTCCCACCCGGACCCATAAACTAAAGCCCATAAGTAAAAATATCATCAAACGAGATAAATGTCTCTAAAAAGAATGAAGTTCACCGGTGAGGGCGCTGTAGTCGACGGGCGAAGGAGATATCGTTTCACAGCCAATTAGAATTTAATAATTTTGATTTTTATTTCTACAGCTCTAAAAATTATGTGCGACGCCTATACATTGAGAAGTGAAACTACGTAGTAATTAAATCTCTTCGGATGTAACGTCTCGTATAATTATGGTCGAACATCACTTAAGGTAAGTTCGTTTAACCATTAATTAAACCTTCTCAAAAATCTAGGCAGTTTATTGTATGGGATTTCATTACTGCCCTGAAAATCAGAGTAGTAATCCATTACTAACGCGGTTTGTTTTTTTTTTTAAGTCTTGATGACGTTGTAAGCAAGTGTAGTATAAAGCAGTATAAATCACTCGAGGGTAAGTACAGATTACTAAACTCGTGTGGTTCACGGCCCTCCACTTCGCGTCGGGCCTCAAATGCACACTCGGTTAGTAATCTGTGCCTTACTCCCCTTGGTGAATAAATAGTTATTCATAACTCATACTCTGAAAGTACTTTCAACCCGCTCCTCAGGCAACTTCAGACCTACTTTCAGAGTATGAGTAATGAAAAAAACTTTTTTGCTCATTATCATCCCAACCAACCAACCTTTCCCATCTAAGTTGAGGTCTGCTTCCAATTTAACCGGATGCAGATGAATATTAGTATTTCACAAGAAGCGACTGCCTCATCTGACCTCCACAACCCAGTTAGTACTGGGTTAAGACCGAACAGCTTAACGTGTGTTCGGTTACGAGCTCCTCATTATTCAGAATTAATTCCCGTTCAATAAAGTGGTTCATAATGTAAAATATTTATAAAAATAGAAGACTATTTATTAAATGTTGCACCACTGCTATTTTTCGCTTCTCTGCATAAGTAAAATCGCAAATTTCCCTCTCAGAACCCAACGTTTCAGTAAAATAACAAGAGTACGACACACCACTTTGTGGCTGGTTTGAAGATATGAAAACATGTTGCACATTACCGCGACGAGGCGAATATTAAAGTTTGGGATAACACTAAAATGCATGGGTACCAGCTTTTGGAAATTACAATTTCTTAGTAGGTGTTTGCAAAAGTGATGAAATTATACCAGCGCTTGTTTACGGAACAGCCAATTTCCGGAAGATGGTGATTAAAGACGGTTTGTGGTTATGTGCTTTACCGTCCAACTATTTATATCGAGATTTAATTTTTAGCTTGGTTAAGTAGTCAATGACGAGCTCTTCGTCTTCTTCTACACAAGGTGTACTTTTTAAGGAGTACTACACTTTTTTTCTTATGTTTACTTATTATATAATTTTGTTTTCTTTATTTACAAATTATTTACATTTTTAAATATATATAAAAAGTCATTCTGTTTCATGGGCTGAGACACCACACGAGATGGGGCATGGGTCGTGAATAAATGCTTGTCTGTTTGTTCGTGCCGTTTGATTGTGCGCTGCCATACCGTTCATCCGATTGCGATAAAACTTTGCTAACTTATTTCTCACATTTACGCGAAGTAGCCATAGCGCTACTAACTTTAAAAAAAATGCGGGTGAAGCCGCGGGCGGAAGCTAGTATCTAATAGTAATAAAAAAAATAATAAAAAAATAATAAAAGTTTATTTCGGAACAATAACACAAAACTAGGTAAACAGGTAAAACGATGGTAGCAGCAAAAGTATAAACTGTAGCGCGGCTACCAACGCCCTTCTCCAGATTAGAATGGAATGATGTTCCATACAAAAAGTGATTCAAGTAAATTTAGGTTTACATAATTAATAATAAAAACAAAACAAAAATTAAGATTAGAAAAAAAAGAAAAGAGAAGATTATAAACAGTACAGGACAATAATTATGAATTGGGATGTAGTTTGATGTTGGGCTAATGTGGTGACGGGGTGAATGAGTGTGTGGGTGAGTGAGTGTGTGGGTGTGTAGGTAAATGATCCATGAGGTGTGCGAGGGGTGTGTGAGGTTTTGTTGTGGTGTGTGAGAGAGTGATAAGTGTTTTACACTTCCACGAGTTTCTCTGTGTCATCGTAATTTCGTGATTTCTGCCAGGATACAAGTTTCATTTTGCATTTGATCTTGGTTAGTGGGTAGATGTTTAGAGTTTTGTTTAATTTATTGTAGATTTTAGAACTTATGTGTTTGTAATAACGACTTGCAGCTACGGTTCTACGAGACTCAGTGGTACAAACCCTATTAGAGCGGCGCGTAGAACAGCATTTAGGATCAAGGGTAAGTTGGCAGTGTTTGCGAAGAATAGTTTGGAGGACAAATAGCTGTCTGACGGTAAGGACCTGGCAGAGGGTATATAGGGAGGATGTCGAATATCGCATCGGTTTCCTTGCCAGCACCTTAAGGACAGCTCTCTGCGCTCGTTCGACACCAAGCATCACTGTTTTACCAGCACCACCCCAGACCGTTAGGCAATACCCTAGAACAGACTGAGCGAGCGCAAAGTAGATGGTTAAGAGACGTTCAAAATCGGCCGCTCCTCTGAGTTTTTTAAAAATATACATAAGTTTTCTTACACGAGCTACAGTTGAAGCGATATGTTGTTTCCATTTCAAGTTGCTATCAAGGGTGACGCCAAGATATTTAATGGAAGAGGTATTTTTTAGTTGTTGACAGCCACAGTTAGCGGCAACAATTTAATGGCAGTACTTAATTTTTCATTGTTGTTTTTTGACATTGATTTCAAGACTCAACGAAAGTAAAACGTACCAAGCGCTATTCTCCATTAAATTCCTATTCTGAAATAACACAGTCCGAATAACCAAGTTAGTTACCTCTAAACTTCTGAAATACGAGGTTAACAAATCACCAAACAATTTCTCGATTTGTAACGTTAATTCATTCTCTTCCCGCTCACCTTGCCACAACGTTCGTTCGTGAACGAATGAACGAGCGACATAGCTTTCTATTTAACGTTGAACATACATTAAAACTTACTCGGTGCTGCGTCTCAACTTTGCTGTAAGGGGCAGGCTACTTAGAGAGCGGTAGCGGGGTGGGAGATCAGTTTCTTGAGGCTGCGCATGCTTGTTAAACACTACATCAGTCATTGATACATATGTCATCAGCATCATTGACAGCTTTGTTCCACGGACTGCTGAGTCTAGGCTTACTAGCATTTGTACCATGCTTCGCTAGTCTTTAAGTCTCTCGCATATGCTTTTAGCAAATTCTTGTAATAATATTTTGTAGGTCCTATATTTTGTAGGTTTTGTATGGATCTTTTTGGCGCAGCCGTATGGCACACAGCACATCTATGTTTTCCTCCTTATTTTGTATCTTTTTGTTTTTTTTTTATGTGTGTGTGCTTTAATAACTGACGTCAAATAAATATTTTTCTTTCTAGGTACATTCATTTGAAGGTAGTTTTTAGCAATCACAGTTGCAAACGTCTCTTTGGGCATAGCTCTGTTATGCTGACCTGCTTGTGGTGTGCCTATGGGTGTAGTAGAAATTAAGGCGTCCTTCCTGCTGTTCTTTTCTGATTATTTCAATGCAGGATTGAGTGACGGTGAAGAATTACAAAGTCATTATTTTGGGCCGCGTGGGCACTTAATGTTTTCCCTTTTTTCATGGGCACTAATAAAATGAAAAAGCCTTTTAATTCCATTATCTTTTACAATATTGTAAATTGCATCTTCACTTTCCTGCCTTTGTCCCATGTAACTTTAGGTCGGCGCAACACGTTTTTTTCTTCCATTCTCCTCTGTCAACCGTCACGCTATCATTTACTCCTTTATCTTTCATATCATTCCTCACACAATTCATCCATCGTTTTTTTGGTCTTCCTCTCTCTCTCCATCCATCAACATTTATGCGACTTACATTACATGCGATTCATCCCTCCTCATCACATTTCCATACTACGACAGTCGATTCCCTTTCAACTTTTCTGTAGCTGACGCAACTTTTAAGCATCCTCTAATATTCTCGTTCCTTACCTTATCCATTCTTGTTACACTACACATCTACCTCAACATTCTCATCTCCGCTACATGCAATCGCATGCATGATTTCATCCATCTTCTTCACAGCCCAGCATTCCGATCCATACAGTACAATTGCAAATTGCAGAAAAATAAAAAAAAAATTCTGATGGACTTCTAAAAATAAATTCTAGGCTTCAGGAGTTATAGTGAGTGGAAATAGTGTAGTTGTTTTGTACCAGTAAGAAAGGGATATGGGTGTAATACCTTTGTAAATCAATAGAACTCCCGACCCGCTTTCAATGGGACATAATCCTAACATTTTGCATAGTTTCAGCAGCGGCTACTAAATAGTACCGTTATGCTTTTATTCTCACGTGAGCTAAGTAGAGTTTAGTTGGATGATATAATTTTGAAGGGAAGCGCACTGTGTTGTAGTTTATTTTTGTTTGCGTTGAAGTTAGGAGTAGTTTTGGATTAGTAGACGAGTAGTAAAATGGAAGAGGTGGAATATAACGTAAGCAAAAAAATTTGTATCAGCTTTTCACACCATAGAAAGTATACCAATTTACAGCGTTTCGCTTTTACACGTCCGCCAAGGAAGTGTTATGTTTTCCCACGTATCTTGTATGTTTCTTTGTAAATTTATTTGATTCTTTTAATTAAATGTTATGTACCCACACATAACATTTAATTAAAAGAATTATCGAAATGGGGGATTAAAGTTTCTTCTGTCACTCAGTGTAAGTGCGGTGCTCCTGCGGATCATTTTGCTTGCGAGTGTTGGATATTGTGTGGCGTTGAGTTTGATACGTAGTTCGTATGTGGCATTGTAAACGCTATTCTACTAAGGATAGTGTAGTGTGTTCAACGGTTTAAAGCTGTTCCATCAAAATTCAGCATCATTATCTTCCTACCCTTGTCTCATGTTATTTTCGGTCGGCACAAAACGTTTTTTTCTTCCATTATCCATGTCAACCGTCACACTATGATTTATCTGATCAGATATATTTTATGATCCATCCATCGTTTCTTCGTATACATCAAAGTTGTGGTTACAAATTTTAAATCGTCTCTTTTTACCCGACTGCGCCAGAAGGAGGGGAAAATAACTAATAACTTTAAATAAAAACTGAAAGTAAAAAACAAGTTCAGGAAACAGGACATATTGACTGCAACAGTCGGGACCCATTAAATAATCTAGACTAAAATCATTACATCCAATATGGGTCCCGACTGTTGCAGTCAATATGTCCTGTTTCATGAACTTGTTTTTTTTCTTTTCAGTTTTTATTCAAAGTTATTAGTTATTTTTACGCAGTTGGGTTTTTTTTTAATGTCTGTTTTTGAGCTCACATAACTCGAGATCCGATACGAACACTGTAATAACATGTTTCATTGTAATATTCATATCCATGTCCTTATTTGCATATGCTCATATTCATACATTCATTGCATAATTATGTTCGCTGACTCTCGCGATGCGATCCGCTAGTTCACTAGAAATAAAACAATCTCACCAGGAGGAACTAACGATACGGCGATGGTAATTCTTCACAGGATGTTCCTCTTAGAGGCGAGTACCTGTAACGACTGTCAAAGATCTACAAATGACAGCCGGGGTCAACGGCTTAGCATGCTTTCCTAGGCACGGGGTAAACTCGATATGGAATTGGTCACCCATCCACAGCCCAACCTAGGCAAGCGCGGCTTAACCTGATGATTGATTGGAGCGGTTATTATTAAGCCACGAGCTCCTGCAACACCTTGTATAAAAGAGATAATTTCAATAGGCCACCCAAGTATCATAATATTATCTCCAGCCAGATGTTTGAGCCGCTGACAAAGTTGCACCATGTTATCGCCAATCTCGATAAGCTTTAGTTGATATCGCTGAACAATGCTGAAACAGATCCCGATACTAACTTAGTAACTCATTGTTCTAGTTTCCAGAGCTATATGGTATTATTAATTTCATGAATATCTTGACCGGAAAAAACAACTGGCTACTAAGAAAACAGGGGTTGATTTTTTTGTGAAAAGATTGTTGAAGATGCATGATGCATCTTCAGGTACCCAGAGATATTCTATCTGCTTCGGCATCAAAAACTCAGAAACATAAAGTTGAGATATCTCCTGGCAGGTGCCTGTTATCACTTATCACACTGCCACTCTGCCGCATAGGCACTGTAAGAAGGCATAACAAATGAAAGGCTGATTACCTTTCAATAAATGAATTATTCCTAGAAGAAACTACGTATTATTGTTTCACTTGACATGAACTGTCGGCCATCACTGCCTGTCAAAGAATTTTCTATTCTTCTAATTACGAAATTAGTATATTTTTAAATAACCTGCCAATCACTTCTGACCATGGAGGTTTAATAAATTTGTACAGTACCTAACCTGTAAAAGGAAACACTGAAACCACGCGTGGCTACTTGTGGCAGTAAGTTCTTCGCAAGACGAGAAGACGAGGTCAAAACGGTCTAAGATCCCGAAACCTAAACCCCAACTTTTAAAGATTTTATATCACATGTTACGTCATATATTTCGTTCTACCATCCGTTACCCTCATATTTCCACAGAATGTACCGAAAATAGCACTCACATATTTCAGCAACTTTTTTAATAAAGCATTCACCTACGATTGGCATAAAGCCTGGGATGCTGCATCTCTCATCTCTTGAATGTGAGGCAAACATGCTAACGTGGAAACTTTCCTACAACTACCCTTTTATGTATTTTCGCCCGTTGAGCACTTGTTGGTATTTCAATGAAAACTACGTGTTTTCGTTTCAATTTCAGATTTTGGTACGAGGATGAGAGCTTGGTTGAATTATTGAATGCTTGGCTGTTTTAAGCTTTAAACGGATTAATGGTAGATTTCGTAAGTAGTAACATAACATCGCGTTGGTAGTTGCTTATGATTTAGGAAGAGGCTAGGCGTACCCATATTTCCTACCTAAAGGCTGTAAAAAACCTCTTAACGAAGCCGAAAGGCACTTGTTCTCCTCGTCATTGCGATAATTTTTTTGTTCTACACCATACCTGGGAACCTACTAGCAACTAGTACGTTCCCAGGTATGGAGATATTGGGGGTCAAAGTTCCAACTTTTTGACAAGTTTTTTTTTTTAAATACAATTTCTAATGTAAGATTTTTACTTTAAACACCTCCACGACCCCCGCACTATTCAATCCATACATCATCACAATGTTTTTAAGTGCGTTAATTTGAGTTACAAAACATGATTTTTCACCCCAAAAAAAAAAGTTTCCCAGCAATAATTTTTGCGTAAAGTTACTTAGTTTGAAGTACAGAACGCTTGGTTGACGGCTTCGTGATGAGGTTGTTTACACCCTGAATGTTTAAGTGCTATAGGGGGCGAGCCTATTATACTCCGAGCTCCTACTGAGAAATTCTTGATGGAAAATTCTAATAATACTTTGCCCTACCTGAATATCGAACCCAGGGCCTTAGGACCTAGGACAGTAGCGTTTGCGGTCACTGTGACTAAACTACTGAGGTATTCACCCAAAGTTAATTTGTCTGAATTGCAGAGAGCATTTTTGATCAGGAAAATGAAAATAACAAACCGAGAAATATACCGTGAAAAACAGACCCGTACTTCAATACAGTCTCAAAATAGTTTCATGTGTAAGTATTTTTAGGTTCGTTTCGAATCGGAAAACCGTTGGACTTATCGTTTACTTCACTCGAACAAATTGAACAGTGAATTCGGAAAACGTTTTGCTGAGCGCAGTGTTTAACTAGCCACGAAATTTTAAGTTTTGAGAGAACTGACTTTTCGAAATAGGAAAACATGCCAATTATCATGAAGGTTGGAACCCAAACAAGTTTTCCGATTTAATATTTCTAGCTACAACGATAAATGATTTCAAATGCAGCCCTCGCTCTCTTATTGGAATACTATTCTTTTATCAGTCGCTATTAGTGTTGTTGGAATAGAATGAAACAAACCAAGTCCTGCTTGACATTAGCACATACCAGAAAAGTGATAATAATGAATCAATTGCTGAACTATCTGCGAAACATGACAGTAAACGTGGTTTTTCTAATAAAGCTTTTCGCCCAAACTCAAATATTTTACTTAAATACTGCAGCCGATGCATGCGCACCTATTAATTACAGCCAATTTCGTAAATACATATATCACGTACATAATACGTAGTTTAGAAACAATCGGTAATGGGCATAAATTAGTAGGCTGCAAACAAAGGAAGCCGGCAGCTTTCAAACTTGCACTACAGCCTCTCGTTGCAAGTTTGATACCCGTGACACACACACCGGTGCTACAGACAACTTCTGGGCAGTAGTAACTATCACCAACCAACCTACCAACTACCCAGTAGGGTAGTTGGCTCACTTAGAGTAGGCAGGAGTATTAAATTAAACCATCATGTGAAAAGGCTAGGGAGATTTTCAGACTTCTGATTGTCGCGGATAATCGTTGGACAACAGAATATCGTAGACTTATCTGCCTGTAAACATGTTTTCGAAAATATCAGTGACTAGCTCAAGGGTTAAGTTCGATAATTGTCCCACGGGATCATACTACCAGGATAAAAAGTATCGAATGTGTTAATCCAGGTTATAAACTATCTGTGTGCACAATTTCATCCAAATCCGTTCTGTTGTTTTTGCGTGAAAGAGTAACAAACATCCATCCATCCATTTATCCATCCTCACAAACTTTCGCAAGGAAGTAGGATTTCACATCTATCGGTAACTATTTGATTACTGTTAAAAATTTACCAAGTTTTTCACCCATTCCGTCAGTGTGTATTCATATGCAATGCATCTTCTATTCGGCGCAGTAAAGTAGCGGATGTAATGCACTCGTGAGTTCTGGTTCAAGTCTCTCACGTTTAAGATCCGGATCAGTTAAACTGCGCGTTAAACTCGGGTAAGTGTTTTACAATAGAACTCGGGAGGTTCTGCTAAGTACCTGTACTGTAGTTTGTAGATAGTTAAAGCGGGCTTAAAGATGTATACATTATATTGAAATTTCACAATTGAAATCGACTGAAATATTTGTCCTGTAACAAATGCGGTAACCATGAACTAAACAAGCATCAACTTTTGTCTGCAAGTTATATACGATGTCCAGTATGTAGTAGCCATGCGAGATGAGGGGTACTCGATCAAAAATGAAAGCTACGACCCGGGTATATAGTAGGAATTCTACAATCAGCTAATAAACTACTGGTTTCTAAAATGCAATCTCGTTAATTAAATACAAAACTTATCTATTAACATACTTCACCGCACATTTTTAAAACAAGAACATTGAAAAAGAAATGGCGTGAGTGTACCATAATTATACTCTATCAACTTTAGTAATACTTGATAAGATTTGCAACTTCTTATCGTTAAAAGAAAGAGCGAAGAAATACCGCCTGCTCACGAACGGTACAATGTCGGCGCGTAACAATAAAAATCAGACGTAAAGTCTAATACATACGAGCTGCGGTCGCCTTTATTAGCAGTAGGGTTGGTAAGGGTGACTTGTCAACAGAAGCTATGCCATGTGTGTTGAAGAGCGTGAGGGAAGAAATAAATATAAAGCATTGCCTCGGTTACGATCAAAATATGGTGCACTGCATCACCATGGCAACGCTTTTGGTTCTCACTCACTCGGTTTTCCATCTATCAACATCCTAATCATTCTAATCTTAACTTAAATATAATAAATGCTAAAGTAAGTTTGTTTGTTTGTTTGTTAACTTCTCACGCCTAAAGCACTGAACCGAAACCTGAAATATTGAACGGAAACTGATGTATACCTTTAATCCCGAAAAAAAGTACTGTTCCCGACGAAAACAGCAATAACGTTCTTATGATAATAGATGGCGCCACGTGTCTTCCGAATCATGATCAAATTATATTAATAAAAACTTTAGTAGTGTGTTATGAATTTAATTGTCAAACACTAAATAAATGCAAGCGAAGCTGCGGGCAAAAGCTAGTGCTTAATACAGAAGCGTTAATATTTGAGCACGTCATTGATATATTTGTATGGACGACCTGAATGGCGCAGCGGTAGTGAGGCTGCCTTACGTTCTTAGGGTTCCGGGTTCGAATCCCTGTAGGAGCAAATGTTTGAGTAATGAGCATGGACATTTGTTTCCGAGTCATGGATGTTTACATGTATAATAAGTATGTATTTACAAACAAAAAAGTATCTATGTAGTATATAAACTATCTGGTGTCCACAACACAAGCCTCGTTGCTTAGCCTTGTGTAATGTCCAGCGATATTTATTTATTCCTGCCTTACGATGAGCTAATTATATTAAGAACCTGGTCGACCGCGCTCTGCTTGGGTGAAGATAGAGAAAACGATTTTTCTCAGATATAAGACCTAGCTAGATCGATTTTTCGCCCCACTAAACCTCAAAATTGCAACTTTCATCGAAACCGGTAGAGCCGTTTTCGAGAACGTGACAAGAATTCCTTATTTAATAGTATAGGATAGGATATAGCAATGCACCGCATACCATAGCGTATCTTGAAGTTTATGCCACCCTAGTACATAGGTTCGACCTGTGGTTGCTTATATTAGCAGTAGCCAGCCTTGCCTATAGCTGTAGGTGTTGTAAATCGGGTCGTTGCATGCAAAGTCACCGTCTCACTCGTGTGACGTCGTAAAATCCTTATGCAAACGATACTATGTAGTAGTGTTGGGGAAAACTTTAGTTGTAGAATAGTAAATTGTGGTTGTTGTGGGAAAAGTTGTGTTCTGGGAAGTTGTTGGTAGTGTGGTCTAGGGTTTATATTATCATCAGGCAATAAGTAACAATTATGGACTGCTGAGTATGGAATTAATATCTTAACAATAAACAATTGTAACAAACACTGATTTAAGCTTTTACGGTTTAAAACTAAACTTACACAGTCACTTACGGGATATTTTTTTAAAGAACTAAGTATTATTATTTTATTTATATTCTTTGTCGCAGAAGGTATTTTTTTTTTGCTTGCTTTTCTATTATACGCACAAGCTGCGTGGACAAAATCAGAACGAACACCGCCTTTCTTATTTTTACCATACCTTTCATCCAACATGTTAAGGCATAAGGGCAAAAGTAGGTTGATGTTCACAAATAATTACTTCCAGCGCTCGTCGTTCATTCAACGTGACTCGACCCCAAAAACTTTTGTTGTATTAGTCTCTGTAAATAATCCTTATGATCGTCACTTGTCCCATTATAGTGAAACCATATTCAGTCCATTAAAACTCAAACTCAAAGCATTTATTTCAATTAGATCTTTTTTTTACTTTTTTAATGTCAGCGAAGCTACAGTCCCAGTCACAAGGCATAACAACTTGTGAAAAAACTGTAGTTGCCCAATCCAAAGCGTAGATCTACCCCACTTACACACCACACAAATGCACACGACACACTTATAATTAATTTATACCTTTACTTTAGCTTTTACTATTGCTCTGGAAATGCATATTTTTTCTGTAGCCTAAAAATCTAACCTGTATGTTGCTATTGTATAATACGCCTCACCTCCTTTTTTTTGTAAGATGAAGGAGACTAGTCTCCACGACACAGGGAATCCTAGTGATATATCATCTTGTGTAATGCTCTCTTGAACAATAAAGCTTTTTATATTTTTTTATTTTATTTATTTATTTATCACAAACACTACTAACATTACAGGGAAATCCTAATGCGTTAGCGTGGTCCTTAATTAAACTATCTTATATGTAACTATTTTAAATAACATAACACATACAACATTGTTTTTGTGAATTCATTCAGAGAGCAGGTAAATAGATCGATCCTTTCGGCAGTGTCATTCAGTGCGTGCAACGCGCGCGTCAGTGGCGCTTTGCTGAACAAGTTGGTTCGTGCGTGAGGCACCGCTAGTAACCGTGGCTTCCGGCGCCGCAATACAAAACAAATCTATAGGGATTATATAAATCTATAGGGAGAAGAATGGGCAAGAAACTCCAAGGGCAGAAAAATCTAAAGATGCATGACAATAAACACAAATAACTTCACCTAACCACCTCTCTTTGATCCCTCGTCATCTCCGTTCTATTTACTGCCGCAACTTAAACTCCGGTGTTGTTCACTCAGAAATCCGCGCCGTAATCACTAGTGTTAATTGCCTAGCAATAATTAAACGCGTGTACTAAGCCGCACATCGCTAGGATTAGATAGGGATTACTGCGTTTGATGTATAGTGTGTAAATTGTAGTAGTTATCATGGTTTATGAAATGGATTATTGCCACAGATAATTTTGTAATAGTTAATATATATTTTCAATTTCGCATTATATTACGCAGGTAGCCTTTATACGTTTAAATGTGGCAACATGTTTTTTATAGATCAAATAGTGAAAAAAAATAACATCTTGGTGACATCTGAACTTCATCATCAGCCCACAACCGTCAACTGCTGGACATAGGCATCTTCCATCGCATGCTACTTAACTCGATTCCCGGCAACTCTCGCAGTGGCTACCAGCCGCCGAAGATCGTCGCTTCACCAAGCCTGAGGGTGTCCCACCTTACTCTTGCCGATTCGCGGAAATCTGAACTTCGGTAAGTGTAATTAAACTGACACGGAGAGTATTAATTCTCACTCCATAAATCTTTGCACTATGTTTAAAAAACTGCTGAATTTTTTCCTGGTTTCACTGCACAACCACTTAGATAATAATCGGGTATGCAAAGGCATACCCGATTCCCGACCCGACCCGTAGGGTTTCGTAGTCGAACAAGAAGTTGTTGGACTACGAAACCCTACGAGCGCGTAGCAAAGTGACAAACGCTACGAGAAAACGTAGCAAAGGGACAAGCGCTACGAGAAAGCGTAGCACACGGCTACGAACGTAGCCCTTGCTACAAAAATTCCAAAATTTGTCCCTACCATTCTACAAATTACAGTATTTTACAAAGGTAAAGGTTCACAAATATTCTTATCTTACTTAAACAAGTCAAAATAACCTCGCAAGCACAATGGCGGCGTACAGGGTGGAGGTAACGATGTATTATTCTGTCAAATTACTGTCAAACGTCCACAGGGCTTTTAAGGTCCCTTTTGTGTTAATAAAATCTGACGTCTAGACACTGTCTGATAGTAGAACATTGGTCTTTGTAAGTACATTAACACCGCCTTGGTGGTGGTTTCTAAGTCAATGTATCGTTTGGTAATATTTCATGGAATTACGTCTACTGGATTTTCTGATTTTGCCCTGTACTGTGATTTAAACTAACTGTGATCATTTATCCGTCTGAATGGTTATAGCACTGGTTTCTGCTGACTATTTACTGAGGCGGCCATTTTCAGACCCTTTTTTTTTCGGATGGGAAATCATCAAATGACTCCTCCCGCTCTGGGCGGAGCAGGAGGGAGTGTCAGACTTTACTGACTAAAACCCATCCATGTTCCTTCATCGCCCTTTGTGTTCCGAGGCCACGGTATCATTTTCGAATAGTCCCGCAGCCCCGGCAGGCGCCTTTTCAGACCCTATGATCAGCAAGCCAAGTTTTGATTTTTAAATGTAGGTTTGTGCCTAAAAATATACCACGATATTGTCATCAACTTCGATTTCATGGAAGCCCATTTTAGCCAAAATTTTCTAGAAAATCAATTCAGCTGTATTTTGAATCAACCCCAGGTAAACAGCCACATTGCTACTGCGTCAGTCCACCCTTTAAACTCAATCTATTTTAATTCAATCTCTTGAAGTAATAACCATACAAAACTACTAAAACATAACTTATCTCCATATCCCAGCACTTTTATAAATCACTTTTATCGATAAACCCCGAGTAACACCACCACGTGTCCCATCACTAGCGCTGTAAAGTGTTTACGTTCATATTTCCAAAATGGCGGCGTTACGACTCGTTACACTAGCAGGAGGGGTAAGCACATAAGTAGATGTAAACCTGTATCGCTGTAGGTAATTTATTTAAATAGGTAATCTATGAACCTTTAAACGACTAATTGGTAGACACAATAGTCAAACAATAGTTAATAAAGGTGACTTTTGTGTGTTTGATTTAGTTTCTTTGCCACCGACTTCTGAAGCTAAAGTTATTTTTCACTTTGTTGTGTTTTTGAAGTCGGTTTAATTTTTAGCAAAAAGGTTTTTTTTATTTTTCCATTTTTCGTTATAATATCTATACAAATATTAGCTTTAGATGTTAGGTAGCTATAACAAAATACTGAAGTGATCATTCACTCTGCATTTATAAATCCAATAATTAACACTGATTATTTATCTTTTAAGCCTCGTGTTGGATTTAAAAACAATTAATTAATCCATATGTCACCAAATAAATAACCAATAATAAATTAGGTTTTAATTTCTAATAAAACTTTAAGTAACAAATCATAAATATAATACTCACATTCAGTCCGGTTTTTTCAGATATGTGTTCTAATAAGACCACTTTTATGCAGCACGATAATATAATATAGTCGCCCTCGCCTCAATATTAATATTTGCCTGCATTTTGAGAAATACCAACAACAATACCGCTATCTATTAAACACACGTCACTAACCAACAACTACAACCAAACCGATCAAGTTAAATATTCATAAAACTCATGTCTACCTCACAGAAATCTAAATTCTTGACTTATTTTTCTATGATCTACATTTCTTCTAACTTTACGAAATGTGTGAACAAAGCGAGCATGATATAGAATATATATTTCTGTCCCATTACTTCCAATCGAGTAAAAATTTACAAAAAGTCTAAAAGTAACAACGTGAGATTTGAACTCACGGCTTACTGATTTACTCATAGATCTATCTGCATGCGCCTAACCGCTACGCCTACTTGACTTATATAACAATGTTGAAATTATGAACTACATGATAATGTATATTTTCTTGAAAGTAAAAGGTCGTAAGTCAAACTAATCGTCAAGCTATTGCTTTGTGAGATTGCTATGGACTTTTGGTCAACACTGTACATTTATTTTAACATAACATAACATCACGCCTGTAATCCCCGAGAGCTGGGCTGAGGTGTACCTACACCCACTTTACGCCAGTTATGTTTAAGTCCTATGTAATAGGGGGCGAGCCTATTGCCATCGACCGGACGCAGATCCAGACTCCAGAGTGTTTTGGTTTTGGTTCTCCAGAGTGTTTTAATAGGGCAAATACAATAAACTTAACTACCTGTTCCTAAAAATATAAATAAAAACATTCAGATGAATTGATAACCTCCTCGTTTTGGAAGTCAGTTAAAAAAAAAGAAGCTAACTCCGACCAAATTTTATTTTTCATTTAATAAAAATAGTTTATTTTTAATAAGGTGGTGGTGTTTTTTGTTTTCTTTTTTGATAGCACAATTAAAATAAACTAAATAACATAAACTATAAACTTTAACTTAAAATTGCGTCAAAAAACTCCTCCTCAACGCTGTCAACTGGTAATAGCCCCCAGGTGACTGGCGGTGTTACCACGCTGTATGGCAACGCTAAGCCTTTGGTCAAGGTAAAAGCCAGCCCTAGGGTCACGGGAAGTGTTAACTAACGTTTTGAAATTTCCTTGAAAAGGCTGTGAGGGTCCTAGAGTTTCAACCCCAAACTACTCGAAAATATAGTTACCAATAAGGTTACTATATTTTCGTCGCTTGAGGTTCTCCGCTGCCGCAGCGGCAGCCCCTGCACAGACCGATGAACTAGGGAGATGGGAAGGCGCAAGAGTATCTACACATGTAGCATCCCACACTAGAGGCCTACCCATCTTCTAAAGAAACAAAATTAACCGAATTATTGATTGATATCCGATACTCTATTAACATAATACCATAAAAAGATAATGAATATTAATTTCACCATCTTATTCCAATTAGTAATTCTTGATCAATAATGAATTAAATAACTTAAGCTTCTTTCAGCAGTAAAAATGGGGATATAAAAATTAACTCAATTTATACAATAAAACTCCCATCCATTGTGAATAAAGTATTCTGAATAAGACATTAAATAAACTCGAAAGGAAGACTTGATCGTCGAAAGTCAAATTAGTTCCTCTAATGAATAATGAATCATCATTCTAGGAAATGTTCGTCCCAAGTTCAAAATAACTACTTATTGTAGAATAGCCTATAGAGGTTTGGAGAACAGGGTCGACTGCTCCTCATCTTCCGTAGAAAAGGGAGGATCCTCCGACCAGATGGGTGTTGTGTCTGGTGGGCTACTCCCGGCGGTTGGTAGTCGGGTTCCTGTGTAATGTTATTAGCGCGATAACTTTAATATTGCGATATAGAATATTTTATCACTCACAATTCTGCGTATTCTCGTAAGTCAAAGAGATTCATTATGACATCACTTGTCATTCGTATTGATGGCTGCAGTATCGTAGTGCTTTAGCTACCTCTGACATTTACGAAGCAAATGTTCTTTCTTTATCCACATTTTCTTTTGTAGTTAAGAAGTAAAAACTATCTCACCCACGTCGATATTCGCGAGACACACCAGACTGTACCCCGCACATACCAGACACATGAATCTTTACTTAGACGTCCAAAGTTTCATAAAAAGATCCTGAAGATCCGCGCCTTGGGAGTTCAGGGAATAAGTGAGCGAGTAAAGTCGTTAGCTGGCTCCCGCGGGACATTGCCTGACTTGCGGCGATGTGACCACTGTATGTGTGTCTTTGGTGCGGTCCAAGGGTTGTGTTTAGGTTCTAGCGGGGTATGTTATCCTGGTACCTTCGAATGAGCGGACGAGCAAGATCGAAGTTTGTTGTTTAGTTTTATTTACATACACACTAACTACATAGGGTCGTTTAGGCGCAGAATGTCCAATTCGCAAAATGTCCAGCGGTCGAAAAATGTCCAATTCGCAGCGTTTAGGGGGGAGTCTGTTCTTTACCACTATTAAGATTGTCTGTAAAAGGTTTTAATATTTACACTATTTAATCCGGACCATTGCAGTTTGTGTGACTCTGTAACAAAATAGTGTTTTTATTAGAAAACTTTATGGAAACGAATGAATAAATAGTACCTTATATGTATACCTATGCAATCAAGTTAAGCAGTGATAGCTTAGTGGTGTGACCATCGGACTGCCAAGTCATGGGTCTCAAGTTAATCCAAGTCCTGAACACTGTGAACTGATATTTTTGATTCATGTGCGTATTGTCATTTGTCACTTGCCTTCGGTGAAGGAAAACATCGTGAGGAAACCAGAACCGGCATGCCTGAGAGATATTTCTTGACGGCACGTAAACCCAAGTCAGAGGCCCATGCACGGCATAAAAACTCTGACACCGCCACGTTAGGCACACTAACCACATGAAAAAGAAAGATCATGAACGTTTTATACGTGTATCGAAAATTATAAGCAAACTGCAAATTCATTGTATTTTTTTTACCACTACTACTACAGCAAGCTCGACTCCATATGACATGAAAGCTTTATGGAAAATTTCTTTGAAAACGTGTGTGCCAAGTTCGAATAATCTGCGGATTGTTTTCCAATTGTAATTGCTAGATTACTACCACTCTTTAGAGAATTTATCGACAAATACGCTTGCTTCCATAACATGAGCCCGCAAAACTTTATCATGTCACGATGCATGTATGTGTGTACTTCGTGGGTAGTCTTTCGATTCTGAGAACCCATATTTACCAGGCAAACATAATTACGTAAGATATTCAGATTAAGTTGGACTTGTATACAACTTGAACGAGGGAACTTTGGGGAACACAACGTACTGTCTATATATTAGGGGACAAGCTTGAGTAGGAGAGAGTTGATGCTTCTTCTAATTAACAAAAGTATTTGTGGAAGAAGAAAACAGTGCAAAAGTAAGTATTTTTTCCAGTCAGTGTTTAAATCCGATGAAGTGAGAAGTGATTGTTGTTACACTGTATGAAAAAAAAGATTTTACGCTGCGAACGGGCTATTTCAACATGGTGCTGTTAAAAATCTATACATAATATTATAATTTTACACTAAATATAAATCCACTTCAGCTTACGGCAATCCACTCGCCGCCATTTTAAAAACCAATCAATAAATAAGTGAAGCACGTGACCAGACTATGAACTGATATTTTGTATTGGTGTTTTTTGTATCGTACCAGGTTTGTAGAAGTAAGGGGGCTTAGAGCTAGAAGTGAAAAGCGTGACATTCAACCTTTGAAGCGACATTACGTATGTAGTAACAAGTGCAAATGTGTAATGCTATGACAACCCTACTTCAATGTCCACGGCCCCATTAACCTTTCGTATTTGTTTCTCTTATTTATTCTAGCAACAACCTTTCACACAAAACAAACACCCAAATCCTTAACAATCCTGCTTTTAAAGCAAAACAAAAGACCTAACTCGAAATTACAAACAAAGAATTACTGAAACGTAAAAACAAACTTTTATTTCATTACATTTATACAAAAAGGTGTCTGGGTCCCTCTCCCCTTTCACCCCCCACACACCGCATGGTCCTAACGTTCCTCCCAAAACTTGAGGCAAACGTTAAACGCTAAAGAAACGAACTTTATTAATCAAACTTAACTAATACAGAATTAATGTTACTGCCGCCCTGGTAGGGTCAGCCAGGCCTCTAGGGTTTAATCACTAGATTAAACTCAGTTTAATTGTGTGAGCGACGTTGGGGACCCTAGAACAGCTGTTATGGTGGTGTACTCGGATATTATAGAAAGTACAGGACATTCAACCACAATTTTCAAAACTGGTACAAAGACATATTAAAAGATTTTCTTTAGAGTTCCATTTTTTATGGCCCAGAGTGAGAAGTTCCTTTTTAAACTTCTTTCAAATTTGATACAAATTACCAGAGCTACATAAATGTATCGTAGGTCAAGCGTTCCCAATGACTGATGAATGGCAGTCAAAGTTAGGTTACCCCGAAGGCAAAACTAAACTAATATTATGTTTGTATCATTACTCAGCCCTATGTCCACATGGAGACGGAGTAAGAGGAAATTACAAATAAATCGAAGAAAAACAAATGAGAATGAAAAGCAAATATAAAACGTTTAGGCGCAGAATGTCCAATTCGCAGAATCTCCAGTTCGCAAAATCTCCAATACTGATGTCAAGTTTTGTTCAGCAATTATCTCAAGTTGGAAACAATCAGGATGGCCGTTTTAAGTAAGCAATAGAAACTCAACTCACAGTACCAGGGATGCATGGCGCTAAAGGAACTCAGTATTGGGTGGAACAAGGCTGCCAATGATTGTGATGAAGCAGTGAGAACTTGCTATTTTTACATGCAAGCATCATTTGCCTAACCTTCTCCCAATTCCTCGGTCGGCTTCCAGTCTAACCGGATACAGCTGAATTGCAGTATTTTACATGGAGCGGCTGCCTGTCTGACCTTCACAACTCAGTACTGGGACTGCCTGTTGTCGTGTTACTGCTAATATAAATGAAAGTAAATAAGCAGTTGACAATTAAATTTAATGAAGAGTAAAAAATACAATAATATTAAAAAAAGAATTCCTAACTAAAAGTACGCTCAACAGAATTTAGGATTTTACTGTACTTGATTGACCAGGGACAGGCTTATGGTCTTGAAGTAGGTAGTGGAGAAATCAACTCCCAGAATAGGTTGCGGCGTCCGCAGGAATAATGGCGTGTCTCCAGGGCTTGTATAACTCCTGGAATATAGGCGGCGTCAGGAGTATGACGTGTCTCCAGGGCTTGTATAACTCCTGGAATATAGGCGGCGTCAGGAGTATGACGTGTCTCCAGGTCCTCTGTGGTTCACGATCACAGAGGGTTCAAGTTAGGAACGACTTCTGAAACTGAAGGGAGACCAGGTGTCCTATGCCAGGTGACTCTCAAGGCTCAGGTTCAGCAACCAATTTTATACTGCCGGGAATGAAGCTGGCGTCCCTTTCATATAAGAAATTTTCAGCGTTTTTCATAACAACTGTTTTATTTTCTTCTTTTTAAATTTCTCGAATTCCAGTTTTTGAAAATCCAAAAACTGTGATTGGCCTGTATTTAAAACAGCCTGTATTATTTAGTTCAAAACTTCCTAAAAGATTTCTGTGAGCGTGTTAATAAATTATATAAACTTAAAATAAGATACTGTTAACTAGTAAACAATAGTAATTAATAAAAGATTAAATTATTAGAGCTAACATATTAATAAAAATAAAAATAAATTACAGAAATCAAAAGTGACCTTCTTAGTCCTAACCACTAAGAAAAACAATGACACAAAATTAGAGAAAAAAGTAATTGACAGCTTGACAACTGACGTTATGTCAACCGAAAAGTAAACATTGAAAATTATTAGATTTTAAATTTAATTTCAGCATAATCAAAGATTATAAATCGAATAAGATCGATAGTATGACTGCCAACAAAAATAGTTGTCGCCGAGGCGCGACATAAGATGTAAAAGTAAATAATATAAACAATGAGTATGATTGATAGTAAAAGTGTAAGTACCTATAGCATTTAGATACTATATTTCCTAATAAGTATACAGTGTCTGAAACACGAAGATACTATATTTCCCCAACGACCCCGAGAAAATTTTTGGTCTAGAACAAAAATTTTGAAAGGTTAAATTATAACAGCATTCACAAAACGTACATACTTCACTCAAACACACTGACATCTTACGAAGTTAGGCCAGGTAGGATTCACATTCAATGATCACTACTCAACCTGATAAATTAATAACTTTAAGGCTTATTTTCGGAGTTGTAATCCGCTCTCGTCTAAAACCCATTAATGAAAAGATTTTTAACAAAGGCTTATTTTAATGGAGTTGTTATCCGCTCCTAATCAACTTTAGTTGATAAACAACACCGCAGTCAGTAAACTCCGAGTTAACGTCAGGGCAGCTCCCGCAATAGTAGTCGGTAAGCTCCGAGTAAAACGTCAAGGACAGTTCCTGCAGGGTATGGTAGTAGTAAGCTCTGAGTTAACGTCAGGGCAGCTCCCATCGACTTTTAGAGTCAATAGTTAGAAACAAGAATCCAACTTACTTGTAGAGTCAGTTGAAACGAAAATTAGATAATTTGTACATAAAAGCACTTCATAGAGTTATCTGTTAAAAACAGATAAAAAGTAAAGATTAAAATAATCTTATAAAGGTTTAAAAACCGATGAATGAATTAAAAAAATAAATAGAGTTCTAAAAAGCTGAAAAGAACTCTATTTTAGAAGAGGGAAAGAAGAAAGAGATGAGTCGTGAGTATAATATGAAGAAAGTATTAGTAGTAGTGTAGTAGTATTTACATAATATACATTACATTTTAAAATCTTTAATATGCCATTTGGCTTGGTTGCCATTAGGATCCTCAAGTATATAAACTAACGGGGATAGTTTTTGCAATACAGTGGACTTCACATATTTTGGCGCTAGTTTTGCGCTGAAATAAATCCCAGCCTGACTATGTACATAGTTTCTTCGCCAGACCGTATCACCTACGTTATATTCTTTAAAGGAACGACTTTCGTTATAACGAGAAGAGTTACGAGTATGAGCAATATAAAGGGCTATCTGAACTTTATCGAAAATTGCAGATAATAAACCTATGTTAGTAGCATAGATGTCTCTAGGTAGAAAAACGATTTCATCAAGGTTATTAGTTGGCGTATAAAGTGAGCCAGTAGTAACTGTCTCTCGTCCAAAGAGTAAAAAGTTAGGTGAGAAACCAGTGGTAGCATTAGTTGTGCTGTTCATAACGTATTGAACTTTAGGAAGGTGGATGTCCCAAGATCTATGGTCATCACCGACCAAAGATGACAAAGCTGTGATTATAGTACGATTGTATCTTTCAGTGGGATTAACTTGAGGGCAATAGTGAGGAGAGAAAAAAATGTGTGGGATGTTATATCTGCCCAGAAAGTTACGGAATTCATGGGATTGGAAGTAAGATCCATTATCCATAATAATAGTCTGAGGAACTCCATGAACAAGAAAAACTAAATTTTCTAAATTTGAAATGATGTTAGCACTAGTAGCCCGTTTTAGTGGAAAGATTAGGGAATATTTAGTAAAACAACAGTTAACTACTAAAATAAATTGATTTCTACGTCTAGTCATTGGTAAAGGACCCACTAGATCCAAAGAAATAGTTTGAAAAGGCCTGGAACAAATTTTTGGTTTACCCATAAGGCCAAAGGGAGAGTGATTTGCGTGTTTGTAAGTTAAGCAATTATCACAGATAGAAATTATTTTAGCGATATCTTTAAACATAGCTGGCCAGTAATATAGAAGTGATAATTTTTTATAAGTTTTAAAGATTCCTAGATGAGGATGATCTGAGGACCCATGGTTATCTTTGACAAGGGTTTCCCGGAGATCAGGATGAGGAACTTCTTTCCACACGAAATCTTCAGTTAACGCGTAGGGAGATTGAGAATAGCGAAATAATTTATTTTCCCGAATAGTATAATTGGGATATTGATCAGGATTGTTACGACATTCCAAAAGTATTTTATTATAGTGTTCCAATGCTGGAGATACGGGTTGAGGATTAATAGGATTAACGCCAAGTGTACGTGTACGGGAGAGTAAATCAGGGACTAAGTTATCTTTACCTCTTTTGTGTTTCAGAATAAAATTAAAAGATGACAACCTAAGAGCCCACCGCGCGAGTCTACCAGATGGATTTGACAATTTTAGAAACCATTTAAGTGCCGCGTGATCTGTATAAACAGTGAATTGTTTACCATTATCGATATAACAACGCCAATGTTCTAAAGCTGAAATTACCGCAAGAGTTTCTCTTTCTGTAGTTGAGTAATTTCGTTCGTTTGTATTAAGAGATTTGCTCATATAAGCTATGACTACTTCTTTTTCATCTTTTATTTGTGTTAACATACCTCCGATGCCGAAATTAGAAGCATCGCAATGTACAGAGAAAGGGAGATCGTAGTCGGGACAAGCTAGTATAGGAGTAGTTACAAGAGCTTCTTTTAATGTATTAAAAGCCAGAGTAGCATCTTTATCCCAAATGAATTTAGGGGCATTTTTACCGGAAGAAGTTAATTTATTTAGTGGAGTTGCAATTGTGCTGAAGTTAGAAATAAAACGACGAAACCAACTACAAGTTCCAATAAATTTTCTCACTTCTTTACGAGTAGTGGGAGTAGGAAATTCGAGTATTGCTTTAATTTTAGCCGGATCTGAGCGTAAACCGTTTTCATCTACAATATATCCTAAGTATTTAAGTTCATTTTTAAAGAATTGACTTTTATCGAAGTTAATAGTCAATTTAGCAAAAGTTAATTTCTCAAGAACTTTAACTAGATAAGAGATATGCTCTTCAAATGATTCAGAGATTATTATTATATCATCAAGGTAACAAAATACCTTATTATCAAATTCAGGAGTGAAAAGCATGTCCATAAGTCTTTGCTGTGTAGCTGGAGCATTAGTTAAACCAAAGGGCATAATAACAAAGCGATACATGCCTCGACCAGGGACATAAAAAGCTGTTTTATCTTTATCCGTTTCATCTTTCAAAGGAATCTCCCAAAATGCTTTAGCAATATCGATGCTTGAAAGAAATTTAGCGTTTTTAAGATTATCTAAAATTTCGTTAATAAATGGAAGACTGTACGCGTCTCTACGAGTAACTGAATTTAGTTTACGACTATCAACACAGAATCGCCATTCGCCATTCTTTTTAGGTGTAATGATAACCGGAGAAAGCCAAGGACTTTCGCATTTTTCAATAACGCCCCATTCTAACATTTTATCGACTTCTAAAATGAGAGCTTTTTGTTTTTCGGGAGAAAGACGATAACATCGTTGTTTAATTGGAAGAGTATCACCGGTATCAATATGATGACTAATAAGATGAGTACGACCGAGTATTCCTCTACTTTCGAAGGATATAGCTTTAAATCGTTTAATCATGTCATCAGCAATAGTTTTTTGCTCTAAAGAGAGGTGATTATAAGGAAGTACTTGTTTAGTAGTTTCAGTAACCACTGAACAATTCGTTTTTGGCTTAAAAGCCGAAGAAAGTATGTGTGGAACAAGGTTAAACTTTTTCCAAAAGTCGACTCCCAAAATAATTGAAGGAGATATATTTGGAAATACGAAGGCTCGGATTAGATGAGTTTGATTATTGTATCTAATCGGAATGTTAATTGAGCCAAGAGATTTACTTTTATGATTACTGGCAGTAGTAATCGTCATTGAAAAAGACTTGGATAACGTGAAGCCTAATTTTAAAATTTCTAGATGAGAGTTATTACCAAGTATTGTAATAGAACTACCGCTATCTAGTAAACCGGAAAATATTTTGTTATTGATAGAAATATCAATAAAAGGCCGATTAAAATCTTTTTCATTATCATATAGTGAAGTTATTTTGTAACAATGAAAGAAATTTTTTAAAGTTTGTAACCAATCATGCCAGTCTGATTGATTAAAGTTTTTATTACCCAAGTCGTTGTTTAGTTTTTTGAGTTGTTAGTTTTATTACAGTTAGGGCAATCGGTAAATTTAACATCTTTTAAACCACATCTATAACAAATTATTAATGTACGCGGTTGCGAGCAATTAGTTAATGTATGACCATTAGTGCGACAGCGTACGCAAAAATCATTATAATTATGCTTATTAATTGTATTAACTTGAGGTTTGTTGTTAAAACGATTAAAATTTGTTCTAGGAGGGAACGCGTTAGAGGTTGAGGGTTTTGATGTTAAATTAGATGATTTATAGTTAAATTCAACAGTTAAAGGATTATTTGTAGTTTCAGGTTCCCTGAAACGTTTTTCTTTGTCCAAAAATTCTTCATATTTTTGACAACATGAAATAAGCGCAAGGATTGAATTAATATTATTATTCGCGATATAAGGTGAATAGCATGGACGGATGTTACGGATAATAATTTGTAGTTTTTTAGTTTCCGATAATTTTTCCGATAGTCTGGAAAACATGCCAGTCAGTATGGAAATAAAAATAACCATAGGTTCATCCTTGCCTTGAGTTCGACTATTAATAGCCTCTAGTAATTTATAGTCATAGTCAAAACCGCTAAAGTCTGAAATCAAAGCTTCGCAAAGTTCGTTCCATGAAAACAAAGAATCACGTTTGAAACGGTACCAATGTAAAGCGTTATCGGTAAATAATTCGAACGCGTGATCTAATAATTTGTTTGATAAAATATTCCTAGAGATACTAAATTCCTGAATTTTCTGGATAAATGACCGTGGACAAGAATTCCCGTCGTATTTTATTCTTTTTAATTCGTTAAGAGAATTATTAGGAATTAAGTTTTGAGATTGAGATTGAATATCAGGAAGCATAGTATGAAACATTGTCTCATTGGGACTATTACGAGTTGAAGATGGAGGGTTAACTATTAAAGGTTGAGGGTTGATATCATTAGAAACAGTGGTTAAATAGTTAAATTTTGATTCTAAGTTGAGAAATCTCTCTTTAGTTTGAGATAATCGATTTATCTCTGAGGAATCCGAATCTATATCAATCCTCTCTAGTCGATGAAATAAATGATTAATAAAAGTTTTAATTTTTTTTAATAGTCTTAGGTTTCCCTGTTCCAACGATAGTATTTTTGGTTCAATATAATTTAAAGTAGTGGTAAGTTCATCCAAATCGGTTTTAACTTCCAATATCGAGTCAACAATTTCTTCAGAGGGAGTACGAGGTGCGAGTTGAAGAATTTGTTTTTTAAGCTGTATAACAGTATCTTTAGGTTCTTCTAATCTTATTTTAATTTCGTATTCTAGCTCAGCTTTGTTTAGAAGTTCATAGGAAATATTTCTATCCATGATTAAGTAAAAGTTTAAGAGGACTCGAAGTGTTTAACAAGACTCAAGCTTTAGAGGACTCGAGCTTTACTCAAGGATCCGATAAGACGATAAAAAAAAACAAAGAAAGCAAAATAAGGAAATTTAGTTCCTACTACGATTCTATGACGTGCGTCGTATGTTGCATGTGTGTGTGTATGTTTAGTGAGTATTTGTGTTAGGTATAATATAGATATATAGATTCGTATAAACGACCACAGGATATTGTCCTGCGGTTGTCGTGAAGTAACCAATCTCCAACCTTGGTAGTGCCCACCAGTGGGTTAACACATCCAAGAGGCCGAAAGGGTGCCAATTACCAAGAGGTAAAAGGTATTTGTGTAAGTTAGTAAAGTATTTGTAATAAGTATTATATATATATATATATTCGTATAAACGACCACAGGATATTGTCCTGCGGCTGTCGTGAAGTAACCAATCTCCAACCTTGGTAGTGCCCACCAGTGGGTTAACACAACCAAGAGGCCGAAAGGGTGTCAATTACCAGAGGTAAAAGGTATGTGTGTGGGGGTGTAGTGTAAATGTAAGTTTAGTACTGAAGAGTAGATTGATGAAGTGATGAAGTTTGATGAAATAATAATTACCAAATTAGATTGCTTGTGTAAGTTTTTTTTTAGAATTTAGAGATGATTTGAGGGAGTGAGTCTTGATTTTACGTATGGGCGCCAAACTGTCGTGTTACTGCTAATATAAATGAAAGTAAATAAGCAGTTGACAATTAAATTTAATGAAGAGTAAAAAATACAATAATATTAAAAAAAGAATTCCTAACTAAAAGTACGCTCAACAGAATTTAGGATTTTACTGTACTTGATTGACCAGGGACAGGCTTATGGTCTTGAAGTAGGTAGTGGAGAAATCAACTCCCAGAATAGGTTGCGGCGTCCGCAGGAATAATGGCGTGTCTCCAGGGCTTGTATAACTCCTGGAATATAGGCGGCGTCAGGAGTATGACGTGTCTCCAGGGCTTGTATAACTCCTGGAATATAGGCGGCGTCAGGAGTATGACGTGTCTCCAGGTCCTCTGTGGTTCACGATCACAGAGGGTTCAAGTTAGGAACGACTTCTGAAACTGAAGGGAGACCAGGTGTCCTATGCCAGGTGACTCTCAAGGCTCAGGTTCAGCAACCAATTTTATACTGCCGGGAATGAAGCTGGCGTCCCTTTCATATAAGAAATTTTCAGCGTTTTTCATAACAACTGTTTTATTTTCTTCTTTTTAAATTTCTCGAATTCCAGTTTTTGAAAATCCAAAAACTGTGATTGGCCTGTATTTAAAACAGCCTGTATTATTTAGTTCAAAACTTCCTAAAAGATTTCTGTGAGCGTGTTAATAAATTATATAAACTTAAAATAAGATACTGTTAACTAGTAAACAATAGTAATTAATAAAAGATTAAATTATTAGAGCTAACATATTAATAAAAATAAAAATAAATTACAGAAATCAAAAGTGACCTTCTTAGTCCTAACCACTAAGAAAAACAATGACACAAAATTAGAGAAAAAAGTAATTGACAGCTTGACAACTGACGTTATGTCAACCGAAAAGTAAACATTGAAAATTATTAGATTTTAAATTTAATTTCAGCATAATCAAAGATTATAAATCGAATAAGATCGATAGTATGACTGCCAACAAAAATAGTTGTCGCCGAGGCGCGACATAAGATGTAAAAGTAAATAATATAAACAATGAGTATGATTGATAGTAAAAGTGTAAGTACCTATAGCATTTAGATACTATATTTCCTAATAAGTATACAGTGTCTGAAACACGAAGATACTATATTTCCCCAACGACCCCGAGAAAATTTTTGGTCTAGAACAAAAATTTTGAAAGGTTAAATTATAACAGCATTCACAAAACGTACATACTTCACTCAAACACACTGACATCTTACGAAGTTAGGCCAGGTAGGATTCACATTCAATGATCACTACTCAACCTGATAAATTAATAACTTTAAGGCTTATTTTCGGAGTTGTAATCCGCTCTCGTCTAAAACCCATTAATGAAAAGATTTTTAACAAAGGCTTATTTTAATGGAGTTGTTATCCGCTCCTAATCAACTTTAGTTGATAAACAACACCGCAGTCAGTAAACTCCGAGTTAACGTCAGGGCAGCTCCCGCAATAGTAGTCGGTAAGCTCCGAGTAAAACGTCAAGGACAGTTCCTGCAGGGTATGGTAGTAGTAAGCTCTGAGTTAACGTCAGGGCAGCTCCCATCGAC
The DNA here is from genome assembly GCA_963853795.1 of Xestia rhomboidea. Lineage (NCBI taxonomy): Eukaryota > Metazoa > Arthropoda > Insecta > Lepidoptera > Noctuidae > Xestia > Xestia rhomboidea. Next base: position 3,367,422 of record OY970776.1, on the reverse strand, counting down.
TTTTAGAGTCAATAGTTAGAAACAAGAATCCAACTTACTTGTAGAGTCAGTTGAAACGAAAATTAGATAATTTGTACATAAAAGCACTTCATAGAGTTATCTGTTAAAAACAGATAAAAAGTAAAGATTAAAATAATCTTATAAAGGTTTAAAAACCGATGAATGAATTAAAAAAATAAATAGAGTTCTAAAAAGCTGAAAAGAACTCTATTTTAGAAGAGGGAAAGAAGAAAGAGATGAGTCGTGAGTATAATATGAAGAAAGTATTAGTAGTAGTGTAGTAGTATTTACATAATATACATTACATTTTAAAATCTTTAATATGCCATTTGGCTTGGTTGCCATTAGGATCCTCAAGTATATAAACTAACGGGGATAGTTTTTGCAATACAGTGGACTTCACATATTTTGGCGCTAGTTTTGCGCTGAAATAAATCCCAGCCTGACTATGTACATAGTTTCTTCGCCAGACCGTATCACCTACGTTATATTCTTTAAAGGAACGACTTTCGTTATAACGAGAAGAGTTACGAGTATGAGCAATATAAAGGGCTATCTGAACTTTATCGAAAATTGCAGATAATAAACCTATGTTAGTAGCATAGATGTCTCTAGGTAGAAAAACGATTTCATCAAGGTTATTAGTTGGCGTATAAAGTGAGCCAGTAGTAACTGTCTCTCGTCCAAAGAGTAAAAAGTTAGGTGAGAAACCAGTGGTAGCATTAGTTGTGCTGTTCATAACGTATTGAACTTTAGGAAGGTGGATGTCCCAAGATCTATGGTCATCACCGACCAAAGATGACAAAGCTGTGATTATAGTACGATTGTATCTTTCAGTGGGATTAACTTGAGGGCAATAGTGAGGAGAGAAAAAAATGTGTGGGATGTTATATCTGCCCAGAAAGTTACGGAATTCATGGGATTGGAAGTAAGATCCATTATCCATAATAATAGTCTGAGGAACTCCATGAACAAGAAAAACTAAATTTTCTAAATTTGAAATGATGTTAGCACTAGTAGCCCGTTTTAGTGGAAAGATTAGGGAATATTTAGTAAAACAACAGTTAACTACTAAAATAAATTGATTTCTACGTCTAGTCATTGGTAAAGGACCCACTAGATCCAAAGAAATAGTTTGAAAAGGCCTGGAACAAATTTTTGGTTTACCCATAAGGCCAAAGGGAGAGTGATTTGCGTGTTTGTAAGTTAAGCAATTATCACAGATAGAAATTATTTTAGCGATATCTTTAAACATAGCTGGCCAGTAATATAGAAGTGATAATTTTTTATAAGTTTTAAAGATTCCTAGATGAGGATGATCTGAGGACCCATGGTTATCTTTGACAAGGGTTTCCCGGAGATCAGGATGAGGAACTTCTTTCCACACGAAATCTTCAGTTAACGCGTAGGGAGATTGAGAATAGCGAAATAATTTATTTTCCCGAATAGTATAATTGGGATATTGATCAGGATTGTTACGACATTCCAAAAGTATTTTATTATAGTGTTCCAATGCTGGAGATACGGGTTGAGGATTAATAGGATTAACGCCAAGTGTACGTGTACGGGAGAGTAAATCAGGGACTAAGTTATCTTTACCTCTTTTGTGTTTCAGAATAAAATTAAAAGATGACAACCTAAGAGCCCACCGCGCGAGTCTACCAGATGGATTTGACAATTTTAGAAACCATTTAAGTGCCGCGTGATCTGTATAAACAGTGAATTGTTTACCATTATCGATATAACAACGCCAATGTTCTAAAGCTGAAATTACCGCAAGAGTTTCTCTTTCTGTAGTTGAGTAATTTCGTTCGTTTGTATTAAGAGATTTGCTCATATAAGCTATGACTACTTCTTTTTCATCTTTTATTTGTGTTAACATACCTCCGATGCCGAAATTAGAAGCATCGCAATGTACAGAGAAAGGGAGATCGTAGTCGGGACAAGCTAGTATAGGAGTAGTTACAAGAGCTTCTTTTAATGTATTAAAAGCCAGAGTAGCATCTTTATCCCAAATGAATTTAGGGGCATTTTTACCGGAAGAAGTTAATTTATTTAGTGGAGTTGCAATTGTGCTGAAGTTAGAAATAAAACGACGAAACCAACTACAAGTTCCAATAAATTTTCTCACTTCTTTACGAGTAGTGGGAGTAGGAAATTCGAGTATTGCTTTAATTTTAGCCGGATCTGAGCGTAAACCGTTTTCATCTACAATATATCCTAAGTATTTAAGTTCATTTTTAAAGAATTGACTTTTATCGAAGTTAATAGTCAATTTAGCAAAAGTTAATTTCTCAAGAACTTTAACTAGATAAGAGATATGCTCTTCAAATGATTCAGAGATTATTATTATATCATCAAGGTAACAAAATACCTTATTATCAAATTCAGGAGTGAAAAGCATGTCCATAAGTCTTTGCTGTGTAGCTGGAGCATTAGTTAAACCAAAGGGCATAATAACAAAGCGATACATGCCTCGACCAGGGACATAAAAAGCTGTTTTATCTTTATCCGTTTCATCTTTCAAAGGAATCTCCCAAAATGCTTTAGCAATATCGATGCTTGAAAGAAATTTAGCGTTTTTAAGATTATCTAAAATTTCGTTAATAAATGGAAGACTGTACGCGTCTCTACGAGTAACTGAATTTAGTTTACGACTATCAACACAGAATCGCCATTCGCCATTCTTTTTAGGTGTAATGATAACCGGAGAAAGCCAAGGACTTTCGCATTTTTCAATAACGCCCCATTCTAACATTTTATCGACTTCTAAAATGAGAGCTTTTTGTTTTTCGGGAGAAAGACGATAACATCGTTGTTTAATTGGAAGAGTATCACCGGTATCAATATGATGACTAATAAGATGAGTACGACCGAGTATTCCTCTACTTTCGAAGGATATAGCTTTAAATCGTTTAATCATGTCATCAGCAATAGTTTTTTGCTCTAAAGAGAGGTGATTATAAGGAAGTACTTGTTTAGTAGTTTCAGTAACCACTGAACAATTCGTTTTTGGCTTAAAAGCCGAAGAAAGTATGTGTGGAACAAGGTTAAACTTTTTCCAAAAGTCGACTCCCAAAATAATTGAAGGAGATATATTTGGAAATACGAAGGCTCGGATTAGATGAGTTTGATTATTGTATCTAATCGGAATGTTAATTGAGCCAAGAGATTTACTTTTATGATTACTGGCAGTAGTAATCGTCATTGAAAAAGACTTGGATAACGTGAAGCCTAATTTTAAAATTTCTAGATGAGAGTTATTACCAAGTATTGTAATAGAACTACCGCTATCTAGTAAACCGGAAAATATTTTGTTATTGATAGAAATATCAATAAAAGGCCGATTAAAATCTTTTTCATTATCATATAGTGAAGTTATTTTGTAACAATGAAAGAAATTTTTTAAAGTTTGTAACCAATCATGCCAGTCTGATTGATTAAAGTTTTTATTACCCAAGTCGTTGTTTAGTTTTTTGAGTTGTTAGTTTTATTACAGTTAGGGCAATCGGTAAATTTAACATCTTTTAAACCACATCTATAACAAATTATTAATGTACGCGGTTGCGAGCAATTAGTTAATGTATGACCATTAGTGCGACAGCGTACGCAAAAATCATTATAATTATGCTTATTAATTGTATTAACTTGAGGTTTGTTGTTAAAACGATTAAAATTTGTTCTAGGAGGGAACGCGTTAGAGGTTGAGGGTTTTGATGTTAAATTAGATGATTTATAGTTAAATTCAACAGTTAAAGGATTATTTGTAGTTTCAGGTTCCCTGAAACGTTTTTCTTTGTCCAAAAATTCTTCATATTTTTGACAACATGAAATAAGCGCAAGGATTGAATTAATATTATTATTCGCGATATAAGGTGAATAGCATGGACGGATGTTACGGATAATAATTTGTAGTTTTTTAGTTTCCGATAATTTTTCCGATAGTCTGGAAAACATGCCAGTCAGTATGGAAATAAAAATAACTATAGGTTCATCCTTGCCTTGAGTTCGACTATTAATAGCCTCTAGTAATTTATAGTCATAGTCAAAACCGCTAAAGTCTGAAATCAAAGCTTCGCAAAGTTCGTTCCATGAAAACAAAGAATCACGTTTGAAACGGTACCAATGTAAAGCGTTATCGGTAAATAATTCGAACGCGTGATCTAATAATTTGTTTGATAAAATATTCCTAGAGATACTAAATTCCTGAATTTTCTGGATAAATGACCGTGGACAAGAATTCCCGTCGTATTTTATTCTTTTTAATTCGTTAAGAGAATTATTAGGAATTAAGTTTTGAGATTGAGATTGAATATCAGGAAGCATAGTATGAAACATTGTCTCATTGGGACTATTACGAGTTGAAGATGGAGGGTTAACTATTAAAGGTTGAGGGTTGATATCATTAGAAACAGTGGTTAAATAGTTAAATTTTGATTCTAAGTTGAGAAATCTCTCTTTAGTTTGAGATAATCGATTTATCTCTGAGGAATCCGAATCTATATCAATCCTCTCTAGTCGATGAAATAAATGATTAATAAAAGTTTGAATTTTTTTTAATAGTCTTAGGTTTCCCTGTTCCAACGATAGTATTTTTGGTTCAATATAATTTAAAGTAGTGGTAAGTTCATCCAAATCGGTTTTAACTTCCAATATCGAGTCAACAATTTCTTCAGAGGGAGTACGAGGTGCGAGTTGAAGAATTTGTTTTTTAAGCTGTATAACAGTATCTTTAGGTTCTTCTAATCTTATTTTAATTTCGTATTCTAGCTCAGCTTTGTTTAGAAGTTCATAGGAAATATTTCTATCCATGATTAAGTAAAAGTTTAAGAGGACTCGAAGTGTTTAACAAGACTCAAGCTTTAGAGGACTCGAGCTTTACTCAAGGATCCGATAAGACGATAAAAAAAAACAAAGAAAGCAAAATAAGGAAATTTAGTTCCTACTACGATTCTATGACGTGCGTCGTATGTTGCATGTGTGTGTGTATGTTTAGTGAGTATTTGTGTTAGGTATAATATAGATATATAGATTCGTATAAACGACCACAGGATATTGTCCTGCGGTTGTCGTGAAGTAACCAATCTCCAACCTTGGTAGTGCCCACCAGTGACCTATGTTACCCTATGTTAGTAGCATAGATGTCTCTAGGTAGAAAAACGATTTCATCAAGGTTATTAGTTGGCGTATAAAGTGAGCCAGTAGTAACTGTCTCTCGTCCAAAGAGTAAAAAGTTAGGTGAGAAACCAGTGGTAGCATTAGTTGTGCTGTTCATAACGTATTGAACTTTAGGAAGGTGGATGTCCCAAGATCTATGGTCATCACCGACCAAAGATGACAAAGCTGTGATTATAGTACGATTGTATCTTTCAGTGGGATTAACTTGAGGGCAATAGTGAGGAGAGAAAAAAATGTGTGGGATGTTATATCTGCCCAGAAAGTTACGGAATTCATGGGATTGGAAGTAAGATCCATTATCCATAATAATAGTCTGAGGAACTCCATGAACAAGAAAAACTAAATTTTCTAAATTTGAAATGATGTTAGCACTAGTAGCCCGTTTTAGTGGAAAGATTAGGGAATATTTAGTAAAACAACAGTTAACTACTAAAATAAATTGATTTCTACGTCTAGTCATTGGTAAAGGACCCACTAGATCCAAAGAAATAGTTTGAAAAGGCCTGGAACAAATTTTTGGTTTACCCATAAGGCCAAAGGGAGAGTGATTTGCGTGTTTGTAAGTTAAGCAATTATCACAGATAGAAATTATTTTAGCGATATCTTTAAACATAGCTGGCCAGTAATATAGAAGTGATAATTTTTTATAAGTTTTAAAGATTCCTAGATGAGGATGATCTGAGGACCCATGGTTATCTTTGACAAGGGTTTCCCGGAGATCAGGATGAGGAACTTCTTTCCACACGAAATCTTCAGTTAACGCGTAGGGAGATTGAGAATAGCGAAATAATTTATTTTCCCGAATAGTATAATTGGGATATTGATCAGGATTGTTACGACATTCCAAAAGTATTTTATTATAGTGTTCCAATGCTGGAGATACGGGTTGAGGATTAATAGGATTAACGCCAAGTGTACGTGTACGGGAGAGTAAATCAGGGACTAAGTTATCTTTACCTCTTTTGTGTTTCAGAATAAAATTAAAAGATGACAACCTAAGAGCCCACCGCGCGAGTCTACCAGATGGATTTGACAATTTTAGAAACCATTTAAGTGCCGCGTGATCTGTATAAACAGTGAATTGTTTACCATTATCGATATAACAACGCCAATGTTCTAAAGCTGAAATTACCGCAAGAGTTTCTCTTTCTGTAGTTGAGTAATTTCGTTCGTTTGTATTAAGAGATTTGCTCATATAAGCTATGACTACTTCTTTTTCATCTTTTATTTGTGTTAACATACCTCCGATGCCGAAATTAGAAGCATCGCAATGTACAGAGAAAGGGAGATCGTAGTCGGGACAAGCTAGTATAGGAGTAGTTACAAGAGCTTCTTTTAATGTATTAAAAGCCAGAGTAGCATCTTTATCCCAAATGAATTTAGGGGCATTTTTACCGGAAGAAGTTAATTTATTTAGTGGAGTTGCAATTGTGCTGAAGTTAGAAATAAAACGACGAAACCAACTACAAGTTCCAATAAATTTTCTCACTTCTTTACGAGTAGTGGGAGTAGGAAATTCGAGTATTGCTTTAATTTTAGCCGGATCTGAGCGTAAACCGTTTTCATCTACAATATATCCTAAGTATTTAAGTTCATTTTTAAAGAATTGACTTTTATCGAAGTTAATAGTCAATTTAGCAAAAGTTAATTTCTCAAGAACTTTAACTAGATAAGAGATATGCTCTTCAAATGATTCAGAGATTATTATTATATCATCAAGGTAACAAAATACCTTATTATCAAATTCAGGAGTGAAAAGCATGTCCATAAGTCTTTGCTGTGTAGCTGGAGCATTAGTTAAACCAAAGGGCATAATAACAAAGCGATACATGCCTCGACCAGGGACATAAAAAGCTGTTTTATCTTTATCCGTTTCATCTTTCAAAGGAATCTCCCAAAATGCTTTAGCAATATCGATGCTTGAAAGAAATTTAGCGTTTTTAAGATTATCTAAAATTTCGTTAATAAATGGAAGACTGTACGCGTCTCTACGAGTAACTGAATTTAGTTTACGACTATCAACACAGAATCGCCATTCGCCATTCTTTTTAGGTGTAATGATAACCGGAGAAAGCCAAGGACTTTCGCATTTTTCAATAACGCCCCATTCTAACATTTTATCGACTTCTAAAATGAGAGCTTTTTGTTTTTCGGGAGAAAGACGATAACATCGTTGTTTAATTGGAAGAGTATCACCGGTATCAATATGATGACTAATAAGATGAGTACGACCGAGTATTCCTCTACTTTCGAAGGATATAGCTTTAAATCGTTTAATCATGTCATCAGCAATAGTTTTTTGCTCTAAAGAGAGGTGATTATAAGGAAGTACTTGTTTAGTAGTTTCAGTAACCACTGAACAATTCGTTTTTGGCTTAAAAGCCGAAGAAAGTATGTGTGGAACAAGGTTAAACTTTTTCCAAAAGTCGACTCCCAAAATAATTGAAGGAGATATATTTGGAAATACGAAGGCTCGGATTAGATGAGTTTGATTATTGTATCTAATCGGAATGTTAATTGAGCCAAGAGATTTACTTTTATGATTACTGGCAGTAGTAATCGTCATTGAAAAAGACTTGGATAACGTGAAGCCTAATTTTAAAATTTCTAGATGAGAGTTATTACCAAGTATTGTAATAGAACTACCGCTATCTAGTAAACCGGAAAATATTTTGTTATTGATAGAAATATCAATAAAAGGCCGATTAAAATCTTTTTCATTATCATATAGTGAAGTTATTTTGTAACAATGAAAGAAATTTTTTAAAGTTTGTAACCAATCATGCCAGTCTGATTGATTAAAGTTTTTATTACCCAAGTCGTTGTTTAGTTTTTTGAGTTGTTAGTTTTATTACAGTTAGGGCAATCGGTAAATTTAACATCTTTTAAACCACATCTATAACAAATTATTAATGTACGCGGTTGCGAGCAATTAGTTAATGTATGACCATTAGTGCGACAGCGTACGCAAAAATCATTATAATTATGCTTATTAATTGTATTAACTTGAGGTTTGTTGTTAAAACGATTAAAATTTGTTCTAGGAGGGAACGCGTTAGAGGTTGAGGGTTTTGATGTTAAATTAGATGATTTATAGTTAAATTCAACAGTTAAAGGATTATTTGTAGTTTCAGGTTCCCTGAAACGTTTTTCTTTGTCCAAAAATTCTTCATATTTTTGACAACATGAAATAAGCGCAAGGATTGAATTAATATTATTATTCGCGATATAAGGTGAATAGCATGGACGGATGTTACGGATAATAATTTGTAGTTTTTTAGTTTCCGATAATTTTTCCGATAGTCTGGAAAACATGCCAGTCAGTATGGAAATAAAAATAACTATAGGTTCATCCTTGCCTTGAGTTCGACTATTAATAGCCTCTAGTAATTTATAGTCATAGTCAAAACCGCTAAAGTCTGAAATCAAAGCTTCGCAAAGTTCGTTCCATGAAAACAAAGAATCACGTTTGAAACGGTACCAATGTAAAGCGTTATCGGTAAATAATTCGAACGCGTGATCTAATAATTTGTTTGATAAAATATTCCTAGAGATACTAAATTCCTGAATTTTCTGGATAAATGACCGTGGACAAGAATTCCCGTCGTATTTTATTCTTTTTAATTCGTTAAGAGAATTATTAGGAATTAAGTTTTGAGATTGAGATTGAATATCAGGAAGCATAGTATGAAACATTGTCTCATTGGGACTATTACGAGTTGAAGATGGAGGGTTAACTATTAAAGGTTGAGGGTTGATATCATTAGAAACAGTGGTTAAATAGTTAAATTTTGATTCTAAGTTGAGAAATCTCTCTTTAGTTTGAGATAATCGATTTATCTCTGAGGAATCCGAATCTATATCAATCCTCTCTAGTCGATGAAATAAATGATTAATAAAAGTTTGAATTTTTTTTAATAGTCTTAGGTTTCCCTGTTCCAACGATAGTATTTTTGGTTCAATATAATTTAAAGTAGTGGTAAGTTCATCCAAATCGGTTTTAACTTCCAATATCGAGTCAACAATTTCTTCAGAGGGAGTACGAGGTGCGAGTTGAAGAATTTGTTTTTTAAGCTGTATAACAGTATCTTTAGGTTCTTCTAATCTTATTTTAATTTCGTATTCTAGCTCAGCTTTGTTTAGAAGTTCATAGGAAATATTTCTATCCATGATTAAGTAAAAGTTTAAGAGGACTCGAAGTGTTTAACAAGACTCAAGCTTTAGAGGACTCGAGCTTTACTCAAGGATCCGATAAGACGATAAAAAAAAACAAAGAAAGCAAAATAAGGAAATTTAGTTCCTACTACGATTCTATGACGTGCGTCGTATGTTGCATGTGTGTGTGTATGTTTAGTGAGTATTTGTGTTAGGTATAATATAGATATATAGATTCGTATAAACGACCACAGGATATTGTCCTGCGGTTGTCGTGAAGTAACCAATCTCCAACCTTGGTAGTGCCCACCAGTGGGTTAACACATCCAAGAGGCCGAAAGGGTGCCAATTACCAAGAGGTAAAAGGTATTTGTGTAAGTTAGTAAAGTATTTGTAATAAGTATTATATATATATATATATTCGTATAAACGACCACAGGATATTGTCCTGCGGCTGTCGTGAAGTAACCAATCTCCAACCTTGGTAGTGCCCACCAGTGGGTTAACACAACCAAGAGGCCGAAAGGGTGTCAATTACCAGAGGTAAAAGGTATGTGTGTGGGGGTGTAGTGTAAATGTAAGTTTAGTACTGAAGAGTAGATTGATGAAGTGATGAAGTTTGATGAAATAATAATTACCAAATTAGATTGCTTGTGTAAGTTTTTTTTTAGAATTTAGAGATGATTTGAGGGAGTGAGTCTTGATTTTACGTATGGGCGCCAAACTGTCGTGTTACTGCTAATATAAATGAAAGTAAATAAGCAGTTGACAATTAAATTTAATGAAGAGTAAAAAATACAATAATATTAAAAAAAGAATTCCTAACTAAAAGTACGCTCAACAGAATTTAGGATTTTACTGTACTTGATTGACCAGGGACAGGCTTATGGTCTTGAAGTAGGTAGTGGAGAAATCAACTCCCAGAATAGGTTGCGGCGTCCGCAGGAATAATGGCGTGTCTCCAGGGCTTGTATAACTCCTGGAATATAGGCGGCGTCAGGAGTATGACGTGTCTCCAGGGCTTGTATAACTCCTGGAATATAGGCGGCGTCAGGAGTATGACGTGTCTCCAGGTCCTCTGTGGTTCACGATCACAGAGGGTTCAAGTTAGGAACGACTTCTGAAACTGAAGGGAGACCAGGTGTCCTATGCCAGGTGACTCTCAAGGCTCAGGTTCAGCAACCAATTTTATACTGCCGGGAATGAAGCTGGCGTCCCTTTCATATAAGAAATTTTCAGCGTTTTTCATAACAACTGTTTTATTTTCTTCTTTTTAAATTTCTCGAATTCCAGTTTTTGAAAATCCAAAAACTGTGATTGGCCTGTATTTAAAACAGCCTGTATTATTTAGTTCAAAACTTCCTAAAAGATTTCTGTGAGCGTGTTAATAAATTATATAAACTTAAAATAAGATACTGTTAACTAGTAAACAATAGTAATTAATAAAAGATTAAATTATTAGAGCTAACATATTAATAAAAATAAAAATAAATTACAGAAATCAAAAGTGACCTTCTTAGTCCTAACCACTAAGAAAAACAATGACACAAAATTAGAGAAAAAAGTAATTGACAGCTTGACAACTGACGTTATGTCAACCGAAAAGTAAACATTGAAAATTATTAGATTTTAAATTTAATTTCAGCATAATCAAAGATTATAAATCGAATAAGATCGATAGTATGACTGCCAACAAAAATAGTTGTCGCCGAGGCGCGACATAAGATGTAAAAGTAAATAATATAAACAATGAGTATGATTGATAGTAAAAGTGTAAGTACCTATAGCATTTAGATACTATATTTCCTAATAAGTATACAGTGTCTGAAACACGAAGATACTATACTGTAACGACTGTCAAAGATCTACAAATTATAGTATATTTTTACGTTCAATCAATAAATTATTACGGTTACCGTACAACTCTCGCGCCTTTATACAAATTGTTGGCAGTTACATAAGTATACAGCTATATAGCATAAACGCTATTAGCCGCTTCAGTTTGTATACTTCTAAAAAAACACCAACAAAAAATGTTTAATTAGTCTCTAATGTTAAGAAAATTTATTTTCAAAGTGCGATGCTCGTTGACCTGGAAAACAGAGACTTGTAGGTAGTGTTAGAGGCAATTTACATGGTGACTTTTTTGTTTTAAATTGTCGGCCATTTGAGTCGTGCGACTACAACGCAGCAAAATAAATAGATGTGCCTACTTATACCGATACCGATGGGCTGTTATTTTTTGATACATTTTTTTTTTGTAATTTTATTTTGCAATATTTGAAAATGTGATTAATGAGTAATAGAAATAAATAAGGGATAACAGAATTATGTGTGCTATAGAAGTTTTGATCATAAGTTACATAAATAAATTGTAATGTAACTCGCTAGTAATACTAAATAAATAATTTGAAGAACTGACGAGCTTTAGTCCGCGTGGATGTCGGATATTGTCACAGAGGAATGTACCACTGGATCAGAACTATCCGATGTGTCCAGCCCAATTCTAATGTCTAGCTGTGTGTATTCCATTCATCTGTTAAGGTTAATTTAGCTCTCAATCAGAGATCCATCCGCTTGTTCACTAGAGAAAATAGGTTAACGCACGCCATTTAATTAAATCCTTGCGTATTCTTATCTCGCTGTAACCTGTGCCGTGCCGTGTGTCTGTGAAGTTATTTCAATACGAAATTTGACAAGTGTTTAATTAGTAAATCGATTCTGTGTTACGTTAAGACGACCATTACCTTAAAATCTCTTTACGACAAGTCTCACTAGAGTTTCACAGCAAAGTCGAGGTGTAAATAGCCCCTTAGTGGAGCGGCCAGACGAGCGGAAGTAATGGCTTTATCCTATAAAAACATTTCAGCCTCAGGACCCAACGTTTTTCACTCATTAAATATTTGACGCTCGATTTTTTTTTAGATATTTTATAAGAGTCTTTCATTTATTTAAAAGTACGGTAACAAATGCAGTCGTAACAATAATGATGATAATGAATATTCTTCCTTTTTAATGGAATAACACATTGCCTACTTACATAACATAGGTACACTTAACGGGCAACTAGCTCAAGTGTTCAACTGCTATAAATTGTAAAAGTGCTCTGAAAATGGTCTAATTGAAACGAATTATGCTCTGACGTCTTTCTACTTTATCTGGATTACCAGTTTTAGTACCTACTCGGTACTTAATTTTTAAATTAGTCTCAGAAAATTTTCTCAAGTCAGCTGTCACAAACGACCTTGAGAATATGGGGTACTGACCTTAATTTTAAAACTCCTTTGAATTTATTACATCCAAGTACTTATATTCGATTTCTTTGCTATTCGTTGACACGCCTAAAACTCCATAACTTTTATTTTAAGCATTTCATTAGTTCCTAAGAAATGTCGAAGCTCCCATAATGTCAAAAAAACGGTAAATCTGTTTCGAGGGAAAAAAGTGAATATTTTGAGGTTATGTAACAATATACTCAATTTTTTATTAAAATTGAGACATTCATTTATATTTTATTATTTTAAAATTCCAATAAATGATCGATAATGACTCCATCAAGACCAAAGCTAAAAAAAAATGTTTGCCAAAGATGGCAGAATTTCTATATAAAAATGATAAATATTTATTTTGCAAGTAGGTTATTACAAACACTTTTACACGTAATTTTTTAAAAACTACTTTGACCTGCAAAACTAAGTACTACTACTAATACTTTCTTACTTTTAAATTTTTTTTTTCTAAACTATAGAAGTTTGAGATTTAAAATAAAAAACGTTTTTATCAGGTTTCTTTGAAACTATAGACAAAATTAAACTCTTTTTCGAGTCCTTTTTGTTTCGAAAGTATATCTTGTGTACTTAAAAATTTATTGCAATATTAAAAGTATGATATTTAGTTTTGCAGGCCAGAGTAGATGGGGCCGGTGTTTCGTACCTGACTACTCTGAGAAGAAACAGCCGAAACAAACTCTATCTCTCTTCAGTCCTTTTTGGCTGTGAAAAATGTATATAAAATAGAAATCTATTTACCATGAGGACCATTGCTGTACATAGAATTCGACCAGCACCGTACCCTATATGGGTGCACCAATAATTGGTATAACCGTGGGTATAACGGACGCTCGCTTTTGACAGGCGATTGGCAATCTCGGTATAACCACATTAGGTCACTGGCTACTACTGGCAAGCCAGGGGTGGATTTTGTGTAACGAGAGATTAGAACCTCTTCTTGTACACATAAGGAAAACATATTGACCACTTTATAGGTTAATTGATATTTGAGATACCAGGCAAGCAGGCAAGCCTTGGCCTCTTTTCGTACAGAGAAAGACCAAAAATGTATTAATCCTTTAACACTCATCCTCGGATCGTGATTTTTTTTAGGGTTCAACTTACAATAAAAGTCTATGAGATAACGACCTTATAGTGATTGCTAGTCACAGACGGTCGTCCTATATAGGATTAACACAATCGTTAGCTGCATTTTGCGCGGTTCTAAATTAAGTTTTCACGCAACATTTTGTCGGAAATAACCTTGGAATTAAGTACCTACATAAACAACAAGCATACAAGTTTTGCTTATTATAAACCGTTTCTATGTATAAACACTTATGCAAAGCAGTTACCGGGATAGGTATTATACATTATTCCCTATCTGATAACAAACTATTCAGTTATGTACGACATTATTAACGCAAACGTGTAATTCCCACACGACCGGTGTTACTCTCGCAGTCCGTAGATAATAGTTAGACACAAAGTACCAATAACAATACCTCGCTGCAAAATGCTAGACCCCAGTGAATCAGCACCGGCCGTATATGACACATAAGTCACAAAAGATATAACTCCGACGAACCAAAATACACCTTATAGAGAAAGAAAATAAGTAGCATTTTGTTGGATCCAATCTAAACCTACTAAATAACTAAAACGATCCGAATCAAGACGAAGAAGGTCAAAACTGCGACGGAAATTAGACGAATAGGTCTTTATTGCCACAGTGTGAAGAGAACGTACATGCAGACGCGCTGCACCGGGGGGTTGAAACAACCCTCCGACTTCCCAAAACGTTCAGTCTACGCCAGTCCGGAGGGCCGAACGGACGCTTCGCGCGCGCTCACCAATTTTCCGAACTTTTAATTCATAGAAAAAAAAGTGTTAATTTTTTTTTTATTCCGAGGACGATCGCCAGCAGTATTCAGGTAAGTGCAGTTTAATATTCATAATTCTCTAAGGAGGATGTGTTCGAACAATCAAATGATTCCTTTTTTCTTGTTTTACGACTAAACTTCGATAGTTAATCCAACGGTTTTCCGTCGGGAGGGCTTATTAAAAAAGTTGAAGTTTAGGCGGTGTATTTAAAAAGTCATTGGAGAGCATTTAAAATGGTTTGGCCAGGAGAATTCTTAATTTTATGGTTTGGCAGTATTTTAATTTTGAAGGGACATCATTTGGCTGTATTGTTTTACTCTACATTTGGCTTTGGTAACTAATAATTCAAGTGTTTTTACGTTCTTTGCTTAGCCAATTAGAAAATACTGTGATATTAGAATATTTGACTTCTTAGTATCAAGGATCGATTTTTTTTTTAATGTCAGCTACAGAAAACGTTCTAGTTTAGAACTGTTCCAGACTGGAGACCAAATTATTTTCAAGAGAAAGAGCAATCATTAAATCACCGCTATTGCTCTCTGCGTTTTCGAGACTTAAGATCATTAAATCCAGATTTCATTGCGATATTTTCTTTCATCATTAGTCCTGTTAAAAAATCAACATGGAATGTACTTCTCGCTTTTCTACTTGCCTGGTAGGTGGCAAAAGTTTGGAAAACCATCTCTACGGCAAGGTTTTCATCAAAATTCAACAAAACGTAATTATTCAAAATAATTTATCTTCCTTATACCAGCAATTTATCCGGCTGATACAATTTGCACCTAATTTGTATTAAGATAACTAATGTGGTATCACCGCAAATAAATTAAATAACGGTTCGCAATCTACGCACGCGGATAATTGGGTACTTCACCCTAATAACCGGGGAAACTGACGGACTCACTGTAGCCTGAAATATTGCTTACAGATAAGGATTACAGGCTTTAATTGCTCTTATAAATAATATTTATAACTGTCTTTAGATATTAAGCGGTGTGAGTGTGTTCGTATCATCTCCTCCTAAATGGCTTGACCGATTTTGATGATTCTTTTTTTGAGTTGTTTCTTAGCTATAGTGGGACCCGGTAGGTGGCGCTGATATTGACATTCGGATAAGGACAGGACAACGTCTATCGGGTCATATTAAGTTATAGAATTAGGCGTAACCATACAGTTCAGTATTCAAATAATTTTGAATCGTAAATAGTTACGATGTTTGTTTGATTCAGTAACCACTAGTTAGCAAAATTAACATTATTATTTGTATTCTACACCTAATAGTTATGGGTGCTATTAGGTGTAGAATACAAATAACAGTTACTATTAGAAAAGTGGTATAAGCCGATTCCCACATAACGTTCGCTCGTTCGCGCGGTCGGGTAGAAATGGCAAAAAAATATATTTTGTGGTGCGCCGCGCGGAGAGGCGGTGAGCAACGCTCGTCCGCGCGGACGGGCGGTGTACATGTGTTTGGCATCAACGGATGTCATATAAGCCTTCGTGTTATGTGAGAATCGCCCAAGAGTAGTTATATCTAATAGATTGGGAAATACATTGGTGATCGGAGTTTATTTATATAATGTCAATCGAAAGACTCTATATCAATAAAAACGGGGCAATAAACTAAACAAACAGTTGTAAGAGTTTTTCTTGTACACACTTAGATAGGTACGATATGACTACGTAAGGACGCGTTCTAACGGCTGCGGGACTATTCGAAAGAGATACCGTGGCCCCGCAACACAAAGGGCGAGGAAGGAACATGGATGGGTTTTAGTCAGTAAAAGTCTGACACTCCCTCCTGCTCAGCCCAGAGCGGGAGAAGTCATTTGATGATTTCCCATCCAAAAAAAATAATAAGGACGCGTCCTAACCAAACGTATGTAGAGGTCGTGGGTTCGTTTGCCAGGTCGGGCATAGTGTTATTGGGTTTTTTCATAGATCAGTAGCAACGACGTTGTCTGGATTTGAGCCCTGTTGGTGGCAAATGGCTAGCCCCCTATTACATGGGACTTAAACCTAACTGGTAAAATTTGGGTATACTATTAGGTACACCTCTCCCTCTGCCTAACCCGTCGGGGATTACAAGCGTGATGTTATGTTATGTTAAAACTAACTACAGTACTATCACAGTTTTAATGCCTGATGACTGGACTGTAGCTTTATTCTTTTCTTTATCGTGTGGTCAGTGCCTAACCTGGTGTCAGAGTTTTTATGCCGCTCATCGGCCTCTGACTTGGCTTAACATGCCGTCGAGAAATATCTCTCAGGCATGCTGGTTTCCTCACGATGTTTTTCCTTCACCGAAGCAAGTGATAACTATACAATACGCACATGAATCCGAAAATTCAGAGGTGCGTGCCTTGGCTTCGAACTCGAGACCTATGACTTGGCAGTCCGACGGTCACACCACTAGGCTATCACTGCTTAACTGTAGCTTTATAATTTTGTTTTTAACAATTCAAAAGTGCCTGTAACTAATCTATTTGAAATAAATGGTTTGAGTTGAGTTTATTATAGGCTAGCTGTTGCCCGCGACTTTAGTCCGCGTGAAATGGTTATACAAATAGCTTTCCTTTTTTAATCGGAATTTTGTTAGCAATTTCAAGGGTGTTAATTTTCTAGCACGGAACCCTAATTCTTAAATAAAAGTAGCTTAATTTACTCCTCATAACATTAGCTATCTGGCAGTAAAAGTTCCGTCAAAATCGGTGCGGCTGTTTCGGAGACTAGCCGAAACAAACAGACAGACCGACAAAACTTGATAAAAAAGTGATTTGTCATAAGTTCCGTATATATTTTCATTTGCATTCAGTAAAAAGCTGTTATTTTGACAAACAGACACTAAAATTTTATTTATTTGTATAGATCTCACCAACACAAAGTAACAAAGGAATATAATATTCTATCCCGTCTCCCTTGAGGAGCGCTTAATCTTAAGAACGAGCCTTCTTTGATACAGTCGCGTCGTGATTGTGTCGTAAAAAACTTAAGTTTATTACGCCAGACTAGTTTCTGTCAGGTGGGATTTGAGTCCGATTATGTCGAAAAAAGTCTGCGTAGGTAATCGTGGAACTTTCCTAAGGGGACATTTTACTCTTTGAAACGGCTGTAGCTCAAAGATACGAATGTTTTTTTTATAGATCTGACGCAAAATTCGACGTTGGGGGTTCAGAATCATATACTTTTAAACAGTATCCTTGGGAAAAGTATATTATTATGTGTAGTTTTATCTATAATATGATCTGTAAAAGTATGACCAGTCTCACCAAGGGGTATTAGTAGTATGTAGTTAGTAGCCAGTACCTACTGGGTTGGGTAGGTCGGATACGCAGGCCCATCATTTAAAATACTGGTATTCTGCGGCATCCGGCTACACTGGAAGCTGGGGTCGGCTTCCAGTCTAACCGGATTCAGCTCGCAACATACTTGGGAAAAGGCTATTATAGGCAGATGATGATAATATGTGAAAATTTGTGCCAAAATATCTTCGACGACCCGAATGGCGCAGCGGTAGTGAGGCTGCCTTACGTTGTTAGGGTCCCGGTTTCGAATCCCGGTAGGAGCAAATGTTTGTGTAATGAGCATGGACATTTGTTTCCGAGTCATGGATATGTTTATGTATAATAAGTATGTGTTTACAAGCAAAAAGTATCTATGTAGTATATCAACTATCTGGTGTCCACGACAGATGCCTCGTTGCTTAGTAGTTATGGCACTAGATGGCGCTGTGGGTAATGTCCAGCGATATTTATATAGAACCCTACTTTTCTATTTAGGAATAGAAGAAAATAATAATTTAAGGAAGATAGCCAAAACATCATTTGTTCTTTTTTTTACGCTAACGTCATGTTTATTTTCATACATAGATTCGTTTTATTATAGTGTTGGTACACGTCTAACAACCCAAAAGGAGGTCAACCCGTGTTTACCTATGGGGTCCACTTTCAGCCGACCAAAGGGTTTGGTCAGATGGAAGGGTTCAGGCACCTAGATGGACACATATAACAGCATTTAAAGATAGGCTACACAGCAGCTTATCTGATGGGATATAAAATTAGGGTTTGTTGGTCTATTAGGGACTATAACTACACTCATATTAAGCTCAATTCAGCTTTCGTCTATAGAAAAATCTGAATAACTATCGGATCCTTCACGAAGCCGTCAACCAAGCTTTATGTACATCAAACTATGTAACTCTACGCAAAAATTATTGCTGGGAAACGACTTTTTTTGGGGTGAAAAGTTATGTTTTACGATAGGACTCTGTGTCCATCCAAAACATTGTGCTGATGGATGTATTGAATAGTACGGGGGTCGTGGAGGTATTTAAAGTAAAGTTATTGCATTAAAAACTTGCACTTGTGAAAAAATTGGAACGTTGACCCCTAACTCCGTAACTAGGTTCCCAGGAATGGTCTAGTCTAGAACAAAAAATGATCGCAATGACGGGGAGAAGAAGTGCCTTTCGGCTTCGTTAAGGGTCTACGCAGACGAGGGAATTTTGTCCGTTCCTGTTCATTGGTTGTTGTGTTGCTTTTTCATCTATTGGTTTACGTCCATTGGTTGTTGCAAATTATTCGCGGACAAATTGTCCCTCATCTGCGCAGGCCTTAAGGGTATATATTTTTACACCCATTATCTAAATGTGTCTAATAATGTGACTAATAAGAGTTTCTACGTCTATTGTTACGGGTAATAATAAGTGTGATGTTCTGTTTCTAAATAAACGTGTAGGTATGAATGAACTACACATTATTATCAGCTGGTCCTCACCGGGCAAATTGCGAGTCTAGTAACCTCGTGGGTAGTTGAGCAATTTGTCAATATTCTAGCGCTAAGTATAGCCTCACACCGTGTTGTTATTGCAAATAGGGACGCGCTTAGTTAGGAGTTAGGACTCATTTAAAACGTCTTTGTGCCCGTTTTTACGTAGAGTAGTCAACATTTAGTTAAGTAGTTAACATTATTGGATGTTTAAGGCTAAGTTGGAGATCAGATTACAACAGTACAATAATATTCTAGCATTCAGTTAAATGTTAGTAAGTGTAGAGAAAACGGGCATTAGTATTTAGGCGAGTGCAGTGCCTAAATCAAGCACCGAGCACGAGGCCTTTATGTATTTAAAAACTCTAACTGTTGGTATTCTTTACGTTGATAAAAAATATAAAAACCAGGGAGGCAGTATTTTATTGCGTGTGTGTTGTATTTCATTACTCGAAGTTGAACTGTGTTTAGCTTTTCAAAGTGTAAAAAAGTTTGGTTGCTAATTGATATTCGTGACACGCAAGGCACGAAAAACTAATTTGTAGGCTTTTTGGGACATGAAAATAGAATTAATTTACTACACTAGTCCAAACTGATCATGTCACAAATATTATTTTAGTTATCATAGATAGAAAAACCAACAGAGAACAATCTTTGATAGGTAGGTGACGAGGGGCCTCCTCAGGAGCGTAGTTCTGTTAGCTATTAGAATCAAAATATCGTTATAAGAGTATCTTATAGACACATGTACCACTTTTATATTATCAATATTCCGTAATCAGCAGTCAGAGCCTGATACTCTCTAGTCTTTTTCTTATTCTAAATATGATGTTTAGCGTTGAGGAGGAGTTTTTTGACGCCTTTTTTTAGTTTTGTTGTTTAAGTTAGTTAGTTTAGGTTCTTTTAATTTATAAATGCAAATGATAATATCTATATTTTAACATAATACACATATTACAAGTAAAAAAGTGTTTCTCCAAAATACACTAGCAACTTATACAATATTCTTGGAGGTCGCTTTACAACGCCATGCAAGCAGAATCTCTACAGTGGCTAAAACTCTGTTAGACTAAAGCCAGCTTCCAGTCTTGTCAGAATTTCCCGTCACGCTTGCTTGATATTCCAAAAGGTGGCCTGTGTCGTTGTAACACGTTGCCCGTTTGTAGATGACAAGCAAAGACTACACGAGTCCTTTGTACCGACGAGCGAGGTGACCAGTCTGGGGTAGTTTTTAGATCGAAGCTTATAGCTGACATAATGTTGGTGATTTTTTTTAGTTTTCAGTTCATTCTTTTAGGTTTTGAAGCTGGTTTTTGAGTGATAAAGAAGTATGGAAGAAAAAGATAGACTACTCCAAATAAATCGGGATAAGAGCAGGAAATTATGACGGTGATGATTTGATGCAACGATACAAATTGCGGAGATTTGAACTGAAAGTGTTTTACTTACAGCGCAACAAATTTTATAATTTCGCGTATCGTTTTTTTTTTCAATCCCAGCATTGCAAAGCATTTTTCTTAATTACTCAGCCGATATAATCCAATTTCGTATTCATAATTTGCTTCCTGAAGATATGTTGGCAGCAAAACCAAAGAAAACACATTTTACAAAAATAGTATACCCTGTATTGTGTGTTACCCCGTAGTATTAAACATAAGGTAAAAGATCTAAAACGAATTTTACAGAAGATATTTTCGAAGTCACCTGCCTCCACATTCTCTTTCGCAATCTCCTTAACAAAAAACCGATATTCTGAATCATAAAGCAAAAAACACGAATCTAAGTTAGTTAAGGATGGAAACCAGACAGATAAACCAGTTATCCAATAAGTCTAGATTGCAGGATCCTTTTACGTGATATTAATATTGAACATCGAATCTAAGAATTGTCGCCTAGCTCGCCATTTTTTATGAAACAACTAGCTCATGCCCGCGTTTTTGCGTGAAAGAGTAACAAATATCCATCCATGCATCCTCACAAACTCCGCATATAAGACGTATGATATTATTACCGTATTCTTCTTGAACGTTGTGAAACAGTTACGTGTCAATCTGCATGTACACACAACTGTCGCGTTTGTTTGCCAAACCAGAATGCGTCGTCGCACTGATGGACCTTCTGGTGACCACCTCATGGTTTGACCAACAAAAGAGTGACACATAAAAGCAATGATAGTGTATTCGTGAGATTATCGCTTTGGTTAGGATACATGGTAACAATTCTTCTTTCTTAGGATTCCGCACCCGAACGGTAACCAACGCGACCCTATTACTAAGCCTCCGCTGCCTGTCCGTCCGTCCGTTTGTGTGTAACGTATCCGTAATAGGTATACAGTTAAAATTTTCACAGAATGTATATTTCTGTTGTCGCTATAACAACAAATAATAACAATAAATTAAAAATTAAAAAGGGTCTTCCCTACTGCCTATACTACGATGGTACGGAACCCTTCCTGTGCGAGTCCGACTCGCACTTGACCGGGGTTTTTATTTATTATATTAGGTTTACCAACAATTGTTCACACTGAATACAGTGACATTATACCTTCTTAAAATTAAATTACAACAATTACTTAAAGGTAAACACCACGTAGGTATGCATAAAACAATAAATTACAAAAATAAGCTAACTCACTAAGTAATATACGCCAATATTCAATTAAGACAGAAACTTATCATGTTGACTGTGAAAGTCTTTGTTATGTTCGAACTCCACACATAATATATCAAAGTATGGTAGTCGGTTATCTTCCTCGGTCAACCAAAACCAACCACATTTTAGCATATTAGTTTATTCACCACCTTTTACAATAGCTATTTATTCACCAAGGGGAGTAAGGCACAGATTACTAATCGAGTGTGAATTTGAGGCCCGACGCGAAGTGGAGGGCCGTGAACCACACGAGTTTAGTAATCTGTACTTACCCTCGAGTGATATATACTGCTTTATACTACACTTGCTTACAACGTCATCAAGTCTTTTTTTAAAAAACAAAACGCGAATGCACGGTTTATTCTTTTTTAAATCTTAGCAAAGAGTTTTTATGTCAGAAAAGTGGTCAACATTTTATGAATAAAATTAACTTTGGGAGATGAAATATAATAAATAAACATCTAATTCTTTCATTTAATTAATTTTAACAATAAATTACTACCATTTATCTGTAACAAAAACACAAAAATATTAATTTACTTTATTAGTAATAGTAGCTGTTTTTTGTGTCTTTGCCTTAAAAAAAAGCGCTGCGCGCGCGCATCGCTAATTTGTGAACAAGTAAAAATTATTCCGCGCGCTTTTTCTTTTCGCTGTATTGTTTTTATTGGTTTTATTTATTTCCTCGCAAACATGTTATAAAACGTCGTATGACATACGTGCGCTTTGTTAATTTTTAACTTACCGCACTTATATCATAATGTACTATAATATACATTATCTACACAATCCATTTAGCATTCAGATCGCCTAAATAATACGTGTTCATACTTAAACAATTATAAATTCAACTTTTATCTATCCTCTATATTATCCCTAGGGGTTAGATAAGGTGGATCAGCCGTCCTGAATATTAAACGTGGGTTACGTTCGGTATATTAAAATATCATCGATTTAAATTACGCCATTTTGTAGTACTTAACTACGTTTTAGTAGTAAATAAGTTTGTTTCGATACAGCAAGGTGGACGATTATATAACTTATGTAATTGTAAAATAATTATTTTCTAGTAAGCAGTACCTACAATGCTTTAAATATGTTACTGGTAAACGCGCTATGTCGGGGTTATGTTGGAGGGACTTTCAAGTCACCAATAAGTACCAGAAATCAGATTGGTTATCACTTAAACCTCGAGAAATATTGACAAACGGCCCCGAGTTTCCAGAAACCTAGGATTCTAAAGATATCGTCATACATTATTACCTCAATTCGTCAAGATCAAATTACACGCCACAACCCATTCCGGTTTGTTAATCACACGCACTTTCGGCTGCAAGGTACCGGGACCCCAGACTTCTGAAGAGAGCATTATGGTGTGTTTATTATTATGCTTTCAAGCTTACAACAGTGTTCCAAATACGCTACATATATCTAAAGCTGCTATCAAGTTCATGATACTGGCAGACATTCTAATTTTCAAAATGTTTATTCTACAAATTGACGCTTACATACACTTCAGCAAGTCCTCTACACCAAACCCAAATATGAATCGATCATAAATTAATCGAAAACCGAGCATTCGAATGTTCATTTCAAATTGATTCGATATTCAAAACATTAGCACATTGATTGAAAAGCGAACGCGGTGTATTTACATGTCGAAATGACGGCTAGACATTTCAGAAAAGTTTTTCGAGATATCGTTTTCCAATGCAAAATACTTTTGGGTAAAAAAAATTCATAAGCATCTGGTTCTTATATGATATTCAAGCTGCTATTTTACTGCATACTTAAAATATATCTTAATGTTATAGTATTTTTATTTCAATAATTACACTACTTTTATACAAACTATAACTCTAAATAATAATAAAAATATGTACAAGTAACAACCTGTAACCGTTACATGGCGTCAAAAAATTCGTCCACATCGCTGTCAACAGGAAAAGTGCCCAGAAGGCTGGCAGCATTGCCACGTTGGATGGCAATGCTGATTCTTTGGCCAAAAAATAGGCCCGCCCTCTGGTCACGTGAAGAGTCGACCAACCGCTTGGCGATTTCTCGAAATACTAGGTGGGCACTCGGACCCCATGGCCCTAGTGTTTCAACCCCAAACGGCTCAAACACATAATTACCAATTACATTATTGTATTTGCGCCGTTTGAGGTTTTCAGCACCTGCAGCAGCCGCCCCAGCGCAGCCCACTGTGCTAGGAAGATGGTATGGCGCAAGGGTGTCGACGCAAGTTGCGTCCCACACCAAAGACCTACCCAACTTCCATGGCATTATGGTCATACCATCTGGTCTCTTCCCATCGACGCGTGCCAAGCCAGTGGGTTCTAATACAGCTGGCACCCCGGCGGTGGCAAGAGCACAACGGATGAGATTATTAATGCTAGCGTGCCGCGCTATCCGACCTGCACTCTTACTGCAGGAAAGGCCATGGTGTCCGAGGCAGTCCACTGCTTCACCACATTGACAGCGATGTGGAGCCCCACAAGGAGCGCCCAAACGCAAACATGTAGCGAGCCGGAAGATTGTGTCACCCAACAAGGTGCCTATATTAGGTGACGGTAGTGCCTGAAGCCAGAGGCCCGACTCCCACTCACCCACAGCCAGCAGGCGGGCACGCTCAGCAGTATTGGTTGACGTATTAATAAGTTTATTCCGTACCAACCTGCAGAGCGGCTCATCCCACTGTCTCTGGGAAAACGGGTTCTCGGGCCGATCCGTGTCCGGGCAAGCCACTTTCCAGGCGTCCTCTGCGTCGGTCAAGCACGGCACTTCCGAGCTAACCAGCGAGAGAGTTAAATTTTCCTGGTTAGCTTTTCAGTGCTGTGGACAGAAGACAGGAACGCCGGTAAGCTTACACTAGAAATTTTGCGGACGCCGAGGCCACCAAAACGAATTGGTAGAGTGGCTTGCAGCCACGCTCGGTCGTCCAGGGCCACATTAAGAATGGATGTTAATGTGTTGCGAATAATTTGGTCAAATTTGTCCAAAAGTTGTTGTTTCTTCCAAAGAGGAGAACAACGGAGAAAACACAAATAAAATTTGGACCAAAAAAAATGTTAATGTTATTGGATTTTTTATCTGAAAATTCTCAGTAGTAGCCCCGGTGTATGAATTTTTGACCGGTTGATATCAATAGGCTCACTCCACTTGGTACTAAAACATAACTGGCCAAATGTGGTTGTACTCTAGGAACACCTCGCTCAACCCCTTTGGGGACTGCAGGCATGATGTTTTGTTAGCTTCAACTATCAAGTGGCAACTCCACAAATCTCATAATCGTTATCTGCCTAACCCTTTTTCAACTATTTAGGTATGCACCTGAATACTAAACATTTTTCATGGAGCGACTGCCTATCTGACCTCCACAACCCAGTTACCGGGTAATACACCTACGGTAGATATCCCTTGGTAAAACGAATTGATTTAATGCCAGCGCGTCCGCATTCAAAGTGTTTGTCACCGACTCACCGCTGACCAATTAGAGCTACTACGACGTTTATTAGGAGTCCAGGACCAATTAGCAGAGTTCTACGAAGTTTGGTCGCAATTGTAGGGACGCAGTGCACTTTCCGAACTAGTAACCCAGTTTAGAATGAGAGATAATAATGATTAATAGGTTGTACTAAATGCTGTGCATTTCCGGCTTTGAAGATCCAAGGTTTTTGGTGAGAGTGCTATTAAATGAAACAAAATGAGTTTAGACTACTACTTGAGAAGAGACCTTATACCTATTTTACATTCGACTGTTCGATAAGGTCTAATTTGAAGTAAATGCATAATTAGCCTATACAGATCCCATCGCTGGGATACAGACCTCCCCTCCTTGGGAGAGAGTGAACATAGGTCCACCACACGGATTCAGTGCGTGTTGGTGGACGTCAGATATCAAGTATTCGACCCTAGGACTGGCAGGTGTGGGAAAAGGTTACGGGCTGATTTAATGCGTAGACGATGATAATATCCTTATCTCCAAGTTCCTAGAAAGGTCTACGATAGCATGTTTTTCCGAGGCACATATTGTTGACAGACATTTTTATCTAGACATCTATAAACTAGTCGCATTTACTGGTCACATAGTTTGTGCGCGCAGAATATTTTTCTCATGAAGTTCTTTGCCTTGGACTTAATATGCTGTCTGTTTCTCTTCGTTTTCTTTTATGAGTTTTTTTTTTGTACGCAAAATACGCGGTTCGGACGTGGAGTTGCGGACGGACACCACCCCGTTATACACTACGATATAATGAGTTTTATTTTGCTAATGGGTACTGTTCCGGATAATTTACGTATAAGGCACTAACAAAAAAAAAACTTAATTTAACTTAGACTGAGATTCAGCACTATTCGAACGTCAGAATGACATTAGACAGTCCCCAAGCCTTTCGCCACTTCCCAATTTCATATATGTAAAGAAGAAGTCGTAGAACCAGCAACTCTACAACTGTTTGTAGAAGTTGCTGGGGAGTTTATTTCACCCCAAAGTCTGTACTGTTAATGATAACCACAGATGCAAATACAAATATAGACAAAATATCCACAGAAGCTATAAGGACCTTTGTTTATCTCACTATCAATGGATAACGATAACAAATGGATGGTTCCATTCGCAATCTATGGGGCCTTCATGTACCAGGAAATCAGAAAACAATAGAAGGTATCAGCTGTTTATCTTCCGCAGATCGTAACAATAAGTGATAAGGGTCAGGGCAGACGGGTTGGCAAAACGTCGGTACTTAATGTCTTCGAACGAACGATGTATGGATTCGGCTTATGGGGGTGAGGAGGCTTTTTCACACGTTAGAGTAGGATAGCTATACGTTATTCATCAATTATTTATATATATTGTACTCATCAACGACGACCCGAATAGCGCAGCGGTAGTGAGGCTGCCTTACGTTCTTAGGGTCACGGGTTCGAATCCCGTTTGGAGCAAAAGTTTGTGTGATGAGCATGGACATTTGTTTCCGAGTCATGGATGTTTATATGTATAATAAGTATGTATTTACAAATAAAAAGTATGTAAGTAGTATATCAACTATCTGGTGTCCACGACACAAGCCTCGGTGCTTAGTGTGGCATTAGTTGGCGCTGTGTGTTAATGTCCAGCGATATTTATCTATTTATCCAGCGATATTTAATTAAGCGTATTTGGGGCTTTTGGTCATTAGTGATTTGCTTTAAGAGTTTTGTATTTATTGTTGGTTTATAAGTAGGTTGCTGTTAACAGACAACGTTAAATGTTAGCAAACTTTTTCATATTTAGAGGATTATTAAGATTGAAATCAGATATTCGTCTTATGAAACAATTATGGCCAAAACCAGACTTTAAATCTAAAATTTTGCGAAGGCTGTATTTTTAATTCTAGCCTTCAATTATTTATAAAATTGCTACCTATTTCAATACCACTACTGGTACCCCTATAAATAATCTAATTCGAATACCTCGAATCTAGGATAAGGTCGACATTTGGGTTCTGATCTAATCCCTCACGTTACTTAACTATCAAAAACATCGAGAGAGGTGACAATGACACTAATCGGGGTCTGGCTATGATACCCTGGTATTATGTTGAAGCCCTTAAGGCTACCCACCCACTCAGAATATCTAATAGAGGAATGATGAACAAAAAGCCGCATAGAAAATTAAATTTTAGTTTATGTTGATATAAGCAGCAGAGTGAAGTCTATATTACACTTTCCTCTGCCTTCCTCTTCGGAGCATAGAGGCGTGAAGGTATATTGTCACAGTCGATTCCATATTGCGTACCTATCAGTCTAAAGATAAACAGGGTCAATCTGTCTAGCCGTTATCTCAAGTTTGCTCGGGTCCAGCCGGCTTCCAGTCCAACTGGATGCAGCTGAATACCATTATATTACATGGAGCGGCTGTCTATATGACCACCACCACCCAGTAGCTGGGTAATATGATGAAGGGGACAATCTTCTTAACCCGTCTATTGTTCTAGATGTACTTTAGTTCTAGACTAAATCCATGAATTTCATAATACTTACTCGCGTAAAGCAAAAGCGTTCCTTTGTTCAAGGTGAATCGAAAGGCCATTCAAAAGTTCCACAATTGCCTCTCTGCATACGTTTGCGAGATTTTTAGAGCATAAAGTAAGTCACTTTGACAAAAGGCTTTAGCTTTTATGTACTCCTAGTACTTATATTTAATGTTCGTACTTCTTGAGAGATCGATGAGAGCAGGTGCAGTAAAAGGAAAGTAGATATTATGGCGTCCTAGTTAAAAGAATTTGAGAAAAAAGGTTTTCTGTGAAATAACGATGTAAAATTGTAGAATTTCGGCACTCGGCCGGCATCTTTCTCTCATCTTCCTACTCGAAAAATCAAATGAAAGGAGCAAACGAACTTTTATTATAATAACGTATTTTTCGTCGAAAACGGGGAATGAAACCAAAATGAACAAGTTACTCGAGTGAACCGTATACTAGAGTGACACGTTTTATATCAGCGTGATTGACCAACTGTATTATTTCTTTGTCAGTAATATAAACAGCGATATTATTAGCTGCCCCTCTAGTAATGACGACGATGTCAGTTGCAAAGTTGCAATAATGATGCTTGCGAGTAACGCAAGTTCTCTACATCCAAGATGCGTTTCTCGCAAGCATCATCATTGCAACCGAATTTATTCGTTAGTAATTAGCAATCAAGAGTTAGCGATTTTCTCGTTATCTCAGTCGAGACTCGAGATCAGCTTCAGTCAGTAAACTGTACCTACAAGGCCGGCAGTCAGTTTAATGACTGAAGCTGAGCTCGTATTCTTAGCGTCTATCATCAGCCACAGTCCCACTTCACCCACTGCGAAGTCTCTCTTTGCTTGCATTACATTTAACCTGCAATGTCAACAATGTCTTCTGCCCATCTGGCCGTTGATTGATACAGTTTTCATGATCACCTAGAGAATTTCTTCCAAAAGTTTAGGACATATAGGTACACCGTGAGAAGCAGGGGCAGTTTGCTAGTTTCGTGTAAGAGGCCAGGTTTTACCAGGACTGTATAGCTCCAAATGTCCTGTAGGTACAGATTACCGACGGTCGCTTGTTATCTCATTGCCGGCGGTCATTTGTTCATTACAGAGACGCGTCATGTCTTGTCTATAGTCTGATTTTTACGTTATTTCTTAGAACAACTTGTTTGAAACAATGTGTTTAATTAAATAAGGCCTTTAGGGCAATGTTTGGCGTGTACCAGTAGATGAATTTCAGTTGAATTCTGCCATTTTGATATTGAATGTATCTTCTAAATTCATGTATTTTTTAAATTATTTTGATTCTTCTAATCGTGCTTCTAACAGAAAATGATCTCTAATGATCTAATTTCAGCATTGTAAAAGTAAATAACGAAATTATACTAGTATACATGAGAAATTCTTGCCGGTTACAATTCTTCGAGATTGTTCTTCACGTGAAAATTGAGTGCGAACAAAAAAGGCCAACTTTTGTAAAACTTTAAAATCTGCTACTTTCAAGCAACACAAACGTCGTCGTCTGGCCACAATCTTACACATAAATAAACCTCGATAGACTCTTCCATCTCTCTCGGGAGCAGCATGCGAGGGACGTCTGGTATCGTCTGTCTCTTTCTAGCAATCTTCGCCAAGTCATAACTCTCAAGAAATAATTTCTTCAGTCGAGGTCTCTATAACATACTCCCATAAAGTTTTCAAAGAAGTTTACTTTGTTGCCTCCATCAGAACAGAGTAGGTTTTCTACTCTTAAATTCATACTGAAAATATGAAGAGAGAATTTCGTCATTAAAAAGCAATTATTACACAGCTTTTCTCGTCACTGATATTTATATTCATAGGTTTTTAATATTCGATTACACTAACGAAAAATGTGCCCGAATTACCCGTTAAAGAGAAAAGTTTTTCACGTAACATATTAATCGCATTTTCCGCACAGTCGACTTTATAAGCTTTATTGATGCTTTTCGATACAAAGTGGAATTCAACACACGATTTATCGATGACTAAGCGTATTTGCGAGCAGGTTTTACATTATGTGTTAATATCGGTAATATAAACCGCCCCCAACAATGCACCAATATGTTGTATTACATGAAAACACGCTGTCGGATCTCTCACACTCAAAGCAAATTGTATCCAAGCGTTAAATGGTTCCATAGCTTCGCGTTTTCACAAGAAAATATTATTTTTACAAAAAACTGAACGCCGTTTTTTTTTCAAAAGAATAATCTTCACGAGATACGAGGAAACAAATTCTTTAGAATGTTTATTCTTTTATAGGGGCACGAAGCTTACAGTCGTTTGTGTTAAACTAGTTTAGCTTTCGACTTTCGCAACTAGCAGGCTTACATGATCCTGAAATCTCGTGAAATACTCTTTGTTGTGGCTTTTTCCGGAAAAGTAGATGGATTTCGTGGACCCGAAATAAATTATACGATGCCGTCACTGGTCACATTACCCATAAGCATAAGTAGAAACAGACCGGTAGTAGGGTAGGAAAAATACGGTATAATGTCACATTGAGACCCGAAAACCTTATTTTCCTTCCCCTACGTGTTAACTACAATCTATGTAAGGGATCGCCGAAAATAATATTTTCAAAGCAAACAATGAGGGCTTTGTCAGAGGAGGACGTGGTCTTTGTAAGGAGCATGTACGTTGAGCTGTTGTGCGAAAATACTTGTGTGGCCGTGCATGCTCCAATTCCATTAATAGAACGCTCCTATTACGTTATACAGCCCTGGTACCTCGAGATGGATAGGAAGTCTTGCATTTAATTACGTGACACTCTGAGGTAGACAGCTTCAAAGCTATCTCGTAGTAAAGCCGCGCCGCATTTCTTTAATTGACACCGCCCCAGGTCTCAGGTGTTTGTATAAAATTGAAATGTAATAAATGGATCTGCGTCTACGTCTGTGTACTAAGTTGTCTCGGGCTCGGCGAACAATGGATGAATATGTATTCAGAGCGGTATGAAGCTCTCATTGTTAGTCAATCCGTACTTTGCTGAATCAATATAAATGTAGCAAGTTCTGTGGAGTCTCGAGTAATTTCGCTCTGTTCTGGATGACTGAACCCTTCGTTCATTATAGATTGGGAAAGAAGATTACTTACGTATTGGTAACAACATTCAGCTGATGTTGTATCTATATTCAGTGGGATGATTCTTCGGGATAAGTCAGGAACATCATGATAACTGCCATCCTTTAAACATTAAATATGATATATTAAATAACGGCCTCATTGGCAGAGTGGTTGCAAGCACGACGGCTGGGGATGAGGTCCTGGATTCCTCGGGTCGGGTAAAGTGTAATTGGGGTTTTCCCTCAGGAATTTCTCAGTAGCATCCATTGAAGCTAGATCTGTGCCCGGTTGATGGTAGTAGGCTCGCCGTTATTAGGTGGGACTTCAACATAACTGGTGAAATGTGGGTGTACTATTAGGTGCACCTCTGTCTAGCCCTTCAGGGATTACAGGCGTGATGGTTTATTAAATAAAGGTATAAAAATAAACACTCAAACCATAAAATGATTTATCTGCATACATACATTATATTATCTACATAAATCGCCGAAAAGTTCTGGACCAGTCAATGTGGCGACACTTGGGGAAGGCCTATGTCCAGCAGTGGACGTCTTTCGGCTGAAATGATGTTGATTATCAAAACTGACCTGCAAAAATAAGTACTACACTTTTAAAATTTCATATTTTCTTATACTATAGAAATTAGAGATTTAAAATGAAAAAACGTTATAAAGCAATTTTTATCAGCTTTCTTTGAAACTATAGACAAAATTAAACTATTTTTCGAGTCCTTTTTGTTTCGAAAGTATATCCTGTGTACTTAAAAAGTTATTGCAATTTTGATAAAAAGTGTGATACTTATATTTGCAGGCCAGTATATATCTGAATAAAAAATATTAGAAGAAAAATATACTCACTCGAACAAAACGAATGAAACAAGAAAACTCACGTACTAGTACGTAGAGCCAATCAATCTTCTCCGAGGCAGTACTTTCTATTCACTCCTCTAAACTAATGGTGAAGTGGTGTTTGATTTCGATTCCAAGACATTATAAATAGAACGTGCTTTATTTTGGGTACCTACTTTGTTTTTAGGGTTTCGTACAAAAAATTATAAAAATGGAACCCATAGGATCACTCGTGCGTCTGTCTGTCTGTCCGTCCGTCTGTCACAACCAATTTGCTCCGAATCTACTGAACCTAATCAAGTGAAATTTGGTAGGATGGTGTAATCCTATGACCCAAACACAGATGTGTAAAGTATTTTTTTTTTTAAATAAGAGTCATTTTCGGGGAACAAATTAGATAATTCAAAAAAAAAATTTGCAAACCTTACTGTCATATATCAAATGATGCTCGTTATAAGGATCTCAAATATATTTTTGTTATTATTGTCAAATAAATAGTTTTGATTTTATTCACGAAATGAGACGAAAATTGGGTACACCTCTGCCCAACCCTACGGGGTTATGAACATATCTATATATATGTATATATACCGACGAATTTGAACGTACCAATAAGTAGTCTGCCTAACTCTTCAGGGAAATACAGACGAGGTGTTATGTATACAAAAGTGTCATCTTACTCCGGATACCATAAAACAAGGAAGCGAAAAATTTCCCTAAAGTAATAAAAGATACAATAACTATCACCCTTTATCGCTGTCGTTATTTTGAAGGCAACAGTTTGGATAACACCATAAACGGTTTTTTATTTTTGATACAGTTTTCCGAAGCGCTACTCTAGAGAAAATATCTCTATGGTCGAATAGAGATGGGCCACTAGCTGTTCGGTATCGCATGACACCACTATATGACATAGCGACCACATTGCCGAATGATTTATGTTAACCACACCCGATAAGTTATAGAGATATAAAAGGAAAGCGGTCTCCCAAACAAAAAATATTTATCAAACTTGTTTGAAATATGTCCGAGAGGATAAAAAATACATACACAATACACCAATGTGAACAATTATCTTTATTTCGGCTTTGTTTTGTGATAAAACTGACAGTTCATTGTAAAATGTTATACTAGATAGAACAAGTGATGAATAATAGCTAATTCTTCAAACATTGTGTTACGTTTTATTGGATAACTCATCATTTTCTGGAAATCTTCGAAGAAATGACATAATTAAATTTAAAACTGTCGATTAAAATATCGTTAAGTAGAATTAATTGCGTAATAATTGCAGTGTTCGTTATTTCTCAACAATCGACACGAAAACAAAAAAAAACACCCATCTCTATTGCGATCCCTACCGAGAAAATATAAGTGCGAAGAGAAAATCCGATAATATCGAGGCTCGTATTGTCTACCGCTTATTGTCTTTCGGCCCGCATTCGAATCTTTTGTTATTCTCCTACAGCTCTCTAAGCTAACTGTAATCAACATTTTTCAGGTTTTTCGGCTAATAGTTTCATTAGGATCTTCTTTGTTATTGAATTGAACTGTATTTTAGGAATACAAGACAATTTTTTATTCAAATTGAATGGTTGGATTTTCTGCTGCTGATGCCGGAGGGCATTAGTCGTGGCGTTTAAAATAAGTCTCTTGTAAAAGCGTATTGCCCATTCACAGAATAGAATTGCCTTTTAAGAACCTATCTATTCAAAAGAGGTTATTTGTGCTTTATTCTTATCTTTATTATTCAAAATTGTTTTACGAGAAACAAAACCTGAATAAAAAACAAAAGTAAAACAAAAAGAACTCGAATTTGAACTTCAACTGTTTTTTTTTTGTTGCTGCGTTAGAACAGGTTGGAACTCTCGATAGAGCTCGTTGGAAAATTCATCAAATAAAAACTGTCGTCCGCATTAATCTCACAACGGGCACGTTTAACACTCGGTGTACTAGGTGCACATACTTTCAAAGTTATTTTTCATGTAAACGAGAGGCGGCATAAACCGTATAAAGGTGCCTATATTTCATGCGGGCCGGGTGTTTTTCGCTCGGGACAATAGTGTAAAAAGATAAAAACCTGTGAACGACCGGCACATGTTTATATGTTAAAAGGATTTTTTTAATATACCCACGAAATAAACGCGTCCGCGAATATACGCGGCTATTTCGTGTTCGTATTTCTTGTTGAATGAGGTTTATGAATGTTGTTCATATTTAATTCTTTGAAACCGGTGCGTGTGTCCGGGATAGAGCTTTTATAAATTTTTAGGAGATCCACATCATGAATGAAGAATTCAACATAAGCGTTCTTTATTTTTTTCAGTCGGTGGGTTTATGAAATACGGAATTTATGACCCATTTAGGGTTCATACAGACGAGCGGCACGTTGCCAACTGCAGATAAACTGCAGCCGTTGCCACCTGTCGACGGCTGCCTTCGACGCTTGCACAACTGCAAGCGTCGACGCTTCGGCAGCTGCCGCCCGGCGGCTCGACGGCAGCCGTCGACAGATGGCGACGGGTGCAGTTTATCTGCCGTTGGCAACGTGCCGCTCGTCTGTAAGAACCCTTAGTAGGTAACTAACCTAACATGAAAACAATTAGCAGGGCCTAAAACCTTTGAAAACAATTTATAGTAGAAACATGCGTAACCTTAGCGTGACGAGCCTAAAGGCCTAAACCAATATTTATGATCGTGATATTTTTTGGCAAAGGTTTAAGCGGTATTTCTATTAATAACCAAGTTTCTTAAAGTTACGTAATTTTCTTTTTATAAGTCCTTGCGTGACATCTAAATGCGATGACTGATTAATATTCCGTTTGCTTCAATATTGGCGCAAGCAAAACTTATTTTTCTTTTCACAAGATTGTTTATGATCATCCTAGAAAAGCCCTGTCCCAACTAAACTACAGATGTATATAGGTACCTGAATAAATCGTCCTACTACATGGTCCGCGACTTTTGTTGTTGACTCGAGAAATGTGTTTAACAAATGAGTATGTACCAAGTTTGAAAATGATGAAAGTTCAGTTCCTTTTTCCGTAGATTTCAGCTGTTTTCTCTTGTCCCTTTAAGTTTTCTTTGTCCTGAATACTGATGCGACCCGTCAGTCCTGTTTACCCTTTGAATTGTAATCTCCTCGCTCATTATGTTGTCCTGCGACATTCTATCCACACATCCGACCCACATTGCCCTTCCGTTTATACTGACTGACCTTTTCTTCAAACCGCGCGTGACGACGCGTTTTTTTCCGAGTGCTCGGTCGTATTTTGAACGCGTTAATTTTATTTTTATTATCTCTTGTGCACCCATGTCTACCTGGTACTGTTATGGTTAGTGGTTGGTTAGTCCGTTTTTCTTGGGTGTTTCGGGTCAGACTTCAAACGTCAAGGTAACTTATTCGCTAGCAAAAGTGAGTCACTTTCGACTGGATCAACGATAGTTAATTTCTTGAATTTTATTGGGTCTTATTTGCATACCGAGTTTCCTCCGTCCTTCGGAAAGCACGTTAAGCTGTTGGTCCCGGCTGTCATTTGTAGATCTTTGACAGTCGTTACAGGTAGTTAGTGGCCCAAAAAGTCTGACAACCAGTCTTACCAAGGGGTATCGTATTACCCAGTACTAACTGGGCTGTGGAGGTCAGATGGCAGCCGCTCCATGTAAAATACTGGTAATCAGCTGCATCCGATTAGACTGGAAGCCGACCCCGACATAGTTGGGAAAAGGCTAGGCAGATGATTATTTGAAAATGCTTAGACGACACCCACGTCTCATAAGCAATCTCAAAAAATCACAAAATCTGCACTAAGAAGTTATATATATATATATATATATATATATATATATATATATATATATATATTGTGTAGTTCTTGTGTGGACAAGAACTACACAATATACAGAAATGTGCCTCTCAGCGGTTAACCATTTAGGCACTAAGTGGATGCATTGCGGGAGGTGAACGAAGCAAATTACGCCATTGTCACTATTTACCTGCAGACTAAGACAATAGTGGCGTGTCGACGGAAATTCGGCTTCAGCCCGATCGGGGAACTACAGACAAACTGACAGACACTTGCTAATGGAATACGTAGACGATATAGCCAAATAGATTACGTAAGTACCTTATTGTTTACCAAAAATTAAAACTTAGCTCTTTTACAATATTGTTGGTGAGAGACTTTTGTCACTCTTATAGTGTGCGGAATGAGTGTGTGTGTGTATGTGTGTGTGTGTGTGTGTGTTGCCACTTCGCGTGCCCGGCTTAAGCATTTAATGTTTAACGTGGCTACTGTCACAGCAAGCTTATTTGTTTATTACAACAACGTTACAACTCAAAAACTTAATTCTAGAAATATAAAGAACAAAAGCGTTGTATATTTTGTATAGTAACTTGTTTGTATAGTAACTAAAGAGTGCTAAATGTCGTCATAGTAGGTAGTCAAAAAATGGCACGCTTGGTTTTCATACGGATTGTGATACTTGCGTTATCTAGGTATAACCTTTATAGCTAAAGGGTGTTAAAATATCCTTAACGAAGCTGAAAGGTACTTGTTCTGCTTGTCATTTTAGGGTTCCGTAGTCCTGACAAGGAACCCTTATAGTTTCGTCATGACCGTCTGTTTGTCTGTCTGTCCGAGGTTTTGCTAAGAGAACGTTAGTACTAGAAAGCTGTAATTTTGTAGAGGTATGTATATCAATAACGCCGACCAAGTGGTAAAATAAAATTATGGAAAATATTTTTTTTTAGGGTAGCTTCCCTACATGTGAAGCAGGGATGAATTTTTTTTCGTCGTCTACCCCATCGTATGGGGTATCGTTGAATAGGTCTTTAAAAATTACTTAGGAGTTGCTAGTACTACTTTTCGATTTAATGCTCCATTTACGAAATATTAAACTTTAAATTGCAAATTTTTGTTTCACCTCCCCCCTCCGTCCCTCCCCCTCTAAAAGCTATACTGCTGGATAGTGCATTTCATAAACTTAAAAGGAAAACTATAGCGGTTAAGATAACTTTATTAGTTTAGCAGTAATAGTCGTTGAACCTGGGCGTTGGATAATTTTGTACCAAATACAAAATCCTTAGAATAAATCCTATAAAGTGACTAAGATGAAGTAGTTGCTTGTTTATAACGGGTAAAGACTTGCATTGAAAAACAAAAAAAAAACTAAAAAAACATAATAAATTATCATAAGTTTCACAAAGCTGCCGCTAGATGGCGCTGGACCAACAGGTTCGTTTTATATTGTGATAACGGGCTACTAAGGAACCCTACACTGCGCGTGGCCCGACGGTTTTTTAATACTAGTTTTTAGGGTAATAACGTTAATTTAATACCTCCATGACCCGTTTACTATTCAAAGCATCCATCAGCACAATGTTTTGAGTGTGCTACATTGAGTTTGACCGTAAAACGTGATTTTTCACCCCAAAAAAAAATCGTTTCCCAGCAATAATTTTTGCGTAGGGTTACTTAGTTTGATGTCGGTAACACAATGTAGATAATGGTTGACGACTTCGTGAAGGGTTCGTTTACACCCTGTATATCTGTGGCGTGGGCTGATTAGTTGCATTGTGTATGCATTTTCGTAATGCTTATCATTTAATTATTGTTTAATTAACATATCACCACGGTTATATTTTCCGAAATTCCCCACATTTCGCCAGTTACGTTTCGGAGATTTCCGTCCAAATGTCCCTCGTCTGCGAAGGCCTTGAGCGTGATTACGAAGCGAGGCTATTAGTGCCGCGACTGCCACGTTCGCAATAAAACTGATGTCGCGTTTAAAAGTCGCGGCGTTTACAACCGCCCTAATGCCGTGCGGAATATATGGCGCGGTTAATTCGTGCGAACGTATTTTATAGAAACATGGCCTACGCATGTCGGTTTTATTTTACTACATTCGGTGTTGTTTGTAACTTATTGCCGGCTGTTACTATAATCTGAGCTGGTATTGTGTATTTAGTCAATGAACCACTTAAAATATAAATACTTTTATACTGTCCGCGAGCAGATTTGAACATGTTCTTGCGAAAAACCTTTATGTAAAAAACATATGTACTTACGCCTATAATCCTAGGTATTTTTTACATTTCGCCAGATATGCTGAAGTTCCACGAAGTAGGGCGAACCTGCTACAAAAAACCTCATCCAGCTAGTTCCGCACTGAGTGTTTATGATAAATCGCTACTTTTACGCACGTCCTCTAACACGGTACTAAATAAAACACCATGCGATATAATGCGTACACCACTCAACCCCGCATTGCGCATCACCCAGAGGCGCACAGAGGACAAACTCGACGATTTTCAACAAAAAAAAAAAAACGTAAAAAAATATAAAATACATACGCAAGGCAAAGTTCTCCCTTTTCGCGGTATTAAAATTCACGTACCTATTCATTGTGTGGTGAAGCCAAATCGAGCATAAAATTGTTGTTCGGAATTTATTAGCTATTGCCACAATATACGGTTCATTTCTTTGATTATATACCATGTACTTTTTGACAGGTTTTCGCTTTAGCTTCATTCGTGCGTCGGACGTCGTCGGTTGGTTAATGTGGAAATTGCTTCTATACATAATCACGCCTGTAATCCCTTAAGGGTTAGGCAGAGGTACGTTAGTACACCCACTTTTCGCCAGCTATGTTTAAGTCTTATGTAATAGGGGGTGAACCTATAGTTTCGTTACATATTGGTTGGAGATCCGTTTTTTTTTAGCGCGTTTTGCACTATCACTATACAAGGTTCTAGACGTATTGGATATCTATAGGTACCTAAACATAGTCAAACTGAAATGTATGTGTCGCTTCGTATTTGTGAAAAACGGCATCAGTTATTATGCGAGAATAAGCACAATTTCTTAATCACGAAATTCTTAATCTCGTGCGATGCATAAAGACGGAATGCCGTGCTCCGTATATGAAACCTGCATGAAGCACGCGTTTCGTGAGAAAGCACGCCACTCGCCCCGTCTGCATAACCCCTTAGCTATTTTACCCTCGTAGTATTTTAAGGTAATATCGCACCTAGCCTAGATTACATTTACAAATTCAATTCGGTCTAAAAGAAAAGGAAAACAGCTTTATAAATATTTAAAGTATTCATTGAAAGAAAAAATCTGACTTAGGAATATTTTTCTTGATAAAACCTTAAAAAGAAAACCTTAAATGTGGAAAGAGGGTATTATAGGGGTAGTATATCAAGCTGTAACCATCTACTATTTATTCTGGACCAATTTTCTCTCAACAGACAAATAGAAATCCAATATAAATTCTGTTTCCAGACAACATTTCTTTACGGAACCATTTCTTAATCCGAGACCCGAATAACTTAAGCTGTCGGCAAATTTAAGGGTCCTCGCCTACCGGGATTTTTTGTAATGATACAGTAGCGATGCTTTCGCAAAACGGCCGTGATACAGTCGTGATGCTGTCGCTGGCTGTCCACGCAGTCACGATTCGGAATCGTTACTATCGCGCCCCGCTTCAGTCGCAATGTTC
This sequence comes from Xestia rhomboidea, assembly GCA_963853795.1. Taxonomy (NCBI): domain Eukaryota; kingdom Metazoa; phylum Arthropoda; class Insecta; order Lepidoptera; family Noctuidae; genus Xestia; species Xestia rhomboidea. The sequence goes on along the minus strand of OY970776.1, from coordinate 3,328,075 downwards.
TCCACTCTTCGTTCCCGTAAAACAGTCGCGCGTTTGCATCAATACACTAGCGATGTTTATGACGCGCATAAGCATCGCTATTGTCGCATAAACATCGCTATTATAATTGCTGCGCGTTGCAAATGCGACTATCGCTCGACAACATCACTAAAGAAGGCCGTCGTGGGCGAGCGCCCTAAGGATTAATAAAAAAGTAAATAAACTGCGCCTGTTTCAATTTTACTAAATGAAGTCTGAGCTGGAAGATAACGAGATCCAGGCAATAGTGGCAGCCGGCAGTACTTGTTTAATTATTAAATCTCTTTTAATTAAATGTGGTTCGCAATCGTTTCGATTGCATCTTTGGTTTAAATGAGTTTAATGTTAATGTAGTGGATTTATGTTTATTTGTCTATGGTTGTACTTTATAATTGTTTTGGTTATGTAAGTGGAGTGGTTTTCGGTAAAGAATAGGAGAACTACATAACATACATACATAGCATCACGCCTGTAATCCCTGAAGGGTTAGGCAGTGGTGTACAAAGGACACTCCTACTTGATCACCACTAAGCTAATTTTTGCTTGCACTTACAACATAGAAACGCTCTCTAGCCCCGCCCCGTTGACTTTGTATAGAAATAATGAATAAATAGGTACCGATCGGCCGAGCGCACTGACGACGCACGCCAAACGACAGTTATTGTTATTTTGCGCACCAAAGTTGACGCTTTCTTAATAGGCCTAAACTTTAAGGGGGCGTGGCTCGGCGCTTCCGCATGATTTAAGCGGATTTTTTTTATTGATCTGGCGGAAAAGACCACGAATGTACCTAATAGTTACACTCACATGTCGCCAGTTATGTTTTAAGTCCCATGTAATAGGGGGCGGAGCCTAATGCGACCAAAGGGCACAAATACGCGAGACGACAAAAAAAATCTAATTAGTCCGTCACTTAGATTATCAAAAAATATTTGACCCGTGTTTTTTCTTTTGTTACGTAAACCAAAATTGAGGAAGATATGACGCTTTTAAAATTCTCAATACGTCACGCCATGGTATAATTTTTAGCTAGTTCTGAGGTCACGAGCCCCCACTCCCGAGTTTTGATGCGTTTTATCTTTGTCAATATTCATTCATTTCAGGTTGTCTTCTTTATGAATAAGCTTTTTTTATTTCGAAGAGTTTTTGACCAGTACCTTATTGTTGATTCACATACACTAGTCTGACCAAGGGGTATCGTTCCGCCAAGTAAAACGGTTGTAGAGGTCAGATAGGCAGTCGCTCCATGTAAAATCAGTATTCAGCTGCATCCTGTTAGAATGGAAGCTAACCTTGAGTAGTTTTTTGGAAAAAGACAAGGATCTGCCTTGTCTGAATGAAATGATGAAACATTAATAGATTTCGATGAGAATAAAATAATGGTTTTCTTTCTTTCTTTAGAAGAAACGAGCAACCCATCGTAATTTTATCTCGCACTACTAATAAAATTGAAAGTAACATCATTTATCAAAAGAAATAATAACCCACTTGCAGTAAATAATAACCCACATTGAATGAGGCAAAAGAAATTCCCTGAAACTTATAAAGTGCAATAACTGTGAACAATTACAACTTCCCAGCTTTTCGGACTTATTTATTTCCGCAGTATATCCTTTCACAATAATAATACTTTATTTTCTTTTCTCGGTATCTTTTGTTTCTTTTTGAATGAAAAAAGAAACATCGTATCATCTGTTTATCGTCTCGCGTAAAAGATTACTGAAGGAAACATCGCTAAAAAGATACTCAGTACAGTGCTTGGGCAGCTGGCTTGTGTCATGTTCTTTTATGATTTTGGAAAATAATACTTACTAGCAGCTTATGCGGTCCTGGTACTTACTTAGGGGTTTCTTATAAGTTCACTATGCATAAAAACTTTATTTTGAGTGGAAAATCTGGAAAAAAAAACATCTTCACTTTTTTCATGGCAGGTACTGTCGACCAAGCTATTTGGTTTAGGTACATTTTAACATACAAATTACATTGTAAAATGTAAACCAAATAGTTTGGTCGACAGTACATTTGACATTTTGCGAATTGGACATTCGGCGCCTAAACGGCGGAGATGGCCGATGGAGCAAGGCTTTGACCGTGAGGGAAGTGAAGCACAGAACAGGGAAGTGTGGCAGAAAAAACGGGAGGCCAGCAGGACCCAGCAGTGGGTCATTCCGGGCTGATATGATGATGAGTTTACGGGAATGGGACCTTTTGAGAATGCCGCCTTCTGAGAATGGGACATTTTGCGAATAGGACGTTTCGCGTCAAATCCCTTCAAACAAACGGACTGCCTTCGTTGGTCTAGTGGCAGCAAGCGCTACTGCTGACCATGCGTCCCGGGTTCGAATCCAGTTTTCACATCGGGAATTTCTCAGTAGCAGCCACGGAGTTTGGATTTGATTTGTCTTTATGCTGTCAGTTGAAGGCAAATAGGCTCGCCCTCGATTCTACGAGACTTAAAATACATAGCGAAATGTAGGCGTAAATGTATTAGGCTTAAAATATATAGCTGACGTTATGACGTTGTGTTGTGACAAGGGGTTAATTAGAAAATTACATGTGTCACTAAAATTACATGCGTATATTTATCATTACGTACACACATCAAAAAAAGTTTGCAATCACTTTGAATAATCGAAATCTTTTTTGTTACGGTAGATTATGTTATGATTTTTTCTTCTTTTTAGATTCTTTATTTTAAAAAATCATTAATTTCTAACAGGGTATTTCTATATAAAGAAAACACACAACAAAGATTTTTTCTTGATAAGTTCAATTTAAAAAAATATATCAGCTTATACTAGTGAATACAAACTTTTTTTGATGTATGTATCTTATGTATTCTACAATATGTACATAAGTTAAGTTTGATTCGACGAAAATAAAATCTCCAAAAACCAAAGACTGCAAATAAGTGTAATAAACACCCACAGTCCCCACACCTATCTGGTCTCAATATTCAACGAGTGGTCGCAGCAATAACAATGTCAAATATCGTCGGCAGGGGTCGGTCACCGCTGGCCGAGGTCCAATTGTTAAGACCCTCGTCTTCCTCTGCTCTCCTGGTAGTCCCATTACTGATGTTGCGTTAGCTCAGTTTTATTGCGAAGATTTAAAGACTTGGGCCAGTTCTATGGAATTGATGGTGCAGTTCTTAATGACTGTAGTTACCTACTTTATTTCTACCCGACTGCGGCGAAGCCCAAAAGGAGGGTTATGTGTTCGACCTGTATGTAAGTATGTATGTCCGTTTCTTTGTTCCCTCGTAACTCCTTAACGGATGAAGGGATTTGGACAGATATTATGTCGTTAGATTCTTCTTGATGGCGCGAGTGTCACTGGCTACATTATAATCAAAAAACAAATGAAAATCGTGGATTTGGGGTGCCATATTGTGGAGTTCGAAATTATTATCTTCTAATACTATCGAGTAGGGTATTAAAATGAAGGGTTTTAAAAGTTGATTACAACAATAGAAGCAACTTATTATATGTTTGAATGTAATTCGAAATGACAAATCGTATAAAACTTTAAAAAAAAGTTGGAATTATTCTGAAATACATTGGATACTAATATGTGTATCAAATTAAAGGGCTCATCATGAGAATTTTAAAATGGTATATCCAAGTAACTAAAAAGAGTAAAATAAAAAAAACCCGATTGCGTAAAAAATAACTACGTAATGAGCCTTGGGTCCCGACTGTTGCAATCAATATGCTCAATATCCTGTCTCCTGAACTTGTTTTATATTTTCAGTTTTTATTTAAATCATGATCTGTTGAATGACCGATTTGGTCGAGACGCTATTGTTTAACTATTGTGTCTACTTCGTGGACAGATGGGTTAAGTTATTTTTTTACGCAGTCGGGTTTTTTAATTTTTTTTATATATTTTTTAGATTAGGGAATATGGTATGGAAAGATTTGACGAATTAATCCGACGAGATAAAAAAAATAAGAATCGTTTCCTTTAATCTTTGGTTACTAGGTAACTTTTGCGTCGTTTTGAGGCTTTTGTTGTTCAGCTGTCTACTTTTAGGTTTTTAGTAGATTGAAACTAATCTCCAAAATACAATATCTACAAGCTCGACTAATTGAAAAAGTTGTACAAACAAGTTGGTAGCGTCCGTCAAAATCGTCTGGCTACAATGTAACTTTCTATCAGAAGAATTTTAATGAATAAACTACTAGATTAATTTCAGTAAGCGCCGCTATAATATGGGCAACAAGCAATAAATGTTCATAAACATACAGAAAACATCTGAATTAACATTCACAAATCCAAACACATGTTCAAAAACGTAGTTTATAACGCAATAGTCATTAATTCGACAAAACACATTAAAATGGACGCGCAGTTTAACTTTATTCGCAATAAAACAGTTTGGTGTCGTATGCAGCGTCAGTACCGGGACAATTGGGTCGGGGAACAACGCTCAATGCTTGGCGGCCGTTCATTACGGCTGAGACATGCAGAAAAGATTATTTGCTTGGCAATTTAGAGTTATTTGGCAGCAGTACTTTTGGTTATAGAAGCATTTTTTAGGTAATTACTTCTTGATATGTGGTCCTGGTACTAAAGGGTTTCATGTATGTGACTTTGCAAACAACTTCATTTTGCTTGAAAGATCTTGGAAAACAAAAATATTAAATTTGTTAGCTATTTATTGAATTTATATTTCCGTTATTTAATTAAATAAATAGCCAACAAAATACAAACAAACCCATGTATTTTTTGTGACATGGTCAAGATAATGATGGATAAATGTCTGCTTCACACAATTGCCCATGCTGGGCCACACTTCAACCACTATTTTTATTAATTTACTCTCGTCAACTCTACTGCAGCAAACGTACTAAGCTATTTTGCCAAAGCACTGTAGAAATAACAATTTCCCTAATACTCTTTAGCATTCTTTTATTTTTGTAGTGCACAGAGAGGAGACGAAGCGATGCGGTTTCTGCAATCGTTTTGCACCTTGCCTTGTTCGGCATTTTATTGTATCGCCTTTTCTGTCAGACTTGTCCAATTAAAATGTAGTGCTCTGAAGGTTTTATAGGATTAGAATTTCATTTGATTCTTTATTTCGGAACCAGAAATCCGATTTTATGCTTATATCTACGCTCTGAAGGTCTATTTGTAAACGAGAAGATACATTTCTGAAGGAAGATTTTATTCATTTGCAAAGCATGTTTCGACCAGAGTTGGTCTCCGATTAAGCTGAAATTTTGCACGAACCTTTGGTTCTGGTGACAATAGGTACACATTTTATGACATACATGACTTGATCCTCAGACAGGATCACCCCTTCACAAGAGAACTTCTCAACACACTTTTTATACGCGTTCAATGTTGATAGATAAACCTAATTTTCATTTTTCAAAAGCTTCTTTTTTTTTTAAAAAAAAAGAGAGGCATTCGGAGCCACTCATTGTATCACGCATATTACGGTTAACCAAGCGGTGCTACTAGGCGCACATAGCCCAACGAAGTTTACTATAAAGTATGAATAGAAGTTCCCCGATGCTTCTTATGAAGCGGATATTGCACCCTCTAGCGGGCGGCATCCGGTTTGAAACCGGTACACCACTTCCAACCGGCACTTTGAACCCGGTTCACTACCGGGAGAACATAGGTTATGAAGTATGCACTTTCCTTGTTTACGGATGTTTTGTGGGGAAAAATCTAAGGGCAGAATCCCAAAGGAAAATGGCATCAGGATTATCAGAATTTTGAAAAATATATATTTTACCAAATTCTTTAAATATCTGCTATGACTGATAACAGTAACTATGAGTGTTTGATCTAGGAGACCAATATTAACATACCGCACCGCTGGCTCCGAAGCTTTCTGTGATTTTGTTCGGCGGTTCCACGTGCTAGGGTGTAACACAGAATATAAGTAAAAATACACAAATTATTTCCTAAACTCACCCCCAGACTTCCACAACTCCTAGTTAACTGCTTTATGGCCTTTTCATAATGGTTCCGCGTTATTGGTTTTTCTTTAGTTTTTTGGTAGGTAGGTTTCCGCGATGCCTTTTTCAATCTGTCTGTGGCGCGTCAGTGTTGCCAACCATCGCAGGCGCATTTCCGCTTCCATCATTGGATACATGGCTTTTGAGATCACGTTGACATTTCGACCCATCCCAAAACGTCAAAGAGGGACAATAAACTAATACAGATACATAACGTGTAATGTGCATGTGTGTGTTCCGCGAATTCTGTATTCTCTCAAATATATTAAACATCCCCCCACCCGAGAAAGGCTGAAAAGCCTTTATCAAAGATAAACCGCAAAATATAAAACCACAAGATAAAAAACTACATCTAAAACTAAAATAGAATAGGTTCGTAGTAACCGTTCCTAGTCCAGTGGTAACCTACAAATTTTTACCACCGGCCTCATAAACGAGCCTAAAAGAGTCTTCAACCTAACGGCACGGACTACCCCGTCCTTCCCAGGAAAAACCTCTATCACTCTACCGCGTCTCCACTTGAGACAAGGAACGTTTTCTTCCTTAATCAACACGAGGTCCCCTATTTTAGGTGGATCCGTAGGTGTTGTCCACTTATTCCGGTTCTGAAGACAATGCAGGTACCGGTCACTCCATTGCTTCCAGAATCGTTGAGAAATTGCCTGTACTAACTTAAACCGACCAAACCGCGTGTCAGGTACATCCACCAGATTGTCTTCGGTACCGAAAGTAAGGCCTTACCGATTAGAAAATGTGCTGGCGTCAACACTTCGAGGTCTTGAGGATCCTGTGATAATGGACAAAGTGGCCGAGAGTTGAGTACCGCTTCAACTCTAGCAAATACTGTGGACAGTTCCTCATATGTCAAAACCTGCTCTCCTATCATCCGCTTTAAAAGAGTTTTTGCAGATTTGACAGCCGCTTCAAAAAGACCACCGAAATGAGGAGCCCCTGGTACGTTAAACCACCAAGTTATACCGCTTTTGGCTGCAACGTCCTCCAGAGTTTTCTCAACGTCTTTGCTATGTAAATATTTATCAACCTCGTTTAAGTGCTTGTTCGTCCCTACATAATTAGTACCATTATCGGACCTGATAACACTCGGGAGTCCGCGCCGAGCTGTGAACCGCGACAAGGCCGCTGTAAAGGCTTCCGTCGTTAGGTCACTTACGACCTCCAAATGAACCGCCTTTGACGACGAGCATATAAACACGCATAGATATGCCTTTAAAATCTTCGCGTTACGAAGGCGCGATGCTTTAATAGAGAATGGCCCTGCAAAATCCGTTTGCACCGTATGAAAAACCCCAGTCGCGTTAACTCTATCGCTTGGTAGCGCAGACATCATGGGTTCGACAGGCCTCGCCTTAGTCCTAAAACACGCAATGCATTTAAAAACGCGACTTCTAATGGCTTGCCGAGCCGATAAAATCCAAAAATTTGATTGTAAAATTGCCTGTAGGGCTGTTGGGCCAACATGACAATGAACCCGATGTGCATTGTCAATAACCATATTAGTCAGAGGATGGTTCTTGGGTAAAACAACCGGATGTTTCACCTGAAATGGCAAGCTTGAATGTTCTAGGCATCCCCCTACCCGCGAAAGACCCGCATTGTCTATGAAGGGAAACAACCGCCGCAACCGCGTGGAACACTGCTTGTCCCGCTTTAAGGAGTCTAAATCCGCAGCAAATTCCGTTTGCTGGACTAGACTGACAAGCCGATCCATAGCCGACTTGCGTTCTTGAACCGTCAAAACACCTAACCTTTTGTTGGATGGTTTCCTAGCATTATGCGCAAACCGAATGCAATAAGCTACAACCGACTGTAGCATTGCTAATGAGCTAAACCGATTGAAAATGGGATCTGGCCCCGCCGTACCCACATGGACTTGAACCTGTAGGGAGGACTTCCGCATTCCTGGTAGGTCTTTGTCCTGTCTAACTCTATCCGCTGGCCAAAACGATGATTCGGCATGAAGCCATCGTGGGTCCCACCATAAGGTATGTCCGAGCAGTTCCGAAGCTCGACAACCTCGACTTGCGACGTCCGCAGGGTTCAGCTCAGATGGTACGTGCCGCCATTTTAAATCTAACCCGCAATTAACAATTTGGGAGACCCGGTTCCCTTCAAATGTTTGTAATGTGTGAGGAGGTATCCGCAACCATGAGAGAACAATAGTGCTATCCGACCAACAGACTATCTCCTCTATCCCCACTTTCCCCTTGATAGATTCAGCGACGTATTTAACGAGCCGTACCAATAAAGCCGCACCTAATAATTCTAGTTTAGGAATTGTGACTTTTATCTTAGATGGCGCTACTCGTGACTTTCCCATCATAAGAGACACTTTCACTTTACCCCCTCTGTCAATGGTTCTCAAATATACCACTGCGCTGTAACCGCGTTCAGACGCATGCATGATCCATGCAAGGTGCAAGTGTTGGTATTACTGCCTAGAGCAAAACGCCCCATAAAAATATTTTCTATTTGAGGTAAATCCGCAATTATTTCACCCCATTCCGCTACCACATCCGGTGGTGGAGTCTCATCCCACGACAAATTCAACCTCCAAAGCCGCTGCTTGAGGACCTTGCCCTGGAAAGCACCGGTGCTACCCAACCTAGTGGGCCGAAGGTTCTTGCCAAGGTTGACAAAATAGTCCGCTTGGTACAACCTTTGTTGTCCTTTATTTTACAATGATAAGAAAAGGCATCTCTATTGGGATCCCATTCTACCCCCGAGATCTTGAAGAAACCAGGCCTGTCTACCTTGTCAAAGGTCCGTGGTTTCTCTAGGTCCTCCGCAGGAAGGAACATCATCTAGCAACCGCTCACTGTTCGAGACCCACTTGCTCAACTCAAAACCGCCAGAGCGAAGCAAGTTTGTTAGGTCCGATTTCAGTTTTTTAGCTTCCTCCTCAGAGTCGGGTCCCCCTAAAATGTCATCCATAAATACCGAGGATCTTAAGAGATCTGTCGCAGCTGGATACTCAGCAGCAGAATCATCAGCGAGCTGCCGCAACGTCCTAATCGCAAGGTATGGACTGGACTTCATACCGTAAGTCACAGTGTTTAGCGAATATAGACGCAAAGGCTGATCCGCAGCCTCCCTCCAGAAGATGAGCTGATACCGCCTGTCTTTTTCGTGGATAATTATTTGACGAAACATCATCTTAATGTCGGTTGTGAACACGAATGCCGACATCCGAAACCAACAAATGATCTCCATAACGTCCCGCTGTAACTTTGGCCCCGCATGTAAAGTATCGTTTAATGACAACCCCGTGGTCGTCCCGCAACTGGCATCAAATACCACACGAATTTTCTCGGAGTCCGCCTTGAAAATACCGTGGTGGGGTATGACATACCCCTTTCCGCTGGCATAGTCGGCCGGGTCCCGGTCGCAGACCGACATATGCTCCATTTGCTCATATTCCCGCATGAACTTAATATATTTTTCACGTAGTGAGTCATTAAAGGAAAGCCGCCTTTCCATAGCTAAAAACCGCCTTTTGGCTAACAGAACCGAGTCACCTAACTCAGGTTTCTCATCCAAAAAAGGTAACCTAACGATGTACCTACCCGACTCATCCCGCTGATGAGTATCCCTAAAAAATGTTTCGCACACAGCATCTTTAGGGTTAACAATCACCGTATCCGGAATATCCTCTACCTCCCAGAACCTCTCCAGGATCTGATTGGTAGTGACATGCGCCGCAAAAACAGAATGTGAATAATGAACCGCATTATATTCACTTTGTGGAACCGCATAGGTCACCGGACCCATAAGTACATGCCCGAAAAACCGCCTCAAACCTAGCCTACTAGCACAAGCCTCGGTAACAAAAGTGCTCTGACTCCCCCCGTCCAGTAGCGCGCGCACTTCCTGATATTCACCGCAAATATCCATAACACGCACTACGGCCGTCGCCAGTAGCACTGTTGTCCGTTGACAAGGATTCCGAACCGCCGCCTTATTATGTGACGTTAAAACCGCCCCTTGGTCCACAGTTGCCGAACTTCCCCTATTCGGTTCATAACTGGGACCGCCTACCCCATTCGGCGCATTTACCCTATCCGGTCCGGGTATGCTTGACCGACCTGTGTTGGCAGAAGGAGTACGAGGTCCACCCCCCGCTGGTGGCCCCCCCGCCCCCGCACTAGCTGCCGCCGCCGCCGGCTGTGGCAAATCAAAATGGATGAGGTTGTGGTGTTTGGTCGATTCGCATTTGTAGCACGACGAGCCCGATGTACACTGCGCAAAGTTATGTTCTCCTAAACACCTGAAGCAGAGCCTGAACTCTTTGACGCGCTCCTTCCGCTGGCGCGGCTTCAGTGACAAAAATTGTTCACATTTTGCCAAATTATGGTTACCCTGTTTACATAACTTGCACCCATTTGTGGCGCCCTGAGAAGCACCATGGTGTGCCCTAGATGTGGAAGCCCCACCTTTACCGCTGTGGGCATCCCCGCTTGATTCCAAAATTCTCACCTCATTTTCCAAAAACTTGATAAGATCCGCAAAGTTAGGCAATTCTTTATGAGAAATCTTGTCCTCAAACTGCTTCTTCAAACTTGCCTCTAACTTTTGAAAGTTGATGAAGAAGAGGAGGTATGACCAGTCCGCTACTGGAAATTTCATATTTTCTAGAGCCTTGGTGTTCTCCAACAATGTGTTCAGAAATGGCTTTAGCGAGCTCAAATTTTTATTAACATGGGATGTGCCTAGCAAGTTATGTAATAACTTATCTGCAAGTAACCGTTTATTATTGTATCTACTTTTCAATAGCTCTAAAGCAATTGAGTAGTTGTCCCCGGTGACTGACAAATGTTGGGTGAGTACTTTAGGCTTTCCGCCCAATGACCCTACAAGGTAATACAGCTTTTCTGTATTGGTCAGTGCCATGTCCTGACCCACCAGTGCCTCAAATAGGTCCATGAAGGACACAAACTCTTCTATTTTACCCGAGAAAGTAGGCAACTGTACCCGTGGTAAAAACACCCGCTTGCTTTTACTTGTTCCATCCGTGGAACATGCAGTACCATCTTCAGAAGAATGGCTACTGACCCCAGGAAACAATTCTAAATACCTACGCTTAATATCATAGTATTTTTTTATTATAACCTAAATATTTTATTTTAAAATTATCAGACTCCTCATCTCCCTCAAGACTGGCCTGCAATTCCAGATGTGTTGATGTGAACTCTGTATAAATGGTTTCCACATCCTTATACCTTAGCTTGAACTCATTCCTTTCGGCTTCAGAGGTCAAACCCGACTGTGAAATCTCATGCAACAGATCTAAATTCACTATGGCCATATCATACCGCACCTTGAGGAACTTATAAGCCTGAGTTTTAGGAGGCATTTTGACTGATTGAACACTCTTTCAGTCTAAACAATTCAAAAATAAACACACAACAAAATAAACAATTTATAAACAAAAATAATTTTCCTCCGATGGGAACTAAACCAGAATGCAACTTGGATACCAGATCTAAACCGCTTAGATTGCTGGATAACTTGCTGACTACTAGGTAAGTATACCGCAGTCGTAGGCCCGATACCACGAATCTATTCCAATTATGTACAACAAAATACAAACAAAGTGATTGAAATGTGCACAATGTTTCACTCAATATACCCCAAATAAATCACTGTTTTACACACAAATAAATCTTAAATTGCACCTGCTTACCTATCCAGAACCGCTAGATAGTAAGCCAACTAGCATTGAATATCTACCCAGGAAGATATAAGTATCTACAACATATCTATATAAAATACCAATTAACTTCAAGTGTGAATGTTTGTGTTATGTAAACCTATTAGGCTGTAGGTTTATACAATTTTAATATTTTAGGGGACACTACTTATAAACCATGTGTAGCCCTACCGCAATACCGTCGATAAAGTGTGAGTTTCTCAGTGCAGTGTAACTTGGTAGGCACCTTACCGCTCGGTAACCTGACCAAGAGAATTTGACAGAAAATACTATAAACCGCCAAGTATTTTCAGTCACCGCGTTCCGCATAAATAGGAGTTGGGTTTGAAAGATTCCGTGCCAAAGCTACTCATAGACCACCAGAGCACTTGGACCACGGAACCGACCGCGTGTTTTGTGTGCTAGCACGGGATGACGACAAAATCACAGGGCTTTGGAATTAAACAAATCCGTGCTCGAGTAAGGACCAATGTTTGATCTAGGAGACCAATATTAACATACCGCACCGCTGGCTCCGAAGCTTTCTGTGATTTTGTTCGGCGGTTCCACGTGCTAGGGTGTAACACAGAATATAAGTAAAAATACACAAATTATTTCCTAAACTCACCCCCAGACTTCCACAACTCCTCGTTAACTGCTTTATGGCCTTTTCATAATGGTTCCGCGTTATTGGTTTTTCTTTAGTTTTTTGGTAGGTAGGTATCCGCGATGCCTTTTTCAATCTGTCTGTGGCGCGTCAGTGTTGCCAACCATCGCAGGCGCATTTCCGCTTCCATCATTGGATACATGGCTTTTGAGATCACGTTGACATTTCGACCCATCCCAAAACGTCAAAGAGGGACAATAAACTAATACAGATACATAATGTGTAATGTGCATGTGTGTGTTCCGCGAATTCTGTATTCTCTCATGTATATTAAACAATGAGTAAAAGCTAACTGTTGGTAATATTATAATCGTATAACATAATATGTAAGAACACAACCTACCCTATGTGTGGGTAGGTAATTCGACAATGGCTGTGGGTGAAAAAGGACGTTTAATGAATCCATGCCATCCGGGTTGAATATATTTTCATGTTAACTGGAGGAGATATGAAATAATGAGGTAAAAGAAATAATATTGAAAGATGTATTCAATATTAATACTTTTCTTCTTTTTATCCGGTATGGTAGAACGTTTGAATAACTTAAAATATTCGTCTTGAGACGTAAATGAATAAGTATGCATAAATGTATCAGACTTAAAACAATAATATAAATGCTGTTTCATAAGTGCATGTCTATCGGAATCTCTCAATCCATTTATTTTATTCATTCGCACGTCAAATAAAAAAGCTTTTAAAGCATTAAACGGCATTTAGTGCTAAAAGCTCGTATAAGTGAGTTACCAGGCCGTGTGGCCGAACCAAGCATCACGTTGGGTTTAGTGGTTGTTATCATGGTTGCTCATTGATTGCTCGTATGATTTGACTGCAAATTAAATCGCGATTACATGCTTAAGACATATTAAGACATTATAAGTACAGGATATGTTTTTAGGGAATTTTGTTTTAAAAGGGAATCAAAAAAAAAATGTCTAAAGGCAATCATAATTTTAATAAATTATTTTTTTTTTATTTATTTGGTGCGAAACATTGTACGTTTCGGAAATTCATTGGTGTCAAAGACTACAATATATATATTATATTGACAAATTGGTGTGTATCGTGTGTATTCATCGCACTGCGTTGGAAACTATCGTGACTTGAAATGTCAAAAATTCGTTGGATTTTTGTTGAGGAATGATGTTGGTTTTACCATCTAGCATACCACAGTTGACTGGTTGGTATACATTAGACGTTTAAAAGGAGATACGAGTTCGACGCTGAGGCGAGGCGAGACCAGGCTCCCATTTACCGTGCAAAGGTGCCCGAGGTTGTGCCGACATGTGTTCTTCGGCGGTGCGATACCCCAGGCCCCCAGTGTGTGTTCCTCCGCACCTGTCTGTTCATCACAACCTACAATAGACTGATCAGTGTTTGTTTTTTAGTTTAGTTTAATAAAGTTATTTTTATTAAGTTTATTTTTAAGAGGTACTTTATATTTAATGAGTAGTAGCAGCAGCGATGCGGTGGGTAATAGTAGTAGTCAACCTTCAACATCGCTGAACACCCTGGAGAGATGCCCGCTTTGCGCCCAGGCACGATTTTTTAAAGGTAAGCGGGGTCTGAATGTGCATATTGGTAAGGTACATAAACCTCCAAATGCACCCTCAGACCCTGTCTCAAATCTTCCACCTACAACTTCCGATACATCCACTTTCGACCCGATCTGGCAAACCCTTTCCAAATTCAAAAACTCTGTTCCTGTTTTAAAGCGAGTTCCCCGCGGTGCTAGGCCCTTAGTTGCACAAAACCTAGCAGGTTGTGTGCGCCTTGTCGTCCGAGAGAACTCGCTAAGTGCTTGGGAGCAGTTGCTTACCTTCCCTTACCGAATTCTGCATGTTCAAAAGAATTTGGCCACAAAAAAGACTTTAACTGCTCAAATCAAAGATAACTGTAATGTTTCGGCTCAAAATTCTGTTTCAAATTTATCGGCACAGGGATATACCTCTTCGAGAGAGATATCTCATCTGGTTGAATCAAAGTTAGGGGAAGGTGACATTAGCGGTGCAGCTAGGATTCTCTTCAGTAGCGATGTGGAGGTACCGTGTTCTCCAGAAACACTCGCAGCTCTGGAGACCAAACACCCTGCCCCCGCGGATGGCCTTTCTTTTCCCGACCCTCCTGATTTGGACATTGACCCCCTTACCATTACAGGTCGAGAGGTGGTCACAGCCGTTTGTTCTTTCCGGAGCGGCTCCGCCGGCGGCCTCGACGGCCTAAGTCCTCAGCACTTAAAGGACTTAATTTGTACAGGCGCCGGAGAGGCCGGTGAGTCACTCTTAAAGGAGCTTACGGCTCTGATTAACCTTCTACTCTCCAGCAAGGTGAACGAAACCGTCATCGACGTCCTATACGGGGCCAATTTATGTGCCCTGCGCAAGAGGGATGGCGGCATTCGTTCCATTGCCGTGGGTACTACTTACCGTCGTATGGCAGCCAAGATTTGTTGTAAATTTTATGGTGAGGCTGTTTCGGAAAAATTTCAGCCCCTGCAGCTAGGTTAAGGTTCCAAAGGGGGCTGTGAGGCTGCCGTACACGCTTTGTCGACCTACCTAAATTCTGGCAAAGTTGAGGTCATCCTGAAGGTTGATATTAAGAATGCCTTCAATTCAGTTAATAGGGACACCTTGTTAACAGAAATTAAAAAAGAATTACCTCAAATGTATAGTTTTCTTAGGCAGTGCTACAGACACCCTTATAAATTACTGTACCGTGACAACCTTTTGGAATCTGCTGTTGGCTGCCAACAAGGTGACCCCCTCGGGCCAGTGATATTTAGTTTAGCTAGTCACCCAATTGTTAGACAGCTAAATTCAAAATTGAACGTCTGGTATCTTGATGACGGAACCTTGGGCGGCGATGTAGATACAGTTTTTCATGATTTAATTTTCTTAAAAAATAATCTTCACTCCATTGGCCTTGACCTAAACCTTGCAAAATGTGAATTGTATTTAGCAGACTGTACCGACAGACAAATGACTATTCCTAAATTTAACGCAATAGCCCCTAACATTGAAATTATTGAAAAAAGTTCTCTTCGTCTCCTTGGGTCTCCTCTTCTTCAATCTACGAAAATTCCTTTCCCGATTTCATCGAGGAAAAAATTCAAAATTTCAATGATATTTCGGAAAGGTTACTCCAAATTAACATGCATTCGGCCATCACCATTATCCGTTATTGCTGTTTCGGCCCTAAATTAACATATTTCCTACGTGCTTCTCCTTTTTGGAAGCACACTCATCTTTTAGACAAAATGAATCAAATTATCAGAAATACTTTATCATCCATTTTAAATGTGGCCTTGGACGACCGAGCCTGGACCCAAGCTACTCTTCCCATTCGTATGGGAGGGCTCGGCGTCCACAAAATTTCTAGTATTAGTTTACTGGCTTTTATATCCTCGGTCCACGGCACTGAGAAATTAATCAGGAAAATCCTGGCTTCCACACTGATTGATTTTGATGTGCCGTGCTTCTCCGAGGCTATCAACGCTTGGAAACTCGCTTGCCCGAATTCTGAAGATCCCGACCACCCATTTACCCAGAGACGGTGGGATGAGCCGCTCTGCAAAGTAGTTCAGATCAATCTACTGAACACGTCTGCTACTAATGCTGAGCGTGCGCGCCTGCTGGCTGTGGGTGAGTGGGAGTCGGGGCTTTGGCTTCACGCACTACCGTCGTCGAGCATAGGCACGTTGCTCGACGACACCACTTTCCGCCTCGCTGTTGCTCTACGCCTAGGCGCCCCATGCTGTTCTCCTCATCGCTGTCACTGTGGTGAAGTTGTCAACATCCTCGGACACCACGGCCTGTCTTGCAGCCGAAGTGCGGGCCGTTTTGCACGGCACGTGAATTTAAATGACATCATCCGTAGATCTCTTGTCACCGTCGGCGTTCCAGCTTTATTAGAACCCAATGGCTTGGCACGCAACGATGGCAAGAGACCGGACGGCTTGTCTTTGTTTCCATGGAAGATGGGTAGGCCTTTAGTGTGGGATGCTACATGTGTCGATACTCTTGCGCCTTCCCATCTTCCTAGTTCATCGTGTTCTGTGCAGGAGCTGCCGCTGCGGCAGCGGAGAACCTCAAGCTGCGAAAATATAGTAACCTTATTGGTAACTAAACTGACCTGCAAAAATAAGTACTACACTTTTAAAATTTTAATTTTTCCTAAACTATAGAAGGTAGAGATTTAAAATAAAAAAAACGTTATAAAGCAATTTTTATCAGCTTGCTTTGAAACTATAGACAAAATTAAACTATTTTTCGATTCCTATTTGTTTCGAAAGTATTTCTCGTGTACTTAAAAGGTTATTGCAATTTTAAAAGTGTGATACTTATTTTTGCAGGCCAGTGTATATTTTCGAGCCGTTTGGGGTTGAAACTCTAGGACCGTGGGGTCCGAGCGCTCACAGCCTTTTCAAGGAAATTTCAAAACGTTTAGTTGACACTTCCCGTGACCCTAGGGCTGGCTTTTACCTTGGCCAAAGGCTTAGCGTTGCCATACAGCGTGGTAATTCCGCCAGTCTCTTGGGGACATTACCAGTTGACAGCGTTGAGGAGGAGTTTTTTGACGCCATTTTTTAAGTATTTAGTTTAAGTTAGTTATCTTAGTTTATTTTAATAGTTTACTATGTATTGAACAACATAACAGGTTTAAAAAGTATTACTAAATTGTACATTTAGGTGCAAAGGGAATCTCACATTAAATTAAGATAAAATAATTAAATAACATAAAACGAATAGTACAAAGCTGTAAATGATTGCGTGACGGGTGACAGGGGAGAATGGAAGAAGAAAACGTGCTGCGCCGACACCAAGTAACTTGGGACAAGATGATGAAAGGGAATTTCACATTATATTCATCATTTTTCCCGGGTTCGATGTCCAGGTCGGACAGTGTTATTAGGTTCTTCTGCATCTAGAATTTCTGAGCAGCAGCCCCAAGGCTGGATTTGTGGCTAGATGACGGCAAAAGATAAAATACCTATGACTGTCAAGATGTGGGTATTGCTATCGTCAGATTCAATTTTTCATAAAGTTGGCAAACTGCGATGTAGCCAGGATAACAATTTTAAAATCGAAAATAAAATTAAAAATCGCATCGCGCAATCTAATGTGATGGTTTCAAAATGTTGGCATCGTGCTACCGATTACTTGAAAGTACAAAAAAGTAGTCAGGCATCGTGCTACAAAACCGCTAAATACACCTAAGCTGTTAATTTTCAGTTTTGACAAGTAAATGCTACTGCTAAGCTCGTTAATAACCCTCGCAAAAAAAAAACAATAAATAAAAATCATCCAAGCTCAATGAACCAGAAAATTACAAGTTGTTTTTTTTACCACTAACTAAACACAAAACAGAATAAAGTATAATTTATCAATCTCGTCTGTATTTGTCGATCTGTCGGTACACTAATAGATGGTCACCGCCAGTCATTTGTCTTGTCTCCGCCTGAGCGATTATTTGGGACCCCACAGATCTGTGCGTTAGTGATGATATAGACGAGTCTGATTTACTGTTTACGTGGAGATTTAAGATGTAATTGATCGATGGTACGGCGGTTAATTGCGTTATGGAGCTTTTATTGGGCTAAGTCAGCACTCTAATTACGTATCACACGATTTTGAAAGAAATTCCTAACCTGGTGCATGACGTTTGAAAAATTCGTCTGCTTTTTAAAAATTCTATCCCGGCTGCCACTTGTAGGTCTTTGACAGCCGTAGTCTGTGGCCCGAAAATCTGACAACCAGTCTTACCAAAGGGAATCGTATTACCCAGTACTATTTGAGTGGTGGGGGTCAGATAGGCAGTCGCTCCATGTAAAATGCTGGTATTCAGGTTAGACTTCAAGCCGACCCCAACATAGTTAGGAAACGGCTAAGCAGATGACGAATGATGACAGTGACAGTTTTAGAACACCGTTTATATCGCAGCCCGATCGTTTTCTTGCATTCATTTATCGTAGCCGTCTTCAATAGTACCTAGACTACAATGAACCGTCTCAGCAATATCCCCATTACCACGGCACTTGGCAGCACCACACTAGCTGTACTTACTTATACCATGAATCACGGCCGGGTCTCCCCACTGAGCGCACATTAGCTGCGACACATTACCTTATATTCTTTGCGAGTGCACTTGATAGCTATTATGTGCCTGAATACGAGGAATATAATAGTGCTACTAACAATAATGTTAGTAGCACTATTTTTCAGGGTAGCTGGCATTATGTTTATTTAGTGTTACAGTTTAATAAAAATAAGTGGTCACCTACGTTATACTTGATATGAGTAGATTTTTGCAATGCAATCTGGAATGGAGAAACATCAATATGGTGACGACGGTTTTAACAAAAACCCGGATGACACTAAACAGAGAGGCCAATAGGAGGTGCATTATGAGTAAGAATAACAATAAATTATTATTTATATATTAATAATTAATTTAGGTTTCGTCGTTCCTTTATAAAAAAAGAAGCAGTTGCCGCCGTCACATGACACGCCTTATTTTCTTTCCTAGCCTATGCACAACTACCAGCACATTCCGAGATTTAGACAAGGCGAATGACGGAGCTATCCAGCAGTTGCAAGTTACTGCTCGGACAAAATCTGAGTGTTCTTGACTGTGGGTGGGATTCTAAAAAGTACATAATCTTTAAAAGTGCTGGTTTAAATACCACCATCATCATCATCAGCCTACAGCAAACCACTGCTGGACATAGGCCTCCTCAATTGCACGCCACTCAACTCAATTCTCAGCAACTCTCATCCAGTTGCAACCAGTCACCCTGCAAAGATCGTCGCTCCACCGAGCCTGAGGGCATCCCACCTTACTTTTGCCAATTCGCGGTCTCCACTCAAGAATACGTCTACCCCAACCGTCATCGGTTCTACGTCTAAGTTTAAATGGGTACATCCCATTTTGTTCCTTTGTGTCTGTACTGGAAAAATCCATGTTGTAACCATTTGACTGTCTATCCCCGTTAATAAGGCACTCGGTTTTCCCGAGGGGTTCCGCAGACGCAGGGGATTACAGGCGGATCAGCTGCAGCTACAACGTTGTATTGATCGAAGAATGGCGGATTATTTATGCCTACAATATAGGTAGAAACTACATTCTGAATACTGGTATTCAACTGAGTGCGGTTAGACTCGAAGCCAAAACCAAACATAGATGGAAAAAGAATAGGCTCATAATGATAGGAAAGATCGCCTAAACCTTTATGAGTTTTTATTTTCATCAAAAATTGAATACACCTTTTCGGAAGACTGAGACTGACACCGAGACTTCAATTGCGGCCGTCGAATTGTTAACATTATTGGAATAGCCCTGGCATCTGTATTCAAGTTAAAGTAATTACTTACGCAACCATTTTTATGCAATAGACAAGAATTTGAACGAAGTAGGATCCGTCAAAGAAAATAAAAGCTAAAAATTCCAACTTTTGTCAGTTCTAACTTCAAGCAATTACTTAACTACAGAATAAAAGTTGTATCATAAATAATTACTTTTACTCTAGCAATCACTCTGACTTGTTTAAACGGGTGTAAGAGCTAGTTTCTCAAAGTCCGGATGTCGACTTAGCCCCACTTGCATTAGGAAGAACTAAACAATAGCAGGCAACTTTTGACGACCCGAATAGCGCAGCGGTAGTGAGGCTGCCTTAAGTTCTTAGGGTCCCGGGTTCGAATCCCGGTTGGAGCAAATGTTTGTGTGATGAACATGGACATTTGTTTCCGAGTCATGGATGTTTATATGTATAATAAGTTTGTATTTACAAACAAAAAGTATATATGTAGCATATCAACTATCTGGTGTCCACGACACAAGCCTCGTTGCTTAGTGTGGCATTAGATGGCGCTTTGTGTTAATGTCCAGCGATATTTATATTTATTATTTAACTCAGTAGCAGGCACGGAGTCTAGATTTGCGCCCGGTTGATGACAATAGGCTTGCCCCCTATTACAAGAGTCTGAAAATGGCGAAATGTGGGTGTACACCTCTTCTTACCCTGCGGGGATTACAGGCGTGGTGTTATGTTATGTTATACTGTAAGCTAATCCCGTCTCGGATATCTTCGAACAATTGGCACAATGAGGAGGATAGTTGGACATAATTAGATGAATTTTATTAATCAGTTAAGCGCTCATTTTTTGAAAATGGGCTTTAGTCGTCATCATCTGCTTAGCCTTTTCCCAACTACGTTGGGGTCAGCTACCAGTCTAACCGGATGCAGCTGAATACCAGTATTTTATATGGAGCGACTGCTTATCTGACATCCACTACCTAACTTAGTACTAGATAATACGATACCCCTTGGTAAGACTGGTTGTCAGACTTTTTGGGCAACTGACTACCTGTTACGACTGTCAAAGATCTGCAAATGGGCTTCAGTAAGTCATGTTACAGATTAAACCAAAATTTTAATATAAAAATAAAAACATTTATTTCAGGTCCGAGACCCATATCTATACATCTATACATATAATAAATTCGTTGAGACCAAAAAATCTGTTCATTGAAGATTAAAAAAAAAAACCAGCCAGGGTGACTTGAAATAAGTAACTGAACATATTAAAACCATTTAAAAAAATTTTGTTTGTTTGTTTGTTTGTTTGTTTGAACGCGCATCACGTAAAAACTGCTGAACCGATTTTGTTGAAATGTTCACAAATCTGTTTAAATACATTCAGAATAACATATAGGCTATAGAAATTTTGGATTTTTTTGGAAAAAGGGGGTGAAAAGGGGGGGTAAAGTTTGTATGAAAAAAAAAAATTAGATTGTTCTAGAATCATGAAACTCAGAATAAATACTTATTAATAAAAATAAAGAAATACCTGTCTTAGTATTTTTTTTAAATCTCATCCAGAGGCGCAAAAAAGAGGGTTTTGTTTTTAAAATTAATAAACTTCAAACACCTATACAATCAAAACCAATGAAGTGTAACCTTTTAAAGTTGCTACATATACTTCATATCTAATACCGGTAAATATAATTTCTCAGTTTTCTTGAAAATTGATTTTTGAGGTGAATACGCACAAAATAGTGGAACTCAAGAAAATCAACTTTCTTCGGTAAAAGTAGTTGCTACGAAATGTTTGTACGCGCATCACGTCAAAACTACTGCATAGGCTTCTTAAATATTTATGGTATATATTATCACGCTACTTCCTTAAGGGGGTAGGCAATTTAACATTATGTCCGTATACTTCAATTGTTTGACGTTTCAGTCATGACGTAAGTACATGAGAACGGCTATTTGTAGCTTATGTCGACGAAGTAAATATCCTAGCGGTTTCATGACCGCTCTGCAAACTACGCAAACCCCGCAACATTATTTTCACTTTTTGTGATTTGTTAAATTTTTTTTTGAGGCTGTTAGATTGCCTATATTTCTTTTTGCATTTAAATTGTTTGCATTTCTAGATTTCTTACTTTTTCGTGATTTTTTTTCCAAAAAGTAATAGAGTAGTGTGGAAGAAGAATACAATCATGCTGCGCCGACCTCAAATAAATTGGGATAAGGAGCAGGAGTATGATGATGATTTCTCCAAAAAGTAGTATAGCGAACGGAAGCCTGATAAATTCACGTGTTCTTGACGTGCAAGAACTGTGCTGTACATACGCAGTTTACGTAGATTATATTTACAGCTATATTGTTATTGGCCTCATTCCATGCATCTTGGTGAGAATTTAAGACCTGCCTGGACTGTCATCGAAGGTCTGACGGTGGAGACAAAAGTCAGTTGCAGGAGGTTCGTAACAGTTTGCAGCAGCTAAATCGTGTTTGGGCTCATTTCATGGACCTTGATGAAAACTTTAAACTTAGCTAGAGTATGACTTTCATCGAAGGTCGACGATGGAGACGGAAGGCAGTTGCAAGAGGTCATCAAGAGTTTACAGCATCTATATCGTGTTTGGGCTCATTTTATGCACCTTGATGAGAACTTTCGACGTAGATGGAGTATGACTGTCATCAAGTGTCTAAGGATGATAACGTAAGGCTGAGGAGGCTAGGGCACGCCACGATAGTGGCGGTAAGTCCCCTCTTTGAGGAGTGGCTGGAGAGACGCCATGGCGTCCTCACCCTCCGCCTGACGCAGGTTCTTACCGGACACGGATGTTTCGGTAAGTTCCTGCACCGAATCGGGCGGGAGGAGACGCCCGGGTGTTTCCATTGTGAGGATCGACCGGAGGACACGGTGGAGCACACGATGGAGGTGTGCCCTGCTTGGGTGGACCACCGCCGTGTCCTCGAGGTGGCGATCGGCGGCGGCGACCTCTCGCTTCCGGCCCTGGTTCGTGCCATGGTCCGGAGCGAGACGGAATGGGACGCCGTCACCTCCTTCTGCGAAGCAGTCACGCTAGCGAAGGAGGTGGCGGAACGTGAGAGGGAGATATCCTCACGTCCCGGCCGCCGCGGGAGACGGCCCGGGTGTCGGGGGCCACGTAGTGGCTTCCGGCCACCGTAGGCGCGGGCCTGTGGACGGGGAGCTAAGGGCTAGCTCGCCGTCCGTCCGTCTCATGACGACAGGCCGTGTCGACAGCGCGTTCGTGTTCCACGCGCGCCTCAAAGAGAGTCAGCAATAGGGAAGGGGTCCGCAAGGGCCGAAGCCTGCCGGGGCTGCGGGACTATTCGAAAGAGATACCGTGGCCCCGGAACACAAAGGGCGAGGAAGGAACATGGATGGGTTTTAGTCAGTAAAAGTCTGACACTCCCTCCCGCTCCGCCCAGAGCGGGAGGAGTTATTTGATGATTTCCCATCCTAAAAAAAAAAAAAAAAAGGCTGAGGAGGCTGGCGAGAGAAGCCCTTCTTTAGAAAAACTGAATATTTTAGCGATTAATGCAAATATTTCAGAGAAATTAAATTGTTACCTACTTGATTCTATACTATACCTAATATTATAAAGCTGTGTTTGTTTGGTTGGTTGAACACGCTAATTTCAGGAACTACTGGTTCGAGTTGAAAGTATCTATTACTGTTGGATAGCCCATTAATCGGGGAAGGCAACAACGAACAACAACGTTACAACGACAGGACAATCAATAGGAACAGAGCATCAATGAAAAATGTTGCAAAAAAAGGAAAAAAATATTTTTTTTGAGATCTTTCGTTGCGTGCGCTGCGTAAACGGTTAAAGTTACGCAACAATCGTGTATGACGGAAAAAATTCTATAAAAATCCGCGATAGCATTATTATGTCTATCTTTTAAGGGTGTCTCACACTCTCTCTAACCATCTCTCTGTCTCTCTTATATAACGCAGACGAAGTTGCGCGGGTCAGCTAGTCTTCTATACATATAATAAAATCGTTGAGACCAAAAAATCTGTTCATTGAAGATTAAAAAAAAAAAACCAGCCAGGGTGACTTGAAATAAGTAACTGAACATATTAAAACCATTTAAAAAAAATTTGTTTGTTTGTTTGTTTGTTTGAACGCGCATCACGTAAAAACTGCTGAACCGATTTTGTTGAAATGTTCACAAATCTGTTTAAATACATTCAGAATAACATATAGGCTATAGAAATTTTGTTTTTTTTTGGAAAAAGGGGGTGAAAAGGGGGGGTAAAGTTTGTATGAAAAAAAAATTTTAGATTGTTCTAGAATCATGAAACTCAGAATAAATACTTATTAATAAAAATAAAGAAATACCTGTCTTAGCATTTTTTTTAAATCTCATCCAGAGGCGCAAAAAAGAGGGTTTTGTGTTTAAAATTAATAAACTTCAAACACCTATACAATCAAAACCAATGAAGTGTAACCTTTTAAAGTTGCTACATATACTTCATATCTAATACAGGTAAATATAATTTCTCAGTTTTCTTGAAATTTGATTTTTGAGGTGAATACGCACAAAATAGCGGAACTCAAGAAAATCAGCAGCTTTCCTCGGTTTAAGTAGTTGGTACGAAATGTTTGTGCGCGCATCACGTCAAAATTACTACATAGGCTTCTTCAATATTTAAACTATATATTATCACGCTACTTCCTTAAGGGGGTAGGCAATTTTGCATTATTTCCGTATACTTCAATTGTTTGACGTTTCAGTCTGACGTAAGTACATGAGAACGGCTATTTGTGGCTTATGTCAACGAAGTAAATAGCCTTGCAGTTTCATGACCGCTCTGTAAACTACGGGGTTGCAGGTTCAAACCCTCCAACATTATTTTAACTTTTTGTGATTTGTTTAATTTTTTTTTTGATGCTGTGAGATTTCCTATATTTCATTTTGTATAAGTTGTGTGCATTTCTTATTTTTTTCGTGAAATATTTTTCAAAAAAGTAATAGAGTAGTACATAAGGAAGAAGAATACAATCATGCTACCCCCAAATAAATTGGGATAAGGGCAGGAGTATGATGATGAGGATGATTTCTCCAAAAAGAAGTATAGCGAACACCAGAAGCCTGATAAATCCACGTGTTCTTGCCGTGCAAGAACTGTGCTATGCTATTCGCAATAATCAATAATCCATACGCAGTTTACGTAGATTATATTTACAGCTAAATTGTTATTGGCCTCATATCGTGTTTTCGGGCGGGAGGAGACGCCCGGGTTCTTCCATTGTGAGGATCGACCGGAGGCCACGGTGGAGCACACTGTGGAGGTGTGCCCCACTTGGGCGGAGCACCGCCGTGTCCTCGAAGCGGCGATCGGCGGCGGCGACCTCTCTCTCCCAGCCCTGGTTCAATACATGGTCCGGAGCGAGACGGAATGGGATGCCATCACCTCCTTCTGCGAAGCAGTCATGCTAGCGAAGGAGGTGGCGGGAGGTGGCGGAAGGTGAGAGGGAGAGATCCTCACGTCCCGGCCACAGCGGGAGACACCCCGGGCGTCGGGAGCCACGTATTGGCCCCCGGCCACCGTAGGCGCGGGCCTGTGGACGAGGAGCTATGGGCTAGCTCGCCGTCCGTCCGTCTCATGACGACAGGCCGTGTCGACGGAGCGTTCGTGTTCTACGCGCGCCTCAAAGAGAGTCAGCAAAAAAGAAGGGGTCCGCAAGGGCCGATGCCTGCCGCCTATAAAGGAGAAAAGTTTGTTTGTTTGGTTGAACGCGCTAATTTTAGGAACTACTGATTCCAGTTAAAAACATCTTTTAGTGTTGGATAGCCCATTTATCGAGGAAGGATAGCGATAAGATATAGAGATTGAATGTATACACGTTATATAACATCACGCTACAATCAATAGGAGCGGAGCATCAATGAAAATTGTTGCAAATACAGCGAAAAATTATTGCTTTTGAGAGCTTCCTTTCCGTGCGCTGCGTAAACGGTTAAAGTTACTCAACAATCATACATGTATGACGGGATTGTTCCTCTTAAAAAGTCCGCTAAAGCATATTATCTGCATTTTTTTTAGGTTGACTCACACTCTCTCTAAGCCTCTCTCTCTCTTACGTAACGCAGACGAAGTTGCGCGGGTCAGCTAGTATAATAATAAAATCGTTGAGACCAAAAAATCTGTTCATTGAAGATTAAAAAAAAAAACCAGCCAGAGTGACTTGAAATAAGTAACTGAACATATTAAAACCACTTAAAAAAAAATTGTTTGTTTGTTTGTTTGTTTGAACGCGCATCACGTAAAAACTGCTAAACCGATTTTGTTGAAATGTTCACAAATCTGTTTAAATACATTCAGAATAACATATAGGCTATAGAAATTTTGGATTTTTTTGGAAAAAGGGGGTGAAAAAGGGGGGTAAAGTTTGTATGAAAAAAAAATTTTTGATTGTTCTAGAATCATGAAACTCAGAATAAATACTTATTCATAAAAATAAAGAAATACCTGTCTTAGCATTTTTTTTAAATCTCATCCAGAGGCGCAAAAAAGAGGGTTTTGTGTTTAAAATTAATAAACTTCAAACACCTATACAATCAAAACCAATGAAGTGTAACCTTTTAAAGTTGCAACATATACTCCATATCTAATACAGGTAAATATAATTTCTCAGTTTTCTTGAAATTTGATTTTTGAGGTGAATACGCACAAAATAGCGGAACTCAAGAAAATCAGCTTTCTTCGGTTTAAGTAGTTGGTACGAAATGTTTGTGCGCGCATCACGTCAAAATTACTGCATAGGCTTCTTCAATATTTAAACTATATATTATCACGCTACTTTCTTAAGGGGGTAGGCAATTTTGCATTATTTCCGTATACTTCAATTGTTTGACGTTTCAGTCATGACGTAAGTACATGAGAACAGCTATTTGTGGCTTATGTCAACGAAGTAAATAGCCTTGCAGTTTCATGACCGCTCTGTAAACTACGGGGTTGCAGGTTCAAACCCTCCAACATTATTTTCACTTTTTGTGATTTGTTTAATTTTTTTTTTTGATGCTGTGAGATTTCCTATATTTCATTTTGTATAAGTTGTGTGCATTTATTATTTTTTTCGTGAAATATTTTTCCAAAAAGTAATAGAGTAGTACATAAGGAAGAAGAATACAATCATGCTACCCCCAAATAAATTGGGATAAGGGCAGGAGTATGATGATGAGGATGATTTCTCCAAAAAGTAGTATAGCGAACATCAGAAGCCTGATAAATCCACGTGTTCTTGCCGTGCAAAAACTGTGCTATGCTATTCGCAATAATCAATAATCCATACGCAGTTTACGTAGATTATATTTACAGCTAAATTGTTATTGGCCTCATATCGTGTTTTCGGGCGGGAGGAGACGCCCGGGTTCTTCCATTGTGAGGATCGACCGGAGGCCACGGTGGAGCACACTGTGGAGGTGTGCCTCACTTGGGCGGAGCACCGCCGTGTCCTCGAAGCGGCGATCGGCGGCGGCGACCTCTCTCTCCCAGCCCTGGTTCAATACATGGTCCGGAGCGAGACGGAATGGGATGCCATCACCTCCTTCTGCGAAGCAGTCATGCTAGCGAAGGAGGTGGCGGGAGGTGGCGGAAGGTGAGAGGGAGAGATCCTCACGTCCCGGCCACAGCGGGAGACACCCCGGGCGTCGGGAGCCACGTATTGGCCCCCGGCCACCGTAGGCGCGGGCCTGTGGACGAGGAGCTATGGGCTAGCTCGCCGTCCGTCCGTCTCATGACGACAGGCCGTGTCGTCGGAGCGTTCGTGTTCTACGCGCGCCTCAAAGAGAGTCAGCAAAAAAGAAGGGGTCCGCAAGGGCCGATGCCTGCCGGGGCTGCGGGACTATTCGAAAGAGATACCGTGGCCCCGGAACACAAAGGGCGATGAAGGAACATGGATGGGTTTTAGTCAGTAAAAGTCTGACACTTCCTCCTGCTCCGGGAGGAGTCATTTGATGATTTCCCATCCGAAAAAAAAAAGCTATATTTTGTTTGGGCTCATTCATGCACCTTGATGAGAACTTTCGACCTAGCTGGAGTATGACTGTCATCAAGTGTCTAAGGATGAAAACCTAAGGCTGTCGAGGGAAGCCCCAAATTAAATAATAAATAACAATAAAATTTTATTCAAAAAATATAAGGTAAATGTTTACAGTTTTTCTTAAATCTATGTCAAGTTCACCCATGCTTTGAGCCTGAACTAGGTAATCCTGTGTTTCAGGCGATTTGAGGTAACATTAATTGATTAAATAATCATATGTCTTATTAATAATATTGGTAACAATGTAAAAGGTATATAACATTTTTACTATTTTAACTTAGCAAACTAATTAAAAAAATAACAATAATGTGAACAATATTTACTTTAGCACAAGTAATAACTTCTCTGTATCTTCATAGGACATAGTTTGAAGAGCTTCCTTGAGGATTTTCTTGCAGTTATTGTGATTTAAGGAGTAGATGCTTCCTTTTTCATTAAGCCTGTTATAGAGTAGCGGTCCGAGGTACATATAAAACTTGGCTGTGAAAGCGTGTTTTGTACTTTTTTGAGGGCAAACTATATCTTTTCGTCTTTTTTTTGTGAATTCAGTGCTGTATGGAAGTGCTGCGTGTTGTTTTAGTACAGTGCTCATAATAAATAACTGTCGAACTGTTAGTACTTCACAAGATTTATACAGGAGGTTAGTGGGGAAAAGGAAAGGGCGGCAAGTAGCCACCTTGAGAATAGCTCTTTGAGCTCTTTCAATGGGCAATAACAGAGTTTTTCTCGCCCCACCCCATGAAGTAATGCAGTAAGTCAGAATTGACTGACAAAGAGCAAAATATACTTGCCTAAGTATTTTTGGATCTGTAATATATCGTATTTTTTTGAATACGAATATCAGCTTCCGAATTCTATTATTTAGAGCTTCCATATGTTGTTTGAAGGAAAGGGTTTCATCTATTATAATACCCAGGTATTTTATTTTATCAGACTTCTTAATATTGGGACACCTACACTGGCTATCTGCAGGGACTGGGCAACAATGAGCGTGCAACGCTGAGGGGATATTGACTATATGCTTGCGCATCGAAAACTTAATGTAATTTGTTTTCTCTGCATTTAGAGTTAGTGAGTTATTTTGAAGCCATTTATTTACAATATTAAATCCGTGTTGCGCAAGCTTGTAGACTTCATTTTCTGAGTCAGCCGAAAAAAGTAAAGCAGTGTCGTCAGCGTAGGTAATGATAGTACCATGCTCTAGCTTTAGATTGCAAAGGTCATTTATGTAGATCAAAAAAAGGGTGGGTCCAAGGATACTTCCTTGGGGAACACCAAAAAATGTGGTTTTTTGAACAGCGCTGAGAACATCGCCAATCTTTACGCACTGGGAACGATCTTCTAAATAACTTTTGAATATTTTTAATTGGGTGCCTCTTACACCCATGATCTCAAGCTTGCGCAATAGAATTGGAATGGAAACTGTGTCAAAAGCTTTGGCGAGGTCCAGGAAAATTCCTACTGTGTGGTTACCCTTGTCAAGTTCTTTCGCTAGATAGTCAGTCAGATGATGTACCGCATCGGCAGTTGAAACTTTAGGTCTAAATCCAAACTGTCTTTCAGACAGAATAGATTTATCTTCCAAATATTTCAACAACCTTTTGTTTATTATTTTCTCCAATATTTTTGACATAGAAGGTAGTAAAGAAATAGGTCTATAATTTGTCACTTGCTCTTTGCTGCCTGATTTATAGACAGGAATAATAACAGCCTTTTTGAGACACTCTGGAAACTGTCCTGAAGATAAACAAATGCGGAAAATGTAGGTCAGTGGTGGTACTAAAATGTCCTTGAATCTTTTAATAATTCTATTCGAAATGTTGTCCCAGCCAACTGCACAGTCTTCTTTCAAGGTCATGATTATACTATCTACCTCAGTCTCGTCAGTATCTAGCAGCGCGAAGGATGTTAAAGCAGTGTTAGAAGTTAAAGGAATGCTCGTCAGGTTTTGGAATTGACCCAGATTTTTTTCTGCCAGACACTTACCCACATTAACAAAGAAATTATTTGCTATGTTAGCGGATTCCACTGGTGACGAGTGTGCTTGTAATAAACTTGAAGATGACTCATATTGTTTTGTAGAATACGTTGCGTCTTTAATATATTTCCAGATCTTTTTACTATTTGTTCCAGCCTTTTCCAATGCCACTTTGTCGTAGTTGATTTTAATTTTTCTAAGAAGATCATTGCAGAAATTTCGATATCTTTTGTACGAAAGTTGCAATACAACATTTTCTGGATTAGATTTAGCTTTCATATGCAGTTTATCCCTATGTTTCATACAGCGAATAAGACCTGATGTGATCCATGGTTTAATGTTGTGATTTTTGTTGCTCAGCTGCGATACGACTGTGTTTTTCTGAATTGCATTTCGTAAGTTTTCAATTACAAACAACATGCAAAACTGGAAAAACATAGTAAAATATTTTAACGATGATTGCATATATTTCCGAGAAATTAAATTGTTACCTACTTGAATCTATACTTATTATTATAAAGGAGAAAAGTTTGTTTGTTTGGTTGGTTGAACGCGCTAATTTTAGGAACTACTGATTCCAGTTAAAAACATCTTTTAGTGTTGGATAGCCTATTTATCGAGGAAGGCTATAAGTTATATAACATCACGCTACAATCAATAGGAGCGGAGCATCAATGAAAATTGTTGCAAATACAGCGAAAAATTATTGCTTTTGAGAGCTTCCTTTCCGTGCGCTGCGTAAACGGTTAAAGTTACTCAACAATCATACATGTATGACGGGATTGTTCCTCTTAAAAAGTCCGCTAAAGCATATTATCTGCATTTTTTTTAGGTTGACTCACACTCTCTCTAAGCCTCTCTCTCTCTTACGTAACGCAGACGAAGTTGCGCGGGTCAGCTAGTATATATATAAATAGAAAGACCAAATACAAACACACAAATTAATGAAATATCAAAATTACATTAAAATTTGAAAACATTATTGAATTAAACTAGATTAAATTAACAAGTCAAAAGTAAAAATACACAAATGATTCAGAATAAATAAATAAATGTCAAAATAAATTATCAAATTATTAAAAGATTAATTACAAAATGTGAAATTACACGAAAGAAATTATACAAATAAGATAAACCAATAATATTAATTCAAATTCATTCACATAATCAAATAATTACAGTAGTCTCTAACGTGCGACACTATGTAACTTGTCTGTCACAACAGTGTCGCACATAAGGACAGTCCAACCTGATTGCTATTATAATCAGAACGGTATTGGAGCTGGCCCGCACTCTGCGTACAAGAGACGCGCAGCGCTTCCGTAGGGTCGCATTGAAGTAATCCGTGCGCGCCCAAGCGCACATATACCTGAAGCGCTGCAGTAGCGAGGCAGACCCAAAACCGCTCTGAAAGCGATGTTAAACTGGACGCAGAGGGTGCTAAAACTGGAATAAAACTTGTCCTACTTGCTTAGTTTTAATCCCCATATCATGTTTCACTACGCGAGCGAAAGCGCGCGGCAGTAATTTACATGAAGATACATGCCAAACTTAATCAGATTTGATATTCCAAGGAACCGAAGCTTCTAATACTGCCAAGTAAAATTTAATTAATGACACTAATCTATTTTTGCATATAAATATGTACGCGTATATTTGCAAGCCACCCCAAATCACTGGTGTAAATAATACTATTTGGGCTACAATTCAAATGAATTTGTAATTACATCAGCTTGGTGGTATGATATCCTGGTAGCATTAATCGTGTAATTATTATTAATGCATTCACCGTGTGGAGTTTAACTTGTATTTTGTTAGCGCGAAATTGGGATGGACAATAATGGACATACGGTTTTTGGTTTTGAGCGGGCGTGCTGTGCAAACTTTACATTTAGAATATTTAAATTATCGTAATATTTCGTACGTTTCGATTTTTACTAAATGCATATATATTTTATATTATTTTATTTAAAAAAAAAACATTTTTTAAATGTTTGTCTGTCTGTTTATTTCGACTAATCTCCGTAACGTCTGGACCGATTTTATCTGAACTTTTACTGGCAGATACCTGATTTTATAAGGAGAAACTTTATTTTAGAAAAAGGATTAAACTTCCGTGCGAAAAAATTAAAAACCTATGAAATTGTTTACGAATTCCGATTCAAATTGGTAAAGTAATATTTTTAAAATAATTTTACTTTGACGAAGGGGGCGAGCGGGCGACAGCTAGTTTTAAATATAAGTAGATCTAGTAAATAATACTAACCTAACATGAAGATGGTTATTTACGAGATAAGATATGATCAAATACTTTAACATCCTTCCGTCCGTAACACATAGATCATAAACCCTCATATTTGATTTTCTCCCAAAATTGTCACATAACCAGTCTACGTGTACCAGAATAAACATTATTCCAAATAATATTGCTTACACCAGCGTGCGTCGGAGCTGATCAAAGTGCGTCATTTGAACCTGGCCTGAGGCGCCCCTTAATGTGTTTATATGAGAGCCGAGTGTGTTTTTAGAGGAGAAAACACAATATTTTGTAGGAAAATAAGTTATAAATAGATAGAAGATAAGACTAGGAGTGTGACAGTAAGGCACTCTTTGTGTTCAAATAGATTTATACTCGTTTTCAGTAACAGTAACAAAGAAAAATAAGAGGACTTTGATTTGAACATTCGTTTGTGTCAGAAAAAACCGGATTATCACACAAAATTATGTCATTTTTAGTGCCGCTTTTATCTTTAGACCATTGACAAAATGAAGGGTATTGGTTGGACATCAATAATAAGATAATTTTAATTAGTTAAGCGCTCAATTTTTGTAAATAGCATGTAGTAACAGATTAAACCAAAAATGGAATAGATCTTGCATAACATTACTGGCTTAGTTTAAGTAGCTATATCGTGTTTCACTACGCGAGCGAAAGCGCGCGGCAGTCATTTACATGAAGATGACATGCCAAACTTAATTAGATTTCATTTTTCAAGAAACCGAAGCTTAAATAAGTAGTTTCAAAACACAGTCCATTTCTGGAATCTCTCAAAGTTATTGGTTTATTATATTTGAAACTTCCTTTCGTATTGAACTTACAAGATAACGATGAGCTTTGCCTAGATCATAACGGACGGCGATTATTATCTTCACGCCTTGAATATAATAATCGCCATCCGTTGTGTATGATTTCCATATTATGTGAACTGTGAGAAAAATAAGGTCTATATTTCAATCCATACATCGTAGCGGTCAATAAGGATAATGGACATTTTCGGGTATTTTCCTTCAGTGTAAATTCAACCCTCAAAATTGAAACGTTTGAATTGAAAACCGCAGCGAACACAGACAAAATATAATCCCGTGAAGCACACTATTCATGAGATTAACCATTTATCTGACCCCGGGGCCGCGTCACTCGTTGTCCGTTACAAATTATGTACTTTTGCTGCGCGATTTTCAACCCTATTTGAAAAGCTATACGAAGTGTTTTGGTTCTGGAAAATATTAGATAGCGAATCTTGCCTTAATTCAATCCTTATTTACAATTTAAAGGTTACATGATGCCTTAGTTAGCATTAATTGACGTTGAGACGCAGACATGAATGAGTGAGGCTGAATATTACGGATCTTATGAATGGGCAGATAACATACATTTACTAAACATAGGTTGCTTTAAGTTTCAGCTGTCTAGTGACGTTATGTGATGGGTGAATTTAATTACATTTTACATAATGTGCTCGTGTTTGAGTTGCTTGGTAAAGATGTAATTAGGAGAGGGAGGGTCGGTCCCTGCACTAAATAAATATTTTGATCACATACAGATAGATGTTATTCCGTGTCTGGGACCCGAGTGATAGTGTATGTTCGATTTGCCTTCTATAGATATTTGCTGAAGCTTTTCAGTGTCTTAATATAATTCAATATTTTAATTGAATCATCAAAAAGCTTGATTTCCTAAATTCACCGTTTGCTAACATTATCTGCATCAGTGGAAGAAAATACCTGAGTATTTTTTTTAATTGTGAACATCGTCTTATTTCAGACGTTGTGTAGGTAAATGAAATTCGTTTTTACTTACGTAAAACAGTACACATTTTCCTTTTCAAAAACTCCAACAAACGTTTAGCAGAAGCCGACGAATTTGGCGAAAGAACTTTTTTAATTTAGAAAAATATGCGGCTATCTAAGTTCTTGCGTAAATAATATAGCACTGTTTAATTTATTTAGAGGTCGGGGACGTGGTCTAATTGTTGTTTAACTTTGAAACAGGCCTGTCTTTGTAAAATTGACAAGGGCGGGTATTTTGATGGAAATAATGTTTTGGTTATTCATAATATAACATAACATCACGCCTGTAATCTCTGAAGGGTTAGGCAGAGGTTGTCTGTAATAGTAGGTACACCCACATTTCGCTAGTTATGTCTGTAAGTTCCATGTAATAGGGGCGAGGTTCTTACCATCAACCGAGCACAAATCCAGTTCCATGGCTGCTATTCCAGATGGAAAACTCCAATTACACTTTGCCCGACCTGTAAATCGAACTGAGGACCTCATGCTCAGCAGTCTCGCTTGCGACCACAACACCAACGAGGCGGTGACTGTGATAATTTGATTATGAATTCAAACCGACAGATTCTTCTAGGGTTCCGTACCCAAAGGGTAAAAACGCAACCCTATTACTAAGACTCCGCTGTCCGTCCGTCTGTCTGTCACCAGCCTGTATCTCATGAACCGTGAGAGATAGACAGTTGAAATTTTCACAGATGATATATTTCAGTTGCCGCTATAATAACAAATACTAAAAACAGAATGAACTAAATATATAAGGGGGGACTCCTGTACAACAAACGTGATTTTTTTTACCGTTTTGTCTTGTGTTGTATAGATAATGGTACGGAACCCTTCGTGCGCTAGTCCGACTCGAACTTGGCAGAATACTTGGAGAAGAGGAAACAGGAAAATTATTATGAAAAGTAAATAAATACCTACCACCCATCTCCGGAACCAATATTATTTTTGCACGAAAAAGTAAAATTCTTACCACGGCACTACCAAGCGCACATAAAGTTGTAGGATGTTCACACAAAGTAAGTAAGCGGTTTAACGCCGCTTTGCCGGGATTAGCTGTTTATCTGGACGGGTAGACACACTGGTCCAGCGGACTTACACTACCCACTGGTAAGCCGAAATCGATAGCAAACATCGAATATGATTTCCTGATGCTTTCTGCTCTGATTTCTGGATCCTTTGAACATATATGAACATAATAAATCCGTTTTACGACTTTCACACTACATATAACTGAGGCTAAGCCTTATGAGCTTCTTCTGCTATGAGTTTATGAGAATAATTTAGTTGTCAGCAATAAGTAAAGGCTTAAACACCGACGGGTGACGAAAAACGTTTTGTACCCATTTATCTAACTGCCTTTTAGAGACATTAAGCGGACCTTTGCAGTCTATTTTACGATATTTTCTCAAGACAAAATGAAGCAAAATAGTGTTTATGTAATCGTATAGTACCTAAACATTCCTCTGTGTATGGCGCTCTGTGTTCATAAGCTGAAGTGTAGGAAGACGGTAAGCAATATAAG
The DNA here is from genome assembly GCA_963853795.1 of Xestia rhomboidea. Lineage (NCBI taxonomy): Eukaryota > Metazoa > Arthropoda > Insecta > Lepidoptera > Noctuidae > Xestia > Xestia rhomboidea. The sequence goes on along the minus strand of OY970776.1, from coordinate 3,292,765 downwards.
CTATTATACTAATGCCAATAATGAGTTGGTCGAAGGGCTGTGCAGCGTTTAGCAACGGGGGTCGGCTTAGTTGCTACCACGGGATTAACTGTTTATCTTCAATGAAGGAGGTAGTCAGCAATATTGGCAACAAAGCAACGAGCAATAATAAGCTGGTCGAAGAGCAGTATAGCTTTTAGCAAGGCAGGGGGGGAGGTGCAGCTTAGTTCTGCTGCCATGTCATGGGATTATGGGATTAGCTGTTTATCTCACCCTTGTCCGTTATGCATTTGTAAAGACACAATTTATGAGATGTGAGCGAATGCTTTTTGTTTGTTTTTTTTTTTAAGAGACCCGTCTCGCTTACCAATTCTACTAAACATCTTAGGTCTTATATGTTTGGAGTTAAAAGTATAGCGTTTTTTGTAAACAAATGCAGCGTTATTTTTAAAAAGTAAGAAAAGTTCGTTCTAACCTTTTAGCTGAAAAATATTGGTATCCATTTTTCAAACAACATTATTCCTCACGTCTTCATTTAGTTGAAAATTCGTAGTCGCTTTTAACTTGAAGTACCAAACTGTCAGCCGCCTACAGGGAATCTCAGTCACGGCTGCAATGGCTTTGTAAAATTATACGCGATACTCCATTCATTTGCTCCCGGCTCCACTTCGAGAACATTATGCAAGTTATACACCGCTGAATTAACTTAATAAGTTTGTGAATTATTATTTGCCAACTTCCAAGCGGAATGTGGAAATGCAATTTGGAAATCCGAACTTAAACTGCCATGTAAGTAGTGCCCTGGGTGCAATTAGAGAGAAAAGTCCTCAAAACTGTTAGAGTAATGTGTAAGAGAAACGGGTCCTGTGACAACATTAATCCCGTGTTCCCGAAATAGCCAGAAGGAGGTACGGAACCCTAAATAATTATAATTAAAAAAGCGACGCCTTCGGAGTACAAAACGTCCAATTTGCATTCAAAGCGGTTCAGATTTTCTCGAGAAAAATATTAACAGACGACAACCCTGCATAACTTTTTTTTTAAATTGTTCCTTTTCTAAATGATGAAATGACCACTGTATCCTGTATTTTTAACTCGCTGTTTTTTTTGTCTCTTACCATGATTTTAAAAGTATATTCGGTTAAGGTTTCAGATAAGCGTATTTTCAGTGTATAAACTCGTTTTTAGAAACGCGTGATTCATACGAGCGTTGACGTGCTTATAAGCTCGTATAAACGTGAGCAGCTAGAGACATTCCCGCGCGCGTGCGCGCTTTATATTTTTTGAAGCGAGTCTTGTGGCGCGCGAGTACGCACGTAAACCGGTACGAAATACAAAATACACTAGTTTGAAAATGGTCTAAAGCATTCATTATTTGAAATACGAATGTAACTGCGTATGATATCTTTACACACCTTGACTGTTGAATGGGGTGCCACAGCCAATGAACCTGGGGCACAGGTAGACCATAACCTGGGTGAGGACATAAAATATTTCTTACCCAGTAGTTCGTTGCCGTGGGATAATTCCCAACCGCCACATGGGTGAAGCTGCGGGCAAAAGCTAGTACCGTATAAAATTATTCGCCTAAAAGATTTGAATGGTATTGAATACGTGGCGCAGTTTAGAAGTCGTTTGGTGCCGTCGAACGCTTATTGTGAACCATCTATTGTTTAAACCTCTTGAGACGTACACTACATGTGGTACTGATAGAATAAAAGGTAACGAAGAAAACTACGTATTGTTGTTTATATATCTTTAAATATACTACATTGTGTTAAGCCTAACAGATTGATTTGTTAGGGAGTTTTGTCCGCAACTTCATCTTCCCAGTTATAAACATTAGGAAATGGTTGCAGGCGGCCGTTTTGGCGTACTCATGTAATTTTTGACGTTCAAAATATACTGAGTATCAGCCTGAATAGTAAAACTATTGTGATTTCGTCAAACAAGACGATTCAGTGGTTTTTTCGTTAACACCGAATTGTTACATTATAATAATATGTATTGTTCTGAGACGAAATCCAAGAACGGGGCTATAAAGAAGCTCCGTCAACCCCTCTATGGTTTCAAAACATTAACATCTTCTAAGAAAGTTCAGGAGTGCTCAACCTTTGGCATCGGATACTCCCGAGGGACTGAGGGGTTTGGGGGTGAAACTAGATCGTGCTTAATTAACCAAAGGGTTAAAAGTCAATTCTCCCGATACTGTAAAGTTGCAGAAATTTATGCTAATTAATAATTAGTGAGTTTATTGTGGAGGGACGGCCGCCATCGTGCTGTGCTTCGAGGGAAAACGTCTGGAAAGTTGGATATTATTTATAAATTCGTTACAGAATTTTGCTGCTTGGGAATGCAGTATGGCGTCTTATATATAATCAGCATAATATGACGGCACTAAATAAGCTTTTGGAACGAAGAGAATCTGCTATCTCTATAAGTACAAAACAGTGGGTAAATAAGATGTTAAACCACACAGAATTAAAAATGAATGTGTCTCGCCATAATTATACTAACGTCAATCCATTTGGATTATACAGGGTGTAAACGTGTTCACGAAGCCGTCAACCAAGCATTCTGTACATCAAACTAAGTAACTTTACGCAAAAATTATTGCTAGTGTGCGAGCTATAGTGATGACGTTGTTTACACCCTGTATATATGGTACCAGTTTTCGCACTATAAAAATCGATTGCACGAAACATTCTCCAAATTCAATTAGAAAATGTAACAAGAATTGGAATCTACCAATTTGGTCGTATGTTCGTTCGAACAGGTAGTTATTTTTTTTTTTTTTGTACTCCATTCTATCACCATGTTGTCTTATTTAAAGGTTCCTAAAGGTTTCTAAAGGTTGACTGGTAGAGAATGCCTTGCGGCATTAAATCCGCCTGCTATTGTACATGCAGCTTAAATAAATAAATCAGGTTTTTTCTTTTTTGATGGAAAAACACAATGACACATTGCCCGATCTGGGAATCGAACCCAGAACCTCATGCTCAGTTGCACTTGCGACCACTAGACCAACTGTCTATCTAAGACCAATGCCAGTCTGGAGTCTAGCTACATCGGTTTCAAAACACCTTTTAAAAATCTGTTCTCGTTTCCTGTGTTCGACCGTATAAAACACTAGGTAGGTGGTCTATCCTGCTGTCATTTAAGTCCATTTGCCGTTAATCAGCGGCATTAAGTGAGCTAGAGTGCTGCAGTAATTGAGTAAGGCTGTACGTCTGTTGCCGTGGTCATTAATTGACGCTGCGTTCACAAGGCGACCACTGGCGAATGCGGCAAGCAGATTCTATTCGCCTTTGCAAGCAAAGAAAAAGAAAGATGTTTGAGCATAGACATTTTTATTATTCAAGGTTTAGTTAAGAAGTCGACCTACATAGCCTTTAAAAATGTTCTGTTTAGTCAGAATTTAATTTAATTTTCGCAAAAGGCAGGTGGTATTTAGATGGGACTGTGAGTTTACCCTTAATTAATTTAGTTTCTTTAATTTCCTAAGCAACCTTCCCGAGATAATTAAATATGATTCTGGGTTATCACACCGACATTTCGTAACCCAGATCTTGAAAAGGTTCCATTTGCATAACATTTTAAATATCTTGTGCAGAGGTAGTTTATCGATTTACTGTAGCGCAATGGGTGAATAGCCCGATGACCTGCCTGCATGCAGTTAGTTATTAACCTACATGGTTTTATGTTTAAGTTCCGGCCTAGGTAGAAATAAACCTATGCTAGCTTCATAATAAAACTATGCTAGCTTCGATCGGACCAACATTCAGTTTCATTTTAAGTTGAATGACAAGTTTCAAGCAAACATGAACAGGCAGAAGTAATTAAAGCAAATATTATTCTATCCTCGCTACAATATTAGCTGGCAGCATTACTTTAGCGATAATACGTAACAATGGCAGCTCAGAGCAGCCAATTTATCCTTAAACAAAAAACTAAATAAGCTCGTTGGGGATATACGTGATTTTAGCAGCGCGGCGCAATTGCGTTAGGTCCTCGCGAGACGCCAATTGTGTCGAGCAGCTGAATAGTCCCCGCCGCCATCTTTACCGACTATTTTATCCTGTTGCCGCAAATTCGCGTTTTGTCTCACTCCTTAGTATGCTACCGGTATACACGAAGAATCCATGATTTTAAAATTGTTAGCTTTTACTGTTGGAAATTACGTGCCAGCCTTTTTTATAGCATGCATAGCAACCCGATTTTTCTTTGTATAAATTGATACTACTTCCTTATCTCAGATTTCAGTTCAAATTAAATTCATCCTCACGAAACAATGAAGCACGCTGTCGGAAAATTTAAAATTCCCACTTCCAGTGCCGTTAAGAAGTTTTTTTTACCAACGCTACCTGTTTAGTCACCCCATGAATGCATAAGTCGCTGGCATTGTGCCAAGCGTCCCGTATCTCTGATTCGCTAATAGATAAATCGCGACTGCGTCTGTCGGTTGCACTACATACTAAAACTACAGCCAGTGCAGTCTCGAGGGAATATCGTTTGTTTACATTTTGCTTTCATATTTTCCTGCTGTTTTATTAGCCGCGTGCTCCTTGAGTTCCTGCTAGCCTAGTACTTTGTATGTTTCGCACGTAAGGTAAACTTGTGAAATGAGCTGAAATAATAAAACCAAACATGTGCCCGTACAAATATGGAAATTACTATAGTCACAATAATTAATACAAAAATCACCAATTACTTACTTTTAAGTATTTCAATTCTCTGTTTATGTTTTACAATCATATCAAAGTATTAACAGTATTTACCTCATCCCAAGATATTGCCATATAACCCTTTCAACAAAATAATATTCAAATTATATCTCCAAGTGAACCCAAAATAGGCAGGTGAATAAGTTTTATGTTAAATCCAATAACGCCTTATAAAAACTTTTATATGACCAATCAAAGTCTAGCAAAAGTAACTCTTTATTCGTATAAGGTCGGAGAATATTTATTTTGGTTCAAAACTATGCAGTAGGCTCGTGGAGGGTTTGTACTTAAACCTCTAAGAAGATTAGAGGTTAATACATAATACAGATTGTGCAGACCCCGGATTTTACGGAAATAATAGCAACAAAGGGTCGCCGGTCACTACTAAGCTTATTTAAAGATTACAAAACCTTATTTAAAACGTTTTGGACATAAGTGATTCGAAATTCGCTCGTAAAATGTATCTTAAATTTCAGTTTGCGCATTGCTCTCGAATCACTATTAAGTTAGTATGGAGATGGGATACGGCAAAATGTGTACAAATTATTGGCTGCCTCGAAGCCTTGTTACACAGTTGATTGGAGCAACGCATCGCACGTCAAATATTTGAACCTAGAACTTGGTTATGTTGACTGACGCTAATTTCAAAATGGCGGTGTTCCGAACTTTCGGAATTAGAGCACGCAAATGGAGAATTCCAATTCATGATTTCGAAATGAATGGGTTTCATTTCTATTAGTGCTCTAAAGTATAATTATTTTCTGTATTGAGCATTGATCTGTAAGTTCGTAGGTGTATAAAATAAACTTTGAAATAACAAAAAATACTTTTATTAAAATAAAAAGAAGAAAATTAGGTTTATCCGCCTTCAAGAGCTGAACCAGTTGAGAGATCGTGAGGAGGTGATCCTAGCTGCAGAATCAAATCATGTCCGTCATAAAAATGTATTGTCAATTGGTTGGGGGGAACTGGCTTGAAATTCAGTGTTGCAAGATTTGACCAATACATACTAACCAATTTTAATTATTCAAAAACTTTTAATGAATAAATTGAATTGAGTATCCAATTCTAAAAAAAAAACTAACCAAGCAAATTAATCGAAAAGATATAATAAAATTTAAAAATACCTTATTTCTAATATTATAAATGCGAAAGTTTGTGAGGATGGATGGATATTTGTTATTTTTTCACGCAAAAAAACTGAACGGATCTAGATGAAATTTGGCACATAGATAGTTTATAACCTAATTTAACACATAGAATACTTTTTATCTCGGTAATATCCCGTAGTATGATCCCGTGGGACAATTATCGAACTCCACGCCAGCGAAGCCGCGGGCATGAGCTAGTATAAAAAGGGTTCCGTCTAATTAAGTTATCGAATCAATCATCAATTTAATTTTTGTAAAAGCTCTTTTTAATGTTGTATGAAGTGAAATCAATCAACTTTAATGGACATCCGATCGTCCAATGTCGACCACAGTGTGCACGAATCAATAGTTTTATTTTTTAAATATTCTTTAATGTAGGCAGGCAAAGGTCTTAAAATCGTCCATCCTTGAGAGGTTCGACAAGTATAAAGTTCTTTTTTTACGCCAAGGCATAAAATTGTTCGGCCTGTATTCGTTTGGCAGTTTATATCTGTTCATTTTATATTCTATTTTCGTGGGTGCCAGTATCTGTGAATTCGCCGCGACTTTTAAGTGGGGTGGGGTGTATATTGGCAGGCAGCTGGCAGGTGAATCCGTTGCCTGTTTTATGTGGCTCGTAATGATCGGGTTTCGGTGCTGTAATGAATAGCAATTAATTAGGGAGTCAACTTAGCGGGATGTTGTCGACATGATGTAAGTTTGCGTTAAAACTTTTATGTTCAATTTTGAACGGAATGTTTCGTGTAGGTACTAAGTCTTGCTTTTCTAGATATTTATAAGATATACTGCAATTAACCTAAAATGGTATCTATTAAGTCTCCTCAAAATCGAAATTCGATAGCCTGTAAGTGTTAGTTACCAGTTTACCACACTTGCGATCGATAGCTCAAAATATGGAACACCGAGTAGTGTGAACATTTATGTTTAACCCAGTTAAAATTCAGATGTGCCAAACTCGTTTCTACGGTAAAGCAGGTATCGCTACATTTTTTATTGTTTGACTGATCGGAAATAAACACAATGGGAATGTAACACTTGAAAGTCAAGCAAGTACTTGTGGATCTTTAAAATCTCAGATGTGGTCCTTTCTTATGACCGTTTAAGATCGAGATAAACCCAGATAAGCCAGGTGAAGAGATATCTGAGTAGGTATTGACATAAGCGAAGTACAAAGATATTAAATTCCCCCAAAAATCGTACTTATCTAAATTTCAAGCGTGATTAAAATAACATTGTCTGTACTCAGCTAAAAAACCTTTTTCCCACATATTTCAAGAACTTATTTGGGTCGCGACAAAACATTCATTTGCGATATGTAGCACAATGTCAGAACGACGAGTCATCATCATAAATTCAAAAAACAAATATTAAAATGTGAGACGAAATAAACGAGACATAACTTCTCGCTTGTCAGCCATTAAACCAGTTTGTTGAGCAAGTTAGCTGTTCCACGTTACGGTGTCAAATGAGGGAAAATACTGCTAAAACTATGCATTTTTGATAACTTCCGTGTCTCGTATGGGGCGAGGTCGGCGGGTTGAGTCATTTTGACACATTTTAATTTTTTCCGCCATGAATTATGGCCGCTGCTGGCAGTGCTATCGCAGGATTTAACGCCGCATCGCCGTAAACGTGTGTATGAGAGTTATATTTATGATAGTTCTCGCTCGCTCTCGCGTTTTCACTGAAAAATTCATATTTAGATTTAGTTTAGACTTTGTATGAACGTATTTCGCGATTTTCATCGCCTACGTTCAGTTATTAGCTGATCCAAACAACACAATAATCGAGTTTAAATCGAATAACGCCTGATTATTTGGTTTTTGAATCCCACTCCTGCTGTAAAATAGCGAGTGTTATAATCAGCTGGATGCTAGCGTAATTACCGATTAGAATGCACAACTAATTATGTTCAGTCATGTAAGTTTAATAATATAATTATGATTCATTTTACACTCGGATAGATAAGATGTAATATTAGGATACTAGCTTCTACCAGCGGCTCCGCCCGCGTAAAGTTTGATAATTGTCCCATGGGATCTTACTACCAGGATAAAAAGTATCCTATGTGTTAATCCAGGTTATAAACTATATGTGTGTAAAATTTCATCCAAATCCGTTAAATAGTTTTTGCGTGAAAGAGTAACAAACATATACTATATATATATACTATACTCACAAGTTTCGCATTTATAAATTAGTAGGATATTTATGATTGATAAATAATTCATTAGATAACTAGTAGGAAGTGAAAACTGAAATGATGTACGGTCTAAAGAGAGACATGTATTGGAGGTGAATATGATTATATACTACCGTATGCCCTAAATAGATATAGATTATCATCAATGCTGATTATAGGATGAAAATTAGGCAGTCGCTCCAAATAAAATACTGGTATTCAGCTGCATGCGGTTAGACTGGAAGCCAACCCCAACATAGTTGGGAAAAGACTCGGCAGATGATGATATCATAGGATGATGACCATGAATTTTATGACTTGGCAAACCCTTATTTAATTTAAGGACGCGTTTGCAAAATTGATAGGTACAGAATCGAACTACTACATTGACACGGGTCATACACACAAGTGTACGCACGACTAACTGCGAGAATAGTAGTCAAGTGAACTCATTTTGATGCTTTGAAAGATTTTTACGTATTTCTTAGAAATAAAATTATGGTAGGTCCCTACAAATTTTTTTTTGCTGTTTTTACGAATTACCTCCGGACTTGATGGAGTGACCTGAAGGTATACTTCAGTGACTGCTACTGGAACTTCTCGACGTGTTGTACTAGGTGAGCCGAGTTTGGGTTCGTTTTGTTAGTTATGATGAGACCTTACCTCCGGACTTGATGGAGTGACCTGAAGGTGTACTTCGGTGATTGATACTGGAACTCCTTCACATGTTGTACTAGGTGAGCAGAGTTTGGGCTCGTTTTGTTAGTTATGATGAGACCTTACCTCCGGACTTGATGGAGTGACCTGAAGGTGTACTTCGGTGATTGCTACTGCAACTCCTTCACATGTTGTACTAGGTGAGCCGAGTTTGGGCTCGTTTTGTTAGTTATGATGAGACCTTACCTCCGGACTTGATGGAGTGACCTGAAGGTGTACTTCGGTGATTGATACTGGAACTCCTTCACATGTTGTACTAGGTGAGCCGAGTTTGGGCTCGTTTTGTTAGTTATGATGAGACCTTACGATCCTTCCTTCCTACGACCTTACGAGGTGTACTAACAAAACGAGCCCAAACTCGGCTCACCTAGTACAACACATCGAGGAGTTCCAGTAGTAGACACCGAAGTACACCTTCAGGTCACTCCATCAAGTCCGGAGGTAAGGTCTCAACATAACTAACAAAACGAGCCCAAACTCGGCTCACCTAGTACAACATGTGAAGGAGTTCCAGTAGCAATCACCGAAGGACACCTTCAGGTCACTCCATCAAGTCCGGAGGTAAGGTCTCATCATAACTAACAAAACGAGCCCAAACTCGGCTCACCTAGTACAACACATCGAGGAGTTCCAGTAGCAGTCACCGAAGTACACCTTCAGGTCACTCCATCAAGTCCGGAGGTAAGGTCTCATCATAACTAACAAAACGAGCCCAAACTCGGCTCACCCAGTACAACACGTCAAGGAGTTCCAGTAGCAATCATCGAAGTACACCTTCAGGTCACTCCATCAAGTCCGGAGGTAAGGTCTCATCATAACTAACAAAACGAGCCAAACTTGGCTCACCTAGTACAACATGTGAAGGAGTTCCAGTAGCAATCACCGAAGTACACCTTCAGGTCACTCCATCAAGTCCGGAGGTAAGGTCTCATCATAACTAACAAAACGAGCCCAAACTCGGCTCACCTAGTACAACATGTGAAGGAGTTCCAGTAGCAATCACCGAAGTCCACCTTCAGGTCACTACATCAGGTCCGGAGGTAAGGTTTCATCATAACTAACAAAACGAGCCCAAACTCAGCTCACCTAGTACAACACGTCAAGGAGTTCCAGTAGCAGTCACCAATCACTTCATCAAGTCCGGAGGTAAGGTCTCATCATAACTAATAAATAATAAAAATCTTGCCTTGTCAAGTATCAAATTTGGTTTATCGAATATTTTGTGTTTGTACAGCGATCTTTTTCAACTCGAGCCGCTCCAAACAGGCGTTACGTGTCCGCTCTCGACGGCGGCCGTGCGCGGACTAAAGTTTCATTCAAAGTGTTTGTGCAATAAATCAAGACGGGTATCAAAAATAAAATAACCCCAAATGCAATCCATTAAGATTCATCCAGAATAGCAAAAAATGTGAAAAAATACGATTTGGTTTTCATTTTTTCTGCAATTATATAAATCATTTAGATTAAAAAAAAAATCCTTGCATTAAGAATTGATTATGTTTGCCAACATACAGTATTTTTGGAAATAGTAAAATATGTTAATAATAGCACAGAAAATGTACCTAAACTCAACCCTGTATCGTTAATTTTATGGAAAATGGCAACGACAGATCGATTTTACATTATAAAAAACTAAAATTTTCAATGATCAAGTACCTATTATTTGAAGATGTAGAACCAATCTATACGAGGTAGTTATTAGTTATATTGGATTTTGTTTGGTTATGCCATAAAATTGTACCGAAAAACAGCATAATTTTACCTGATATGCAAACGCGCCCTTAAAATGCCCAATAATATTTAATAATTTGCGTATATGCGTATATCAACACGTCTACGTGCTGTCAAAAGCCACAGTACCGCTGATACACACAAAGTACTAGGCTGACATAAGCCTAGCAGAGTAACATCACTAAAACGTCAGAGCAGCATGTCGTCCGAACGGAACTGCGTTATCAATATTTATTGCGGCGCGCGCGTGTGACGTCATTAATTGAGATTGAGTGTCATACTGACTGTTTGTTTGGCAGATGAAAACGTGAAAAAGTTTGTATTAGAACTAAGGCGGAATCGGTAGTTTTTGGGTTTGCTAAATAAATACGTAGTTAACCCTGGTTGGGAGAACAGTGCAGGTCTACTCACAAAATTCGAAAGATTTTAACTTCACTTTGTTCTGTCACTTTCACTTCGATACGAAAAAAGCGAGAGATAGAAACAAAGTCGATTCGAAATTCAATTTTCAAATTCCATATCTAGTAGGCCCAAAAAAGAAACAAACAATAAAACGTTCGGATGCCGATATTGTAAATCGATAACCGTAATATTGTAAATCACGGGTTAAGGTTTTAAGTACTTAGGTGTTTTTTTTTTTATATTTCGAATAATCGAATTAAATCATGAATCTTATTTATAGTTTTAATAATCTATATATTGAGACAGAATACCATGAGTTCGATTCAGAACGCACTTGAAAAAAATTGCGGGATTCAATTTTTTATTGTTTTATTGTCTGTTACGCTAGCAATGATTAGGTCAATGTACGCTAGCTACAAAGTACAATAAAATTTGAATAATAAAGTAATAATAATAAATAAATATGAGCGACTCCAGTGACGAAGTCTGCTATTTAACACCCGGAGATTGAAGCATACCATAAGTAAAAAATGCAGAATTAAGTTTCCTGCCAGAAAAGTCTCGCGATAATATCTAAAAAGTTATGATATTTTTAAGCAATGGACACTTACAAAGGGTGCTAACACTTTTTCGTAGACTGTACTGTAATCGTACTTCATAGAATTATCACAAACTAGGCAACCATCTACAATGTGGAGTATTTACTCAATGTTGAAAGCCACAATAAAAACAAAAGATGACGTGCACATTGAAACCAATCCCAAACTTATTGCATTTTTACAAATCACAAATCCAAATAACATTATTTTTTACAAATCTCAATATTTTTTCGTGTTTATTGTATACTATAAAAATACACACATCATCGTCTGGATATCTGTGTGTTTGTGATGTGATGTGTGGTGTGGTGGTTTAATTTTTACCATGTTGTTTTTTTTACCTTTATATGTTCTCGCTGCTGAGGTGAAAAGTTGTATGTGTTACACGAGACCAAAATTATTTACATCTCGTGTCTTAGAATTCCTCGCTGTACGCTCAGGATTCTAACCAAATCACTCGCTACTCTCGTGATTCAACTATAGAATCCTTCGCTGACTCGGGATTCAAAATCAACACTCGCAGCAAAAACCCACTTTGCTCTCTTGTTGCACAAATAACTATTAATGAATCGTCGCAAAATAGCTTTACTTGCTACATTTCTATTTCACGTTTGCTACGCGGTGCTACGAACCTCGTAGCACGACGTGCGTACACTAAGCTGGTCCTTCTGTTTTCATTCACCCTCTATACTTATGAACTTCACTAACATTATCATTAACACTGAAAACGGGATATTTTCCATGTTTATTATTTGTTTTGAGTTCCCGATATTTTGGCGCTGTTGCAAGCACCATGATCACGGATAAACTGAAGTTATTGCGGGGTTATTGCTGGTCAAAACAAATAGTAAAAATGGTAAATATCCCGTTTTCAGTGTTAATGATAACTTTCAGTGTGTATAAAATTTATAATAAAGTCTTTTCTATAGGTTAGGTACCTATAGAAAAGACTTTATTATAAACTTCATTCAATACTAGTGTTTATGTGTTCCTAAAACTTAAAGGCCTTTTATCAAAATATTCAGCATTTTTCCATGACACGATTATCTTCTGGCCTTCGAAGCCCTATGGGAAATAAGGATATCGCATGTTTCTGTCAATACCGACGCGCCGACGGGAAACAGCGGTCACTAACAGCCTGGGCTTCACTGAGGCGATGAATACCACCTTTTTCCAGTTTTTGCAACAATTAATGTAAATTATGATAAAGTTGGCTTGTAAATAATTTGTTGTTCCACTAAAGGACAACGAGAAAGCATATAAAAGCATGCATTCGGTAACTCGGAAACGTCGACAATATTTGACAATTAAACTGTTTTGAATCATTTACAAATATTTCGATAGTACACTAAAACATCGATTGTATATAATTCATAATCCACGAAGTAATTCATGATGATGCCGAGTTTCATAATATAGCCTTAAAAACCACTCTCTAAAATCCGAGCGTGTAAATAATTTTATAATTACTTTTAAAAAGATTTGCTTGCCGCGCTGATTACCAGTGTGTCACCATAGAAACACGTGTGAAGTTTAACTAGCCAAACCCTTTTTTTTTTTTTTTTTTTTAGGGTGGGAAATCATCAAATGACTTCTCCCGCTCTGGGCTGAGCAGGAGGGAGTGTCAGACTTTTACTGACTAAAACCCATCCATGTTCCTTCATCGCCCTTTGTGTTCCGGGGCCACGGTATCTCTTTCGAATAGTCCCGCAGCCCCGGCAGGCTTCGGCCCTTGCGGACCCCTTCCTTATTGCTGACTCTCTTTGAGGCGCGCGTGGAACACGAACGCGCCGTCGACACGGCCTGTCGTCATGAGACGTACGGACGGCGAGCTAGCCCATAGCTCCCCGTCCACAGGCCCGCGCCTACGGTGGCCGGAAGCCACCACGTGGCCCCCGACGCCCGGGGCGTCTCCCGCGGCGGCCGGGACGTGAGGATATCTCCCTCTCACGTTCCGCCACCTCCTTCGCCAGCATGACTGCTTCGCAGAAGGAGGTGACGGCGTCCCATTCCGTCTCGCTCCGGACCATGGCACGAACCAGGGCCGGAAGCGAGAGGTCGCCGCCGCCGATCGACACCTCGAGGACACGGCGGTGCTCCACCCAAGCAGGGCACACCTCCACCGTGTGCTCCACCGTGTCCTCCGGTCGATCCTCACAATGGAAACACCCGGGCGTCTCCTCCCGCCCGATTCGGTGCAGGAACTTACCGAAACATCCGTGTCCGGTAAGAACCTGCGTCAGGCGGAAGGTGAGGACGCCGTGGCGTCTCTCCAGCCACTCCTCAAAGAGGGGACTTACCGCCACTATCGTGGCGTGCCCTGCACGGGGTTGCGACAGTCGCTCTCTCCATGCCGCCATGAGATCCCGCCGGAAGTCCGTCCGCTGAGCGACAATTTGCCGCGGCAGCGGAGTTTCCCCCCGGCGTAGCGCCTCCGCGCGCCACTCGTGTAGGCGCGCGAGGACTATCGCCTCCAGATCCCATGGCGGCAATCCGGCAAGGAGGCTCGCCGCCTCGCGGGATATCGTGCGGTACCCCCGGATCAGCCTTACGGCCACCACCTTTTGGGGCGCGTTCAAATGGTTGGCAGCTCGCTGCCTCAATGAACGCGCCCACACCGGGGCCCCGTAGAGGGCCATGGACCGCACGACTCCCGCGTAGAGCCTCCGGCAGGAGGCGCTTGGCCCCCCCAGGTTGGGCAGGAGCCGCCTGAAGGCAGCCCCTGTCCGCTCCAGTTTAGGGGCCAAACGTCGGAAGTGCTCCGCGAAGTTCCACCGGCTGTCGAGGACGAGACCTAAGTACTTTAACGTCGACTCGACGCCGATGGATACCCCTCCCGCCGTCACTGCTGATCCCGGAGGTGGCGCATTCCGAGGCCCATGAAAGCACATGGCCTCGGACTTGTGCAATGCCACCTCGAGACCCAGTTGCCGGATCCTCTCAACGACTATCGCAACCCCGCGTGTCATTATTTCGGCCGCCGCCTCGTGCGACCTCCCCTGTGCCAGCACCAGCGTGTCGTCTGCATAGCAGACAACGCTGACGCCGCTAGGGAGGTCGGCGCGCAGCACCCAGTCGTAACCGATGTTCCACAAGGATGGGCCTAGAACCGATCCCTGCGGAACACCGCACGACATCTCTCGCCGGTTCCAGTCTCCACTGCGACCGGGGTAGATGACATACCTGTCCGCCAGGTAGTCCCCGACCACTCGACGGAGGTAGGTCGGCACCCGGTGATACCGGAGTGCCTCCCTTATGCAGCTCCAGGGCATGGAGTTGAAGGCATTGGCGATGTCGAGAGACACCGCCAAGACAACCCCACCCCGAGACACCACATCCCCCGTCGTGAGGGCTCTCACGCGCATGATGGCGTCCACCGTAGAGCGCCCCTTGCGGAAACCAAATTGGTGTTCCGCAAGGTCCGGCCCCGTACCCGCAAGGTGCTCGGCGAGGCGGTTTGCAATTACTCTTTCAAAGAGCTTGCCCACCTCGTCGAGCAGCACCACGGGCCGGTAGGCGGACGGAGAGTCCGCCGGGCGCCCCGGCTTCCGAATGAGGACCAGCTTCCCCGTCTTCCAACGAAGCGGGAACTGGCCTCTCTCCAAACATGCGCTAAAGAGCCCTTCTAGTCGGGGCCCGAGAGCCTCCGAGGCCAGGACCCAGGCTTTGCCAGGCAAGCCGTCGGGTCCCGGGGCGGTATTTTTGGCACCTAGCCTTCGTACCGCCACTCTCAGGTCTACCCCGGTCACTTCAGGAGCGTCGTCGTCGTCGCTTTGGTGGTCCGCTTCCGGCACCGCAGCCGGCGGAGCCATAGGCGGGGGCGGGTGTTCCCCCCGCGAGGGGAACAGAGCACTCACCACGTCCTCCACGAGCTGAGGCCGGAGACTCTGCGTCAGCGGGGGGGCCCAGGTGCGGAGTTTATCCCGCACCATCTTGTAAGGGCGCCCCCACGGATCTCTGTCGAGAGCCCCCAGCATCTCCTCGCGGGCCAGATCCCTGGCCCGCAGGACAGCCTCGCGGAGGGTGGTCTTCGCCGCTCTGTAGCCCTCATAAAGCTCCGCCTCAATGGCTGCCGCATTCGGTGGGCGAATGCGGAGCCTGCGGTGCCTGGCGTACAGGTGTCGCGCAGCCACACACGCCTCCCGTAGGGACGTCAGCTCTCGCGACCACCAGCACACCTGACGCCGGGCGCTTCCTGGCCGGACTCGGGGCATTGCCACGTCACATATGTCGGACATGGCCTCCTGGAACCACCCTGCCTCATCATTGACGTCGGCAGGCCTGTCCGGTGATGTCACCCAGGCCTGCACGATCGAGGCTTCCAGG
Source organism: Xestia rhomboidea (assembly GCA_963853795.1). Taxonomy (NCBI): domain Eukaryota; kingdom Metazoa; phylum Arthropoda; class Insecta; order Lepidoptera; family Noctuidae; genus Xestia; species Xestia rhomboidea. Next base: position 3,276,954 of record OY970776.1, on the reverse strand, counting down.
AGGAGCTCCCGGTCCAGCTGCTTCAGCGCCCAACGCGGACCACTCGGGGCCTGTTGGACCGGCGCGCTTGAGGTCTGGGTGGAGACGTCGAACCGGATGTACCGGTGATCGGAATAGGTCTCCACCCCCTCCATGACGCGCCAGTCAACGACACGCGGTGACAGAGCGGGGCTAGCGAACGAGATGTCCACCACCGACTCGCCCCGCATCCTCACACACGTGGCGACAGAACCCCGATTTAGGACGACCAGGCCCCTCTCCAGGGCCCAGTCCTCCACCATCCTTCCCCGCACGTCTGTGCAACGAGAACCCCAAGCCAAGTTCTTGGCATTGAAGTCCCCGAGGACAAGCACGGGGAGGGAATGGTTTCCGACGACGACACTCAACTCTGCGAGAGAGTTGTGGAACTCGGCGAGAGTTCGGTTCGGGGAGAAGTAGACTCCCACTACGACAATCTCCCCGAACCGGGCTGCTACGCACCCCCGACCCCTCCTGACACTTTCAAGGGTCGGGGTGCCGGCGGCGGCCGACGACACTATGGTCACTGAGCCGCATAGGTCCGCCACCCAGTCTTCCCTGGGCCAGACGAAATACGGCTCAGCGACCACAGCGATGTTGATCAACCACTGCGCCATGCTCTGGAGCAACAGATCCTGAGCACAGGCGCAGTGGTTGATGTTCGCTTGGAGGAAGCGAAGTGGAGCCGTTATTGGCATTCCATCAACGCTTCCTCCCTAGCCCCCTGTGAGGGCCCCCCTGTGGCGACGACAGCGGGAGCGGCAGCGGCGGCAGTTGCGGCTGCGGCGGTGGCGACGGTGGCGGTGGCGTTGGAGGGCCTTCCCTTCCCCCTAGTGGCCTTGGTGGGCGGAGCGCAGGCCTTGCTCCCAGCCCGGTGGTCGGCCGGCTTGCCAGCCGCCGCACATGCGTCGCAGTGCGGCGTGGCGCAGCAAGCTGCGGACACATGCCCGGGCTGGCTGCAGCGGAAGCACAGACCGCTGCGGTCAACCTCCGAGGCGCACCGGACTGACACGTGGTGTCCCACGTGGCAGCGGTAGCACCTCAGAGGTCTGGGCTCCAGCAGCTTTACCTGCGCTGACACCCATCCCACCAGAAGCCTTCGGCCCTCCACAATAGTTTTAGCCGCCGTCACAGGGCAGCATACCGTAACGGTATGCATGCCCGTGGGGTCCGGACGTAGGGTGCCTGCCCTGACCTGCTCAGCAGGACACCCACCGGACCTGGCGACGGCGGCCACCACCTCCTCCTTTGTCACGGAGTCGTCCAGACCCAGGATGCGCAGGTCTGCGCATCTGACGGGCCTGGACACTCGGGCCTCGTCCGCGTTTAGGGACGCTCTTAGCTTTTCAGCCAGAGCGTCAGCGGACGAGCCGCTGGCTTCCCCGGGGATCTCCAGCATGCGAGCCCCCGTCGCTGTGACCTTCAGCCGGAGGCCCCCGGTGATCCCGAGCTCCCCGAGGTCCACCGCCTCCTTTGCCTTCGCCAGCAGGTCGCGGTAGGACACGCCCCTCTTTTCCGCATCCGGCTGTAGTGTGATCACTACAGCCGCGGTCTTCGGGGCGCGGAGCCTAGCCGCGCTCTTCCGCGCCCTGAACTGGCGCTGCCGCTCTTTATCTCGGGCCTTTTTGGCCGCCTTCCGCCCCTTCTTTTTCTCTCCGACCACCTGCCATCCGGCTTCAGCCGTGGGAGGTGTAGGGGGCTGCTGGGGGGACGATGGCGGCGGCGGCGGCTGACGTGCTGCCGGCGCCGGCCCACTCGCTGCTGGGACTGGCGCCGGCACAGTCACCGCCTGTGCAGCCGCCTTTCCCTTCCTCCCCTTGGACGCCTTCTTAGCCGGCGCCGGTTTCGCCGGAGCCGGCTTTGGGGGAGGAGCCACCACTGCTGTGCTGGAGGGCCGGCTGGACGGCCCCGGTCCGGGTGCGCCAGCCGTGGCAGCCGCATATGAGGCCGCCTTCGGGCCCGTGGCTGCCTTACTGGCCGCCAGGGGGGGGCGCAGGACAATTCCTTCCAGGACGGAGAACCGCGCCTGGAAGGAAGCCAGCTCCTTCCGAACCAGGTTCAGTACCTGGTTCTCCACCGGTTCGGGCTGGCTGGGCCGCTGCGTCTGGCCCCCATTTTGAGGCGCCACGCAGGAGCCAGACTCCCGCAGACTGGCCAGGTCTGCTAGTAGCCTGGCGTTCTCCTGTTGGAGAGCCTCCGTGGCGGCCGACAGGCGAGCTACCTCCGCCCGCAGTTTGGACAACTCCTCCCCATCCACCGAAGGAGGAGGAGGAGGACGAGGAGGAGGAGGTCCCCCAAAATTGGCCTCCGCTGCCGCCATAATGGAGGCGGAAGCCCCGGGTATGGCCTTGAGTTTAGAAGAGGTCTTCTGTTTCAAGGCCACTCCCCTTATCGCGGCTTCCACCTCCTTTGCGAACCTGGCCTTACGCTCCGCCTCGGAGCTGCCAGGTTCACCCGCCTCTTCGCCAGACCCAAGAGCAATGCCCGGGTGGCGCCCCTCTTCGGCCAGTCTGGCCGACCTTTCGGAGGCAGAGAGGCCCGCCCTCTTGCCTCGGATCCCCCCGCGCCTGCTAGTGGGGATCTTCCGGGCAGAGGCCAGCTCTCCCTCCGATGACGACGCTTGGTCGTCCTCCTTCCTGGACCGCTTGCGGAACAGCTCTCTGTTCTCCGCAGCAGTCCCGGTCCTCACGCAGCGGGAGCTCTCTGAGCCTCCCGCGCTCACATCGCTGGATGCGGCGTCGGACTCCGATGCCGCATCCCTCCTCTCCTCTTTTTTGCCGTTGCCGGCGGTTGGTTTTTGGTTATTTGCTTCTTCCATAATTGAACCCACGAGTATGGGGGAAATATACTCCTTACTAGGCAGAGACCCCTGTACCTAGAAGGGCAGATTTAAAGTATTTATTACTCGCCAGGGGGTCTGCAGGTACCCTGGCGAGGAGCGCACTAGCGACTGATTTGTTCTCTGGAACACCCGTCAGCCATACATCCCCTCGCGGTGCGTCGCCGCTTGGGATTCGGGGTAACTTTTTATAGAGGTTGTCTACCTCGCGGTCCAGGCGGTTAAGCCAAGACCCTCGGTCCCTGTCGAAGCCGCGAGACTTGATCCACGACACTTCGACGGTGGGATTACGAGACCGGCGGTGACAGAGGAGGACGATCCTTCTCTGTCTGCTCGGAGGCAGGGTAAGTGCACACCGAGCCCGCCCTCACTCCTCTGCTATGCCCTCTGCTAATCAGAGGGCACGCAAAGGAACGCACCTTTGGTCCGGGTCGGACCCCACCCATGTCAGAATAATTGGCCGCGGCAGTACCACTCCCCGAGGGATAAGAGGAAATTCTCATTTCCTCTCATTCCCCGGAGAAGGATACTGCCGCGCCCGGGGTGCACCGGCCCAGCAGCTGCTCTTCCCTCCAGACGTATCGAGAGGGACGAGCAGCCGCCGGACACACGTGGAGGACTTCTGACTTCGCACCCCAACTAGCCAAACCCTGCGGGCATGTTCGGGCATAATTCACATTTCTAGCGCTTTATAACTGTAACTTATCTAGAATAGTCTTCCACCTCATTACAGAACTAGCCACATTTTTCATGAGCACTTTAACACGACTTGTTGGCGATTCCAGACGGAAGCTTTTGTTCCACGACCGCAATTTACCTTTTGCACAAAAATTGGAAATATGAAATGTTCGGTAACATAACTTCTTGTACATATTTCGAGAGTAGGTTTTTCGTAAAAGATAATACATGAGTATTCTGTCATGTTCTACTTATAAATTCGTAATGAGATCACTAATATGTCGGAGTAGGCGGCGGCACGTGAATACCGAATTCGTTTCGACTTTGTTTCTGTATTATAATGATGTTGGTAACTTAAAACATTTTACATCTGAATGCAAACTCAATTTAGATATCATTTCTTCACAATGGAGAAACTTTGTCATACTTGTATGTACTATACTGTAATTTTGCCTAATTGCGCCACTAGGCAAAGATAAAAAATATAGTATCCCATGATCTGTCCACGAAGTAGACACAATAGTTAAACAATGGTGTCTCGAACAAATTGGTATGATGTATTCATAGTAACTTTTCATTTAAACACATTGTAACACACGAAAAGTTAGAAAAGTAACTTAAGAATTTTCGTTTAACAAAATATTGCAAAGAAAAATCACTTTAATTCACAAACCACACATACCAAGATACCAGAACGGCAGAGGAGCTTGTAGTAATATTTCACATTGGACTTCGAAAATTGAAAACGTGGTGAAAATTGTATTAATACTGGCTGGTAGAATGTATTGTACAATTTCAGGGTTAATTTACGAACGCCGCTCGGGGGTTTAAGGCTCGTGTCACGTTAATCCGTGGCTGAGAGTCGGATTAATTGTAATGTTGCTCTCAGTTGGTCTGTACTCCTGGTACCGGCTGTGAGGCAGTGTATCTCAATTTAAAATAACTTAATTTGTTCCGCGAAGTTCCTTGATTTTCGCGAACGCGTATTTCCTTGTACACACATGCTGTAACTGCCTCTCTCTAGGTAAATAACTTCGAGTGAAAATGTATTGTTTTACAACACGTTATTAAACTGCATTGTGTTAAATAAAATTCAACCTAAACCACACCCAAGTACACGCATAATATTGAAACTCTTTATTTTCTTTACAGAATAATAACCAGTCGAAGAGGCTACGTTTCGGTAAGTAATTCCCCTCTTACCTGGGTCGTATAGGCCCCTGTTATGATACTTTATCTTACACTCCCGGCCACAAAGTTCGGGTACAAAAGACCGCGGGTACGAAATATCCCAGGTTATTAATTTCGGAAGTGTAATTACGGGAAAGAATATATTATAAGGTACGCCTTTAAAGGTGAGATTAAAATTTTATTGTAATATCGTAAATTTGAATTGCTATTGGAGAATATGAAGTTTAGAAGGCGTTTTGATGCCGTTATTGAGGTAAAAGTTAAGTGAATGCTATTAATAAAGATTGTATTGTTAGGGCAGTATAAAATTAAACGTTTATAGGACAGTGTAACCACGGTACACGGAATGTAAACGTAATAGGGAGTAAATTGTGTTTGTAGCTGATTCTCGTTCGTGGGCTAATTTTGTAACATAGTTTGAATTACGATAGCTACTGAATTACAAAAATATCTGCCTGTTTACTATAACATCACAAAATTGATCCTCAGTTCCACAGAAAAGCAATTATTACGCTGAAAATGCATCTTTTGAATGACTCACAACATAAAACCTAATTAGCTTTTCTTCAAAATCTAAAACAAATATTAATGTTAGGTGTAGTCTGTCTGTAGACAAGAAAAGTACATTCTTCTAAGCAACTCCATATTATTTTTCTTTCCAACCACCAACTAATTATAAACAAACACCTGGCTTTAAAGATAAGAACCCATAAGCCACCTAAGCACACATAGTTTTCAAACATGATACATCTTTCTTGGTGTTGCCAGTACGAATGATGATAAATGTTGCCAGCAACGCGTCGAAATTACCTACGTACGTGGTAAATGCACTTTCAAGATGGCGTCTTATGAAGATTTATGTATGTGTACCACACAAGGAAGAATATTTTCAGGTTATGGATGGCGACGGTCCTTTGCCATTTTAAATTACGTTACCCACTTTTTTATTTTTACGGGCGAAGTTTTATTTTTGAAGTTCTATTTTTATCGTTGAGGAAAATGGCTGGCATTTTTTTGTTGAATGCGAAGGTAATGTAGTATTTTTTTTATTTATTTCGACAAATGGAGGATTAAAACTTTCAGGAGCATTCGGGTGGGAAAGAAAAAATTAGATGAAACATAAATCAATCGTCTATGTAAGGACAGGTATCCAGAGTGGCGGATATATAGGCAAGAGCATTCTGCTTGTGAGATTTTAGCAAATCACTTGGCCTAAAATATTATGTCATGCATGGCATGTGTGTGCATGTGTGTGTGTGTGTGTAGAACACTTTTATGAGCAAAGCACCGACTTCTCCTCTCAGCATCAAAACTACGAATGACAAAAAGCAAAAACATTTCAATTCCCCCAAAACTCTAACTCAACATTTCAGCATAGACCCAGAGCTTTATGCCCCCCTGGTATGTGCATAAAATTTGGCTACTGTAAAATGGCTGCCGCAATTCAGAGGGTTATTGTCCTGCTCTGAATTGTCATACCTGTCAGTCTGTCTGTCCTGCTATAGCATTCCGGACATGTGCAACAAAACGATGAAAAAACTCAAAAAAAAACTGTACCTGTCTGCATCCGACGCGCGACTTTTAGTTTGGATATAGATTGTTGAACGTATTTGTTTACGTGCAATCAATGGTATATTGGGCGACTACCAGCGGGTTGGAAAACCTGCGCATTGTATAGGAATCTGAGTTTTTCAAAGTCATTTTTAGTATTATTTCTAAATAAATCTCAGTGGACTCTTGGACACCGCACCGTACAGAAAACAAGGAAACCAAGTCTGAAGGCGTATTATATTAAGGTCGCATTTTAGATCAGCTTTTGTCTAAGAATAATTAACAGACATAGATAACTAGCAAATCTGAAAACACCGTATTTACATTGACTAAATACTAACATAAATACACAGATCGTATAGCAGTCAATTAGTGCAACTGCAGTAAACCTCACTAAACTTCTGATGAATTAGTTTTCTTTGTTCCATTACTTCCACTGTGAAATCAGTGAGGAATTTTAATTACTCTGGCTCCTGCACTATTGAGTACAAGAGACGGACTTTGGCAATAGAATGGAGCAAGTTAGGAACTCGGTAAACTCCGTAATTAATTACTAGAAACCTATGTATTAGATGTGCATCCACTATGTAACTTGTGTATGTTTTTAATGACCGAGATCGGGAGGTCAGTGGTGGTCTTAGAAGCACCGTTAGTATATATTCTTATGTTTTGACCTGTATATAGGGTGTAAAACACCTCTTAACGAAGCCGAAAGGCACTTGTTCTCCTCATCATTGCGATCATTTTTTTGTTCTACACCATACCTGACAACTTGACAACTTTTTTTTTAAATACAAGTTTTTAATGTAAGATTTTTACTATAATCACCTCCACGACCCCCGTACTATTCAATCCATCCATCAGCACAATGTTTTGAGTGCGTTACATTGAGTTCTACAACAAAACATGATTTTTCACCCCAAAAAAAAGTCGTTTCCCAGAAATAATTTATGCGTAAAGTTACTTAGATTTGATGTCCAGAATGCTTGGTTGACGGCTTCGTGATGAGGTGGTTTACACCCTGTGTAACGTCGTGGTTTTGACGTACTTTAGTGTTGTAGTTTTTAGGAATCACGAAAATTTATGACAGTTTAGACAACATTTCATGCAGATACGAAAAAAGAAAACTCACCTTTTATCGTCTTTTCTTCGCAAGTTTCAAATTATGGTGGTCCTATCTATATTTTTTTTTTCAAGGATAAACTTTTAATATCCATGAATTGTTGGTCTGTGTCGTTCGTTTTTGTCCCAGTTTTTATTGTGGAAACTTTTTCGCCATGCCTTCGCTTCGACGTCCGAAATATTTCGTTTGTCATTTTTACACAGACTTCTTTCGACCCCTTCTGTTGAGCATGAGTCCACACATTTTTGTGAAGGCATTTCATCCTTTAATTTTATTTTTATACTCTTTGTGATACTCAGGATTAGTGTCATTCAGCTACTACTTAGAAATTCCTATGGAAAATCTCAATGACACTTTGCCCGACCCGAGACTATCCAGTAAGTAGAAAGAGGCAGTATAGTAGTGTTGAGTTATCAATTTTAAAATCATTGCAATAGAGTAGGTAATGCTTCTCAGTCCGCTGAATCATTTCTAGCGACGCGGTGGTAGCTCAGCGTCGTACCACAACACAAGCCACAACACCCCAGATTAAATTATGCAAACATTTTATGAGCCACAACTTTGAGTTTTCAGTAGGTCCCACGTACCTACTCATGGCAATTTTAACAAAAGGTTACCTTTCCTTATAAATTACACCTTGTTGTAAATTAGCAGGTACAGTTACTAGGGGACGACATTACTGAAAGAGCTTTAAAAACACCTCATTAGCATTGCCACAGAATAAATTTTTGGAACATCCAAACGTTTTACCAAGTACCGGAGCTTAATATCCAGCGAGTGGTCGAGTTAATCTATTCCTTCGTTTCTCTGCCCTCCTAGTACTTTACTACTGAATTTATTTAAATTTTAAAGTTGTCCTCGCTAACTGAGTGTGACTTAATTAAACTTTTATGAATACAAATTGATCTCCGTGGTATTTTATTTTACTAAAATATTTCAAGAAAGGGGAATTATAAAACGAGCGAATAAAAAACTTAGCGACTGATCATGAGAATGAGATACTGTTTTAATAACTTGAGCGGTATGAATTTGAGTAAGCGTAAAATTAACTAAGCTAACGACGAATATTGATTAATAATAAAATCCGTGCGACTAAATTACTAAGTGAGCGACTAGAAATACAGAGAGGGCAACTTCGATAATAAGATAGAGACGATTTTTCCTATTTTTTTTTTAAATCCTTTATGGGCGGCATGGGCACCGGGCCGTAGGCCGACGAAGGAGGCCAGCGGAGGCCCGGCACTTCGGGGACAGAAGTCAAAGAGTGTTATTTAATATGCGAGCGAAGCGAGCGTGGGTTTACGAACCTTTATCTTTGACGCTACGTTTTCTAATTTCCCTCATCCGTGTGTCACTGCGGGGGGCCTACTGAAAACCAGCGCTGAGTGTTTTACACCCAGCATATGCTGAGTTGGTTACCCTTTCGTTATGGGCATGCTCAGCGCAGTTGAGCTGTTTAATTCTTTGTCACTTAAAACCTTAATTTACAGTCACTCGTTCAAATACTTCAAGAAATAAATAAAGTTCTTCTTCGTAATATTAGGTACACACTTCTGTGGAATATATTTGAAACGAATAGTTATCAACATATTACTAATTGATGAAGGAAAACCTAAACACCTAAGTAATTTACATGAACAACATTAATCAAAAACATTAATTATCCTGCTGACCTATTACACTTCTAGAATAATAATACCTTCTTTATTTATGTAATTGTTACCGCATAATGTGGGTACTGTCCGCAATGTGATGTAATGTACGCATTATCACAAAACAAAAGATGTAAAATAAAAAAATCCTATATTCTTTTGTTCAAAATATGCTAACAAGAGAGGTCGCAAAAGAAACTTTATAAGAAGTGAACGTTATCTACATATCTAGATAAACTCATTAGTCTTCACAAAGTAAACATAGTTAAGCAAGCATGCCAAAACGAAGCAAAAACAAGCACTTGTTAAACAACATATATCTCTTAACAAGCACCCCAGTTTATCGATACCCTCATTTGTAGATAATAATATAAATAAATAATAATACACTAATTCAGTTAACTTCACAAACTTCTACAATATATAACCAGATAGATACATTTATTTCGTTTCGGTTACTGATAATCTTGATAATAAGATTTATACATAATTATATATAACTCATTGATTCATCATTGTGTTGAAAAAAAAACAAGGCATTGAACGACAAAAAATACATAATCGTAAACAACATTTAATTTTTTACTGTTGAGTATTTTAGACAAAAACACTTAAAGAAAAAGGACACTTGATTACACACTTTTTAACAATGAACCATTATCGATTGTAAAGTTACCGCCAGTAATACTCTTCGCCTTGCTACTCGCCAGGAACAGGATCAAGTCCGCCACTTCGTCCGGGTAAGCCACTTTGCCCAGAGGCGTGTGCTTACCCCACTCTTCCCACATATCAGGCATGCCGGCCGTTTCCAAAATATCAGTAACAACTGGCCCAGGGCTAACTATGTTGACTCTTACGCCAGATGGTGCCAATTCCAAAGCAGCAGTCTTGGAGAAATGTTCCAAACCAGCTTTTGATATGCAGTATGCCATCATTGCGTAGCTAGCTTGTGTTCCCAATGTGCTTGAGATGTTGATAACATTTCCTCCGGTTTTAACAAGATACGGCGCTGCCAAGGTTGTGAGACTGACGACTGCTCTTAAGTTCGTGTTCATAATTTGATCGTAGGTCTTCAGAATTCCTCCGTCGAGTATACCTCCCGTAAACACAATACCAGCGTTGTTGACCAGAATGTCGAGTTTTCCGTACTTATCGATGGTTTGTTTGATGATGTCATTTGCTGCTTCTTCTTGAGAAACGTCTGCTTTGATGACGAGGGGTGTGACTCCATGTTCCTCGCATTGTTCAGTGACGGTTTGTAGCTTAGCTTCATTCCTTCCTACGATAACAACGGAAGCTCCTTCTTTAGCAAATAAAACTGCCGTAGCAGCACCGATGCCCGAACTCCCTCCAGTAACTATCACTACTTTATTTTCGAAACTCATTTAGTGAACGTCCAACACACTACGCGTCTACGCCTCGACTCGTGAGACACATGTGAATGATGAAAACTGGTTATCGCAAAGATAATAATGAGTGTGCATAATTTTATTTTCTTGTTATCGTCGTAACCTTGATGATCTAATGTTACACTCAGCTGTTAATTGCATCAATAATGTTAAGTGTATGTGTACGTGGTTCCTTGGATATTTTTTATGCGAAAAAAAAATCCCACTCCTGATTTCTGTGCTATACCTACCAAAAAAAAGGACTTTATTTACCTTTAGGAAAATGCTCTCCAATTTGGTAAAAACCGTAAAGAGATCCATTGAGAAGTTTCGAAAATCTAAAATTCTAAGTGGTCACACAGACAAACATGAAAGACGACTTGCTTTATAAAATAGATAGATATAATATATCGATTACAGATTGCGTACCTAAATGTTATCTTACACTACCATCGTGACTTCGTGAGATAAAATTTCTACGAAACCGTAACCTAACCTAATATTTTTTTCATTCCTAACTTTTTCCCCAATAAAATCAATAAACAAATCAGTACTGTGGCATCGAAGTACCAGGAGAACAGTAATTAATGGTAGCAGCTGATCGGCTGACCATTAGCGGTGAACCCACGAACTGTGGACTATTTGTGTTTCTTGTTTGGATTGATGTCGTCGCCCGGCCCGCTACTGAATAAATAAACGTCGTCGTGAATAGGTCGATAGATGGTTCTAGACGTTTCGGACAGGCTCTACAAATGTTACCGAGGAATACGGATGGCTTGCACACATATAAAAGAGTAATACTTTTATATTCAGCGTTTAAGAAATAAAAGTAATGACCGAAATGTTATTGTTTGTTGAATCAAGATAAAATTTACTCCTGCAATTTCCTAATGTCTATGTATACAGTAATCACATAATTTGATCACAGTCATTAAGTAAACCTATTTCCGTACATGGTTATCTACCACATACCTACCTACACAATACGTGAAACAAAACAATACAAAAAAATGGTGTAGGTGACGGTTCTCTGACGAAACTAAAACCTCATCTAAACGACCTCCTTTGTTAACCCCTTAGAGGCTCCTTTATTACTATCTAAACTTAAGAATATTAATTTTAACTAACTATCTTTTAACTTTTATATTTTTTATCTTTTATGTCTTTTAACTGAACCGACGATTTGAAGTGGAAGAGAGGTTCTTACTTCAATATTGTTAGAGAGCTCATTACCAGGGCACTATAATAAAGAAGGAAGACTAAAGTGGAGATGTTCTTTATTAGACTCCGCCAGTTCGCCCCGATCGCGATGTTGAACTTCACAATACTGCAATGCTTTTTATCGCACAGCTGTTGGTTACAGAATAGTATATTATGATACAAGTGAGCTAAGTTGCCCATTATACACGAGGCTGTGGGTTGCAGCCCGAGGTGCAGGCGCAGGCGAGGGCGTAAATCAGCCGAGTGTCTAGTGAGCAAGTTGCTCATGAGTTTCATACGCACTTTTTTAACACACTTAAGAAAAAACAAACATGTACCTATTGCATAAATCGTTTTACCACACAGCAACAAATGCGATACAAACAAAATATAAAAAAATATGAGAAATGGCGCGCAACTTTGTTTTTTTGCACGCGCCAAATGTAAGGTGATTGATTACTTATAGCCATACAGCCTACTTCAAAATTATAATTTTAGTGATAAAAATGCAAATATTCTATAACAAATTATTGTGAATTATAAATAATTTGATAATAATAATGTTTTTTCGTCTTAATTAGGGACACATTTATGCATTCCAAAAATGTAAACGGTACGGTACGGTATAAAACCTCTATGTTTTTACAAAAAAAAAACCCGTTTACCCGGTTACATTGAAAATGCTCTGTTTACTCGCATATAATTTGCAGTTAGGTACGTTAGTACCTAACTGCAAATTATATGCGAGTAAACACGTATGAGAAATGGCGCGCAACTTTGTTTTTTTGCACGCGCCAAATGTAAGGTGATTGATTACTTATAGCCATACAGCCTACTTCAAAATTATAATTTTAGTGATAAAAATGCAAATATTTTATAACAAATTATTGTGAATTATAAATAATTTGATAATAATAATGTTTTTTCGTCTTAATTAGGGACACATTTATGCATTCCAAAAATGTAAACGGTACGGTACGGTATAAAACCTCTATGTTTTTACAAAAAAAAAACCCGTTTACCCGGTTACATTGAAAATGCTCTGTTTACTCGCATATAATTTGCAGTTAGGTACTAACTTAAATTTGTAAGGATAATTCTATTATGCACTAGTGTGTAATATTATTATGCACGTGTGTGTTATAGTTCGGTTTATGGCCCTAAGAATGATGTAATAAGGCTCACTTTACGAGCAAGTGTGTTAAAAAGAAACATATGTTAATATTGAAATTAGTTTTCAGTTCATCACATTACTTAAACGAATTTCTATAAAACACTTTCTGTGCTTAAATATCACACACACTTCACTATTATAATCTGACTGACACTACATGTTTTCAAGTTACAAATCTAATTAAGTTTGTTTCTTTATTTGCCTCCCATTTAATGACCCCGTGTACCAGGCCTCCATGTAGGCAAAAAATCAAGACAAGAATATTTTAGCTACCTAATCACATACCTAAATTATGTGTTTCTACTGTGCGTGGCAAAAGGTAATTTTGTTGGGGATTAAAACAGTAAAGAAAACAAATTTTAACAAAAATATATTTCCCTCATTCCAACAGAGTTAGAGTACAGCTACTCGGTATAATAAAGTTTTAATCCATCAAATATTCATTGTGAATTCATTCTGAATATTTGCCGACTGGCAACACTACTGACAAATTAATGGCTAATGGAATTACTATTGTGATCCATCGACATGTTAGCTAAATAAAGGTAAATTCATATTTGAACAATCGCTGTTCAATTGAATTGAATGGTTACTGTTCAATTTAATTGAATTGGCCGTTTAGTTATTAATTAATCATTCGATGTTGTGTGATAGTTTCGATTAGAATATGATTTGTGGTTCATTGGTTTTAAACTATTGTTTAGGATCTGTATTTCATCAAGGTTGCTCCTTTTTGTTTCGACCCTAATTGCTATTTTTACTCTAAAAACAATAAACTGAAACTTCAGTAAACTGGATATTACCTTTAAAATTCTTGAATGTATTTTAACTTCATGGTTAATGGTGCAATACTTACCATTACATATTTAGCCATATTACTGGTTGTATCAGGTTGCAAAGATAGGCTAAAGGCAAAATCTAAATCACTAGTCTTCAAAATTTTTGCAGAGGTCCAAAGTGGGACTTCTCAGATGGCTGTCCTTTACTAAACGATCAAGCAGAAAATGATCCAGTCCCACAGTACCGTTCAGCACCTACAGCTACAGAAGAACATGGCGAACTCTCTGGACCAGTTCAAAGAGGTTATTGAGTCGAAGCTGAATCCTTCCAACAATTCCTATGCAAGCATGGTGAAGAAAGGCTCCGCCAATCTCGTCCGTCCTGCAAACTTGAGTGCAATCGCCATCTATCACAGCGATAAAACTAAAACAAGTGACGACGCCAAGTCACTTGTTCAAAAGTTAATATCTCCCGAGGAACTCAAGCTCCAATACGTAGCCTGAAAAAAGTGAAAAATGGGGAGTACTAATTAGCACTGAAAATAAAGGCGATTTAGATAAATTGAAGAATTCGGAGAAGATATTCACCTCGGGCCTTACAATAGAAGAACCTTCTAAACGACGCCCTAGGGTTACTATTATTGGTGTTTGTTCCCGTAGCCCTTACTGAGAAAGAGGTATTCGACTGTATTTTCGAGCAAAATCTATCAGATAAATTGCCGAATACAACTCGTGAATCCTTCCTTGAGACCATAAGACTGAGCCATGAATCGGATAAGAAAGGCCTTCCTACCTGCAACTACATTCTCAAAGTACCCGCTGGCATAATAAAATGCTGGTCAACCAAAGCAGAATTTCCATTAATTAGACCTCATGCCTGATGGTGAGAGATTTTACGATAGTCACCAGGTGCTACAATTGCCAGCAGTTTGGCCACGCAGCTAAGTTTTGCCGTGAAACGAGTCCTACTTGCAACCACTGTGCAGAGACGGTACACTTCGAGAAGGAATGCAGTAGCAAATCTTCTCCCCCCCCCCTCAGAGTGCGACGTGCAATAAATTCAAGAGGAAATGTGACCATCCAACCGGTGATGTAAGTTGCCCGGCACGTAAATATGCAGAGACCAAATACATCAACTCAATAGACTATGAGGGCGCCTAAGAGCGGAAGGGGTCTGCAAGGGCCGAAGCCTGCCGGGGCTGCGGGACTATTCGAAAGAGATACCGTGGCCCCGGAACACAAAGGGCGATGAAGGAACATGGATGGGTTTTAGTCAGTAAAAGTCTGACACTCCCTCCTGTCATTTGATGATTTCCCACACGAAAAAAAAAAAGGGCACCTAAGAGCGCCACGTACACGGGGCACACAGACAGCCTACCAGTTGAAAAAGGTGTTGAAATGTCTTATGCGGATGATACTGCCCTGTTATTTGCAGCTAGCAGCAAGAGCTGAGGCCTATGAACATGCTCAGAATGGTTTCAACATTACATTTCATTAACAATGAGAAATACTAACACACCGCTTACTGACCTAATCATTTACGCGCATACCTGTAGCATGTACACTGCATGTTCTTGCCGTACTTTAATGAGTAATGTTTTTCGGACCAATTTGATTAGTCTTATAATTGTTAATAGATTTATTTTATTTCATAACTTTTACTGTCCTAATTAATTTGTGCTATGTAAATTGATTATATACTTTAGTTATAGTTTACTTTTATGCACTAATTATACCATGTTTGAGAAATAACACCACTGCAGCTAAACGTACACTTTTGTACCTAATACTTTTTTTTAAATAAATTATTCATTATTATTCTTAAAGTTTCGTACCAACCTCGTCGCCTTTTGGGCTGAATCAATTTAGATTGCCATCGACAATCCGACACGCGAAGAAGATGGAGGAGGATATTAATTCGCTTTTAATCCCCAACTTGAAAAAATAAAAATATCATCAAAAATCACCCTTCCCCAGTAAATTCAAATCAAACTTCAAAAGCATATTACCACAGTGCTGAATAAACAAGAAGGGGTACCAGGGCACCATGCATGGCAGACAGTCGCGTCTGAATCACTCGACAAGCCCGATCTGTCAGTGACAGCCGCTAGGGAGCGCCCTGGCAAAATTGCGCATCTCGACAAATTGCTACCAAAAAAGCATATCGACTAGATTTAGGGAAATGACGTGACCAATAATATCGTGGGGCATGGGATATTGTCATAGGACGTGTACTTAAACCGTTAGTAATAGGATTCAAGTGTTTTGCTGAGTTACTAAAAGGACAGTTTAACTTTCAAAGAACTTTTTTAAAGAACCGTTATATGTCCTATGACGTTTACTGCATTAGATATCTGCAAAAACTCTAGGCTCTTTATCGTGTGGTTAGTTGCTAACCTGGAGACAGAGTTTTTATCCCCCCATTGGCCTCTGACTTGGCTTTACATGTCGTCAAGAAGTATCTTTCAGACATGCTGGTTTCCCCACGATGTTTTCCTTCACTGAGGTAAGTAATAAGTCTAGGCTATCACTGCTATAATACTCAAGTAATAATAGTAATAATCTAGGAAGGAATGGGGAGAGGCCTTTGCCCAGAAGTGTGGCAGCTCAGGCTAATAATAAAAGTACTGTTGTACCTAGCAGAAATAATAATTACAATCCCATCAAAAATGCCATTAAATAAAATGAAAACTTTTTATACAGCGCTTATCAGTGCTATTCTGCAATGTTCCGTTCTAGAACTAAGTGATCGCATTCATTTGTTTTTAAAATGAATCCATGTGTGTCCAATGAATGTTTTACAATTAAATCCGAACCTGCACAAAACTGCGTCATATCAATGGTATCTCCTAAATACTCTTGATACATATCTCGATTGCTCATCAGCTACAGATTGCAGATACTAATTGATATCAAGACGTGTTCTGTCCATACATCTGCACAATTCAGCCAGATTATTGGCAATCAACGTTGAAACTGATTGAAATTTGCATTCATGATGATATCTGCCAACACAGCATACATATCAGACGATGCAGATTGTATCTTTATTGATACAGGCATTCATATAACGGTGAAATGGTGGAGTGAAAAATGGATGGAATTTTTTTGCATTATTTTTTAATTCGTATTGCTGGTTTAGGTACCTGAGCCGTTTCTTCTAGGTACTTGGTTTATATTTATGAGATGTTTCTGTAGACACCTTTGTCTTCATAAAACTAAGCGAAATTCGTATTTTTATCTGCTGTATTTAAACATTTTAGTACAAAATGGCCGCTATACTATATTATGAAGTTCTATAATTACGTATAAATCTCTAAAATACGACGCTGAAATAAGACTACACAAAAAATATATACTGAAATAAGTTACGTAAAACTAAGTCAATAACAATTTACTACAAACCTCATTTTAATTAAAATTGCAAACATTCATCTGCCAAACTTGCAGAATTTTAAATTCATGACTCCACGTACGAAACTTAAGACATGAAGCGTTTCAGAAACTTATAAACTTCGTAGAAACACGACAACAATACGACTAACGGCGTACCAAGCACAACTGTCGTAGTGTTCGTAGTATTTTTACTTGAGACTTGTGCGCATATTCTGACTGTTAAAAGTACGAGACTTGCAATTTGTGGGACTTGCATACTTGCATAGCTTTTACTTAAAAGTTCGGATCTGCATGGTTAAGTTGAACGCTGTCGTATTTTATACTTTATACAAAGAGATTTCGAGTTGATCGATTGTTGGCATTAAACTACTATATTTCAATTTTCTTTTGAGAAGCAAAGGTTTGAAGCCGCTAAACAGCCTAATACAAAAAAAAGGAAAATTTCATATTTTTTTATTTTAGAACACAAATAAATGTATTGATGCTTTCTTCTTTCGTAGCAAAAGCTCACAGTATATTTACTATTTACATAACCAGACATGATTGTAGCAAAAAAAATACGAAATATCATTTTGATTATAGACGGCTCTATAAATATGTAAATTAATAACCATTGGCCATGGATCGCAAGCTCGTGAATTGTGATTGATGACATTTTTGTGATTGATCACTTTAGCGATCGGAATATCGGAATCAAATTCGTCTGCTTCCCCGAAATAAAATAAATGGCAGTGCCTAGTAGTTGAAATAAAAATTGTTTCAAAAGTAAAAATAATAACGTAACAAGAACAAAATTACGTTATTCAATCCACCCTAGCTATTTATTAATTACCGTTTGTTTCATGAAAACCGCTGCTTAATAAATGTCATGTTTTCTTTTTCCAAACGTACTAGGCTATAAAAGGAGTTACTTCAATTACCCTGGCATATCCGCTGTCGCCGGTGGACGAGGCGACAATTTAATTACATTGATGACATGCGAATATTTGAACCAATTTAGACAAACATTTTTGTATTCCCCTGTTTGTACCGAACCCTTTTCAGGGACGGCGGTTAGTCCAGGTGAGGTTATATTGGCACTGGACGGAACACCTGTGGAAATATAATGTAATCCTAGTACTTGACTCGCTAATTTATTTTCTGTTTCGGTAATATTTCAGGAGTTCCTGGCATTTTAATGTCGTTGTGTATTAGGTTTTTGTTATTGAGTTCATCTAATGTTTTGGTTAAACTAAATGTCGACAAAACCATCCGATCTATACTGCCCAAGACACATCTCCGCATTACAATTTTTAATTTTAACTGACCAGCTGCCGAGGATCTTGTGCGAACTTTAAATTAAGTAAATACTAAAAGTTAATTAGTTCTTCGATTTGGCTACACACAACTTAGTTCTCCATTTTCCAACCAATTATAACTTGGTCAATATTTTCCATTTACTTTTCAACAGCTTGATTTTCTGTATTGCTATTTAAAACATGATTAAATCTTTAAATTTCCTTATTCAAATAATGTACATTACCATACGCACGTTACCTTGTATAAAAATAACCAGAGGTACCCATAAAGGCGTGCGCTCACCGGCGGTTATCACGCATGAGCGCTGATCAAACGCGATTATCTGGCGGAGCGTGCGCGGGACACCTCACCGAACATAGACCGTCATCGCTTTTTAATGTGTGCACACGCCTTTAGTTTTTGTTTTTTATTTTGCGAGAGAAGCACAGATAGTGTTCAAAGACTGCCAAGTTTTTATTTGAGTTACCTAATTAGCTTGTGAAAATTGTATGCTTTTCCACTGCTCGGATTATTCAATGAGTCTTTTTATGAGAAACTTTCTAATTCCGGGTAAAATATTGAAAATAGTATACCAGTTATTTCACGTTGCTACTGTTCAAAGAATTCAAAATAGTTATAACATTTTTGCCACGATTGGCTGCCATTTTCCTTTATTAGACTTTCAAGTTTTCTACCACGTAATTTTCACATTGTATAGAGACTCAAAGGAGGATTTAAAACGATTGCTATACGTAATTCCGAGTCTCATCAAATCGCATTGAATTTTACACATCCAGCAGAGGACGGAGCTACCGGCTGGCTTAATGAAAATGGCATACCTGGCGGATTCGCTAAGCTCTAAAGAAATTTTGCCTTTGGTATATTTTGTACACGTCATTGAAATTAATTCTTTTATTTTCAAACTGTAGATTTTATGCTTCCTTGCTAGATTACTGAAATAATATTGCGATTATTATCGAATGACATTATATAAAGAAACAATATTTGGCGTGGTCAGCAATTACCTATGGGAAATTCATGACAAAATAAAACGATAATACGTTTCCAACCTTCTAATAAAACCGACCCTATACATCTATCTGACCGTCGTATTTTACAGGTTTTACAACCTCCGTTATTATACCCCATGATACCAGGAACGCATAATTGCCAAGATAAGGCGTGCTATGTTAATTAAACACATTTCATGTTAACGATATCGATAGTTCTATCGTTATCAGACACAAATCTAAAGTACCTGTCAGTGTGCTGATTACTTCGTTATCAAGACTAGATTAAAATGTTTTACAAAATTAGCATATAAATATAAGTGCATGTGACAAAAACATCGATACGTACTCGTAGTCGTGGTTTTTAGTGAAAATTTACAAAGCATTTGAAGAACTGACAGTTATCTCACGGCACGGAGGGTAACGAAGGTAAAGTTTGTTTTTAATACTAATATGTTGATACAATACAAATATTTTGCGTATGGGCCATAAAATCTAAATCAATCACACGACGGGTGTAAAAACACCCTTTAGCGAAGCCAAAAGGCACTAGTTTTTCCCATCATTCCCATTTTTTTTTCTCTGACCCACACTTGCGAACTTTCTACTTAGTTATGGAGACATTGAAGGTAAAAATTCAACTTTACAAACAGTTTTAAATGTTTTGAGTGCGTTAGCCGTGATTTTTCTCACCAAGAAAGAAATTTGTTTTCTCAGCAATCGTTTTTGCGTAGTGTTACTTATTTTGATGTACAGAATGCTTGTTTGACGACGGCTTGGTAAGAGGTGACATTCTTTACACTTTTGTACAGAGAGACCAGCGAAACATGCTTTATTGCTGTTTACAGGAAAATAATTTTAGTAAAGTGGGTATAGAATGAGCATTTATTATGCCTAAATCTCATTTAGTACCCAAAAACAAACAAATTCTGAATTATTTTACACGGGTATAACCTTTTCGAATTACCTAGCCCAAAAACTCGCATTTGTTATTCAAAAAGAGAAAACAAACGTTTTATTGTAATGATGATTATAATTGGTTCACAGCGTAATAGGAGTTCAACAATGTGAGAGCGTGTCCGACCGTTCATGAAAATACGTTAGCTATGCAAATGAATACCAGTCCGTTTTCATGTCACCCTGGTAATTCTACCATTCCGTATTACATGACACATTCTGCTACCTGGATAACAAACATTGAAATTACCGCAATTTACATAGATAGACAGGGTGTTATTATTGTTTATTTCGTGCTCATAAATACGAAATTGTTTTATGTAAAGTAGGTAAAATTACGCCTAATCACGTTTGTTTTATTTTGACAATATCCATCCGTGTTGCGATATAATCAGGGCCTCAAGTCTGCTATTACAATAGTGTCAGAATGGTCTATCATTGATTTCATAATTGTTGATTTTGACAAGTTTGGTAGGCAATCTACTAATATGATGGCGTCATTATGACTTTCCAATGGTCAACCACTGATACTTCATTGAAAGAAATGGCATAGAATGGTAATCTCGTACATAATGAATGACTGGTGCTATTTACAAACTTCTTACTACTTCAGATTGCTTATAACACTAATATATAATATGTAAAAATATATATAAACTAGTTTTCTTGGGTGCGCGAGCTGCGCGCAGCTCGCGTGTTTGGTGTTTATGAGAAGTATTATTTACCCTTATAAAATTTTGAGAATCTATAGGCACCCCTAAATGAATTTGAAAATCAGTTAGAACTACCCCTAAAACAGTATGAAAACCCCTACGGACCCCTAATAAAACCTTATTTAAAAACTGAGACCTTTTCCCATAAAAAACATTACCCTAAAGTTTGCTGAGTTACGCTTCACCAACTCAACCATCGTTACGCTAAGGAGGTCGCCGGCTCGCTTCCCTCGCCACCTCCCTCCTTCGCTCCACTCAGGACCTACCTACCACCGGACAGGTTTCGACACCTACTATAATATTTGTTCAAACACCTGACAGCTATCTCTAACCGTTAAGTTAAAGCCCTTATCAATTATAGGGGAGCTTCACCCACTCAACTTCGTTACGCTACGGAGGTCGCCGGCTCGCTTCGCTCGCCACCTCCCCCCTTCGCTCCACTCGGTCTCGCAGGTTCGCTCCACTCAGAACCTACCTACCACCGGAAAGGGGAGGTTGGGGAGGGGAGGGTATAAAAATTCAACGCTCCTCAATAATAAAGTACAGTCAAAATCAAAATGCCGCTACGTGTCCTAGTTTCCGAGATACGATGGGGGAGGGGTGAAGGGGGGAGAGTGGGGAGTTTTGAAAAATGATTTCGACTAATGCGTTGACCCATTATACGAATCTGAAAAAAAAATGTGCCAAGTCTCTTGACTTCCGAGATCCGCCTAAAGGGGGGGAGAAGGAGGGTAAGGGGGACAAATTTTGAAAACTGGTTTTTACTTTTCCGAGCCTCCTCTATACGAATCTGAAAAAAAAAATGTTCCAAGTCTCATGGTTTCCGAGATACGATAGGGAGGGGGGTGAAGGGGGGCGAAAATGGGAGGTTTGGCACTTTTCCCATAGGTTTTAGAGTTAGTTGTTTACGAATCTGCAAAAATATACCCCCCTCCCCATCCACCATCAGGGAGAACAATTCTGTCAGTGAGTGAGTGAGTGGTAATCGAGCTTTATATAATATACTAGTTTGCTTGGGTGCGCGAGCTGCGCGCAGCTCGCGTGTTTGGTGTTTTTGAGAAGTATTACTTACCCCTATACAATTTTGACAATCTATAAGCATCCTTAAATGAATTGAAAAATCCGTTAGAATTACCCCTAAAACAGTATGAAAACCCCTACGAACCTAATTAAATCTAAAACCTTTTAACCTAAAGTTTGCCTGTCGTCGCCCCTGAGTTACGCTTCACCTACTCAACCATCGTTACGCTACGGAGGTCGCCGGCTCGCTTCGCTCACCACCTCCCCCCTTCGCTCCACTCAGGACCTACCTCCCCGGGGCTGCGGGACTATTCGAAAGAGATACCGTGGCCCCGGAACACAAAGGGCGAGGAAGGAACATGGATGGGTTTTAGTCAGTAAAAGTCTGACACTCCCTCCTGCTCCGCCCAGAGCGGGAGAAGTCATTTGATGATTTCCCAGCCTAAAAAAAAAAAAAAAAAAAAGGACCTACCTCCCACCGAACAGGTTTCGACGCCTACTATAATATTTGTTCAAACACCTAATAGCTATCTCTAACCGTTATGAAGTTACAGCCCTTTCAATTTTAGGGGAGGTTGGGGAGGGGAGCTTCACCCACTCAACCTTCGTTACGCTACGGAGGTCGCCGGCTCGCTCCATTCAGGACCTACCTACCACCGGAAAGCGGAGGGGAGCAAAGGGGAGGTTGGGGAGGGGAGGAAATACAAATTTCAACGCCCCTCAATAATAAAGTATAGTAAAAATCAAAATTCCGCTACGTGTCCTAGTTTCCGAGATACGATGGGGGGAGGGGTGAAGGGGGGAGAGTGGGGAGTTTTGAAAAATGATTTCGACTAACAATCGGCCCCTTTATACAAATCTGAAAAAAAAAATGTTCCAAGTCTCTGAACTTCCGAGATCCGCCTAAAGGGGGGGAGAAGGGGAGAAAGGGGGACAACTTTGAAAACTGGTTTTTACTTTTCCGAGCCTCCTCTATACGATCCCGTAAAAAACAAAAAATACGGGTCCCTTAGTTTCCGAGATACGATAGGGAGGGGGAGGAAGGGGAGCAAAAAGGGGAGGTTTGGCACTTTTCCCATTCTCGCGGGAGTTACTTGTTTACGAATCTGTCAAAAAATACCCACCTCCCCATCCACCATCTGGGAGAACAATTATGTCAATGAGTCAGTGAGTCAGTGGTAATTCAGCTTTATATAATATAACTAGTTTGCTTGGGTGCGCGAGCTGCACGCAGCTCGCGTGTTTTGTGTTTTTGAGAAGTATTCCTTATCCTTATAAAATTTTGAGAATCCAAAGGCATCCTTAAATGAATTGGAAAATCCGTTAGAATTACCCCTAAAACAGTATGAAAACCCTACAGAACCCCTAAAACATTTGAGAAGTATAAAACAAAACATTACCCTAAGGTTTACTTGTCGTCGTCCCTGAGTTACGCTTCACCCACTCAACCTTCGTTACGCTACGGAGGTCGGCGGCTCGCTTCGCTCGCCACCTCCCCCCTTCGCTCCACTCGGTCTCGCAGGTTCACTCCGCTCAGTACCTACCTACCACCGGACAGGTTTCGACGCCTACTATAATATTTGTTCAAACACCTGATGGCTACCTCTAACCGTTATGAAGTAACAGCCCTTTCAATTTTAGGGGAGGTTGGGGAGGGGAGAGGAGGGGAGGGTATAAAAATTTCAACGCCCGTCAATAATAAAGTAAAGTAAAAATCAAAATGCCGCTACGTGTCCTAGTTTCCGAGATACGATGGGGGAGGGGTGAAGGGGGGGAGAAGGGGGAGTTTTGAAAAATAATTTTGACTAACAATCAGCCCCTTTATACAAATCTGAAAAAAAAAATGTTCCAAGTCTCTTAACTTTCCAGATCCGCTTTAAGGGGGGGAGAAGGGGGGAAAGGGGGACAACTTTGAAAAATGGTTTTTACTTTTCCAAGCCTCCTGTATACGAATCTGAAAAAAAAAATGTTCCAAATCTCTTGGTTTCCGAGATACGATAGGGAGGGGGGAGAAGGGGGGCGAAAAGGGGAGGTTTGGGATTTTTTCCATAGGTTTTAGGGTTAGTTGTTTACGAATCTGTAAAAATATACCTACCTCCCCATCCACCATCAGGGAGAACAATTCTGTCAGTCAGTCAGTGGTAATCTAGCTTTATATAGTATAATATAATAACTAGTTTGCTTGGGTGCGCGAGCTGCGCGCAGCTCGCGTGTTTGATGTTTTTGAGAAGTATTACTTACCCTTATAAAATTTTGAGAATCTATAGGCACCCATAAATGAATTGGAAAATCCGTTAGAATTACCCCTAAAACAGTATGAAAACCCCTACGGACCCCTAATAAAACCTTATTTAAAAACTCAGACCTTTTCCCATAAAAAACATTACCCTAAAGTTTGCTAAGTTACGCTTCACGCACTCAATCATCGTTACGCTACGGAGGTCGCCGGCTCGCTTCGCTCGCCACCTCCCCCCTTCGCTTCACTCAGGCCCTACCTACCACCGGACAGGTTTCGACACCTACTATAATATTTGTTCAAACACCTGATAGTTATCTCTAACCGTTATTAAGTTACAGCCCTTTTCAATTATAGGGGAGGTTGGGGAGGGGAGCTTCACCCACTCAACCTTCGTTACGCTATGGGGGTCGCCGGCTCGCTTCGCTCGCCACCTCCCCCCTTCGCTTAACTCGGTCTCGCAGGTTCGCTCCACTCAGGACCTACCTACCACCGGAAAGGGGAGGTTGGGGAGGGGAGGGGAGGGGAGGGTATAAAATTTTCAACGCCCCCCAATAATAAAGTATAGTCCAAATCAAAATGCCGCTACGTGTCCTAGTTTCCGAGATACGATGGGGGGAGGGGTGATGGGGGGGAGAGAGGGGAGTTTTGAAAAATGATTTTGACCAACTTTTTGCCCCTTCTTACGAATCTGAAAAAAAAAATGTTCCAAGTCGCTTAACTTCTGAGATCCGCCTAAAGGGGGGGAGAAGGGGGAAAAGGGGGCCAACTCTGAAAAGTGGTTTTTACTTTTCCGAGCCTCCTCTATATGAATCCGTAAAAACAAAAAATACGGGTCCCTTAGTTTCCCAGATACGATAGGGAGGGGGAGGAAGGGGAGCAAAAAGGGGAGGTTTGGGACTTTTCCCATACTCACGGGAGTTACTTGTTTACGAATCTGTCAAAAAATACCCACCTCCCCATCCACCATCTGGGAGAACAATTATGTCAATGAGTCAGTGAGTGAGTCAGTGGTAATTCAGCTTTATATAATATAACTAGTTTGCTTGGGTGCGCGAGCTGCGCGCAGCTCGCGTGTTTGATGTTTTTGAGAAGTATTACTTACCCTTATAAAATTTTGAGAATCTATAGGCACCCATAAATGAATTGGAAAATCCGTTAGAATTACCCCTAAAACAGTATGAAAACCCCTACGGACCCCTAATAAAACCTTATTTAAAAACTCAGACCTTTTCCCATAAAAAACATTACCCTAAAGTTTGCTAAGTTACGCTTCACGCACTCAATCATCGTTACGCTACGGAGGTCGCCGGCTCGCTTCGCTCGCCACCTCCCCCCTTCGCTTCACTCAGGCCCTACCTACCACCGGACAGGTTTCGACACCTACTATAATATTTGTTCAAACACCTGATACCTATCTCTAACCGTTATTAAGTTACAGCCCTTTTCAATTATAGGGGAGGTTGGGGAGGGGAGCTTCACCCACTCAACCTTCATTACGCTACGGAGGTCGCCGGCTCGCTTCGCTCGCCACCTCCCCCCTTCGCTCCACTCGGTCTCGCAGGTTCGCTCCACTCAGGACTTTTAGGGGAGGTTGGGGAGGGGAGGGTATAAAAATTTCAACGCCCCCCAATAATAAAGTATAGTATAAATCAAAATTCCGCTACGTGTCTTAGTTTCCGAGATACGATGGGGGAGGGGTGAAGGGGGGGAGAGTGGGGAGTTTTGAAAAATTATTTCGACTAATGCATTGCCCCTTCTTACGAATCTGAAAAAAAAAATGTTCCAAGTCTCTTAACTTCCGAGATCCGCCTAAAGGGGGGGAGAAGGGGAGAAAGGGGGACAACTTTGAAAACTGGTTTTTACTTTTCCGAGCCTCCTCTATACGAATCTGAAAAAAAAATGTTCCAAGTCTCTTGGTTTCCGAGATACGATAGGGAGGGGGGAGAAGGGGGGTGAAAAGGGGAGGTTTGGCACTTTTCCCATAGGTTTGAGAGTTAGTTGTTTACGAATCTGTAAAAATATACCCCCCTCCCCATCCACCATCTGGGAGATCAATTCTGTCAGTGAGTCAGTGAGTGAGTGGTAATCGAGCTTTATATAGTATAACTAGTTTGCTTGGGTGCGCGAGCTGCACGCAGCTCGCGTGTTTTGTATTTTTGAGGAGTATTCCATACCCTTATAAAATTTTGAGAATCTATAGGCACCCTTAAAATAATTGGAAAATCCGTTAGAATCACCCCTAAATCAGTATGAGAACCATTAAGAACCCCTAAAACATTGGAGAAGTATAAAAAAAACATTACCCTAAGGTTTGTTTGTCGTCGTCCATGTGTAACGCTCAAGACTTACCTACCACCGGACAGGTTGGTTTCGACGCCTACTATAATATTTGTTCAAACACCTGATGGCTATCTCTAACCGTTATGAAGTTACAGCCCTTTCAATTTTAGGGGAGGTTGGGGAGGGGAGCTTCACCCACTCAACCTTCGTTACGCTACGGAGGTCGCCGGCTCGCTTCGCTCGCCACCTCCCCCCTTCGCTCCACTCGGTCTCGCAGCTTCGCTCCACTCAGGACCTACCTACCACCGGAAAGGGGAGGTCGGGGAGGGGAGGGTATAAAAATTTTAACGCTCCTCAATAATAAAGTATAGTCAAAATCAAAATGCCGCTACGTGTCCTAGTTTCCGAGATACGATGGGGGGAGGGGTGAAGGGGGGAGAGTGGGGAGCTTTGAAAAATGATTTCGACTAATGCATTGCCCCTTTATACAAATCTGAAAAAAAAAATGTTCCAAGTCTCTTAACTTCCGAGATCCGCCTAAAGGGGGGGAGAAGGGGGCAAAGGGGGCCAACTCTGAAAAGTGGTTTTTACTTTTCCGAGCCTCCTCTATATGAATCCGTAAAAAACAAAAAATACGGGTCCCTTAGTTTCCCAGATACGATAGGGAGGGGGAGGAAGGGGAGCAAAAAGGGGAGGTTTGGGACTTTTCCCATACTCACCGGAGGTTGCCGGCTCGCTTCGCTCGCCACCTCCCCCCTTCGCTCTACTCGGTCTCGCAGGTTCGCTCCACTCTGGACTTTTAGGGGAGGTTGGGGAGGGGAGGGTATAAAAATTTCAACGCCCCTCAATAATAATTTATAGTGAAAATCAAAATGCCGCTACGTGTCCTAGTTTCCGAGATACGATGGGGGGAGGGGTGAAGGGGGGGAGAGTGGGGAGTTTTGACAAATGATTTTGACTAACGTTTTGCCCCTTCTTACGAATCTGAAAAAAAAATGTTCCAAATCTCTTGGTTTCCGAGATACGCCTAAAGGGGGGGAGAAGGGGGACAAGGGGCACAACTTTGAAAAAATATTTTTACTTTTCCGAGCCTCCTCTAAACGATTCTGAAAAAAAAAATGTTCCAATTCTCATGGTTTCCAAGATACGATAAGGAGGGGGGTGAAGGGGGGCGAAAAGGGGAGGTTTGGCACTTTTCCCATAGGTTTTAGAGTTAGTTGTTTACGAATCTGTCAAAATATACCTACCTCCCCATCCACCATCAAGGAGAACAATTCTGTCAGTCAGTGAGTGGTAATCTAGCTTTATATAGTATAACTAGTTTGCTTGGGTGCGCGAGCTGCGCGCAGCTCGCGTGTTTGGCGTTTTTGAGAAGTATTACTTACCCTTATAAAATTTTGACAATCTATAAGCATCCTTAAATGAATTGGAAAATCCGTTAGAATTACCCCTAAAACAGTATGAAAACCCCTACGAACCCCTAATTAAATCTAAAACCTTTTAACCTAAAGTTTGCCTGTCGTCGCCCCTGAGTTACGCTTCACCTACTCAACCATCGTTACGCTACGGAGGTCGCCGGCTCGCTTCGCTCACCACCTCCCCCCTTCGCTCCACTCAGGACCTACCTCCCCGGGGCTGCGGGACTATTCGAAAGAGATACCGTGGCCCCGGAACACAAAGGGCGAGGAAGGAACATGGATGGGTTTTAGTCAGTAAAAGTCTGACACTCCCTCTTGCTCCGCCCAGAGCGGGAGAAGTCATTTGATGATTTACCATCCTAAAAAAAAAAAAAAAAAAGGACCTACCTCCCACCGAACAGGTTTCGACGCCTACTATAATATTTGTTCAAACACCTAATAGCTATCTCTAACCGTTATGAAGTTACAGCCCTTTCAATTTTAGGGGAGGTTGGGGAGGGGTGCTTCACCCACTCAACCTTCGTTACGCTACGGAGGTCGCCGGCTCGCTTCGCTCGCCACCTCCCCCCTTCGCTCTACTTGGTCTCGCAGGCTCGCTCCATTCAGGGCCTACCTACCACCGGAAAGCGGAGGGAAGCAAAGGGGAGGTTGGGGAGGGGAGGAAATACAAATTTCAACGCCCCTCAATAATAAAGTATAGTAAAAATCAAAATTCCGCTACGTGTCCTAGTTTCCGAGATACGATGGGGGGAGGGGTGAATGGGGGAGAGTGGGGAGTTTTGAAAAATGATTTCGACTAACAATCGGCCCCTTTATACAAATCTGAAAAAAAAAATGTTCCAAGTCTCTTAACTTCCGAGATCCGCCTAAAGGGGGGGAGAAGGGGAGAAAGGGGGACAACTTTGAAAACTGGTTTTTACTTTTCCGAGCCTCCTCTATACGATCCCGTAAAAAACAAAAAATACGGGTCCCTTAGTTTCCGAGATACGATAGGGAGGGGGAGGAAGGGGAGCAAAAAGGGGAGGTTTGGCACTTTTCCCATACTCACCAGAGTTACTTGTTTACGAATCTGTCAAAAAATACCCACCTCCCCATCCACCATCTGGGAGAACAATTATGTCAATGAGTCAGTGAGTCAGTGGTAATTCAGCTTTATATAATATAACTAGTTTGCGTGGGTGCGCGAGCTGCGCGCAGCTCGCGTGTTTGGTATTTTTGAGAAGTATTACTTACCCTTATAAAATTTCGAGAATCCATAGGCATCCTTAAATGAATTGGAAAATCCGTTAGAATTACCCCTAAATCAGTATGAGAACCCGTAAGAACCCCTTAAACATTTGAGAAGTATAAAAAAAACATTAACCTAAGGTTTACTTGTCGTCGACCCTGAGTTACGCTTCACCCACTCAACCTTCGTTACGCTACGGAGGTCGGGGCTCGCTTCGCTCGCCACCTCCCCCCTTCGCTCCACTCGGTCTCGCAGGTTCGCTCCACTCAGGACCTACCTACAACCGGAAAGGGGAGGTTGGGGAGGGGAGGGTATAAAAATTTCAACGCTCCCAATAATAAAGTATAGTAAAAATCAAAATTCCGCTACGTGTCCTAGTTTCCGAGATACGATGGGGGGAGGGGTGAAGGGGGGAGAGTGGGGAGTTTTGAAAAATGATTTCGACTAATGCATTGCCCCTTTGCTTGCTTTGTTTGCTTGGGTGCGCGAGCTGCGCGCAGCTCGCGTGTTTGGTGTTTTTGAGAAGTATTACTTACCCTTATAAAATTTTGACAATCTATAAGCATCCTTAAATGAATTGGAAAATCCGTTAGAATTACCCCTAAAACAGTATGAAAACCCCTACGGACCCCTAATAAAACCTTATTTAAAAACTCAGACCTTTTCCCATAAAAAACATTACCCTAAAGTTTGCTGAGTTACGCTTCACCCACTCAACCTTCGTTACGCTACGGAGGTCGGCGGCTCGCTTCGCTCGCCACCTCCCCCCTTCGCTCCACTCGGTCTCGCAGGCTCGCTCCGCTCAGGACCTACCTACCACCGGACAGGTTTTGACGCCTTCTATAATATTTGTTCAAACACCTGATGGCTATCTCTAACCGTTATGAAGTTACAGCCCTTTCAATTTTAGGGGAGGTTGGGGAGGGGGAGCTTCACCCACTCAACCTTCGTTACGCTTCGGAGGTAACTGTCTCGCAGGTTCGCTCCACTCAGGACCTACCTACCACCGGAAAGGGGAGGTTGGGGAAGGGAGGGTATAAAAATTTTAACGCTCCTCAATAATAAAGTATAGACGAAATCAAAATGCCGCTACGTGTCCTAGTATCCGAGATACGATGGGGGGAGGGGTGAAGGGGGGGAGGGGGGAGTTTTGAAAAATGATTTTGACTAACAATCAGCCCCTTCTTACGAATCTGAAAAAAAAAATGTTCCAAGTCTCTTAACTTCCGAGATCCGCCTAATGGGGGGGAGAAGGGGAGAAAGAAGCCAACTCTGAAAAGTGGTTTTTACTTTTCCGAGCCACCTCTATACGAATCCGTAAAAAAAACAAAATATGGGTCTCTTCAAACACCTGATGGCTATCTCTAACCGTTATGAAGTTACAGCCTTTTCAATTTTAGGGGAAGTTGGGGAGGGGAGGGTTTGAAAATTTCAATGACCCCCAAAAATAAAGTATGGTAAAAATCAAAATGCTGCTTCGTGTCCTAGTTTCCGAGATACGATGGGAGGAGGGGTGAAGGGGGAGAGAGGGGGGAGTTTTGAAAAATGATTTTGACTAACAATCAGCCCCTTTATACAAATCTGAAAAAAAAACGTTCCAAGTCTCCTAACTTCCGAGATCCGCCTAAAGGGGGGGAAAAGGGGGGAAAGGGGGACAACTTTGAAAAGTAGTTTTTACTTTTCCCAGCCTCCTCTATACGAATCTGAAAAAAAAAATGTTCCAAGTCTCTTGGTTTCCGAGATACGATGGGGGGAGGGGTGAAGGGGGGGAGAGGGGGGTGTTTTTAAAAATAATTTTATCAACTCTTTGCCCCTTCTTACGAATCTGAAAAAAAAAAAAATCCAAGTCTCTTAACTTCCGAGATCCGCCTAAAGGGGGGGAGAAGGGGGGAAAGGGGGCCAACTTTGAAAAATGGTTTTTACTTTTTCGAGCCTCCTCTATACGATTCTGAAAAAAAAAATGATCCAATTCTCATGGTTTCCAAGATACGATAAGGAGGGGGGTGAAGGGGGGCGAAAAGGGGAGGTTTGGCACTTTTCCCATAGGTTTTAGAGTTAGTTGTTTACGAATCTGTCAAAATATACCTACCTCCCCATCCACCATCAAGGAGAACAATTCTGTCAGTCAGTGAGTGGTAATCTAGCTTTATATAGTATAACTAGTTTGCTTGGGTGCGCGAGCTGCGCGCAGCTCGCGTGTTTGGTGTTTTTGAGAAGTATTACTCACCCTCATCAAATTTTGAGAATCTATAGGCACCCCTAAATGAATTGGAAAATCCGTTAGAATTACCCATAAAACAGTATGAAAACCCCTACGGACCCCTAATAAAACCTTATTTAAAAACTCATACCTTTTCCATAAAAAAAATAACTTTAAAGTTTGCTGAGTTACGCTTCACCCATTTAATCATCGTTACGCTACGGAGGTCGCCGGCTCGCTTCGCTCGCCACCTCCCCCCTTCGCTTCACTCAGGACCTACCTACCACCGAACAGGTTTCGACATCTACTATAATATTTGTTCAAACACCTGATAGCTATCTCTAACCGTTATTAAGTTACAGCCCTTTTCAATTATAGGGGAGGTTGGGGAGGGGAGCTTCACCCACTCAACCTTCGTTACGCTACGGAGGTCGCCGGCTCGCTTCGCTCGCCACCTCCCCCCTTCGCTCCACTCGGTCTCGCAGGTTCGCTCCGCTCAGGACCTACCTACCACCGGACAGGTTTCGACGCCTACTATAATATTTGTTCTAACAGCTGCTGGCTATCTCTAACCGTTATGAAGTTACAGACCTTTCAATTTTAGGGGAGATTGGGGAGGGGAGGTTCGCTCCACTCAGGACTTTTAGGGGAGGTTGGGGAGGGGAGGGGAGGGTATAAAATTTCAACGCCCCCCAATAATAAAGTATAGTAAAAATCAAAATTCCGCTACGTGTCCTAGTTTCCGAGATACGATGGGGGGAGGGGTG
Organism: Xestia rhomboidea; assembly: GCA_963853795.1. Taxonomy (NCBI): domain Eukaryota; kingdom Metazoa; phylum Arthropoda; class Insecta; order Lepidoptera; family Noctuidae; genus Xestia; species Xestia rhomboidea. The sequence goes on along the minus strand of OY970776.1, from coordinate 3,244,855 downwards.
AAGGGGGGAGAGTGGGGAGTTTTGAAAAATGATTTCGACTAACAATCGGCCCCTTTATACAAATCTGAAAAAAAAAATGTTCCAAGTCTCTTAACTTCCGAGATCCGCCTAAAGGGGGAGAGAAGGGGAGAAAGGGGGACAACTTTGAAAACTGGTTTTTACTTTTCCGAGCCTCCTCTATACGATCCCGTAAAAAACAAAAAATACGGGTCCCTTAGTTTCCGAGATACGATAGGGAGGGGGAGGAAGGGGAGCAAAAAGGGGAGGTTTGGCACTTTTCCCATACTCGCGGGAGTTACTTGTTTACGAATCTGTCATAAAATACCCACCTCCCCATCCACCATCTGGGAGAACAATTATGTCAATGAGTCAGTGAGTCAGTGGTAATTCAGCTTTATATAATATAACTAGTTTGCGTGGGTGCGCGAGCTGCGCGCAGCTCGCGTGTTTGGTGTTTTAGAGAAGTATTACTTACCCTTATAAAATTTTGACAATCTATAAGCATCCTTAAATGAATTGGAAAATCCGTTAGAATTACCCCTAAAACAGTATGAAAACCCCTACGAACCCCTAATTAAATCTAAAACCTTTTAACCTAAAGTTTGCCTGTCGTCGCCCCTGAGTTACGCTTCACCTACTCAACCATCGTTACGCTACGGAGGTCGCCGGCTCGCTTCGCTCACCACCTCCCCCCTTCGCTCCACTCAGGACCTACCTCCCCGGGGCTGCGGGACTATTCGAAAGAGATACCGTGGCCCCGGAACACAAAGGGCGAGGAAGGAACATGGATGGGTTTTAGTCAGTAAAAGTCTGACACTCCCTCCTGCTCCGCCCAGAGCGGGAGAAGTCATTTGATGATTTTCCCATCCTAAAAAAAAAAAAAAAAAAAGAACCTACCTCCCACCGAACAGGTTTCGACGCCTACTATAATATTTGTTCAAACACCTAATAGCTATCTCTAACCGTTATGAAGTTACAGCCCTTTCAATTTTAGGGGAGGTTGGGGAGGGGAGCTTCACCCACTCAACCTTCGTTACGCTACGGAGGTCGCCGGCTCGCTCCATTCAGGACCTACCTACCACCGGAAAGCGGAGGGGAGCAAAGGGGAGGTTGGGGAGGGGAGGAAATACAAATTTCAACGCCCCTCAATAATAAAGTAATGTAAAAATCAAAATTCCGCTACGTGTCCTAGTTTCCGAGATACGATGGGGGGAGGGGTGAAGGGGGGAGAGTGGGGAGTTTTGAAAAATGATTTCGACTAACAATTGGCCCCTTTATACAAATCTGAAAAAAAAAATGTTCCAAGTCTCTTAACTTCCGAGATCCGCCTAAAGGGGGGGAGAAGGGGAGAAAGGGGGACAATTTTGAAAACTGGTTTTTACTTTTCCGAGCCTCCTCTATACGATCCCGTAAAAAACAAAAAATACGGGTCCCTTAGTTTCCGAGATACGATAGGGAGGGGGAGGAAGGGGAGCAAAAAGGGGAGGTTTGGCACTTTTCCCATACTCGCGGGAGTTACTTGTTTACGAATCTGTCAAAAAATACCCACCTCCCCATCCACCATCTGGGAGAACAATTATGTCAATGAGTCAGTGAGTCAGTGGTAATTCAGCTTTATATAATATAATGAAATCTGGCGGGTTTTATAATAATGGCAATACGACAATGTCATTATAACACAATTCTATTACGAGACCATTGACCGACCAATGATCGACCATTATGATTTTAGCAGATTACGAACTTTTAGCAAAATGACAATGGGATCGTGTTGGAATGACGAATTTATAAAAATAGCAGAGTTGGCTCCCTGGTTCCGCAACCAGTTAAAAATAAAAATATATCCACCCATTTCACATAATTCGATAAATGTAGAAAAAGTTGCTTGAAAGTTAAGAAATAAGGCTGCAGCAAATAGTTTTCAGTTGCACCTCGTTTTCAGTTAATTTTGCTGACCGTTTTAAAGTTCACAAGCGGTAAATTCTATATTTTACGTCTGCGATAAAATTAGTTTGCCCGTAGTTTCTTTTCTGCGTCATTATTTTTATAGGACTTTTCCGATTTGACCCAAAAAGAAAGCACAATTTTGACCTTTAAATATTTTCACAACCAACCAGAGCGCCTATTCAAGTGGCCATCGCCCTCAAAGCGTTTCGTATTTCTGCAACGACTGTCAACAGAATTGACTTTAACTTTCGGCAGCTTACGTCAATTCAATAGGTACATTTTTTACTGTTCCATCATAGTTATTGCTGATAGAATGTCACTCTGTCTAGACAGTTAGTTAGTAACTAGGATATAGTCCGTGTAGGAAATTGACATAAATCGGTGACACAGAAAACGTGACACTAAATACTCGATATGGCCTTCTTAAGTTTCGTATCACCATAATATATCGAACTCATACGATTATTTTTCTTGAACACACAAAAGTACAGCTTAGATTAATCAATTAAGTATTCATGCACGCTACTAGCATAACATATCTACGAAGTTTCTAGTACCTGCGGACTGAGACACCTTTATTATGTTAATACACTTGCAGATTCTGCAATGCACTCCGTTTTCCATTCGTATCCGAGTGCTTCAGGCCTACCATGATCTAATTAAAAACGATTCAAAAGTAAGACAGTTCAGTTTAGGTTCCTAAACTGCATCGCTCAAACTCGTACCATGACGTCCAATACGCTCAGCGGCATTTGAATCGTTAAAAGTGAATGAAAGATCGCATTTTGTGGCTGAACCGCGTTTGAAACGTTTTTGGTGAAAAAGAGTCAACGCTAATAGCGTTGTCTCTATCGAATAACTTTGTTTCGCGCAGATTTAGTGTCAGACACGTTCAGAAGTAAGTAACGTTTTATTTGTTTCTAAAGTTACTTATAGTTTTAAAGACACTCAACAGCTGTTTTTAAGAGTCCACGTTAAAACGTTAACTATTAATAAAATAATTCTTAGTCAAAGTAGATATTTATTTACCTTTTGCTATTTATTATACGAAAAATATATTTGTATTTCGTCGTATCATAACAAATTATGTTTCTGTTTCGAACGTACCAGAGTAAAAAAAGTTGTGCGAGTTGTCATGTCACTGTCAGACTGTCAGTGTCAGTTTGCTAGAAACGTAGGTAGTCTGTGCAGTTGTGTTTGCGGTGGGAAATTTGAAGTGAAGTAAAAGTATAGTTTTGAATTCTTTTTATAAACATTATTTCAAGGAATGTCGTAAGTATTAAACATTGTATAATTTGTTGTACTGAAACTAAATAATTCCTTCGAGAAGCATATAAATAAATCTGTTGAAAGTGAATAAATGTACAACTTGCCTTGAGAAGCCACTTGTCTTTGTGATATATGAATTCAAGTGAGAAAATTATTTTACTAAAGTAAAAGGTTGGTTGACTCATACCAAACATTTATAATAAGTACCTAAAACACCAGAGATAAAATCAAGAGATGCATTGCAACGGAACCATCCTTTGAGGATAAACTTAAACAGAAGAGATATGAATAGCAATCTGCTTTCTAAATCTTAATATTGACAGCAATAGGGACTTATTATATCTTTATTTAAAAATGAAAGTTACCTAACTGCACTCTCTATCTTTTTACTATTGTTGATAATTAATGTAAGAATTTAAATAATAAGTTAGTAATAATAGCCAAAGATGATTGTTAACCTGGAAATTTGTATTAGACTGTGATACTTAATACCTACTTATAATTTCTAATGAACAAAATATTTGGCCAGTGCGGAGCATCAGCTAGTTAGTAATTAAAGTATTTAGTTTAAGAATACAAACAAAACTTTGTTAGTATTTAATTGTTGTTCTCTACTCCTACTTTTTTATAATTTGATTTGATTAAACTATGTAATTGAAAAGGAAGCTTTTTATTTAACATTTATTTATATTTCATCATGAATAATTCCCAATATGCTGTTCAGGTTTGTTACATTTAATGTGATTTATGGAGAGAAAAGACCTTGTGCCCTGCATTGGGATGTAAAGAGAGTGAAGTGGTGGAAGTGGAAGCAGCGTTAGGTTTCACTTTATTATTCTTCGTACATAGACAATATCAGCCCAAAATTGTTGCTTTACTTACTCTTTTCTTATGGAATTCCTTTCCTCTAATGTCCTTGGGAAAACAATGTATTTATTTCTCATTTGGGGAGAATTTAACGCCGTGGTTATTTGAGACAATACTGATGACACCGTTTGTTGTGCCACGGAATTACCACCTATATCTCCAATTGGTCTTTGATAAGACCCTGTGGCATAGAATGACAATGCAGTCAAAACCTTAAACAAATATTACAACAACAATTGTACACTTATTATGGTTATTAATCCATATACTTAGTTGTAAAAATTGCATTTAGGTAGTTTCTCAAACCGGGGCTGCGGGACTATTCGAAAGAGATACCGTGGCCCCGGAACACAAAGGGCGATGAAGGAACATGGATGGGTTTTAGTCAGTAAAAGTCTGACACTCCCTCCTGCTCCGCCCAGAGCGGGAGAAGTCATTTGATGATTTCCCATCCTAAAAAAAAAAAGGTAGTTTCTCAAATCTTTTCTCACAAACAAAATCATAGAATAGCTCTAGGGAATAAGTAAACTAAAGAGATAAGAAGTTATTTATCTAAGTACCTTATTCTCTAAGGATAAATCCGTGGACTTGACAGGATCTTTGAACATCGGGCTCAACTCCGTGCACAAATCGAGCACTAATTCTTTGGATAGCCTGTAGCGCCTAATGAATTCGGCATCCTCAAAGTAATTGAAGGGGTCCAACTGGCCGCGTAACTGGAGCCTCTTACATTTTTGGGTATAGTGTGAGGCAGAATCTTCCTCAAAAAACTCAAACAAAAGTAGTTCATCAGACATCTGTTAAAGGAAAACAAATGCGGTTAAAAAAGGCATGTAAAATAGTTAGTCTAGACTTTAAAAGAAAAATTAAAATACACTTACATTGGTTTTTGTAAAATTCCACCAAAATAGCACTATAATAACTTTATTTTCGTCACTAATACAGTAAACGTTTCAGTTTAAGATAAAGAAATAGTAACCTATATTGAATCGCTTATTTTGACAGTTGAGCGTTTCAGTTGAGCTGCTTTAAGGACGTCATGGTACCAAACTAGTGCAAAATTGAATGAATGAAACCAAAACTTGCGACTCAGTTTGGAGTCAATCGCTGTCAGATGGCATGGCCTAAATTGAATCGTTAAACTGACGTCATGGTACGAATTAGAAGAACAGTTCAGTTTAGGTCCTAAAATGGATCGCGTTAAGAGCTTGTGGTAGGCCTCCTTACCTGTGTAACGTTCAAGTAAATTTCTACTCTGAACAATTATGAGTTCCTAGTACTTCGTTTATTTACTGGAGGTCTTATGTGGGATTTTGTGAAGTTGTCTAGTTTAATAAAATACATGAAACACGAGGTTAAGGCTGGGGTATCTGCTAAATTAGCAACTCTATTTGTGGTGGTTCAAACTTCGTTTGAAATACTGTTAGAATAAAGTTCTAATCAGCTTGCACTACAAAGTGGTTGTTACGTCAGTCATTTCGGGCCGAATAGTGCGAAATGAGTGGTTTTTATTTAATTGTAGCCTAATAAACCATTAGATCAAAATGCCAATTGTCCACTTTGTGAAAAAAAAAGTGACAAATATTTGTGTGAAAAAAATACTAAAACTTAATGCCGTTTAAGAGTAGTTACGAAATTTCAAAGAAAAAATGCTTAACTTTGAATATTTTTTTCATAATATAATAATAATAAAGTTAGAATTATTTAAATTATACCAATTAAAGTTTAGAGTCTAATAAGCAACATATTTTTTTTGCACATTTATATTTACTCATCAAAGAGGAGTTACATGGAGAAAACCTCTCGTTAGCAGATAGGGGGGTGCCCTTAACATGTTTTTGGTAATATTTGATGAACTTTATTTTCTTTTTCTTCTTTTGCAGGTAAGTGTTCCTTATTGTAAGGTGGTACATATTCGCACACAAGATGGTAAGACGAGCTAACAAGAAAATCAAATACAACCGTCGATTGTACTACATGGAGCAATTGAATTTGCAATTTAATTTATAAGCCTTGATCGATTAATAAGGTAATCTCTTAACATGACCTTAACCAGGACCCTCAGAAACTCAAAAAAAATATATTTAAAAGTAATCTTTGTATAAACATCGTTCTTTTTAATCTAGAAACTCGTTCTGTATACATAGATGTCCTTAGGGACGCTTCCAATTTGCGGATACCTATCATGCGCCATCAACCGAATCGTTTTGGATACACGCACAGACTCGTAAAATGTACCTACCCCAGATAATGCCAATGTCATTATTATACGCGGGAGAGTTACGGCCTAGATGCATGGTGTATTGGGAACTTCGGTTTATTTATTAATATTATAAATGCGAAAGGTTGTGAGGATGAATGGATATTTGTTACTCTTTCACTCAAAAACTATTGAACGGATTTGGTTGAAATTTGGCACATAGGTAGTTTATAACCTGGAATAACAGTATTTTTTTCCAGTTGTTCGTTTACGGTGTATGCCGCAAGTAAGAACAATCTACAATTTTTAATACCGACGCTAAATCGGTTACCACCACGCACATTATCAGCGTCGCGTTACGTAAAAAGAACGCTGAGCGACAAGGGATGTGTTTGCGCACGGATATTGACGCATCCTATAGTACTAGGCTAATTAAAGTTAAAGTAAAAAGTAAGTAAATTTAGTTAAAGTTTTATTTAAAGTGTAATTGTTTTATTGTAGAATCATAATAGGGAATATGCATGAAATACAAAACTCTTTTTATTTATGAAAAATGCCTTGTATTGGCGCATAAAAACATTGTGGTACACTTGTTTAAGTTTCTAATACATCACTTATTTTACAATTTACTGTTTTATGTAACATGTTTTTGGTGAAACGGAACGCACTGTCAAAACCATAGACTTAGTATATATGATGGTCAAAACACATCGTCCTCGATAACGCCGGTATTGCCGTCAAAGTTCATTGTGTCAAAAATACACTTTTGTTGAAAAGTACAAAAAGTTTCACTAAAATTTTATTATAATATTGTTATTGCAATTTTTACTTGAATAAAGCACATACAATTATTAAAATTATTTTATTAAGGCCAAAAAAATTAGATGTAAACAAAGTAGATTGTGGATAATGACGTCACATCATGGCCGCGCCAGCTACGGACGTTTGAACTGTCGTAGAAAATTGCAGGAGTTTAATATTATTTTAGTGCGACAAGCAGTAGTTGAACTTAACTTTTAATACTTTTCTTGAGTTGATAGTACTGTATTTTATTGATTTAAAATAAGAAAAAATTACGTGCATATTCCCTATCGGTAGTTTACTTACTAGCTACATATTATGTTGGAACAGACTGGAATTAAAAAAAGTAAAAAATCTTAACTTGATCGGTCAGCGTTCTTTTTACTTGACGGGACCTATACATTATTCTGACCCCCCCCCTCCCCCCCCCACATAGCGCATATACAACATAGAGGAAAGTGCCTAAACAATTTCTTATTCAATACAGGTAAACTGCCAAATCCAGGTAAGAGCGCTGAATGCTTAAAAAAAATTCATGACATGCTGGTACCTAGGTTGGATCTCAGGTCACCACAGATGCTGAAACCATATTTTTTATACATTGCGTGCTTGCTCGTAAATCAAAACGAATTTTATGGAACATATTTTTTGAGAAGCTTAGGTTTTTTTTTTGTAAAAGAGTATTGTGATACTATATTTCTGAGGAGCTCATGGCTAAATAATAAGAGCCGCTCGGGTCGATCTTTAGGTTAAGCCATCCTTGCCTAGGTTGGTCTGTGGATGGGTGACCATTACATACCGAGTTTCCTCCGTGCCTCGGAAAGCACGTTAAGCCCTTGGTCCCGGCTGTCATTAGTAGATCTTTGACAGTTGTTACAGGTAGTCAGTGGCCTAAAAGTCTGACAACCAGTCTTACCAAGGGGTACAGTATTACCCAGTACCTACTAACTGGGTTGTGGAGGTCAGACAGGCAGTCGCAGTCGCTCCATGTGAAATACTGGTATTCAGCTGCATCTGGTTAGACTGGAAGCCGACCTTAACATAGTTAGGAAAAGGCTAGGCAGCTTAAGATGATACTATATTTTTCTGAATTTCAACAAATACATCTAAGTAACAATGGTGTTCTAGTATTGTCTGTGGGAACTTTGTACGAATGAAATAGAATAATCGGTAATGTTTAATTTTTATTTGAGGTATTCATGCAAAATGGTCATCTACATACATCTAAACACACCTTTTCCTTTCGAGGTTAGCTGAAACTACTGAACGCCACCTGCTGCGATCTTGACATGCTAGGTACTTTGGTTTCGTTTAAGGTGAAAGCGTCAGGGTAGCCCGCGAAATTCAAATGAATGACTGGAAAGGAATGACTTAGACCTTGAAAAAGTAAATTTCTTCACCTTTATGAGCTTGGAGGGTTGTATTGATGATTTTGATGATTATAATTCTATAACTACATACGTGTTACAGCCGCGAATCAAATTTTAATCAACATACAACCTGACACTGATCTGGAAATTGCAAAAAACGTAAGAAAATTTGAATTTCGCGGGCTACCATGGAGCATTCACCTTAAGTTCACACATCGGGTCATACACTGGTGTATTATCTCTTGTTTTAAAACTATATCTTCCTTTCTTTCTATAGTGGCCCGAAATTCTGATAACCGGTATTACCCATTATTATCTGGGTTGTGGAGGTCAGACTGGAGGTCGACCCCAACGACCCCAACATAGTTGGGAAGAGGCTAGGCAGATGATAAACCTCTTGTTTAATGTAGGAATATACCTATTTTTTTTTTCCAAGCTCCGACTTTTCCGAGCTTTCACGATACTTCTCGCCATTCCTCGCCACGCGTTGCGACACTATCTGAAATTAATCTTAATATTATAACAATCAGTTCATCTCATACAGGGTGTGTAAACGGACCCTTCACAAAGCCGTCAACCAAGCATTCGGTACATCAAACTAAGTAACTCTACGCAAAAATTATTGCTGGGAAACGACTTTTTTTTTGGGGTGAAAAAACTGAAAAAACAATGGAACGCTCTCAAAACATTGTGCTGATGGACGCATTTAATAGTAAACGGGTTATTTTTAAGATTTAAACTAGTATTTAAAAAAAACTTGTGTAAAAGTTGGAACTTTGACCTCCAATATCTCCGTAACTAGACGCTTCCTATGTATGGTTCAGAACAAAAAATGATCGCATATACATACTAACATTTTACATGCAAAAGTATCAGACTGTCTGTTACCTTTTCACGGTAATTTAGCACACAGTAGACTATGACCTGAATTAAGTCATAAGGTACCTTCCCGTGGGATCATTTGCGACCTCAAAGCGGGCGAAGCCGCGAACAGAGACTAGTGACTCCATATACCTACTTAATGTTGCTTCTGCAAGCTATTCGCTGTTCACAAGCAATGTGTTGCTAAACTGCAGAACGACTTGCACTGAACTTGTGGCCTCTGAGTTCGAGACTACAGAACTATTAGATGAAACCTTGTGGTAGTTCGTTGAGACGTTTAGCAAGTAAAGCATAACATAATAACTTGTTGTCTTGACTGTGTCCTATAGCATATCTCTTTCCATTTTCATATCTACTTAAAAATCTATACTTCAAACCGATAACGCACAAACTACACCAAGCATTAGGTAGCATTTCATCATGTGCCCTTAGTGTGTAGTCGCTTAGTTTGTAAGTTTTTTGCCCTGTCTGGAGGCCTTACACTTATGGCATCCACAGGAATGTCCGGTTAAGCAGACGACAACCTCTCAGGTTGAACTGCGAGATGCCATTTCGAAAAGAAAAAAAAAAAAGGCTTCCAGACCAAGGGGTCTCGAAGCCTGATGAAATGCTACCTTCTGTAATAAAAAGTTAAAGACTTTTTTAAGTTAATAGGTGATGAAAATAGGGAAGTTGGTTCCTAATTTTTCCGAAGAGAAATCCCGGGCATCTGGCCTGTAGCGGCTTATAAATATGTAGGTTGAATCGAGAGATTTACAGATTGCCGAATGCAAAATGGCATATGGCATACTATGCCATATTTACTCGCAAACGTTATGTTGCAGGTAGATTCGTCTCCCTAGATTGTAGTGCAGGTATTTGTCTCAATATTTCTGTTGTTACAGGTAGTGGTTACAAACGTAACTGTGTTATGGAGGTCAGATAGGCAGTCGCTTCATGTAAAATACTGGTATTCAGCTACGGTTAGACTGGAAGCCGACCCCAAAATAGTTGGGAGAGGCTAGGCAGATGATGATTTGTCTCAGTATTTCTGTATTCATTATCTTCTGGTCTAAGGTCAGAGGAGAGATCGATTTCAGGAACCCGACTAGCCTTGAATTTACGCAATTAGCAAGTATCCCATTTATTAAGTAAAATCAACGACTATATTGGCCCGTAAAACCGTCAACTTTAAACCCTGAAAAGCCTATAAAAACTGCAATCATCTGACATACTTCTGTCAACTGATAAGCTTGAGAATTTATCACATTTCGGCACATCGACATCGGTATGATTTCCGAGCCACTGGCCGTAAAAACGATAACGGTTTTTATTTCCCTTCATTCCAACGTTTACACATATTTTTATATTACTTTATCGGATTTTATTTCAATGTTGCGTACCAGTTTAATACTTTTGCCAATCATCACCATTAAAGTACATTTACCACCTAGTGTTTTTTCCTAAGTTGTGTTTAATAAGTCGTATTTTATTTCGTTATTTTATTTGAAACTGAGGCAACGTCTTATTGATAGCACGGGTTTTTCAGTTACAAAGGTAAAAAACAAATGCATCCGGTTAGACTAGAAGCCGATCTCAATGTAGTTGGAAAAGTCTACGCAGATGATGAATCAAAATATAAGAATATGACCGGTTGATCTTTGCTTGGGAGAAACCTACATATCCAATAATGGACGTCCCTTGACTGAAAATATGGTGAAGATGAATAAAAAATATCACAGAGAATGTTACTTCAATGTTTACTTTTTTCCTGATTAAAAACAAAAATACAACAGAGCGGAAGCTTCATTTAACACTTTTTGAATTAATTTTCTTTTATTTTCACGGCACCGCCCGTATATGACGACTCGTAATTAGCAATGTTTAACGAACAAACAACTCCCCGTAATTAACGATTTACAATCGGGTAGGCTTTTTGTGTCATTTTGTGTTTTTATTCTTCTTTTTCAGCCCTTATTTATTTTAGAATCAAACGGAAACGGCAACACACACCCAGTTTTTTTTTAAACATGCTAAAGAAGGTTTTCCTAACGTCACAAAATTATAGAGGTTTTATGTAAAACTTTTCAACACCGAAGTCGAGTCAGTATTATAACCACATACTCCTTTTATAGTTTAAATTATGATTCATATCGTACCAGACGGCAGCCGACGAAACGATCTCCATAAAACATTATTTCCAGTATTCCCAGATCTTTCAAGTCTTCGAACATATAAGATATAAATAAAGGTCTAGCTTTTCCATCCGAACTCATTAATCACTCAAAGTGCCTCGTACAGAAGCCTGACTACTGACTATAAGACAAATGCGTACATTTTTCTCTCAAGTGGTGATGTTGCCCTAGTACTCTCGCATTGTTTCCTGAACTACCGTGTTAATTAATTTTCTTCCTGTTTAGTTCTTCAAAGACCGACTGATTTTTGTTTCGCAGTTTGTATTGGCGTCGAAAGTTTAGGTACCATTATTTTTTGTAGAAAAGGTCTTAGTACAAGTTTCTAAGAGCTTTTATTCGGCAACTTTCCAATGTTTGGTTGAAAAAATATGTGTAAAACTTGCTGGCCACTTTTAATTAATGCAATTTTATCAATTATTATTATTTCTTTAGCAGAAATATATAATGAAAATAATCTTCGTATTCTAATTCGTATTAAATCTGGAACCATTGTACGTTTCCACACAACAATTGTAGGTAGGCGATGTTAGTTAGTCCAGGTTTACATACATTTACAGGCAAACACAAACGCAGGCAGGATTGCCCGTATCGCCTGTTGTCCGGCTTGGACAACAAGCCTTATTTATTGCTTGCATGCGCTATCGTGTACCGAACAATCCAGCCGATTATTGTTTCTGATTGCCTGGTATCTGCTAATCCGTATCCGCTGCAATTAATTAACAAAATAGACATCGGGCGGACAAAAATAAAACCGTTTTTCGTTAACAATTATTTATTAATTCTTTTCATAATAAACCACCAACAAACTCTCATAAACGACACAACAAATGTGTGTACAAAAAACGTGAATTCATAATCCGTCCGCCGCGTCCGGATACTCGCAAGGTCAATGTAAACGCTGGACCATAAAATATTTCAGTGTGTATCCGAATTTTTTTCGTCACAGACATAATGAGAGAGCTACCGCCCGCCATGCCGCTATCTCCCGCATTTCCCAACGGAAATGAAATCGGCGGCATTGCGCGGTAACGCACCCTTTCGGCGGTTAGCCAACGGGTTGCGAAAAATACTGAGGTTTGGGAATAAAAAGTTAGCCCTCTGTTTAATGTTGGTGTGTTACATTTTTGCGTTAATACATTATTTATTATCATTTAAGGTTTTTGTAGACTTTGACATACAATTGTTGTTATGTAGCTAGATTAACCAAGATCAACATGTTATTTGTGCATTATTGCACAGTGATTTCCTTTAAATATGATAGGGAATCGTTACATGAGTATAGACAATATGACCAAAATAGTCCTTAATTAATGCAATTGCAAAACAAACGAATCTTCGTTTAGTTGGCCTTATTTCCCACCGCATCGTTCCAAATTGCGTAGTCCTGTGGTTTATGTACTTATGTGCAGAGATATCTTACAGCCAGCAACGCCTCGCAAACATGCACCCCTGGTAGTTGTGTGCATGTGAGCCACATATCGACACAAATTATACATGCGACAGGACAACTAGGTAATAGTAGTTTAGCAGGCGGCCAGTGAGCCATCAAAGTGTTTAGCGTTTACCAGGATATATGGACTGGAAATCTAGGTCAGCTATAAAGCATGTTTTTTATGACGTAATAAACTGAGTTAGAACTAAGAAATATTAGAAGTCGATTCTTAAAAATGAGCTTAGCGTTCGCTATATAATTTATAGCAGTGCCTAACACATAAGTAAAAGAGCCTGCGATGGCCAATTTAGTTTAAAATATTTCTTCAGATTGACATCTGATGAACAATTATATTGAACGCAGCTGTTTCAGAAAACACTTCAACTCGTTTTAATAACTAACTAACAGTATAAGTATTTGTAGGGGAAAAAGCGCGGGAATCATCGAATTTGGCGGTCGTGATTTTTCTTTTGTTTTCTTTTAAATATCAAAAAACGTTTGAGATTGGAGATAAGTTGTGTAGATTTATGTAAATATTCATTAGATTAGTTAATTTAATTATTTGTAGATAAAATTCTTCATCTATTAGGGTAAGTTTTTTATACTTATTATATTTTTTCTGGCCAGTGGCCACAATGGACAACGAACCGCCTGATCCGGGGGGCACAGTCCCCTCGGTTGGGCATAATATAACAATATATGAATCCAGCATGGATACAGACTCGTCCTTAACCAGATCGGAGCGGAAAAGGGCTAGAGCTCCACGCAAAATCTGCAAAAATTGCAATAAAAGAAGGCGAAGTGGTCATCACTCAACAGGAAATAATGAAATAAATTGTCATTGTGATAATGAAACAGTAGTCACATTAAGTCCAAAAATAACATCAGACGTTCCGGTACACTCAATTTTAGTTCACGAAGAAGCCACTCCACGTTCTGTGGATGGTCCCCAGACTGAAAACCACTTAAAGTCAGATCTTCCCCAGAAGGCGCCACAGGTTGCTAGGGCTTCGTACGAAGCCACAGACCTGTCGCCATACGTTGTACACATACAAAAAAATGTTGATACACAAAACTCGGCTCAGACATTACACCCAATAACTTTAGGGCACTTTCTGAAAAATCGCAGGTATAACAACATTATTAACGGTTCTCTAAAACGCATTGGTCGAAACAGAATATCCATAAGCTTCTCCCGTTACGTAGATGCTAACTCTTTTATAAATGACCCAAGTTTGGCCAAGGAGAAATTGAAGGCATTTGTTCCATCAATTAATGTGTGTCGCATTGGAATTATTAAAGGCGTACCTACCGAATGGTCTCCGGAGGAAATAATGGAAAATATATCTGTCCCGGCTGGATGCGGGAAAGTCATCAAAGCAAGGCGTCTCAACTATAAAATACACGAACCGACCCCTGTGTGGAAACCATCCCAAACAGTCGTGCTGACCTTTGACGGACAAATTTTACCAAAACGTGTGTTTTGTTGTTACAATTCCATGCCCGTGGAATTGTATACATTCCCAACAATTCAATGTTTTAATTGTTGTCGTTTTGGCCATACAAAGGTACAATGCAGGTCGAACCCGCAGTGCTTCAAGTGTGGGGAGAAGCATTCTGCTGACACTTGCAGTATTGAAGACGAGAGTAATAGTAAATGCTGTCATTGCGGCGGCATTCATTACGCCATCAATAAAAAATGCCCAGAATTTGAAAGACAAAAATCAATTAAGCATTATATGGCCCATAGCTGCGTGTCATATGCTGAAGCGTCACAGCTACATCCACCAATCTCAAAATTGTATGCAGATGTGGTAACATCTGCCCCATTACATACCAGTAAAAATTCTTTCAATTCACAACCTTTGCCCCAATCACGTAACACACCAATTGTCTCCTCACAAAGAAAAACGGTATTCCTTAAACCTCGGGATCCCCCAAAAACAACCAAGGGGTATGACCGGGCAGCTCATCAGGCATTAATCAGTAATGAAGTTTCTATGTCAGGGAATGGTGTTGCATTCCAAAATAAAACAACAAATAGTAATGAGAGTCAAATTTTAAATTTAATAATCATGTTAATTAATACCTTATCTAAAAATAATAATATTGAACCGTCCAACGTTGCCACTTTAATTGATATGTTGTCTAACTTATTTAACCTTAATCATAATGGATCCAAATCTAGCCAAGATTGTTCAGTGGAACAGTCGCAGCATTGTGAATAAAAAATCTGATCTGTCCTACCTATTGAACAAATACGATCCCTTTGCAGTCGCTCTCTGTGAGACATGGCTTAAACCAGGGTTCTCTTTTAGAATTCCTGGCTATGCGTGTCTAAGAACAGACAGAAGCGATGGGTATGGCGGTGTCGCCATACTTATTAAAAATAACTTGTCTTTTCAATCTTTTCCTCTTCCAAGTCTCAGTGACGATATATCTGCTGTCGCTGCTATTGTAAATAAAATCTGTTTAGTATGTATATATTATTCGCGTCCCACTGTAAATATTCTTTCTGAAATAAATAATCTTCTTTCTGTTTTACCTAAACCATTTTTGGTAATGGGCGACTTTAATACACAACATCAGGCCTGGGGTAGTTCTAGTTCCAATTACTATGGCGAAAAGTTATTGGAAATTCTAGACTCTAATAATTTGTGTATTTTAAATACATATCTCCCAACACGCCAAACAAATCCAGATGAGGGAGTAAGTGCCCCTGACCTCTCAATCTGCACACCTGATTTAGCATCGACATTATCCTGGTCTCCTTTACCGTCTTCTTATGGTAGTGATCATTACCCTTTAATAATTTCTTTTCTACATAAAAAACCAGCTGCTTGTAATCCAACACCACGACTAAAGTATAGACTTCAAAACGCAGATTGGGATACATACAAAAACTGTGTAGAAGAAAGAATTCTTGCTTTAACTAATTCCTTACAACTACATGATCCTCAGCTATTATCTAATCAAATAACAAGAATTTTAATAGAGGTGGCAGATAATACTTTCCCTATTAAGAATGGTGGTACAGGCAAAATTCCTTCACCACCTTGGTGGGATGCTGAGTGCACTCAGGCCATTAAAAAAAGAAAAGAAGCAGAAAAAAATTATGGTCATACTATGACTCGTCACAATTTCGGGGTATACCTAGAAGCTGCTCGTACAACTCGTAAGCTCCTTAGGAAAAAGAAGTTTGAAGGTTGGCAAAGATTCTGTGCATCTATCTCGCCAGAAGTTAACGCGTCTCTAGTATGGCAAAATATTAGGCGATTCAGGTCAGCATTCAGTGACACAACAGCCTCAAAACTACCATTTGAATTAGCCAATGAGTTTATGGATCATTTAGCTCCTCCTTCAGCCCCAGAACAGAGATCTTTAATGCATTTTCCCTATGTTCCTATTCCTAATTCTGAGTTGAATTCTCTCTTCACATTAAGTGAATTGAAAGGAGTCCTTTCACATGTTAAGGATTCAGCTCCTGGTGAAGATGGTATACCATATTCATTTATAGCTAATCTGTCTGACTCTGTTCTTTTAATATATTTAAATCTCATCAATACAGCTTTGATATCTGGCAACATTCCATCAAGTTGGAAGTCTCAAACAATTATTCCCATTCTGAAACCAAACAAACCTTCTTCAAATGTTGCTTCTTATCGACCAATTGCACTTTCTACAGTTCTTGCTAAAATTGCTGAACATCTCATTAAGAACCGTTTGGAGTGGTTTTTGGAAAGCAAAAACTTGCTAGCTACATCACAGTTTGGTTTTAGGAAGGGTAAAAGTACGATGGACAGCCTTAGTGTGTTCACAACTGATATTCGCTTAGCCTTCACTTCTAATAACTCTGTAATTGCTGCTTTCTTGGATATTAGCTTACGATAATGTCCTGGTATCAATCCTAGAACAAAAGCTAAATTCATTAAAAGTTCCAACAATGCTGTCTAAATTCATAATTAACATGCTTTCAGAGAGATCTTTACATCTTCATATTGAAGGGTATACATTTACCCGTTTAGTATGGAAAGGTCTCCCTCAAGGTTCTGTACTTAGTCCAATTCTCTACAACATTTACACTTATGATTTGGAATCCTCTCTAAATGAGTCGGTACAAGTCCTTCAATATGCAGATGATTTACTTCTTTATTTATCTGGTCATTCTGTTGCAAATATTTGTACTTCCTTAACCTCTTCTTTATGCTTACTGAAGACTTGGCTAGAAAATAATGGTCTACACCTGTCAATTGATAAAAGCAACATTGTCTTGTTTACCAGAATGCGTAAGCCTCCTATAGTTACAGTAAGGTATAATAATATCCCTATGCCCATTAAAAACCAGGTTAAATTTTTAGGCCTTATTTTGGATACACATCTTACTGGTTTACCACACTGTGATTATATAGCTGCTAAATGCCAACGAAATATCAACATAATTAGATGTCTTGCTGGTGTTTGGTGGGGAGCACATCCCTTTTCATTAAAATTACTGTACAACACCTTGATTAGAAGCGTATTGGACTATGGGACTTTTTTACTGGAACCTGCAAATGTTGCTGGTCTTAAGAAACTGGACAGTGTTCAGTCCAAGGCACTTAGAGTGGTTTCAGGTGCAATGAAAAGCAGTCCTATTAATTGTCTTCAGGTGGAATGTGGAGACCCTCCACTTCATTTACGACGTCAATTTTTAGCTGATCGATTTATGGCTCGGTGTTTGCAATTTACGTATCATCCTTTGCGAACTAAACTTTCCATTCTCACTGAAGAAGTCATTTCATCCACTTACTGGAGGCACAAAACTACTCCGTGTTTAGTTAAAAGCTTTAGAAAGTACAATTTAATTGAAGCTCCTTGCCACCAATCTGAATTTCTTCCTATATTTCACTGTAATTACAGTTCATTAATTATGTCACCGAACATACATTATAACCTTAACATTTTCCAAGATGACGTATGTCATAACCTTAACTTTAACTTCACTATGGATAGAGACTGGAAGGGCTGCCATCTCTTGTTTACAGATGCTTCGAAGCATGGAAGAGACTCATGTGTGGGAGTTGGTGTATACCACTCCCAATTTAATGTCGTTCAAAAAATAAAGCTCCCACCTGAATCATCTATATTTACGGGAGAATGTTACGGTCTATTCAAAGCTGTCGAATATATACTCTTGATTGGCTTACGGAATTCACTAATTTTGACTGATGCAAGGAGTGCCTTACAATCTTTGGCCAGATTCCCTTTCTATTCTCAAAATCCCTATATTATATTTGAAACACGTGAACTCCTTTATAGATGTTCTATTAAGGGGTATTCAGTGCATTTTGCGTGGATACCCTCGCATTGTGGCATCTTAGGTAATGAGAGAGCTGACCAGTTAGCTAATGATGCCGTACTGTGTGGAGACGTTTTTCCGTACAAAAATAACACCCAAGATCTGGCAGCTCTGCCCAAGGTTTATCTACAGGAATCCTGGGGTCAGCTTTGGTCCGAGCAATCGGTGAAAGGGAAATTTTATCGTACTATTCAGCCATCCATTTTTGTTAAACCTTGGTTTAGCAAGTACAAGCTAAGCAAAAAAATCACAACAATATTCATACGTCTGCGATTGGGTCACGTATGCACTCCTGCTCATCTTGCCAGGCTTGGCATTGTGCAGAACCCTGCGTGTGAATGTGGCGCTGAAGTGGGAGATCTGAACCACCTTATTTTTTCTTGCCCCCTTTATGACCACTCCTCACTTTTTCAAAGTCTTGTTTCCCTCCGAGTCCCTTTACCCACTTCTATCTCATGTATTTTATATAATTTTAATGTAGATATTTATAAAACCATAGCTCTTTTCCTTGTAAATAATGATATAGCTATTTAAACATTGTCTGTCTAAGTATGCACTTATTTTACCATGTAGTTCTTAGTTTACGCACCGAGTCGGCCTTTTTTGTTGGGCCACCTGGTTGCGTTGTATAGTTAGTTT
The DNA here is from genome assembly GCA_963853795.1 of Xestia rhomboidea. Lineage (NCBI taxonomy): Eukaryota > Metazoa > Arthropoda > Insecta > Lepidoptera > Noctuidae > Xestia > Xestia rhomboidea. Next base: position 3,225,936 of record OY970776.1, on the reverse strand, counting down.
TCTGTTGTAATATATACTTATCCCTACTGTTAACGTATTATAATTTTATTATATTTAACAACTAATCTCCTCCCCATTTCCAAATTTTCCGTTCTTATATTTTTCCCTTTCGCGAGTACTTGATTCTTACGTTTTGAAATTATCAAATAAAATATTGTCAGTGGCAATAAGCACGAATAGTGCAATGCCAAAAGGAGGAAAAAAAAAAAAAAAAAAAAAAAAGTATTTGTAGGTGAGCCTTACAAGTGCCTACACTTGTTTGTTTAAATATTAAACGCTAGCGTAACATCATTTTAATTAAATGCGTAAACTTGAACTACTTTGGAGCACCTATACACTTATCAACCTGCTAGTGAACTTCCATTGTCGAAATTGGTTTAGCTTGCAAGCTGTTCAGATGCCTCATGAAACCATGTGAGAAATCGCAGACCTATCTGTTTACTAAAAATACTCCTTAATTCTCTAGTTTTCCTATCTTATTTTAAAGTTCTTGATAAATATCATCATCATCATCATTCTGTTGCCCTTATCCCAATTTATTTGGGGTCTTCTTCTTCCATACTTCTCTATTATTCGTCATCTCATCAGACACCTCCTTTCGTGCCTGTTCTAAGTAAATATATTTGAACGAAATAAAATTACCTTCGATGTCAGAAGCCGTCAGGTTTCAAACTAGCGGATAATTTATATAAAAGTTATATTATTTCTCACTATTTCATCTATCATCCTGAATTTGTTATAACTCGTCGACTAGTTTGAATGACAGTTCATTTCTCTAACCGATATCTCATATAAAATTAATTGGCAGTGGAATATTCCAAAAATATTCACGTTTAGGAATATTCCACTGGGAAAGTTTATACTAATTCGATTTACTATAGATTTAGATTCTACTTAGTTGTCTGAGTAATTTATTTTGAGGATGTCCAGACAATTTAAACATTGTTAACATTGATATTTTTTTGAAAATACAGAGTAAGTGCCTTAAAGTTTTCCAGCTTTTGAATAGTTTTGAAAACTGAACGTACAGCTTTAGAATAATGAGATATAACGTGAAGTACCTTACTGACTATCACACAAAAAACAGGTGATTGAATCTTACTAATATTATAAATGCGAAAGTTTGTGAAGCTGTATTTTTTTTCACTCAAAAACTACTGGCCGGATTTGAATGAAATTCAGCACACAGATAGTTTACAACCTGGGTTAACACATAGAATATCTCTATCTAGTAGTACGATCCCGTAGGACAATTACTGAGCAACACGCGAGCGAAGCTGCGGACATGAGCTAGTAAACTATAAACATAAAATGGGTTGGGGATCATATGAAATGGATTCGGTTTATACCTATTCTATGTATGTATCTTTCTTTGTTATAGGAAACTATCGTTCCCATTTTCCATGAAATACAATTTCCATTTAACTAATTATATCAGACTAGCGACTACGCTCGCGTTAATTTAGAATTTACCGTAAATTCGGCTTGTACTCTGTACTCTACTTGTAATATTATAATTCAATCATGATTCGAAAGACACGTGGCGTCATCTATTATCATAACGAACGTTATTGTTGTTTTCCTCGGGATCTTATTATTTCAGCCTGATCGGTTCAGTGTTTTAGGCGTGAAAAGGTAGGTAACAAACAAACAAACTTACTTTCGCATTTATAATATTATAGTTATTAGGAAGGAACGGATACCAGACCGATTTGCAATACAACGCAACACATCTACCACTGACAAAACTGAAAAACCGAACTAACATTCAAATTTCCACAACAATATCCCCGATGTTCCAGTTATATATTCAACAAAACAAACCTTTAATTACAGTTCCTATCCTAGTTATTTAAAAACAAAAGTAACAATTGAAAAATAAACTGTCTGTGGACTGGCCTGGCCGCTCTGTGGCGCACTATCGTCCATATATTTTACGGGTGCAGCCACAGTTCTGCGTTGCATCTGTAACATTTTGCCGCCGTAACGAGCTGCTGCGGTACTGTTGGATAGAATTTCGTTGGATACTCACTTAAATATTAGGTTTTTACTCACTTGAAAATATTTGTTTTTTTTTCTCTCTATAAACTCGGTACCGGAGACCGATTGCCTATGTTGCAATTGCCTCCATGGCTTAGCAATGTTTGAAATAGTAATTACTTTTTGAGCTGGTTTTATTAGTCTGTAAAGCAACAAAATTTACATTAAAATCAACATGATTCTGATTAATAAAAACACTTTCTTAAATCACCAATCACATTGAGATTAATGAAACACTATCTTTTAATCCTAAATTATCTGTACCTACTGTGTTTCTAATCTATGTTCTGGGGACATTTACAAGTCATTTTGTTTTATTATAATGACTACACTTATACAATCTAGCCACATGTACCTAAGTATAATTTCTCGGAAAGAAAAACTCACATTCGAAACACACATTTCTACATTTCAGCGTGTTTTCCCGGAGTTTCTCCCAATGGTAGCCCAACTGAATCTATGTCGAGTGGCACCACTCCTGCCGTTCCCCCGCTCTCGAGCTGCGATACTATTCGAATGGCCGACCAAAGAGCGCGCAGCTTTGTTCCCGCGTTTTTTGCAACCGTTATATTTTTTTGAATTTTTAGAACGTAGAACAAGGTTGGTTTGTTATTTTAAAACATTTTTTTTTTGTTGTTTTTTTTCGGTTTGCTGACTTTGTCCCTTTTCATCCAGCCTGATTTAATATTTTTCATATTCAGAACACCGGCCTTGCCTACGGTATTAAGTCTGCCTTTGTACATTGAATAAGTAATCTATACCATACTAATATTTTTCATAAATACTTCCTTCTACGCTAGCGAAGTCGTCGGTAGAGGTTTATTGGAGGAAATTTAAGCAAACGGACAAAGACGTTTTTCAGACAACAGTAACACGATACGTAACAAAAAATTTAAACAATGTATTTCATAGAATTAATGATGACTTCCAATATTAGTAATAATTAATTATTAACGTTACGGCAGACCACTACATTGACTCTAGACATAAACCGAATTGTGAAGTAAAAATGCTTGCATTGACAAGTTCAAATTTTCCTATAGTATTAGTACTTCAAACAAATAAATCAAACTTGTTTCGCAATCTAACAAAAATAAAATTCAAAGTTGCTCCGTACATCCTGCTAAGTAAATGCAGAGGGTAGTTTCGTCCGCCCGTCCGGCTGTCCGTCCGTCCGGCACCGGACATTACTCCCGGCGGCCTACTGCGAGCTAGAATACAACACTCCGACACTACAGCAGGAAATTGCACTTTTGCAATAACTCTACTGTCTATAGGAAGATCTTTAGACGATAGTATTGTGATTTAGGAGTTTTGTTCTTGGGTTTGAATTCGAACTGTTATTCTCCTAAAAATAAATAAATAAATTTAAATACGGACTCAACATTTTTTCTCATAATTTTACCATGAATAAATAACACTTAACTAGTATTGTGCTACTAATATTTGACATATTGTGTTAGCAATGAAAAACCACACCGTATGACACACCTATGTATGTCCATTGTTTTTATAGGTTTACAATGTTATGTTATGTTTACAGTGTTATTATTAATATAAAGAACATTCTCCAATTAACAGAAACACCATCTATATACGGACAATAAAATAATCGTTATTAGTATTTGTGGGCCACGTAAATGTAACAAACCTTATCTATTCTAGCACATGTGTACCAGGGTTACATAAGCTTAACACATAACGAAGCCCTAAGCCCTGAGAAATAGAAACAATAGGGTATTACTGCCATACTGTTTATTGTTGTTCCCGCGCCATTTTCATAATATTCTCGGAGCAGAATTTCATCTTGGCGGATATATTATATGATTTTTCTAAAATATCTGTGAGAAAAATTCAAAAACGCTACTTACACCCGTATCTATGAACAAGTATGTCTTAGTGATTACTTGAGTAAAAGTCGTTAGATACGATTTTTATTCCGTAGTTGACTAATTGCCAGGGCCAATGTGGACCACTGGTCATTGGTTTTGTCCAGCTCGTCCTTGTAGTAATAATACTTGTCTATAGTGTCTTATAAAATGTTTGCATAAGTAATGACGTAAACTCGAGTAATTACTTTAACTTGACTACCAATAATAATAGATACCAAGGTTAGATTTTGTCGTGTTGGTCGATTATTAGAAACTTGTTCAACCTTTTTGCTATCGTGTATGATACTCACATCACGTGTCTTCAAGAAGTTTAGATACGGTTCGGCTCTAGACAAAAGTAGCTTCTTCCGTGTGTCTATGGGAGAGTAAATGATCCTTAACTATGGGTTCTCTATGGGTTTCCTTAAAGCCGTACGGACCAGTACGGACATATTGTACAGGATGCGTGGACATTATGGTCAATGGAGTGTCAAAGCAGCATCCACTGGCAACAAATCCCGGTGTTTAACCGTTTGTGGAATATATTATATTGAAAGTTAACATTTTCAGTCTATTTTTAAATTCTTTTTTTACCGTTACCGGGATTGAACTTTGTGGTAGGCAAATATTTCCCGGAACCCGATAAAAGGGTAGAACTCGTTTGGCCTCCACGGAAAAAAACTCGCCAACAAACTATTACATCGTATATTTCACAAAAAAATAGAATATAAATACTAGATGACGGCAAAAATAGTACGGAATTCTTAGTAAGGCACTCTTGACTCCGTGAGGCATGATCAAGTTCCATTTCTGAGTAAACATTCAGCCGCGGGAGTTGAAGAGCCAATTTACATGTTATAGGTAACCTAGAACTTTGGGTAGCACACATTCAGTAATGTAGTAGAGTGTGTGTTAACTATTCGTTCGGCAAGTACTAGGGAAACATAGTTTATCAAGAGGTATTCAGGTTGAGGTAGTTTAATCTTCACTCTGTTTCCCTTATTCTTCATTGACAGTCAGTCAGAGATTGTCTTTGTCATCAATATCAGTCAGCTAAGATTTAGAAGAACCTATCCTCATTAGTCATTACGGCAGAAATCCATGATTGTCACGCAAAGAAATATGCCTTAGAATTCCTTAACAAGACAAGAAATCGATCTTGTTTCTGGATATCAAATGCTACGCGCTACATCTAAAATATTGATATTCAGGCGTTGCTAGACGTAACTAGACTAGAACCCAATTCCACCGTAGTTTGAAAAGGCCAAAAGGAAGGATATTTAACTCTCCGCAGCATAAATATTAAATACTGTATCGCCGTGGTCGGGTCCGAAATACGCTGACTCGATTTATAATCGAATATTGATTTGGAAGCCATATTTTATTAAAGACGCGATTACTCTCATATTTCGGTGGCTTCGTGTTTAAATTCTACATACATTTTATGTGTACCTATGTACTTTCTTCCTTGTCCAGTGCATTTATTTGTTTCTCACTGCAAATGAGAACTATTTTATTTTCTCCATCATCCATAGTTGTCAGACTCACAATGTGAATAAGCGAGGTAACCTTACAACATATAAAAATACTCACAGTTTTCAAGTACTACATTCATTGTTCATTTCATCACATTTTTTGTTCAGTATCACTTATTAATTTGTATCCTGAGCTCTTTACTTTTCTTCTCTCCTGCATAGCTATTCACAACGCTTCAATTCGATTTTCGATTCGGAAAGTCGTATGTCTGTCTCGCTCGATTTCGTAATGTCAAAAAAAGATAGACATACGACTTTCCGAGTCTAAAATCGAATCGAAGCGTTGTGAATAAGGGGCCTGGTACCAAGTAAAGAATAGTTATTTGTTATACAAGAGTGCAAAGTTGCTTTTTAACCGCGTGCTCAATTTTGATAACCGAGCAAGCGAAGGATTCTAAAATTGAGTCACGAGCGCAGCGAGTGATTCAAAAATTAGAATCCTGAGAGTTAGCGAGGGAATCAAAAGAGCACGAGGTGAAAAATCTTTGCACTCGAGTGCAACACGTAACTTTTCATCCCACCTCAGCGAGGAAATTACTAAATGCAAAAAAAAAAACATTTACAATCACAAGATACTTTTATTTCAGTTTAGGTGTTAACTACTACATTATGATAGGTAAGTATTACAGAATAATCTTTAAATTATAACAAATAATACTTAGGTACAATTGAGAAAAATTTAAAGTAACGTTGCTACAGTTAGTTAAGTTGAGTGTAATATTTATTTATTTATTTATTAAAACTTTATGCACAAGTAAAAACTGTACAAAGGCGGACTTAATGCCTTGGGCATTTTCTACCTATTTTTTTTTCATTTTTTTTTAATATCGTACTGTTTCAAATCCTTCTCGCGTGATTGTTGAGGGAGAAAGCTCATTTGCGCATTATTAACAGTTTCAGTCAATTCTGTTGGCGTCAAATAAACTTCTTCGACGGCAAAACCACTTATTTTACGTTTTTCACTTGTTTTTAACCTAAGGTTTTAACAATTGACCTGACAAGAAAATGGCGCGCGCAAAGCAAATTATAAAAGTACACCAAGAAGGTTCCGAGTCTGAGTTTTTAACAAATTAAAAAAGGTTGTACCTATGATAAATTCGGCACCATGGAGGTAGAAGTAAATAGGTTTAATGATGTTTTGAATTCACAAACTTAGTGCACACGATGTTCTAAATTCAATTTACTTTATCCTCTAGAGGATAAAAACGACTTTTGCACTCAGATATCGAAGAGCAAAAATACTCTTTCCGAGATGGGGGGATGAAAAAACTATTTTCAACTTTTCATGTAATCATGAATATTTATTTTTATCCCTCGCATTGCCTTGACCCAATAAAGTTTGATATGAATAAATAACCGTTCATCGATTTTCATTCGTTCAGTTCGGTCCATAACAAGCGCCTCCCTGAGAGATTGATTCTTCATTCTTTACTCTGTAGACTCTCTCTGGTTGGATCATACGTAATCCGTTCATTTTTTACCTGTATCTATGGCATGGTTTATGGTGGTATCTGATTGGGACTTTGACGCTCAGGTTAATTCATGGTTAGCGATTTTTGTGCTCATAGCATACAATTATTTCTCTTTCTTAAACCTACTCAGAACATAACTGGCCTTGCTACATTCTTACCATGCTCCTCTGCTTTGGAGAACTTATTCAGCATAGCTACGTAGATGCTTTGAACACAGACGTCGTACCAACGCTTGTAAAACATCAATTGGAAGCATCATTTAAATAAATGGAAGAGGATTCAAATGCCTCTCGGTTAGAATTCACTACGACTGCAAAATTCAAGTAGAAAGTATTTTTAAACGTCGCGTATCCCAAATGCGACCCGAATGAACTTTTATTTTATTTATTTCAACAAATACTGCCAGATCACACAGTCACAATATTGGTACTAGAAGAGCATATTCCCGAAGCGCTTTAAAAATATAAACAAGCCAACTTTAGCATGCTAAAGCCTGATATGTTTTGTACGTGCAACCCGAACTCGGCGATAGTTTCTTAGATAAGACTAACTTGTAATGTAGTTGGTGCCAATATCCAATATGAGGTATATTTAGTATCAATACGTGACGACTCCATGGATGTTCATAAAGGAATCGAAACGATCAACTTCCATTGAATGTTTAAGCTTCAAACTCGATAAAGTTTCAAGGCAGAACGTTTATTTTTACGTCTAACTGACGTTAACATCTTTTTTTTTCTTTTTAGAACAAATTGCTGTCACCTTTTTTTTTTTGGATGGGAAATCATCAAATGACTCCTCCCACTCTGGGCGGAGCTGGAGGGAGTGTCAGACTTTTACTGACTAAAATTCATCCATGTTCCTTCATCGCCCTTTGAGTTCCGGGGCCACGCTACCGGCCACGCCATCTCTTTCGAACAGTCCCGCAGCCCCGGCAGAACTGCTTTCACCTTAGACCACATAATATAACCTCCTCTGTGTCTTAGACAGAATGTTCATTCGTTTTCTTGGGCATCAAATGTTTGTATAATATGCACAGATGTAGATAATGTACCATATACTAATACTGGAGTAGTAAGGTCTAAAACAAAGTACCCGTCCCTAACCAAAATCAAATTATAAAGAGATCTGTTTTCTAAAGAAATCAAAATAAACCTTGCTACCATTTTTCGTCCATATTCAATACGTGTTTAGAATTTTCCGTTCAAATTATTTCTTTACATGTCATTTTTTTTTCCGTCATCAAATCGAAAATTAAATGCGCAACGTATAAAGCTTTTTTTTTCTAACGTCCTGTTTGCCGAAGGACATTGATTGATCGGCGCGCGAATGGATTCTTTATAATCGGTCATGGTGAAACGATTCCTTTTTTGAATTGTCGTCGTAAATAATCTTTTGAACGGATTTTTCTTTTTCTTTATTACTTTTGCACAGAACTAAAAGCAAATATTTACGAAACGAGTCTTGGTATTTAACTTTTGTACAGGATGATTTTGACGTCATATTTGACAATGGAAAATTCCATGTGTTTTCTACGTGGAATACGTGTACATTCGTAAATTCCGCCTCTGGTACAACGCCCACGGCTGGATCAACGCTAGTGCGATATCATCGTAAAGGAAAACAAACCAACTAATGGGATAGTGCAGGCATCCATCACGCTTAGACAGATTGTATCCCGGTAGTACACAAGGACTATGTTCCAATTCAGATGTTTGGCTTGACACGTTATTTTAGTCTCTATTTGTATGTAGGTACGTAGTATGCCTAGTTGCTTTAAGAAGTTGCATGAAGTCTGTCAGTTTCCTCGATAGAGAAACAATGAATATCATAATTCGTAATCATTGACAGGCTTGTTCCACCCGCTGCTGAGTGTAGGCGACCTATCTTCTTTGCCATGATACCCTGGTATGCGCAATGAATAATCACCTTTTTTTTTTTTTAGGATGGGAAATCATCAAATGACTTCTCCCGCTCTGGGCGGAGCAGGAGGGAGTGTCAGACTTTTACTGACTAAAACCCATCCATGTTCCTTCCTCGCCCTTTGTGTTCCGGGGCCACGGTATCTCTTTCGAATAGTCCCGCAGCCCCGGCTGGCTTCGGTCCTTGCGGACCCCTTCCCTATTGCTGACTCTCTTTGAGGCGCGCGTGAAACACGAACGCGCCGTTGACACGGCCTGTCGTCATGAGACGTACGGACGGCGAGCTAGCCCATAGCTCCCCGTCCACAGGCCCGCGCCTACGGTGGCCGGAAGCCACCACGTGGCCCCCGACGCCCGGGGCGTCTCCCGCGGCGGCCGGGACGTGAGGATCTCTCCCTGTCCTGTTCCGCCACCTCCTTCGCTAGCATGACTGCTTCGCAGAAGGAGGTGACGGCGTCCCATTCCGTCTCGCTCCGGACCATGGCACGAACCAGGGCCGGGAGCGAGAGGTCGCCGCCGCCGATCGCCACCTCGAGGAATGAATAATCACCTTGCGTTAATTTTTACTAACACCACAGAAACTTCCCTGGCCAAACAGTTACAAAAGGAGCTCCTACTTGAATAACTCTTAACCAAGTTAACTAGATAACACAACCGAATGAATTACCCCACATAACTCAATATTTCTCTGAATAAACGATAGAAAATCAACTTATACTCGTATACAGCCTTTTCTGGCGTTAAATACTTTGTTCTGAATGCTATGGAATAATTGTATTTTGGATGCAAAAATAAACGTGTATTGTTTGTGCACATAGAAATATCCTCTCTGCAAATCTCGCAATCCATACTTGTCACATAAGAAAAAAAAAACAAGCAATCGAAGTAAGGTTTGCTGTAAGAAATCTCAATTCTGGGTTAAGCTCGACGTTGTACATAAGCTATCATTGTAATTTTGTGTGTAAATCTTTTAATTTTCTGTACAATAAAGAATAAGAATTATTTACTGGCCTCTCTGTGCGTTACAATTGTTTACCGTAACGTCGTGAACTGGGCGTCATCAGAACTTGTAGGAAACTCCATTAAAAGTTGACTCGCTCACACACCCACGGCGGAGTCTTTGACATTCTTTGTACGGAGTCGGTACGTTCGTGTATTGTTCACTTACGTACTTCCTTGTGTGAAGGAGGCACTTTTACATGCTGAAATGTTTGTACCTACCTGCTTTGTATCCCAGAACCATTTTGAACGATATTGCTGTTCTTCTAGTTCGTCTCGGTTTCAAACCAAACATCTCAGGCCTTCCTGTGGTACCCAAACTTTAATGAATAAATAAAAATTCAGTTAAGCAATGAGACCCGTAACTGACGGTGTTATTTATACTACTCTGTGTAAAAAGTATCGGGAATATGTCAATAAAAAGACCCGCGTAAAAGAGGTCGTTCTAATTTTTTTACTGCATGTTGGTAGCACTGTACTGATTAAGCGCGCAAAATTTGAGCGGGATCTGTCATTTAATTTGTTTTAAACTACACTTTTTGTTGGTGATAGTTTTGAGTCCTCGGCGATTTTTACAATGGAAAATATTGTTGAACAAAGAGTGTGCCTTAAATTTTGTGTTTCGAATGATATTTCATGTGGTGAATCACTAAAAATGTTGCGAAATACCTACGGCGAATCGTGTATATCGAAAACAAGGGCTTATGAATGGTATAAGGCTTTTAAAGAAGGCCGAGAAGTAGTAGTAGACTTGCCTCGAAGCGCAGCGAAAGCATGTCGCTGAAGACATGGTTTCCCGAGCTTCTACGGATCCGACCTTTATGAAACGTATAATAACTGGCGACGAGACATGGGTTTATGAGTACGACATGCAAACAAGCCAACAGTCTTCAGAATGGCGTCTCGAAAACGAGCCGAAACCAAAAAAGCCGCGGCAAAGTCGCTCCAAAATCAAGGTGATGCTGACAGTTTTTTTTGACTACCGTGGTGTGGTTCACTCCGAATTCCTTCCAGAGGGAGAAACAGTGAATAAAGAATATTATTTAGGCGTCATGAAGCGTTTGCGTGAGAGTATCCGTCGAAAACGTCCAGATTTGTGGCAACACAACTCATGGATGCTGCACCATGATAATGCACCATCACACACAGCCATTATAGTGAAAGAGTTTTAGCGAAAAATTCAACAAAAGTTCTCGACCAAGCACCGTATTCACCTGATATGGCTCCGTCTGACATTTTTTTATTTCCCAAGTTAAAATTACCACTTCGAGGAAAACGTTTTGAGTCGATAGAAGCCATAAAAGAAAATTCGCTGAATGAGCTAAAGGCCATACCGCAAATAGCCTATGAAAAATGTATGGAAGACTGGGTGAAGCGGTGGAGATGTTGTATTGCAAGCGATGGGGCCTACTTTGAAGGCGATAAAATAAATTTAGATGAATAATCTGTATTTTTTGTTTTATTGACAAATTCCCGATACTTAGTACACAGAAGGTATGTGACAAAACTGGCATATACCTCAGAAGCTCTTAAAGCGAGGCAAGTGATGAAGCTGTCTAATGACCAGGTCACTGCGTAATTATCAGACAAAATATATAAGACACAGACGTGAGAACAAGAAAAACATCAAGTGCAATCATCATCTGCCTAGCTTTTTTCCAACTGCGTTGGGGTCGCCTTCCAGTCTAACCGGATGCAGCTGAATACCAGTATTTTACATGGAGCGACAACCTATCTGACCTCCACAACCCAGTTAATACTGGGTAATACGATACTCCTTGGTAAGACTGGTTGTCAGACTTTTTGGGCCACTGACTACCTGTAACGACTGTCAAAGATCTTCAAATGACAGCCGGGACCAACGGCTTAACGTGCTTTCTGAGGCACGGAGGAAACTCAGTATGTAATGGGTGGTCACCCATCCACAGACCAACCAAGGCAAGCACGGTTTAACCCAAAGATCGACCCGAGCGACAGTTATTATTTAGCCGCGAGCTTCTAGAAACTCAACTGCAATACTCCTTCTAATATTGGTAGTTACTCCTCTCCAGTTGTCTCATTCTCTATTAGCCTTCATATCAGACTTAACTTCCCTCTTAGCACTATTATCTTTCGCCCTCCTATTTATATTATCTTTGATCTGCTTCTGCTTACTCCTTACCTTATCATATACGCCAAAACCAAAACATGAGTGTGTAAGTTACCCTATTATTGATGTAGGTATTCCAACTTCTTGCATCGTTTACAACTTTCCATCCGTTCGAGAAGAAACGATTTGTTTACTCACAATATTGAAGTTTATTTCTAACGTTGTTTGTTGCCATCAAACTTGGCTCTACTTTTATTATGTTAGCTTTCGTTTTAAATATGTAGATATACGTACGTTTGGTGTCGTGTCGCCATAATATCAGCGGGTTATTTATTATTCCATTACACTGTTATGATATGGGACTGTGAATTGCCGGTAGCCAGTAAAAATAACTGCAAAGAGTTTTATTGACGTTGATTTTATGCTGACTCATGCAGGAGTTCTAGAGGAGCAATTTGTCCTCTTTTACACTAAAAAGAACTTATGTGACAGAAACAAATCCTACGTCAAATGAGTCCCTTTAAACTAAAAAGGTAAAAACCGTCTAGTCCTAACTTAACTGTAAATAATTTAATCGCTGTAAATACATGGGGGTGTTTCGGGAAACCCTTCAGAAAGGTTTCCTTTCTTGGATGAGGACATCTTTTGTTGGGTGCCCTGTATAATTATCACTTACCGAAAAACCACTACTGCTGGACATGAACCTCCCCAAAGATTGCCAAAATTTTATCTGTTTAAACCAGATCGCGAAACCAAAACCAGGTGCTCAAGAGTTATATTTAAGGCTGTAAACCTGTTTTTATTTGTTCAGAAACCCACGCTATACAGCGTGTACAATAAAGGTGTGGCCATATTTCAGAGTGTGATTCAGACCTTCTTTTTTTCGGATGGGAAATCATCAAATAACTCCTTCCGCTCTGGGCGGAGCAGGAGGGAGTGTCAGACTTTTACTGACTAAAACCCATCCATGTTTCTTCATCGCCCTTTGTGTTCCGGGGCCACGGTTTCTTTTTCGAACAGTCCCGCAGCCCCGGCAGGGGATTCAGACCATCAAACTGAACAACTTTCTCCATGGGACCACCGAAATCGCCAAAAAAATCAGCTGTGCCATACATTTGGGTCGAGTAGAGAAAGTTGTTCAGCATTGATGGTCTGAATCACACTCTGAGATATTTACCTACACGCTGCATGTATTTAAATAATAACTGTTGTTTATAGAGAACTAAGTAAGCCGTATAAGGTATGATACTCGGTACGTGAGAAAGCATTTACGTGACGTATATGCTAATGTATTTATTAAGTTCCAAGGTAGACACGTCGTCGTATTTCTAGGCTAAACTATGGACTGAAAGTTTCAGGTCTGTTTTACCTACCTAGTTTGTAAAGGTCGTTTTGAAGATCTTGTTATGGGAGAACGTGAATACGAGGTTCAAGATCGTGTTTTTGTTATTCAGAATTTTATTGTTAGGTAAACAAAGATTGTGTAGGATATTCTTAACGACAAAAATACTTTTTTTACATTGAAAAGGCCATCCTCATCACATATCCTCCTTTTCTCTCAAAAAATTTGTGGTTTATTGTCGGTATTACCAATTTGATCATAAGATACGATAACAATTATGATAAAGGGTAAGTTTAGAGAACCCACATAAACATTACCGTTAGATATATATATACAACTGTACGTCATTTAACTTACAAAGCACACTCATAGAAAACAACAAACGAACAAAAAAAGTTCTGCAAAACCATAAACAACGGACAATAGTGTTGTCCATTCTCAGTTGATGACGTTTCATTTCGTTTCCCGCCACAATCCATAGACTTGTTGAGGTCTCCACACACTGCAATCACAAGATAAAATATACAAGATGTTTTTTTGAGCAAAATGGCGCAGGACGGCCGCAGGCTTATCTTTTTTTTTCTTTTTTTCTGAGATACGCTGTAAATAGCGCCCTTGTTTGCTTATCAAAATTGGAAGACATGAACACCATATGAATATATACATGCATATTTAAACTAGGTACTTTTGTAATCTTTTTGTTAAGAAAAATGGTTTGTTATGGAATTGCGAGTATTACCAAAAAATGTTTAGGACATAATATACTTCATTCTAATTAAGTTAACTTAGAAAGGTAGTCATTATAGGCAACTATTTTTTTTATAGATTTAATTATTTATTCACAGAAATTTCACAAATATTACAACACAAACCTTCTGCCAAACTGCAGAACAGTTTGTCGGCAGTATTCTCACATTCATTTTCTAGAATGAATTTTAAAACTTATTTAGTAGGTACATAATACAGTAAAAAATATAAAATAGTAGCTTTAAAAAATCCTTAAACACTACAAAGTTGCAAACCTTAACAACTAGTTGCATAACTAGGTACATACTGCTTTTTTAACAAATATGTCGGGCACTCATTGTTGTTTCCATTCCATGCGCAGTGTCACACGTAGGTTTACAATGCATTATTATCAAGCGTCGAAAAGAGGCAGATCTATGTTTACACACAGCCTTTTTATCCCTGGCACGAGATCCGCGCGCGCAGGTAAAATCGGTATCGGTAATGTGTCGCCGCTGCAAGATCCGCGCCAAATCCTACTTTAAATAAAAAGAAAAGAAAAATGTCTTTGAAATAAACTAGCGAACGTTGTGCAACACTCGCATGTTAGCTGCTGTGCAGACCCGCTTCGATCTTATGCTACGGGCATAGACTCAACACGGGTTGCTAATTGCTTTGCTAAAGATACCTTTGCGACGGGCACATCAAACATAATTATGACCGTCCACTACAGTGATTATTAAAGACTAAAAAACCTTCATGGAAATATCCAGTGAATAACAACTGAAAAACGGCACAAAGCTCAAAAAAATAAACATACCTTTTTGTACACAAACATGAGATCCAGTACTTTTTTCTGATTATTTCTGTCCAAGCTTTCAGTCCAATGGACATGCGCCTTAACAACCCTTTTTGCGACACAATTTTACGACGCTCGCAGATAAGCCTGACATCACTATGCCGCCATATTTGGGACGTAAACTTGTGTTTACACTACTGTATGTTTTTATTCTGTGTGGACGTTTTTACGAGTATGATAGTTTTTGTATGTACCTACTCGGGTTATGAATAAAATACCTTTTTATAAAATTAAGCAATCAATGGTTAGTAAATAAATGATGGTTTGCCCACAAAAATATGAAATATTGAGAACCACAAGATTACATTTCTACTTTTCCTATTACGAATAGACTACATTTCAAATATAATTAATGTAATTTTACGCAAAAGTAAAAAAAAACTATGCTCCTTTTTCCGAGATAGCGACTATAAAATTAATCTACGGCCGCTACAACCTTCTTTTTTAATCAATTTTCTGATCTTATCGTATGTACAGACAGCACAAATAATATATATTTCACCCACTTCCACAAAATAAATAATTCTGGATTTGAGCTTCAGTGATCTAGACTCGTACGTGTAGCCTACTCACAAAACGACTGCTGAAATGTGGCTGTTCTTTATACGACTTAAAAAAAAAACAGAAGTTTCGAATATACCATAGGTGTATGGTGTGCCAGTGTATGTACATATAATTATGTATGTCATAGCACGTAGGGTAATTGGGAAATCGTGTTATTTTAGGCAATCGGTAATGAAGTTTACAGTCGACCCAAACAAACTGTTGTGTTCTTCTAAAATCCTGGAATGATCTTGTATTATGCTTTTTCTTCTTTTCCAATAATCCGAAAAAACAAGTGTTCTCCAATTATCTTTCGACGTATAATAATACAGGGTGTGTAGTGATTTTATTGGTTTTATATTGATATACCTAATATGCATAGTGTCAGGAGTAAAATACTTTGAATAAAATATTATGTGGAGATTTAGATTTAAAAAAAACTGGATGAAATAACATTTTGACAATAAAAAAACCTCGGTATATTCCGCCACACACCATGTTACCCGGGCGGTCCGTATGTAATTTAGGCGAGTACAGACAACACACGATTTATAGGCATTAGTTCAATCTGATGATCGGGCCGAGTGAGCGGTGGAATACTAAATTCGAAACAGATATTTTTTTATCTTTTTATAAACGTGTGTGCGGTAAATTTGCGTAGACTCGAATTTGAATTTCTGAAAAACGAATTGGGCTTTTGCAATTTTTGAATTGCTAAAACCATTGAAATATTTATTTTGAGTTGTTTGTTGAAATAGAATAGTTGATTAGGCACTAGACGTGAACCTATCTAACTAATGGATATGAAAAAAAAATCAAACCCGTGTCATTAAGCTTTAATTTTTTTTATAACAATTGCAGGTACTTTACTAAACTCGTATTGTGTAATTATCACTTGCTTCGGTGAAGAAAAACATCGTGAGGAAACCAGCATGCCTGAGAGATATTTCTCGACGGCATGTTAAGCCAAGTCAGAGGCCCATGGGCGGCATATAAACTCTGACACCAGGTTAGGCACTAACCACACGTTAAAGAAGAAGAACTAAACTCATATTTGGAGTAGCCATTAATTAATTTATGGGTCCCAGGTCCATAGTATGTTAATTAAAAAATGTAGTAAGTAACAACAACCACGCAGCATTTAGACCCGCTCCCCATCATAGATCACAGTCACAAAGGATAAAACTGCTAATATTTTACAACCATAACATTGTGTAATGTTAATAATCACGGACGAGATTGTTTTAAGTACGCACGAAAGAGGTTCTATCAAAAAAAAAATCGCATCTTTCAGGAGATGTGAAGTAAATTATGATGCGTACTGTATTTTAAGAGGTTGATGAGAGAATTTTGAGATACAGACCAAAATATAATAATGCTATCGCCTTCGTGTCAGGTTACTTCAAACCCTGCAAACAAAAATAGGAACCCCGCGTAGCAATCCGACCAAATAGGTTAGGTTAGGTTAGGTTATATTATTATATCCAAACTCTGAAATGACTTTAATTTTTAAGGTACCGTACCTAAAAAGGTAAAAAAAGGAACCCTTATGAGATCACTTTCTTGTCCGTCTGTCACAACCGATTTTCTCAGGAACGGGTGGACCTAGCAAGTTGTAATTTATACCATACTGAAGTCTATAGTACCTATTAGATGTATAAAAATCAAGGTCCTGAGCCAACACAATAAAAAGATATGGGCAAATTTAGATTTTCGCGAAAACTTGTAAGTGCCAAAATTTACTTTAATATTCAACTTTTTTTTATTTTTCGGACTTTTCCCTTTACTTGTGCCAACAAGACCTTGCTTTAAACCAAAATTGACAATTCAGTGATCTTATAAGG
Organism: Xestia rhomboidea; assembly: GCA_963853795.1. NCBI lineage: Eukaryota > Metazoa > Arthropoda > Insecta > Lepidoptera > Noctuidae > Xestia > Xestia rhomboidea. The sequence goes on along the minus strand of OY970776.1, from coordinate 3,208,694 downwards.
GTTCCGTTTTTTCCTTTTGAGGTAAAGAACCCTAAAAATCTCACACATTTATGTTAAGGTGGGTTAGCTAATTGCAGTAACTTACTGTACATGCAGCAGTCCGTAAATACATTTAACTTTATTCCAACAGTACAAAAAACCCACATGTTATGCGTCACTCAAATTCCCCATTCGAGGCAAAAATATGACACATGAGGCATTTCATTGACCGCCTAACACATTTCTTTGAATAAAACATAATGTTATGAGGAACAACTAGATAGTCGCTTTGGCAGGTGATATCTCTTTTATTAGGAAACTTTTGGGAGCGTGAGATATTGGCCGGTTACCAGGCTGGCAGAGCAGGTAGGAAGTTATGTTCCCTTATTGAGGTGAGAAATAACGTGCTAACGTGGAAATGTCGGAGAATTTGCTTCAAAGCGATTTATTTGGCGGTAAAAAACTCAAAATCATTTATTTCAAGTAGGCCAGTTACAGGCACTTTTGATTTGTCGAAACAAAGATGAAAATTAAATGTAGCTACAGTCGCAGTCACAAGACATAAAAACTGTGAAAGTACTGTAGTTGCCCATTCCCTGGCGTAGATCTCTATAGAGAAGAACCGGCAAGAAACTCCATGGACACTCTTTTAAATCGAAATATTGTTACAAAATTTTGGTTACATCATTCATGTTGAGAACTACAATCTACATTTCATTTTCTGTTCCAATGAGGTTTCAGCGCGATGCAAAAAATTTTGTCATCATCGACATAATCTGCCTAGCCTTTTCCCGTGTAGATATGTTGGAGTCGGCTACCAGTATTTCTGGATGCAGTTGAATACCAGTATTTTACACGGAAAGACTGCCTATCTGAAAAAACAATTAACTAGGTAATACCTACGATACCCCTTGTTAAGTTTGCCAGTTTGGCAACATAGTTAAAACAGAAAAGACATGACAATGTTTAGACATATCGCCAATGGATCCAAGCGAAACAGGGTCCAGCAATATAGAAATAAAAATAAAATCAGCCTTTTACAAATATTAAGGCAATGACAACAATAAGACTGCCCAAACTGAAAACTTTCTGAAGTAAGAAATTTTCTTTAACAGACTTGAAGTGCAACAGTGACAGCAGAGTAATTCCAAAATATTTTTTTTACATTAGCTACATTTAAATAAGTGTCAACCCGTAAATAAAGCTGCGTTCACATGGGAGTAAAAAGCGCAGGCTACAGCCAATTTTCATTAGAGGTGTCATCCCCGCCGAAAGTCATTGTCGCCGTACGAGCTAGGCATTTCCCTCGGGCGTTACTCGCGACGTATTTCTGCCGTAATATCAAACAGTAATACCGCAAAAATAGGTACTATGTAAATTCACTGACTTCTCACTTGTAAATTATTGTAGTTAGTTTAAAAAGGTGTGCTTATTGATACTTTTTATCCTTGCTTGATTTTATGTAAAGGACTCGTGGCAACGTTTGTCGAGGTTATTCGTAGATATTTTACAGTTGCAACACTACACGCCAACCCCAACACTGTTGGTAAAAGGCTAGATAGATGACTTATCCTTGCTCTATCAGGCTCTGATTCTTAGTTATATAACATCATTGTATTATTGCTTGAAAATTTTCTAGTTCGAGGCGTTTAGTATTCAATTTTTATGACAACTATACCCACTAAGTTCTCAATGGTAGTTTCTAAAAGACGTGAATCATCATCATTTTCTTGTCCTTATCCCAATTCATTTGGGGTCGGCGCAGCATGTCTTCTTCTTCTATACTTCTCTATTACTCAGAAGTAAGTACTAAGTGGATTTACTAGAACACCAGCAAAAAAAGCCTGCGCCCTACCATTACGGTCCGATTAGTGGCGAGATATGATCAGATCGATGGTAACAGCATCCACTTAGTATTCTAATGACAATCCTATTAAGCTCACCAACCTGTCCGATAACACTCGCGATAATTGCTGTAGTTTGCACGAAAATGTTCTGATTTCACAGTTTTAGTATACTTAGTGTTTGTAATGGACCATTGGCTATTAGGGTTCCAAAATCATGTAAACCGGTACGTAGGTATCCACTGGGATTTTAAGGAACATCGAATTTGACAAGATGGTAAGGTACGATTTGTACCTTACCATCGCAATATTGGTATAAACTGACTCATATCGAAAGGATTTTTTTTGTTAGCCAACTTCTTATCCCACTGCTGGGCAAAGGTCTCCTTCCATAACTCTATATAGGTACTTAATATACAGGATCATATTAAATTAGCTGGCCATTACAAAACAAAAAAATAATGATCTGATTTTTTGTTTGGAGTCGTCGACCTCATGTAACCCATCGCGTTTCCATAATTTCGCTAACTATTTTAAAGATATTGATAGGACTACCTAGGCTAGTAATCAAAGAAACCCTGCATAAATAAATCCATCAAGTTGTGTATCCCAGCCTTAACATTAATCGCAAAATTTAAACCGTATCATCTTCATAAATTCTGAACTCCTAGTACATAGATAGTAATTAGTAATAAATCGCACAACTGACAAATTGTTTTAGTTAGATATGTACCCACTTTGTTCAGCAGTATCAGTTATTAGGAGACGACCCGTTATTAGTTACGATCATATCTGTCTAGGCCGAAAGTTAGGCGCTATAATTCATATGCCTGATTACAGAGATCTGGTGTCAAAATCTCACTACATATTCGCTCATATTTTATCACGTTGTGAAAACTTGGCTATTTAATAGTACATTTTGATACAAGTGGAGAAAGTTTGTTATTGTATTCGACGCGGAACTAACACCCGAGCCGTAGGCGATGGAGTTATTGAGCCGGAACTGCAATAACAAATGTCCACGTGTATCAATGGACGTTTTTCAATACACTTTTAAAGAAATAAAATAAAAGAATGAAATAGTTATTTGTTATACAAGAGTGCAAAGTTGCTTTTTAACCGCGTGCTCAATTTTGATAACCGAGCAAGCGAAGGATTCTAAAATTGAGTCACGAGCGCAGCGAGTGATTAAAAAATTAGAATCCTGAGCGTTAGCGAGGGAATCAAAAGAGCACGAGGTGAAAAATCTTTGCACTCGAGTGCAACACGTAACTTTTCATCCCACCTCAGCGAGGAAATGACTAAATGCAAAAAAAAAAACATTTACAATCACAAGATACTTTTACTTTTATTTCAGTTTAGGTGTTAACTACTACATTATGGTAGGTAAGTATTACAGAATAATCTTTAAATTATAACAAATAATACTTAGGTACAATTAAGAAAAATTTAAAGTAACGTTGCTACAGTTAGTTAAGTTGAGTGTAATATTTATTTATTTATTTATTAAAACTTTATGCACAAGTAAAAACTGTACAAAGGCGGACTTAATGCCTTGGGCATTTTCTACCTATTTTTTTTCAATTTTTTTAATATCGTACTGTTTCAAATCCTTCTCGCGTGATTGTTGAGGGAGAAAGCTCATTTGCGCATTATTAACAGTTCATTCAGGACATTCAGTCAATTCTGTTGGCGTCAAATAAACTTCTTGGTCGCCAAAACCACTTATTTTACGTTTTTCACTTGTTTTTAACCTAAGGTTTTAACAATTGACCTGACAAGAAAATGGCGCGCGCAAAGCAAATTATAAAAGTACACCAAGAAGGTTCCGAGTCTGAGTTTTTAACAAATTAAAAAAGGTTGTACCTATGATAAATTCGGCACCATGGAGGTAGAAGTAAATAGGTTTAATGATGTTTTGAATTCACAAACTTAGTGCACACGATGTTCTAAATTCAATTTACTTTATCCTCTAGAGGATAAAAACGACTTTTGCACTCAGATATCGAAGAGCAAAAATACTCTTTCCGAGATGGGGGGATGAAAAGTATTTTTGTCATGAATTAGGTACCTATTATGAGACTATGATTTTAATTTTCTTTATTTTTCCGCGCTTTGCTTTCGCCAGGTTGAAGGAGAAGCAAAGGTATGAAGCCGTTAAACAGCCTAATATAAAAAATAGTTTAGGGTTTAATTTAGGGCATAAATAAAAGTCAATTTGTTTATAAAAGTAAATATTAGTTTTAAATAGTCGTGTTTATCGTATATAAGACGCATGTTGCTTTGCCGAAATTAAAAAAACATTCACCTCCGACTTTATGCATTAAACCGATTTGAACTACGTATAAGTATATTATGTTTACCTGTGGATTTTTTTTTTTAAAAACGCACTCGTTTGAAACCTAATCGTAGTGCGATAAGAACCCGTTCTCGAGCAAGTATATTGAAAATACTTTATTTCAACCCATGGTATGGATGGAAGTATTCTATATAGCCTTTCCTTGACATTTTCATACCTCCCTTAATACCGTTTTAGCTCTCAAATGCTAATAAAAAGTGCAAACTGAATTATTCATTATCAAGCTGGACTTTCCAGCAATAATATCAAAGGTAAGAAGATCATAGATATAGGTATAAGACATATTTTATATTTTCTTTGTATGCTTTCCTACAGTACTTCCTGAATGCAGGATAAGCTGCTTTCCTTCACTTTAAGGAAATATGGGAAAGGAGTTTTATGTATTTTCTTTCATATTCAGGATTAGAGCCTTGGCAAACACGGCAGGATGTGCTGGCAACAATGGTAGGGGAGCGAAGTAAAAATGTAAATTGTTCCTCGCATTTGAAAGCTCGACCGACGCTGCTCTTATGCATATTTTACATATCATATCATGTGTCGATAAGCAAATTTGCATGTGTTAACGTTAGAGGGGAGATCTTTATCCTTATGGGACCCTGGTAGAATTTTAAAGGAACGTTGAATTAACAAAAGTTGTCTCGTTAAGCGGTTTAAACGCCTTTTCGTATTAAAGGTGATGGGGGTGGTTTAAATAATAATAGCTATTACCAGCTTTAAGGGATGGATCTCGTTTATGTTTACGGCGCTCATGAATTGATAGGTGCTGGATAATGTTTTACTGAAAATAAATGGAGCTGCTTAGAAACATTTTGCATTAAGTAAAGATAAAAATATTGAAGTGTTTTTTGAAGTACTCCGTAAACCGTAAGCCTCTAGTTCGATATTTATTTTCCAGCTTAGCAGCAGCTTAGCCCGCGGTTTCGCCCGCGTGGAGTTCGGTAATTGTCTAAAATCTCACAAACTTTCGCATTTATAATATTAGTAAGATTCGGAAATCGTTTTGGACACTTCGATCATGAAACAAACATATAGGTATGACATTTACAATTGCCATAATGACATAGAGTACTGATAATCATTAAGCAAGTCCTCACTTCGTCTGTACACGGCCTTATAAAACATTAATTCAATTTTATAATTTCATGACATCACGTCGTACCGCTCAAAATATTGTTTTAGTAATTTATAATAGGATACCTCTTCCCAAATTCTGTCTCCTGTCAAGCCATCACCAAGATAAGTTTAAATATTTTAGCTAGACAGTCCATGATCCATCGCAGTATCATGCTCTAAGAAGAAAAGTTATAAATGGTCCACATTTCTCATTTTAATTGCCACTTTGAGTGCTATTAGTTTTGATGGAAGTCTTCCTTTAAAATCACGTAAATTAACGTTGAAGGTCTAATGCCTGCGACTTTTGAGAGCCTGAAACAAAATAAATTCTGGCGGAATTTTATCACTAAACTGAAACGACGGTAGTAGTTTCGTGGAAAATACTTTAAAACTAAGAGTCTAACCCCCGAATACTGAAACGTCACTCAAAATTTAAGGGCTGCTTAACATTTGAGCAGCTCCTAAACTCTAAATTTTGTATGGCCAAACGTCACTTTTGAGTATCTGTTACATTTAGGAGCTATTTAAATTTTGAGTGACGTTTCAGTATTCGGGGTTAGAGTATTTGAGGAGTTACAGAAGACTACTAGCGATTACTAGAAGCCAGACAAAGAAAGCGACTGTAATGCCGGTGTTCTCTAATAAATACCTGTGTCAATATCTATATAAATACCTACATCAAAGCTTTGTTGTTGTATTTTTAATGCTCGGCTCAACATCAGTGCATTTACCTAAGTGTGCAAGGAATAGGGACGCAATAATGCATGCGATATTATCGCGCGATAATAACGCGCCTGTGTGTGGGAGCCTTTATCAGAAGGTGCGTAGTACACGCAACCGGCGTGCATGTATGACCAGACGCATGAACATGGACGACGCAAAAGTATGTAAGGATTGTAGCAGGTGGTTTCTACCTACATAAACACACACAAAAAGGCGTGAGTTTATGTACCTATGTTGAAGTAGTTTTTTCATCCATGACTTCGCAAAACTCAAGTTCTAAACATAAACAATCCCTTTTTTTTTTTTCGGATGGGAAATCATCAAATGACTCCTCCCGCTCTGGACGGAGCAGGAGGGAGTGTCTTTTACGGACTAAAACCCATCCATGTTCCTTCATCGCCCTTTGAGTTCCGGGGCCACGGTATCTCTTTCGAATAGTCCCGCAGCCCCGGTATGAACAACCCCCTTAAAGTTCACTTTCCATAAATAAGCAGTTATTTGTGACCCCACGTCAGTAATAATACAGGTAAATGTGACCAATTCACTGATGTAGGTAATCCCTTAGTCCTCTTGTGTCACGGCCGGTAGGGTCCGGGCACGGCTATTTTTAAATTGGGGACGACACGGACATGTATTCGTACCCTCATAGATCCGTAATGGTGAGATTTTCGCTGCCTTTTTCTTTGATCTGTTGAGGTCAGCCTTTCTACTTTTGATTCAAGATTATAAAGGGTGTAGAATATCTCTTAACGAAGCGGAAAAGCACTTGTTCTCCCCGTCATTGCGATCTTTTTTTTGTTCTACACCGCACCTGGGAACCTTCTAGTTACGGAGATATTGGGGGTCAAAGTTCCAACTTTTTTAAAGGTTTTTTTTTTTTAATACAAGTTTCTAATGTCAGGTTTTTACTTTAAACACCTCCACGACCCCCGTACTATTCAATCCATCCATCAGCACAATGTTTTGAGTGCGTTACATTGAGTTATACCATAAAACATGATTTTTCACCCCAAAAAAAAGTCGTTTCCCAGCGATAATTTTTGCGAAAAGTTACTTAGTTTGATGTATAGAATGCTTGGTTGACGGCTTCGTGATGAGGTTGTTTACACCCTGTTTAGTATTAGTTATTTAAGTACATTGATAAGTACTTTGAAAGACTTTATTATGTTTAAGATATTGTTGAAAGTGCCTTTCAAAATTCAGATGGAACAAATTTGGGCACTGTTCGGATATGTCATTTTCAATACACTTCCTCGAAAACGGGTTCTTATCTACGATTAGGTTGAACATGCAATGATCACACACGTGGATCTTTTTCATTTTCCAACACAGCGTGCGGAAAGGAGCCAATCCCGCAGGCGGCACAGCACGCGGGTGTTGGAAAATTGCCACAGATAAAACTATACCTATACTTAGTACAAATTGGTGCTGTGCCTGTAGTCGGCGGTGATTGTTTTTTTTCGTTATTTTATTTTATTTCTTCAAAAGTGTATTGAAAAACGTCGTTTGATACACATGGACATTTTGTTATTTCAGTTCTCGGCTCAAAAACACCCTCGCCTACGGCTTGGGTGTTAATTCCGCCTCGAATGCAATAACAAACTTTCTCCACTTGTATCAAAATGTACTATTCTAATCACAAGAAATTTAACGATCACTCTTAAAATCATGTGAGGACAGTGTAGGCCTGTCAAAAAGCTATTTTCTAAAGCTTTTTTTATTTATTATGGAACAATAAACAGACTACAAAATATTGGCGTTTATTACTTAGTAAGTTAGCTTATTTTTCTAATTTATTGTTTTTTGCATGTGGTGTTTACATTTAAGCAATTGTTGTGCTGTAATTTAATTTTAAGAATGTATTATGTCACTGTGTTGATGAACCAGATTTAACATTTTTTTTTTATAATATTATTATTTAATTATATTTATCGATACCCATATTTTTACCACTTATTTTGTATTAAAGAAGCGATCAAAATAACATTAGGTATCTACGCATGTGAGTGCGTAGGCAGGCGATAAAGTAATGGTAGAATACATTATTATGTGAACAAAAGTAATTTATCTTCTGTGAAGTGGGAGTGTGAATGTAACTTTATAGGATGGTAATCTATTTATTTAATACTTACTGGCACTTTGCCCACGACTTCGCCGCATAAATTGTGAAAGTTCGGCTAATATGCCTGATATAAATATAATTAAATAAAAATAAATAAATATCGCTGGACATTACACACAGCGCCACCCACACTAAGCAACGAGGCTTGTGTCGTCTACACCAGATAGTTCATATACTACATTATATACTTTTTTTTTTGTGAATAAACGGACAATGTATACACAAATAATGCATGCATGCATGCGTGTATACACGAATAATGTACCTTTCTGCCATTATAAGATTTACAAACAAACAAATTTTACCTCTTTATAAAATTAGTAAGTATAAATTATAAGTATTACTAGCACTCTGAGGTCTCTGATTGTCGTCTTCCATTCATCAGCAAACAAGTCCAATTCATGGTTGGTCTCCACGAGCGCGTGGAGCATTGTCGACAGACGCGGAGGTAGTTTTTTCTACTTCTTCTTATTATTACCAATCATCATCTTTTGAAAATTTATTAGAGTTTAAAACTGAATTTTAAACATCTCCTATACATGGCAACATTTTACACAAATAAATGATCTGATTAGATTTTTCCTGATCGGTTTCTAAAGGTAAAAATACCCCAAGAAAGAACAGATCGATAAAAAAAATCTAGGTAAGCTAATTAAACATGTTATGTTCAAAATAGCATGCGATAAACAAGGCAAGACTTTCTTAAACCTACTTTTAGATAATTTCCCTCAGGGAAACTTCTCTAACGAAAAAAAAAACGTAATCCAAACTTCAAACGTAAAAAAAATCCACTAAAACGTTGTAAGAGCAGGTAACGGGCCCTTAGTCGAGTTTCTGCGACTCTTAACGCCGAAACGGCCGTCAAGCATAAAATTAAGCGAGCAAATAAGTATAACAACATATAGTAAGTATGGCTCGAGCGTTTACGAGCCGCTGCGTGGACGCCTCTTCAATTAGTGCAGTAGACGGAAAATTAGCTCTCGTCACCTAAATGCACACCTGTGACGCTTCTGCGCGACTAACCGAAATAAACAACTTTTCATATAAATCTTGTAACTAAGAGCGAATTTCGCTAAGCACATTTTAACTGCGTTCGAGTGTCAATGTTCGCAAAGAATAATGACACAGATAGGTCTTGAACGCAGTTTATGTGTTAATTGCGTTCACAATATTTGGGGTGAAATTCACAATCAGTAAACCAACTCCATTTAGTTTACCTCATAAAAAACTTAGGCACACACTTCCGACAAACTTCTAGCGTTGAACTTCGGAAAAAATTAAGGAGCCGCCTAACTTATACGTTAATTACTTATGTTGGATGTTTCTTTTTCTTTCTTAGGTAATGTAATTAACACCTACAGAGATTTCCTGGCTCAAATCAAAATGAATTGTTCTCGTAAGCAGGTAGTAGGAAAATACTATGAGGAGATTGGTTGGTATACATACTTTAGTCCAGCAATCACAACCGTTATGATTTAATTTGAAGGCAATTTAACTGAACTTTTGTTTAGGTATTCAGAAACAGATGCCGATATCCTGTTTTAAATTAAACACGAACAAATTCTCTTGTCACAAAAATAACTATATTCAAATATTCTTCTCCAAGTGAGAGAAAAAGATCTACAGTATCCATTCTTCATCTCTTCACCAGGATCGCAGCACTTCTCAGGAGGTCCATCAATCACGCGTCAGATCAGACACGGATCGTTGCGCGGCGTAGGTACTGTAGATAAATTGTCTCTGTTACATACACAAATTTTTGAAGGAGTTGAGTTATATTAAAGGCTCGAAGCTTTGAAACAAACGATTTCGTTTTGTTTCTTGTTGTATGAAGAAAGCGCGAATGTGATCAGAAGATGTTGGTATAACCGCGGTATCTACGCGACGTTAACGCCTACATTGTACCAACGCTTTATCAGGGCCTTACACGAGGGCACCCATTACATCAAACTGCTTCATTTCCTTAAAAAGTCCATCCGAACTCATTAAAACCACCATAACACATCAACCTGTAGTATCCTCATGCTCTCCTGGTACATAAACACAGGTAAATGATGTGCGTGCTCATACATATTCAGTGGCATCACACGATCACACTCACTTACCCACGCCTCGCCAAACGCCGCCATCTTACCTTTTATCTTGTTTATTTTCACGTATTTCTGATATCTTATACTTGTGTTTTAAGAAAGTACCTACTTGTGGCACTTTAATTCGTGTGAATGCTTTTAAATAGGCGGTCATAAATAAACAGAACGTTTTAAAAGGATTAGGAGTTTATTTACTAAAACCATTAAAAAAGAGCTTTTAATATCTATTACCGTCTTAGGTAATGGATGGATTCTATGTAAAGCTTAGGTATTAGGACTCTCTAACAATTTTATACCACACAACAGAATTCAAGTAGGTACTATCGATGTGAAAAGATACAATAATATACATAATCTTTGACTATTTGTTAACAAACAAAAATGTTGTATTGGCAATATTGGCATTTTCCTCTCTCTGATGTTGTTGTATTGGCCTAAAATGATTTTTCTTCAAACCCTGTAAAACATTTGAATTGAATTTTTGACATACAATAATGCCTAGCACGGCATTTTCTTCAGCCTAATCCTATTCAAGTCTGCTGCTAAACACAAGTCTGTCTCAATTTTCATGAGAACGCAATTTCGAATCAATCTCGTCTGAACACTTCCTAATTTCAATATTCGCGCACCTAAGCACATACAAAACGAATCCTCTTAAAAGTGTATTTATTTATCTTCGAGCACATTCTATCACAAATACGGCTGTATCGATTTCATATTACCCGGTACAAAATAAGCTTTGCAGAATAAATCATGCAAGGAAATAACAATTTGTTAAAACGTAGGCGCCGACGGGAAATATTGCCCGGTCATCTAGCTATGTTGTTTATGTTTCTACTTTGTGTATTGGTTATCGAGACTCCGAGCAATTTAGAGTTTTATCGATTTTCAAGATATTTTTGCTTTCAAAGAAAAATTAATCAGTGAGGTTAAATTGGACTGAGTTTTTATCGATTTTAGAAGATTATTTTTGCTTTGGAAATTCATTTGTGGGGTTGGTATTTGAAGAGAGATAGCACGTTTAATCATACCAGTTTAGGTCTTATTTCGATGCCCAATGATTAAGTCGATTCTTAATGAAGTCCCATTTTTATGTAATTTATGTAATAACCAGATTATAATGGGATGTTTTAACCGTCTGATATTTTTATCAGACGGTCAAAACATCCTCATAATTATAATAACGACAGTAGTGAACAAACTTACGATTTCATAAAGTTTCTGAATTCAATAGCAGTGCAAACTGCATGCACGGCCAAACCTCAGCGAGCGACTTCAATTTGAATATGAAATAAATAATATATTGCTCCTGTTTGGAACCTCTACAGTTTACACCTGAGTTGAAAGTGTTATGCATTTAGAGTTTATACAGAGATTCGTCAGCAATTGTTTGTTTACATAGACACTCAAACGAATGAAAATGTTGTAGATTTCAGTCAGTTAACAAATCTATACAACTACTACTAACAACCTTGCCTTGCCTATGGACTTTTTTGTCTGTAATAAATGATTTTATTTTTATAAAACCAATTTATACACTCTGACAATGACAAAGCTCTAATTAAAGTATCCTGAGTATTTTATACATAGTTGGGGTAATCAGTAAGCAGGCTATGTATAAGATAGCACACAGCTTATTTACACTACTCATCATCTCCCTAGCCTTGTGGTGGGCTTCCAGTCCAACCGGATGCAGCTGAATACCAGTACTTTACATGGAGCGACTGCCTATCTGACCTCCACAACCCAGTTAGTACTGAGTAATACGGTACCCCAGTAGTAACTACACTGCTCATTCACACAAATCAAAACTATTACTAGCTCTGTAAATAAGCTACAGATAAAATATTATTATATGTGTAGCTCAAGCTCGTTAGTGCTCGTAGACGCGTAGTCGCGTAGGCCTGTCGTAGCAGAAATGCGTAGTCGTACAGGCTTGGTGTAGCACCCCGGCGTAGCTTCTATGTCCAGGATATTATGAGCTAGACTACTATAGGATACGGTAAATAGCCCGTGAAATTCAAATTTTCTTACGAGATTTTGTAATCTAAAGATCATCAATTACAATCAGGTTATAAATGTAGCTTAAAAATATAATTTGCGACCATAAAAACATGTAATTTTTGCAATTCAAATCCCTATCTATCCTAACTTTCTTACTAATATTATAAATGCAAAATAAAGTTTGTTTCTTAACTTTTCACACCTAAACCACTGAACCGATCATACTTAAATTTTGCATTTACGAGTACGTTTTCAGATGTACAGAAAAGGACATTGAGTACCTTTCATCCTGAAAAAAAGGGCTTTTCTCGAGGAAAAAACAATAACGTTTTTATGATAATACGTGTTTAATTAAATTAATTTTAATTATATATTATTATCACAAGCAGCGTACATCACGAATTGATTGTCAAATTCTAAATTAACGCGAGCGAAACCGCGGCCAAAAGCTAGTTATCTATAGAACTTTTGAAGTTACAATTGGCCTCAAATGTCAATATTTCATGAAATAGTCATTCAGTAGAGTAGATTTCAACTTCAATTTAAATTTGCATAAAATTAAACAACAATTTAAACATTAAGTTACCTTGATATTATTTTGATACTAATGACAAATGAGTAATTCCATCGCCAAACTGCTGATCTAATTACTCTGCCTACTCCATGTCTTGACTGCTTCGTTATCGCAGCGGTAAGATTGGCTACGTGACTTATCTGACGACAGTGCTGCCATCTAAAGTGGCTCTCAATCACGACACTACACCAAATTGCGTACGATGGACATGAAAAATAAGTTAAGCGTTCAAAGTTTTTGAATGCCTGAAAAGCAACTACTTACTAACAATATTTTTACTAAGCGTTCTTGCAAAACAACGAAGGATCCTTGTATTGGGAAGGAAATTAGCAGCACTTAAGAATTAGTTAAATCCTCTTCATCAGACCCGACAAATGTTTCACTTGTTTAATTTAAGTAGCTTTTATTTAACAAAAAAATATCTAAGTTTTTTTCCACAAAAACGTAAAACAAGATAAAAAGTTAACAAGCATCTAGAAATCTACAAGAGCTACAATGTTCACACATAGGTACACAATAAAAAAACTCAAAAATTGTCTAAGTTTTGTTTGTGAGTGGTTTAGGTGTGATCAGCAACGACTTATTGTCGGGCCTACGCTGTCCTCCTTTACATAAGTAGGTACCTACTAACTTGTTACATATTAATATTGTAAAACAAATAATTTTAAAAGAGTAACCAGTACGGAGTTTCTTGCCGGTTAGGAAACGACCAACCCGAACCATGGACTTATTCTAGACGTTTTATAAGTGCCCGTGTAAGTTTATGTGAAAGAAAATAAACTGACCTGCAAAAATAAGTACTACACTTTGAAAATTTTAATTTTTCCTAAACTATAGAAGTTAGAGATTTAAAATAAAAAAACGATATAAAGCAATTTTTATCAGCTTTCTTTGAAACTATAGACAAAATTAAACAATTTTTCGAGTCCTATTTGATTCGAAAGTATATCTTGTGTACTTAAAAAGTTATTGCAATTTTAAAAGTGTGATACTTATTTTTGCAGGCCAGTGTATTTATGATTTTATTGCAGAAAGACCATTTCTCAAAGTATTGGCCTACAATCGCACTAGATCGCGAAATGCGGAAGGAGGGCAGCGAGGCAGAGCCCTGCAGAAGCTTAAATATAGGCTTATAATAGATAATAATTGCAAACAAAAAAACTCTGACAATGTTATGTACCTACTCTATCCCACAATTTAGTCTGTTACTACATTTTACTGATAGTTTATTTTCTTTGGTTTCAGATCTCCACCATGGGCCCGCGTTACTTAATAACTCTGTGTGCTTTGATGTTCGTGGCGGCGGGCTACTGCCAAACTGGTAAGTTAGACATACAGGGTATAAACAACCTCATCACGAAGCCGTCAACCAAGTATTCTGTACATCTAATCTAACTAAGTAACTTTACGCAAACAATATTGCTGGGAAAGGTCTTTTTTGGGGTATCTATAATATCATGTTATATGCATAATATCATGTTGTCAAAATCTTACATTAAAAACTTGTATTTAAAAAACAACTTGTCAAAAAGTTGGAACTTTGACCCCCAATATCTCCGTAAATAGAAGGTATGGTGTAGAACATAAAAATGATCGCAATGACGGGAGAACAAGTGCCTTTCGGCTTCGTTAAGAGGTTTTTTACACCCTTTAGATAATAATCTAAGTTCAAGTAAGTTGTGAACTTAAGTACTTATTATCCGCCTCTGTACTTTATGCTTAAAGTGTTCAATAAATAAATAACTTAACAGTCTCTCCCAATAAACTAAAATTGAAAACCTACCATGTTCTTTTAGAAACGGAGCCCCCAACAACAGCCACCACCAAGGCCCCTGCCACCACCACCGTGGTGACTACCAGCACCACCACCACGGCTTGGGAGACGGAGACCCTGAACGAGGGGCAGGCGATACAGAAGGCGCTGCAGTATCTGTTGCAGCACCGCCAGCCTGACTGGGGCTGGGGCAATGACACGCACCATGTTATGCTGACTCTGCAGGTAACTGGAAGGGGTTCTGTCTGATGAGGCTGTCTGTACAAGTACTACCAACATTTAGGTATTTCCGCCGCATTTTAACTAGCGAAACGCAGGAGATGTGCTGGGTTATCGATATATTTTTTGGGTCAGCGACCGTTGGTAGTGTAGTTGAAGTATGAGTACTTGTTTTGCTTAATCAAAGACATTTAATGTGCATTTTTATCGTTTAATGTTATCTAGGATCAAGAATCTAGAAATCTCACTTTACATTACTCATTTCGTAATTTCTATTAAAGTTCTCCGATAGGTAGGTACCAAAGACATGAGGTACATTGTTATCAACAAAGGATCGAGTTGATCTAAGATTGGCTCAAGTTTCCTTTACATGTTGGACAGAACAATTATTATCATGAGTCATATCATGGCCAAATATCATCATTTGGCGACAAACCAACTAGCATGCAACTAGGTCAGGCAGCTGAAGCCGTCATCAGTCGTGTTTCCGATACATCTCGGTATCGTATTGGCATGTCTTAATCCGCGGATTACCGCGTCTGTTTGTCGGATTATCTCTCTGCATTTAGATAAGGGTAGGGAAAAGCCAACACAGCTTTGATACCTAGGATATACCTTAACGTACAACTGTTTTTGACAAATGGTATAATGGAAGTAAAATAAACTAGATTGATAGATAACTATGATACACTATAACTGTTATACAGCTCTTTAACAATATACTTTAATCTATGGGTCTAACTATTCCCTTTGAAAGAACTGTTTCGTGAATTGCACATCATTTTTACTCATGCTAACCCTTTTTACTCAGCTTATTTAAAAGAATACGGTTAAGTAACGTGGCGGTTCACTCTAGTCTAAAGTTACTAACCTAATGTCCACTTGGTAGCGGAACCAATCGTCTGGCATAGTGCCCACCCAGTACAATACAGCCCTTACGAGATATCTTGTCGTAATGTTTCCAGTTGGCCAACAACACTGGCAAGGAGATCGAGCAACAAGGCCTGGAGATGCAACTGTCTGCCAAGCAGATGGAGATCGAGATACTGCTCATGATGTCTAAGTGAGTAGGCCATTTTATATTATATTATTGTCATAGTTCTGTAGCTTCTGATTTCTAGAAGCAAGAAGCAGTAAAATACAGAATTTGCAATTTTTATTTTGACGATAAATATGGCGATGACTTCAAAAATCGTATAAAAATTGAAGTTTAAGATTGAGTCAGTCGTCAAGACTAGTTTTTTAAGTTTAATTTTAAAAAGTTTATTGACAATTAAAGAACAACCTTAACACACAAATCGCAACAATCCTGTGATTTATGTCTGATAACACACAATTATAATTAAGTATTATAAATACCTGTGTAGGTTATACGGTTGTTTGATCTTGATTCACACTGACCTCCGTAGTAGTGAAAACTGTATCACGGCAGATCAGTCTTCCTCGTTCACAAACACTCGCACACTTTCACAATAATACAGATAACTTGCATTTAATTGTTAAATAAACATAGATTGATTTGAGAGTATGGATAATAAACTGATACAGTGGGTATTATTTTGGTGTTACTTTTGGTGACTTCATTACAACAATATTGTGAGGGTAATTGTAAAATTTTAAAGGTATATGCAAACATTTCAGACGAAAAAAAAGTTTGGATTTTATGAGTTACGGTATGATAACAATAAAAGTTGCCAATTTTACATTACAAAAACAAACAAAAAGAGTTAAAAAAATATAAATGGTGTATGTGTGTGAAACGTATGTTCATGAATGCGTGTGTACTTGTGTAGGTGTGTTTGGATGGAATGAGAATGTGTATGTCTTTCTGTGAACGTATTTATGATATGGATGTTAATAGCTTTTCTGTGTTATTATAGTTCATTTCTATGAGATATTTATTTAAAGTTTTTCTGCAAACAGAGAAAGTTGAATCGCGTAAATTTATGGACTTAGATAATTGGTTATATAAATGTGGTCCGAGATGATCAAAAAATTTATCTGAAAAAGCCGTCTTACGTTTAGGAATGGAGTACACCAGATCTTTTCTTCGCCTAGTATTGAAATTAGGCACCGGTAACTTGGAGTGTTGAAGCAAAATAGCATTGTTTATGAAAATTTGTCTTACTGTGAGCATAGCTAAATTCTTATATAATAGATGCGTAGGATATCTAAAGTTCCTGAAGCTCATTACTTTTAATATTGCTCGCTGGGCTCTTTCGAGACTTAACATAGTGGTTTTTGATGCTCCTCCCCAAACAGTGATACAATATGATAATACCGACTGACATAAAGAAAAATATATGGTCCTAAATAGTTTGAGGTCACATATATTACGGAGGTTTTTAAATACGTGGATCATTTTCCTAGCTCGAGTTTTTACGGCACCGATATGTTCCCCCCAGTTAAGGTTTTGGTCTACTATCAAGCCTAGGTATTTGATAGAGGATCCTTTTGTGAGATTATGAGGCGTGAACAGTTGATTTTTTCTCTCTGAAGCCAAACTGGTTTCCTGAGAGAAGCTGATTGGATTCAAAGAATTATTTCAATCTCGTGTTCATAATCCGTTCTATCACTTTGGAAAGGGATGGCAATAATGAGATAGGTCTATAATTTGAGACACAGTCCCTGTCCCCAGACTTGTGAATGGGAATAATGACCGACTGTTTCAATGCGTCTGGAAAGACGCCTTTGGTGAAACACAAATTACAGATCCTAGCAATAGGTATCGCGAGAGTGTCGACAGCCAGTTTGAGTAAAGTGGTGGGAATTTCATCCCAACCGCTGGAATTTGAAGGTTTTAAATTCAAGATGGTACTTTTGACTTCTCTTTCATCTGTAGACAGAAGAACGAATGACTTCAGAGATACCGTTTGAGTTTGATATTCTAGCAAGTTCAAGTTCATTCTTTTGTGTCCTTATTTGAATCCTTTGAGCCAGTTGGCTACCCACGTTTGCAAAATAGTGATTTATGTAGTTTACGGACTCTTGAGGGTTCCTTTTAGTTAAAAGAAGGTCGTCATAATTTTGACGCTTAGTATTGTAGTGACATATATCTTTGATAATGGACCATTGTTGATTTAAATTATTTTTGTGGAGATTTATTTGTGATCTAAAATATTTACTTTTTAAGTTCTTTAATAAATTGTTACATGTATTGCGGTATCTTTTGTAAGTTATTTGAAGAGTTACATTGTCAGGATCTTTACGAAGTTTTTGGTGTAAACGATCCCTATTTCTCATGCAACGACGTAACCCGGGTGTTATCCATGGTTTAATATTCCGTTTTCTATTAGAAAGCTTGTAGGTATAAGTATACTTTTTAATGCAATCACTTACTAAGGATAGGAACTTATTTGTTATTTCATTCGGGTCATCATATTTTAACATTTCATTCCAATTTATGAGTTTTAAATCGTTAATAATCGCATTATACTCAATTTTTTTAAATGTTCGTCGATTTTGTTCGGTAGCTACCGATTTTTTTAAAAGTGAAATCATTACACTGCAGTGGTCCGTGACTGTCGAATTGCAGACTACAGTATTTGTAGAACAGTTGGTCTTGACAAAACAGTGGTCAAGGCAGCTGTTTTCTCGTGTTGGTAGTAAATGTGATGTGAGGAGTCCATGTGAGGCTAGCAAGTTCATATAATTGGAAACCTTTGGGTCAGTGTTATTTGTAATATTGATATTTATGTCCCCTATGAGTATAATATTTTTATAGTGTTTATATTTATGTATGGTATCGTCTAAAGCGGTTAGAAAATTGTCGATATTTTTGAAGGCTGGAGGCCTGTATAGGGATATAATAGCTAGTTCATTTTGTAAAGTAGTAACTAAACAATTTACTTCATCACTAACACTAGTAGTCTCCGTCACAGTAACCTTTAAACTATCCCTACAGTAAACAACTATACCGTCGTTTTGATTTAAGTGATTGCATGTTGCAAAAACCTGATATGAAGTAATACTGGGCAATTTTGAGGTCTTAGATAACCAACATTCTGTTAGAATTATGAAGTCAAAAGATATGTTAAGCCTAGCCAGGAGGACTATAAAGTCGTCAAAATTATGATTCAGACTTCTAATGTTTTGCGTTAAAACCTTGTAGGTGTTGTTTTTATCTAAAAGAATTTTGCACTGCTCCGGGAAGTCTACGGTTTGAGCTTCACCCGCGTTGATGTTTTTATCAATATCTGAAAAAATACTGACTATATCAACCATTATTCTTATGGGCGAGAGGTGAAATATTTTTTGGGGTGAAGCTAAAATACCAGCAAACGATAACAGTGCAAGAAAATGAACGATAATAATACGCTACTAAATGTGTGTGTGTGCGAGCAGTGTAAGTGTTATGTGAAGTATTATGTTTTGCAAATGTGAGTAAATAAACGGATGAAAAAAGTATTAGATAATTCAAGCTTTCCAAGAAAAATAAGATGCTATCTATAATAAAGAATACGAGATCAGTTAAAGCTATGACTATTATTACAATAACATTAGTAATGTGCTGAGAGGACACTTTTTTAGTGAGCACAATATACGCTAGTCATTGTTCCGTGTTAGGGTGAACTTGTGGCTTCATTATATCGGTGGTAATGGCTTCAATTTGAGTGGAAGATTTTATCAGAATTGATGGTAGTCCATCTCCTTTCTGTAGTATTTCAACGATGTAATTGTGAATATTAAAATAAGAATCATCATCTGCTTCCTGCCCTAATTGGGGTAGGCGCTACACGTTTTTTTCTTCCTGTCAACCGTCACGCAATCATTTCCACATTAAAAAAAGAATGTTTGAATGACACCCAATCGAAAACAAATAAATATATGTAAGGCCTGAATTCCTGTCACGCTGACGACGGTCGGTCACGCACGGTCGGTCGCGTACGTCAGCGAGAAAAACAGTAGCAAATACGCGCCGCAGACGTCAGCGTCGCAGTGTGGTGCTATATAAAACACAATGTATACTCGTACGCGACCGCGAGGGAGTCCGTGTCTACACAGTAAGACAGTGTTTAGGGGCAGGGCTGTTCTAAACCGCCCCTACATGTGCGTAGTGTGTAAAACTTTGTATATTTAGAAGCAAGATAATAAACATGGTATTCAAGGCATTTTAATTGTGTATTTCATAAGGTCTTGTTGACCAATAATAATGTGTGTATAACCTATAACCTTTTAAAACCGACGCACGCGACCGACGTTAGCGCGACAGGATTTCACGCCTAAGTCCTCCAGACTAATTTTCGGGCATGGCCAAGGCTATCCATTGACGCGGGAGCTACAAGTGTTGGCGCAAATACAGGTGATAAATAAAACCTACAAATAAATAATTAATAAGAAGGACAAAATCATCATCATCTATTGTTTCCTCAGACACCACGAGTCCCCCCCACCCCTGGGACGCCTGGCGGCCTACACCCTCGCGCTAGGAGCCCTGTGCAAGGATCCGCGCTCCTTCCACGGCCGCGACCTGGTAGCTGCCCTCCTGCACCGGGAGCCTCCTCATGACTTGGAGTTTGCCTACGCGACTCTGGCTGCCTGCTCCTCAGCAGCTCATGTGAGGCGTCGGCATATCAGGAGGCTTCTGGATATTGCTAATGCTGCGTCCGATCATAGTCTTGGTAAGTGCTTCACAAATTTGCCGACTCGAATGGCGCAGCGGTAGTGAGGCTGCTTTACGTTCTTAGGGTTGTTTGTGTGATGAGCATAGACATTTGTTTCCGAGTCATTGATGTTTATATTATTGATCCTAAAATAAGTATGTTTTAAAGAACAAAAAAGTATCTAGTAGTAGTAGTACTAACTATCTACCAGACACCAGATAGTTAGTAGAACTATCTGGTGTCCACGACACAAGCCTCGTTGCTTAGTGTGGCACTAGATGGCGCTGTATGAAATGTCCAGCGATATTTATTTATTTTATTTAAATTTACACATGTGTCGATTTATTAATCTAAGCCCCTAAACCAGCAATCCTTCTGAATTTTCATATTGAGAGCACTAATCACCAGAAAGCCTCCATTTCCAGACACGATCTCGATGGTGATCCTGGCGCTGCGCTGCGTGGTGCAGGACCACCGCCACCGCAGCCTCATCCACTTCGTGCGCCGCCCCATGGCCGGCCTGGCCAGGCAGCAGCACTCTGATGGCAGCTTCGGTACTCTCACCACCACCGCACTGGCTATCCAGGTGAACCTTTGTTTTGATGGATGGGAAATCATCAAATGACCCCTCCTGTTCCGCCTAGAGCAGGAGGAGTCGAGTTAGACTAGAAGAACAGGCAGCTTCTTCGATTAAAAGCACCATGAATGTTCTAGTTGCTGCACTGGTCTTCTGTATCGAATAACAGTCCGTTGACCCGTAGGCCTTGGAGGACTCGGAGTCGGGCCCGGGCGCGCACGCGCACTGGAGCTGCCCGGCGGCGCGGCGCTGGCTGCTGGCGCGCCAGCTGGCGGACGGCGGCTGGGGCGGCGTGGCCAGCTCGGCCGCGGCCGTGGCGGCGCTCACGCCCGCCTCGCTGGCCGCCGTGCGCCCGCCGCACTGCTCCGACAAGCTGCTCGACAACCGACACGAGCCGCTGGGTGGGGGACGCTACGACACAATACAACAGACCCTTCACGAAGCCGAGCATTCTGTACATCAAACTAAATAACTCTACGCAAAAATTATTTGTTTTGGGGTGAAAAATTGTGCTTTTGGCTTCGTTAAAGGTCTATTCACACCCTTCATACCTACTCACATTTCACCTTTATGAAGTCCCGGAGTACCTGAACATACATCATCGTATTTACAAAAGCCATCCTCGCCTACTTGCCCGACGCTAAACATCCAGCGGGGATACCTTCACTTTCTTGTGCCTATTTATGATAACAATACTGCAATCATCACTAATCTATGAAACTTAAAACTCCCGTGCCTGCCGTGATACACCAAATCTACCGAAGTAAAGGGCGGGTAGTTGACCTGCTGATTGGATAGCGCCATGGCCTGCAACACTAATGAATCACAAATCGAGATCTACCTACGGGGTTCTAACCCACGTCAGCCAGTCAGGACGAGTCACAAGATGTCAAAAAGTCCACATAAAGAGATCATAAGTTAACGATGATTATCTTCACATTCCAGACAGTAACGGCGGTGATGGTACCCTGAAGCTAGCCTACCAATCGGGCAGCACCAGCAACGACTCCGACGCACGCAACGTCTCCTTTACGTACACGCTCTGGGTCGGCACCAACGTCACCGAGAACTACACTCTGCACATGGTCGCTCCTAGGTAAGAAAAAAATACGAGGATAACAGGTTCAGTAAAGAAATCTATAATAATAGATATCTTTCTGTGGGTTGATCGATACCCCTAGAGATTCTGTATCGGTGGACGTTCCCAAATCCTTGATTTCTCAATAATTCAATTTCAGGAACATATCATTCTTCCACGTGATGCAAATTGCTGCGGAAATGCACCCCAAGTTCAAGTTCGAGGCTAGCGAGTGGCCCAACGGTCACTACGTGCACACCATCGCCGGCCACAAGGAGGAGCCGATGGGCTACCACTACTGGTTGCTGTACCGCCTGCCCGAGAAGCCTGACCCTGCTAGCCCGCCCGGCAACCAGCTTGTCGCTCCCGTCGGTAAGGACTAACACCGACCTATTTTTTTCTTTGCAGCCCACGGATGCTTTTCCATAAACCTTTTGATAATTGAGTTTACGTTTAAAAATGTTGCTTGATTTCATGAGATCCATATTATTTCTGAACAGACGAACCTGCGCCAGATGGGTCTGTTAGACGAAATTAGATCAGGGCCCAAGTCTGCTTTTTTTATAAATTCGTCATTCCAACACGATCCCATTCTCATTTTGCTAAAAGTTCGTAATCTGCTAAATTCCTAATGGTAGATCATTGGTCGGTCAATGGTCTCGTAATAGAATTGTGTTATAATGACATTGTCGTATTGCCATTATTATAAAACCCTTCAGATTTCATTTATATATATTTTTACATATTATTTATTAGTGTTATAAGCCATCTGAAGTAGTAGAAAGTTCGTAAATAGCACCAGTCATTCATTATGTACGAGATTACCATTCTATGCCATTCCTTTTAATGGAGTGTCAGTGGTTGACCATTGGAAAGTCATAATGACGCCATCATATTAGTAGATTACCAAACTTGTCAAATTCAGCAATTATGAAATCAATGATAGACCATTCTGACACTATTGTAATAGCAGACTTGAGGCCCAGATCAAATCATGGCACTGTAACTGCTCAGAAATCAACAGATCTTCAGCTACATTATTTGCAGTCTTCGCTAAGTATAACTCTCTGTTCCAGGAGTGGATGACTTATTAGTCGAAGATGGAGAACACTACCTGTTCTGGTACAAGAAGCTGTAAGTCTTCCGCCAACCGCCAACCAGCACTTTACCGTTACCAAGTTTATTGTATTCCCGTGACATCCAAAGATCCGTATTTGAGACACCACGACTATTTACGAAACTTTTCGAAACCCTGTTTCCGTTAAAACGGTATAAAAACCGCAACTTAGAATTAAGATTCGCAGTCATATTATCGTATGTATTTCAATAGAATTAATAGGGTTTAGGAACATATTTATCAAATAACGTATTATAATGAATTAAATCTGACTACTAACTTGAACTTTTCATGGAGCATGGTTTAGCTGTGTCAATTTCTAACGTTACTGTAGAACATTTCTATGAATTGAAGACAATGTAATAGTGCATTCTCCTTTTCAAACTGAATGTATGTGACTCTGCTGTGAAAGATACCAAAGATCTAAGTTTTCCACGCCCAGAAGGAGTGATTTTGATGTAAATATTTCCATGATAGTTGAGCTTGAGATAATTATGAATTAGGTCACAAATATTTGACTTAAAATAACTTTTATTCATTACCCGGCAGTGCGAGTTTTATGATTGAGCCTTGTGGAACTCCTTGTTTTTTGAGGTAAATTCCTAGATGTGTTCTAAATATGGTTCAATTTTACTTCACAGCCATACTATTAATTCCATGGAATTTTAATCTGAAGGCTTGATAGTTATCTCAAGCTAAAACACAAGTTGTAGGTTCTTTAATTGACGAACAATTACTTCAGTGTTTACTTAATAATGCATTATATTTTAAAGATGCAATAATTCTGTATTTGTAACCGTCAATAATATCTTCAGAAAATTGTCACATCAAGACGATATTCGATTTTCTGAAGATGATAATGATACTATTTTTATCTGCAATATACTTGCATGCGTTAGTTGAGCATGTATAATAGCGATTAGATCAATGTTAAGATTCATGTTAAAGTAAGCGATTCTCAATTTAAAACATTTTTAATACATTCATCGAGTTTATGGAAGAAGGAAATGTTAAAGAAAGATTGAGAACTTCTAGTAAATCACTGATTACAGCGACATAGACTGGGCAGACCAGGTACGATTCCATTATACAAGGTAAATCGATCACTGTAGCCAATCGTAACGTGAGAACATCGAGCACATTTTCTATAGAAAATGATTCCAGACGCGGTGTAAGTATTTTATTTTGGGACCACGTTTTAAAACAACAAACCTTACTAAAGTTGGTTGTTGCAAATATTTTGTGTTTTTCTAGTTCTTCACGTATTTAAAACAAACTTACCTAACTGTTACATAACTGTTTTGTTAACAAAACAGAAATAACTTGAAAATCTGTTCATTACTTTTCATTATTTCCATAAACTCGATGTCTATTATAATATTCTAGTTATTATAATTATACCTACTGTGTATCTCGAAAACAATAGATTTTAAAACTAATCATTTTAGACGAGACTGAACGCAGCGTTATCTGATTGAAGTGCGTTAGACTAACATTTTTATTGTACCTATTGAATGGTTCTTAATAAAGTATGAAAATTCAGTAGCTCTTGAAGTTTTATTGCTATTTACAGGCTGGCCTTTAATTCATAAAAGTAGAAGGAAGAACACTACTCCTTGATGTTAGCATTAAAATTAAATAAATATCGCTGATACACAGCGCCATCTAGTGCCACACTAAGCAACGAGGCTAGTGTCGTGGACACCAGATAGTTGATATAATACATACGTTTTTTGTTTGTAAATACATACTTATTATTAAACATTTTTTTATACATTATAACGTCAAAAGAATTCTTGAAATCGGTCCAGTAGTTTTTTAAGTTTATTCGTTAAATACAATTTTTTCCTCTCTAATATTGTGTAGATGTAGATAATATTAATTTTGATTCATGGTCCTTTGAGGTATGGAAGAATAAGACATGCTGCGCCGACCCCAAATCAATAGGTATCCCTATTTATTTGGGGAGCAGGAGAATGATGACGATGGTACATTGAAGTAATAAAAGCCCCAATGATAAGATCCAACATTTATTAAATTTGTACAATTTACATACAACACCAATATGACCACGTCGGCTAGGTATCCGTGCCTACACAGTGCAGCTACAAAATGTCCCGTATATAGCTTACAAAAAAAATCAACTTCCTCATAAAAATAGCATTTGAATATACTTTATTTGAAAGTGCTTACCATAAGAACTTACATAATAAGTTATTAAATAACTTAAATCATACATACAACCTTTATTTGTAATAGGTACATAAAATAATAATGCATTTTCATGTCAGAACATAACAGTAACTATTTAAATTAAATCTACCTGAACAACAAATTCTCATTTTCACGGATAACATAAAATTAAGCTATTATTCTATTATTTCTTAATGGTTACCATTTGCACTTCACAAACTATAGTGTCTCCCATAAAATGCTAACATTCACTTGTCGGGGTTTCGACTCAAAAGATGTCGAAAATTTCGTCCACTTCACGTTTAAAAGGAAAACATTTGCTTGGGTTGGTTTAAAAAGCTAAATACCATAACTAAATACAACAATACTTAAATGTGCAACGTCTTCCTTGGAAGATGTCACAGGCACACATATGTTTTCCAATTTTATTGTGAACATACAAGTATAGGACTACTTACACCACAAATCGTTAATTTGTTTAATTAAAAAATCGTTATTTTTGTCACCTTTACGATTGACTGATATAGAACGATGTTTTAAAATACGTTTAGCACTAAACTGATTAAGATTTGTGGTGTCAGCGGGCCTTTAATATTAAACTTAGAATTATTCTATTTTAAAAAGAAAATTAATTGTATCCTTGCAGCTCCTTATGTAATAAAATTCATACTAAAAGTGATAAATAAAATGAGCAATAATATTATTAAATAATAATTACATTGTGCATAATTATAAACAATTGTGTTGGTTTAATATAATTAATATGTGCAATCACAGCTTATCTTGTCTACAAGTTAGACATTTATGGAAACTCACGACAAAGAAAAGTAAAGACACGAAAACTAGAGAAAATAATGTTAGTTTAACTTTTTATCGATTTTAGGGTCGAATTTAGAGGCCTAACGGCGGCATAAAAACTCTTGACACCTGTGGCCTCATATTCACGACGCTTCGATTCGATTTTCGATTCGGAAAGTCGTATGTCCATCTTTTTTTGACATTACGAAATCTAGCGAGACAGACATACGACTTTCCGAATCGAAGCGTTGTGAATAGCTATGCAGATTAGGCACTATCCACACGATAAAGAAGGAAGAATTTGAAAGAAACTGACTGACGATCAGCCCATCAAAACCGCGATTAGAGACAGTCACACTCTTGAACACAGTTTAAGTTTTGATCGCCTTCAGTTCGTTATGAAATCCGCGCTAATCCAAACACCTTCACCGGTTAGTGCCTAACCTGGTGTCAAAGATTTTATAGTGCCTATTGGACCTCTGACTTGGCTTTTAACATCAAGAATCAAGAAATATGTCTCAGGCATGCTGATTTCCTTACGATGTTTAACTGACTTTTGTACTGAAATATATTTATCTTATACCCGTATTTCTGGAATAAATTCACAGTACTCAACCAAAACAACTAATATGATCAACCAAACAAATTACAACTAATTTGTTTTGTTGATCATATTAGTTATATTAAACTGGAATATAATATTATGTGTCTATAATGTCTCTAACTTTCTTTGTGTAAGTTTATAACTGTTAACGCGTTTTGAATGATTGGATCTATATTTTTTTCTTATATGTAGAAAATCTTCAAGTCTATGTATATAGGTCTATACATATCTTGGAATAGCTTGTAAACGCAGTACACACCGAAACCTCAACTTTTCTGTTGTGTTTTATACAAGTAGTAAACACACTCTTCAGGAAGTCGTCAACCAAGCATTCTGTACTTCAAATTATGTAACTCTACGCAAAATTTTTTGCTGGGAAATTACTTTTTTGGGGTGAAAAATCACGTTTTCCGGTAGGACTCAATGTATGTAACGCACTTAAAACATTGTGCTGATGGATGGATTGAATAGTACGGGGGTCGTGAAGGTGTTAGTAAAAATCTTACATTAAAAACAAACATGTATTTTAAAAAAATGTTTGAACTTTGACCCCAATATCTCCGTAACTAAAAGGTTCCCAGGTATGGTGTAGAACAAAAAAAAATGATCGCAATGACGGGGAGAACAAGTGCCTTTCGGCTTCGTGAAGAGTATTATTACACCCTTTATACAATTGATATCGGTACATCGTACATCGGTTCTGAAAGGTTCCGTAGAGGCGCGTTGTCGTTCCGGGGAGCGCAACTTAATACAATGGGGTTGGCCGGTGAAAGCTGAAAGCAGATGGCGCTAGCATAGTTTGTTTCCAATCTGACCAATGAGGTCAAGCCATTTTGAAATATAAAAAAACATAACCAGATTTTCTACCAATGACGACGCTTGGAACAAACTATGCTAGGGCCATTAGTTTCACAGTTGCCATCCCCATTGCGTATCATTAGGCAAGGCTTAGGTTAAGGCCTATTCACCATCAAAATTTAACTTTAGCTAAGGCAAGAGTTTGCTTTTTGATTAAAATGCCACGCAACGCTTTTTTTTGTACGTTTTTTTTTTGAATGAGATTTTTTAGACTCTATGAAGCGGTGAAAGTGTTTTCGGTAAAAGATGCTTCAGCTTATTAAAAGTAAAATAACGATATTTATTTATTACGTGTGTAATTGTTGTTTCAGTGCATATTACGCCTCACTCATAAGACATTTAAATTCGAACATTTTCTAACTGGCAACAATATTACAACGTACATCCTAAGCTCGCGTTCTAACCAAAGCGAGCGCACGAATACAATATCACCGCGTACTTATAATATGTCACTCATTTGTTCGGGAAACCTGTAACTGTACCGTTACTACGCCTTCAGGGTCGCCGAACAAAATGATCGCTTTAGTTATAACATGGCCTAATTCATTACAATGCACGTCGAACTATTGCTTCATTGAAAATATAAATACCAGCTTTCAGCGAAATATTATTTACAAATACATTGGAATAGAGATAAAACAATAAAATACTTAAGATACATATAGTTTATATCACATATAATAGTACCGAAGAGGTAATGGTTTCAGGTCAAATCACTTTCATAGTAAAGATTAGTAGGGACTGGGTCGGAGCGAACTTGCTTGCATGTCTTTTAAAAATGTAACATCCCTGTATAATATGCGTACGATATTCTATTATTAAAATCAAGTGTAAAAAAGGTTACACAGTCACACTATAAAAACATAGTAATTTTCAAAATAATCAATTGGTGCAAGCCTTTAAATTAAGGCACTCAAGTAATATACAGCGTGTAAAAAACCTCATCACGAAACCGTCAACCAAGCATTCTGTACATCAAACTAAGTAACTTTACGCAAAAATTATTGCTGGGAAACGACATTTTTTTTGGGGTGATAAATTATGTTTTGTGGTAGAACTCAATGTAACGCACTCAAAACATTGTACTGATTGATGGATTGAATAGTACGGGGGCCGTGGAGGTGTTTAAAGTAAAAATCTTACATTAAAAACTTGTATTTAAAAAAAAAACTTGTCAAAAATTGGAACTTTGACCCTCAATATCTCCGTAACTAAAAGGTTCCCAGGTATGGTGTAGAAAAAAAAATGATCGCAATGACGAGGAGAACAAGTGCCTTTCGGCTTCGTTAAGAGGTGTTTTACACCCTTTCTGTACCTATAAGTAAAAGTATAAATATGTACAAATTGAAACATTTTTATTGCTGACAGCAATAAATATTCTCCATACGCTCTGGGCGTCTAAAATCATAATAGAATAATTAATAATATGAATCACGTTATAATGATTAAAATGGTCACAGACGTATTATGAATTGTCACTTTGTGAACATTTTACGAATTGTAACATAATTCATGTTATTATCATATTATATTATTCTGCTTTAGCGGCCATTTTAGGCCTACTTAGGATCAGTTTATACCAAACGAATGCTCATTCTCTGTTCTACTACATTATTTATACTCGATTCATACCAAAATGTCAAGAATTAATGCCTTTGGCCCTACATTCATTTGATCTTAGCAGGTTAGCCCACCTACACGACAAACTTCTTGGCATGGCCCAAGTATTTTCAAGTTCGAAAGGACTTGACTCATAACACAGCAGATTGTCGAATCAAATCGCCTCCGAACAATAGTCCGTTGTTCCCGAAGTAAATACATTATAGAACAGCCGTACACTATCGTCAAAATTATAATATTAAACATGGCAAAATTCTCCCATACCTTTTTGTCAGACGCAGACTTAGACCCTACATATAACTAAGCTCGCTTTGACCCAGTCCTATAGCAAAAATACTAAACGATAGCCGGCCGTAAATATAACACATTGAGATCGATGTAATAATTACCATTCTTAAGGCGAGGTTACCCGGATAAACGTCATTTTGTATCGTGATTGTGGGGCTCAGTTTAACCTCGCCTAACGACGCGGTATCAGATCGAGCAGTTGATAAAGAGCTTTATTTCACTGCCCTAAAAGCGAAAATGACGTCACCTGCCCTGAACAGTTTCGAACGACGCGTTGACACCGCGTCGGACTATTCTCTTTTATTTTAAGGTAATAAAGCCTGATCCGCTAAAGCTAATTCCGCGTCGTTGAGTGGGGTCACTTTTCAAATAGTTATGAGCAGAGATCGGAATAGAGTTTATTTGAATAAACTAAGGAAGTAAATAACATGTGGACATTACATAACATAACATCTCGCCTGTAATACCCTAAGGGTTAGGCAGACCTAATACGCACATTTCGCCAGTTATGTTTAAGTCCCATGTGATATGGGGCGAGACTTGCCATCAACAGGGCACAAATCCCAGACTCCATGACTGGTACTGAGAAATATGTGGATGATAATTGATACCGTATAAAATCTAGAAATGATTTTTAAATTCCGATATAAAGCTGTTCAAATAGAAGGAGGTATTGTCCACAGGTTACCAACTTGCTAGAATTTTAGGCAAATAAACTCTACGTTTTCCTATCTCCGGTTATATAAACCCGACCTATGTGTAACGACGGAATGTGTTGTATCTACGGCCGGTAACCTCTTGTCCTGCTACTGATCTTAACTGTCACTGCTGACGTCACGGCGTTGACGTCACGTTATTAAGGCGCGGCGGCGATGCGGTTCATGACGGTCGTGTAGGCGAGCCCTAACGCCCATGACACTTCGTGGCCGTTTACTTTCTTGAACAACTGGAAAAATGAGAAGATTTTGTTAGTTTTGTTGAAGTTGAGTTGAGTGATGAGATATAGAGAAGTATTGATGACGAAAACATGTTGCGCCGACCTTAAATACATTGAGATAAGAGTAGCGGTGGCCCAGTGGTGGCGGCCCCGACTTCGAGGAATAAAGGTCATAACTCCACATAGACGACTCCGCTCCCACCCAACAAGAATAAAATTCAAATATGGGCTAAATGTATTGCTCTTTAGATATACTTTACATTGGCAGCATAATTTAATGCCAATGTAAACTATATCTAAAGAGAAATACTTAAACATTTTAATTATTTTCTTTTTCCGTAGCGTAACGAAGGTTGAGTGGGTGAAGCGTAACTCAGGGACGACGACAAGCAAACCTTAGGGTAATGTTTTATTTTATTTACTTTATTGTATTAGGGGTTCGTAGGGGTTTTCATACTGTTATAGGGGTAATTCTAACGGATTCTTTTTGTGGGAGCGGATTCGTGTAACTGGGCTAAGACCTTAAGTCGTGGGTTCGAACCCAGGCAGAAGCATTACTTTGTGTAATTTATTCATCATCATAGAGCAGCCATTATTGAGAGCAGTTCTCAAAACGCTGAAGGAAAACATCGTGAGGAAGCCGGCATGTCCTTGAACCAAAAATTCGAAGACATGTGACATCTACCAGCCCACACTGGGCTCGCATGGTGGATTATAGCATTCCCTCTCATAGAGAGGAGGCCTGTGTCCCAGCAGTGGGGACGGTATAGGCTGATTATGCTAAGGGTAGGTGAATGATGATGCTGGCACACACTGCTGGGACACAGGCCTCCTCTCTATGAGAGGGAATGGGCTATAATCTACCACGCGGGCCCAGTGCGGATTGGTAGATGTTACATGTCTTCGAATGTTTGGTTCTACGACATGCCGGTTTCCTCACGATGTTTTCCTTCACCGTTTTGAGAGCAGTGGTGATGAAATAAATTACACAAAGTAATGCGCCTGTCTGCGTTTGAACCCACAACTAACTGTTCGTAAGTCGGGGCTGCCACCACTGGGCCACCGCTGCTCTCCCTATAAATGGACTATCCAACACAAAAAAAAAATTCAATTCCAACCCGCAGTTCCTGAGATTAGCGCGTTCGGTACAAAGTGTTCAGCTGTATAACGATTAGTATTAGTATAAGCGATACGTACGCTGATGGGCTTGTTGCTGTCGATCTTGTAGGCGTCCTGCAGCAGCGCCACGACGTACACGAGGTCGGCGCAGGCCCAGGGCTGGTCCACGTTGGCGGCGGAGCAGGCGCCCAGCGCGGCGGCGCGGTACGCCTGCACCGTCACCGTGCCGCCCGCCATCACGTCTGCGGGGGGACCACTAGTTACTCATGCAATGTTCTATGGAAACTCGCACACTGAAGCCCAATTTTTTGGGTTCCGTAGTCCTGACAAAGAACCCTTATAGTTTCGCCGTGTCTGTCTGTCTGTCTGTCCGAGGTTTTGCTAAGAGACCGTTAGTACTAGAAAGCTGTAATTTTGTAGAGGTGTGTATATCAATAACGCCAAAGTGATAAAATAAAGTTTAGGAAAATATTTTTTTTAGGGTAGCTTTAGAATCATCCCCACTTCACATGTAGGGGACATGTGAAGTGGGGATGATTTTTTTCGTCGTCTTCCCCACCATGTGAAGTATCGTTGAATAGGCCTTTTAAAATGACTTAGGGGTTGCTAATACTACTTTTCGATTTAATGCTCCGTTTACGAAATATTAAACTTTAAAGTGCTAATTTTTGTTCCCGAAGGGCGTCCCCCCCCCTCACCCCCCCACTCTAAAAGCTAAACTGCCGGTTTGAAAAATCTGTAAAAATTCGCGATGATAGTGCATTTCATGAACTTTAAAGGAAAACTATAACAGTTAGGATAACTTTATTAGTTTAGCAGTAACAGTCGTTGAACTAGGGTGTTGGATAATTTTGCACCAAATACAAAATCCTTAGAATAAATCCCATAAAGTGACTAAGATGGAGTAGTTGCTTGTTTATAACGGGTGACGACTTGCATTGAAAAACAAAATCTAAAATATAACGGGCTACTACGGAACCTTTCACTGCGCGTGGCCCGACACGCACTTGGCAGGTTTTTTTTTTACTTAAGTAATTGAAGTTCTGAAGTTAACAAACTCAACATTAACATGTATTTTGAAGAATCATGATCTTAAGCTAACTAATGAAAATGTAGAATTTGACACAGGATCTGAAATTGAAATTTTCAATTTGAAAACCAACTGTGAGACGTGATGTGAGGTACAGATGCGACGCCACGCCGCGCAGAGACGTGGAGACGTCAAGAGTTTAACGGCCGCGTGGCACACGTTGTACAGTTGTCAGTGTAGTACTCACCGATGATCCCGGCGTCGGCGGCGACGTCGTAGAAGTAGCTCATGGCGGCCACGCTGCCCAGCGGCGGGCCCGTCGGCTCCCAGTCCAGCGTGGCCAGCACGTAGCGCTTCACGGCCGCGTGGCACACCTTGTACACGGCGGAGGGCTTGCTGCCGGCGACCCGGGGAAGCCCACTGTGGACCAATTACTTAATTTTATTTATAGTTTCCTTGAAAAATGTTTCGTTATGATACACCTACTATGTTTTCTCTCTGCATCACCCGAAGTGCTCATTGGCCGAGAAGCGGCGCGTCTCACGACGCGGCCCGCTTTCAGTTAAGACATATGGCAATGTATGAGAGCGTTTACGGAGTAGTGACTTTACACGCATTTGCTTGAAATGCAGCGTCGCCCGGAGACGACACCGCCGCGTCGCACACGCGGCGGGTACCGCTGCTCCCACGCGCGACTCCGTGCCCTACATAGTACATTGCCACATGTTTGCGTTTGAGTCGCGGGCCGCAGCATGCGCCGCCGAGTCGTAAACGGAAAAAACGCGAAAATGAGCCCTAAGGTAGACTGGCTGAAAAAAATAATGTCCGCCTTTGTCTTTGTCGCCCTTGTTGTTCATTTCCATAAAGTTTTAATATGTATATTTTTTTAAAGTCAATGTGTGCGATTATAATGCTCAGCAGACCCCGTTTCCACTATGTCGTGACGACAGATAATCGTGTAGTTTTAAGTGTGTGAATTTAAATGAAAGTGTTGTACATATAGGACGACGCGATTACTGTCGTCCACGACTTTTGCCAACTAAAAACCAACGATAAATTAATCGTCATGACATAGCGGGAACGGGGCCTCAAGTAACTTAATTTAATTATTAGAATCAGGCCGGGGCCTCATGTCGTGGGCTCATCGTGTTGACATTGTGGCTAAGGCTACATCGAGCTCACCTCACTCGATAGTTGTTGTTGGCGTAGGTCCAGGGCTCGCCCTGTATGATGGGGTCGACGCAGACGGAGCTGAGCTCCAGCGAGCTGCTGTTGCCCGCGGTCTCGCTGCGGAACACGCCGTAACGCGCCGCCAGTAAGCCCAGGTTCAGGTAGCTGTAACAAATTATATCAACCTAAAAAGACTGACGGAGAATCGACTATCTATTTTAGCGTTATGTAGTCTAAGTTAATTTTTGTATGACCATTTGTTATGGAAAGGTAATGAAAAAACTTCTGTGGAAGCGGGCGTAGTCACTCTATGGACATTTAATTTTTTTAATGGCAGTAGCAGCGCTGAATGTGGGTGTAGTTTTCATACAAAAAAGCGATAGAGTTACTTTCCACCGTAGTGCGAGTCGGTATAGCGTTTTGATTGCAATGGAATCCGAACTTTGTCGTGTATGACATTGAGTCTGTTCTTCCTTATCTTGATTTACAGAATGCGTCCTTTCGGTTCGGTGATCAGTATGTTTGGTGTATTCCCGCTAAGAAGACCGTAACAAATACCTTCATGGATTCATGCCCGCCTAGTACTGTTCCTAAGGTTACTGCCCATAATTAGCACAACTGTACTAAGACTACTCGATCCCATGCAATGTTTTTAAGTAATATTTTATTACCCAAACGGTGCGGTCAACGGGGACAATTTTTAATTATTTTAATCCATTCCCGCTGGCCCCACCAGTGGGGCCACGGGCGGTGGGGTCAACGGGAATACACCGTATTTTCCCCCCCTTTATTACCTGACTACGGCGAAGCAAAAAGACGGGTTATAGTAATAATAAGAATAGTCTGACCTGTGTGTATAGAGTGTGATGTTGTTCCCGGCCGGCACCACGAACTGGTCCTCGCGCGGGTAGGAGTCGCGCTGGGCGGCGCTCAGCTGGTACGTGATCTGAGTGGAGCCACCGCCCAGGTCCAGCGCTGCCATCGTGTCCTCACCTATTAGGTCTGGAATCAGATAGAAAACCTTTGTATAGATTCTTTTTCACCTATTATTTGTGGATGTGTGAACATTATAGGCTTTGTAGTTGCCCAGATGCTTGTTAACGTTTATTATTATATTATTTATCTTGTTTTACGTGTTTTGTGTAGTGGGCAACGACCTATTGTCGGGCCTACGCTGTCCCCCCATACTTATGTATTAATGCTGTAACATGATAATATTGTAATACTAAATGATTTGAAAAGAGTAACCATGGAGTTTCTTACCGTTTCATCTCCATGGTAACGACCAACTTGAACCGTGCACCTTTTTCGACGTTTTATAAGTGCCCATCGGGGCTACGAAATATTTTTTTTATATTTTGAATGAATTAATTCGAGATTTCATTTGAGAATGTAACGTAACGTAATGTTTTAAGTAATAAAATCTGTATTGAATTTACAACATAAATATTTATTTGAGAAATAAAATACTTTTTTTTTTAGATGAGAGTAGGTTTTAGAAACGGCGATAAACTGTAGTAAGACGAAAAGGATAACTACACAAACCGGATTGCAATAGAAGTTGTTGTATATTTCAGAATTTTTGAAGAATTTTAATAAGTTACGTTTTTGGAAAATACAATATAATACTTGTATTATTGTAAAGTAGCCTAGCCTACACATCTTTTGTCATCATTGACAAGGCAAGACATTTATTTGTCAAATAATTTTTCACACAGTATCTCTTATTGTAAGCATTATTTCACTTCTGTGTCCAGTTCTAGATTGTACCAAAGTAACTTAGTATTGAAAACTTACTGTGCAGAAGATTGATGGTGTACCAGATGAAGATACCCTCATCAGAGCCGTCCATGATTTTCACTCCTTGATCGTCATAGCCCAGTCTGGAAACAAACATTACTGTGTGTGAATAAATCGTTGTTGTTTGTATTTAGTTTGTTCAGACTACGAAGGAGAATATGGCGGATGACTTGTATGTCTTCCTTAAGAATTGGCAAGGTATGCAAGGTGTCTAGCCTTTTCCTATTTTGGGGTCGGCTTCCAGTCTAACCGGATGCAGCTGAATACCAGCATTTTACATTGAGCCACTGCCTATCTGACCTTCGCAACTAAGTTAGTACTGAGGAATACGATACCCCTTGGTAAGACCGGTCGTTAGACTTTCGGGAAACTGACTACCTGTAACGACTGTCAATGATCTACAAATGACAGCCGGGACCAAGTGCTTAGCGTGCTTTCCGAGGCACGGAGGAAACTCGGTATGTAATGGGTGGTCACACAGCCACATACCAACCTAGGCAACGGCGGTTTAACCTGAAGATTGATCCGTGCGGCTGTTATTATTTAGCTAGGAGCCCCTCGAGGTAACACAACGTAATAGGCTAGTTTCCAGCATCAATAAATTGCAAATCTATTTAGTCCGTCAGTATTGGAAAATAATGGACACGTATTTTTTGTTTTTGTAAATCAAAGATCAAACGCATCAAAACTCGGGAGTGGGGGCTCGTGACGTCAGAACGCACTAAAATTGAACGTATTGACAATTTTAAAAGCGTCGTATCTTCGTCAATTTTGGTTTACGTAACAAAAGAAAAAATACGGGTCAAATATTTTTTGATAATCTGACTGACGGACTAATTAGTTTTTTTCAGTTTCAAGCCGATTCTTCTTTCTTGCTTTATTTTTGTTGTTTATTTTCACTTACTCCTTGATAGCTATAGCGACTTGGTCTATGAGTTGTAGCGCTTTCTCCTCGGGCAGTAGTCGCAGGCCTGCTGTAGCGCGGACTAGCAGAGGCGTCGCCTTCCTTTTCTCAGGTGGCGTTAAGAATTCAGCATTCTTTATAAGTTGTACTATTGTGTTCGCGCCCTGTAAGTTTACAGAACAGAACATTAAAATCAAAGTTAATTTTAATTACTTTATTTTAAAATTGTTGATCTAATCTTTTACTCTGGACGCTCTTAATGTGCACGTCTTTCTACATTGTTCTCACATATATGCATAATCTCAACATGAAAGATGTAACCAAGATTTTGTAACAACAATTTGATTTAAAAGAGTGTCCATGGAGTTTCTTGCCCGTTCTTCTCCATAGACATCTACGCTAGGGAATGGGCAACTACAGTACTTTCTCAAGTTATTATGCCTTGTGACTGGGACTGTAGCTTTGTATTTTTGACATTCAAAAGTGCCGTAATGGTCTAATTGAAATAAATGCTTTGAGTTTGAGTTTGAAAGACTGCGTACACCACAAAACATTAAGACGGCGGAGGCCAGATCACTCCATTAACAACAAAGAATGGAAAATCACAGTTTGCGATTGGTAACACTTCCAGTGCTATTTACAGACCGCTCGCATTTGTCGGAAATAGACGCCCTTTAAGGATTTTATGAAAATAGGTAGTTATGTAAGTCAAACATTTCGACATTGGCAGTGCAGCGTATAATTACTAGCACGCTTTAGGAGATATTAGTTCATCTATTATACAATATGGAATGCAAAATAAATGAATTTGAATATGAACGTTCTCACTGGCTGCAAGGCAGGACAAGGAACGCTGTAATCCACTGCGCGGGTCCAGTATCATGCCAATACAAAATACTTGTACCTCATCCTGTGCCTAGCCTTTTACCAACTAAACTGGCCTGCAAAAATAAGTGTCTCACTTTTAAAATTGCAATAACTTTTTAAGTACACAAGATATACTTTCGAAACAAATAGGACTCGAAAAATAGTTTATTTTTGTCTATAGTTTCAAAGGAAGCTGATAAAAATTGCTTTATAACGTTTTTTTTATTTTAAATCTCTAACTTGTATAGTTTAGGAAAAATTGAAATTTTAAAAGTGAAGTACTTATTTTTGCAGGTCAGAGTATATATTGAGTCGATTTTCAGTCTAACCGGATGCGGCTGAATACCAGTATTTTACTTGGAGCGACTGCCTATCTTATCTCCAAAACACAGTTACTAATGGGTAATATGATACCCCTTGGTCATCCCTGTTTGTCAGACTTTTACCCATCAACAGACCAGCCTAGTCAAACGCCGCTTAACCTGAAGATTGATCCGAGCGACTGTTATCATTTAGCTACGAGCTCCTCGTACATGTAAAAAGATAGTTAAATAAAACCAGTATCTTACCTTTGCAGGGTCATCGGCAAAGGATGACAATCCCGGCTTGGATTGTTCAAAATATTCATCTACTAAGTCCAAGTTGCCTTGGCCGAATACTGAAACAAGGTTGTACACCAAGTGTTAATGTCACATTTGTGTGTGCTAAACAAACAAACATACACGAACACACGCCTTTTCCCGTGAGGGTAGGCAGAAACACAGTGTTATACTGTTAAGTACCGTGGATTCAGTACATATAGGTAAAAAAAAAAAACTGCACAACTACAACACACGCACATTTTAAATACATTTACACAAAAGTAACAATAGGTAACCAAAAGCCTTGCACTTGACAAATATATTAAAAGTAAAAAAAAAGTTTTGCTTCTATAGAAGCAAACCTTTTTTTTTTGGGGTCTACCCCCTGCAAAGTCATTTTTAATTAGTTAATCGATCCTGTTTCTAATACTGATCAAAAACTTCTATCGGACCAACCATCGTTGGAGTACTAAAAACTTAGAAATCGTGAAAAATGTTGTGTTAATACCGTCTTCGTGATCATTTATCTTTTTTTTTTCAAATCCACAAATTCATTCTTAGGACCTGCAATGATTTCAAGTGAGTTCTTGATCAGAAACAGGACCGAATAACATCAAAATATTTTTTTGTGTAAAATGGCTATTTTCTTCGAAATTTCACGAAAAACTATGGATAGTTTCCAGAGACCATTTTCGTGTGACGAGGAGAATTAAGTGCCTTTCGGCTTCGATGATTAATGATGCTTAATGCCCGACAAAGCACCATGAAATTGGTTTCATGTATTAAAAGACCATGAAAACATGAAAAACACATGTACATTATATACATAGGTACTTGTTACTATATTATGTTAATCTTTAGTACTTTCACAGAAGTACTTACATAACGCCGTTTAATAGTTTACCGTCGCAAGATAAACGGTAACTGATAACACAGTGCGTTTTATTTACAAGTACACAAGCAGCAATAGACATTATGTGTAATCATAATCACGATTTTCATATTTCCTTGACTCATGGTGTTCAAAGATCATCACTATTTTCCTGCCCTTATCTCAATTTATTTGGGGTCGGCACGGCATGTCTTCTCCTTTCCCGTTACGCGTTTTATTTCCATAATAAACCACATAATTATCACGCTTGGGCCACATCGGCCACATTCTGTGCCGCTGAGTGTAATTTGAAACATTCAACACTAAAAACAGATTCGTATTATTTTAAGATTTGAATACATTCATGACAAAAGTAGGAAATAACTTAACTGGTTATTATTGTTAACAGTTTTATCTTATCACCAAAAACTAATCAACTATACAATTAACTTTATCATCAACTAAATATTTATTGGTCTACTAACTATGGTTACCACGTATTCAGCACATAATTTCGACCCCCAAAGCCCACACTAGAAAGTTTTGATCGGTAATTTAAAAAATGTGCTGTTCCATTCATTTTAACCGTGTAGGGTATTATTGTCCTTTTGAAGATATCTTTAAAAAAAAATACCTATGAAAAATTGAATATTTTATGAAATCCGGATTTCTGTATTCTCGTCCGATTAAAATTCGGATTATCCGGATTTTTCGAACTTTAAGTGCGAGCGATTTGATAAAAATGAAATAAAATGCTCAGCATACATTATTTAAAATCTGAATTTATTCGCTCAACTCACAGCACAACACAATAAAATCAACTAAAATGATCAACAAAAGTTTTGGCTTCAGTGAGGAATGTTTTATGTTTTATAAACGCACTTTAAAAATAATGTTTCACACTTTAAAATGTTTAGCTTAAAAAATAATAGAATGAAATATATTATTTGAATGTTTTTATTTTATCTAATTGTATTTTGAATGTTTAAATTTTTATTTTATCGTAATTTAATTTTGAATGTTTTATTTATTTTATTTTAATTATGAATGGATTTTAAATTTTATCTTTGATTCTGATTATTTTAGTAACTGATTATTTATGTGATTTTAATAATTGATGGTAATTTATTTTTGTATTTGTGATAATTTATTTTATTTTGTAATACTAATTTTATTTTCACTGTATGGATCATGTTATCTGAAGTAAATGAATTTTATTTATTTATTTATTAATATAAAAATAATGGATGGCAATGTTACTAGGAGAACTTAGGATACAAGAGCGAGTGAAGCGAGCTCGGTAGTTGGGGCACCCCGACCCGAACAAGTGATAACATTAAAAGATATATTATTATTTTAAAGTGCTGATATACTAATTGTAAAGTGCAGCATTTTAAAAATGACGAGATGTATTAATAGCACTTAAATTTTAAGTGCTATTAATACATCTCGTCATTTTTCCCGTTATAAACTGAAAATTTGTGGATAAATACAAATATTGTCCGTTAAAATCAGTTGTGACTAAAATTCGAAAAAAACCGAATTTGAGCTTTAAAAAAACCGGATTTAAAAAAGTCAAAAAAAGCTGGATTTCTCAGTTATTTTCGAATTTTAAAGAATCCGGATTGCAATCCCTAGCTAGGTACTGATTAGTGATGTGCCGGATCATTAAAAATGCAGATCCACGGATTCGGATCTTAACTTTCTTACTCAATCGGTGTCGGTACGGATACGGATCTATTTTCTCCCGCGGATATCCACGGATACGGATATCCGGAACATCACTAGTACTGATGCATCAACTGAATACGTGCTCGTTTGTGCGTCGATGTCCCTTCCGCCCTGTATGTTTATAGAATCTACAGAGTCACAGACTCACAGGGACAGCTACTGAAACTAGTCTGTAGACGGAGATTTTACAAACAAGAGACTATCATCAACTCATTATATCTTATCTTAATCTTAATATATATAAATCTCGTGTCACAATGTTTGTCCTCGATGGACTCCTAAACCACTTAACCGATTATAATAAAATTCGCACACCATGTGCAGTTCGATCCAACTTGAGAGATAGGATAGTTTAAATCTCAAATTATAGTCGCAATTTTAATTTATTGCTAATTATTTGTCTGTTATTATTTGACAGTCACAATTATCTGTTAACTCCAAATGATTCTAACAGATGTCGATACCTTTCGACTGGGTTGAGTAAGTAATCAATAGATGGCGCTGCTATGGTAAATCTACGAACGTGTCATATAAGCTAAAACAAAAAAAAAAAAAAAAATTACCAAACCCGTGCGAAGCCGGGACGGGCCGCTAGTTATATTATATTTTTGTCGAGTTTGCTAGGTAATTAAAATTAACTTTGTTTAATTGCGAGGCAAACAGTATTTCATTCAACAGCCAAGGATCGTACAACAGAAAATATTAAGATTACAGAAATGTAAACAAGCCACCTATCAAACAATTAAAACTAAACCAGAATCTGTTCATCCGTTTTCGGGCTACGATGCCACAGACAGACACAGCACGGATACAAAAACTACAATAACACGAGTTTAACCTTTTTTAAGTTAAACACCTCTTTTTCTGTCGGGGGTTAAAAAAGGAATAAAGACACTCACCTGTAAAAGGTACTCTAAACTTATAAGCGAGTACCCTGGAACCCGAGGAGCCGGCATCGATGATAACCGCGTGATGGTACTCGCTCTCGTATCCCAGGCTCTTGGCGAGGCCGTCCAGCCACTGCGACTGGCCCGCAAACATACCTGCGACATAAAACCTTATGCTGAACTTGACGAACACTGACACTACCTTTGCCAACATCATCGTAAGTTTAAAAAAGTGGTCTGTGAAAATTTCCCCGCACTGTCAAAACTTTTCGCGGGTTTCTAGCTGTCAAATTGTTTTCTTCTTTCTCAAGATTAATGACACAGTCGTCTGTTTTATGGCCAGTATAATCTTAAACTGATGTTCTTGGCATAACTATGTAATAAAGATAAACGGATCATTGGTTCTAGAGGGGATAAGTTAAACATATCATTCTGGATTGAACTTTGCACAATACGATACTTCTATTCTAGGTAACTTGTACACAGATTAAAAATAACTACCATGACAATTACTATTCTTCTAAAAATATTTTAAAATATATAATTATTTTACATTAAGTAAAAGATACTACTTACAATACTAAAATTACGTAATCTTCCATAGAAATGTGTATTGTTTTGAATGCATATTATTTGTTCAGTTGAAATGCACATTACACGTAAGTAGTTGTACATATTGAAGAATACAGCAACATAGCTGTTTTAATATTATGCCTAGTAAATTAATTTACTTATTTTGTAAGTATGTATTTAAAAAAAGGTTCCTTTAAAATGACTGATCATATTTTTTACATATCAGTACAAGCAGGTATCTTCAGTATCTTCTAGAATCTAGATAATTACATAAATAAAAGATTGCTTTAATTATTTTAGGGCCCCTTGTTTAACTTGACAACAAAAGTGTCTAAATAGGAACCAGGCCCCTTATTCACAACGCTTCGATTCGATTTTCGATTCGGAAACTCGTATGTCTATCTCGCTCGATTTCGTAATGTCAAAAAAAGATAGACATGCGACTTTCCGAATCGAAAATCGAATCGAAGCGTTGTGAATACAGGGCTTGGACCATAAATAATCTGCCTAATAAAGCCCACAATTTTATGATTTACATCATTATTACAAAAATCTAAACGGAAATTACTGTACTAACTATGTAACTTAGCAACCTACTAGAGATCCGCCCCCGCTTCGAACTGTTGTCACGACTTGACAGCACATCGAGGCTTAACCACTATGTTACTATATTAGTTTAACTCAAATAATTTACAAATTACAACATAGAACTGCATTGAAATCAGCTGTGTACTTTAGAAGAACAATGTATTCACACAGACAGGCACAACCTTAACATAGAATATGTAACGAACTTTATAATGTGACGCGCAGAAATTATTTTAAATTTATTTACCGGAAATAATCAATAAAAAGTAATATAAATACATTACATAATAGCCGTACCGTAGCCTCATTATAATATGAACAATGATATGCCTTCGAGATTTTAGTGCTGACACGAATCCTAAAAAATGGCGGCCAAGTGTGTCAAATATCAAATGGCCGGACTACACACAGGACAGAGTAAAAATATTACTCCAAAACCATTTCAGCGAACATCATTTTTTTCTCAGATTCAGAGTGTTATAAAAATAATTTAAAAATCGTCGTCTTCGGCGGGACGAGCTGGACACTACCATCGACCAGTGGTCCACATTTGCCCTGGATCGAATGATTTGGAGGTCATAGGGGGAAGCCTTTGCCCAGCAGTGGGGTGACTTAAGTATTATAATCATAAAGATCGAGATCACGGAGCATATGCTCAGACTTTCTTTCAAGGATAAGATCCGAAAAAGAACTGAAGTTGACTGGTCATGTTTTCGAAGAACCAATGGCTGAAGGGGCTAACGATTCTTGGAGTGAAGAACCCGTTTCGAAAAGTGTTATATGGGAAGTCTCCTGGCTAGATATACGGACCGACCACCCTTAAAGGTTCCGGACCAGATTAGACGCGAAGGTAGAGGATTGTTTGT
This sequence comes from Xestia rhomboidea, assembly GCA_963853795.1. Classification (NCBI taxonomy): domain Eukaryota; kingdom Metazoa; phylum Arthropoda; class Insecta; order Lepidoptera; family Noctuidae; genus Xestia; species Xestia rhomboidea. The sequence continues at coordinate 3,165,233 of OY970776.1, read as the reverse complement.
TTTAGAACCTACGTTGAATAGCAGACTGCGATAAACATCATTGAAAAAACTGTATCCTCCTTCTGGGTCAGTCGGTTAAATAGCTGTGCTGCCAAATGAATGAATATTTTTGTAATGCTGTGAAATTCGACAATATTGAAATTTGATAGTGTCGAAATTCAAAGTCTGTGAAGTTTTGCCAAATAATGAAGAATAGTTCTTGTATGTAATGTACGTATATTTCTCACATTTTTTGGCTCCTGTAATAATGGAATTCAATAACTAGATCCAAGGTTACACTGGTGATTGTCAGTGACAAAAAATAAATTATTTTCACTGAGATATAATTTAATTTTGGTACTAGCTGACTCGATATACGTTATCCTATCAAAATGGAGTTATACATATAATTTCCGAGCAACTTTTCCATTTTTTTTAATTCCTTAAAAACCTTATTCGGAGTTAATTTATTTATTTCTTTATTTAAAGACTTTGGAAGACTTACAGCTCAATACAATAGTGATAAATAACAGTATGATAATCAGACAGCCAATTACAAGTCTTCACGTCTAGAGCTTGTCTGGTATAAAAATATATACTGTGGAACAAAGTATGCACACTGCCAAACAATGCCAAAAGTTATTAAAGAAAACATGCAAAAAGATCGTCACTTAAAATATGTAAAAAATAATATAAAATAATTGCGACAGGTTATTTACCTTGAGAACCAAGATTTTAAACGAACATTTAAAAAAATAATCAAATCGGTTCAATCGTTCAATTTATAAATGCGGTACCTACCTAACCAACGAACAGTATTTTAATTTTATTTTTCGCATATTAGATACTTATAATATTTCCATACGGTAATTAGAAGCCTAATAAATAAGGTAGTGACCATGAACTTCTAATAGCTTTTAAATATGTAGGTATACAAAAGTGTATATTTAAAATTGTGTGTATCGTGTTGTTCAATACTCCTGATAGGTATTGTGTTGTTCAATACTCCTTTCCTGTTTAAGAAAATACTTTAAAATTAATTCTTAAAAAAATGGTCTGATTTGTGCGACATAATTATATTTTTTAAATTTATTTATATGAGGTTATAATCTTTACTATTTTTTTAAGTTTGAGTCGTTAATCAATTATATCTAGACCAGGAGCTACATTTTATTGCTTGCAAAAATATTTTTAATAATCCACACCATGCGGGAAAAATTTCGAGCGATGTTTAAAAAAATACAACACACATTACAAGAGTGAGTTTCAATAAAATGGACTGCTATTTACACAATTATCTAAAATGAAATTTACAATCTATAATGAGACTAAAGATACTTATTTAAGTAATTTAAAACTTTTTACTCCGGTACACCTAAACTATGATCTAAGGTAAAATACCTGTTAAAGTAATAACTGTACGCACTATAGTTTCCGTCCCATTCATCATTTTGCACTTTATTTTCTTCAAAATAAGCAGATATGTATATATCTACGAAACAAACTAAACTGTAACTGACATGTATCGGAAACTGTATTATATCCAACGAGAAAATACATAGACGTAGACTCCCCATTAAATTATTATAATCTTTACAGCGTTTATATTAGAGTTGGTTTTCGCAAAATCAATGGAACAAAACGTGACATTGAAAACAATTATATCGCTACGTTGACGAAACTCGGCGTTGAAACTTGTTCTAAGGCTGTGTGTAGACACTAAAATTGTTAGTATTAATATTTATTGGTGTGCAAACGTAATAGGGCGGTATGGTCGCAGCACTCGCAGCGGCCGCGGCCATGCGATTCTTTGCGGACAGTGTGGCAAATAATAATTCCCAGTTGACTTTACGAGTTGCACAATACCGGTCGCCACGCCTTGAGCCCGCACTGGCAAATAAAAAAAATATCTTTAGTATAGATACGTTTAGGTCAAGTTCTTCGACTAAGTATGGAAGTTCCGTGTGGAACTGCTGATATTTTTTTAGCGATTACGGTGTTGGTCCCATGGAGAAAATTGCTCACGCTGTCTTTCATTGTTTTTTTTTTACGTGTTTTCAATTATAAGTTATAAAACCGGCCAAGTGCGTGTCGGGCCACGCGCAGTGTCCTTCCGAAGTAGCCGTTGTATTTTAGATTTTGTTTTTCAATTAAAGTCTCCACCCGTTATAAACAAGCAACTACTTCATCTTAGTCAGTTTATAGAATTTATTCTAAGGGTGGAATTGTAGTATTGAAATTTGAAAGGATGGTACAAAATTATCCAACACCCTAGTTCAACGACTATTACTGCTAAACTAATAAAGTTATAGTAGTAAGTTATTACTATAAAATTTTATTTTACCACTTTGTCGGCGTTATTGATATACACACCTCTACAAAATTACAGCTTTCTAGTACTAACGGTCTCTTAGCAAAACCTCGGACAGACAGACAGACGGACATAGCGAAACTATAAGGGTTCCTTGTTAGGACTACGGAACCCTAAAAAGGAACGAACATATGAATTAGTTAAAACATGCGGTCTATAATATCCATTTCGTTACTGCATTATTATTATTTATTCCGTTTATTCAATTTATAACATATTGTTTACATTTATAAATATTTCTATATAAAACAATTTTTATATAAAAAAAAAAATCTTATTATTGTATGAGAGGAACGTAGCAGGCCCTCACGCCTTTTTCCCATGGGGGTAGGCAGAAACCACAGCCTACCCCCATAGGAAAAAGGCGTGAGTTTATGTATGTATTATTATTAATTGACGAATTTGCCAGCTGTTTGTGATCTGATAATGTTTTTGTTCGTAAAAAAAGCTACTTCGAGTTAAGTCATGTGGTAAATATTTAGGATGTTTCAGATACTCATGCGGGACACATTCCGGCGACGAATAGCAGAATAATTTATATAAAATAAATATATTTTTCACCACTCCCGCACGAAAGAAGTGTCTTTCCTCTACGAAAACAGTGAGGAAAGTTGGTTTTTCCTCACTGTTTGAACAGTGAGGAAAGTAATGATCGCGTTCAGAAACTAACCTTGTCTGATTTTTTTATGTTAAGTTTTAAAGATATTTTAAAAAATAAATAATTTTATGCTTAGAATAGAAATATTTATAAGTTAAGATTAATGTTTTTATTTACCTATGATGACTGAATACTTTCTTGCTGGGAGTGGTGAAAAGTTTTGTATGCAACTTGTTGAAGCGCGAAAATTCTAAGTTTTGTTTACGTGCGATTTTGATTACTAAAAAAAATGAGTGATTCTAGTGAGGCAGATTTAAGTTTAACTCCAAAAGAGTTAAAAACCTTGTTTCAAATGCCGAACTAAGTTTTTTGCCCAAAAAATCGAAGGAAAGATATCTTAAAACGTTCGATACCTTCAATCAATGGAGACTTTCAAAAAATGCGAAAACTTTCTCCGAAACGGTTTTGCTGTCTTATTTCATGGAAATTTCAAACACGAAGCAACCCAGTACATTGTGGAGTATTTATTCTATGATAAAATTAGTATTGGTAACGAAACATAACATAAATATAAAAGAATATCATAAGCTGATTTCATTTCTTAAAATACAGTCTTCTGGGTTCAAAAGCAAGAAATCAAAAGTTTTTACGGCAAATCAAGTTGAGAAATTTTTAAACGATGCCCCAGATGATACTTTTCTCGGATTAAAAGTAAGTTTAAGTTTAATATTTTGTATTTCCTACAATTTTTCACCCTGGTTAAAATAACTTGCTTGGCTTTTGCTAGTTCTGACAATTCACAGATGGCGCTGATTTAATTATTTTGCTATACTTATTACAAAGAAAATTACATTGTTTCAGGTATGTTTAATAATTGGAATATGTGGAGCTTGTCGTTCTTCAGAAATGTTAAATCTGCGCATTCAAGACGTAGAGAAACACTCGGAAAAATTACTGCTCATAAAATTACTTGAAACGAAGACCAAAATTAATAGATCTTTTGTGATAAGGGAAGAATACTGCGCTATTATCAATAAATACATTGCTTTACGACCTGACAAAATCAAAACCGACCGTCTTTTACTGCAATATTTGAATGGGAAGTGCAAGAGACAGCCCATAGGCATTAATAAAATTGGCGAAGTGCCAAAGAAAATTGCGCAATTTTTAAATCTTGAAGATGTACACCTCTACACGGGACACTGCCTAAGAAGGACGTCGGCAACTCTTTTGTCCGATTCGGGAGCAGATCTTACATCATTAAAACGACACGGTGGCTGGCGGTCTAACACAGTCGCCGAAAGTTATATTGAAGATTCAATAGAAAATAAAACAAAAATCTGCAACAATATAATAAAATCAATAAACCTCAAACCATCAAGTAGATCTTTGTCGCCCCAGCCGTCAACATCAAAGGGAGGTGCTGAAATGGAACCTACAGATTCTTGGACGAAGCCGTCTACGACGACGTCGGCTAGTCTTGCGGCAGAAGATACTGTCAATGCCCCACCTCAGGCCCCTTCTAATGATACAGGAATATCAAACACTCAAGTGAATAGTAATAAAACAACGATAAATGTACGTTACGTACGTAAAAACGTTACTTTTAACTTGAAAAATTGCAGTAATTTTACATTTCATTTTTAAATTATTTTCATGAATAACAGCTCTTTTTATTTTATAAGTAATAAAGAATTATTTTGATTTGCTTTGTGACTATTTAATTTATTTACCTATGATGACTGAATACTTTCTTGCTGGGAGTGGTGAAAAGTTTTGTATGCAACATGTGAGCAAGTTCATTTGCTACTCGTTTTGTTGAGTCTTTCGCTTACTCAGGATTGAAATTTATCATCACTCGCTGCGCTCGTGATTCTATTTTTCAATCCTTCGCTCGCTCAAGACTCAAAATCAAAACTCATAGGAAAAACGAACTTTCCTCACATGTTGGATAAATAACTATTCTTCCTTATGGTGATGTACACCTCGCTTACAGTTTTATCGTTTTACCTACCATTACATCGTCATGTTGACGTATACCTATTACATAAGTATGTGTAACGTTTAATATCGACCGACTCGAATTTATGTAGGTGCAATATTTGCAATTTCTGACTTTTTTAGTAAGTACTCCAATCTGGGTTGGTCCGATAGAACTTTTTGATCAGTATTAGAAACGATCGATTTGCATCAAAAAAAATGTTTTGTGTAGAATGGCCTTTTTCTTGCTAACTGATTTTTTTTCGAAAATATGTGAATATGGATAGTCTCGTATGACCACTTTCGTGTAGCTGCAACGGTTAGGGCTACCGCACACTTGAGACAAGACTGTCTTAAGACAGACTATTTCCCTACTAGTGCGAGCGAGACAGACTATTTACCTCTCGCTCGCACTAGTAGGGAAACAGTCTTACTGCACCGTTTACCGTACCCATCCTGTATCATCATCATCATCATCATCATCATCATCATCATCATCATCATCATCATCATCATCTTCCTGCCCTTATCCCATGTTACTTGGGGTCGGCGCAACACGTTTTTTTTTCTTCTATCTTTGGATTATAAAGGGTAGGTCCCTTTATAATGCAAAGTAAAAAAATATGGAAAACATCTTTGTCACAAATGTCGTCGTCGCCCCGCCGACCTTCGGCCTACGCTCCTCATGCCGGCTAGCAAGACTTTTCGAGATATAAGCAAATTTAGAACCTGCTACGACTCCATGACGCGCGCGATGGATAGATTATACATATACACTGGCCTGCAAAACTAAGTATCACACTTTTAAAATTGCAATATTTTTTTAAGTACACAAGATATACTTTCGAAACAAAAAGGACTCGAAGAATAGTTTATTTTGTTGATAGTTTCAAAGAAAGCTGATAAAAATTGCTATAAACGTTTTTTTTTTAATTTAAATCTCTAACTTCTATAGTTTAGAAAAAATTTAAATTTTAATACTTAGTGTATACTTTTTTTGCTGGCCAGTGTAGTAAAAAAATGCTCTGGTTTTATTTTCCAGGGAGTCCCACCTGCTCCGGCCAGAGCGGGAGGAGTCACGTGATGATTTCCCATTCGAAAAAAAAAAAAGTAAAGGGAGTAAACAGGACATCTGGCTAGACGCGGGGATGGCCGATTGAGCAAGGCTTTGACCGAGTGGTGGCTAAGGTTAGGCCACAGAATCCAGGGCCGTCTTAAAGCTCGTTAAATCGACGACATCGTCAAAGTCGCGGGAAACACCTGGGTAAGAGACGGCCGCGGCCGGCGACGGCGGTGGCCTTGTACGCACAGAACCGGGAAGTGTGGCAGAAAAAAGGGGAGGCCTATACCCAGCAGTGGGTGATTCCGGGCTGATATAATGATGATGAAATAGGGGAATACGTTTGTATAGCCTTTCCAACTTTTGAAACGGATAACTGCTGCTAACTGCCTTCACTGATTTTGAAAAAATGGCCAGTCGGCTATATATGAGATTTCTTGTATGAATAAGATACACCATAACGTGTATCTTATTCATACAAAAATACAACGTGGGAAATATAAACTTCATTTCCCACGTTGTATTTTTATGACGTCAAGCAACGTAGTTTCGATTATAACGTTTAAAAGGTTTTACTCTTTAGAGTCTAAAATAACAGATTTGCCAAAGACCTATCCCAGACAATGCTTCTTCCTATTCTAATTAATTTCTATTGGCACTTAACCCTCATGAGCATGATTCAATGACCTGACGTAAAATGAACGAATTATCTGAGGCTAAAGCACGAGCACAATGTGTAAACGTAACGCAAATACGTCGATTTTTGAATAGAAAATAAATAATATAAAATAGTCCAAAAAATAATAAATAATAATATCATTATTACTATTTTTTATTATATTAAATTATCATAAAGAATTTTAGTTAAATTTTTGCAACAAGCACAATCAGCATCGTCCATAAATATAAGGAAATTCTTAAAATTATGAAAGTATTACTTATTGTTAAACGAGTATTTTTAATTTTTAAATACATATATTAAGTTACGTTTAGACGCGCGCTCGTGCCTGGCCTGTGGGCACCGTACATTGAGAAAATAAAGGCGACAACTGGGCTACTAATCAGACTATTTTTTGTTGTTTCATATTTGACTAGGTTCTTTCAACATGAAGCATGGTTTACTTTCACGTGACCTTGTATGCTTCTCTTTTGCTTCTTTCCAATCGCAGATATTGTTTAACAAAGCAAGGCAGGTGTTTAATGCATTCATATGTTAGCAATGTGAAGCGATGCATCCGGTGCTGGCAACTTGGAATGAGAAAATTGGAGCCTGTGCAAAATTCCAATAGTTTAGTATATTTTAAAAAACGGTGAAGGAAAACATTGTGAGGAAACCGGCATGTCCTAGAACCAAAAAATTCTAAGACATGTGACATCTACCAATTCGCACTGGGCCGGCGTGGTGGATTATAGCCCATTCCCTCTCAGAACAGTGGGAACATTAATAAGCTGATGATGATGATGATGAGTATATTTTAGGCAGAAGAAAGCATGCTGCGCCGAGCCCAAATAATTTGTGACAGGGCCAGGGGATGAGAAGAATGATGATTGATGAAGTAATTTTGAGGTATCTGATTACTTTTACCCGAGATTAAGCTGAAGGAACCTGTTTTCAGGATCTAAACTGCCTAAAGAAACCAAAACCAGCACCACGCCCGCAATCGTAGTACCTACCTGTCTCAGATCTGTTCAACCATAGTCGGGCAGGGTTGAGCGAACGGTAAAATTGGATTAGGTCACTGGGTACTAACCGGTAGGGCGCACCCCACTCGGTAGGGTGACAAGGGGAAGGTGCGACGGCTCTATAAATAAGCTACAAAATTTTACCAACAACCCTGAGGTGGCAGTGAGGAGACCTATCTCTATATCATTTGGCCGAATCAAGCCACTTGACGTTATCATGGAGCACATTCAGCACACGCCGGCCCCTTCAGGCAAGGGAGCGTAGAACTTAAGGCCTGAATTACTGTCACGCTGACGGTCGGTCGCGCACGGTCGGTCGCGTACGAGTATGCATTGTTTTCTATATAGCACCATACTGTGACGCTAACGTCAGCGGCGACCGACAGCCGTATTTTGTTCCCGCTGACGTCACGACCGACCGTACGCGATCGACCGTCAGCGCGTTTCGAATTCAGGCCTCAGGAAGACAGTTCTGGGTTATTGGATCTATGGATAGGGGACCACCCATTACATACGGAGTTTCCTCCGTGCCACAGAAATCACGTTAAGCTGTTGGTCCCGGCTGTCATTTGTAGATCTTTGACAGTCGTTACAGGTAGTCAGTGGCCCAAAAAGTCTGACAAACAGTCTTACCCAGGGGTATCGTATTTCCCAGTACTAACTGGGTTGTGGAGGTCATATAGGCAGTCGCTCCATGTAAAATACTGGTATTCAGCTGCATCCGGTTAGACTGGAAGCCGACCCCAACGTAGTTGGGAAAAGGCTAGGCAGATAATGGGTACCACTGGTCTACCATGAGCTATGAACTAAGCGGGCAGTCAAAAAGTTCTGCATTATTAAAAGACATTTTTATTTTTGGTTTAATCTAATAAGATCACTGGCTGGATGTGAGGCTGGGATTTATTTTTAGGGAAATAAGAAAAAGATTTTCTAGTATCACTAAGTCTGAGATAATGAGTTTGGAAAGAGTCCAACAGGTTGGAATCTCGGCTATGTTTATACAGTTCAACGCTGCTGTACACACGGCGAGTACGGCGACACATCGAGCTGCACGTTTCCAGTATTATATAGCCTCGCTTTGTATAAAGGGTATAAATAGACCCCTAACAAGCCGAAAGGCACTTATTCTCCTCGTCACTGTGATCATTTTTTTGTTCTAGACCATACCTGGGAACCTTCTAGTTACGGAGATATTGGTCAAAGTTTTTTTTTTTTTTTAATACAATTTTTTAATGTTATAACTTTACTTTCACTTCTCAATCCAGTGGTAATTTTAGTAAAGAAAGATCATTTTGTGAAACGCAGTAGTCATTATGAAAAAGTGGTCATATTGTTAAAGTAGTATTTTTGGTAAAGTAAACTTTATGTGCCTAAAGGATCCATGTGTTGAATGCGATACATTGAGTTTTACCGTAAAATGTGTTTTTTTACCCCAAAAAAAATTGTAGTTTCCCAGCAATAATTTTGCGCAGAGTTACTCAGTTTGATGTAAATGTTTGGTTGACGGCTTCGTGAAGGGTCTGTTTACACCCTGTAGATTTCTCGTATAATGAGAGATCCGCATACCTATATAGACTGGTTTTGTATAGCTTGATTGGTGGTCGTTGTGCGTACCAAAGACCTGTTAGTCCATACAAATACTACGCCGTATTACTGTACTATTGTGTCAAACCTACTAATGTAATAAATGCGAAAGTTTGTGAGGATGTCTGGATGTCTGTTACTCTTTCACGCAAAAACTACTGAACGTGAAATTTTGCACACAGGTAGTTTATAACCTGGATTAAAACATAGGATACTTTTTGTCCCGGTAGTATGATCCCGTGGGACAATTATCGAACTCCAGGCGGCATGAGCTAGTATTATCATAAAACAACACAAACTGCAATGCAGACACGACTACAATTGTGTAGGTATAAGTATTATTTAGTCATCAAACCTTGCGAGAATCGTAATAACTACCTACATAATTAACACAAATCCTATAATAATTTTATTACTTAATAATAAGTCCTCATTATTATTATAATTAAATTTTCCGATACTTATAGAACAATGCACAATTGCACATGAAATGAAAACATACCGTAACTTGTAAGTATGTAACATAACATAACATCACGCCTGTAATGCCCGAAGGGTTAGGCAGAGGTGTACCTAATAGTACACCCACATTTCACCAGTTATGTTTCAAGTTCCATGTAATAGGCGGCGACCCTATTGCATCAACCAGACCCAAATCCAGACTCCCTGGTTGCAACTGAGAAATTACTGTTAGAAAAACCCAATAACACTTTGCCCGACCCGGGAATCGAACCCAGGATCTTATGCTCAGCAGTCGCGCTTGGGACAACCACGAGGCAGTCAACACATGTAAAATTAAATAGACTGCTATTGTTTTATGAAGTTTTTCTGACATAACATAAATTGATATAGCTCATAATGACCACAAGTCAATACTACCACAGGTCAATACGAATAGAGGACAATACTAGCCAAGGCAATACGACCAAAAGGCAGAACAACCTTTCTCTACAGACAACAATAGATACACGAAATCTCTCAGAAAAACCAGCCAAGTGCGAGTCCGACTGAACCAACAGAATGTGTGTTTCTGTTGCCGCTGTAACAATAAATAATAAAACTGAATTAAAAGGGGCACCCCTACTAATCGTAGTAAATCCCCTTTAATTTTATTGCGACAGAAATACACATTCTGTAAAAATTTCGACTGTCTAGGGTCTACCTATTACGGATAAAGAGATACAGCCCGCTGACAGACGGACGGACAGAAATGGGATCCCGTTGGTTACCCGGGTATGGAACACTAAAAACGGAATTATATTCTTAGCTGTTTGATATCGATGCATAGAATGGCGTAGCTAATTATCTTTTGGTTATTTTAACAACACAAAGCATTAGGGGTTTTCTTTTCCGGGCAAAAATCTTATCTCAATCTACGATATTCATTAACAGTTATTTAACCAAATTGTTAAAATTATCTTTTAATCTTTTACATCAGCATGATAAAGGTGGTTTCCACAATAGTAGTAAGAACTTTTCCTGTCAGAGATATTAAATAAATATTGTTAAATAAAATGGAGTTAAGGAAACCAAAAAATCTAAAAACTTGATATCGACCAACCCGCACTGGGCCTAGAAGGTGGATTATGGCCATTGAAGGCTGATAAGCCCTAATTCACCTCTGCCAACCCATATTGGACCATCTATAAATTAAGCCCTAATTCACCTCTGCCAACCCATATTGGACCATCTATAAATTCTTGTGTATGTCGATTTTAAAGGAAGGTGGTACCAAGGTGGTATCCATGAAAACATTGAAAAATAAAACTACCATTTTATAGTATCATGCATATGTTATTGGCAGTTGTCACGAATGTTAGACTTCGCTGGCTCATAAATACCTAAATAAAACCGTACTGCTGGATTTTAAACTTTCAGCCTTGAACTCAGCATTGAGAATGCAATAGCATGCCATCCATGTTTTATTTATGCATGTAGGTTGTCTAGTGAAAATGGATACATTATTTCTTTTTATGGTTTATTAAAGAATGACAGCCACATCATACCTTCACTATCATGATAAAATTCTTTTATTAATTTTCTACCTAATAAATAGTATATTAAAGAATATTCTAATACTTCACATATTTAAATACTTGTTCTGATAATGCACTAAACAGCTGGCAAATAAAATATTTACATTATTATCAGCTAATTAGTAAGATGAATCTCATAATATGGCTTGTTAACTGACTGGATTGCTTGATTGAAATAGGTACTATACTACTCAATATTAGATGAGACTGGCTGTTCCCCGCAACCTTCGTCCCCATGAAATTATTATAAAATATTACTTCCTTATTTGAAATGGATTTTGTTAACAATTTCAGGTGTTTTAATTTGTATCTGGAACCATAATCCTTTTTCTAAAATAAAAGTGGCCTCAATTATTCCTTATACATCAGCTATCAGTCAGTAAAAGTCCTGTCAGAATTGGTGCCGCCTATAGATTAGCCGGGACAAACAGGCAGGCAAAAATTTAAGAATATTTTTTTTTGTATTACTTACTTTTTAAAAACCTATATAATAATATACATATGTTCTCCGATAATTTAGAATCTTTGCCTTATCCCATGATCTGTCCACAAGACAGAATAGACACAATAGTTAAACAATGGCGTCTCAACCAAATTGGTCATTCGACAGATCATGATTTATACTAAATTTCCAACATACTGCACCAACCCCAAATAAATTGGGAAAAGGGCAGGAGAATGATGATGATGGGTCTCTCCAAAATCAGTCTTCATAATGCTAATGTTAAACAATGTATTGAAGACTAATTCTATTTTTGAGTGACCATTTGTAACGAAAGGTTCTGGTTACAATTGAATTTGAACTTTGTTATATCCAACAATCAATTAGTTGTTCAAAAAGTTGATTTATAATTATCTAATTTTAATTCTGAATTTAATTTTAAATATTATTATGCCAGTACTCACCCAAGAAGTATGTGATGCATAGTGCCAATACAATGAGGCCAATAAAAACTTTCTTCAATTTCCTCGGGTGCTTTATAGTCCTACTTCTAACATTGATATGTGGAGCTGAGGTATCATCTTTTAACTGCAAAAAAAAATGCAACACTTTAAAGCGCAATTCACGAAACATCGTGTAGCGATGAACATTTACTGTGAGTAGTTAAAAATATTTTACTGGTGTGTAAATAAAAAGTAAAGGTAAATCGTAAAATTAGATAAGGTTTTTTACAACACATAACTGTTTCTTCAGCATAGTTAGCTCGGAATTACTGGCAGAAAACCAGCATCCACAGTTATGTTTCCTTTTTTTTGTGATGGCTTTGACCAAACCAAAATTGTGATATTAAATCCTGTGTGCAACGTAAACCTGTGTAAACACAGAAGCAAATAAACCTCGTGAGTTCTGCAGTTAACGGAGAATCCAATTACTGGATTTAATTATTCATTTTGACTGAAAATTCTCTTAATCTATTAAATGTGAAACTGAACAGCACAAAATTAGTTCTAATCAACCATAATAATTGCAGCTTCGCTTTTTTTTTCTCTTTAAATCATCGCTTGTGTGCATTTCAAAAATCGACCAGCCCAAATACAAACATTCCAAGAATACAAGACAAAATACTCACCTCTAAGTACCTGTATGTGCTGAACTTGCCCATGCTGACTTAAAATAAACATCACAACCAATAAATATTATACTAATTGGAATACGACAAGCGGTACGTAGACATTTTTATTATTTTTATTTTTTATACAGAAAGGTCTTGAAACACAACGTCACACTGCTATTGATATTATTTTTTTGGTAATGTCAAAAAAGTGACATGACAATCAATCAGTCATTCGTCCCATTGTAAATTAGAGATGGTAAATTTAGTAACTTGACTTACTAAAACTTGTTTTGTATGAGCGAGAAAGAGTGTCTTGCTATCTTGCTATGAGGTTGCCGCGGCCAGCCGTTAAACGTAATCGACTAAATATTCTTTGAGTCTATTAGTCTTGCAATAAAAGCACATCGGTACCAATATACATAACATATTTTACAAAAAATGGAATGAAATACTTTACAATTGCAAAATTATTCGCTCGATATAGCGGATAGGTACGGTAAAATACGGGCCTTCAACGGTCAATAAAATAAATAGCACGGTTTTGGTTGGCTCAAGTGTAAGAATATAACGAGTAAAATATTTATACAACAAGCCATCCATCAGTATTTTAATTCCAAATTCGAAATTGATTAGATTATACTTGCTTTACCTTTCAAGTAATTTGCAGTTTACTGTACTCTAAGTACCTAAATTAAGTTGTACACAGCTATTCGTCTTGCCTGTGCCTGGCTCAATAAAATTTAAAGCAAATGGAATAAGAAACGGTGACAAGGTAAGTTTAGTTGAATACTATATAACTAAACAAACAATAGTTTTATTTCTTTACTTTGTCTAAATAAATTACTTCTAGTGACCGAGGTTTTGCAAATTCAGGAACAACTGCAGCACTAAATTGATAAAAAACATAACCTTAATGTTATTACCTACCTAAAACTGAGATAAAACTCCAGTAATACTTAACTCTAACCTTTGATCCTAGTTATTAACGTAGTAAGAAAATTACATATTTGGCAGTTACTTACCTTTCTTTGGCGTACGTTCATTTTAATTAAATTCTCGCTATTTAAGTACACCACAAATAAAACAAAGAAAGTTCCGGTACTAGTTTCTTAATTTTTATTAATCATGTATTAATTTATGCAACTTGTTCAATAGATACTAAACTTGTCGAACGAAAACTAACTTGTACTATCAAGTAGGTAATTATCTTGGCCTTGATAATAATATTACGTAGACCGTAGATAAATTATAATGTAATCACTAGTACATAACAGACGTGCGCAGCACATAGCCACAGATTACAACTAAGCATTTATATGTACAACTTTGCTACTGAGACTTTTATTGATGACTGAGCATCATTGAAAGCACTTTAATCAGGCGAGTTTATCGCTATTTAGCATGACTTTGTATTTTTCTTCGCCATTCAGACTACGATAATAATGAAGTACCTAGCTATCTAGACTAGGTCGGTAGTACCGTACCGTTTCGAATGGGATAGCGATAAGATTGGCCAGCATGATACGTTGATATAAAAATGATTTTGACCTTATTCATCAATCGAGGGGAGTGTTTTTAATGTACTCTACCTAGTAACTATCCATCAACGATTTTTGTGTTAGATTTACGTACATTTAGATGTTTTGACATGTAGGTACTGACGGCAATCATTCTTGGAAGACTACTAAGTAATTATTAGGGAGGTAGAGGTATTATTTGAATTTAAAGGATAATGACTAATGAGTAGGTAAGTACTTACTAGTTTTTATATAGGTACATATTTCTGAAAACCTGTTTCAGTTTACAAATAAACAGGTTTGATTGTGTGAATCTTGGCAAAAAATAAAAGCAATAAAAAAGTAAAACGCGAGATACCTACATAATGTAACTGTTGACTGGTAGATAGTAGTTTCCTGTGTAGAGGTACAAGAAGGGATACCGCAATCAAACACCTTTTACCAAAAAACACGATCGATATTGGATTTTTTACATCCTAATGTTTGATTAGAGGCTGACGAATCAGGTGTAAAAACACTAAACATTGCAGAAGACTTATTTGAAAGTAGGTACATAAAAACTCGAACGATTAAATAGAACTAATTTATACTTAGTGAAAAAACTTTAAAGTTCTTTCTTAAAAAACGGTTCAGTTTGGGGTATGGTGGTTGATAATCAAATCAGTCAGAAATGATGCACACTACAACCCTTTAACGGATCTAGGACGACTTAACCAATAACCCTGTATATTATCACTAGGTTCTCCTTATGCCGAACGATCTGCAATGACCTAGTTTAAGAATCAAAATATTCTGGTATTAAATTCAAAATATTTTATGGTTTCTTTTATCTTCTTCCCAGGATGGAGGTCAGCAGCTACTTCCAAGATAAATTAGAGGCGTACGGTGTCGGTCGTCGTAAACTGGATGACATACTTTTTATAAACGACAAACCGCCACCCAGACTTGGCGTTTACGACTTCGACGAAGAAAACCTCTGCCATGAACTGTAAGTAGACAAAGTAAGCAGATTGTAGCAGTTTAAGCTTATGTCTCAACATTGCTGTTTATCCGAAACCCCCCACGAAGCTTTGGACACCTCTCACAAACATTTAGCCAAATATTTTTTTAGTCTTCTCGGTACTCTATGACAAAAACTCACAAAAAATAGCTGTTTCGTAGGATAGAAAAAAAATGCAGGTAGAGTTTGTTCTTAATATTACCGATTCGCCAAGACCTGTTCCCAAAAAATCGAAAGTACGATGGTAGGAAATTAGTGATGGAAAGAGCATTAAACAAAACTAATCGGGGAGAATAGAGGCTACGGGTTTATTTCTGCACACCACAAAGTGAGTGATGCAATTGCTTCACACAATTGTGCGAATATAGAAAAACATTAGATAAATAACGTTTAATAGATCTATTCAATTCACAAGTCAGATTCGACACAAGGTCACACTGGTCACATGCACACGGTATTTTTTTGTGAATTCGTCTTTGAACAACGATCCGTTAGTTGACTTGAACATCAATTTGAGCTGAGAAGTAACCCTCTGGAAGTGGAAGTCGTTACTTACAATTTGCAATGCAGCTCTTCGACAAGACGTCCAATTTAGGCATCAGCATGTTAAGGATGATTTCCACCAAACGGCTCGCATCGTATCGAATCGGAGAGAATACGAACGGATGCGGCGACGCATACGATCGGCTCCGTATTGTCGTTAGCGAACGTATCCGTTTCTGCGCTTAGTCAAATAGTTAGTTTGGCGTGAACGGAGCCGATCGCGGGTCTCTGCATACTTTCGGATACGATCGCGTGTCGCGGAAGACGCCTGCGGTCATGCTACTGTGTGCGGCTTGGTAATATAGACTTTAAATACTGTTTACACGATTTAAAATCCCTACCGATCCGATGCGATGCGAGCCGTTTGGTGGAAATTATCCTTTATTCTCCCAATTTAAAGGTCGAGTAATGCATGATATTTGGACTTATGTGTTTTAGTTTAAAATCTACATGCAGCATTCCTGGATGCGAGTTTACAACAGAATCTTTACTAGAATTCGAAAATCACTACAACACATCACATCGGTACTCCTGTGCTCTGTGTAAGAAGGTTCTAGCGTCGCCCCATTTGTTGGACTTGCATGTACAAGAAACTCACGACTCATTCTTTGCAGTTCTAGCTGAGAGGAAGCCTTCGGTAAGATTGAAATTCAAAGAGGTAAAATTTTCGTATCAGTGTGTAGGCAATTTGACTTATTGACGATACTTTTACAGTACTGCTGCTACATTGAAGAATGCAAACTGAAATTCGCAACCGCAACTGATCGACGTCAACATTGTGTAGATGTTCACAAATTGCCTAAAGATTTTCGGTTCGATATAAAAACGAAAAATAAGACCAAGAAGAAGTCCAAAGCAAATTCCGATGAAAATGCAACGTCCATGGAAGTTGAGAATCAAAGTACTAGTGAAGTAAAAAGCGATAATATAGTACTATCTACAAGCAAGCAGAAGACTTTCGCAAAATACTGTGGCAAGAAATTCACGAAAAATGATGGCAATAAAAACTCTAAAGATGTGAATATGGACGAAGTAATGGCAGATTTAAAAGAAAGCTTGCCGGAATAAAAAGAAAGTTGGAGTATGTTTAATTACGGTTTTATTCTTTATCCTCAAGCACTCTACATTGATAAATATTGTAAACTCGTATGGTAGTAACTTGTAGGTATGTCTTGGCATACACCCAATAAATAATCTCTAGAATACAGCAACCGATTTTGAATACCAATTTAAACATTCTGTAGAGATTCGTTAACACTTTTATTAGTTATTTGTAGAACAAAATTTCTTATTTATATAATACAAATAATTAGACCCTCTATAATAATGTCAACCGTCATAATAATATTTAACATCTACAACAAAATAAATTACTGCTTTGCTTAAATTTACTTGGCTTTGCCTTGGGAGGCAACAGCTTCCATCGCTTTCTTCACAGTTTCTTCGTCGCCAAGGAAAATCATGGAATCGACTGGCTTCATATCCTCATCTAATTCGTACACGAATGGAATGCCGGTGGGCAGGTTCAGTTCCATGATGGCTTTGTCACTCAGACCTAGAAATAATGTGAAACGTTTACTTCCTATTGACGTCTGAAGTGTCCGTCAGCAACTTTAACAACCTTTTCCCTATCACAGTCTAATAAAAGCCAATTACTACACCAAAACGTCAATCTCTTCATCATCGGCAATCTCTTAGGTGTACTAAATAACTGCCATATATAAATTTTCAAGTTTATTAGATACTGAGAAAAAAACAAGATGAAAATTGAAGATGATGATTGATTACTAGCATAAATCAGTCGTAGGTACCCAGTAAAATGGGTTTAATAAGGCATGTTGACAACAAGGTCTCTTTAAAATTAAGTCAATGAAATCAGGGCTCGGAACCGGTTTAAAAAGAACGGTTAATTTCGATTAGATACCGGTAAATATATCGTACCTTCATTTACCGGTTAAACGAGTGAACTGTTTTTATGTAACAAGCACAAACGGTTTTGACACCCAAATTAACAGGTTAATTCCGTAATTCGTACATTTTTTTTCGTCTCCTTGTTTAACACTTCTACCAAGTCATAGTGACATTACCCCAGAAAATATTATGAACAAAAAATGTTTGACAGATCAAACATTCGGTTCATTCATTTGACAAACTGACATCGCAACGTCCAGACCGTGCGAGCGAGAGTGGCGGGGGCCGGGGACCCTATTAAACTTGGTTTTAACCGGTTAATTTTGACAACCAAAATTCACGAAAACCCGGTTTTCCTCATAATCCGGTAAAGTGCAACCTTTAACCTAAAGGATCGATTCCGGTTTGGGATCAATGACCGTAACCGGTTAAGAAATTCAACCGGTTTCCGAGCCCTGAATGAAATAGAACACTTGTTCGTAACATATTATGAATTCAATGTTAAAATCCCTTGTATAACCCCATTTCAGAACTTTGACATCAAGTTTCATGCAATTGTTACCGGAAATCACCGAAATCTTTTTCCTTAGCGCATAAAATACATTTTTGGGGTTCTGTATGTCTGAATGAAACAGAACCCTTACCCATTGATACATACCATCTAAATGCTTAACAATACCCCTGAGGCTGTTACCATGGGCAGCGATAATAATCCTCTTTCCTTCTTTGATCTGAAAAAAATAAAATAATACTTTATGAATTTGATCTCTAGCATTAAGTAGATTCAATTTAAATAATGTTTATATCAGTTTAAAATACAATAATGCTTTTATCGGTAACTTGGTCAAAATATTTGATCAAGTCTAGAGATAAAGGCCACTACTCTTTTCTTCTTCTTCTTTGCGTGTCGATAGACTCAAATAATGCCCGACCAGTATGTTGCCACCTGTACAGCCCTGTCGTTGGCTTCGTTTAAATCCTGGAAGGTGCAGGTGGCTGTGCAGGATGGGCAAGAAAGGAGGTGAGGCATATCCTGCAGAGGGGCTCCACACTGACATTGTCTTTGGGACGGGTTGATGATACCCCATTTGGCTAGATTACTTCGACAGCGGCTAACCTGGGCCCACAAACGGTTAAGAGATTTCCAGATTGGCCACTGCAGTTCCTGTCCAGGAGGAAGATGTTCTGCTGGATTGATGAAGTGAGGAGGGGTGGGATGTCTGTTCCTCCACCATTCGCATATTTCATCTGACGCACTGTCTATTGTGGAAATCGTGTGTCTCACGAAGCTTTTACGGCTTTTTAAGCGTGAAGGTGGTATGTGATGCCCATACTGGGGGTGGCGGTTATCTCGTTCCTGTTTTCCCTTTTCGATACGACTAGCTATTTCGCGCCGAACGTCTTTTAAGTTATAGTAAAACCTAGTTTACTTTTATTAATAATAGTGATATTAATTTTTTTTAAGGTAATTATGCATCACTGAAAAATAATAATACCAAAAATAAAGAAATACTGCTAATTTCTTAAGAGCAGGCCACACCGCCAGCTAGCAAGCGAGCTGGCGGTGTGGCTGCTATTATTAGGAAAGAAGGATCTTTCTATTGTTTTTGCAGATGATATTTTGTAAATTGGACGTGTTTCTTGTGGTTGCTACTCAGTTGACTAGGTGTGTATAATGTAAAAATGGTGTGTTTTCTTTTTTACTACTCCGCTTTGTGTAAGCAAGGTGATCCACAGTCATAACATTAATTAAAGAGAAGAGGTCTTTGCCCTGTACTAGGAAAATCATAAATTGGCGCTATTTTTAGACATACCTGGGGTACAATAACATTGTTCCAGTAAGGCAAAGTCCTCTCAATAGTGAGCTTCAAGCTCTCGAACATGGGGAATTCATCAGGTTTTGGGTCGCCAGCATAACGGGGGTCATTGACAATGGTTTCATGGTAAGGGTGATCTTTCTCCATGGGAGGCGGGGGCACGTCGAAGCTACGACGCCAGATTTGTACCTGCCGAAAAAATTCAAATCATAAATACAAAGTGTTGAATTAAAGCAACTAAAGCTAAGCTAACTAAAGCTTTATTTCTCAAAAAATATTAGGTATAGAAAAATGGCATAATGTAAAAGCAAGTAGGCAACAATAACTGATTGCCATTATTTTAAGTTTATTTATAGTGTCCATCATGTCTTTGTACTGCTGTCTTTTTATCCGTAAATAAGTAAATGACAATTTCTAAATTATTTAGAGACAGTGTCGTGGTTGCTTATAAAATTGAATGTTCTAAAAATATGTTATAGACTTCTATAACTACTATCAAAAGGTCAAATAAAGGTTTGCCAAAATGTATGAGTCACAACAGAACAGACATCATATTGCAACAAGATTCAAATCTATCTAGTCTTGGCATTTTATCCAGTTATTCCAGTAGGCTTAATGGATGTTTTAAATAGGATGATTCTATTGATACCTAGATAGTTAATAATTATTTAATTAAATGAACCATGTGAAGTAATTGGTTAAAATATTTAACTATAGGTAATAATTATCATATAATCATACTTGAGCTTCACCATACTTGGCAGCAGTCTCGGCCTTGTTAAGACCAGTGAGGCCACCATAGTGCCTCTCGTTCAATCGCCATGTCTTCTCCACAGGTAAATCTTCCTTACCCAGCTCTTTCAAAATTGTGCCCAGTGTGATTTGAGCGCGTTTCAACACCGAAGTGTGGGCGATATCAAATTCGTAGCCTTCGGCTTTCAACGCCTTTCCGGCAGCAACAGCTTCCTCGCGACCTAGAACCGATATAATTTATAAATGTTTTGATAAAAATAAAAGATCGGAGGTATTTGTTTTGAACTTACCCTTATCGCTAAGGTCAGCGTCGAACCATCCACAGAAAAGATTCTTCTGGTTCCATTCGCTTTCGCCGTGGCGAATCATAACAATTTTGTATTTCGCAGGCATTTTGATCAAATTTACAAATACAAAACTAGACCGGCAACGATGTAATAAAAGCCGATACTTCTACTTCTTCCACTTGACGTAATTAACCCGAGTGACCTCTATTCAAACTATTCAAAGTCAATACGAAGTTGCGTTCCATAAACTATTAATAGAGGGAAATCAGCATTTTAAGCCTGGATCATACCAAAACTCTAAGTAATCTATAATCGACTAAAGCGTAGGCCAGTTCAGGCCACACCGCCAGCTGGCAAGCGAAGCGGGCAAAGCATCGTTTCACCACTTTTCATACTTTGGTTCACACCACGAACTACCGAAAGAGCCGAAACGAAGTATGAAGAACCTCGCCCGC
The DNA here is from genome assembly GCA_963853795.1 of Xestia rhomboidea. Taxonomy (NCBI): domain Eukaryota; kingdom Metazoa; phylum Arthropoda; class Insecta; order Lepidoptera; family Noctuidae; genus Xestia; species Xestia rhomboidea. The sequence continues at coordinate 3,144,103 of OY970776.1, read as the reverse complement.
CTCACTCGCTCGCTCGCTAGCTGCGCTGTCTGCGCTCAAAGAGTGTAATATATATTATATCCTGCGCTATATACTGCTGTCTGACTTTCTTGAGTCCATAGAATCCATGACCAATGATTGATCGTGTAAGGTACCCCTTACACGATCAATCAGCATGTGTTTTTTTGAAATTATGATCGATTTATTTATAAATGGCTTTTTATCCTATTCTTAGAAGCAGTTTATCTAAATCCAATATAAAATCAAAATTAAAATCATACTGTATAACGAAGTTAAAAGGACGACAACGCCAATATTGTGTCTGGTTATTAGCAAACCATAGATGTGTGCCGTACCCAGCTATGCATGTATGTATGATCTATCTATTACTGTTGTTGTAGTAGTACTGTGCGACCAACCTATTTGTGCAGGCAGATAAAATCGAAACAAACTCTAATGAACATTATGCTTACTGATGGTCGACAGAGCCGCGCCGATATGAACTTCATAGATGGGTTGGTAACACGATGTGCATTCCGTTCAATCTATCTTCTTCTTCTAAATATATAAAAGAAGAAACTGACTGACTGACTGACTGACTCATCTATCAACGCACAGCCCAAACCGCTGGGTCTACAGATTCCAAATTTGGCAAGTAGGTTTCTTATGTGGTCTAGGGGTGCACTAAGAAAGGATTTTTCAAAATTCAACCCCTAAGGGGGTTAAACGGGGCTCCAAAGTTTGTATGGGGAAACAAGATTAGTTAGTCTATTTTATTCGAAACTTCACAGGAGTGCTCTTATTAATAAATGAGTAGAAATAGGTTTCAGGTTTTTTCAGAATTCAACCCCTAAGAGGGGGAAATGGGGTGACGAAGTCTAAAAATCAATGCACAGCCTAAACCGCTGGGTCTACAGATTCCAAATTTGGCAAGTAGGTTCCTTATGTGGTGTAGGGGTGCACTAAGAAAGGATTTTTCAAAATTCAATCCCTACGGGGGATAAACGGGGCTCCAAAGTTTGTATAGGAAAACAAGATTAGTTAGACTATTTTATTCGAAACTTCACAGGCTCCTATTGATAAATGAGAAGAAATAAGTTTCGGGTTTTTTCAGAATTCAACCCCTAAGAGGGGGAAATGGGGTGACAAAGTCTGAAAATCAACATTGGTATAGTTTGTATGGTGTATTACAAAAACAACGATTTTAAGATTGAACATGGTGGACCTGAAACACCATCATCCCCTGTTTGGGTGCGATAGGGTTGAAATGTTTTAAAATCAATATGGGTGTCGATACCGAGATTATCAGGGGTGCTGATTACGAATATGGCATTTTGAGATCCAGAAGATGGTGGATTCGACTTCTATACAGGGTTATTTTAGATTTATTGTGATGATTGTGATAACAATGATGTTGATTGTGATTACGGTGATAATGATTGTGATTACGATGATGATGATTGTGATTACGATGATTGTGACAGTGATTGTGACAGTGATTGTGACAGTGATCGTGACAGTGATCGTGACAGTGATCGTGACAGTGATCGTGACAGTGATCGTGACAGTGATCGTGACAGTGATCGTGACAGTGATCGTGACAGTGATCGTGACAGTGATCGTGACAGTGATCGTGACAGTGATCGTGACAGTGATCGTGACAGTGATCGTGACAGTGATCGTGACAGTGATCGTGACAGTGATCGTGACAGTGATCGTGAGTGATCGTGACAGTGATCGTGACAGTGATCGTGACAGTGATCGTGACAGTGATCGTGACAGTGATCGTGACAGTGATCGTGACAGTGATCGTGACAGTGATCGTGACAGTGATTGTGACAGTGATTGTGACAGTGATTGTGACAGTGATTGTGACAGTGATTGTGACAGTGATTGTGACAGTGATTGTGACAGTGATTGTGATGGTGATTGTTATTACGATGATAATGATTGATTAACATGTAGGATACTATTTATCCTTTTATTATGATGCAGTGGGACAGTAACCGAACTTCACGCAGGCGAAGCCGCGGGCAACAGCTAGTCACTAAGATAAAATTGTCTCCGATTTTTTTTACCTACCAGCTGAATCAACGTTCCTAACAAACCTCTGTGATTTTCTGGAACGTATATTCTGTCAATTTTAATGTAAATAATGTCTCTTGATAATATAAATAAAAAAAATGGTGGCTTTGCTCCCGTTATGTACGGAAAACCCCACGGGAGATAGAATAATTAATGTCATCAATACAACCCCATTTAAGCCCATTGATTGACTATTTCGGAAATAGTAATTCAATGGGAGTAAATAAACATAAAGGGGTTGTATTGATAATTTGAATGACAAAAATTCTGTAAATACATAAAAACTATTATGTTATGACACTCGGGGATGATGTTGATAGCTTCCCGTTGGTAAATTATCGGAATCGGATAAGTAAGTAGTTCCGAAGATTACCGCCTGGATACTAAGTTACTAACTTATTCTTGATTGTGTAAAGTAAACCATTTTACTTATCATTGATTTTATTGTTCTTGATATATTTGTATTATGGTGGCCGATTGGATTTTTAAAATTGTATTTGAAATTTAAATTTACTTACGATTTTTGCAATTTGCGGGCCAGTGCTAGGTTGTATGTTGATTAAAATATTGCTCGCGACTGTAAGACCTATGTAGTTATAGAATTATAATCATCAAAGTCATCAATACAACCCAATCATACAATACAATCCAAGCGCATAAAGGTGCAGGAGTTTCACCTTAAATAAGTCATTCTTGCACCTGTAGCACTGGCCTGCAAATTGCAAAAAATTAAGAAAATTTGAATTTCGCGGACAAACGGGAAATATCCAAATAAATTAAGTAAGTAAGTACGAAGTTTCAAACATCGTTGTCGTACATATTAATCAAAAGTATATTTTATAAATTAGAAACATCGGACATCGCACATGGTGTCGGTAGTACCTAGTTTGCTTTAGGTACTACCGACACCAACAAATATTGAAAAGAAAAGAGTCCGCCGCACCGTGCCGTGCCATGCCGGTCCTAAGGATTTTTCCATGCTTCTCCAGCAAAAGAATCCATTTGGCGAGCTGCGAGTGAAAATTAAAGGTTTCGGAATACAAAAGAAATATTGGCGAATGTTACTAAAACATAAACACAAAACAAACAATCATAGCAAACACACAAAAACAAACACAAACAAAACAAACACAAAACAGGTGGTAAACAGTCATAGCATGAATACCTAAGCGATTTTTTATGTCTGAAAAAATATATAATACTAACGGAGTCCTCGAATCCCCGAATACAAAGTCGTCTGGATAGACAGGTGGCAAAATGGATAATTTGCAACTGGACGGTACAGAAATACATTTAAGTTAACATAAAAAGTTAATGACATCCACTCTTTAAGCTATTTCGCCTAGTACGCTATTGAGTTGCAGGTCATCATCATTAAATAATAAAAACACTGTTACTCTGTAACTGTCTCAAGAGTTAGTATGATTTTTGGACACCCTATTAGAAAGAGACAACATCCACTCTTGAAGCTTTCTCGCTCGGAACGTTTTTGGCTTGCCCGTCCTCATTCCAGTTAGTATATAAGTTTCTTGACTTTAACCAGCCTTCCCCACTGAACACCACAACGTCGCTACCGATTTGTCAAATCGGCAGCGACGTGTGTGGTGTATACTAACCAACTACCGATTTGATCATGCCGATTTGACGATAGGAAGGATGGCGTATGGCCGCTATTATATATTACATAAGCGTTGCAAGTAACAAAATAATGTAAAGCAGCGTCCTCACTAGGGCCGAGTGGCTCCGTGAGGCTGAGCCACCCGGCCGAGCCTCGTGCTGACGGTTGAAATGAAATGATGAAATGATGTTTATTTTTGCAAGTAGGTTTTTACAAACACTTTTACACGTCATTTTTTAAAAACTAGATGGGGCCGGTGTTTCGTACCTGACTACTCTGAGAAGAAACAGCCGAAACCAACTCAAGAGGTCATAGTCTCTTTTGAAGTCCAGACATAAACTTGTTCAATTTACATGAGAACTATGCAGATTAGTGTGGACCTGTCCAGTCAGTGCAAGCATTAGTCAGTTATTGTGTAGCTCGACTAATAACTCAAGGAGCTCAACGAAACGACGAACAATATCAAAGAAAGGACATTTGGGTTGGTCGCTTATAGTACTCAAACTGCCAGACAGTCGTGGGAATAAAAATAAAAAAATAAAAATTGTGACCCACATTGTCCTCACATTCACAATAATTAAATAAAATTAATGATTATTTACAAAATGAATGTCAATAAAAAACATCAGTCAATGTCAAATAAAATAATAAAAATAAAGTAAAAAAATTATAAAATACTATGTCAAATCATTCAATGTCAAAGTGTTTAAAAGAAAGAGCCTCGTTGCAGGAACAACAAATTTGTGTTTGTTCCTCGTTGTCAGTCTACTTCAAAGGAAGCCGCGCGGCTCTGGGTAGTGGGGAGAGCTAGTGACCGCCATTGTACCTACATCAAATTGTGTTTTTATTCGCGCCAAAATGAATCGGATGGACGAGAAAACACTTTTTTTTATTGTAATGTACCAGGAGCGCCGGGTGTTACGGGACTGTTAGTGTCGGAGTAGTTTTTTTTATAGATAAAAACATTTTTCATAATTTTTATTAAACATATTTCTTATTTGCGCAGCGGTGCTTATTACTATTCCTGCTGAAGCTAAAAGCACGTCCTCTTCTTCGTACATCTCAACAGAAACTGCCGCTGCACATGCTTGTAGCATCTGCGCAAGGCGGGCCGCGCGTCTTTCAATGTGGACGCGTTGCAAGAGGCCGAGCCACGTGACCCAAAAACCCTCGTGGCTCATAGTGGGGACGCTGCTTTATAAGTCCCCACTTACGAGTAGTCACGAGGCTCGGACGCGCGGCTCGGCCTCACCGAGCTACGTGGCTCTAATGGGGACGCCGCTTAAAGAAAAGCCAACGCCAAGTCGTTTTGGCTATGGTTGGGTTAAATAATCTGTATTACTGTTTATTCTATGTCCCTAACCAAGTTACCTACTGTCATTTTTCCGAAGAGATGGAGAAAAAATATTTTGTTGAGTGAGCATATATCACTTGAGCAATCATAATATTACAAATCTTAGAATAAATAGCAAAAATGTCATCAAAGCCAAAGTTATCAAATAAAAAAAATACTCAAAAATCTCGATCTGTTTTTAAGATAAAACCACTTAAAATTAAGCCTCATAATATAAAAGTTAGCATACCATTACAGAATACAGGTAAGTTTGAATTTGCAAGCACTGCAAAATTACTATAAACATTATCCTTATCTTGATCACCTATTCGTCCGTCTAGGCGGGCCCTTGTGCAGTGTACATAACATAGAATACAAAATGGCTTAGACTTTAAAGTTATATACAACAAACACAAACTGTATTTTTTCACATTTTTTGACTTAAGTACATAATGTGACAAGCAGGCTGCCTTGACTTGAATCCTAAAATGTATTATTAAATTAATATAATCTAAGAGGCAAATCTAACGTCTAATCTGATTTATTTTGGAATAATCAAAAACTAGCTACTATTTTGCATTTCAATATCCCACAGAAATCAGTTAGATTTAATTTGCTATCTCCTTTCCCTTTTCCTCTTCTAACCACAGCCAGCCTGGCCTGCAGGGCTATTACGTATCTATCTGATATCCAGTGACAATCAAGCTTCGGTTGTACACCGAATTTAGATGACTACCGTGAATGTCATAATATTGGTATTACGTATCACACTGAGTGGATATCACTTTACGATGACTAACAGGGTCATACATAATACGAAACTAACCTTTTGACAGTTCATTGATGGACACTGAGCTCAGTTACTATCATTTCGAGCTGTCAATACAGATACGTAATAGCTCTACTAGTCTGTTTCAAGTCATATAGTGTGAGCAAGTAAGACTTTAATATTCCTCGTAAAGTGTTCTCATTTGGCCCATTCACCACCAAATCCTATTCTGTGGGTACTTTGCTGAATGTTCACTTTTTTTAAATGCATAGTGCGTACTTATAATTTTTTTTTTGTGCTGTGTTGTGATCCTAAGATTACTACTTTATCCGATTTTGTCTCTGAGAACTTGTAATTGCCTCTTTCTTACATTACAACTGCAATCTATCTGTTATAGTTGTTGGTTCTCCTGCTAATAAATAAGCTGTAGCTTATCAATCTGTTCATATTTATTATGTTAATTACAGAGAAGGAAGGGTTATATTTCCCAATTCTAAAAGGCAGACGGCCTCCACAATTTAAAAAACATTTGGACAATGATAGCAAAGTAGATCTAGCAAATTCAGGTATATTATGTAATTTGATTTAATATGTTAATTTTCCTTGTATGTAGATTTATACATATAAACTACTGTGTACTTAATGTGCTGGTCTTTTTTCCAGTTGCTAGACAACAATTGGTTAAAGCTGTTGAAGAAGAACCTCCGGCTTTGCAAGAAGACAATAGTGTAATTATTAAGACTCCAAAGGCCAGAGGGAGAAAGAAAAAAGTTACTTTCTGTGATGTTTTAGAAAACAGTGTAGTCAGTGGAAATAACACAGCAGGTTTGCTATATTTTAAGTTGTTCTGGTGGTTTGGAGATTTACACAACATCATCTACATTTATCTATTTAAAAATGTTTGAATGTCACATTAATTTGTTTTTCAGAAGTCACTTCAACACCGGGAAAGACACTTGCTACTGAAAACAAGTCAACATCTCCAAAAAAAAATCCGCTATCTCTAAAAAAACCGTTAGCCCGACGAATTCGTAAGTTATGGCATAATTTTTTAACTTTTGTTAATACCCAATAATAATAAAAAAAAATTAAGTATATACTTAACATTCTTGTTTACAGTGACTAGAAAAAGATTAGCTGATTCAAAAGCGCAGGAAGATGCAAAGCGTTTAAAAGTCGAACCAGACCCTGTACCACTTAATATTGAAATAAAAATAGAAAACAACGCTGACAGTAATGATATACCAGATGTACCTGAACCACAAGAGCCCCCAGTGCCACAAGCAAAGCCTGAACTGGTAACACCCCAAGCCAAAATAAAAAATAAAAAAACCACACTGAAACAACCTGCAACCAAGAAACCGGCAACCACGATATCGCTGCCGCCCGCCGAAAAGACACTGTCTACACCAAAAAAGAAGAGAGGACGAAAAGGTAAGCAGCAAAATGCACAGGCTTTTATCGAAACATCGTCAATAGTTGACCTATTGGAAAACAAAGTAACAGAGGCTCTAGTAAAAACAACGCAAAACCAACAAGATGCACCGGGTTTAATAGAATCTCGAAAGAGTTCTATTGGTAGTAGCTCAAGCAAGTCATGGACGAGAGACATCTCCAGTTCGAGCAATACCACTTGCATTGGTTCATTCGGTTCCAATGACTTTGTCCGAATTAATAAAAAGTTGCCAGTACTTAAACTTACTAACATAGATAACGAAGTGAAGAAACGTCAGAACGAGGCACACTTGTCTGAACGTAAAAGCTCGGACAGCGAGGGAACTTCTGAACAGTTAATTGATTCTTTAGGTGCACATTCGTTGAATCTGAGCGCCTCGTCAAGTAGGGTGTCAACGCTATCACGTAGGATAGAAGAAAGTTCAGATTTCACCGAAGAAAGTACTCCAGATTGCACCGAAGAAAAATATTCAAAATGTAACAAAATTCGTTTTACTAACAAAAACGCAACTAAACAGCTACTAAGCGTGACATTGGAAAAGTTGGACCAGGAGATCATACAATGGATGAGGTCAGAAGATGAATACGTCAATGCAGATATGGTAAAATTTAAAGATAAAATGTTCAATATCATGGATAGAGAATTTGGAGTTATAACGCACACTCAGCATATAAAAGAAACGTTAAAACCTGCCATAAGCCTAGACAGTCTTTGTGATAATATTACCGACATTGAATATGCTTCAGTTATAGAAAACTCTGTTGAAGATAATGCTATTGTTGAAAAAATTACAACAATAAAAAAAAACTCTGTTAAAGGAAATGCTACCGTTAAAGAAAGGACTACAGTAAAAAAGAACCCTGTTAAAGAAAATGCTACCGTTAAAGAAAGTACTACAGTAAAAAAGAATAGTGTTGAAGAAAATGCTATAGTTAAAAAAAGGACTACAGTAAAAAAGAACCCTGTTAAAGAAAATGCTAGCGTTAACGAAAGTACTACAGTAAAAAAAAACTCTGTTGAAGAAAATGCTACTGTTAAAAAAAGTACTACAGTAAAAAAGAACTCTGTCGAAGAAAATGCTACTGTCAAAAAAAGTACTACAGTAAAAGAAAATACTAAAGAAGTTATAGGTGATTTTGTAGTACCGAGAAGAAGACCGAGTAGACATCTATCACGCACTTCAGAGGGCAATGTTTCCAACGCGAGCACTAAAGTTGAGACAGAAGAAGAAATGACGGAAGGCATTTCGAACAACCCATACTATGACCGCCATGATGACGACGATACCCTTTCTCTGTTCGCTGAAAGTATAAGCGGTTTTGAGTCTTCTAAAATTAACACATCGACTGGTTCAATCTTCGCCTCCAAACTGCAACCCGTCGCCTGCAAATTGCAACCCGTCGAGGAATATATTCCACAACATGTGAGGGAAGACTACGTTCCAAACTCAGAGAGGAACATCTACTGTCCAACGAAGATCAGAGAAGACGCTGAAACGATGGCATCTAACGTAACCGTTTGCGAAAAACAAAATGCGGATTCTACTTCAATTTATAAGCAAAGCGTAAGTACAGAGGACAGTGGAAGTTACCAAGATATTCATGAAAACATAGATTTAGATACTAAACCAGATCCCCCAGATGTGGTTAAAAAAATCCATCTTATGGACTCTTACTTTGAAATGATGCCCAAAGCCAGAAGCGTCGTCTTTGGCTACGTATGTTTCTACAACCTTATGAACTGTTGTCGGAAAGGCAGGAACGGATCGTGTCGGTTTGTGCACGTAGTACCGACCAGGGAACAAATGAACGAAAAACTCAATAATTTAGACGAAAGGACGTTGATACAGGAGTATTTGTTGTTGAGGAAATGGCCCGACCTGAGGAGAAAGTATGGAATGTGTTACGTGGACCAGTGTGCGAAGCGCAGGCTCACGCGGATACTCGTCGAGATGGCTTACGATAACATTGTCAAGGCCTACAATGAGTGTGAGAAAGACACGCGATTAAGAGTTTACACGATAGAAGTGACTTTATTACATTTAAACATTGTCGATTTGAGTATATGTGAGGACTTGTTAAAGCTGCCGATTGACCCGGTCAACCAGACGCTACTGTGCGACGTGTTCATGGCGACGATGTCTGTAACGCAGAACTTCTCGAGATTCAAAACTGTGTTTTTGAATCTCACCTATTTCATGGTGGAGAACGGCCGAAAGTTTTTGATAAGTGTTGTGGAGCATTTTCTGGAGCGCGTGTGTATTTTGCATTTCGAAGAGCAGACAGCGCGGGCCTTAATACAGATGATGCAGCTGACAGATTCGGATATATTCCAAAACTCGATGATTGGCCACTTTGAGAAGCAGATATCTGTGAGCAAGGATCTGTTAGAGGAGTATGTGTTGTTGAAGAACGCCGTGAGCACGCCGAACGCGGTCTCCGGTTTCGTAACCGATGCTCCGCCGCTGAAGGTGGACACGTCGGCGCAGCCCGACGCCGAGCCGCAGTCCCCGGCTGACTCGCCCGATACCACCTTGGATAATATTATGGTGAGCCATTTTTATTAGTTTCTAAAAACCTTCTGTCAAATGTAGTTAAAAAATATTTTGTTGACAATCGTCTTACACCACACAACACACCACAGTATGTCATCACAGACTATAGTCTGTAATTGAATTAGTATCACTTCATTATAGTTACTTTGTGCATAGTGCCTAATTTTTTACAATAGGGTAGATGACAAAAAAAAATCTAATTAGTTCGTCAGTTAGATTATCAAAAAATATTTGTATTTTTTCTTTTGTTACGTATACCAAAATTGACGAAGATACGACGCTTCTAAAATTCTCAATTCGTCACGCCGTGGTATAATTTTTAGTGTGTTGTGACGTCACGAGCCCCCACTCCCGAGTTTTGATGCGTTTTATATTTGTCAATATTCAATGCTTTACAAAAACAAAAAATACGTGTCCATTATTTTTCAATATTCTAACTGACGGACTAAATAGATTTGCAATTTATTGATGATGGGAACTAGCCTATTATATTATTACATAGGTACTTTAATTTTTACAATTTGAACGAGATGATGATGATGATTTGATTAAAAAATGTTAATGTTAAATTTTACACCTTTTAGCCTATATTTTCCCACTGCTGGGCAAAGGCCTCCCCCATTGCCTTCCACTCTTCTCTCTGCGCGGTTTTTTCCGGCCAATTTCGCATATACGAATCAAAGTCGTCACGCCAGCGTTTTCTAGGCCTCCCTCGGCGACGACCGGCACGATCGATCGACCGATCTTCTGGCACCGGTATTCTTGAAGAATCCTGCTGCGTCTTTGAAATTTAGCTTATTATTTTTCGTAGAATTGTAATCTAAATAAGCATGAGCTTGTTTAGATTACAATTCTAAGTAAGTTAACTAAGTTAACAAACAAACATGAGTTTGTTTGTTAAATAGAACATTTTTTGCCGGTTATTTTGTATTAAAATTTTCGATAATTCATTTTAACCAAGCTACAGTATTACAGTCAACCGATCGTTAGAAGTTTATTATTTTTTTCGGAAGCTTTATTATTTTCCACTAAAAATAGCATTGCAATACGCGAGCAAATGCCTATGGTGGCGTTTTGGCCTTGTATAAATTGGAAAGATGCACGTGCGCATCAACGTTAGATACTATATACGAGTAGTACCTACGCAAAATTCGTGGATACATTTTAATCACAGATTGAAAAATTGCATTACAATGTATACGCGAGCAAATTCCTATGGTTGCGTTTTGGCCATTGTACAGAATGGAAATACGCAATCCGGCTATAGCATACACAAGGCTTTATCTCAAATTATGTGTAAAATTTAACATTAAAATTGAAAATTATCAGTTTACTTTTTTTTAAACACCGTGATATGATTTCTACAGAACAATGCGGCCGAAGAGCCCCCGCAGCCGGTAATAACTAGGACTATAGGAATGAACCCGCTTATCATCTTCAACCGATCGGCTATGACCCCCGGTGTCTCGCAAGCTTACGTCAAACCTGGCTTGCCGGCTTTCGTCAACCACGGCTCGCCGGCTTTCGTCAACCACGGCTCGCCGGCTTTCGTCAACCACGGTTCCACGCAGGCTTACGTGAACCCCGGTACTTCCCAGGCTTACGACAATCCCGGTACCTCCGTGGCTTACGCCGGCCCCGGTGCCTCGCAGCTTTTCGTCAACAAGACGGAGACGGATGCCAGCGAAGATTCAGTTAAACGGAATATCAAGCAGTGGCGGAATCGGGCGATATACCCCCACCCACAGCCGCTTCCAGCGGCCCCCTTCATGCGTGGGACACCTATTCGCGGTACTCCAATTCGAAGCCTCATGAGGCCCCTGATGCGGCCTCAAATGAGACCTCCACAAAGAATAACCCATAATCAACGGCTGGTGACGTTCCAGAGCCCTTCTGTATGTATACCTGATTTTATAACTGCAGGATAGGATGCGAATTGTGATTTTCTTTGTGTTGTTTAGAAACTAAACCAAACCTAAACTATAAATTCACTAATGAACTTGGACTTAGGATCATTCATCAACATCATCATCATTTTCTTGCCCTTATCCCAATTTATTTGGTATTCATCCTTCCTAACTAATATTATAAATGCGAAATTAAGTTGGTTTGTTACCTTTTCACGCCTAAACCACTGAACCGATCATCCGGAAATTTTGCATATACATGTCCCAAAATTCAACGATAACCATAACCCAACACCGGAGGATAGACCTGCCCATGACTACTCGGGGAAAAAAAGAAAAAAAAAAACTTTTTTTTAAGTTAAATGAAATTCTTCAAAAATTGAGACCTTTTATGATATTTTTCACTACCATGACCACATTTTTTTTATATTCTGTTAGGGTTCCGTACCTCAAAAGGTAAAAAAAGGAACCCTTATAAGATCACTTTCTTGTCCGTAGTTGCCGTTGACCTAGAATCATGAAATTTGGCAAAAAGCAAGGGAAAAGTCTGAAAACCGTAAATATGTAAGTAGTTAACAAAAAGAAGCGATTTTACTTTTTCAAACTTATTATTTGCGGTTGGTGCAATAGCCGTTTCTAGGGTCGAACAACAAAGTTAAGTTTGTCCTTTAAAAAGTTGGTTTTTTATAGGCATTCTGAATAGCGCTGCTATCTACCACAATTCCTTAACAATCCCGAATACCTCTAGTTTTTTCACAAAAATGAATGAATCTATTTTATTCCCTAAATTTTTTGAAGTTTTTTACTATTAACCAACTTAAACTTATCGTGGTGTAAAAAAAAAGTATGAACTAAGGCAAGTTTTTTTATTAATTGACGAAACTAATCAAGATTCTAAAATGGTATCACACTCTAGGAAAACAAGTGACAAAAAAAATGTGTCTATTATTCCAAATGACGTTCGGGTAATAAAAAAGTTCTTGAAAAATGTTTAATATTTCAAAAGTACAAACAATTTCACGTGTAATTTATTACGATATTAACATTATAGCAAATGTTCGAATTGTTTGCCACCAGCACTAATACAAGCACGACATCGCCTTAAAAATTATCGTTTTATTAGTCTTGCATATCTTCTGCTATTGATGTAATCCGCAGCCTGACTGACATTTCGACGAAGCTCGTCTAATGTCGCAATGGGTTTTGAGTAGACGCCTGTCTTTAAGACAACCCCAATAGAAGAAGTCCAGGGGGTTGGTGGCCATAAGATAGGACCAAGTCGCCCGATCCAGCGCCCTGGATATCAATTCTTGATTAAAATATGCTTTTATTGAACTTCTTCATCCGAACCAATCTAGGTCTTCCAGCGTTTTTCCTACTGGATGGCATAAGACCCTCCGAAAATGCTTGATGTACTTTAATAAACACTAGATAATCAGGATATCTTTGAGCATTTGGGTACTTTTCTCGATACAGTCTGCTAGCAGCGTTCGCATTGCATCGGCAGTTTCCAAAGATGAGGTGCATATAAGCGTATTCCTGCGGTTTGCATGTTAAACGCTAAACAGTCCAAAATGCACCAGAACTCCAAATCACAAAACAATCGTAGTCCAAGATAATGCCAGGTCAGTTCAGTTTGCAGATCACTCCCAGTCTAAATAATGCCAGGTCAGTTAAGTTTGCAGATCCATTACAGTCCAAAAAACCAAGCCAAAAGTCGTTAGCACGCACGAGAGCCATGTCAGTTGAATACGGAAAAGTGCGCAGTAAACAAAGGAGCAGAGCGTACTGAACTGAACTGACTTGCTGGGAATAAGCTTTTCTACCTGCCCTATTGTTGTCGTATTATATTACACATGAAATTGTTTGTACCATTTGTTTTGAAATATCAAACATTTTTCAAGAACTAATCTTTTAATTGCCCGACCGTCATTTGGCCTCTGTTTAGAAATAATAGGCATAATTTTTTTGTAACTTGTTTTCCTATAGTATTATACCATTTTGGAATCTTGATTAGTTGCGTCAATTTATAAAAAAACATGCCGCCATAGTTTAGTGTTCATACCTTTTTTTTTACACCACGATACGTTACTGTTGGTTAAAAGTAAAATACTTCAAAAAAATTTAGGGATCAAAATAAGTTTCATTAATTTTTGTGAAAAAACTAGAGGGATTCTGGAATTTTAAGATAGCAGTGCTATTCAGGTTTCCTATAAAAAAAAAAAAAAAATATTTAAAAAATTATGGTCATGTGAAAAATATAAAGATTTCAATTTATGAAGAATTCTTTCTTTATAGGTAACTAAAAAAAAGATATATTTTTTCTTTTTTTCCGCGAGTAGTCATGGGCAGGTCTATCCTCGTGTGTTGGCTTATCGTTGAATTTTGGGACATGTTGTATACGTTTTCAGGTGTACAGAAACGGACATAGGGTAGGTACCTTTTGTCGGGATGACTCCCGACAAAAGCACTGTTCCCGAGGGAAACAAAAATCACTTTTTTTATGACAAAATAGATGGCGCCACGTGTCTGAATTATGTATATTATTACAAGCAGAGTACAACCCGAATTGATTTACAAATTCTAAATTAACGCGACCGAATCCGCGGGCAAAAGCTAGTTCTGGATATAAGTGAATGGATATATTAATGTCACATGCCTTTACAATAATTTATTTTTATGAGCAGACACTATTACGTTTGGTAATACAGCACGTGCAATTTTGTCATTTTCATTGATCAATTAATTGCCCCTTCCTATATACAAATATGTATTGCTAACAACTAAATTGCTCCATGTGAATGGGATTTTGAAGTCCCAAATGAACAAAAATTTTACTAATACATTTTAACCTTTCTTTCAGAATTACCCGAAAAGACATCCTGGTCCGCAGTATTGAAGCTCTTGGCTTCGTTAAGTAAGTTAATTTTAAGTCATTGTTGATAACAAAAGATTTCAAATCTTTTGTAGATCATAAGATTGGCTCTACCGCGTCGAAATGGATCACGTTTCTTTTTCGTTGACCCTGATATTTTTGAATAATATTGTCTCGCTCACTCATACTGATACCTATCTAGAGTGACTTCGATCCGTTTCATGCGGGGTGTGCATGTACAACTTCAGCCTTCTCTTTGTCGGGCGGTTCAAATCTTTGTTGAAAACCAACTTCAATGCTGGTCTTTTGGCTTTACCTTAGCGGTATTTGAAAATTGTCGTTGTCTAGTCGTATAAAAGTTAGGGACTACACACTCCTACCCGGTGTATGCAATGTAAGGTCGTTTTAATCTTGAGCAGCGTTTTCTAAAAGAGAACAGTAGACTGTCTATAGCAATAGTATTGGTTGGAATATAAACTGCTCAATTTCAAAATGTCCAGATGGGTTAATAACATTGACATTATGTACTTTTTGGACTTCTGCATAGCGTCTAAAAATCATAACCCATTCTTTTGGTTTTGCCGTAGTGGGGTAAAAAGAGAAAAATACTAAATATACGCTAATTACTTTTAGAAGGCACTTTGTTAACAGGATAGCGCCAATGTATGTCATCTATCAATAAAAGAGTAGTATAATAAAACTGGTAGGTACCTATAAAAATATCTATCGATTGTCAAGCATTTCAGATAGCTGTGTTTCTTGCAAATCCACATTTGTATGCATGAATTGTATTAAAATTATTATTCTGTGAAACAGGGAAATTCCAAATGTTATTAACACTCGCATGGTTATATTTTTAAAAAGGTATTTTAAAAAATATAACCATGTGAGTGTGACATAAAGCCGGACAGAGACTAAGTTCCAATAAGCTTACTACTTATTAGAGTCGGGAACCCTACAAAACCCTAAAAATGAATAAGTCTAACAAATCTAGTCAACTATTGGCATCTTTAGTTCTCTTGCTCGAATTCATAGTGTAGCATAGGTTCTTTTGCCGCTCGAATGACGTTGGTAGTATCAGTAGTATGGCGTTGGCGGTAAAACATTTGTTAAATTGTATGTGGAAATTGTATCGAATAATCAAAATGGCAAAGCAAGAGTAAACAGGCATTTTCTGGGCACGATCGTTCCATCATAGACCTCTTCCATAGCTTTTCATCAGATGTGATCGAGCTCAAGAGCAGTCCCATTTTGCAATGAAAAAACATTTAGCAATAAAAAAAATGGCGGCCTTAGTTCCAAATCCGTACTGTCAAGTTTGATCTTATTTTTTATATGTAAGTAGCATTTAGTTTGATTTTGTTTCTCAGAGTTCAATTAGCGCAAAGGTGGAATACAATGTAAGTACATACTTACGTAGTGCTACTAGGAAAATATAAAGGGTGTCAAAAGACACTTAACGAAGCCGAAAGGCAGTTGTTCTCCCCGTCTTTGCGATATTTTGTTTGTTTTAGAATTTAGACCATACCTGAAAACCTTCTACTTACGGAGATATTGGGGGTCAATGTTCAACTTTTTCACGAGTTTTTTTTTAAATAGGTATATGTTTTTAATGTAAGATTTTTATTAAACACCTTCACGACCCCCGGGTCGTGAAGGAGTTTAATAGTACGGGTATTATTCATCAATCCATCCATCAGCACAAGTTTTTGCCAGCATAATTTTTGCGTAGGGTTACGTAATTCAATGTACAAAATGCTTGGTTGACGGCTTCGTGAAGTGTACGCCCTGTATGATGTATAAGTAATAAAAATCTTAAATAAAAAGTATTTTCCCAGCCCAGTGAACATAATATTATAGATTCTTAAAGTAACATCGAAAATAAATCCGTTTTGATGTAATTAACATCAAAATGGATTTATTTTCGATGTTACTTTCTGTCATAGTTTATCGAAATTATCGATGTTTTGTTTGTGCCAATTAAATTGTTGTTTCAACTTGACGACTATTGATTGCTCTTGTGTCTTCTACATAGCATATTATGCATAATCTACCTAAAACATTCTCGCTGGATGGGCAGAGATCTTCTCAATGAGAAGGAGTAGGCCATGATTCACCATGCTGGCCCAACGTGGGTTGGTGGATGTCACATCTCTTCGAATTTTTGGTTCTAAACCTCACGATATGTGATCAGCCTTCTGTCTATGGTATCTTATTCGAATGGGCTGTAGTCCTAGCTGGTTGTAGGATTTGTGTTCAGTTACAATATTTTTTTCTCTGCAGATTTTCTGCGAAAACTTTAACATATCAAAAATAGTGGTCTGTTGACATCTTCCGATCGAGAAAGTCCTTTTTCGTGATACTAAAACAAAAATCGGAGGTCGAAATATTTTATTATTAATTGTCATTAGGATTAAGTAAGCAAGCATTAAGTCTTTCATCATTAGGAAACATGTATCTGCATATACAAAAAGTATTTTGGGTATGTATCGCTAAAGGACTCTTCAAAAGTGCCAGTGATTATTTAGGTTTCATGTTTTATTTTTGTTATTTCTTTCATAATTTAGGTTAAAATGTACATATTATTACGATTTCTTTGTTATTCATAAAAAAATATTGACATGTAAGTAATGAAATGTAAAAATGCTTGCAAACAAAAAAAAATGTTTGAAAGAAACTGACTACAATATTGTAATACAATTAAATCCAAATAAAGAAATATTTGCATTAACTAAAAGAATTTAAACTCATAACTGCATGGACCTACTATTCAAAACATGTTTAAATAATAAGACTAAAAGCATTTATATTTAAGTAAGTACTATGGGATCCCCAAATACACGCGCACGATTTTCAACAAACAAGTTTGAAATAATGCCAGTTTTCACGTTGACCCAACCACACCCAAAACGTTGGATCAACGTGTCAAAGGACAGCAACTTTTGCTTCATCAATAATAAATCATAATTATGTAGATTAATATAGGCCTACTATTGTTCTTAGAAAGGAAAGGTTGCGATGTGCTAACTATGCAAATTTCCAGGATTTTAAAGTCCTTTATTATAAGACAATTACAACAAGTTTTGATTAAGATTCCAAAATGTTCTTGGCCATAAAAGCTTCAATTTTCTTTCTTATATTTTGATCATTTAAAGTGTGAAACACACCCATTCATAATAGGTAGGTTTTAAATTCTCAAACTAGTTGTGTAAACCGAGGTAGGTATATAGTTTGAAATTTGTAATTTTTAAGTTAGCATTACTTACCAGATTTGCTAGAATGTGACAATCGAGTTTATTTTAAGTTTATTGAGTATTATAGAAATAAGTATGATGGCTGTTAAGAAATTGATTTTGAATTTTTGTTATGATTGAAAATTTAACTTTTGGTCTCCTAACTTGAACTGTAAATAAACTATAATTTTTTTTTTTTTGGTTTACTTATGTTGCAAAAGTGGCTAGGTTCTAATTCGTTTAACAAAAGCAGATGCCACTTCTTGTCCTATGTTATTATGTTTGCATTTTATTTTAATTAAGTATTAGGAAAAAACCATTGTGCTTATTGGTAAAAAAAAATATGTTTTCAAAACTTGGACAAGTTTGAGGTTACTAACGCCGTCAAAAATAACTCCTAAAAGAGACCAGATTACTGACATAGACCAGATTGACATGACTTTATTGATCAAGTCTTCTAGCGGAGTACACTACCCTGTATAAAACTACTTACTTTAAGTATCTGATTGTTTTATAAGTTTGAGCTGTGAATATATTTTTATAACAAATAAAAATATATATAAATGTAAGGTTGAACTTTTATTTTTACATCATTATCTGCTGGAACTGTACTTTTCCATGCTCCTCCGAAAATCAGTTAGCAGAGAGTACTGCCGCTTGCGATAGCTTAAGAAAAGAACAGGAGCATTGAAAAGTGCGAGGCCGTGCTTCCAGGTGTGGTTCAACCCCTTACAACACAGGTGCGAGATCACTCTTCTCAATTTGGACACTTCGCGAGACAACTTCGGTGAGAGGAAATCGAACGATTTAAGTTTTTGTTTCTCCCCATGAATCCCGTTCAATTTGGTGTTTTCTATTATCTGTACAAATCTATATTTCTTTACTAATATTCTAAAGACGTAAAATTTTGTTTGTTTGTAGGGGATACTCTTCGGAACTACTGATCCGATTCCGAAAATTCTTAAACTAAGTAACTGAAAGCTACATTATCCCCGAGCAGGCATGTCCAGTTCGACCGCGCGGCCATAGCGTTTTTTTTAAAAAAAAACCATGTCAATTTTTTGTAAAAATTTGTCAAAGTTGATTCCCAAAACCATAAATTTGTCAAAGATACGGTTAAAAAGTTATAAGGGTTTGAACATGGCCGCGCCATTGAAACGCGGCGAACCGCGCGGCCACTGAGATCTTTAAAACTAAGCCTTGTAGAGACCTGAAATTTACGCAAATGCAAGATTTAATTTGTAAAAAATTTGTAAAAATATAAAAAAAATACTCAGGTTTATAGTTTAAGAGCTATAACACTAAAACCGAATGGCCGCGCCATTGAAACGGTGGAGAAAACGCTATCGCCTGTATCTCGCTGAAAAAAAATCGCAGAGGTGTGTAGTTTATTGTAATTACCCAGATTTGAATTTGTCGAAACTAGGAAAAATACAACAAAAATTCCTAGGTTTATATTTCAGGAGCTATAAGACTAAAACGATATGGCCACGCCATCGAAACGGTGAATAAAACGTTATTTCGCCTGTATCTCGCTGAAAAAGCATCGCAGAGGTCTGGAGTTTTTTGTAATACCTAGATTTTAATTTGTCAAAACTAGTAAAAATACAATAAAAATTCTTAAGGTTATATTTCAGAAGCTGTAGAACATTATCAGTATGTGGTGCGATAGGGTGACCATGTCTTATTGTTTACAGAATACTTTCTACTTATTGTTACAGAAATTATAATTCAAGGATTCTAAATAAAATTAAAATGAAACCATAAATATAAAAACAATTATGTTTATTGCTTGAAAAGTCAATAATACAGTTTTTTGATTATATCTTAGTGTAAGTAAACAATCTGTGATTTTTGAGTTTTTTTTTTTAATTTGTAACATTCTGTGATTTATGTGACTTTTAAACCAATAAACATAATTGTTTTTATATTTATGGTTTCATTTTAATTTTATTTAGAATCCTTGAATTATAATTTCTGTAACAATAAGTAGAAAGTATTCTGTAAACAATAAGACATGGTCACCCTATCGCACCACATACTGATAATGTTCTACAGCTTCTGAAATATAACCTTAAGAATTTTTATTGTATTTTTACTAGTTTTGACAAATTAAAATCTAGGTATTACAAAAAACTCCAGACCTCTGCGATGCTTTTTCAGCGAGATACAGGCGAAATAACGTTTTATTCACCGTTTCGATGGCGTGGCCATATCGTTTTAGTCTTATAGCTCCTGAAATATAAACCTAGGAATTTTTGTTGTATTTTTCCTAGTTTCGACAAATTCAAATCTGGGTAATTACAATAAACTACACACCTCTGCGATTTTTTTTCAGCGAGATACAGGCGATAGCGTTTTCTCCACCGTTTCAATGGCGCGGCCATTCGGTTTTAGTGTTATAGCTCTTAAACTATAAACCTGAGTATTTTTTTTATATTTTTACAAATTTTTTACAAATTAAATCTTGCATTTGCGTAAATTTCAGGTCTCTACAAGGCTTAGTTTTAAAGATCTCAGTGGCCGCGCGGTTCGCCGCGTTTCAATGGCGCGGCCATGTTCAAACCCTTATAACTTTTTAACCGTATCTTTGACAAATTTATGGTTTTGGGAATCAACTTTGACAAATTTTTACAAAAAATTGACATGGTTTTTTTTAAAAAAAAACGCTATGGCCGCGCGGTCGAACTGGACACGAGCAGGCGCGGATACAGGAGCGAGTAAAAACAGATTTATAAGTACCTAAGGGTTAAGTTTACTATTTACGGATGCAGCTAAAGTTCTCTTTAGAAACTAAAATACAATAATAGCTAGGTACTTCAAAAATATTAGTCACCTGGGATTGCTTTTAAGATTTTCGATACTTGTTTGAAGTAGAAGTTACTAATTTTGAAGAGTTATTTCAAAAGTCTACGAACAAAAAAAATATTTAAGCTCTCCACTCTAGACAAGTCGACCTAGGGCGACAATTTCAACAACAAAATGAACTGAGGCTCCAAGAGCGAGCGAAACGACCTCGAAAATTTTGATACTCTACCTTGGGCAGGTTACTATTGTTTAGCTTTAGACCCTATACAGGAGTTCCTAGATCGACCCTCAGACAAAGACAACATTCAAGAGGAAGTAGGCTGCAAGAGCGATATTTTTACGACACCTTGCCTTGGACAGGTTAGAATGGTTTCGATCCTTCATATAGGAGTTACTTGGTCGACTTTTAGAGAAATTTAAGAGAAAGGAAAATTTTAACACTTTTCCTATCTTGAACAGGTTAGAATTGTTTCGACCTACTGGATTTACCTGGGCCTCATAAAGACAAAGCTAAGGCTCAAGAAAAACTAGGCTGCAAGAGCGAGCGAAGGGAGCTCGATCTTTTTTACATCATTGCCCTGTCTATACCGGTCGATCATGTAAAAATCCAATAGGAGTGCCAATCCAGAGGAAGAAAAAAGGAGCCTTCGTGATAAATATTTTAATTTGAGTGATTCCATTTTATGCTAGAAATTATTACGTACCTATACCATTCTATGAAATGACGGTTAAGTTCGTCCAGGTTGAAAGAGTTTGGAAAGACGTGTTTCGTAAACGTCGCGGGCCAAAGTTCAAGAAATTTTCAAATATCGGCAAAGAGTAAGAAATTATACAATCTAGAATGTGGCTGCGTTTACCGTTGCATATCATTTAATAACATCTATTCCTTGTAACCTTGTATAGTCGGAGAGGTGATCTGTACCTCAGGATTTTCCTATTTCAGACACCTTTCTCTATTTAAGATTGTGCATATACCAGCGCCTGTAATTTCTGATGTCGAGATAAATAAAGATTTATGATTATGATTATAGTAACCAGTTCTCGTCAGTACGATCCCTCCTACATTTACGGAATGCTCGGTCCCTACGTCGCTTTGCCTACCGTATCCTTCTTGTCATCCATGGAGCAGGAGGACGTTTTAGTTTAACTTTTTGGATGGGAGCATGGATATTGTAGAGGTTGACCACATTATTAAATATCGCAACCTTTCGTCAACCAAAGAGGCTTCCAACATAGTCTCCCAATCAATCAAAGATGCATCCTTCTTAATCTCGTCAACAGTCATCCGAGCAAAACAACGCCTCTACAGAACCTTGGGTTTAGGTGGTTTCAGGATATAATAATATGGTATTAGGTACAAAGTCAATAATACAGTCTTGTAGAAAACCAAATATAATTAAATAACACCACAGTGTCTCATAGCCAATGCATTACACAAAAATGATGAAAATACATTAAAAATAATAATTAATACATACCTTCGTTATAAAATATAGGTGGGTACATTTGAGCCTCGACTAAGAAATAAAAGTAAAAATATACAACTACAAGACAATCAGTCTTAAAAGTACAGTCAACGCCATCTTACGCTTATTCAAAAAGTTGCCATCTACAAAAATCTTTTCATATAATTTTCCAAAATTATTCTTTCTCATGACGCGGACTGTATTCGACAATAAAGTAAAAACTTCGGAGATTCCTGAAATAAACACACGATCTTAACCTAAGTATAGTAATAGGCGACTACAATATTGTCATAGCGAAGCGTATTAGTGTAAAAAAATCTATGTACGCGTTAAGTCAAACAAAAATGGAGTAGTATAAAAATACCTAACAGTACCAAGTTAATTGAGTCCTATGTCCAGCAGTGGACTTCAATGAAGCTTATTTAATAGTAGTACATTTTTGTTAACAGTTGCAAAATTATTTTCCTGCTTTATCCCAATTTATTTGGGGTCAGTAGTATGTCTTCTTCCCCAATAATTATCTATTATTCATACTATCAAATATCTTCTTTAATATCTAAACTAGTTAGTAATGTAAAGAATAACTGATAGTCCCAAGTTCTACTAATCTAACAAAATACGCCGTATTCCCCTATTTCTCCCAAAATTCTGTAACTTGTATTTGAGATTCGTTTTTTACTACTCCATTTTGTCCGACTGTATACTTATACGATTAGCTATAAAATTTGGCGACATAATACTGAATATGCAATAATACATGTTATCTTAATAAAATTCAATTGGTTATAAGTACATACGTAAATCACCGAATAGTTCTACTAGAACAAATTCAAAGGAATTTTGAAGTCATCTTATAAATAAGTACATATTTTATGGGAAAGTGAAAATTATTAGTATATAAAAGATCAAGATTCTAGACAATAACGATCTTTGCATTATTGTTACAAAGTACCTGATGGTAAAAGATTACTGCATCCCTATACTATAATATCTCTTAAACGAATAATTCTTACTTTCCACTATAATAAGTTATTATTCGACAGGAATAAGCCAATCGCGGATGTAATACAATAATAAGAAAATACTATGAGTAAGTATAGCACCAATTGCATACATAATATCGACAATAATGGCGAAAAGAGATTGTTAAACGCGAAAGTCTACGATGATAAAGACCCAATTCACCTAAAATTTATCTGTGTGAAGAAATGATTAATTCCATAGCCCTATGTTGATTATCATCAAACTTGATTATTGTAGGCCACTGCTGGACACAGGCTCCAAAATAGGCAAATAAGTAGTTGACAGGCTAGAGACCATACAAGGTAATTTTCCAAATGGGTTGGCCATGGCTTTATCTGAATAATCTTATTAAAGAGCTCATAAAAAGAGTATATAAGAGGAAGTCTGAAAAGTTGTGTCGTAATATGGGCATATAATGTGGAGGAATGAAGAAAATCTTGTGAGGAGTTTTAAGTATGTAAGTGGATAGTAATTAGAGTAGGGAATATATATAATATATAATGAATATAATCTAAATAAATATATAATACCAAAGAAACAATGATATGGCTAGAAAGAAAGTGATTCAAGAGATGACTAGTAATAGAGAAGTATGAAATAAAAAAACATACTGCGCCAACCCCAAATGGCAAAATTGGCATAAGGACAGGAATGATAACTATTGTTGGGTCGCTTCTAGCATACTTAAATCCTATTTTAGTGGTTCATTATGTGACTTTCCATAATTTAATATAATAATAGTTTCTTTGATTATATTTTCGCCATAGCTGATTATTAGAATTTAGCTAATAAAACTTCTTTAAAATTCCTTTTATCTTTCACTCATCTGGATGATTTCTGCTAGACTGTCACGGGCGCGAACCTGAAACGACTTGTAGGAACCAAAACTTGTACGGTTCGCTTCCACATAATTTTATCATGGTTTGGTCTGCATGTAAAAAATACATTGATCAACATATTTCAATATTTGGTGTAAAGAAACTAGACGATTGACATTCGTGTCTAACAATCTCAGGCAGCCATTTGAAGCTAGTCTTACATTAAGCGGTGGGATACATTTGTGCGTTGAGGTATTACATATAGTAATAGAAGCTTCAGTGGAAGAGCGCTCGCGGTCTCTTCTTGGCGAGGATATGCCAGGAGTGGGTCACGCCTTTGCGCCGTTTCGGTGACAAACTGAAATATTTAAAGATTTTCCTTTATTTCATTGGTTGAGATTGAGACCATCAAATAAAACATGTGGAGTCTCACATTTGCCTTGTGGGATGCCATGATATCAGTAATGTATTCATTTACAAGGCTGCCATCAATACTGAATGGCCCCAGAACTTAACTACCTATGAGTTTGGTGCAAGATAAATGATCACAACCATCCATCACACACAATTGAAATTGCATGCTGTAAGAAAGAGTGTGTTGGAACTGATTTTAAAATGTTTAAATCTTATTCTGTACCCACATTCATGGCAAAAAAATGATTTCCGATTCTGATACTTAGCCAAGTGTTGTCACTAGCCCAATATATTTGCCTGGTGAGTTACGGTAACCAATATTTTGAGATGACTTAAATAAATGAGTAGATATTATGGCATAAATGATTTCATAACTTACCCATGGTCTGGTGTATCAGGCATGTATGGCGACATTCTGAAGTCTCGGCTGTGAGGTGTCTCTATGCCGAAGGGGCTGTACAGCTTAGTGGGACTCCTGCCCAGTATCTGGAAATGACCAGACAACATAGAAAGTAAGTACAGACTGTGTAGTATAAAGGGTGGAATTTTTCAATGCCACCTGGAGGGAAAGTCTTCGAAACACTGGAGATAGCAAATTTTACTGAAAAAATCTAAAGAACAATAATATAAATTCAATGGGATAAATTCAATAAGATAAAGCATTTTTATTCATGGTTTTCCTTTCATTTAATTTATCATGTTTGTTAAGGAGATCATGATATGATTGATATATGACATATGATTGACCCGATTGATGTCAAAAAGGTACAGAATGTTATTTTTTCGAACTTTAGTCGATCCATCCCGGGTTCGATGCCCGAATGTGGCAAGCAATTAAAAATAAAGAAATGTTTCCTTTGAGTAAAATTTGCTATATCCAGTATTTAGAGTTCTTTACCTCCAGGTTGCATTGAAAAATTCCACCCTGTATACAGAAGGTCAACATTTATCTAAATTATTGACAGCTTCTATTGATAACCTGAATGACTGATTAGACAACAATTACCTAACAACACACTCTTTTAATAGTACAAAAGAGAGAACAAAGCAAAAAGGATACAGATCTGCATACCTAGTTTGGGGGCTGGAAATCTGTTGTTATTAATTATGAGGCTAGTTATTTTATTAAGTATTTCTCTTACAAAAAAACAAGTTAATTTTTTACAGGTTTTAGTCGCCAAACTTTACAGTTTGATGGCGAGAAGCGCTCGTTTAGCATACATAACTTAAAATTATAAACTAAACTTAAAATCGATTATATAAAACTTACTGCTACATCTGTCTCGTGAATTTATTTCTCAACAACGGCAGACCGACACCAACATACAACAGACAATGAATTCCAAACCGGAGTGGCCAGCTCCAGCTGGTCACTCCGGTTTGGAATTCATTAGGCTTAGAACTCACCGCCTATCACAGTCCGACGCCGTGTCCGCGCTTTCCAGAAACAAACTCTTTAGTTTTGATTTTAACACACCTTTGCTCAAGTTAGAGTTATTCCTTGATAATTCTATTTTATTAAATACTTTTGGCAAACAACCAACCCAACCAAGTTTATTTAACCTATGTAACGAATCCTTCACACACACAATCTAGAATCTACACAAATCCTGTAGTGATGCACTGAAGTGGTGCAACCATAATTTTCGGACTGGTAATTTAAAATAATAAAGATAGTGTTTGCCTTTACTTATACCTGTTTCTTTTTCATGACCGGTGTGGTTGGTGCCCTGCATGGAGACCCAGGTTCTGTGAGCCGGTGACGACGCCTACTTCCTCCCAGTCTGAAATGCTGAATTAAAATATTCCATCTAGTCATTTATTTTGTGACACACACATTAATTTCTATTATAGGCTCCTGGTTGAGCCATTTACATTTTTAAACAAGACAGAATGGATGAGCAGATAGGAACAATTTGGTCTCAATAAAAATACTTAACTGGATCCTTGAGTCTATACTCACTTAAAAAATGTTAGAAATGTATATTGCACTAATTGATTTAAAATCATTAGAAAATATAACAGGCTGACTTTTAAGCTTTAAGAGGAATAGAATTGTTTATTACAAGATTTTTGGCTTTTATGTACTTAGTTTAATAATTCTTGAGAAAGGATGAATCAGAAAGGTCTTACTGCATTGACTTGAGTTTCAGAAACATGAAGAAAAGCAAAAATATGAATGGAAAGTAAACAGTTCATTTTTATCTATTGTACAGTGGAATAGACCCACATTTGAGTAGATATTATAGATTCTTGGTCATAATTATTTACTTTCTTTTAATCACATGATAATTCTGTAGACATGTTATTAAAAATAATTATTGTTGCAAAAGGCAGTTTGCTCTAGATATTCGTTGGTCAGTGGGTCGTCATAAGGGCGTTTTTTGATATCGTGCATACACGATAGGTCTAAATAATTAATGTAGGAAACTGAAAAGATCGATTACTGTTGCCATGGAATTTTCGGCCATACCTTTCGATCTCAATTTTACAGAAAAGAGCATTTTATGATTACTTTGTGGAATATCAGTACTACTAAAGTTACCAAGAGAGATGTTTTTAAGTTTTAGCGAACTCTTAGCAGGTTTATTTATTACTTTGTCGCAAAATATGACAATGCAAAATTACCTGTGACAGATTCCCGAAGGTGTTCCTAACACTTCGAAATGTTCTTGATATCTTATCAGCACCAGACTGCAAAGCACGACGGGAGTTCGCAAACGAACTAGTCTTGAATATATTCTTGTTGTAGCAACCTTCCACATTTCTAAGACTCTCCCTGGCCGGCGAATCGATAACCGAATCCTTAACAAAAGGATCCTTCATTTTGATCAAATTGTACGTCGCACTATTAATATAAATACACTAGTACGCTACTAACACAAATTTCTTTCTACAAATCTATCTAAAACTCACACTTCAATACACATTTTCGTAAATTTCAATATTAAAAATCAATCAAGCTGAACACGACAAAGACCGTTGCATTTGTTGATTTTTTTAAAACGGAAACTTCTATTTTCTTCTCTTTCAAACTTGAATAGCTGCCTTTTGGACTTGCGTTCCATGTCCATTAGCAGAATTTGTAATATTTTTGGCAAACGACTGAGCAGTCCATACTGATTTGGTGTTATGGATACAATGTTGGTAATATATGAGGTTAAAATATGATCACTTATCGCAAAAAAAATGTTTGCTTGTAAAACTATGCCGATGAGCGTCCTGATGGAGCTGATCTGTTTCATCCAAAGAGAATGTAATCACTACGTTTAGTTTCATCGTGTAAGATCCCCCTCCCCCTTAAGGTGGATGCTCCAACCAGCCCGCGAAATTCAAACTTTCTGACGTTTTTTGCAATTTGCAGGCCAGTGCTAGGTTATAATTATGTTGATTAAAATTTGATTCGCGGCTGTAACACGTATGTAGTTATAGAATAATAATCATCAATACAACCCTTCAAGCCCATAAAGGTGTAGGAATGACTTTGACCTAGAAAAAGTAAATTCCGCGTAAGTATTTTCGCGGGCTACCCTGGAGCATCCACCTTAAGGTGGATGCTCCAGGGTAGCCCGTGAAATTCAAATTTTCTTACGTTTTTTGCAATTTGCAGGCCAGTGCTAGGTTGTATGTTGTTTAAAATATTGCTCGCGACTGTTAGACGTATGTAATTGTAGAATTCAAATCATACAACCCTCCAAACTCGTATAGGTGCAGGGGTTACTTTTTCAAGGTTAAAGTCAGTTGTTTAATCAAAGAGTTTACTATAGGTTTAATCAAAGAGCGTTAATACTCATTGGTTTTATTCCCAGTTAGTAGAACAGATCAAAGACAACAGTAATATCTAAGTGAATCGTTTATTGCTAAAAATGGCTAATTAGAATATAATTTATTTTTTATTAATTATCAGCGTTGATGCATGTAATAATCAATGACTGTCGAAAATGCCGCGAAACCTGCTGCGCCAAACAAGCCCGCTCTTAGGCCACCTGAAAAAACAGAATTCCGTTGAAAAAATATTAACACTGGCACGTTACCTATATAATACGATATTTGTGACAATACAATTTGAAGAGCTGTTCGAAAGCCCTTTCGCTACTCGTAGCTTTTAGAGTACCTATTATTATTCTGGCCTGTTTTATTTAACATTGCGCAATCTTGCAACCTTTGTCATTCCATATCAAAGGCCTATACTGCCTATGACCATTATCATCCTTATCTTTTTCTAAATTATGTTGGGGTTGACTTCCGATATACCCTTCTCATAGGATCCAACTGAATTCCAGTATTTTACATAGAGCCTTTCTAGCCTAAGACATTAAATATGAAATAAAAATACTCATACCTCTTAACCCTATTAAGCCACCTGTGACCCCACCAGCATAAGTACCATTTTTCCAGTCAGATTTCCCTCTAGCCGACTCTATGCAACATTCAACACCAGAAAATACAGCCCCAAGTATGGCAAAGTTCTTTGCGTAACTGAACATTGATGTTTTCATTTCTCGCAGAATTTCTCTAGCCGTTTGGGTCTGATTGGGATCCGTGACCGCGACATTTGGCATTAGTGAGGATGTGAAGAGACCCACTGCCATTCCAAGACCGTAACCTGAAAAAGAAGAATAATTTTTGGTGAATAGATTAATTGACCGAAAATAGTGGAAGGTGTGAAGGCTTCCTGCATGCCATAGACACTAACATGGGGGGATAAGTGTTAAAAATATATTAATTGGAAATATTTAATCAGCAACTTGCTTCTATACTATTACATTAATTTAATTTGACAGTTACGCAGATTTTTTTTTTGTTGCACTTTAATTATTTTCATAAAATACTTATTTTTTATTATTGTTTTAAGTCTGTAAAGTTATATTGTTTATAAATTGTAATAAAATAAAAAACTGTTATTTTTTATTTTCGACAAGTCATGGGGAGAGGACTTTGCTCGGCAGTAGAATGCTAACTGTAATCAATATTACTATTACAACAGATAATCTATAACAATGCTTGACTTTGAACTATTGATTTCAAAAGAACCCAAGTTTGGGCATTACTACATAACAAGGAACTTTCTATAAACACTAGCATGAATAGTTATAGCTCAATAGGCTTACAACAACCTTGTTGGTTGCAACTCCTATGATCACAATGTTTTGGTAAAGATTATTGGCTGGAGTATGTTGTATTGTAAACAGATTTGATTTGAACTTTAGCCAGGAGCAAATAGAATCTTGTATGGTCTTGGTCTTAGTCAAATTAGTAGGCATACTCACATAACATCATGCCTGTAAGCCCAAAAGGGTTAAGCAGAGGTGTACCTAATAGTAGAACCACATTTCCCAGCTATGTTTTAAGTCCCATGTAATAGGGGACAAGCCATGCAGTGGGTATAATAGTTGTATGTTATTCAGTTAATTTAGATTAGTGACGGCCTTATTGTTGCCCTTAGAGAGTTTATCTCTTACTTGTCTGTTACTTTACTATTCTGTGACTATGGACACAAAGTCAGAGGCAAAGGCAGTTAAGTACAAATATAGATTTATGGATATTTAAGCACAAAACTTACCAATAACACAACTGGTCACTGATTTAAAGGGGCAGCTCTCGATTGTGGATTCTATCATTTTCTCCTCATTCGTTTTAATGATAACTGGGCCAAGGATCCTTGGTATTATGATATTCTCGCGAAACCTGTGGTTGTTGCCCACAAGGTACTTTGTAAGGGAATCGTAGTCATTGTCTTCCACAAATTTTGATAAATTCGGGTCCGTAGGTGGACGGAATAAGATCGACATTGTGAACACTGTTTACTCGCTCCGGCTCGTTTCTGAACACAAAATCGACAGCAAATATTATAACCTACAAAGTAGCTGATATTGTTCTCACATGAAGTAACCACAGGGTAATACAATCAAACAAAGTAAACTATTTCGTCCGAGAAATTGGGAATTTGACATTTTTGATTTAACACAATTCCCGGTTTATCTTGGTACCTTATGGCAGTGCTGCTTGCAGTGGCTTATGTAAAATTCAGTACTTTTCAGCTCAGTTTCTAATTTTGCCGCGGGTCAAGAAATTTTGGCCATTGCAGAAATGCAGAACCATCAAATCATGGCTTTGACATTTGACACTCGCGCATGACAACTTGTTTCTCAGATTTACGAAGTTAGCTGATAACATTTGAGGAGGTGAAGAAAGAAAAACAGTAAAATGTAAATTACTAACTGATATGCAACGTCTGCATTTTGTTTTAGTTGTGTCATTTATACTAGTGGTTCAGTCAATCTGATGTACCTACCAAATGGCTTTTATCTGATAAAAATGCTAGGAATCTTAGATAATATTTTGAAATGAAATTTGGAAATGCGAGGTTTTAATCTTTTTTGATTAAATTTTTTTAGAAAAGTGTGATTTACTTATTAGTTAAAATTCGAAAAACTTTGACAAAGTTGTCAAATCTATCTAAGATTTGACAAATTGAAAAGAGGACCGACTCGCGCCTGTCGTCTCGATCTCCCGCCAGCCATGTCGCACAGATTACTAATATGGCCATGTCGTCGTCGCACCGCCTTGCCATGCCTTCGGCCTATCGGCCTTCGGCCTATCGGCCTTCGGCCTATGCTCCTCATGTCCCAAAGCAGGGCTCTGTCACTCCGTGTGTAGGCATGAGATAATTACCTACTGCTTCGCTTATATTGAGAATATGCAAGCTCTCTAGGGCTGTCGGGCTCCGGCCGCGCGTAACTGCGCACGTATGTACGTATGCCGCGTTAATTTTTCGCGCTCTTTCGACTAGTCGCTTGCGTCGCGTACCTAATCGTACTTCGTGTTTGCTAACTAACTGATTTATTGATCATTAATCATTATTAGTTTTTAAGGTCAAAATGAGGTCAAAGGTCAAAGTCATTCCTGCACCTTTATATAAGCGCTTGGAGGGTTGTATTGATGATTTTGGTGATTATAATTCTGTAACTACAAACGTCTTACAGTCGCTAGGAATATTTTTAAAACCTAGCACTGGCCTGCAAATTGCAAAAAACGTTAGAAAATTTTAATTTCGCGGGCTGGTTGAAGCATCCACCTTAAGGTGTACGCTCCAGGGTAGCCCGCGAAATTCAAATTTTCTTACGTTTTTTTTGCAATTTGCAGTGTGTCAGTGTCAGGTTGTATGTTGATTAAAATATGATTCGCGGCTGTAACACGTATGTAGTTATAGAATTATAATTATCAAAATCATCAATACAACCCAAGCTCATAAAGGTGTAGGAATGACTTTTTCAAGGTCGGATTTCGCGGGCTACCCTGGCGCTTTCTTTCAATTTCATTTTTTTGCACATAGA
Organism: Xestia rhomboidea; assembly: GCA_963853795.1. Taxonomy (NCBI): domain Eukaryota; kingdom Metazoa; phylum Arthropoda; class Insecta; order Lepidoptera; family Noctuidae; genus Xestia; species Xestia rhomboidea. Next base: position 3,112,428 of record OY970776.1, on the reverse strand, counting down.
CTAAAAAATACATTATTTTTTAAGGTGGATGCTCCAGGGTAGCCCGCGAAATTCAAATTTTCTTACGTTTTTTGCAATTCTCAGGTCAGTGTCAGGTTGTATGTTGATATCGCGGCTGTAAGACGTATGTAGTTACAGGATTAAAATCATCAATACAACCCTCCAAGCTCATAAAGGTGTATGAATTTACTTTTTCAAGGTCAAAATCATTCCTGCACCTTTATGCGCTTGGAACCTGACACTGACCTGCAAATTGCAAAAAACGTAAGAATATTTGAATTTCGCGGGCCACCCTGGCGCATTCACTTAATGGAAAAGTGAGTGAGGTTTGTTTTTCACCTCCTCATTTGTTTTATGATAGTGGTGCAAAATAATGATAATCCATTTGAAAATAATTAAATATTACTTCTATTAATGCGACACCTGAGATTCTTATAATTAAAGAAAGAAAAATCAGGTTTATAAATAACCTAAGTTTTGACAGCTTCACAGCAAACTTCGTGAACAACAAAAAACAAAAAGGAATTTCAGAATTGTGTTGTTGCGGTCGCAATTTTCTATTTACAATTTTACTTACACTTTAATAATGTCTGATTCTTCAGAAGATGAGGACCTTTCACGTTTCAGAGAAATAGTGGACACATCTTTTATTAAGATGATAAATGAATCACGAGGGCTAACGACGAAACAAGAAGTCAGTGACAACGGTAAGTTGCCATCACAAACTAAAATTTTATAAGCTACCTTATTATCATTAACTACAATGCAACGTTTGCTGTTCAACCACTCTTTTTCGAAAATGCACGTAACTATTAAATTATTATAACCTCACTTTTGTACAGGGCTGTATTTAGGTGCAAAACTCAATTTAAAAAATATTTATTAGCTAATGACGGTTTATTATATTACATAATATTTTCAGCTCAAGAAAAACCGAAATCTGAAAGATATTTGCAAGTATCGTCCCACTACAATGATGTGAAAGTACCAGAAGAAATGCAAAAGAGAATTGGGGCCAAAGTATCTGCAATTATACAGAAACAAATAGAATTTGTGGACATGGTAAATGAAACTAAGTAAGTTTCTACTAGATTCTTTTTTTTGCCGAAATCAAATAAATTGGGAGAAGCCAGGCAGGAGAATGATAATGGTGGACATCAGGTTCTAGAAGCAAGTGACTGATATTAATTAATATCTTTGTTTTTCTAGAAAACGGAAGATCAAAGGAGGTGTTAAGCTATTTAAGGCTTCTGAAGGATTTTTGTCGTGTGAAGAGGTAAAAGACACCTACACTGAAACTCATAATATTAAATCTAAGAAACTCAAAAATAACAGAAGACAAATTGATGAGGAAAAAAGTATAAATGAAGGTGGTAAGTTTTTGTATTTCCATGAACATATCAGTAAAATTCAATAGAATAAAATTGATAGACTCATATGATTTATATTATGGTTTTCATATTGTTTTTTATTTTCTAAAAAAAAAGAATTTAGAATAATCTATAGCTGTATACCATAGATATAGAAATTGTTGAGCTCGCTACATTCGCTCTTGTAACACATCTGAAATTTAAGCACCTATAAGCCCGCATAGGTTGGCTTTCCTTGCGACCTTTCATTCATAAATAGGAATTACTTGGTCGAGTTATGCAAGAAAGATAAAGAACCGAGATAATCTAGGCTGCATGAATTGCATGATTTGTTTCCTTCATGAAGGAGTTACTTGGTCGACTTATAGAGACAAATTACAAATTCAAGTGAAAGCAGGCAACAAGAGCGAGTCGATTGAGCTTGAAAATGTTAACAAATCGCCTTGAATAAATGCCAATTACCAAAATTGGTTTCTTATTATTATCGAAAGGAGAAAATAACATAAAAAACTGAACGCAAAATGCTGTTTGTTTGTATTGCTCTATACATTCTTGTCATTGCTTTAGAAAAATTCTAATGAAACCATCTAAGGTTAGAAAAAATGAGCATGTAGGATGCTAATTTTTTCCTACCTTGTGTTGTGTAGGTTATTAGGGATGCCTAATTCAGTTAGGGCCTAGGGGTCCAATTTATTTCTGCTTCTGTCAAATATCGATCGATTATGCGTAAAACCCTCGGCGACGCCCATTGTATTAGTATGATTTTTTTTTAGGCCTGAAGGTCCCACTGCTGGGCAAAGCAAAGTATGATATTATTAATAATTAATCCTCTTTGTAGATAAAGTAAATGCTGCGGTTGTCAGTGGAGAATCTATTTTGTCAAAAGAAGAAACAAAAATGTGGAAATCCAGAAGAAAAGAAAAGCTTTTCAAATATAAAGCTCAAAAGAAAAGTACGGTTTTGACTGAAGTAGTATAAATTACTATTATGTACTTCATACAAACCATGAACTGTTTTTTTGTTTTGTTTAAAACGATAACTGAAAGTTACTGTTCAAATATAGTAAATACATGAACTTGTATTTTGTACTGGAGGAATTAAAAACGCTTATAAAACATTAAACATTTATTTACAATAATCACATAACTACGAAATAAATATGTACAAAAGATCATTATCACATAATAACTGCATTCCACTAAGGATTTTTCTTTTTAGAACAACCAGAATGAATAAACTGAAAAAAATACATTTAGATGTACCTATCTCATAAAATATGAACGTCTTTTGTTTTTATTTCACTTTGGCGAATTTTCTGTAGTCAATGGAGTTTTTAAGTTTTCAAAACTCAAAACACATTCTAGACACAATTGTTTAACCAATACATTAAGTTTTACATTTTTCATAACACAAATCTTATTTGACAAGTAAATGCAAATAAACTCAAAATTATGCAGAATAACAACTTTTGGGCAAATTATTAACAGTATAAACTGTTACTACTCGTACTATAAAGTAGTCTGTTTAGAAATCAACTTTCCAGCATAAGTGATGTAATTTTACTTTGTTCCTGCAATCTTTTTCTATAGACAATAGGCGCCTAGGCGGTGCTGTTTAAAATATCCTATTCAGTGTACGGTCAAGAACCAATAGCTTTGCAGTATTTAACTTGAAAATTTAATTTTCAAACAGACTATTCCAATATACTGCAGATCAAGAAAATAAATAAAATGTATTCAACACAATGACACTGAGCTTAAAATAAACTTAAAACGACTTATTCTGAAACTTAATACTCAGACATAACTTATTGGTACTAACGACAATGCATATTATAATTAATAATCCACCAACCATCTTCATCCCTACAGGCAAATTCAGTCAAAGACTTTTTATGCACTGAAGTAATGTATATGTGATTCTGCTGCTTTGCTTACTATTACAGGAACATGCATTGTATAAAAGAGTCATGGTAAGGCTTTTCTATCAACGCACACTTTTAAAAAAAAATTTTTGTCATACTTAAGTCACAGCCGCTTACAAATAGTTTGTTCGTTAGCGACATTATTAGGCGGATCGAAATATCGAAACTTTTTTTGAGCGAAAAAATGAAAATTATTTTTTTTTAATTTCCGTAGGTTATAGAGATTATTTTTGTTTAGAAAAATAATCAACTGTGACGAATTGTCGGTGATGAATTGCTTTATCAATATTAAATAAAAAAAAAATACAACAAAAAATAATAATAAACTTTGGAACATAATTAACCAATATTGAGAGCTGTCATTGAGGCCATCTCACACTAACTCCTGTCATGCACCCATTTGTACTTTTATTGCACCCATAGACATCCTGAATGCGGCCCTGGGGCGTTCCACAAACTTATTTCTAGTCCTTTTTGCAGTTCTTGACTGTAGTTCATGGTCCCCTGTGTTTTATTCGAAGAATTCGTTTAGTATTTACAGTCTTTCACTAGGTGCGATAGGTAGACTTCTGCCTGCGTGCCTAGCGGGCAGTTCATCTTGAGTGAAGGCTCTGTTGTCGAGACCGCTGCGTTTGTTCTCGAGTTCTTCAGTCGTTTCTGGTTTCTCAATAGGGCCATCCATCAGGAACATTGTGAGGAAGAACATTATGCTGCCTGAGGGGTAGAGAAAGACAATTGTCAGGAAGAAATATTTGGGCTTCAGAACATGTTTAAATATCGCTATGAAGTTATTAGAAACTTCTGTTATGATCTGCTTAAAAATATATTTTGTGTTCTAAATAAAATCACGCTGTTGGAATGTCAAGGTTCGGTTACTCTGAGGGGTAGACATTTTGCAAATCCAACAGCGCATTTTTATTTCTGTGTTAATTTAGGAATCGTTTAGGCTTGTCTAGGGGTTTATCCATCAAATTGTAACCAGGCGATACGGTTAATTAAGAGATGTTTAAACATTGAAAAATTGTATGTTTTAACAGCCCCTAAAAGTTAGTTAACTTATTTTGCTTTAATGAATAAACCCCTTAGTGTTATAGTTATGGAAGATTGATACCAGGCAGACATGTACTAGTAGTTTTATTTGTCCAAATAAAATACATTTTACTTGGTTTCTCAAACTTACTTATGCCATAAAATCCGGCGTAGAAGATCATAATGGCCTCCCTGTATCCAATGATCTTGGACACGGGGTCCACAAGGATGGGCAGGTTGCCTCCGACGTTGTTCATGACGAAGAGGAACACTCCGACCGTGGTGGAACGGACGGACAGCGGTACGATTTCTACGAGAATGGCGAATACGATGCCGAACCACATCTCAGCTGGAAGGAAGAAGATTTTTGTTAAAAGAGACTTTCATTTGATGAGCAGTGGGGTCTTTTTCCAATTTTCTAGACTCAGCCTGGATGGTAGTTGCTTGCTTTACATGGATAGAGGAAACTGAGATCCCATAATCGCTTATAGATTGTCTTAGTAGTCGTATATACATACACGTAAAGATTCGCGCAAGAAATATTTGAGATCGTCGCATCGTAATAGGCTTTGTGAAATCATGTACTCTTATGAGTGCAGCCTGTTTTAACCCTGGGGTAGGAATTGTTAATTGTTAGGAGATTCGCTCCTTTTATTTCTGGACGTGAATATGTAACTAAAGTGCAATTTCTCAGATACCAGCTGAACCTTTGTCTAAGTGGAAAGGAGACGTGCTGGAATCAACAAGCATATTGGTTGAACTCGAATTTTGTCTCGTCTTCTCTCCACTCGTCTTTGATGGTGGAAACATGTCCTTGAGCTATGGTTTTGGATGTGTGCTTACCAAAGAAGTATGAAATAGCGAGAGTGATCATGGCCCACAGAGGTCCAAACACGACAGATCCGAAGGCAGGTAGAGTAGCGATCAGCTGAGACAGCGCAAGCACCAGCACTCGAGAACGAATACCCATCTTCTCCACATACCTGCGCAAAAAAATATTCCATATTCTTCATGTATTATGTTATTTCAAAATCAATTATAAGCTGGTGTTGATTTCGTTGATTTTAGAATGCTTATTACTGTTGAGAAAGTCATGAACACGTGTTTAGTCGTAGCGTATGCTTAACTTTTATTAAAGTTGTTTTTCATTTGTTTATAATTATTAAAATTCCAATTCCCCATGTTTTTTTTTTAAATTGTAATATGTACTAGTTTTGCACATCTGTTAGGGTAGGACATGGTTTTGAGCTCTATTGTTGTATTTTTAATCCTTATGTGTACCCGATCATTGGTGTTTAATAGTTTGTAAATTAAACTGCAAACGCATGATATACATTTAAGGGCATATAAAACGGCAATGTTAGAATATTTCAATTGAATTTTTATGCTGACTTCTAAATAATTACCATAAAGAATGGATGTTCTGATGAGATTGCATTTTTTGTGGGCGGACCAATTAACGAAGATAAACAAAATCGCCCACTCGGTTTAAACTTTCCAGAGTTAAAATACGAAGGTTACATTTCTACGTAGGAATTTTTTGTATGTTTCTGAAGCTTTTATCTAATGAAAAAAAAAAATGTGTAGGTAACCTTTTAAAATACAAGGCAAAATAAATTGTTTAGCGAAACTCGACAGACGCGAAACGTGTTGAGCATCGATATCTAAACATATACAACAAAAATACTGATCATTTATTTTGTGGGTTAACAACTGCACTAATGCTTTATTATATTTGACACTATATTTGTCTTCCAGTCTAACTTACGAAATTGTAGATGATAAACCTATAGGTACCTGTAGGTATCCTGGATTCTCAGCTTCTGGAATCCAACACTCAAATTACAAAGAATTAAAACAACTTCTTACTTGTCCGAGATGACTCCTCCAGCCACAACTCCGATGGAACCGATACCGACAGTTACAGCGAACAGCCACCAGCCTAGATCCACATCAGGGAAATAATCGCGGTAGTACAGATCCGCGTTGTAGGCGAAGCACATACCTCCTGCAAAACAAAAGATGTGGTTAAGTTAAGAGCATAGTTTCTGGTGATTTTCAGTAGAATCTGGGCCAGGAGTTCTTGGGAATTAATACCAATGCTTATGTCACTCCGATCCAGCCTGTCCCCTTGCTGTCCTCTCCCAGCGACGCCCTAAGCCGAGGCCCGTACCCCGCAGGGGGTGCCCTTAGCGTGTAGTCGCTTAGTTTGTAAGTTTTTTGCCCTGGCTGGAGGCCTTGCACTTAAGGCACCCACAGGAAAGTCCGGTTAAGCAGACGACAACCTCTCTGGTTGAACTGCGAGATGCCATTTCGAAAAAAAAAAAAAAAAACCAATGCTTATGTGAAAGATTAAAATCTATCAGGGATGAAACAATGCTTGTAAGATAAGACCTAAGCACAAGTTTTATCAAAAATTTGAAGTGATGAAACTGGCACAAATTATTTTAGCATTCACACTTTGATATTTTGAACAAGACACCGCTAAAAATAAAATCCAGTACTTTTCCAGATAGAATTAAGAAAATAAAGCTTAGATTTTTTCACTACTTATCCTGTAATGGAAATGGACGTCGGGATAAAGAAAATGATATATTTAAGTTGGCAGATAATGCTCCTTCCAATGGATTTATTTAATGAGTTTCCTTGCTGAACTAGATAAGGTCAAAAGGAAGATCTAAATGTCACAGTGACTGGCTTATCCGTCTATACGAGGCGGCTTCGCTATGAGAAGTATTATGGCCATGGAAAATACAGGCATGGAAGGCTTAGTTTGCGGTAACGCATTACGCAACCTTAGGCATTTGTGGACTTTTATTTGCACTGGCTCACGAAATTTTAAGTCCTGATCGACAAATGTTTCTCCCATTTAATCGTGTGGCAACATATATCGACTGACGATGTCTACCAGGATATCATATAAAAAGGGACAATTTATACTCCTTTTTTTTGAGCATAGCCTGCATCACCCTAAGGTTGAATGGGAGAAAATTAGGAATTTCCTCTGGTAGTAGGTACGTCCGCCTTAGTAGGTACAGATTATTTTACATAACCCATGATCTGTCCACGAAGTAGACACAATAGTTAAACAATGGCGTTTCGACCAAATTGGTCATTTGACAGATCATGATTTATTCAGAAGGTTTTAATAAATTATTTCAGGGCATTAGCTCTCCATGTTTGCAAATGTCGACTTGGTGACTTGGCGATATTACTTATTTTTATGATTTAGATCTCGATTCACTGCTGTTTACAAATTATGTGTTTGTTACCTCCTCGAGGAATAGGAAACGTTTTAATTTGAGTTTGTCAATATTTTCTTACTGTGCCTTCCCAATCGAACCTATAATGAGAAAATGGTTTTTTTTTTTTAATTTATGGCGCGTTCTGTTAAAATGCCAGTGGATTGTACCTAAGCTACCGACCTAACGAAATGCTAACCTAATTATCAACATTGTCATACCTCTCCCAATCCTTATCCTTTAATATTTGGCCACCTACTTATTTTATAAGCAAAAATATTATTTCCATGTTTCAAGAAAATTATTAAAGTTAAAAGGCCTGTCCCTTTCAGCCGTAAGTAATACAATTAGGCTAAAACGAAGATACTTTAACGTTGGATAAACTAACAAACAAAGACATTCAGAAACAACTACAAAGGATTGAATGTGACAGATTATTACGCGAAGCCGTCTGGGCCCCTCGAGTCTCTTTGACAGGCATAAATACGACCCTGGAATTTTGAAATACAAAAACTTTTACGTTATTCGGGTTTTTTTTACACGACTGAACTTAGTCTCACGAGGCAATAGGGGTCAGGCAATGTAACAATATTTTAATTTAAAAGAATGTCTATGGTGTTTCTTGCCCATTCTTCTCCATAGAGAATGGGCAAATAAAGTACTTTCACAAGTTATTTTGCCTTGTGACTGTAGCTTCGCTTTCTTTGTTTTTCTGACATTCAAAAGTGCCTGTAATGGTCTAATTGAAATAAATGCTTTGAGTTTGAAGCATAGAGTTCACTTATTAGAGTGTTAAATCTCAGAATACCTACTTAACAATCATATAAAATATCCGAAGTTGCAAAGGCACTTGCAAAGGCACTTTTAGTATATTAATCCGACCTTGAATTTCGCGACATGACAAGTCTATTGCCGTGACTGGCAGGATACTAACTACAGACTTACAACTGCGTTTGAAAAACTCCTTTGTGAGATAAAAACTTTGCATTTTAATCCTTATTGTAAGGAAATAACGTGTTTGAATAATAAACAAGGGTTTTTGTAGACAGACAGTAATTATTGTTGTTATAAAAGCTCTTGTCTTGTCGTGAAGTACGTTTCATGTAGGTAGGTGTAACAGTCATACCATGTTATTATTATATCTGCCTACGTATTCATAGTACTTACATATTAATCGATTATGCAAAATTAAATGATTTATTTCCTTGGATTACGAATAAAAACTTTAAGTACTTACGCACCTAAGTAGGTACCTATCATACAGCAGACTCGGGTAGGTAGATTAGATACCTATACCATAGCTATAAAAAAATATTACTATGTCATAAATAAGTTTCCTTATTCTAGTGGTTATGACTACTACGCTAGTAACTGAGCTTCAGGAAGTTCGATTCTTCGGTCAGAAAAATCAGCAGCGTGTTTGGGATTTTCGATCAGAGGGCTAATTCACGTAATTTTATGACGCGCCGATGAAGTTGTAGTGCAGTTGCAGTCAAGTTCAAGTTCGAGTGATAAACGGTATTCTTGTAATCTTTGAACTGCGCGTAAACTGCACGTCAACTGTACGACAACCAAACTGACTTATGGTGTGGCCATTTGAGAGAAAAATTTTACTCACTAAATAATCGAATAGAATCGATTACATTTCAATGAATATGACGTTATTAAAATATTAAAATAATACCCCAGTACAGATTTTAGTGCTTTTTCTTACTTAGTAGAATACCGATCATGTTGCGTTCCGAAGCACGCACTAATGACGCGCAACAGTAGAATGCCGTTATTGCGCTCGCGTGACGCGAACTTGACGCGAGCGTGTCTGACAGCGGCAGAGAATACGAAAAGCGTTGTTTTGATCGAAACTTAACTGCAACTGCGCTGCAACAGCACTTCTTTAGTTACGTGAATTAGCCTACAGAACGCCATTAGCATTCTACAGCAAGGGAGTATGGAATTGTGGTTGTGCTCGGTTAGAATAGGCACGTCGCCACCTATTACATGGGACTTTATAATTATAACTGGCGAAATGTGGGTGTCCGTGTACTATACAGAGTGGAAAGGAAACCGTTGAATTTGTACCTAGTCGTTTATTTAAGCAAAATGTTTAAGGTGCTATTCGTGCTATTTGGACGAATCCAAAGTTAACCTGTGATATCTTAATAATGCACATTGCTTGCTGGACGGATGGCCGATCGATGGGGCTGAAAAGTTCTGGTGTGGCGACCGCGAACAGAAAGACGTTGCGTTGGAAGGCCTCCCACTAGGTGGACCGATGACCCGGTGAAGGTTGCGGGAATCCGTAGGATGCGAGTCGCGCGGGACCGGACAATGTGTCGACACTTCGGGGAGGGTCTTTCGGCTGAAATGATGATCTTAATAAGTAGTAGAATCAAGTTAAACTCACCACAATGTCTTATAGAGGCGGCGAGGCACAGCAGGATGATCCTGGGCTGCGCGATCACGTGCCAGATCGTCACCTGGGGCATCTTCTTACCAGACTCCAGCGTACTGTCGCCAGCCTTGCCTGTTCCTGAATCAAGGAAGGTATATGTTAGAATGATGAGGAAGACAATGCGACAAGCTAGATTTAGGTAGATAGATACACGTAACTATAAAAATCCTGTTAAATAATTTTCTGTCTAAAGAAGAATTAAATCCTGCAACTTGCTGAATCTAATGAAATATCCTCCAATTTCTAATATGGCAGAAATTGACAATCAAACTCAACTTGAAACTAAACTCGTTTCCTACAATATACAACAATAATTGTTAAATCAGCTGTTAGTTTATACCTTCTTCTCCAATAGTAGTTCTGGAAGGTTCCCGAAGAGTGAGGAAAGTGAACAGAGTGATGATCAGCCCGACGATACCGGCGCCGAAGTAGCACACACGCCAGCTCTGCGGGTAGGTAAAAAAAATTGGTAACGAGAAAGTATTCTTATAGTAGTTAACAAAAGCATTTATAAGACGTTGCGTAGGTTTCAGCACTTGGTAAGTAGATGCTGATTGTATAAAAAGGTAGGACGAAGGCAGATTAGGTAAACGGGTTTACAAAGGCGTCAATTGATAAGTTAGAAATTGCTTTTATTTTTTTTCAGTATTTGTAACCTATTGTCACTCTATCACAAATATACGATGGACTTCAACTTCTAAATGAGAAAACTAAAAAAGAAACTCACCAAACCCCAAGCATTAACTTGAGGGATGTACCGTCCAACAGGAAAGGCGATACCGTACCCTCCATAGATACCCCAGTTGAAGATAGAAAGCGCCAAGGCCCTCTGTCTCTCAGGGAACAGGTCTGTCAGGATCCCAGTGGCGAGAGGATTGCAGCCGGACTCTCCGGCGGCCATGACCATACGTAGGACCACAAGATGCCAGTACTCCTTGACCGTGCCCATCAGAAGAATGGCGATAACGAAGACTAGGGTGCAGAAGGAGAGGATTTTCGCTCTGTTGTATCTGTGGGGGAAGAAAAGTGAATTTAAATTTTCTGTCAACGTAGATCAGATTATGGTGATGATGAAGATCATCAACAATGGTTGACTGGAAGACAGGCAGTAGCTTACACTAGGTTTAGCAAGGAAGGAATGATTGACTCTGATTCAAGAGTTAAAAGGCTACTCGAAATTCACATAGGATCTCTCAATCTGCAGTCATTCATGTGGCGAACAATGTAAACGATGTTCTGATCATTTTTGCAGTTAGTAATGCATTCGTCAGCGTAGTGAAACGCAAGTTTATGAGACATTGCTTATGGTAGCTACGGAAGGGATGCGAGTCGAGTTCCCAATAATTCACTTGCTGACGGCCGTCAATACCATTGCCTCGCACCTACCACAGGCACTGTCACAGGATCGGTAGGCCTGATATTTTGAAAACATGCTCATAGTATGAAACTTACTTGTCAGCGACCACGCCAAGCACAACTCCGACGACAGTAAAGACTGCCATGTAAGCGGGTCCAGCCAACACCTGGTAGTCGATACCTAGCCCATTGTAGCCCCATTCGCAGTACCGGGTTCCGTTCAGTATGAGAGTCGCGCATCTGTAGAGAGAAATTAGATTGATCATTGAAATTGTTGGTACAGGACATCAATAGTAGATGGAACTGCAGAGGTCGACCACGGACGAAGGTTGAAAGACAAGTGGTACGATCCTGAGGTGATTATTATATTTTTTTAGGACACACTTGGAATTTCTCCTGTAAATTAAATGTCTATTGCCTGAATTAAATTTTGTTGTATGTTATGTTTTCGTATTGACCAATGGCCACTGTCGTTGTGAATATGAGAAGATAATGAGATAACATAATAATTCGTTTATTTCTAAACATCAAAAAACTACATCGACGCGGTTTCGACACCTGAATTAGGATATTCGGTTTGACAGGTGTCTAGGTTTCTCCGGTTCATCATCATCATCATCAGCCTATTAATGTTCCCATTGCTGGAACACAGGCCTCGTCTCTAAGAGAGGGAGGGAGGGTTTCTCCGGTTACCTACATCTGAATAAGAAGGCTTAGACAATGATTACCCCAACTACTCCTTTTCAACTATTATACAGGGTGTAAACCACCTCATCACGAAGCTGTCAACCAAGATTTCTGTAGGTACATAAAAATAAGTAACTTTACTCAAAAATTATTGCTGGGAAACGACTTTTTTTTAGGGTAAAAAATCATGTTTTGTGGTAGAACTCAATGCAACGCGCTCAAAAAATTGTGCTGATGGATGGATTGAATAGTACGGGGGTCGTGGAGGTGTTTAAAGAAAAAATCTTACCTAAATTAAAAAAGTGGATTTCAAAAAAAAGTTGTCAAAAGGCAGAACTTTGATCCAATATCTCCGTAACTAGAAGGTTCCCAGGTATGGTGTAGAATAAAAAAATGATCGCAATGACGGGGAGAACAAGTGCCTATCGGCTTCGTTAAGAGGTGTTTTACACCCTTTTTACTACAGATACCTTGCACTAAATACCTACATAAGTTAACTACACATTAGGTAGATGTACCTAACTAAACAATTCACTCGTAAATACACAAATAGATGTACCCTCAATACGACGATAATTCAATCAAAAGAATGTAGAGATTTGCAGAAAGCGAATCGATCGCCTGAGGAAAGCAGAATCAGTTCCATTATCCTTTATTATACTATCTTTTTATTTCCCTTGTACCGGAATTGATAGATGAATGACATCTTTCTGATCTGTAGTTTTTTGTTAATTCAATTTATAACTATCTATAACTTCTGCTTCTACTTAACTGCTTTGATCACGCAAAAGGATGTCAGGTTAGTGTCTTCTTCTTTATCGTGTGGTTAGTGCCTAACCTGTCATAGATTTTATTCCGCCCAATGGCCTCTGACTTGGCTTTACAGACCGTCAAGAAATATCTCTCAGGCATGCTGGTTTCCTCACGACGTTTTCCATCACCGAAGCAAGTGTACAATCCGCACGTGAATCCGAAAAATCAGAGGTGCCTTAATTGGGTTCGAACTCGAGACCTATGACTTGGCAGTCCGACGGTCACACCACTAGGTTATCACTGCTATATTTCACGATAACTGGAGTAAGTTTATGTAATTCCTATGCTTTGAATTTTCACTCCCACAAAACTACTGGTTACTGTAAGCGAAAAGCCGTTTAATCCGTAGACCAAGGTCATGGAGGCGATATGTCTTCCAAGTAAAACGCCTATAATTTATCTGCTTATGTTATTATCATTATTACACCCCGTAAATCATTGTTTGTGTCATATAATGCTGTTTATATTGACGATAAATCTTGGCAAGATCTAGTTTATAAACTGTTTACGTGCGCGTAAATAAAGGTGCATAATGTATTGTGACGGCGTTATAGTCACAAGCTGGTGCCCGCGGCTCCGCTAGTGTGGAGGTTGAAAATTATTGGTAGGATATTAATTATCCTATGTCCTAAACCAGATGTGACGTGAAAAGGTGTAAGACAGACAGAGTTACTTTCGCATTTATAATATTGGTGTGGAAAAGCAAGTTCATCATCATCATCATTTCAGCCGAAAGACGTCCACTGCTGGACATAGGCCTCCCCCAAGTGTCGCCACATTGACCGGTCCCATGCGACTCGCATCCAGCGGACTCCCGCAACCTTCACCAGGTCATCGGTCCACCCAGTGGGAGGTCTTCCAACGCAACGTCTTCCGGTTCGCGGTCGCCACTCCAGAACTTTCCGCCCCATCGGCCATCCGTTCTGCGAGCAATGTGACCTGCCCACTGCCACTTAAGTTTGGCAATTCTTCGGGCTACGTCGGTAACCTTGGTTCTCTTGCGGATGTATTCATTTCTGATTCGATCGCGCAAGGAAACTCCGAGCATAGCCCTCTCCATTGCCCTTTGGGTGACTTTAAGCCTTCTGATGAGGCCCATTGTGAGCGACCACGTTTCGGTCCCGTATGTAATCACTGGCAACACACACTGGTCATAAACTTTCGTCTTGAGACACTGCAGTAAGTTGGACGAGAAGATACCGCGCAACTTCCCGAACGCTGCCCAGCCGAGTCGGATTCGTCGATTGACCTCTTTCTCGAAGTTAGACCTACCTAACTGGACCGTTTGTCCCAGGTACACATAATCGTCTACAACTTCGAGTATAGAGTCTCCGATTTTGATAGGAGTGGGTGTGACATGGGCATTCAACATGACCTTGGTTTTGTCCATGTTCATTTTAAGACCCACTCTTCCGGAAGCTCTACTGAGGTCATCGAGTATCGTCCTGAGGTCCTCCATGGTCTCAGCCATGACCACTATATCGTCGGCAAACCGAAGGTGAGTGATGTACTCGCCATTGACGTTGATGCCTAGCCCTCTCCAGTCCAGAACCTTGAAGACATCCTCCAGTGCAGCGGTGAATAGTTTCGGAGATATGACGTGTCCCTGTCTCACACCTCGCTGTAGGAGGATAGGTTCCGAGGCTTGGTCCTGAAGTCGGACTGACATGGTGGCGTTTTTGTACAAACACTTCAACACCTCGATGTACCGATAGTCAATTTGGCACCGTTGGAGAGACTGCAGTACAGCCCAGGTCTCGATCGAATCGAAGGCTTTCTCGTAGTCCACAAACGCTAAACAGAGGGGTAGGTTATACTCTTCGGTCTTCTGTATAACCTGCCGCAGCGTATGTATGTGGTCCACGGTGCTAAAGCCTTTTCGGAAACCGGCTTGTTCGGTAGGCTGGAAATCGTCAAACCTGCGCGCGAGACGATTCGTGATGACTCTTGAAAACAACTTGTAGACATGGCTTAGAAGTGAGATGGGCCTATAATTCTTCAAGCAAGAAAAGCAAGTTAGGTGAGCTTAATTTCCTCTTTGTTAGCTAACATGAGCATTCAATATAATTAAACTTATTAAGAATCAAAAACAATTTCCACTATGCCTTGAGAACAAAGAGGAAACAGTAAATTATGCTGAAACAGTCCCAATTTAATCACAAACCTGGCAAATGAATATCCGAGCTATAATATCCGCCATTTTGAGAAATACCTTTTGATACAAGTATGAAAAGACTTCCGGATTCCTTACAAAAGTGAGAAAGTAAAATATTGAACAAAGCGAGGGCGAGGGGTAGAATTTGATCGAAGTCTAAGGGATGACGATGGTTGGACGACGTTTCCGATTAGAAGATTACGTCGTTTATTTTTAGAATCTAATTAGATTTCGTTAATGGTGGAGTTTGAAACAGATGTTTAATATTAAACGTTTAATTTTGATTTCAGTCGTTACATGTGAAGATAAGATTTATTTTTGTAAAAGGGTATAAAAACATATAGACTGGAAGGTGACCCCAACATATTTGAGAAAAGGCTAGGTAGATGATGACATGCATTTTGGTTAAATCCGAATTTTGAATTACGGATTTATACAAATAGGTACATTTTAAGTTGAATTTCAATATCATTAATAAGATGTAGTGTTAACAGTGATGTAGGTAGAGTTATTATATAATATTTTTGTGAGGTTCGGCAAATATATCAATTTCAATTGAGATTTTAATATTAATTCTTACTAATCTGCGGAAGTGTGCTTTTTCTTTCTCAATGGAGGCGAGGTTCCAGGGTTTTCCTTGATATTGCATTTTTTATGCGAGAAAAGACGGAGGAGGAAACACGTGCTTATTAATATGCATAGCGACATGCCTGCAGTCCCTAGTGTGAAGGAGGAAGGTACCCGGCCAGGTTTGCTCGTCAAATTCGAATTATCTTTTTGCATTTCAGTTTCAGACTGAATGTTTAGCAAATTATTATTTGCGACCGTAGGAAATATGGCTGTACAGAGATATAATCATTAAAATCATAAATATAAACGTCTAAGTTAATTTAATCCAATCGAATGACTTTTTCATGAAATATTCATTAAAAACAACTCGACACTGACCTTCGAATTGCGAAACGTAGGAAAATTTGTATTTCACGGCCTCTTTCTGGCGCATTCATGAAAACACACTCAGTGTTTTGACGAACTTCAATGACAAAGTGTTTGAATACCATGAAACGTACGAGGAGTTAAGTTTTGCAAGTTACCGGGAATCATTATAAATTCCGAGTAGTTTCTGAGAATATCTTGGTTTTGATATGAACCTAAGATTTCAAGCTTGCCAAATATGTCTTACAAAAACAATTTGGAATACTACCTGTTGTTTCTATGTCGAAACGCATTATTAACTACCATCACTTCGCCCGCAAAAATTGTGATAGCTCAGCTAATATACATGATATCAATATAATTTATAGCATATAGCACCCACAAATAATGTAGCTTTCTGCCAGTGAAAGAATTTTTAGAATTCCGGAAATTATCCTCTACATACAAACTTACAAACAAAATTTACCTCTTTGTAATATTAGTATACATGAAACTTAGTAGGTATAATGAAAAAGAAAGATCGTAAAATTGATACCGCACTGTCATAACAACCGTCGCTAAGTTCATTCACCGCATTGTTTTAATACGAAAGGCACTAAAGCCTTATCCAGACGGCCGATTTCGTGACGGCAAATTGTCGCTTTTATTGGAAGAATGGAAGTTAATTGATACTCTAGCTAGATATAATCTTTATTTATGAATTATACAGTAAATATCTAAATCAGATACAGTAAGATCGGAATTTATTGATGTTCCTGGGTTTTTTCAAATAAAAAGAAAGCTGCGTAGCGGTGACTTTGCTGACGCGCTCGTAGCACGTGTGCTACGCCGTAGCGACACATTTCTACGAGCATCGCTATGAAAAAGAAATGGCTACGGGGCGTAGACGCAAAGCTACGACGGCAAGTTTGGAGGCGCATCACTAGATACTTTCCCAATCTTGTGTAGGTTGAAAATCGAATTTAAAATCTTAATTTCCGGGGTTTTCACTGACACACACTGGGCCTAAAAGCAAGAAATTTTGCAAAAAAAGTTTCTACACTAAAACGAAGGTATTGCAATGCATTAAAGAAGGATTTTATTGCATTTTTCCTCAAATGGACTAAAAATAGGAGATGTTTGTTTGTATGGAAGTTCAAAGAGCACATAAATAATCATGCGCCCTTTAAAAAAAAACAATATTTTTAATAAAATTCTAAAGAATTATTTTAAAAACATTGTTTTTTTGCTACTTTTTTTTCCACTAAGATTAGAATAATTTGCTAAGCTATCATATTGAATTTCTCTGAAAGTTTCAACAAGCTACATCAGTTTTTATTACAGTCTACCGTCTGTACTCAACCTCAAGTTAAAGCTATGTGCAAGTTATCAAAACAGCATGAATTTAATATGGCGGCATTGCCGGAGGGGTACGGTCTAATCAAGTTAGAACTAAGTTGTAATAACTAGTTACTTGTTTGGGTTTATTGGTCTCATGTCGTACAATATGCAAGTGTATCGCAGTTTGCGGTGAACTGTGAGTTAATTTGATTAGCTATAGTGCTTGATTTAATTAGTAGATTGATGGAAGACTTAATTGAGTTCTAGGCTCTACAAGGTCCTTTTTTAACCGACTTCTTAAAAAGGAGGAGATTCGAATTCGGTTTTAAAGTGTTTTTAATTTGTCCTCATAACTCCGTCTTTTATGAACCGATTTGAAAAATTCTTTTTTTTGTGTGATAGGCTGTACTCACTACTCTCCGATTGGTCCCATAGATATTTCATCAAAATCGGTTCAATAGTTTGGTATTTTTCTTCTGGGTCTATGTTGGCGACATGATGGTTCCTTAATAACTTAGTTACAACGAAAAAATTGTTTCGTGACAAGCATTTGTGTAGAACTAAAAAGGGTAAAATAAAAACGTCGAAAGTCAGTATTTTTTTGCAAAAAAGTTTTTTATTAAATAAATGAATAGGTTCTCTTGACCTGGTGAGACGGGATACAGGATGGTACGTGTGGACCCACAAGATGTCTACTTGTTCCTTTAAGATAAATAAGGAAGCCCCTAAGTTCTGTCATGTCCATAAATCTGAATTTAGTCCTGAAATTCTAATTTTACAAGTAATTTACACGTTTTTATGTAGTATCTATCAATCTTGGGTATTCACAACAGTTGCTAGGTGCTGATTTGATTAAGGTAGACACTGCACTAAAAAAGCGTGTAGGTATATTACTCAAAAAAATACTCGATTTTGATAAACACACGTGTTTTTGCGGCAATTATGTCGTAGCAAAAACAATATTGTTGGTGTAGACGATTAATTTAATTTGGTAATAATTACGAAGCAATGAATAGTGATATACTGATAACGCTCTAGGCAAAATATTTGAAAAAAAAAAACTGGGGCCACCTTTATTTCGTTTATTAGTATTATATTACCTATTAGTATTATATGTAGATGCGAAAGTTACCGACGGTGGATGGATGTAGTTCGTTACTCTTTCACGCAATAACTACAGAACGGATTTGGATGAAATTTAGCACACAAATAGTTTATCACTTGGATTAACACATATGGTACTTTTCATCTTAGTAGTAAGACCCCGTGGGACAATTATCGAACTCCGCGCGGGTGAAACCGCGGACATAAGCTAGTATAATAATAATAATACCAGCCTGTTACTGTCCCACTGCTGGGCAAAGGCCTCTTTTTATACAGAGAAGGATATGGTTTAGTTTAAAGTTTAGGTAGCGTATGGTTGCCCATGTACGGGCGAGAAAAATCATCAGCCTTTTTGAATTCGGATTTGAAGTTAAGCTCCTTACCTATAATGTTTTATTCTACCTACCCAAAGTGAGTACCTTGGCACCCCCAGTTAGTATTGTGTCAAAGAATGTGCCTTTTTCAACAGAATAATCTAGATTTTGTATGTTTGTTACAAAATCTAGATTATTCTGTATTGGTATTTCCTAAACTAATACTCCATTATTCTGTTGCCCTTATCCGATGCAGCATGTTTTCTTCTTTCATACCTCTGTATTACTCGTCATCTCATCAGACACCTCCTTTCTTGCAATATCATCCTTCACACTATCCATCGTTTCTTTCGTCTTCCTTTACTCTTATACCCCATCCACATTCATACTTAAAACTTTCCTCACGACAGCGCATCATATGCCCGTACCACAACAACCGATAACCACGCAACTTATCAAACACTTAGACTACATAGCTTCGACAATGGTTGTAAATAAACCAAAAGCATACTTACTTCGCTGCAGGCCAAGCACGCGACAAGCTTTTTATTGCGCGTCATTTAATTTCGAGAACCCAGCTTGCTAAGTCACGATCTACTAATAAACTAGTTACAAACTCGGCTGGGTACCACAAAAAACGTTTCTCAAGAACCCAGAAGCCATAAGAAGTGACAAATCGGATCCTGATGTAATGCTACCATGTTTTGTTATTATTTCTTTGGCTAACTTCCGCGTAGCTGCAAAAAGTTGCGTGAACCAGACATTTAATAGTTCCTTTTAAATCTATACAAATAAATAAAATTAAATGTCTATTTGTAATGTCAAAATAACAGATTTTTACTGAATGCTTATGAAAGTATACAAGGTACTTGAGCAAAACAAAAACTAAAGTTTTGTCAGTCTTTTTTTTTTTTTTTGGGTGGGAAATCATCAAATGAACGTCAAACTTTTACCGACTAAAACCCATCCATGTTCCTTCATCGCCCTTTGTGTTCCGGGGCCAACGGTATCTCTTTCGAATAGTCCCGCAGCCCCGGCAGGCATCGGCCCTTGCGGACCCCTTCCTTATTGCTGACTCTCTTTGAGGCGCGCGAGGAACACGAACGCGCCGTCGACACGGCCTGTCGTCATGAGACGGACGGACGGCGAGCTAGCCCATAGCTCACCGTCCACAGGCCCGCGAAGTTTTGTCTGTCTATCGGTCTGTTTGTTTGTGGATTGTACGTTAACCCGTTTAACGTTACGTATTTAGATTTAAGAAACATTGTGCAATTTTTTGTTTTCCCTAATCTATACAAATAAATAAGTTTGTTTGTAATTTCAAAATAACCGCTTTTTACTGAATTCTTATAAAAGAAAAAAAAACATACTGTCCGTCTGTTTCTTCCAGCTAATCTCCGAAACGGCTGGGCCGATTTTGACGGGACTTTTACTGGCAAATACCTGATGTTATGGGGAGTAACTAAGGCAACTTTTATTTTAGAAAAAGAATTAGGGTGCCGTTCAAAAAAATTAAAACCCTATAAATTGATAAAGAAATCTGATTCAAATATATGTCATATTTTTATGATAATTTTATGCCGACGAAGGTTGCGGGCCAACAGCTTGTAATAAAGTTGATAAGAACCTAGGTTATCCGGCCTTGTTGGTGAATTAATCTAGTTAATCAAGACTGGTAGGCAGTAGGTATTCAAAACTTTTACCGACAAAGTGGTGGGTCAAAGTTTTCCGGCATTTGAATTCATGAATGATTGAGGCTTTCGTTGTGTCGTTTAAGCGACTTTCAAGGTTAGTCCTGACTTTTTAACTTTATGAAGGCTGTGGATTTTTGATGAGTTCAGGACTGTTGTAAAGTCTGGGGTTTTATGACATTACCATTGGTTTATATATATATTTTTTTAATTTTCCAGTGTCATTAGTGCCTAACCTAGTATCGAGAGAGTATAATATATTTTTATCGTGTTTGTGTGTGATCCTAAAATTTCTACTACTATTTCTATTTTTACTAGTGAGAACCTGTAATTGGCTCTATGTTGCATATACAATTGTTACTCTTAAGTTATAGCTGTTGGTTCTCCTATTTATAAATAAGCTTTGAAGCAGTGCAGCAGAAGTTCTGTACTACTAACATTTTGAATTAATTTATGAACGTGAATATTATTATAAATTTTCGTACCTATATGGATATTTATTAATTTAAGTATTTATTACGCGTACCAATCTCATACATACTTATTTTTATTTTTTTACTTTTATGTTTCATTTGGTTCAATAGTGACTGCATTAGCAATTTCTTCAATGGATCTTTTAATTTTATTATTTAAAGCGTTAACCTACCAAAGATGTTTTGGTGTACCTAAATCTTGATTGCATTGAACCTGTTAATATGCTGTAATGTTTCACACAATATTTTAATCATAAAAATTACTGCACAAATTCAAGAAATATCTTCATTACTGACAAATTAAAGTAATATAAAAAGAAAAACTTAAGTACCTATTGTCCAGAAATTATATTATGTGTATTAAAAACTTTATATAAGTAGGTAAATAGGAACTTGTTTAATTAAAATTTATTGTTTCCTGATTAATATGGAGATTATGTTCAGCTGACCTTGGCCACAGATAATATAATACTATAACTGGTGAACACTGGCTATAGATGGTGAGTCGTGGCTAGTGGGTCATAATTTATTATTATCATTTTTATGGTGTCATATAATTACTGGGTTCGATCTACCGATATAATACCGGTAGTCGCCTTGTTTACATTCAAATCGATTGATAAACATAATAGGGTAGATGACAAAAAACATCTAATTAGTCCGTCAGATAGATTTCCAAAAAATATTGGAACCATGTTTTTTCTTTTTTCAAGTAAACAAAAAATTAAGACGATACAGTACGTCGAAAACTCGTATGACGTCACATTCGAGTACATTTTTTACTCAAATGTGACGTCACAAGCCCCCACTCATGATCTTTGACACGTTTTATCTTCGTCAATTTTTATTAATTTAATAAAACAAAAAACACGTACTTATCCAATTTTTTTTCGATAATCTAACTGACGGACGAAACAGAATCATATTTGTTTTAGTCATTCATCATCCCTATTAATGTTGGCGTTACATTGGTTAACTGAACCAAATTATTACTTTGAGATGTTAGATAAGGCACTTTAAAAAAAAAACATAAAACTCTCTTCTTTATGGCTAGTCCGGTAAAAGAAATAGGTACACAGTTTACTTAGTAAGCGTCGTTTTTAGATTCAAATTGATGGATTGTCGAAAATATGTCATTATCAAACAAAAAAGATTTTATTTTGTCATCGTTATCCAAAAGCCTGTAAACAGGTTTGTAGTAAACCTGTATGCAGTTTCTTCAAACCTGTATGCACTGTAACTAATTCTAAGCTGTATAACTCTTTAGTAATATCCTTCCTTAAAAATCTCATTTAATTGATAGATAAAGTTTAAAATTCTTAACCAGGTTTTCTTACCTTTACTTATTACCTTTCCTTATAGTACCTACCTATAAAATCTCTTTTTCCTTGTAGGGACTATTGACCTTAAAATGGACTTAAATCCTCACTTCAGTATACACATTAGGATATTCTTAAACTTTACGTTAAGTCACGATGGGATTCTCCATCGGCAAAGAAAACAAACCTCCATTCAACTATTAAATACATTTAATGTAAGAATTAAAAAAAACCTCTTTTTTTGTTTAAGTCTAATATGAACCCAAGGAATATGATTTACGGAATCCCCCGTTTTTAGCCGCCTCAGGGTTTGAATTTCTAAAAACCCTTCTAGGGGAGTTAAGAGTGCACCCCCTTTTTTTTCGGATTGGAAATCATCAAATGAGTCCTCCCGCTCTGGGCGGAGCGGGAGGGAGTGTCAGACTTTTACTGACTAAAACCCATCCATGTTCCTTCATCGCCCTTTGTGTTCCGGGGCCACGGTATCTCTTTCGAACAGTCCCGCAGCCCCGGAAAAGTGCACCCTTTCGTTATACTTAACTCTTTTAAGGAAACTTTCACCCTGGGCTGCATCATCGCTTCACAGCAGTCGAGTTGCAGTCGCACACAAGTCCATTTACTATCAAATTGAAAAAATAAAGATACTGGAGGCATACAACGTCCTCCTTTTTTTAGAAGTCGATTAAAATCTAAGGGCCATGCTTCTAGACCCAGCGTGCAGCTGATCATGCCGTGACTGCCAAAGAATAAAATGAATGTATTTAAGATATATTTACCTGCCAAACTAAAACGTGCCAATTAAATAGGTATAACTCGTTTTTTAGAGTAAACACCAATAATTGGCCCCTTATCGCAAATTATAATGTAAGGCGTAAATACAGTCGTTATACCAATCACGGTCAATAACTGTTCTAATAAGTCACTATTTAAGTGACGGATAAAGTTGCATTTATACTAGGCGATCGTTAAATATAATACACGGTGTAAACAAACTAAGTAACTATACGCAATAGTTATTTGTGCAACAAGAGAGCAAAGTCGGTTTTTGCTGCGAGTGTTGATTTTGAATCCCGAGTAAGCGAAGGATTCTATAGTTGAATCACGAGCGTAGCGAGTGATTCTAGGTTAGAATCCTGAGCGTAGCGAGGGATTCAAAGACACGAGATGCGAATAACTTTGGTCTCGTGTAACACATACAACTTTTCACCTCAGCAGCGAGAACATATACCTAAAGGTAAAACAAAACAACATGGTAAAAATTAAACCAGCACACCACATTAAGAGACTAGACACTTGAGAGCAGCGGTGGCCCAGTGGTGGCGACCCCCCGACATACGAATAGTAAGTCGTGGGTTCGAACCTAGGCAGGCGCATGACTTTGTGTAATTTATTTCATCACCACTGCTCTCAAAACGGTAAATTAAAACATCGTGAGGAAACCGGCATGTCCTAGAACCAAAAATTCGAAGACATGTGACATCTACCAATCCGCACTGGGCCTGCGTGGTGGATTATAGCCCATTCCCTCTCATTGAGAGGACGCCGTGTCCCAGCAGTGGGAACGTTAATAGGCTGATGATGATGACCACATTTAAACAATATCAAAACATCATAAAGTTAAAAGTAAAATGGTTGCAGTTTTGCAAATAAAAAGTAACACTGGAGACTTCCATTGCTTAGAAATTTCATAAGTTTTTAGATATTTTGCGCGAGACTTTTCAGGCAGGAAACTTAGTTCTGCATTTTTTACATTATGCTTCAATTCTTCGGGAGTTAAATAGCAGACTTCGTCACTGGACTCACTCATTTTTACTTTATTATCCAAATTTTATTGTACTTTGTAGCTAGCGTACATTGACTTAATCATTGCTAGCGTACAAAACAATAAAAATTTAAACCTCGCTCTTTTTTTAAAATGCGTTCTGACTACACTCGCGGTATTCTGTCTCAATATTAATGATTATTATAACTAAAAATAAATATTACGGTTATCGATTTACAATATCGGTATCCGAACGTTTTATTGTTTGTTTCTTTTTTGGGCATACTAGATATGGAATTTGAAAATCGAATTTCGAATCGACTTGTATCTCTCGCTTTTTTCGTATCGAAATAAAAGTGACAGAACAAAGTGAAATTGAAATCTTTCGAATTTTGTGAGTAGACCTGCACAGTTCTCGGTATTTAAAAAAAAATAATTAAAAAGTTACTTTGTCTCACGCTCGCAGCAAAATCGAATTTTGCTCACTGTCTGTAAACAGCAAAACCTGCTTGTTTGAGGTGCTGAGGTGAAAAAATTATTGCTGGGAAACGACTTTTCTTTTTTTGGGGTGAAAAATCATGTTTTGTGGTAGAACTCAATGTAACGCACTCAAAACAATGTGCTGATGGATGGATTGAATAGTACGGAGGTCGTGTATGTGTTTAAAATAAAAATCTTACATTAGAAACATGTATTAAAAAAAACTTGTTGAAAAATTGGAACTTTGATCCCCAATATCTCCGCAACTAGAAGGTTCCCAGATAGGTGTAGAACAAAAAAAATATTGCAATGACGGGGAGAACAAGTGCCTTTTGGCTTCGTTAAGAGATTTTTTACACCCTTTATTCACATCGAGTAGGTATATACTCAAACTCAAACTCAAATCATTTATTTCAATTAGAACATTACGGCACTTTTGATAGTCGAAAATACAATAAAAGCAAAGCTACAGTCACGAGGCATAATAACTTGAGAAAGTACTGTAGCAACAACATTAAAAAAAACAAATAACATTACATAGCATACCTGAAGAGTTAGACACAGGTCTATCAAGTTATCCGAAAATGTCAAATTTTCCCAATTAAACTTGAACCCAATGCTTTAGCGATAAAGTTGAAAATCCATTAAAAAATTACAGATTGCATTTCATTTTAATATTGCGAAAACGACTTTATTCAACAAGTCATAAAGATATTGGAACATTATATTTTATTTCTATAAAGTAAATTAAATTATTATTAAAAAAAGAAAAAATTATCTAACTCTTAAATTTAAAAAAAAATATTTAAAATGATAAGTAACTTATTTTCAATTTTTTATGTGCTGGCGTTTGTACCTAACCTATCCCTATATTTCGCCAGTTCTATTTGCCACCAACTGTGCTCAAATCCAGACTTTGGGTTGCTATTCAGAAATTCTTAATGTAAAAACCCAACAACTTTTTACCCAGCCTGGATATCGAACTCAGGCTCTCGTGCTCAGAAGTTGCACTTAGATACAACTAGATTAACGGATCTAGGGTTCTAATAATTATGCTCGTTTGATGTAAATACAGCCTAAGGGTACAGGCCACCCACTCCCCTAAGTAAAGGTACGTACGAGAAAAATATTGATATTAAGTTTTAAATTAACATTCTCGAACTCCTTATATAAAAGAGGCAGTTTCTTTTTTTTTCCTTTAATTTGAAGTATTGGATACTTTGCGGTTTTGGAAGTGGTTCTTATCGGGGTACCGCAATTAATTCTGAGGTAAAAATAATGTCATATGATGTCATGGAATTTCCCTAAGACTTGTTTACGGAAAGAGCTTTCAAGATTATAAGTGCATTGACCTTTTAAAAATCACATGATTCGGTGACTTTCAAAAGTGCATCATAGAAGCCTGTTGGCAGGACAACTGTGTGCAGTTTGATAGAATTTATGTATGTTAAAGTTAGTAGAGATTTTTTTGAATGAAACATTTCAAAAATTTAACAAAACCAAATGCGATTAATTTTTATTAAAGATTCAGACTTATAAAGATTTTGAAATGTGATGTCACGAAATCTAGGACCCCTCCCACCCCCTTGTCACACAATGTCACACTTTGCGACCCCCTCCCTCACAACGAAAATAAAATACTAACCGCTATCTAGAAGTAAATGATAAAGATAAGGATAATTTTGGTTTTAATTTGGCACAGCTTTCACATTAAAGGATAAAAGATGGACCTTGTCTGGCTCCAACACTGTCCTTATACTGTCAGGGTATCTGGCTTCCAACCAAATTGTAGCCATTTGGCAACTTTATCCTGTAATAAGTTTATTTGGTTTAAGCTTTGGGTAGAGGTGACGGGAGTTGTAATAAATACAGAAGTATTCTCTCTTCCGTAATCCCGAATAAAATATTTTGAGAAATAGACCGCTAGTTTTTTACCACGGATATCTAAAACCCGGGGTACCTATAAATTTTTTAAGGCTAAATGGGAAAAGCTGAGCTCAAATTAATTAATAATCACGGAAGATAAGAAGAAGAAGACCTTATGGGATCGCAAGTGACAGTATAAGATTAAGTTTATTTGTATTCCAAATCAATCAATTATTATTAGTTTCTTGTTACTCAACGTCTCGGCAATATCATTAACAAAAGTCTATTGCCGGATATTGAACATAGGTATTAAGGCGAGTACAGGAGCTAAATTAGCAACTCTATTTGTGGTGGTTCAAACTTCGTTTGAAATTCTGTTAGAATAAAGTTCTATTGCACTACAAAGTGGTTAGCCGAATAGTGCGAAATGAGTGGTTTTTTGCGATTTACAAAAAATCTATTGATTAGACTAAAAAAATAAAACACTGTCATGCTAATATGGTGCTTGTAGAATTATTTTCCAAAAAATCAGAATGATCGCATGTATTTTAGTATAGTTTTTACTCGTTAAAATATTTTTTTAGAGAAAAGTTCGTGATTTTTTTTATCGAGTTAAATTAGTTGTATTATGTTTTCAAAACCCTACTATACTAGCATATATCCTGAAGAATATCACATATTTTTCTGGTTTTGTTTATTGCAATGAATCATATGCTTTTTTGCATTATAAAACTCGCGTTTAGCTCCTGTAGTCGCCTTAATCACAATGTTTTTGTATTAGGTACCGACGTTATACCCTCTCAACATCATTGTTAATTAAAATAATGAACACAAATGCTTGTCACGGTTTACTAGACAGATATTTATCTAAATAGTCTTGTCTAATTGAGACCAATTGACTAAATAAAATATGTCTTTTATGTCACCGCTCCTAAAGTTTATTCTATGATGAAGTAAGCTCCACTATCCCTCCTCTGTATACGTGCCTAAGTCAGAGCCACGACGTCGGGGACATTTTGAATTGTAATAGGGTAACCTAAATAAGTAGGTAACTTTAATAGGAACATGTGCAAGAAACGGCAAGATACATTGATTTGAGGCCTTCTCAATCCTACCTGTATCTAATAAGTCAAAGTGATTACTGATTGTTGTTGTTTGTTGTTGTTGTTGTTGTTTAAGTGTACTGATTGTTTATTTACATAACTGATAAAAAACTATTGAAAATTAATTAACTAAAATAAATAAACTAACAACAAACTATAAAAGGGCATCGAAAAGCTCCTCCTCAACGCTGTCAGCTGGTTATGTGCCCAAGAGATTACGTGATTACTTGAGTAAAAGTAATAACTTAAGAAACGATTTTTATTCCATAGTTTAGTAATTACTTGAAGTTAGAACTGCCAAAAGTTAGTAATCTTAGCTTTATATTTTTGACAGTTATTTCTTCATTTAAATTCTTGTCTCATCATCATCTGCCTAGCCTTTTTTCAACTATGTTGGGGTTGGCTTCCAGTCTTTTCGGATACAGCTGAATACCAGTATTTTACATGGAGCGACTGCCTATCTGACCTCCACAGCGCAGTGAGTACTGGGTAATACGACATCTCTTGGTAAGACTGTTTGTCAGACTTTCGGACGACTTTCCGAAAGTAAATACCGAGTTACAAGTCCGCAACTCAAGTATAACTCGGTATTTACCAGTAGTTCCACTAACCAACCTAAGCACGCGCGGTTTAACCTGAAGATCGACCCGAGCGGCGGGAATTACTTAGCCATTCTTATCTCTTGCATAAAAATGGTTGCTTAAGGTGGATACTCCAGGGTAGCCCGCGAAATTCAAATTTTCTTACGTTTTTTGCAATTTGTAGACCAGTGCTAGGTTGTATGTTGATTAAAATATTGTTCGCGACTGTAAGACGTATGTAGTTACAGAATTATAATCATCAAAATCATCAATACAACCCTCCGAGTTCATAAAGGTCGAGGAATGATTTTGACCTTGAAAAAGTCGTTCCTCGACTTTTATGAACTTACAAGGATTCTAACGATACCACGCACATTGAAATCGGTTTAGGCGTTTAGAAGTTATGGTGGAATAAAGAAACTCACGAACATACATTCATACATTAAACATGAACCCTGAAAATATAACACTCCTTTTTTTTTGGCAGTCGTGTAAAAAATACATCTGACCTGACCTCTTTGAAGAACAAGGAAAATATGGCAAGAACTTCAGTAATATTCTCATTGTTACCTTTCATTTATTAACAACCGCAGGTACAAAGGGGACGTTCGGTAAAATTGCCCCGAACGCTTTGTACGGGTTGGCTTATAGCAGATTATTGTGTCAAGGCCGAAGTCGGATCCGACCAATCTTCATTAGTCAGACAGTTGGATCCGATCGATATTTAAAATTGGAATGAATAATTTACGTCTTGCTCGTCTTGACCCATTTATTATTGGATTAGAATATTTAATTGTGAACTCTGTTTTTTGTTTAATAATGGTCTTATTTTATCGTTTTTTTAGTAGCATGAATATGTTATGTGATCTGGGTATTCACACCTATGGAGGTAAAACATATCGTATAACTTTTTGAATTAATTTACGTGGTTTAGATTTTATCTTCACGATGGACTGAACTTGATGACCGATAGATAAGCGAATGGTTGAGGTAGGTCAATTGTAAGAAGAGTTCTATTGATGTTTTTATTTCGCGTTTGGTTAACTGGAGATTATGAGGTTTTAAATGTCATAAACAAGAAATAAAAATTGGTAAGTATCCATTAAAATAACAGTTTTGCGTAGTTTGAATTATCTTATAGCTCTAGGTCAACTTTGTTTTGCTATTTTTAGGTGCCCTATGGTTGTTCATCGTATCCACAAAGCATAGCATCCTCTTTTATGTTCGAGATAATATAATAAAAGGTGTAACAGAATAAATACAAGACCTCTCGGAAAAATAATTGGGCGAATAAACGCGATCAAAATGTAAGGTAAAACAAAAAAAAAATGAATTTCCGAAAGTCATTGAACAAAAGTGGTCCAGTTTCATGGTCTCATACACCACACGAAAGGTCTTGCGTTTATTATGTTACACCATATAAAGGGTGTAAAACACCTCTTAACGAAGCCGAAAGACTACTACTTGTTCTCCTCGTCATTGCGATCATTTTTTTGTTCTACACCATACCAACTTTTTGGCAACATTTTTTTTAAATACAAGTTTTTAATGTAAGATTTTTACTTTAAACACCTCTACGACCCCCGTACTATTCAATCCATCCATCAGCACAATGTTTTGAGTGTGTTACATTGAGTTCTACCACAAAAAATGATTTTTCACCCCAAAAGTCGTTTCCCAGCAATAATTTTTGCGTAAAGTTACTTAGTTTGATGTACAGAATGCTTGGTTGACGGCTTCGTGATGAGTTGGTTTACACCCTGTATGAATAGGCATCCTCCAATGTGGCATTTCTTAGTTGCAAGTTTATCAAGCAATTGACCTACAGTGGCCATTATGTAAGTATGTGTAGGTAACGAGAACAGTGGAATTTTACGACCTGATAGGACGACCTACTATATGCACGTAGATTAGATACATAGCTGCATTATGTACAAGTTTCCTGCCCACCTGTCCACGGCAACAATTTGTCATATAATTAATATTCTCAGCACCTAATGAGTGGCCTTCGTAATTATAACATACTTTGTGACTCATAAAATATTTTTACGTTATTTAAAACTTAAGTAGGCGCGCAGTTTAAGATTTATAAGCATTTATGACTTCCTGAGCTGTTCTTTATATTTTATGATTTGTTTTGATTTTTTATGATTTGTCATTTATATTTTCAATACTCAATAACGACCGAAGGATGTACCTAATTATAGTACGCCCACATTTCGCCAGCTATGTTTAAATCCCAGGTAAGTGCCGAGTCTTTTGCTATAAAGCGGGCACAAATCCAGACTCCGTGGCTGCTACTGAGAAATTCCTGATAGAAAAACCCAATAACACTTTGCCCGACCCGGGAATCGAACCCAGGACCTCATGCCCAGCAGTTGCGATTGAACGGACGAGGCAGTCAACACCCATTTATAATATAAAAAAAACATAAATCACATAAACTCACGCCTTTTTCAAAAGGGGTAGACAGTAACATTAGAATGCCAGGTGCTGCTACGATCCACAAGAAATCCTTGTGGACATTAATTTAGTTAATAGCATAATTACGAGAAGTTACGAGATTAACTATAGGGATAGCAAGTCGGCTGACAGCCACCCAACTTTTGGTCCTAACTGTATTAAAGGATCAGGAAAGTTCCTTGGACTGAAAGGAGGAAAATAAATTACTTTTAGAAATTGCCGCATGAGCAGAGTGATTACGATCGCTCTTCTTAATGTGATATTAATAAAAGATTATCTTGTAAGTTGTAATAATACATCATTAGATTTATCTCGTAACTATAATAAATATAATTATAGCTGTTATGATGCTTCGTTTTCATCTGCGTTGCGGTCGGAAATAATCCTACTGGAACGTAATAAAATAAAAATAAATTAGCCTTTATTTACTAAAGAGTAAAAAATATTAAAAGTGCCGACCTTAGCCCCCTTACACCATTTTTTATTTATCTTTACATAGTTTAAAACAAAGTCACTCCCGCTGTTTGTACGCTTAGATCTTTTAAACTACGCAACGGATTTTAATGCAGTTTTCAGCAATAGATAGAGTGATTCAAGAGGAAGGTTTATTGCACCCGTCCAATTTCCTGTCCAATGTCCTGATTTCAGTGTGTCTATTGGCAAAGGCCTCCTCTAGCTGTTTCCACTGCCGTCTATAGTTCGCTACTCTTCTCCAGTTACTAAGTTTTATATCGTCTTTCCATCTGCTATGCTCTGGCACTGGAATTTTTTGGTCCAATCAATAGATTTTTTTATTTCTACATATACTGATTCATTACTCTCTTTAAAACCTGGCCGCCCAGTAACTCTCTCGCTCTCGTTTACTCCGATACAAATAGACAGTGTGCGCGCATTAGCTCCTGTAGTCCCCTTCAGCTGCATCCGGTTAGACAGGAAGCCGACCCCAACATAGAGAAAGGGCTAGGCAGATGATGATGATTGATTACGAATAGCATAGCTTTTCAAGATGTTTTTTGTGAACCGATATTTTGTAAAATAAAAGTCTTTTAAAAGTCGTACCTAATCTTGAAACACCACTGAATCAATTACATAAATAAAATTGAGTCAATAACTTGATATCAAGTTGATTTGTCGGTTGGTTGTTTTAGGTTATCTTGACCTTGACTAATGACTACAAAAAAATAATGTCATGTGATTTATTTGGGTATGATTTACATGTTTGTATTTATTTTTATAAACTCACCCAAACGCCAACAGCACTCCTGGCCCCTTATTCACAACGCTTCGATTCAATTTTCGATTCGGAAAGTCGTATGTCTATCTCGCTTGATTTCGTAATGTCAAAAAAACATAGACATACGACTTTCCGAATCGAAAATTGAATCGAAGCGTTGTGAATAAGGGGCTAGGTTCGATTAACAACGTTATTTGCAACAAAGGTATCAACAAACTAAATGGTACAGTCGATCGAAAGTCAGTGCTAACACTTTGATCTTCGTTTGTCCTGGCATATACGGACTTTCAATAGAACAAGAGGCCAGTTTATACTGCTTCTGTAACCATCTCCGTGCTGTCAATGACAAGGGTTTTTTTTTAAGTTAAGGTACTTACATATCACTCGAGTTGACGTTCTCGCAGACGACAGGCAAGTCAGCCAGCGAGACGTGAGTGAGGTTCAGCATGCAGGACTTGTCTCCATAATGAAGGTCGTCAGCCGTTACTTTCGACGTTGTACCTGAGGACCAAACAGTGAAGTAGATAGGGTTATTTCGACGAAAAGATGGGATAATTAGAGTTATTTGTCAAGATATCATTTCTTTGTGCATGTCTTGCAGGCCCAAAGGCGCATAGCCGATTCCAGCCGGCTTTCCTTCGGGAACAAGGCACTCCACGTAGTGTTAAATTGTCTTGTGTCTGAGAGATTAGTAATAGGCAGCAGTATCAAGTTAGACCGGAACACGACGCTAAAATAGCTGGGAAAAGGCTAGGTTAGATTACGTATACGAATGAGGCAACCTATGACGAAACAAGGATTACCGAGATTACCTTAGATCAATGACGAGTACTTAGAAATCTCAAAATCTCTAATCTTAAAACTCTCATGTTTTTACTACTTATATATCTGTTTTTGCTGAAAAGTTCCCACCTAGCATAGCTATGCTCTAGTTTCAAGGATGTACGGCTTGCTTAGCTATTAAGACAGTTCAACTTTGAAAATACCAGTTACAGTTAGTAATCTCACAATTTAGAACTTCAACTCACGCTGCCACTTGTGAAACTTACTCTGAAAAGTAAATAGGTATTTACTGTACATGCGACCCGCCCCGGCTTCGCACGGATGCAATGTAGCATATACATATAAACTTTCCCCTTGAATCACTCTATCTATTGCTGAAAACTGCATTAAAACCAGTTTAAAAGATCTAAGCGTACCTTCAGACAGCGAGAGCGACTTTGTTTTATACTGTGTACAGATTATATATTTTATAATAAAGCGTGTTCCAAACACCAACACGAGGCTACTAAAGCTAACAGTTGTACAAACTCGTGTGTTATATGAAGTCGTGAGTAAAACATTATTATTCTGGTTTATACGAGGACCTACATACATAGTTGTTGTCCACAAGTACCTTCCCACGTTACAATTTTCTTTAAAACTCGCATAAATAAAGCTAAAGGCTTTTAACGGACCTCCTTTTAAAGAAGGTCTATTATTGACAGAGAGGCTTAAATGATCATCATGTATTGATTTACCAGATAATGTTGATGAAGATGTTATGGACGACGATAATGGGATTGTGGAACATTCTTGATAAACAAATATGGGACAGTTTGCCACTTTACTGCTCCACCGACTCGTATAAAACCTGTGAAAAAAAGTTTTGTAATAATTCCTAAATTAAATATTATGTACCCCCAGGTGCCAGGTGCCAGGTGTGTTTTTTTTTTTGTTGACCTATTAAACTGACTTAAAAATACAACATTCAATTACGTTACATAATATGTTATTGTTATTAATAGGCTAGCAGATAATTTATCAAGCAATGAAGAATGATCCCGTAAGCCTTGTTCAAACGCACAAGTGAATTGATCTAGTTGTGCAATGTTCAATTGAGAAATCAACGGCTCGGTAGCTTAGTTGTCTCCCTACCTACAATCTCCTAACTAGTGTAGGTGTATTTATTATTACAAGACCACATTTGCCGTGTTTCATTATTGTTACTGTACGAAACATTTAAAATCCAGTTTAATGTTTGAATAGATCCTAACATTAATCTGATTGGCGTTTTCGTAGTCATAGTTAACAATTGTTAATGTTAAAACGTTGGTTTTTACCCGACTGCGGCCAAGCTCAAAAGGAGGGCTATTAATTCAAGGCAAATATTGCATACGCATGAGAACAGGATGTTCATTTTACCAGCTTAGTTAGTACCTAGCACGAAACTATTTCTATGATCTATTGTATGTAGTGTCAAACGTTTGCAGCTGTCTTAGGTCACAAACTCGGAGGAGCGTTTCTTGTGAGCGTATTAATGTCATGTAATGGGCAGTAGCCCATTACATGACATTAATAAAAAAAACGATCTTTTTAAGCCAATTGAAGCACGCGAAACAAATCTTCAATTAAATCACTTCAGTTTCAACAAAAAATGCTTTGTTAATTCTATGGAGCGTTCAAACGTTGCACAATACTGTCATAAACTACTCGCCACTTGACCGAATCACTGGCGTCATGTGAACTAGGCCGTACGCTGTGCCAATGATAATGAATTTGAACGGCCTTGGTAATGACTTACGAATCTTACGATACGATTAATTTACTTCTATTGATTGATTTGAAACGCAGTTTTTTTGTCAGTTTTTTGACTGATCATTATTGGGCATAGCGATTAAATTTTTATTTATAGACTTTTGATAGTTTTTGTTATATGTTGGTGTAATATTGCACAATGTTGAGAATTCCGACCAAAAAACAAAATTATTAAACTAGGCTTGATTTGATGGTTTTAATATTTTAATATCGTAAACCTTGGCTTGTGTTAATTCATCCTTTATTGCATTCCACAATCTGTACCTACTTGGTGACATACTCAAATCTAATGAGATCATCATGGACCATTTTATGCACAGCAAAACACATAGCAGTTGAGTGGAAGCTCTAAGAAGCCTTTAGTCTTCATACCCGTAACTATCTACTGTTCACAGGTTTTCATTATGAGTTTTATTACAATAGGGTAGATGACAAAAAAATCTAATTAGTCCGTACTCCGTCAGATAAATTTCCAAAAAATATTGGATATATTTTTCATTTTTCACGTAAACAAAAAATGAAGACGATACAGTGCGTTGAAAACTTGAATGACGTCACATTTGAGTACATTTTTTACTTAAATGTGACGTCACAAGCCCCCACTCGTGATCTTTGACACGTTTTATCTTCGTTAATTTTTATTAATTTGATAAAACAAAAAAGACGTATTCAATATTTTTCGATAATTTAGATTTTCGAAAAATATTGAATACGTGTTTTTTCTGACGGACTAAACAGAATCATAATTTTTTTAGTCAGTGTACATGCCTATTTTCAAGTATCTTCTGTTACATGACAGATACTGAAATAGTAACTCCAATATCTACTGTGATGTTCCTTAGATCATCATCTGCCTAGCCTTCTCCCGACTTTAGTGGGGTCGGCTTCCAGTCAAACTGGATGCAGCTGAATACCAGTCTTACACATAGTGCAACTGCCTATCTGACCTCCACAACCCAGTTAATACCGGGTAATACGGTACCCCTTGGTAAGACTGGTTGTCACACTTTTTGGGCCACTGACTACCTGTTACGGCTGTCAAAGATCTACAATTGACAACCGGAACCAACGGCTTAACGTGCTTTCCGAGGCACGGAGGAAACTCGGTATGTAATGGATGGTCACCCATCCATAGACCGTCCTTGGCAATTGCAGCTTAACCTTGAAGATCGACCGGTGCGGCTGTTACTTATTAATTATCCACGAGCACCCTATATTCTTTTTTAAAAGATAAAAACTAGAAATATCTTTCCCGCTCTACAATCTCTTCATAAAATATGTACATGAACAATAGCCGTCCAATCAAAACTACATTCGTCTGATTGTCCTAAATATATTTATGAAACCAACGCTAGACTTGTCTGACATTTAGCTTGTAACAGTCTGAAGGTTAGGTTACTGGGACACGAGAACCATGCTGGTTCGATTCAGAAGTATTTATGTCCAGCTAGCTCTTGTCCGCGGCCTTGCCTGCGTGTAAGATAATTTTCCACAAGAACATTACTGCTAGTAAAGAATATCGCTGCCCTACTTGAATAGATAGATATGTTGACCGAAGTATGTTTTGAGTTAATCATACTTTTAGGATTTTACTGTCAATGTAATTCACAGTATTTGCTTGTTGTTATTTGAAATGTGGTTAATTTATTATAATGATAGCTTACTTTAATGCATTTTTGGGGTATTCATATTCTTAAATCTTTTCATATATTTATAATTTAGGCACTTAGGTTGCGATTTACATACATGTCTATCCGATTTTTTTATAATAAACAAGAGCAAATTTTTTACCTGAAACAACACATCTAAATTTGTTTTTTTTTTTTAAAGATATCTTACTATTGAACTAGGGCAGCGATATGTCCTAACTATTTGGCAAGAAGAAGCACAACATCGAGATAAGTGATATGAAAGGAGTGAGGACTTTGCTCATACCAAATTATTTAGATTCGATCGAATATTTTCGGCCGATAATGCCCAGAGTAACCTCAAATTGTGAAAATTGAATGGCTGTCGTTTTAAAATTACGGTAGCATTCCCTTTGTGATACATGTAGCAAAGTTGAGGACTACTTCCAAGTTATATCTGTTTCGGAACACGATTCCATAACATTTTCTACATAGAAAAGTACGTCAAAGTTACCTCTAAAATGAATTATAAATGGATAATATTCAATTAAAAACATTAAATTAGGTCATGCAACTTTACAGGATAATAGATCTATGTTTATAGCAGTAGGTATCTGTTTTGCTTTTTTTAATGCGAATGGGTAACAAGCATACGGACAGAGTATTAGTATAGTATAGTATAGTATGGACTAGTCATGAATAAGTAAAGGGACCCTTACCTACCCGTGGGCCCTCGGTGTTACAAAGGAGACCGGAGAATTGGGTAGGGAAATGTGATTGTATTGTGAGAGATATCAAAATGATAAGAAGTTCCTTCAATAGAATGGTATTGATTGAAGGCTATAGGCTATAGTGCGGGATAGTTCTGTCCTCGAAGATACTAAATAAGCAATATTTGTTTTTTGTAATGACATTCTCGATAATGGCTCTACCGATTTTGATGAAAGTTGCAATATTAGGGTTTACGGGGGCGAAAAATCGATCTAGCGAGGTCTCATAGAAATAACGTTTTCTCTATTTTCATCCGTGTAGAGCTCGGTCGCCCAGTTTTAAATCGTGGACTCAAAAACGATTTCGGGAAAGACTTAATTATTACTTGAATTGATTGATAAAGTTCTTCCAGATTTATGTCTGACAGTCGTTGTCTCTATGTGAGTTTGTACCTATTCCTTCAACCATAACATAACATCACGCCTGTAATCGCCAAAGGGTTATTATCGGCAGAGGTGTATCTAATAAACTCACATTTTGCCAGTTATGTTTCAGTCCCATGTATTAGGGAGCGTGCCTATTGCTAACAACCGAGCACAAATCCTAACTCCATGGCTGCTGCCGTGCAGTTCCTGGTGGAAAAACTCAATATCACTCTGCCCGACCCGGCAATCGTACAAAGGACAGTCGGACTTGCGACCACAAGACCAACGAGTTGGGTCGTTACCCGTGGTCCCGGTGGGTCGACCCATTACCGGGTCCATGGGTAATTTTAATTACCCGTGGTTCCATGGCATTAGGGATTGTTTCCTGGACTTTTGAATATATCGATAGAAAATACAAATCCATAATAACAGCATATCATATCCCACCGGATTATGAGATTCCTATTAAAAATATATGTATATAATTATGGTACTGCCCTCCTGGTAGTTGGTAGATAAATAAAAAATGGAAAACCAATAAGCCCGTAGTCAAATTATGCAATCACACCCGTGGTCCCTGTGGGATATGATATGCTGTTAGTATAGATTTGTATTTCTATCGATATATTCAGAAGTCCAGAAAACAATCCCTAATGCCATGGAACCACGTGTAATTAAAATGGACCCGGTAATGGGTCGACCCACCGGGACCACGGGTAACGACTAACGAGTTACGTTATATTCCACTCAATGCATCATCCATATTTTCTTACATCTGTCTTTATTCTGATAGCAATAAAGAAAAAATCGAACATGAAAATCACAACGCAGAGATTAAATAAAATTTTCCCATAAGAATCCAAGATATCATGTCTGCCAGATGTTAAGATTCTTCATGAATGAAATGCGAGTAGTTCTGATTCTCACGATCGTTATGGCACAGTTATTTAATAATTCATTGATTCATTGTTTTCTTTTGCCATGAAAAATGAATTTATTGATTTCGAATACAGATTACGGCTGGCCTACGTGACTTTAGACTTGGTTCACGTTTGGGTTCCTCGGCTAGCTTCGGATCAAAGGACCAATTAGGCATAAAAGGTGTAAACGTAAGTTACTCTTGGAAAACTTTATCGCTGGGAAACGACTTTTGTTTTTGAGGAAAATTACATTTTACGGTAAGACTCAATGTAGCGCACGCAAAACATTATGCTGGTGGATTCATTGAACAGTACGGGGGGGTCATGGAGGTATATAAAGTGTACCTTAGTTATAACATATAAAACATTGAAAAAAAAAAAAAAAGTTAGAACTCAATATTTGCGTAACTAAAAGGTTCCCAGGTATGGCCTAGAATGATCGTAATGACGGGGACAATAAGTGCCTTTCGGTTTCGTTAAGGCCTTTTTAAACTTATTAAGTGTTTCAAGTTCATTTTGACCTCAACCCTTAACACTCAGCTCAAAAGGAACTTCCCTTTACCGGGAAAAACGTTCAATATCGATATCAAATACCAATATAATGCTATCAGTATTCCATTCCCAGGTATAGAAGTTAATTCACCCCAACGAGTATCGGAGTCGGCTCCCCCGGGATATAACCTATGTATTCATGCACCTCTCATTCGTTCCACGGCTTTGTTTTCCATACACAGTGTATGTAAATGTATGTATTTATACATGCATTTGTTTTTACCATTCTGTATGTAGATTGATACTTGTTGGGATCTGTTTATTTGTCGCGTATTCATACAAATTCATGGTTCATAAATATTTGTGAAGGGTTTTAGTAGATGAGGTGGGGATTGGATTTGCTTTCTATGTTTGTAATACTGTAATTGTTCTTAGCAGTTATTATCATATTTTCGTCTGTGGATAAAGTGGTAGAAGGTCAATGCCCTGAAATGTACGAAAACATTACAGGAATATGTACTGATTTAAAAGAAAATCTAGAGAAATTGACACTAGGTAGTTACGATTATTAATTATGAGCTTGTTACAAATTGCTGAAATTGCTTATACCATTCGACATAAAGGAAGACATCATACCCAATTTTATCAGAGATTCTATAATTTTGTTTTTTTTTTTTTTTTCCGGTTGATCTATGCTAGATAAGATAAAGCTAGGAACAGGTTGACTTTGTTGATCTAGTAGAACTTACTTCTGAAAAATCACATGACATTATACCTGAAATCTCCAAAAGGTTAGGCAGAGAGAGGTTGTACCTAACCGTATACCCACATTTCGCCAGTTAGAATAGGGGGCAAGCCTATTACCATCAAACGGGCACAAATCCAGCCTCCGTGGCTACTACTGAGAAATTCATAATGGAAAAACCCAGTAACTTTTTGCAATAACACTTTTCTTTTTCTGAAAATTCCTCTTTCTTTAAAGTTGTATCTATACATGATAACAAATGATTGTTGTACTCACCAATAAGATAATGTCCGAGTTCTCCGAGGATGTAGCCGATGGACACCAGACCCAGCACATACCACTTGTAGTAGGCAGCCAGCTTTGTCCAAATGCCTCCTTTAAACATTTTGTATTACTCTGTGGACAAGAAGAAATAACATTAGTTTTGTTGGCACTCTTCATCATCTATCCTTTTCCCAATTATGTTAGGGTCCGTTTTGAAGTCTTACCAATATTTTACCTTGAACTCCACAACCGAGTTACTGGGTACTATACCCCTAAGACTGATTGTCAGACTCTTGTTGGCACTACAGACTACTTATATCTGTAGTACGTGCGTGTCTTAGATGATCGATGTTTACGAGTCGCACTGTAAACCGTGACTGAGGGCAAAGAAACATTCTTTCAGCGAAAACGGATGATGAACAATTAAAAAAATGTATCAAATTGACATAAGCTAACGAAAAGCTAACGTCAATCTTTTTAAAACTCAATGAAGATATACGAAGCGCTTTGGAACCGATGGTCATTTTTCTAGGAGACTGTCTCTATTGGAACGTGACGTAGCCAGTTGCGATTACGAATAGATCCTCTTCATTCGCAAGGGCTTTACAAACATCTACCAATGTTCTTTGACTAAAGTAACATTTAATACCTAAGGCTTATTTATTTTCGCAATAGGCCTGTCGAAAAGGTTTAATACCATCATTAACTAATGACAAAATAAGGTACTTAATAATCACCATATTAGCTAAAACAAACTTGCAATACCTACACTACACGCCCAAAAGATCTCGCACACATACTGCAATACATGTATCACCGGATGAGATCAATAACGCGCGCACGCAGACATTTTAATCACCACCATGTGTAAATGGCCTCAAATTATAAACAATCAGGCCTTATACGGCCAAAACTGTATCACGTTCATGACATAGTTTGATCTCATTTTGAAAGAAAAACTCCAATACGCCCTGAAGCTGGTATTTATTGGGTATACGTACGGATAACCTGTTAAAGTCAACGTCGCATATCAAGCGGGTGGCGGAGCGTTTGAAGGGCGTTAAGGACATAAAGTGAATATTTATTGAACATCATCTGCCTAGCCTTTTCCCAAATATGTTGGGGTCGGCTTCCTGTCTAACCGGGTGCAGCTGAATACCAGTATTTTAAATGAAGCGACTGCCTATCTGACCTCCACAACCCAGTTAGTACTAGGTAATACCGTACCCCTTGGTAAGACTGGTTGTCGGCAGACTTTCGGTCCCCTGAGTATTTGTAACGACTATCAAAGAGTCGTTAGGTACACCAGTGGTCCCGTTGGGTCGACCCATTACCGGGTCCATGGCTAATTTTAATTACCCGTGGTTCCCTGGCATTAGGGATTGTTTCCTGGACTTCTAAATATATCGATAGAAAATAAAATCCATGCATATCATATCCCACAGTGATTGCATAATTTGACTACGGGTTTATTGGTTTTCTATTTTTTATTTATCTACCAACTACCAGGAGGGCAGAACCATGAAGGAGGTATTTTATATTTTTAATAGGAATCTCATAATCAATCCGTGTACATTTCGATTATCATGCAGTATGCAATGTAGAAAATACTTCTTCATGATTCTGGCGTCCTGGTAGTTTGTGAGACTTTACTATCCTTGTTTACGTTTGTTCTCGTTCAGTTCCCATCGCGTATCTCTAAAAGAAAGCAAAGACAAGCATGAGATGAGAAACAAGGATAGTGAAGTCTCACAAACGACCAGGACGACGGTTTTACGTGCTTTCCGAGTCACGGAGGAAACTAGGTATGGAATGGGTGACCTACGGACCAATTTGGCGGGACTTTTACTGGCAGTTAACTGATGTTATAAGGAATAACTTAGATGATTAGTGTTCTGTGCAAAAAAAAAAAACCCTTCAAATTGTTATCAATATACGAAAATACGGATTTTTTTATAATAATTGTACACGGGTGCAGGTCGCGGGCATCTGCTAGAAGGAGCTGTAGTTGAAGCTGCTAGGGCCCCCAAACGTCACTTTATTTTTTCGTGAAGCCTACACAGCCATACCTACTCGTAAAAGCCTTCATATACCTATATAGTCTTGGCCCGTTTCGCTTTTAATAAGACATGGTTTATAATCTCATGTCAACGGAAACAACGTTTGAATTATGTGACAAGCTAAGGACCCCCAGAGGTCGCTCTAACGACAGATAGTTACCTAATGGGTGTTCTGTTTTTTAAGTGTGTGTTGTGACATGCAGGGTTTATGTTAGCTATTATGTGCAACGAGACTTTACTGTATATAGTTGAGGTTTATTTGTATATACTGAATTTTCCAAGAAAGCTGGTCCACTTCATTGTCATCACCTGCCTTTTCCCAATTATGTTGGGGTCGGCTTCCAATCTACCCGAATGCAGTTGGGACTGCTTATCTGACACGGACCCAGAAAGCCAAGCCAAGCTAAGCCAAGTCTTTTTTCTAATATATTCTAGTTCAACAAAAAGAAAAGAGAAAAACAAGAAAAAGATGTTTCTCTTACATTTTTTTTTCAAACAAAATCTATCGCAGCACGCGAATGTTATATAGCAATAAAATACTTTTAAAGAAAATTGATAATAATAGTGTTTAACTACAATCAATGATAGATTAACGTCATAATTTTATAAAATGAAGCCAATTAAACCATTAAAGTGCATTGACTAAATATGGGCATCGATCATAAGGCTGACAAACGGTTCGGCGTAGATTGACGTTGTTAGGACTACTCTTGGAAGTCTAGGAACGCGGATTACCTTTTGTGTTATTAGTTTTCAACATCACGAAGAAAAGACAAGAAAGAAATAAAACTCGTGACAGCGTTAAATAGAATCAATCACAGACCCAGTTGAATGACTTAAATTGACAAAAAAAAAATGCAACATGTTTTGTAATTTTAATTTGGTTCATGCCAGTGCTTGGTAGTGGGATCAGGACACTTGCGCGAAAGACATGATTAAAAGGTTCGCAAAAGTCCAGTCACTCAAGTGTCCATTCGCGCAAGAGTCCTTTCGCGCAAAAGTCCATTCGCGCAAGTGTCCTGGCGCGCAAAAGCCCATGCGCGCATATGTCTTTTCGCGCAAGTGTCTTTCGCACAAAAGTCCCAGATCCCTTGCTCCCTTGTTAGTACATCAGCAAATTGGGGAATTATGTTGATGGGTGGAGAAGAGACCAAGAAACTGATGGATGGATTGTATGAAGAATGACATGAAAGAAAAAGTAAAGTAAAGTAAATGATAGCGTGACGGTTGACAGAGAAGAATGGCAGAAAAAAAACGTGTTGCGCCGACCCCAAGTAACGAAAAAGTGATGATGAGTGCATTCGTTATAAATTATACTGTTTTGTTCAAAGGCTCTGATCAATAATACTGCTAACAAAACCCATGAACGTTTATGATTGGTTGGCCAAATAAAATAACCTATCACAAAACTGACAGGCAGATAAAAACAACGGCGCATCTCCAATCCTAAATATCCATCCA
Organism: Xestia rhomboidea; assembly: GCA_963853795.1. Classification (NCBI taxonomy): domain Eukaryota; kingdom Metazoa; phylum Arthropoda; class Insecta; order Lepidoptera; family Noctuidae; genus Xestia; species Xestia rhomboidea. The sequence continues at coordinate 3,069,471 of OY970776.1, read as the reverse complement.
CAAACAACAAGTCACATTTTAGGAGCCGCCATTAACCTGTCAGGGAGTCCTATTTTCGGATAATAAAAACATAACAATGACCTAGATGGTAACAATGACGTAATTACGTGAATTTGACATCGCGTGTCTCTATTCGCCATTGTGATGGCGGCTCGCTAAAATCTGTTAAGTAACCAGCTCTTGGAAACTAATTATATTTAATGCTGGGAGAAAATTTGTCATTTAGTTCAGTTTGAGTTTGGATTGAGAGGATTAGTTCGTATTAAATTAGGAAGTTCTTCTCCGTTTAACTGACTAAGAATTGGAACGAAACAGGGTGTATCAAAAAACCTTCAAAGGGTGGCTTATTTGACAGCCTATTCGATCTTTTTTTCATTTCGAAATTTAAATATATAGAACTTCGACGAACGAACGACTGTCGACGAATTCCATTTTTTCTTAATTGTCATAAAAAGCTGTATAAATGCGTATTGAAAAAAGAAGAATTATACATAATTATAATACTAGCTTATGAATTCGGTAATTGTCCCACAGGATCGTACTACCGTGATAAAAAGTATTCTGTGTTAATCCAGGTTACAAACTATCTATGTGCCAAATTTCTCCAAATCCGTTCAGTTGTTTTAAAGAATAACAAACATCCATCCAGCCATCAAACACATAGGTACTTTCCGATATGAAATAGTATAGTGGATTTAAATAATCGCAAAATACATATAGGACAAAGGCACAAAACAATTAAAAATCACGACGTGGCCGCTCATTCATTTATTTTGTGCACAAAATCAATTTGTGCACAAAATAAGTGAATGAGCGAAATAAATGAGAGAGAGTCATTCTTAAAAAAGACCTTCAACCTAAAACCTTGCACTTGAGTTAACGTGTATAGTCTTCGAAAACGTTAATTAACAAAAATAAAAATAAACTTCCGCGTTTGCATTAATTTCACGGTACTTTACGTCAATTGAGAATTTCGCAGACCGATGCATCTTGTCATTATGATGCCATTATAGCATTTGTAAAGGTTAAACTTATTTTAAACTGGTTGCGGAAAATGAGGTAAATTTTAGATTTTTAAGAATGCTGATGTTTGATAACATTTGACTTTACCAATTTGATTCTTCATGTTACCAGTAGCTAAAATAATAATACAAAGTTATTGATTAAAACTGGACAGTACTCTAAAAGGAAGTGAAGAACTCATAAATATGAGCAAGTTTTACTATGGGACTCATCATCATTCTCCTCTCAATACCAATTTATTTGGATTCGGCGCAGCCATGTCTTCTTCTTCCAAACTTCATTATTACTCGTCATCTCAGCAGTCACCTACTATGGGACTATCTATTAAATACGATAAAAAAACTGCAGTTCCCTACATTTTTTCATGTTACGCAAACAATATGTATGGTGCAGCACTTGTTTTTTTGTGATTTCATGGTCGGTCCCATAGTAAAAGTTGCTCATTTCATGAGTACTACACCAAAACAACCAGCATTAGCCCATAGGCTAGATCACTTCTTCTGACAACTTTAAAGCACTAGGCTATCTATTACCTACAAGTATTTATATGTGACAACTTAACGAGTCTCATCAAAAAGGGTATCATGTGAGCCAGTTACTCGGTTTTGGAGGTCATAAAGGTAGTCACTCCATGTAAAATACTGGTACCTCTTCAACTACAGCCGGATACACTGAAATCCGGTCTCAACTTAGTTGAGTAATGAACACGACAAGATACTTAAGCTTAACTGGTTGGCTAACATGTCCCAGGCAAACCCTTCGGATAACATAACATAGCATCACGCCTGTAATACCCGATGTATTAGGCAGAGCTGTATCTTATAGTACAGCCACATTTCGCCAGGTGTGGTCCCTTTGGATAAAATAAGCACAATGTAATGTTATGTTAATAATGTACAGTTTGAGCAGCGGTCGCCCAGTGGTGGCGGCCCCGACTTACGAGCAGTAAGTCGTGGGTTCGTACTTTGTGTAACTTATTTCAACGCCACTGCTCTCAAAAACGGCGAAGGAAAATATCGTGAGGAAACGGGCATGTCCTAGAACCAAAATTTCGAAGACATGTGACATCTACCAATCCGCACTGGGCCCGCGTGGTGGATTATAGCCCATTCCCTCTCATAGAGACGAGGCCTGTCCCAGCAGTGGGAACATTATAGGCTGATGATGATGATGAATGTACTTACTCACTTAAAAGAGTTACCTTATAATGATTATCTAATAGAAAAGTTAGCCGAGGTTACATATGATTGTACACAAACGCACGTGATGCATGACTCAGCAGAAGGCGATGCCAGTAATTTGGGAAAGTGTGTGATGGTCATCTGTCATGTGATCTACGTGTACTAGTCAGTTATATTGTCAGTGTTACGTCTAACTCTGTGCACAACTGAATACGACCATTGTACCATCATTTCATATTAGATACTGCGATAATGGAAGAAGAAGATATGCTGCGGACGTCACGATGGTTGACCCGCGTAGTTCCCGTTCCCGTGGAAGTACGGGGATTAAATATTGCCTATGTTAGTCGCTGGTAACGTAGAGCTATCCATTGCTGAAAGAATTTTTCAAATCGGTCCAGTAGTTTTTAAGTTTATTCGTTACATACAAAAATACAAATCTTTCCTCTTTATAATAGTATACAAGTATAGATAATATTTATCGCAAACTGGTGTGAGAAAGTCGAGTAAATTGTCCGAGCCGACTACAAGATAATAATAATAAATAATAAATCTTTATTCAGAATTTCAAAAGGTAAAAATACAATGTGAATCTAAAAACTAACAATGTAGGTATAATAATGTATGAGATGTCGCCTTCCCCGTTTCCATATTCCATACGAAACCTCATCAGTAACGTAACCTTCTGATGGCTGACTGTTTTTGCTTTCATTACCAAGAAATCATCTCGTAAGACCTGAGAACATGCTCCAAGCTAGGTTTACACGGCGCAACATCCTTGTTTAATGTTGAGCAAGATAATTTAGCAGGTAACAATCTTGATAGTAAGTAATATTTGTAACACCGGATTAAGCTGGAGTTTAAATAGCTATTAATTTATTAAACCAATATATTATACTTGTAGATGTAATAACATCTTACAAGGTTATAATTTAAAACTTCTTTGAATTAGAAATGTTAGGTGAATTTTGATGGTGGAGTATAATTTACTGGTAGACTGCGATATCGATAAATTAATTCATCGATATATACAACAAAAGCCTTCCTTGAAGCTTTCCTCGATCATTAGTAGTTCATTGTTTTATTATGGTGCATCCACACCGCATGTTGAGGTAACATTCTCTAACAATGTTATCAATTGTTACCACGTGTTGACTGCTTTCAAAAGTTAGGCAACATTACTTAATATATACTAACACGGCAATATATACTAACAATAACTAACACTTGGAAACGTTGCTCTACAAAAAGTAACTGCGGTGTGGATGCACCATTAATTAATCAATTTAAACCAAAATATGTTTGATCTAATGACGACCCAGAAAAGACATCTTTGGAGAAGAATGATAAGGAGAGCAGACTCCAAATGAAGATGGGATAAGGCCAGAAAAAGAAGAAGTTTAATTCTTTAACCAACGATCTATGATTCAATATTGAGTATCTTCTTGGCCATCACTATATATAATAAAACAAAGTCCTCCGCCGCGTCTTGCTGTCTGTTTGTTTGCGATAAACTGTTTTATGCTGTTTTCACCAAATGTTCTCGAGGAACGTTTTAATATATAATTTGTCAAGCAGGCGGGCGAAGCCACGACTATAAAAATAAATAGTCGGGGTCACCAATATGGGTGTAATGATGCAGGGATGCATCAGTTCCCATGTAGTAATAATAAACTCCGATAATTATAATACTGCACGGTTTATTGTTCACAAACAAGGGTTGACAATTACTTGTTGAGCAGTTACAAAATTCACAGTCAGATAAAAACAGAAACGTCTTTCTCTCCCAGTATGGTGGCAGTGTTGCCATCCCGAGTCGGTGCGTTCAGAAATCGAACGCCGCCACACTTTAATAAAATGTGTAATTAACTGCCACACACCATAATAATTGATCAAGTATGTCTTTATCGTTCCAATTTAACAACTATTTTAATTGATATTGAATTTTAATTCAGTTTTGTCGTATTCTTGTCTATACCAAGTCGTAACATATGAACGTGCTGCATAGAGGGCGTCATTGTGCTCATTTGATATCTTGTATCATTAATATCTGACGGTTTAGGTAAGAATTATTATTGTAATTGGCCTACATATTTACTAGGCAGCACGACTTGTCTTTTATAGTCTTTGAGTTGGTATTCTTATTATTTAGACCTTCACTTATGCTCTTGTAGTTTTACGTACCTACGTAAAGCCAAGGCGTTTTCCCATATGTTTAAGCAGAAACTTCAGAACACCACATGCATTCATACTTCTTACAAACTTCTTTTGTTTTGTCCACGTTCATCAAACTTGTAGATTATGCTTAACATTTATTTATTATTTATTTATTTATTTATAGTTAATTAAAACGGCACAAGTCCAATTACATTAATTAACATGGAATCATAAAAATAAAAATAAAAATAAGCATTCAAATAACATACAATACAAAAATAAAAATAAATTCAACGGTATACAATTCGTGGTTAAAATTATTAATAATTATTCAAGTAAATGAATAATTATTAATAATTATTCATTTACTTGAATGAATAATTATTCATTTACTTGAATAATTATTAATAATTTTAACCACGAATTGTATACCGTTGAATTTATTCACAACCACAATGATAGTCAAAATAACGTTGACTAATCATAGTCAAGTGTTGATTGTTCTTTCGATTTCGACCTTCTGGCACTTTTCCATTGATTAATTATGTTACTAATGTGGACAAGTAATGTGTCGCAAGATTGAAATTCATCATTGAAAATTGTTATAAGGTAATTTGCTTTATGCTCCCTGTTGGAGTCAACTCTAACTAATTGCGATCGTTCTACAAATAGCGATGACATAACATCACGCCTTGTAATCCCGGAAGGGTTAAGCAGAGGTGTACCTGTCATGTACACCTACATTTCGCCAGTCCCATGTAGACAATAGGGGGCAACTCTATTGCCATCAGCCGGGCACACATCTAGACTCCGTGGCTGCTACTGAGAAATTCCTAATAGAAAACCCAATAACACTTTGCCCGACCCGGGAATCGAACCCAGGACTTCGTGCTCAGCAGTCGCGCTTTCGACCACTTAGACCAACGAGATGACGTTTCCAAAAATTGTCTTGCATCATGTATGTTATAGGTGTTTGCTAGACTTGCCTACCTACTGATGACGAAATAGTATCAAGTGTGATGACGAAATTCATTGGAATTACAATGCCGGCCGAATGTCATCAAAGTGATCGCAAAAATACGACGGAAGAATTCTTAATGAAAATTAGCATCTCGTGTTTTCTAAGTAAAACTTCTAGGTCAACTATTGTAAAATCTGCATTTTTCTCAGTTGTTACGAAGCTAAGAAGGGTGACGCTGCGTTACTTTTAGACTGGTTGAAGGTTTTACCATTTTCGATGAAAGTATGAATATGTACGGTCGAACAAGCTATTTGGTTTACATTTTACAATGTAATTTGTGGGTTAAACTGTAAACTAAATAGCTTGTTCGACCGTACGTCCCAGGACGTGATTTTTAGGGTTCCGTACCCGAAGGTTAACCAACGGAACCCTTATTACTAAGCCTCCACTGTCCGTCCATCCGTCCGTCCGTCTGTCTGTTAGCAGGCTATATCTCATGATCCGTAAGATAGGTAAACAGTTGAAATTTTCACAGAATATGTATTTCTGATGCCGCTATAACAAAAAATACGGATGGCTCCGATGATACGGAACGGAACCCATCATGCGTGAGTCCGATTCGCACTTGGCGGGTTTTTTATTATGTATTTATTTAATGCACAATGTACACAACCAATTTTACAGGCTCAGCTTAAAACTAGTGAGTACATGACCCTGTTAGGGCGCAGCAAGATAACTTAAAACTAATATTGCAGAATATTTTTCACATTTAAACATTATATTAATTAAATTTATTTCTAACATTTCACTTCATTTAGGTACTTAATAGCAATTATGTCGGAATGTGTTAAAGTTTAAATTAATTAAATAAAATTAGTTAAATAAACAAAAAACATAACTTGATTATTAATAAATAGAAAAAATATACCATAACTAAGGCAAATCAAATTAATAAAATCACAAATATACAATGTCAACATAATAAAAATTAAAGAAAAATAAACATAATCCATTATAGACCAGTGCAGATACCTCCGAAAATGGTCAAATGATTATGGTCTATAATTTGTTGTTTTTTTTTATGTTTACCAATTAAATTTGCTTTGCTTGGCTCCTGATATGAATGAATGAATACAGATACTCTAAGCTTAGCTCTGGAGCCAGGGTGCATCGACGCATAACAGAATTCATAATTCATAATTCTATTCCACCTCACTACTCACCGAAGTGTTGCATATTTTTTCATCTAATCTTTGACATGATCACTGCATTCAGTACCATCTACTGGCATCTCCATTGTGTTGAAGCGATCAACCCAATAAATAGTTGACCTCAACGTTTTTACTAACATTGTTCTACAGTCCTACAACTGTTTTATATACACCGTCCTTCATATAATGCATGGCCGGTTAAAGTGTATCGATGATAAAATAATTTCACAGATGGATAAATGTCACGCATTCACAATTAAATGGAGTGCGAAAATTGTTGTTTATATTTTTTAGGTCGTTGGACATTGTTTGTTGTCAAGGGTTTTGTTTGTAATATGGAGCAGGCAGTAACCTTTGAAAATTGGGCGAGATAACCAATCATCAATGGTTGCTGATACTTTTGTTTGATTGACTAATAAGGACGAATTTCGTCAATGAAGTTGAACGCGATCAAAGCTTCTAAACTGCGTTTGAGATCTGACAATGTTAGTATTAACATTAAGGCGAAGGAGCTAAATTAGCAAATCTAATTGTGGTGGTTCAAACTTCGTTTTAAATAATGTTAGAATAAAGTTCTAATCAGCTTGCACTACAAAGTGGTTGTTACGTCAGTCACTGCGGGCCGAATAGTGCGAAATGAGTGTTTTTTTTGCGATTTACAAAAGATCTATTGATTGGACTAAAAAAATAAAACACTGTCATACTAATATGTTGCTTGTAGAATTATTGCTTTATAGCTTGTAGATTTATTGTAATGCCAAAAAATCAGAATGATCGCATGTATTTGAGTATGGTTTTTACTCGTTAAAAGTAATTTTTAGCATTAAGTTAGTGATTTTTTTTTATCGAGTTTAATGAATTGTATTAAGTTTTCAAAACACTATAATATTAGCATATATCCTGAAGAATATCATATATTTTTCTGGTTTTGTTTATTGCAGTGAATCATATGCTTTTTTGCATTATAAAACTCTCGTTTAACTCCTGTAGTCCCCTTAAAATAATATCATGCCTGTAATCTACAAAGCGTTAGGCAGTGGTGGACCTATTAGTACATGTATTCCGCCAATTATATTTAAGTCCCGTGTAATAGGGGGTGAGCCCACCCACACACATACACAATACACACACACACATAACACTCATTATTTGCTTGAATGGAAGCCGCCATTCAAGCAAATGTAGTTTTATTCATAGTAATAAATTATGACACTGACAGCGCTTTACTTAGCTGTCCAGATCGTCTTCAGTTCCTTTGATGAATTCGTAATAACACGTGTCCGCGTTTTTTGGCCTTTTTGCGCGAATCAACTTCATTTTCCTGTGTAAAGGAATCTTTTTCGTTTTCCAGTAGATTGATTAATTAAATAAACTTTGTTTAGCCGCATATTACGGGAGCCAGTTAAGTTTTAATTAACTTCTCATTTCATTTTCGAGGAAGTAAAACTTCATTAAAAAGAATAAATAAGACTTTATCGTGGTTTAGGGTCAGTGGCTTTGCTCAAACTTTAGAGGAATTCACTTAACGATGGCAACAGTCCAAGTTTAATAAAACTTTTTTTTATCTAGGTATCTTTTACGAAGTCAGAAAGTCAAAAAGAAGCTCGAAAATCTAACACTTACATATAAAGCCAAGTTAAAGTAATTATTTGAGTTATCACTAATGCAACCATTTTTATGCAATAGATAAGAATTTGAACGAAATAAAAACCGTCAAAGAAAGCAAAGCTAAGAATTTAATCTTTTGACAGTTCTAACTTCAAGAAATTACTAAACTAAAGAATAAAAATCGTATCCTTTACTCAAGTAATCACTTTGACTTGTTTGTAGATACGGGTGTAACAAACAGTCTTTCCAAATGGCATTATTGCATCATTCTGTTACTAGATTTTGGACTTTAAATAGGCTGTCGCTGCATGCAAAATACTGGTATTCATCTACATTCGGTTAGACTGAAAGCGGACTCCAGCATCGGGAAAAGGTTATGAAGATGATGATGATGTTGTCAGCAGCTCTAAAGTGATAAAAAAACAGATAGCCAGTTAGTTAAAGCGGGGCTTTCCAAGGTGCATTGGCGTAGTACTTGTTTATTTGTAACTCGTGCACAGTGGCGTACCTAGGGCCAACAATAGGGCAAGCCCATAAGGACTGCCCGAGTAGACCGGTTAACGTCATGAAGAGTAGAAGGTTATGGGGGTAAGCCAAGCTTGTATACCCTATAGATACAGCCTTTAGAGGTATTTATGTCACATTATTCGTAAAATCTTAAGGTCTTCATTAATTAAGAAGGCTGTCCTCCCACGCCCATAAAATTATACGTGTGCCTACAATTACCATGTCAGTACGGAAATATACATACCAGTTTGACAGTATCTGTCATTAGTTAATTACGCAGAATGTATGTTTTTTTTTTGGGTGTATGTTCAGCGATTTTTTCGCCAAAAGTGAACCGATTTCAAAGATTCTTTTTTTTTGGAAGAATCTTATTTTGTGGTGGTCCCGTTTAAATTTGGTGAAGATCTGATGCTGATCATTAGAGATAAACAATGGAACTCTTCAATAATTTACACCTATAATGTACACCATATGGATAACACAGGTCTAAATGTAGAATTAGAAGTTCGAATACCTACTGCGTAACACAACACATGATATAATATAAAATGACCCAGGTCCATTTTGAAGCTTTAGCGAAGATAAGATAATAAAAAAAACGTATAAAAGTTGTATTACAAACTGTTTGCCCTAAGTTCATCTTACACAAAACCTTGGGCTTCAATTAATTCATTAGTCAGTAAGCAATTAACTGATTAGTTAACGCACGTAACGTAATCCTTCATCAATTCCAACAAGGTGAGGAAATCAACATTTTTCTTTAATTATTCAGTAGATTATGCAGAAGAAATGATCGATTCACGATAAAACACAATAGACAATCAAAGGACGCCTGATTAATATTTAAATTCGCTCGAATTATGCTCTTAAACGGCTCGAAACGACAAATAAAGTAGCCAGCAGTGTTATTCTATGGGGGCTAAAGTAATGTATTTGAAGGGTGGCAATAACTGGACGTCCTGTCAGTAGGCGATGAAACTCCGGCCGGAAACATACAGAAATCAAATTGGGTCATTGAAATAATAAAATGAGCGCTTTATTTGGTCACTAGCTTTCGATCCCGACTTCGTTCCCGTTATGTGCGGAAATTAACCCACGGAAACGTTTTAAATGTAGCTTATATATGACACTTGGAGATAATGTAGGTTCCCGTTGGTGAAAGAATTTTCAGAATCGGATCCGATAATTATAATTCCGAAGCTACATACAAAATTACAAACAAATTTTAACTCTTTAAAAAAATAGTACAGATTAAAAAAAGATTTATAGAATATTTATAGATCAACATCGCGATTATGCAAATATGTATTATTAGAATTCATTTAAATACATGAATATTTAAATTGTATATTTTTTATGTAAATACACGCGAATTACTTCCTCCATTCGACACTTTGCAATTTCCGAAATGTCTGTGGCCGTGATTATACTTGTAATGTAACCTTAAACATTAATGTTAGAGTGCTGCTTATGTATTTAAATGTCTATGTACATACGATGAAAATTAGCGACAAACCTGTGACATTAAAATCTTAATCATCACGCATGTACCTAATTCCTGAAGAATTAGGCAAGGTAACTTATGGTACACCCCCATTTCGTCAGTTATGTTTAAGACCTATGTATAAGAGGCCATTGATCGAGCATAATTTCAGCCATTGGGTGGCTATTGAGAAATTCCTAATGGAAAAAACTCAATAATCCTTTAAAACAATAAAAAAAAATATAAGGCAAACGTTTACAGTTTTTCTTAAATCTATGTCAAGTTCACCCATGCTCTGAGCCTGAACTAGGTAATCCTGTGTTTCAGGCAATTTAAGGTAACATTAATTTATTAAATAATCATAATTGGTTACAATGTAAAAAGGTATATAACATTTTTACTATTTTAACTTAGCAAACTAATTATAAAATAACAATAATATGGACAATATTTACTTTAGCACAACTAATAACTTCTCTGTATCTTCATAGGACATACACTGGCCTGCAAAAATAAGTACCACACTTTTGAAATTGCAATAACTTTTTAAGTACACAAGTTATACTTTCGAAACAAAAAGGACTCGAAAAATAGTTTAATTTTGTCTATAGTTTCAATGAAAGCTGATAAAAATTGCTTTATAACGTTTTTTTATTTAAAATCTCTAACTTCTATGGTTTCGGATAAATTGAAATTTTAAAAGTGTTATACTTATTTTTGCAGGTCAGTGTAGTTTGAAGAGCTTCCTTAAGGATTGTTTTGCAGTTATTGTGATTTAAGGAGTAAATGCTTCCTTTTTCATTAAGCCTGTTGTAGAGTAGCGGTGCGAGGTACATATAAAACTTGGCTGTGAAAGCGTGTTTTGTACTTTTTTGAGGGCTTTTTTGGAGGAAACTATATCTTTCCGTCTTTTGTTTTTGTGAATTCAGTGCTGTATGGAAGTGCTGTGTGTTGTTTTAGTACGGTGCTCATAATAAAATATAACTGTCGAACTGTTAGTACTTCACAAGATTTATACAGGTGGTTAAGTACTTTGCTTGACCTGGGAATCAAACCCAAGACCTCATATTTAGACGCTAGAACAAACTCTATGTAAATCTACTTAGGTACTGGTGTTCTCGGTCCAGCTTTTTCACTTTTTTCTTTTAACTACATTCGACTAAGTACCGCTTGCGACGACTTGACCAACGAGGCTAAAATATTATAGTATTATCAGATATGACCTAATAGAAAAAGCTCTATATTTTTATCATGCCCTTGTTAACTTCGCATTCGTCGGTTTATGCAAAAAAAACGCAAGTACCCTACCCGGCAAGTCTTTGGCCTTGCTCTAGAATCTATATATAATATCTTAGTTATCATCTTAAACGGAATGCATTCTTCCACGTTCTTACTTAGCTTTATTATATTTTCCGTGAGTCAGACTCAAACCAACTTGTTTTTTTGGATAGCTCTGTTATTGTTCTTGTTTTTATTTCGAAGGTAGAAAAAAAATTAAAGAAGATAAAGTACCTATTTATTTGTCTAGCACAGGACAAAACAAATGGTTAAATTAATAATAAAACCAAATTATATATAGGTTAATCTCAAAATAAGAAAAAAAAATTTGACAAACTAAACTGGTCCTGAACGAGGACAAACAATCAAACAAATAGGAATCCGCCTAACAAGTGCGTATCGAAGAAGGGATCTGTCGAAGTAGTGTTTTTCGAAGGTGTGTATTGTCGAACTATGTTCTGTCGAAGCAGTGAGTAGTCGAACTATTGTTATTCGAAATTGAAACCGTGTCGAAAGAATTAACTGTCGAACTTCAGGATGACACTAGGTATCCGTATGTTTCCAAGCAAAGGGTTTTATAAACATTATATTTTAGCGCCAAGGAATACTCTCAGTTTTATTAGAAACTGTAAAAGAGACAATGTTTCTTCCTTTTCATTCCAAAGAAAAACTTCTCGGTACAATTTTATCTTATTTTATGAGCAAATACCTAGACCATTAAAGACGAGTAAAGTCAAAGTCAAAATGATTAATATAAAAATAGCATGCAACTAAGAACAAACACAAACGTTAAATTGGGTAGGTAACTATATAAAGTAGAATATTTCTAAGTTTAATTAACACAAAACAAAAACCAAGCGAAGCCAAAGACAAGCCGAGCCAAGTCAGAGGCCCATGGGCGGCTTAAAAACTCTGACACCAGGTTAGGCACTGACCACACGATAAAGAAGAGAAAACAAAATTTAACTGTTAAATACTAGAAACGTATGTATGAGTAAAATCATCATCTGCGTAGCCTGTTCCCAACTATGTTGGGGTCGGCTTCCAGTCTAACCGGATGTAGCTGAATACTAGTATTTTACATGAAGCGACTGCCTATCTGACGTATGTATGAGTATGAGGAATTTAAAATAACTTCCAGTTTCAAGACTTATGTGGCACACAATAATAGGCAAATCCTGTTCAGTTTTTTTCAATGCTTAGATTGGCTATGCGTGTAGACATCGTTTTAATGTCTATAATGGTCGCAACCAAAATGATAAATAATTGAATTAGCAACAGACAGAGCAAGACAATCCTGAGGCTTATCAGACGCTCTGAAAGCCTCTTTATCGATTTAAGAACAACTGGTACAGATATAAAGACATTATACGTACGCACGACGAACAATCAAGCTATGCATAACTAGTATAAGCCGATCTCTTATTGTACGGGAAATGTATACAAAGCGAGGCTATGTGGTACTGGATATGTATACTAGATATGTCGCTGTGAGTACGATCGTTGTTTTGTTTTATATTTAAGTGTTGTTTTCCACTCAACCCGCATTATGGCGTCGGGTTTCAGACGGGTGTTACTATTGTTTAGCTGTTAAATGCGATAATGGCTGCAAGACAACATAGGAGCGAAGGGGTCCTTTAATTAACATGATACGTTAAGTAAGGACTCGGTGGTACTCGTGTTTGTTTTGATAACAGTTTAGAGTTGTTTTTGTAAAGGCATGTTATTGTAAAGGATATATTTTATAGGCAACGGAGATTTTTTCCAGGGATGTATGTGTTTTGCCGTGATCGAGATTTTATGAATTTCAGTCCGAAATTACCCACTGCTGGGTATAAGAATTTCTACTTCTGTCATAATTAAATAGGTATTTAGGTTCTTTATATAAAAGTTTTCAAAAAATGTACTTATTTACGACATTACTGGGTTACTTTTCCCCCTTCATCCCACTGCTCTAAAAGATCAGGAATAGCTCTTCAGTTACATCATAGGTCCGGTAGGAGGACAGTGACATATACAATATCCTGCAGGGAAATCTAACTAACATCAGTTTAATGAAGAACTGAGAAACATACTTGCGTATGTTTATACTAATAATACACATAGTAAAAACTGTGTGTGACTGCATCACAATCGCAATAATGCATGCAGATAAGTTTTTTATCGAAAACATTATCCATCACATGACGACTATTAAAACTGTGAGTTCAAGGACTGTAAAGGAGACATACCACTATGGTTCCGGCTAGAAAAACCATGTAATTGATACCATAAGAATGCGGATTACATACAGTATTGTATTCCCAGTTGACAACATATTATAGTACGACTACTTTAAGTGTGCAGTTCAAGGTGGCATTGCTTGTCATGCATCATTGCATCGAAATGTCAAACTTGGTACATTTATTTAGTTCGGTGTTTTCCCGCGTGCACAGATAAGTTGGTTGAAGTGTACAATAGTGACGTAACTTCGGAAAATCTCATTCAAAAATGTCATAGAACGAACGAACGAATGAATGAATGTATTCTTGTCACGTCCGCGTCCCCTGATACTAGCGAGCGACGAAATATCAAACGTGCCTACAACCGGATACAAAATATCCGGGAACCTGTAATAAACAACAATGAGATCCGAATTCTTTTGGAATATTTATAGAGGAAAAGTGCTGTAAAGGTACAGTGTAGAAATCTGACGACAATAGGAGTGTGCTGAAGCAGATTTTCTGATAATCGGAAAATCTTTTTTATACACGCGTGTAAATCCCGAAGAGTAAGGCAGAAGTGAACTATTTTAGAATTTCACATTTCGCCAGTTATGTTTAGGTGTGATGCAAACAGGGGCGAGTGCCTATTGCCATCAAAAATCTTAGCTAGCTAGACTACAGGCTGATAGGGTAGCGGCCGCGAAAGACGCCCCGGGCGTCGGGGGCCACGTGTGGTGGCCTCCGGCCACCGTAGGCGCGGGCCTGTGGACGGTGAGCTATGGGCTAGCTCGCCGTCCGTCCGTCTTATGACGACAGGCCGTGTCGACGGCGCGTTCGTGTTCTACGCGCGCCTCAAAGAGAGTCAGCAAAAAGGAAGGGGTCCGCAAGGGCCGATGCCTGCTGGGGCTGCGGGACTGTTCGAAAGAGATACTGTGGCCCCGGAACACAAAGGGCGATGAAGGAACATGGATGGGTTTTAGTCAGTAAAAGTCTGACACTCCCTCCTGCTCCACCCAGAGCGGGAGGAGTCATTTGATGATTTCCCATCGGAAAAAAAAGCTGATGGGGTTACGACTGTTAAAGATCTACAATTAACAGCAGGGACCACAGGGTGCTTTCTAAGGCACGGAGGAAACTCAGCATGTAATGATGGTTACCCATCCGTAGACGGACTTTGGCAAGCGCGGCTTAACCTGAAGATTGATCCAAGCGACAGTTATTATTAAGCCACCCGGCTGCTCTCCTCAGTAAAAGCTCATATTCACTCAAAATCAGTCACATTTAATACATTGAAATTGAAACTAGTATTATATTATCTTCTCTGATTAGAAGACTGGAACAGTCTGGAGGAGGCCTTTACCTGCAGAGGGGTTCTTGCAGAATAATTATGCTATTATAATAATAAAAAGACTTAGTTATTAACTCATTAAGAGCAAACAGTAAATGCTAACACTAAAAAAAAAAACAAAAAGGCTTTTTTATTTTTTATTTATTTTTATTATATTATCTGTGCTTGAAAATAAAAATTCAGCAAGACGAAGGCAATGCCTACTAAGATTTTTTGCACAAGCCAATATAATTTGCGTTTTTTGCCTATTATGACAAGAAGTGAAAGTCATCCTCTTGCTCAATTATAGTCAGACCTTGGACCAGGCGCACGTTGTCCTAATTCGTCACACTGGCTATCTGAAGCTATTTTTTTGCCCGTCCATGACTTAAAAGTTTCCTTTAATTCTGTTGTTCTTAAAAGCGGTGTGGCAATGAATTGCATTATTTAGTGTTTGTTTTGGTATTTAAATTGTGTGATGATTGATTTGATTATAAAATGACAATAGGTTTAATTCAGACGATTTAGGCTAGAACCCGAAATGGGCGGTTTAGCAGAATAGTAATGGAATAATAATACGAATCACGTTGAAATTTTTGAAATGGTTACAAACGGAAGTTATATTATGAAATGTCACTTTGAGACCATTTTACAAATTGTAACCTAATTTATTTTGTACTACACTTGCTTAGTAAGTGTACCAATACTACCCCATTAAATGGCTTGAAAGCTGTTCTTTAAACCTTCTCAAAAATCTAGGCAGTTTATTGTATGGAATTTCATTACTGCCTGAAAATCTGGGTAGTAATCCATTACTAACGCGTTTTTTTTTTTTTTAAGTCTTGATGACGTTTTAAGCAAGTGTAGTATAAAGCAGTATATATCACTCGAGGGTAAGTACAGATTACTAAACTCGTGTGGTGCACGGCCCTCCACTTCGCGTCGGGTCTCAAATGCACACTCGACTAGTAATCTGTGCCTTTTCCCCTTGGTGAATAAATAGCTATTAACTATCCTATTACGATTCTGTTAATGCAGTCATTTTAGCCCCTCAGATTTTGTTACTAGCCTAGTGAAAATATTGTATTTTCCAGTTTTTATGATTTTCTTTCTAATTACAATTTTCGTTCACATTGTTGACGTCTGTGTTTCAGTTAAAAACGCATCATCAATCAAAACAATATTAATGAATTCGCGGAAATACCTTAGTACCTAGGCACAAATTCATTACATTAATCACTTATTTACCTAGGACTTGTGTAAATCATTTCCAGGGAGTGCGACCACAAATTACAGCTAGTACCTAATTAATGACTAAATGTTAAAAAACCATTTACTTTTACCTAATTAGCTTTATACAGCATTATTTATTTTTTTAACGTGTGGTTAGTGCCTAACCTGGTTTCAGAGTTTTTATGCCGCCCATGGGCCTCTGACTTGGCTTTACATGCCGTCGAGAAATATCTCTCAGGCATGCTGGTGGGCTTGCTTACTTACTTGCTTCGATGAAGGAAAACATCGTACGTTACGATGTTTTCCTTCATCGAAGCAAGTGATCATTATATACAATAAGTACATGAATCCGAAAAATCACACACACAGACAGCATTAATATATCTTTTATTAATACGGCAAACACGTCATAAAATACAAACAATTAATTTAAATTCAATAAATAAGTTTCCATGGTCATATTGGAAAGCCCCTATTTAATCCCACTCATAGTACCTAACAGGTTAATTGTATTTAATAATCAATAAAATAATAATACTAATTGCTCTTTTACATTGCCATTTATTGGCCTATTGGCTCATTTATTTATTTATATTGTGGTTTATGTAATCATTATTATAGCACTGTTTATTTACTGAGTACAAATAATTCCATCAATCAATTCAAACTATGTAGATACATACATATGTAGGTACTTGTATCGAGTAAAGAAGTTTATTAGTAGAAACTACGAATGGAAATATAAACTACTGTCAATGGATTACAAATGTCACTAGCATAAGCATAATCTGGCTATAATGGCTGGGACACAGGCCTCCTCTCTATGAGAGGGAATGGGCTATAATCCACCACGCGGGCCCAGTGCGGGTTGGTAGATGTCACATGTCAATTATTTAAAATGCTGGCAATGTTCAGCCTTCTATGCAGTTGGATCTTCATCATCCTTTTTCCACTGCTGGGTATAGGCCTTCCTTTGCTTATACGAATCTCCATGCTCCTGTGCCAACCTTATCCAGAATCAACCATGGCAACAATGTCGTCTGCGGCTCTCGCTATCGGACGCCCAGTTGGATAAAGCTATTCACAAAATAACTACCCACCTACCTAAAGTTCTAAATACTTAAACTAAAGACATGTGCCTCCTTAGCGACAGCTCTGTCACTTTGATTAACCAAGCCTCGTGAAGTAACCTGCACCAATTTCACAAACCTCAGTGCCGATATCGGTCAGTAGACACACGGAATGTGGTCCAGTCATGTGGCTATCAAGTGTTCTACGATATCACACTTCAACATCAATTAATATTATGATAAACTAGAGACTCGGCCCTGCTTCGCCAGTTTGCCCGTACTTTAATACATGACAAACCGTCAAACGTTATACCTACACTCGAGAGCAATGAATCCGGGTCACTTAAAGAATCCTAAAAATCTCGGAAACTAAAAATGCTAGGTTAATGCAATAAATTATATTTAATAGACAATGTAATACTCCTTAAATGAAGGTATTAAAACTTCTTAGTTTTTGTATAGTTATATCATAAAAAAATCAAATTTGAAAAAGGGCCACTTTCGAAGATGGAACTACGAAATTACAGCATTTGGTTTTGCTTTTGTTTGTAATCTGTCATTTATGTGGGTACATAAACCATGTTGATAGTGCTCTATATTCATTATTCAAGCTGAAATTATGTCGCTTACGCCTGAAGAATGCACCAGAATACTTACAATGCTGGAAACCGGCCGGAGTCAGCGCGATACAGCCAGGACTGTCGGTGTGTCGCTGTCAACAGTACAAAGAGTTCTCCGACGTTACGAAGAAACTGGTTCTAACCTACGCAGACCAGGAACGGGCAGAACCAGGTGTACCACAGCACGAGAAGACCGATACTTGGTGAACACCATGCTTCGAAATCGCTTTCTCACAGGAACTGAACTCACAAATCAGTTTCGACGCCTCGGAGGAAGTAACCCAAGTGCATGGACAGTAAGACGTCGGCTTGCTGAATCTAACTTAAAACCACTTAGACCTGCAAACGGCCCTAAACTGGAGCGTGGGCATCGTATTTCAAGACTAAGATATGCCCAGAGCCACGTAAATTGGAGTATTGAAGATTGGTCAAAAGTTATGTTCTCCGACGAATCAAAATTTATGCTCTACAAGCACGATGGAAGACACAGAGTGTATCGAAGACCAGGGGAAAGATTCAAGCAAGCATGCATCGAAGAAAAAGTAGCCTACGGTGGTGGGTCTGTACTTGTGTGGGCCGGAATTTCTTCTGAAAGTCGCACAGAGCTGGTGATCATAGAAAACGGCTCTTTAACTAGCGTAAGATATGTGGAAGAAATCCTCAATGATCACGTTGGTCCATTTATGGTCAATTTAGGTGAGGATGCTATATTTA
Organism: Xestia rhomboidea; assembly: GCA_963853795.1. Taxonomy (NCBI): domain Eukaryota; kingdom Metazoa; phylum Arthropoda; class Insecta; order Lepidoptera; family Noctuidae; genus Xestia; species Xestia rhomboidea. Next base: position 3,050,894 of record OY970776.1, on the reverse strand, counting down.
TGCATGACAATGCCCGACCTCATACAGGTAGGATTGTGAATGACTACCTTCAAGAGATGAACATTACTCGTTTGGAGTGGCCAGCGCGCAGCCCGGATATCAACCCGATCGAGCATGCTTGGGACGAGCTAGGCAGATGCGTAAAACAACGAAACCCTCCCCCAATCACGCTTCGTGAGCTCAAAATTGCTCTCACAGAGGAATGGGAGAATATTCCCCAAAATCGTATAAGGAACTTGGTGTACAGCATGCCAAACCGCGTAAACGCAGTAATGGAAGCACGAGGAGGCAATACGAAGTATTAAAATTCAAGAAAATCGTAATAAAGTTCAAAAATTTCATGTTTCCTATTTTTGTTTTAAGGAGAGATCAGCAGTTTTTTTCTTTATGTAATTTTGTGTTAATAAAATGTATGGTGACTCATATTTTTTTTACTTTCATTTAAGGAGTATTACATTGTCTATTAAATACAATTTATTGCATTAACCTATCATTTTTAGTTTCCGAGATTTTTAACATTCTTTAAGTGACCCGGATTCATTGCTCTCGAGTGTACATTTGTTTGGTTCTGCTCGCGACTTCGTCCGCGTTGAAAAAGCAAAGCCTACCTATCTTGTTTCTTCTTTATCGTGTGGTTAGTGGCTAACCTGGTGTCAGAGTTGTCATGCCGCTCATGGGCCTCTGACTTGTCTTTTAATGCCGTCAAGATTATATCTCAGGCATGCTGGTTTCCTCACGATGTTTTCCTTCATCGAAGCAAGTGATTTATAATAATACAATACGCACATGAAAGTCACCCAAAGGGCAATGGAGGGCTATGCTCGGAGTTTCCTTGCGTGATCGAATCAGAAATGAAGACATCCGCAAGAGAACCAAGGTTACCGACGTAGCCCGAAGAATTGCCAAACTTAAGTGGTAGTGGGCAGGGCACATTACTCGCAGAACGGATGACCGATGGAGCGAAAAAGTTCTGGAGTGGCGACCGCGAACAGGAAGACGTTGCGTTGGAAGGCCTCCCACTAGGTGGACCGATAACCTGGTGAAGGCTGCGGGAATTCGCTGGATGCGAGTCGCACGGGACAAGGTCAATGTGGCGACCGGCTTATGTCTAGCTGTGGACGTCTTGAGGCTGAAATGATGATGATGATGATGACGCACATGAATCCGAAAAATCACATGGTACGTGTCTTGGGTTCGAACTCGAGACCTATGATTTGGCAGTCCGACGGTCACCACGGCTTATGGCATTCGGTGATAGTGTAACTTCCTATCCGTGAAAGAATTTTTGTTCATTCAAACTTACAAACTTTATCATCATCATCATCAGCCTATAATGTTCCCACTGCTGGGACACAGGCTACCTCTCAAAGAGAGGGAATAGGCTATAATCGACCACGTGGGCCCAGTGCAGATTGGTAGATGTCACAATGTCTTCGAATATTTGATTCTTGGACATGCCGGTTTCCTCACGATGTTTTCCTTCACCGTTTAGAGAGCAGTGGTGATGAAATAAATGACACAAAGTAATGCGCCTGTCTGGGTTCGAACCCACGACTTACGAACAGTAATGATAAGCGATGGCCCAGTGGCCATCGCTGCTTACAAACTTTACTTGTTAATAACCTTCAGAAATATTTTTTTTTAATTATGGTGATTACTGCATTAAAATCCGTGTAGTTCAAAGAACACGTGGTTACTCCGACGGACACAAAAATACGATTTTAATTATGCTGAAATTTCGATTTGCAAACAAAAAGAGTCAATCGCATTGAGATGAAATCGATAAACATTTTTCTTTTATTGTTGCTATAGTAGTTCCGCGTTCTATAATAGTCACGATTTCGTGTTCAAGGATTTTTCTATTTTACTTTTTTCTATTCAAAAAACTTTGTAGGATTTTTCGCAAATGAGCTATCATATTATTATGGGTTCGTCGATGATATAAATAACATAAACATAACATCACGCCTGTACCCAACCCCTGAAGGGTTAAGCAGAGATGTATCTAATAGTACCCCCACATTTCGCCAGTTATGTTTAAGTTCCATGATATAGGGGGCGAGCCTATTGCCATCAACCGGACACAAAATCCAGACTCCGTGGCTGCTACTGAGAAATTCCTGGTGGTAAAACCCAATAACACTTTTCCCGACCTGGGAATCGAGCCTAGGTCATGCTAAACAGTCGCGATTGCCACCACTCGACCAACGAGGCAGTCCGTCGATGATATAATAATAATTTAGTAAACTGATCCCGCGGGATCCTAATGAGCGGGATCAGTTGACTAAAGAGCCTAGGTAAGTATTATTTAAACAAATGATTGTTTGGATTGTAACAAATTTGTCTAGTAGCTTTGTCAAAAGCTCTGACGTGAAGCAGAATGTTAGGTGTTGTGCTTAATGTAGCGAATTGCGGACTACGTGCCTGGCCAGACTTATTAGAAGATATTTTATCCAATATTTTAGAGGATCATCATCATCATCAGCCTATTAATGTTCCCACTGCTGGGACACAGGACTCCTCTCTATGAGAGGGAATGGGCTATAATCCACCATTCGGGCCCAGTGCGGATTGGTAGATGTCACATGTCTTGAATACTTGGTTCTAGGTCGTGACGGTTTCCTCACGATGTTTTCCATTGCAGTGGTGATGATTTAAATAACACAAAGTATTGCGCCTGCCTGGGTTCGAACGACGTTCGTAAGTCGGGGCCGCCACCACTGGGCCACCGCTGCTCTTAGAGGATGATATGAACATAATGAGTAACACGACACCTTATCTTATGATGGTCCGCTGAAACACGAGTATCCACTATGATCGTAATTAATTTTACTATTCTCGTAAATATTTACGATTAACGTAAAATAAACTGTCTGAAAGCTGTGAATGGATATCTCATAAAACGTTTAAGTCCTACAGTTAGCATAGCTATTATTCTTACCAAGGGGTATCGTATTACCCAGTACTGACTGGGTTGTGGACGCCAGATAGGCAGTCGCTCCGTGTAAAATAATGGTATTCAGTTGCATCCGGTTATTATAGACTGGTATAGCCGACCCCTACATCTAGCCTGTTCCCAACTATGTTGGGGTCGGCTGATGATGGTGATGAGATGATGAGTTAGCATGGCTGTTACATGGTGATTAAAATCTATGCTTGCTTTGGAACCAAATGGTGATAAAATCCGAAATCTAATCACAATTCCAACATCCGACATTCGAAGCCAGAAAGTCACCCAAGATCTAGTTTCCGGCATTACTTTCATCATGCGGTTTACTATTGTCACGACCACAAATATACAGGATGCAGATCAATCAAACAGATACTTATTACGGAACTTAGATCTAAATCTACTTGCAAACAAGTTAACTAATCCACTTGGCAATGCGACAAAAAAACGAACAAAAAAGGATTAAAGTGTGTGTACGTGATCGCAATTTGAAAACCTACTTGGCCTTTTTTTTCTCTGGCTAATGTTTCGGAATGAGAGAAACAAAATACTGATATAGATATTTTAGACCGGCTTTATAGAGCTTTTATTTAACTTGCAATGTTTATTTCGGTCAAATCTTGCAGCTGAAATTTAAAAAAAGTTATCACCAACCGATTGAGCTGAAATTTTGCATACAACGTTTAGTTTGAATCACGATGTATGGTTAACTAAGTGACGCCATTCTAAATCCAATAGGTATGGCGGAGTCCCAAATATGGTGGACTAGTTATTATTATGCAGTACGGTACCACTGATATGGGTATCAATTAAAAGGGTTTGCTGAGAAGAATACGAAAAAAGTGACATCACGACTATATTTAAAAGCTTGTTTAAAAATACTAAGAATTCAAGAAATAGGTGTCCTCGTCTTCTTTTGGTATGCATTCAATTCTAACCAAAACATTTTCCTTTCAGCGAAGCAATTAAAGTTTACTGTAGCCTTTTTCAAAAGCTGAAATTCCATTGAAACTCGAGGGAGCGTCGAATTTCACTACAGAGAGTTTTTTCAACGAATAACTTCGAAGAATAGAGGTGTTACTACGAACTTGTTAACCTTCATTCTGCTAGCTCGTTTGTAGGGTTTACAGGAATACTTATAGGTAACAAACGTATACCTTCAAGAATTATTTTTGGTTAGGTCCTAGAAATGAACAAGCTTCGAATTCCATCGACAAGAAAAAAACAAATATTCTCGTCTTAATGTCTATAATTAAAAAGATAACAATGATTCATAAGAAAAAGGCCGTTATTACCTCATAGTTATGACATAATTCGTAATAAAACAGTATCATTCGCGTATTATCACGACTATGTCAAGGGCGATCGCGCTGATAGTGACCGTGGACCACACATACTTAGTGCCACGGAGTAGCAACCGACAGAAGAACAACTGGATGCAGTGTGCTCACTCATCCGTGAAGGTTAACTCTACGCTGTTTAGTGCGGTTTAGTCTGCTACAACTTTAGTTATGATTTAATTAAGCGAGCTTGGTTTATGAGCCCTAATTAACAGTTACATATTATACTGCTAATTTATTTCAATTAGTGTATTAGAGAGTTGTTAAAGTCTATAGTGTTTTTAACTCAATGACTTTCAAGCCGTGAGTTCCTGGAAAATCAGTTGTCAAATTACAAAAATCAAGACGAGATTTGAAGGATTTTTCCAAATATCTAATTTCTTGTTAACATTCACAGATCAAAAAAGAAAGAGGGAAACAAGTGGTTTTACTTTACTGTATTCTCGGAAAGAGCCTCCTTTGGATTTAGTGTATTGTTTTTGGATTTAGAAATCAGTTGTTGAGAAACAAAAGAAAGAAGAAAATGGATCTCAAAAAACATAGATATTATGGATTTTGCGCTCCAAGTCTCTTCGACTTAGAACGCAAAATCAATACCAATTTATAAAGAGGTAAAGTTTGTAAGTTTGGATGTAGAGGGTAATCTTCGACGATCTGATTCCGATTTTTTCACTTATGGGAAGCTGCAATATCCTCAAATGTTATGACTATATATAAAACGTTCCCGTGGGATAATCTCTGATCAAAACATGAGCAAACCGCGCACAAAAGCGTTCAAATAAATTGGAATGAAGCAGAAGAATTCAATTTTTTTCTTTCTCTGCTTGCATTGTTGCTGGTGAGCCTTCTAAACATTTCTATGCTGTGTTCTGGACCTTCACCGCAAACAATTGATGGGTTCACAACATTATTAGGGTGCACTGATGACTGACATAACACATGATCGTACGGAGACATGATATTAGTTAGGTACTTATTATATTTACTGCTTTTATTTTGCTTTGCTGGGTATTAAAGTTTGCTTCTATTTAATTTTGTTTTCGTTGCCTTTCAGACTCAAACCCGAAGCATTTGTTTTAATTTACTAGCACTTTATGATTGCCCAAGAGGCGGTCATTAGTCAGAAACTTGAAGCTACATAGTTTCTCGTTCCAAAAAGTAGATACTAAACTCTACAGTCTTTTAAATAAAGTTAATTATTACAAAATAAAGTTCGTCAGTCTTATTGTCTATTGCTTTTGCTCGTGGTTTCACTTTCGTTATGTATAGAGATTAACACACGGGAAACGTTCCCGTGTGTAGCCTATGACACGCCGGGACACTGTCACATCCCGTTGGAGTAAGAATTTTCGGAATCGAATCAGGGGGCCTAAAATGGCCGCTTTAGCAGAATCTTAGTATGAATCTCATTTAAAAAAATTAAATTTTTAAAATGGACTTTAATTTCTTAACCATTAAGTTCATTTTAAGAATTTAAAATTTTTAACATGATTCATTTATGATTCCGCTAAAGCGGCCATTTTAGACCTCCAGTACTTCCTAAGATTGCTCCCTTCATACAAAGTTACATTTTAAGTATACAGGGTGTAAACCACTTCATTACGAAGCCATCAACCAAGCATTCTGTACATCAAACTAAGTAACTTTACGCAAAAATTATTGCTGGGAAACGACTTTTTTTTTGGGGTGAAAAATCATGTTTTGTGTTAGAACTCAATGTAACGCACTCAAAACATTGTGCGGATGGATGGATTGAATAGTACGGGGGTCGTGGAGGTGTTTAAAGTAAAAAATCTTACTTAAAAAACTTGTATTAAAAAAAAATATTGCCAAAAAGTTGGAACTTTCACCCCCAATATCTCCGTGACTAAAAGGTTCCCAGGTATGGTGTAGAACAAAAAAAATATTGCAATGACGAGGAAAACAAATGCCTTTCGGCTTCGTTAAGAGGTGTTTTACACCCTTTAGATAAGTCCCAAACAACAAGAGACTAGCCGAATGCTATTTGCCCGACACAAATCCGGACTGGGATACTGCTGGATATTTCCAAATGAAAAATCCCAATAGCCTACTTTGCTCAACAACCAACGAGGTCAGTGAGAACTGCTAGTTTAGAGCCAGCTTAAAACTGACAGCCAAAGCCGCTGGTTTTAGAACATGCAATTTTATAATGAACTAGAGCCCTTCGGAAGATAGTTAAAAATCTTTTTCTATATGGGGCTATAAAGGGTGTAAATAAACCCTTAACGAACCCTAAAGGCACTAATTGTTCTCCCCGTCATTGCCATTTTTTTAAATTCTGGATCATACTTGGGAACCTACTAGTTACGGAGATAGGTGTTGGAGGTCAAAGTTCCAACTTTTTCACAAGTTTTTTTTTTCAAATATTAGTTTTTAAGGTTTATTTATTTACTTATTTATTCAATTTGGGAAAACAAACAGTAGTATATTAAGCATAAACAGTGTTGTCTTAAAATTAGACTTAACAAATATACTACCCACAACATTTTCCACAGATTACTATGGTAAGTATAGAATAAAAACAGACTGTTAGTAAACGTTAACCCTGCTACATAGCATGTAGCAGTGCTCACTTAATGGCAAAGAAGTTAAGAGTAAAAAAAGGGATATGATCCAATGTTCTATACAAGATGTAACAAACAAAAAAAAAATATAGATTATAATAATATAGGTTATAACTTTAATTTAAATACCTCCATAACCCGTTTACTACTAAATGCAATGTGTCAATGTCCATCAGCACAAAGTTTTGAGTGCGTTACATTGAGTTTTACCGTAAAACGTGATTTTTCTCCCCAAAAAAAAGTCATTTCCCAGCAATAATTTTTGCGTAAGGTTACCTAGTTTAATGTATAGAATGCTTGGTGGCGTCTTGAATGGTCCTTTTACATCCTATGAAAGTTTGTAAATATGTAAGTAATTTTTGCCGATGAATATACTCCTCGGGTGTATGTTTTGTACTCAAAATTACTGAAGCATTATAGACACAATATTTAAACCCAACGCGTGCCGCTGCTCATTGTTTTCAAGAACCCGAGACGTGGAAATGATTTATTTAAAATTCCATCACCCGCCCATATCTGAGGTTCTGTCACGATCGCCATCTGACTCTGCAGCACAATCCACCGTGTCGCGGCTCCATAAACATTACCTATTTACCATACTGGGCTGGCTGTATAGCTCGGGGCAGGTCACGAATTTACTGTTCCTCTATTTAGTTGCATGTTGCAAGTTTTGAATCGACTTTGAGAGGTCTTGAACAATCCGGATTGGTTGGATTAAGAGGTTTGCCGCTGTCAATCAGTGGAGAAATTGTTTTTATTTCACAATTTATTGGTTTTAAGTTTATTTCACGGCTGATAACATAATTGAATGAAAGTAGATACAATCGTGCTGCGATACGGAGGAATGTAGGAAGACAACCGACTAGGTGGACAGACGATCTCATTAAAGTTGCTGGAAGAAATTGGAGAGCCTTGACACAAAACTGCCAAAAGAGGAGATTCGGAAGAGAGCTACACCCAGCATTGGGTGAGCGAAGGTTGAAGAAGAGAAGAGAGATACAATCTAATCAGACTGACAAACGAGAAGTTGTTAACCCATTACAAACATAAATAAATAAATATCGCAGGACATTACACACAGCGCCATCTAGAGCCACACTAAGCAACGAGGCTTGTGTCGTGGACACATGATAGTTGATATACTACATAGATACTTTTTGTTTGTAAATACATACTTATTATGCATATAAACATCCATAACTCGGAAACAAATGTCTATGCTCATCACACAAACATTTGGTCGTACCGGGATTCGAACCCGGGACCCTAAGAACGTAAGGCAGCCTCACCACAGCTGCGCTATTCGGGTCGTCATAAGCAAAATGGAGCTATTTTTCCTTATAAAAATTATAGCTAAACACTATATAAGAATAAAATCGATCCCATATAATAACAATGCAATAAATCAGAATCGATAGACTTCCGCACAAGACAATCGACGGCGAGGTCGACACTCGGTCTTGACCGTATGATTAGTAACTGCAAAACAGTGAAGTACGGGGTCCATGGGGTGACCAACACAACATGTCCTGACACCTTATGACAGCACAGTTCAGGGCATTTGAATACAGTTCCCTTTTTGCCAACATTCAAGTTATGATGGTCATTGATGTGTGAAGGTTCGCATGTACGTTGTTCTAGTCATTATTATGAGGTTGCTAATTAAGGTTACCTAAGAAGCTGTAGGTGGACCTTATAATAACCCGTGTTGGGGCTACAATCAATCCACTCCAAGCTAGCCTAAATAGGCTTTTCAATGATCATCATCATCTGCTCAGCCTTTTCCCAACTATATTACGGTCGGCTTCTAGACTAACCAGGTTAAGCTGAATACCAGTATTCTGATCCTAATGGACGGAGTGATTGTCTGTCTGACTTCCATAACCCAGTTTATACTGGGTAAAACGAAACCCCTTGGTGAGACTGGTTGTCTGACTTTAGGGCCACCTGTAACGACTGTCAAAGATCTTACAATGATGGCCGAGACGTCGACATCGACGAAGTCTGTGAGAAATATACTTATGCAAGAATCAATAAGCTATAATAGAAAATACCGCAACCGCTAAACCAGGCAACTTGGAAACAAACAAAACAAGAATAATTTCTAAGAAAAATAAGCTTCTTTACTTGCAACTTTTCTTTTCATTCTTGTGTAACTCGTTGTATAACTTCAAAGATTTCTTTAACTGTTAACAGGTGGGTTTAAATCAGTGTCAATGACTTGGTTAAATATTTGAACATCCATAGGTCGCTGGTTCAAATCCGGCTCGAAGGACCAAATGTTGGGCGTAACTCCCAACAATGAAAATGTGATGTCGATGTTGTATAGGAATGTTATGTTGATTGAGTAGACAACCGATTGGCATAAAGGTTTAATTGCTACTAAAAACAACATGTAATAATGTACAATTAACGTTGGATTAAACAAACTGCAACGTATCACTAAAAGTAGGACAAATTAGTGGCATGTACAGCGTAGCTCGTACAACCATAATTATGTAATAATGCAGTTGCTTACATTGAAAATCTTTCGGATTAATTACAGGCGAAATGTGGGTGTACAGTCGTTAGCACATCGTGTTACCACAAACTTGCAAATTTCTCCAAACGTTTTTAAACCACAAAATGTTGATGGTTAAGTTCAAAATCGAATGACATTTGTCAGTTTGGGCTCATTAGGCTTAAACTTTCGAGCATTACACGGCGTGATGCTATATATGCGTCATGTAACGTCATGCACTCCACACTAATCTAATAGGATTAGTTAGATGTTCTCGCATCATTAGTTTCTGATCATGAGAGCAATGCGTTACTTTAAACCAGCCCTACAATTTGTGTATGCTAGTGTATGCCCGAGTATGCATTTGTTTAAAATGCATTGTTTATATGGAACCGTCTCAATATTCATTTTTTATGATGTAGTAAATATCGGAGGCTATTCATAAATAGGATGTGTGAAACCGGGTTTTGGGACTATCGTAAAACCCGTTTTTTTTTCGGGTTTTACTATGGGACCAAACCGGGTTTCGCAAGCCTTATTCATAAACAATTATTTTTTAAAGTTAGCAGACTTGTAACGACAAAAAATGTATGTTTAAATAATCGATAATCAAACTTAACTTCACGTCTATACATATAATAAAATCGTTGAGACCAAAAAATCTGTTCATTGAAGATTTAAAAAAAAACCAGCCAGGGTGACTTAAAATAAGTAACTGAAGATATTAAAACCATTTTAAAAATGTTTGTTTGACCGCGCATCACGTAAAAACTACTGAACCGATATTGTTGAAATGTTCACAAATCTATTTAAATACATTCAGAATAACATTTAGGCTATAGAAATTTTGGATTTTTTTGGAAAAGGGGGGGTAAAGTTTGTATGAAAAAAAAATTTTAGATTGTTCTAGAATCATGAAACTTAGAATAAATACTTAATAATAAAAATAAAGTAATACCTGTTTTAGCATTTTTTTTAAATCTCATCCAGAGACGCAAAAAAGACGATTTTGTGTTTAAAATTAATAAACTTCAAACACCTATACAAGCAAAACCAATGAAGTGTAACCTTTTAAAGTTGCTACATATACTTCATATCTAATACAGGTAAATATAATTTCTCAGTTTGCTTGAAATTTGATTTTTGAGGTATATACGCAAAAAATAGGTGAACTCAAGAAAATCAGCTTTCCTCGGTTTAAGTAGTTGGTACGAAAACTTTGCGCGCGCATCACGTCAAAACTACTGCATAGATTTCTTTAAAGGCTTCTTCAATATTTAGGTTATATATTATCACGCTACTTCCTTAAGGGGGTAGGCAACTTAACATTATGTCCGTATACTTCAATTGTTTGACGTTTCAGTCATGACGTAAGTACCTACATGAGAACGGCTATTTGTAGCTTATGTCAACGAAGTAAATAGGCTAGCGGTTTTATGACCGGTCTGTAAACTACGGGGTTGCAGGTTCAAACCTCCAACATTTTTTTCACTTTTTGTGATTTGTTTATTTTTTTTTGGTGCTGTGAGATTTCCTATATTTCTTATTTTTTTTCGTGAAATATTTTTCCAAAAAGTAATAGAGAAGTATGGAAGAATGAATACAATCATGCTGCGCCGACCCCAAATAAATTGGGATAAGGGCAGGAGTATGATGATGATGATGATTTCTCCAAAAAGTAGTATAGCGAACATCAGAAGCCTGATAAATTCACGTGGTATTCCCGTGCAAGAACTGTGCTGTGCTATTTGCAATAATCAATAATCCATACGCAGCTAACGTAGATTATATTTACAGCTATACTGTTATTGGCCTCATTTCATGCACCTTGGTGAGAATTTAAGACCTGCCTGGACTGTCATCGAAGGTCTAACGATGAAGACGGAAGGCAGTTGCAAGAGGTCATCAAGAGTTTACAGCATCTATATCGTGTTTGGGCTCATTTTATGCACCTTGATGAGAACTTTCGACCTAGCTGGAGTATGACTGTCATCAAGTGTCTAAGGATGATAACGTAAGGCAGAGGAGGCTGGCGAGGGAAGCCCTTACTTAGAAAAACTGAATATTTTAGCGATTAATGCCAATATTTCAGAGAAATTAATTGTTACCTTCTTGATTCTATACTATACTTAATGTTATAAAGCTGAAGTGTTTGTTTGGTTGGTTGAACACGCTAATTTCAGGAACTACTGGTTCGAGTTGAAAGTATCTATTAGTACTGGATAGCCCATTTATCGGAGAAGGCAACAACGAACAACAACGTTACCACGTTTATATAACATCACGCTACAATCAATAGGAGCAGGGCAGCAATGAAAAATGTTGCAAAAAAAGGAAAAAGATATTCCTTTTGAGATCTTTCGATGCGTGCGCTACGTAAACGGTTAAAGTTACGCAACAACCGTGTATGATGGAATTTTTCCTCTTAAAAAGTTCTATAAAAAGTCCGCGATCGCGATGATGGAGAGATGATGATGGTGAGATGGTTAGAGAGAGAGTGTGAGACACCGTTAAAAGATTTTAAGGGTGTCTCACACTCTCTCTAACCATCTCTCTGTCTCTTTTATATATCGCAGACGAAGTTGCGCGGGTCAGCTAGTTCATGAATAAACTCTTAAAGCTAAACTCTTAAGCTCTAAACTCGTAAGCTATGGGCTAGCTTGCCGTCCGTCCGTCTCATGACGACAGGGCGTGTCGACGGCGCGTTCGTGTTCCACGCACGCCTCAAAGAGAGTCAGCAAAAATTAAGGGGTCCGCAAGGGCCGATGCCTGCCGGGGCTGCGGCCGGGACTGTTCGCAAGAGATACCGTGACCCCGGAACACAAAGGGCGATGAAGGAACATGGATGGGTTTTAGTCAGTAAAAGTCTGACACTAGGGAGTGTCAGACTTTCTGCTCCGCCCAGAGTGGGAGGAGTCATTCGATGATTTCCCATCCGAAAAAAAAAAGGTATGAACTAATAAAAATAAGATCAGCATTGGTGTTTCAATACAAATCAAGAATATCTTTTATTCTCACAATGTAAACAAGACACCAAGACCCATTTAAAATCGCGCAAAAACAAAATAGCGAGCCTATTCACTGGACAAACAATAAAATGCAAGTTCTGTTTTCTGTTTACTATTCATCAAGTCGGATTGAACTAGTTTACCGTTTACCTTGCGGTTACTCGTGATCAAGGACCCACGCATTTATACCAAGTTAGTCTAATTTATGTTAAAAATGTATACATTTTATGTTAATTAAAGTTCGTTTGTTGCTTCATAAGATTTGGTGGAATGCCGTTAAAATGTAGCTTCCGCGTTCTGGGTACTAAATTGATTGAGAGTTGACCTACGCGATTTTATAATCCTACTAATATTATAAATGTGAAAGTTTGTGAGAATGGATGTGTGGATGTTTGTTACTCTTTCACGCATAAAAGGCTGGACCGATTTGGATGAATTTTGGCACAGAGATAGTTTATAACCTGGATTAACACATAGGATACTTAGGATACTACTACTATAGGATTTTTATCCCGGTAGTAAGATCCCATGGGACAATTATCAAACTTCACGCGGGCGAAGCCGCTGGCAGAAGCTAGTTTGTCATATTATCCTTGGTTCGTCTAATTCTAATTCTTCTTTGTTTTTTGTGTGGTTAGTGCCTAACCTGCTGCAGAGTTGAGTTTTTATTCCGCCCATGGTGATTGGCATGGTTGTTCGTATATAATTGAAATTGGTATTTATTTAGATACTAGCTTATGCCCGTGGCTTCGCCATCGTGGAGTTCGATAACTGAGTAACAAACATCCATCCATCCATCCTCACAAACTTTCGCATATATAATATTAGTAGGATGGAAGTTTATGACCAGTATTTCCAAGGGGTATCGTCTTACCCAGTTACTGAATTAAGGAGGTCAGATGGTCAGACGCTTCATGTTAAATACTGGTATTCAGCTGCACCCGGTTCGACTGGAAGCCAACTCAAGGATGGCTACAAGATACTACAAAAAAAACCGCACGCAAAATACGCACTTTGACGTGGAGTTGCTAAGCTTCTATTCATTATTTAATAATGGGAATCACACCTCAATCATCAAATTAAATGCACGCGAATAATGTCGTCTAAATATACAAAGTAATATGTTGTTAACAACATGTATGGCACTGACACGTTTTTTATTATTATTTATATTTTTTTATCATCAACACGCGACACCTTGTGGTCTTAGGTTTTCTTCATGAAGATTTATTGTGTATTCGTTTAGGATAGGCGTGTAAAGGTCATGACACACTATACCAGCACCGCACCAGGACAGCTGCAGCCCGGCGTTGCCTCGAATTTAGGCTACGGCTAGTCGCCAGCGCGCTAATTACGCGTCGTCAGCGAGGTGCAAGCTCGCAGACCGAGCGCAGTCCGCGAGGTGCAAGCTCGCAGTCCGCGCACAACGACGTTGTTTCGCGGGCAACTCGGAGGCACGCAGCCAGCATGCGTTCGGTGCGCTGTAAGCACGCTGTCCGCTCGCGTGCAGCGCGCGGACTCCGAGTCGCCCGCGAGTCAAGTTGTATGATAGCGGCAAGCGCGCTGACTGCTCGCAGTAAGCTTTTTCATATGGACATTATGAACTCTGATTTTAATGGCAAGTTAATTGCTGGGTTGGAGTGGTGGCGGTGCGGTGCCGGTATAGTGTGCAATGACCAGTGACAAGTCGGTCTGATAATATCCAATGACTGAATCTGAGTAAGAACAAATTCACGAAGAAGCTTTGTATTGTTTTGTGTATTATATTCTTATATTTTATTATTTAGCCACGAGCTTCTCTCGAGAATTGTCTAGAGAGGAGCTCGTGGCTAAATAATAACAACCGCTCGGGTCGATCTTTAAGTTAAGCCATGCTTGCCTAGGATGGTCTGTGGATGTGTGACCATCCATTGAATGCTGAATTTCCTCTGTGCCTCGAAAAGCCGCTGGTACCGGCTGTCATTTGTGGACCTTGTGACAGTCCTTACAGGTAGTCAGTGGCCCGAAAGTCTGACAACCAGTCTTACCAAAGGGTATCGTATTACCCAGTACTAACTGGGTTGTGGATGTCTGATAGGCAGTCGCTCCATGTAAAATACAGGTATTCAGCTGCATCCGGTTAGACTGGAAGCTGTCCCCAACATAGTTGGGAAAAGGTTAGATAGATGATAATGACTTTTATATTTTTCCATTGTGACTAATTTCTGATCATAACTGACACGTATTATAATAACATCATCTTTAATTTGAATAATTTCATTACGACCTAAATCTCTGTTTACATAAAAACACAGTAATGTCTGCAATACTTATGGAAATATGTCTCATCAGGTCCCGGATTTGTCTTCAAGAAACGTGCTTCGATTCTAAAGTCAAACACGCTTCTGCCATAAATAACACGGAACTGATAGAACAGTAACCTATTTTATCGCTACAATTTTTAACCCCTTAGTAATTTATGTGTGGGGGAACATACGACTCGACATAAATAAAGAATAAGCAATTTTGGGGGACTCGCCTCTCGTAGCTATATGCCTACTTGGGCTTACCGCACTGCGATTTTTGGTACAAGGAAAGTGTACCCTTTTAGCTTATCATTTTATTTATAGAAAAATATTGAAAAAAAGTGTAGATTTTGACAGTTTTTACCGATGTTTTTTTTTTAAATTCAGAATGTACATTATTTACAAACTACAAACACATAGATCTAAAATAGTAATAAAATTATTATTAGATACCTATGTACAAGTATCAAAATGGGAAAAGAATTACAGGGCGTTGAAAAATTCGTCCACATCGTTGTCAAAGGAAAAGTGCCCGGAAGGCTGGTTGCATTGCCACGTTGGATGGCAGTGGTGATTCTTTGCCCAAAAACAAGGTCAGCCCTCTGGTCACGTGAAGAGTCGACTGAGCGCTTGGAGATATCTCGAAATACTAGGTGGACACTCCGACCCCATGGCTCTAGTTTTTCAATCCCAAAAGGCATCTTTCACATCGATCCATTTTGATTTCCTACTAAAATACTTATTTAGTAAAATAATTAATTACAACATTTCTTTAGCTAATACTAAAACACAATGATAGACTTATACAATTATCTCAGCAATAAATCTACAAAGCCTAGCCTATTAACGAGCCACGTGTTCATTTATAATTATTATTAACTACCAACCAATTGATCTTAATGATCGATTTGAATAAAAACTTTGCGGAAGTTTCTGCTAAGCTTGCGTCAATTGTCCCGTCATAATGGCAATATTGCAAATAGCTTGCAATAAACAATGCTTGCAAGCAACGAACAATAAAGTTGCGTGCAACCTTGAACTTCAAATGAGCTTGCCCAATTCAGTGAAAGGGTTGGATGGCGCTATGCAAAATTGAACAAGTAAGTTTTTCTAAATCATATTATATTGTTGAATGTTGTATGAAAATAGTTTTTTTGGTGTTTATAGAAGGTGGAAGGGATGCCGACACTAAAACGTTTACCAAGTATTTAGTACATCATTCAAGGTATTTTTTTATGGCAATTTAAAAAAAAATCAGCTGTCCCATACATTTTGATCGTGTAGGTATTGCCGTTTTGTAGGTATAAAGAAGGTAATTTTTTTTTCTTTTAATTTTCGTTAAGAGTCTTGTTTTTTCAATTTATTTCCGTCACACAATGCTTATCGTTAAAATGTTAGTCATTTTAACGATTAGCATTGTAACAAAGTCATAATAAATACTCACTTATTTTTAAAAAGTGGTTACCTTAATAGTGAAGGTTATCTAAAGACAATACAAGACAATATTAAGTTTAAGATAATGTAGGCATAACATGTCATGTATTCGCGCTTTTTAGGCTAAGGGCGCATAGACTCGGCAATTATCCCACAAACAAGGCTAAGGCTATCATCAAATACTTATTAAAACATAACTGATCGAATGCAAGTACCTATTATTGGCTGATTTTCTGTTTTAATTGAAAATATTTCTAATTAACGATTCATCATTAGCCACAGGTTATAAAAATAACTAATCTTGAGTTCAATTGTACTTTCAGCCTAGACCCATGAAGCAATTATTGTAATTAGTTTAAGATTTAATTATTTTTTAATTGGATTCGCTTTAGAGACAATTTAGATGCCGGTGGATATCTTTTTACGCGGAGACTTGTGAGAGCGTTGAGCTTGAGTTATTTTTCCCTAAGGAGCTGAAGACAACGCTTGCTTAGTTGCTTCCATTAAGTGGGTATTTTAATTAAGTCATTATAATTAGGGGAATTTATGTATGCAAAATGGGTATCACGAACTTATCTCTAAAAAGTTCTTTTAACGAGTAAAAACCATACTAAAATACATGCGATCATTCTGATTTTTTGGCAAATAATTCTACAAGCAACATATTAGCATCATAGTGTTTAATTTTTTTAAGTCCAATCAATAGATTTTTTGTAAATCGTAAAAAAACCACTCATTTTGCACTATTCGGCCCAGTGACTGACGTAACAACCACTTTGTAGTGTAAGCTGAATAGAACTTTATTCTAACAGGATTTGAAACGAAGTTTGAACCACCACCATAGAGTTGCTAATTTAGCTCATGTAGTCGTCTTAACAAGTCACGTAAGATAATACTTATCATAGGCATTGAGCATGGCATAATTCTCATTGTCCAAGATTATTTGCAGGATAACTTTCAAAGTTTATTTTAGGGGATGTATCTACTCGTGATTTAGGCCATTTTTTATCCTGGAACCAACCAACTATCTGAATGAAATGCCAGCTTACAATAAATAGGTTGGTGTTTACCTGTATTATTTCCCCATAGTAACATTAAAGGTACCATCGCCAAGCGATGACAGGACTATGGCGGATTATATTAATTAATAGTTGCATATGATGTGGTCTACCATACAGTAATAAATAAACTGCATGAAAAACTTGATAACTGTTTTTTATGCAAACAGATATTGTAATTGCTAATATCGTGTCGGTAAGTATGTATTTTATTTTCATAAATGTATTTTTTATATATATTAATTCGCTTTTAAACATTGTTTTTGGAAATATTAATTCCTACAAACATTTTTATTAAATTAAATATTAGATATTCAATTAGCACAATTATTTGATATATTTTGCATTTTGCTTTTCCAAACATTATTATACCGCTCTGAGTAACTACTTCCGCTAGTATTTGACGACCCAAATGGCGCAGCGGTAGAGAGGCTGCCTTCCGTTCTTTGGGTCCCGGGTTCGAATCCCGGTAGGAGCTAATGTTTATGTGATGAGCATGGATATTTGTTTCCGAGTCATGGATATTATTATATGACATACTTATTATATATATTTATATGTATAATAAGAATGTATGTACAAACAAAAAGTATCTATGTAGTATATCAACTATCTGGTATCCACGACACAAGCCTCGTTGCTTAGCGTGGCACAAGATGGCACTGTCTGTAGTATCCAGCGATATTTATTTATTTTATTTTGCCGTGTCACCAACGAGTTTTTTTCTTATACAAGACTATGACAGATGCATTTAGCTTTGATGTCAGGTGATACTTATTTAAGGCACATAAACCTGGGTGTGAAATAACAAACGCGCGGCCAAACATCTTGATTTAATAAAGAAAATTGGCACAAGCTGAAGCTTAACTGAGATAGAGACCTGCTCTCTGTGAGAGTTTACTACAATCAACAGACAATTAATGTGTTGCTGGAGAGTTGGTCGCGCCCTATTTCTTCCCGGTTAAAACACTAGGAAATGGCGCTTTGTGGGACTGTCTCTTATAAACTTTGGCGGTCAAAAAGTGTAGCCTACTTTAAATAAATTACTTTTGATTTGATTTCGATACGCCACACGGGCTCACTTACTAATTGGAGGAAGTCACATGACGATGATTTTCAGTTCTAGGACATGCCGTTTTTATCACGCCGCACAATGTTAAAATTAATTTCATTATTAAGTCATAAAAAGCAACCATAAAAGGAGCTAGTTACTGAGTTCTTGCTTCGTTCTCGCATAACACCGTCTCCTCTAATCGCATTGCTACGGATATTGACCCGCCACTGGACCGGCCGGTTTTCAAGCAAGCAAACCTTTTACTATTGTATGATTTTTAAACAAAGGCATGAGTATTTCTGTTCTTGGTGTTTGATAACTTTTACCTATTAGATCTTTACCAAAATCAAAATCAATCAAAGCATTGATTTCAAGTAGGCCAGTTATAGACACTTTTGAATTGTCGAAACAAAGATGAAAATTAAATATAGCTACAGTACCAGTCACAAGGCATAAAAACTTTGAAAGCACTGTAGTTGCCCATTCCCTGGCGTAGATCTCATAGATTATGTAATGAACATTCAAAAACAAATAACTAATTGATAATAGGATGAAGAGTTAATTAAGAGCTTTGGTAGGACCTTGGTATCTATATTCAAGTTAAAGTAATAACACTAATGCAAGTATTTTTATGCAGTGGACAAGGATTTGAACGAAGTAAGAACCGTCAAAGAAAGCAAAGCTAAGAATTAAAACTTTTGACAGTTCTAACTTCGACAACGGCACTGGCAGTCAAAATCATATTTTTTCTGAAATCATGTTGTAACGGTCGATTGTAATTTTTATATAGGTACTATCGAGGACATTCCCGCCTGATCACCACTAAGCTAATTTTTGCTTGCACTTACAACATAGAAACGCTCTCTATCCCCGCCCCGTTGACTTTATATAGAAATAATTAATGAAAGATACCGATCGGCGACACATGCCAAACGAGAGATTATTATTTTGTGCGCCAAAGTTGACGCTTTCCTAATAGGCCTAAAGTTTAAGGTGGAGTGGCTCGGCGCCTCCGCATGATTTAAGCGAAAAAAAATTTAACTGATCAGGCGGAAAAGACCACGACTGTACCTACTACAGGATAATATTCGCAGACAAAACTGGACAATTATTGTGAGTCATGGTCTCCTACCTTCCAATTTATCTTGAACGAAACTTCTTACAAGATAAACTAGAACGTAATCAGATTGTGAAGGTGTCGCGAAACATAATCCAGAGATCGCAAACAGCAGCCGACCGTGTTGCTACTGTGATTATATTGCACTAAGTAATTAATTGATAGATAGGTAACTATACATAGAGATGTATTGCTTTGTATTGTTAGATACTATGGATATCTGATGGCCTAGAAAGCACCGGGGGTACAACAGGCTTAGGGCTTTAAACAAAGTAAAATTTTATTCTTTTAGCAAAAGCAGTGATAGGAAAGTCAAAAATGTATTGGATGCTTTAAACAAAGTAAAATTTTACTATTCAAAAACGGTGACAGGAAAGTCAAAAATGTATTGGATGCTTTAAACAAAGTAAAATTTTACTATTCAAAAACGGTGACAGGAAAGTCAAAAATGTATTGGATGCTTTATACAAAGTACAATTTTATTCTTTTAACAAAAACGGTGACAGGAAAGTCAAAAAAGTATTGGATTGACATTTAGCAAGAAGGCCGAAAAAGTATGAAAGTGAGACTTTTTGCCTTTTCGGCGTTTTTGCCGAAAAACCGCTGATTAGATAATCACTAAGTAGTCATTAAATAGCATTCAGTATTTCAGCAATTGGTGTAAACAACAGTGTGCTGAATCTGTGAACGGACCTTTGTATTAATAAGTGTGAACAAAGTTAAAGTTTTCCGACTGAATCCAGCAATACCCTCTGTGTCCACTATGAAAGAATACAGTTAATTCCGTTATTACAAAAATACGAGTAAAAGATAGTTAACTTAAATTAAAACGTTAATATAACCACTTAACACATTCATTCGTTTAATGAAACTAAAAATATATAATAGTTATTAATAAAGATAAAACGTGTACGTATCATTATCCAATCGTGGCATTATCCATCCGTTTGATCCAATGTCTTTCCTAATCATATTTGCATACAATAACAATGCATTTTGTAAATATATATTGTAATTTATAACGTGCGGACGTTTATAACAGCATGAAGTTTTTGCATATTTCAGAGTGCTTTATCTGCATACGAAAACTTCTAACTACTTCTGTTTTTTTCTTCTTTTATAGAAGTTTTATTAGTTTTATTATGGAAAATATCAATTTTCCCGATTTGCATCAGTTCACATTATTTCTGACCAGAATATAGCTATAGCTATGAACTCAGTTTGCGCATACGCTGACAGTTAGTTCCGCGCGAAAATTCAAAATATTCTACACATTTGCGTCAAAATTCACAGGTTTTTAGGTTAACGAAACTTTATTATTGTTGCCGGTGTCATGCCAAAGGAATGGCTGTTTTTTTTAACGATCGCAAGCATCATCGCCTTTTAACTTCCCATTAGAATATTGCACAAAAAGAATAATTGCCTTCCGATTATTTAATTTACGACGATGATGTAACAAACACAAAAAGACATAAAACTTTTAATAGAACAAAAAATAACAACTCACCAAAATCGGCAAAACACTTCGAAAATATCACCTCAAATTTTTCAATTTGCAACACCACGAGATCCCGCCAAAATAGTGCGCGCGGAATTCGAAAAAAAATTCAAACACGTTCGCTTCGACTTTTGTATATCGAACTCGACAGCTTGATTTTTTAAATGTTATTTTTTAATTTCTTTATTTTAAGATGTTCCTATACAACCTCTATGTTGTCCAAATAGGTTGTAGCGGTAACATTGGCGCGTGCGCCGTGGTTTGGTGCGCGTCGACTACTAACAAGCCTGGTTTCCTTACGAACCTTGAAGGCTACTGAAAGCCCCGCCCGCCTTTGCATTCTTGGTAACAATTAAATTAGATTGATGTTTTAGTAATATGGTCCTTCGTGACGCTTTGTTCGAGCTAGATGAAAAAAAATAGGGTCGTCAATCAGAATCAGTAGTCGACCATTACGAATCGATGTCAGACTTTGCAAGGTTGCGAAAAGGGGAAAAATTATGGTTTTCGCAGAAGTATGTTAAGTGATAATGATGCTGCTGGTCGTGGAACCGTCAAAGGTCATTGGCTGATATATAATATGGTACTTAGTCTTACAAGACAATAGATTGTCAACAATAAGTGTTGCAGTGTGACAACCTCGTTGGTCCAGTGGTTGCAAGCGCGACTGCTAAACTTGAGGTCCTGGGTTCAATTCCCGGGTCGGGCAAAGTGTTCTTGGGTTTTACATCAGGAATTTCCCAGTAGCAACCCCGGAGTCTGGATTTGTGCCCGGTTGATGGCAATAGGCTCGCCCCTTTTACATGGGACTTAAACTTAACTGGGTGTACTTGTTAGGTACACCTCTGCCTAACCCCTCACGGATTACAAGGCGTGGTAATAAGTGTTAAAGGAAAACCGCTACCGGAAACCTGCGTGTATCTAAACTGAATTAATTAATCTAGATTATAGACAAAGGAGCACGATGTAGGTAGTACAGATTTTGTGCGTCTATTACAGTATTAAAAGACTAGAATAATTAACTTCCTGTATTATTGATAACGCATATCGATGCATTTAATAGTGCCTTAAGGTGGATGCTCCAGGGTAGCAAATTTTCTTACGTTTTTTGCAATTTCCAGGTCAGTGTCAGGTTGTATGTTGATTAAAATTTGATTCACAGCTGTAACACGTATGTAGTTATAGAATTATAGTCATCAAAATGGAAGGTGTAGGAATTTACTTTTTCAAGGTCAAAGTCATTCCTGCACCTTTATGCGCTTGGAGGGTTGTATTGATGATTTTGATGATTATAATTCTATAACTACATACGTCTTACAGCCGCGAATCAAATTTTAATCAACATACAACCTGACACTGACCTGGAAATTGAATTGAAAAAAAATTGAATTTCGCGGGCTACCCTGGCGCTTTCACCTTAATAGCTCTCTGTCTGTAATTAATAGATAATTTAATTAATAAATTGAATATTTAATCAATTTAAATTTTACTGATTTTACCTGTATCTGGCGGGCTCATCTTTGCCTGCAAAACGTTGGTATCTAATATTTCTTTTTGCACTAAAATAGAGTTACGTGACATAACATCACGCCTGTAATTCCCGAAGGGTTAGGCAGTGCTGTATGTAATAGTACACCCACATTTCGCCAGTTATGTTTAAGTCCCATGTAATAGGAGTCCAGTCTATTGCTATAAACCGGGCACAAATCCTGACTCCGTGGCTGCTACTGAGAAATTCCTGATGGAAAAACCCAATAGCACTCTGCCCGACCCGGGAATCGAATCCAGGACCTCTAGTATTTATTTTTGCAATAAAAGAGAGTTACCTCTATATCTAATCTGCGGTGTGCAGCGGTGGCCCAGTGGTGGCGGCCCTGACTTACGTCAGTACAACAGTAAGTCGTGGGTTCAAACCCAGGCAGGCGCATTACTTTGTGTAATTTATTTCATCACCGCTGCTCTCAAAACGGTGAAGGAAAACATCGTGAGGAAACCGGCATGTCCTAGAACCAAAATATTCGAAGACATGTGACATCTACCAATCCGCACTGGGCCCGCGTGGTGGATTATAGCCCATTCCCTCTCATAGAGAGGAGGCCTGTGTCCCAGCAGTGGGAACATAAATAGGCTGATGATGATGATGAAAGTTATCTCTACCTAGTACAGGTATCGTAGTTTGTTAAGTATACTAACATCTTTTTTTTTTAGTATACTAATAAATGTATAATTATTTATTTCCTTTATTCATTATCTTACATATTTTTAACATTTTTAAATATTTCTATCACTATAAAAACCATTTAAAAATATAGAAAACAGTAGCCCACCAGCGCTGGGAACAGGGTCCGAGCTGCCGGTGGTCAGGGCTCTTGAGAGAGGAACCTCCTAACAATACGTGCCGGGTCCAGAAGTACTGCGCACTGAATCAAGCCCTTGATCCAGCTGCCAAGCGAGAGCCTCCTAAGATGTTGGTCGAGGCTTGGCTATTAAGCCATTGGCCGACACGACTATCGGCACAATGACTGCTGTACTCACGTCCTACATGTCAACAACCTCGCGAGCCAGATCTAGATATTTAAATTGTTAATCTTTCTCTGCTTTCACGAGGTTCTCTCTCTCTCTCTCTCTCTCTCTCGTTATTATTATTATTATAAAGTATAACACCACATAACAAGCTGATAATTAAAGATTCATTGTAAACGATTGTATTCACTGTTTTCCTTGACCTATTTACCTACTTTTTCAACAGGAAGGGCCAAAGTTATAATTTCCCAGGTGACTTCCACATTTCACAAGTCATTTATAATGCTTCACTATCGTGAATGCAGTCATGTTGAGTCGATTAATTAAATCGAACAATCGAACTTCATTTTCAGGGTTCCGTTGCCGAATGGCAAAAAATGGAACCCTTATAGTCCCGTGTGACTGTCTGTCGGTCTGTCTGTCCGTCCGTATGTCACAGCTATTTTACTCCAAGACAGTTGGCACCACACAGAACAAATTTGGAGACTAGGGCCTTCTATATGATGACAGTACTTAATATTTAAAATAGGGGTGGCCTAGCTGCCATACATATTTTTGTAATAGACTTATCAATTAGAGGTAAGTTTATGACATGAATATAACAATAACATGACGTCACGCCCGTAATCCCCGAAGAGTTCGGCAAAGGTGTACCACATTACAATATCACAAATGTTCATCAATACCCAACAACACCCATCTGTAAACGTCATTGGGGTCTAATGACGTTACTTTGACGCAAAAGACGCTTGTACCGAAAATCCTTCGATAATCTCATAATGTTATTAGTGTTCCGTAGCCAAATGGCAAAAAACGGAAACCTTATGGATTCGTCATGTCTGTCTGTCTGTCCGTCCGTATGTCACAGCCACTTTTTTCCGAAACTATAAGAACTATGCTGTTGAAACTTGGTAAGTAGATGTATTCTGTGAACCGCATTAAGATTTTACACAATAATAGAAAAAAAAAAATTTGGGGGTTCCCCATACTTAGAACGGAAACTCAATATTTTTTTTCTTCAAAACCATACGTGTGGGGTATCTAAAGTGGTTAAATGTGTGTGTCCTGCAACTTTTAAAACAAAGAGAATGATAAAACTAAAAAAAATATATGATGTACATTACCATATAAACTTCCACCGAAAATTGGTTTGAACGAGATCTAGTAAGTAGT
Organism: Xestia rhomboidea; assembly: GCA_963853795.1. NCBI lineage: Eukaryota > Metazoa > Arthropoda > Insecta > Lepidoptera > Noctuidae > Xestia > Xestia rhomboidea. The sequence goes on along the minus strand of OY970776.1, from coordinate 3,026,369 downwards.
ATTTTTTTAAACGTCATTAATCGTAAACCGCAATTTACCTTTCATTTTACTTTTCAATAACTTAATTTAAAAAAAATACACTATTATTATAACATCAATCAAAGTTACAACGAACTACAAGAACTTTTATATGATGTTACTTGCTGCTACGAAACCCTTCATGGGCGAGTCTGACTCGTACTTGGCCGCTTTTTTTTCAATATGAAGTAATTCACAACATTAAAAAATTGACTGCACAGTGGGAACGTTGCAAAAAGTTTGTAAGCCAAAAAACTTAATCGGATATTTTACGACGGTGCTGGCTGAATCGCGGCACGTACGTCAACGGAAAGTATCCAGTATTCAACAAAATCCTAACAATATAATTACTAGGAAAAGACCTAGGACCCGTAATAAGAAAAAAGAAAATATAGGAAGGTAACTGTCACGACAGCTTTCAAGTGAAAAAAAGATACGAAAAAACTTCTTGAATGAAAAAACAAATCAAAGTGATATTTGAGATAGAAAAAGTTTAGGTACAATACTTTTTACAAAACATAAAAACGCATGTATCATAACAATATAAAGACATAAAACTTGCCAGCTACGGTCCCACTTCAAGGCCTCTTACCACAAAGTCATAATTTATTGAAATCAGAAAATATTTCATCGAGGAAAAAAAAAACAATAACAAAAAGGTTTCATTCTATTTTTTTATCATAACAAACGCATTTGAATGAGTAGGTACATATACACTTACCGTTCAAATCATTTATATACTTTTTTGAAAACTAGGAAACTGCAGTCAGTAGCATAATGCTATAAAATATAAATAAACGTAGATATAAATAATGGCTGGACTGATGCATATCTAAGTAAGGGATAATTGAAGGCACTATGTTTACTTATTCACGTAACTATGTTGTATACAAATACATAGATACATAGTATTAACATCGATGGCCGTCTGTCTGTCTTAATGAAATCTTTGAATTTTTTTTTTGTTTTTACATAAATATGTATAAATTCATGACATTTTACCACGGGGTCATCATAAACTACAATCCTTACATAGGTACTCCTTTTGCTTCGTCCACGATCATACATTTATCTATTTGAGAAAACATGTTCAACTTAACAGACAAATCAAAGCTATTGCACAGTTAGAAGAACCATATTTACAATAAAAAAATATAAAACATTAAGGTGGATGCTCCAGGGTAGCCCGCGATATTCAAATTTTGTTAGGTTTTTTGCAATTTGCAGGCCAGTGCTAGGTTGTATGTTGATTAAAATATGATTCGCGGCTGTAAGACGTATGCAGTTACATAATTGTAATCATCAAAATCATCAATACAACCCTCCAAGTTCATGTAACTCGATTGAATGACTTTTTCATGAAATCGGGCTACCCTGGAGCATCCACCTTAAATAAACTACATAAAATAACAATAAAAAGTCATCTTTTGTTCATCCTTTCACTGATACTCAAACATCCACGACACATGTACGTCTACCCATCTCGAGGCAAATAAATCACACTCCGGTGTCAATATCAGTTCAGCATTGCCAGGGCGTGAACCAAGGGAGAGTTAGAATGAGAAACTGTGCGTGCATATTAAACATCCAACAATTTGTTTCCACGTGGTCTCCGTTGGTATTCTGGCACCGGAGGAAAAAAAAGGCTCACAAGCTGAGCGACTAAATCCGTTCAATCAGGCTCACCACGAAGGATACGACAAGCAAACATCAGTAAAAAAGTAATTACGCCTGATTTCGAGAGAGTTGATTTCAACATTCCAAGTAAAAGTTTGACATGTGGTCAAACAACAAGGAAAATATGGCAAAAGCTCTCGCCTACATGCACGCCGTATGTACTAATAATGCCGAAAAGGCTGTTCAGATTGGGATAACAATTACTATACAGGTCGAGTAAACACTAAAAAGTGGAACCTGAGAGCAACGCAAAAAAAACACCTAGTCATTTTACGGTCCTCTCCAGCAATAGCACATCCAAACTCACCCCATTTAATTCGACGAGGCTACTCCAAGCGCTGCGATCAGCCACCTGGCAGAGATCGTTGCTCCACTTAACCAGGAGAGCTAAGCTTTCCGAATTGCGGTCTGTGGAGACCGCTCAACCTCTCACCGACTCAAGAACACCCCAATACTAATAGGTTCTGCAGGAAATATGGTTGGAGTGCTCATGCAATACCAGATTTTGGCTATGGCCGCGCTCCCGTGGTGGTAGCTGAGAACGTATTACCCTGATGAGAAGTATCCTATAAGAACCTAACTCCATCGAGGTCTGATCAGCCGTTAAAAGTAACTTACACGAGTTTATGTATTCATCCATACTAATATTATAAAGAGGAAAAAGTTTAATTTTGTACGTAGGGGGGGTAATCTCCGGAACTGCTAATCCGATTCCGAAAATTCTTTCTAATAACGCAAGTAACGCACTCACACACTCCCCCCCCCTTTTACGATGGTTTACCCCAATGTTGGTTGTATTGTATTCATAGTTTAAGTCTGGAACCATTGTTTTCTTGTTTATATGAGCTTTGTTAGCTGCGACACAGTTATAAACTTTTGTAGCGATGATATCGTTTCCTTTGTAATTGTGCCAACTGTCTATGTTCCACAATAACAATTTTTTACTTTACTTTAGATATCTTAGCAGCCTTGATCACTGTTTAAACAGGTATTATCAAAATCACACACATGATCATTTCAAATTAAATTAAAATAGCATCAACAACGCCGGGAGCGCGTCACAGTTAAGAATAAATAAACAAATATAAAAAACTTGTACACCTGACAACAATTAAATTTCTGCAATGCTTGCATACAGAATAATTTATACCTACATCTTATTACGTCATTCTTCTGTTTGATGTGATCTTTTATTATTAAGATTTTGCATACATGGATACTGGATACATTATATCGATATTAAATGTTTCCAATCTCAGAAAAGATTAAGTAACTCCTTCTTAATCCGTTCATTTTGAAAAGGATACTTATGGTACTTTAGTTTGTGTCATTTATTTCATCATAAACGCTCTCAAAAATGTTGATGAAAAACATCGTGAGGACACTGGGCATGATCTAGAACCAAAAAATCGAAGACATGCATGATATTAAAATTGTAAACCCACATTTTGCCAGTTATGTTTTTAAGCCCAATGAGTGGGCGAGCCTCAATACGTCAACCGGGCACAAAACCCAATAACACTTTGACCGACTTGGGAATCGACCCTCATGCTCAGAAGTCGCGCTTCCGACCACCCGACCAACTAAGCAGTCGGCAGGTCCACCTCTGCCTAACCTTCGGGGATTACAGGCGTGATGTTATGTTATTAAGCTTTTGAACGCCATTGTCACATATACGTGACAAGCAAGTGCGTGCCTTGTACGCCAAACGACACGAATATGTGCCAAAATGGAAGGTGACATTGTGGCTTGGCGTGGAGGGCACGCGCATGCGTTTATACTATGGCGTTCAAAAGGTTAAAATTATACGACCACATGGCATCGAAACTTGTCCGCAAAATGAAAAAGGTACCCACAATAATCTTTTATTAGAAAGTTCGACTAAAGTGTATCCAGCAAGCACCATTGTATAAAAGCGTCATTAGCCACGTTTCTTTGCAGTTGATGAGGGTAAAAAGTGACGTATTATATCCCGCTTATCTCGCCAGCGAGCCATCAAAGTCTAATGAGAAAGAAGAATCATTACATATTTTATCCCATCGTTTTTATTCTGCGTAAAATATTTGTAGGCCGGGAAAGCGTGCAATTTTGTGGCTTCAGGAAATAGAAGATGCTCGGATTTCAATTCCTTTATTCTGTATGGTTACCGCAGTTTATATTCTGTATATTTAAAACGTTTTGTTGTGGCCAAAGCACATACATCTTTTATTTACGAACAAAAAGGCCCTTAAAAACCAAAACTGAGTGTTTATTAATTAGACATCCTGCCCAATCATCCTTCGTCATCGTTGACCTGCACGTCGTTCGAATTGCACAAAATCCGGCCAAGTGCGAGTCGGAAGGGTACTCGCACATGAAGGGTTCCGTACCATAGTAGTCGGGGAGTCCCCCTTTAATTTGTTTTTGTATTTGTTGTTATAGCGGCAACAGAAATACACATTCTGTAAAAATTTAAACTGTCTAGCTATCACGGTTCATGAGATACAGCCTGGTGACAGACGGACAGACGGACAGTGGAGTCCTAGTAATAGGGTCCCGTTTTTACCCTTTGGGTACGGAATCCTAAACGTTAGATAATTTTGAATTAACAGGGCTACCCTGGCGTTTCCCCCTTAAGGTGTAGTGATTATAAATGTGATAATCTTTAAGGTAAAACTTCCCAAAATGATCACCGTCATCTACTTAACCTTTCACAACTACTTTGGGGTCGTCTTCCAGTCCCGCCATTTTATTAATTTTATTTATCTTGTAGTTAGTGCCTAACCTGGTGTCAGAGTTTTAAATAAAAACCTGCAGCCACTAGATGCAGTTGAATACCCGTAGGTATTTTTACATGGAGCGTCTACCTATCTGACCTACATATTCCATTTACTAGGTACTTACTACTTAGGTAGCACAAAAGTAAAACTTTCCCGGGTGAAACTTTACGGAAAATTTTATCTATTATCTGGCAAGTAATTTCATAAAAATTCTACGGTTTGGGTATTATAGCTATTGGCTGACCGGACACTATTACAACACCCTAAAACTTGCTATAGGTACATGAATTCAGTAAACGGTTATAGACATCATCATTCTTCCGCCCCTATCTCAATTCTTTTGGGGTCGGCACAGCATGTCTTCTTCTTCCATACTTCTCTATTACAAGTCATCTCATCAGACACCTCCTTTCTTGCCAAATCATCTTTCACAGAGTCCACCCATCGTTTCTTTGATCTTCCTCTACACTTGCATTCATCCATATTTACTCACGAAATTTTCCTCACCCCTTGCAGACTTCCTTTTTGTAGGGTCTTTTAAGACTGGCCAATATTCCCTACATACACTTTTTACATTTTTTTAAAAAGTACTACCAAGGTAATAATTTCACATCATCATCTCATGCAGACGACCTGCAGCTTTATCGTAATTTTAAACTTGAAGAGCTTCCTAGAGCTATCGATGCCATCAATAATGATCTTCAGAACATCAGTCAGTGGGCTAAAAGTTTTGGACTATTAGTCAACCCAACAAAATCACAAGCTCTCATTATTGGTGGCAGATACTTCGTCAATTTATTAAATCATCAGCCCTTTCCTCCTATTGTGTACGATGGTATCGCTATAGCCTACTCCAAGAAATTTAAAGACTTAGGTGTATTATTGGACTGCAACCTATCTTGGCATATTCACATTGCTGAAGTAAGTAGGAGGGTATTTGCTCGTATCGGTCTCTTAAGCGACTTTAGTAATTCCTGCCATTTGAAACTAAAATTACTCTTGCTCAATCTCTCCTTCTACCTCTTCTAGACTATGCTGATGTATGTTTTCTTGATCCGACTGAGGAACTTTCTAATAAGCTCGAACGTCTGCAGAATTTGTGTATCCGCTTCATTTTCGGGCTTCGTAAGTACGACCATGTGTCGGAGTTTCGGAAGCAGCTGAAGTGGCTACCTATTTGGCAGCGTCGAGTTTATAATAATAATAAATCTTTATTGACAAATGAATGATTGATTGTCACACTCTTTCGTTTCTCTATTCCATTCTTCACAATTCTAAAGCTCCTTCGTATCTTCGGGAACGCTTTGAGTATCTCGTTCCTAGACGTAAACCTTGTCGCTCATCATCATCTCTTCTCCTTCCTTTCCCTCCCCATTCCTCAAATCGGTATTATGGATCTTTCACTGTTCGTGCTGTGCACCTTTGGAACTCACTTCCACACTCCTTGCAAGATAGCCCTTCGTTAGAGGTGTTCAAGAGAGGAATAAGGGAACATTTCCTGTCAACATGATCAATATGTATGTATATATAGGATTTTATAGATATGTATGTATATACTGTATGTATTACGTATATTTTATTGTATTTTTGAAGTTAATTTTATAAAATTAATTAATTTAAGTAACGGCTAGTAATGTTAATGCACATTCAAGTGTATCCTCTTCTGCAAATCTCGCTATCAAAAAGGGTTTGTTGTAAGAAAACCTAATTCTGGGTTAAGCTCGCCTTTGTACATAAGCTATATTATTGCAATTTATATATGTTTTTTTTTTGTGTGCAATAAAGAATAAGAATACTAACTTATCATCGCCATCCAAACATAAATAACCTACAAAAAACTGCACTGACGTAAAACCGGAACGAACCCGTGTTGTTTGGAAATGTGTCAACCGGTTATACGGATTTACGGAGTGACAATCAGTACTTAAGCGGCATTGGGAAACCCAGGGCCACTGCCTTGGATATAAGAGCTATATGCATACATATTAAATATTACTTATAGTAAAAGACAAAGATCCGTCTATAGTTTACCCTATAATAATTTACTCTTACGTGAGCCAAAAATATACTAACCTTCATAATGATATCCTCACTGTAACAGTCTGCGATTTTAATAGACGAGAGTGGACATAGTTTTTGATGAAAATACTAGGAGAGTGAGAATTGGAGGAGGTCTGTGTCCCGACAGAGTGGGGTCATTACAGGCTGTTTATGGCGGCTTTAAAAAAAAAACAGGCTGTTCATGTCAAACTTCCTTAATTTATCTTAAACTAAAGTCATTTCCTTGTGTAAAACACATTCAATTAATTAATTTTATTGTGCTTTTAATTAAATTCTTTATGAAACCGCAAAAATCCCAGAACAAATTATTTACTGACAATTTGGAGTTATTCCGTCGAGTTAATCGGTGCGCCACCTACATAGGCTTTGCTTGTGTGACTTAGGGAAACCCAGTGGCTTCACCTTGTGTGTCAGAATCAATCATCGACAGAACGACAGACTTACATTCTGAGAATCATTGCGGTTGTCAACACAATACCGGAATAGACAACGCCCTGTAGCACATAGAAATATATAGAGAAAAATTGGTGACAGTTTCAGCAAAAACTGCGTTAAACATGAGGAACGAAAAAAAACTACATAATTTTAACAAAATAATTGCCTTCTAATTGTTATATATACATATATATACATTTTTCAAATACAGGTTGAAATTGAAAACGTGTAATAAATCGAAAAGGAAGGTTTAGTGGCAGTTACTTAAAAATGTTGAATTGCAATTTCCCGAAACCAATTATTTTATAATAGTTGTAGCATTTAATAGTAGTTTGTTATATGTTTTCAATTTTAACTAGTATATTCGTTGACGAAGCCGAAGTTCGCTCTTGTAAAAAATTCCACGTGTGTAGAATTATCTTGGTGGACAATCTATGGTCTAAGTTAAGTTTATTCTGGGGATAATTGTATAATTCGTGTCCATTGTTTTTTACTTAACCCTATTATCCTAATTAGTCAGTTCCGGTTCAAAAAAATCACAGACCATAGTACTTATTTTTATTATAAAATTATTTATAGTTTCCATAGAAACACCATGGATTGTACTTTAAATACATTTTTTGCCGATGGCATTTTTTTATTACATAAGCGTAAGTCTGTAAGAAACAAATTATATTTCACAAATTAACACCGTATTTTCGTCTTTTGTGCCATTACACAATCCAGGCTATTTATAATCAAAATAATTTCCAGCGTTTCCCACTGTTGGACATACTTACATATTCCCACTCTCCAGTTCTTAGGCCCAGGCATAGCTGGCGGGATGAGCTGAACTCCTTAGATAATGACGTTTTCAAGTAGCCCTTTTATGAAGGTTAGATAACCAATCAATAAGGATAATATTTTAGTATTAATCAAAAACACACAAAGCACATATATCTATATAAATCTGTAGAATTGAAAATAATGAAGCTTTAAAGACTACTCCACGTATTCCCTATTCCTGTACCTATACCCTTAATAGTAACAATGGAATAACTAATATAATAAGTTGTTAATCGTCAGATTAAGAACATAGTATGTCTGTATTACAATACCATTGCATATAGGGAACTAGACCTTTTTATTAAACCAACGGATACAGGAAATATATCTAATCATTGTTAGTTCCGATTATAATCAGAATCACAATAAAACACTTGTTTGTCTGTCTGTCTGTGTTAAACTCGGAACTGTAGAACCAATTTTGATGAAAGGCAGATAAATGTATCAGCTAATTCGAACTATTGGTGTTTTGTTTTTTGGGCCTCTGGTACTTTGTAAGATTTTACTATCCTTGATTCTCATTTCCTACTTGTCCTTGCCAATTTCCTACAACGTTATCTTCGCAGTGTGACCTTAGGCTATTCGTTCCAATATACTACTAGCAAATCCAAAGCGGGATAAATTCGCATTAGTGCGAGTTTTGTAGAGTGTGAATGTATGACGCCAAGACGTAGTAGGTACTTACTAGTGAGAACAAAAACCCTATTCGTTTTAAAATATAAGAACAAATGGGAATTTTGGTCCCACAAGTTCTACGATTTTGTACCACCCTATATCGTAGGACTAGTGGGAAAATAATTCCCATTAGTTCTACCGTAGAACTGTTTAGTAGAACTAGCGGGAACGAAGTGATGTTTTGATTTCGGATCGTCAAGGGCTCAGGTACCAAGAACCCCCGGGGCTGCGGGACTGTTCGCAAGAGATACCGTGGCCCCGGAACACAAAGGACGATGAAGGAATATAGATGGGTTTTAGTCAGTAAAACTCTGACACCCCCTCCTACTCCGCCCAGAGCGGGAGGAGTCATTAGATAATTTCCCATCCGAAAAAAAAAAGGTACCAAGAACCTTAATAACAAAATATTTAGATTATTATTCGAATTAGAATAAAATGGAGCCCACTGACTAAACTAAGTTCTCGGTAAGATCATGAATCAGTCGAGGTCGGTCGCTTAACTAGAGTTTATTGCCTAGAACTATTTTAGATAAATTTAGAGGTTTACAACTTCCACTTGCGCTGTATTTATGTTAATCGATGGAGTGTTTAGTTTAAGATATGACTTCACTTAAAGTACTTACGGGATGAAAAAACAACAGAGACAAGACAGAACAGTGCAAGATATGACTTACTTAACATAACATCACGCCTGTACGCCTGCGGTTGGGCAGAGGTGTACCTAATATAGTATAGAACACCCACATTTTTTTTTGCCAGTGATGTTTAAGCCCCATGTAGAAAGGGGCGAGGCTATTACCTTAAACTTGGCACAAATCAAAACTCCGTGGCTGCTACTGAGAAATTCTTGAAGGAACGACTCAATAACACGTTGACCTACCTGGGAATTGAACTCGGGACCTCATGCGAGCAGTCGCGCTGGCGAGGCAACGAGGCAGTAACTTACTGTAAACTATAATGTTGATGGGAAAATCAGCTTAGGCCAAAGTAAAACTCTTGGTTGTTAAACAAACGCGAATGTACCGGAGTCACAAATGTTGCTGAGTTAGTCCTCCTTGCAAAACCAAAGAGACATATTCGGAGCTGAAGGTCAACCTTCATTTATTTATTGAATTGGAAAGGCGCCAAAAAAAGAAGAAAAATATTGTGCTGTGACGTCCAAATCAGTCGTGCAGGTACCTTTAACCTTTTTTTGGGAGGTAAACCACGGGAAAATAAGGTTGATATGTTTTGAACCGACCTACCCAAATGTTCTTTCTTTGGAATTGTTCGCCGTGTCGTTGAGCTCTTTGAGTTTTAGTCGAGCTATACGATAACTGACAAACGCTTACACTGACTGGACAGGTCCACTAAAATCTGTGTGGTTTTTTCTTCAAAAGACCATCTCAGACACAAATCTACTTAGTAGGTACTCATGTGAATTGACTAAGATTATGTCTGGACCTTAAAAACGACTATGACCTCTGAGTTTGTTTCGGCTGTTTCTTCTCGGAGTCAGATTTATAAGAAACACCGGCCACATCTAGTTTAAAAACCGGCCAAGTGCGCGTCGGACTCGCGCACGAAGGGTTCCGTACCACATTATAACCACACTAGGTGCCTATACAGGGTGTAAACCACCTCATCACGAAGCCGTCAACCAAGCATTCTGCACATCAAACTAAGTAACTTTACGCAAAAATTATTGCTGGGAAACGACTTTTTTTTTTGGGGTAAAATCATTTTTTATGGTAGAACTCAATGTAATGCACTCAAAACATTGTGCTGATGGATAGATTATCATTACCACATTAGACAAAACGGCAAAAAACACGTTTGTTGTATGGGAGCCCCCCTTAAATATGTACACTGACCTGCAAAAATAAGTACTACACTTTTAAATTTACATTTTTCCTAAACTATAGAAGTTAAAGATTTAAAATAAAAAAAAACGTTATAAAGCAATTTTTATTAGCTTTCTTTGAAAATATAGACAAAATTAAACTATTTTTCGAGTCCTTTTTGTTTCGAAAGTAATCTTGTGTACTTAAAAAGTTATTGCAATTTTAAAAGTGTGATACTTATTTTTGCAGGCCAGTTTATCTTATTCTGTTGTTATAGCGGCAACAGAATTACATCATCTGTGAAAATTTCAACTGTCTAGCTATCACGGTTCATGAGATACAGCCTGGTGAGAGACAGACGGACGGACAGTGTAGTCTTAGTAATAGGGTCCCGTTTTTACCCTTTGAGTACGGAACCCTAAAAAAATACGCGCAAAAGTGTTTGTAAAAACCTATTTGCAAAATAAACATCATTTATCAATATAATGGTTCACATTGAGCTTGATATCAGCTCGCCTGATGTGTAGCGATCGATATGGCATAAGGAGGAATACGCTTGCCTAGAAGAAACCGATTCACTCGAACTTTGAAGAGATCCAGATTATAATGATAAGGAAACTGAGAAGTTCCACAGACCGGCGGTTCGCATAATAAATACTCGCAATCGGTGTGCGTGTATGATCAGGTATATGAACGTGAAGAAAGCAAAAGCAGTATGTAAGGATTGCAGCAGGTGGTGTACTGTAGTTTCGGTACATACACGCCCTCTTGTCACCGATAATGACGTTTCCATGTCGCTTCAGCTCGTGAGCCGCTTAATTTGCGACCATCGTTAAAAGCCTTCCGAAGGTTCGTTATTTTTCCACTTCGTTAATTTCGTCATCCATTCCATTCAATTTTTTATTTACGACGATATTATTTTGTGCCCGTACCAGTACCTACTTATTTCTTTTGAAAACTGATTTTTCGCACATTTCTTTTTAATTAGTAAATGGACATTATCGCAGTGGATTGTGGAATCCGTTCTCCATATTCAAAAGCTAAAAGCTTAAAAGGATACTGCCACGACACTTTCAGGCTGAAAACTGAAGCCTGATACCATGAACGTAGCACTCCACAGGGCTGGGCTATATTTGTAGGAGAAGGTGACATAGAATAACAAGCCTACTGTCCCCACTGCTGGAACATAGAATAACAAGCCTACTGTCCCCACTGCTGGGACATAGAATAACAAGCCTATTGTCCCCACCGCTGGGACATACAATAACAACCCTACAGTCCCCACTGCTGGGACATAGAATAACAAGCCTACTGTCCCCACTGCTGGGACATATAATAACAAGTCTACTGTCCCCACTGCTGGGACATACAATAACAAGCTTACTGTCCCCACTGCTGGGACATACAATAACAAGCTTACTGTCCCCACTGCTGGGACATACAATAACAAGCTTACTGTCCCCACTGCTTAGACATAGATCTTGTCTGTGTGAGGGAGTGGGCCGCAATCTATCATGCGGGCCCAGTACAGACTGAGAGCGCCAGCACCAGCCTTCACACATACTACACGGACCTGAGGCGCGCGTTCTTATTATACAATATACGAACCTACCTATATATTTACACTCCGCTATTTTATTTCCTTCACCTCTGAGAATCACCAACAAACCAAACATTATTTTATATAATACGAGCTTATACCGCGGCTTCGCCCCGGTGGTGTTCGGTAATTGTCCCACGAAGTCGTACCACCGAGATAAAATGTATCCTACGTGTTAATTCAGGTTATAAACTATCTGTGTGTCCAATTTTATCCAAATCCGGTAAGCAGTTTTTGCGTGAAAGTGTAACAAACTTACAGACATCCATGCATCCATACATCCTCACAAAATATTCGCATTTATAATATTAGCAGGATTATTTTTTTACATCAACGTAACATAAAAGTAAAGTACACCTGTATATCCTACTATCCTACCTGTATATTTGCGGTAGAAAGGCTGCCTTACGTTCTTAGGGTCCCGGGTTCAAATCCCGGTAGGAGCAAATGTTTGTGTGATGAGCATGGACATTTGTTTCCGAGTCATGGATGTTTATATGTATAATAAGTCTGTATTTACAAACAAAAAGTATATATGTAGTATATCAACTATCTGGTGTCTACGACACAAGCCTCGTTGCTTAGTGTGGCACTAGATGACGCTGTGTGTAATGTCCAGCGATATTTATTTATTTATTTACCTTTGAAGGGTAATTCAGAAACGTACCAATAGAGCTTATAACGATCAACTGAACACAAATTCCTGCCTCCACGCTGTTAGTAAGCGTTATTCATCGAGATATTTTCTTACAACGAGCTCAATTACTCCTAACATACTTATAACTACATCATAAACCAGCTATATCAATTAAAATGACTACATGATATCATAAATCCATGTACCCAGTGGTCATGTAAGTCACGTCTGACGCCGGAAACAAACGAATATGTCCCATATTGGCAATGATATTGTGTATTTATTAGCTTGTGATTGTTATCTGATTGTGTCAGTCGTGTAACTTGCCCTGACCTCTAGTAGTCATGTGTGATAAGACAGGGGGAGGTCATTGTGAAGTTACGACTATGTGGCTTTTTATGAAACTTATTTCTGTAAGCGAGCAGCGTTGCTTTGTTCCGGTAAAAAAGCTTATGGGTCATGTGTGAGGGCTCATACATGCGAACGAAGCCTTTGATGTTAACAGATGTTCAGACGTAGCGGACATTGAGAATAAATCCGTCAAGTGATAGTGAACTAATTAATGTGCATTCTTACGTCCAAATGGGTCAAATTCCTATCACAGCTCACCAAAATTGTTACTAAACCATGTTCTTCTTAATTTTTCAGGGTCTAATATAAATCCGGGGCTGCGGGACTGTTCGAAAGAATAGTGAACTAATTAATGTGCATTGTTACGTCCAAATGGGTCAAATTCCCATCACAGCTCACCAAAATTGTTACTAAACCATGTTCTTCTTAATTTTTCAGGGTCTAATATAAATCCGGGGCTGCAGGACTGTTCGAAAGAGATACCGTGGCCCCGGAACACAAAGGGCGATGAAGGAACATGAATGGGTTTTAGTCAGTAAAAGTCTGACACTCCCTCCTGCTCCGCCCAGAGCCGCAGGAGTCATTTGGTGACTTTCCATCCGAAAAAATAAAAAGGGTCTAATATAAATCGTCGCAGCCGTTGATTACATGAAATCGTCTTACTATCAGGTAAAGTATCCTGATTGCCAGCCAATATAAAAAATAGAAACAAATCTGTGGTAGAGCAATCACACACGAAACAGTCTCATATGAATTATGTAAGTAACGATTTAATTCACGTATCGGTCGCTGACTAACGCTTATGTGCTGCTAGATGCTTGAACATCCAACCACGATATGGATTTTGTTGCTGGTGAGGTGAATCTTATCATATATCGTTTGCCAAACCAAAATCTTTACAACTAGTAGTATAGAGTAAGATACAGAAGTATCTATAAAATAAATATTTGGGACAAATTAAATTACAAATTGTAAACTGTTCTACTTGGGCAATCAAACTTGGGCATCGTGCTTAAATACGAGTATCTATTAGTTCCTGTTACAAGCTGATTGGAACCTGCATTTTGATTTAAACTCATAAACAAACAAGTATTCTAATCGGTAACTTAAATGGTAATCGGAATTGGTTCCTTGTATCCAAAATACGAACGAAATCAATTTATGGACATGATTTGGGCTGTATCTATCAAATTATTTAGGAAGGTATAGTATATAATTCAAAAGAAACTAACGCAAATATGAGGTGAGAATAGGGTAATTAAATAAAAAAAAATACTTAATTTTTTTTTCAATTTCATTTACCACAGTTTGTCTCTACATATCTGCAAGGCTGACTGGTAGAAAATGCCTATTTCTGTACATTTGTGTACTTATAAAGAAATAAAGTTTACCCTCCCAAACAACCAATCTTATCAAGGGGTATCGTAATACCCAGTACTAACTGGGTTGTAGAGGTCGGATAGGCAGTCGCTCCATGTTAAATACTGGTATTCACGTGCATCCAGTTAGACTCGAAGCCGAACCCAACATAGTTGGGAAAAGGCTAGTTAGATGATGATCAGTAGGTATACTCCTATACCAGTAATATGTGCCGAGAAGTTTAAACCAAATATAGGTACAGTCGTGGTCTTTTCCGCCTGATCAGTTAAATTGTTTTTCGCTTAAATCATGCGGAGGCGCCGAGCCACTCCACCTTATACTTAAGGCCTATTAAGAAAGCGTTAACTTTGGCGCGCAAAATAACAATAACTCTCGTTTGGCATGTGTCGCCGATCGGTATTTTTTTCATTAATTATTTATTTATAAAGTCAACGGGGCGGGGATAGAGAGCGTTTCTATGTTTTAAGTGCAAGCAAAAATAAGCTTATTGGTTATCAGGCGGGAGTGTTCTCGATAGTACACGCACGCACTGAACACAAAGAGAGCTGCTTAATTAATTAACTATCATTTATTTAATTTAATGTCTTTTTTTTATTGTATTTTATTCTATTCGTTGATTTCATTTTCATTTTTAGGATACCACTTACGGGAAGAGCGAGACAGCTCCGACACAAGTACTAGTAACTTATTGGGGCTGCCTCAATTTATGTATGACACAATGTTTGAGAAGTAATAAATATTTTTGTATTTTTTATGTATTTTTGTATTTTGTAGGTATTCAACAAATCTTGTGACCGTTCCTGACAACGCAGCTATCAACAACAACAACATTCATTTATTTCCAGGCAACTTTGGCCTATATAGATATATACTAACCAACTGACTCCAACCAGTTCTGAATCTGGAAGTTTTGAAACCTGATATGGCACCCTTAAAATACAAGTACCTTACCGATTTTCAAATTGGTTAAAATCCGTATCTTCAAATAACGCAATGTAGTTTTTTTAATACCAGACCATTGGCTGATTTTTAATAACAGAAATCTTTTATCTGAGAAGTAAACAACAATTTGATTTATTTTCCAAGCCAAAACTGTCATACCGCATTATTTATCCCTCAGATACAGGTTTTTGGGCAGTGTTTTTGTATTTAGAAGCAGCTACAGGCAAAACTGCCTCATTGGATAATCAAAAGGGTTCGTGGCACCTTAGTGAAAGAAGACGCGAAAGTATGTCTCCATACATTTATTTAACGTTTTTTTTTACGGAATTTCTTCCGTTAAAAGCATTTCTTTAAAGAATGAACACTATCGGTCTATATGGAAACGATAGCCGAATGCATAACGTAGCTTACTAATATTTTAGCTACGGAGCTAAAATGCGAACGTAAGATTGATAAGAACATAATGGTCTAAAATGGCGTCCGTTTATTACTCATAGCGATACATTTAGAACGCCGCAGTATGCCCGCGCGTGACTAGGACACCTGAATGTCGCCCACTTTTACAAAGGAACTTACTTACGAACGACATAAGAATAGGATTGACCTTTTGCCATATTGTGCACCACAAACAACACAGACGAAAACGACTTTTTTGGGGTGAAAAATCATGTTTTGTGGTAGAACTCAATGTAACGCACTCAAAACATTGTGCTGATGGATGGATTGAATAGTATGGGGGTCGTGGAGGTGTTTAAAGTAAAAATCTTCTAATAAAAACTTGTATTCAAAAACTTGTCAAAAAGTTGGAACTTTGATCCTCAATATCTCCGTAACTAGCCGGTTAGGTTACGGTCTAGTTACGGAGATATTGAGGATCAAAGTTCCAACTTTTTGACAAGTTCCCAAGTATGGTTTATAACAAAAAAAAATATCGCAATGACGGAGAGAACAAGTGCCCACCCTTTATGTGGGGTTTGCAATGACGTAGTGAATACGTGGCAACTAGTCAGCCTTTACAAGTAAATTTTGATTTGATTCTCGTGGGTCTAGTGGTGGCCAGCGCGACTGCTTGGCATGAGGTCCTTGGCTATGGTTCGATTCCCGGGCCGAGCAAAGTGTTGTTGGGTTTTCCGATCAGGAATTTCTCAGTAGCAGCTAGATAGTCTGGATTTGTTCCCTGTTGATGGCATTAGGCTCGCAACTATTACAATAACTGACAAAATGTTAGTGTTCTTGTTAGGTGTACCTAAAACCTCTGCCTGAAACCTGGATTAAAGGCAAGGCGTGATGGTCTGTTATGTATTATTATGCCTCGCTGTCCTATCTATGGTAATTATAATTATTTATATTGCTTTGGATGGGCGTGAACATAATTTTCTTCTTTTTTTTTCGCCTTCGAGTTTGGCTATCGCACGTCAGCAATGACGCGTCCAAAGAAGATGCGCGCTTGGTTTATGTGACATATGGACTTCCGGGTTACCTCTTGTATAATTAGGTAATAATATAGAATTCGCTGACGCAATCAAAGTGATCAAGTTGGGAGGTACTATCGTGGACACTCCCGCCTGGTCACCACTAAGCTAATTTTTGCTTGCACTCGCAACATAGAAACGTGACAACAAAGAACGTTGACTTTGTATGGAATAACGAATGAAAGACAATACGATGCCGATGACAATACGCACGCCAAACGAGAGTTATTATTATTTTGCGCGCCAAATTGACAATTTCCTAATAGGCCTACACTTTAAGGGGGCGTGGTTCGGCGCCTCCGCATGATTTAAGCGAAAAAAAATTTAACTGATCAGGCGGAAAAGACCACGACTGTACCTACCTAGATACGGTAAGGTCAAGGTTTTTTCAAATCCTATTTCGACGCTATTATCACTGTTAAACGTTCGAAATAAGATAGGGACTAAAACACATGTTTTATATGAGTGCTTATGCATTACGTGGTGAATAATAAAACTAGGTATAAAATAAAATTTTAACAAAATCTTAGTACCATGGCATAGTACAATATGTTAATACATAGAATCAAAGGTTGCGAAAAGCAAATAAGTACAAACCTACGTCAACAACAAGAAAAAGTTTATTTTTCTTTTCTTTGTTACTTTGAAAGCTTGACTGACAAAGGACAAGCAATTTACTCAGTCAATTAAAGGTTGCCATGGAGCCAAATGTCACGAGAAAACTTATAAAATATCTATAGTCTGCGCCAGAAAAGTAGGAATAAAAGGTCATTGCTCTTTCCTTAATTTCTCTGCGTAGGTACCCCGACAATACATTATGAATCTTTTTTATTACTAGAAAAAGTCAAGGATCACGATGAAGGTAGTTTCGGGACAAGTTTATGTCATTATTTCTGTTTTCGGAATCATGTTTTTGAATAAATGTATGCGGGTTAATGACCTTTATTTCCTACTTATCTGGCGCAGACTATAGTTGATATTTCCTTTTGACGGATTCCCTTTTACCCGCAACCCGTAACATGGGATGGGAATAATATGGCGCTCGATAAGTAGCGACGCAACGTGACCCGACTGTGTATCGACACTCGACCTCTGCGGCAACACTACACAACACATTCCCGCGAATTGCGGTGAAAATAACGTTGTTTATTTAAAGAACGAGAATTTTATATTTGATGTTTTATTTTCCTAATGTTTGCTTTGATTTTTTCTACTAACAGGACTGTTCCATTGAAATTCGCTCGTAAATACTTGAATGTCTTTGATTGCGATCTATTTTTTGATAGTTTTTTTTTCTGATGGGAAGTCATCAAATGACGCCTCCCGCTCTGGGCGGAGCAGGAGGGAATGTCAGACTTTTACTGACTAAAACCCATCCATGTTCCTTCATCGCCCTTTGTGTTCCGGGGCCACGGTTTCTCTTTCGAACAGTCCCGCAGCCCCGGCATTGGCCTTTGCGGACCCCTTCCTTTCTGCTGACATCTCTTTGAGGCGCGCGTGGAACACGAATGCGGACAGATCTCGCAGCGAACAGTGTACCTGGTTGGCCATGTGGACAACCCGGTTACATTATTCTGGACCTGGCGTCGATGACTTTTAAAACAATACTTATGTACTAATGCTGTAACGAAATAATACAATATTATTTTGTTACAGCATTTGTACCAAATGATTTGAAAAGAGTAACCATGGAGTTTCTTGCCGGTTCTTCTCCATGGAAACGACCAATGCGAACCGTGCACCTTTTTCGACGTTTTATAAGTGCCCATCGGGGCCTATGTGAAATAAAATATTTTGATTTTGAATAAAACTCCAATAAATGTTCAAAAATAAAGCAGTGATAACTCGAATATATCACGACATCTATCGGCAATCAAAGTGCTTGTTCTTCAACATCTCATTGTTACGTTTGGACTTTAAATGTTATAAAAAATCGGGTGGGGCTGTATCGGTGCACACGGCCGTTGGTTTTAACGTAAAACGTCTATATCAGTGAGTCGCTTTTAGTGTTAAAGATTGAAAGAAAACCAATTTGACACTTATTGGTAATTTTTAACATTTATTGGTAATTTTTAATATTTATTGGTTATATTTTATTTAAATCGGTTAGTCTAAACAAACTCTGTAAATATACGAAAGAATCACCGCGCCATCACGTGTGAGTCGTGAGTTATACTGAATAGAATCCAGCGAGAGCACATTGCCCCTCCCCCGCGTTGATCTTTGCGTAAACAATGAATGAAAAGGCATTCAGTTTTAGACACAGTTTGAAAAATCTTGGTGAGGTCAATGCTTGGATTAGTATTCACCCATTACAATACCGAAACCTATCCGTATGTAAGTACATACCTCGTAAACCACGTGCTACCAATCATTGCAAAGGAAAGACCAGACCAGAAACTGGCTGGTGCAGGTCAGACTGACATTTGCTCCATGTACCCACACGACTGGCATTTATCAGCAACCGGTAAGACTGGAAGCTGACATCAACACAGTTGGGAAAAGCTAGGCTGATGATGACGATCGATTAAATCCACAGTTCAAGACGCCAACTTTGTGTTTTAGCTCTGTAAAAACAAACAAAAAAAAAACATTATCTTTAGAACAATAGCGTTCATACAGGATTAAAAATAATTAACCACAGTATCTACGACCACTAGCAACAATCAATTGTAATGTTCCTACCGTTCGAAGGTCACAATGTAACGAACTTTCACAAGGCATAGATACTTCCTGATGTTTTTGTTTCTACTATCATTAAGATAAATAACGTTCAATTAGGAAGAAAAAATGTTACGCACGGAAGAAAAAAATGTGTGGTATTTCAAGGTTGCAAGGACGGCGAAAGTTATTTTGATTATTTTCGCATTAGTTTCAACCTTGAACCGTGCTAGGAACTGATGAATGATTTTTTAATGAATTTTTCGCTGTTTTTTACGCGTTCGTAGTTGTCGTACTGCCACATGGTTGTCAAACTAAGAACCTAGACAAAATAGCAGTCGCTTTCAAAGCGTTTTGTATTTCTACAACGACTTTTTAACGCAACTGTTATTACTGCTCATTGTTGCCACTGATGAAAATCACTTTATCTACGAGTACCCAAGTCTTCTGTTTGGATTCGTGTTATTCGGTGTTTAATCTGACAAGAGTGTTCGTTTTTAGTTAGAAGTTCGAGTTATGTTTGAAAAGAGTTGTGTTTGCGTTATTCGATGTGTTAAGATTCTCCGCAAAATAACGACATTTGAACGGAAGATAGAATTAATTTGTCTTGCTCTGAAGTTACTTTCATTTCCGCGTATTGGGAGATAGTTCTTTGGGAGTTTTGATCAGGAATTTCTCAGTAGCAGCTCAGTCTATATCCTTGCCCGATTATTGGAAAGTCGCGATGGTATGCGAGTCTAGAAACTCGCCATATTTCGGTGACTTGCACCAACCTCTTCGGCGAAAGAGGCGTGATGATCAACTATGCTCAAGGTCCGTTCCAACATAGAGGAAACCCGTGTTACTGCGTAAGTGGTACGAGTCTTGCATAATAATATCCTCCCGATCGAATTTCGGTTACGACGGCCAATCTCAACGCAGATTAGTCAACTGGTACGCAGGAGATATTATTATAGTATGGTAATAAAGGAGCACTTTGAATACAGCTTAGGGTAAAACCTCATGAGTAGATAAAAACCCCACTTATTCAATACTTCATTCTGAAAACACCCACATAGACATTTTTCATCGGTAATTTAAAAAAAACAGCTGTTCCAAACATGTTAACCGTGTAGGTAAATATTGCAGTTTTGTAGGAAACTGCTATTTTTCTTCTTTCTTTCTTTCATTCGGAGACCCACCAGTGGGTCTGCTTGGTGGGTCTTTGAAGACGAACTGAAAAAATCATTCAATGATTACATGATTTAAATGATTGTTATTCTGTACATAAGTACGTGTTACGGACACGAATCATAATTTAATCAACATACAACCTGAAACTGACCTGCAAATTGCAAAAAAAGAACTTTGCGAGCGACCTTGGCGCTTTCCCCTTAAGGACCAGCTTCGCACCGGTTTGACCAAACCTTTACTGTATTCCAACAACATTTTATGGCTTTCTCAACAGGAAAATAATACATATCACTTTCGGGGGTAATGATATTGCTGGCGATGGTATTATGATTACAGCTGAAATTGATATTATTGGATTTGTCGGTACGCACTGCGCGGATGTTAGGCTTCAGTACTCGTTATCAACTTTCACTGTACAGTATCTCTCTAGTCGTTTCCCAGCAACATTTTTTGCGTAGAGTTACTAAAGGCCGTTTTCAATAACTTACTTACGTATACCGGTCAGTTAATATGCCTACGTCCGTAGCTATCGGTGTTTCTATAAACAAAGTTGGCTTGAAATATCCTATCTGCATCACCTACCTGTCACTTGATTAATACAAAAATCAAAAAAATCTTTTCTGTGACTTTTTGTTTCTAACCGTCCGTAAGCTAAATGTCAAAGAGAGATAGCAATCTACGCCTGCCGAAGCTGCGGGACTATTCGAAAGAGATACCATGGCCCCGGAACACAAAGGGCGAGGAAGGAACATGGATGGGTTTTAGTCAGTAAAAGTCTGACACTCCCTCCTGCTCCGCCCAGAGCGGGAGAAGTCATTTGATGATTTCCCATCCTAAAAAAAAAAAAAAAAAAAGATGGCAATCTACCGATATCTGTGAGTAAGTTTTTGAAAATGGCCGTTAGTCAGATGTACAGAATGCTTGGTTGATGGCTTCGTGACATAAATGACACATGGAACATTACTCCGATTTATCAATTGCGAAACGGACTCTTTTAGCAATTTTTAAATCGGGGTAATGTTGAATCACTTCGACCTCAACCAATCAGCGTCAAATGTAGACCCATCATAATTATTAACGTCACCAAAAGTGTTAACACACGATACCAATGTGTCCAGAATCTGTTGCCCGTCAACACGAGCCTAAGCCATAACTTACTCCGAGCGTGCCGGCTCCGGGGCATTAATCTTTGTGTAACGGGAATAAACCACGGTTACCTGTGATAGATATGCTACATGCTGTTATGATCCTGCCCTCAACAATATTTAGGGATGGATGGAGCTTAAATATTATTCTTGGATGATTTCGGCTTATGTGGGCTTTATAAGCTTTAGTCTACACCGTTGGCATCATTTGTTACTCATATCAGTGAGACATTATGTGTACACCTCAGACCAAGTTCCACCAGTGGTCTTTTCCGCCTGATCAGTTAATTTTTTTTTCGCTTAAATCATGTGGAAGCGCAACCACGCCCCCTTAAAGTTAAGGCCTATTAGGAAAGCGTCAACTTTGGCGCGCAAAATAACAATAACTCTCGTTTGGCGTGCGTCATCAGTGCGCTCGGCCGATCGCAATCTTTTCATTCATTATTTTATACAAAGTCAAGGGGGCGGGGCCAAAGAGCGTTTCTATGTTGTAAGTGCAAGCAAAACTTAGTTTAGTGGTGATCAGGCGGGAGTGTCCTCGATAGTACACTACAACCAACTTATCTGTGCAGGCGGGAAAATACAAATCTATACAAATAAATAAAATTGAAGTGTCTGTCTGTAATTTCAAATTACACAACAGCTTTTTACTAAATGCATAGCAAAGTAAAAAACATTTATTTTTGTCTGTCTGTCTGTCGATCTGAATGTCTGTTTGTTTCGGGGAAAACTCCGAAAAGGCTGGACCAATTTTTACTGGTACATACGAGATAGCTGATATTATAAGGAGTAGCTAAGTCTACTTTTATTTTAGAATAAGGATTAGGATTCCGTGCAAAAAAATGAAAACCTAGTTAACAAAATCCGATTCAATTAGGGAAAGTAATACTTTAATAATAATTTCACGCGGACCAAAGTCGCTGGGCACAGCTATAGTGTAAAATAAAACTCCTTTAATCAAAGTGCTTATTATTACGTCTTTCTTTCAAAAATATTTGCATTTTAAATACAATCTCGGTATTCACAACTAGACACTCAGAAAAACGTGGAGTGTTTTTGCTTGAGGCAGAAATGAGAGTACACTATAAACAACTGAGTAACGCCTGCTAACTGTTCTGAAAGCACTTATCATGGCGGATAAGTTTGCGCCTAGTACCTGTTCTTCACACCTGGAACATTCCCAGATGGGATAGGCAGTGTTATTAGCTTATTTCTCTATACTGATTTTTTTGAGCTCCATGGTGATAGGTGATTAAATCTTTTGGCAAAAAAAAATCAAGTCCAAGAAACACTAAAATTAACTTTACTTTTGGAAGTCGGTGTCTTTGCTTGTTTCATTGACTTTTTTGCCTTCTTTTTGGAAGTCGTTTTTTTTTTGCAAAAAGTTTTTTATTTTACTCTTTTTTGTTGTTGTAACTAGAAGTTATTAAGAACCAACATTTCAACATAGGCCAAGAAGAAAAACAAAACAAACTACAAAACCGATGTTGATGAAATTTGTATGGGTCCAATCGGAAAGTATCTATATGCTTTCACATGAAAAAAATTGAAAACAATGGATAATCACGGAAGATATCCCGTTAGTGACATTGTAAGTATCTTTATGAACCGTGAAAGCTTAAAACAGTGTTTAAATATTTTTTTTCAAATCGGTTCATAAATGACGGAGTTATGAGGTAACAAACATAAAAAAACCACCGAATTGAGAGCCTCCTTCTTTTTTTGAAGCCGGTAAAAAACGCGGGGCGGCAATTGAAATTAGAAAACTCTTTAACACTCTGACCTGGGGATCGAACACCACCTAGCAGTCGAACCTCTACGAGGCTAAACCATCTCAACAATGTAATATAATTAACCATTGATATCATATGAATGTCAAACCACGATTGGCCAGACATATTTCACTTCTGACATTGACATTGACGTGATTGATATATTAGCCACAAGTTTTGCTGAGCCATATTGTGTCTGGGCAAGCCGTCACGTTTGTACACACATAATGACAGAATAGTACAGGTACAGAAGCCCAGCTTCTTACAATGAACGGAAACAGATGCACGCACACATAGACGCGAACGTATGGCACCTTCAAGCAAACGACTCTCTCGTTTGTGCTTGCACTTGGTGAACGAGAAGCGTGTCTATTTATAACATAATATGCCTGTAATTCTTGAAGGGTAAGCTAGACATGTAAGCCAGACAACTTTTTGCCAGTTTTGTTTAACTCTCATGTAATAGGGGGCGAGCCTCTTGCCATCAAACGGTCATAAATCCACAGTCCGTGCTGTTTTTGACAAATTCCTTTAGTTTAAGTCCCCATAACACTTTGTACGCAACGTCCACTAGAAAAATGCGGCTCGCGCGACCTTGGGATCCAGACAAAAGGATATTCTGTCAGCCATAAAGATGATGAAATAGTCAAAAAAGTTTAGAACTGACATGAGCTACCGAAATGCTTACGTATAACTATGTAAAAGTCGTTGTAGAAACCCCAAAACATTATAAAAGTAATTTCCATTGGCTAGGGGGGCCTTCTGCCCTTAGCTACTCTGTGACAATTATTTCAGACTAGATTGAAACTGACCTTGGTAGAGAAATGAGACCGTCTCGTGTTCATGTCATGTGTCACTTGCGAGACTTTGTGACCTAGGCCTCCAGGGCTCCGTGAATATAAACTACATTTTTTATGAGACGCCTGGAGCATTGTAGATTGGTATCGTTAAATTAGAATACGTTATTAATGTATGTAGTTGACAGGATATATAGACTGTTCGTGGGTAATTGCATCAATGGTTGGATGAAGTGTAATGCTTTTTGATCTTGATACGATAAAGCCAGGAGTGAATGTTTTGTTAAGCTTAGATTAACTTAACTATTGAGATATCTTCGCGCTATGGCTGAGCGATTGACTGCCAAGAAGTTTTGTTTTAGAAATATACCCATGCCAAATAAAAAAAAAATGAAAAAAAAAAATGAATGAAATATGCCATAGTTAAGAAGAAAATCGGTTTTGAATTTGGTTGTGTCGTGAATTATAAAGGAAATCAGTCGAATAAAAAGGTCTCAAATCATCATCATAGGCATGACGACAGTATCAAAAAATTGCATATCAATTTAGTCCGTCAGTTAGGGTATTGTACATGAATGGACACGTATTTTTTGTTTTTGTTAATCAATGAATATTGACAAAGATAAAACGCATCAAAACTCGGGAGTGGGGGCTCGTGACGTCAGAACTAGCTAAAAATTATACCATGGCGTGACGTATACAGAATTTTAAAAGCGTCGTATCTTCGTCAATTTTGATTTACGTAACAAAAGAAAAAACACGGGTCAAATATTCTTTGATAATCTAAGTGACGGACTAATTAGTTTTTTTTTGTCGTCTCGCCTACTTCTCTCACACTTCTCTGTTATTCACCATCCTAGCAGCCACAGAACAAATAATGCCTAGAAACAAAATAATGCCTAATTATGCTGGTCAATTACTTTATTTAAATTAGGCCCGTCAGTTTAATACAATGAACTTTTAGAGCATGACCTTATACTACTCTAGTACTTTGAGGATCCTTTTAAAAGTTTCCTATAGTAGCAGAGATAGCCAACTTGGGGCTAATAACATGTAGTCTGTGGCGAAGGGTTTAGAGGAGCCAGGGGTGTCGTTGATGTTTATGTAGCGGACACTGACCTTACTGACATAAAGTTTATGGAAAGGAAAATGCTACCGAATAAAGACGACGACGTCGTATGCAAGTTTCTTGGGTAAAACGTATACTTTTATGACCGTCAACTGTACTACATATTTGTATTTGAAGATAGAAACTTAAACGGAATAACAAATTATTTTCGATGTAATTTGTATCATCATCACCACTGCTCTGAAAACGGAAACCAGCAAATAGAACCAAAAATTAAGAAAAAAAAATGACTTCAGCTACCAACTTGCTCTGGGATGGTGTGGTGGATTACAACAAAGACACTCTCTCATAGAGAGGAGGTGCCCAAGCAGGTAACATTACAGGATTACGCTTATGCTGCATAATGTGGCCTGCTAAGGTACAATAAGAGCATAAGTTATGCTCATAGACTACTTTAACTCATATTTATGTCACATAATTATCATTTATATTATATAAATTGTATAATAAAAAAAAAATGTAAAATGTTTGTGTAAATTGTATAATTGTTTGTATTGTTGTATTTTTGTTTATTATTTATATTTTTTTATTTTTTATTATTGTTTTTTATTATTTATTATAAATAATAATTAATCAACCTTGAACCTAATGCTTTAGCGATAAAGTTGAAAATGTGCTGGCGTCTGTACATACATATCCATAGGCTGCAGTCACCACTTACCAGCAGGTGAGTTAACTGCTTGAATACCATAAAAGATACCTGACAATAGCAATAAATGAATCATATAGATAAAAAGAGTCATTGTGTTATCTAGACTACACCAATAAAGGAGCATATCCTTTCCGTTGACTTTGATATCAATAATAATACTTGTTAGTTTAGCTCATGAAGGAAGTATTGTATAGAGTAATTTATGTATCCGGACCTAATAATTGATTTAAAATATATCCGCGACTACTCGACGTTCTAAGAAGAATTGTGTAAGCTATCTTAATTATAAAATATGTGAGGAATTTATTTTATGAATTTAAATTGTATGGTTAAAATCTAGATTAATGACTAAAGCAGATGTTTATCAGTCAGTATCAGATTACTATCTAGTTTTACATAATCAAGAAGATTAGTCAATTAGCTCCATTCATAAAATTTTAAATGTGTCTATAAATCGATTTGGCGATACATCTTTTATAATTTTAAGATAAGATTAGATAATTTATTTGTCCAAATCATGATTTTACAAACACACACACACATTGGCATGCCGAGCGGGTTATTCAACAAGTATTGTTCAGCTTGAAAACACTATCATTCCTTTTGCTAGTGCTAGTCAGTCCTTTGGGTAGGAGTCAAGCTTGTCTCGCCACATATGCCTCGATCTATCGCGAAGTCTACTTAAGTTAAATAGCACCCTCTCGGTGATTCTTTGGCGCTGGCGGCTGATACCTCTGGCTCAATCAGTTAGCCCAGTGTTCGCAAATCCCTGATATACTACCCTCTAAGGTAGTAGATGTTAAATTACAAAAAAAATATGCATTGTTGCTCCAAAATAAATATGCATTGTTTCTGTGGCTCAAAAGTCTGCTTATTTGAAATGGGACTGGGCGGGACATGTCTCGTGTCGGACTAACTGTGGGCTAAAATGGTGCAAAATTGGAGATCCGAGACAGTGAGGCGGGGATGCGGTACGGATTTCATAAAGAATGATAAAACATCATCACCAGGAAAATAGCGAATGATAACAAAAACAAACCAAGATTCTGTTTTCAAAATAAACGATAGAGATAGTATCTTAATTAATTTTGAAGGTTTAATTAAAATCCTTGCAATTTATTTGCAATTCTTGAGCACCTACCGCTCGACCGGTTATATAGCAGCCTAATTCTATGTACCAACGCAGTTATGTTAATGGTGTCATTTGCATTTAAAATTGATCATTAAACGTCATGTTTCATGTTGATTATTTAATGTGTGTTTAGACCAGTTTAGACAAGCTTCTGTGACTGTATGTATTTGTTATTGAACAGTTATGCAGCATCCATTGCCTTGGGAATATTAATGATTCAATTTATTCTACATGCACTTTATTGGCTTGATCGGTTATAAATTGATGAGCAGATATTGTATAATATTTGTTTGCATATTTCAAAAGGGCACAAAGAACAAACCTCATAGGACAAGTCGACTTGGCTGCACTTGGTGTATGTCGTGGACGACTTTCAGCTGATTATTATGATGATGATGATATATATTGTTCACCAGCCTAAAGTTTAGCTTCATCTGCCTCCAGTCTAACTGGATGCAGCTGAATACCAGTATTTTACATGGAGCAACTGCTGATCTGACTTCCACAACCCACATAATACTTATTGGGTTATCAGCCAAAAGCTGATAGACATTCCTATTTGTTGCAAATAATACGAAATATTTTTAAAAGCCTTTTCCCAAAAACATTGTAGTCGTCTTCGTCTAAACGGATGCTGCTGATCATGATATTAGAGTTTCTAAACTGTCTGCTTGCCTTAAGCGCTTGCCGCATTGCCTAAGGGCCAAGACACGCAACTAAGAAACGTAATTAAATTTACTTTTTTTTAGTATGTCTGTGTCAGCTTCCAGAACAAATACAGACTGTTTCCGAGAATATTAGCATCTCCAAGTTTTCAGTTCAAAAGTAGAACACAGGAAATCACAAGCATCCACACAAAATTAAATTGCTTAAAGAAAGTTCGAAGCAATTACTTAAAGCTATGCAAAAGTTTACAACCTCTTCTAACAAGGTCAACGTGAACTACCTCTGTTGAGACGAAATAGGGATAACGAGATGTTTCCTGAAACGGTCCTACATTGACACTGTAACAAGGACCTGGGGGCCTAAAATGGCCACTTTAGCGGAATTATATCAGAATAATAATATGAATTACGTTGTAAATTGTACAAAAAAGGCAGATTTTTTTGCACTCACAAAGTCTAAATATCTTTGCGTATAGATTTTAATAAGTGTAAAAACATTGTAAGCCACGAGTTGTGAACATTGTACACACCAGCATCATCATGGTTTATGCGAGCTAAAATGCATGAAATTACATTTTTACTAATTGTATCTCAGACGTAGGTACATTTTTTTTTCATTTTATGAAATACATACTACCACAGTTTTTGTGATTGTAATGTCTGTGTTTGCAATGTAATTTTATACAGATGTTGTGGTATGTCATTCTAACTCATAAAAAGTCCATCAATATACTTTATATGTATAATAATTCAGCTTTATATATTTATTTATTTATTTAAATGCCTTAAACTATCATTACAGGTCTATTACCTAATGCAATAGCCAAGTCACACAAGTCAGTAATATAGTATAATGTAATCATTTAAAAGTGTAGCTATGAGGGAGCGTTGCTTAAAATTTTCAAAGTTGGTTGGCGTTAAGACTTAACCGAAACCTGAGAGGTTTTTTAAATCTTTGACACGCTTTCCTGAAAAGTCACAAAAAATGAGTTATAATATATTTTATTCCTTGCAGGTGTCGTTATTATCCGATCCTATTATGATTCTGCGAATGCGGCCATTTTAAGCCCCCAAGAAACTTGTTACGAAGTTCCGCTACACGCTCCTTGGGAAATACTTCACGAACAAATAAAATTGTAACTTGGAGTTTTGTTGTTACCAAGTGGAGTGTTTTAAAGTAAAAAATTAAAAAAGGAATAAAAAATAGAAAGAAATACCTAGAAGAATTTAGTTAGTGAGTTATGTTACAAATATTGGTCTCGACCAATATTTTTAATCTAACTAAAATCCAGAGTTGAAGCAACTCGTTGCTTCAATGCAATGCTCATAGATTTAAACCATGATGTATAAAGACCCTTAATGAAGCAGAAAGGCACTTGAGTCTCCCCGTCATTGCGATAATTTTTTTGTTCTCCATACCTGGGTATCGTCTAGTTACGGAGTTATTGGGGGTCAAAGTTCCAACTTTTTCAGAAGTTTTTTGTTCTAAATACAATCATGTTTTTAATGTAAGATTTTTACTTTAATCACCTTCACGACCCCCATACTATTCAATCCATCCATCAGCACAATGTTTTAAGTGCGTTACATTGAGTCCTACCGAAAAACGTGATTTTTTCACCCCAGTAATTTCTCGGCAAACATTTTTGTGTAGAGTTTCTTAGTTTGATGTACAGAACGCTTGGTCTGTTTACACCCTGTATGTAGGAACTTACTTCCAGAATTAAAAACCCTAGCTAAACTTCAGGTTAGTTTCTGGTGTTGAACATCTTAATTAACGAACAATATGAATATTTCATAAAAAGACATACTCCTCTAAAAATCAAAATGTTGCTGTGGCAAGTAATCATTTTATCTTTCTTTCTTATGGTGCATCCACACCGCAGTTATTTTTTGTTACGTTACGTTTACAGTTACGTTTCCAAGAGCAACAGCCGATAGCAAAAAGTTATTTATTGTTAGTTAGAATAATATGTTAAGTTATGTTGCCTAACTTTTGAAAACAGCCAACACGTGGTAACAATTGAAAACATTGTTAGAGAATGTTACTATAACACAGAACAAAAATGCTGTGCAACTCGCTTGTTGCTGAAAGTTACTCTTTGTTACATTTTGTTAATTTATGTTTTTGGCGGTATGGCCGCGATGAGTAACATTCAACAAATAGTAACAAGTAGCCACAAAAGTTACAGATACCTAATGTTACCGTGTTGCACTGTGTTGCTCCACAAAAGTTATGTTATTAAGAACTAAAAATGTCATCATTCATTCAAATAAAAAAACATAGGAAACCAAAACATAGGAAATAATTAAAATCGAATTTGCCCGCGTCACCGATCCCTTAAAATGTAAAAAAATGTTGATCATATTCAAATAAAATTTCCACACGGAATAATTAAATCCCACACACACACTAAAAAATTGATATCATTGGCTCCATATTGACGTGCCTCGTATAATATAACTATATCTTTATATTAGAACTTGTTTACGTATTCTACGGTATTTTTGGTAGTAGTTAATCATTCATCATTCGGTTTTTTTTTCGCTTCCTTAAAGCGCATTTAGTAACTTACAGGGCCGGATTTAGGGGAGGGCAACCGGGGCTACAGCCCCGGTGCCTCCACAAAAGCGGGGCCCCCTCAATAGAGACTTCGGAAAAAAAATCAAATTCAGACTAGTAAACACTAGTAAACAACTTTTCCTTTGATTTTTTCTCGCGTTTTACCTTTACGGTAATTGTCTCACGGGATCGTAAAAAGAAAAGAAAGTGAAAAAAAGTCCTATGTGTTAATCCAGGTTATAAACTATTTGTGTGCCAAATTTCATTTAAATCCGGTAAGTAGTTTTTGCGTGAAAGAGTAACAAGCATCCATCCATACTCACAAACTTTCGCATTTATAAATATTTATAGGAATTTAGGAAGTTACTAAATGCGCTTTAAGGAAGCGATAAAAATTATTATTGAGTAATATACGTAGATTTTGGTATTTTTGTGTGCAGAAATTGTCATCTGATAGTCATCTGCAATTTTGGAATTTTTGTGACGTCCATAAAGCTATGTATTATTCAGTATTATAGTCCTTGCTTGTATGATTTAATTGACTATTAATCAAATTATTTACGCATTGGGTAGTTTTACTAGTACAAAATAAAAAGTAGACTCAAAATCAGAATACTATTAATAATTTATTCTATTATGAGCTAAAAATTTGGACAAGCTAGTATTTGTTGTTATGTGTTAAAATAAACAACTTTTAGCCATGTTAATATTTATCAAATCAAATATGAATATTGTGATGTGATGATATAATTATGTCAAAGCCAAGGATTTATTTTGTTGCTCTACATTTTTCCGTGCATGTTTATCGAGAAAGAATTATAAATATTGTGAAATATCTTGCAATGTCAGTAATTAATTTATAACCTGCCTATAATATTTATTATTCATCTTATTTAAATTAAATTGCATTTTCCTTGATCTCATCACTGTTTTATTGAATTCCTTACGATTTACTGCAAATATGTAATCTGTATTTTTGGAGGTTACCGATGTGCTTTTATTTATTGTTTTTGAGGGGTTTTGTTGCCTGTATCATTTTCTTAGTCTTTTGCGATCTATGTTGGGGTTGGCTTCCAGTCTAACCGGATTCGGCTGAATACCAGAATTTTGCATGGAGCGACTGCCTATCTGACCTCCACAGCGCAGTGAGTACTTGGTAATACGATACCCGTCGGATAGAGTGGTTGTCAGACTTTCAGGCCACTGACTACCTCAAACGACTGTCAAAGTACAAATGACAGCCGGGACAAACGGCTTAACTTTCGAGGCACTGAGGAAACTCGGTATGTAATGGGTGGTCACCCATCCACGAACCAACGTAGGCAAGCGCGGCTTAACCTAAAGATCAACCCGAGCGGTTGTTAAAGGTCACCTCTGATACAGAGAGGAGGAATGAGCTTGATCTCCACGCTTGCTCAATGAGGGTTGGTGATTTCAGACCGAACTCCAAGGTTTTCTCACGATGTTTTCCATCACCTGTACAATAAGTAGTTCGTTTTTAATAGGATAATCATTATTAAAAGGATTCTGATTTTGAGTCTATATTTTATTTTGTACTAGCAAAACTACCCAATGCGTAAATAATTTGAAATCATACAAGCAAGGACTAGAATACTGAATAATGCATCGCATTATGGACGTCACAAATATTCCAAAATTGCAGATGGCCATCAGATGACATTTTCTGCACATAAAAATACTAAAACACCCCATTTATGATTTATTTGGTTTTAAGAACAAAATCTACGTATTTTGCAATAACTCAATAATATTTTTTATCGCTTTCTTATAGTGCATTTGGTTTCTAAGTGTAAAGACTACTTTTTAGGTATCTGTACTCAAAGGGTAAAAACGGGACACTATTACTAAGACTTCACCATCCGTCTGTCTATTTGTCTGTCACCAGGCTGTACCTCATGAACCGTGATAGCTAGACAGCTGAAATTTTCACAGATGACGTATTTCTTATATTGTCAGTTACGGGATATCTTCCATGTGTATCTTGTGAACCCGCAGAAAATAAATAATAATCACAGAAGATATCCGAAGATATCTGAAGATAGATAGATATCTGAAGTGACAATATAAGTTTAGTTTTAAAGCGTGAAAGCTTTAAACAGTGTTTGATGTATTTCTGTTGCCGCTATAACAACAAATAATAAAAATAAAATTATAGGGGGCGTCCCTACTATGATGGTACGAAACCCTTCATGTGCGATTCCGACTCGAATTTGGCCGGTTTTTTAAATTAGCGATGAAAAATTTCCATGTGGGTTTAGAATGATGTCATGTACTGAATACGTGGTAAATGTTTGTGCGTCGGTATCTCTTCAACCCCGCATACAGTCACGAAATGCATACCAAAACAAGTCAAGTAATTTTTGCTTATTCGTCAACTGGCGACTGTGAAACTCGAGAGTGCGCGCGAGTGTCAACGCGTGAGTGGCAACTTCCGATTTTAATATTTTTTGTCGTCAACTCGCTCGAGCTTGAAAATCTGACGTTAAATACGTCAGATGTACAGTCAGCTAAAAAACTTAGTCCCACTTTAAATGTTTAAGATATTTCATACGACTTGACTTTAAAATAAATATATTAAAATATTTTTTTGACTGTACTTTATTATGTGCGAGCGAGTTGACGACAAAAAAAATGGAATATACCAAGTCGCGCGCACTCGCGAGTTTCTCACTCGCTACTTGACGAATAAGTCGTAATTCTATTTACTTTGAAGTGTACCTTTCCCGCCCACATTCCTATGGAATGTACATGTTGTACAACACGACCCGAATGGCGCAGCGGTACGACCCGAATGGCGCAGCGGTACTGAGGCTGCCTTACGTTCTTAGGGTCCTGGGTTCGAATTCCGGTAGGAGCAAATGTTTGTGTGATGAGCATGGACATTTGTTTCCGAGTCATGGATGTTTATATGTATAATAAGTATGTATTTACAAACAAAAAGTATCTATGTAGTATATCAACTATCTGGTGTCCACGACACAAGCCTCGTGGCTTAGTGTGACACTAGATGGCGCTGTGTGTAATGTCCAGCGATATCTATATTTATATATTTAACATATTTGAGGTCAGCACTGTTTTGTTTACCGATCTCGGAAAGAGAAGTAATTAGAAACAAGAACTAGGCAGCTACACGATTTTATACTGCATAATATGTAGATTTACCTTTCAAGATCATAGTGTTGACTACTTTTGTATTTATTTTGTACAAAAACAATTTTTGTGAATAATTAATTTTAGGTACAGTCACGAGTGTATATATCTACCATAAATCTTTTTTATGTCTGTAAATTGGTTTTAAAAACATTTTAAGACGTCACTTCATGTTAGGTTTTAAAACTAGGTGCAGCGCCGCCCTCCGCAAAAATATCCACATGAAGGAAAAGCAGTAATAATTAGCATGCCATGTACCCGAGCCTATTCTCAATTAATGTCAATTGTTGTTGCCTTAAATAATGTTAATTCAATTGGTACAATGGCGGTCTTATCGCTGATAGCGATTACTACGTGTTTTTAGGAAGAAGTGTTTACAATGCACATTAGATACTACGCCGTAGCACAGTTCGGACTACGTCGTAGCCTGCTGCGTACTACGCCGTAGCCCGATACGAAGCGTTGTAAACGCCCCCAACCTTGTGAGCTTGGGATGTAATCGTAATATTATTTGTAGATGTAGAATGTTTAAAAACAATTTTTGATGTTTTCATGCATACAATATAGATTAAGATAAGATAAGATAAAGATTCATTTCTCGCCACAATACATAGATGCATAATTAGGTTTCGTGAACAATACATGCGTTTTTTTTGTATACTGTGGGAGACTGGTGCCTAAGCTAGACGAAAGCCTGTATTTCAGGACACCAGGTCTCCATCCCTTCGGAAGCACATTTGAACAGAATTATGCACTTGTCCACAAATCAATACGGTATGTAATATTGAGCAAAAAAAAAAGATAATAAAAATACACATTAAGACAGTGGTATTACTAATTATACAATCAGGGTTAGTACGGGTGTATATGTAAGTGAAGGATGTGTGTGTGTGTGGTGGTTCAGTATAAACCAAACCACTTTGCATTTGTTTAGATTAGATTAGATAAAGTTTGCCAACCCTGACTAACCTGGCTCCTAACCCACCTGGTTATTTTACTAATGTTATCAATGCGAAAGTTTGGTTTGGGATGGATGGATGTCTGTTGCTCTTTCACGCAAAAACTACTGAACGGATTTGGATGAAATTTAAGACACAGATAGTTTATAACCTGGATTAACACATAGGATATTTATACCAGTAGTATGACAATTATCGAA
The DNA here is from genome assembly GCA_963853795.1 of Xestia rhomboidea. Classification (NCBI taxonomy): domain Eukaryota; kingdom Metazoa; phylum Arthropoda; class Insecta; order Lepidoptera; family Noctuidae; genus Xestia; species Xestia rhomboidea. Next base: position 2,991,695 of record OY970776.1, on the reverse strand, counting down.
CTCCACGCGGGCGAAGCCGCGAGCATGAGCTAGTATTCAAATAAAAATACATTAATTCTATCATCAAATACCTTCTGTACACAAGGTACTACGTCGTACACAACACTCGAACCATCTCTGTAGGGCACATAAGTACGTATGTATCAAAGGACCCTTTTAAGTAAGTACTTGTGCAAACAAAGTTGACGATACCTGCTAAGCCTACCGCTCGTGATTTATTGTCCACTGGCTTTGCCCTTAAGCTTTGCTTGGAATCTTTTGATTTTGTACTACAATATCGATAATGTGAGTTTTGTTAACTATTGAATATGCAATGTGTAATGACACCTTCATTAAAAACTGCACTCAGTTCTCCTCCTTCTTGCTCTACCGTGTGGTTAGTGCCTACCCTGGTGTCAGTTTTTATGCCGTCCGTGGGCCTCTGACTTGACTTTACATGGCGTCGAGAAATATCTCTTAGGGCCTAAGCACACGAAGTATTTTAAACGCGCAGATGACGCGCGTATAAGTGCTTCAAACGAGATTTGAACGCAACCTTATAACCTAAGCACACGGGGCGATCGTGAAACGCGCGTTTTGGCCAGAGACTCCTCGCCAGTTAACTCTTTGTACGCGCAAACGAGTTTCGGACGAGCTTCACATTTACGTTTGTATCGCGTTGTTTTTTGTATTTTTTTTAATCTATAAACACGCAAAAATCGGCATCTACGGCGCAGAAAACGCGCGTTCCTGAAATGCGCGTCGTCTGCGCGTTTAAAATACGCGGTTTTAGGGCCACAGGCACGGCTGGTTTCCTCACGATGTTTTCCTTCACCAAAGCAAGTGATAATTATACAATACGCACATGAATAGCATGAACATACATCATTAATACATTTTATGCAAACAAAATCAATAGGTATTTATGTAGCTATTCTCACTAAGTGCCAACGACAATATTTTCTATCATTAGTTTTAATTTCCCATTTTGAAAAGGAGGCCAATAAAAGCTACAACAACTATTTAAAATATTTTACAGAAAATAAACTCACGTAAACATCTCTTCATGATTTTCTTGGTAAATTGTCAGTCCTGTAGGGCTATTACGTGTCTCTGTTGACAGCTTGAAATGGTAGTAACTGGGCTCAGTGTCCATCAATTAACTGTCAAAAGGTTAGTTTCGTATTATGTATGACCCTGTTAGTCACCGTAAAGTGATATCCACTCAGTGTGATACGTAATACCAATATTATGACATTGACGGTTGTCATCAAAGTTCGGTGTACAACCGAAGCTTGATAGTCACTGGATATCAGAAAGATACGTAATAGCCGTAGAAATGCTGTAGACACTTTCTACAGGACTGGCAATTTATAAAAAAAATGTTTGTGCGAAATGCTTTTACATTTGTTTTGGCATCAGAGTTTCTCTAAACATAACATCGTGCCTGTAATTCCCGAAGAGTTAGGCAGAGGTGTTTCTAATAGTACACTCACATTTCACCATATTGCAAGAACCGGCGCCAAATCCAGACTCCGTAGCTGCTACTGAGAAATTCCTGAAGAAAAACCCAATAACACTTTGCCCGACCCGGGAATCGAACCCAGGACCCCATGCTCAGCAGTCGAGCTCTCAACCACTCAACCAACGAGGAAGTTCTCTGAAGTTCACTCAAAAAACGAGTTCCACGACCAGCAATTAATTAATAGAGCAATAGTGTGATAGAGTTGTTCACAGCTAACCTATAACACGCAAATAGCCACGCGGTGGCTCCATGCGGTGGGCGCAGTCGCTCGGAAAGGTGGCTACTGAGCCGTGCCGCCCCACCGTCGGCGGGACAATTATGTCCACTCACCTTCCATTCAGCTGGGCGTAAATCATGTTGAAGCTTTATTTGATTCTCCGACAAGCTGGTGAGACATGTAATTCATAAATCTGACTCCTAAACTACATATCTTCCACTGACAGGGATACAATATACCTATTTTATGGTTGATTTTCAGGCAGGGCAGTGATAGCCTAGGGTTGTGACCGTCGAACTGCCAAGTCATAAGTCTCGAGTTTGAAGCCAAAACACGCATCTCTGATTTTTCGGATTCAATGTGTGTATTGTATAATTATCGCTTGATTCTGTAAAGGGAAACATCGTGAGGAATGGTTTTCCTCATGCCTGAGAGCTATTTCTTGACGGCAGGTAAAGCCATATCCTGCCGGGGCTGCGGGACTATTCGAAAGAGATACCGTGGCCCCGGAACACACAGGGCGATGAAGGAACATGGATGGGTTTTAGTCAGTAAAAGTCTGACACTCCCTCCTGCTCCGCCCAGAGCGGAAGGAGTCATTTGATAATTACACATCCGAGAAAAAAAAGGGGCGAGCCTACTCCCATCAACCGGTCATTAATCCAGACTCCGTGGCTGCTACCGAGAAATACTTGACGGAAAAACCCAATAACACTTTGTCTGACCTTGGCATCGAACCCAGGAAGGAGCTCATGCCCAGCAGTCAAGCTTGCGACCACCACTAGACCAACGAGGCAGTCTTTCAGGTCAGTGTATGACCTGCAAAAATAAGTGCTACACTTTTGAAATTTACATTTTTCCTAAATTATGGAAGTTACAGATTTAAAATAAAAAACGTTATAAAGCAATTTTTATCAGCTTTCTTTGAAACTTCAGACAAAATTAAACTATTTTTCGAGTCCTTTTTGTTTCGAAAGTATATCTTGTGTACTTAAAAAGTTATTGCAATTTTAAAAGTGTGATACTTATTTTTGCAGGCCAGTTTATATTACGTGTTTTTTTGTTTTTTGGAGTCAGTAGTTTTCCTTATTAATTACATAGAAACTTTGCAGAAGCCAAAAACATTTAATTAAAAAGAAGAATCTTTTACGTTCATAACTCAGTACTTAATTACGAAAAAAGCGCCGGAAAAAATATCGTGATTCGTCAAGTTTATCTCTAAAACGCTAATCAACTTGAAGGGTATCTTGATGAGAGCATTTTCGAGTAAACAAGGTTTTTATGAAGCCCTTCCTTTAGATAATTACGTCTATTCTTTATTAAATCTGTGTAGGAGTTATTTAGATATCTTTCTGTAATTAAGGGCAAATTTCATAAATGATAGTACTGAAAGCAATTTTCATCACAATCTAAACTTATTCAAGAGCTAATAGTATTAATCTTTCGTTATAATGATGACATTGACTGTGAAGATGAACATAATCCGATGAACTCAGTGAAGATTAGGCACTAACCACACGATAAAGAAAGTGAAGATGTACTGTTAATTACGCGCAAATGACGTGGGGTATTTTGGCGGCAATTTTTTTTTATAGTGTTGTCAAATGCATTAAAGCAAGCAAGATGAGACAGAGGACTTTATCGGTGTTCGCTGTTCGGTGGAACTCGTGGCTAAATAACAGCTGCTCGGGTCGCTCTTTAAGTTAAGGCGACTACAGGAGCTAAATTAGCAACTCTATTTTGGTGGTTAAAACTTCGTTTGAAATACTGTTAGAATAAAGTTCTAATCAGCTTGTACTACAAAATGGTTGTTACGTCAGTCACTGAATAGTGTGAAATGAGTGGTTTTTTGCGATTTACAAAAAAAATATTTTTGAACTAAAAAAATAAAACACTATCATGCTAATATGTTGCTTGTGGAATTATTTGCCAAAAAATCAGAATGATCGCATGTATTTTAGTATGGTTGTTTATTCGTTAAAAGAATTTTGTGGAGATAAGTTCGTGATTTTTTTTATCGAGTAAAATTAGTTGTATTATGTTTTCAAAACACTATCATACTAGCAAATATTATCCTGAAGAATATTTTATATTTTTCTGCTTTTGTTAATTGCAGTGAATCATATGCTTTTTTCCATTATAACACCCCCCCCCCTTCCCCCCCTCCCGTCCCCTTAAACCGCACTTGCCAAGGTTGGTCCGTGGATGGGATTACCACCCTTTACATACAGAGTTTCCTCCGTGCCTTGGAAGGAAATTTAGCCGTTGGTTAGGGCTGTCATTTATATATCTTTGACAGTCGTTACAGGTAGTGGCCCGAAAGTTTAACAACCAGTCTTACCAAGAGGTATCGTATTACCCAGTAACTGGGTTGTGAGGGTCAGATAAGCAGTCGCGCCATGCTCAGGTGGATCCGGTAAGACTGGAAGCCGACCACAAAGGCTAGGCAGATGATGATGATGGAGGAGTTTATTTTAAAATAAAAATAATTTGTTGACAGTGGCACTCCCACTGTCAACAAATTATGTTGGTCATTGTACGAATGTCTGCATAACAAGAAACTGAATTGTCAATGTTCATATTTAGAAACAGTTACATCATACAAGTACCTAGGATTAGTCATAGATAACACATTCACTTGGAATCTGCATGTCAACAGCGTTTGCAATAAGCTACGAGCCATTTTGTTTGGGTAAATTAAAGACTCTTAGACATGCTGTCAACAGAAAAGTATTGTATACTTTATACTATGCACTGGCTGACTCAGTTATTGAGTATGGGTTGGGTGGATATGGCCTTACATTCCCTAGACATTTAAATAAAATCAAAATCTTGCAGATACGGCTACTTAAATTACTTGTAGATAAAAAAACTAAAAAAAGCTTAAATAAAAACTATGAAAAACTGTTCAAAATTTGTAAAATACTTCCGGTCCATATTAAAAGTAAACTAAATATCTTGACTGAGCAATTTAATAATGAATATCACAAGGAGGAACGTAGGCATATGTACCCAACTCGTTTATCTAAAAAGAAGACACTTGCTGTTCCTAAAGTCCCAAACTACTTTGGTAAGCGCACAAGAAAATATGTAGTACCGTCGTTAGTGAATGAGCTACCCCCACACCTGATATCGCATGTTAAATCTAAAAACCAGCTTAAAAATGTTCCTAAAAAACATTACCTCTCATTGTGTCCATAGCTAATTTTGTATTTATGGACAATAGCATTTTGTTTCATAGGTGTAAAATGTGTTTCTTTTTGTTTTATATTATCCCCTTTTTTATTTATATTATGTTACTTTATAATAAAAATCGAAATTTGTTATAATGATATTGTGAAACGAGAACAACTGCCGACAAACTGTTTTGCAGTTTGGCAGACTTTTTATATGTTATTGTTATACAGATTTTGAATAAATAAATAAATAAAAAAAATAGATTTTGGGGATTTAAAAGATGCATTAAAGATATGTATGCTGATGACGACGTTGCAATCAAAATGTAGGTACTATTTTACATTTTTATCACAAAACCAAAAGCTATTCAACATTTTTCTGCAAGATTTCGTATTTCTCATTACCTACCGCTAGTTGCCAACGCGCAACGCAACCTTTTTTGTTCGCTATTCTTTATTTGGGACTTTTGTAAATATTCTGACTGCATGGATAATGTTGGGGTGGAGGATGAAGCCTAGTGAATCGTATCCCTGAATGTGAAAAGCTCAAATGCAATGTAAGCTTTGTGATAAATGCCTAGTTGTTTACATATGGCAAACATTAGTTTGTTGAAAAAACAAAACATAACAATAACCTACAAAAAGATTGTTTTCCTGCAGACTTAGAAGACAGCTGTCTTCTGAATGGGCCCTCCGCGTTATACAATAAAGTTTTGTGTATTTATTTTCAATAAAACAACATTCCACATTCAGGTAAACCCTACTCTGTTTTTTACTTAAGTAGTTCAGTCACTTTTAACTATTTTCGTGTAAAAAAATATCTAGTTCTTTTCAAATTTAAAGTAAAAAGGAAATGTCTTGCATAAAAACCGTTAATTACGTAAATGCAATACAGCAACATAAAACCCTGCAACAGACCGATGAGGCAAAGATTTCATTTTCAAGAAAATTCTCTCAAACTCGTCTTAACGTAAACACGAAAACATTAGCAGCAACTTTTTCTCAAGGTGCTCCATTAAAACATTAACTTACTCAAAACCTCTCTCGTACCACAAAAATTATAACTGTGAACTTAAAATGACTGTGCAGGTCAAACACAGTATACATAAAAATCACTACATACACTCTAATTACTAATATGGTGGTATCCAGTCTTAATGCTCATTTCGGCACTGTTGCATGCAGCGTCATGATCGCGGAACATGGCGCATGCCGCATGCGTGCATTCGTGATCAAGGCGCTTCCAACAGTGCCGAAATATCGGAAACTCATCAACAAATAGTAGATAAACATGGTCAACCCGTGGGTTCCGTAGTCCTGACAAGGAACCCTGATAGTTTCGTCATGTCCGTCTGTCGGTGACTTATGATAATAAATTATCTGACTGAAACTTAAGATAATAAATTATCATAAGTTTCACAAAGCTGCCGCTAGATGGCGCTGTACCAACGGGTTCGTTCTATATTGTGTTAACGGGCTACTACGAAACCCTACACTGCGCGTGGCCGTGATAGTGTTAGTGACCATGTCAGTTTAAAAAGTTAAGTCGAAGGTGGTCCTATTAAGGCACCCGCATTTTGCCAGTTATACTTAGGACATCTCACACACTCGATAACTGCTCCTAAGAAATTCCTGATGGAAAAACTCAATAATACTTTTAACACCCGCGTTATATTTCACAAAAAAGGCCTAGTTGGATTTCTGGTTATAATTTATACTGTGACACTAACGGTCGTGACCCAATTTCAGCGAAAACGACCTATATCTATGACACACTGACATTTACGGGTGCTTTTAAAATCAATCGCGTTTGACGGGCGAGTGCGCGAGGGTTGAATGCATTAATAACCTTAATTGTTTGGGTTGTTAGTGTTTTTGTTTGTTTTAGTGTTTAAATAAAAATATAACATTAATTAAGACGGGTATTAAAAAACCGACCAAGTGCGAGTCGAATTCGCGCTCGAAGGGTTCCGTAGCATTATCTATACAACATTAGACGAATCGGCAAAAAAATCACGTTTGTTGTATGGGAGCCGGGCCCCTTAAATATTTATTTATAACACTTTTGCTCGTAAAGGGTCTCTTATTTCACCAATTTCAATATCGTAATGTATCTCATTACGTACTTGTGCTGTAAAGTAAAATGCACCGTTTATACTTTTTTAAATCTTAGCAAAGAGTTTTTATGTCAGAAAAGTGGTCAACATTTTATGAATAAAATTAACTTTGGGAGATGAAATATACTAAATAAACATTTAATTCTTTAATTTAATTAATTTTGACAATAAATTACAACCATTTATCTGTAACAAAAATATTAATTTACTTTAATAATAATACTGGCTGTTTTTTGTGTCTTTGCCTTAAAAAAAAGCGCTGATGCGCGCGCCTCGCTAATTTGTGAACAAGTAAAAATTATTCCGCGCGCTTTTTATTTTCGCTGTATTGTTTTTATTTGTTTTATTTATTTCCTCGCAAATATGTTATAAAACGTCGTATGACATACGTGCGCTTTGATAATTACAAACGGCTACGGCTACGGCTCGGGCTAGAAATATCGCCTCGGCTGTAATTTTCAACTTACCGCACTTATATCATATGTACTATTAATTTTAATTTTATTATTTATTTTTAAAGCGAATATATCATTAATTATTTTATGAATATTTTAAGCGTCTACCTGTTGCCGTTATTAATATCGAGCAAAAAATGGCAACAAAATCACATTTGTTGTTATAGCGGCAACAGAAATACATCATCTGTGAAAATTTCAACTGTCTAGCTATCACGGTACATGAGATACAGCCTGGTGACAGACGGGCGGACGGACAGATGGACAGACGGACAGACGGACAGTGGAGTCTTAGTAATAGGGTTCCGTTTTTACCCTTTGGGTACGGAACCCTAATAACACGCGTTTCCTCGTTGAAATTGTACGTTTTTCGTCCGTTGCTTGAAATAGTAATAACTTTTGCTTTCAACTACGTAGTTATGTTATCATTAATCACTACAAAACCGATCACAAAGGACGTATTTTTTGCTTAGAACCAAAACAGTGCAGAAATGTTATATGAAATCTCATTGTTGCACAGTTTTTCATTAATTCATTTTTTTATTTAGATATTTATTTACCTCAGAGGTTTACTGTCACCCATTAAGTTTAATATAAAATGTATGCATTAGATCAAAAAGATACTGGCTGAAAATAAAAATCGGCTGAATAAAACCAACTTGGTAAAAAAAAAAACAAATGGCGCGCATTTTGTACCATGGTAAAACTTTGGCGATATGAATTCAACTCCACAGATTAAATGTTCCAAGTAAAAGTGCAAATTTTACTTTTAATAACTGTAAGTTTTAAATGTTTGAGGAGAAGATGAATGAGTTTTTATTTTAGTAATTAATGCACTCGTGTTAATTTAGTAGGTACACATAGTTAATTTAGTAAACATAACACTCGTGCTTTAGGTACTATTAACTCACTTTGCGCTACTACTACTAACAATCTACTATCAAAAATAGTTCGCTTTCTCTACTACAATAATAATCAAGCTAGGTTTAGATAAGTTATTTATTTATTTGGTAAATAATAATCATTCTCAAGATGCATTTTTAGGCAAAAACTCAAGGAAACCAGATTTGGGATCACTAATTTGTAGATTCTATTGAATTTTGACTATTTCTTTTTTTGGTTACAAAACACACATTATTACATACATTATCCTTTACTTTCATAATAATAAAAAAATACATTTTCGTTACACCTTTTAGGTAAATTGTAAAATTATCGTAACCCCGAAATGTAAGAGGGCTCTTAAAAGAATCCCGAATAGATTTTTATAGACAGCATAAACATTTTTATCGTTATTTTCTTCCTTTCGCCACACATCTTTGACGATGTTTTCCCCCATAATATCTTGCTGTTTCAGTCGAAAGTTATTAGAATTATAAATAAATAAAATAAATAAATATCGCTGGACATTAACACACAGCGCCATCTAGTGCCACACTAAGCAACGAGGCTTGTGTCGTGGACACCAGATAGCTGATATACTAAATAGATACTTTTTGTTTGTAAATACATACTTATTATACATATAAACATCCATGAAACAAATGTCCATACTCATCACACAAACATTTGCTCCAACCGGGAATTATCACCGTCGTCAGCGTGTAGCAGTCGACTGTTCCACATTGGCCCCTATAATTGCATGCAAAATCGTCGCTGCCCACCCAGCCTGTAAAAAAGAAACGAGCATTCATCCAAACAATTGCTTATTGCGTCATAGTGAGTTCAGGCACCCTATAAGTATATCAAGAATTAATCTATAAAAAATTATTAATCGGATGTAGCTGTCAGATCAATAGATTTTGATGAAATTTGGCACTCATTTAGATCATGACCTGAGTTAAGACATCTAAGACCCTTGCAATCTCAGTAGTAGGCACGTTCCCATGGAACAATTTCTGGCGAAGTTTAGCATAAAATGGTTTTACATAAAATCCTGAAACTTGATCTAAAAGGTATGTATTCTATTAAACACTAGTTTCATCATCATTCTTCTGCCCCTATCCCTATTTATTCGGGATCGGCGCAGCATATCTTGTTCTTCCATATTGCTCTATTACTCGGCATCTCATCACACCTTTCTAGCCATATCATCCTTCACACAGTCCATCCATCGTTTCTTTGGTCTCCCTCTATTCATAAGTCCATCCACATCTATAAACAAAACTTTCCTCACAACATTTCCCTCATTTTAACCCATCTCATGCCAATACCAAGCCAACCGATTACCAAACAACTTTTCAGTCAAACTAGTTCCATCGTCCCAGATTTCTTCTAGATACTTATTTAAAATCCCCTCGTGTGAACACGGGAAGTGGGAAACTTACGAAGTGTTCAGGTGTGTTTCTAGTTCAAGATAAGCAGTACCTATGTACTCATATTTTTTCATGTGTTTTCCTGTGCTGTGTACTGTGTGTACATAAATAGTAAAATAAATAAATAAATAAATAAATAAATAAATAAATAAATAACGTACAAACTTGTGACAATATTTATATTTAAACGGGGATAGTTTGAGAGCGGTTTAAAAATAGCGTGGTCTTGGTTAGAGCGTTCTTTAATAGTAGTTTTACTTTTAAAAGTCTGACTGCAATGTGTGGTTTGCAAACATTGCTATTGATATTTTTGTGTCATGATTGTGCTTGAATTGTTATGTTAAAGAAATAAAAAAATATTTAATATACTCACTAGAACAAAACAAAAATTAAATAAAAAGAGAACAACAAAAAATATAAAAACATTTAGGTACTTATAGGTGGATAGGTACATGTATACCAGTTGCAAAGGAGATCTAAAATGTACCGTACCATTCTGCCCCTAGTTCCAAAAAGCTTGTAGTCTTAAATTTTTCTCTCGTAAATAAAGTTTTGATCTCGTACTGCAGATAAAAAATATATATCAAAGGTTGAAGATAAAATAAAACATAGTAAAGGCTACTTAATATACCATCAAAAAGTAATAAGTTTCGCCTTTCATCGGATAGAAACCTTCGTGTGTAGAATATCAAACTGTGATGACCTCCACAACTTTACATCTTGAGGGTTTGGTTAAAGTTCCCAATGTTCGCAACCCCTGTTTGCTTACAAACTTTTACACGTTTGAGTTTTCACTTTCTGATGTTTCTCCGAGATTACTTTGTTGTTATAATGTTATCTTGTTTTGCTCCCACACCTGAGTAGATAAAAGGTAACGGTATTTTTTGTTTTAAAGCAAAATAAATATACTTAAATCTTCAATTAAGTGCTTTACAGTGCAATACATTGACAGGAGAGATGGCAAAAAAAAACGCTCCACTGGAACAAAAATTTACATTTTAAAGTTTTATATTTGGTAAATAGAGCAGTAAATCGAAAAGTAGTATTGGCAACCCCTAAGTCATTTAAAATACCTATTCAACGATACCCCACACGATGGGGTAGACGACGAAAAAAAAATTCATCCGCACTTCACATGTAGGCTGGGGAGCTACCCTAAAAAATATCTCTACAAAATTACAGCTTTCTAGTACTAACGGTCTCTTAGCAAAACCTCGGACAGACAGACAGACGGACATGGCGAAACTATAAGGGTTCCTTGTCAGGACTACGGAACCCTAAAAAATCAAGATGGTGGCTAAGTTCTTATCAAAGCCACCCGGCAACAGATTCATGAAGTGCAACTATATTTGTACACCTGGAGCCATTTGTTAAGGTAGCTAATTATATACATTTATAGTTGTTTATTTCTATCGAGAGAGGCTCTTAGAAATTGAAATTGAAACTTGGCTTTTAGAATATTTTCAGTACGTACCTACATACCAGAACTCCAATCTGCATCTCTTATCTCTCTTCCATTGTTTTCAGTTACTAATCACTACCGACCCTCGGAAACTAAATACATTGTTTGTTTACGAATGCTAAGTATTCCCCGACCCCTTGTTTCTGCTTAATTACTGGCGTTTGTTCAAAATGCGAATGTAAGCGATACCTTTGAACTTGCCTCCGCGCGCCTGATTGAATTTTTAGAGCACATTCCGTCTGACTGACGCTTTGGAAATTGGGCAATCATTAGGCGCTTAAAAATTGTTAGAGTGAAGTTACTTTGAAAAGTTTATTAATTGAGTTCATTCAATTATTTTGAAATGATTACACAGTTCAGTGGTTTGTTATGCGATAACCGGAAAGGCAGTTACTGTAGTCCTCCGTTCTTATGAGAACAAGAACAATTATAGCACATTGCAAAAACAGCACAGAGACATAGCCGTGAGAAACATTTAAAATACGACCGAGCAACTGAAGACTTTAGAGCCTCATTCACCCCGTTAATCATTTCATGCGACGGAGCCATAGGAACTGAATATAACAGTTTTAAAAAAAACCGCATCGAAGCTTAATGAGAAATGGGGAAACGCATATTCTCAAATAGTGTACTGGTTGAAAGTTAAAATACAAATCTCAGTTATAAGAGCAGTTTCAATGAGAGTAAGAGGCACGCGAAAACATTTCAGGGCCAGGGTGAAGATGGAGCAGGAATGCTTTAGTTACAGCTTGATCTCGTGAATCAGAATTCTATATGACGACCCGAATGGCGCAGCGGTAGTAAGGCTGCCTTACGTTCTTAGGGTCCCGGGTTCGAATCCCGGTTGGAGCAAATGTTTGTGTGATGAGCATGGACATTTGTTTCCGAGTCATGGATGTTTATATGTATAATAAGTATGTATTTACAAACAAAAAGTATATATGTAGTATATCAACTATCTGGTGTCCACGTCACAAGCCTCGTTGCTTAGTGTGGCACTAGATGGCGCTGTGTGTTAGTGTCCAGCGATATTTATTTATTTATTTATATTTGTGTGCAATGCACATTAACTCTTGAGTTGTTCTTATCTAATAAATGTTATTTAATCAATTATAGCACTCCCATCCTGTCCTCCTGTCCCAAAATCACATGCAGTTTAACGGGACCTCTGCGCTGCCAGCGACAACGCCATGGAAGTGGCGAAAATTCGTCTAAAAAAAGTACCTATGTTGTGTAAAATTCTAAAGTCATAAGTTAGAGTAGGTACCTATGACCACTTTATGTGTGCAGTTCAAGGTAGCGTTGCTTGTCATGGAAATTTTTATCGATAATATGTCAAACCGGTACATTTATTTTAGTTCTGTTCCGCCAGCGCTGTTATGTTGGCTGAAATATAAAGGGTGTAAAAAACCTCTTAACAAAGCCGAAAGGCACTTTTTCTTCTCGTCATTGCAATCATTGTTTTGTTCTACTCTATACCTGGGAACCTTCTAGTTACGGAGATATTAGGGGTCAAAGTTCCAACTTTTTGACAAGTTTTTAATGTAAGGTTTTTGCTTTAAAAACTCCACGACCCCCGTATTATTCAATCCATCCGTCAGCACAATGTTTTGAATGAGTTACATTGTGTTAAAATGACGAATAAACGACTTTTTTTTTGGGGTGAAAAATCAAGATTTTTGGTCAAATCTTGATTTTTCACCCCAAAAAAAAAGTCGTTTCCTCCTTTGATGTACAGAATGCTTCGTGATGAGGTTGTTTACACCCTGTATGTGGTTACTCTATTCATTTTAGAGCTTATTGTATTTACTAGCTGCTGCCCGCGGCTTCGCCCGCGTGAAGTTCGGTTACTGGCCCACTGGATCCAAGTCATCAACTCATCCAACACCAATCCAAGTTATAAACTATCTATGTGTCAAATTTCATAATCATCACATTTATCACAATCACCATCACTGTCACAACCACCATCACGATCACAATTACTATCACGATCACAATCACTATCACCATCACTATCACCATCACTATCACAATCACTATCACAATCATCATCATCGTTATCACAATCATCACAATAAATAAAAAATAACCCTGTATAGAAGTCAAATCCACCATCTTCTGGATCTCAAAATAAATGCCATATTCGTAATCAGCACCCCTGATAATCTTGGTATCGACACCCCAACCGGGGATGATGGTATTTCAGGTCCGCCATATTCAATCTAAAATCGTTGTTTTTGTAATACACCTGACCCGATACACCATACAAACTATACCCATGTTGTTTTTCAGACTTTCACCCCATTTCCCCCTCTTAGGGGTTGAATTCTGAAAAAACCTGAAATCCGTTTCGACTCATTCATCAATAGGAGCACTCCTGTGAAGTTTCGATACAATATTCTAACTAATCTTGTTTCCCCATACAAACTTTGGAGCCCCGTTTAACCCCCTTAGGGGTTGAATTTTGAAAAATCCTTTCTTAGTACACCCCTAGACTACATAAGGAACCTTGCCAAATTTGGAATCTGTAAACCCAGCGGTTTGGGCTGTGCGTTGATAGGTGAGTCAGTCAGTCAGTCAGTTTCTTCTTTTATATATTTAGATTTAATTACAAAGAATTTCTGCACTTAACCTCCAACTGATTTAAAATCCACTGCTCTCAAAACGGTGAAGAAAACATCGTGAGGAAACCGGCATGTCCTTAAACCAAAAATGCGAAGATATGTGACGTCTACCAATCCGCACTGGGCCCACGTTGTAGATTAAATAAATAAATAAATGATTTGAGTTTGAGTTTGAGTTTGATAGTCTCTTTCCAGGCAAGACAAGATAAAGAAGTTGCTCGACGCACCGAGAATGCCTGGAAAAGCTACTGGTCGATGAAACACCTTATGAAGGGATCTCTCCCTCTCGCACTTAAGCGAAAACTCATGGACATGTGCATTCTCCCCACCCTCACCTATGGAGCGCAGACGTGGTCAATTACAAATCGTCAGAAGTCCGCACTTGAGGTCTGCCAACGAGCTATGGAGCGAAGTATACTGGGTGTCAAACTTATGGGACGCGTCAGAAACTCCATACTTCGCTCCAAAACCCAAATTGCTGATGTTGGCCTTACAGCTGCTAGGTTGAAGTGGAACTGGGCTGGTCACGTCTGCCGCATGTCGGAGGAGCAATGGGCAAAAATTACCACTCAGTGGATACCAAGTAGCAGGAAACGACAACGCGGCAGGCCCAGAAGGAGATGGCGGGATGACCTAGACTCTTTTGCAAAGGATTGGCCTACAATCGCATTAGATCGCGAAATGTGGAAGGAGGGAAGGGAGGCCTTTGCCCTGCAGTGGGACAATAAAGGCTTATAATAATAATAATAAATAAATAATGATGATGATGATTTAAAGTTATGCTAAATTCAGCAGCTTTTTGGCCATCCAAAATTACATGGGACAGTTCTCTAAAACGCCCGCCCTTCATAACCCGAAGAAGTGAAAAAAATCCCCAACAACACGACACGAAGAAGAAAAACAAAATCCATTTCCAAAGTATATTCATAGATTAGGCACACATTTCCTAAGTATTCTACCTGTATCCTTATCATAATAGACGACAAAAGAAATGATCGTCTATACCTATGTAGATTCTTCACTAAACATTGTTAGGAGTGGGACACACGAGTCATAACTATCAAAGAGCCTGTCGTCAGCTTCCGCAGCCGCTACAGGAAACCGGCAACTCTCTGGGAAATAGACCGTACAACGACGTAGTACAGGCAATGTCGGCACGTGTGAGTATTGCTTTATAGTTCAGTATAGGTATGTGCTTTAAGAACGTTCTCTTTTTGTTTTTTTTGTAATGCTGGTATAGGGCGACATGGTTTTTGGCACTTGACGACATTGTCAATAGGGTGCTGTTAGAAAACATTAGTATAAATAGGTAGTACAATAATAAATATGTAGTTTAAAAAAACATGTTTTCACGCACTAAAAAAGTGCTAATTTCTAGTGCACAGTTGGACTCATCAAAACGAAACATAATATGACCCGAAACACGAGGGGTTTGCTAGTAGCCACTGAAGAGTTCCGCTATCCACCTCCTGGCTTCATCATCAGATCAGATCCAAAATATCAAATTATAGTATTGTCAATCAAACTACAAATACGTACGAAGTTTCATATTGTTAAGACAATTAGAAGCTGATTAAAATTGACTTCAAAGACTTAATCGGGATCAAATTTTCTACTAAGAGATGGTGGCATTGGCGGAAAATCACTCTTATTAGGCTAGGTTTACACAACAAAGCTAGTTAAGTTCGGAAGCAAACGGTGAGCTAAAAATACAAGTTTACTAGTCCGTATCTATAAAGATTTCGATAGGTGATCGGCTTGACTTGAATTCTTTATCTTACTCGGCTTTATCGCAAGAGGAGAATCTGGTCACCATGCGATAATGTGACCTAATCTTTAGGTAAGAGGCATTCTAATCGATTACCGATATAAAACAATTATTATTGCTAATCAATTATAATCGTATCAGCAAGATAGCTATAATTATGACAGTTCAATGTGACACTAACGAAGTTACACTCAAAACAGTGTGAAAGTAGGTATCTCTCTCTATAAAGAAACTGCCTAGAACTATATTACATTCAACATTCTGTTTTTCAATATTTGTGGCTCGTTGATCTAGTGGTCACTGAGCATGACGTCCTGGGTGCGATTCCCACGTCGGGCAATTCGTTATTTGGGTTTTCTATCTGCTGGATATCGGCTGGATTTCTGCCCGGTTGATGGCAATAGGTTTGCTCCCTTTTGCATGGGACTTTAACATAATTGTTGAAGAGTGGGTGTACTATTAAGTACACCTCTGTTTAAACCTTCGTGGTGGTATTACAGGCGTGAGGATATTATGTTGTCTTGGAGCACGTTGCTGCAAATCATCGCAATGATTTGTCCACCGCTATTAAATACAATGCAAGTTACATAAATACCTACTTCATTAGACTGCAGACATAAGTAGTTCCTATTTACTTTACTATTTGCGCACTTAAATTACACATAATAAATACCTGATCTACCTATGTGTATATTATATACTATGATCGGTATTTTTCCGACACTTTACATGAGAACATATTTGATGGATAAAAGATTTTAAAATTTGCCGAGTTTATGATTGCATAATTTATATCGACAAGCATTGGTAGGTAGGTAGTTTAGTTTACGTTTTGAATTTTGCTTACGGTAAGGTACTGTTAGCCTGCCACATGTCAAAGAAGGCAAATGCCTCCCCCATGATTTTCAGTTCTATCGTTCCAGGGTTAATATACAGGGTGTTTACGTACCCGTCACGAAGCTGTCAACCACGCATTATGTACCATCGAAATAAGTAACTCTACGCAAAAATTATTGAAAATTATTGCTGGGAAACGACTTTTTTTTTGGGGTGTAATTATATCACGTTTTACGGTAAAACACAATGTAGCACACTTAAACATTGTGCTGATGTATGCTTTGAATAGTAAACGGGTCATGAAGGTAATTAAAGCAAAGTTAATACAGGACCTAAATAAATAAGTATTTTAAAAAACTTTGTGAAAAATTTGTAATTTTGACCTCCAATATCTCCGTAGTAAAAAATGTATGGACCAGCTCAAAAAAAATATCGCAATGTCGGGGAGAACCAGTGCATTTTGGCTTCGTTAAGGGTATTTTTACCAGACCAGGGCAGGCCAGTCTCGACAAAGATAACGACAAAATCACCATCTTTCGATTGCTAATTACGAACGAATAAATTCGGTTGAAATGATGATGCTTGCGAGTAACGCAAGTCTCTACATCCAAGATGCGTTTCATCCTACGAATTTCTACCAGGGCTGCCGGGACGCTTTTTGGCTGTGTCAGGGCTTCACATAGTGAAGTCTACATTTCTTTAGTCCAACAAAATACATCCGGGTACATGCTCCATGTAAGAAAAATATCTAAATCCCATAAAATTCTGAACATTTCTTGCAAAAGTTCTCTATGTCACCATATGCATCAAGAAGCATGTTGGTTTTAAGAACAGCTGCGAACGACACGATGGTATCACCACCATCAATCATCTGTCATGGCGGCCCACATTTCTGCAAGTCGAGTGACACGGGACACCCCTACAAACTTCGTAACCTTGCCGTATTTAGTCAAGGAGGTTCGGACCACGACCTCGCTAGAATAACCCGTGGTTGAAACACAAACTACATAGATAACTGCAGAAGACCAGCTCTATAGAACAAGTGAAAACCATACGTATGACGACATCAAACTACAGAAAACCAGAAAAGGTCTGCGCTTTGGCAATGTTCGGGTCTCCAAATTAGCACGAACGTACCACAGAGGGTAGCTATTACGTTTTAAAAAGTATTTGGAATCAAATTGAGTTGTTTGTCTGATTTGATAAGATTGGAGTCTAATCTTATCAAAAGATCTCTAATCATTAGAGCAAGCAGGGATTTGTAACAACACTATATTATTAGACGTCATCATCAAGCATTCGTATTACCAAAGATAGACAATGTTTCCCCAAGCGCAAACTTTTCCTTGAATGCATGTTGCACTCACTGAACGCGTACGCGTATTTATGTGTAACTTTGCTGAAATTTAGTCCTTCTGAACTCATTTATTTAGTGGTTAAAGTCACCAACTTCGCGACTAGTCGAGAATCACACAACAAGCACGAGTAACATACGTGAACTTGACACTCCACCAGAACAACAAGTTATTTTAAGATTCGGAGCTATTCGTAGCTGTTATGTCAATATTATTGTTTGAACGGCTTTAATAATATATAAAAACTAGTATTTGCGTGGGTGCGCGAGCTGCGCGCAGCTCGCGTGTTTGGTGCTTTTGAGAAGTATTCCTTACCCTTATAAAATTTTGAGAATCCATAAGCATCCTTAAATGAATTGGAAAATCCGTTAGAATTACCCCTAAATCAGTATGAGAACCCTTAAGAACCCCTAAAACATTTGAGAAGTATAAAAAAACATTACCCTAAGGTTTGCTTGTCGTCGTCCCTGAGTTTCGCTTCACCCACTCAACCTTCGTTACGCTACGGACTCCACTCGGTCTCCCAGGTTCGCTCCGCTCAGGACCTACTTACCACCGGACAGGTTTCGACGCCTACTATAATATTTGTTCAAACACCTGATGGCTATCTCTAACCGTTATGAAGTTACAGCCCTTTCAATTTTAGGAGAGGTTGGGGAGGGAAGGGTATAAAAATTTTAACGCTCCTCAATAATAAAGTATAGTCAAAATCAAAAGGCCGCTACGTGTCCTAGTTTCCGAGATACGATGGGGGAGGGGTGAAGGGGGGAGAGTGGGGAGTTTTGAAAAATGATTACGACTAATGCATTGCCCCTTTATACGAATCTGAAAAACAAAAAAAAATGTTCCAAGTCTCTTAACTTCCGAGATCCGCCTAAAGGGGGGGGAGAAGGGGGGAAAGGGGGACAACTTTGAAAACTGGTTTTTACTTTTCCGAGCCTCCACTATACGAATCTGAAAAAAAAAATGTTCCAAATCTCTTGGTTTCCGAGATACGATAGGGAGGGGGGAGAAGGGGGGCGAAAAGGGGAGGTTTGGCACTTTTCTCATAGGTTTGAGAGTTAGTTGTTTACGAATCTGTCAAAATATACCCACCTCCCCATCCACCATCTGGGAGAACAATTCTGTCAGTGAGTGAGTGAGTGAGTGGTAATCGAGCTTTATATAGTATAAAATAAAACTACCTATGACAATAACATTTGTGTATTCAGGGCTCCGATAGGATAGCAACGCGTAACTTTAAGAAAATTTTATGTTATCATACTTTTATATAATAATAATAAATCGTTTATTTATAAAAAGGGGCACATTTACAATTAAGTATCTTAACAAATAAAATAGAGCACTGTTGCTTATTGCCTGAACTAGGTGGAACCTGTGATTCAGGCTAGAAGGTGCATTAATACCTACTTAAAATAAATAAATTAACATTAAAAGAAAATGATTTTACTTCTTATCTGGATGAATGGCTGGATGGGTGTTCTTTAATTGCTGCTTTTATAATGATTTTGAATGTTTGGCACACAGATAGTAAGTTGATAGCCTGAATTAACACATAGGATATTTATCCCAGTAGTACGATCCCGTGAGTTATTATTATTTTATTATTATTATTTATTGACATTTATTTTATGTTCTCGGCTTGTTAGCCGGGAGAGCTGATAATACGGCCCTAAGCCAAGTGATTATCTGTTGGGATAGATGAAGTGCGGTCACGCGCAGAAGATTGTATGGAAGATGGTAGCGTATTTTGATGAAGATTTTCTGACTCACATATTATTATGTTATTATTATTATAATTAATTACCAAATTCCAGCCGAGCCAAGCCACGGGGTTAAGCTAGTTTATATAGTAGAAACTTATATATCTGTAACGTACATGACATTCATCTTTCTTATCATCACGCCTGTTTACCCGAAGTAAAAGGGGTTAGATCGGGAACACCTACACTACACAATGATGGAGACAAATAAACATTACGCAATAATATTACGTTCTAGATTATTTTGTTTAAGTACAGTTTTTATCTGCGCAATAATCTCGAATCATAATAAAATTATTTTATCAATAACTTTTACATTTCAAGTTTTATTTTATCGTTAATTGTTCTTTTTTCGAATCCGAAACCATGGTTCTATCTTTTTTTTTTGTTTATTGTGGCCGAGTCATCCCACAGATGGCCAAAACTTAAATGGGGGTTCCATTTAATTTTTGGCCATCTGTGGGATAGCATAGCACACCAATTAGGGAATTTTGCTTTTAACTCTCTCTAAACTAAACCTAACAACAAACTAAAATTAGGCATCGATTACCCGCTGTTGACTGGTAATATGCCCAAAAGACTGTGGTTTGTAAATTTTTTTGGCAATGCTTAGTCTCTGGCCAAAGTAAAAGCCAGCCATTACTGCCTTATTACTTGATGTCCGATCGCACGAATTTTCTCTCCTCCCAGCCTTCTCGCTTAAACATCTTCAAGATGATACCCTGGTCCCTAGGTTGCGTTAGTAAGGTCCTGGGGTCCAAGGTCAGGGTCTCCGGCATACCATCAGCCAGTTCCACTCTGTACTTCTTCAGGATCGTGATGAGACCTGAAATCACTTGCATCTTTGCGAAACGCATTCCTGAAAAAAAAAAAAACAAAATAGAGTGGTTGAATGTTAAAGTCCTATCCTGTGCTAGATCTTTGGCAAGTTGCAGTACATGATACTGTTCTGCATCGCAGCAGCTTAGCAGCCTAGCAGCTTAACAGGCTGAATTATCAAACTCTGGGTATGATTATTGATAATAATGTAAGTAATTAAAATTACCTATGCATAGCCTGGGACCCGATCCGAACGGGAAGAACGTGTAAGGTTCAACATCGTCTTTATTTTCTGTAAGGAAACGTTCTGGCTTGTACTTCTGCGGCTCCGGGAAATACATAGGATTGTAGTGCATATGGTACACTGGGACATGGATGCGGACTCCTACGTCTAGTTTCAGGCCCGTAGGGAGGATATAGTCGTCCATGACCTCGCGTGTGAGGTTCCCTATCACAGGATATTTTCTCAGAGTCTCGTGCATACACGCGTCTAAGTATGGCATCTCATGCACACAATCGTAGTTCAATTTGTTTTCGTGGCGTTTCAAGAACTCGTCCACTTCATCAGCCGCTCGTTGCTGCACCTCTTGGTCCTTCGCCAGCTCAAACAGAGTGAAACTCATGGTGGATGCCGATGTCTCAAAACCTGCCCCGAAGAACTGGACGCACTGCGCCACTAACAATTCATCATCTACCTTCAATTGTACCTTCTTGTCACCGCCCGTCTTTGCGTTGCTGATGCTGTCTCCAGTAATATAATCATCATTTTTTAAAGTCAGGACCAGATCTACGAAGTCATTTCTTGGTGATGGCTTATAGTCTCGGCTCTGGAAAACTCCTTTCAACAGTTTCGAGAAAAAGTCATCTATCGTTGGAGGAAAAACTTGAAATCCCAGTCGATAGAAAATTGCAGGCCATATAGCCCTGAAAATTATTTTAAAACCACGGTAGTTTGAAGCTTCGAAAATTTCATGTCCCATGAATCTAAAGGGGTTAGTTTCTTCTTTTCCCATAGTGTTGGACTCCACTCCAAAGGCAGCGGAGCATATGCAGTCCATGGTGTACCTCATACAAATCTGCCTTATTTCGATGACATCAGACATGTTTATTTCGTAGTCGAGCATATCTTCGAAGACGATGCTACACTTGTCTATCAAATGGTACATGTTCTTCATCTTTGCAGAAGAAAAGAGTGGAGTTAGATTTTGTCGAACTATTTTCCATTTGTCGCCACCACTGAAAAATAGAGTTTGGGTGACTAGCTCACTCTCAGAGTAATTGGTTGATTCTCGACCGTTGACATAGTAGAAATCTTTAGTTAACACATGTTTAATGATTTCGGGGCTCTGGACAACGAGAACTGGCTCCGTGCCGTAGAAGGCTCCAAAGTAAGGTTGGTCCATGAACTTTTGGCAAAGTTTTTGTATCACTTGTCCAGGGTACTCTCGTTGCAAAATGTATCTTCCGTAGTTGCCGAGTAGGGGCACAGGTTCAACGTAAGGCACATTCTTGATTTTCCAGTAGCCGAACTTTCTCTTTGATATTAAATATAATAAATAAAAGATTATTGTCACTAAGGACGCGAGAACGAGAAGAGCGTTCATGTTGGCAACCGTACCATAGACAACTGTGGGCAGCTGGCATCTCTTGTATCATGTCAATGTAAACATGATAAACCAACGCGACCAGTCACTAGCTACTCCCAATCAAAGGATTTATCTGTGTAATCATACCTATCGAACTGACAAGAACGCAGATTATAAAGATATCATTCAAACAACAGCACGGTTTAGTCCGACAACGATCCACCTATACAAATTTATTGATTTATGTTAGTAATCTTTTTGAAAACATGGATATTCGTTTACAAACCGACGCTGTATACACGGACTTCCAGAAGGCTTTTGACAAGGTGGATCACGAATTGCTATTACAAAAAATAGCTTTTAATGGTATTCGCGGAAATTTGCTGCGTTGGTTCACATCTTACGTAACAAACTGTACTAGAAAAGTTGTAATTAATGGCTATCAATCTGAGCTAATTTCAGTCACCTCCGGAGTCCCGCAGGGATCAATTTTGGGTCCTTTATTGTTTACTATATTTATAAATTACATAATTGGTTGTTTCAAACATTCTAACTTTCTACTATACGCAGACTATTTAAAAATTTACAAAACTATAAAAAGTATCGAAGAATGTTTATTACTTCAAAGTGACTTACATCGACTTTCTACTTATTGTACCACAAATAAACTCTTACTGAGCTTAACCAAATGTAACGCTATAACTTTTACAAAAAATAAAAAACAACATTTATATAACTATTATTTATCTAACGCAAAACTAAATAGAGTGTATTCACTGCGGGACCTCGATGTGATATTGGACTCAAAACTTCATTTCAACACGCACATAGATACTATCATCAACAACACGCTTAGATTGTACGGTTTTGTTATGCGCAACAGTAGAGATTTTAGACGCACATCTACTTATAGAAATTTGTTTATATCTTTAGTTAAGCCATGTCTGGAGTTTGCAACTGTGATATGGAAGCCCTACTAAAAAAAGTATATAGAAATAGTACAACGAAAGTTCCTGCGAGCCATGCATTGGAGATGTAGTCACAGCCAAGCCTCGTATGATACATTGTTAAATAAGTATAACCTGCTTTCTTTAGAATCTAGAAGGCTGCTTCTTGGAGCAATGTTTCTCCACGGTAATATACATAACAAATATGATTGCTCTGAAATACAAATAAACTGTGTTACCTTGTTCCGAGAACAGTAGTACGCAGACGAGCGCACCCATACCGTTTATTGACTACGTATACCAGCCAAGTCTGTCACTCTAATGCTGGTTCTCGCGCTCCTCTGCGTCAACTTGTGGATTCTTACAACGATAATTTTGAGAGCATAGATATATTTAACCTCTCTGCTAACAAATAGCTACTTGTAGACGAATCTATTTTAGCATCGTAATTTTGGTTTTCTTTTCTATTTTGATAATGTTATTTTTTTTGTTTGTTTGTCTTTTTATTATTTTTAACATATTGTAATTTAACTCACGTAGCATAACCATTAATCTTAGCTAGTGATCAGTGGATAATGGTGTTGGTAGTGCAATAAGGGCAATTATTTTAAGTTTATTCATAGTGTATAACATGTTTTTGTACTGCTGTTTTTTTATCCCTATATAAATAAATAAATAAAACTCAAACTCTTTATTGCATTCATGTGTACATTTAGTTGTTACCTATAAAGTAAGTAAGTTCCAACATGAAACCCGGTTAGGGCACGGCAACATTATAGAATGGACAAAAACAAGCATCCAGTGAGTAGGTATATAATACTGGATTGCAAGTTTGATAAACAAATATAATTATTATCGAAAATATTAATAGTATTAGGTTTATGTAGTTATTTTAATTAATATCATGAGGTTATTCAATTATTTTATTTACGTGTTTAATTATTATATTTTATTGATTATTTTAGTTATTATAATTTTATTAATTTGTATGAATTATTATTTTTTATTAATCTATATTCTCTATGATATTTTATTAGGTAATTTGTATTTATAATTTTATTTCGTTAATTCAATTATTGCATGTGCAATTGGTAGGTATAAGTAATATGAAAATATATATTTTTAGATATCGGAAATATCTTTAGGGAAAGTAAAGTAAAGTTCCTCATCCCCGAATGTAAAGGAAGGTTCCTCCGAATAGACAGGTGTTGTTCGTGGTGGCCTACTGCCTATCGTTGATGTGGGGTATATTCTTACCTCGGGCTTAGCTGATGATAAATCAAATTGCGCGATGCAGAATTTTTAATTTTTAATTTGCATCATAGATGTCGTTAGCGTTCTTTTTATCAATTTGATTACGGTTGTTCGTTTTCTACATTATCAAACCGCATTTATGCATTTCGTTACGAAATAAAAAAGATGATAAAATAATCGTAATAAAAAAATCAACAAACTGTGATGATTTTTTTTATTACGGCTTATTTAAAGAAATTAGAAATGTGGAAAGAAATCAGTTCAGGCCTACGTTCCAACCTACGTTCCAACCTTAAGTTCCTGCAGCAGTTGACTGAAGGTTAGTGATATTTTTCTTTGCTCAAGTGTTATCACTTGTTAGTAGTGAAAAACACGTTAACTCTGACGCCATAAAGACAATCTGCCTAGCCTTTTGCCAACTTAATTGGGGTCAGCTGCCAGTCCAACGGGAAGCAGCTGAATACCAGTATTTTACATGGAGCTATTGCCTATTTGACCTCTACAACCCAGTTAGCACTGGGTAATACGATACCCCTTGGTAAGACTAATTATCAGACTTTCGGGCTACTGTTTTTTTTTTACACGAAATCGGCTTGTGTTTGCTTGCAACCCGCCTGAAGTGAAGCGATGACAAAGATCCACAAGTGACAGTCGGGACCAACGGTTTAGGTTATGGTCATCCATCCATGGAACCTGTGGCTGTTATTGTTTTGCCTCGTATGAGCTCGTCCTCCTCTTTTATGGCAAAAATACACTGTCTTATTATTTCGCTGAACGTATGTATAAATGGCTACTGGTATATCGAAATGCGGGAATGTTCGCAATTGACGCATTTGACGATTATTTCAATTTAATAACGCAGATCTTTGCAAAAGTTTCCACAGTACACAGCACATAAAGTTTTAAAAAATACAAAACAAACGTCATTTTTAATAACAAATGACAATCACGAACTTAATCACTACTTGTACGTATATGTCAAAAGTAGAATCTGTAAAATGTAGACTAAACGGTATCTACGTTGTTACTGTTATAATAACATCATATACTTTTAAGTACATTATGCGTTTATGTAAAGGTAGACAAATGCACTTTACAGTGACTTGTTTAGTAAACGTCATCGTCATTAGGTACGTTCCTTTGACGTTTTTTTTTAGAATTTCCTTAATAAGGAAAAAAATCTGAATGTATTAAGTTTACAATACCCATGTTACACAAGCGAAAACTTGTGTAATGGATGAAGAGTTGGTTGACACCGGAACACACCACAGCGTTTTTTCTAAGGCATAACTTGGATGCCAAGCTTCAGTGGGACTCCCATGTAGATCCCGTTAGGAAAATTCGTGATTTCACTTTACTTATTTTCACAGTGTTGTATCGTATGGTATTCTCTTGTGGAGTCATGCCGCCGATATTCAGACAATTTCATATAAAAATATTATGCCGATATTGAGAGTAATTCGTTCAATTTATAAAGTTTCAAATATGTATTTACTCCCTCAGAGAAAATTGTATATGATGACCGTGCTTTCTTAGTTTATTTATGAAAATCTACGTATTATAATAAAATATTATTCGGCTGCCAAAATACAGTGATAAAAATATTCGAGATAATGGAAAGATAATAAGTTGTATTACGCAATTAAAAGTTTATCATCCGAGTAATTTATTATTTTCAAAATCATTAATTAATAACGGAACAGAGTAGTTGTAAGCATAATAATGACATTGTTATCTGCTTAGTGTATAATATTACTTTAACTTAACTAACTTTAACCTGAGTTTTCATCATACAGCAAGAGGTGTGTCGACACATTTGAACCGAATTTCAACATTCGGTATTGAGATAGTGGCCATAATACATACATTGCAAATGCGTGATGGATATCATTTACTTAGGCTTTACGCCGGGTTTATAAGTGTGACCCGTAGAGCCAACATTGTTCAAGAGAGAGATAAAGCTATATAAACAAACGTGAAGATAACAACACTTTTTAATACGATATCAGGACTGTAACTGTAATCATGCTTGCTTATGTCTTATTTTGCTCTAGAACGAATCTTCTCCCATCGCTACCTTCGCGACTTATCATCTTCAACATGATGCCCTGGTCTTTAGGTTGCGTCAGTAAGGTTCTGGAGTCCAAGGTCAGGGTCTCCGGCATGCCATCAGCCAATTCCACTCTGTACTTCTTCAGGATAGTGATGAGACCCGATATTACTTGCATCTTTGCGAAACGCATTCCTGAAAAAAGAAGAGTTCTCGTTAGTATGAATTATAATACACATGCTTGTGGTATAATAGAAGAACACGAAACAAATCATGATGGTGGCTGATACCCACTAACCCACTAACACGTTAGTCATAACATAACATCACGCCTGTAAACCCCGAAAGGTTAGTTATAAGTGTATCATCAATAGTAAACACACATTTTGCCAGTTATGTTTGAGTAATAGGAGGGGGCGAACCTATTGCCATCAACCGGGCGCAAGTTCAGACTCCGTGGCTGCTACTGAGAAATTCCTGATAGAAAACCCATGCCCGACCCAGGGGACCAGGACCTCATGCTAAGCAGTCGTGCTTGCGAAGTTGCGACCACTTGACCAACGCGCAACGGGGCACTCACACGTTAGTAATTCTCGGCATATTTAGGAATCTCGGTCAGTGACCGAACAAACTAGGTGATGACAGACTATTTGCTGCCTTCACGATGTTCCTTACGATTATGTAAGAAATTATAATTACCTATGCACAGCCTGGGACCCGTTCCGAACGGGAAGAATGTGTAAGGTTTAATATCGTCTTTATTTTCAGGAAGGAATCGTTCCGGAATGTACTTCTCTGGCTCCGGGAAGTAATCAGGATTGTGGTGCATGTGGTAGACTGGTAGATGGATGCGGACACCTACGTCCAGCTTCAAGCCCGTAGGGAGGACGTAGTCGTCCATGACTTCGCGAGCAAGGTTGCCCAGAACGGGGTACTTCCGAAGGGTCTCGGTCATACAGGCCTCCAAGTAAGGCATTTCATGTACACACTCGTAGTTTAGTTTGTTCCCGTGACGTCGCAGGAACTCGTCCACCTCCTCGGCCGCTCGTTGCTGCGCCTCTGGGTGCTTCGCCAGCTCAAACAGAGTGAAGCCCATGGTAGACGCAGATGTCTCAAAACCCGCTGCGAAGAACTGAATACACTGCGCCACTAATAATTCATCATCCACCTTCAAATGTACCTTGTTCTCAGCTCCAGTCTTTGCGTTGCTTATACTGTCCCCAGTTATATAATCCTCATTTTTTAAAGTCAGAACCAGATCTACGAAATCATTCCTCGGTGATGGCTTGTAGTTTCGGCTTTGGAACACCCCTTTCAACAATTTTAAGAAAAAGTCATCTATCGTTGGAGGAAAAACTCGAAGGCCCAATCGATAGAAAATTGCAGGCCAAATAGCCCTGCAAATAATTTTGAAACCACGATAGTTTGAAGCCTCGAATATTTCATTTCCCATGAAATTGAACGGGTTATTTTCTTCTTGTGTCATTGTGTTGGACTCCACTCCAAAGGCAGCGGAGCATATGCAGTCCATGGTGTACCTCGCACTGATGTGTCTTATTTCGATGACGTCAGACATACCAGTTTCATAGTCCAGCATATCTTCGAAGACGATGCTACACTTCTCTATCAAATGGAACATGTTCTTCATCTTTGCGGAAGAGAAGAGGGGTGTCAGATTTTGTCGAACTATTTTCCATCTGTCACCAGAGCTGAAGAATAGAGTTTGTGTGACCATTTCACATTCGGAGTATTTGGATGATTCCCTGCCATTGACGTAGTAAGAATCTTTAGTTAACACTTGTTTGATGATCTCGGGGCTGAGCACCACGAGAACAGGCTCCGTGCCGTAGAAAGCTCCGAAGTAAGGTTGATCGACAAACTTTTGACACAGTTTTTGTATCACGTGACCAGGATATTCTAGTTGCAAAATATATCTTCCGTAATTGCCCAAAAAGGCCACTGGATCAATGTACGGTACATTCTTCTTTTTCCAATAACCGAACTTCCTTTTAGATATTAAATACAACAAATAAAATATTATTGACAATAAAGACACAAGAACTAAAAGAGCGTTCATGTTTTCAAACGTGTTAATGTCGACTGCACGGAGCGACTATCTTGGAGAACGTTGAAAACTTATATTGACAAAATAGTATAAACATATAGTACAGACAACTTAAATGTCCACAACACTCAAAGTAATTAGCACTATATTTCATTTGCACCCGAAGTGACCGGAATACTGATTATGTAAGTAGTATTGAGATAATAAATTAAAATGTCGGGTGCACTTTACTAAAACATCACGTTCCTTTGATTATTTTACATGTTTTTCAACGCTGATCGTCACGAGTACAGTAGAGTACAGTATTTCAAGTTAGAACAAATTGTTAAAATCGTCATGCAAAGCGTTTAACTACGAACACATAGGTATATCCTCTACTGCAAATCTCGCTATCGAAATAAGGTTTGCTGTAAGGAAACCCAAGTCTGGGTTGAGCTCGTCATTGTACATCAGCTATATATATATAAAAAAAAACTATTAATATATTATTGCAATTTGTATGTTTATTCTTTATTTTGTGTGTGTTTGGTAACAGTTTACTCGTGAGGTAGTCATAGCTGACCCAACAAGACGTAATTACGATTAAAGCATGGGAAAAGAAATTGCGATTTCTGACTTTTCCAGTACTCCACCCTGGATTGGTCCCATAGAAGTTTTGGATCAGTATTAGAAACAGGATCAATTGGCATTAATAAAATAGTTTGTGTAAAATGGCCATTTTCTTGCTAAACTGTTAATTTTTTTTATAAATCTGTGAATGGGGATCAAAATTTTACGAAAAATGATGGATAGTCTTCTAAGACTATTTTCGTGTAGCTGCAACGGTTCAGGTTGTTCCACCCTGTATATTATATAGTTTACTTCAAACAAATCACTGAAGTATTCACACATTTAAAAGATAACAGCGTCGTTAGCAAAAAAATCATGCTAACGTTATCCAATTAAATACTTAAACTTAATCGCACATCGTTACATAATTTTTATAAAGATCCTTGACCTCTGAATATCAGTCAACAAATCAGTAATTTAAGTACCTACGAGTGGAACGTAATGGATTGGCTCCCAGAATATAAGATAAGCACTTAAACAGTCACGCGCAAAACACTTTTATGGACAGGCTAACGAATTAAACACAAAGGTAGAATGTGAAGAATGTCTCCAAAACTTTTACTTTATTTTGCAATACTTATTGTTTAACTTTCCGCACGAACGAACGTCCTCCCTTCCCAGTCTTCACGTTCAGTCATTTTAAGCATGATACCCTGGTTCTTAGGTTGTATCAATATGGTTCTTGCGTCAAACGTGATGAATTCTGGCATGCCATCAGCCAGTTCCACTCTGTACTTCTTTAGGAACGTAATGAGACCGGACATTATTTGCATCTTTGCGAAGCGCATTCCTGAAATACGAATAGAATCGTGATATCAATACAAAATACCGCATAGTAATGGCATTGCTAGAACACAGGCTAAAACCATAATTCACAGAAACACAGATAAAGCTAATTGATTCCTATGACATAGTTACCTATGCACAGCCTCGGACCCCCTCCAAATGCTAGATACGTATAAGGTTTGATATCGTCTTTATTTCCAGGCAAAACCGTTCTGGCTTGTACTTCTGTGGCTCTGGGAAGTACTCTGGACTGTGGTGCATGTGGTATACTGGGATATGGACACGGACACCTACATCCAGTTTCAAGCCCGTAGGGAGGATGTAGTCATCCATGACCTCTCGGGTAAGGTTCCCCAGAACAGGGTACTTCCGGAGGGTCTCGTACATACAGGCCTCCAAGTAAGGCAACTCATGCACACACTGGTAGTTCAGTTTGTTCCGGTGACGTCGCAGGAACTCGTTTACTTCGTCGGCCGCCTTTTGCTGAACCTCTGGATACATCGCAAGTTCATACAATGTAAAGCTCATGGTGGTTGCTGACGTTTCAAAACCCGCCGCGAAGAACTCGACGCACAGTCCCACTAACAACTCATCATCCACCTTCAACTGTATCTTCTGATCTCCACCAGTCTTCACGTTGCTGATGCTGTCCCCAGTTATATAATCCTCTTTATTTAAATTCAAGACCAAGTCAACAAAGTCATTCCTCGAAGATGGCTTGTATCCTCGACTTCCGAACACTCCCTTTAGCAATTTTGAGAAAAATTGGTCAACAGTTGAAGGAAACAGTTGGAGACCCATGCGATAGAAAATTGCAGGCCACAGGGCTCTAAAAATGATTTTAAAACCCCGAAGGTGTGAGGCCTCGAATATTTCACTTGCTATAAATCTGAAGGGGTTGTTTTTTTCTGGTGTCATGGTGTTGGTCTCCACTCCGAAAACGCACGAGCATATGCAGTCCATGGTAAACCTCTCACAAGTGCGTCTTACATCGACGATGTCAGACATGCCTATTTCATAGTCTAACATGTCTTTCAAAGACAAACTACACTTCTCGATCAAATGGTACATACTCTTCATCTTTGCGGAAGAAAAGAGTGGAGTTACATTTTGTCGGACTATTCTCCATCGATAGTTAGTCGATTCCCTGCCGTTGACGTAGTAGAAATCTTTAGTTAACACATGTTTGATGATCTCGGGGCTGTGTACCACGAGAACAGGCTCCGTGCCGTAGAAAGCTCCAAAATAAGGTTGGTCCATGAACTTTTGACAAAGTTTTTGTATGACCTGACCAGGATACTCTCGTTGCAAAATATATCTTCCATAGTTGCCCAGAAGGGGCAGTGGTGTACCATAGGGCACTTTCTTTTTCCTCCAGTAACTGAACTTTCTGTTAGATATTAAATATAGTGAAGAAAATATAACAGATAAGAACGCTAGAACGACAAGGGCGTTCATTTTAGCACCCGTGTTGCTGAGAACTGCGGGGTATCTTTCGGTAAATATATAAAACAAAGCAAACCTTAGCATGTAACCGATGGAGTGCAGATTTTAAAGATTATAAACGATTAGATTTCATCATTGTTGTTTAATGTAATGCATATTTAGATAAAAGAGATATATAGAAGGAGCTCATGGCTATCAGGGGAGGGGCTGGGAGTTCATGGCTATCCAGTTTCGGCCGCATTGGTCCTTCGAAGGTTAAGCCACGCTTGCCCAAGCCTTTGCATACCGAGACCCTTCCGTGTTTGACAGTCGTTGATCAAAAATCTGTCGGGTACCGTGTAACCCAGAAAATGTGTTGCGGTATCTCCACACTAGGAATAGGTAGTTTCACTTCCTACGGAATGTGTGGGAATAGTTTTTTGCGTTTTCTGAGTTTTCTAGCATTCAGTTCATCACCTCTGTTTGACTCAGGGAGTTTTTTTATCTTTACGAGAAACAGGATCGATTAGGATTTAGGCGTGGGAAGAGTCGCAAGACGCCATAGGAATATTTTGTGACCTCTCCAAAGCATTTGATTGCGTAAATCACGACACATTACTTTTGAAACTAGAGCATTACGGACTAGGTAAACTTGCACTCAGTTTGGTAAAATCTTATTTGAGTAATAGACAACATTTTTTTCATATAAATGGTGTTAATTCACAGAGTTTAAAAGTAAAAATGGGGGTTCCACAGGGCTCAATATTGGGTCCTTTCCTCTTTCTAGTATATATAAATGATCTACCCTATTTATTGAAAAACCAACCTCAAAATATGGTTTTATTCGCTGATGACACATCCCTAATTTTTAAGATAAATAGACGGGCCCAAAATCTAGATGACGTGAATAATGCCCTACTTCAGGTCCAAAATTGGTTCACAGAGTGAGTGAGATTTGAGACATGAGTCGAAATTTAAAACATGCATTAAACACACACTATGTAAGCAAGCATATTACAAGTTGAGCGATTATATCGCTGATAAAAATGCTTGGCTCAATGCTGGTCCTGCTCCACAAGGACAAGGGCGCATAAATTGATTGCATTAAAAAGTATTGTTGGAGCTGCTGAAGATTGTACAACTTTCTTTGCATTGTATAGATTCAATCTGTTTAGTATTATATAATCGCATTGCCCATATTGTTTAAGTACTATGTACTAGAAAGCTATTTCACTGATTCACTGGAAACCTACGTCTTTTCTTGACTTGAATGTGCCCTGGCGGTTGAGAGTATGTCATGCTCACTCAAATGTCTCGCTGATGGTGGCGAATGTGTCGGATCATTTAGTTCCCTTCAAAATGGTTGAGTTGAATAATGCTGATCCATGTGTCATGTCCGTGAACGGGCGCTGTCAGTGGTGACTGCTCATCTCTTAGTTGCTATGGCTTATTTGAATGAATTATTTTGGTCTTTGAATTGTATTTTTTTTTTGTGTATTTACTGTGGACACTTTTAACGTGCACATCTTGCTACATTGTTCTCACATAATATACCATCTCAACATGAATGATGTAACCAAGATTTTGTAACAATATTCTGATTTAAAAGAGTGTCCATGGAGTTTCTTGCCCGTTCTTCTCCATAGAGATCTACGCTAGGGAATGGGCAACTACAGTACTTTCACAGTTTTTATGTCTTGTGTCTGGGACTGTAGCTACATTTAATTTTCATCTTTGTTTCGACAATTCAAAAGTGCCTGTAACTGGCCTACTTGAAATAAATGCTTTTGATTTTGATTGGCTTCAAAAAAGGATGTGTGATGCCATTTTCTTGCTGACTGTGCACTTTTTCAAAATCTTTAAATGCAAATCATTCCTTAAAAAATATTGTTCGCCTCCAAAGAACGTTTTCCTGTAGCATGTGTATAGAGATCAGACCTGCTTAGTCGTTGTAACTACCTCCGTCCTTACTGCTTATCACAAAATTCTACCTTGTATATTGGATTATCTGGCTAGACAGATAGGTCATAGCTCAATCTAAAAAAAATGTTCCGGTTAAACCAGAGACGTCCTCAACACTGTTATGAAAAGGCAGAACATGAGACTGCGAAGATATCTAATTAATGATCCCCTTTCGCCATTTTTATACGGAACTAGTTTAACAGATTTTCCGCATAGCAACAATAGCATGATGGCTGAAATCTCGGATAAAACATATTTTTATTGACTTTTGAGTGTGAGGTTACAACGTCACACGGGAGCTTCTTTTTTTCTTTGCATGATTAGTCTCGACCAGGAGTCTGCCGCATTGGCAGCATTGATAGTGGCTTCAGAGAGGTTCCTTAAAGTGTAGGTGGAGTTCCACAATAGGCTGACTTCTTAGGGTCATCACTATTATGTCACCGAATTAAAGTAGTAAGCATAGGATGTGTGACTACACATCAAAACATTAGCCAATCAGCAACATGATAGCGGAGCTAGTCAGCTCCGCTATCATGTTGCTGATTGGCTAATATTTTAATATGCATTTGCTAATCCTAAAGGTAGTCAGTGGCCCGAAAGTCTGAAAACCAGTCTTACCAAGGGGTATCGTATTACCCAGTACTAACTGGGTTGTGGAGGTCAGATATGCAGTCGCGCCTTGTAAAATTGTATTCAGATGCATCCGGTTAGACTGGGAGCGATTACTATTATTCAATTCATAGCAAACTAGCGACCCGCCCTGGCTTCGCACGGGTGCAATGTAGATAATAATGTGGGTAATTTATACAAAACACTAGCTGTTGCCCGCGGCTTCGCCCGCGTGACGTTCGGTAACTGTCCCTCGGAATCATACTAAAGGTATAAATAGGATTCTACTTGTTAATCCATGTTAATAAACTATCTATGTGCCAAATTTCACAATCATCACAATTATTCACCTTCACTATCACGATCACTTTTATTATCACAATCACCATCACTATCACAATCACCATCACTATCACAATCACCATCACCGTCATTATCACAATCACCATCACTGTCACAATCACAATCACCAACACTATCACAATCACCATCACCATCGCTATCACAATCACAATCCCAATCACCATCACTATTACCATCGTTATCACAATCACCATCACTAGCACAAACTTCATCACAATCACTATAACAATCACCATCATCGTTATCACAATCATTATCATCATTATCACAATCATCATCATCGTTAGCACAATCATCACAATAATTTAACAATAACCCTGTATAGAAGTCGAATCCGCCATCTTCTGGATCTCAAAATAAATGCCATATTCGTAATCAGCACCCCTGATAATCTCGGTATCGACACCCATATTGATTTTAAGACATTTCAACTCCATCGCATCCCAACAGGGGATGATGGTTTTAAATTTCATTACATTAAATCTTAAAATCGTTGTTTTTGTGATACACCCGACCCAATACACCATACAAACAATACCCATATTGATTTTCAGACTTTGTTAAAAAAACTTTAAACACAAATGTTAACTCATTTATCGATAGAAGCACTCCTGTGAAGTTTCGAATAAAACAGTCTAACTAATCTTGTTTCTCCATACAAACTTTCGACTCCCGTTTCAACCCCTTTAGGGGGTAAATTTTGAAAAATCCTGTCTTAGTGCACCCTTAAACCTCATAGGAAACCTACGCGTGCTAAATTTAGAATCTGTAGACCCAGCGGCTTAGGCTGTGCATTGATTTTTAGACTTTGTCACCCCATTTCCTCCTCTTAGGGGTTGAATTCTGAAAAAACCTGAAACCTGTTTCTACTCATTTATCAATAAGAGCACTCCTGTGAAGTTTTGAATAAAATAGTCTAACTAATCTTGTTTTCCCATACAAACTTTGGAGCCCCGTTAAACCCCCTTAGGGGTTAAATTTTGAAAAATCCTTTCTTAGTGCACCCCTAGAACACATAAGGAACCTACTTGCCAAATTTGGAATCTGTAGACCCAGCGGTTTGGGCTGTGCGTTGATATGTCACCCAGTCAGTCAGTCAGTTTACCATTTTATATATTTAGAAGAAGAAGAAGATATAAACCTTCATCTTGAATCACTCTATCTATTGCTGAAATCAGTTGCGTAGTTTAAAATATTTAACGAAGATTTAAGATGATTTTTTGAGATTCGTTCCGACTTTGTTTTATACAATGTAAAGAAGATATGAGATACGAGAGTAGAAGAAGACAGAAAACAACTAATATTGACTGAGTGTTCATTTATTTTTAATGAAAATGAAAATTACAGTTGCAAGTAAATTACCACTTAAGTAGTTACAATTTTTAAATAAACATCTTGACGTTCTAGGTTAGTAAATGATGTGTTTATGAAAAGATGTGCACATTACGGACAGAACACGATATATGGAAAATATATACATTCCTTTAAGTATGGAGGCAAGTAATAAGAAAGTATTAAGGAAAAATCAAAAGGCTTATACATTTTATAAAAAAAATCTTAATCTTAGGTTTATATCAATTGAATTCTTTAAAGCATTATCACATAAATCTTAACATAGATTAACACGTTTTTATTGGATCTCATCCACAATGTCCTTTTAATTTCGTTTATACAAATATTATAGATATGTGTATAAAGAAAATGGTATGAAGTTAGGTATTTACATAGAAGAAGACATACTGCGCCGACCCTTAATAAATATAGACAAGGGCGGGTTATCGATGATGATTTAATTTAGGGCCCCGTGTTAATATGTACTTGTATTAATAAGTTTACTTAACGTACTTACATAAATTATTTAACTGGGATGGGTACCTCATGGCAACAATTTGACTAAACAATATTCCCACTGAAAAATGCGAATGTTTCGATAAAGAAGAAAGAATATACATTTATCACGGGTGTCATTTTCATAATTGTCAGGGGCGCTGATACCAAAAATGAGATCATAATTAAATGCAAGTTGGCTTGGTGACCATAAAATCAGCCACACGGGTTCCTTGCAGCCATAAAATCGTCACCGCATTCGTCATCAACATGATTTTTGCAGACAAGAGTTTTTTAGGTTTAGTGTCTCTACCTTTTTTTACAAAAAAACGACGACGACGATAATCTTTTCTCATTATTTTTCAAATGTGTGGGTGATGAACCATTGTTCGCACTTCTACTTTTCAAATACAAATTTTATTTCTTCCCGCTTCGAACAAATGTTCTCTCCTCCCAGCCTTCGCGTTTGAACACCTTCAGCATGATACCCAGCTCCAAGGGCTGTATCGTTATGGTCCTAGGTTCGAAGGTCAGGGTCTTTTTCATGCCATCAGCCAGTTCCACTCTGTACTTCTTCAGGAACGTGATGAGACCAGTCAACGATTGCATCTTTGCGAAACGCATTCCTGAAAAAGATTAATTTTCAGAATTAATTGACAAGAATTTGTGTGACACAAGTTTTTATATGAATTGGGATTAGGGGAAGAGAATGATGATTGTGTGATACGTTTTTCAAAAGTCAACGTTTTGGAATCGCAACACCCAAAACACTAAAACGTTGTAAACTCAAACTCAAAGCATTTTTTTCAAGAGGTCCTACTGGATATCAGGCAATTTTAGATTGTCAAAAACAGTAATGAAGCTACA
The DNA here is from genome assembly GCA_963853795.1 of Xestia rhomboidea. Lineage (NCBI taxonomy): Eukaryota > Metazoa > Arthropoda > Insecta > Lepidoptera > Noctuidae > Xestia > Xestia rhomboidea. The sequence goes on along the minus strand of OY970776.1, from coordinate 2,954,930 downwards.
GCCAGCCACAAAGCATATAACTGAGACAGGACTGTATAGTTGCCTACTTCAAAGCGTAGAACTCTATGGAGAAGAGAAGATACAGCAAGCAATTCCATGGAAACTCTTTCAAGTTAGGGCCACGGATCAAGAAATAACATAAGAGAACAACAAACTTTTAAATAGTTTTTGTATGAATACAGTAGAATATTTTGAAAAATTACATAGAATAATCTGCACGGCAACACGTAACTAGTTCCGTCTAATGTGGACGAGGAATGAGATAGATACTGATTAATTTTGATAGAAATAGTATGGACATTATAATTACCTATACACAACCTGGGTCCATTTCCGAACGGTAAAAACGAGTAAGGGACGACATCGTCTTTATTTTCAGGAAGGAAACGTTCTGGCTTGTATGCTTCTGGTTCCGGGAAGAACTCAGGATTGTGGTGCAAGTGGTAGACAGGAATATGGACACGCACACCTACGTCCAGTTTCAAGCCATCAGGGAGGACGTAGTCGTCCATGACTTCTCGGGTAAGGTTCCCCAGAACGGGGTACTTCCGCAGGGTCTCGTTCATACAAGCCTCCAAATAAGGTAGCTCAGTCACACACTCGTACTGCAGTTTGTTGTCGTGACGTCGCAAGAACTCGTCCACCTCCTCGGCCGCTCGTTGCTGCGCCTCCGGGTGCTTCGCCAGCTCAAATAATGTTAAGGCCATAGTAGTAGCCGACGTATCAAAACCCGCCGCGAAAAACACAATACACTGCGCCACCAGCAAGTCATCGTCCACCTTCAAATGCACCTTCTTATTACCGCCAGTTTTTGCGTTACTTAAACTATCTCCAGTTAAATACTCCTCTTTCCTTAAAGTCAGGACCAGATCCACGAAGTCGTTCCTCTGCGATGGCTGGTAGTTTCGGCTTTGGAACACTTCTTTCAACATTTTCGAGAAGAATTGGTCTATCGATGCAGGAAAAGCTTGAAATCCCGCTCCGTAGAAAACAGAAGGCCATATGGACCTCAATATGAGTTTCATACCACGATAGTTTGAATTGCTGAATAATTCGTCAGCTATTAACTTAAACGGGTTATTCTCTCCTGCTTTCATGGTGTTAGACTCCACACCGAAAGCGCAGGAGCATATATTGTCCATCGTGAACCTCGCACAAATTCTTCTCACTTCGATGATGTCAGACATGCTAGTTTCCTTGTCGAGCATATCTTCGAAGTCGATACCACACTGTTCTATCAAATAGTACATGTTCTTCATCTTTGCGGAAGAAAAGAGAGGAGTCAGATTTTGTCGGACTACCTTCCAGTTGTCGCCACCACTGAAGAACAGATTCTTTGTGACAACTTCCCGGTCAATGTGTTTGGTTATTTCTCTGCCGTTGAAGTAGTAAAAATCTTTAGTCATCACTTGTTTGACGATCTCAGGACTGTTCACGACGAGAACAGGCTCCGTGCCGAAGAAAGCTCCAAAGTAAGGTTGATCGATAAACTTTTGACAAAGTCTTTGTATCACCTGTCCAGGATATTCTTGTAGTAAGATGTATTTTCCGTAGTTGCCCAGAAGGGGCAGTGGTTTAACGTATGGCACATTCTTGTCTTTCCAGTAATTGAACTTTTTTGTCGTAATTGAATATAAAAGAGTCAAGATTATAGTTAATAGAGACACGAGCACGAGCAAACCGATCATGATGCTGGCGCCGACACTGACAACTGTGGGTTGAGAGATAGATGCGATCGTTTTTATATAATGTTATCTACATACTAGGAACTGTCGACTCACGGTGATCGACGCGATGTTCAAATTCTAAGTCCGAATTAAATGATTACATAACGATTGAACTGATAAGTGGATTGCCTAAAAACGTTATTTATATTTAGTACCCTATATAAACTAGTTTAGAGCCGGTCTTTCAAGCACGAAATTTTCATCTGAAGATAAAAAACACATGTGGCCGGACACATGAACAAAACAGAACATAAATAACAGAAACAGAAAATAATGTCAAATCACTGCATTGAACGTGGTTCCGTCGTTTATGAATTGTGATTACCTAACCTACGTGAATGCATAATGAGATTTACCCATTCAGGTATTAATTAAGGAACGACATGGTTTAGTTAAAAATAGATCATAATTAAGTAATCTATATATATAAAAGGCAAAAGTGATTGACTGATGTATCAACGCACAGGCCAAACGCTTAGGGCTAAAATCTTAAAATTTCGCACAGGTATTCGTAATACGACGTAGGCATCCACTAAGGAAGGATTTTTCGAAAATCACCCCCAAGGGGGTGAAATAGGGGATGAAAGTTTGTATGAATCTTTTTATTCCTTGGACATATTTGCATGAAATTTCGTATGAATTGAGTACGGCCAAAATAATGAGTTACATATTTCATCGTTTTCCAAAATTCAACCCCTGAGAGGGTAAATTAATTTTTACACACAGGTAGTTTATAACCTCGATTAACACATAACATACGAGTAGAATACTTTTCAACCAATTATCCAACTCCACGCAGGCGAAGCCGCAGGCAACAGCTAGTCTCTAATATAATTATAACACAACTTTACGACGTGGAACGTGTTTCAGAAAACCTTTAATAAAAGGTGTTAGAAAGACCCTTGTTCTGGATCATACCATCTAGCTACTAGTAGTTACGGAGTTTTAGAGATCAAAGTTCCAACTTTTCCACAAGTAAAAAAAAATAGTTTTCATGGTTACAACTTTACTTGAAATATCTTCATGACCCGTTTACTTTTCAATGCATCCATCAGCACAATGAGATTTATAAAATGTTATTTTTCATCCCAAAAAAACAATCGTTTCAAAGCAATAATTTTTGCGTAGCAAACTAAGTAATAGTTTGCTCGCAAGACACGTGTTCACATCGTCGTATCTGCGCGTACTTATGGTGTATTATTTTAAACGCGCAGTTGACATTTGTGTTTACGATAACGCCAGGCCACATACAGGTCAAATTGTACATTAGTTGAACAAACACGCGTGTGACGAGCTTGCGAGGTGTGTATAAGAAATCGAAACCCCGTCTCAGCTAGACTAGACTTTTTTTTTGAGTGGAAAAATCCTCATGGATTCCCTCTGCCTGGGGCAAGCGAAGGTTATGTCGGACTCTAACTGGCTAAAAACCCACAGTTCCTACTACTACCATGTGTCGGGGGGCCGGGAGATACAAGTACATTCGCGCGCACCCCCGGCTGGTAGGTATCAGCCCGCCATTTCCGGCGGGCCCCATCACCAAGTGCGGCCAGCGACCGCACGTTCTCCATAAAGATGCGGAGGAAATACTGCGCGCTACCTCTTTAGGCCTGGCTGGTCGGCCGTCGAATCAGCCCTAAGTTCGCTGCCGCTGCGACTCTACGAGACCTGAAATATGTGTTAGTGGAAGAATTGACCAATGTCCTGCGACATCGCATAAAATACTTAATGAACAGCGTGCCCAATCGCTTGTCAGTCGTGAGACGATTTTCTGATATTTGCGAATGAATTTTTTGTGACTGCCCGTTCGTTTCTAGTGATCTGTGAAAAAGAAAAATGTGCCTTTCATGGAGGACTATGAACAAATAAACAGTCTAAACTGGCGTTTAATGGATGCACATAGGTGCACTACGCCACAATATCAATTTGGAGACTTATTTTAGGTCATAAAAAAGTCTCGAGACCGATTTTTGTTTTCTTTTTTCTCCACACGACGAAACTATAAAGATTCCATGTTTACTACGAAACCCTAAAAATGTGTAGGTAAGTATTTATTTTCCAGATAAATGTTATCCATCGAATAAAAACTTTGGACTATAGATAGACATCTTCGAAATATTCCAATGTATGTTATCTGGTACCCACAAGATTGTCAACAAAAAAAGAAGATAAAAAAAATTGTCATCCAACGTTGACGTTGGATGACAATTTTTAATATAATAATATTATTTTGAAGCAGTCGGGTTTTTTATTTTTTTTTATTATTTTTTTTATCTTTAGTATTGTAACCCAAGCAAACAATTTGATATATATTTACGATAGACAAACAAAAACGTTATTTACTTGTAAGGGGTACTGGTTCGGCCTGTGGACGGTGAGCTATGGGCTAGCTCGCCGTCCGCCCGTCTCATGACGACAGGCCGAGTCGACTGCGCGTTCGTGTTCCACGCGCGCCTCAAAGATAGTCAGCAAAAACAAAGGGGTCCGCAAGGGCCAAATGGGTTATGGAGGTCAGATATGCAGTCGTTTCGTGTAAAATACCAGTGTATTTCGCTACTAATTTTCTTACTTTAATAAAAAATGGCTAGCTATATTTTTTAAACTTAATTTGCATACTGGTAATTTTACGAAATATGTTTAAAAAAATTGATCACCTATGGTGGACGGACAGATTCCAAACTGTTTTAATAGCAATGGTTTTTGTAATATTTGCACACCAAGATTAATAAATAACACATGACTGATATTTTTTGTGATGGGTACAATCATGAGCACCATTACTTCAAATAGTTAAAATATGTACTAAAACTTGACTACAATCAATACGAAAGATTGATTGTAATGTCTTATCGATACGGTATTAGTATGTAAGAATCGTAGCAGGTGGCGTTCCAAAGTTTCTACCTACCCCTAGAGGAAAAAGGCGTGAATTTATGTATGTACAGTGGGAAAAAAACAATTTTAAAATTTGCTAATTTTTTAGCTCAATATTTATCGAGTGTACAAAAACCTCTTAACGTCATAGCGATCATTTTTTTCTTCTACACATACCTGGGAACCTTCTAGTTACGAATATATTGGGGTCAAAGTTACAACTTTTTTTTTTTAATTCAAGTTTTTAATGTAAGATTTTTACTTTAAACACCTCCACGACCCCCGTACATTCAATCCGTCCATCAGCACAATGTTTTGAGTGCGTTACATGGAGTTCTACCACAAAACATGATTTTCCACCCCAAAAAAATAAGTCGTTTCCCAGCAATAATTTTTGGGTAAAGTTACTTAGTTTGATGTATAGAATGCTTGGTTGACGGCTTCGTGTTGAGGTGGCTTACACCCTGTAGATAGATTTGCGCAAGCCATGCCTGCCAAATGTCGGCACAAAAAACGACTAAAGCCCTGAGACCCCTGGTTAACGGGGTTGCGGTAGACCGAGGAGATGATGGCGGGACGCCTTGGATTGCTTCGTTATACATAAATTGGCGTGAAGACGGGCAACATCCCTTTGCCAGAGAGTGGGGCAGTTCAGGATAACAAAAAAAATATAATAACTAATGAAAAACTTAAATAAATTACAATAAATAAGCTAACAACAAACTATAAAAGGGCATCAAAAATTATTTAATAATAATAAAAAAGAATGTTTATCATAATGGTGCTCATGACTGAGCCGCTTACGTAATTTAATTTATAATTTATTAAATTATGAATAAAAACCGACAACCGAGACAGATAAAAAAAACCCTGCTATACTATTTATATCTCTTGTCTATTTATATAAGGTCAATATGGTCCATATTGACCTTACGAAAATACAGTTTTTAACGCATTATGTTAAAGCTATTATTTTAATGTTACAAGCGTCTCTTCAATTTTATTTATTTAAATAAATTACAAAAAAATTAAAACAAGGATACGCTATAAACCATAATATTATACTAGTGAGATCAAAAACCCCATTAGTTTTGTGTATTATAACAGTAGAACAAATGGGAATTTTAGGTCCACTAGTTTTTTTTCGGATGGGAAATCATCAAATGACTGATTGTCAGACTTTTACTGACTAAAACCCATCCATGTTCCTTCATCGCCCTTTGTGTTCCGGGGCCACGGTATCTCTTTTGAACAGTCCCACAGCCCCGGATTTTGTACCACCTTGAATTGTAGAACTAGTGGGAAAAAATATTCACGATAATTCTGTCGTAGTGGAATTAGTGGAAATGAAAAAGCTATTCTCCACCTCCCTCCATCAAATAAAAGTCGCCAAAGTTGGCCATTTAACGCAAAAATCATGGTCGAAATGGGAATACGGCACTTGTGCTATTACTTTTTTATAACCATTATATTGTTACTAACCATTATGGATCGTTGTAATCTGACTTATAAATTAAATTAAATTAATTATGTTAACAATTGTTACTTTAGGTAGTTTGACTGTCCTGCTGGTCTCGTACCCAGTTGTAAGCGTGACTGCTGACCGTAGGACCCTGGGTTCGGTTCCGAGTTCGAGCTGAGTGTTTTTATTTATTTATTTAACACTTCAAGCACAAAGTACAGAGTGGCTGCGGTGATGTTTTTGGGTTTTAACATTTTGTATTTCTCACTAGCAGCCCGAACATTGGATTTGTGCCCAATATGGATGACGACTGACTAAAAAAAATATGATTCTGTTTAGTCCGTCAGTTAGATTATCGAAAAATATTGGATACGCGTTTTTTGTTTTATTAAATTAATAAAAAATGACGAAGATAAAACGTGTCAAAGATCATAAGTGGGGGCTTGTGACGTCACATTTGAATGAAAATTATACTCAAATGTATCGCCTTCATTTTTTGGAAATCTATCTGACGTACTAATTAGATTATTTTTGTCATCTACCCTATTGATGGCAACAGGCACGCCCCCTGGTAAACATGGTAGGTACTTATAAAAACATAACTGACAAAATGTGGGTTCACTATGGGGACACCTAACCTACCGCCATTCCTAAAATTGTGCAATGAAACAGTAGAACTAATGGGACTTTTTGTTCACACTAGTTCTACGATTTTGTACCACCTGAAATCGTAGGACTTATGGGAAAAAAGTCCCATTAGTAGACCGACTGGTAGACCGTAGACCTGTGTGGTAAAGCTAGTGGGAATGATCCCCAACAACGCCTAGCCTTTCAGCGAAAGGTGATTTTATATTATGTTAGTTTTATGACGAAGCCGAAATGGACTTGTTCTCCCCTCCCCGTCTTGCGATATTTTTTTTTTTGTTCAAGGCCATACCTGGGAACCATCTAGTTACGGAGATATCGGGTTCAAAGTTAATTATCACAAGTTGTGTAATACTTGTGATTCACAAATAAAAATAAATAAGCATAAATTTATTAATCCATTGTTACAGACATTTACTTAACCTAGTTTAGCATTATGACAGAATCGTAACAAGTGAAATGTTAACAAAATAGTTAGAAAGCAGAGGTCCCCAAACTAGGCTGTGCCTGTATCCTGGGGGCCGGAGTTGCGGTTACTTAAAATTAGAACACATTTGTAGGTTTTTAATGTTATAACCTCCATGACCCATTTACTAGTTAATGCATCCACCAGCACAATGTTTTGTCCTACCGTATAACGAGATTTTTCACCCAAAAAAAAAGTAATTTCCCAGGAATACTGTCTGCGTCTAGTCACTTAGTTTGATGTACAGAATGCTTGGTTGACAGCTTCGTGAACGGGTCCGTAAACACCTTGTAGAATGTAGCTGCCTTCCTTTTAAAGGTTCCGTAGACTAGAGATCCCTTTGGCACCTTAAGATGGACAATGGACATGGACGGGGTGTGAATCTCTCGCAGTAATGAATTATTAAAATTTGGCAATAACGGGTGCGTTCTTGCCAAGGTTTACGGCATTATCTGTTAAGGAGACACACCTACTAGATTTCGTTTCGTGTTTTCATGTCTATATCAATTATGTTGATAGAGATAACAAGCAATAAGTAGGAGAAGTATAGAAGTGGAAAACATATTGCGCCGACCCCGAATATATTGGAATAAAGGACGGAGAGTGATGATAAAGTGGTCACGACTTGCAGGTATGTACTTAGAAGACTTAACTTACCTTATTTATGTTACTGTAAATAAATTATCGTTCTAAACCTACCACTTAACGTCACGCAAAACCCTGTTGCCCTGCAAATGATAAATGATTTCAAATACCTAATAACGATCCGGTTTTCGACCCATGTAATTACTTTAAACGTTAAACATTACCAAATTAAACAATACCAAAATTTTATTTTATTAAACCATTACTAAGCAACTAGTCACTACCTACTTATAATTAAATAGTTTAATAACAGAAAAACATATTGAGGAACTTGACGGCATGTAACGCCAAGTTAGAGACCCATGTGCGGTATAAAAACTCTGAAACCAGGTTAGGCATTAACCACACGATAAAGAAGAAGATGGTCGATTTTCTGAAACTTCCATAAACTTGGTTCTTCATACAGTTGGTTCCTAGTTTCAGAAGCTTTTGTTTACGAACCGAGAGGAGCAAGTGAGTATCGTCGCTGATGGCAATCTGAACTCTCTGCCTAGCCTGTACGTGGAAAAGGGTGTTAAATCATGATCTGTCAAAGGACCGATTTGTTCGAGACAACATTGTTTAACTATTGTGTCTACTTCGTGGACAGATCAAGGTTTAATTTATGTAAGTAATGTATGTAGTTTTAAACTGGGACTCGTCGCTAAATAATGCGCCTGACTAAATGGAGGAGCTCGTGGCTAAATAATAACAGCCACTCGGGTCGATCTTTAGGCTAAGCCGTTTGACTCATTACATACCGTGTTTCCTCCGAACCTTTGAACGCACGTTAAGCCGTTGGTCCCGGCTGGCATTTGTAGATCTTTGATAGTCGTAACAGGGAGTCATGGCCCTAAGTCTGACAACAAGTCTTACCAGGTTGGTATATCGTATTACCCAGTACTAACTGGGTTATGGAGGTCAGATAGGCAGTCGCTCCATGTAAAAACTGGTGTTCAGCCGCATCCGGTTAGACTGGAAGCCGACCCCAACATAGTTGAGAAAGGGCTAGGCAGATAATAATGCAAGTAGTATTAAACTGCTGGTTTTTTACATGTCAAAAGACAGTAATAAAATATCGTAAATATGTGCCTACATTTAATTATTAATTGTCTCTATGAAGATAACAGACGTGATGATGACATAATAAAACACATATGTATGTATATATGCTAATGTTCCAAACGACAGAACGTCCCGACATTCTCAGCATATCTAATTTAGACGATTATAAGTTAGTTATGAGGTTCGTTTATATTATACGGTGATTGTGTAAATTAATTTTATTTTAGTGCACCACAATGTCCACAATGGCCTTGAATATTATTTGTATTCATACTTTTTTATTTACATTTCAAAGAATACTATAGTAATTAATTAAGCTAAAGAGTTTGTTGTCTACAATTATTAATAAAGCTAAAAACCAGCCAAGTGCGAGGCGGAACTGCGCACGAAGGGTTCCGTACCATTATCAAAAAATCACGTTTTTTGTATGGAAGCCCCACTTTATAGTACATTGTGATACAAGGGTGGAAAGTAGGTAATAGCAAACGAGGTGTCATTAACAATTTTCCCTCGTATAAAATCAAACCCATTTATTATATGTAGAAAACTCCTTGCTACCAAACTTTTTAAATTGACTTATAAATTTTAAAACTCAACTGCAAAAGTAACAGAAAGATGCCTCTGCAAAAAATTTAATTTTCGAATCATAATAATAGCCTCTGAAAGTACGCCATGTTTAACACATGTAGTCTGTTTCTAGTATTTGTTGTTATAGCGGCAACAGAAATACATCATCTGTGAAAATTTCAACTGTCTATCTATAACGGTTCATGAGATAAAGCCTGGTGACAGACAGACAGACGGACAGTGGAGTCTTAGTAATAGGGTCTCGCTTTTACCCTTTGCGTACGGAACCCTAAAAATGGAGTTGAGCAAGACACCCCTATCAAAGCGCCGTGATAACAGGTGGACTAAGGCTGTCACCGCATAGCGTCCACTGGGAAAAGAAATGTAGGTCGTCCGGCGGCGAGATGGGCAGACGACATAGTTTCCATCGGGGGAAAAACTTGATAGGGCTGGCACTGGAACGCGGAGATTGTCACAAGAAAACTGACTTAAAAAACACAAAAAAGTGAAAAATAACGTTAGCTTCAGAAGTCGGTGACCTTTGTTCGATTGATTTAGTTTTTTTCTCACCGACTTCTGAAGCTAAAGTTATTTTTCACTTTTTTGTCTTTTTTGAAGTCGGTTTTATTTTTTACAAAAAAAAAAATATTGTTGTTCATTGTTAACAATATATGTCATGGTAATAGGCGTATCCCCAATATATGAAACTTAACATACAAAAAAACAGTCGAATTGAGAACCTCCTCTTTTTGGAATTCGGTTGATAAGAGAGGCCCATACCCAGCAATGGGTGAATTCAGGCTGTGGACGTTGATGATTATGATCTTTTTTTTATTGTAGGAACGTATGTACTCTAGAACTACCAGCCAGATTTGAGAAAGTCGTTACCTCCGATAGCCCAAAGAAAAAGGTTTTATATAGGTATTAAATTGCGTATAGGCCTACATACATGGGCACTTATAAAACGTCCAGAAAAGGTGCATGGTTCAAGTTGGTCGTTTCCATTGAGATGAACCGGCAAGAAACTCCATGGTTACTATTTTCAAACTATTTGGTTTTACAATATTATTCTTCTTTCTTTATCGTGTAGTTAGTGCCTAACCTGGTGTCAGAGTTTTTAAGCCGCCCATGGGCTTCTGACTTGGCTTAACATGCCGTCGAGAAATATCTCTCAGGCATGCTGGTTTCCTCACGATGTTTTCCTTCACCGAAGCTAGTGATAATTATACAATACGCACATATGTTTCAGAGTTAGTAGGTTTACAATATTATTATGTTTCAGGGTTAGTAGGTCCTTTAGAATGAGCGGACAGCGTAGGCCCATCAATTAGTCGTTACTTAACAAAAAAATAAATCTCAAATCTTTATTGCATTCCATATGTATAACATAGATGGTGTAATCAAATAATAAAAAAGAAAACAATATGGACCCTGTCGGGCACAGCATCATTAGGAGGGAAGAATAAAACACGATAAAAGGTTTTCAAAACTTAAACGTTCAAAAACTGCTGAATCGCAGACTAATTAGAATGGCTTCTGAATTTGAAATCAGTTTTTAAACTGCCATGGTCACTAAAATTATCATTTACATAAACTGAACACTCGAGAACTAAAAACAAACAGCCGTGTTTAGTGCTAGTAGTTTTAATTTTGATTTCTCAAAACTTACAATGCTTTATTGCTCATGCTTGCTTGTATAAGTTGCGGTATCTAAGGTGTGTACTAACAAAAATTGTTCTTATGTTGTCCCAAATAAAACAATTACTTATTTATTTGTTTTGTTTGTTTTTAGGGTTCCGCACAAAAAATGAAAAAAACTGAACCCTTATAGGATCACTCGTGCGTCTGTCTGTCTGTCCGTCCGTCTGTCACAGCCAATTTGCTCCGAAGGTAAAATTTGGTATGATGGTATGGTGGCCAATGACCCAAACACAGATGTGCAAAGTATTTTTTTTTTTTAAATAAGCGTCATTTTCGGGGGACAGAAAAAGTTTTGCAAACCTCACTGTGTCATATATCAAATCAAAGGGCTCGTTATGAGGATTTCAAATACATTTTGTTATTATTGTAAAATAAATGGTTTTGATTTTATTTATGAAAGAAAACAAATTGACCATTCATTCCCCCCTGTTCTCCGAAACTACTGTGCCTAAAACTTGAAAAAAAAATACAAAATATAGTTCATTGCTTGTAGATTACAGGAAAACCTATAAGCATTCTATCAATTGAAAATAAAGTGGTAAACTCAATAATATAAGACTTTGGCATTGTACGGAACCCTCTCCAGGCGAGTTCAACTCGCTCTTACAAGTCGGGAGCTACAGTTAAAAAGTTTGTATGAAAAATCTAAATGCGTGTTCCGATTTATTAGAAACATGGCAATAACACTACCCTAACAAACTATATAAGCCCGTAGCTCCCGTCCTGCATGGATATGGAGGTTGTAACCTCAGGTTTGTTCCTTGCATTACAAGAAATCTATTGGAATGAGCTTGTTTGCATCGATAACTGGGTTAAAAATGCATCTCCTTTCTTCGAAATCTATTAAGCCGTTAAGATGTGACAAGGTAACCGATAGACAGACGGACAGAGTTACTGTCGCATTTATAATTATTGTAAGTTATCAGCATCATCTGCAGAGCCTTTTCCCAATTTTGTTGGGGTTTATTTATGACCTTATCACAGGGGAAATCCTAAAAAATCTACTAAGAAAAGCCTTGGTAAAACTTACTAAGATAATCAATGCTCCTTTTAGACTAAAGCATGTTCCAGACCTATGGAAGGTTGCAGAAGTGATCATGATCCCCAAATCAGGGAAACCACCTCAAGATGCATCATCATACAGGCCTATCTCCTTGCTGCCAGTGATGTCAAAGCTTTTCGAGAAACTACTCCTAAAACGACTGAAACCTATTATAGAAAATAGTAACATTATACCAGACTATCAATTTGGATTCAGAGAAAAACACTCAATGATAGATTAGGTGCATAGAATTACAACAGTAATTGAAGAAGCTCTTGAAGATAGAAAAGTATGTACCACTGTATTTTTAGATGTAGCCCAGGCTTTTGACAAAGTTTGGCACAAGGGATTGATTTATAAACTAAGAACTATGTTCGAATAGTAGTAGTTAGTATATTAGAATTATATATAACTGGTAGAGTCTTTAGAGTAAGGCAAGAAAATATTCTGAACTAAAAAGAAATACAAGCTGGTGTACCACAAGGAAGTGTTCTAGGCCCGGTCCTGTACCTATTGTATACATGTGATATACCAGAACCAGAAAATGCAACTATTGCTACTTTTGCTGATGATACCGCAACAATGTCCACAGGATCTAGTCACAAGGAAGCTGTGGTAAAAGTACAAACAGCAATAAATCAATTCTATGATTGGACCAAAAAGTGGAAGATCAAGTTGAATGAAACAAAATCTATTCACATTGACTTCACTAACAAGAAATCAGAACACAACCCAGTGTATATAAACAACAAAATTGTACCGTACGAAAACACTGCCAAATATCTTGGTATGACCTTAGACGCAAAGCTTCGCTGGAAAGCCCATGTCAAAAAGAAACGAGAAGAGTTAGAAATTCGTTACAGAAGCATGAACTGGTTACTAGGAAGGCATTCCGCGTTGTCAGTTCCTAACAAAAACCTGCTCTACAAATCAGTCCTTATGCCAGTATGGACCTATGGTATATAACTATGTGGTTGTGCCAAAGAAAGCAATGTAGAAATTATACAAAAATCCAGAACAAAGTACTCAAGAACATCGTGAACGCGCCTTGGTATATAAGAATTGACGACATCCATCGGGACTTGAATATAGAGTTCGTAAACAGTATAATCCAAAAATATGCAGAAGCTCATGAACATCGGCTTCATCATCATGTTAATGTTGAGGCCACCCAGCTCCTCGATAACACGGACATAGTAAGAAAGCTCAAAAGGTCTAAACCTTTTGAGTTAGTGTAGTGTAATATAATTTTGATTTTACCGCGAGTGTAATATAGTACCTAGCTATTTATATGGACACAAGAACAAAGTGACTTCGCCTTAATAGACGCTAAGTAAACGCAATGGACGTGCTCTTAGATATACACTCGAGAGCAATGAATCCGGGTCACTTAAAGAATGTTAAAAATCTCGGAAACTAAAAATGATAGGTTAATGCAATAAATTGTATTTAATAGACAATGTAATACTCCTTAAATGAAAGTAAAAAAAATATGAGTTACCATACATTTTATTAACACAAAATTACATAAAGAAAAAAACTGCTGATCTCTCCTTAAAACAAAAATAGGAAACATGAAATTTTTGAACTTTATTACGATTTTCTTGAATTTTAATACTTCGTATTGCCTCCTCGTGCTTCCATTACTGCGTTTACGCGGTTTGGCATGCTGTACACCAAGTTCCTTATACGATTTTGGGGAATATTCTCCCATTCCTCTGTGAGAGCAATTTTGAGCTCACGAAGCGTGATTGGGGGAGGGTTTCGTTGTTTTACGCATCTGCCTAGCTCGTCCCAAGCATGCTCGATCGGGTTGATATCCGGGCTGCGCGCTGGCCACTCCATACGAGTAATGTTCATCTCTTGAAGGTAGTCATTCACAATCCTACCTGTATGAGGTCGGGCATTGTCATGCATAAATATAGCATCCTCACCTAAATTGACCATAAATGGACCAACGTGATCATTGAGGATTTCTTCCAGATATCTTACGCTAGTTAAAGAGCCGTTTTCTAAGATCACCAGCTCTGTGCGACTGTCAGAAGAAATTCCGGCCCACACAAGTACAGACCCACCACCGTAGGCTACTTTTTCTTCGATGCATGCTTGCTTGAATCTTTCCCCTGGTCTTCGATACACTCTGTGTCTTCCATCGTGCTTGTCGAGCATAAATTTTGATTCGTCGGAGAACATAACTTTTGACCAATCTTCAATACTCCAATTTACGTGGCTCTGGGCATATCTTAGTCTTGAAATACGATGCCCACGCTCCAGTTTAGGGCCGTTTGCAAGTCTTAGGGGTTTTAAGTTAGATTTAGCAAGCCGACGTCTTACTGTCCATGCACTTGGGTTACTTCCTCCGAGGCGTCGAAACTGATTTGTGAGTTCAGTTCCTGTGAGAAAGCGATTTCGAAGCATGGTGTTCACCAAGTATCGGTCTTCTCGTGCTGTGGTACACCTGGTTCTGCCCGTTCCTGGTCTGCGTAGGTTAGAACCAGTTTCTTCGTAACGTCGGAGAACTCTTTGTACTGTTGACAGCGACACACCGACAGTCCTGGCTGTATCGCGCTGACTCCGGCCGGTTTCCAGCATTGTAAGTATTCTGGTGCATTCTTCAGGCGTAAGCGACATAATTTCAGCTTGAATAATGAATATAGAGCACTATCAACATGGTTTATGTACCCACATAAATGACAGATTACAAACAAAAGCAAAACCAAATGCTGTAATTTCGTAGTTCCATCTTCGAAAGTGGCCCTTTTTCAAATTTGATTTTTTTATGATATAACTATACAATAACTAAGAAGTTTTAATACCTTCATTTAAGGAGTATTACATTGTCTATTAAATATAATTTATTGCATTAACCTAGCATTTTTAGTTTCCGAGATTTTTAGGATTCTTTAAGTGACCCGGATTCATTGCTCTCGAGTGTAGTTTTACTTTTAGCAAAGTAAGTTAGATTTTATTTTAGTTATTTAGTTAGAATTGCTTATTAGCCTTATTAGGTTAGATAGTAATATAAAAACAAATAAAAAAAAAATTAAGTACAAACAAAAAATACTTGTTAAAGTACTCATATTATTTTTACATTTATAATGTAGCCTTAATTGGGTTGGCTTCCAGACTAACCGGAAGCAGCTGAATACCGGTATATTACATGGAGCGTCTACCTATCTGACCTCCACAACCCAGTTAGTTCTGAGTAATACGATACCCCTTGGTAAGACTGGTGGTCAGTCTTTTCGGGCCACTGACTACCTGTAACGACTGTCAAAGATCCACAAATGACGGCTGGGATCCGTGCTTTCCTAGGCACTGAGGAAACTTAGTAGATATGTTATAGGTACCCATCCACAGTCCAACCTTGACAAGCGCGGCTTAACCTAAAGATTGATCTGAACGGCTGTTATTATTTAGCCACGAGTGCCTTATAAGGTTCTTATTATTATGTAATATGAAACAGTTCATTATTAAATCAGAAAACGTCTAGCAAATTCTTCTTAATTTATGTGTTTACTTTTGACGGACAGTAAAGTGCGCCGCAGTTTTTCTGTCGTTTTTCCGTAACCTTCAGATACGACTGTATTTGCTCAAACTATAAGTAATAATTAATAAAATAAAAGAACAAGTATTAGCACTCATAACTTGTTTGAAATGTGTTTACAAATACGGTGATATAAGGGATGTACAAAGCAGCTTGAATGACGTTGACAGAGGACCGTTGATGTTCACACCCTTCATGGCCCTTAAAAGCCACAAGCATTGTCCTGTTTGGGTGGTGCAGCGTCGTGCTCTCGCAGCTGCAATCGGGGCACACCTCTCCTTGGTCGACACCAGAGGCGCATGGGAGGCATCCTTCTGCGAGGACGTCATCTCGCAGGACGCGGTAGAGCGCGTCAGGGAGGAGGACTTACTCGCTGACGTGATACGTCATAGGAGGTGACAGTGCGGCGGAGAAGGCGCCACGGTGACCTGATGGGGTCGAGTTAGGAGATGCCAGCGGGCTATATTTGGAGAGTGTATCGTCGTCGCATTGCACGGCCCCCAAGGTAGCGATGTCTCAGGTGAGCCCGGATATCGCTAAAGAAGTTTGAACATTGAACATATAAACTTGATTCATCGTAATTGCATCAAAAACATATTAACATTATATTTTTAACATTACATTATCAACATCATACTATCACATTAGGTGGCAGATAATTGAGTTTAATAAAACAAAATGGCTGCGTTAGTTCAGATTTTGGCTCCGCCAAAGATCCTTGTAAAGGACATGCACACAAAATGAAAAAAGACAACAGGGCGAACCAAAAAAAAAATTGTTCTTGTACAGCTATATGTAAATACGCTCCTGTTTGATATGGTTTATTTGAATAAATGTGATAAGCACCTAATATAGTTAGTTCTAAATACGACAGGCGATAGGCGTTTAAAAAAATAAGTGTTCACTAATACGGATACGATTTGCAAATACTTCTTTGTGATTTTTTGCGTAGGTCAAGTGACTTGACCTACAAACAGGTATCCCGCAAAAGCATTTGTTTTTTTTTCTAATAACACGTGTCATCTCAGCAGGTGGCCAAGTGATGGCCGCCACTTACTTGGTTCGACTTGAATTCAAACACAGGCGTGTTTACTTTGCCGCCGCGAGAAACGCCCCGGGCGTCGGGGGCCACGTGGTGGCTTCCGGCCACCATAGGCGCGGGCCTGTGGACGGGGAGCTATGGGCTAGCTCGCCGTCCGTCCGTCTCATGACGACAGGCCGTGTCGACGGCGCGTTCGTGTTCCACGCGCGTCTCAAAGAGAGTCAGCAACAGTGAAGGGGTCTGCAAGGGCCGAAGCCTGCCGGGGCTGCGGGACTATTCGAAAGAGATACCGTGGCGCCGGAACACAAAGGGCGATGAAGGAACATGGATGGGTTTTAGTCAGTAAAAGACTGACACTCTCTCCTGCTCCGCCCAGAGCGGGAGGAGTCATTTGATGAATTCCCATCCGAAAAAAAAAAAAAAGGCGTGTTTACTTTGTTTAAATTATTTCATTATCACTATCCTCAAATCAATAGAGAGAGAAACATCTTGAGCCATGTCCTTACACACGACACCGCTCGTCCATGCAGTTGGGCGCTGTACGTGTTTTAGGCCCGGACCCCACCAGCAGCAGCAGTTCAGCGACGTGCAAGACTCAACCGGTCACAGATGAGACGAGAAACGCGATGTGGACTTCAACGAATGTGATTGGTTGAGTCTCACACCTCTCCCCTTCAATCGTCTCCACTTTGGTGGAGTCTGGGTCTTTGGCATCAAAGGATATCATAAAAGTCAATGTGACGTAAGATCCGCTTGACTTCGAGAACTAGCGGTGTCGTATAATCAAAATGGTACTTTATCTAATTTCCATTCAGCGCCACGTTGACAGACACTTATTTATTACAAAGACTATGGCTTTTTCCAAGGCCAAACATATAGCCGTTTATATGCATAGGTTAATAATGGTGACTAGTGACTGAGTACTTTGCATGCAGTGGATATGCTCTAGAAGATTTAAGACCTGTCATTGATGTACGTATAACGGAAAATAGCGAGTATATCGCTGTAGGATCGCGAAAGTACCCAACCCGGAATCATTATTCAACCTGCGAGGTCAAATCCAACCCTTAAAACAACCCCGATTGAACCCCTATCACTTATATTACGGGTAAGAATGAAGATCAATGACTCAAGCACTTACGGTGGGTTTAAAGCTAATCCCCTTTGGAAAGGACGGTACCTCAAGCTACGAGTAAGTACCTCTGCAAAATGTATTGCTGGGAAACGACTTTTTCATTGGTGTGAAAAATTACGGTTTACGGTGGCGTTCAATGTAACGCACTCAAAACTTTGTGATGATGGCTGCATTGAATAGTACAGGGATCATTATGGAAGTATTTAAAATAAACTTTTCATTACTCATACTCTGAAAGTAGGTCTGAAGTTGCCTGAGGAGCGGGTTGAAAGTAATACTTTTCAGCCCTAGGGAGAATCGTTTTCAACTGACAACTGTCAAATTATAAAAAAAAATTGTTCATTGTTCTATTGAACCATGTTCCAACTTTCTATACAGCCACCATGTAAAATTGAAATAACAAAGTTAAGTATTAATTAAAGAATAGATATTTTTTAATAACTTTATACTAATTAAGTTTCAACTATTTCATATTTTATTTTTATATTTTAAGTAAGCTTTACGCAAAAATTATTGCTGGGAAACAACTTTTTTTTGGGGTGAAAAATGACTGACGGAAAAAAAAGGAACAAAAAAAACGCAGTACTACAAAAACTCCAAGAGCATATTAATAAGAAAGGTGATATGGATATGATAACATGTTTAGATGCCCTTGCATATATACGCTGCCTATAGAAATAAAACTAATTTTCCCCTTCGAATTCATTGATTTATAACATTTAAAACAGTGTTTAAATTTGATTAAAACTAATATCAAGTTAAGTTATCTGTCAAGTTGATTAATTAGATATACTTATTTAATGACAACCTGTAAACCCTTTTTGATACTTGTAAATACGTTTATTTTTAATAGAGTTAGTGTAGTGTGTAAATAATGTAAATACTATTAGTCTGTGTTTTAGTCGTATAAAATATCCTTTAATGATTGTTTATTATGTACTTACTGTATAAACCGTAATGAAATACACATTTTTGTTCGTTATGCGTTTTGATTTTCGTTCTGTTAAGTGTTATTATAATACCTAACTACCTAGCTAACGTGCGTCGCAGTTTTGTAGCATCGTATAAGCATTTATCGATATTTTGTGCGTCGAGATTCCGTATTCTACTCGAAGAAATACTTCGAATTCAGAAGACGTTTTAGATTCGCACAAAAAAAAAATAAGATAGCTTAAAACTGACTTAGTATGAGATTAAAATGATATTGTGTTTGATGTAGATATTATAGCGACTTGATTAGAAGATACCTATTAAATATCAATAGCAATATTATAACAATATGGCACTAAGAAAAAAAAAACTTATTAAATATTGATAGCAATAATTGACTGCTGGGACAATATTGAATTATTTTTTTCTTCAGACGTTATGCTCTATTATGTTCGGAAAACATAGTTCAGTAAAAGGATGATGAAATATGACATTTTCCTGTTATTTTTAAGTTCTTATGCTGTTATTTAATTATTTTTTTCATTCTTTATTGTAAATACGTTTCTTTTAACTGTACAATAGCACTTGAGCTAAACTGTTATTGATTGTAGTTTACGAGTTTTAGACCGTTGTTCGAATCGAATTTCAGGAACTTTTTAACGGATTGCTCATCGCAGAATTTTGATCACACAAAATAAACTTTTTTTTAAAGCTATCTATTTAATTACGGTACTATTCGAAAGGATGGAATGTTACTACAGCAGCAACATAAATAAAATCTCGCACTTTACGATACTATTTCTTTATTGTATTGATCAATAAAATATTTTCTTTACTTCAGGGATGGTAGGTACTAGTTTGTGAGCAAAAAAGTGAGCGGACGTTTTTAAATAAACAAAAAGTTTGAGTAAAAACTATACAGGGATTTAATTAATTTTAACCTTGACATGTACAGCAGTAGGTAATGCTTTTTCTGGGATTACTTTAGTGTAAAGGAGTAACTTAATATTTTTTTTTTTTAATGTTGTAGTTTGATTTCTATATCATTATTGTAGATGACCTATCCATAACTAAGTAAATAAGCAACCGCACGGTCCTATCTTCAAGGTAAAACCGCGCTTGTCAAGGTCGGTCTGTGGATGGGTGACCATCCATTATAAAGCGTGTAAAAAGCCTCTTAACGAAGCCGAAAGGCACAAGACTTGTTCTCCCAGTCATTGCGTTCATTCTTTTGATCTACACCTTACCTGGGAACCTTCTAGTTGCGAAGATATTGGGGGTCAAAGTTCCAATTTTTTGACAAGTTTTTTTTAATACAAGTTTTGAATATAAGATTTTTACTTTAAGCACCTCCACAACCCCCGTACTATTCAATCCATCCATCAGCACAATGTTACATTGAGCTCTACCACAAAACATGATTTTAAAGCATTAATTTTATAGTATAGTTTGATGTACAGAATGCTTGGTTGACGGCTTCGTGATGAGGAAGTTTACACCCTGTATACCAAGTTAGTTTCCTCCGTGCCTAGGAAAGCACGTTAAGCGGTTTATCCCTTCTGTCATTTCAACTGGGAAGTGGTGTCAAGGGACTGGAAAGAGAAGTGATGGCCATTCAGCGGCGAGATGGGCAGACAACATTGTTGCCACTGCGGGAATATCCTGGATGAGGCTGGTGAACGTGGAGCTTGGCTGTAGATGATGATAACGAAATTTCTTGGCTGAGTAGAGTACCTAGTAGCTGTGAACCTACGACCTGCAACTTATAAGTCTCCGTCATTTCTATCAGGCCAGAACAGCTCTCTAAATAAAAAACAGTAGGATATTTCATTCTAGTTCTCTGTATCGCCAAGCCTTAAGTCACAGATACACATTATCTGCTCAGATTGTTTCGTTTTATCTTTATTATTGTGAGTTGTCAGCATTAGTTTAAAACAGACTTCCAAATGTAGGTGCCTGACAACCGATTAAGCTTGTCGTCATCTGCCTTGCCTTTTGGCCAGTCTTATCAAGGGATATCAGGTTTTCTGTAAGTGAGCTAAGGAGGTCATTTAAGGGGACTACAGGAGCTCAACGCGAGTTTTATAATGCAAAAAAGCATATGATTCACTGCAATAAAAAAAAAAACAAAAAAAAAAAATGTTCTTTCGGATATATGCTAGTATGACAGTGTTTTGAAAACATAATACAACTAATTTTACTCGATAAAAAAAATCACGAACTTACCTCTAAAAAATTATTTTAACGAGTAAAAACCATACTAAAATACATGCGATCATTCTGATTTTTTGGCAAATAATTCTACAAGCAACATTGTTTTATTTTTTTAGTCTGATTGGACTAAAAAATAGATTTTTTGTAAATCGCAAAAACCACTCATTACCACTATTCGGCCCGCAGTGAACGACGTAACAACCACTTCGTAGTGCAAGCTGATTAGAAGTTTATTCTAACGGTTTTTAAAACGAAGTTTGAACCAATACAAATAGAGTTGCTAATTTAGCTCCTGTAGTCGACTTAAGCAGTCCCTCCACGTAAAATACAGCACTCGGCTGCATTCGATTAGATTGAAGCCGACCCCAATGTACTTAAGAAAAGGCTGGCCAGATGAGGATGGGTGACTGGATTTGTGTGGAACGATTGCGTTGAACAAGCGGTTAAGATTTAATGAACACTAGCGAACGTCACGCGGTTTCACCCGCGTAGTTCCCGTTCCCGTGGGAGTACGGGGATAAAATATCCTACGTTACTCAGTAAAGACGTGGCTTTCTAATGGTGAAAGAATTTGTGAAATCGGCGCAGTAGTTTTTGAGTTTATGCATTACAAACATACACACACACACCAATACAAATCTTTCCTCTTTATAACATTAGTGTAGATAACATCACAAAATTACGCTTTACTTGTAATATGTGAACTTTAAGTAGACCCTGATATGCCAGAGTCGAGAAATATCTCTCAGGCATGCTGGTTTAGTTTCCTCACGATGTTTTCCTTCACCGAAGCAAGTGATCATTACGAAACTGATCAGAGATGCGTGTCTTGGGTTTGTACTCGAGACCTGTGACTTGGCAGTCCAACAGTCACACCACTGGGCTCTAATATAGTCCCGTGTGATAGGGGGCGAGGCTTTTGCTAAAAACCGTTCACAAATATAAGCTCAGGCCTGTTACTGAGTCCCAATAGACTTTGCCAGACCTAGGCCCACAGCTCAGGGCCTCAAGCTCAGGCCCTCGAGCTCAGGGCTTTGAGCTTAGAGCCTTGAGCTCAGGGCCTCAAGCTCAGGGCCTCGAGCTCAGGAGTAATGCTTGCGACCACTTGACATTGATACAACATGACACTTGTTAGTTAGGAAAAGGCTAGGCAGATGATGAGGTATCGACTTTTGTCGGACTAATTGGAAGGTACCACACCTTGTATGTAGACGCCTGAATGACGCAGGAACCCCTTTGGGTGCAAACAATGACTTTGCTGAATGTCAAGATAATGCCCACTTATGAGTACTTACTAGATATTTAAAGTTTCTGCAATCTAACAATTGTAAGCGTTTTATTTACTAACTAGCTGATGCCCGCGGCTTCGCCCGCCTGCAAATTATATACTAAAACCTTCCTCTTGAATCACTCTATCTATTAAAAAAAACCGCATCAAAATCCGTTGCGTAGTTTTAAAGATTTAAGCATACATAGGGATATAGGGACAGAGAAAGCGACTTTGTTTTTATACTATGTAGTGACAAAACACTACACATTACACCTAATCATATAATTGCTCCTTTATTTTTATAAGTGGTTGTAATGGTAGTGCAAATAATTTGTTTTAATTTTCAGATCCCATTAAATGTAATTTTGACATAAATACATTTTCCCATGGGGTAGGCAGAAACCACAGAATGCCACCGACGATCCTTACATACTTATTTTGCCTCGTCCACGGTCATACATACATCTGGTGATACACGCACGCTGGTGGCGACTACTAAGCAAACAAAAAAGAAGCATAAACAACGCAAACATAAGTTATGTAGGTTAGGTATGGTTTTCTGATCAAAACAAGACATGCTCCCATGGCTGATCTGCAAATTGCAAAAAACCTAAGAAAATTGGAATTTCGCGTGCTAACTTAGCGCATTTTACGGTTAGAGAGCAAATACATACAGCACACCCTGCTCTATTTAAAAATATAGTTGTGATTTAGGTGCTACTTGCTTCGTGAAATCTTGTTAAAGCAGTTGTTTATCAAAAAACGTCTTATATATAACTGGGCATGGTATCAAAATTGCCTCGGTAGAAAGAACCCTTTCACACCGTCTATTGGACAGCCGGCGACGGACGGGTTAGGGACGAGGCTGCACGGTCAGTTATGTAGGAACAGTACGTATCCTTGCAGGGGTTTTTTACTTCTTAATTTTATAAAATGCGTTAAAAACTCATATTATATTTAAAGGCTTGCTCAGAAAGAGATAGTGAAATGACCTGGGCTTATTCAAATTCAAATTCAAATATTTTATTTCAGAATTATATCCATATATTGTTAGTACTTAGTAGTATAACTTAGCCTAATATTAGTATTAAATTAAATTGACAATAATAAACAACTAGTGTGCAAAATGAATTGTTCGTTCAATGGTACACCAGTTTATTTGGTTGGGTGTGTCTGAACACTTACCCACCTTCGTAAAAGGGGAGAGTCCCACCGGTCTGCAAATACATTCAGGATGCCATTGGAGGAGGAGCGCAAGCGCGCCATCATGGAAGCGCATCGCTTCCGCATGATTGCAGCGAACCCGTCAACGCACGCTTCCGCGAACATCCCTGACGCGCTACATCGCCACGGCAACCCCAAAAGCACCCTGAATGCGTTATTGTACTGAACGCGCAGGTCGCTGTATGCCCGCTGGGTATACTTGGTCCACAGGCTGCACGTGTAAAACGACTGGCAATAGGCCTTAAAAAGCGTTATCTTTATCAATTCAGTACAGCGTGCAAACCTGCGGGCCAGCATGTTTGCAACGGACAGCCAGCGACCTGCGCTCCCTGTCTATGTCTATATTGTCTTTTAAGTCATCAGTGACCCAGTGGCCCAAATACTTGAACCTCGAAACCCGACTTAAAGGAGACCCGGAGAGTGAGAGTTCAGGCAGCTGCTTGTAGGTTAATGTACCCGATTTAAAAACTAACCATTCACTTTTATCGGTATTGTATTTGAGCCCATGAGCCACTGCATAACTTTCACAAGTTTTAATAAGCCATTGCACCGATAGATGGGCTCAGCAGCACCATATCATCAGCGTAACTGATGTTGTTCACGCAAACACCATGTACGTGACAACCGATTTTAGTGCTACTGAGCCTACCTATCAGTTTATTTATGTGTAGGTTAAAAAGGCGGGGGGAGCTCAGCCCCCCCTGCCTCACCCCACAATCCAGCCCATACATATTAGAATATGAGCCTGCCCACTTAACTGTATTCTTTTGATTACTGTACCAATACTTAGACAGTGATATCACATCAGCCGGGACATTAGTGCCGTGAGTGAGCTTATGCCAGAGCAGGTCATAATTGACCAGGTCGAAAGCCTTCGATAAATCCAGGAAACATGCCATAACAGGAGTCTTTCTGTCTGTATAATATTGAACAGTCTGCTTGAGGCATAAAATGGCACTGTCCGTTGAGAAGTTCGGTCTAAAACCAAACTGACCATCTTCGAGAACAACATGCTTAGCTAGAATTTTATCAAGCAGACTATCCAACACCTTAGCACAAACAGTGGCAAGCGATATCGGCCTATAGTTGGAGATATCGGAGGCGTCTCCAGTCTTATTCTTTATTACTGGTACAACGATCGTACTGCTAAGTTCTACAGGTAAGTAACTATGACTTAGACATAGGTTAAACATCATAGCAAGTACTCGCGGTAAGTGTACCCCAGCGTATTTAAGATGTTCTACGCTGAGGCCGTCGTGACCGGGGGACTTTCCCCTCACCATGTTCTGTATACTTCTCGCGACTTCTTTAGCGGAGAACCTGACAGGAGGAGCCCCGGTCACGGCCGCCCCCGCGCCGCTATTTGACGGTTCGATAAAGCCACACAACCGCGAGTTTACATTAAAATGTTTTTGAAAAGCATTAGCTATATCCGTGGGGTCGCCCACAAATCATCGCTCATCTTATACCGCGAGGGTTGGTTCGATGGCGCAGGACAAGAGGTTTTGGAAAGACTTGTGCGAAAAATACAAAAATAAAAGAGGTTTTATATCCACTGCAGTGGCACGTCAACCTCATCATAACTAAGAATAAGAATAATTTATTTAAAAAGTATTGTGGCAATGCTGCCAGTCTTCTGGGCACGTTTCCGAATGACAGCGATGCGGAGGAGTACTTTGACGCCTATTGACGTCGTTGGATATATGTAAGTACTTACGTTTAGTTTTATTTTTGTAATTATTTAGAGTTCTAGTTGTAGTATGTATATAATGTAAATATGGTTATACTAATATTAACTTATGCAATAAATTCAAAAGTATTGCAAAAGTGTACATTTAGGTGCAGTAGTGTTATTTCTCAAACAATGGTATAATTAGTAACTGAAACTATTCTAAACTTTGAGTAAATAGATTATGGGACACAAGAAGCCATTTTAGTTTCGGCAAAAAAATTATCTCATCACTGCTCACTGCCGATGAGAGTCAGGGCATGGGGGTCTTAGATTCAGTCTAGCAAACTGTTATGGGATTTTATAAGTGGTTACCAATGTTGATTCTGGCTTCTAGGAGTTGCATTGGTTGGGAATAGTGTCGTGGGCTTATCATTCGAAACAAGTTAGCCGGCTGAAGACAGCGCGTGTAAAACGTGTCTTGGCGTTAACGATAACAAATTGGCAACATTGCATGATCAGTGGAAAGATTAAGATATTTCACGAATCATCCCGACTGTGCAAGTTTGTAAGAGATTTCACGAATCATCCCGACTGTGCAAGTTTGCTTTTCTCATAGGTAGGTACCTAGCCAAGCCCGTTTAGTTAACATTGTAGTACTAAATACATATAATCTATGTACTTACTAATTGTTATGGTGCATTTGTATGTACTAGGTATATGATTATGTGCCTTCACGACACATCCACAGCGGCCCACATATACCTCTAACATTATTGCAACGAGAATAAATATATGGTATACTGATAGACGATCGACTTTTAAAGACAATATGTTCTCTTGTATACGCTTTCTTGATAGTCTACCTTCCCGTTCTCGGTGACTCAGGACTGGATATGACTGCAAAACCTTCACTAAAAGTTAAAGTTGTTCATAATGATGAATACAATGACCGGTCGAAGTTTATCGATATCGTCCGGAAACACGTCGAATACATCACACATGCTAAGGCTACTGTTAGTGACTTCCTTGGCGCCTAGAGCCTGCCTGCTCAGACGTTAGTTAATATCCTTTATTTTGGGAGGATTTGAAGACTGTCTCGCAGAATGATAAGAAATAAGAAAGTTCAGCAACATCAAAGAAGGCTGACAGCATCCAACGTACATTATTTGACCATACAATAAGTCAATCCTCTGGTCACGAGAAGAGTCGACTAACCGCTTGGCGATGTCCCGGAATACTGCGGAATGGGTTTGCCCCAGTGTAGACGCCAGTATTTTAACATCAAAAGGCCCGAAACCAATAAGGTTATTGTATTTTTGGCGTTTGAGGTTTCAGCTCCTGCAGCAGCCGCCCCAGCGCAGTCCGTCGTGCTAGGAAGATGAAGCCAGCAGTAACGTAACAAAGATACACGTGATTAGAACTTAGAGTACCGCGATCTTTAACCCGTGAGGACACGCCCTCCGATTGCTTAACTAGGTTAAACACGATTTGACAGTACGAAACATGATGTAAGCTTGCACCTCGCGGACGCCGCGTAGTTTGCGTGCTGGCGGCTAGCCGTAGCCTAAATGCCGTGCATTTGCGGTGCCGGTATACTGTACTATACTAATGTCGTGACGATTAATTTATCGTTAGTAGACGACAGTAATCGCGTCGTCCTATATGTGAACACCTCCATTTAAATACACAAGCCACGATACTTAAAACTACACGATTATCTGTCGTCACGACAAAGTGGGAACGCGGTCTACCTTTACGTTGACACTGCGCGCTTGTGCTAAGGCCTCAGCATAGCTATTCACAACGCTTCGATTCGATTTTCGATTCGGAAAGTCGTATGTCTATCTCGCTCGATTTCGTAATGTCAAAAAAAGATAGACATACGACTTTCCGAATCGAAAATCGAATCGAAGCGTTGTGAATAAGAGGCCAGGGCGTGTAGTGACCCCGAAACTTGTGGAATCTTAGGTACTAATCGATTGTACTACTGCACTTGACCCACTTTTAGGAAAGATTGTTTAAATCGATCGGCCGATTTAACTAACGACACCTAGTAATCATTATATTTATAAACATAGATCGCCAAGTGCGCACTATTTTATTCTCAGATTATTAAATACGCAGCAATTTTATTTTTCGTCGCCTTTTTTATTTAGTTATCTTTCGTCTACGTCATAAACGGTACTGCTAAGCTTGAGCTCCTGGATTCGATTCCGAGGTTGGTCATCTCGGTAGCAGCCCTGAGTCTGGGTTTGTAACAGGTTGATGGCGATAGGCTCGGCCCTACTACACTGGACTTAAAAATATGTGTGTGTGGATTGGCTGCACCTTCACATAAACCTTCGGGGGGAGGTGCGATAATTTGTTAATAGGTGTCTGGGTTCGATTCCCGGGTAGGACATATTGTTATTAGGTTTTTCCACCAGGAATTTCTCAGTAGCAGCCACGGAGTTTTGATTTGTGCTCGGTTGATGACAATAGGTTCACTCCCTATTAAATGGGACTTAAACATACCTGGCGAAATGTACTAATAGGTACACCTCTGCCCTACCCTTCGGGGATTACAAGCGTGATGTTATGTAAATAATTGTTTTAAAGCTTATCATTCCCCTCATCATCATGAGTAATTTTCAGACTTGATTGTAGACTACTTATGATAAAAATGTACCTTAAATCTAGTGTAGGTGGCCGTTGTGGGTCTCCCGCGGTGGCTACGATGTGAGGTTCTCTCCCTGTCACGTTCCGCCACCTCCTTCGCTAGCATGACTGCTTCGCAGAAGGATGTTACGGCGTCCCATTCCGTCTCGCTCCGGACCATGGATTGAACCAGGGCCGGACGCGAGAGGTCACCGCCGACGATCGCCGCTACGAGGACACGGCGGCACTCCGCCCAAGCGGGGCACACCTCCACAGAGTGCTCCACCGTGTCCTCCGGTCGATCCTCGCAATGGTAGCACCCGGGCGTTTCTCCCCGCCCGATTCGGTGCAGGAACCTCCCGAAACAACCGGGTCCGGTGAAAACCTGCGTAAGGCGGAAGGTGAGGACGCCGTGGCGCCTCTCAAGCCACTCCTCAAAGAGGGGACTTATCGCTACTATTGTGGCGTGCCCAGCAAGGGGTTGCGACTGTCACTCTCTCCATGTCGCCAATACCTATCACGTTTATTAACGATTTGATATCGATACTAATCGATGTAAATAATCTCGATCGAGGTGAGATGCAGATATTACACACACATTACATTGCCGTCTGATTGCTCTGATTATGTAACACGTTGGACAACGCGTGGATCGTAAAGCTTATATCAGATGCTTCATTTTGGGATCAAATCAAAATATTGTATTTCACATAAACTAACACTTATGAAACGTCAAGCACGGTTCGGATTATTCGTTTCCTATGGAGAAGAACCTTCAAGAAAATCCATAATTACTCTTTTAAAAATATATTGTTTTAGCGATGTTATCATGTGGGACAGTGTAGGCCTACAAGTGCTGTGAATTTCAAACTAGCCCCCTCCCTCTCCCCAAAACGGATTGAGCAGGAAATTTTGCACAAACCTTTGGTTCTAGTGACAATGCATTTTATTACAGACGACTTGATCTTGCAACCAGCAGGCCTAGCCAAGTTACAAACGATTCGTATCGATTCTCTTTCTACAATCGTAAACGTTAAGTCACGTGGTCAAAACAAGCAAATAAAAACTTCGTAGACAAGTTTACATAGGTTAAGATGATAGAATGAAATGTATTCGTTTCTATAATCGTGATTGCTACATCCCATATAAATCGTAGCCAACTTACAGTTTTGACTGAACTTAAAAGTTTCTATTCGTTTGTTTCGACCACGTGACTTAACGTGGAAATGATATCATTTGGTTAGTTTATTGTAGATTGTCAACTTGACTAAGCCTACAGAATCGTCGCCTTTCGAGAGAACCCTCAGCGGTTAATGGCATGGACTCGTAACTTTGTTTACGCGTTCAATTTTGTTAAATACTAATAACATAATTGTCTTGTTTTCTATTTAATAAAAGCTTGTTTTTTTGGATGTCGGTATGGCGGGCGCTCCGAACGTTCGGAAATTTAAATGAAATGCGACTATGAACTTTCATTTCTGATATCGAGTAAACGTAGAGTGAGACAAATAAAACCGACTTCTTCAGAAGTCGGTGAACTTTGTTTGATTGATTTAGTTTTCTTGTCACCGACTTCTAAAACTAAAGTTATTTTTCATTATTTTTTTTGGTTTTTGAAGTCGGTTTTAATTTTTTTCAAAAAAGTTTTTATTTTTCCATTTGTGTTGTTCCCAAACATATACTTATTGGCCATGAATTTATTTTACATTGTTAACATAATACATGTCATGGTAATAGTACCATGACATGTACAATACACCCAGATTTCAACATGACGATTATGTATGTTAAGTTTCATTTATTGGGGATAAGCCTATGCTTACTTCCTTGGTGTATTGTACACATCTGCGTACCCCCTCAGAGCATACAGGCGTGATGTTACGTCATGATGTTGTATAAACAATAAACATCCAAGCGATTGCAGCAATCACGGCAGATTGACCGTCTATTTTTGAAGAGTTCCATTGTATATCTCCGAAGATCAGCATCAGATCTTCAAATTTAAATGGTGGTCCCATTTAAATTTGGTGAAGATCTCATCCTCAGAAGCATACTCTTTCAAATAAAAAATCATCAAACGAAGTTATCCGCGAACAAACATAAAAAAAATACGGTCGAATTAAAAAAAACTCTTTTTTTTTTATGTCGGTTAAAAATAAACATAACTAGGTAAATTGAAGCGTCTGATATCAGCTTTAGATAATCGATGAAGTTCAAATGTTTTTAAAATATTATGAAAAATTAACTAAGTATTTAATAGATAAGGTAATTATGTGATAAATATGTAATTATGTACTTTTATAAACCCGTTAAACATTTATCTATCTCACATAATGTATTAGTGTCTCTATTTTTGTTGTCGAGGAACAGGAATTGAGTAAGTTGATGGACTACAACGCATTTAGTAGCATTACACAATCAACTCATAGCGTTCCCACTGCTGGGGCACCGGCTTCCTTTCTGAGAGAGGGAAGTGAGCCCTTATCCTTAACAACAGTCAGTAAAAGTCTGACTCCCTTCCGCTCCGCCCAGAGCGAAAGGGGTCATTTGATGATTTCCCATCCGAACAAAAAAGGCTCCAGAGCGAGACGGAATGGGACAGTCATGCTAGCGAAGGTGGTGGCGGAACGTGAGAGGGAGAGAACCTCACGTCCCGGCCGCCGCGGAAGACGCCCCGGGCGTCGGTGGCCACGTGGTGATCTCCGGCCACCGTAGGCGCGGGCCTGTGGACGGTGAGCTATGGAATAGCTCGCCGTCCGTCCGTATCATGACGACCGGCCGTGTCGACAGCGCGTTCGTGTTCCACGCGCGCCTCAGAGACAGTCAGCAAAAGGAAGGGGTCTGCAAGGGCCGATGCCTGCCGGGGCTGCGGGACTATTCGAAAGAGATACCGTGGCCCCGGAACACAAAGGGCGATGAAGGAACATGGATGGGTTTTAGTCAGTAAAAGTCTGACACTCCCTCCTGCGCCGCCTAGACCGGGAGGAGTCATTTGATCATTTCCCATCCGTAAAAAAAGGGATTTTTGAAGTTGTTTTTTGGCAAAAAAAAAATGATCAAAATTAAGCTAGCTATTTCCTTTATCTCTTTGACGTTAGCGACCTCGATAAAATCATTAAGGTAAACAAGTAATAAAGCAGAACCAAAAGTCACTATGACTCTTTATTTTATAGTTTAAAAACATCGATTGTTTACATTCTTTGTTAAAATATGTAGATCGATTAAAATATGATATCAGTCAGGATGACTTTTAATTTCTAGACACTAAAGAAATCTGGCATAGTTGCAGATACCGTAACATCGTATTACTTTGGCCCAAAATTTTCTTTTTTTTTTCTTGTTCCGGAAATATTTTTGATCCTTTTAACTAAATGTTTGTTTTAACTATGTCAGTGTATAGTAGGGGATATAATTAAAGACTGGGAATGGAAAAAGTCATCAAATTACAGTGATTTCGTGTATAATTTTTTTGACAAAGTTTGGGCTAAAGTTTGACTTCAGAGACGTTTACTTTGGCCCACTGCCTATTTTGTACCTTAATCGCATGTTTTAACGACCATGGGTTAAAGTTATCACTTTCTAGTTTTTCTGTAGAAATAAAAGTACCATTTTACTTAGAAAAAAATCAACTTTTATTAAATTCTTTAAGAATTTTCAATATTAACAAATTGTTAAACATTTTTTACTTCCGTCAAACTTCTTGGAAATCAACAAAATATATCTTTTCAGATATCAATACAAAACGAGAAACATTTTTAGGAACCATCTATTATGTAAACACTAACTTACTAACATCTAGAAAAATCAGTCTTAATTATAAATTTTATAGGAATCAACATACTACACTGCACAAAAGCAGAACTCTAATTAGTGTTATCGATTTCTGGCACAGAAAAGCAACCTTTTTTTACAAATTTAGGCGGATTTATTTTCCTTAAAACATCTTCCCAAGAATACAATTGTTCATCATTTATTAGTGGCCATCGCCAGAATTTCACCCCTTTTTTCATTGCACCCACCATAACACGATAACGGGAAATTCCTCCGAACATAAGAATATGTTGTCAACCTCAAGTACGCCGAACTCATTATCTATACAACAGATATAAATACTCAAACACACTTCTATTGTAATCAGATTCCTCCCAACTTCAAGATGATCGGAACACTACTGCTCGTGACGCTACCGCTCATCCTCTACGCGGTCTACCTGATCTCCAAACGGAAATTCCAATATTGGGAGAAAAAGAAAGTGCCACATCAAGCTCCAACTGCGATTTTCGGTAACTTCGCCGGATATATTTTACAACAGACGTATATGGGACATCTTGTACAGAAATTATGCAAGAAATTCCCGAATGTCCCCTACGTCGGCGCCTACTACGGCACGGAACCCACCCTCATCGTACAAGACCCAGAACTGGTGAAGCTTGTCATGACCAAGGACTTCTATTTCTTCAGCGGCCGTGAAGCCTCCAACTACTCCCACAGGGAGCTGACCACACAAAACCTCTTCTTCTCCTACGGCGACGCGTGGAAGGTGATGCGACAGAACCTCACCCCATTGTTCTCCTCCGCCAAGATGAAGAACATGTTCCATTTGATCAACAAGTGTTCTCACGTGTACGAGAACGTACTCGACAAGGAAGTGATGAAATCTGACGATATCGAAGCGAGAGGCCTCGTGGCGATGTTCACGATGGACTGCATCGGATCCTGCGCGTTCGGCGTCGACACAAACGTGATGGAAAAGAAAGAAAACAATCCATTCAGACAAATTGGTGATGTTATCTTTGATACTCACAGGTTTAGAGCATTCAAGTTGGTTGCCCGAGCTATCTGGCCGGCCATCTTCTACGCGTTGGGATTCAAGGTGATGCCGATTGAAGCGGAGCATTTCTTCAGCAATTTGCTGACAAAAACTTTCAAAGGCCGCAATTATACGCCGACATCGAGGAACGACTTTGTTGATCTCGTGTTGAAATTGAAGAACAACCATTCGATGACGGGCGACAGCCTGACGAACATGAAGGCTGATGGAGGAAAGAAAGTTAATTTGGATGTAAATGAAGATCTATTGGTAGCGCAATGCTTCTTGTTCTTCACTGCGGGATACGAGACTTCGGCAACCACTTTAAGTTTCACTTTATTTGAGTTGGCGAAGAATCCTGAAGCTCAAGAACGACTTTTGGAAGAGGTGGACAGTTACCTGCGTCGTAATAATAACGAGTTGAAGTACGAGTGCGTTTCTGAGAATCCGTTCATGGATGCGTGTATTGATGAAGCTCTTCGACTGTACCCAGTACTAGGAGTGTTGACTCGCGAGGTGGTGGAAGACTACACGTTCCCAACAGGGCTGACGCTAGAGAAGGGTCTTCGAGTGCACCTGCCGGTCTACCACTTGCACCACAACCCGGACTTTTTCCCCGAGCCGGAGCAGTACCGTCCGGAGCGGTTCCTGGGCGAGGAGAAGCAGAACATCAGGCCGTACACATACATGCCATTTGGTGATGGTCCCCGAATCTGTATCGGTAAGTGCAATTTTATTTTGGTCGCCTTTTTGCAATGCATAGTTCTTAATATTATTATCCTCTAATAGATAAAAGGCTGTTTATGTCGAAGAAAAGATGCTAGCAACAGTAGTCTGAGTAAAAATTGGAAGAGAAAAACGGAGTTATTTTATTCATAACCAAGTATTCGTTAAATTTTGTGTAGAAAAAGTTTTGTGAGAAAAACTTGAGCAGCTTTTATATGTTTTGAACACACTTGCTCATATAAATTCACCGCAATTAGGCACATGATGACACCTGTAATCAAACTGTGACTTTTTCATTGCTATTATTCACAAGTGAGTTATAGGGTTTTTTTTATTTTATTGGTTGAGGTGCTTGTTGCTTTGTTCTTAAAAAGTTGCGAAACAAAAAAGATCGTGTTCAATAGAACAAATAACTACGTGTACGTAGCTAACCGTGAAAAGCCAAAAAAAGAAACCTCATTCTTTTAGTCTATGGCCGATCGCCATTGTTAGATGCGCGCGCATAGGAAAACTGATTAATTTTTCCAGGTCTCTCGTTTTCACTGTTCAAATTATAGTTATTTATTAATTAAAATGTCTACTAGACCTAGTTATAAAGAAAATGATTTATGTTGTACACCGCCCGATATAAGATGTGAAACCCTTAACGTTATGGAAAGTTTGCTACCTGAAAACTCTAAAGACAAATATATCTATTGTCCACTAAATAAAATGATTTTTTAGTATTATTTTTTCCACAAGTGTGTTGAAAAACGTCGTTTGATACACGTGTGTATTGATGATTACCGTCCTCGGCTCTCTTAAGACCCTCGCCTAACGACTCGGGTCTCAATGGCGCCTCAGCGGTAATCACCAACATTACACACTTGTACCATAATGTACTGTTACATTCATTAATAAACCTTAAATTGTCTTTTCCAGGAATGAGATTCGCAAGAATGCAAATGGCTGCCGGTCTGATAACAATACTGAAGAAGTATCGAGTGGAACTGGCTCCTGGCATGAAGAAGGAATTGACATTCGAACCTAGGGCCTTCGTTACGCAACCAATTGGAGGAATCAGGCTCAAGCTTATTGAAAGAGAGGGATGGGAGCAAAGGCTGTTGAAATCGCCTCAAAGTTAAATGTTTTATGTCATATTTCTTTCGCCCCACATACTGTCAGTGTTGGTCACGCTAAGCGATTCCTGAATGATAGGCTAAATGAATAAAACTGTTGGCTTTTGAGCGCTTGATTCAGAGTCGAGATTTGAAATTCCATCATCATGCTCCTGCCCTTATCCCAATTTATTTTGGGGTAAGTGCAGTATGTCTTCTTCTTTCATATCTCACCCCTTCTCTACTGGTTACCCTAGAGTTGTAAACCCCAACTGTGCAACCATATCCATGCATTTATTCAGCTGTCGATTGGTGCTATCCAAAAATGTTATAAATCTCTTGAATTTTAGATCTTACGGACAACTGTAATGAACGAACTGAAGTATACATATATATTTCCTAAAATATTATCGAGTTTTGCAAATATTTATCAATTTCTCATAAATATTTGAAATTGTAAATTAAGGAGTTAGTTTACTGGCATTTTCATCTACATAACAGTGTTATCTAGTTTTAAGCTTGTAAATAAGTTTTGTCTAAAGAAATGTAAGAATTATGTATTATATGTAGGTACACACAACGCGATATGCGGCTTATGTATTCAAATTAGATTATGATCATAAGACCTTTATATAAATGTATCTCTGATTATTTTGTACCTACCTATTTGTAAGATAATCAAATGTCCAGCATATTGTGCTAAAAGCTATAACTAAAGGTGCAAGGATCTAATAATAATAATAATAATAATCTTTATTTTTCGGACAACAGTGATCCATCTTGTTAGTAAGTAATACAATAACTACTGGCTGCACTAATGGCGCGTGGCCCAAATCAGAACTAACGCCGCCATTTTGTTTTTTAACACATTTCATAAAATGTGATAAATGTTTAATAGCAGCGCTCACTTAGCAAGGCTATCCAAGCGTAAAAAGGTCCTTGTAACAGTGTACGTCTGAAAAATAAAACAAAATTAACTAAGAATCAAAGTTTGTCGCTTGTTATTTCTGTCAACACTTTGAAAATTAATTCCGTCCCTGGCTTGTTGTTTGTTCCGGTTTCAGGCCGTTTCCTTTCCGACCTTTACCGTTTCTGTAATTTTTGGCTTAATGACTCTCTTAGCTAAAAAATAACAGGTGGAAAGCGTTTTATGGAAACGGGCTATCAGAACGGTTGTTTGGTATGCTGTGGGATATTTCCAGTGTGTGATTAATTTGACACCTTTAAAATTCAACGCCAAAAAGATCAACCTAGTAAAAACTAAAATCTCATTCATGTGTCCTGCCTGTGTGTGTCATTCTGCTCCGTTGCTCTACGTTATCTTGCGTTGCTCGTCTGTTGTTGGCTATTTTTGCCCGACTCGTCCTGGGATCTATTCCTGAGTCGGGCAAAAATAGTGCGCCTGATCTCTTTTCGGTCGTGTCAGATTGCCGTCCCATTGGACCAAAAAAGTAAACGAACAGAGAGTGAAAACATTTCTGAGAAACTCGATGTCGCCACATTGACCGGTCCCGTGCGACTCCCATCCAGCGGATTCCCGCAGCCTTCACCAGGTGTCAAATATGATCGGGAGGATATTATTATGTCTTGCATAGCTATCATAATAATTAAAACTTAGTCTATAACAAAAATAATGGCACTTGGCTATAAGAAAGATACCTAGTAGTACCTAAGTAGGTACTTATAGTATAACGATTTGTACGGAATTCATTCTTAAACACAAGTGTGCACAAATCATGATCTGTCAAAGGACCGATTTGTTCAAGACACCATCGTTTAACTATTGTGTCTACTTCGTGAACAGATCATGGGACATATTATTATATGGACATATTATGGACATATTATTATGATAAACCGGACGTTAACCTGTGTCAATTAATTAAGTACTTACAACTTTGTAAAGTAACTTGTAGGTTACATCAAGCTCAATGCTGATCATTCAGATAAATTTCAGTAATCAAAACGTAGTAAAATTACTAATGGCCATTTCCTCACAAGCACGAACAAATGCCAATTGGCTTGGAGAGTTTTATTCCTAAAAGCATAATAAAACAATTGAATACAATTGCTCCTAATTCCGTCGCAGTAAAAAAAAACCTTTGATGACAGATAGCTCACTCATAAAACGAAGGCAAATATATCGAAGTAAATAACCCGGCTATATACTGCCTAAGTCCACAGCTAAACTTAACCCCCTTATCACTACGTCAAAGATTTTGTGGGCGGAATGACTATTGGCATTGGATGGACACAATATCATACAGATTTGATAAAAAAAAACAAGAAACTTGACGTCATACATAGAAACGGTTTTCGGTAGGTATCATTTATAAACCCTCAAGCGATCCGTTCCTGCTCTGCACCCCTTTTACTACTTCACCAAGCTTCGACATTTGTATGTAATCTTTCGTTTATTACTATATTAAAACGGTTACTTTTTTTTTGTGTAATATGAATAATAAATGCAACATACAAGCAGAGGGCCTAAAAAAATTGTCTCCTTTCTAGAATGAGTAGAGTACCTAGTAGCTGAGAACCTACGACCTGCAACTTATAAGTCTCCGTCATTTCCACCAGGCCAGAACAGCTCTCTAAATAAAAAACAGTAGGATATTTCATTCTAGTTCTCTGTATCGCCAAGCCTTAAGTCACAGATACACATTATCTGCTCAGATTGTATCGTTTTATCTTTATTATTGTGAGTTGTCAGCATTAGTTTAAAACAGACTTCCAAATGTAGGTGCCTGACAACCGATGAAGCTTGTCGTCATCTGCCTTGCCTTTTGGCCAGTCTTATCAAGGGATATCAGGTTTTCTGTAAGTGAGCTATGGAGGTCATTTAAGCAGTCCCTCCACGTAAAATACAGCACTCGGCTGCATTCGATTAGATTGGAAGCCGACCCCAACGTACTTGGAAAAGGCTAGCCAGATGAGGAGGTGACTGGATTTGTGTGGAACGATTGCGTTGAACAGGCGGTTAAGATTAAATGAACATTAGTGAACGTCACGCGGTTTCACCCGCGTAGTTCCCGTTCCCGTGGGAGTACGGGGATAAAATATCCTACGTTACTCAGTAAAGACGTAGCTTTCTAATGGTAAAAGAATTTGTGAAATCGGCGCAGTACTTTTTGAGTTTATGCATTACAAACATACACACACACAAAAATACAAATCTTTTCTCTTTTATAATATATATTGGTGTAGATAACATCATAACATTACGCTTTACTTGTAATACCCGGAGGTTATGGTAGATGTGAACTTTAAGTAAACCCTGATATGCCAGAGTCGAGAAATATCTCTCAGGCATGCTGGTTTAGTTTCCTCACGATGTTTTCTTTCACCGAAGCAAGTGATCATTACGAAACTGATCAGAGATGCGTGTCTTGGGTTTGTACTCGAGACCTGTGACTTGGCAGTCCAACAGTCACACCACTGGGCTATAAGGCCACGAAGCAAGTAAGATCGGTGATAAATAATATGAGTAGGGGCAAATCCCCTGGGCATGATGAGCTTAGCATTGAGCATTTAAAATATGCAGGCATGCATATGCCGAGGGTCCGTCCTTGTTCTACACGATGTGTCTCAGCCATTCGTATCTACCGGCAGACTTAATAAAGACCATTGTGGTACCCATCGTGAAGAATAGGACAGGAGACATCTCGGACATAAGCAATTACCGCCCAATCTCTCTTGCAACTATTATGGCCAAGGTGTTGGACAGTATGCTTGATTCTTGTTTGGCGAAATATGTTAAGTTGCATGACGCACAGTTTGGGTTTTGCCCTGGACTATCAACCGAAAGTGCTATTTTAGGTGTTAAGCATACTGTCAAATACTACACTGACCGTAAGACGCCGGTGTACGCCTGCTTCCTTGACCTCTCCAAGGCTTTCGATCTCGTTTCTTACGACGTGCTGTGGAGCAAGTTAAGGAGTAGGGGTATACCGGAGGAATTGCTCAGTGTAATGCAGTATTGGTATCGTAGCCAGACAAACCGTGTTAAATGGTCTAATGCGCTCTCGGAGTCATATGGGTTGGAGTGCGGGGTAAGGCAGGGTGGTCTGTCGTCCCCTCGGCTCTTCAATCTATATGTTAATGACCTCATTGTCGAGCTCAGCAGCATGCGTGTCGGATGCAGGGTAAATGGTGTTAGTTGTAACAACATCAGTTATGCGGATGACATGGTGCTGCTGGGCCCTTCGCCAGGAGCGATCGTGGAGATGCTTCATGTATGTGAGACCTTCGCTGCTGCACATGGACTGGTGTATAATGCCAAAAAGTGTGAATACATGGTCTCTGGGGTCGCTGGTAGGTGCCGGGAAAGTACTTTCGAACTTGCCATAAACGGTACGTCAATACGTAGAGTGACAAAGTTTAAGTATCTTGGGCATTTTCTTACCGACGACCTCAGTGACCATGTTGACATTGAACGGGAGCGCAGGGCTCTGGCGGTCAGGGGAAATATGTTGGCACGAAGATTTGCTCGGTGTACTGACCAAGTAAAGGTAACGCTTTTAAAAGCTTATTGTCAGAGTTTTTACACCGGTAATCTTTGGGTCAACTACTCGAAAAGATCGCTGGAAGTCCTGCGCGTCCAATACAATAATGTTTTTAGGATTCTGTTGCGATTGCCTCGTTTTTGCAGTGCCTCTGGAATGTTCGCGGTAACTCATACCGATGGGTTTGATGCCATCATCCGCAAAAAAACAGCCTCGCTCCTGAGCAGAATAAGGAGCAGTCACAATAGCATCCTGAAGGCAGTGGCGGCTAATACTTCCTCCACCACAATAAGGCGATTTGTGAGAAGACTTATACCCTAGTATTTAGTTGTCTTAGTTATAAGGACTATGGGTGGTCCTCTCATTAACTCGTCTTTAGTTAAGTTACTAACAATAGTGTTTAAGTGCAAAACTGTTACTAACATTTTATGGATCTCTTAGTTGTCCGAAATAAAATGATTATTATTATTATTATAATATAGTCCCGTGTGATAGTGGGCGAGCCTTTTGCTAAAAACCGTTCACAAATAGAGGCTCAGGCTTGTTACTGAGTCCTGATAAGACTTTGCCAGACCTAGGCCCACAGCTCAGGGCTTCAAGCTCAGGCCCTCGAGCTAAGGGCCTCGAGCTCAGGAGTAATGCTTGCGACCACTTGACCAACGAGTCAGACGAGGAAGCCTTTTATGTCGTGACGTATCTACGTTTGCCCGAAAGTCATACAAACAGTCTCACCAAGGGGTATCGTGTTAGTACTAACTAGGTTGTCGAGGTCAGATAAGCAATAGATCCATTTAAAATACTAGTATTCTGGGATTATAAGCCAACCCCAATATAGTTGGGCAAATGCTAGGCAGATGATGAGGTATCTACGTTCGCCGACTTTTGTCGGACTAATTGGAAAGTACACCTTGTATGTAGACGCCTGAATGACGCAGGAACCCCTTTGGGTGCAAACAATGACTTTGCTGAATGTCAAGATAATGCCCACTTATGAGTACTTACTAGATATTTATAGTTTCTGCAATCTAACAATTGTAAGCGTTTTATTTACTAACAAAACACTACACATTACACCTAATAATATAATTGCTCCTTTATTTTTATAAGTGGTTGTAATGGTAATGCAAATAAATTGTTTTAATTTTCAGATCCCATTAAATGTAATTTTGACATCTATAATTATGTAAATAAAATGATAAACTGACTGACTGACTGACTGACTGGGTGACTGGGAGACATATCAACGCACAGCCTAAACCGCTGCGTCTACAGATTCCAAATTTGGTAAGTAGGTTCTTTATGTGATCTAGGGGTGTACTAACAAAGGATTTTTCAAAATTCACCCCTAAGGGGGTAAACGGGAGGGCACGCCACAATAGTGGCGATAAGTCCCCTCTTTGAGGAGTGGCTGGAGAGACGCCACGGCGTCCTCACCTTCCGCCTGACGCAGGTTCTTACCGGACACGGATGCTTCGGTAAGTTCCTGCACCGAATCGGGCGGGAGGAAACGCCCGGGTGCTATAATTGTGAGGATAGGCCGGAGGACACGGTGGAGCACACTGTGGAGGTGTGCTCCGCTTGGGTGGAGCACCGCCGTGTCCTCGAGGTGGCGATCGGCGGCGGCGACCTCTCGCTCCCGGCCCTGGTTCGTGCCATGGTCCGGAGCGAGACGGAATGGGACGCCGTCACCTCCTTCTGCGAAGCAGTCATGCTAGCGAAGGAGGTGGCGGAACAGGACAGGGAGAGATCCTCACGTCCCGGCCGCCGCGGGAGACGCCCCGGGCGTCGGGGGCCATGTGGTGGCTTCCGGCCACCGTAGGCGCGGGCCTGTGGACGGGGAGCTATGGGCTAGCTCGCCGTCCGTACGTCTCATGACGACAGGCCGTGTCGACGGCGCGTTCGTGTTCCACGCGCGCCTCAAAGAGAGTCAGCAATAGGGAAGGGGTCCGCAAGGACCGAAGCCTGCCGGGGCTGCGGGACTATTCGAAAGAGATACCGTGGCCCCGGAACACAAAGGGCGATGAAGGAACATGGATGGGTTTTAGTCAGTAAAAGTCTGACACTCCCTCCTGCTCCGCCCAGAGCGGGAGAAGTCATTTGATGATTTCCCATGCGAAAAAAAAAAAAAAAAAGGGGGTAAACGGGGCATGGAGAGAGCGACTGTCGCAACCCCGTGCAGGGCACGCCACAATAGTGGCGGTAAGTCCCCTCTTTGAGGAGTGGCTGGAGAGACGCCACGGCGTCCTCACCTTCCGCCTGACGCAGGTTCTTACCGGACACGGTTGTTTCGGTAAGTTCCTGCACCGAATCGGGCGGGAGGAGACGTCCGGGTGTTTCCATTGTGAGGACCGACCGGAGGACA
This sequence comes from Xestia rhomboidea, assembly GCA_963853795.1. Classification (NCBI taxonomy): domain Eukaryota; kingdom Metazoa; phylum Arthropoda; class Insecta; order Lepidoptera; family Noctuidae; genus Xestia; species Xestia rhomboidea. Next base: position 2,913,589 of record OY970776.1, on the reverse strand, counting down.
CGGTGGAGCACACTGTGGAGGTGTGCCCCGCCTGGGCGGAGCACCGCCGTGTCCTCGAAGCGGCGATAGGCGGCGGCGACCTCTCGCTTCCGGCCCTGGTTCGTGCCATGGTCCGGAGCGAGACGGAATGGGACGCCGTCACCTCCTTCTGCGAAGCAGTCATGCTAGCGAAGGAGGTGGCGGAACGTGAGAGGGAGAGATCCTCACGTCTCGGCCGCCGCGGGAGACGCCCCGGGCGTCGGGGGCCACGTGGTGGCTTCCGGCCACCGTAGGCGCGGGCCTGTGGACGGGGAGCTATGGGCTAGCTCGCCGTCCGTACGTCTCATGACGACAGGCCGTGTCGATGGCGCGTTCATGTTCCACGCGCGCCTCAAAGAGAGTCAGCAATAGGGAAGGGGCCCGCAAGGACCGAAGCCTGCCGGGGCTGCGGGACTATTCGAAAGAGATACCGTGGCCCCGGAACACAAAGGGCGAGGAAGGAACATGGATGGGTTTTAGTCAGTAAAAGTCTGACACTTCCTCCTGCTCCGCCCAGAGCGGGAGGAGTTATTTGATGATTTCCCATGCTAAAAAAAAAAAAAAAAGGCATAAACGGGGCTCCAAAGTTTGTATGGGGAAACAAGTTTAGTTAGACTATTTTATTCAAAACTTCACAGGAGTGCTCCTATTGATAAATGAGTAGAAACGGGTTTTAGCTTTTAGCAGAATACAACCTCTAAGAGGGGGAAATGGGCTGAGAAAGTCAGAAAATCAACATGGGTATAGTTTGTATGGTGTATCGGGTCAGGTGTATTACAAAAACAACGATTTTAAGATTGAATATGGCGGACCTGAAATACCATCATCCCCTGTTGGGGTGCGAAGGGGTTGAAATGTCTAAAAATCAATATGGGTGTCGATACCGAGATTATCAGAGGTGCTGATTACGAATATGGCATTTATTTTGAGATCCAGAAGATGGTGATTGTGATGATGATGATTGTGATTAGGATAATGGTGATTACGATGATGGTGATTGCTACGATTTTGCTACGATTTCTTCCTTCCCAGAAAAAAAAATAACAGTGGTGCCGTTCAAAATAAATTCCGCAATATGTAAAAATTCTATAAAATTTAAAAAAAAACGATTGGTGTTAATATAAGTTAATAATCTCTGATTGTACCTATTAAAGGAAACATAATGTTGTTTTTTAGTAAGCGTGTTGACATTGTGTTATTTTTTTATTTGATTCTATGTAGCATAAGAAATAAAAAAGCTGAAATCTTGTGTTGTACTTCGTAGCACGACCATGAACGCATTCATTTTAACTTTTGATGGTAATAAAATCCTCTTAATTTATACTATTTTATACCACTAATTAGAAATTTTATACCTCTCAATTATCCTAGATACATAGGTAGTTCGTGCTAGGAAGATTCCTTCCCAGCACGACTACTCTAAAATTTTAGCTGGCACTATAGCTTTAGATGGTAATAAAATCCTTTTAATGTATACTATTTAATACCATTATTTAGAAATTTTATAACTCTCAATTATCGTAGATATACAGGTCGTGCTGAGAAGATTGCTTCTTAGCACGACCACGCTAAAATTCCTGCTGGCATAAAAGTTGACGAAACGGGAGCATGCCAAAAAATTTTTACTCATGATTTACTCCTATCTCATACTGGTAAATTGTTACAAAAGCAAAAATAAATTTTCTGCTATACGCCTGCATATGATTTTTATAATTGACAATAGATGGCGTTTATTGAAAAAAATACTAACTCAAGATTATAATAATTTAGAGCGTTCCAATTTTGTGAAATGGCTCTTAAAGTTTGAGAACTTTTTTCCCGAAAAAACATCTTATTCCCGCAGGAAAAAAGTTTTATTATCAATATGTACAAGCGGAAAAACCCGCGGGTAACAGCTACAACAAACGACCGTATATTTTTATTATTGTTTGAACGTATATTCTTAATTTTTACATTTAATGATCTAGGATAACTGAGAGGTATGAAATTTCAAATTATTGGTACAAAATAGTATAAATTAAAAGGATTTTATTACCACAAAACGTCATGGTCGTGCTACGAAGTACAACACGTAATCTATGGTAATTCCATTTTGTTTTTCTGGGAAGGAAGGAATCGTAGGAAATGCCCCCCCCCCCCCCCCCGGTGACAACTGAGAAACAGACTTTTTTTTTTCTAGTCAGTTTTCAAAGGGGACAGTCGGCACAAATTGTCACCCCGGTGACGACAATTCCCAGCTGTAACCCCGGAGGACAGGGCTAGAGGGAATAATTCGAAAATTGGATTTGACATAACTACTTCATCACATACAACATATAAAAAAAACAGAACTACCTTATTTGATGCATCGTAACAACCCCTTGTATGGTACGATTTCCATGTAGAGATAGAGCTAAACAGGTGGACACTCAAAGAAGATAAAAATTCAACCTGTATGTACATTGTTTTGTTACTAGGTATGTATTGTAGATATAAAGGATGTAAAAAACCTCTTAGCGAAGCCAAAAGGCACTTGTTTGGAAGAACATGACGGGGACGTCATTGCGATCATTTTTTGTTCTTCACCATACCTGGGAACCTTCTGGTTACGGAGATATTGGGGGTCAAAATTCCAACTTTTTTTTTTAAAACTTTTTAATGTAAGATTTTTTTTTACATTGTGTTACAACCATTAGAACAATATATTAAAAAAACAACGGTAACGCAGTTAAATAGACATGTATTTATTTTCCTCAAGCGTGTAGGTACATACAAGCAGTATAGGTAGTATGATGGCATTTGAAATTACATGGAACGATATAATTTTACTAGTAAACACAACAAACAGTAGGTACACAATTTGAAGCTCAAGTTAAAAAAAAGCTACCACCAAGGAAAACACAAATAATTGCTCATTGCGAATAGCACATTTTTAAAATGATTAAAGCAACAACATAAATATTCAATCATTTTAACAATTACCTATAGGTATAATAATAATCATAATCATAAATCTTTATTTATCTCGACATCAGAAATTACAGGCGCTAGTATATGCACAATCTTAAATAGAGAAAGGTGTCTGAAGTAGGAAAATCCTGAGGTACAGATCACCTCTCCGGCTACATAATAAAACATTTTAATTTCAACAAAAAAATTAAGTCAAGAATCTAGAGTTAAAATTGGAAGTAGGTACTTAAAATTTATTATTTGAAATTTGACAATTATCCATACTCAGGTAAAATAATATATGCAATTGACATATTAAAAAAATAACTTGTGGAACATTTTGGTTCAAAAGTAGTACTACGTACAGACCAAACTTAAACAAACAAAAAATGAAATTTATAAAAAATTATGCTTGCAGGCATAAAAACAAAAAAAAAGAATTATACAAAAAAGTGGGTAAGGATGCTCATAAGTACATACAAATACATGAAAACAAAATTTAAAATCAAAAGGATGAAAGTGGAAATGGAGTGATGAGAGTGCATTGATGCAATGCGTGAGTAGATGTGTGTAAATGTGTGTGTGTGCGAATGTGAGAGTGTAAATGTATAATGTTTATGTGTGAGTGTTAAGACACAGGTTTAAGTAAATTTTCTGTGGAAGCGTAGTCAAGACCTAATAGCCAGGTGCGCAATTTTCTTTTACAAATAGCTTTATTATGTGTGTAAATAGATATTTTATTGTTAATTGAATTATAAAGAAAAGTGCCAAGGAAGGCGAAAATTTTTTGGGAAAAACTAGTGTTAAAACGGATAATTGGACAAACATTTGCTGATCATCTATTTTGAGTAAGGAAATCGCGATCAATGGGAAGTTCAGAGTGTTTTTTTAATACAGTCATGAGTATGAACAACTGCCGGACCGTTAGAACTTGGCAGTGTTGGTAGAGATCGAAGGTTCCTATTAAAATAGCTCTTTGGGCTCTCTCTAAGTTAATTAAATACGATTTAGAGGTACCGCCCCAGGTGGTGATTCAGTAGGCTAGCAAAGACTGCGAAATAAACTATTTTAATTACTGAAGTATTAGATATATGTCGTAGATTTTTAAATATGTAGATCAATTTGCGGGTTCTTTTAACTAAAGTTTCCATGTGTAGTTGGAAGCTGAGACGGTATAAGTCTATAATTATGCCAAGATACTTGTTAGACGACCCGAATGGTGCAGCGGTAGTGAGGCTGCCTTACGTCCTTAGGGTCCCGGGTTCGAATCCCGGTTGGAGCAAATATTTGTGTGATGAGCATGGATATTTGTTTCCGAGTCATGGATGTTTAGTATGTATAATAAGTATGTATTTACAAACAAAAAAGTATCTATGTAGTATATCAACTATCTGGTGTCCACGACACAAGCCTCGTTGCTTAGTGTGGCACTAGATGGCGCTGTGTGTTAATGTCCAGCGATATTTATAAAAAAAAAAAAAAAAAATTGTTAGATTCCGTTTTTAATAATACAGGACCACAACAATGATTGATTGAATTACATGAGTGGGCTTTCAAGTTGAAGTCCGGTTGATACTGTGGTCTAAGGGAATATGTCATGTATTTCGTTTTATCGACATTTAGGGTAAGTAAGTTACCATACAACCATTTATATACTGTATCAAAACCTTGTTGAGCATAATATTGAACCTCAACCCACGTATCAGCATCGAAAACCAAAGCAGTATCATCCGCAAAAGTGATGATCTTTCCGTTTTGTAGCTTAATATTACATAAATCATTTATATAAACTAAGAATAATGTTGGGCCTAGGATGCTGCCCTGTGGAACGCCGTACTCATTAGGTAGTTCGTCACTGATCCAATTATCTATTTTAGTAATTTGTGTTCGGTCGGACAAATAATCTGTAAAAAGTCGAAGTGACTGACTTCTCACACCCATATTTTCTATTTTTTTTTATCAAAATGGGATATGATACTGATGACAGATACTGTGTCAAATGCTTTAGCCAAATCGAGGTAAATGGCTAAGGTCTTTTTTTTAGTATCCAGTTTATTAACTAAGTGATCTGTTAGTTCATGGACGGCTTCAGCTGTTGACCTACCAGATCGAAAACCAAACTGTGATGGAGATAAGAGGGAATTTTGTTCTAGGTAATTTGTAAGTCTGGAATTCATTAATCGTTCTAAGATTTTTGATAGCGTAGGGAGTATGGAGATTGGTCTATAATTGTTGACACAGTATCTGTCTCCGGATTTAAATATTATGGGTACAATTTTAGATTTCTTGAAGGCACATAGAAATACACCGGAAGAGAAAGATAGATTGCATATTGAATGTAAGTGGAAGAACAATAATATCAGCAAATCGTTTTAAAAACGGACCGGATATATTATCGATGCCAACTGCACACCCGTTTTTTAAATTAAAAATTAAAGACCGTATTTCTTCTTCGTCGGTCGGTAGAAGAACAAAGGAATTTTGGGAAGAAATGGTTGGCTGAGTATAGGGTTCTGTATTGACCAAATTAACATTTTGTGACAGTAATTTTTCTGATAATTTTTTACCTACACCTGCAAAAAATGAATTTACTGTATTAATTGATTCAGTAGGATTTTCTATTGAAATAAGCTGGGTGGATTGTTGTTTGGTTTTATAAGTATACGTTATATTTTTAATTGTTTCCCAAGGTTTTTTGTTATTTTTCCCAGCCTTTTTAATTATGTCTTGCTCGTAATTTTGTCTAACTTTCTTTAAAATATCGTTGCAAGAATTTCTGTACCTTTTGTAAATGGAAAGCGCTATCTCATTATTTGGATTCTCTAAGGTTTTGTTATGTAGCTGATCACGATTTCGCATACATCTAAGTAAGCCCGGTGTTATCCAGGGTTTCAGAATTATTTTGCGTCTAGGTGTCGGGATTTGTTTTGTGTTATCATTTATAGCTTGACCTAAGGAGTGTACAAAAAATTTTGTTGCCTCATCTACATCTGACATGCTGTAAATCTTTTTAAATTCTATGTTCTTGACGTCTGTTTCAAGTCCTTCGTCGTCTATTCGTTTAATAGTTTTGGGACCTTGGTTTTTGTTAGTGGTTCGATCTAAAAAATAAAATGACGCTATTGTGATCTGTAACCGAAGTTTGAGCAACATAACAGAGCGCCGATAATCTTGTCTTTAACATTATTTGATCTAGACATGTGCGACTATGAGTAGGAATTGTGTGAGCTGGAAGCATACCATGAGAAGCGATGAGGTTAAGATATTCATAGGATCTATTGTCTTGGGAATTATCAACAATGTCAACATTAATATCGCCAACTAATACGATATTTTGAAAGGATGATAATTTACTTAAGCAATCGTTGAGGGATAATAAAAAGTTATCTATATTTTTATGACTAGGGGGTCGATAAACGGCATTTATTACAGTGTTTATTTTTAAAATAAGACAATTTGAGTCCGCCATTTCCGGTTCATCAATATTGCAGTTCTATATTTTTGCAGTACATGACCACACCTTCATTTTGCGTTCTATTATTACTCGTAGTGAATGAAATATAACCATCAAGTTCAGGAATGTTAGCATTACGCTGCAACCAGCATTCGGTTAGAACAATTATATCCCTATCAACTTTTGACCTAGCGAGTAATGTTTCAAAGTTGGGTGTGTTACAATGAATACTACGTATATTTTGAGTTAATATTTTTAGAGTATTACGAGGGTTTTTTAAGAAAACGTGGCAGTCTTCAATATTACAAGTTAACTGCTGCTGCGCTGACTGAGCTACAGTTACAGAATCCAAATCATTATTTAATATCACGTTAAAATTATCCATTATTCAAGAAAACATTTTTATGGGAGCAATTTAAATTATCAATATATTTAAAAAACCAACGAGTGACATTACGTTTTACGCCTGGAGTCTTAAGAAGTGAATAAAGTATTTAGTTTATCAAGACAAGAGTTTGAGTTTTCATATGTTGTGTCATTGAGTGTGTTTGTGTGTGTGAATGAGTAAAATGAGGTGAGAGCATATGTTTTGAATAATGAGGAGTTATCATGATGCAAAGTGTTTTTGGTAACTATCAAATTTTTTTTTTAAATTATTAAAATCAACATCTTAAAGTATTGACTAGTAGGTAATTAATTCGGTTTTTAAAGCTATTTACAAAATATTAAGAATAAAATGAACATAAGCAAAAGGAATTAACATAAACAAAGACACATAAAATTGGGTAAAAAAGTGCATCAAGGAAAAGGTGTCTAGTCAGAGTTCAGATTTAAGCTTATCTAAATCCGCCTCCGAGTTAATACGTATACGATTATCTCCTTTATTTTTCCGAATGAATATCTTGCCGTAGGCAGCCCAACAATACGCAAAGTTATAGGTCTTAGCAAAGTCATAAATACTTAGCTTTTAAATCAGAAATATCCTGTAATGCACTAATACACACTGAATAATAATTATAAACGGAGACTATTTCCTTATGATTCGTTGAAATTTCAAAAGAGCACTGATCAAAAATCCTGTGGCAAAACCCTCCACACCTCGTAATCCAACATTAGGCCACATCGAGCTTCACCGATTGGTTCGCAGAGGTGGCGCGTTTCTTCCGTCTCCCTGATTGGTCGATCGCACGACGTTGGTACAACAACCGTCCACCGATGCCAGCGCCGTGACGACACCGCACGATGTCTGCTGCTGTTTATAGGCGCTCAGTCGCGCCATCTAGCGCCTAAAGCGTGTAACTATTCACAATTGAGTTCGACCAAAAAACTGATTTTTTCACCCAAAAAAAAGTTTTTCCCAGCAATAATTTTTGCGCAAAGTTACGTTAGTTAGTTTGATGTACAGAATGCTTGGTTGACAGCTTCGTGACGAGGTTGTTCACACCCTGTATATGTAAGCGACATTATACTTAAGCTAATTGTTGATAGTTACACATGAGCGAAGAAAACTGCAACGTCATAGCACACTCGTACTATCTGTTACCATACTTACAGTATTTTCTGAAACAGTCCCGAAAATAAAAGAGATCCTTTCAATATAATATTTTCATTAAACTGCGTTTAAATTATTTATTATTGTTGGATAATATGCAGGGTACTTAATTGTGTTTAGTCTTAAAAAAAAACATGTTCCATAAACATGACTTACCTACATATTTTTATGAAACATGAATATTGATATGTATTTTAATAAACAATATTTACGATTAACTTGACGTACAACGAGTTTTTACATGGTGGTACCTGTATTTTAGACAAAGAAGTTATTATCGTTGATTAATTCTGTTAATATCTATTTATAGGAATAGGCATTTATATTTATCTACTTAAGATTGTTTTATTTTGTGTTTTCATTGCCTTAGGTCACCATAATTTATGTAATAGTACGTCGTAACTTCATCAAAGAAAGTCGGTCATTTCAATAACAAAGACATTTTTTTTTTGTGAAATTCCTTGTAGAACTTAGTAACGCCTTTGCACTCCATCTGCTATTAATAGGAGACTATTGTTTCAGGAAAACACGTCCATTTTGTTTTAAGAGGTCACCACTTCTGAAATTGAAATGTCAGATAATTATAATCAAGTGCAATCAACGCCTATCAATATGTGAAACAATCATTAACGGGAAATTCCTACGAACATAAGAATATGTTGTCAACCTCAAGTACGCCGAACTCATTATCTATACAACAGATATAAATACTCAAACACACTTCTAATGTAATCAGATTCCTCCCAACTTCAAGATGATCGGGACACTACTGCTCGTGACGCTACCGCTCATCCTCTACGTGGTCTACCTGATCTCCAAACGGAAATTCCAATATTGGGAGAAAAAGAAAGTGCCACATCAAGCTCCAACTGCGATTTTCGGTAACTTCGCCGGATATATTTTACAACAGACGTATATGGGACATCTTGTACAGAAATTATGCAAGAAATTCCCGAATGTCCCCTACGTCGGCGCCTACTACGGCACGGAACCCACCCTCATCGTACAAGACCCAGAACTGGTGAAGCTTGTCATGACCAAGGATTTCTATTTCTTCAGCGGCCGTGAAGTCTCCAACTACTCCCACCGTGAGCTGTTCACACAAAACCTCTTCTTCTCCTACGGCGATGAGTGGAAAGTGTTGCGACAGAACCTCACCCCACTGTTCTCCTCCGCCAAGATGAAGAACATGTTCCATTTGATCAACAAGTGTTCTCACGTGTACGAGAACGTACTCGACAAGGAAGTGATGAAATCCGACGATATCGAAGCGAGAGGCCTCGTGGCGATGTTCACGATGGACTGCATCGGATCCTGCGCGTTCGGCGTCGACACAAACGTGATGGAAAAGAAAGAAAACAATCCATTCAGACAAATTGGTGATGTTATCTTTGATACTCACAGGTTTAGAGCATTCAAGAATGTTGCCCGAGCTATCTGGCCGGCCATCTTCTACGCAATTCGATTCAAGGCGATGCCGACTGAAGTGGAGCATTTCTTCAGCAGTTTGCTGACAGGAACTTTCAAAAGCCGCAATTATACGCCGACCTCGAGGAACGACTTTGTTGATCTCGTGTTGAAATTGAAGAACAACCATTCGATGACGGGTGATAGCCTGACGAACATGAAGGCTGATGGAGGAAAGAAAGTTAATTTGGATGTGAATGATGATATATTGGTAGCGCAATGCTTCTTGTTCTTCGCTGCAGGATACGAGACTTCGGCAACCACTTTAAGTTTCACTTTATTTGAGTTGGCGAAGAATCCTGAAGCTCAAGAACGACTTTTGGAGGAGGTGGACAGTTACCTGCGTCGTAATAATAATGAGTTGAAGTACGAGTGCGTTTCTGAGAATCCGTTCATGGATGCGTGTATTGATGAAGCTCTTCGACTGTACCCAGTACTAGGAGTGCTGACTCGCGAGGTGGTGGAAAACTACACGTTCCCAACAGGGCTGACGCTAGAGAAGGGTCTTCGAGTGCACCTGCCAGTCTACCACTTGCACCACAACCCGGACTTTTTCCCCGAGCCGGAGCAGTACCGTCCGGAGCGGTTCCTGGGCGAGGAGAAGCAGAACATCAGGCCGTACACATACATGCCATTTGGTGATGGTCCCAGAATCTGTATCGGTAAGTGCAATTTTTTTTTTCGCCTTTTTGCAATACTTAGTTCGTAATTATTCTCTTATAGATAAAAAGCCTGTGTCCCAGCAGTTAAAAGCTGCCGTAGTCTTCGATGCCTGCCTTTTTAAAGACGAAAGAAATTAAAAAAAAAACAACAGTAGTCTGAGTAAAATTGGAAGAGAAAAACGGAGTTATTGTATTCATAACCGAGTATTCGTTAAATTTTGTGTACCAACTATATTTTTATGACTATTTTTGGTGTGCTCATAAAAATTTGAGAGCACTTAGCAAATCTGGAGTACCTATAGTACTCGTAGGTAAATATTCTCGTCCAAATATGATAAGTCGGTCGGTTGAACATACAATCTCACTCAAGCATATAAAAATATCAAGATAGATAGTTGTAGTTCGCTGACATTGGATTTGTATCTGCTTATCTTTATTACATATTTGAATAGTGTATTTACTTTGTAATGTCGTGGGTCATCATTATCAAAGATGATACCTTTTTTTTTTTTTTTTTTTTTCGGATGGGAAATCATCAAATGACTTCTCCCGCTCTGGGCTGAGCAGGAGGGAGTGTCAGACTTTTACTGACTAAAACCCATCCATGTTCCTTCATCGCCCTTTGTGTTCCGGGGCCACGGTATCTCTTTCGAATAGTCCCGCTGCCCCGGCAGGCTTCGGCCCTTGCGGACCCCTTCACAGTTGCTGACTCTCTTTGAGGCGCGCGTGGAACACGAACGCGCCGTCGACACGGCCTGTCGTCATGAGACGTACGGACGGCGAGCTAGCCCATAGCTCCCCGTCCACAGGCCCGCGCCTACGGTGGCCGGAAGCCACCACGTGGCCCCCGACGCCCGGGGCGTCTCCCGCGGCGGCCGGGACGTGAGGATCTCTCCCTGTCCTGTTCCGCCACCTCCTTCGCTAGCATGACTGCTTCGCAGAAGGAGGTGACGGCGTCCCATTCCGTCTCGCTCCGGACCATAGCACGAACCAGGGCCGGGAGCGAGAGGTCGCCGCCGCCGATCGCCACCTCGAGGACACGGCGGTGCTCCACCCAAGCGGGGCACACCTCCACAGTGTGCTCCACCGTGTCCTCCGGCCTATCCTCACAATGATAGCACCCGGGCGTTTCCTCCCGCCCGATTCGGTGCAGGAACTTACCGAAACATCCGTGTCCGGTAAGAACCTGCGTCAGGCGGAAGGTGAGGACGCCGTGGCGTCTCTCCAGCCACTCCTCAAAGAGGGGACTTATCGCCACTATTGTGGCGTGCCCTGCACGGGGTTGCGATAGTCGCTCTCTCCATGTCGCCATGAGATCCCGCCGGAAGTCCGTCCGCTGAGCGACAATTTGCCGCGGCAGCGGAGTTTCCCCCCGGCGTAGCGCCTCCGCGCGCCACTCGTGTAGGCGCGCGAGGACTATCGCCTCCAGATCCCATGGCGGCAATCCGGCAAGGAGGCTCGCCGCCTCGCGGGAGATCGTGCGGTACCCCCGGATCAGCCTTACGGCCACCACCTTTTGGGGCGCGTTCAAATGGTTGGCAGCTCGCTGCCTCAATGAACGCGCCCACACTGGGGCCCCGTAGAGGGCCATGGACCGCACGACTCCCGCGTAGAGCCTCCGGCAGGAGGCGTTTGCCCCCCCCAGGTTGGGCAGGAACCGCCTGAAGGCAGCCCCTGTCCGCTCCAGTTTAGGGGCCAAACGTCGGAAGTGCTCCGCGAAGTTCCACCGGCTGTCGAGGACGAGACCTAAGTACTTTAACGTCGACTCGACGCCGATGGATACCCCTCCCGCCGTCACTGCTGATCCCGGAGGTGGCGCATTCCGAGGCCCATGAAAGCACATGGCCTCGGACTTGTGCAATGCCACCTCGAGACCCAGTTGCCGGATCCTCTCAACGACTATCGCAACCCTGCGTGTCATTATTTCGGCCGCCGCCTCGTGCGACCTCCCCTGTGCCAGCACCAGCGTGTCGTCTGCATAGCAGACAACGCTGACACCGCTAGGGAGGTCGGCGCGCAGCACCCAGTCGTAACCGATGTTCCACAAGGATGGGCCTAGAACCGATCCCTGCGGAACACCGCACGACATCTCTCGCCGGTTCCAGTCTCCACTGCGACCGGGGTAGATGACACACCTGTCCGCCAGGTAGTCCCCGACCACTCGACGGAGGTAGGTCGGCACCCGGTGATACCGGAGTGCCTCCCTTATGCAGCTCCAGGGCATGGAGTTGAAGGCATTGGCGATGTCGAGAGACACCGCCAAGACAACCCCACCCCGAGACACCGCATCCCCCGTCGTGAGGGCTCTCACGCGCATGATGGCGTCCACCGTAGAGCGCCCCTTGCGGAAACCAAATTGGTGTTCCGCAAGGTCCGGCCCCGTACCCGCAAGGTGCTCGGCGAGGCGGTTTGCAATTACTCTTTCAAAGAGCTTGCCCACCTCGTCGAGCAGCACCACGGGCCGGTAGGCGGACGGAGAGTCCGCCGGGCGCCCCGGCTTCTGAATGAGGACCAGCTTCCCCGTCTTCCAACGAAGCGGGAACTGGCCTCTCTCCAAACATGCGCTAAAGAGCCCTTCTAGTCGGGGCCCGAGAGCCTCCGAGGCCAGGACCCAGGCTTTGCCAGGCAAGCCGTCGGGTCCCGGGGCGGTATTTTTGGCACCTAGCCTTCGTACCGCCACTCTCAGGTCTACCCCGGTCACTTCAGGAGCGTCGTCGTCGTCGCTTTGGTGGTCCGCTTCCGGCACCGCAGCCGGCGGAGCCATAGGCGGGGGCGGGTGTTCCCCTCGCGAGGGGAACAGAGCGCTCACCACGTCCTCCACGAGCTGAGGCCGGAGACTGCGTCAGCGGGGGGGCCCAGGTGCGGAGTTTATCCCGCACCATCTTGTAAGGGCGCCCCCACGGATCTCTGTCGAGAGCCCCCAGCATCTCCTAGCGGGCCAGATCCCTGGCCCGCAGGACAGCCTCGCGGAGGGCGGTCTTCGCCGCTCTGTAGCCCTCATAAAGCTCCGCCTCAATGGCTGCCGCATTCGGTGGGCGAATGCGGAGCCTGCGGTGCCTGGCGTACAGGTGTCGCGCAGCCACACACGCCTCCCGTAGAGACGTCAGCTCTCGCGACCACCAGTACACCTGACGCCGGGCGCTTCCTGGCCGGACTCGGGGCATTGCCACGTCACATATGTCGGACATGGCCTCCTGGAACCACCCTGCCTCATCATTGACGTCGGCAGGCCTGTCCGGTGATGTCACCCAGGCCTGCACGATCGAGGCTTCCAGGAGGAGCTCCCGGTCCAGCTGCTTCAGCGCCCAACGCGGACTACTCGGGGCCTGTTGGACCGGCGCGCTTGAGGTCTGGGTGGAGACGTCGAACCGGACGTACCGGTGGTCGGAATAGGTCTCCACCCCCTCCATGACGCGCCAGTCAACGACACGCGGTGATAGAGCGGGGCTAGCGAACGAGATGTCCACCACCGACTCGCCCCGCATCCTCACACACGTGGCGACAGAACCCCGATTTAGGACGACCAGTCCCCTCTCCAGGGCCCAGTCCTCCACCATCCTTCCCCGCACGTCTGTGCAACGAGAACCCCAAGCCAAGTTCTTGGCATTGAAGTCCCCGAGGACAAGCACGGGGAGGGAATGGTTTCCGACGACGACACTCAACTCTGCGAGAGAGTTGTGGAACTCAGCGAGAGTTCGGTTAGGGGAGAAGTAGACTCCCACTACGACAATCTCCCCGAACCGGGCTGCTACGCACCCCCGACCCCTCCTGACACTTTCAAGGGTTGGGGTGCCGGCGGCGGCCGACGACACTATGGTCACTGAGCCGCTTAGGTCCGCCACCCAGTCTTCCCTGGGCAGGACGAAATACGGCTCAGCGACCACAGCGATGTTTATCAACCACTGCGCCATGCTCTGGAGCAATAGATCCTGAGCGCAGGCGCAGTGGTTGATATTCGCTTGGAGGAAGCGTAATGGGGCCGTTATTGGCACTCCATTACCGCTTCCTCCCTAGCCCCCTGTGAGGGCCCCTCTGTGGCGGCGACAGAGGGAGCGGCAGCGGCAGCAGTTGCGGCTGCGGCGGTGGCGACGGTGGCGGTGGCGGCGGAGGGCCTACCCTCGGGTGGCCTTGGTGGGTGGAGCGCAGGCCTTGCTCCCAGCCCGGTGTTCGGCCGGCTTGCCAGCCGCCGCACATGCATCGCAGTGCGGCGTGGCACAGCAAGCCGCGGACACATGACCGGGCTGACTGCAGCGGAAGCATAGCCCGCTGCGGTCCACCTCCGAGGCGCACCGGACTGACACGTGGTGACCCACGTGGCAGCGGTAGCACCTCAGAGGTCTGGGCTCCAGCAGCTTAACCTGCGCTGAAACCCAGCCCACCAATAGCCTTCGGCCCTCCACAATTGTTTTCGCCGCCGTCACAGGGCAGCATACCGTAACGGTATGCATACCCGTGGGGTCCGGACGTAGGGTGCCTGCCCTGACCTGCTCAGCAGGGCACCCTCCGGACCTGGCGACGGCGGCCACCACCTCCTCCTTGGTCACCGAGTCGTCCAGACCCAAGATGCGCAGGTCTGCGCATCTGACGGGCCTGGACACTCGGGCCTCGTCCGCGTTTAGGGACGCTCTGAGCTTCTCAGCTAGAGCGTCAGCGGACGGGCCGCTGGCTTCCCCGGGGACCTCGAGCATACGAGCCCCCGTCGCTGTGACCTTCATCCGGAGGCCCCCGGTGATCCCGAGCTCCCCGAGGTCCACCGCCTCCTTTGCCTTCGCCAGCAGGTCGCGGTAGGACACGCCCCTCTGTTCCGCTTCCGGCTGTAGTGTGATCACTACAGCCGCGGTCTTAGGGGCGCGGAGCCTAGCCGCGATCTTGCGCTCCCTGAATTGGCGCTGCCGCTCCTGATTTCGGGCCTTTTTGGCCGCCTTCCGCCCCTTCTTCTTCTCCCCGGTTTCGCCGGAGCCGGCTTTGGGGGAGGCGCCACTACTGCTGTGCCGGAGGGCTGGCTGGACGGCCCCGGTCTGGGTGCGGCAGCCATAGCCGCCGCATATGAGGCTGCCCTCGGACCCGCGGCTGCCTTACTTGCCGCCAGGGGGGGACGCAGGACAATTCCCTCCAGGACGGAGAACCGAGCCTGGAAGGAAGCCAGCTCCTGCCGAACCAGGTTCAGGACCTGGTTCTCGACTGGCTCGGGCTGACTGGGTCGCTGCGTCTGGTCCCCTTTTTTCGGCGCCACGCGGGAGCCAGACTCCCGCAGACTGGCCAGGTCTGCTAGGAGCCTGGCGTTCTCCTTTTGGAGAGCCTCCGTGGCCGCCGACAGGCGGGCCACCTCCGCCCGCAGTTTAGCCAGCTCCTCTCCATCCATCGTAGGAGGGGGAGGAGGACGAGGAGGTCCGCCAAAGTTGGCCTCTGCTGCCGCCATTATGGAGGCATAAGCCGCGGGTATGGCCTTGAGTTTTGAAGATGTCTTCATCTTCAAGGCCACGCCCCTAATTGCGGCTTCCACCTCCTTTGTGAACCTGGCCTTACGCTCCGCATCAGAGCCGCCAGGTGCACCCGTCTCTTCGCCTGACCCAGGAGCAGAAGTTGATACCTGCGTCATTTATAATGGATAGATATCTACACTAATTTTCTAACATTCGAAGACATTCATGAACACCATGACTAAACAAGAGGCATTGATTGCAACGACAAAAATCATAGCAACATGGCCTCGGTTTGAGATTCTCGTAACCAAACAAAAAAGTAGTACCTGCTTGTCTGATATCAAACAACATTTTTATAGAAAAAACGAACATTTGGATATCAACAAGTTAGTTTGTGTATTTATTTTAAAGTGTTTTTTTTTACCGTAAGACTTGAATAAAAATCTTATTAGTTTGATCTATGAACTTGAAACCTGGCCCAAATACTTATTTAAATAAACAATAAAGATCGTTATAATTAATTTTCAAAAACTACCCTTTAAAGGGGTGAAGGGGATGTAATAACATCCCTTTCACCCCGTGTAAGTGAAAACACGAAATCTAAACGACAAAGCCGCAGGCGAAGAGTTCGTACTTTAATAATATTATCTGAAAAGAGGCATGTACTCGGTTTTCAAATTCAAAAACTTGAGCAACTTATATATTTTTTCAACACTCTTGCTCATAAAATGGCTCTAAATTCACCGCAATTAGGCACATAATGACACCTATAATCAAACTGTGACTTTTTCATTGCTATTATTCACAAGTGAGTTATAGGATTTATTTTATTTTATTGGTTGAGGTGCTTATTGCTTTGTTCTTAAAAAAGTTGCGATACAAAAAAGATCGTGTTCAATAGTACAAATAAATTAACATACCTATTGCTTGCTCAATTCTTGCAACTTCGTGTTTAAATAGATCATTTCAACTTGTACGTTTTTAATAAATAAAACTTTCACTCAAAATAACTTTTGTTTTCTCTGTAATGAAGGAAACTTTGAATTCCCCATTTTGTACGTAGCTAACCGTGAAAAGCCAAAAAAAAGAAACCTCATTCTTTTAGTCTATGGCCGATCGCCATTGTTAGATGCGCGCGCATTGAAAAACTGATTAATTTTTCCCGGTCTCTCGTTTTCACTGTTCAAATTATAGTTTTTTATTAATTAAAATGTCTACTAGTACTAGTTATAAAGAAAATGATTTATAACACTTAAAGTAACTCACGGATATCATCCCGTAAGTACTATAAGTGTAGTGAAAAACCGTGAAAGTCTAAAACAGTGCATCAAAATGATTTATGTTGTACACCGCCCGATATAAGATGTTAAACCCTTAACGTTGTGGAAAGTTTGCTACCTGAAAATTCTAAGGACAAATATATCTATTGTCCACTAAATAAAATGATTTTTTTGTATTATTTTTCCACAAGTGTGTAGAAAACGTCGTATGATACACGTGTGTATTGATGATTACCGTCCTCGGCTCTCTTAAGACCCTCGCCTAACGACTCGGGTCTCAATGGCGCCTCAGCGGTAATCACCAACATTACACACTTGTACCATAATGTACTGTTACATTCATTAATAAACCTTAAATTATCTTTTCCAGGAATGAGATTCGCAAGAATGCAAATGGCCGCCGGTCTGATAACAATACTGAAGAAGTATCGAGTGGAACTGGCTCCTGGCATGAAGAAGGAATTGACATTCGAACCTAGGGCCGTCATTACGCAACCAATTGGAGGAATCAGGCTCAAGCTTATTGAAAGAGAGGGATGGGAGCAAAGGCTGTTGAAATCGCCTCAAAGTTAAATGTTTTAAGTCATATTTCTTTCACCCCACATACTGTCAGTGTTGGTCACGCTAAGCGATTCCTGAATGATAGGCTAAATAAATAAAACTGTTGACTTTTGAGCGCTTGATTCAGAGTCGAGATTTGAAATTCCATCGTCATGCTTCTGCCCTTATCCCAATTTATTTTGGGGTAAGTGCAGTATGTCTTCTTCTTTCATATCTCACCACTTCTTTATTGGTTACCCTAGAGTAGCAAACCCCATGCTGTGCAACCATATTTATGCATTTATTCAGCTGTCGATTGTTGCTATACAAAACGGTTATAAATCTCTTGAATTTTAGATCTTACGGACAACTGTAATGAACGAACTGAAGTATACATATATATTTCCTAAAATATTATCGAGTTTTGCAAATATTTACCAATTTCTCATAAATATTTGAAATAGTAAATTAAGGAGTTAGTTTACTGACATTTTCATCTACATAACAGTGTTATCTAGTTTAAGCTTGTAAATAAGTTTTGTATAAAGAAATGTAATAATTATGTATTATATGTAGGTACACAACGCGATATGCGGCTTATGTATTCAAATTAGATTATGATCATAAGACTACACTCTACTACTACTCCCTACTCTACTCTCTCTCGTCTACTTGGGTCACTGGGTTACCGACGACTTAAAAGATAATAAGGACATTGACAGGGAACGTAGATCGCTGTCGGTACGCTGCAACATCCTGGCCCGCAGGTTTGCGCGATGTACAGAGGCGGTCAAAATTACTCTGTTTAAAGCTTTTTGCTCGTCATTTTACACGTGCAGCCTGTGGACTAGTTATAGTTTGCGTGCATATAGCGATCTACGGGTCCAGTATAATAACGCACTCAGGATACTGTTGAGGCTGCCATGGCGATGTAGCGCGTCAAAAATGTTTGCGGAAAGGCAAATAGATGGTTTTGCGGCCATCATGCGAAAGAGAAGCGCTTCCCTGCTCGCTCGTCTTCGTGGCAGTACCAACAGTATGTTGAGTTTATTCGCAGATAGATGGGAGTCTCCAATGCTGCGACATTGGATGAAACTCCACAATTATTAAAACTTGTATGTCTACTAACACTAGTATTTAAGACCATTGTTACTAACACTATGGGCGTAGCCCGAAATAAATGCTATTATTATTATTATTATTTTATAAGACCTTTATGGAAATGTGTCTCTGATTATTTTGTACCTACCTATTTGTAAGATAATCAAATGTCCAGCATATTGTGCTAAAAGCTATAACTAAAGGTGCAAGGATCTAATGGCGCGTGGCCCAAATCTGAACTAACGCCGCCATTTTGTTTTTTCAACACATTCCATAAAATGTGATAAATGTTTAATAACAACGCCCCCTTATCAAGGTTATCCAAGCGTTGAAAGGTCCTTGTAACAGTGTACGTTTGAAAAGAATCAATGTTAGTCGTTTGTTATTTCTGTCAACACTTCTTCACATATTTCTGTCAACACAAAATTATTTCCGTCCCTGGCTGGTTGTTTGTTCCGGTTTCAGGCCGTTTCCTTTCCGACCTTTACCGTTTCTGTAATTTTTGGCTTAAGACTCTCTTAGCTAAAAAATAACAGGTGGAAATCGTTCTATCAGAACGGTTGTTTGGAATGCTGTGGGATATTTCCAGTGTGTGATTAATTTGACACCTTTAAAATTCAACGCCAAAAAGATCAACCTAGTAAAAACTAAAATCTCAAGGGCGCGTTTGCATATCAGGTAAAATTATGCTGTTTTTCGGTACAATTTTATGACATAATCAAACAAAATGCAATATAACTAATAACTACCTCGTATAGATTGGTTCTTCATCTTCAAATAATAGGAACTTGATCATTGAAAATTTTAGTTTTTTATAATGTAAAATCGATCTGTCGTTGCCATTTTCCCTAAAATTAACGATACAGGGTTGAGTTTAGGTACATTTTTTGTGCTATTATTAACATATTTATTATTATTCTTAATGCAAGGATTTTTTTTTTATCTAAATGATTTATATAGTTGCAGAAAAAATGAAAACCAAATCTTATTTATTCACATTTTTTGCTATTCTGGATGAATCTTAATCGATTGCATTAGGGGTTATTTTATTTTGGATACCCGTCTTGATTTATTGCACAAACACTTTGAAATTCGAAGTACACCTTCAGGTCACTCCATCAAGTCCGGAGCTAAGGTCTCATCATAACTAACAAAACGAGCCCAAACTTGGCTCACCTAGTACAACATGTGAAGGAGTTCCAGTAGCAATCACCGAAGTACACCTTCAGGTCACTCCATCAAGTCCGGGGGTAAGGTCTCATCATAACTAACAAAACGAGCCCAAACTCGGCTCACCTAGTACAACATGTGAAGGAGTTCCAGTAGCAATCACCGAAGTACACCTTCAGGTCACTCCATCAAGTCCGGAGGTAAAGTCTCATCATAACTAACAAAACGAGCCCAAACTCGGCTCACCCAGTACAACACGTCAAGGAGTTCCAGTAGCAATCATCGAAGTACACCTTCAGGACACTCCATCAAGTCCGGAGGTAAGGTCTCATCATAACTAACAAAACGAGCCCAAACTCGACTCACCTAGTACAACACGTCAAGGAGTTCCAGTAGCAGTCACCGATGTACACCTTCAGGTCGCTCCATCAAGTCCGGAGGTAAGGTATCATCATGACTAACAAAACGAGCCCAAACTTGGCTCACCTAGTCCAACACGTCGAGAAGTTCCAGTAGCAGTCACTGAAGTATACCTTCAGGTCACTCCATCAAGTCCGGAGGTAATTCGTAAAAACAGCAAAAATATTTTTTTGTAGGGACCTACCATAATTTTATTTCTAAGAAATACGTAAAAATCTTTCAAAGCATCAAAATGAGTTCACTTGACTACTATTCTCGCAGTTAGTCGTGCGTACACTTGTGTGTATGACCCGTGTCAATGTAGTAGTTCGATTCTGTACCTATCAATTTTGCAAACGCGTCCTTAAACGTTCTCTTGCGTTGCTCGTCTGTTGTTGAGTATTTTTGCCCGACTCGTCCTGGGATCTATTCATGAGTCGGGCAAAAATAGTGCGCCTGATCTCTTTTCGGTCGTGTCAGATTGCCGTCCCATTGGACAAAAAGAGTAAATGAACAGAGATTGAAAACATTTCTGAGAAACTCGGCTAATCTCCGTTGATATTGGCCACCGCGGCCAAAATGTGATCATCATTCATCATCATCATTTCAGCCGCAAGACGTCCACTGCTGGACATAGACCTCCCCAAGATGTCGCCACATTGACCGGTCCCGTGCGACTCGCATCCAGCGGATTCCCGCAGCATTCACCAGGTGTCAAATGTGATCGGGAGGATATTATTGTAAGTCTTGCATAGCTAGTACATAATAATTAAAACTTAGTCTATAACAAAAATAATGGCACTTGGCTATAAGAAAGATACCTAGTAGTACCTAAGTAGGTACTTATAGTATAACGATTTGTACAGAATTCATATCACAATGGACACACTATTATGATAAGCCGGACGATAACCTGTGTCAATTAATTAAGTACTTACAACTTTGTAAAGTAACTTGTAGGTTACATCAAGCTCAATGCTGATCATTCAGATAATTTCAGTAATCAAAACGTAGTAAAATTAATTTATTTTATTTTAGCTAATGGCAAGAACGAAAAAAGGCCATAGGCGAGACGACAAAAAAAAACGAATTAGTCCGTCAGTTAGATTATCAAAAAATATTTGGCCCGTGTTTTTTCTTTTGTTACGTAAACCAAAATTGACGAAGATACGACGCTTATAAAATTCTCAATACGTCACGCCTAGGTATAATTTTTAGCTAGTTCTGACGTCACGAGCCCACACTCCCGAGTTTCGATGCGTTTTATATTTTGTCAATATTCATTGATTTACAAAATAAAAAAATAAGTGTCCATTAATTTCCCATACTCTAACTGACAGACTAAATAGATTTGCAATTTTTTGATACTGTCGTCATGCCTATTGGCTTGGAGAGTTTTATTCCCAAAAGCATAATAAAACAATTGAATACAATTGCTCCTAATTCCGTCGCAGTAAAAAAACCTTTGATGACAAATAGCTCACTCATAAAACGAAGGCAAATATATCGAAGTAAATAGGCCGGCTGTATGAACTGCCTAAGTCCACAGCTAAACTTAACCCCCTTATCGCTACGTCAAAGATTTTGTGGGCGGAATGACTATTGGCATTGGATGGACACAATATCATACAGATTTGATAAAAAAAAACAAGAAACTTGACGTCATACATAGAAACGGTTTTCGGTAGGTATCATTTATAAACCCTCAAGCGATCAGTTCCTGCTCTGCACCCCTTTTACTACTTCACCAAACTTCGACATTTCACACAATAATGCACATACATTTTCCGGAGTCAACATCCGCCGTTTCCCAACTATGTTTTGGTGAGCTTCCAGTTTAATCGGATACAGCTGAATACCTGTATTTTACATGGAGCAGCTGCCTCTCTGACCTCCACAACCCAGTTAGTACAGGGTAATACGATACCCCTTGGTAAGACTTATTGTCAGATTTTCGTGCTACTGATTGCCTGTAACATCTGTCAAATATCTACATATGACAGCCGAGTCCAACGGCTTGACGTGGTTTCCGAGACACGGAGGAAACTCGATATTTGTAAAGATGATCACCCATCCACAGTTCAACCAAGGCAAGCACGGCTTAACCTGAAGATTAATCCGAGCGGCTGTTATTATTTAGCCACGAGCATAGAACATTTTCTGGAATAAATTCTTTAAATGTAAGTACTTATGTGGAAAACAAAATTCGTTTAACAATGCGGCCTCGCAGTAAACACGAAAACACGAAAAGTGAATTCAATTGTTACGTTTACATTGTTATTACCATATCTAAGTTTATGTAGATTATATAGTAAAACACACTGGAGTATGATAACACGGTTCATGACTTTTGTTATCAGGACTGAGGAAACCCTAGAGTAAATACCATAAAACGAGTTTTCTTTATTTATCTTTTGAACATTTTATAACATTTTATGTTCTTTAGAACAAATATTTGTAAAATTAAAGTATCCGGGGCTTAAGTTCCTTCTGAGTCCATTTGAGTATGAACATGTTCAAAAGAACACATCAAAACCCGAATGACCCAACCGTTGAAGGTACTTTGTTTCCGCCTGACAAAAGACTGCCTAGCACCTTATTCAGGCGGCCAAAGAAGCGCTCCCTCAAGGATTGTTTGGTGTCGGAAGTATTGATAACGAATGCTTCCGACGTACCCAAACTCTTGCAGGTTTCTGTTGAGGAGACGCATCTAAGGTGTATAGAATCCAAGAGTTGAGTTTCCACAGATTCCATAATATGCCCTCGCTTCACATGCATGGCTGCACATTTGTCAACACCAAATTCCATCCTGAAAACAAGTTTTATTAGTAAGATTGCGAGATTTTTTATAGTGCGTACCTAATCGCCTTACCGTGCTCATATAGCCTTTTTATCTTCAACGAAAAAGTAAACAAACTACAAATTAACTGAGCAATAAAAAACACATAATTATACTACAATATATATAATATACTACAATATATATATAGATAGTCAAGCACAGTCGAAAATTGCCAATCTCAATTTTAACCCCTTTTTGTAATATACATTTGGTTTTCTACATAAGTAAATATTTAATGGGGTGCACTCTTGTTGAGAATTTTATGCCCAGCAGTGCGAAAAAAAACTGGCTTGCATATTCACAAAGATAAAAATCGTTGCTGTCAACCGAAAGGTGCGACAAAATTAATCACTTTTATAAATAAAGTTAGACGCGAGCGATGTCGCGTAACTTTGGTGTAACATTCGATGTTTCTTTAAACCTAATTGATGTGCGTGAGCGGTATTAGCACTGAAGATAACACAGAAGGTTTGTTTTACAGGGTGTAAAACAAATAAACGCGCAAACTAGTGGCTTAGTTAGTCCTAGTAGGGCCCTGTATCAACTTTTTTTGGGGGCCCTTTGCCGCACTCGGGTTGAGCGCGGCGAAGCTGGACAAGAAGAGAAAATCATTAATGTTAAACAAATTACTTTTTCATTACTCATACTCTGAAAGTAGGTCTGAAGTTGCCTGAGAAGCGGGTTGAAAGTAATACATTTCAGCCCGAGGGAGAATCGTTTTCAACTGACAACTGTCAATTTAAAATAAAAAAAAGTAGTTCATTTTTCTATTGAACCATATTCCAACTTTCTATACAGCCACTATGTAAAATTGAAATAACAAAGTTAAGTATTAATTAAAGAATATATATCTTTTAAATAACTTTATTATAATTAAGTTTCAACTATTTCTTTAAAATTACATAGATTTGGGCAAAATAGTTACCATTTTTTCGATGATGAAAATGAAAAATAGGTAATGGCTGAATAGCTGGCCGGCCACAGAAAAAAAAAACAAAATAGGCGGGAAAGCGGCAACACGATCTACATTTTTTTTTCGTGTTGATTCGTTTTTATTTTTACTTTCCTTGTATTCGTAATGAAAAGCACAGTGTTTACCTCGGGTTAAAGACCTTATTTAGTCCCTCGAACTATTAGCTCCCTCGCTGCGCTCGGGCACCAAACCCCGTCTCGGGACTAAATAAGTTACTTTCACCCCTTGGGTAACAATGTACTATTGCAAAACTAAGAAAATAGCATCCTGACAATTGGAGCTTTCTGGACCGTGATAAGTTATATTTTTATTTTATCTTTCATCATGAAGAATATTTGAGGTTGAGGATTTTGTGATTTTTTTTCTCTTTAGGAGCCCTCGTTACTCGGGCGCCCCGTATCATTGATACGGCTGATACAGCGGTAGCTACGCCCCTGATGGCGCAAACAGAGGCCTCTCTCATACCTACTACTGTCTTCAAATAGTTTCGTATTTCTACGGCTTTCAACAGGATTACCAAAGGCCCGGACTTCACCAAAGCGGAGTCGAGCGGAGCGGAGAGGAGATGTGCAGAAACCGACCAATTCTTCTTCTTCTTATCGTATCGATTTTCCTTCCAATTAAACGGTGTGGGCCCAGTAGGTGGCCACGTTTATTCCAGCGGTGGAGGCGCTGTACAAGTCGTCAAGAGTGCAGGTAGACGGACACCTAGGACACTCCATCAGGTGGGGCATTGTTTGGTCTGGAGCGCCGCACTCGCACTCGGTGTTGGAAGGACCAATTATACCCCATTTTGCCAGGTTATGTTTGCAGCGGCCTACTTGGGTACGCAATCGATTCAGAGCTTCCAATTACCGACCAATTACATTGGTTGAAATCTACATCATGTCACTCGTCTCTCCTGTGATTCATTGAATCCTGCACATCTACTCTCCGCTCCGCTCGTCTTCGCTTTGATGGAGGTGACAGGTGGCTTGTTTAGCACCTAGAGGCTAGCGAGTAGCGAAATTACGATAATGGTAATAAATGTAAAACCCATCCTTCTCAAGGGGTCCATGATGAGCAAGCCAGCAATACCAGGGTCGCATAAAGTGGAAGAAAGCGTTGTAGGTTTAGTCAGGACTTAGTTATTGGTAGTCTTTTGTCTTCTCCAGAGCTTACAGAACAAAGTCATTGAAGTATATGCAGGCACATTCTATTGGTGTGACCTTGGCATACTTATATCTCATATCTATATCTCATAATACATATCCATATGATCTTGACCTTATTACCTCACTTTTTTTATGGTTCTTCTGCACTAAACTGCTAGCTTCATATAAATTTAGGGATAAGCTCATACATGCTTTCAGACAGATTATGTTAATGAGATGGATAATCCGATCATAATCCTGCAAGGATAATCAACTTAGCGATGCCAGGGTTTCATAAAGTGTTGAGATTTAGTCGACAGTCCACCAAGCCGTTTTTTCTTCTACTTAGTGTACATCCCTGAAAAGAAAGCCTTGAAGCTATTGTCGCTTATATTGATGCAATGACCTTGATATCGCAGAACCAGGCTCTAATGTGCGTATACCCTATTTTACTATTAAGTGTGACAGTGAACTTATCATCACCAGCATTAACCAGCTCATACGCATATGATCCTGACCTTATTCTCACTCTATCTATCGTTCTTCTGCACTAACCTGCTAGCTTCATATAAACATAGGTATAAGCTAATATGTGCTCTCGGGCTTTAGACAGACGGTCCGGGGCTGCGCGCACGCGCACTAGCTCCCTCTCGTTGGACTCACCCTGACACTGTACGGCGGCCATGATGGAAAGAATCAAGGGATAATGCCCGTATCAACAGGTTGAGTTGATGTTAATTGCGGCAATAAAATTGATGCTCATTTGTTTTGTTGATGTGATTAATAAGTGTCGGATTTTGTTGAGCACTTTGTGGATTTGTTTGAAGCTTTTTGTTGGTTTGGTGGGTATTTTTAACGGGTTGGAAGCCGTTGGAAGTTAAATAATAAAACCAATTAAACAAAAAACTCTGGTTTTCATAAGACTAGAAATAACACAATGAATGTGACTGACAATGTATATTTAGCAATAACTAGTCACATAATAATAAAGTACCTGAGCAACCGAGCTCTGCTCGGGTAAAAAGATGAAAATTAAGAAAACGAATTTTCCCAGGAATGAGAACTAGATAGATTGATTTGCACCCCCGTAAACCGCTATAATGTAGGTTCTATACATACTATACATTTCACGTTTTTGCAAGCACGTGATTACAAATATTGGTCATTTAAGAAGGGACTGCAAAGTATTTGATAAATAGGTATTTGAAGAAACTATTGCCATTGCGCTGCGTGAAGCCTGCCCCCGTAGAGTGCGATAGGGACAGCTGCAGCTCAGACCAATTATATCACAAAAGTGTTAACGAGATCGACGGTTCGTTTTCATTTCATTTTGTTTTTCTCTTTTTTCTCCTCGAAAACTGACCCGATTTAATGATTTTTGACATTTAAATTTTAAGAAAGAGTATGTCTATGTTCCTATCCATTTCTTTCATGTTAATAACTTTTAGAATTTGTCTGGTAGTCCTCCAATCACGGCCGTTTAATAGAAGCATTTTTTGTCAATTTTGAAGGATCATATTTTGTTAACTTATTAGTGGCCACAAAAAGGAGATGACAAGGACGACGTGACAGAAGACCCTGATTTTATGAGAAAAAAAATGATTGCTCTAGAGGCATTATTCACGAAGAAAAAAGGGATCGATTTCGTCAAAATTTGTATGGAGAATCGGACCCCATTTCTCTTAATAGGATAGGATAATTTGGAATGACGCTCAAATGCTGCCTCATTCTTAAGATAAAGGTAAGATTATTTCAGCTGTATACAGCTCTCTGTATGGTATATCCTCTTATCTAACATTATTCTGGAAACACTCTTCTCTTCAAAGCAATTAAATTCGAAAATTATGAACACCTACTTAAATATTAATACATATACTGATAGTTTGCTTCATGCAACGCTAATATATTCGAAAACTATCAGGCGTAGCAACAACAAATCAATTTCAATTGCAAATACAATTTCTCGTACAAATATTTTCCCAGACGTATCCCCCAGCCTCCGATTACATGGTCACCCTAAGTATCCCACTCCACGCCGCGAGCCCAGTGTTCTGACGCGTTTCTATCGTCACCCACAAGCGGAGACGGAGCAAAACATTAGCTAGCTTTTAGACAATAACATATCCAAAAGATAAATCATATCAGTAACAAAATTAGAAGAAAAAACTCTATTTTGTAACGATTTGTAAACGTTTTGCTGCAGTTGTAATTAGTGAATGTGATATACAAAGTGTTAATATGGAAACGTAGTGTATGAAATTCGTGTTGTGAATTTGGAAAAGCTTTTTGAAAGCATATGTGTTTTCAAAGTGAGTAGTTTTGTGGTCATTTTTTGTAAGTATTTGCAGTGTTTTCTTTGTGGATTTACGTATGGATTTTCGTAAAAATTTCAGTCCCATAGTATTTTTTCTAGAAGATTTATCGAAGATGCACATTTATACTATTTTTTCTGAATGTTTGACGCCTTTCTACATAATAATATTGCGATTAGAAAAGTAATAGAAATATATATATATACCATATACCAAAAAGGCTACACTTAATCCTGTTATATTTCTATTCTGTGAAACCATATCAACAGTTGTAGTATTTTAGAGTGGGCGTCTACACGTGTTGGCTGATTCAATCGCCGTCGTTGCCCGCATTTCTGGCCTAGTTGTACCTATTAGAAGCTTCATTTAGCGCGCCTACAATACGCAGTGCGTTGACTTCTTGCTATGAATGTTTTGACAGGCGCTTTTTTTGTAGATTTTGGTAGGTCGATTGTACAAGGCTCACCCATTTTATTGTTACCTACATCTTATTTTATGTGCCTGCAATCTATGCAAATAAATTTTAATTTACTTTGAAATAGGTTGCACCAAATGAAAGGAATCTTAACAGTAAAGGAGAACGTCCTCTCTAGCTACTTAAATGTTATTTATTTGGCAAAGTTGTACTCGTTTAAGGCTTCATATAGAGCTTCTATAATACGCAGTGTGTTGCCTTGTTGCTATAAGGGGTTTGACTGGTGCTTTATTTTGATATGAGGTTTTATCACATTTATAAAGGCTTAGAACATTTATGGAGAATATCTTGTATTATTTGCACATCCGCATAGCCGAGTTTTACTTATTAAAAGCTTAACTTACGGCGCCTACAATACACTGTGATTTTATTGTTTTGAAATGAGTTTATATAAAATGAAAGGAGACTCCTTTAGCCATATGGAGAAAGTTCTGTTTTCTAGGAACATGTATGTGTAATTATAAGATAAGCATTTTGGACCAAGTTGTAGGGGCTTCATTTGGGGCGCCTGCTATACGCAGTGCGTTTCCTTGTTGCTATGAATGATTTAATAGGCGTTTTTTGAGAGGAGGATAAACTTAGCAAAAAAGAATAAGCCCGTCTCAAGTCTTCAATATTGTTTTATGTAATCACTGAGGCCATGGCAACACAAGTGTTACGTTCGGTGTATGGAATTTGGAGGGAAACCACATTTTTTTAATGACAGAGTTAGCAATTATTTTATAATTTCAAACTCCTTACAAGAAACAGTTCAGTTCAGTTCTGCAGTTATCAAATTATGCAGTATTAATAATCTATACATACACTTACACAATTACTATTTATTTAAAACAATATGAAACAAAATAAGAATCACTAAACAAAACTACCTGCAGCCTCTCTCACAAAATAAGTAGACGGATAAATACAATGAAAAATGCAAACAAAGCGTAATGAAAAAGCAGAAAACATCGATTTCCATTCGTCTCTGAAGTCTCGATAATGTTGTGGAGCGGATGAAGTGCAATTAACATTCGTTTGTGATCGCAACAGTTGACGTCTCACAGAGACACGCGTCGCCACTCCTACGCTTTTGAGGAATTGATACAAGAGTAGATTGACGGCTAAATTATCGGAACGTTATGCCAACATTTCCTTTGACTCAGAAGCTGATTGGCTCATGAACAAAGTAATCAAACACACAAGCTAACTTATCACATTAGGTGGAATAAACATATCTGTTTATTCATCCTTTGCATTGGGCCCACGCATTGTGTTTAAGGATAGCTTAAATCATTACATAAAGCTAATTACTAAACCTGATTCGTTCAGGCGAGACAGAAGCATTACTACCTATGTAACAACAGCTTAGTTAATTAATACTGCAAATATCAAACAAGTCTATTCTTAGATACTCATCTAATTCATTTCTAATCAAGATCAATTAATTTCAATGTATTATTTTTAGCTATGATCTAAATAAACCTCTTTCCCGACTGGTTCATTTTTAACAAGGTATTACAAGCTTTACCAGTAATTAACTATGTAAAAATCTTAGAAGTTAAATTTGACCCACTTCTCGGTTGCCGATTAAGCTGAAATTTTGCATACATGTTTCAATAGACGGACGTGACAGGAATAATCTATAAGTGTTCAATTTATGTCATTTGGCAAAGGAACCCCAAAAACGACGTGTAAAAGAGTTTTTTATGACCTAAATACAAAAATAAAAAAGCATTTCATCATGAAATTCATACCAATTCTGTTAGTTATTGTTTTAAAATGACGGTGACATAATGATGTTTTGAAAACGTTCAGCCTTATGAACAAGAGAGATATGTATATAGAAAGATCTCAAAGAAAGACAAGGAGGCAAGCTACATACATTACCTTGTCAGTCAATCTAAATCAAGAAAAATAACCTTGTTTTATGAAATGTTATTCATATATTTGAATTCCCTGGCACGTGCATATTTTTATTGAGGCCTACTCTTAACCTCAATCTCGTCTGATGAGACCGAGGGATATGGTTGGTCTACATTCATCTACATCTACACTATATCTACACTAATATTATAAAGAGGAAAGATTTGTAGTTTTGTGTGTATGTTTGTAATGAATAAACTCAAAAACTACTACGCCGATTTCAAAAATTCTTCCACCATTAGAAAGCCACGTCTATATTGAGTAACATAGGCTATATTTTATCTCCGTACTCCTACGGTGAAACCGCCTGACTTCCGCTAGTAGTCTATATAGTCATACATTTCGTTTTAATATTACTGTAAACAAATCAGGCAAATAAATAAAAAATAATTAAAGAACTAGAACGACAATTCAATAAACCTTCGTTTCCTAATCACGATCTAAGGAGAGCAATCTATTATAATTTGCCAACACCCACGGGCGACGTGCCACGGGAATTTACTCCTAATGACTTATTTATTCTTTATTGATACAGAAGCAGAATTAACAAGTTATTAATACTCGTATTGACTGGCTGAGGACCCATTTACTCCCTTTTGCAAGTTATTGCGGACTATATTTTGAGAATCACGAGTCTACGAGATTGCTACGAAATTGCTACGAATTTGCTACGGAGGTGCTACGAGACGATTATGGAACTTTCTTTCTTTGTTTCACCTTTGATTTTTATTTTTTCTTTGATGTTTTCGTGTTGATGTTTTGAAAATTTTGTTCAAGAAAAAATTAGGTACCTTTCTCAATAATATTCATTCTTATAGCAATAATTTTAGTGTTCCGTACTAGAAGAGGTACCAACGGGACCCTATCCTATTACTAAGCTTCCACTGTCCATCCGTCCGTCTGTCTGTCTGTCAGCGG
Organism: Xestia rhomboidea; assembly: GCA_963853795.1. Classification (NCBI taxonomy): domain Eukaryota; kingdom Metazoa; phylum Arthropoda; class Insecta; order Lepidoptera; family Noctuidae; genus Xestia; species Xestia rhomboidea. The sequence goes on along the minus strand of OY970776.1, from coordinate 2,883,037 downwards.
GCTGTATCTCATGATCCGTAATTGGTAGACAATTGAAATGTTCACAGAATGTATATTTCTTTGCCGCTATAACAACACATAATAAATTAAAAATTAAAGGGGGCTCCCCTACTACGATGGTACGGAACCCTTCATGTGCAAGTCCGACTCGCAATTGGCCGGGTTTTTTTTTATTCTACCTTCAGCTCTGTGTTTTCATTTAGAAAACACTTCGAATTATATCTTAATGGAATTGTGAACAGAATAAGATAGAATGTTCAATTGTATTATATTATACAATGGGAGCCTTATCGCAATATCCTTTGAAACGACTACACTCCGTTACATTCGACACTAAATTAACGTAAATTTGCTTTCTTATCATTATGTCTCATGTTGATAATGCCTTTTAGACGATTCAGACGAGTCTGAAACCGAATAAACTTAAAACACCAAATAGATTTGGCTTTCGACAACTTGCAGTGTAGTACTGTTGTTGGTTCCAAATACAATATTATTTAGAATTCAACAACAGTACTGCACTGCAAGTTAACTTCACAAATATGAATATGTTTAATGACATTATGCTCCCTTTCGAAATAATTGCTCTAAATTATAGTGAAAACCGCATCGAAATTTGCTACATAGTTCAGAAGACGTACAAAGACAGTAAGCAGGTGTATATTATATAGAATTAGCTACTATTTTATGTAATCACTTAACGACACGTAAGTACCCATTTCTTCGCAAGTTTGTTCTTTCACGAAAAGTTCTTTTGTTTTTCTTTCCGCTCGTGTAAAGTTGTTCAGTCGTTATCATATCTTTTTATCCTGTTTCCTCATGGGAATAATGTTCCCAGTGCTGGGGGCCGATGATGAGGTCAGTGGATACGAAACGGGGCACTATTTTTTTACTGCAACCAATTTCGAGGTAGCGCTCGCCGGCCGCTGCCTCGGCACCGCTCGCTCCGCTCGCTCGGGTCACGCGTAGTTGCTCACAGTGCTAACCTTTTTTTTTTTTTGACGCTGGGAAAAAATGCATTACGCATGCCATCCCGTCGGGGGACGGGAGGGGTATGTGGGACTCCCCGGGCGCAAATCCGGTATACCCACTAAAACGACCCAGCGCATTCCCGCTTCGTCATAGTGGAGGGGGACTGGGAATCCGGCACAGCGTTTACTTCCAGTCCCCCGCCGACGAACACAAGGCGGACCCCCCCTCTTGCCCTCACGGCACGGGCGTGGAGGAGGGGGTTCGGGAATGACCGACGGAGGTGACGGGTGCAATGCGGGCGGAGGCACCCCCGCGCTTGTCGCCCGCCCGTCACCGTGAGGAGGGAGGGCAAACGCCCCTTCGCCCCCTCTCCGCCCGCGGAGCAGCGCAGCGAGAGGATCAAGGTCCTCCCGCGCTCCCCAGCATGGCGTCCGCATGCACGCCGGGAAGCGGGAGGCCCAGTCGCCCGCGAGGTGACGGGTGCAATGCGGGCGGAGGCACCTCCATGACTGTCACCCGCCCGTCACCGTGAGGAGGGAGGGCAAACGCCCCTTGCCCCCCTCACCGCCCGCGGAGCGGCGCAGCGAGAGGATCATGCGGGTGCTCATGATCCTCTCGCCGCGCCGCTCCGCCTCCTCCTTCTGCGAGAACCTCGCAAAAGGAGGACCCCACTCCCCTGCCATGCCCTCTGCTACGCCCGCTGCTCAGAGGGGCACGCAGGGGAACGCACACCACACTTCGCATGACGGGAGTCGATCATACGAAGTGCGATGCGCCCCCCCCCCCCCCCAGAAAGTGCCTGGTGGTTTTTGTTGCGTCTATTTCTTATAGAATTAGACCAATAACAGGGCTGCAACCACGTAAAGGTGAACACACTAGACTTGCCTTGAGGATCTACACGACCGTAGCGCTCTCCCTCAAGACCCCGCCACCCTACCGCCTCTGAGGGAGGCAGTAAGGTAGACCTGCATCTATGCTACCAAGCAAAGCGTGAGCAAAGCATGTCGTTGTGCAACCGCGAAAGCATAAATACAGATCCGCCCCGTCACAGTTCTAACCTAACCTAACCTATATGGTCGGAATGAACGGAAACCCTTCGACATCGTTTTTACGACAAACAGTTGGTCGGAGACAAAAATCACCCAGATGCATTTCGCCTTATTTTTAGGTGTTCTATACGATAAAATTGAGAAAATAAACAATTTACCAAACAAAAAAATTATTGCAAAATAAATATTTTTTCCTGTGTCCCGTTACGTATACTCCAACCGATAATGATATGGCGATTTCCTTACGATGTTTTCCTTCATTGTTTTGAGAGCAGTGTAAATTGCATAAAGGTGCCTACCTATTCTTTAGTCCTCCTGAATACGACTCGTTCGTTTTAAACATAACATAACAACACGCCTGTAAACCCCGTTGATTTATGCAGAGTTGAACCTAATAGTACACCCACATTTCGCCAGTTATGTTTAAGTCTCATGTAAAAGGGGGGCGAGCCTATTGCCATCAACCGGGCGCAAATCCAGACTCCGCGACTGTTACTGAGAGATTCCTGATGGAAACACCCAATAGCAAAGGAATAAAACCAAGTCACTTATGCTCAACATGGCAGTCGGCAGTTCGTTTTAAAAGTTCATTTATTTTTCTTTCTCCGCGTGGTAAGCTGTTCAACAGTCATGTCTTTCCGGTCTGTTTCCTCATTGGTCTACACACATTCACGTCGTTATATCTGTATCCTCATTGGTCGACCAACCATAAACGCAGTTTGCGACCACTAATGCCAACATTTAATGCCCCGGCCGGGCAGCGGTGTAATTGTGTAGTCTGGTTATTGTCTCAGCTAAAGAGGTCAGTGAATTTAACGAATTTGGGAGGAAATTGGGTACTTACTCTTTGTTTATATGGTCTGGGGGAACGAGGACGATAATTGGCAGTTTAGAAAAATACTGAACAAAGGGAATTGAAAGGGCTAAAGACTCTAATTGAGATTGGAATCGAATGTACTGTTCGAGTGTTACAGATTTTAGTACCCTATTTAAGCTTTTGTGTGTGGTTGAAAGCGATTTACTTAACATAATGCCTATAATCCCTGAAAGCTTAGGTTAACAAAGATTTGGCCAAATGCTTGAGGCCCATGTTTGAATAGACACTAGACTAATAAGGTAGTCGATTTATTAGTATCAATGTCGCAATTTAAATGCTCGCATCTTTTATCCCTTAAACTATCTTTTCAAAGTTCAACGAAGCAGGAACTTTGATAAATAAAATGTGCAGACACAAAAAAAAACAATTGAACGAACCAGAAAACCCAACATTCTAACTCAATCCTGCCACGTTTGAAGCCCCAACAACTTCATTACAATATAAATTTTACAATTAAAGTACTTACGGGATAATATAAAAAAAAAAAAAACGAAAACCGTGAAAGTCCAAAAGAGTGCAATAAAGCTTTGTGTAGGGCTGTCTGTGGGTATCGACCAGTGTGTTGCAAATAGACGATACACGGCTTTGGAGCCTTACACGTCTGGCATATCGAACTATGCTGCCGTTATGGTCGTATTAGGAATATTACAAACAATATTGAAAGCTAGAAGGGGGCCGTTTTAAATGGTAATTGGGTTCTGTGGGGTCATATTTACTGTTGGTCTTGGACTATCGATATTCTAGGTAACAAACAACTATGTAATAACAACATTGTGGTAACAACTATTGTAATATACAAATACACTACACACTTGAGTCCAATCCACTTCCCCGCTATTTGGCAGCCATTTTGTTTTTTTTTTTTGTTGTGGTAAACTCTACGTGCGTACAAAAAAAACACACAAATCTCTTTAAAAAAAAGTATAACTCAAAAATGCAAATCATCTCAATAATCCGTGCCACTAACATGTGCATTCGCGGCACAAGACATAAATTTAAACCATTAGCCAAGTTATTTGGCTTCGGCGATGGAGCAGCCCTACCTAGACCAGACTAATGTGGATGCGGCCGACGAACCAAGAAGAAAGAAAAAAAGAAAGAAAAAGTATTTATTAATCTCACACAGGACATAATAGAAACAAAAATATAGAATTAGGTTTGACACAATTATTTAAAAAAGTAAACATGAGAAACATAACGAACTATTAAATTTGATTAGTCCTGTGCAAGGTCAAAAGGCTCCTATCTCAGCAAGGTGCTGTGACATTTAAAAAAAAAGTCACAGCGCTGGTATTCTGATAGGGCCCAAAGTGATGTCACGGTCAGTAAAATACGAATATAAATTTATAAGACAAAATAATACTATTAAGCAAATATAAATATTTAATGTGTACTAAATACAGGTTGAAAAATAAAAATATCATAATTTTATCTGCACCCAACGTCCGTCGCCACAGTTGTCTATGCATGGCAACACTGACAGAGAAGACGTCGATTGCAATAAATTGCGATGGATAAAAGAGCTTGTTTTATAAGATAATTAATCAATAATTTACTGTACTGTATTTATAAATTATTTATAATAAACTTATGTAGCAAAATTGAAAAAAAAAATATGCATATCGAATTTGTGAACAAACAAACAACTTTTTTGGTCTAATTTTTTTTTCAAATGATCGTGTATGTATAGTGAATCACGTGTACGTGTAGGTGTACCTAGAATATCGCTAGTCCATTATGATCGGACACACTGTATTAAACTAGAAGCTAATTTCAAAATACATAGTTGGTAAAAAGTTAAGCATAATACCTATGATAATGACTAAATGGCAAGCAAGCTTCAAATCTAAATCGGAATCTGTACGGTGAAGGGGTCCCAGACTATGGATTTTTCTTGTGCAACTCATTTAATACATAATGGAATTTTCAAGAGGTTTTGCGTGCTTTCGTATGTACAGGGTGTGAACGGACTCTTCACGAAACTGTTAACTAAGCATTATGTACATCAAACTAAGTAACTTTACGCAAAAAATATTGCCGAGAAACGATTTTTTTTTTGGGGGTGATAAATCATGTTTTACGGTAGGACTCAATGTAACGCACACAAAACATTGTGGTGATAGATGGATGGAATAGTACGGAGGTCGTGGAGGTGTTTAAATCCCCCAATATCTCCGTAACCAGAAGGTTCCCACCAGAAGGTATGGTCTAAAACAAAAAAAATATATCGCAATGACGGGGAGAACAAGAAAGTGCCTTTCGGCTTCGTTAAGGGCCTTTTTACACCCTTTAAAAAATCAGGAAAGTATAATGTACTGTCAAAATATCTCTCCTTTTCAGGGCAGATTTTACTAACGTCAGATATCTTTTATCCAAGGAATATTTTGGTATTTTTTTCCAAAAAAAAACTGACGGAGGTTAAGACCTACGTCAGGTTTAATTCTCGCAAAAGTTTAGAAAAATCAACCCTTATTATGCATTATTCATGGAGGTCTCCATGAATAATAAACCAACAAGAAATTGTTCCCATGTCTAAGTGTACAGCTTTAACAAGTCACCCACCCCAAATCGTATTTTCCTCAACCTCAATGCCACATCATCTCACTAATTCAATACATTCTCACACACAAACGTTCTCCTCAAAAGAGCAAAAGATCTCCTCACACGTATTATTGAAATTAGATCACCAATCCACCAATGTTTGATTAAACATCCGTCGGTGTAACCCAGGGCTGGGTATTTATATTTCAATTACTTCTTCAAAATGTAATTTGTGATTGGTATTTTAAGAGTCTGAGGCTGTGGTGGTATTTTAAGAGGAAAAATCTGAAATGTAGGTTTAATAGAACGTAAAAAGAAATTTCAACGAAAATATTTGGCTTTTGAGATATGCGACTTTTTCGTGAAACTGCAGCAGTAACTTAGTTTTTCATTAACATAGGTACTATGAAAAACAAATTTAGATTTTCTGAGCGTAATGAGCGTTAATAATATTGTTTTAAGCTATCATGGTTCATAACTAAACTTAAAATGTCACTTACTTATCTTCCGTGATTATAGTTTATTTTGAGCTCCCGATATTTCGACTATAATCACGGAAGATTCCCTGTGCCATTTTAAGTTTAGTTAAAAATATTGTTATTATATTGTTTATAGTGCTACGGAACCCTTTGTGTGAGAGTCCGACTCGTACTTGGCCGGTTTTTTTAACAGTTTCCTTATAAATTATATCCAGTGTTATTCAGATGTTTAAAGCTATATTACTGCGAAGTTTCATCGAAATAATTTTGCGTGAAAGTGTAAAATATATCCATCCTCACTCACACGTGTTTTTAATATTAGTGAGAACATCCTGCATGACGAGAACCACGTGAATGTTGAGAAAGAGAAACAAATAAAATATCTCGACTTGGCACACGACGTTTTCGACATGTGGAATGTGAACTCGGCTATCATTGTGCCGATTGTCGTATCGGCAAATGGCCTTATGGCCAAGAGCCTCGACGAACATCTTTCGAAGCCCTCCTTAAGGCGGATGGAGCAAGGGCCTGATCCAGAAGGAAGTAAGGAAGTCCTCGATACGGCTCGCATTGTGAGGAGCTTTCTGTCTCTGGAGCCCTAATCACCGGTAGCTTGAAACCTACTCCCGACACCGCTTTTTAATGTTGATTAAGAAACCTACAAAAACGTGTATTTAAAATGGATAAAGTGAATAAGAAAGACTAGATTTCATATTTAAATTACATAGCAAAAATTAATTTGTATTTTAATTAAAGCATAACAAGTATTTTGCCCAGCCCTGGTACCCGAGCACTCATGCAGACCGATTAAGGGTCGAAGCGAATCATTTAGCCCTTGAGCCGATAAACTGTTTATTTAGCAACCGATTACTTTGCTTAGGTAGCATGGGTAAATGTTCAGGTACAGTCGTGGTCATTTCCGCCTGATCAGTTAATTTTTTTTTCACTTAAATCATGAGGAGGCGCCGAGCCACGCCCCCTTAAAGTTTAGGCCTATTAGGAAAGCGTCAATTTGGCGCGCAAACTAACAATAACTTTCGTTTGGCGTGCGTCGTCAGTGCGCTCGGCCGATCGGTATTGTCTTTCATTCATTATTTCTATACAAAGTCAACGGGGCGGTGCTAGAGAGCGTTGCTATGTTTCGAGTGCAAGCAAAAATTAGCTTAGTGGTGATCAGGCGGAAGTGTCCACGATAGTACTAACTAGATGCTGACGTCTTAATTAACGAAGATTTATCGCTTAACTAGCGTTCGCCAGCGGTTTTGCTCGCGTGGAGGACGAAAATTATTCTAGGGGCAAGTGCTACCGGGATAAAAAGTATTGTATGCACGGTGCATAGGCTGCATCAATTGGATACCCCAGTACCCCGGGTGCGCACGTAGGTGCTTTCAAGGGGGTTACCACATCGTGAAGCTGACTGTACCTAGATCTCTTACATATGAATCCAAAGGTGGGACAACAAACAAATAAACACACTCTTTCAAATCCTACTGAATGAAAATTTGTGAGGATGAATGTTTGTTAATCAATTACGCCAGAACGGCTGAACGGATCTGGATGGTATTTGGGACAGAGATAGATTATAGTCTGGAATAGCACATAGATTATTGAGGAATGGGTTTTCTTTAATTGAATTGGCTTCCTCATTTCTGTTTCGACGCTTTGTAACAACGTAGACGAACAACAAAGTACTGATAAGTCGAGGCAATAATTATAATCCCTCAATTTAATGACCCAATTCATTAAGGAAAGTTGTAGGTACAGTCCATTCACGGCAAAGTATCTATTTACCTCTGCGTAATTATTTATCAAAAACTGATATTTATTATTCTCGTTGTTCTATTATAGTTGTAGTTAGTTAGTAGTTTTTGGGCAGTGGTAGAATAACTGTGTAATAATGGCTTTGTATCGATCTCCCGAGCTGAAAATATGGTATTTTGAAAAAAGAACACACAAATTAAAACAAAGGAATATGAAACAATACTTCAGCCGTAGTAAACTAATGGCTTCGGCGATGGAGCAGCCCTACCTAGACAAGACTTAAATGTGGATGCGGCTGACGAACCAAGAAGACGTCGATTGCAATATATTGCGATGGATAAATGAGCTTGTTTTATAGGATAATTAATCAATAATTTGACAGTACTGTATTTACAAATTATTTATAGTAAACTTATGTAGTATCAGTAAACTAAACACTATGATGCCTGTAATCCCTGAAAGCTTAGGCATGCATGTGAGAGGTGAACCTCGCCAGCTACGTTAAGCCTACGGCACACTGTAGAAAAAACTGTATTTAGACAGACAATTACCCTACTAGTGCGAGCGAGACAGACTATGTATTATCGCTCGCACTAATAGGATAATGGTCTCTCTAAAGACAGTCTTGTCTATAGTGTGCGGTACCCCTTAAGCCCCATTTCATAGGGGACGAGCCTATTGCTGCTATTGGACACGAATTCAAACTCCATGGTTGCCACTGGGAAATTCGTTATGGAAAAGCTATTAAAATATGATCATCATAAATAATTCAGTTACAACCAGTTGTCTTACCGAAATAATGACGATGATAAAAACCTTATCACGGTCACATTTAAAAAAATAGTGTTACGTTACGGCTAAATCAAAGTTTGTCGGCTAGCTAACTGCTCTTATTTATTGGTACGACTCGGCTCTGCGCTAACTCAACTGTCTAAAATTCAATTGGTCTCGGTTCACGCCTCCCGAAGTCCCGACATTTCAACATCGAAGGCATTACTATAAAGTAAATGTACAGAAGGTTGACTCCAAATAATGTGCATTTAGCGCTATGAGTGGAATCCCTCATACTTCATAGAAAAGGGACGATCCTCCGGCTAGACAGTGTTGTGTCTGATGGGGTAGTCAGGCTTTGATGTATTTTATGCTAGATTTAGTGCTACTAGTTTCTTGTAGCGCGTGGCCATAGCCGGAATTAATTATTCTTGACTCTTGTTATTTCAAGAAAAATTAGCAATAGCAGTGATAACCCAGTAGTGTGACCGTCGGACTACCAAGTCATAGGTCTCGAGTTCGAACCCAAGGAACACACCTCTGATTTGTCGGCTTCATGTGCGTATTGTATAATTATCACTTGCTTCGGTGAAGGAAAGCATCATGGGGAAACCAGCAAGTTTGAGAGATATTTCTTGACGGCATGTAAACTCAAGTCAGAGGCCCATGGGCGGCAAAAAACTCTCGGCACCAAGTTAGTCACTAACCACAAGAGTCGTAATTAATTAGTCTTGTTTTTTCAAAACGATTTACACTTCAGCGCTCCACCTTTATTGGCGATATAGGTGCTCCGACAAGCGCAAACGCCCGCACATATAGACACGCTTCAAGTACAGCGAGTGCAAGCGCACTCTCGACCGGCAATTGATTTGAGATCTCCACGCACGCATAGATACGCTTCACATACAGTGAGTGCAAGCGCACTCGCGACCGGCAATTGGTTTGAGATCTCCACGCACGCATAGACACGCTTCACATAACGCTGGAATTTGTTCATCTATTTCTGCGTGCACCTGACTTCGTTCTTTGTACGGAGCTTCTGTACTATCTATTTCATGGTTCCCTGGCTTTACTTGCTCTTGTAAATCACTTGAGATGTTTGGTTAAATGTCAAACGATAAACGATTTCACGATATAGTGGAATTGGCTCAATCCCTAGCGATATGTAAATCACCCGTTTTATGTAGGTTAAGCACCTATTTCTTATTGATTGTATTCACTTTTATCCGATCACTCTTTTTTGCTTAGCTGTTGAATAAATGGGTGACGATTTAAAGACTTTTATTCTTAACAAGAATTTTGAAGCCATTCACTAACTGTATCTTTCAATCTTGAATTGCTGCTCTTGTTCGATGTTATTCAGGGTCAGCAGTCGACACGTTTTCTTCTTCCATTCTGCTCTATCAATCATCGCACTACCATTAAATCATGTCAATTATTACCCTACATATTGTAATGTGGCAGTCCTACCACACGCCAATTACCTAATTCGCTGCATTTAGGGCACGCATGTGTGTAACACATCACATCTACATGATGTGTTTTATTTCTAGTAGTCTAAGTTTGTTAAAATTGTATGTGGATTTATATATGGAAAACAAAGGAATAATTTTCATGTCATTTCATTCCATTAACTTCTCTATTTTTCTTTTTTTTTTGTTTGTACTTACGTATGTTTGCATCTAATTTTGATGAATAAGGTGTCAATCGATTCGTTATTATGGCCCGGGTTACATAGGCTACACTTTAACCGCCTTCAACAATAGGAGGATGGATTTTAACTTGTAAACCCCGAATTTAATTAGAGCTAGATTTTTCAGTTGCCGGATTTTTTTGTTGTAGCATACGACACAAATTCTTTTTTCATATATTTTTTCTCCTTCTCCATTCATTATAGTTTTTGTATGTGGAACTTATAATGCTGCTTGGTACATTCATGTCTCTTAACAATTTTCCTGACTTCACAAGCTTAATGTATTTTTCTAACTAGGATATGAAACCTGAGTATGTGGAACTTGCAATAATGCTGCTTGGTACATTCATGTCTTTTAACAATTTTCCTGACTTCACAAGCTTAATGTATTTTTCTAACTAGGATATGAAACCTGATAGTATGTCGGCCGGTGTCTAGCCGGTGCCTGCGTATGGGCAGCTTACCGGACCTGACGGAGCGCTCGCGTCCGGCGCCCGTTCGCGCGGCTGTGCGGACCGTGTCCGACCCGCACCGGCACCGCGCCATACTCGCACCGGTATGTTGAACTACACTGAAATATGTACCTAGTTGATTAATAGTTTTCTTTATTTCAGTTTAGGGTGAATTTTACTGGTAAATCTGAACACGATCAGCACATCTAAACCGGCATTCAAGTCCTGTTAGTATCAATATCTATTCCTTTTTGACTTTTTTTTTCCAATTTTGACATAGTTATCGGAAGTCCAGAACGGAGTTTAGACCTGCTGATCGCTATAATTAGTGACAGTTTCAGACATAGTTTTCATTTCCTCGGATTTTAAAGGGGCAAAAATGTTTTCACAGATTCCAGTAAGTACAATATACAAGAAAGAATGGCCTTGGAAGAAGCAGAAAACTCCAATGCGGATTGCAGGGTCTTGCATCGGACCTCGTCGAAGGGACTCGGCCACATCGTCTGTCGGGGCGGCATCAGTTCGAAGACTGCTGGCAAGGCAGCCGCCGAAGCTGCCCAAACCGCTGGTCCACCGGTTCACTCTACTGTGTATATCCAGTGGGCTATGTGCGACTGCCTTGCTGCCTTTCACTGCATTTGCTGGTGCAGAAGCTGGAGCCATGCCTCTCTCAATAATGCACATGGCAGCGGCAGTCGTCGCCCCGTTCTCTCCTCTAATTCTCCAAAAGACTGGCACAAGATTAGTGATTGCGATCGCACACACTTTAGTCTGTGTGCTGCTGACTGCTCACACAGTGGAGACTCCTCTCCCAGTTCTTCTAGCATTGTACGGAATCTGTGGCGTAACGCTATCACCAATGTCTCTGGCCTTGTCTGCATCAGCGACGTCTTTAGCCCAAGCAGCTGGTGATGAGGCCCGACGAAAAGTTGCCCTCAGAAGAGCTATCAGAGCTTTAAGGGCTGCTCAGGACCTAGGTTTGGTGTGTGGGTCCTTACTCCTGGGTTTCGCCCTGTTAATATGGTCTGAGGAGGTGGCAAAGCCGGTTACTGCGGCACCGACCAATGTATCTGTGCCAAGATGGCCGCCGCCTGAGGAATACTTTTTGGAAGATGATTATGAGGTGAGTTCTTCTTCGCACAATATTTTTATTCTTTTACGTCATTAATGTGAAATTGCAGTTCTTGTTGTGAACTTTGCTTCTCACCATCTGCTTCACCTTTTCACAACTACGTTGGCGTCAGCTTCCAAACCAACCATATCCAGTTATTAGGTATTCAATTGAATACCAGTACTTTACAGGGAGCAACTGCCTGTCTAGCCTGTACGACCCAGTAACATCGTAATCGTATTACGACTGCTTGGATACTTTGCGTATGTCATTATTTTAATCTTCGTTTTCCAGGAGCGAACTTGCGGGGCGGCTGGCTGTCCAGATATGCAGACCTTATCAGGCACAGTTTTAGACGCCGACGGCAGGATGCTTCTGGTAGCCATGTGGGCATTCCTAGCTCTGCTGTCAGTGGGTATAGGCGTGTACGGCGCGCCGACTGCGCCCGCGCCGCCACCCGACGCGCGCTCTGTCTTCGGGGACCCTCGGGCCGTGCTCGGGATGCCCATGGGTCTGTTTATAGGACTCCAACAGGGATTTATTTATACGTCGTATATTAAGGTACAGCTATAAATCAAAACAGCGTAAAAATGAGAAAATTCTAAAGTGGCATAACAAAGCGAATACAAAACATTTGAAATGATTCTTTGATTAAATGATTTTCAAATTTTTATTTTAAATAAAATGTTAGAGTGCCATATGACAAAGGATTACCAAATATTAAGGCTCCGTTTCCACAAACACAAACATCGCGTCTTGTGTCTTTCCAGTATTTAGTCGAATTTTGCACATTCTCGCAACGCTCCGCTCTTTTCCGATTTCGTGGAAACCGGGCATTAATATTTCGATCTGAACAACTATTTTCTCGACCTGAATATACCTAAGTGAACAAATAATACAAAGACAAACCATAAATTCCAGTGGTACGGAGTATGCGTTGACGGATGGTGGTGTGCCTGGCGCTCCCTATGTGGGACTGGAGTCCTGCAAGCCCTAGCTGCTGGCACCCTCTCCATGGCGGCAGCTCGCGGCAGGCGCGGCGCCCTTGCAGCTGGCGGGGGAGCAGCGCACGCGTCTCTCGTGCTCGCGCTACTGCGCTGGAGAGCCGCTAAGACGGATCTAGCGCTGCCAGCGCTTGCAGCCGCTGCGTGGGGCGCTTGTGCTGCGCTTTGGGATGTACTTCAGGTATGGGTTTTTAAAGTTGTAGAAAGGACAAAGACTGTAGGAAGTGACACACTGTAATCTTGCAATGACCATACCTGTTCAGATTGGACCATTGGACATCTTTTAACCTGATAATAACCTCCTCTAATGCCCCTTTTTCCCCCAGTCTGGCATCTGCATAGGAGGTCCCGGCTGGCGGGGCGCGTGGTCAATGATCCTAGCAGCGCGTCACTCCGGGCTGGCGCTTGCGTGCCTTGCGCGGCAGCTGCTCTGCGTGCGCACCCAACTGGCAGGCTTGGCCGCAGCCCTACTCACTGCTCTAGTGACACACACTATGCTGGAGCTGAGGTTGCGCAGAGGTGAGTGTTAACCGCTTGGTAACTGATGGACGCGAACACAACTGGCAGGCTTGGCCACAGCCCTGCCCGCTGCTCTTGTGACCCACACTATGCTAGAGCTTAGTTTGTGTAGAGGTTAAATCGCTACGATGCTCTGGAATGAGTAAAATGCTTCTTGAAGAAGTAGGCACCATTAGTGCCCTGTATTATCTGACCCTTCTTAACAGAAAAAGAGGGGGAAGATGGATCAAGTGACACAGGTCGCGCAGGCGCTGATTTTTGACGTTAAATAGCTCAGTATTACAATACGGTTAGAGACGTGTATTGACAAGGCTATTTTGTCCTCGTCCCTGTGATGAGAGTGTCTCTGGTATTATGTATATCAAAAAGCGACAGGGCAACTCACCACCAAGTTATCACCCAATAAAATAAAAGCAATTAATCTGGTGGATATTTTGAATTTGTAGAGTGACAAGAGTGCACCAGACTCAAAGACTTCCACACTAGCAAATGCAGACAACTATTGCAATTAGCTAGTATTTTAATATCTTAGAAACTCGCCTACAGCAAATCAGCACAATGGTATCTATTGTATATTAAAGACCCAAGAAATGATGGATAGACTGTGTGAAGGATGATATGGCAAAGAAGGAGGTGTCTAATGAGATGAGGGGTAATAGAGAAGTATGGAAGAAGAAGAAGACATGCTGCGCCGACCCCAAATAAATCAGGAAAGGGCAGGAGAATGATGATGGTATCTATTCTGTTTTACAGGGGAAGCGAACCGCCCAAGATCCTAGCGAAGACCAACAGCGACGCAACTGGCGGCACTGGCACCGACGACGTCAGACGACATCGACGAGCCTGACGTCAACGACGTCGCGTGCCACGTCATCAGTTAACGTCGCTGGCGACTGAACGACGACGTTTGAAATAAACGTCGCGACGTGTGATCGACGTTTTAAAGAAACGTCGCATGATGTATCATATTTATCGACGTGTTGTGACACTGGACAATGCAGTTTATTGACATTACGACATTATACTGTTAATTAAAAGACTATTTGTCTACTATTCAGAAGCACTAACTGTTCTATAAACTAGTGAGATCTATTTACCTTTCTACTTCTTGATAAATATTTTGTGAATTTTCTTGTGGCGTAAGATACGTTTTGCGACTTTTTGTTTTTTATCTTAAGTTTTCATTGCTTAAATTAATACAGAAGGGAAAAAGATTTTTGTAAGTTAGCTATTCGATTACGTCTTATATAGTACCTATAAGTTTATAACTTCATATTATACTGTGGTAGAGGAATATCTATTATCTTACGCCATAAGCTGGCTGTGACTTATGGAAGTACGGATGAAAGAACAGGTGGTCTCAGATAGGAAGAAAGTCATGAACAAATTAACAGAATCTAGTTAAAAGTTTACTTAGAATTTAGCCGAGCAGACAATACCATGTTTTTGGCGCGAAAATTATCGTCGAGTCAAATTACAGTAAACCCAAGTCAAGTGATCCGATTAGTTGTAATTTATTCTATCAACCAATTACAGCAGGTAAGGTAAAAGCGCCAAAGTAGCCTGCGAAATTCAAAGGGCAAGCCCTTTGAATTGAGATGTTTGTATGAAGCCTGACTGGCTGTTGCAGTTGTGCTGAAGGTGCCATCAGCGAATTTACTTTAAGGGGACTACAGGAGCTAAACGCGAGTTTTATAATGCAAAAAACATATGATTCACTACATACACAATAAACAAAACCAGAAAAATATATGATATTCTTCAGGATATATGCTAGTATGATAGTGTTTTGAAAACATAATACAACTAATTTTACTCGATAAAAAATCACAAACTTATCTCTAAAAATTTCTTTTAACGAGTAAAAACCATACTCAAATACATGCGATCATTCTGATTTTTGGCAAATAATTCTACAAGCAACATATTAGCATGACAGTGATTTATTTTTTAGTCCAATTAATAGATTTTTTGTGAATCGCAATAAACCACTCATTTCGCACTATTCGGCCCGCAGTGACTGACGTGACAAGCACTTTGTAGTGCAAGCTGATTAGAACTTTATTCTAACAGTATATCAAACGAAGTTTGAAACATCACAATTAAAGTTGCTAATTTAGCTCCTGTGGTCGCCTAAACTTTGATAGATTATATTTCGGAAACGTGACACTTTAGAACATCTTGTCTCATACAAAACTTGTTTGTATTGATGCCAGCCATCGATTAATATAATAATAGGTTTTATGCGTGGCCGCAACTTTGAAAAAAAAAATGGCGTATATTAGTCCGGCCATTAAATTCAAATCCCTTTCTTACGTTTTTTGCAATTGGCATTGTCAGGCCGTATGTTGAACAAAATATGGCGACCCTGGCCCGACCGCTTGACAATTTGTCATCAAAAGTGTATATTGATTTTCTCTTAGCTGCACGATTTCGATTTCTGTATATAGGCGTTCTGTTTCCTAAGCCACGGCCATACAAACCTCATTACTAAACTATCTTTTATATAAGGACCTAACCCTAATCTATTCTGTTTAAATAAATAATATATTTTATTTTAATACCTACTTAATATATCCTTGACTGACTGTTCGCTACTCTAAAGTCAATGTTTTATAAATGTTTAGGATAAAGTCGTTAAAATGTTATTAGACTGATCGGATTGGGATTGAACGTTGATCTATGGGCTGCGTTTATGTGACAAGGCTAAACGAGTTCCGCAGTATAGAAAGCTGCTGTCAAGGTATTGATGGCAACTAGACTTCCACTTATCATAATGGAAATAGACTATCTTTTACATAACATAATGTGATTTTTAATCTCTTTTTTAGTTTTAAATGAAGGTCAAGGATATCAATATTTTAATTAGGGGACACCAAATGTGACCAAAACCTCTCGTTGCACGTGTCACTGTCGCATAAACCAAGCCTAATGAAAAGAATGCAGCACAGATTATAAAAATAAGTAATTATTGTTTAAAACACTTTGTGCTGTTATTTTATATGAAAATGCCCGCCCTCATTCAAGTTGACCAATAATTTGTTTTGGCACCAAAAAGACAACTTTAAAGACAAAACCATAATTTCTCAAACAGCCTGTATACAGTAGATAACCAGCTTGTCGCCTTCTGAAGGCAAGCGACAACTAAAGTAATTTGATTACACGAAATAATCAATTTAACCAATTTCAAGTTATTTACAAAATGTCCTACAATTTGATTACTTTGTAAACTAATTGACGTCGACGTCGACGTCAAATTGTAAATTAATTATGTCTATGTAAACTTGTTATTTTGGTTACGAAATGTCATAAAATGATCAGACAATATTATTTGGGTACGCGATAAGTAAATAACGATGTTGGATGTGAGTGTTAGGATATAAAGCTGTATTTACGACGAAAATATGAAAATAAATAATTGTTGACTGAATCGGGCCTATTATTTCGTCTAAGTATTTCATCTACCTAATAAATAAAGTACCTACCTATAAAGATATTCGTTTCCAAGAAACTACTACTGCCACCTATTGGCTAACAATGGCAATACGGATAATGTGATGGTTAAATTATATCACAAAGAAAATATTGGAGTGGAGAGCGGAGTGTCGCTGCCGGCGCCGGCTGCCGGTTTTTTTTTTGGTTAATTAGGGTTCGT
This sequence comes from Xestia rhomboidea, assembly GCA_963853795.1. Lineage (NCBI taxonomy): Eukaryota > Metazoa > Arthropoda > Insecta > Lepidoptera > Noctuidae > Xestia > Xestia rhomboidea. The sequence goes on along the minus strand of OY970776.1, from coordinate 2,866,153 downwards.
TACAGAAAACTAGATAAATTTTTCAACTTACGACCATGTGAATGAAGCGAAATGGCCAGGCCACATATTTTGACTAAGGTGTAGAGTTTGTGAAGTTAGACCTTGTAGAGTTACGGCGTGTAGAGTTAGAAGCTTAGCTCTACATGGGATCTGATAACTTTTTGACAGTGCGAGTCATATGGTCTCGTCTTGGCAACATTTTACAAGAAAATGAATTTGGTGGGATTTTTTTACTTAAAAATACATAATAATACCTGACTCTCACGGATCGGGTTTTTTAACATATTGTTTATAATTAAACAAGGCACTTTGAACTGCATAGGTAAGGTATTCAGGACTTAAGTTCAGACACTGGAGTAAGATTACAACAGGCCGCGTTTTATTAAGTTTAAATGAAACACACATCGTCAACATTAACACTTTAATTTTAAGTTTCCAATGCTGTCTAAGACTAGGAACCCCGTCGCATCGTCGTCATTTCATACCTCCTACAGTTCTTGCTTGCGTAAAAATCTATCAGAAAAATAAATTAACAAGAAGCATTCTGCTACAACAACACAAAAAATCTTGCTGTAAAGTTGATCAGAAAAATAAATTATAGAATTTGACACTCATTTCATTTTCAACGTTACCTACGTTGAAAATGAAATGAGTGTCACATTGACGTCGAATTTGATAACAGCGTCAAACTTACAGAGTGACGTTCACGTCACTCTGTAGAATTGACGCTGTTATCAATGCTGTTATTGATGCTGTGACGATTGTTAAAATCTGTAATTTTAGAGATTTTCACTCCGATTTTGCCTCAGACTTTCTCTGTCAAATTCTCAGCAATTTATTATTTCCTTGCAATAAGCTTGGTTTCACTAACAAATCTATCAGAACAACAGTGATCTTTATCATCGAAACAGTAAAACAAAAATGTAATGATTTTATAACTGTAAAAGGACTATAATGAGAACCTAATGTTAAATGCCTTGCCTTGCCTTGTATTATCTGACGACCACGAAACAGGGAGCATTACATTCGTTACAATATGATAGTATAAGTACATAGCACTAGGGACAAGGATCATTTCTACAATCAAGTACATTTAGTCAAATGGCATTTCCCAGTTATTTCAAATCGTTTCCTACTTTCATTCCTATGGCTACTATGCCACTATTATCTGTGAGTTTGCTACATTTAAGTACTTAATTCTGCATTACCCGTGAGTTAGTTCTTTTAGTGCAGCATAAGTGTGGGTATTTATTCGTAGTCAGCTTAAAGCTTCCCATTTATCGCTAAGCTGTCATTCTTTGTAGGCGTAGATGGAAAACACCAATTGAAATAATTCTAACTTTATTATTATTATATAAAAAATAAATTTAAAGTGAAGCATTTTTTTCTTTGAAATTTCGTAACTACTCCTATACGGCATTATGTTTTAGTAATTTTTTTGCGCACAAAAATTTGTCACTTTTTTCTTCACAAAGTGTAGAATTGGCATTTAATAATTTATTAGGCTACAATTAAATAAAAACCACTCATTTCGCACTATTCGGCCCGCAGTGACTGAACGTAACAACCACATTGTAGTGCAAGCTGATTAGAACTTTATTATAACAGTATTTCAAACGAAGTTTGAACCACCACAAATAGAGTTGCAAATTTAGGAGATACCTCAGCCTTAAGGTTCAAGGTTGATTGAGAAAATTTGACAGTTTCGCGTAGCTTGATGTGCTGCGTCTGTTCCTAATAGTTGATTGCAGAAACCATCTTTGCCTTTTCATTTATCATAAGTTAAGGATAAAAATACTAATAACACATATCATATCATACTATTATTGTCTGCAATAATCGATTTATTTCTAGCTGACAAAAACGTACAAAAAAATTGTTCGATACAGAAAATTTTCACCATATTCTTCGATTTTCAAGTTTCATATTGTACATTTTAAGTTTTAAACATCAACAAAAAATTGACTTCAGTCTAACATCAATTTCTTTTATGACATTGCAAGCACTCGGGTGTTTTTATTTCTTTTAAAAATGATAGATACATTTTAAAACATGCAATTTTTTTAAATACATAATTGACATCTAAACAAGTAATTTTGAAGGTAAAAGCATTACGCATTGCATGAAGTAAAAGCTTTAAAATAAGCACCTAATAGAATATTAGGTCGTTATTTCTGAACATTTTAGCTACGTCGCTTACTATATCAGTAGCTTCTTTTACTTATTACAAGTTACCATTAAATCTTCTACTGATTATCATATTTGAAATTATATTTATCTTTTCAGTCACTCATGTCAGTTTCCCACCACTAAATGTAAAAGCATCGGAAAATAAGTAAAAAAAATCGGGTGGGGCTGTGTCGGTGCACATGGCCGTTGGTTTTAACGTGAAACGTCTATATCAGCGAGTCGCTTTTAGTATTAAGATTAAAAGAAAACCAATAAGTGTTAATTTTTAACTCTTAATGGTTATTATTTAAAATTTTAAACACTTATTGGTTATTTTTTAATTAAATCGATTGGTCTAAACGAACTCTGTAAATACACGAAAGAATCACCGCGCTATCACGTGTGAGTCGTGAGTTCTACTGAATAGAATCCAGCGAGAGCGCATTCTACGCAGTGCCCCTCCCCCGCGCTGCCCCGCTCGGCCCCGATGCAAAATCAAGGTCTTAGCAGCGAGCTGATTATATACGCTAAATTTTTAATTCATGTTTCTATGATGAATGGTTTTGTAGTTATTATTGTTAGACGATATAACCCAATTCGTTACGGTCCGGTTTTCTGACATGGTACCCCGTGCGTGGTACTGAATTTATACACGTTTCACGTCAAAAGAGGAAAAATAAAAATAAAAGAAACGTATCAAAACAAGTTTTGTCTTTATTAAAAGTCTATCCGTAAAATAATCTAAAAATAGCATCACAATAATCATTAATTAGCGCACGGGAAAATTATAAACAGTTTACAAACGAATAAATAAAATCATGGACGAAATAAACGTTTACAAAAACCAAACACAATTTCGGGACTAAATTCCACATGCATTCCATTTCTAAAATGAATACACGTTGATTGCACTAACACTAATTCAACAAATATTATTGTTTTAGTTGTCAAATGTCAGTATTTTGACACCGTACAACGTTTAGTGACACTGCGCAACAAACTTTCAGAAAAAAGTCGTCGGCAGATGTTGTAAACATAGGACCTGATTATAAGTACCTAAGTATATAAGTTGTAGGAACTGAGCGTAGCTACGGTATTTATTACTCACAAAACGAATACATACAAGAATTCTGGTAAGGTATGGTTTTCAAATAAGTTTAAATACGATACCGCAGCTAAAAAGATAAAGATATGCGAGTTATAAACAGGCACGTCTTACTCAAAGTACATGTTTACACACATAAATGAACGTAAGACGACTGCAGAAACCCGGAGTGTCGGACAAAACAGGGGGGCTACCTATATTACACAATAAATAACATAAAACTTGATTATAACTTAAGAAAAGAACGCGTGGAACTATGAAAATGCATTAATTCATCGGCTTATTATAGTTAAGCTTTCATAGTAAACTAGTTAAAATGACTAGTTTTCTAAGTGTTTTCGGAGTATATTTCCTACATTTTGGCTGTCATAAATAGTGTGTAAATGCTAGCCAAATGGGCGAATATTACGGCATTGTTCGCGTTTCACGAGTCCACAGGGCACGCGGTACAATTTACATGGAAAGAGCCTATAAGTGCTTTCGAAGACTCTTCCCTAAAATTATGGAGTTTTCATGTTTCACAAATATTTTTATTGAACATTATTCAGTTATTCAATAAACTATTACTAATCAATGTTTTGTTTTGTAGAACCCTGTCCTATGAACAAAATATTTCATTGAATTCCTAATTTTCAGGGACGACCGCAACACATTCGATTTTTTTATCGTTATTTTTTTAAATATTTTAACATCCTACATTTTATAAACAGCGATCTAAGTTCGATTTTTAACACTTTAGATATAAGCGTCGTTAAATAATATACATACACTATTAAATAAAAATACTGTAAGAAGCATAGACAATCAATACTGTTCGCCATTTTGTTACATTTCATTCGATTTATTAAAATTGTTGTCAGTGTTGCCATATTATTAATGTCAAATTCATGGACAAGTTTTGATTTTTTCAGCAAGTTTTTGTTTTGTTTTTGTCGATACAAACGACGGATAAAGAGGTATACTATACGTAGATTTACACAAGAGCTAGCACCAAACGAAGAAGAGTATTGTAAACAGAAATAGACAGAAGATCAGACAGACATGGCCCTCTTCAACCCAGGCCAGCTTAGTTGCAAGAGGGCCATTGTGTAAACGTTTCTTTCTGTTCACAAGTTTTCCTAGGTTTAGCTCTATGTACATTATCACATAATTACAAGCAACGCTGACAGTTATTTTTATGAACATTAATACAAATATTTACAACTCTTGTCCTGTTTAATATTATGAATAAATACAAGATATAGTAAGTACATTGTGTGGTTATTGATAAGTATGTAAATGGATTCGCAAATATGTTTTAAATTGAAATAAGATGTTTCCTCACTTATTTCAGTTAGTCGTTTTTCAGATCCTTGTTAATGAGTGTAGCAGACGCTACATTTTGACTTATGTACATGTTTTGTAGTTTTTCATAATCTTGTATTATTTTGATTATTTTATCTGTTACCCCACAATTAATTTTTTGTTTTCTCTTTACCGTCACAGTCTGGCAACCCTCTTCTTTCCAACGTTTAATAAAACCTCTTTCAAATGATCATTTCTAACCTTAACAATTTGGTATTCAAAGAGCCTGATAAATAAACCTAATTAATGATAATAATTACATCCTCGTTAACTTTAATGACAAGATTATGATACCTGAGTTGTATTTATCAAACTCGATTAAATTACCTATAATAGTTTTTAATATTTACCTACACAAAAATTGTGTTCTTATTAGAAATATCTGTTCGAAATAGGTTTTAAGGAAATTATTCCTAGACAACCGAATTACCAACAATCACAGACAAACACTACCAAGGATGGGACTCGACGCGATTTTATCGATAAAATGTTTAGACCACAGATAAAAAGAACATCAATAGAGTTCCGTGGAGAATCGATTTGTTTTTATCGATAGATCGCGTCGACTCACACAACGCGCACCCCGGACTAACGCATACAGCGACTAGACTACTCACACTTCACCGCGTCACATGATTGGCTCCAAACATCCCGCAAAGTAAATTAGACTATAACACGTGGGCTTAAGGTATTTACACGGGCGTGTAGTGCCCGACGGGTTTGTAGAACATTTGGCCGGTGAACACGCGGCGGAAGATTTCCTTCAGGATGAGTTTCTTCTCCTTCTTAATCTTCTTGAGGAAGCCTCGGTTCTCGTTGGCTCGTCGGGACAGGTAAGGCAGGACTTCCGCCACGGGGCCGTATGGCACGTATTTGTAGGCGGAGTAGCCGGCTTGACCTGAAAAGATAGAAAGAAATCTTCAATATTGGTGGCAGAAATCAAATGCAAGGAAAGAGGTGTAACCCCAAAAAGAATGTGCCATCTTCTGATCTTGAGAGACCTGCCCGAACGCTGTTGAGGTAGAGGATTTCAGTTCCTAGCTCATCATCATCATCATCAGCTTATAATGTTCCCACTACTGGGACACGGCCTCCTTTCCACGAAAGCATTCCCTTTCGTTGAAAAAAGGCCGTGTCCCAGTAGTGGCTATAATCCACCACACGGGCCCAGCGCGGATTGGTAGATGTCACATGTCTTCGAATGTTTTTCCTTCACCATTTTGAGAGCAGTGGTGATGAAATAAAATACACAAAGTAATGCGCCTATCTGGGTTCGAACCCACGACTTACTGTAACGACGAGGACGAGTAGAAGAAACTGGTGAAACTTACCTAGCGGGAAGGTGATGTGGTCGCACATGCCGAGCAGCTGACCGAAGCAGACCACCTTGTCCTCGGGCTTGATGTCGTGCTCCTTCATCAGCTGGATGGCGTACCGGACGGTGTCCTCGTTGTGAGAGGCTACCATGATACCCAAGCGCTCCTTGTTGGGGCCCTGAGGAATAGTAAAGAGTTTTTAATTAAATCTTTATGGACCTCTCCACGATTTAGGATTCTTAAAATAATCATTCGACTTTAAAAATAAATGCGAAAGATGGTTTATTAAGCAACAAATCCACACACAGTCCAACACCTTTTATGTGCTCTTTTAAGCTTTCAAGGCTTAAAACTAAACATATATTGTCACTTCCTTGATTATTCATTATTTAGAGCTCCCGATATTCATTTAATAAGTAATTTACAACGACGTATTTAAGATGGACGTCGAATCACACAGCTTAAAATGATCAAGGAACCAATGAGGTGTCTGTGATTGTTTAAAAAATTGCTTTCATTATATCATCATGGTCTTGAGACTCCTGCCTTCCGGTACATGGTCAACACTCCAGAACCTTTCAGCCCTGTAGCCTGGTCATCGGTCCTGTTCAATGTGACGAACATGATTGTGTTGTTGTTGTGTAGTGTGTTAGTGTTGGAACACTAGACGTTAGACGTCCATAAACAGAATAATGATGATGATAACCATTACGATGAAGCTCACCTTGACCCTGCTGAGGATCTCCTTAAGACACTTGTGGAAGGACACGGTGGTGGCTTCCACGGTCTCGCAAGATGGGTCGTCGTAGCCCATCGCCGCAGCACGGGCGCGTTCCTGGAAATAAGATGGTTAAGTTAAAAATCTGATTCCAAAAAGGATTTTTGTCATAGCTGCGGAAGAAGCAGTAGCGAGTGCTACCGAAGATTCATGGAAAACTACGTCAAAGAATTCTTTAAGGTTTTAATCCATGTATCCGGTTAAAAATTATATGAAACTAGTCATCCAATGATAAATGAATTGCCACCTATCAAGATTTTCACCTAAACGACAAAAGACCCTGTTCAAAAACCACAGGGCTATAATTATATTTGAATTTGGTTCAGTAGTTGAGTAGTTATACAGACAATTAACATGACAGGCGTAGAAAGCTTGTCAGATATTCATCCAGCAACCCATAATCATCATTTGAGCCGAAAGACGTCCTCTGCTGGACATAGGCCTCCCCCAAGTGTCGCCACATGTCCCGGTCCCGTGCGACTCGCATCCAGCGGGTTCCCGCAGCCTTCACCAGGTCACCGCTCCACCTAGTGGGAGGTCTTCCAACGCAACGTCTTCCGGTTCGAGGTCGCCACTTCAGAACCTTGCCCACTGCCACTTAAGTTAGGCAATTCTTCGGGCTATTTCGGTAACCTTGGTTCTCTTGCAGATGTCTTTCTGATTCGATCACGACATCCCATAATGAGTCCCACAGAAAACAGGCCTAAGTACCATCATTGGGAATATTATAAGCTTTATGTTATTAGAAACTGATGCCTTATTCTGTTACCTGCTCGATGTACGCGCCGCGCACGAGCTTGGCTCCCCAGTAGAAGTTCTGCCGCTGCGCCTGCTCCAAGTCCGTGAGGATCTCCTGGTACGTGTTCTTCAGATACGTCTGGTACGTGTTGAACACTAGGAATTTATCCTGCGGAAGAGAGAGGATAGTAAATACACGTGAAACTGAAATCCTTAAAACAGATGCCTATGTATGGCCGGAACCAATGCCCTTCACAATGGTTGGCACTTGGTACTAGCCTCATAAGACGACAAGTTCTAAAAGGTAACGGCTCGTATACATAAACACGATACGACGTCGCATCGGGAATCTACGTTTGAAGTCAACCTACTGCTTATCATTTTACTGTGCTTTAGTACAGGGAAATACGACCTATTTTCTGCGAACACTACAGATTTATTGCTACTTGTTTTGATATATATTCCCACGCTACGACGTCGTATCGTGTTTATGTGTACGAGTCGTAAGTGTGAGCTTACTAAAATAATGTAAAGTTTAATCTTCACGGAAGGGCAAAGTTTGGATAGAATGTGTCGGGTCTGTCGTCCAGATCTTTCTCTCAACAACCAACGAAGCATCAAATGAAGAGAACGAAAAATCCACTTACTTTGTTATATCTCCTCATCATCTCCAAGCAGATCCTAGAGATAGCGGGCTGGAAGTACGTCTGCTCCGCATCAATCATGATCCTGACATCAGCGTCATTAGCGATCTTGATAATGTGGTTCAGTCGCCGCAGCATGTTACGGAACATCTCCTCTTCCTTGGGCGAGATCTGGGAGATCAGACGACGCATCTGACCGCTCTTCGGGTCCGGGACTCGGAAGGAGTCGGAGAGGTTCATGTCTTCATCCAGAATGTTCGACCAGGGGAACAAGTGGACGATTCTGGAAATTAAGGGTTTTTGTTAAGTTTTTCATAAAGTTTGAGGTTGATCACCTTGATTTTTGGGGTAACAGGCGAGTGTGTTTTTATTATGAAATGGTCTAAAATTATCTGTCACGATGTTTTGATTAAAACAACAGCTATGTGAGATTCGGAGGCAGATTTGCGAGAGTAGGATGTTAATATAACATAATATTAATGTAATTAAATTATATTATCACCAAGAATATTACATCAAGCTGTACCTAGCATAAATAAAAGACATTTTAAGGTTATAAGAATTATTTAAACACAGGAGAGGATTCGTTATCATTTAGCCTACAAAAATCCAATATTCATTACGTACAAATTAGCAATCAACAGACGACACATCACACGGAAAGTTCTATGTACTGAAGGTGCTTAGCATAGGCCACGACTATATAGCATGAGTATCAGAAAGGATAATATTTATGGGACAGCAATTTTTTTTTCAAGATTTTGGTCTAGACAAAATCCTTAGATATAACTACCCTTTTCTAATACATGATGTATGGTATATACATCTCACTCACAAAAGTATATTACGAGCGAGAGGCGATAAGATGTGTGAAATGACAACTCACCAATTGGTGTTTGCGTCTCGCTTTTTTATAGTGTGTGAGAGAGAAGGAAATAGCTGAGCAGCCAGTTCTAATGCTATTGTTTAGGAAGTAGTGCAGTATACACACTAGCAACATTTACGAGACAGCGCTTACAATAACGTTAAAAGATGGCGCCACTGACCGGTCCCATGGAAATATGTGGACCACACTGAAATTATCAAACGTAGCTCTGAATACTTGCTCTGTATTGTATCAGATTAGGGCAACTCAAAAATTGTTTTGTGAAAATGCATAACATTTTTTTATTCTTATTTGTCTGCCTTTTCCTAACTATGTTGGGGTCGGCTTCCAGTCTTACCGGATAAGCCGAATACCAGTATTTTACATAAAGCGACTGCCTATCTGACCTCCACAACCCAGTTAGTACCTACGGGGCAACACCCCTTGGTACTATTCTTATTCTTTGTAGTAAGGATCACAAAAACATTGAAACATTGTTGAATATTACAGTTCATCTACCTACGAGTTCACTGACTGTCGGCCATAGTACAACCTCAACTTTATTACTAAGGGCATAAGGGTGAAAGTGGCAGACCCTCATTGAACTCAGTAGTACAAAGGCGAGCTTTACCCAGAATTGAGTAAAAAAAGTAAAACATCTAACTACAATTTTTATGAGCAAGAAAGTAAGAAATTGTGTATCATGCAAAATTAATAACATTAAGAATACGGTGAGATTTATAAAATCGTTTTTCTTGATGGAACAAAGACAGGTGCTGTTGAATTTGGGAAAAATATATTTTTTCAAAAGTTGGAAGACATGGCTTTAAAAATATCCTCACGCGGAGACAGAAGGATAAACACGAAACGAAATCCTTTATAGGATATGAGGATTTTTGAGGATGCTAGGTTACAAAAAAGGTTATAAAGTTATTTATTATTTATTTAACAATTTAAGTACATACTAAATATAAAAACAAGTAGAAAGGAACAGAATATAAAAAATGATGCTGATTTGTTATTTGTTTTGTTGTTATTATTTGAGATTTTTCAGAATCAGATAAGTTGTTACGAAGATTACCCCCTACATACACACTTACAAACAAATTTTAACTCTTTCTAATATAAGATAGATATAAACTTAGACTAGCTGTAAACTTAATGCCGCCAGACATTCTGAACCAAACTTTGGATATTTCTCGAAATCCCAACAGACGTATTTTTCTACTCACCCCTCCTTATCCGAGGTAATCTTCTTCATGAACTCCTGGACCTGGGGCTTGGAGCTGTGGTCACCGAAGTAGCGCTGGAAGTCCTCGATGGTCTTGTGGTGTGTCAAGACGTTGCCGTTGCCGCCGCCGATCTGCTGCATGTAGTTGCGGGCGCGCATGATCACTTCTGATAATTGCAGCTGGAAGATAGAAGTGTTTATGTTAAAGGATATTTACTTTAATAAGGTTGGAAAGTAATTAACCGCGAACTTTGCTAGCTGTTTATACACAGCCCATAATGCGGAATGTGTGCGAAATGAGTGCTCTATAACATTTTTATAACACCCGTTTCACATTTTGTGCGAATAAATAGACTTACTTATCTAACAAACTGTTATTGTAAAAAAAACAGTGACAGCATCCTCTATCTATACTACAAATCTGTCTGTTTGTTTTGGCCAATCTCCGAAACGGCTGAACCGGTTTGATGGGATTAAGAGGACTACAGGAGGACTAGCCCGGTTAAGCAGTAGCCAGTCTTTCTAGACTGAACTGCGAGATGCCATACCCAAAAAATAAAAAAATAAAGCTAAACGCGAGTTTTATAATGCAAAAAAACATATGATTCACTGCAATAAACAAATCAGAAAAATATATGATATTCTTCAGGATATATGCTAGTATGTTAGTGTTCCGAAAACATAATACAACTAATTTTACTTGATAAAAAAAATCACGAACTTATCTCTAAAAATGTCTTTTAACGAGTAAAAACCATACTAAAATACATGCGATCATTCTGATTTTTTGGCAAATGATTTTACAAGCAACATATTAGCATGATAGTATTTTATTTTTTTTGTCCAATCAATAGATTTTTTGTAAATCGCAAAAAAACCTCTCATTTCGCACTATTCGTCCCGCAGTGACTGACGGAACAACCACTTTGTAGTGCAAGCTGGTTAGAACTTTATTCTAACAGTATTTCAAACGAAGTTTGAACCACCACAAATAGAGTTTCTAATTTAGCTCCTGTAGTCGCCTTAAGATAATGATGTACTTACAAGTAACTGTGGCCTGCCGAGGGCGGTAAGTTTGACTGCCATCAAACCTGTGCTTTTGGTGATGCCTTAAAAAAAAAGTAAAGATATTTTAGTACAACTGAAAAAGAACCTTATCATTATAAAGTAGAATTCAAATTCAAATGAACAACAAGACAAAATAAATAAAAAAATATAGTTTGACATCTTGGCAACATCAATCACTAACTTTATTAGTGATCGATGCTTGGCAACGAATACCATAGCAGTTGACAAGACAATAGGGTAAAAATAAGAGTTTATTTAAATCAAACTGAAGTCAGATTAATTTAAAAATAAATTGAATTTGATAAAATGATTTTTCTGATATTGATTTGATAAATTGAAGATAGAATTAGGACCGAGACTATATTTATTGTTACAACGAACTCCCTTCTAGTTCATGATGCCCTGGTTGGCGGTCAATCAAGACCCGAACTCAAGTGCGGATATACCAATTTAACAATAGTTTGCGACACAGAAAAACATCGTGCGTTACATAATAACATAACGCGTTATTTGTCATACTTGTTGCGAGAGGAACATTAAGGAGACGATGGATAGATTGTGGAAGATGATATGGCTGAGGTAGGTGAGTAGATCCTGAGATGATGGATGAGATTGTATGGAACAAAGCTGCTCAACTTACTTTGAAGGTGAGCCAAAATGTTTATTCAACATCTGGATAATTAAACAATTAATATCTTACAATCACCATTATAGTTAGTCGCAACTCGATTCTGTCGCAAGACGAATCTGTCGTAACGCGAATCTGGCGTAAAACGAATCTGTCCTAATGCTAATAAATCAATATTTTCAGTAAAAATCAAGGTAGTCTAAGTTTTGGATATCTGTATTTTTTCACTCTATTTTGCCGTATTGAGACCGTTCTTATCAAGCAAAGTATTTTACCCTCCAAATGAATTTAGAAATTATATTATATTTTTAGAAACAGTATGATGATGATTTATTGTCATGAAGCTTTCAAGGACTAATCATTATATTTATTTAAAGACTATACTGATAAAAAATGCCATATTTAATAGTACCTACATTCAAATTTTCTGATAAAAGTGACGAATGGCACAAGCGCACAACTAAATATCATAAATCGTATTAAGTCCCGAGAAACATGACATTACTTAATTAGAAATAAGAGCCACAGACAAACATCTCCTTACAACCTATAGGGTCAAAAAAACAAGGTCCTCACCAGCAACAGCATCAATACTCTTCAAAAAGGCCTCCATGTTCTTCTCGCAGGAGGCCTCATTGAGGTAGAAGTACGTCCTGGCACTGGTGACCTTGTACCGCCGGTCGGCAAACCTCTGTTCCACGTGGTACTGCTTCAACTGACCCTCTTCTGCCTTGTCGCCACATGCTGATATTGAAGCACTGGAAATTGAGAAGATGGGGTTAGAAAAGACCGTTAATTGGGGTTGGGGAGGGTTAAGAGTACAGTTGACCTGGGTTGGGTTTAGATCTCTTGGTTCTGACTTAACTTCTAGGTACCTTCTTCTATCTTGGTGGGTCTAAAACTTTTTGAGGTCTTTTTAAATCCCTCTTGGTATAAAACTAACCTGCAAAGTGAATTTCATTTGTATTAACTTTGAGTTTAAAATAGTTCGGTCTAGTGAAGCAAATGTGTACCAAGAGCGTCTGTGAGGAGGTTTACTTTTCAGAAAGCTAAGCTTCTTGTTAGAAAACTTTAAGACTTTTTCGAAATGGGACTTGTTATGTGAGCGGACGAGTTTATGTAAGCACCAAGTTTTTTTTTTCTTATTATAAAACCTGCTCATTCCTGACTGATTGGTTAAAGAAGGCAAAACACCGGGAGAGTTGGAAAGAAATGGAGGAGGCCTTTTCCCAGCAGTGGGACAAATAGGCTAATGAAAAAAAAAACAACATGAGCGCATCAACCACAATAATTCACTAAAACATTTCAAACAACATCTATGGACTATTGCTATTACAGAAACACACAAAACCCAGCATACTACATCGTTTGTTCGCTATAAATACACATGTCATGCTCAGGAATTCATTCCACACACTTCGGGGTCGTTATTTGTGTATTATGGATACTAAAGGAGACTTCAGAATTTACTTGATATTACATGTCGAATGCTGCCAACATTATAATAATTTTTTACTGCAACTGTTGTCGGTCGAGAAGATGCGTTTAGATTAGAATATTTTTATAATCCTACATTAAATGATGTTCTGGATTTAGCGAAGTTAGGTGACAAAGTTAAAATACTAGCGTGCCAGCGAAACGAAGAAGTGGATTTTCTCTTTATCTCTTAAAACAAATGGTGTAGAGCCAAAAAAAATGCAGTTGAAGCTGAAAACCGGCAAAAAAGCGTTGAACCTACTGCAATGGTCAGCCAGATCTGTAGACATTCCACCTAATCAAAGAAAAAAGCGCCGAACTTACGGAAATCTCACGCGAAAACCTTCAGTGAGCTGTCTAGACTTCCGTTATCATGATAATGCTCATATCAATATAAGTACATATATGTATATTTATGCAAGACGATATGGGTTTTAACGAACTTCCGTAATCCATACAAACTTTCATGACACAACGGTTATGCATTATCTGTCATGAAATTAAGTTTTTTGTAGATCGATCAGTAGTCATTCATCAATTGACACTTCATTCATTGCTATTTTAAAACATGAAGGTTCACTTTCGTGCCATGAATATGCCTAATCAGATTATGTATTACGTTAGGTACCTACATTGTGATTGACAGTACAGTAACACAACTGGCCAAATCTACAAAATCCTGCAACTAGGAAAAAAGTTCGGCTTCTTGCCCCTTGGGCCGGACTTTATTCTATTCTAAAAAAAACCCATCTTCCAAAAAAAAAAACTAGCCGAATTGAGCACCTCTTTTTGTATAGAAAATCATGTTATTTACATAATTTAAGATAAAGTATTTCTGAAAGGAAGTAATATCTCTAGATGTTTTTCAATCGTCTTTTTGGCAGAATTTTTTAAATTTCGTAATGGTTCCCAAGCTACAACTGAATTTTAACCCGCCTGTCACTGTAAAGTGTATTTAGACGGAAAGATCGTATTAAGTGTCATTGGGGAATTCGGGGATCGGAGATACGACACTAACTGGATATTCTAGGAACCCGGCCTACATTAATAAGTACGGGGCCATGCAAAGTAACTAGACGCCTTATCTAGAGGTCCAATCTGAGAGTGCATGATTCAGAGGGTTATTTAAATGTAGATATTGAAATATTTCAAAGCTTGCAACTATGACAGATACGATTTTTAATGTAATATTTATTTTTTAGTAGTTATGTATTTAAAAAGGGATTTGATGCCTTTGTGAATAAATAAATCAATATATTCATTTCCGACATTTGCATCTTTTTCTCTTAACTCCTTTACCTAAGTAATAGTTCTTTAAATAAATATCGCTGGACATTAACACACAGCGCCATCTAGTGCCACACTAAACAACGAGGCTTGTGTCGTGGACACCAGATAGTTGATATACTACATAGATACTTTTTGTTTGTAAGTACATACTTATTATACATATAAACATTCATGACTTGGAAACAAATGTCCATGCTCACCACACAAACATTTGGTCCAACCGGGATTCGAACCCGGGACCCTAAGAACGTAAGGCAGCCTCACTACCGCTGCGCCATTCGGGTCGTCAAAAGTCAACCAGTCGGTCGTCTTTGAACAGATTGCCGAGTCCTTGACATTAGATCCAGACTGATCTCAATTTCCTATGAATCAATAATAGTCAATTAAACATGAGCCAATATAATTATGTGATACTAATAAAATTTATCACTTTTTATATGACTCTTCAGCTCAACTCGTCCCCTCGTTCATTAACCCATATTCTTAACAAATGACTGGCATCATCAAATTAAAAATAAACCACTAAGAATCCACTTTCACTATCAAATTATTGGCACGCTTCATCCAAACCTACCCAATTCATAATCAGCCTAATCTCTTTAAGAATACGGTGCAAATTAAGAAGATAAAAACTGTCTCATATTTGCATGCTCTAGTCGACGACTTGACGTATCTAGGTCATCTTATTAGTTCATTGAAAGTTATTTTCGGTTGCGCTTTCTCCGTAGTTTTTTCTACATAGTTGCAAAGTATTTGGCATAAGACATTAGTAGGTTAGCCGCTAAGTATTTATAAACTAAGACTAAGTAGGTACTTTATAATCACCACTGATTAATACCTTCATCGCAGGTTCTTTTGCTTAAGGTGGATGCTCCAGGGTAGCCCGCGAAATACAAATTTTCTTACGTTTTTTGCAATTTGCAGGTCAGTGGTTGTATGTTGATTAAAATATGACTCGCGGCTGTAACACGTATGTAGTTACAGAATTATAATCATCAAAATCATCAATACAACCCTCCAAGCGCATAAAGGTGCAGGAATGAATTTGACCTTGAAAAAGTAATACCTGCACCTTTATGCGCTTGGAGATTGCAAAAAACGTCAGAAAAATTGAATTTCGCGGGCTACCCTGGAGCATCCCCTTAATTTTCATCAAAAACCAAACCATGCAAGCACATTGAAACAACCATGTGAACTGTGTTAAAAATCGCAGTAATCACTGTAAGTACCATAATTTTTAATAAATTAAAGTAACGTAGTTTGTGATCCCGTCTATTTTCAGTCAGATTTCGAGGGGGGGGGGGGATTAATCCCAACTATCCCCCCCTCTGTATACGTGCTTGAGACCATGGTTTACTTGCTGGAGTGATCAAAGTCCAAAGTAACCTTACACTGCACTAATAAAAGCGCAACTGGCGCCTCGATTTACATGGCCACCAGCAGGAGCCCTGGTAATTTCATGAGACTTACTATCGAATCGATAGAAGAGAAGTACTAAGAATCATTGGTTAGGGAACCATAAGTTAGGGACCAGTACAAGCCGGACCTCTAGGTGGCAAAATATTGGGCCAATACGATATAATATCGTGCCAGCGACACGAAGAAGTAGAAGATCCATGCGGAACAAAATCTATTTTGTCCCGATGTAAGAAATAATTTTCGACGGACAAACACTCAGAACTGAGCTGCTATATTATTCTTATAGTTTCTGATATCATCAAAGTGTGGTCCAGGGCATGTATGAGCAGCTTCTCATTTTTCTCAGTCAATGACCTGCTCATAAAAATGGCCGTCATTTGGGTCATCTCGAACATTTTTCATACCAACTTTTAAAACATCAAACAAATATAAAACTACCCACATCAAATGTCATTGATCCGCGTAAAAAATAGTGAAGATATATTTTGATGTTCACTTTCTTGCTTATTCACGAACATGCGATTTTTAAAGCGTTTGTGAATGTTATTATTATAGTGAGGTTTTATTGACACGGCGCCAACGCATGTTTCAATTAAAAATATTTACTATCCAGTTTAGTAGTGATAGTAGATAATCTAACATTCTAGAGTGGGTATACTCGCTGACAGACAACACTCAGCTAAAGCCACTGGGTCAAGAAGCTTAAAATGTTTTTTACAAGAGTTCTTTGTATTCAGAAAACATCCTCCTTGAGTGCTCAAGAAGTATTTTTGAAAAATTGGATGATAGGTAATACGGATGATCGTCATTTTGATGGGGAATCAGATCGAGCGCACGGCTTGTAAATATATAATCCATTAATTTAAGTATCATACTTTACAACCAATTGGAGATGGTTATCACTTTGCCGGGTCAACGAATCGGTGCGTACAGAAGTTCTGCTGGTTTTCCTCTTAACCTAATCACCATTTACGACATCTATCTATACACCTTGATCATGACTCCCAATATCAGAAGACACACGGACATTCAGATATTATAAACTCACCCCTTTTTCCCATGAGGTAAGCAGAAACATCAGAAGGCGACCTGCTAAGATCCTAAAATACTCATTTTACTTCGTCCACGTTTATAGACGCACGCCGTTTACGTGTACTTTCTACGCATCTGACCTTTCTGAAGAACGGCCATACTCTTACAATACGTCAGAAAGTCAATTTGACTAGTTTAAATATGTTCACAAATTAGATAGTGACGTCAGTTAGGAGTGTTCTCATTTGCCGACTGAATCGAATGAAGCCCTATCTAGTTTCTGTTAGTTGTAATTACATGAGGGATATTGACTTATGCCTACTTGTCAGTACGTTGTAGAAAAGTAAAATAACCTATCTGTGAAAAATAAGTTTTAATATGTTTCTTAGACCATATATGGGGTCTACGCGACTCCATGTAGGTTTAGGACTCCAGGTAGGGTCATGGTGCCTGTGTTAAAAAAGAATAACAAAAAAAAACTATGTAGATAATTCAAAATAAAAGTAACTACCCTATTTTACTCATATGACAAACAAATAAAAGGCAATGTTAAAAAACACTATGTAAAACAAATACATCTACCATACACTGTTTCACGTAAAGAAACCATTTACAAGAACAATGATCGAACTAAAATGTAATAAGAAAAATAATGAAACGATCGTGAAAACAAAACGCGAAGGTCAACCATAATGAAACGTCACACGTCATATGACGTTATAATGACAGTTACATAATGACAGCTATCACATGTCAAAAATACCTTGTCGACGGCCATCAACGAGTGACAAGGCTCAACGAAACAGGACCTTGGTCCACAGATATTTTCGTCACGCTACGCAAAACTACTGAAATAATAAAAAGAAAAAAAACAAGACCCGGCAACGACTAGGTTTTGAAAATTGCTTGATTGTTTTAGTAGTTCCGTCAATCGCTCACTGGTTAAACTGCCACTGAAATGAAGGGGGGGCCAGTTTAATAAAATAATAAAAAAAATAAGTAAAAAATACAAAGAATTATAAAAAAACAATCTGCTGGAATTGGAGTTCAGTTTCTTTAGTGAATTTTGCTCCAAAAAGGTTGTTACAAAAAAGAAACATGGAAAGGGATAAGACACTATATTGCCTCAATTTACCATGCAGTGTAGTTCTTGACCTACAGCGATTTAATTAAATCATACGCGATCAGAATAAAAATTAAGTCCGAAATCGAAACGCTTTTTTACTTAATTAGGTACAACCTATGGTTATTAGAAAAACGTGACGTCTATTTGTAGTGAAGACAAAGTAGCAGAAGGTTAGTCATTATCACAACAAAGACTACACATGATAGGCAAACGTTTTTCATGACAATCGTTTATGGCAAGCCAAGGCGTTTGTCACTATGCCTCTGAAACGCGAGAAAGAGGAAGGGAAATTTGTAATTTTAGTGATAGATTACCTGGGCTAAGCAAATACTGCGAGTTTAACCCTGGTATCTAAAGTCAAGTTACCATTTTTATGCAATAGACAAGAATTTAAACGAAGTAAGAACCGTCAAAGAAAGAAAGGACAACAGTTTTAACTTTTGACAGTTCTAAACCGGTTCTAACTTTATTTAAGCAATAGTTTCTGTCAAATATTTGTCATTTTAATAAGACAATCATTTCAAGACACAAATAAAACGTTTAACAACTACAAAAATAGTCCGACGAGGAATAAAATATTAAATTTGAACACTCCAATTTATTGGATGACTTTAATTATTGAATTACTTAGCAACGTAATTGGGTCAGATTAGAATTAAAATATTTTAATCAATTTGTCAACCATTAAAAGTGGTTCCGTTTTTAAAACACGTTCTATTTTACAGTATTACAAGGATGTTTTGGCACTCCAATGACGTCGAAAAATCTGTGTTGGAAAAACAAAATGGCGGTAGGTACTAGTGCCGATTTTTACGGCGCCTCAAAAGAACCTTGTCCAGCTACACAATTACGTCTTATCTGTCATGTGTTTTACTTTAACCGATCTACATAACATATATTATTGTATACTAAACTGCGATTTTCTTCACTAATTATCTTCACAGTACGCAGATAGTCCCTTTTTTTTGCCGTACCTTTTTCCTCATTTCTCCCCGTTGGCCTCAGCCATCATCGTTCTCGTTCAGCTTACGAGTTACGGTTGATCTTTGCCTTGAATTCGTTGCCATGCGAGGCACACGTCATGACGTAAAAGGCCGTAACCGATATACGATGAAATTGTTGTGTGTTACTCACATTGTGAGTGGCGAGCATGTTTTTATGAGTTTTAAGTAAAAGAATGAAATTGTTGACAATACGCAGCGTAAGGAATATCGTGACGAAAACTTTGAGCATGGATTCAGTACCTACACGAATTTATAGCATTAATTTAATTTTATTGTCGGTATTAACCAAAAGAAAATCTGGTGTATACATTTTGAATTTGTAGGTAATTAGGTATTACACTGTTGTATGGAATAATTGTTTTTATTTTTGCTATGAAAAAAAAAATCTTTAAATAATTGGACTTCACGAAAGAAATGCTAAATCATTTAGCATTTATCGAATATTTTAGCTTTGCGTTATAATTATAAGTAAGTGATGAATTGAAAAGTTCGTTTCTGAAAATCTGAACAAATTATTAAATCTTTTGTCAAATCTCATGTTGAGTATTTCCGTCAACCAGCCAGCAGCCAATAAGAGACCGGTAGATCAGTCAGTAAACCGGTGTAAAGGTGATCTATATAAACGTTACTTAACACGTAGGACCGTAGATACTTGGGCTCAGACATGTTCCCGTAGTGACGGGAACGCGACATAGTGATGTTGCACAGTGCACTTCAGTTTGACAGTTGTGTGACATTGACAGAAATAATGTCAAACCATTATATGTCCTGGGCTCGTACATTTACCTCTTAAAGGGACTAGGATAGATCAATACACGTTTAACTCCATTACTTTCACACACTGAAGTAAGATTAAACAATTCTGCTCTATGATATCATGTTGTGGCCTGGGTAACGTTTAAGGCACATACCCACCGCGGCGCACGTATGTTAAGCGTTGCTTTACAAGAAAATGTATTTGATTGTGTCCTCTGCAAACCACGAACACGCTATGCATGAATTGACGTCATAAGTAGGTACATGCGTGGCTTACTCGAATAAGGCGCTTACATAGCTCAACGCTGTCAACGCCATGGACGCTGTGCATGCGGTGCACACTATACACTTTAAAGTCTTAGTAAAAACACTTGTGTAGCCTCTCCTTGCGCCGTGGTAGGCCACGCACGTGTACGTACTGCAGTGGAACCGAAGAGCCACGTTGTCAATCAAAAGAATCCACGCAGCTAAAATGCGCCACGCGCCCATACACAGTTGCGCCGCGGTGGGTTTGCGTCTTTATACTTATATCTCGGACTAAGACTTTGTCACTATTTTAACGTATTCTCAGTCAGTCAGTTTAATTGCAGACTATTTACAAATAGAATAGAAACAACGTTAATTGAGTTGTCACTGACGCTAATCGTAGGAGACGTTCAATATTTTATTTCAGAACGTGTGGTTTTACATGTTCTTTTGTCATTCATTTGTAATCGATATGAAGTAGTCACTACATATTTGTTTTTCGTTACTTGTGCTTTTCACTGGTGTAACATTTGCATAAAACATCTATTTCACTCTCCTCGTGAGTTGAAATATTTTTAAAGAGCATGTTTCTCAGGTGAATGTTTCGGTAGTTAGGACGCAACATTATACACAAAAACGCATAAAAAATCGGTACCAAATTGTTGAAAGTATCCAATAAGAAACAAAATCAAAATGTTAATTACTGTGATAAAAGTTCACATCACGCGAACACGCAAACTTTACAACCCCAATTACATGATTTTTTCCATGCACACGAAATACTTCGCGACGTTGTTATTATTGATTTAACTGTTATTTGTTCCACCCTATGTACGGAGACATCGTTAAACTAACCCCTGGTTTCTGATAGCCTGATAACATCAGTACTCAAATCAAATGAACTTGATTTATCGACTATGTACCTACCTTTCTTACTACTAGCAACCCGCCCCGGCTTCTCACGCGTGTAATGTAGATAATATAAATCTTCCTCGTGAATCACTCTGTCTATTGTTGAAAACTGCATTAAAATCCGTTGCGTAGTTCAAAAGATCTAAGCGAACAAACAGCGGGAGCGACTTTGTTTTATACTATGTAAAGATTACATAGAGAGGTACTGTCGATCAATCAAGTTTTAATGACTAATAGTCTACCAATCACTACAGAATCAGAAACAGAACACAAAATATCCCATTGGAATCGACCAGGCTCCCATAAAACGATACACCTAAAGCAATTTAGAGACCTCGCACACTCGCACGGCCACGAGCAATCTTGGCCCCGCGGGAGCTTTCTGCAAGAAGACAGCATGCCCACGACTTTTGGTCGGTGGTCTGTGAAGTTCGCATGATCTCTTACTTTTTAGGGTTCCGTAGTCCTGACAAGGAACCCTTATTAATTAATCAAAGTAGTAAAATTGAATGTAATATTTACCTCACTTCTCGCTTCTCAGCCTCCTCCTGTGACAGATCCTCCTCTACGGAGTAATCGAGGATTGACTTCACTCCGAAGGAGCGCAATCTGAAATGTTACAAACGTTAATATTAGTTCAATGGTAATCTCTCTGTCTCTTTCGGGACATTTTGAATCCTACCAATTTGTGACTTATAATTATTATAATATTTGACATATTTGTGACAGGATCTATCCGTCTTATGACACTAGGAAACAGGAAGAATCACGGAGACTTGTAGACTCATGCCCGTTTTCACCATTAGCCCCTAAAATTCAAGTGTCTCCTAAACAAATATAAGGGGCACCTAACGCAAGTTTTAATTACACCAACGGTTAAGTGACACCTAAAGCATTAAGGGGCTCTTATAATTTAGGGGATGAAATGACGACCCCGTAACACTTAGGTGACACATATTTTTAGGTTATTTCGTGACCGACCAAGATTACTTATAATTAACGAGATAAAAATGGATAGTGACCACGATGATTATGAAGCTTTAGAAGCAATTGAAGATATAGAGTTAATAAGTAACCGAAGTTTGTTAAGGCGACCTCGTATTTACCGTGAAAGATCGAAGGATTTTAACAAATACGATGACAAAGATTTTTTCATAAGATATAGGTTATCTAAGGAGAGTGTTTTATTTATATTGCAAAAAATTGAACATTTATTGGAATTCCACGATGACAGGTAAGTACCTAGGTACCTTTATAGTGAATTGGGTAAAGTACCAGTTTGTTGCAGTAATAGTTTGGGTTACTACTTAAGTAATTACTAAGCTACTTGCTTAATTTTGTTTTTATGTAACTTTATACTTAATTACTTGTATCTTATTTGCAGAAATAAATCTGTGGCACCGATTAACCAACTACTGTGTTCCCTTAGATTTTATGCGACAGGCAATCAATTATTATCAATAGCAGATCTAAACGGCATCAGTATTTCTACTTGCAGCCGAATTATAAAGAGAGTTACTGAAGCTATTGTGAGTCTGCGAATTATACAATTTCCAGACACTCAAGAAGATCAACAAATAGTGAAAGAAGAATTTTACAGAATAGCTAGATTTCCGAATGTTTTAGGATGTATACACATAAAGATTCAATCGCCAGGTGGGTTATATATTTTCGTTTTCTGTTTTATTTAGTTCTATGAACTAGAAACTTAATTGCATTTGTTTACCTATTGTAAATTTTAGGAGGAGATGATGCCGAACTATTTCGAAACAGAAAAAGCTACATGTCTATTAATATGCAAACAATAAGTACTGCAAAATTGTTGATAACTAACGTTGTGGCACGCTGGCCGGGATCAGCACATGATGCTACTATTTACCAGAGTAGTCACAGGTATTCTAAGTTTGAAAGAGGTGACTACAGAGGAAATTATTTGTTAGGAGACAGTGGATATTCGCTAAAGGTAAAAATAAAACTAATGATTTTATTTAAATATGAAAGTGAAATTTATTAATCCTTTTTTTCATTTTGAACCCCGAATAAATTATTTAAAGAAAAGCTTTTGGCGAGTCAAGAAGAACAAGATATAACTGTAGAGATTTAGTCGTTATTAAAGTGATGAAAAAGGCTGTCATCATCATTCGCTAGCCCTTATCCCAATTCATTTGAGGAGCAGCATGCATGTCTGCATGATAGAACGGGATGAAGACGAAGAAAATAATAGCCATTTTAATGGAGCTATAAATATTATGGCCACCAATAATATAATAAAGCCAAAGCAACAATTCGTATTCTATCGATACGACAAGACTAAGATAGAAACAGAGAAAATTAATAAAAACCGCGGTCACATATTTGCAGATGATGATTTTACTGATAGTGAAACCCTTGAAGACAACTATGATGAAACAGCCAGGAAGAAAATATCAAACCAACTTATTCAATTAAATCTCACAGCTCATTTGTTACCAAGCAATGAAACAACAATTAAAATCGTGTCATTACTCATGCGTTATTGCTAATTGCATCTCGTAAACTATAAGGCTCGGCGCAAACTCTCGCCACAACAAACTCGGGCCACCAACCACAGCCACCGGTGGCTGTGGTTTGTTTGTCGGCTGCTATAACGAGTGGCCGCCACCGGCCACACGTGTGCGGCGAGTTTCAACAAAATGTATGAAAAAGCGTGTTAACTGCTTGTCACTGGCTACCGGTGGCTGTGGTTGGTGGTTCATTTGCGCCGAGCCTTACATGTTACTATAAATATTACGACCATATTTCAGGAGTATGTAAGGAACGTATAACAGGTGGCGTTCTATGGTTTCTGCCAACCCCCGTATAAAAAGGCGTGAGTTTATGTGTGTGTATGTGTATGTATGTTACCTCTCGATGGTTGGTTTGATAGTGTTTTGATCCTCGCCCGCCACGAACTGGCCGTAGAAGGTGGCTTTCATGAACACCTCGAACATTCGCTGGCCCACCACTTGCCGCATCCGCTTCATCAACTGGGGACATGGAGAATATTGACATTAGAACTATGTTAAACGGTACGCATAGTGGACGGTGATTACGAGGAATAATAAGCCTCTGAAAAGTTTTCCAAATGGTGCAAGTGAAAATTTTACAAAGATATAAGCAATACTGCTCCAGGGTAGCTCGCGAGGGGTGCGAAGTCAGAAGTCCTCCACGTGTGTCCGGCGGCTGCTCGTCCCTCTCGATACGTCTGGAGGGAAGAGCAGCGGCTGGGCCGGTGCACCCCGGGCGCGGCAGTATCCTTCTCCGGGGAATGAGAGGAAATGAGAATTTCCTCTTATCCCTCGGGGAGTGGTACTGCCGCGGCCAATTATTCTGACATGGGTGGGGTCCGACCCGGACCAAGGTGCGTTCCTTTGCGTGCCCCTCTGTTTAGCAGAGGGCATAGCAGAGGAGTGAGGGCGGGCTCGGTGTGCACTTACCCTGCCTCCGAGCAGACAGAGAAGGATCGTCCTCCTCTGTCACCGCCGGTCTCGTAATCCCACCGTCGAAGTGTCGTGGATCAAGTCTCGCGGCTTCGACAGGGACCGAGGGTCTTGGCTTAACCGCCCGGACCGCGAGGTAGACAACCTCTATAAAAAGTTACCCCGAATCCCAAGTGGCGACGCACCGCGAGGGGATGTATGGCTGACGGGCGTTCCATAGAACAAATCAGTCGCTAGTGCGCTCCTCGCCAGGGTACCTGCAGACCCCCTGGCGAGTAATAAATACTTTAAATCTGCTCAGCTAGGTACAGGGGTCTCTGCCTAGTCTGATTTTTATTTCCCCCATACTCGTGGGTTCAAATATGGATATGATACAAAAAAACCAAACCAAAACCGCCGGCAACGGCAACGAAGAGGAGAGGAGGGATGCGGCGTCGGAATCCGACGCCGCATCCAGCGTGAGCGCGGGAGGCTCAGAGAGCTCCCGCTGCGTGAGGACCGGGACTGCTGCGGAGAACAGAGAGTTCTTCCGCAAGCGGTCCAGGAAGGAGGACGACCAAGTGTCGTCATCGGAGGGAGAGTTGGCCTCGGCCCGGAAGATCCCCACTAGCAGGCGCGGTGGGATCCGAGGCAAGAGGGCGGGCCTCTCTGCCTCCGAAAGGTCGGCCAGACTGGCCGAAGAGGGGCGCCACCCGGGCATTGCTCTTGGGTCTGGCGAAGAGGCGGGTGAACCTGGCAGCTCCGAGGCGGAGCGTAAGGCCAGGTTCGCAAAGGAGGTGGAAGCCGCGATAAGGGGAGTGGCCTTGAAACAGAAGACCTCTTCTAAACTCAAGGCCATACCCGGGGCTTCCGCCTCCATTATGGCGGCAGCGGAGGCCAATTTTGGGGGACCCCCTCCTCCTCCTCCTCCTCCTCCTACGGTGGATGGAGAGGAGTTGGCCAAACTGCGGGCGGAGGTGGCCCGCCTGTCGGCCGCCACGGAGGCTCTGCAAAGGGAGAACGCCAGGCTCCTAGCAGACCTGGCCAGTCTGCGGGAGTCTGGCTCCCGCGTGGCGCCGCAAAAAGGGGGGCAGGCGCAGCGACCCAGCCAGCCCGAGCCGGTCGAGAACCAGGTTCTGAACCTGGTTCGGCAGGAGCTGGCTGCCTTCCAGCAGCGGTTCTCCGTCCTGGAGGGAATCGTCCTGCGCCCTGCCCTAGGTGGAAAGAAGGCAACCGCGGGCCCGAGCGCGGCGATGCCGGTGTCATACGCAGCTGCTGCGGCTGCCGCGCCCGGACCTGGCCCGGCCCGACAGCCCTCTGGCGGAGCAGTGGCGGCCCCTCCCCCAAAGCCGGCTCCGGCGAAACCGGCGCCGGCTAAAAAGGCGCCCAAGGGGAAAAAGGGCAAGGCGGCTGCACAGGCGTCGGCTGTGCCGGCGGCTGCACAGGCGTCGGCTGTGCCGGCACTAGTGCCAGCGGTGAGTGGGCCAGCGCCCGCGGCGCGTCAGCTGCCGCCGCCGCCGCCACCCCCCAGCTTCCTACACCTCCCTCGGCCGAAGCCGGATGGCAGGTGGTCGGGGAGAAACGGGGGGGACGAAAGGCGGCCAGAAAGGCCCGCAATGAGGAGCGGCTGCGCCAGCACAGGGCGCGAAAGGTCGCGGCTAGGCTCCGCGCCCCGAAGACCGCAGCTGTAGTGATCACACTACAGCCGGAAGCGGAACAGAGGGGCGTGTCCTACCGCGACCTGCTGGCGAAGGCGAAGGCGACGGTGAACCTTGGTGAGCTGGGGATCACCGGGGGCCTCCGGCTTAAAGTTACCGCAACGGGGGCTCGATTGCTGGAGATCCCTGGTGAAACCAGCGGCTCGTCCGCCGACGCACTGGCTGAAAAGCTCAGAGCGTCCCTAAATGCGGACGAGGCCCGAGTGTCCAGGCCCGTCAGATGCGCAGACCTGCGCATCCTGGGTCTGGACGACTCGGTCACCGAGGAGGAGGTGGTGGCCGCCGTCGCTAGGTCCGGAGGGTGTCCTGTCGACCAGGTCAGGACAGGCACCCTTCGCCCGGACCCCACGGGCATGCGGACCGTAATGGTAAGCTGCCCTGTGACGGCGGCCAGGACGATCGTGGAGGGCCGCAGGCTACTGGTCGGCTGGGTCTCAGCGCAGGTGAAGCTGCTGGAGCCCAGACCTCTGAGGTGCTACCGTTGCCTCGTGGGACACCATGTGTCGGTGCAATGCGCCTCGGAGGTCGACCGCAGCGGACTCTGCTTCCGTTGCAGTCAGCCCGGTCATACATCCGCGACTTGCTGCGCCGCCGCGCCGCACTGCTCTGCATGCGCGGCGGCTGGCAAGCCGGCTGATCACCGGGCTGGCAGCAAAGCCTGCGCTGCACCCGCCAAGGCCAAGGCCAGAGGCAGGGGAGGGCCCTCCACCGCCACCACCACCGTCGCCACCACCGCAGCCGCAACCGCCGCCGCTGCCGCTGTCGCCGCCACCGCCGCCGCGACAATTGCGCCTGTCGCCTCACAGGAGGCCCGAGTGGAGGAAGCGGTAATGGAATGCCAATAACGGCTCCATTACGCTTCCTCCAAGCGAACATCAACCACTGCGCCTGCGCTCAGGATCTGTTGCTCCAGAGCATGGCGCAGTGGTTGATTAACATCGCTGTGGTCGCTGAGCCGTATTTCGTCCTGCCCAGGGAAGACTGGGTGGCGGACCTAAGCGGCTCAGTGACCATAGTGTCGTCGGCCGCCGCCGGCACCCCGACCCTTGAAAGTGTCAGGAGGGGTCGGGGGTGCGTAGCAGCCCGGTTCGGGGAGATCGTCGTAGTGGGAGTCTACTTCTCCCCGAACCGAACTCTCGCCGAGTTCCACAACTCTCTCGCAGAGTTGAGTGTCGTCGTCGGAAACCATTCCCTCCCCGTGCTTGTCCTCGGGGACTTCAATGCCAAGAACTTGGCTTGGGGTTCTCGTTGCACAGACGTGCGGGGAAGGATGGTGGAGGACTGGGCCCTGGAGAAGGGCCTGGTCGTCCTAAATCGGGGTTCTGTCGCCACGTGTGTGAGGATGCGGGGCGAGTCGGTGGTGGACATCTCGTTCGCTAGCCCCGCTCTGTCACCGCGTGTCGTTGACTGGCGCGTCATGGAGGGGGTGGAGACCTATTCCGACCACCGGTACATCCGGTTCGACGTCTCCACCCAGACCTCAAGCGCGCCGGTCCAACAGGCCCCGAGTGGTCCGCGTTGGGCGCTGAAGCAGCTGGACCGGGAGCTCCTCCTGGAAGCCTCGATCGTGCAGGCCTGGGTGACATCACCGGACAGGCCTGCCGACGTTAATGATGAGGCAGGGTGGTTCCAGGAGGCCATGTCCGATATCTGTGACGTGGCAATGCCCCGAGTCCGGCCAGGAAGCGCCCGGCGTCAGGTGTACTGGTGGTCGCGAGAGCTGACGTCCCTACGGGAGGCGTGTGTGGCTGCGCGACACCTGTACGCCAGGCACCGCAGGCTCCGCATTCGCCCACCGAATGCGGCAGCCATTGAGGCGGAGCTTTATGAGGGCTACAGAGCGGCGAAGACCGCCCTCCGCGAGGCTGTCTTGCGGGCCAGGGATCTGGCCCGCGAGGAGATGCTGGAGGCTCTCGACAGAGATCCGTGGGGGCGCCCTTACAAGATGGTGCGGGATAAACTCCGCACCTGGGCCCCCCCGCTGACGCAGAGTCTCCGGCCTCAGCTCGTGGAGGACGTGGTGAGCGCTCTGTTCCCCTCGCGAGGGGAACACCCGCCCCCGCCTATGGCTCCGCCGGCTGCGGTGCCGGAAGCGGACCACGAGAGTGACGACGACGACGCTCCGGAAGTGACCGGGGTAGACATGAGAGTGGCGGTACGCAGGCTCAGTGCCAAAAATACCGCCCCGGGACCCGACGGCTTGCCTGGCAAAGCCTGGGTCCTGGCCTCGGAGGCTCTCGGTCCCCGACTGGAGGGGCTCCTAAGCGCATGTTTGGAGAGAGGCCAGTTCCCGCTTCGTTGGAAGACGGGGAAGCTGGTCCTCATCCGGAAGCCGGGGCGCCCGGCGGACTCTCCGTCCGCCTACCGGCCCGTGGTGCTGCTCGACGAGGTGGGCAAGCTCTTTGAAAGAGTTATTGCAAACCGCCTCGCCGAGCACCTTGCGAGGACTGGGCCGGATCTTGCGGAACACCAGTTTGGTTTCCGCAAGGGGCGCTCTACGGTGGACGCCATCATGCGCGTGAGAGCCCTCACGACGGGGGATGCGGTGTCCCGGGGTGGGGTTGTCTTGGCGGTGTCTCTCGACATCGCCAACGCCTTCAACTCCACGCCCTGGAGCTGCATAAGGGAGGCACTCCGGTATCACCGGGTGCCGACCTACCTCCGTCGTGTGGTCGGGGACTACCTGACGGACAGAGCCGTCATCTACCCCGGTCGCAGCGGAGAATGGAACCGGCGAGAGATGTCGTGCGGTGTTCCGCAGGGATCGGTTCTAGGCCCGTCCTTGTGGAACATCGGTTACGACTGGGTGCTGCGCGCCGACCTCCCTAGCGGCGTCAGCGTTGTCTGCTATGCAGACGACACGCTGGTGCTGGCACAGGGGAGGTCGCACGAGGCGGCGGCCGAAATAATGACACGCGGGGTTGCGATAGTCGTTGAGAGGATCCGGCAACTGGGTCTCGAGGTGGCATTGCACAAGTCCGAGGCCATGTGCTTTCATGGGCCTCGGAATGCGCCACCTTCGGGATCAGCAGTGACGGCGGGAGGGGTATCCATCGGCGTCGAGTCGACGTTGAAGTATCTAGGTCTCGTCCTC
Organism: Xestia rhomboidea; assembly: GCA_963853795.1. Lineage (NCBI taxonomy): Eukaryota > Metazoa > Arthropoda > Insecta > Lepidoptera > Noctuidae > Xestia > Xestia rhomboidea. The sequence goes on along the minus strand of OY970776.1, from coordinate 2,836,757 downwards.
GACAGCCGGTGGAACTTCGCGGAGCACTTCCGACGTTTGGCCCCCAAACTGGAGCGGACAGGGGCTGCCTTCAGGCGGCTCCTGCCCAACCTCGGGGGGCCAAACGCCTCCTGCCGGAGGCTCTACGCGGGAGTCGTGAGGTCCATGGCCCTTTACGGGGCCCCGGTGTGGGCGCGTTCATTGAGGCAGCGAGCTGCCAACCATTTGAACGCGCCCCAAAAGGTGGTGGCCGTAAGGCTGATCCGGGGATACCGCACGATCTCCCGCGAGGCGGCGAGCCTCCTTGCCGGATTGCCGCCATGGGATCTGGAGGCGATAGTCCTCGCGCGCCTACACGAGTGGCGCGCGGAGGCGCTACGCCGGGGGGAAACTCCGCTGCCGCGGCAAATTGTCGCTCAGCGGACGGACTTCCGGCGGGATCTCATGGCGACATGGAGAGAGCGACTGTCGCAACCCCGTGCAGGGCACGCCACGATAGTGGCGGTAAGTCCTTTCTTTGAGGAGTGGCTGGAGAGACGCCACGGCGTCCTCACCTTCCGCCTGACGCAGGTTCTTACCGGACACGGATGTTTCGGTAAGTTCCTGCACCGAATCGGGCGGGAGGAGACGCCCGGGTGTTTCCATTGTGAGGATCGACCGGAGGACACGGTGGAGCACACGGTGGAGGTGTGCCCTGCTTGGGTGGAGCACCGCCGTGTCCTCGAGGTGTCGATCGGCGGCGGCGACCTCTCGCTTCCGGCCCTGGTTCGTGCCATGGTCCGGAGCGAGACGGAATGGGACGCCGTCACCTCCTTCTGCGAAGCAGTCATGCTGGCGAAGGAGGTGGCGGAACGTGAGAGGGAGATATCCTCACGTCCCGGCCGCCGCGGGAGACGCCCCGGGCGTCGGGGGCCACGTGGTGGCTTCCGGCCACCGTAGGCGCGGGCCTGTGGACGGGGAGCTATGGGCTAGCTCGCCGTCCGTACGTCTCATGACGACAGGCCGTGTCGACGGCGCGTTCGTGTTCCACGCGCGCCTCAAAGAGAGTCAGCAATAAGGAAGGGGTCCGCAAGGGCCGAAGCCTGCCGGGGCTGCGGGACTATTCGAAAGAGATACCGTGGCCCCGGAACACAAAGGGCGATGAAGGAACATGGATGGGTTTTAGTCAGTAAAAGTCTGACACTCCCTCCTGCTCAGCCCAGAGCGGGAGAAGTCATTTGATGATTTCCCATCCTAAAAAAAAAAAAAAAAAAAAAAAAAGGGTAGCTCGCGAAATTCAAATTTTCTTTTTTCAAGGTCAAAGTCATTCCTCGACCTTTATGAACTTGGAAGGTTGTATTGATTATTTTTATGATTATAATTCTGTAACTACATACGTCTTACAGTCGCAAACAATATTTTAATCAACCAACCCACCTAGAAATGGCCTGCAAATTGGAAAAAACTTTAAGACTACTAAAGAAAATTCGAATTTCGCGGGCTACCCTGACGCTTTCACATTAAGTCGACAATTCACTACATTGCACTCCAGCTTTCAATCCTATTCCCAATATATTATGATTCCGGTCAGTGGGTCTTTTTCTTTACGTCCTCTGTCCTCTCAGTTTTTATATTCTCCATCCATAGCCATATCACCTTACATTATAAACATATCTTCTTATCAATGTCGTCATCTCTGTATTATATTTAATTATATTGTAATAAATAATATTTAGTTAGTAGTGCAAAACCTTTGCTACCGTTTAGGATTTCAATAACTCCATAAACGTAAATGGCGTGCAAGTAAGTAAATGATGGCAGGGCAAGTGGTAGAATACCATTAGTACCTAAGTAAATATCAGACAGATACAGACATTATAGTAAACTTATTCCATTAATACTTATTACTTCCACATTAACATCGCTTCCATTAATATTATTTACTTTACTTTCCTTCAATCTTCCTTCAATTTAGATAAAAGCCCGCATTTCCAAGTAAGTATTTATAGATCTGTTTGTAACAAATAATATAAAAGTAGCCATTACTTTTCCAAGTTCTACGGACTACTTTGTCTTCAACACAGTACAATTCATGATTTACTTAGAAAATTATGGAGTTGTTAATGGATTTATAAAAGCAGGAAAATGATTTTCTGATGACTATATTTCATGTAAACATGAAAAACACACAAATGAAATTGATGATCATTCTGAGGGAATAGAGGGTATTTAAGGGGTGAATTTTGTATTGTCACGTTAAAACGATTTGACTATGGAACTTGTAGAACAAAATCATAAGCCTCCTTTTTGCTTAACCGTAGTCGGGTAAATGTGAAACACTGAAGAAAACTGCCCCCGTCTAGGTCCCACTCATCATCATTCTCTTGCCCTTTTTCTCTCTATTCATTTGGGCTCGGCGCAGCATGTGAATTGGAATAAGAGGAACTTACGGAATATAAAACTCAGGCTAGTAAAAAAACACCCCGTTATAGTGTAATGGAATTCGATTGTTACATTGCACCAATTTATGGATTTGATAGTTAGTGACTTAACTAAGGCATTCGACACGCATGGCACTGATCTGCGATCAAACTACGTTCGATCGACAGCAATGTGGTATGTACGCTACGCTTGAGTCTAAACTCGCGGTATTGATACAAAAACATAATCCATTGTCAAGGTTATAAGAAATCTATTTTCAGCCAAACATAACCATAATGTATGCAAATATCATCCTTACTTCGTTGTCATAATGCACATTTTAGGTTGATGAGAGTTGTTTAACTTATGTCAGCTGTTTAAATACTGGTTCCATACAAGTTGGTTTGCTGATGAGCATAAAAACACAGGTCATCTTCCCACGCTATACTTGCTCGTCACATGACTTGTAATTCTATTTATACTGCTCTAAAATCTAAAATTCATTGAACCCGTTTCAAAGTTTAGAGCTGCCACATAGGATTCTATCACTTTATCGTTGGCAGTATTGAGGAATTGCCAATTTGCATTTTTAGCAGTTCTACTTAAATTAAACATAATCATGAATCATTACCTACTTTGGACTTTTTCTTAATTTCCGTCTTTATTTGGCATTGTTATTTCTACTTCACCATGAGAAATATTTGAAGCCTAAAATATTGACCTCCCAACTTCACTAAAGTTTATTTAGACTGAGAGTAAATGAACTTAGCCTGAGCATGACTTTTGGAATAAAAAAGGTTCCAGTTCTACAAGGTACTTCTGCAATGCGCTATTTCTATGCGAATTTATTCGTTTTAGAAATACTACATGGCTCGTTCATATTATGGCATATACGTTCGGAAGTTCATTTTTACAACCTTTAGCACGCTAGGAAAATAAATATGGATGGAATCTACTTCCTTTCCAAACTCATCATGGCAAAATAGTTACTTTACCGAAAACCTTTTTCCGTTGTTAATGGAGTCCAAAACGGTTTGGGACGAATTTGTACCCGATCAGCATGTCTAAACGGGATTGAAGAGGTCCATATTTCGCAACTATGATGAAACTGACAGCTCTTGAACGCGGTTCATATTTGCTGATCACGTTCAGTTTCCATGGTGAAATCGGCCCTTAGTTACAAGTCGATCCCACCATGTTAATGACGTCCACTCCGATAAAAAAGATTGCTCATTAATCATCAAGATAAGCTATTTTTATATGAACTCTAACGAGCATAGATCTAAATTTTCCTTCTCCATATATTATGTAAAAGTGAATAGTAAATTGAAAGTGTAAATAAATAGAGACACGAAGGCATTTGCAGTCGGTGCCAAAACGGTAATTTGCGATTGTTCACCTTCACTTTCCATAAGTCTTTTAAATACAGATAGCCAATTGCGTCTTACCGCTCCACTAGTTCTGGGCCCACGTGGGGAATAACGTCCATCTCCTTTTACAGGCAATTGGGAATTGGGAACATCTATCGGCTGATGTGCTATGCCAAATAAACAAACATACGCAGAACGAATAGCCGATGGAGCCCACAGATTCTAGAGTGGCAGCCGTATACTGAAAGGCGCAAGGTGAGGTGAATAAGCCCACAAGGTGGACTGATTGCATTACTGGAGGCAGCGAAAAACCGCTGGAAGAGGGCCATCCCTCTTTAACGCAAACGCAAACTCTTATACCCATGTTAAGATTTTTGTTAATGGCTGTGGAAGCTTGTGCCCATGCGTGGATGCCTTTCGACTGAGTGATAATGATGTTGAGAAACAATGGATCGACTGTGTGAAAGATGCTTTGGCTAGAGAGGAAGTGGTTCATCTGAAGACGACCATAGTAGATACCTGAATGGAAAAAGAAAACATACTGCGTTGACCCCAAACAAATTGGGATACGAGCAGGGATGACGAGAATGGTGATGTAGGTAGGTATTGCGCTTTTCAGTAAACGATAAGCATGTGCAGTGTAAAACAGGTGTAGAAATGGCGGGGGCCGGTTCTCTCAAAGCAGCCTTGGCAATGAACATACGTATACAATGAGCTTGCGTCGCTCGCTTTATATGACTCATAAAGTCGTAATATATTAGCATTTCGCATACGAGTTACTGTTATGTTGAGTACTTCAGCGATAACTACTGAAATAACTGATAAATGATACTGACTAAATTTGACGACCCGAATGGCGCAGCGGTAGTGAGACTGCCTTACGTTCTTAGGGTCCCGGGTTCGAATCCCGGTTGGAGCAAATGTTTGTGTGGTGAGCATGGACATTTGTTTCCAAGTCATGGATGTTTATATGTATAATAAGTATGTATTTACAAACAAAAAGTATCTATGTAGTATATCAACTATCTGGTGTCCACGACACAAGCCTCGTTGCTTAGTGTGGCACTAGATGGCGCTGTGTTTAAAAAAAAAAAAAAAAAAAACTACGAATGTTATTAGTAATGCTAGGTGGAGAATTCTTTTTGGCGACGAAACTCTATTGGTTGGATTAAGGAGGTGAAATTGAAGTCAGAATTGTTTTGGGTTTAATGCATTTAGGATTTTAGACTAACGAGGCGATGGAACCATATTTTCTAATGCTTTTACAGGAGAATAATGACTCAATGTAATGAAACTTTGTATGATATCATTTTTACTCAGATACCTGGTTACTCTAAAATTAGACCAAGATAAATAAAAATGCCTTTATCTACATAGTAATAGGTACGTTATGTATCATCTAAGCCGTCCTTCATACGACCTTACCCAAAGTCATATTGTAAGACAAAAACTTGCTGCGCGGATAAACCAACGTTGTTGTAGATATTTTACAACCGTTCTTGTGCGTCTCTCGAATACGGGTCGATACAACGCCAAGATAATGTACTTACGTAGAATATAGATGCTATAAGGGTTCTGTTTTTTTTTGTTGACAGAGGTACGGAACCCTAAAAAAAAGCGAGTTAAGAGAATAAAAACTTTATCTGAAGATTGTTAGATTAATTTTATCTTATTAATTATGACTATTTAATTATGATATTCTTACTAATAAAGCTTAGGTTAGCTGGTTACATCCTAATTTGATATTTCTACAAGTAACCAAAATAACTGCGGTCGTTGATCCCAAAAAATCATCAAATTATTTTTGATTTAGTTGAACCCATCGTGTGTGCTGGGGTTTCACTTGCTAATTTCCGTACGACGTAAAATGAAAAATCTAGTTTGTTTCTTTTTGCCAACTTTACTTTTCGCCTTGGCAATAATTTCTAGTGTGTACCTTACATAATCTAAAACTGCGTGGAAAAAAATGCTAAAAGAGCCAAGTTTACTAAATCCAGCAATATTTGAATACTGTGCGTCGGATAACGTCGTAGTTAACAAAATTACATAAAAAAGATTGATAGGCAAGCTACTGATATATTAGGTACAGGAAATTGTCCGTTATTGGTAACAAAACCAGTATAACCTGGTCTCCTATTCTATTAAAACTCCGGACCACGCCAGGCCGGCTCAAAGTCATAGTGTTAACACGTGACGTGAAGTTGACTATACATCATTAATACAAACTTGTTTAGTTTGTTTTACTAATATTAGAAAAAGGAAAGGTTTTTATTTTCTTGCAAGTCATTTCTCAAATAAAAATATCAAGCTTATCTCGTTTCAGCAAGAACTAATGTCATGGTAAAAAAATTTGGTCGCTCAGTAACGGGTTACGGGTAGCAGTAATCAATGCTCAAGCGAACCGGTTCATGGATCTTCAGACACCTTTCTATCTTCGGATGACTTTAAGAGCAATTAATTAATTCTAAGGAATTAGTCACCTTCGCACTGAGGTCCTAAAAAGACAGGTGGTTGTCCATTGTTCCCATTTTGGGCACCCAGTTCATAAAAGGATCTCTTTAAGCGATTTCCGATTGAAACTGTCTCAGTATGACTGACTGGCTGGCTAGCATTTTGTAAATTAATGACTATTGAAAAACAGGGGGTCTAAAATGGCCGCTTTTGCAGAATCATTATACCTAAGGATCACGTTAAAAATTTTAAATTCTTAAAATGGACTTTATTTTAATAATTTTAAATTTTTAACGTGATTCATATTAGGATTTTGCTAAAGCGGCCATTTTAGGGCCGCAGGCTTAAAATCAATATGTCTCCAACCTTGTAAAAATACCGAATTCACGTGCTTATTTTTTCTCTTGTTACCGAATTGGCACGAAATACAGAAAATATCACACAGACACACCTTTTGACGAGTTTTTTTACTGAAAAAGTCTTCATACTCTGCCAAGATTCATCATACGAGTACTATAACTATTACAGTAGAAGGTAGAATACAACACTGTTGCTAGGAGCTCAAGCTGGAAATACGCATTTTTTTCCGCAATTGTCGTGTTAGGTGGCACAGAGTGTCTATGTGAGAGAAAATGGGATGTCATCTATAACGCGGGCAAAAGAAAATAATACTTAGTTACCATTTACCTACAACCCTCACTCAATCACCCAACCTTCAACCCGTCAACACTCACAAGGTTGAAAACTCGTAGATCAGTTCTGGGCCGACAAAATTTTGATTTCCATCGACACGCTTAGAAGATTTTCCCTTGCAATAAAAATGATTTTTTTTTTTATATTGATAATTCATAACAATAAGGTACATGGTTCTTTTGCAATGAATTGAATCCTCGATGCGCACCATATTTAACTTCCTCAGATACTAGTTAAATTTTAGCACAGTTATTTATAAATTTTATTCGTACATTTAAGGTAAATACGAGGTAGTTATTATTTAATTATACCACGACATGTTATGAGGTGTTTCAGTAGGTATTAATAATTATACATTAAGACATAGATATTAAGTCATTTACAATGGCTTTGTAAAATAACAATACCATTTTTTGTACAATACTATACAATAACCAGAAACTTACAGCATAATAGAACATTCTGTCGGTCTTTGATTGTATCATTTTTCATGTGCAAGTATAAATCACTGTCGAGACTTTACTAAAAAGTTTTGTCGTCATTTTTCTGACAGCTGTCATTTTTATCTGAAAGTTACAGGACAACCGTCTGAATAAAAAATGAGTCAGACGAAATGTCCATGCCTTGAAAGGATGATCGAAAAATACCAGAAGATTTTGTTTCTATTTCTAGTCAATTTTATCAACACAACAAGAGGGAAAAACCGACAGAATGATGAAGTTTTTCAGATTTCCTCTTTCCCGTATGAGTAATTGAATATCTACTTATTATTACATAATATTATACAATTCTTCAGTTTTTTTTTCATTTATCTACCTACACATTCTTCATATTTTACATACTTATTTTAAAAAAAAGATAGGTTTCCGCCGGATATTATATATTTTTTGTGTATACCTAAGAATCATAATTCTTAAACACACATTAAATATATAATGTTATTTTACACTGCCTTTATAAATTACTGAAAATCTTGTCAAAGGAATAATATTTATAGTGACGCTAATAATATTTTGTGATCTAATTTAATGGTCAAAATGTCTACCCGTACAAGGTAAATACCTTGTACGAATAATATTTATCTACAAACAACCTTGCTGAAAATGAGGACTATGGAATTAATGGCGGATTTACCTTAGTTGCTTATCTAGTATCGAAGCAAGCCAATTATGGTGCTCGAAGAGGAATAATTAGACTCACTGCCTAACAACCACGAATTAATTTACCTTATGATAATGAATTACCAATATTAAACCCATTATTTTTAGGAAAAAAAAAACTTAGTTATGGCCTGCGTTGTGGACTTTCTGACGCACATAAGACTTATGTCTCAGCAGAAAGAACATTACAAGCTGACTATGGTATACAATGAAAACATAATTTTCGCCAAAGAATAAAGTATGAAAACATTATTCTGAAACAAATGCTTTGAAATATAGATGGGACACATAAATAGGCATGACGACAGTATCAAAAAACTGCAAATCTATTTAGTCCGTCAGTTAGAGTATTGGAAATTATTGAACACGTATTTTTTGTTTTTGTAAATCAATGAATATTGACAAAGGTAAAAACGCATCAAAACTCGGGAGTGGGGGCTCGTGACGTCAGAACTAGCTAAAAATGATGCCATGGCGTGACGTATTGAGAATTTTAAAAGCGTCGCATCTTCGTCAATTTTGGTTTACGTAACAAAAGAAAAAAACACGGGTCAAATATTTTTTGATAATCTAAGTGACGGACTAATTAGTTCTTTTTTCGAACAAAAGGCACCTTTAGCGAAACGGCCGCGGCGTGAAAATTAGGCCAAACTGAGACGGTAGAAAAGAAAAGCCGGTGTGAACTGATGAGTTACGAATAAAAATTATTGGAAACTTCACTCGAAGGTAAATCAAATTACACTTATTGTGAAACAGTTAACATGGGGTTATTAGATATAGTCAGCTAGAAAATGACTAATTGAATGGTTAGTTGTCCAAGGCTCCAATCAAAACAAAGATGGTATAAAAAATTAAAATTGCAGTTGATGGGGTTACAATTTTAAAATTTTAATAATGACACTGACATTTGCCTTTGTAAAGAACATTTTTATTTATTTATTTAAACTTCATGTACAAGAGTTTTTTATTCTTCCAAAAATGAAATAGCCATAAGTCGAAAAGCCAGAGCTACATACATAGCACAATCATATCATCTTAATCATATTCAACTTGGGCTACGTCTTTCTGTCGATCGTTGATCCTTTTTTCTACTTCCAATGTCCCCTGTCATACGTCACGGCATCATTTACTCCTATTTCTTTCAAATCATTCCTCACACAATGCGGATATCGGCGAGTCAAAAAACCCGACCTGTCCGGACAAATCTAGAAGGATGGTATCTCATCTTTACTGAAATAACGATCAAGAAGATAAGGATTGGCGGTATTGCTACCGTTCCGATACTAACCAAACGTATTATTATGATGACGTCACTTCGATATAATGTTATGAAAGCATAACGTTTACATTTTGACGTCACGAGAGGATATGAATGAATGTGCGATAAACGCTTACATACGTATACGAGTATCTTCTATCTTTAACGATAGTAGCTGTCGCTGATTCAAAAGTGATTGAAACATTACTTACTTTTATCTTTCGGAAAACCATTCTTCAAGGAATGGTTTTCCGAAAGATAAAACTCGAGTTGTAGATACACCAGCCGGTTCCTGAAAGCCTGATTAGCTTTAGGTAGAAATTGTTAAATTATCTCATGTTAAATTATGAAACAACAACAGTGAACAACCGCCAATCAAATAAAAAACAGGCCTTAAGAAACCCGGAGTAAAGAATACACACAACACATTTCTTAACTAACTAGGTACATCCATTCAGGGAAACCGAAAGAGCCACACAAATGAAAAAAATAATCATTAAAGTAACGACTAACGAGTTTATACCTTTAAAACCGCAAATTCTCCATAAAACTTAAATAGACCGTTTCTCTGAAACCGCTCTATTCGACGTTCTAATTCCGTGAGAAAATGCCAGAACCCACGTGACTTTGAGTTGAGTTTCTTTAGAAAAGCAGAAAATTTCGCACGACTGTAGTTGTGGTGTATTTCAAAGCTAATGCAGGCTCTGTGTTCGTTTTCAGTTTTATTTCAAGACTTACATTATGGAGGTTTTGACGAAGAAGAAAATTTTCGCAGAAACAAGTTTTATTGAATTAGGGCTTGAGTATGAGTTGAAAAAGATTTTAAGGTTAAGGAGGTAACAAATCATTTTTATTATTACAATCAAAGCTCTATTCAGCAAGCTGTCTTTAGAACAAGTCCTTGAATGGAACACACCCACTACTAAAATCAATTGCATTAGGGAAACAGATAAACGTTATGCAACCAAAGTATCGGGAACAACACATTTTAAGACCAGACTCATGCCAAGAAATGCAATAGAGCAAAACTAAGAGAATGGAGAACAACATTTTAAAAACGGACGGTAATTAGTAAACCTGAGTGGCATTTAGGAACTAAATATTAAAAATGGATGAAGAAGTAAGGAATTTGTTGTGATGCAAGATATAAACATCAAAGAAGACAGTAGAGAAGCCGTTGGTAGAAGCTAATGAGAATATTAATGACATGGACCCTCAGATGGAGCCAGTTTTGAAAAAATCAACAGGGTAGACAGAAGCACAGTAAGTATCCACATTTTTTATTTAAATATAGTTTATTTACCCACGTAATAAAAGATCATGGGAGTCCACTAGATAGGAGAAGACACAGGATTAGTCGTTGTCGAGATTTTTCGGTAAGTCCTAAGTCCTGAAGTGGACAACTTTCGGCTTGATGATGATGGCTTGAATGATGTGTAATTTGAAGATGAGGCATTGCTATAGGTAATATACAACTTATGACACTCAACTTTCTACCATGACTTAGGAGAACAGATCTATGCAAACATAAATTCTGTTTCATTCAATGCACGCATTTCTAATTCGGCTAAAAATAGTCGTGAAGAAATGCATAGCGTAGCGTCATGCATGACCTTGCAGTATTTATAAACATATTATTCAATTGAATCTAGCAGACAGAAAGTCGACTCACTTAGCCCATGATCTGTCCACGAAGTAGACACAATAGTTAAAAAATGGAAAAAACAATATAATTTAGGAGAGGTGTATAGCTTTGTTTTGAACCAACATTGCATTTAGACTGGTTTCCTTGGTTTTACCTTGAAGTTTTTTGAGCTAATCATTAAATCAATTAAAACAGCATTTGGGATGATAGACTAGTAGTTAAAAGATGATTTTAAAGTTTCGATTGGAATGATAATAGTTATTTGTTATACAAGAGTGCAAAGTTGCTTTTTAACCGCGTGCTCAATTTTGATAACCGAGCAAGCGAAGGATTCTAAAATTGAGTCACGAGCGCAGCGAGTGATTCAAAAATTAGAATCCTGAGCGTCAGCGAGGGAATCAAAAGAGCACGAGGTGAAAAATCTTTGCACTCGAGTGCAACACGTAACTTTTCATCCCACCTCAGCGAGGAAATGACTAAATGCAAAAAAAAAAACATTTACAATCACAAGATACTTTTACTTTTATTTCAGTTTAGGTGTTAACTACTACATTATGGTAGGTAAGTATTACAGAATAATCTTTAAATTATAACAAATAATACTTAGGTACAATTAAGAAAAAATTAAAGTAACGTTGCTACAGTTAGTTAAGTTGAGTGTAATATTTATTTATTAAAACTTTATGCACAAGTAAAAACTGTACAAAGGCGGACTTAATGCCTTGGGCATTTTCTACCTATTTTTTTTTCAATTTTTTTAATATCGTACTGTTTCAAATCCTTCTCGCGTGATTGTTGAAGGAGAAAGCTCATTTGCGCATTATTAACAGTTTCAGTCAATTCTGTTGGCGTCAAATAAACTTCTTGGTCGCCAAAACCACTTACTTTACGTTTTTCACTTGTTTTTAACCTAAGGTTTTAACAATTGACCTGACAAGAAAATGGCGCGCGCAAAGCAAATTATAAAAGTACACCAAGAAGGTTCCGAGTCTGAGTTTTTAACAAATTTAAAAAGGTTGTACCTATGATAAATTCGGCACCATGGAGGTAGAAGTAAATAGGTTTATTGATGTTTTGAATTCACAAACTTAGTGCACACGATGTTCTAAATTCAATTTACTTTATCCTCTAGAGGATAAAAACGACTTTTGCACTCAGATATCGAAGAGCAAAAATACTCTTTCCGAGATGGGGGGATGAAAAATATAATAATAATGTAAAATTGCTAATTTTGATACCAACGCAAAAATAACAGTAAATAACTCTCCGGGGCGAAATTATAACAAACGATGTCTTGTCAAACACTTGATTTTTTAAATAACAAATTAAACTATATCCATTGACAGACCAAGATATGCTATCTTGTCTTACCTTTTAATTTTATCGACTTCTCAATATCGAGAAACACAGCAAAATTAATCACCATAAACTCCGTGCCAACTAGGCATTATAAAGTAACAGAATTTACAGCAGTACCATCAAAAGGAACCGGAACTTAAGTTAAACAAAATACAGATGTAACCAGTTTGTCCTGACAGCTGACGATTCAAGAATCAAAGACACACGGTGTTTTATGTCCTTACAAAAGCTGCTTTTATGTGCTCAGTCTTCTGAAATAGGTATAGTTATAGAAATACCGGTTTTGATGATGCAACCGTTTATAACTTGTACAATAACATGATGTAGCTGACCACAAAGCGTTCTTGCTTGCTGAATGGTGGACTTAAGTTTTGATTTTGTACTCATTAAAGAAGCAATAATGTTCGCTAGAGTAATTTATCATTTCAATTCAATAGGATAGCAAAAGCTAAGCCTCCAGGTTTCCGAAGACTCCTTGGCTCGACTTGGTTGTTTTAACTGTTATAGGACACACTACCATTTAATTTAAGAATTCTTCTCGTAAGAAGTCTTCATGCATGCATAAATAACGAAGTTCATCAGTATGGGAAAGCGGACAGGTGCACTCGGTGTTATCACGATTATTTCAAACTCCCTATTGTGAGAATGTTTGGCTTCCTTTGAGTCTATTGTGATTGTGACAGGCGACCGGTGAGATGATCTTGTTACTATCAGATTAGTATGTGTTGTACCTACTTCATATTTAATTGTCCAACTCAGACGACTATTTACGGCTTAGTATTCTAATCTTTCAACTCCCAAGCTCCGCTTAGAACTCCTCTAATTTCTTTTTGATTTTGACTATACTGAATCCTCTACGAAAAGAGGTGCCTATCTTGATTATTTTTTCTATGACTTTCTATCGTGTAACTATTTATGTTGTGTCCCAAAATAGTAACTACCCACAGAGCAATATTATAGCGCAATCAATAATTTGGCTTGTTACGGTTCATTTATTATGTTTGATTCATTCAATACACATTGTAAAGCGATGGGGTATAGCCCTTTTTTTAAAGGGAGTATACTTCTTTGGGGTTGATCATTATAGTGAGCGTATGTGAAGTTTGGCAGCTTAGCTTAGCGTTTGGCGTCCTATAAGAGTCATCATATGCGCGTTTCCTCTAATCAGCTTAAAATATAGCCAGTTACACGTGGTAAATGGACTGGCAAGGCAATGGAATTGATTGAAACCATGCCAAATTTTCGTTTGCATTATTTTCTTTGTTGAGTGTAAATCAAAACGCATTCTCGTTTTTATTCTCCAACTTACAAACACACATTGCCAAAATATACGCGGATCGAAATCTAAGTTCAACGGCTGATACTACCGTTAGATTTATTCATCCACAAAATAACGTGAATAAAAATTGCGATAATGTTAAGAACAATAGATTTATTGAGGTCGCTAACCGCTACTTCTAACTGGGTCACGGGGATTACGCTGGCAGTGGCAACATTCGATAAACGTAGATCAAACAAATCACAATACAGTGCAACTTTCTTGCGGCTAGTGACAGCCCTGTACCCAATACATCCGAAATCGAACTGTATACTTCGCAGATAAGACTGAATTCACCTTGACACTGCTGTGTTTTTAGCTACGATTTACGTTTTTCAAAATTGCATTACATTCCAATTTCTGCTTTATGAGCGGGTTTATAGTTTCTTAAATCGAGTGATGTTGTTTTAAGACGGTTAACATTCTTCATCCGTTTGCAAACCAGTTTCAGGGTTTTTATGGTGTATGCGAAGTTCATTGACAGCAGAGTCCCTGTTATGTAAGATTTCCATAGTTCGAGCACCATTTTCATTATTTATTCCCGTTTCGTTTTTTTCTGCATTCGCATTGTTAGATTTACAAACTTCTTTACTTTTTACAATAGGGATGGCTTCTACACGCATATTCTCAACGGATACCATGCGATAACAAAGACATTATTTTTAAAGGGAAAGTTATACTTTGTATTACCAACTAATGTTATTTAAACATTGCAACGTCTTATCCTTAGTTCTCATACCTATTTATCATGAGCTTGGTCATGCTCATATTCTAGAAATAAATTCATATTAATAATAATTTCTCTATGATTGTAAGTTGTTACAAAACTATATTGTTTAGTCTGCATGCATTTAGTATTGAAGTTAAAAGTTTAGTTAATTGGATTGTTTTATTTTATTTTTTCAAAGAGTTATCTAAGTAAGAGTTCCACAAATGTGCAACGAACAACGTTCTCCACAGAAACATAAAAGGCAAAGACAATGTTGATGAAGTAGAAGTCAGACATAGGTATTAATAATAATTGTAATAATGCGTTACACTTAATTTTCAACGTACAGTATATGAGATATTTTAAGTCAAACGTTATGGATAAAATTAGATATGACTGCAGATCTTATGCCCTTCACCACCGCTATAATTTGCATTTTTAATACATTGACAGAAAATTCTCAGGACAAAAAAAGAATAGGTACAGGTCGGGAGGACATCCACCTGTCTAATTGACTCACGAAAAATTCCGTGTCTTGGCGCCATATGCTCACGACTCCATTATGAAGAGCCAGCTGATACGCCAGCCGGTCGAGCGGTCATAACCGCTGAAGTGCTAATACTCGATCAATTAGGATGCAATGTATAAAGATCTGATAACGTTTGATTAGAACCGAATGATACATGAGAAGAGTTCGACTTTGGAAAGGCGTTTGAAGTTATTAAACATGTTCTTGGGAAACCACTAGATGCGAGAAGCAGAACACCTGTCTATGTGGTGACGCTTGGGGGAAGCCTGTGTCTAGCTGTTTATGTCTTTGGCTGAAATGGTGATGATGAATCTTGGCCAGTAACAAAACGTTCGTCAAAGCCTTTGACTTAAAAGTTCTTAAGTTTAAGTGACTATGATGTTTTCATGTTACTGAAAAAACTTGTCTCCAATTTGGTGGTTATCTTGCTGTCTCATATCGAGAACAGCTCATACTGTATTGAAATGATTAGAGACGGCAAGAATGGTATCTATTGGGTGGGTACTAGGGATGTTAGGGAGCTTCGACTCCGACTCCGATATGTCGGAACTTCCGATTGATCTTACGCCTCCGTTTCCGACTTCGGTTCCGATACTTTTAAATCGGAGGTCGAAATATAATTTGTTACTTCTGGAGTCAATTAATTTCATTTAAATTGCAAAATGTTATAAAAATGTAATTATTTTTATTTTTGATACATATATTATACATATAGGTTTATTATTTTTTAATTGAAATTAAAGAGGCTCACTAATTAATTTTTGTACTATTTTGTTTTATTCATCTCCAATTCCGCCTCCGACTCCAATTCCGGTTCCGACTCCGAATAAGGAAATTTAAAAACGACGACTCCGATTTCGGTTCCGATAAAACCACCTCCGTAACATCCCTAGTAGGTACACAGGTGCTCTAGAGTGCCCATGACGCATTCTGTTGTTATATGTTTACTCTTGTATCTATTGCTTTCAGCACTTCTAGTGAAAGGAATATTTACGAGCCATCAAAGTGGACATGCCAACAAAATGTGTTTGCTTAGCCGTTCGTCCGTTTTGTCCGGACATGACAACTAGCTAAACAACTGTCAAACAAGTCTACGCAATGGAAAAATGTCCACAATATAACCGATTAAATGTGGAAAAATCTAAATCAAGGGCTAATATAATAATAGTCACGAATCTGAATAGCGTAGTAACTGTCTGGTTTTTATTGTGTGCACATGGTAAATATTTACGATAACCAGTAAGAACTGGTTTCGCATGGTTTTTTTCGACAGACATGTTTGATTTTGTAGCATTTACAATATGATAGTATTACTTATCAGCCATATATTTTGTATTATTACATTTGTTCAAGCTTTCAGCTAGAATTTCAGATTTTAATTAACATGTAACTGGATTAGTTAGCCACTACATTAGTAAGTAATTATCGCAATTAGATGCACTCAAGTTACAACAAGTCCCACGGGGATCTCTTAAAGTACCTACTTTTGCGATTCTAAAATCAGTTTTACATAATGATGATTCCAACTGTCAACAGAATACAAAAACCCAAGCAATTTTAAGCGAATTAGCGTAAACCAGTGAACGTAACGCTGTAATTGCCCATAATGATGACAATGATACAGCCATGAATCATGGCATAGAAACAACATAAAAATGTGCTGAATGAAAGAAAATATTGTAACTTTAGAACGAATATACTTCTTCATGCGTTCCTTTCAGTCCCCATAAGGAATAAACACAACCTACTAAACTCATTGGCTAAAGAGATCTTAGATTTATATAATTATAAATTCCCATTCATTTTCATCGAACAATTCAAACTGATTTGTAAATCTCAGTGTGTGTCCCTCGGCAGTATGCAAGCCAATTCAGCGCAAAGCTAGGGTGCGTCCAATTCTTCGTCAGTCAATGATTTTGATCCATCATGGTTTCTTAATATTAATACACACCTTTGAGTGGTTGTCGTAAAACATAATCGTCATGACTTGCTAATCTATTCAACCTATGGTTTTCCTTGTGGTTACAAACCTAAACAATTGAACTAATATTAAGATCATTAGGTACAACTTCAGATTTTCGTTGGGTCTTGTCTACTACCTTCACTGTTTAAGAATCCTTATTGGAGATTATGGAGCTATACCTACCTTTGTACTAATTCCTTTAATTTAGAAATTATTGTAAAGAATTATGCATGTTCCTTCTTGTTTCTACCAGGTTCGTCATCTATTATTTCGTTAGTTGTTTATCAACAGATGTCTTCTTTTCTTATATTAGATTGTTTTTCTATTTCAGGTGTCCGTGGGTGCTCGTAGCCAGATATTATTATGCTATCATCAGCCACGTGGTCTTCACATCCAGTATCGTCAAAAGATTCGCGAATTTCTTCAACCCAAGATTTACCTATACACAAGCATCTACGTCTTAAATCTCTAGCTTTTGAAGTTTGCAGCCGCTCCCCAGCGCTCGAGATGCAATGAACGTATTTTAACGGTGGTTTCATTTACCCATAACTGACCGAGTGAACTGTAAACATGTTTGACGCAAGCGAGGTCGCGGTGTAATGCCAGCTAATGAATATTGGATTCTAGTTGCCGTTCATTTTGTTTGTGAAGAGTGCAAAGAGACAAATCCCCACCATATCATTGAGGTATACAAAAACTTAGGTTATGGACATCTGGTGGAATGCCTTGGCTGACTCGAGAAATGATTTGTGATGGAAAATAGTAGAAAAATTTAGTTATTTTATACTATTTATTTTATTATTTAGGTACTTTTAAATTAATAAAATGAAATAAGGGCATTTATAAGCTATGCATAAATAGGTGTAGTTACTTATGTATCGCAAAAAGATGACTACATGGTTTTACACAATTCGCAAAATATGACAATTTTTATTGGTTTTCCTGATGTTTGCATCAATAGGAAAATATGTTCAAGAAGGTAAATTGAACAATGAGGCCCTTATGCAGATAACACAGACATATTTTTGTCATGATTTATTTAATTTCACAAAATACCCAATTATTGTTTATTATCCTTGTAAATTGGTATTTCTGTATTAAACAAAGGTACTTATTTTATTTTATTATTTTAACAAAATGATAGACATATAAACCGCATAAATCTTATATTTTCCTGATTGTCTGCGTTCAATACACCTATAGGCTAATTATTTCACGAATAGTTCACGTGCAAAAAGCGTGGTGGTAAGCATCATGTGTATTATTTTGTATTATTATAGGTATGTATATTGTATATTACGTATAAATAATATACATAAGCGATAAGACTGCCGTGGTACTCATTAAATTAGCAATATTGTAAAATAGCTGTGTATCAATTTTGGTGGCCATCTACGTAAGTCTTAGTTATTTTTTTTAAGTATACATACGCTATTTATAAAATTCTTACATTATAAAAAAATACTATTATTTTATTACCTGACTACGAGACAGTAATCAAATTACTTTATAATTTGTCAATGTGCTGTAGATAAAATGTATACATGGACGTAAGAAGGTACACACCTTCTTACGTCAATGTATACTTTTTAAGTGTTATTTGCTGATGACACTTCCTTAATTTTTAAGATAAATAGGCGGGCCCAAAATCTAGATGACGTAAATAATGCCCTACTTCAGGTCCAAAATTGGTTCACAGCAAACAATTTGGTATTAAATGAAAAAAAAAACCAAATGCATTAGATTTGCTTTACCGAATGTTAAAAGTAGTGATTGTGATATAGTACTGAATAAAGAGAAACTTGAATTCGTAGATAAAACGGTTTTCCTGGGGATTACGCTTGATTCAAGGCTACAATGGGGTTCTCATTTAACATCTCTTGCGGGGCGGCTAAGTTCAGCAGCATATGCCATTAGAAAAATCCGTCAATATACTGATGTAGATACCGCTAGACTGGTTTATTTTAGTTACTTTCATAGTATAATGTCTTATGGCATTTTGCTATGGGGACGGGCTGCAGATATTGAGTCTATATTTATTCTGCAGAAAAGAGCCATCAGAGCCATATATAATCTTCGTAGGCGCGATTCTCTAAGGGAACTGTTTAAGGATATTGGCATCATGACAGTACATTGTCAATACATCTACGAAAACATAATGTACGTCAGAAAAAATCTGCACCTTTTTGGTAAAAGGGGTGACAGACATAATTACAGTACTAGAAATAGGGACCAACTAGTTCAGCCAGGCTTCAGACTCGCTAAAGTAGACTCATCTTTCGTGGGGTACTGTTTGAGATGCTATAATAAAATTCCACTAAGTATTCTTGAACTGAATGAGACGAAATTTGAAACATGTATTAAACGCACACTATGTAAGCAAGCATATTACAAGTTGAGCGATTATATCGCTGATAAAAATGCTTGGCTCAATGCTGGTCCTGCTCCACAAGGACAGGGGCGCTTAAATTGATAGCATTAAATGGTATTGTTGGAGCTGCTGAAGATTGTACAACTATCTTTGCATTGTATAGATTCAATCTCTTTAGTATTATATAATCGCATAGCCCATATTGTGTGAGTACTATGTACTAGAAAGCTATCATTCACTGGAAACCTACGTCTTTTCTTGACTTGAATGTGCCCTGGCGGTTGAGAATATGTCATGCTCACTCAAAAGTCTCGCTGATGGTGGCGCATGTGTCGGATCATTTAGTTCCCTTCAAAATGGTTGAGTTGAATGGTGCTGATCTATGCGTCATGTCCGTGAACGGGCGCTGTCAGTTGTGACTGGTCATCTCTCAGTTGCCATGGCTTATTTTAATGAATTATTTTAGTTTTTGAATTGTTTTTTTTTCTGTTTTGTTTTACTGTGGACACTTTTAACGTGCACATCTTGCTACATTGTTCTCACATAATATACCATCTCAACATGAATGATGTAACCAAGATTTTGTAACAATATTCTGATTTAAAAGAGTGTCCATGGAGTTTCTTGCCCGTTCTTCTCCATAGAGATCTACGCTAGGGAATGGGCAACTACAGTACTTTCACAGTTTTTATGTCTTGTGACTGGGACTGTAGCTACATTTAATTTTCATCTTTGTTTCGACAATTCAAAAGTGCCTGTAACTGGCTTACTTGAAATAAATGCTTTGATTTTGATTTTTTGATTTTGATTTTGATTTTGAAGAGCACTATGCCATGAGTTTTTTTATGATTAACTATCAGACTAGTTTTTTTTTTTTTAGTTTGTTATTAAAACATAATTTTACTACCGACTTTTCGGAACGTTTTAAAGAAATAAAAAAAACCACGAATCCATAAACTCACGCCTTTTTCTCATGGAGGTAGGTAGAAAACAGGGCACGCCACAATAGTGGCGATAAGTCCCCTCTTTGAGGAGTGGCTGGAGAGACGCCACGGCGTCCTCACCTTCCGCCTGACGACCTCTCGCTCCCGGCCTTGGTTCAATCCATGGTCCGGAGCGAGACGGAATGGGACGCCGTCACCTCCTTCTGCGAAGCAGTCATGCTAGCGAAGGAGGTGGCGGAACAGGACAGGGAGAGATCCTCACGTCCCGGCCGCCGCGGGAGACGCCCCGGGCGTCGGGGGCCACGTGGTGGCTTCCGGCCACCGTAGGCGCGGGCCTGTGGACGGGAGCTATGGGCTAGCTCGCCGTCCGTTCGTCTCATGACGACAGGCCGTGTCGACGGCGCGTTCGTGTTCCACGGGCACCTCAAAGAGAGTCAGCAATAGGGAAGGGGTCCGCAAGGACCGAAGCCTGCCGGGGCTGCGGGACTATTCGAAAGAGATACCGTGGCCCCGGAACACAAAGGGCGAGGAAGGAACATGGATGGGTTTTAGTCAGTAAAAGTCTGACACTCCCTCCTGCTCCGCCCAGAGCGGAAGAAGTCATTTGATGATTTCCCATCCTAAAAAAAAAAAAAAAAGGTAGGTAGAAACCACAGAACGAGGTTTTTATTAATTTCTCATTCCAACACGATCCCATTTTCATCCCATTGTTATTTTGCTAAAAGTTCGGAATCTGCTAAATTTATAATGGTCGATCATTGGTCGGTCAATGGTCTCGTAATTGAATTGTTATAAAATGACATTGTCGTATTGCCATTATTATAAAACCCGTTACATTTCTTTTACATATATTTTTATATATTATTTATTGTGTGTGTTTAGAATTTGTAGTGTTTTATGCAATCTGAAGTAGTAAGAAGTTCGTAAATAGCACCATGGCAGTCATTAATTTGTCATTATAAAAGAGATTACCATTCTATGCCATTTCTTTCAATGGAGTGTCAGTGGTTGACCATTGGAAAGTTATAATGACGCCATCATATTAGTAGGTTACCAAACTTGTCATAATCAACAAATTATGAAATCAATGATAGACCATTCTGACACTATTGTAATAACAGACTTGACTTGACGCCCTGTAGGGCTATTACGTATCTCTGTTGACAGCTCGAAATGATAGTAACTGGGCTCAGTGTCCATCAATTAACTGTCCAAAGGTTAGTTTCGTATAATGTATGACCCTGTTAGTCACCGTTAAGTGATATCCACTCAGTGTGATACGTAATACCAATATTATGACATCCACGGTTGTCATCAAAGTTCGGTGTACAACCGAAGCTTGATAGTCACTGGATATCAGAAAGATACGTAATAGCCCTGCTGGTCATACACGCACATCGGCGACCAATAATGTCTGTGTATGACCTTCCAGCTAGGGCGTTCTAACTTTCATGCCATTGTGTCAAGATAAATTCAATAGTCTATTCTTATAATATTTTATTTAAAGACAAAACAATAGAAGGATAAACTAATTCGATTTTAAACTTCACCATATTGTAATTTATTTTGTCCAAGAATAGATTGTCGCCGACCTTATATCATGCTTATTTATGGCTAGTTTGTAAGTTTTTTTTTCAAATAAACTTATTTAAGTTACTACGAAATTGACAGTTTATTAAAAGCTAGTTTCAAAACCTATTTGCATTTTTTTTTCAAAACTCTGATTTGAGCAAATGCAAGCAACATATCACTAGAAAAGATAACGCAAAGCCACGAATAATAAAAAAATATGAGCAATAAATGATAACAGTACGTCTCTATGTCTGTCGTATGTCTACTTACGTTTCGGATTCAACCGGCTTCCCTAACAGTTTGTTTACGTTTAAATATGTAATCAGTCCACACTGAAAACATGTATCTAACTGTAGATAACATTTATGGATAATGGTTTATGGTAATGCTGGATTTTACTGCTTATCTTTGTATGTTTATATAATTATGTGCATTTTCAAGTACCTATTAAGAAAACTCACAGAGTTTTCAGTCATCCATCACTCACCATTTTTTCTTTCTTTGTAAATTATCTTTCCTCTTAAAGAACACAATGAAAAAGATAACCTGCCGTCTTACCGCATATTATATCATCTAATTAAGAAATGCCATGACAGCTGTTAACATAATTGCTAGCTTTATAAAAAAGGCCCACACAATGTCTGATAGATTGCGACCAAAATTGAAAATGGCCGCACTAGGTCATTACGCCATTACGTCAGCGAAAACGGCGGGTGGAAAACGCCGCCATTTTGGCAGTTTGATAGTTCAGAAAGACCTGCCCTAATGCCAAAAGACTTGAAAGCAGAGAATAAAACCATGAAGTTACAAAAATGAAAGATTACACGAGTAAAGAACAATACTTTAACTTGTATCCAAGCAGGAAATCACAACAAAACGTCGTGAAAGCTATAAAAAGCTTATTGAAGTCTGTCGCAAGACTGAAGACTCGCTTTATGACAGGAGATTATGCTCAAGCAGCGGCCATGACCGATTACTCAGAGTTAATGACGGAAGGCTTATCTGAGTAAATTAAATCACGTTATACAATGTGCTGAGTTGCTGACTCGAACGAGGAATTTTCATTTTTTTTTAAGCAAATGTAAAAAATCTACTCATCAGTCTGAAAAATTACAAGATAGGACTGATTGGTTGGCAAACTAAACTTCAAGTAAAGCATCATCTTCTACCTGCCTTTTCCAAACTATGTTGGGGTCGGCTTCCAGTCTAACCGGTTGCAGTTGAAAACCTGTATTTTACAAGGAGCGGCTGTCTATCTGACCCGTTATTTCGCATTCAATTTTAATGAAGTTCAGAAGTGCTTAAAAGCAAAAAAAAAAAATTATGTACAACAATCTAAAGCTCAACTGAAAGACGTTACTAATCGCTTTATCGTTCTATTAAAACAAATTTATTTGATGTAATGATTGTTTATGGTATTTCACACAACGTTATTACTTTTCAGGCAATTTAAACACTGAGTTACTAATATCTACCAGATCTAGAAGTAGATTTTTGTATATCTAAACGCGGCACCATATTATCTAAATTCGGCAAACTACCCAAATATCCCAACCAAATTTCAAGTATATCGCAAACGCAAAATCTGTTCACTTTGTGTTTGCAGATCTAAATCACACAAGAACTAAATAACAATGGATTTAATTAACGATGTGTATCCAGATAATCCGTTGATGCGAAACGTAATAAATCGGATTGGCATCATTAGCTTCACCCTCTAAACAGACCGTAATATAGTCGGTATCTGCATGCACTTGAGGCTCCTGGATTTTGTAAAATCTTTTCATAAAAGTCATCCAAATAAAGTAATTTATAGTATCAGAAGCCGTGTAATTTGAGAGTAAAGAATTTTGTCGAATTTTGGCGCTGAAAAGTCCAAATTCGCGACATGATTCTGTCTTGTTACAGGAAGTGGTACAAAGTATCGGGAATTACATAACTTGTGAGTAACGACTTTTGTCACGAGACCAGCTGGTATGTCTTATGTGGTACGCCTTATAGGTAGGTAGGTACGTCACAGGATGGGGGATTCGGGAGTGACGGAAGTACACCTGCGTGATAAAATCAGCCAGTGTGGTGATTATGTAAAGCAATTTTCTTATTGATTGTTGGTCTTATGGAGTCAAGTAGGCTCCTTTTTAACAATTCCAAATCCTTCTTTTTGGCTTTTCCGTAGTTGGGAAAAAAGATTGGCAATCTAAGGTCAAAATGTTGGGATAAAATTGGGGGCAGTTTTTGATTAGCAACCAGGAAAAAAATGCGCTATATTACAATTTTATTATATCCTTGATGAATAGTTACTTACTTATAAACGAGTTTTTTTTATTGAATTAAAAAAAAATGAAGCATGTTAAAACTTTTAACTATGTTCTTGTAATACCTATTTAGGTAGGTACATAGATGTTAGATCACTCTTTTATTGCTACACCATTTAATTTGCTCATTTTTTAAGACTTATCATAAATACAAACAAATTAGCAGCTAGGAAATCATATGCACCGAATAGTTGAGTTCACCAGCAATATTTAAAAATAAGAGTAAGAAATTGCATTTAAAGGTACTTAGGTATACGAGTTACAACTACCTTCACATGCCATGTGGTTTTACCAAGTTGCAGTTGGTCATTAAAGGAAACCTGCCGGTCGAAAGTCCAGTCATTTATTGATTAATCTTGACACCAATTTGTGCGGAAAATGCCTGAAGCCCACAATGTTCTCAAAATACAAGTGCAAGTAGTTTCAGAGTGTATTTAAATTTGTTCTGGTGGGTAATTCACTAATTCTAAGTTTTGTGTCCTTAGAAAGTTGGGCTATTAAAGTACAGGTTCTGCATCAACAAAAAATCAAACGGCACTCATGGCCGGTCAGTTACCACCTACATCCTATAGATACTTTGGTATTCACGATGCCGTGTCAAGTGCTTAGAGAATCAGACGTCTACGTCGCGAGCCACGCGACGCCGACGTCTGACTGCCGGCAGCGGAACCGCGCCGGCCGCCGGCAACGCGGGGCTGGCCCGGCGGCACGCATGCGCGCTAACCACCGATCAAAAATCCATTCCTTCCACCCATTCATTCTCTCACGGTTAGGTAACACGCTTCCCTTCGCCCTTCCCCGACCTACATGCTGTCCTGGTTGCTCGCCCACGACGTCTCTATTCCCCAGACACTCCCAAATTTACATTTCTCAGAAAAATAACTGACAAAGCCACGCCGCGTAAATCTAAATACACACTCATCAATCACTAGCATGTAACAAGACGCAAGGACGCTAACCAAAGTTAATTTCGAGCTGAACGGTAGCCGGCGAGTAAACATTGCTATGCAGATCTTACGTAAGCAACAGCTGAGGTGTTGCGATCTACTCACCATATCATTGTTCTCGACCAGCCAGTTCACAGAGCATATTTGGTACACGAAATACGCCCGCACAAGTTCGCTCGTCTTCTTACTTTTGAACGCATCTTTTGGGCTGTTGAAGTTCAGGTCGAGGTCGTCCCGCGAAGGGGGCGAGGAGGACAGCGCGCGTACTTTCCGGGGCGCGTTCACCGCTAACCGTCTGAGCAGAGCCATGTTCGGAGCTCCGCGAAATACAACACGTACACAACACGCGCCCGTCGTCCGCGACTGACAACTGACAACTGACACTGACGTCCGCTCAATACCCAGTCGTCTGCGCGCGCAGCCGATCCAATTTTAAATCCGTCGGAGCGTCGCGGAGGTGTGTCTTGGATCAGCGCGGCGATTGGTCGGTCGGGTATCAGCACGCAAACCTGCCGTGACGCGACACATTATAAGCAGCGTTGTGCGGTAACCTCAAGGACCGGAACTCAAGGGCAGTTCAGCCGGCGGCGGCGGTGCAACAAACAGCTAGCCGAACTCTTTGATGCAACCTCGCCGACTGCACTAAACCACACTAAACTGCATAGATCAAAATGTCTACACCATGTTCTCTTCACAGTTTTCCTGAACAGAATCCATCGCGTGCATAATTTTCATCTAACCTAAAAATGAGGGGTTTATGTAACCAGCCCGGGCGAGGGAGTTACGTAAAGCGCTAGCCAGAGTTCAAGAACCTGGGGCGACCTGCCGGCGACTCACGGCAGTCGTAGTTGGGAGTTATTACTCACATGCCTTTTATAACTAGCTGAGTTCGCAACGCCTGGTACTTGTTTGAAGGCAGTTAATAACTAGCTAAACTGAAATAACTGTAAACTCAGTCTTTACTTAGAATGTTTTATTACTTCATTCAACAACACAAACACAAAAACTATTCATTGAAAAGCGTAATCTCGGCTGATGTTGATAAGATCTGCAACAAGAAAAAAGTGATCATTTGAATTGGTTATCATCAATCACTGTTAGCACTTGATCGAACTATTTCAATGAATAGGTAAATCATGCTTTGATGACTCACTCAATATTCAGCCGAGACAATAAACTCATTACATTTCGGTTTTGTCTAAAGGATCGCAATTTGAAATGCACCTTCGATGCACAGCCTGCACAGCCTGCACGTCGCGCACGTTATGGATTATAGGTCACTCAACTCGCACAGAGAGGGCTGTATTCCAGCAATTGTGATCTGCATGACTAGGAGCGGCCGAAAAAAGAAAAAAGTGCCGTAATGGTCTAATTGAAATAAATGATTTGAGTTTGAGTTTGAGTTTTGAGATTCCATGTTCATAATTTCATATTCAAATGGGCCCCACCTCCTTCCAACTTTTGTTTTTTAACAAGTGCTTGCATTACTTTTTTTTGTGTGATCTGATTTATCTTTATGCTTTTAAAAAGTTATTTTTCAGAATACATAAATAACACCTACAGCAAATCTCGAAACTAAAACACAATTACTTACTTGGACAAATATTCACCTCTAAATTATGATGACAATGACAAAGTACCTGAAGATAACTGGAAAATACTAACACATGATAGCTTAACATTATTCAAAATAATTGTGCAATTTGTCCACGCCGAACCTGCGTGTCTAAACCAGAGCTACCTTATCAGAAAACGAGTAATACCATACACTCAAACAAATTTCCCGCTGAAACAATAATATCATCACAGGGAAATGTCTGAACAAAAAACAATTGTTTTCGTTCATATTTCAGTTAAATGGGAAATCCGGACGAAAATAATTGTTGTGATTTAATTAGCGATGACTTCCTTATGTCTATTGTCTACCGTATGCAGAAATCTGGTCAGTAATAACTGAACAAACATGCGTAAGGAAAATTGTTGTCTATTGAGTTTTTCTGAAACTTCAGTACCAAGCGACCTATTTATGGACAGGAGTTTAATACTCAATTTGGCATTACATAAACACGGTATAATCGAGTTCATTACACAAACTTGATTTACTCTTTATTTATTACATATACAGAGTGGAAGGGACATCGACACACAAATGCTTTATCCCTAGTATTCAGTACCTACATCATTCTGACCCGGAATTATTCTTTACAGGGTGGAATTTTTCAATGCCATCTGGAGGGAAAGTACTCGAAATACTAGAGATAGCAAATTTTACTCAAAGGAAACATTCCTTTATTTTTAAAAAGAAATAAATCTGCACTTACAGATTTTCGAAAATTCACTTGACACACTCTGGAATCGAACCGACTAAAGTTCGAAAAAATAAAATCCTGTACTTTTTTACATTAATCGATAGGGGCAATCATATGGATCAAATCTCTCTAACAAACATGATTTTCGAAAATCTGTGAATGCAGATTTGTTTCTTTTTAGAAATAAAGGAATGTTTCCTTTGAGTAAAATTTGCTATCTCTAGTATTTCGAATACTTTCCCTCCAGGTGGCATTGAAAAATTCCACCCTGTATATATTTTTTAAGATATTTTGCAACTTTACCCTGTGAAATACAAAACTTAAATTTTAAAACATTGTAAGTATAATTTGAATATTTTTCGAGGCGCTCACTGGGCGGTTGGATCAAGGGCCTGATTCAGAAGGCAGTACTCCTCGATACGGCTCTCATCGTGAGGAGGTTCCTGTCTCTGGAGCCTTAACCACCGGTAGCTTTAACCCTGCTCCCTACACCGGCGAACCTCATTTTTTATGTTGTAAGTTTATTATTTAATGTATAAAAGATAAATTTGAATATAATATGGTGAATATAATAATTAGTATCCGATACTTAAGGCTGGGGTGTCTGCTAAATTAGCAACTCTATTTGTGGTGGTTCAAACTTCGTTTGAATTACTGTTAGAATAAAGTTCTAATCAGCGTGCACTACAAAGTGGTTGTTACGTCAGTCACTGCGGGCCGAACAGTGCGAAATGAGTGGTTTTTATTTAATTGTAGCCTAATAAATCATTAGATCAAAATGCCAATTGTACACTTTGTGAAGAAACAAGTGACAAATATTTGTGTGAAAAAAAATACTAAAACTTAATGTTGTTTATGAGTAGGTAGTTACGAAATTTCAAAGAAAAAATGCTTTTTCATATAGTAATAATAAAGTTAGAATTATTTCAATTGTACCAATTAAAGTTTAGTCTTCTATGCAACCTGTATTTTTTTGCACATTTATATTCACACATGAAAGAGGAGTTACATGGAGAAAACCTCGCATTAGCAGATACCACCCCCTTAAACACTTGATTGTACTCACGACCAGTTAGGCGAGGTCATAATGTACTGAACAGCTGATTTTTTTTCGCGATTTCAGGTTTGGTCCCATAGTAAAAGTTGTTTGTTATCATGAGGAGTTAGCGTACCACTGGTCAGTTTCCTTACTCGTCAATTTCACTAATTCACCAGTTTACTCATTAGACCGTTTCTGAATTCGCCAATTTCCTTATTTGCCAGTTTCACTAAGTTGTCAATTTCCCTATTAAGTTGGTTTCCTGGTTCGCAAGTTTCCTTGTTCGTCAGTTAGTTTAGATTGTCAGTTTTGCTATTTCGTCATGTTCCTAACCCGTTACTTTCCCTGTTCGCAAGTTTTCTTGTTCGTCAGTTAGTTTAGATTGTGTTTTACTTCCTTCGTGTCATGTCATATATTAATGTAAATACCTATGACATTCCTTTTTAAGTTATTACCCGATTACGTTAGTACAGAAAACTAATTTTAGCGTTTGTTTTTATCACAAGGCGTTAAAAAGGAGTTTGAATACTTATACATGGAGCAAGTATTTTTTCTGGTGACTTGAAATTTCGTACAAAAACACTGTTAGTTTCTTTGCGTTATTATTTCGCTTGACGGAAAAATATATATCGTTGAATTTAACATTTCATTTATTGCTTTACGTTGTACATGAGGTCTTAAGGATACAGAAGGTATGTCGTGTTAGTTTAGAAGTATCAAAAAAATCTTTATTTCATCGTGCTAAATTGAATGAAAAAAAAATACACAAACTGTCCCTAACTGTACCTAATTGTGGAAATTTGACTTATTCCCTATCGGATATGATAACGGTTTGATAATAATCTCAGTTGAATACCTACGTCTTAATTTTTAACAATAATACGTTTGATATTCTTAACTACATTCGCCACCCTAATTGTTTTTGACACTGACTGTACCAATAACATAACATATTTAAATATAATCAAACAACAGCCTAGCAAGACTAGTGAGCGAGGAAACTGAAGAATTTCGAAAACAGTAAACTGGCAAAATTGTCTACCTAGCGTAACTGACGAATAGGTAAACCGTTCGATTAGCGAAGCTGACAAATAACGAAACTAGCGGATCGCAATACTGGCAATTTCACGAAACTGTCATTGAGGCGAAACTAGCAAAGGAGGAAACTGACGAATCAGGAAAATGCCTAACTAGGGAAATTGTCAACCTACCGAAATTGTCTAATGAGTAAACTGGTGAATTAGTGAAATTGACGAGTAAGGAAACTGGCCAGTGGTACGTGGACCGATGACCTGGTGAAGGTTGCGGGAATCCGCTGGATGTGAGTCGCACGGGACCGGTCAATGTGGCGATACTTGGGGGAGGCCTTTGTCCAGCAGTGGACGTCTTTCGGCTGAAATGATGATGATGTATTGTCCCACAGCAGGACAGGTCTCCCCCATTACCTTCTTCTCTTCTCTGTGCAATTTTCTCCAGCCAATCTCTCAATACACAATAATATTATGTACATACGTACTATCGAGGACACTCCCGCCTGATCACCACTAAGCTAATTTTTGCTTGCACTTACAACATAGAAACGCTCTCTATCCCCGCCCCGTTGACTTTATATAGAAATAATTAATGAAAAGATACCGGTCGGCGACACATGCCAAACGTGAGTTATTGTTATTTTGCACGCCAAAGTTGACGCTTTTCTAATAGGCCTAACGTTTAAGGTGGAGTGGCTCGGCGCCTCCGCATGATTTAAGCGAAAAAAAATTTAACTGATCAGGCGGAAAAGACCACGACTGTACTTACAATACACATAAGTAAATTGTACCGTAAGTTCAGAGACTTACCTATGCCAATATTAAATTATGTACACGTACATATATGTTTATGTATTGGCAACGCATCAGTGACTCAAAACATGACAGATGGTGAACACAACAAAAAAAACACTTAAAACAACGGATCTGCGTCAGGTGTATGTAGGTAAGTACACCAACTTCCTGTCATTGACGATAAAACTGTTAATATTAATTTATTTACCTGTCTGCCTGCAGAACTCGGGCTTAATTAGGAACGGGACGAAGTAGGTATTACCTGTTGCATAATCTACCATAGGTAAGCTGGTAGTTTCTGCAAACTTGCTATAACTGACATTAAACCATGAGGCTTACATGGCACACATATTTTGTATCAGTCAACGTGGTCACAATACGAGAATTTTCTCAAGTGCTTAAAATATTCAAAGGTCTTTAGATTCTCATTTGTTTAAGTTACATAAAATAATCATGACAAGAAAATGATTTAGGTCCATATGTAAGTATACTTTTCACGATTTATTATTCGTGTTCCAATGTAAGTATACCGCAGATCGTTTATTTGAACCCTATATAGAGCTGGGGCACACTGCAGCAAAGGAAGTTTACTGCATTATTAATTGTGCATGATTTTCTCGACACCAATTCCTACTAATTCTTGCATTTAATTTATTTGCTTAATTCAATAGGTAGGTATCTGTTATGTACTTAAATAAAAAATGCATCCCTTACTAAAGTCATAATTCATTTTATTTTTTATAATTATCCACGGGACGGGGCGGGACCACAACCTAATTAAAATCTAGTAACATTACAGGGTTTAAAACACCTCTTCACGAAGCCGAAAGGCACTTGTTCTCCTCGTCATTGCGATCATTTTTTTGTTCTACACCAGACCTGGGAACCTTCTAGTTACGGAGATATTGGAGGTCAAAGTTCTAACTTTTTGGCAACTTTTTTTTAAATACAAGTTTTTAATGTAAGATTTTTACTTTAAACACCTCCACGACCCGCGTACTATTCAATCCATGCCATCAGCACAATGTTTTGAGTGCGTTACATTGAGTTCTACTACAAAACATGATCTTTCACCCCAACAAAAAAAAAGTTTTTCCCAGCAATCATTTTTGCTTATAGTTACTTAGTTTGATGTACAGAATGCTTGGTTGACGGCTTCGTGATGAGGTGGTTTACATCCTGTAGTTACTACGAAATCGGGTGCGTAGAATCTATACCGGGACGTTTAACCAAATTTTGACCGAGTGTTTACAGAAGATAAAATCCAACAGAAAATTTTAGTCAGCTGAATCGCTTCAAACATTTCTAACTGGAAAAAAAAATACTCTAGGTAGGTAAACTGCATTTTCCTTAAGAAAGGACACAAGACAGTTTCACTTAAACAAGCTGTCGATGTGTAATCGAATGAATTATAAAACCATCACGCGATTCAATGATCTCACCATTAGTAACTCTTGACATCAATCGTCAATAATTTCAGTCAATAAATTCGTAGTTTTCCTTCAATAATTCACGTAGGCACAGAACTTAGGTAAAAACGTTGACGCAGATCCGAATTACGCATTCCAATAATGTTGGAAAAATATGAGTATTTCTTTAATTCAAAGAGAAAAGAAGGAAAGTACAGTCAGAGAGATAAGCTTATGGTTACTAAACTAATGAGTCACAGACCATCTGAGTGTGCTGTTTTAACTAAATGTAGGTACGAATGTAATAAATATAACCTATCCTGCATGGATAAATGATGATTTTTAACAGACTTCTAAAAAAGGAGGACGTATAATATATTCGTCCAGCCTCCCGTTTTATGTTTGTATGTGCACCGATTTCTCCGTGATTACTGGCCCCTTATTCACAACGCTTCGATTCGATTTTCGATTCGGAAAGTCGTATGTCTATCTTTTTTTGACATTACGAAATCGAGCGAGATAGACATACGACTTACCTAATCGAAAATCGAATCGAAGCGTTGTGAATAGCTATGCTTGTCCGATTTAAGTGATTCTCCTCTATTTGGTAAGATCTTGCCCGGTGGTCCCATATCAATTATATTAACTTTGCTTTGGTACTTTAAGAGTTATCCTGTATATATTTTTTTCTTCTTAGGGCCTGTTTTTCAATCGCCAGTTTACTTTTATCCGACGAATAAGTTTGTCATTTTGACAGTTCTTGTATGGACACTGTCAAAAGGTCACGTTTACTCTGAAAGTAAAAGTTATCCAATGGTTGAAAAATCGGCCCTTAATCGTCTAAACGTGGATGATGTGTTAACTTCTTATTTTAATGTAAAATTGATACTTGACTTGACAACGATTTGCATGCAACACCACAACTAAAAAGAGTAAAATAAAAACATTTTCGCAAAAAAATACACCGTGCTGAAACCACGTGACGCTACTACCTACACAGCATACAAATACAACCTATGTACCAAATAACTTCAACATTTTATCAAAAAATATTACCTACGTTTTATTTAAAAACCAGCAAGCTTACGTTTTAATGCAGTAGCTTTAGACCAAAGGCAAAGACGTCTGGCTATGGATCGATAGGTCGCGACTTCATGCCCGCCCGTTGCCAAGGGAACCCATGGAATACTGTTGCAGACGTGTACTTACATAGTACAACTAAAAGCAAACGCAGATTCGATGAGGGCGATTGGACTTTCAAATGAACCCGTCATTTGAAGTTCAATCGCCCCGCATCGAATACACGAACATGAAGTGATTCTGAAAAACAACTTTTAAAAATTATTTTAGTTAAATCAGTTCACACAAAAAAAAGGAATTGAAAATACTAAATTAAAAACCCGTCTTACATAGTAAAAAGGAGAAAAAAAATAAAAAAAAAATAAAGAAAGAATAATATTTATTTGACGTCAGTTATTAAAGCACACATACAATAAAAATAAAGATACAAAATAAGGAGGAAAACAATATGTGCTGTGTGCCTCACGGCTGCGCCAAAAAGGTCCATTTCAGCATTCATGCCAGACAGGTGATGGTGACGCTGTCTGACGCTGGTCTTCCAATGAACCTTGAGGGGGTAGGTAAGTTACGGAAAAAACAGTTTCAAACAAAATGTATAAAATAAATAGTTACAAATAAATAGATAGCAAGTAAATTAATTAAATGTGTATTAACGAGTTCGGATAAAGAAGAATGTAAAAGCATCAGAGCCATATATGAATTAGTAGACGCGATTCTCTAAGAGAACTGTTTAAGGAAATTAATATCATGACAGTACCTTGTCAATACATCTATGAAAATATCATGTACGTTAGGAAAAATCTGCATTTATTCAGTAAAAGAGGTGACACACACCATTATAACACTAGAAATAGGGACCAACTAGTTCAGCCAGGTTTCAGGCTTGCTAAAGTAGATTCATCTTTCATGGGGTACTTTTGAAATGTTACAATAAAATACCTCCCCACATTCTTCAACTGAATGAGACGAAATTTAAATCTTGTATAAAACGCACACTATGTAGGCAAGCATATTATAAGTTGGGGGATTACATTGATGATAAAAATGCTTGGCTAAATGCTGGTCCTGCTCCACAACCATAGTTGCAAACTAATTGATTGTACTGGTCGAGCATTATTTGAGTCTATCGACACGCAAAGAAGAAGAAGAATTGATTCCCATGTTAATGTATTGTGGAAGCTGCAGAAGATTGTAAAAATATACCTACTTGCATTGTATAGATTCCAGTTTTTAGTATTATATAATTGCATAGCACATGTGTGAGTACTTTGTACTGTTCAGCCACCACTTACATTTAGTTATCTTTCATTGACTTGAATATGCCTTGGTGGCTACGAGAGAATGTCATGCTCACTCAAATGTCTCGCTGATGGTGGCGAGTGTGTCGGGTCACTTAGTTCCCTTAAATATGGTCGAGTTGAATGGTGCCGATACATGCGTCATGTTCGTGAACGGGCGCTCTCAGTTGGGACTGGTCATCTCTTAGCTGCCACGGTTCGTTCATTTTAATTACTTTTTTTTTTTTTTTTTTGTCTTATCATTTTACTCTGGACGCTCTTAATGTGCACGTATTTCTACATCGTTCTCACATATATGTATAATCTCAACATGAATGATGTAACCAAGATTTTGTAACAATATTTTGATTTAAAAGAGTGTCCATGGAGTTTCTTGCCCGTTCTTCTCCATAGAGATCTACGTTAGGGAATGGGCAACTACAGTACTTTCTCAAGTTATTATGCCTTGTGACTGTGACTATAGCTTTGCTTTTTTTGTATTTTCGACATTCAAAAGTGCCGTAATGGTCTAATTGAAATAAATGATTTGAGTTTGAGTTTTGAGATTCCATGTTCATAATTTCATATTCAAATGGGCCCCACCTCCTTCCAACTTTTGTTTTTTAACATGTGCTTGCATTACTTTTTTTTTGTGTGATCTGATTTATCTTTATGCTTCTAAAAAGTTATTTTTCAGAATACATAAATAACACCTACAGCAAATCTCGAAACTAAAACACAATTACTTACTTGGACAAATATTCACCTCTAAATTATGATGACAATGACAAAGTACCTGAAGATAACTGGAAAATACTAACACATGATAGCTTAACATTATTCAAAATAATTGTGCAATTTGTCCACGCCGAACCTGCGTGTCTAAACCAGAGCTACCTTATCAGAAAACGAGTAATACCATACACTCATACAAATTTCCCGTTGAAACAATAATATCATCACAGGGAAATTTCTGATCAAAAAACAATTGTTTTCGTTCATATTTCAGTTAAATGGGAAATCCGGACGAAAATAATTGTTGTGATTTAATTAGCGATGACTTCCTTATGTCTATTGTCAACCGTATGCAGAAATCTGGTCAGTAATAACTGAACAAACATGCGTAAGGAAAATTGTTGTCTATTGAGTTTTTCTGAAACTTCAGTACCAAGCGACCTATTTATGGACAGGAGTTTAATACTCAATTTAGCATTACATAAACACGGTATAATCGACTTCATTACACAAACTTGATTTACTCTTTATTTATTACATATACAGAGTGGAAGGGACATCGACACACAAATGCTTTATCCCTAGTATTCAGTACCTACATCATTCTGACCCGGAATTATTCTATACAGGGTGGAATTTTTCAATGCCACCTCAAGGGAAAGTGCTCGAAATACTGGAGATAGCAAATTTTACTCAAAGGAAACATTCCTTTATTTTTAAAAAGAAACAAATCTGCATTAACACATTTTCGAAAATTCGCTTGCCACACTCGGGCACCGAACCCGGGATGGTTTTTTATTCTTTTTATGTATGTTCCCCGATTACTCGAAGATGCCTGGACCGATTTGGATTTTTTTTGTTTTGTTTGAAAGGGTGATACTTCACAGGTGGTCCCATGATCTTCAAGTCAGGATGATGGGATCCTGGAGAAATAGAGAGAACTCTTCAAATTTTATAGGCTCACTCGAAGCGATTTGGGTAGTTTTTGGAAGAGTACTTTCTCGGAGTGGTCCCATTTCAATTTGGTGAAGATCTGATGAAGAACTTCGGAGATGGGCAACGGAACTCCTTACTAAAGATAGCAAATGGACTAAGATTGCTGAAATCTCATGTCTGTCTATTGTTTACACCAGTTCATAACATAACATCACGCCGGTACGTTGTGAAGGGGTGAAGCACATGTGAACCACTAAAAAGTGAAAAATAAATACTTTATTGCAAAATATAAAACCGACTTCAAAAAACACAAAAAAGCGAAAAATAACTTCAGCTTCAGAAGTCGGTGACCTTTGTTTGACGAATTGAGAACCTCCTCCTTTTTTGAAGTCGGTTAAAAATCCGTGAATGCAGATTTGTTTCTTTTTAAAAATAAAGGAATGTTTCCTTTGAGTAAAATTTGCTATCTCCAGTATTTAGAGTACTTTCCCTCCAGGTGGCATTGAAAAATTCCACCCTGTATATAAAAAGAAACAGCCGTTCCATTCATTTTGATCATGTACATTTTGCACTTTTGTAGGAAAGAACTGTTTTTTTTTTTAATAACCCATTAAAAAATTCTATGGGTTTCGGAATGATGTACTGAACGTGGTTAAACGTTTAGGCGTTGGTGTCCCTGTCACCCTGTATATATGGATCTTTTTGTTGTCTTTTTTTACTTAGTATATGATTCTAGACCCCACAACGTTGTTTTTTTTTTGTCGGTGTTCTAAATCTGAATAGTT
The DNA here is from genome assembly GCA_963853795.1 of Xestia rhomboidea. Classification (NCBI taxonomy): domain Eukaryota; kingdom Metazoa; phylum Arthropoda; class Insecta; order Lepidoptera; family Noctuidae; genus Xestia; species Xestia rhomboidea. Next base: position 2,800,378 of record OY970776.1, on the reverse strand, counting down.
CGAGCGATGCGACTCAGATGTTGCCTGTAATAGATTCACTCGACGCCACAAGATGGCGCTAGTTTGTTAGGAGAAAATAATAGTTTGGTCGATACTATCCGCCATCTTAACTAGAGAGTACTTCTGTGACCTTTGTTCATATTATGACGAAAATCATCATAAAAATATTGTACCTGTGTAAAAATAAACTCCACGAGTAATAAAAGTTCATGTCAAAAGATTCGACGTTTTAATTGAAGATTCTAAAGACAGTCAGGCTATCATAAAATACGGAACCTTATTAAAATACCCAAAAGTGCAGCAGAATTGTTTAAATAGCTGAAGAGGCAGTCCTAAAAAAAAAAACACAAAAAAGTGAAAAATAACTTTAGATTAAGAAGTCTGTGAAAGTGAAGTTTTTATTTTTCACTTTTTAGTGGTTTACATGTGCTTACCCCTTCACAGCGTACCGGCGTGATTGATTGATGAGATTTCAGCAATCCCTGTCCACTTGCTGTCATTCATAGAGGAGTTCTTCATCAGATCTGCGACCAAATTGAAATGGAACCACTCCGAGAAAGTACTCTTTTAAAAACTACCCAAATCACTTCAAGTGTATACAAGTGTGTATAAAATTTAACGAGTTCTCTGTATTTCTCCAGGATCCCATCATCAGATCCTGATTTGATGATCATGGGACCACCTGGGAAGTATACCCTTTCAAACAAAACCAAAAAAATCCAAATCGGTCCAGACATCTTCGAGTCATCGGGGAACATACATAAAAAATTAAATAAGTTTCCGACGAATTGAGAACCTCCTTCTTTTTGAAGTCGGTTAAAAATGTTAATGTTGAACCTATGGTAATAGTTTGAGTCACGATTTAGCTTGTACCCTGTTACTTTATGTCCTCGAACTAGCAGCAGTGTTGCGTATTTGTTTCACGTTGTTTTTTTATAATTATAAGTTTGAAAAGTAGATAGGTACAGCGAGCGCCACAAAGTAAGATCGTCAACTGTATGCATTCGGGCGAATCGATTATTTTCATTGGTTAACGTTCACATGTTATGTTCAATGGTTGTGCTTTGGTAATTTGGACCTTCGGCCCAAGAAAATAATATTATTTTATGGATTGAAAAATATATTAAGGATATACATACGTAGATAAACATTCCCAATTTCTAAATAAAACAATGAAAATAATGTATACATAGATATTTTTATTTGAAAAATATTTCGTGTAGCTAACAAACTAATCACAATATGGCATTCTACATCCGAATTAATGTATTTATACAAAACGCTCTTACTGCAAATAATATACATCGGCCATCACCGTAAATGCTCGCACATATTCGCACACAACCTTACAACTGCAAGCTACGCGAATATGAACACTCACAAACGATCATTTTTCAACCTTATAACCTTAGAAATGAGGTTCAAAAATGTTCGTTCGCCTACATACATCGACAATTTAGAATTTTGATACATTACTTCTCAATCACAATCCAATTCATTTTATTTACATTGCCACCGCTTGGAGAAGGGTATGGCCACACAAAATAACGATATCGTGGGGTACTTTCTTATCAAAACCGGTAAAAGTAGTGTATGAATACTTGTTTCGCGTCAAAGGTTTCTGAAACCGGTATTATAAAATCGGGACCTCTAGCATGAAACCGGTTATAAAGACGTTTGGCACACGTGTTCTCAAAGAATGCACCATGAGGGACCGTGTGTCTGGGGGTCTGTCGAGCGAGGTACCTACTCGGAAGAATTACTTTTTTTATAGAACTGTGTGTATTTGGAGAAGGGTCGCCTAAAGATCTTTGTTTGCTTAAAATAAAATTAGTCTTCCACCACTTCTTATGGCAGTATTACTTTGATCTTTCTTCATTGTGAGCAAGAGATGGAGCTTTAGATCCTGTATTTTAAAAGGAAGGAAGAGGGGCTGTTCTTTTTATGTTGAAGGACCAAAAACAAAAGAATCGAATCCAAATATGATATCAATTTGAAACACTTCTACAGTTTACCTAGCATGAATTAAAGACATAGATAATATGAGGAAGCCCGTTAAGACAAAATTCGTGACACAGCCATTTATTTTGCGAGACATGACAGTGTGAGAAGAGCTGAATTTGTACTTTGTCAAATCAATATTTCAATATATTATGGGCCTACTCTCGACCTCAACCTTGTCCTGAGGACAGAAATGAAGTCGATGATCGAACGAGCTACGATCAGCGTTGAGCAGCGAACCAAAAAAACGCCTATTAACTCGCGACTTAAATAGATTGGGGTCATATAAACTTGAGAACACAGACGCAGGCAGGGAATTCCACTCCTTGGCTGAATGGCAGATACCGTAATCTTCATGTTCCATACCCTATCTCCAAGCTAAAGCCTCATCCCTTGTAACACAAACTTCCCAGAAGAGTTATGAACTAAAACGTTCCATAAACTCTTAGTTTAGTTCATTTTAAGTGTAAAAGAGAATCAAACATTCAAATATAATCAGAACAGTTTCGATCCAATCTCTAGGAACTTTAACCATCAAGATTTATTGCCATTCAGTTTACTAAATCTTTCCATACATTTGTATGTCTTTTAATTTAAACTTTTGAACGCCAGAGCATGAACGCAAGCGCGTGCCCGCCACGCCAAACCACAATTTCACTTACTATTTTGTGACATATTTGTGTCAAAAGTTTAAAATCAAATCCATTCTGTTTACATTTGGGTCAGGCTGTCGGTGATCCAAAATAATTATAAAAATAACTAACAGGTGCCATGTTTTTGAATCACATTTTCCTCGTTTAAGTAATATAAATTGCCATTTACAACATTTTGTCAACAACCGGCTAAGATTTTAAAAACACAGCACAGTTTGTAAATTTGATTTTAATTCAAAAATTAATGGTAAAATACTGTTACGATTTTGCTGTTAAATGTTGAGTTACTCAAAATGAAAAAATCAAATTGATGGACTTCACAACAAATTATTAAGAAAATATTTAATTTAGTCAATAGATATTTCAATAATTACTACATTGTCCTTTGCTAAAATACGCCGATCGTGTACAAAATGTTTGCTTTCCATTCCATTACATATGCTATAAACGCCTATAAATTGAGTAAATAAGAAAAAATCTATATGCCTCATGTATTGGCAAGGAAATGATTATTATATAAATAAAAAAAACATTGTGTGCCGGCGAAAAGCATGTCCTCTTATACTAAATATAATATACTTTAATATATAGGTGACTAATATAATTCGGCCGCGCTAAGTAGGCCGCAGACTATGGGATCAAATTCACATAATTTGCAAAACTTTACACTCATGATGAGTATCGATATCAAAGCTCGATAAAACAAATAAAACAATACGATTTTTAAACCACATACTTCTGTCACTTGTAGATCAGTCTTGCCAAAGGTTTTGTATTACCCAGTGTTTTGTGGAGGACAGATAGGCAGTCGCTCCATGTAACTGGTATACAGCTGCGTTAGGTTAGACTGGAAGCCGACCCCAACACAGTTGGGAAAAGGCTAGGCAGATGATGACAGATCATGCGTCATCGTCGTTAACCTCTGTTTTTACCAGAAATTATGACTGAAACATCATACTTTTTTTGGTTTAAACGTATTTTGATATTCATACACATGTATGTGAAGTTACGCAAAATATTTTTATTTGACACTGTTTAAGGGTATCGATAAGCTGACCTACGCGGAAACTCCAATAGCTGCTTAGATTCGTTTTTTTAAGTAACTTAAATCCTCTATTAGAGGGTATTTTTTATTAAAGCTTTCTCAAATTGCAACTCCGCATCGATCAGCGTGGGACGCCCTAGCTTCAGCGCAATATTATTTAAGCATCCTCTGAATAACTTTTAACAGTAAAGGCGGAAGTCAACGTTTTATTTTATTATAAAAAGCCTAATTAACGTGGCCACTAATTATATGTTATATGGTAAAAAGAAACATCTAAATATATCTTACAAATACAAATATCTATTACATCTTAAAAGTAATAATAAAACTTAACCCTATTCTACATCTAATATGTACAACTCATATAATTATGTTTAATGATATTGTGATACTTTCTGCACTTTATCATTCATTAAAAATTACTTTCCGTTTTTTTTATTATTAAGCACTGTTTAAAATACTATTTAACCTTTTGAACGCCAGCGTCATATATTTAAGACAATTTATTTCCACGCTTATAAAATAATGTTAAACAAATGATTACGGAAACTGCGGCGTTCGCCACACCATAAAATGTTCTCTCAAAAGTACTTAATATTTAAAATATAAAAAAGTATTGCATTATTGGTGTTTGATTAAGGCGATTTAACTATAATAACTGATGCTATTAACCATCTGCTAAATTATACAACTATTATACTTTATAAGGGCACAGATACACTATACATGGTATTATGAAAATCTTTTAATTTTGCTTCTTACTACTCGATTGAACACAAATATCCCTACATCCAAAACATTGCGTTCACTGAGATTCTTAAATCCGATAAAGTAATAAATAAAAATATAAATTCGTTCTTCGGCTAAGTATAAATCCTAGCTGTCAACAAAGGAATAATCATAAAATTAACAATTGCTCTTAAGCATACAGACTCTTTTCTTATATAACTTTTTAGAGTCTTTGCAAATGATACTGTACTTAAAAATTGGTCATCTCGCACCTTGATTACATAATAATGGAGAATATCGCACACGTAAGTATAACACAATGACAACGTCACTCAGCCCGGTAACTTCGGACCTCTCACTCCCTCACTCACTCTCTCGCATATGTACAAAGCCGATCTCATACAAATCCTGTCCAAATCTCAAACCTGTACAAAAATAACGCAGGACACACATTATTATGTATTTTTCTTTAATATATACAACATCTAAATTTAATAAACGTCTTGGTGTTACCAATTTATTGATAATTATTAATTATTTGTTATTTAAACTAGAGTATAAAATTTGACTCCAATCAAAATACAACACATTCTGCTAGTAAATGAAAATTGTTACTTTATAATGTAAGATTCACACACATAGAATTAAGTATATATAGTTTTTTTTTTTAATAGTATTATAGGCACAAATGAACAATATTGAGTGCCTTAAGCTTTACTACCACTACTTAAAGTAGGCGAGGGGTTTTAGTCCTACAAATATATCCATATTTCACTAAGGGACCGCCTTTCCGTTTGTAATACATCCAATTCTCTGCGTCAGTTGCCACTAAGCAGAAAATTTCTTGCGAACTTTGATTTTACTGAATAAAGGAAATAATCAGTATTGCTTTTAAGGGTCGCTCCAGGATAGCCCGCGAAATTCAAATTTTCTTACGTTTTTTGCAATTTGAAGATCAGTATGAGGCCGTAACAAATACATAGCTTTAACGAGATATAATCATTAAAATCATCAGTCAATTCATTTAACCACATTTTCATGAAATAATGTGTTATATTTATAATTCTGTACATACATGCATATTACAGGCGCGAATCATATTTTATTATGACTACAGCCTGATACTGACCGGCAAATTGCAAAAAAACGTAAGAAAATTTGAATTAAGCGGGCTACCCTGGGGCTTCCACCTTAAGTATAAAATTCGATGCACGAATCCTCGCGGGTCCTCTATGATGCGCTGGGTACTTAAAGTAATACTAATAGAGTCCTTTAATCAGTGACATCAAAAAGTGCGCGAGGATTTACCGCTTGGTGGAAACTGACCCTATTACACTCAACTCTCTAAAACCAATCCATTTCAAATTAAGAAATAAATAAAGCTGCCAGATTAAAAAAATAGAATTATTATGCCAATTTGTCTTTTTTTTTAAATTTCGATATTATTATGACTAGTGTTTTTCAATCGCCGATTTTTTTTTTAAATAAAATTATGAGAGATCGAATATTATGTTGTGATTGTTCGCGATTCAAGTCAACATGCTACAATTTGCAGTTTTATAAAAGAAAAATACGAAACCTCTGTTTAAGGTTACCGTCCACTGAATTGTGAATACTTTTAAAGGGGTTACAAGCTGTATTTGACGCTCAATATATGGAATGACGACATCAGTGGACCGTCTTAGCGAGACTAAACATAAAAGCAATATTATCAATACAAACTTTCATATATTATATAACTTCACCCCTACTTGAAAACGCATGTAACACAGAATCGTAAAATTAAATAAACATTCCCAATTTAATATTAATATCAAAACTCCTGTAATTACATCGTAAACTGTACTTTAATGCCTCTCAAATAGAGGTCAAGTTATAAATTAACTCTTCACCTAGACTTTCTCTTGAAAACAATATTCAGCTTTGATTTTCAGTAACACTTGTATCCTAAGACATTTCCTCGACTTAACATCACTCGAGAACCTTGGTATTCTTCGTTGAAAAATGTACCTTATATGGTAGACAATTGGTATAATCTCCTTGGTTGATTTTTGAAAATATAATTGACTGTTGCATTCCTCATTTCAACAAATTAGAACGATATTGTTTAAATGAAGTTGCACCAGAATCGGGGAGATTTCCGACAAACAATCGAAGCGTGTTTTCCCAGATGAAATGTCTTACAATACGAGCGTTTATTGTTTAACACCTGAACCACCTATCCCTACTCTACGCCTAATAAAGACTGATCATAAATTATGCAACTGTAAACTCTATTGTCATTGACCGTAACTTATTGTTGGCTACACATCGTTCATTGCACTAAACATGCTGACTGCTAAGTCCAATCGTCAGCATGTGGTGACGTCGCGATGAAATTAGATTCAAGAACCATTTATTAAGATAATTGTGTATACAGGCACCAACCAATCGGCTGTCTGTGTTTATTTTGTCAACCAATCACAATCGGTAAAATTGGGAGGCACATTTCTAGTCCAAAATACAGAAATGAATTCGTTAAATCGTTTTTCTATGCTTGTCACACAAACCACTAATATTCAGCTGCATCTGAACGAAACTAGTAGCCGAATCTCTTGTAAGGAAAGGCTCGGCACATAATCACATTTTCATATGGAATATTCGTCATTTAACCTGCATACTCAACTTTTTCTAAAAAGAATAGACATGAAGATTAGACCGATCTCTTTTGTCGATTGCACATAATTATGTCCTGTCATCATTTAAGAGGGAACAGGGGCTGCGATTCTCCATACAATTGTATCCCCTTTTTTTCTTCCCGTATAATGCCTCTATAGTTGCTGCCAGTTAAGATAACAATAGCGATCATTGCCCTTTCCCTAAAATCTCTACGTACAGTCGTGGTCTTTTCCGTCTGATCAGTTTAATATTTTTTCGTTTGAATCATGCGGAGTCGCCGAGCCACGCCCCCTTAAATTTAAGGCCTATTAGGAAAGCGTCAACTTTGGCGCGCAAAATAACAATAACTCTCGTTTAGCCTGTGTCGTCAGTGCGCTCGGCCGATCGGTATCTTTTCATTCATTATTTCTATACAATGTCAAGAGAGCGTTTCTATGTTGTAAGTGCAAGCAAAAGTTAGCTTAGTGGTGATCAGGCGGGACTGTCCTCGATAGTACAACCAAAACAAATGAATCATGTATCGTTTTTCATTAGAAAAAATGTTGAAGATCACGGTAGATGACAATTCAAGATTTGAACAGGCTTATTCTGGTTTTCAAAGTTTTAATAAATGTAGGTGGGTCAATGACTGCTATATCTTAACTGGCAGCAACACAAGAGCATTTTTTTTTTGGTTTTATATAATCAAGGTTGACTGTAGACACCTCCGTTATTTTCTTATTCAGCAACCTATAAGTAAAAAAATATGACCCTCTAAAATGCCCCATTTTATCGGCCGTGATTAGAGGACCAATGACATTGATAGGAACTAAAAAAATAACTGAATCGGTTCAGTTTTCGAGGAGAACAAAGGGGTCAAATAATCGGTCTGAGCTGCAGCTGGCATAAATCGTACTCTATAGGGACAGGTTTGACGCAGTGCAACAACAATAGTTTCTTCAAATAACTATTTTTCAAATTCTCTTAAGGCAAAAGCGCCAGCCTAGCCCGCGAAATTCAGTAAGTTATTATGCCTTGTATCTGGACTGTAGGTTCATCTTTTGGTTTTTGACTATTCAAAAATGTATCTCAAATAAATTCTTTGACTTTTCTCCATTGATTTTGATTACTTTGAGCCCATCTCATCGCGCCGCCATTTTGTCTCGTCTACGCACCACACACCGCTAACCGACGCACTAACATTAGTAGGAAGTAATCATACGCATACACTACGCTATCGTAAGTCCCGACCTCCGTCGAAGCACTTTCTAGAGGTCACTTGAGTCGCTCCCTGCTGCAAGTATATTGTACTGTGTCTTACCAGGCAGGGGAAGGTTTACCTGGAACAATAAATCATAGAATAAGCATGGTGTGGTTTAAATTATCTTTCTATTCAGAGACGCGATTTGCGACATTATCTATTTTAAAATCTTTCCAAACAACAAAAAAATAGTAGATTATACAACAAGTGAAACAGAAAGAAAATTTAATTCGAGGGACTAAGTTGGATCCCGAGAGCAGCGAAGGATTCTACTAGAAGAATCCCGAGCGTAGGAAGGGATTCTAGAGTAGAATCCTGAGCGGAACGAGGGATACAAGCACCGAGGTTCTTTTTTCACGAGTTGTGTACTCTACTTTTTCCTATTGACTGCCAGAAAATAAATAGAAGTATAGTATTTATATTTCTCGTGGGTTAATATTAACAGCCAATCGAGTCGATCTCCAAGGTTAAGCCACGCTTACCAAGGTCGGTCTGTGGATGGGTGACCACTAATTCATTACATAACGAGTTTCCTCCGTGCGTCGGAAAGTACGTAAAGCCCTAAAGACGAGATCACGATACGTTGGCGCGGCTTCACGTAACATACACGCTAGATGTGGTAGTAGTACCTAGTCCGAGTCCGTGTCGTCGTTGACAGAGGAGCGGAGCTTGGAGAGCGTGCGGCGCGCGGCCGGCGTGTCGTCCTCCTCGTCGGACGAGATCACGATACGTTGGCGCGGCTTCACTCCTGTCGCGCCGCGCGTCATGCGCCGGGATACTGATGATCCGTCTTTGTCCGCTGCAACAACACAAAATATATCAGTTGATACATTAAACTTTTGGAATATCGCGAGGCCACATGAAAAGTTGCGATGATAAAGATGATATACATTCAGTCAAAAAAGTATCGGGAATGGATGATTTGTTTATGGTTCCAAATTCAATTGTATTTGTTTTTTTTTTGATGTTGTTAGATTGGCACAACTGTTTTCCATTTTGGCGCAGAGTATGAGTTACATCTGTTATTTAGATTAAATACAGTGCTGTTTTAGTTATATCATATCTAGCGTGTATTGCGAATTTCATAATTGACAAAAACATCCAACAAAGAGTTTGTCTTAAATTTTGCAACTCCAATGGAATTTCGTGTACGGAGTCACTGAAAATGTTACAGAAAGCTTACGGTGAATCGACAAAAACACGTGCTTATGAGTGGTACAAAGCGATGATAAAAAACGATCGAGATGATGGAAGATTGGCCTCGCCGTCAACGTCTGCAACTGAAGTTAACGCAAAAGTGAAGGAAATAGTGACTGAAAATCCTCATTCAAGTTTGAGATATAGCCGCCGAACTTTCTGTGTCTCACGAGTCGATCCGTACATTTTAAATAATCACATGAAACATGTTGCCGCTCGGCTAGTCCCAAAAGACCTGAATTTTATTCAAAAACCCAATCGCCTAAGAGTCCCTGAGGACATGCTAGAACGAGTCAATGCCGACCCAACATTCATGAAAACGTATTGTTACTAGTTTGACATGCAAACTAGTCAACAAGCTTCGGAGTGATACCTTCCAACTGAACCGGAACCGAAAAAACCACGCCAAAGTCAAAGTCAGGTTGACTGTTTTCTTTGACTATCGCGGTGTTGTGCACCTGAATTCTTGCCGAAAGGTCAAACGGCAAACAATGAATATTATTTTATGCGGCGTTTAAGTGAGCAAACTAGACGAAAAAGGCCAGATTTGTGGAAAGAAAATTCTTGGATTTTGGTAAACGAATTTTTGACCAAAAACTCAACAAATACCATCAAGCAACCACCATATTCACCAGATATGGCTCCAGCCGACTTCATTCTTTTTCCTAAACTTTTCATTCGGTAGAAGACAAAGGGGAATTCGCGGCAAGAAAAAATCTCCTCGCGGTGTTGTGCTTTAAAAAGTGCTCTAAACTTTATTTATTAATCAGTCAGTTATTATTTATTGCACGAATAATGAAGCTTGTAAAATTGACCAAAGTGTATTATCGTTGTTTTTTTTTCATATAATATGGTTCAATGACCTGAAATAACAGTTTGTTTTTTAAACCCTTTTCACAAGGTATACTCACCGACGACTTCTTTGTGCTTCACCTTGGCCTCTTTCTTGGCCTGTTTCTCCTGCTCCTTCTTCTCGACCTTGGCCTTCTTCAGCGCCTGGCACTTCTCTAGCGTGGGCTTGCCGTCCAGGCCGGCCGCCACTAGAAGATCTAACATCTTTTGGACGCGCTCCTTGTTTTTTGTGCAACCTGGAATACAATGACGATTTTTTATTGTTTACTGGCTCTGATTTAACACAACTTTGCAACTTTTTCATTTATATTTTCCTAAGGCCTTTAATCGGACTACTACTACGACTACCTCGAAAACAACAAATTGTTAATAAGTGTATAACTTAATTAAGAACGGCTATACGTTATCAAGTTATGTGCATACTGCGCATAATAAACGTTTACTATAGTTGGTGTCAGTTAGGATGAGAATAGCGGTCATTGCCCTTTCGCAAATATCTCTTCGTACGAACCAAAACAAATAAACCATGTATTTTTTTTTCATTAGAAAAAATGTTGAAGAACACGATACATGACGATTCAAGACTTGAACAGGCTTATTTTTGGTTTTCAAAGTTAAGAAGTTTAATTAATGTAGGTGGGTCAATGACCGTTATTCTCATCTTAACTGGCACCAACATAGCAACACATTGAGCGGAAAAATATTGTTTCATAATAATGTTACCAAAGTCAAATGGACATACTTCTCATTCTAGTAAAGGCCGTGACTGATTAACCGCATAAGTATTTTAACGGTAATAAAAGGGTAACCCAGTTACCTACCTTCAACAAGCTTCTTATAGTCGAACCGTATCCCAGCCGCCTTACAGAACTTCTTCATGTCCGTGATGCCGGGCTGGCGCAGCTCGGGCGGCACGGGGGGCCGGCCGCGCTTGCCGCCGGGGGCCCCGGCCGCGCGGGGGGCCCCGGGGGCCCCGGGCGGCCGCGGACTGTTCTTGGTGCCCTTCGGCCTGCCCGGCCCGCGCTTCAGTGGCGCATCCTGTTTGTTATAGGCGCTCATTTCATTCGGTACGACTGATTGTGAGTTATGGGGTGGGTGTGCTTGTGAGTGATACTTCGATCGACAATACCTAGATAACTGTGGTGACATCTATACCGTCACATACGAACTACTGAGAGATCCTAAATCACGATTTATTTTTATGTTGGATACTTGTTGCTTATAATTTTAAACTAAGTTTATAAACAAGAACTCATCGTTAACTGGCAACAGTTAAATATTTATCAATTCAAATAAAACGTTGAATAACACAAATTCAAGGTTGACAAATATCACAAATTCAAGTTTACAATATAAATTTTAAACTTGAATTTGTGATATTTGTCAACCTTATTCAACGTTTTAGGCGCCTTATTCAGGTTTATACCTGGCTACTTGGAACAAAGATAAATGAAATTCTGGATTTGTGCCCTGTTAAATAGTATTTTGACGGCTAACGGATTTTTTTGCGGAATTCAGTAGCAAAAGATTATGATTCAAATAAAGATAGATTTATTTATATTCAAATTCAAACTTTTTTCATTTTCAATAATTAAAACTGGTACCATATTTGTATTTTATTTCTTTGTTTCACATGATTGTTATGGTGCATCCATACTGCAAATACTTTTTGTAGAGCGAGAATTCCAGTGGAGTGCAATGACCTAACAAAGTGGACCAAAGTTAACAATACGTTAGAGTTTTGGTCAGAAGTCAAAGAATACAAAGAGGCCGCTGGCACTAATCCGTTTAAGGAACTCAGTGATTATGCATTCCATATTTAAAATTTACCATATTCGAACGCAGAGGTTGAAAGAGTGTTCAGTGTAATGAATGGCGTAAAAACAAAGCTACGAAATAGAATGAAGACAGACATGGTTAACGCCATTCTTAATATACGAGCAGGGCTAAAGCGCAATGGAAAAACCTTGTTGGAACGAGTCAAAGTTATAGCCAACCGTCAACTTCCACTGCATCAGAATGATGACTGCCCCAAATAGTGACGATACTGACGATGATTTATATTTTATAGACTTAAGATTCTTTTAAAAAAAAAGCTGTTGCAATTATACTTTCATTAACTTTCATGACGAGAAAAATGCGAGATTTAACGGATTTCTAACGGAATTTCGTAATTATTGTTGGCAACACTAGGCGTGAAGTTATGGTATGTTGATTGTTTAATAAGCCTTTTTATAATCCGAAATCGAGTGTATTCTTGACCGAAGAGGTGACTAATGTAATGGCGAATGATATACTTAGGGTTTCAAAATTTCAATGATGTAGAAAAAACTCTTTACTGAAATAATGAAGTCGAAGCTGCAGAATCAATGAATGTGACAATAAATTAACGATCAATGAAAATATGGTATGATTGAACTGTTATGGCTTTAATTTCACATTATTGGGTAGTTCATTGAACTAGCCATCATACCGAGTGACACAGATAAACCGAAACTACAAGAATGATAGGTACGCAGTCAACAAAACAGTTAGGTATGCAGGCTAGCAATCTTCTTACTACTATTATGAATACAAAAGTTTGTGAGGATCGAGTTTTGTTTTTCTTTCACGCAGAAACTACTGAACGGATTTGGATGAAATTGAAAACAGATTGATTATAACCCTTTCACATTTATAATAGTATTAAGAAGATTGCTAGCCTGCATACCTAACTCTTTTGTTGACTGTACATTTATGGAAAAAGTTGAGCTGAAACTGATTTTTTGTTTATAGAAAAAACCTGCATTTATTCAGTAAAAGAGGTGACAGACACCAATATAACACTAGAAATAGGGACCAACTAGTTCAGCCAGGTTTCAGGCTTGCTAAAGTAGATTCATCTTTCATGGGGTACTGTTTGAAATGTTACAATAAAATACCTCCCCACATTCTTTAACTGAATGAGACGAAATTTAAATCTTGTATAAAACGCACACTATGTAGGCAAGCATATTATAAGTTGGGGGATTACATTGATGATAAAAATGCTTGGCTACATGCTGGTCCTGCTCCACAACCATAGTTGCAAACTAATTGATTGCACTGGTCGGGCATTATTTGAGTCTATCGACACGCAAAGCAGAAGAAGAAGAATTGATTCCCATGTTAATGTATTGTGGAAGCTGCAGAAGATTGTAAAAATATACCTATTTGCATTGTATAGATTCCAGTTTTTAGTATTATATAATTGCATAGCACATGTGTGAGTACTTTGTACTGTTCAGCCACCACTTACATTTATCTTTCATTGACTTGAATATGCCTTGGTGGCTATGAGAGAATGTCATGCTCACTCAAATGTCTCGCTGATGGTGGCGGGTGTGTCGGGTCATTTAGTTCCCTTAAATATGGTCAATGGCGCCGATACATGCGTCATGTTTGTGAACGGGCGCTCTCAGTTGGGACTGGTCATCTCTTGGCTGCCACGGTTCGTTCATTTTAATTACTTTTTTTTTTTTTTTGAGTTATTATTTTACTCTGGACGCTCTTAACGTGCACGTCTTTCTACATCGTTCTCACACATATGTATAATCTCAACATGAATGATGTAACCAAGATTTTGTAACAATATTTTGATTTAAAAGAGTGTCCATGGAGTTTCTTGCCCGTTCTTCTCCATAGAGATCTACGTTAGGGAATGGGCAACTACAGTACTTTCTCAAGTTATTATGCCTTGTGACTGTGACTGTAGCTTTGCTTTTATTGTATTTTCGACTTTCAAAAGTGCCGTAATGGTCTAATTGAAATAAATGATTTGAGTTTGAGTTTTTTTAAACAATTTGTTTACAAAAAATTACAACCGCATTTAATTGAAGATACGGTGTCAAAAAGCGAAATAACAATTGATATAGAGAAATGATTGGCTGTCATTTGTAGATCTTTCCCAGTGGTTACAGGTACCAAGAGGTATCATATTACCCAGTACTAACTGGGTTGTGGAGGTCAGATAGGCAGTCGCTCCATGTAAAATACTCGTATTCAGCTGCATCTGGTTAGACTGGAAGCCGACCCCAACAGAGTTGGGATAAGGCTAGGTAGATGATGATACAGAAATGATTGTAGTGTGTACATACCTCGTCACTTTCTTCAGAATCGCTGCCGGATTCGCCTGACGAGTCGTCGGATGATGACGAATCTACCGTTGTTACCTGAACACCAAAAAACATTATATTACAAGTTGCTGCCTTCAGTAATTAAAAAAACTGTCATAATTTATAGGTTTTATTTATTTGTATATTTCAAAGTTTAACATATCAGACGATATTTGGGATGGGTCGAGGATACCCTACTAACTGGGGTATTCTCGACCCATTCCAAATTCAACGCCAGTGTGGAGCCCCCCGCAGGATATAACACCTCCGTTGTTGCCTCTCCTGCACGTTCCAGGATTTAAACGAAGGCAACAATAGAGCTGTGTAGATAGCTACACACTGGTCGGATATTTCTAGTTTTTTACGCAATATAAGCTGGCGTTTGTCCGCATTTCTCCTGATGTGAAACGATGACGCGCCCTACCACAAAAAATTACAACCGCATTTACCTAGCACACTTGCCTAGAAAAAACCGGTTCACTCGAGCTTTGAAGAGATTCAGATTACAATAAAATCGGAGAGTAAAGAAGACTACTAACTAGACCAACCTCACTGGTAGCCGGCATCAGTCCCCTGGCCTGCAGCTTGGCAGCCGCTAACTTAGCCGCGGCGGCCTTCTGCGCAGCGATCTGCGCCGCCTGTGTTGCCAGCCTCTCCCGCTCGGCGTTCGCGTCGTAGTAGTTGAACAGAACCTCCATGGACACCGGCACGTCACCGAAGTAAACCTCGTTGGGTATGTGGGACGAGTCCAGGCAGTCGTCGCTCCACCTCCTTTGGAGATGATGGATAGAACATACTTTATTATACGCCATCATCATATTATTATTATTACTGAATCAGTAAGCGTGGTTCGCGTGGCTGAGTTTTGGTCTAAACACATTCTAACTTTTTGCCATTGATACGCTAAGGATATACGCCAAAAATTTGTACAAAGCATTAGTGCTATGGCGTTCTTATTGCTTAATAACGCTGGCAAGGAATTGATTCTAATTTTTCGAAGTTTCAAGCTTATTGGCTCATCATCTGCCAAGCCTTTTCCCAACATGTTGGCGTCGGCTTCCAGTCTAACGGGATACAGGTAAATACCAGTATTTTACATGGAACCTTATTGGATATTACAGAAAGTAAGTTATAATTACAAATACCAGCTTACAACCAGCTTGCGTTGGAAACAATTTTGAGCTATCAATTTATTTGCATGTCTGTACACTGTAATATGCACATTTTTAGAGCATGTTTTGTATATTATGAAACCAACCTACATTGAACAAATAAAAACTTTGGCTTTGAATAACCAGAGAAAACAACTGTATCATTATTTGACATTTCAATTTTATGGCTGGTTCAAGGATTCATCTGTCATAATAACAATCATCATCAGCCTATTAATGTTCCCACTGCTGGGACACAGGCCTCCTTTCTATGAGAGGGAATGGGCTATAATCCACCCGCGCGGGCCCAGTGTGGATGGTAGATGTCACATGTCTTCGATATTTTTGGTTCTAGGACATGCCGGTTTCCTCACGATGTTTTCCTTCACCGTTTTGGGAGCAGTGGTGATGAAATAAATTACACAAAGTAATGCGCCTGCGAGCAATGGAGCGGAGTATACTAGGTGTTAAATTAACGGATCGTGTTGGAAACACAATACTGCGCTCCAAAACAAATATAGCTGACGTGGCTCAAAAGGCTGCCCAACTGAAATGGGACTGGGCAGGTCAAAATTGCAGGAAACTGGTGCCCTGACACAGTGAGGCGGGGTCGCGACAGGCCACGAAGGAGGTGGCGGGACAAATTGGACAAGTTCCGTCCGAACTGAAAGAAGGACGCGCGGGTTCGCGAGAAGTGGAAGGAGTGGAGGGAGGCCTTTGCCCAGGAGTGGGACAGAGCAGGCTAAAAAAAAAAAAAATGCGCCTGTCTGGTTCGAACCCACGACTTACTGTTCGTAAATCGGGGCCGCCACCACTATTGGAATTTGTATCTCGGTTTAAGACCCGTAATTCAATCAGTTTATATTCGTTCCACGAAGGCAGTTGCTCTATGAAAAATATTGGTATTCAACCTCATCCGATTCGACTGGAAAATCTTGGCTGCAGGATCATATCATGTGTATGGACGTGCTTTTAAAACATATTTACTAGAAATAAAAAATCTACAGATAAGATTGATCAAGTTCCTAGTTAGCAAACATGTTAAGATAAAGTGTAACAAAGAGTACGATAAATTGTTTTCCATTTGTAAAATCTTGCCAGTAGATATGAAAGTTGAGTATTTGATAGGGTTAGAACACTATTATAGTGATAAATTTAAAGTAAATGTTGAAAATAAGTTTAAGACAAGGAGTGTGAGAGAGAGAAGACTAGTACAACCAAAAATAAAGAGATGCCAGCTCCAGCTGGTCACTCCGGTTTGGAATTCATTGTCTGTTGTATGTTGGTGTCGGTCTGCCGTTGTCGAGAAATAAATTCACGAGACAGATGTACCAGTAAGTTTTATATATATATATATTCGATTTTAAGTTTAGTTTATAATTTTAAGTTATGTATGCTAAACGAGCGCTTCTCGCCATCAAACTGTAAAGTTGTAAAACCTGTAAAAAATTAACTTGTTTTTTTGTAAGAGAAATACTTAATAAAAAAAAATGTTTATCATGATAATGTATTGTCACTAGAACCAAAGGTGTGTCCAAAAATTCAGCTCAATCGGTTGGGGAACTGGTTTAAATCTCAGTTGCAGAACCATACATACTAACTAACAAGGCAAATTCAATATGAGTAAAATAAAGTCTTGCAAAAGGGGAGGCAGACGATAAAAGGACTTACACAGAGACAGATGTGATATCTAACTACTTACCTTCTGAACTGTATCCCAGAGAAGTCCTTCCTGAATGGTCTGATAGCGTACTGGTAGCCCGTGGCCCGAGGGCGCGGCGGCGGCGGCAGCGAGCGCGGCGCCGGGGCCCGGGGGCCCTGCGGCCGGGGGCCCGGCGGCGAGGGGCCCGGCGTGCGTGGGGCCCCGGGCGCCTTGGGCTTGTTGGTGGAGCCCTTCGGTCGCCCCCTCTTTTTGGGCTGTCGATAGTGACGATTTTATTCTCAAGATTTAACGGGTGCAGTGATATCGCGATATGTGTATGAACTATTATAAGACTGATTATGACGTAGATTGAGATGTTAGTCAGGACAAACATTGGCTATGTATTATCTGTCACAGTCGCGTAACTGTCAAACTACAAGTGCAAGATAGAGATGGGAACATGTCAAGTCAAACCACGCGATCAAATCTCGGCCCCGGCATTCGGCCCGGCATATGATCTCGGCATTTCACGAGCACCCACATTCTAGTTTAAACTTTATCACAAGTCACAAAGTCACAGGAGACGCTTATGATCAATAACAGCTATAAATTATCTGTTTGTACAGAAAAAAATCTAATCAGAAAACTAGTGGGCACTTACAAAATTACTATTACTTTATCAAAAGCAAGGAATACTCAGCTAGTTAGATTTCTAAAGCACTACTAATGCAAAACAGTCAATGTTGCCATTAATCTTTAAAAGACTCACAGGACACGAAGTGATATGATGAAGCTGATGATGATAGTGAAAAAAGGTTCCATTAAAAAATTAGTATAAAACTAGTTTACCTCACTGCCCGGGGTCGGAATTTTCCCAGGTATAGCGCCTGATTTGGGGAGCTCTGGACTGCTGAACGGTTTCCGGTCCTCTTCACTGTAACAACCAATGTAAATTCAAGATTGGCTACTCATCCCCATTTACGGAAAATCTTGTGCTGTGGGTGGCCAAAAAAAACAAGAAATCTTGATTTTAGAACTATAAATTTGATTTGACATTGGAACTGGGGTTTAAAAATGGGCGCTTTAGCGAAATCATAATAGAATAAGATTAATTACGTTACAATTCGTAAAGTGGTCACAAAATAACAATTCATAATATTAACTGCGTCTATGAATATTTTAGGAATGTTTTAATTGACCTTTTTAAATACAGTTCCAATGTGGATGGGCTTTCAGTAGTCAAGTAGGTTCAAAAAATAAATGACCAGTTGCCAAATAGGTTCCGTCATTTTTTTCCGGTGGTATTTCGTACCCGACTACACTGAGAATATAACAGTCAAAACAATAGGGTATTACACCCATTTTTGAAAAGTGTCTCAATTAGATTCTATATTGCTAAAGAAACACTAAAAAAAATCACAAAATTTGTATTCAATGGTTAAGTGCCATAAAAATTCATTTAAATTTTGCATTTTCTTTTTCGCGCGTAATTTGACGAAAACGCTGGACCAGCGGACGCCATATTGCTCTGTGGTTATGACGTCAGTTGGTTGTGTAAACAAATGCAATGATATTTGAAGTTGACAGTTGGCACTTCTAAGTTTACATAGCCGTATGACGTAATAACATGGCAACTACTATTTATGCGTTAAGAAACAGATTAAAAAAGCTGAAACCTTTGAATTGAATTTTAAAATTTAGTTTTCTATTTTATGAACTGAAACTAACCTTTTCCGACTGCTTTTTGCCTAAGCTATCTCAATAATATATTTTTAGATTTTTTCTCATATAGAGTAAAATACCCTATTTCGGTTTTAGCCTCTTTCAAGGTCCAGACATAATCTAGGTCAACAACTTGGTGGCCTTTCTCATAGGCAAGTATAAATGTACTTTTGTCTGTATTCTGCAGCTATTAGTTCTTCTTCCTCATGACCTTGTCGCATTTTACTAGGAAACAGCTTTCACTCTCTTACCACTCATTTACCTACATTTAGTTAGTTAAGTACTACAATAACTTTAAAAAGTATACAACTATTTGCATAGTTGTATTGATGTTCGTTTATACAATGTGTATAAACCTTACTGTATGCGCAAAATACACGCTTTTCGCGTGGAGTTGCATGCAGAAATATTAATAAGAATAAAGTATAGGTATTTTAGAATAATAAACGTGATGTATACCTTTTGTCGCTGAGCGTGGTGGGCTCGGTCGCGCGTTGCAAGTCGCCAACGACGCCTTCCGTCGCACCTTCGGCTTTGCACGCTTCTGTGTGTGCAACAAATTAAACAAAACTTATTGAAAATAGTTTATACATTTTAACGAAGGGAATCTATGCAAAGCTTACAGCTTACTAGGCTGAGGAAAGCAGAATTCATTTAGAACAGGCATTAATTTAAGGTGGAAGCTCCACGATAGCCCGCGAAATTTAAATTTTCTTAAGTCATCAAACATTCATATTCAGTTCATGTAACTGTCAATTATTGACTTATTCATGAAATAGTCATTCTTGACAGTTACATGAACTTAGAGGGTTGTATTGATGATTTTAATGATTATAATTCTGTAACTACATACGTCTTACAGCCGCGAATCATATTTTAATCAACATACAACCTGACACTAGCCTGCAAATTGCAAAAAACGTAAGAAAATTTGAATTTCGCGGGCTATCCTGGAGCATCCACCTTAAGTATTGTATAAACTAAACTTAACATCACAATACTCTCTTGCTACTGAGAAGTATACCCAAATACAATAATACACAAGAATATCCAATAACACTTTTCCCGTAAGTTTATTACGTATCGTGATAGGGAAACCGGTTAAGTATGCCAATTAAGAAAAAAACTATATAATATTTCGAGGTAAATATGCGCTTACCGGCTGGTTTATCCATCAGCTTGTTTTCAACTCCGATAATTGGGTGACCATCATCTGCAAAGTATAACAGGAATAGTGATTGTTATGTATTTCTTGTTGTATCTTATTGTCGCTTTTGTAAGAACAATTTGCGGCTTTCTCACTCTTTCTCCTTGCTACGGGAATTTCAGGAAAAATATAAATATTCCGGCAAGAAAAAGCCTGCGTTTTATGCCTCGCGAGCTAGATAGTTTAATGGGTAAGCTGTCTGGCCAGTAATAGAGCAGTATCGAAGACGAAAACATGCTGCGCCGGGGGAGACTGTTTTGTTTATTTAAAAAAATGCAAATATTATGTTAAGTATAAAATGAATAAAACGAAAAAAGTACCTTTGCTTAGCAGTTCAGCAGGTTTCTGTGACACATCCAGTGATAAAGATTTCTGTCCGACATCTACAATGAAATTGATTTGTTGTAAGTATTTCAAGAAAACATTAAAATGTCAATGTAAGTTGTGATGAGTATTTGTTTCTCTCATGCAGATAATATGAGTGAGTGAGAGGTAAACACAAAACAAAAAAATTAACTGTTACATAACATCATGCTTGTATTCCCTGTAGCGTTAGGCAGAAGTGTACCTAATAGTACCCCACATTTTGCCGGTTAAAAGTCTTATGCGATACCCTGCCGAGCCTATTGCCATCAATTGGGCACAAACCCAAACTCCATGGTTGCTATTAAGAAATTGCACATGGTAAAAAACCTAATAAAATTTTGCCCAACCTGGGAATCGAACTCAGGTCCGTTCGGCTGTAGCGCTTGCGACCATACTTGATACCATAAAACTGTTAAGATACCTTAAAACACTTACCAATAGGCTTATCCTGTCTATGTAAGTCATCTGGCTTGAATATATCTGTCTTTATCTTTATTTTAGGTTGATCTAAATCCCCACCCTGCGACAAAAAGTAATTCCATTCAATCATTCATTCAAATGAATGAGAGTTTACTAAGTACAGCGGAACCTTTTGTATGTAACAGGTCAATGACCCTTTTGAATGGAACAGTTTGTGACGACATAAGTCCGACAGGAGAGCGGAGCAGAGGATTAATTGATGATATTGCAGAATCGACTTTATTTCCACTGACTAGTGGCTTAAGTTTAACAGAACACGAGATAGCGCGATTAACGAGGTCTCAAGGCTCGATTTCTATACAACCCTGCACTTTATGACCCTTAAAACAAAGTCTGTTTTTCAATGTCGACTGAATTATAATATCAGCTTTGCACTCATTTGGCACCTGTAACCCCAAGTTGTTTGTAGACCTTAAAGACAATGGCGAGAAAGGTCATAATGAGTACAGCATTTCTTAGTACTTTTGAAAAATATGTATTTTAAGAAACTATTGCTGTCGCCTTGCGTCAAACCTGCCCTTTTAGAGTGCGAAAGGGACAGCTGCAGCTAGTATCGTATTCCCCCCCTTTTTTCTCCTCGAAACCAGAGCCGATTAAATTATTTTTGACACTTAAATTTTAAGAAAAGTATGTCTAGGTTCCTATCAAATTCTTTTATGTTAAAAACTTTTAGAATTTGTCTGGTAGTCCTCTAATCACGGCCGTAAAACTGGGCCTTTTTTGGCATTTTTTGAGGGTCATTTACTTAATAGTTACTGAAAAAAAGGAAATGACAGGGATGTCGACAGTGGACCTTTCTTTTATGGGAAAAAAAATATTGCTCTAGACTGTAGATCTTAAATAAGAGAGTCTTCTAGAGTCTAGACTCTAGAAGCATTATTCAAGAAGAAGAAAAAGGGTGAATACATTTGTATGAAGAATTGCGGCCCTTGTTCCCTCTTAAGGCGACTACAGGAGCTAAATTAGCAACTCCAATTGTGGTGGTTCAAACTTCGTTTTAAATACTGTTAGAATAAAGTTTTAATCAGCTTGCACTACAAAGTGGTTGTTACGTCAGTCACTGCGGGCCGAATAGTGCGAAATGAGTGGTTTATTGCGATTTACAAAAAATGTATTGGTTGGACTAAAAAAATAAAACACTATCATGCTAATATGTTGCTTGTAGAATTATTTGCCAAAAAATCAGAATGGTAAATAATGTAATGTAACCAACCAACCAGTAATGGTAATGGTATCAGAGTGGAGTATGGTTTTTACTCGTTAAAAGAAATTTTAAGAGATAAGTTCGTGATTTTTTTATATCGAGTAAAATTGTATTATATTTTCAAAACACTATGACAGCATATATACTGAAGAATATCATATATTTTTCTGGTTTTGTTTATTGCAGTGAATCATATGCCTTTTTGCTTTATAAAACTCGCGTTTAGTTCCTGTAGTCCCCTTAATAATCAACAATCATGAAACTATTCCCATCTACCACATCTGTTGGATGTACAAACTTTTTACATCTGCATTGACCAATAACTTTAACAAAATTTAACACTACACTACTACAGATGTGTCAGTAACTAGATGTGTTACATAAAAAGGTTCCACTGTACTTATAAAATATGATATTTAAATATTAACCAAAGTACTGGGAATGTGGACATTGAACTCTCTCTGCCGTGCTTGTAGAGCCTGATTAAAAATATACACACATTATTACAATACTCATTAAAAAAAGAAAAATACAGCATTATAGTTGTACAAGGATCTTTTGGCGTGTGGCCAAAATCGGAACTAAAGCCGCCATCTTGTTTTTTTAATAGATACAGTTTACAAAAGCTCTGTGTGCCATAAGATTCTTGTAGCACTTCAAATGAGTTGTTATTGAAACAATAAACAATGTAATAGCTACCTATTGCATTGTTCATGGTCAAAGTTAAATAGTTGCTAAAAACCGACTGAATTATTGCCATAAAAAATAATCACAATGTTAGCAACACCTAAAATGTGCAACAAAGATTAAGTTGACAAAGTTAGTTATACAAAGCTGTAAGAAAAAGAAATTAGAGCATAAGTTATTGATTTTTTTTTACACACAAGATTATATTTTATTACTAAAAGCTCAAATCATGCATGCACTAAACACCTAAACCTATAACAAAGCAATAAATTATGACTTGACAAAAAATAGGCCATTATTATTTTAATATATTATACCATCATCTCATTCTCAGGATGCGGTCGTTTCTGAGCGTCTGTCGGCTCAAGTTTGATCTCAGACTTTAGCTGCTTCACATCAAGAGGTTTCTGGGTGTCAAGCGGTGGCAGCAAATGTGGTTGCGGAGGCCACGCCGGCTTGTGCACCCCCACATCTCCGTAACCTTGAACTAAAGGAGTGCAGTCAACTCAAAATACACAAAGACATAAAAAATCAATTAAATTGTAAGTATAAAATTTTTGTACTTAGTATAGCTTCATGATGAAAGACATTAACAGAGAGAAAAGAGGGTTATAAATATTTGTTTTTAAAATATTGTTTATAATCTTTATGGTTGCCTATAGATCATAACCCTAAATATTATTCAACAGTGTACTGTACTTGAATAAGTTAACTTGAATGTTACATTTTTACAAAATTTGAACAATGGACCTTACATAGATAAAATAATGTCAACAACCTTGAAAATCTGTCAAAACTAAACACACAAATATGACCTCTATTTTCTATTTCACAAAATCTATTATGGTCTACAAGTTGACAATGTTTTGCTACATTTTTTTAAACAAAATATTAAGAAAAAGTTGACATGTAAACTTACCCATATGGGACTGAGGCATGTGTAGCTGCGCCTGTGGAGGCTGTTGTGGCGGGAAACTCTGGTGGTGCGGGTAATTCTGGTGCGCAGGAGGCGCGTACGACAGGTTCTGAGGGGCATAGCCCCCCGGGGGCGGCGGCCCATACGGCGAAAACGCTTCCGGAGGCGGATAATGAGTGTTATACGCGCCAGCATACGGCTGATAGGGTATTTGATGACCATTATCTACAACAATGACAACAACGTTAAAACTTCCGACTTATAACCAATTTTCTCCGTGTTTCGCGCTCAAAGTTCACTTACCTATGTAATTTAGCGGCAAACCGTTCCCCTGTACTACACCGTGGCCCGGTTCGCCCTCCATTCGCAATCGCTTCTGATTCATAGCTCTTTCGGCTTCATAATTCATCTTGGTAACTAAAAACAACAACCACTTACAATAGCACAGTACACGATTGCATTAAAACTCATTTCTACATTGATATTGCAACCATACAACGCATATTAAACATTCTCGCGTTAATTGTGACGGACGCCAACCGGACGCCAGCACAAAACACAGGTTATATGCTCAGCAAAAGCAAACACAAGCGTACCTTTGTTGGTCAATGATTGTTATTGATTTTAGTTTATAGACGCACTTAGAGCATTCCCCGCAATGATTTGGTACATAATAGAGCAGTTTATCAAGTCAAAATAACTGTTGCATACAAAATATGCATCAAATTATCGGCCTAATGACAGTAAAATTAGAAAAAAAACACAAGTGAAGCGGAGTTCTAGTATTTTTTTTCTCATTCTTTCGTGGGTTTTTGGTTATGGCAACTTATTTTTTTTGTTTTTTTCCTTGTAGAGCGAGAGAGTTAAACAATTTTAATTTCTTTACTGTTTTAATCCTCAAAATATCGGTGATTTGAAATTATGTTTTTGATGCGTTAGTGATTAGTGATGCTTTTTTTTTCAAGATTTTGATCACATTGTTGATAAAAACCTTTAAGAGTGATGTTTAAAATATCAATGATTTGCTGCGGAACGTGCTGGATGAAAAAAGAAATAAATGCACACAGAAACACAGAAGAACTTTTTTGTAACAGCAACACTGTACTAGATTTTTTTAAATAAATTTTATTATTCTTGCCACCTTTTAAAATTGTCTACTACTTTAGTATTAATTTTACTACACAAGAGCGTAAAAATATTAAGCAAATAAGTCATGTCATTAATTAGGTGACTATTAATTAGATTCGTTTTAAACACATATTGCAGTCCTATAAACAATCATAATGTTTGAGAACGGATGAAATGGTACCAAAAGCTTTAAATGTATTTGAAGGTAGAAAATTAAGGCAAATAAAGTGGTAAGTACCCCTCCACTCCCCCTATGCAAAACTATGTAATAATAATAATTTGCGTCAGCGTTGAATGGAGTGCAGTCTCGAATTTTGTACTGTTTTTTAAAGTTTTTTTCAATGTGTTAACAACGTTTTTGTACTGTGTTATCGAATCATAAACATTTTGAGAGCTGCTTTAGATTCAATTTGTGTTGTTTTTAATTTTAGGGTAAGTTTTACGACGCTGTACTATTTCACCACATTAATAACTGTACTGATGTTTGAAAATCACATTTTGTAGATTTTTACGTTATTAATAACAGACGATTAAAGTCTTACAGACATTTCAGAACTTGTAACTTATTCTAGTTTTTATTTAGTTTTATCCTACTAAGAATGACTTCGTAACTTCTGTGAAGTGCGAAGTACGGAAAAGTTTTCGGTAGGTAAAAAAGTTATCACAAAAAAAACCCAAGTCAAAAGTATGAAGCGAAATCAATCAAACTCACCGATTAACTTTCGTAATGAGATTAATTAATGATATTCCGTGGAATTAAATATAATATCTAATGGTATAAGTTTTATGATAGGAAATTCCCAAGTTCTAGGTTAGTACTTAATTTGCTTTTCAGCTTTTATCAGTCATTAACGTTTCAGCAGTACTGTCTACTATCTGCAGTGTGGCCTAGCACTGAAAGTGAAACGATAACACAGGTGGTGGTAGGTGGTGTTAGGTGAGGACAAGATGATGATCTGCTAACCAAGAACTTATTCTCACAGTATAATACCCAAAAAATAATTTAGACATACAGAAACAATGGACATGGCAACAAGAAAAAAACTCATTTTTTGTTGTTGTAAGAGTAGTAGGATAGAAATATTATTGGAAATGATATCATTATATTTCTTATCATTTACCTATCAATGTACCTAAATACCCTTTTATCTGTTATTTACGGACATCAATGTGATTGGTGGTTAATTTGGTCAACCAATCAAAAAGGTTTAATGTGTTATTGAAGTGATCAAGATTATAGGCTGATAAAATTAGGGTACTCCTGGAGTTCTGTTCTGGTCCAATACTCATCTCAACGATGACATAAACAATACTGATAACAATATCAGATATTACCTAAGAGTTTTATTTAGAGTTTTATTTTTCTAGCAACGTCAATAATGTTTAAAAGGAAGTGTATAAGTTGAAAATAAAAATGTAAAATGAATGAGACTTTAAAATAACTTATTTAGACATTTAGAATAATTCCTAGCTCTTCTCATATTTCATGTTTCTTTATTTTTTCTGGCATCCTGATCCCTAAATCTAGAGAGTAATGAACTGAATTACATGAGAAAATCTGCTAAAAGTACAACTTCAAGTCAGTGGGCCGTCTTAGGGATGGAGTCTGTATTTGTTCAAACTCTTCATAGAATTTCTGATACATAAGGGTAGCCCTGTTACTTTATACAAAATGTCTTCCCAACTTGCCAAGTGTAAAGTTAGCAGGTGCATTCATTGGTACTCAAACCCATTTGGAATAGAATATAAATAATGGGTCTAAATGGGCAAAAGTCGAATTGCAATTACAAGTACTTCAATTCTTACTATTGCTGCAAGTACCAAAACCACAGGATACCAGAGTTAGTGCCAATTGGTAAACAGGCCTTACGTCTCTCTGTCAAACTAGGACGAGGAAGTCCTAAAAACGACTGACTGTTAAGGCTGTGTAATGGAAGCCCTTTGTAATACTGAGTTAGAATGTTATGTGTAATCTCTGGCGAAATACAATTAAAAAGAACGTATTTTAGGTGCTTCTATTTCTGTTCCGCAGCAACTAAGAAACTAGATATTTTAATATGAAGTCCTCATTTTAAATCATGATCTGTCAACGGACAGATTTGTTCGAGACAGAATTGATTAACTATTGTGTCTACTTCGTGGACAGATCATTGGATAAGCTACTTTTTGAGCTCTCTTTGAGATATATTTAAATTCTGTTACTCTTATACACTGATTTAATAGAAAAAAGCTTATGGTCCTTTGTCACAATATTTTTTTTATTTATTTGTGTAGTTCAAGGTTCACCAACAAGTGCAGCCGTTAAGAGACATCATACTTTGCATGCATTTTCCTCAACAGATAGTGAATTAAACATCATATTTTTTGTGGTTTATGTAATTTTTTTTTCTTATTGTTCTAGAAATAATCATGGAAGTTTACGACATAGAGTACCCCACCATTGCTGAGCAGGATCTGATGTTGTAAGTATTTTTGTTTAGTATGCACTTTTACAGGTATGAATGTAGTTAGAAAACATTCTTGACTCATTAATCACAGACAGAGTTTGTTTCTTGACTATATTTAATGAATTTATTCTGAGGAGCTTGGGGCTTAGATATTCAAAAAGCCATACTTGACGAACTTGGTCGGTGACTAGTACATCGGAAAGCAATTTAAACCACTGAGTGGAATAGCATAAAGCTGTTAGAATGCAGTTGCATTCGTAACGGGTAGTTAAATGCCTTAAAGTCTGTCCACCAGCTTTGCCAAGGGGTATTCTGTTGCCGAATAAGTGTGTTACGGACATATTATGGAGATCAGCTACATCCGATTACACTAGAAGCTAACGTTATAATTATTTAGGAGCTACTCCGACGAGGCAGATGATGTTCCATGAAGTTTTGTCATATCTTGCCCTTTAAAGACATTAAATAGAATATTTTTTTCGATTTCCAGGGATATTGGTAGTATGGGTCAATATAGTCTTCAGCTGGAAGATATTCCATCATCATTTACAAGTATTCCATCCCCGGAATCAGATACTATGGATGTTGCCTGCAAACCATGCCCGCAAATGGATTTTTCTGTAACTCCTGTAAGTCAATTTTTAATTCCATTTTATTATTCACTTGATATTATTGTTATTCACATTTCTTCATTTGTTAACATCATTACAGTTAGTTTTTATGGGGCTTTCGTAAACTTGAGTTTACGAAAGCCCGTAAAGTAATTAGTGAAGTTTTCTGTTTTAATAAAACCTTTATTTTTCATTTGTAAAAAAAATATTCAAAGCATAAACCCAAACTATTTAATTAGGTATTTTTTCGGGACAAAAAATAAAAACAAACCATTTACAGTTAAATAAAGGAAGCTAAATAGATCAAATCGAAAATCGAATGACCGATTTGGTCAAGACACCATTGTTTAAGTATTGTGTTTACTTCGTGGACAGATCATGGGTAGGTTGTTCCAAAGTTACCTATTAAGATTTCCTTTGAAAAACACTTGGTTGAGAATTCAAAAGTGCATTAATATTATTATCTTTCAGTGTCCAAGTATGACACACCTAATAAATATTACATTAACAATAACATTTTTTGTGTTCAGTTCTCTCCCCGAGGCCCCCCGGAAAAAAACAGCTATGCTGGGGACCTTCAATTTTCAGTGGAAGTGAACAGCAAGGATGTTCACAAGAAGACATTCCTGGTAAGTGTCCCCTTGCAATGATGGCGGTCTTATACAATGTTGTATTGAAAACAAACAAGCTATAAGGTGTGTATTTAAATTCATTAAATGTTAGCCTCTAAGTGGCAGGCTGGTTTTACTATTGGTGTTCTTTGCAGCTTTTTTTGAATTTAGCAACCTCATTCTTAAACCTAATCGAGGAGATTGAATATAAAACCCTAAATTATGGTACCCACTTGTTTATGTGCGCTGTACACATGTTTGGGTCCCATGGCGAATCAGACCATCCTTATTAAGCGGTTTAGATGTTCACTCTCACATAAAATGTGCATGGGTATGAAAACAAGGATTGCACATGGAACTGTGTGTGTATCCTCTTATTATTTCACACAACACACATAGAAAACTTTAACCGTACCCAATTTGTCCCCAGTACTCACACCAGCTGTGTCGCATCTACGTGGACATGAAGTGCAACTTTAGCATCCAGTTCAACTGGAACTACGTAAAGGCACCTCACATGTTCGTGCGCGCTACTGTGGTCTTCTCCGATGAGACACAGGCTGAGAAACGCGTGGACCGATGTGTTCAGCACTTCCATGAGAGCTCTAATGCTGGTTGGTAACGCAACTGTTAATAGAATTAAACCAGATAAGGTATGCGCCTCGGTAATCTTCGTGTTTCCGAATTAGAACAACGTAACATTGCGGGGCTTTAAAGTTTTTATAATTGCATAGAGTTCTTAATCTATAATTTTGTAATGCGATTCTCAAAGCACATTTTCAGGAGATCTGTATATCATTGTTTGTGATCTGTTTCTTTTGTTTTCCACAGCTCATTTAATTCATACTCGAAAACCAACCTTTAGTATATTTCCTAGTTTTGTAGAAAATGTACACATGGCAAAATACATCTACACTAATATTATAAAGAGGAAAGATTTGTATTTTTTATTGTAACGAATAAACTTGAAAACTACTGGACCGATTTCAAAAACTCTTTTACCGTTAGAAAGCTACATCTTTACTGAGTAACTTAGGCATATAAATTATATTGATATGCCAATCAGCCAAACTATCACAATTTTGCGGACAAAGTCGCGGGCCAAGTGCTAGTAGTTAAATATGCAGGCAAGTTTAAAACTTGCCACTCGACAAACTCATCTTAAACTCACCACACATATCACATTTTTAACAACACCCACATTTCAGGCATACAAAGAGAAATTGCGAAGAATGTCCTCCATTCCTCCAGAGAAATTGGAACCCAGGGCGTGTATTACTGCGGGAATGTAGACGTCGCCGACTCCTGGTATTCAGTGTTGGTGGAGTTCACCAGGAACAGTCCAGAGCCTTGCTCGCACGCATACCAGTTCTCTTGCAAGAACTCTTGCGCCACCGGCATCAACAGACGAGCTATTGCCATCATTTTTACCCTGGAGGATGATAGGTGAGTATCTTTTGTTTATTCACCATCAATAATTAGGTATTTTTATATTTTACTTGTACAGTGAAATCTCTATAACTCGAATGTCAAGGGAAATGCAAAAAAAAACGAGTTAACGAATTTTCGACTTACCTAACAAGAACGAGATACATAATGATTTAACTACTGAAATTTTGCCTTACAAAGGCGCTATTTCTAAAGATATTTTTTTGTTTTGTTTTTTTTTTATAAATGGCCATAAGTTCTACTATAAGCAATTTCAAGGTTATCCATTAATTACCAGACACCCTGTATACTTTTCTGCGTTAATATTGTCGAGGTTTATCAGCCTTGTGTGTGATTGATGACCTTCCAGCATTACCAATTTTACCATCTATCTTCCTTTCCGTTTCCCTCTAGTGGTCGCGTCTATGGTCGTCAGAAGGTAGGAGCCAGGGTATGTGCGTGTCCTAGACGAGATATGCTCAAGGATGAGACAGCTGAGGGCGTCTATAAGACTGGCAAGAAGAGAATCCCTTCAAACCAGATCGAAGCAACCAAGACTAAGAAGATCAAGGTGGAGAATCTCATGGAATTCGATGACACAGTATTTAAACTGCCTCCGGTAAGTTCAATAATACATAATGGCCTTTTTTACCGACTTCAAAATACAACAGAGAACCGACTCTGGTTCTCTGTTTAGTCCAATTATGTAAACCGAAAAATACTCCCACCTGTGAAATTTGGCATGTGATGAAATTAGGTAATACAGATTACAGATGTACGTACAGACGTGGTCTTTTATTTATTTATTTAAACTTCATGTACAAGAGAGGTACATAGGCGGATGCCACAAGGCATTCTCTACCAGACAACCTTTTCCGCCTGATCAGTTAAAAAATTTTTCGCTTAAATCATGCGGAGGCGCCGAGCCACGCCCCCTTGAAGTTTAGGCCTAGGAAAGCGTCAACTTTGGCGCGCAAAATAACAATAACTCTCATTTGGCGTGCGTCGTCAGTGCGCTCGGCCAATCGGTATATTTTCATTCATTATTTCTATACAAAGTCAAAGGGGCTGGGCTAAAATTAGCTTTGTGGTGATCAAGCGGGAGTGTCCTCGATAGTACAATAATCCAACAAATTTTGTTACGAGAAGTTAGAAAGAAGTTATTTTTACCTAAACATAAAAATCGCTTATAACTCTCTGTGAATTTTTCCTCGGGCTGAAATACTTTCTATAAACTTACGAATGAATTAGTTAGAATAGGTAAGTATAAGAATCATTTTTTTTTTTTCGATTTGAGACATAAGTACTTAGGTACTACAAATTTAACGTTTAACATTTTGGGCTATAAGTACTACTGAAAAATTGCTCTAATTTTTATTTTTTAATATGTTTTTATATCCTTTCATCCAAAACATTTTCCTTTTTAAACATATTGTTTTTCCTTTTTTTTTTTTTTAGTTAGCCTGTTCTGTCCCACTGCTGGGCAAAGGCCTCCCCCATTTTCTTCCATCTCTCCCGGTGTTTTGCCTTCTCTGGCCAATCAGTCAGGAGTCCAAATCGTCACGCCAGCGTTTTTTGGGCCTGCCTCGGTGACGACGACCGTCTTCAGGCACCCACTGTGTGACGATTCTAGCCCATCTGTCCTGACCCATTCTGGAAATGTGACCTGCCCAGTCCCATTTCAACCTCGCAGACTTATCGCCAACATCGGCGATGCCTGTCTTGGAGCGTATTGTGATGTTGCGTATTCGATCGGTTATTTTAATGTTTAAAATGCTACGCTCCATCGCTCTTTGGCAAACCTTGAGTTTGAACTTCTGAGCTTCCGTCAAAGACCAAGTCTGGGCGCCATAGGTTAGGATAGGCAGGATACACATGTCGACGAGCTTACGCCTAAATCATGATCTGTCAACGGACCGATTTGTTCGAGACACAATTAATTAACTATTGTGTCTACTTCGTGGACAGATCAAGGGTTAAGTGAGATAGGAAGGTCGCCCTTCATAAGCGCCTTCATGGTCCAGTAGCTTCTCCAGGCATTTTCGACGCGACGGTCGATCTCCTTGTCCTGTCTGTTGTTGAAGGAAACTAGCTAGCCCAGGTAGATATATTCGTCGACATAGTGTATTTCCTGCTCATCGACCTCGACCCTATATTTAATGGCATTGGTCATGACTTTAGTTTTTGACTGATTCATCGTCATTCCAACCTCAAGGCTTGCAGTGCTCAGGTCTTGTAGCATCTGTTGCAGTTGAGCTGCTTCAGACGCAAAAAGCACAATATCGTCTGCAAAGCGAAGGTTTGATAGCATTTTATCGCCGATCGGTATGCCTTGCGTTGTCCATGTGTCAGCAAGGTTTTTGAATATCTCCTCGAGGGTGCTGGTAAATAGATTAGGAGAGAGCGGGTCACCCTGTTTCACTCCTTTGGCAATTTTAAATGTTGAGCCTACAGAATCTAATTTAACGTTAGCCGTGCTATTATTGTAAATGTATTTTAACAGTTCTATGTAAGTTTCCTCTATACCTTGACTTCGTAAAGCTGAGAATATGGCGCTGTGTTTTATACTATCAAAAGCCTTTGTGTAGTCCACGAAAGCCAGGTATAGAGGTTTATGGAATTCTGAATATTTTTCTAATAACTGATTTAAAGTGTGAAGGTGGTCTGTAGTAGAAAAACTTGGACGAAACCCGGCCTGTTCCGGTGGTTGGTGCGAGTCTAATTTAGCATTTATGCGATTGTGGATGACCTTGATAAACGCCTTATAAATATGAGAGACTAAACTTATGGGCCTGTAGTTATTAATATTGGACTTATCGCCTTTCTTATGAAGAAGAACAATGTTTGAGTGGCACATTTGGGATGGAAGTTTACCTGCCTGTAAGATTGAATAGGTTAGTTAAGTGAGGGAGCAGTGTGGCAGATCCTAATTTTAGGGCTTCGGTGGTAACGCCATCTTCGCCAGGGCTCCTATCATAGTGCATTGTTTTGAGCACTCTGTCTACTTCGTATCCCGTTATGGGAGGGATATCTTCTGGGCAGCTGTATCTAATTTCGGATTCCAATTGACTTGAATTATCTGAATAAAGAGAGGTGTAAAATTCTGTGCAAATGTCTATGATTTTTTGTCTGTTATGATGTTTTATTCCCTGTGTGTCCATTAAGCTATTGATCCAGGGTTTGGTTCGAGAGATTCCCTGTTTTGCTACTCTTAACGAACGGTGTTTTTCTAGTGCAACTTTGACTAAGTGGGTATTTAAATTTCTGAGATCTGTTTTAATAGCTTTTTTAACCTGTTTATCTATTAATCTATACTGTTCTGATCCTATACCATACATGTTTCTCTGTTCAAGTAGGCGACGTGTATTTGTTGAAAGCTTTGTGTTCTTCTTCCCATTTGTTTTTATGCCACTACTGCTTTTCCTTATTCCACAAACTATCCTGTTATATTCCTCTTCTATATCTGGTACATTTATGTCTAGGCTTTTAAAGTGGTTCGAGAGTTCTAAATTGTAGGATTCATAATTATTAATAAGAGTTTCTTTATTAAGTCTTTTAATAGGTGCTTTGATTCCTTAATTATGCAATGTGAAAATTTCTCCGTCCATTTTCTTCTTCTTTATTACTTATGAGTCGCTGTATTATAATAGATTTTCCAACAATCCAATAGAAACTCTGCCTAATACCAAAGTTTTTACAATCTCAATAATTGTAAGTAAACCATATTGATTAATTGACATTTGATCAAAGAACAAGAACTATATTTCTGTCCTTTTCATTTCATGCATGACGTCAGTGACGTCTCATTTGTTTTTTGTTGAAGTGAAAATCATCATCATCATTTCAGGGGAAAGACGTCCACTGCTGAACATAGGCCTCCCCCAAGTGTCGCCACAATCCACATTGACCGGTCCCATGCGACTCGCATCCAGCAAAAATACATACTTAATATGTATTTTAACTTCACGTCAGGGTTGATGTCAACCCTGACGATCTAGCATAAATCGGCGGACTATCATCACAATTATAATGCACGTTCGAAAATTTGTTGGATAATTGATAAATTTGTTGTACCGTAAAATGGGGTGAATAGAAATCGTGGGGTGAAAAGAAACAAATCTTGGAGTTTATTGTTGTTGTCTCCAATTTGTCTACAGTCGGTTATCAAACATTTATTTCTACTTTTTATTAAACTGCAACATTTTTCCATTATACTGGCTAACCCAACATTTACGCCAAGTTTAATACCAAAGAGAAAAAAGCGGTTAAAGTGACGTCTGCGTGTGCTACCCATTTTAGCCTGTGTAAACTTTTCTCTAACTTAAAATTGTTCAGTGAAAACTGCTAGAAAATTGATATAATTACTAAAGGAAGTTTCCCATCTTCTAGCAATACAAAGGTGA
Source organism: Xestia rhomboidea (assembly GCA_963853795.1). Taxonomy (NCBI): domain Eukaryota; kingdom Metazoa; phylum Arthropoda; class Insecta; order Lepidoptera; family Noctuidae; genus Xestia; species Xestia rhomboidea. Next base: position 2,765,867 of record OY970776.1, on the reverse strand, counting down.
GTCATAGACTCGCCTTTGTTTTTCGTATTTTAAGTAAAATCGGGACACTGATACTTTTTCCTTTTTTTAAGGTGAATAGATACGAGTGGGGGTGAGTAGAAACGCCCTTAGGGTCAATAGACACGAAGGAAGGGGAGAATAGATACGAGTGAGGGGCTAATAGAAACGAAAAAGAGGTCAATAGAAACATAATTTTCAGGGTTGTCAATCGAGGAAAAACATTTAGAAGTGATTTTCAAATTAAATGTTAAATTTTGATATTTTCTATCCTCATTCTCTTTCGTCAAATTAATTATAAATTATATTTTCTTACCTAGCTACCTACCTAGACATAATAGGTAGACGGAGAAGACTGATTTAATAATTCGAAAAAAATTATTTAATAATAAGAAAAAACATCATTTTGTTACTTGAAAAATATACCTACTTATAATAAAAGTTGATTTTGACAGCCCTAGTTTTTCTCTATTCACCCCTCTCTCGTATCTGTTGACCCCAGTTTCCAGGTAAATAGAAACCAAGGCGGTTTCTATTTACCTGGAAACTGGGGTCAACAGACAACCTTTTTCTATTTTACAAATGATTCACATTTTTTCGCGTATTTTAAGCATTGGTAAATGGTAAAATACAATGAGACTCACTATTTTAAAATGCTTTAATAACAGACTTCATACAATATATCTGAGAAAATCAGTGTGGAAGTTGAAAGTTGTGTCTATTCACCCTATTTTACCAGTAATATAAAATCATAATTATGATAAACGTATGAAAATGAAATTTGAAAAAGAAATTTTTCACAATACTTACGTAATTAAGCAAAAATAACCACATAATGTTTAAAAAGGAAAATCTTTTGGATAACTGAACTCAGCATATATTAGCAGCATATATAAATATGCATTATAGCAATTTTTCTGTAGAAGTTATAAATAAATAAATAAAATAAAACCATTAAGCGCAAAATGTTAAAAGTTAAATTTGGAGAACCTTTCAAAACGAAAAAGCGATTTTTATGTTTGGGTAAAAATACCTAACTTCTCGTAACAAAATTTGTTGAATTATTGTACATCTTTAATCTGTATTACCTACCTATTTTCATCACATGCCAATTCGTATGTATTTTTTTAGGCATAGCCGATTTTTAACAGCCTTTTTTTACTTCACTTGTTTATATTCCAATTCTAGGTCAGTTTCTTGAGTTTTAGTCTATTTGTTAACATTGCTATAGAGCTATAGTTAATTAGAAAACAACATTCATTTAGGGCCAATTTACAAGTTAAGATTTAAAACCCCTGACTCCCTCACAGTTACAAATCGTCGGTTCAAGAGCGACGATCTGCGGTTTAAAAATGATGCTAGAAATGATGGAGCTGGCCTTGGAATGCCGAAAGAACGATCCAGAAGCCGCGGGCCTTTATGATAAGCCCATCGCTGACCTTAAGGAAGCCATCAAAAAGATAGAAAAGACCAAAATAACGTCACAGTAGTAATTGTACCTTTTAGATTGTAAGTTGTTCTTTTTTAGTACAAAGATTTAAACCATTAGATCGGTCGACCGCGTCAATTGATGAAGACAATACTATTGACAGTGACATTTGAATAGTATTGTCTTGCTCACTCATACTCAAAATCGTATCTATCGCTCCATAAGAGATGAGTGAGCTCGGCCCCCAGTATGAACAGTTTTCCACGGTGAGAGCCACATCTAATGAGTTAGATTTTTTAGTACATAAAGTTATTGTTTCACATTTACCGTAAGTAAGTGTGAAGTTTTTTTTATTATGTTTTCATTTTTGATATGCCCAGTTTTAAGTTGACACTTCGTATTTTGATATAATCATGACTTTTTAACTTTACAAGTACAAGCAGTGCCTTAATTGAAGCAGTTGATGAATAATAATATTATTATATTACATAAATGCCGATTGAAAATCGCAGTATGTCTGTGACCAATTACTTGTTTGCCTGTAGTATTTACTATTTTATTGGTTGTACTTCGGCCCTGTCAAACACTTGGTATTTAAGCCGATCACGTCAAAATGAAAGCCTGTTTATACCACAGTTAAAATAATAGTGGTTGTGAGAGTTTAGATCTCATATTTTTCATTGAAACCAAATTACAGGCACTGCACCTTTAGTTACCTCAAAAATGAACACTCTGGTCCCACCCTAACTTAAGATATATTCATAAGTGTTAGGACAGTAAAGAACCACTTGATACAATGCTCTATGAGATTATCAAAAGGCAAGCAAAAATGAATCTTATCACCCAAGGCTAAATTAAAATTGTTGGATGTAGACGGGTTACCTGTAACACAAATCTTGTCCATACCCATACAGGTATGCAATTTAGCTGCCCACCAATAATGCAGCATGATTGCTTAACTTATCATATTTTGATAATGATGGCATTTTATTACTGTAGCTATTCATTTTATCAATTTATTTCTCCGATTCATACTATCTTATTTTTGCTACCTATACCTGATATGATACTTAATACAACGAGAAAATTATGCGGGTATGATATTTTGAAAACAATGCTTTAAATCACACAAACGTAATAGTCAAATAGTACCGTCATTGGCTTTAAAGAAGACTGATATATTTTAATTCAATTGGTGGTGGACTTCAGTTACAACAAAATTACTACTAACATAACATTTTATGTCATTATTATTTTTTTGTCTGTAAGTAACATAAAATCACTGTTGGTATACACTATGTGAAATAGCAGGCTCTTAACAGCTATAAAAGATTAATGTTTTATGTCAAAAAAAGTTTCGAGTTTTGCTAAGTGTATCCTTATTTATGTTGCTGACTGCACATTATAAAATAATTATGGTAAGATTAGTTGAATAAAAAAACGATAAAAAAAAAAACTATCATGCTTATTGTTAACATTATACTTAATTTTGTAGTTAAAATTTGTTTTTTAGAATATCATGTCAGTTGAAGCTAGAAAATAAGGAACCATGCCGTTGGCAACAATTTGTATCTGTTATGTATTGTTGATATATTACTAGTATGTATAGCTTTATAAACTCTCAATATTAACGCTTTATAAGTCTTCCATCAGCCCAGTGTTTCAAATAAACTATTGATTAATCAGAATAGATTCTGTTCTACTTATGACATAATATGCAATCAATATCCCAGTAAAATATTTATTTTCACCTAAATAAATAAAATAAAATATTTACTTCTCTTAAATCTTGCAATTTATGTATAGGTGCTATCACTGTTATATTTTACTTAGTGCTTTCAAACTAGCGTATTTTGTAGCGAGTATAAACTCTTACTGGCCGCTTTATAAAATCCAAATTTTTGGCGTGCGTCCGCCGAAGCGTCCCTGGTGCTTATACGAGCTTATAAGCACGTCACCAGATACATAAATTGATGATGATGATGATTAAAAGGCGCGTCAATATACGCGCTTCCTAAAACGAGATTACAAGCGCCGAAAATACGTTAATCTGAAACAACCCTAAGATGTTTGACGGTACTAACTAACCTACCGTCTACTTATTAAATTTGTCTACCGAGGTACATAGTACAATACAAGCTGTATTGATAGATAATTAAGAAATAATTTTATATGTTTAGTTACTTATATAAGGAATTATTTTAAGATTTGATTGTTTATAAGTAAGTATTTTTATAATGTCATTTTTAAATAAGTAATATGTAATTTAAAATATATTATGGATATGTACCTAATATGTTTCAAATTAGCCGCCTTCTTAAATTGAATTAAAAAGATATAGATACGCAAAACGATACCTTTTGTGTTTTCTTTTTGGGATCTACACCATAATTTGGTTATTAATTTATTATATCACCAACAGGGAATGTAATTGACATAATATCGCATCACACGCCAGTATTGCTCCATAGAAGGGATTAACTATAGTCTATAAAATCTAACTTGATAAAATTGACGGTTGCTAAATTATAGAGAAGCTTGATCTTGATTGATCACATTGAAATAAATATTGCATATTAATGCAGTTACAAGCAGTTGCAGTTGTTGCGGTGCAGTTGGTAAAAAAAAATTAAATTAATAAATAAACTAAAAAAAACATAGTCTTAGGGCTGCCGCACACTATTAGTGCGAGAGCCGGCTGCAAATATACCTACCTCATCGGGTACCCCAATAGGCTATCTTTAGATCGTTTACCGACACTTAAACACGTAAAAAAAATCAGGTCTACCATTGCGCACTCTGCCGGAAGTACTTGGCAGATCCCTAAAATATGCCCCCTCCGGCACCCTGAACCTACCTCATCGAGTACCCTGATGGAACATACGCCAAATAATAACCAAGATGCCCTCGATAGAGGATCAAAAGGTCTGCCAGGTCTAATCTTGCCGTAACTTAGTTTTCAAAGCATTTGAAGTTGGTATGGTAGGTAGGCAGCATTATTTCATACAAATTTATGATTATATAGGGAACGTGCAGGAACTATAGGTGGCAACACTAAATCGACAAAAGACACTATGCGGACAGTAAAGGAAACTTTTCCTGCTGTCATCGTGCTTTATATTTCATTTATTTATATTGGATCTCCAACAGAAACTACACACAATGATATGCAAGTATACATAGATCAGGGACAAATACAAGTGTGCGTTTCCAATTATAGGAGACTACATCATTCACTTATAATATAAGTAGGTACACACAGTAAATTTGATAAGGTTAAAAATCTAAACAAATCAAAATACATTACACAAAACATTATACAAGAGAAACAAGATGAATTACATAAAATATGAACTATAATAACAACGGAAATGAACAATTAGAAAAAAAAATATTATAATACATATATTACTTTCAAATAAGTAAACAAAATTATCTCTTCAATTATGTATATTATTTTTGAATATGATAAAAGGCATAAAATATGGGTTCCGGTCTATCAATAATGATCGTCAGCGTAATATGAATTTTATATCTCTGATGAAAATTGTGTTGCATGAAGAAATGGTTCTTATTTTCAAAACATGTTTTTTTAATGGAAGTGATCACACTCACTAGAACGCCCTCCGTAGCATTTAGATACAAAACTAGGAAACCACAAGGAGTGCAGCCAACTAAAAACTTTATTGTAAAACCATGTTTATAATCTGAGTACATGTGAACTCTTTCTCTTTGTTTAACTGTTGAGGGATATTCGGTGTGAACTTCAATGCAGTCTATTATAACACGTGTGTTCGCTTATTGAAGTTTCAATGGTTCTGGCATGTTTGCTTGGACGGTTGATTTTAAGGGCTATTGAACTTTTTCAATGCAGAGTGTAACAAAAACAAGTTGTTTTCAAATATTTTTCTTTACGCGTTTATCTATTTTTTGTGTTTTTCACTATGAGAGTACTATTCTTTGGAAAGTAATAGAATTTTACGCTATTTGATTTATTTTCATTTTTGTGGATGTATTGGTACATACAGAAATGCAACAATGCAATAAGATTAGCTAGAATAATAATTTTCACTAATAAAATTAATTCTGTTTAATTGTTAAAAATACCAATGTCATTATTAGAGTAAGTACAAGATTTGGATTGGCGACGCCAGTTGGCAGCACCGTCGTTGTGCACGTTCCCTATTGAAACGTTAAAGAAAACAAGAATTATGGCACTCAAATATGTATATTTTAAATTTAAGTACAATAAGTACGTGTACAATAACATGCTTACAATATAGGTATAATAATCAAAGAAATAATAATGCCATTGATTGTAGATAATTAGAAGTGGTGTTGCTCGCGGTTTCGGTTTCGTATTTTTGAGAAGTATTCCTTACCCTTATAAAATTTTGAGAATCCATAGGAATCCTTAAATGAATTGGAAAATCCGCTATTACCCTCTGTTAGAATTTTTTTAAATTTTTTATTGAACTTTTTAATCACTTTGAAAACCTTTATGAGCGCCCTTACAGTACAAAAACCCTTAGGAACCCCTAAATCAGTATGAAAACCCCTAAAACATCCTAAAAACTAATTCAATAAAAAAAAAGAAATGAAAGTAACAAAATATTTTTTTAAAAAATATGAGAATTCACTTTAATGATTTTGAAACCCCTTGAGAACCCCTAATACATTATGAAAACACTCCAGAGCCCTTTAAACAGTCTAAGAGCCCTTGGGATCCCCTAAAACAATCTAAAACCTTATCTAAAAACTCAGACCTTCTCTCATGAAAAAAAAAATACCCTAAAGTTTTCTTGTCGTCGCCCCTGAGTTACGTTTCACCCAGTCAACCTTCGTTACGCTACGCTCCACTTGGTCTCGCAGGTTCGCTCCATTCAGGACCTACCTACCACCGGAAAGCTATCGTGACCTTATCCCTACGCTACGGGTGTCGCCGGCCGGCTCGCTTCGCTCGCCCTTCTCTTTACCGGTACCACCACTGGACAGGTTTCGACACTTACTATAATATTTGTTCAAACACCTACTGACTATCGTAACCGTTATGAAGTTACAGCCCTTTCAGTTTAAGGGGAGGGGAAGGGAGGGTATACAAATTTCAACACTTAATTAGTTTTGGATGCAAATCAGACGTGTCCTAGTTACCGAGATACGATGGCGGGAGAGGGGGTTATAATAAAGCTCGATTAGCACTCACTCACTGACATAATTGTTCTCCCGGATGGTGGCCCTGGGAGGGGGGTAAATATCTAAGGAACTTAAATACTAACAGGAATGAGTACGAACAAAACGCTAAAAAAATAAAACTCTATCTCAAAAGCTTAGAGTTTAAATTTGTACAATGCATTCAAGAACAAAAAAACATTCCGAGTGAGAAACCGACATTATTGGATGGTGTCTCTGTATACATTTTCACCCCAGCACCTCAAACAAGCAGGTTTTGCTGTTTACAGACAGTGAGCAAAATTCGATTTTGCTGCGAGCGTGAGACAAAGAAACTTTTTAATGTTTTTTTTAAATATCGAGAACTGTGCAAATCCACTCACAAAATTCGAAAGATTTCAACTTCACTTTGTTCTGTCACTTTCACTTCGATACGAAAAAGCGAGAGATAGAAACAAGTCGATTCGAAATTCGATTTTCAAATTCCATTATCTAGTAGGGTAGGCCCAAAAAAGAAACAAACAATAAAACGTTCTGATACCGATATTGTAAATCGGATGGAGCCAATGGACGCTAGCTACAAAGTAGGTACAATAAAAATTTGGAGAATGAAGTAATAATAATAAATAAATATAAGTGAGTCCAATGACGAAGTCTGCTATTTAACACACGAAGAATTAAAGCATAATGTAAAAAATGCAGAATTAAGTTTCCTGCCTGAAAAGTCTCGCGAAAAATATCTAAAAACTTATGATATGTTTAAAAGCAATGAAGACTTACAAAGGGTGCAAACACTTTTTCGGAGACTGTACTGTTATCGTACTTCATAGAATTATCGCAAACTAGGCAACCATCTACAATGTGGAGTATTTCCTCAATGTTGAAGCCACAATAAAAACAAAAGATGACGTGCACATTGAAACCTATCCCAAACTTATTGCATTTTTTTTAATGTTAGGCATTGAATATGTTAAGCACAATTTTATTAAAGATTTGACGTCTCAGCCACCAACGACGACCGGGTCTGCATTCAAACGCAGCGATTACAAAAACATTTTGCCGGAATTTAATCCATCACTAAAAAACCAACGAGTAGACTGAGAGATATGGTTAAAAAAGGTGAATGAATGCTCATCTGTTTATGGCTGGGACGACAAAACTATTGTGCACTTTGCAACGCAGAAACTGCAAGGGTTGGCCAAAACCTGGTATGAGAGCCTGAACACAATTTTGTTTACTTGGCCTGAATGGCAGGAGAAATTGTTATGTGCGTTCCCTTTTGAGCAAAACTATGGCCAATCTCTGGAGGATATGCTTAGGAGAAAAAGCAAGTACAATGAACCCATTGAAGTATACTTCTATGAAAAGTTAGGCCTTTTAAACCAATGTGACATAACTGGTAAACGAGCCACGGCATTACTGATAAAACGACTAAATCTAGTGCCCTCGCGTTACGTTGTGAACATCCCGATCATTTGTTGAAATTCTTGATGAGCAATTAGGAAAGCCCAGTATTCTCTGAAGCGAGCGAGCGAGCTAATAATCTTAGACAAAGATCTGGAGGCCTACCATGATCTAATTAAAAACGATTCAAAAGCAAGACAGTTCAGTTTAGGTTCCTAAACTGCATCGCTCAAACTCGTACCATGACGTCCAATACGCTCAGCGGCATTTGGATCGTTAAAAGTGAATGAAAGATCGCAATTTATGGCTGAACCGCGTTTGAAACGTTTTTGGTGAAAAAGAGATACCGCTATTAGTATCAAATAACCTTGTTTTATTTGTTTTTAACGTAGTGTCTAGTATAAACTTCCTCAAAAAACTCAAACTAAAGCTGTTCATCAGACATCTGTTAGAGAAAAACAAATGTGGTTAAAAAAGGCATATAAATAGGTATTTTAGACTTTAAAAGAAAGATTAAAGTACACTTACATTGGTTTTAAAACTTTATTTTCGTCATTATTTCAGTAAACGTTTCAGTTTAAGATAAAGAAATAGTACCTAACCTATATTGAATCGCTTATTTTGACAGTTGAGCGTTTCAGTTGAGCTGCTTTGTAGACGTCATGGTACCAAACTAGTGCAAAATTGAATGAATGAAACCAAAACTTGCGACTCAGTTTGGAGTCAATCGCTGTCAGATGGCATGGCCTAAATTGAATCGTTAAACTGACGTCATGGTACGAATTAGAAGAACAGTTCAGTTTAGGTCCTAAAATGGATCGCGTTATGAGCTCGTGGTAGGCCTCCAGGCCCCGATAGTGTTGCCGCCACTGGTACTAACAGACCGAACAACAACAGCTTATTTTGTTTTAATTGTAAAGAAAAAGGACACCCTTATCCTAAATGCCATAAGCCCTTGATAAATTGCTCTAAATGTAAAAGAGTGGGTCATACCGCGGAGGGCTGTTTTTCTAGACCAGAGGTAGGCAACAAAACGAACGTGACCATCAGTAAGACCATGTGCATATCGGCTGCGGAACCGAACTTTAAATTTAATAAGAAGGTCTTGGTCAACGATTTGACAATAGACGCATTTGTAGATTTCGGTAGCGAAGTCTCGCTGTTGAGGGAATCCTTGCTTCCGGAGTTAGGCCTTAGCCACGATAGTGTTGAAACTATGTTAAAAGGTTTCGGAAACAAGTTAGTACGGTCCAGTGGTAAACTAGACGTTAACCTTTGTGTAGACGGCGTTTGTGCTAGGGTCCGCTGCTGCGTCGTTGATGACAGATTTTTGGAGGTGCCTAAGTTAATTGGTCAGTCTTATACTGAACAGGTTCACATTGTTGCGTATAAAAGTGCCACTGAACTTAAGTTTCTTGACACCTTTAGACCCCGCGCGGGACGTTTTCCAACAGTTTTATGAAAAAGCGTTTGAGACCCGCCGCACAGTGGGCCAATACTGAAAATTAGTGGACTTAGGCCACAAAGTTCCAATATCGATGCGATTTTTTTTAAAATGATGTGTTATGATATTCCTGACAACTTTTACTCTTGTGAAATTTCTCCTAAAGTTGATAGTTTGTCTGAAAAAAAATAAATTAGATTTTTTTGTATGGAGCAAATCACGTTTATTTTTTTTTCTTCAATTCTGCTAATATGTTGGGTGTGTGGCGTGAGTATATGATAGTGTAAAGATGATCACACAATAAAACTGCAGCAAGAACTCTTTCACCACTTTATTCACTTTTTAGCACTACCTATAACACTTTGCTACACTTCCTTCCTCTACGACGAGTAAACTGAGAATGACCATAGACTAATATATAGAATGACCCCTCCACCGAGCGTCGTGCCTTTTTATAGCAATAATGTTGTCAGCATAGTAAATTGCGACCGTTTTTTAAACTTTTAACCAATATTATAACATTACCGTTTTTTGTACGTTATTTTAGTATTCAAACCAATATGTATTATAAAAATTACTATTAAAATTAACCGGAACCTTACACTCGACCATCCTGATAACGTGTATGTCCCCATACACGTCTCTGTTGTAAAACCTTACACTCGGTAGGAAGAGTCATCATGAATAACAATACATTACATCAAGGATCACAACTATTTATTTCTATCTTATAACTAAGTTTACACTTGTTCGAACCCTACCAGGCGACCCATCACGAGTAAAAGAACAAGCAAGAAAATCTCGGCGGGCTCTTTTTTTTCGCGAACATCTACGTGATCCAACACTGAAAAATACCATACAAATACTTAGTGAAGTTAATGTTTTTTTTTTTTTAGGTGCAAGCAACCTGGACTGCAATAATCTCTTTTGTAATTCATAACATAAGTAATATTTAATAATCATCAATTACATATATAAATTAAAATACCAGACAAGAATCGACAATATGAGATCTTGCGCCCATTTTCTCTTAACACACTACAACTTACAACATCTCGTTATTGCATTACATAGAGACCAGTCACTAACCCACTAGCTCACGAGGTCTCGTGACCGACTCTCGTCTCTCTCATCTATAGAAACCATGGCATCAGTACCAAAACAAATCTAACTCGCTCAGAAGTCACATGTTCGACCTTTCTTTGATCCGAAAACATGTAAAGTAAAGCCAAGCCACGAACCCGCTTTCGAGGTCTCGTGCTTGACCTGGAACAAAGTAAAGCACTTGTATCAAATAGCTTTAATGTAAATAGCAGAATCGATAAAACTTAAGTATTTCAATAGGTATATCAACTAAATTAATTATTGTCATCATCACAACTATTATCATCCATCATTTCTGTCTCATCATTCTCTAACTCCAGGGAAGTTATGTGTATCCATGGTCTCATTCTATCGGATGCTACTGTGGTTTTTCTTTTGTTTTTCATACCACAAAAGCCAGGTACGGGTGCTACTTTATAACGATCGTTCCCTAGTATTTTAATAACTTTAAATGGACCTTCATATACTGGCAAAAGCTTAGTGCTTTTGCCATCATTTTGAAATGCTGTTTTTGTTATCCTGACCAAGTCCCCAAGATTATACAAGTGAGCTGGTTTTCGACCCTTATCATACTGTTGTTTTTGCCTATATTGTTCTTTGTCGATACGAGTCTTAACTTCTTTTCGCAAAGTAGAAAGATCACAAGTCTCGCGTGTTAGGTCTGTTATTTCATTTAGGACTGGGCTACTCTCACTATTTATTGCAGTGCCAAACATCACTTCGGCAGGAGTTCTACCAATTGTCTTCTGCAATGTATTATTTAGGCCCCATTGGATTTGTCCTAATTTGTTATCCCAATTCCTTTCGTTGTCCCTAAGGTTCTGCGCGGTTAACGAATCCAGGATAGTTCGATTATATCGTTCTACTTGCCCATTGGATCTGGGACTGGCAACCGAGTTTAATATATGCTTTATACCTCTACTTAAGCTAAACTTTTTGAATGCATGAGATGTGAAACAACTTCCTCGATCACTTACAAGCCTGTCAGGGCTCCTAAATGTGTCAAAGATTTCATTAAGAACTTTTATAACATTCTGAGCGTTTGTATTTCTTACAGGTTTAATAAACACGAACTTCGTGAACGAATCCACAGCCACAAGAATATGAGTGAAACCTTTATTGGACTTCACAAAAGGCCCAAGGTGGTCGATATGCAACGTGTGAAAAGGTGTGGCTGCTTTTTCGATAGGGTGCAACAACCCTTCGCGAGTGGTAGTCTTTTTTGCGTAATTACAGTCTATGCAAGAATTTACATATTTTTTTACATAACGTGACATTTTAGAGAACCAATAGTACTTTTTTATACGATCTAATGTTTTTTCAACACCCACGTGACCAATGTTATCATGGTTCATTTTACATATCTGCCACCTCGCGCCTTTAGGAACCACCCACCTAATTTTGTTCTTATCACCGTCAAGATATCTAAACAATTTGTTTTCTTTTATCAAGTAATTCTCTTTTATATATTCAAGGCCCTTCGAATCTACGTTACTATTAACTATGTTGCGAATTCTTTCTAGTTCTGTATCACCTAGCTGAAGAGTAAGAAGCCAGTCTTCATCACTGATCGATAAGATAGAGTGTTGTTCTAGATCTGTCATTTCTGTATCAACTACCGGGTTTCTCGACAGGGCATCTGCGTGAGCCATTTTTGTGCCTGCTCTGTATTCTACAGTACAGTTAAACTCTTGCAGAGTGAGCCACCATCGAGCTATTCGGGGTATAAGGTCTCGTTTTTGAAAAGTACAACGTAAAGCACCACAGTCAGTGACAATCTTAAATTCCCTACCTAGCAAAAATACCCGAAACTTTTTTAAAGCACAGACTACGGCTAATGTCTCGAGTTCATAGGAATGAAAGTTTTTTTCCTCTGGACTCGTCTGACGGCTATAGTAAGCTACAGGTTGGAAAGGTTCAGCACTACCAAGTGGACGCTGCAGTAATATTCCACCAACACCTAGCCTGCTGGCATCCGTGTGGAGCTCAGTTTCTGCTATGTGGTTATATATCGCAAGTATTGGTCTGGTTATCAACCGCGACTTAAGGACTTGGAAGGCTTGCTCTTGTGCATCTTCCCATACCCATTTCATATCCTTTTTCAAAAGTTTTGTCAATGGAGAGGCAACGTCGGCAAAATTTTGTATAAATTTACGAAAATAGCTTACGAGCCCTAAAAACTGACGAACGGTATGAACGTTTACGGGTCGCGGAAAATCTAACACGGATCGTATTTTGGTTTCACCGGGCCTTATTCCTGATGAGCTAATTTCGTATCCTAAATAATCAATTTTGTTTTGCAAAAAACTACATTTTGAGAGGTTTAATTTTAATTTAGCTTTTTCTAGTAACTGCAGAACTTCTTCAAGTCTCGTTAGGACCTCATCTATGTCTTTGCCGTAGACTAGCACGTCATCTATGTAAACGGTAGCTTTATCAAAGCGAGCTGATCCTAAAACACGGTTCATCATCCGTTGGAACACTGCAGGAGCGTTCGCCAACCCAAACGGCATACGGTTGAATTCGTACTGTCCGTCTGGGGTGACGAACGCGGTCAAATGCTTATGTTGTTCTTGGATAGGCACCTGATAGTACCCTGACATTAAGTCTAAGGTGATGAACCATGCCTGCCCTGATAATCGACACACTTCGTCATCAATTACTGGCATTGGATACCTCTCCTTTACTGTATTAGCATTTAACATCCTATAGTCAATACACATACGTACTTTGCCATCCTTCTTACGAACGAGGATAATGGGACTCGCGTAGCTAGATATGGATTCTCTAATGATTCCTGCTTTTAACATGTCATCCACCATGGTGCGAACCTTCTCACGCTCATGGTGCGAGAGTCTATAAGGACGATATACTACAGGTCGGTCGTTTGTCAACTCAATGCTCATCTGTGTTACATCAGTGCAACCTAACTCTAGTAAATCGGACGCAAAGCAATGCTGATAACGCTTGAGCAGTTCCATAAGCCTTGTTCTATCTTGGTCAGATACTGAATCCCCGATTTTTATTTGATTATTGACTTTATCGGAATTATTACATTCTTGAATGTTAACTAGTTCTGTTGATGCATTAACTAATCTTTGAACAATGTCTATTTTCTCAGCACGCGAGAATATATAATTTTCTTGAAGAAAACACGGGATAGAGCACGGTGTTATAGTAACATTAAAAATACCTTTTATTACTTTATAAATACCACCAAGTACAACAAACTGTTCATTTGGCTTTCCTATAATTTTTGTATGTAATAGAATATTGCCGCTAAATACAGACTCTGTTGCTGCTTTTACGCTGGCAGTGCCATAAATTTTACTATGCCCTACTATTTTTACTTTTATTGAACGAGTCTCATGATCGTCAAAACAATTGGAGGGGACCTCGGCACCTACATCAAGGAAATGTAATTTGGATGCATCCTTAAGCACCACGACGTGAGGTTGTTCCGAGAATGTCTGACCAATTAGAACCGGCCTATCAAGTAAATAATCATCGACTACTTTGCAAAGAACTATCGCTGAAACCCCATCGATTGATAAGAATAATTTTACTGAACCTAACGATTGCACAAGGCCATTGCCGAAACCTTTCATTGTAGTAGATACTTTGTCATATTGAATTCCTAATTTCTTTGCACTAGTGTTTAATTAAAGTGACTTCACTCCCAAAATCGATATACCCCTCCAAAGGAACCCCGTTGATTATTACTTCCTTAACATATTTTTCATTTGGGTCAGAGTTAGACAGTATACACATTGTTTTGGGTATGGTATTAGTTTTAGTTTGCTGACTTTCAACTTTCAATCTACAAATATCAACTCTATGTCCTATCTTGTGACAATGGTCACATTTCAACAAAGGTTTTGTACACTTAATATAGGAATGCCCCTTTTCCTTGCAATTGTAGCAGTAAAACCCAGTGTTTTGGACGGTTTGCCTAGTACCTGTCTTATGTTCAATACTATTGGAACTCTCGTATTTATTTTTAAGAGATGAGGGCTGTGGAAATTCTTTATTACTTATTAGAAACTGTAATAGTTGATCGGGTTCAGAACATCGCAAAGCCAAAGCGCCAGATTTGACCGTTTTGTCACCGAGACCATGGATAATGCAATCGACAGCTCGTTTCCCCACAATGTCACATTGATTAATAAGGGCGAGTTTTTCATAGAAGTAATTTTCAATTGGCTCATTATACCTGCTCTTACGTCTCAACATGTCTTCCAAGGACTGGCCATAATTTTGCTCGCAGGGAAATGCCCTCAAAAGCTTTTCCTGCCACTCTCCCCATGTATAAAGAATTGTACTTAAACCTTGATACCAAACTTTGGCCAGTCCTTGCAGTTTTTGCATAGAAAAATGTATAGTTGTTCGCTCGTCCCAACCGTATACTGAGGCACATTCATTGACTTTACGAAGCCAAATGTCCATTCGTTGGTTTCTTAGAGATGGATCAAATTCTGGTAACATATTTTTGTTATCAAGTTTGTTGGTATGTGCACTCAGTTCAGACGGTTGGAGCGTGGAACTCGACTTAAGCGATTCTATTATCTTAGCTACGTCTTTAGAAGTAAACAAAGGGCTACATGACCTGGAGCGATGCCCGGGACGGGCATCGCAAATCCGATGATTTCCTAGACGTCTTGACCCGCGGCTCTCGTAGCTACGCTCATGTGGCTCGTAGTCGTCGTGACGACCGCGATGCTCGCTGATATCACGACGTTCTGGTTGTACACGGTGTCTGCCTTGCTCGCCAGTGACGCGATGCCCACGCTGCTCACTGTTGACGCGATGCTTGCGCTGGCCGCTGTTGCTGCGATGACCGCGCTGCTCGCTGTTGACGCGATGCTCGCGCTGTCTGCTGTTGACGCGTTGCCCGCGCTGCTCACTGTTGACGTGAAGCTCGCGCTGGTCGTTATCGCCACGTCCCTCGCCACCAACCCTATGTTCACGCTGCTTGCTGCTTGGTGGTGACACCGGATGTATAATTGGTGATCGGGAGCGGCTGCGACTTCGGCGCGGGGTTCGCAAACTTCGTTTTTCTCTATCGTCCATATTGAACCTCGACAGAAAGGAAAAACATAGTATCATAAAAGCTATGGGTAGTAAAAACTAATAAGCCCACATATTTATTATGGATATTAAAAGCTATGCGCATAGTATTGTCTCGAAGTAGTAGTTGTGTAAATATATATAATGACGTAATATAAATAGTTGACAAAGTTGATTAGTGGTTTTCCCCATTTTACACCAATTATTTAGCCATTAATTATGCAAAACTTGTACTATGGCAACTAGATAACAGGAAAACAAACTTACATACGTCTATAAACATGACTTAGATACAAATGCTCGCGCGTATCACACAAGCATTTGCCCCTTTGGGGTTTTGAACCCACAACCACCAGGCTTTGTAGTCTGGAGCACGAATGACTACACCAGACGGTCGTCAAAAATAAATATAGGTATTAATTAGAAAAAATGCCATGGCAATTCTGTCAACAAAAACTACGCCCACTTCGACACTGAACTCACCCATCAACCATAAGTGACATGGCCTCATTTTAAAACAGAACAAAAGCTATGATCGTTTGTATCGCCTAGGTGAGCTCTGGAGTGAGTTTCACATGCATGTTTTGTTACAGAATCGACAGGATAATTAGAAAATAAAATACATTTTTAGGCGTGTACTTACGTGAGAATCCCACTTCTGAGATGTAAAGATGATCACACAATAAAACTGCAGCAAGAACTCTTTCACCACTTTATTCACTTTTTAGCACTACCTAAAACACTTTGCTACACTTCCTTCCTCTACGACGAGTAAACTGAGAATGACCATAGACTAATATATAGAATGACCCCTCCACCGAGCGTCGTGCCTTTTTATAGCAATAATGTTGTCAGCATAGTAAATTGCGACCGTTTTTTAAACTTTTAACCAATATTATAACATTACCGTTTTTTGTACGTTATTTTAGTATTCAAACCAATATGTATTATAAAAATTACTATTAAAATTAACCGGAACCTTACAATAGCTAGGGCCACAAAAAAAAATCAGCGCCGGCCATCCGCGGCAGCGCGAGTTTTGATTCGGTAAAAAAAAAATGTTTTGTAAGATTTTTTTGCCATTTAATATAAATTCAAAGTATATATTTTGTCTCATTTGGCTGTTTTGACCTTCTTTTCAGTTAAATATATGTATAGTTTTAATAGCGCATAGGTTATTATTGCATGTTATCGGTAGCACCTGCATTGTGATTGATGACTCATTTGTTAGTGCGCTCGGCTAAGCGCATAACTAATGAGTCATCGAAAAATGCACGTTTCTGATTGGCTGTGTTATTTTTTTAACTGCACGTTATCTATTGTTGAATAAATATCGTAATAAGTTTCAGGTTGCTAGTGGGTCCGGCAAATTTTCGGACTCTGCTATGAGGCATTCTTCTTCGTCCATAATCTCACTGTCACAGGGAGGCTCAGTAGTCTGTAACAACTGAATTACTTCAGGCAACAACTCATTATGAACCTGTTTCGTTATTTTAGGCCTTATGTAGGATATGTGGGGATCAGAGCTTATTAGAAGTCCATGGAGGATGTATTCGTTTGTTGCTATTCTCCCCGTTTTCTGAGTGTGCCTCTCCCTGACGTTTCTAAAGTCCTTATTACGGGCTTCCGAAGCTTCTTCACATAAGGTACCTAAAACGAAAAAGTACATACATTTTAATTTCAAAACGCAATCGAGTCAAATAATACATCAAACTATATTTATTTTTGACTTACCGATTGGCAAAACACCAAAGTGGTTACAGATGTCTGCACCGTGCATTAGAAGTTTATGTACACTAACTGGCATGGAGTACCGCGAATAGTGTTGCACGTACACATCAGCTGTTTCTCTACAGTATCTTCTAAATTTTTCACAGTCAATGTTTTTGCCTGATGATATGGCTTGTAGAATAACGGAAAATCTGAAAATCAGATTTTCATCAATTCCCGTTATTCTGGATGATCTTTTGTAATCTTGGAAAAAGCGCCTCGCAGTATGGAAACGGAGGTGCTCATGTTTGCAGAAGGGAATAAAAACCGTAATACGTGTCAAACGCGTTTTTTGTCGGCCAATTTTCTTTCAATCTTTGACACTAAACGCGAACCGCTTAATAGGTACACAAATTGTGAATACT
The DNA here is from genome assembly GCA_963853795.1 of Xestia rhomboidea. Taxonomy (NCBI): domain Eukaryota; kingdom Metazoa; phylum Arthropoda; class Insecta; order Lepidoptera; family Noctuidae; genus Xestia; species Xestia rhomboidea. The sequence goes on along the minus strand of OY970776.1, from coordinate 2,748,118 downwards.
TTTCAAAACAAAACGCAACCACTCGTTCATTCCATTCATTTTTTAAATATATTGTTGCCAACAATGTTTTATGCTCTCATTAGGTAAGAAAGTTCGCACATTCCGCATGAAAGGCTAGTTGCGATGAATGCAGTGCGGTATAAGTGAATGAGATTGTGAGATTTTAATCTCAGAGCCAACGAAATAGGAACGAACATTTTTCAATTTCTTTAAATCATCATCATCGTGATTTCGATTTCAGACCGGAATCACCCACTGCTGGGTATAGACCTCCACTTTCCTCTAACATACTTCTTGATCATCTAAGTGCAAACGTGTTTCCCGCGGCTTTGATAATGCCCTCAACCCAACGCACTTTTAGAGACGGCCCAGCCTTGGCCACTATTAAATCAAAACCTTACTCCATTGGCTTCTTCTTCTTATCGTATCGATTTTCCTTCCAATTAAACGGTGTGGGCCTAGTAGGTGGCCACGTTTATTCCAGCGGTGGAGGAGCTGTACAATTAGTCAAGAGTGCAGGTAAACGTGTGCGTCACCCCAGCCAGATCTTGTCGAAAATCGTCATCTAAGTGCACTAGATAATTATAAATACAGCTTCTGTAATTGGTAAGCTGATTTTTAAATTTGGTATGCTGATAGTTTTTTAATCTAATTAAATATATAAAAGAAGAAACTGACTGACTCATCTATCAACGCACAGCCCAAACCGCTGGGTCTACAGATTCCAAATTTGGCAAGTAGGTTCCTTATGTGGTCTAGGGGTGCAATAAGAAAGGATTTTTCAAAATTCAACCCCTGAGGGGGTTAAACCGGGCTCCAAAGTTTGTATGGGGAAACAAGATTAGTTAGTCTATTTTATTCAAAACTTCACAGAAGTGCTCCTATTAATAAATGAGTAGAAACGTGTTTCAGGTTTTTTCAGAATTGAACCCCTAAGAGGGAGAAATGGGGTGACGAAGTCTAAAAATCAATGCACAGCCTAAACCGCTGGCTTTACAGCTTCCAAATTTGGCAAGTAGGTTCCTCATTTGGTCTAGCGGTGCCCTAAGAAAGGATTTTTCAAAATTCAACCCCTAAGGGGGTTAAACGGGACTCCAAAGTTTGTATGGGGAAACAAGATTAGTTAGACTATTTTATTAGAAACTTCACAGGAGTGCTCATAATGATAAAAGAGAAAACATTTGTATTTCAGGTTTTTTCAGAATTCAACCCCTAATATGGAGAAATGGGGTGATAAAGTCTGAAAATCAACATGGGTATAGTTTGTTTGGTGTATCGGGTTGCGTGTATTACAAAAACAACGATTTTAAGATTTAATGTGGCGGACCTGAAATACCATCATCCGCTGTTGGGGTGCGATGGGGTTGAAATGTCTAAAAATCAATATGGGTGTCGATACCGTGATTATCAGGGGTGCTGATTACGAATATGGCATTTATTTTGAGATCCAAGATGGTGATTGTGATGATGATGATTGTGATTGCGTTAATAATGATTGTGATTGCGATGATGATGATTGTGATTATGATAATAATGTTTACGATGATGGTGATGATGATTGTAATTGTGATGATGATGATTGTGATAGCGATGATAATGATTATGATTACGCTGATAATGATAGTGACAGTGGCAGTAATAGTAACAGTGATTGTGACAGTGATTGTGGCAGTGATTGTGACAGTGACTGTGACAGTGATTGTGATGACTATAACTGTAATGATGTTTTTATCCTGGATAAACATGTAGGATACTTACTATTTATCCCTTTAGTATGATCTCGTGGGACAGTTACCGAACTTCACGCGGGCGAAGCCGCGGGCAACAGCTATATAGTAATAATATACACCTGCGATTACCTACTTAAGCGGCGGCTTCGCATCAGAGTGCATTTTACATGTATTCAATCTATGAACTAGTTAAACATCATAAATGCGCGCGGATCTAACTGGCTGTGGACAATGCGACCTGCATATTCCAGCCGGTATAATTTTACTTTAGATAGGTACCTACACCAATCAGCATGATACGAAAAGGACTCAGAATGATGAACTTCATTCAGCATTGTACTTTATTATATAACTTAAATTAAATGCAAAAATCTTTATGGTAAGTGTTTACAACAGTTTCAAATGTCCAGTGACTTTGTCAATAACATCTTTAGGTGCAGGACCAATACCGAGTACTGTAATGGAATTAGGAGCAATCTGCGTCCTGCCAGCATCCCGAATTAATGATGTTATCAGTCCCATCTTCTTTGCATTGTCACAGATTTGTTTGATTTCATCTAAGGAGTCTGTTTTAAGTGCTACTTTTGCTTGTCCAGTGTATTGCCATAGCTTGAGTGCTTCAGGGTCTTTGTGCTGGGCTTTCTCGAAGGCCCCGACTGCAGCGTGACTACATTGAGCAGCAATCTTTCCCTTGCTCATGTTGAGATCAGTTCTTACTACTAATACTAATTTGAATTCTTCTGCTGAGTTGTACTGTAACAAATATGTATATGTATTAGTAAAATTTTGCCTAGGACAATTTTTATAATAAATTATGATTACTTAACTATTTTGACACCTTAGTTACAAATCATAAGTTAAATCTCAATTCACTCCATTTTAAAGTGCTCTTAATGCATATGTTTTGAGAATATAAAAGTATACATAGTTGCAAATTATGTACAATGCATATAAATTTCAGGCAAATAATTTCTGATGCAAGAATTACATCTATCGTAGATTTATTTAGCTTTATGTTCATTGGTAATTTGCGTAGTCCAGCTTGTTTGAGAGAACGTCAAAAATCTAGTTAAATTGTGGAATGTGTACAAAAACCTAAAACACTCAACAGACTGATTCGGCTATCGTAGGTTATAAAATACCTAATAAAAAAAACAAAGGAGATAAGGTAAGAGGGTCGTCTTAGAGGCAAACCATGATAAAAATTCTCTGCTTTCTAACTATTTTGTTAAAATTTCACTTGTTACGATTTTGTCTTAATGCTAAACTGAATGTAACAACAACAATGAACAATGGATTAATAAATTTATTCTTTAATTTGTAATACTCACCTTTAATATAGTTTTTGCAGCTTTAGGACAGGCTGTAAAATACTTTTTCAGTGCGAATAACGATAAACCGAGACAGAGCCCACAACCAACGCCGGTCAAGAAAGACATATTAAGCTCCATTTTTCGTTGAGGTGAAATGATTGTGTTTATATATTAAACTTTTATCTCTTGGTTCTTGTATTTATAACTTTCTTTTGTTATCTAACCTTTTCCGTTATAAAAAGGAATCGTGGTGAAAGCCCGTCATTCCATGAATCTCCAGATGATTTCACAGTCACAAACTGACAGTACCTAGTGTCGCTGAAGTGTCGGTTGTGACGTGACCACAGAACATATGACGTGACAGTCACTCAAGGAACTTAATACTAACTGGAATGAGTACGAACAAAATGCTAAAAAATGAAAAAAACGATCTCAAAAGCTTAGTTTCAATTTATACAATGGATTCAATAGAAAAAAAACGTTCCGAGCGAGAAACCGACAATAGGTAATAAGTAAATGAGGATGTCATTTACTTATTACCTATTGTCGGTTTCTCGCTCGGAACGTTTTTTTACTATAATAAATAAATAAAAGTTAATGAAATAAATAAAAATTAAATTATGAAAGAATTGAGGGATTTAAATACACATTTGGTTAAAACAGCTTTAGAAAACCATACATCCCTAAGAGTGTTAAAACAAGGAGTCACAAAAGGACGAACTTGGATCAACAGCTTGGTAGACACTGACGGCATCAATAGAATAAAAATAATGGAAATAGCGACTAAATTCTATACATCACTATATTCAGATCACTCACCGCCCGATATCAACACCGAATACATCCTTTCAGATTCCATTCCCCCAATAAACGGATATGAAGTGCACAAAGCACTTACTACTATGCGCTACGACAGAAGTTCTGGGGAAGATGGAAATACCACGGAAGCGCTTAAAATCGGCTCTATCACTTTGCTACCCCACCTTACTAACCTGTTTAACACCATATTGCTATCAGGAACAGTTCCGAAATCAATGTGTACATCCAGTATAGTTCTTTTGTATAAAAAAGGCGACAAAAGTGACATTGGCAATTACCGTCCAATCAGTTTAACATCCCACATTTACAAGACCTTTATTAAAGTGATACACAATCGCATAGACGGGAAACTGGATAAACATCAGCCACCAGAACAAGCCGGATTTCGCCCTAGTTTTTCAACAACCGACCACCTAAACACCTTGAACCAAGTCCTAGAAAAATATACAGAATACAATAAACCATTATAATTGGCCTTCGTAGATTACGCGAAAGCCTTCGATAGCATCAAACACTTCGAAATTTTCAAATCTTTAAAAAATCAGGAACTGGAACAGCAATATATAGACATCTTAAAAAATATCTACCATAACAGCACCGCAAACATTAAGCTAAATACTGCAGGACCTTCGTGTAGTATACAAAAGGGTGTTAAACAGGGTGACCCGCTCTCTCCGAAGTTGTTTACAAGCACTCTAGAGGAAATATTTAGATCGCTAGCAGCCTCATGGACAACCAAAGGCATTACAGTCGGTAATAAGAGGTTAACCAACCTCCGATTTGCTGACGACATAGTCCTTTTTGCCCCCACAGCCTTCGAACTATAGACCTTGCTAGAAGAACTGAGCACAGCCAGCTTCAGGGTGGGACTCGTAATGAATCGCTCTAAAACCCAGCTCATGACCAACAGCACTAAGCGTAGGGTCGAGGTAGATGGGCAGGAAATAAAGTATGTCGATGAGTATATCTACTTGGGCCAGTTAGTATCTTTCGAAAACAGGCAAGAAAGAGAAATCGATCGCCGAATCGAAAATGCCTGGAAAAGCTACTGGTACATGAAGACGCTAATGAAGGATGATCTTCCGATCTCCCTGAAGCGCAAACTCATTGACATGTGCATCCTGCCCGTCCTAACCTACGGTGCTTAGACCTGGTCGCTCATCGAGTCTCAGAAGCTCCGCCTTGGAGTTTGCCAAAGGGCAACGGAACGCAGCATTCTGGGTGTCAAATGACAAGACAGGGTTCGAAACACCACGCTGCGTTCCAAAACGGGCATAGTGGACGTTGGCATGAAAGCTGCTAGGCTAAAATGGGATTGGGTGGGTCACGTCAGTCGCATGCACGATGACCGCTGGGCAAAAGTCTCCACACGATGGCTGCCGGAAGACGGATGGCGACGCCGAGGCTGACCCAGAAAAAGGTGGCGAGACGATTTGGACGCGTACCGCGAGGGTTGGTCCGCGAGGAGGCACGGGAAAAGAGCAAATGGAAGGAATTGGGGGAGGCCTTTGCCCAGCAGTGGGACAGTACAGGCTAACAAAAGAAAAAAAAAAGTTAATGACATCCACTCTTGTAGCCATCTCGCTTAAAATGCTATTGATTTGCAGGTCATCATCATTAAATAATAAAATAACAGTAGTCTGTAACTATCTCAAGAGTTAGTATGATTATTGGACACCCTATTAGAAAAAGACAACATCCACACTCGAAGCTTTCTCGCTCGGAACGTTTTGGGTTGCCCGTCCTCATTCCAGTTAGTATTTAAGTTCCTTGCTGTCAACCTGGATTTGATTACGTAGGGATAAATACTAATGACTTCAACTGGAATTACTTACCGAAGGATAAATATAAAACTAATGAATTTTATTGGATTTCCCTATAATACGGATTTACATACTGATGAATTGAACAGTAGGGCTATTATAAAAAAAAAGGAAAAGGGCTATTACGTATCTCTGTTGACAGCTCGAAATGATAGTCACTGGGTGTCATGGACGTATCTGGACTTGGCATACCTACAAGAAAAACGTGGATACCTACACTTTATATTGGAGGATAAAATGGCGGCTAATAGGGCAGCCCATATCGATATTTCTCTACAATAACATCGATAAAAGATTATGAGAATGTTTTCATAGTATCACGGTCCAATATCAACGGGTAGGTATTTTTAACACACTTTTCTTTGCTTCACTTGTAGGTAATATAGGTAGGTAACTAACAATAGTACATTATGGTACAAGTGTGTAATGTTGGTGATTATCGCTGAGGCGTCATTGAGACCCGAGCCGTTAGGTGAGGGTCTTAAGAGAGCCGAGGACGGTAATCATCAATACACACGTGTATCATACGACGTTTTTCAACACACTTGTGAATAAAATAATACTAAACAATCATTTTATTTAGTAGATACAAATTTATTTGTACTATTGAACACAATCTTTTTTGTATCGAAACTTTATTTTTATATACGCTATCGCAATTAGCAGGCAGCCTTTTATGTAAAACAAATAACCAATGTAGAACCATAATATAGCATTATCGATACATGCATGCACTACTCTATCCCTACAATAACAAGAAAATAATTTCATTAATTACAAATATTACTGTTGTTGATAGAGGCAAAAGGGAAATTTTGTGAATGCTTTACTGTTGAAACTTTTCAACAAATGCAGAATCTTTTGTTTACCACTCAACCGCCCCTGGCTGCTTTAGCAGCCAGTTGCCGTTTTGCGAAATGTCCTTGGCTGCTAAAGCAGCCAGTAGCGCCTTCGTCCAACAAATGCAATAAAAATTTATTAAACTGCTATTTCTAGAGCTTATTCCTCTTGTAGCAAACTCTATACTATATTCCTCAACGTTCGGACCAACAATAGCAACACTATTCTATCGACAAATGTCAAAATAAAAGTAAAAACTTTTGTGTAAACAAACTCCGCCATTTCTGACGTGTGGCGTCGTATTTCAATTGTTCTGTTACGTATATTGTTGTTTTCGGATAGTGTTATATATCAAATTAATCGTGAAAATCTGTGCTACTATATTATCATAAAGGAAATCTAGTTTTCGAATCTCAAAGTTGAGTATTTCGCCTCCGAAAGGTGGTAGGTTTAAATACCTATAGTGATTGTGTTTATACAAGAAATAAGTGTTTTTGTGATTAAAACGTGTGTGTTAACGGAAAAACAGTGCATAATTAGTATTGTGAACATATTATTAAATTGTATATACAAAAACAAGTGGCTTCGTAAAGTTATAGGTACGTAAATAACCGTGTTCAAAAACAGTCGTTGGCGCAGGCCGCGTCAAAATAAACAGTGAGTATTCAAATTCTAATTTAATTCTAACTAGACTATCGTAAATAAACTAATAAGATTATGGTCTTATTGGAAAGGAAATATAATCTAGTTTATTTTAAAATTATTTTAATTGAAATTTAATATTTAGAAAAATTCAAATTATTATTTTAATAGCGAAATATCCGTTTTAATCACTGATTTTCAAGTTCTACATTTTTTTTGAGTTTCAAATTAATATCAGTTTTTTTTTTTTTAATATATAGATTCCATAACTATTCAGCTATTCACTGTAAATTTTATTTAGCTATAACTCTTGTAGTTTGCGATTGTTTATCTAAAGTGTCAAATTACATGCGAATATTTCGCAATTTTTTGCACCCTGGACGGTTTGGTGCAAAACGGTCGCGCGCGGGGCGGGTGAGTGGTTCTAAATATAAAGAGAATACAACTGAAACTAAGTACGTACTGGTGCAAAGTTATGTTTGGGTGATTTCCGCTTCTTCTAAGGCCACATCCGATTATATTGCAACTGGGCATCTTGCAATTGACGATTTCCACTATAGAACCGAGTTAAAACGCACTAACACAGCAAAATTACTCCAAAATTCACAATTTTATTCTATTCTATTTTTATTTAATGGCAAGTAAAGCCGATGTCGACTATTCTGCCAATGTCGAGTGAATTGGAAAAACAAGTGTGCATAGCAAAAAAAAAAAAAAATTAAAAAATTTAAATGATCTGAGACCGCAAGTTAAATTTTTTGATACGTGGATCTTACTCAACTTTGAGATTCGAAAACTAGATTTCCTTTATGATAATATAGTAGCACAGATTTTCACGATTAATTTGATATATAACACTATCCGAAAAGAACAATATACATAACAGAACAATTGAAATACGACGCCACACGTCAGAAATGGCAGAGTTTGTTTACACTAAAGTTTTTACTTTTATTTTGACATTTGTCGATGGAATAGTGTTGCTATTGTTGGTCCGAACGTTGAGGAATATAGTATAGAGTTTGCTACAAGAAAATAAGCTCTAGAAATAGCAGTTTTAATAAATTTTTATTGCATTTGTTGGACGAAGGCGCTACTGGCTGCTTTAGCAGCCAGGGACATTTCGCAAAACAGCTACTGGCTGCTAAAACAGCCAGGGGCAGTTGAGTGGGTAGGTTGCCGTCGAGGTCGATATTCTTGTTATATTGACTGCTACCTACATCATTACGTGTCCTGTTATGGTGACTGTGGCGTCGAGGGCACTATGTTTTTCGAACTTTATGACTGGTTTTCTTTTGTCATCTTACGTTACTAAAGATGGAATCTAACGAAAGCAATTCATTTTAATTAAATTAAGAAGAGTCAAGGTACATAATTAACAAGGGAAATAAACAAAACAATTCTGTTTTATGACATTTATTTACGTTTAAAATTCTGTCGCGCAGTCGCGACCGTGGCGTGCTAGGCATATTTTGGTTTGTCGTCTATACACGACTGTGGCGGTCAAAAGGTTAATAAAAGGTCTATAACGGAACAATATAATACAGGAGTTTTTTTTCATCCCGCTTTGTCTTTTAGGACAGAAATAATAATGATATGTGTCACAGTTTCGGCGTTAAATCCACAATTCAAAATAACAATCGATAAAACCAAGTCAATACCATCACAGCACTATGTCAATCATGACGTACTTTCTTGTCACCTTACGATGACAGTGGCGTAGCTGGCACGGCTTTTTTAATTTGCTCGCCTCTGTACTAGAGGTGCGCAACCGATATTTATTAATAATATCGAGATAATAATAAGTATTTTGTTTTAATGGTTGGTCATGGTCATAATAGAATAAACGCAAAAATATGGATCTACGCACAGTTAAACTTTGCATTTTTGGCACATAAAACGAATGTCAGACCGTTTTTATTTTGCTGCACATATTTTGCATCGCTGACTTTTGCCGGTTAGTATTCTAACAGGAAAATGCTCTAAGGCATCATTATGTAATTAAATAAAAAAGTAGGTACATTAAACGAGGTGTGGTATTTTGGTATATACGACCCTGGCGAAATCGTCATGGAACCGAAAATATTTGTCGGATTAATCCGACGTAAGCGGTTAAACAAAAGATTAATAATGGATGACCGCACCCATTACTAATGATATTTAATAACAGTAAAGGAACTACTCTATTTAACCTTTTGACCGCCACGTCAAAAACGAAAAAGCGTGCCCTCGGCGCCAAGCTATGAATTAATAATTCATCCTCTAATACCTACAAAATAGTAGTGAGTTCGAAATTATATCAATAAAGCACTAACTATTTATTTTTAAACCTAGAGAATGTTTTTAATAAAAGGTCTATACCGGAACAATATAATACAGCAGTTTTATTTCATTCCGCTTTGTCCTCTAAGACAGAAATAATAATGCTATGAGTCACTGTTTCGGCGTTAAATCCACAATTCAAAACAACAATTGATAAAACCAAGTCAATACTATCACAGCACTATGTTCAATCATGACGTACTTTCTTGTCACCTCAGTGGCGTAGCTGGCACGGCTTTTTAAATTTGCTCGCCTCTGCGCTAGAGGTGCGCAACCGATATTTATAAATTATATCGAAATTAATAATAAGTATTTTGTTTTAATGGTTGGTCATGGTCTCAATAAACTAAACGCAAAAATATTGATCTACGCACAGTTAAACTTTGCATTTTTGGCACATTAAACGAGTGTCAGACCGTTTTTATTTTGCTACACATATTTTGCTTCGCTGACTTTTGCTGGTTAGTATTCTAACAGGAAAATGAAGGCATCATTATGTAATCATTATGTATAAATAAAAAAGTACATTAAACGAGCTGTGGTATTTTGGTCGTAAATCTACGACCCTGACTAAATCGTCATGGACCCGAAAATATTTGTCGGATTAATCCGACATAAGCGGTTAAATAAAAGGTTAATAATGGATGACGTTTAAAATTCAGTCACGCAGTCGCGACCGTGGCGTGCTAAAGGTTAACCTTTTGACCGCCACAGTCGTGTATAGACGACAAACCAAAATGTGCCTAGCACGCCACGGTCGCGACTGCGTGACAGAATTTTAAACGTAAATAAATATCATAAAACAGCATGGTTTTGTTTATTTTCCTTGTTAATTATGTACCTTGACTCTTCTTAATTTAATTGAAGTGAATTGCTTTCGTTAGATTCCATCTTTAATAACGTAAGATGACAAAAAAGAAAACCAGACATAAAGTTCGAAAAACATAGTGCCCTCGACGCCACAGTCACCATAACAGGACACGTAGTGATGTAGGTAGCAGTCAATATAACAAGAATATCGACCTCGACGGCAACCTACGTTATATTTAATTAACTCTGAATTCTGCACTAGTAAATAAATAAAAGAAGTGCTATTGAACTCTTATGTTTGAGAAATCAAGAAAATTTTATAATACTAAACTATGCGCTCTATAAAAGTCGAGAGTTAGTTGATTATCGATTAATTGTAAAGACTGTTATGCCCATCTCTATCACACTGTTGTATTGTTTGTGCCGGGGACGCCACAGTCGTCTATGTTTGACAGTCCCATGACGTCATCGCGGTTTTTTAAATAGAGTAGTTCCTTTACTGTTATTAAATATTATTAGTAATGGATGCGGTCATCCATTATTAACCTTTTATTTAACCGCTTACGTCGGATTAATCCGACAAATATTTTCGGGTCCATGACGATTTCGTCAGGGTCGTATATTTACGACCAAAATACCACAGCTCGTTTAAGGTGGAGGTGGATGCTCCAGGGTAGCCCGTGAAATTCAAATTTTCTTACGTTTTTTGCCATCTGCAGGTCAGTGTCAGGTTGTATGTTGATTAAAATATGATTCGCGGCTGTAACACGTATGTAGTTACAGAATTATAATCATCAAAATCGTCAATACAACCCTCCAAGCTCATACAGGTGCAAGAATGACTTTTTCAAGGTCAAATTCTTCCTGCACCATTATGCGCTTGGAGGGTAATTATGTAACTACATACGTCTTACAGTCGCGAGTAATATTTTAATCAACATACAACCTAGCACAGGCCTGCAAATTGCAAAAAACTTAAGAAAATTTGAATTTCGCGGGCTACCCTGGAGCACCTTAATGTACTTTTTTATTTAATTACATAATGATGCCTTAGAGCATTTTCCTGTTAGAATACTAACCGGCAAAAGTTAGCGATGCAAAATATGTGCAGCAAAATAAAAACGGTCTGACACTCGTTTTATGTGCCAAAAATGTAAAGTTTAACTGTGCGTAGATCCATATTTTTGCGTTTAGGACCATGACCAACCATTAAAACAAAACACCTAATATTATTTCGATATTATTAATAAATATCGGTTGCGCACCTCTAGTGCAGAGGCGAGCAAATTAAAAAAGCCGTGCCAGCTACGCCACTGTCATCATAAGGTGACAAGAAAGTACGTCATGATTGAACATAGTGCTGTGATGGTGTTGACTTGGTTTTATCGATTGTTATTATGAATTGTGGATATAACGCCGAAACTGTGACACATATCATTATTATTTCTGTCATAAAATACAAAGCGGGATGAAAAAAAAGTGCTGTATTATATTGTTCCGGTATAGACCTTTTATTCAAAACATACTCTAGGTTAAAAAATAAATAGTTAGTGCTTTATCGATATAATTTCGAACTCACTACTATTTTGTAGGTATTATAGGATGAATTCATAGCTTGGCGCCGAGGGCACGCTTTTTCGTTTTTGACGTGGCGGTCAAAAGGTTAAACATCCATGACACGGAAACGAATGTCCATGCTCATCACACAAACATTTGCTCCTACCGGGATTCGAGAACCCAGGACCCTAAGAACGTAAGGCAGCCTTTCTACCACTGCGCCATTCGGGTCGTCAAAAAAAAATAATGGCAAAAAGGACAAAATTAAAAAATGGAAATGAAAATGCACGCTATTGTATAGCCCTGTTTCTAACCATTACAAAAAAGATAAGCCACCCATTCCAAGAGACTTAGTCGTAAATCAGCTTGTTTACAAACATCTGTATACTTAGTGCGAGTGTCATACCGTCATTTTATTTTAACTTTTTAATAAAAAAAAAAAAATCTACTATTTAATTAAGAGACTGTTTATATTTCATCCAATCCTTCATACAAGTCATCAATTTAAAAATCGAATAACGTCTCGATCACGTAAATCGAGTCGATCGTCGGTAGTGACAATCAAGTGCCTCTAAGAAAGTTAGGAGGCGGATTCTTAGTAACGAGGAATTGCTCTAGGTGTCATTACGTGTCGCTAGGTCAGCAAATAAATATGATTGGCTGGATAATGGTTAGGTTATCTTAGGGTCTATACTTGTAAATAAAAAAGTCCCTAAAAATTGTTGAATCGAATCAAATCGATTATGTAGCACATCCCTAATGTAAGTGTGCGTGTGCAACCCTATGGTTGCCATGGAGTCATCATCATCATCATCATCAGCCTATTAATGTTCCCACTGTTGGGACACAGGCCTCCTCTCTAAGAGAGGGAATGGGCTATAATCTACCACGCGGGCCCAGTGCGGATTGGTAGATGTCACATGTCTTCGAATTTTTGGTTCTAGGACATGCCGGTTTCCTCACGATGTTTTCCTTCACCGTTTTGAGAGCAGTGGTGATGAAATAAATTACACAAAGTAATGCGCCTGCCTAGGTTCGAACCCACGACTTATTGTTAGTAAGTCGGGGCCACCACCACTGGGCCACCGCTGCCATGGAGTGTTGATTCCTAGTTCAATAATTATGCAAAAATAAATTGTCGCCGTGGTATTTTAATATAATGTATAATATTAACCTGAAGTGTGTACGTTATTTTCTCATCTTCCCTGCTTGCCGCTCCCAACTCCAACAAAAATATCCCTAAAAATAAAACACCCCTAAAAAAATCCCATGACCCATCCCACATAGTTACACCTACTACCCTAAATTTGGGGGGGAAACCCCTAAGTTGGTAACCCTGTTTACAGACTGACAGTGACAGTCACTACACAATGCCTGTCAGAACACATTGACTTGACACCACAAGTGCACTGTGAGAAAGAGATATCACCATACCGCATACGTCTCACAATAAGCCAGAAAGAGACCACTTCTATATAACGCTAAATCACAATCATCATCAGCCTATTAAAGTTCCCACTGCTGGGACACAGGCCTCCTCTCTATGAGAAGGAATGGGCTATAATCCACCACGCAGGCCCAGTGCGGATTGGTAGATGTCACATGTCTTCGAATTTTTTGGTTCTAGGCTTCGATCAATAATAGTACTATTGATCGAAGGTTCTAGGACATACTGGTTTCTTCACGATGTTTTCCTCCACCGTTCATGTTTTTTTAGAATCGGAACTCAACTAAACTTAGTCGAACTGTAATTTCATTGAACCCTTTCAAAAAACAATGTAATATTTGGTAGGATTTTGGTCAAATTTGAAAGTAGATTCGTTGCTAAGCAACAAACAATATTGACGTGAGTTACGCGTGAGAAATCACAACTAAAAGGGTAAAAATTAAAACGGGTGTGATCTCCACTCAAGCAAAACAACCAAAAGTTTTTAATTTGTTTTTATAGATTGAAATATAATATATTCCTTGTTTATCATGCCTAATAAAAACAAGGATTTGGCACCCATTGCCATCCCACATGGCCCACCTGTGGAGTGTACTGCAGAGTATTTCAAATCCATGATGGAAAGCAGAACCATGGTCAAGTGAGTAGTCTTATAATGTCTAGATTGGGACATCTCTGAACTGCCTCAACTCCTCACAATCAGGCACTGTCGGTTTCCCTTCCCTGTCTCTTACAAATCTTAGGCAGTAAGTACTGACATCTCGTCCCTGCTGGACGCCATCCTGTTATGAGTCGTGATGCAAGGGGAAGAGATTCGCAACCGCTGCACAGCTATTGTTTCGAACTCGCTCATTCATACGTCGCCACTCTGCCACATAACCATACCTTAACATACGGTCAATGCTCTTCTAGAAAATATCCAGTATGGGATATCGCACGGCCCACGCCTCAGGTTCTGATGGAACAAGCCCGTCGCGACCTGATGGAAGCAGACACAAAGCTTGCGCTCAAAAGAGAGGACGAGAAGCAAAACAGAGTCACTATGGACGCCAAATGGGAAGACCTGCGGAAGAAAGAGAACCTGCTTAAAGAGTCTTTTATTAGCTTTAATAAGGTAAATAATGAGTTCAATGATGGTTTTATCTTCAATACTTATAATAAAACTTCAGTCCCAAAACCGCCATCTATTTATTTATTTAAGGATCTCCAACAAAAGATGTACACAAAGCATAATTATATAATGTAAAACACAAGGTATTGGGTAGGTGTACTCCTTCACTTATAGGAGACCACAGCATGCACAATAAAGTTAATAAATTAAGCCCGTAATAATTAAAAACAAGACACAGCATACAGAGACAGCATTTATTTCGAGGTTAGCTTTGAAAGCAATGTCAAGACTATTCTTATCTAAGGGCAAATCGTCGCGTAAAGTCAAGAGGAGGTCATATAATAAACTACAAGTAGGTATTCAGCTGTATCTGGTTACAATAGAACTGACCTCAATATATTTGAAATAACGCCAGTTAGATGATGATGATTGATAAAGCGTCTAAAATTATGATTTCCTCCCTTTCAAATATCGTAAGCACATGAAACCAAACACCCGACAGCAAAATGCAACCTAGTTTGACTTTTCCAGTTCATAAGAGAGAACCAGGAGAAGCGCGACCGAGCTGAGCGTAAGATGCTAGCAGACAACGAAGCCTTAGAGCGGAAAACCAATGAAACGGAAGCAATGAGGCAGAGAGTCATCGAGATGGAAGAAGTCAAGAAGATGATGGAGAAGCAAGTCAAGGACTATACTATTTACGAGGTAGGTTTGACGAAACGTCCAGAGATTGGTCTGCTGCCGTCTTAAGGTCTTAGCCAACGTAAACGACTCCGCTTCCACCCAGCAAAAAGAATTTAATTAAAATATGGGCTTTATGTATTGCTCTTTAGATATACTTTACATTGGCAACCGAGCAGTCTGACGTCGGTAACCGCGCTGACAGCGAGCTGACTGCTAAGTTTTGTTTAGCAATACATAAAGCCCATTTTTGAACTATATTCATTTTGCCGGGTGGGAGCGGAGTCGTTTATTTGGGCTATGAGCTTTACGCGTTAGTAGTAACCAATAAAATTAATTAAATTTCGAAATAAAATGTTAAATTACGTCTCTCATAACTTTCATCGCAACTCTGATGGAAATTCAGAGAGGGATGAGGCTATACAAGACGAATATAATCATCCCAGGCCAAAGATAGCGTTATCATTTTTAAGGTTCCGTACCCAAAGGGTAAAACCGGGACCCTATTACTAAGACGCCATCGCCACTGTAACCAGGCTGTGTGTGTGTATGTCATGAACCGTGATAGCTAGACAGTTGAAATTTTCACAGATGATGTATTTCTGTTGCCGCTATAACAACAGAATAAAATAAATATTTAAGGGGGCTCCCATACAACAAACGTTATTTTTTGCCGTCTTGTCTTGTCTTGCATTTGGCCGGTTTTATTAATACGACCCGAGTCTAATGTCCAATAGGGTTTTTGTGGTATCCCGAACATGTTTTGGTGTAAAATGCTTGCAAGGTCAATACTTGGATAGGTACTATCGAGGACACTCCCGCCTGAGCACCACTAAGCTAATTTTTGCTTGCACTTTAAACATAGAAAAGCTCTCTATCCCCGCCCCGTTGACTTTATTATAAATAATTAATGAAAAAAATACCGATCGGCGACACATGCCAAACGAGAGTTATTGTTATTTTGCGTGCCAAAGTTGACGCTTTCCTAATAGGCCTAAAGTTTAAGGTGGAGTGGCTTGGCGCCTCCGCATGATTTAAGCGAAATAATTTTTAACTGATCAGGCGGAAAAGACCACGACTGTACCTAACATGCTAATATTTTCTAACACTTCTGGATTTCGATATCACGCAGTGGGCAAACAACTGTATCAGGGGTTTGTATGTAATAAAATGTTCTTTATTTAGGACTACCTCATGTCGGTGGTGAATAATTATCCTGAGTTCAAACAACCCCTGGACGTGCTCAACCGTTATGAAGCTTTAGGTGAGAAATCATTCCTTCCAATTTAAGTACTTACTTGTCGTATTCAAAACGCTACTTTAAGCGACTTGACTAGTTGACTAGGCAAATCTTACCTACCAATATACCAATTTTACGGACTCTGAACTTCGCCATCATCCTGCTCATAATCCCGTATTACCTTGGGGTCTTCCATTCTCCCCTGTCAGCCGACACGCTATCATTTAATCCTTTTTCTTTCATATAATTCTTCACACAATTCACCCACCTTCTAGAGTCTAGAACGGATCTGTCTAGAATCTAGACAGATCCGTTCCATCTCTCCTCATCACATGTCCAAACCAAGACAGACTTCCTTCATTCCCATCTCTACATGCAATCTTAAAAATAATAATGATATATTTTGATAATGTTCCTAGCGGCGGCTAAATCTACGCTTGCGGACCGTCAAGAGCATGATCTGGAGATGCTGGAGAACGCTCGCCAGGAGATCGCGTCCCTGACAGAAGAGAAGAAACTCTTCATCATGGGGCTCAACAACACGCTCGCTAATTTGAGGGTTCGTACCTAAGTTGATTTGTAAGGAAGTGACTATACAGTTTTTGGACACGGAATCGTCTTGAGCTGATCACATATTTGTCACATTGAGTTCGTTGCGATGACCAAACGGCAACAAAGAGAGTGTCTTTTTTCGCTTTTGTAATATGAACATAAGCTCTTTATAACCGGCTCAAGTCGATTCCAACTACCAATGTTAATAATCGTTGGTCTGTCAGCCAAGATGTCAACTAGAAACTTGCACCAACCGACTGAATGATCAAATCATTTTCGGTTACATTTTTGCTGGATACGAGTATAAGAGCTGGTTTTCTGACACATATATTGCACTTCTAGACCTCAGTTTTTCTACGGGCATTAACAAATTACCTAGTAAGGCTACTAATATAAACATATTTTCAGTGGCGCTACGACAAGATCCGGAACAGGGTGATAAAATGGGAGCTAGCTCTGAACCGACTGAAGGAGACGGCAGCGCGGCGTCATGTTGAGGTCTGCCACGTCCAATCAGCCATATGGAGCCTCTACGCTAAGATCTGCAAGCAAAAAGGTAATTATGTATATTGAAATTATGCCTGAATTGGTGCGTCTTAGCTCATTCATATGTACCCATGTTCTGGTCTAAGCTGGGATGAATCAGGAATTTGCCGTGTTCCTTAGGGATAACTACGTAATTTACCAGCTAAATGTATGAGAGTACGCTGATGTATGTTGCTTCTAAAAATCACTTAAAAGCGGATCAGAATCATCCCACAGCTTTGTACCCTCACCATGTTTTCAATGAAGCTCAACGGCATTACATCGCAAACTTATGAGCACCGTAACGACATCGCCTTGGGTCGGGATCAGCTAGTGAAAATTAGTTGTGGTGATGTTGATCCGGTGTAGCTGTGAGCTTCAAGGTTCCAGTAAAATTCTTCAATCTGTCTATTCGTGGTAGAGGCCGTATGTTGTCTCCCAATCATTATCGAGTGTAACCTTCTATGATAAAACACGTTCTTTGGGATAGGTCTCGCTGTCGACGTGGAGCCCAGCGACTTCGAACAGCAACTGGTGGTCATCATGAGAGCATTGCTCGAACTCCGCAGGATTTACAAGATCGCCCAGAGGAGATCTAAAGAGAAGTGAGTGAAATAATACCTAGTAGTTAAAGGCATTCGAAGGCACCCACCGTCAATGATTAGCATGAAGCGAGAAGAGCTAGCAACTAGAAATGAGTTGTTTGTTTCAGAAAATTCTGACCGGCATCGGCAGCGTATACAGTTAGCGATTTGCAATCTCTTTTACTGAGATAGAACGTTAATCTATGGTAGTTGCTAGCCGCTTCTTCTCCAGCGGTGGGCCTTTAGTAGGTTTTTTAAATGTAGATTTTAAATTAACAAACAACAAACTATACTATCCTTATTTTCTTCTGTCTTCAAGCTGTATTGCTGTTGAAGGCGCTTACGCCACAAAAACTTACGCGACAAAATGTACAGTCGCCAAACGGGACTATGGCATGCGTGCGCGAGCACCAGCCCCTTACGCACAGTGGTGGTGCAAACATGTCTCTAAACTAAGACATCAACGTATTCAGACACGACAAGACATCAACATATCTCAGATCAATAAATGTAAACTGTAACAATAAACATCCATGTAACTTCTACGCAGTGACAATTATCCTCCCTAAAAAAGGCTACACCGCATCAAGGACATATACACCACACACCACCACCAAGGGACACAATAATAGGTGACCCCGCGATCGACATGGCCTTGCGTAGGGAACGGAGGTGAAAAGTGAACAAGTGCCCATTAACAGTGCTACGATTCCGCTACCACCGCCGACGGCACAGGCAGTCGTGAGTGATCTTGCTGCCATCGGGTTGTCAGCCCAAATACCACCTTTTAGGGTGGATATATCCAAAATATGGTTCTCACAATTTGAGGCCATGATTGGACCGCAGCACCAAAGCGAGCAAGACAAGTACGAGATGCTATTAAGCAAACTCACGAAGGAGGAGCTGAGCCAAGTAGGAGACCTAATAAGCAACCTGCCGGAGCAACAGCGCTATATGACACTGAAAAACAGGCTGCTAAAGACGTTCCAGGTCAGCGCGGAAGCGCAGTATAAACTAGTCTCAGAGATGGACCTGGGACAGCAACGCCTATCCCAACTGCTAGCCAGCTAGCAGTTGGGTAGTTGGAGCAGTTGTGTCTAGCTGCTAGCTAGATGAGTCAGCTGGCAAGAAACTCCGGAGCTGCGGGAGACACTGAGGAATGGTTGTCGAGGCTACCAGCGTGGGTTCGCGCGATACTGGCCACCAACAAGGCAGACACCAAGTTAGACGACCTCGCGGAGATGGCCGACATGATCACAATCTGCGGAACGGGGAGCTTGTGGTAGATACAACACAAGCCCCACAGCTCAGCGCCGACTTCCGCTACGGTAGACGAAAATCTGGAGCTACTGAACCAGCATAAGAACATGGCACTAGATATCAAGACACTACGCAACGAGGTGAACAGCATTGGGCAGCGTCAACAACATGTTGGCAGGGGACGATGAAACTGTAACCGTTCCCGTTCCCGTCAATGATCCCGGACGCCACAGTGGGCACAGCGCAATCCAGACTGGTTGTGCCAATACCACTTCCGGTACCGCGAGTCAGCACGGCGATGTGGGCGGAGTTAAACAAGTAGAAAGACTGAAGAGGGTGCAGCCCGAGCCGGTGGTAGCATGCATCAACGTCAACAAAAGCCATCGCTTGTGTGTAACGGATTCTAGAAACGGTATGGATTTTCTTATTGATACAGGTGCCAATGTGTCGGTGATACCAGTCACCAAGGTTAGCTTAAAGAATGCTACTATGAATGTAACTATAAGCTTTTGCTGCTAACGACGCCGAAATGAAAAAGTTACATAACACTAGAACATAACACAACATGACAACATTAGAACAACATAACACATCATGTTATGTGTAACATTAGAACTTAACGTAGGTTTAAGGCGACGTATTTTTAAAGGGCTTTTTTATGATGTGACGTAGGTAACCCTATCATAGCGCCAGATTTTTTGAAAACGCATCGACTATTAGTAGTAGATTCAGTTCCTACCTAGTTTATACACGGTGGGCAGGTTCTTGCATCGACACTTTGGATTATCCGAATCGTGACCACGCGATACGATTCTGGGATCGTATTGAATGGCTCCGATTCGATTCTCAATATAATCGAATTGCATCGTACTGAATTGCCCCATATCTAATCCTTATTTTGTTTTTGATGACAGCACAAAATGCATTTAGTCAAAAATCATGACTTAACAGATTTCATGACACTTGTTCAGTTTTAACAATATGTGAGGTAATAATTCGGAGTACTGGAGGTATCCATAACTTCTACGCAGTGACTTTCAATTATCCTCCCTACACAAGGCTACACCGCATCAAGGATCTACACCACACACCACCACCAAGGGACTCAATACTGTGCTCCAGTTTCGAGGGAGAAATAGTAGGGTAATAGTGACAGTGATAGTGTGATAACACTTATCGATTCACAAGCGGCTTGAGCCGGTTACGGAGACACGGGCCAAAATGCGAAAAAGACGTAAGTAAACGTCTCCTTTCAGTTCGGTCGACGCGAGTCAATTCTTTGCTGCATCAACATTAACCTGTGACAAACAATAAATGAATTTGAATTTGAATTAAGCCGGGTCTACCGCGCTCATTTTCTAATAAGACATAATTATGTTCATAACATGTTATCCGTTCTTCACGGCAAGCATTTTAAATTAGGTACCTACGCCCCTTTATGTTAGCAAACAATGTTTTGTGTTAATAAAGCACGATAATATGGCGCAGCGGACCCAGCTTACGCTGTTTCAGACCGGCTCAAGCCTACAACATCGATAAGTGTGATTAAGGTCACTCCCCTATGCTATAAGAAATAAAAGAATGACTAAATCTTTGTAAATTTGCTTTTTCAGAGGAGATATAGAATCGAAGGCATCAAAGGACGTTTAAGGCCGGAAGCACCGATTTGAAAATACTTACCTACGCTTATCTCCGAGATGCCAATGTTATGTTTTCATTGAAATATATTTGTAATTTGTTTATTTAATTAATGTTTTAGTCAATGAAACCGATGGTATATTAGAGTTGGCGTTTAGTCTCGAGGTGCAAACTGTACTTTTCACTTTGAGTGCGAGAAAAATAGTCAATTTAGTACAAAAACATTAATTATTCCTCCAGTCCATAGAACTTTCGTAAGTTTTTAGGTAAATCTTCCGCGTTTTTGGCGGCAAAAGATTATCTATTATGTCTTTTGCTCTTTGCTCGACGTCAAACTTTTCGCTGTCACTGGACATTCCTAATAAATTTATATAAAACCGAACAAATTTACACTCGACAAAAATTCAGAAATTTGCGCGGTCAGTTTTTTCTTCTAAACCGGTCACAGATTAAGAATATAAAACGCATGGCGCCACCTTCCTTGCGGAAAAACCATGGAACTAAAACTCTCAACATTTTCACAATGAAGATGGTCCACACTCCACAGATAATAGTAGTATATTAACTGGCTGTTTGAGTTTGTCTATGTCACATGAAGGAAATTAAAAAACGAATTACTTTTTACTCCCTAGGGACTAAAGTGGTCACTTTACTCCCGCTTCGTAGGGCTATATTGGCGTACTTTTAGAGCATGAAAAGTGAAAATAACATTTTCATTACTCATACTCTGAAAGTAGGTCTGAAGTTGCCTGAGGAGCAGGTTGAAAGTAATACTTTTCAGCCCTAGGGAGAATCGTTTTCAACTGACAACTGTCAAATAAAAAAAAAAAAAAGTAGTTCATTTTCTATTGAACCATGTTCCAACTTTCTATACAGCCACGAGGTAAAATTGAAATAACAAAGTAAAGTATGAATTAAAAAATAGATGTTTTTTAAATAACTTAATTATAATCAAGTTTCAACTATTTCTTTAAAATAACATAAATTTGGGCAAAATATTTACCATTTTTTCGATGATGAAAATAAAAAATAGGTAATGGCTGAATAGATAATGGCCGGCCATAGAAAAAAAAACAAAATAGGCGGGAAAAAGGCAATCCGATATTAATTTTTTTTTCGAGTTGATTCATGTTTTTGTTTTTACTTTCCTTGTATTCGTAATGAAAAGCACAGTGTTTACCTCGGGTTAAAGACCTTTTAGTCCCTCGAGCTATTAGCGCCCTCGCTTCGCTCGGGCACCAAACCCCGTCTCGGGACTAAATAAGTTACTTTCACCCCTAGGGTAACAATGTACTATTGTATTTAAATTCTAACAGTGAATCGATCAGCGAATGATCTATTGCGTAATAACTTTGTTATAATCTCTGTCTATTCACCGGAAAGTCAAAGCAACAGTAGGTGTGGATATTTTTTTAAATTTAAAACAACTAAGTGTACATGGCAATATAACATTACAAATTAATTGTTTTCATTGGGGTATAATTACAAACTAAGAACTCGCAAACTTGTTAAACTGAGGACAATTAGCTGTTCTAAGTAATTGGACATGTTTCCGATAGCAATTACTTGACAGAATTTAAATTAGCAAAGTTTGAAACACTGCTAGTTAATCTTTTTGAACTGATGTTATGACCCTTTCATATGTGATGAAGGGGTTGATTAAACAAGAGATAGGTAATTTGATATTGAAAGTGGATAAATTAAAAGACTGCTGGTAAAACTGGCTAGATAGAACATAAATCACACTGCTCTTAGTTTTAGGTCTGTTAAACCCGTATTGCGTTGAGCTTATAAAGTTTTGAGAATTTAAGTACCTAAGTAATAGGTAAAGCACTATTTAAATATCATCGAATCAAAAGAGAGGAAAAGAAATTACTTAATAGTGACACCAGTGGCTTTGACATTGAACCCTATACGTCCGCGTCGCGTCGTCCCGCTTAATATATTTTGTCAGCTTAGTGTAACAGGTTCTTTAAATCCTACAAACGCATATAAGCTCATACTTAACAAGCTTAGAATTTTCAGTTCCTAAGAAGTTCAGTAGGACAACATCTATAATGTCGCCAACAGAACCCAAAACCACTTTGACTTCAGAAAAATCTGACCGTTACATTCACTACATAGAAAAACCATTGAAGATAGCTGGCTGCTGGGATCTGTTCCCTAATACCACGAATGAACGAAGGCTTCTCATCAATGATATTTATTTAGGGATAGTGCTCTTTGTCCTCACACATATTCCGATGATGTTGACGGTGCATTTGTACACTGAATGGCAGGATATCATGTCGAGTTTGGCAACGATTGCAGATTCTCTACCTCTTATCGTGTCTCTGATAATTGTTGCGTACTATGCCGTGTATCGCAAAGATTTGTACAAATTACTGGAGTATATGGATAAGAACTTCAAGCATCATTCGGCGACGGGGCTAACGAATATGACGATGGCTCAGAGCTACTTGAAGGCTCGAAGTTTTGCGAGGATCTACACTGCTTGCACGTTATTCAGTGTCACCATGTATGCAACGTTACCTGTTATTATTCACTGTAAGTAATTGACGATTTAATTAGGTACTATCGAGGACACTCCCGCCTGATCACCACTAAGCTTATTTTTGCTTGCACTTAAAACATAGAAACGCTCTCTATCCCCGCCCCGTTGACTTTATAATAAATAATTAATGAAAAAAATACCGATCGGCGACACATGCCAAACGAGAGTTATTGTTATTTTGCTCGCCAAAGTTGACGCTTTCCTAATAGGCCTAAAGTGTAATGTGGAGTGGCTCGGCGCCTCCGCATGATTTAAGCGAAAAAAAATTTAACTGATCAGGCGGAAAAGACCACGACTGTACATAAGTCTTCTTTGGATGGACTTTTCATTTTAGGATGGACGTTAAATGTCGTTGTGTGAGTCGACATTTGTCTGTAGAGCAAACTTCTACATCGGAGAACTGGATGTTGTGGCGCAGCTAGGAAGAAACTCTGATGCTGATGCCGCTGATGATGGTAGTCCATAATCGAACCTCTAGGCTCCTAGGCCTCTTTCAAGTTATCAGATCAGTACCAACCTTAAGTTTTGTCTGAAACATGATGTACATACAAAAATGTATTTGATTCTATTCTATATTAATCATGGTGTTTTTAGTGTGGACAAAAGAACCCATCCAGGGTTGGATCTACATTGGCGTGACCCGTTCTCCTTTCTACGAGTTCACGTTTTTGCTCTGTTGTGTAGCGCAACTGTACGTCGGGCTTGCGCTAGGGCAGTTTGGTAAGTACCTAATGAATAAAAACACGATATTGATGATCCTTCATTCTTTCTTAATTCAGTGCAGCGACCGCTTGACGAAATAGGTCTCGGATAGTTTTTATGTCAAGATTTGCATTGAGAAAAAAAATCTTAAATACCAATTTTTTCCCACCTCACGATTTCGTAAAGCCACAAGAGCACCTGCGTCCCGGTCGTGAACTGCAGTGGTCTATTTGGAAATTATTGATTCATCCAACACCTAGTAAGAGTGTGGTGCTCCTGATCAAACCAAGTCCCATCTGCTGGACTGGTCCAAATGACCTACACCTACACAAATGACACCTACATCCTTGATGCCCTGAATAACGCTTCCGAAACCGTATTAAACATGGCAACCTACTGGGTCCAAACAGTAGGTAGGATATATGTGCCGTCGATACGAAAAGAAGAAGACTTTTATCATGACACCTTATTTGATAAAAACAGGAGTTTTCTTCGCCTCAAACTCGATCCTGATCTGCGGGCAACTAGACCTGCTATGTTGCAGCCTCCGCAACGCGCGCTACACCGCGTTGCTACAACACGGTGTGAAACATGCAGCGTTGGTCGCAACATTTGCAAGCATACAGGACGATGAGAAACATAACTATATCTACAATGTTTCGGAATTGAAGCAGTCGGAGTACCATTATGATGAAAAAGTGGTATGAAGCTTTTGGACTATTTTAGTAGACATCAAAAGATAGGTTGTTTAAACAAATTGAAAATATCGCGGTTTGTTTCAGACAAATCCTTTCGTGGGTTCGAGAACTCAGTTTGGTAAGTAATTAATTACCAATCTATTATGAGATAGGCTAAAATAACCGTCTGGACTAATGGTGGAAGATCTTCAATCACTGGACTTGGCAGGGAGCGCGTCGACGTCTAGGTTGACCTCAGCGAAGTTGGTGTAACGATCTGAATAGGGTATAGATGTGTAGGGCCGACGACGTCGCTAGAAATCGCAAAAGCTAGAGTGGTCTGGGAAAAGAAAGAAGAGGCATTTGACCCATCTAATCGAGGAGTGGGACAAAGTGGACACTGTCATTTTTACATTCGACTTTGTGGAGTGGAAATGTCCGTTTAATTTAGGTATTTGTCTTTATCAACGTATGTAGGAGTTCACGTTTAATAACGTGCAATGGAGCGCAGCATTATCCACTGATCACTAGCTAAGATTAATGGTTATGCTACGTGAGTTAAATTACAATATGTTAAAAATAATAAAAAGAGAAACAAACAAAAAAAATAACATTATCAAAATAAAAAAGAAATCAAAATTACGATGCTAATTCGACTACAAGTACCTTAAATTTGTTAGAGGAGAGGTTAAATATATCTATGCTCTCAAAATTATCATTGTAAGAATCCACAAGTTGACGCAGAGGAGCGCGAGAACCAGCATTAGAGTGACAGACTTGGCTGGTATTCGTAGTCAATAAACGGTATGGGCGCGCTCATCTGCGTACTACTGTTCTTGGAACAAGGTAACACAGTTTATTTGATATTTCAGAGCAATTATACTTGTTAAGGATAATACCGTGGAGAAACATTGCTCCATGAAGCAGCCTTCTAGATTCTAAAGAAAGCAGGTTATATTTATTTAACAACTAGCTGATGCCCGCGGCTTCGCCCGCCCGCAAATTATGTACTAAAACCTTCCTCTTGAATCACTATCTATTAAAAAAACCCGCATCAAAATCCGTTGCGTAGTTTTAAAGATTTTAGCTTACTTATGGATATAGGGACAGAGAAAGCGACTTTGTTTTATACTATGTAGTGATCTATCATACGAGGCTTGGCTGTGACTACATCTCCAATGCATGGCTCGCAGGAACTTTCGTTGTACTATTTCGATTGATTCATAATTAGTCGAGAGATTAATAATATAATTACCATTTTTTTGCACATTTCAG
This sequence comes from Xestia rhomboidea, assembly GCA_963853795.1. Taxonomy (NCBI): domain Eukaryota; kingdom Metazoa; phylum Arthropoda; class Insecta; order Lepidoptera; family Noctuidae; genus Xestia; species Xestia rhomboidea. The sequence continues at coordinate 2,722,016 of OY970776.1, read as the reverse complement.
ACATATACAGTTCAGAGTACGATGATGCGACCGTGTCCGCACTCCGCGACTGCGCCGCTCTCGGCCAAGTGGTGAACCAATACAAGGTGACATTTGAGAAGTTCGTGTCACCTCTCCTGGTGCTCAGAGTCGTGCAAGTCACTCTGTATCTGTGCACGTTGCTGTATGCTGCTACAGAGGTAAGAGGTTTACCTAAGACTAAATTAGGGTTTACCATGCAATCAAACCTCAGTAGATTTAAGTTACTTGCTTGGTTTGTGTAGCTCAGCAGTTATGCGCTTGTTCGTAGTCTGCACCAAAACCGTCTCATGGGCAGCATGTGATTTTCCAATCGTGGGCTTGTTGTAGAAAAAGAAGTTTATAATACGGTGAATATTTGTTTTCCCTGATATAACATGAGCAGATTTACCTATTGTAAATTTTACGTCAAACCGTTAGTAACACTCTTCTCAAATTTCATAATTGCAATATAACTTGGAGTGGGGGTTTCCTCAAGGCTTTATCATCGGCCCACACTTATTGTAAAGCTTGTTATTCAGGTTGACTACTTTCTGTTCCACAGAAGTTCGATATGATAACAGTGGAGTATCTAGCAGCAGTGGCATTGGACATATTCGTTTACTGCTACTATGGAAACCAGATAATTTTGCAGGTAAGAATGCTACTATAGAAAGCTCTTGTGATAACACTGAAAACGTAGGCAGTATCATATCATTCTACGAGTATATGCGAACCTGGATTCGATGTTTGTCTTCAATACGTTCTGACTTGTGAACGAGGTGATCCGACAGAGATATATAGACTGAAGTGGTAATGGGCCAACCATTTTAGCCGTAGAACCGATGAATGTTGGGGTGGACGTGTTCTTGAGTGGAGACCGCCAATCGCTGAGGCTCGGTGGAGCGACGGTCTTCGCAAGATGGCTGGTAGCAACTGGATAAAAGTTGCCGAGAATCGTGTTCAGTGGCGTGCGATTGAAGAGGCCATTATGTCCAGCAGACTGTTGTAGGCTGATAATGACGTTTTGACTGATGGATTGATTGGCAACCAGATTCGTAATGAGTTGCGCTTTGATCCTCAAACTTATATTTTTTTAAATAACTACTTATTCTTCTCGACCATGTCATGTCAGGCGGACCGCGTCTCGACAGCAGCTTACCAAAGCATGTGGCACACGATGGGCGTCCGCCCGCGAAGAGTTCTGCTGAACATACTGCTGGCTAACAGACGTCCGGTCATCGTGAGGGCTGGCCGGTTTCTGCCCATGGACCTGCATACTTTCGTTGCTGTATGTATTTTTGTGTAGCAAAACTGGTTAGGGTTGCCGTGTCTTGCAATTTTTATCTTACTAAATGTTGGATGCTATACTTGTAATTTTTCAAGTTATGAGTTCGTGTAAATAATTACAATATTATTTTGTTTCTTTTCAGATAATAAAGACTTCATTTTCTTATTACACGCTGCTAGTCAACGTCAATGATAAGTAGAAACACATTTATAGGATCTTCTAAATGCAGTTCAGTTGATATCGATTATTCGAGTGTAGTGGAGAGAGTAACGGTCAATAAATAAAACATTATAATTTTAAGAAGTATTTTATTTAAGAAATTAATATACAATTTTTTTCATACATAGATCAATGATTCAATTTGATCGGCAGTCAGCCGCGTGTATCAGTCTAACACATTCAATAGCAATCAAATAAAAGAAAACCTTCAGTTATTTCTACCCTATACTCTTATGCGACCTTTTTTATTTTTCCGTATGGTAACTATCGGTGGAGTTTGGCAACACTGATGACATTAGCCGTTGATTTCAAGATTTTTTTTCAACTTCATGTTACAGAGCAAACATGTTAATCAGCGAAATTATTTCATACCTTAGGTTGTCTTTCTAACCCATTTTCTTCAACGGTTCAAGTCGTCGGTGGCTGCTCTAAACATATGTAAGCGACCACATCATTCGCGCGAAGCATAGTGCGAACTAGGACCGCATAAGGAGTCGGGCGACAAAGCAATGCTACACTAAGTCCTATAGACCGACCTGAGGGGACGGTGTAACGTTTACATCTAAATACGCCCACATATTGACCACTTGGCTCCTATTTAAATGCTTAATATCCGGTTCCATCGTTTTACTTACCAATACATTTTGAACAGATTCCGGAGGCAAATCGAAAAACTGAACGCGATAAGTACATCTATCGACCGCATTTAGGAGCTATCAATGGCAACATCTGTTGAACAATTACACTGACAGCAGTTTCTATATATTAATCGCGTTTAATTATATTGTTGACATTGGCCCTGAATGTTTCTGAAAAATCCCTAGAGCTCTCGCTTATGTCCGAACCACCAATTGGATATAAGTAATTCTTGGTTACTATCGTTACTAAACACTGTAAATGCATGGTAAGGAAGCTAATTCACGTACTATAGTGATAAAAACACTATTGCATCTTGAAAAGGAATTTATTACTTAGAAATCACATGAAACTAAATAAGAAACTATGCTTTAAATCTAGATCATTCCTAATAACAAGTTGTTTCTTGTGGGGGAATGCACGTATTTGCCGTCTATTAGGGACAGCTAAGTACATCGACTTGTATCAAAGAGTTCTAGCATCGTACTAGGTTAATTTCTACCAAATGGGTGCAATGCTGTGGGCGTTTTGTTCATAATATTATCAACAAACTACGGCTTCGTTACGATATTAATGCTTACTACTTATCATACTTCAAATATTTCGACCATTGAAATTCTGTCATCATTAAACTTTATACTGCGGCACAACTTCGACAAGAACATTTACGCATCACCCTGATGTCAATGAAATAATCTCAATAAAAAGGGGGGCGACAACATGTCGCAGGGAGGGCGTGACGTCGAAGTTGCAGCCGCGGGCGTTACCTTACATTAATTGCTTGAATATTGAATACGACACAAGCATCCTGGGAGCAGTCATACATACACGCATTTGCACAGACATTATTATACGCGGCATTCTAGTGCATCCGTCTCCACATTTGAATCGCCCAGAGCCCTATAGCCGAATGCTAGACCGCCATTTTGTGAATAAAAAATATTAGCTGTTTGCTACCTTCTGAAAACTCTTTAATGATAAAAATAATATTGGACTTATTTTCTAGCCACATTTGTGACTTAATCGAAATGAGACTATCTGGTGTTGCCGCAAATTAAAATGTGATCAGTAAATGCGATTGCAAACTGTTTGGGAACAAAAATTATCTTACTTCTCGCATCAGACCCTATCAAAAATAGTATTAATAGGGAAGGCATGTCAAAGATCAATGTAGAGGGCGTGACCGACGCTGTAAGTCCCAAGAACGAATCTAACCCTCATTGGTTAGATTCTGACCTAGGACTTACGAGTGTCGGTCAATTAAAAAGAAAAACCGCTTATGAAAGAAAAACCGGAAATTAACACATTTTGAACCTCAATCACGATGATAGGAACTAGCTATACTATAGTTGGTGCCAGTTAAGATCGCAAAAGCGGTCATTGACCCACCTACATTTAAAGTTCTTAACTTTGAAATCCAAAAATAAACCTGTTCCAAGTCTTGAATCGTCATCTATCGTGATCTTCAACATTTTTCTAATGAAAAACGATACATGGTTCATTTGTTTTGTTTCGTACGAAGAGATATTAGGGAAAGGGCCGCTATTGCGATTTTAACTGGCACCAACTATAGCGTCAATCGCAATTACCACTTCCATTGGTCACTTTTTAATTTACTACAGATTTCAAGTGTAGTCCTAACGCACCTGTCTAAGGGACAATCATCCAGCAATTGATCAATATTATACGTGCGAGACTGACTTACATTTAAAGTTTGTACTAAAGAGAGCGAAGCAAGAATTTGGAAGGAAGGTTCGACTTCCTTAGTCGTTTATATTTAAAATCTAGATGTTACTACAGTTAGTAATATTTTGTTACTTTTTAACAAAGTAAACTATCAATATCAACTTGGTTTCGCTCTCTTTAGAACATTTTAACATAATCTGTGAACAATTAAACTTCAGAGAGCGGATAATTAAAATAATACTTGACCATTAAATTTTTCATACACATTATGAACAACGTACAAAATGTATTCCATTGTATTATTATAGACAAACGAAAAGGAATAATACGACATACTAGTTTTTCATAATAGTGAACAAATAATGAATATCTGAAAGTAAAGCTGAAATCGTTTGGCTCCTTACCTAAGACTAAGATATATAAATGAATGACCTTGGAATTACAGTTTTACTCAAAAACGACTGGACAAGCAAAGCCATTACACATTATTGAATTTTGACAATTCAAAAGAATTTTCTAGTGCGTCAAACGAGTCATATTACTACATCGTATAAAATAGAATCCAAAAGTCACCATCCATTGCGCGTTTTTGCAAACGTCTGTTTTACAAGTCAAAACGCGCAATGGAAGGTAACATTAGCAAACTGTCACATTATAAAGTGCCTTAACGCTGTCTAAGTTAATAATATTTGTAAGGTAGGTAAGTAGGTACGTGGGAGTCCATGCGAGTCGGCGACGGCGCGGCGCGGGCGCAGGGTGGGGCGATTAACTGGCGATCGGGAACAAACACAAAAATACGTGAGATGATGTCATACATTGTAATTTTGATACAGGAATGTTTTTTATGCTTATTTCAACTTTACATTGTAAGACTTATGGATACAGATAGTTCTTAAAATATTTAAGGTTTTTAATATCCAAAAAAATGGTTCATCGGTATACAGTAATGAAACAAAAAAATAATAAAAACAATGATAATGATATAACACTAGGACAGACAAACACGGGATTGGCGGCGCGAGTCATTTATAAAACCTGACGAAGACACACATGTGGAACATTTTCTTCTTAAAAATCTGCGCCGCATCTCTTGTCTCTTGGCAAGTACTTTGTAGAGCTAGACGTGTCCCCAACTAACCACTATCTTCCGAACAAATGTATGACGATTTGTATGAATCCTAGAGCCTTGGCCAAGAGACATTTTATGCCCAATAACGATTATGTGGAAATTCACAAAGGGTCTTGGGAAAATAGGCGTAAGTCCAACAGAATCAAATCATAGCTCACAATAAGTTATCCAATTCATTCTATTGCGACTAGTACCAAAATCGCCCGGGACCAGCGCAAAAGCCAATTAAAATATATGGGTTCTCCTGTGTTTTGCCAAATACCTCTATTTCTGCTCTGACTTTGGTATGTTTTTTTAGAATGAATTGAAGTCCTGATTATAAGCCATTTCAAATATACTTCAATTCTGCTGGTCTTACGCCCAGAGGAAAATAATAATAATAAAACCGTTGTTGTTTTTTTGTCCTATATATTAGATTGAAGCTTACCTCGATCCTGTTGATAGCCTTTACGAGTCTTTAGTGTTTTAAAGTTCCTACTAGCACACACCATCTACGCCTCGCGCCGCCATAAGAAGTCATGCATTTGATATGACTTAGAAAACAATGCCATACTACAAAGGCTGGTTTTATTATATCGAAACTTAGGCCAATTTGTATCACACATATAGACGCATTTACCCCTAAAAGTTGGTGTTTAAAACATCGTTGTGTTTCTGTAATCTTGTGAGAAGGACAGAGACAACGATATTTTCATATGTTTAGCGTTAAATACATTTAGTAAATTGTGGTGTGAGTAAACCATCAATTGAAAGTGATTATAATTTATTGCACACAATTCTCACCAAAACACAGTTATTCTTGTAGACCAGCTTTCAATTTGAATTAAATTCGATTTTCATGTAGGTTCCTATTTCAAACGTTTTTAATGTATCACAAAATCGTTAGGCGTTTTTCTTAGATGATTAGTTTTGTGCGAGTATGCAACCCCGGTGAATGTTACTAGTGCAAAAAATGTTGTTTGTTAATCTATGTCAAGATGCATTTCAAACGTCACTCTTTTGGTACCTTGTGTGGAGCGTGGCGGCTTCATATAATGTCTCTGTGATTATAAAATAGAATTATTTAAATTTTTAGGTAATTACCACAAATATCTAATTAAACAGGGTAGGTAGAGCGCACCTTTCACGTAAAGGGTCCTTTTCAAGTTTTGACGATTGACGAACTATCTATGGTTTACTGTGAAAAAATCTTTTTTGTAAGCAAAAACTTCTTTGTACTTTTTGTATTCACCATTGAGGAAAAATATCTGCCAGCACAGTGTTAAGAAGATTATATCCCTTTATCCGATACTTTGAAGATACTATTTACTTTGCAAGCAAAAATACTTTGTGCTTTACAATTCACTACGATCTTGAGGAAAAACATGTTAACAAATCCTATTATACCCCTAAGATCTGATATTTTAAACATAAATTGTATTTCACCGAGAAACATCTGTCCACCACCGTCGGCTTCAATCCCCCTTTTGTACTGTGTGTGTATTGTATGTACTATGTATATGGATTTGAGTATGTGTCCAAGACTGTATTGCCAGATGACAAAACCGCTCTATAAAATAACAGTAATACTAATTTTGTGTCTAGGGTGTATCAATTCCTTAGGTACTTAATATAATTTACGAAATTCAAACTACCGAATTAAATTGGGGAATGCTTTATTTTTTACATGTCACTTAAATAGTACACTTACAGTTTTAAAGCCCCAGCTGTTAGCATTACATGACTTACACAACTATTATTCGCATACAATTTCACATTATTATAACCAATTCAATTCATACTCAATATAACTAAATTTGGCATAGTCTGGCAATATAGCAATGATAAGAACTTATACTGATTTTGGCAAATAATTATTATTTATTAATCTGGCAACACTGAGCGGTAAACCAGTCAATTTGGCAATACTAGAGAAGCGCGTTATAAGTAAAATCGAAAACGTAATTAACCAATACGTGGTGTTCATCACTATTTTTATTTGACGAGTAGAACTTAACTCTTCACCTCTAGACAAAAGGGGGTCGTCCTAGTTGGCAAACAATCGTACGAACTAATCATGCAATCAAATTAAACGATGAATTGCAGACGAGGCTCGTTTCGACACGACAAAAATAATTCCACATAAAAAACCACTGAACAAAATTCAATTACGGAGATTAGTACAATACTGCCCACTCGTAAGGTCGTTTGCCAAATTACGACCTATCCTATTACGTATCCATTACCATGCCCTATTACCAAACTCACACCCAACTTTTCCCTATAATTTCCATCGTATATGTCTACACTGAGTAGTAAGTACGGCGTGTTCAATCGGACTCCTATTGGAGGAATGGTTTAAGTATGGCGTGAACATACGCAGCCCTCATTGGAGGAGCGGTCATAATGGTGCTGTCAGATTGGTCCTCGAGTACAGCGTACTTGCTATTCGGTGTATGTGTACAATGTTAGTGCAACAGTTCAGTGTGTGTGTGTGGACTCACTTCTTTTTGTTCTTGGGCTGTGCGCGCGGCGGCGTGTTAGGTCGGCCCATGTTGAGGCCGGAGTAGAGCTTGCGCTTGTCCGCCGGCTTTAGGATCTGGAACGAGCACATTAGTGTCTCGTCCACTGACATGAGGGCTCCTGAAATTGGAAAAATGTATATTAAAAACTTGAAATTAACATAGTCAATATTGTTGCTGTTGTGTAAAGCTATTGACGGTTACAGTTAAGGCTAATATAAAAGCCCGGAGAATCCTAAATTCTGCCGACTGTAACACTACACGGTAACCTTCTATAGATTGACGAGTTAAGTTCCCGATACCGGGATCTAGGCTGCTGATCCAAGTGGTAGCACACACTGATAGGCACTGATATCGATTGGGATTACAGGCCTAGTTTAACATAGAAGGTGCTACTGCCGACAACTCTCCCCCGGCATAGCGCACGGACTTCACTGACCGAATCAGTCAATCGGTAAGCCCGTAATAACTGCAAAAATGTAAGTGACAGTATACTGACCTGCATTGTCAAACTCGCCGCAGTAGTTGGGCGCAGAGAAGAGCGTGACAAGCTGCCTCTTGGCGAAGAACTCGTAGCCGTCCTCCACGACCTGGTGCGCGCGGCAGATCAGGTCGAACTCGTGCTTCGACAGGAACTTGCCTACCACCTGCAAATGTAAACGAGAAACTTGAGGTCTTTATCGAAAGACGTGAGTCTGTTGCAGTTGTAAAATCTGCTATGTTAAAAGAACATTTCCGAACTGTAACCACAGATCGCAGCTGCAAAGCCGCACAATTGCAATGAGAGGCCACAGAAGAGGTATAGAAAGCAGTCAATGCAGTCTGTGGCAAAAAATTGGCGGCATGAAAGTTACCTATCACCAGCCCTGTTGTTCTATAGCATTTCTAGGTTTTTCTTAGAGAACATGTCTTCAGACTACACACTTAAAGTTAACCATCGCAAACGACACGTAATATTTCAACTAACCTACTCAGCAATCCCTCTTCTAAATTGTAAAACCATATTTTTTATGTTTCGGGAACCTAAATGTCGATCTATGTCCAAGTATTATCGTAGCACGTGATACAATCAGTCTGCTGCTACACGATCTAGCACAAACATTATAATCAGTGACAGACAGATAGATGGTGCGTATAGTCGTCGGCCATGCGGACGCATCATTGCACTGCACAAGCCGATAGGCTTGAGCACCTTTGTGTCCACGGGTACAGACAGTTCCTGAATAACAATGAAGAAGAGGGGACTCCTCCCCTCTTCTGAGGATCAGGTTTGTCACGTGGTACAGCAGTCTAGTGCCACTGCTACACAATCTAGCACAAACATTATAATCAGTGACAGACAGATAGTGCGTAGAGGTCAGGCATGCGGACGCGTTGTCCCAGCCGTGAGTGGCGAGTGGCGCACTGCACTAGCTGATAAGAGTGTAACCACGAGATCACCTTTTGAGCTTGTTTGTCTAAGATATGGCTTGCTTATTTGTTTTTTTGAGAATGGTTATAATTGAAATAAAAGATTTTTCTTAAATCTTAATAGAAACTACAAATGTTAGCTTACAGCTTTACTTAGCTATCAGAGAAACTATGCATTATGTTAAACTGTTAAAGGTGAACACCGAGGTTACTTTTTGTAGAGCAACATGATAACATTTGGAAACTTTCTGTGACTTTTGGTTTGACGTTGTTGCCCACTAACAATTTTCAACGTTACGTCCAGAAAATGTGTCCACTAGCAAATAAAACTAGGAAGATACGGAAGATAAAACCGTAAAATTAGGAAGAGCTAAAACTCAACAGAGATTTGAACGACACTCGAGCACGCCGCATAAATTATGTTGACGTTAAACATGTAAATTAGTTTGACAGCTCCTAATTAGTTCCTCGTTGTTGTTGTGGTTCGTGATAATGAAATACAGCAAGTATTCTTAGTAAATTCGACGTTCAAAATATCTGCACTAAGGGTAATATACTGGGACATAAAAATTGGCGTGGCCATAGTCGCGGTTCCAAAGAAATGTATAGATGGTTGATCAACCAATCGAACGCCTTGTGGGATTCGCACCATACAGCATGTACAATATTTTGTACACAGCTCGACATGGTCTTCTTCTATTCTAATCGCTGGCAAAAAGTATCCCTAAATTCAGCCACGCAGAACTCCGCTCTCTGACAGTCATTGGGTGTTCACACTGTGCTATTCCAGTATAATATTGCTCTTCAATGGCAGCAAAACAGGTAACTTCCCCGACGTGAAGTTGCCTAAAGACAACTGAACTGATTACCCCTTTGCAGAATACGTGCAACTTTCTACAACTACCCTTGCCAAACATGAACACTTGGAACAGTGAGTCAGTTTAATGTAGTCCTAATTTGGCAAAGCCGTATACTGCATCTCGTACCGCAGCAATAAGCTTTTAATTTGGCACGTGGAAGACTGTGAAGCACAGAATAAGCTTCAACGCTGAAATATTCGTCTGTCGTGATAGTCGCGAACATTTGGGGACCGCTTTATTGTCGAACTTTAAGCCTACCCGCAGCGATTTTGTGGTAAACCTTTGCCCAGGTCAAAGAGGTCAGGGATGTTCTCTTACACGTGTGGATTAGTCTACGTGATATTCGTTTTAGGATGAGTTGATAGTTTAGTTTAGTATTTTCATGGATAAAGCTATGATACCATTCTAGACCTCATCATAATATAGATGATTCGTGTTAATGCTAGATATTGTCCGCGTTATATACACTTCTAGGGATGTAGCAAACGTTCGGTTGTATGAGAAGCATGGAGTTATCAGTATATCATACTTAACTCCCACTCCTGTATAACTGGTACACTTGTAGGTAAGGATAAGATCCCAAGAAAAACATAGAGAAAGCTTTCAAAAACTCTGGAATATTTACCTCAGTTCCGAATGTAAAGCTCACACCGCGGTCGTTCTCGCCCCATCCGGCGGTGTCCTTGTCGGGGTCGGACCACAGCAGGTCGCAGAGCAGGCCCTGGTCGGGCACGTCAGTGGGCCGCATGATCCGCCGGATCTGTTCCATCGCCTGCAGGTCTGGAGATAAGCCGCCATGGCAGCAGAATATCTTCTCGTCAACTGGAACAAAGAGAGAGTAGATTAAGCATTTGGGAATCATTCAGTCTTTAAAAAAGGTCCCTTGATGCGGAGTACAGCAGTGGTGCCCCTTCATCCACGAACCTCCACTGGGTCAGCGTGGTGGATTACGGTTGCTCAACCGAGAATCAAATCAAAATCGAGGTCTGTCTTCAGGTACTTAAAATGTAAGTAAACCCCACACGTTTCATACATTTATGTGTTCTAGCTATATTCTTGAAAAAAATTCTCAGCCCGTGAAAAATAACGCAAGAATTCAAGATCAAAATTCTTTTATTAAAGAATATCTTTGCACAGCTTCAGTCGCGTCGCATGTAAGGATCGATTATGAGAATATTATGATTCATGAGAAACGAGCAGAGAGCGTCGACACCGTCTTGGAAGGTTTCTTTGTAAATAAATAATGTATGGAGGGATACACTAACCGTAGTAGGTACTGACGTACGACTTGATAGAATGTTTCGTCCTAAACTAATATACCGCCAATACATAACTTATTTATTTTATGTTGAATGTTAAAATACTTTTAGAAGGTAAATCTGTTCATAGTAGTTGATTTTGAGTATGTAAGGATCGCAGCAGGTGGTATGCTGTAATTTCTGTCAAATACGTGAGTTTATGGATGTTTTTCAGCCATAAAGTTCATCATGCTAGTTACTTGCGTGTTTGGGATACTAGATTAATTAATGAAAATTTTGATAGTACAGCAAAGTTATCTGACGAGTAGCGCACAGTACATAAAAGGGTTATCTACGCCGGTCGTCCGGCGCCAAACATCGACATGATCATGCAACGACGTTTAATTTATACTATTATGCAACTGAGCTTCTCGAAAGATCCAACAATTGAACACGATCCCCAGAAGCCGGTAAAGTGGTCGCCTGCTGTCTGCATACATAACAAACTTTTATTGAATCCTTTGACTTTGTGATCAGATGAAAAACTATTTATTATTTAAGTCTATTTTCGCAAGACTCTTGAGATCTAGACTATCTTCGCAATTTAAAGTCAAGACGACGTGAAGGGCGTTGAAAATTCGATACAGTCTTAGGTCACCTTTCTTACTAACTAGAAAATCTTTTAAATATACCTAATTAGTTTTAGAAAAGAGCACTAATAGATAGCTTAATGTCCTTTTTAGATTAACAAAGGACGGTTTTCGCTCCAGTGAGCCAGCCAACCTCTTTTGGGACCTTTCAAAGTTATTTTAACAATAGATAGATCCTTTTCGATCGCGAATTTTACAATACACAGATTCACAAGTAGATACATAAAGACAAAATTGGATTCGTAATGGAAAAATTGCTTCATCCTCTGACATTGTAGGGTATGTAATAAATGAAAATAAGTTTTTAATTTAGGTCAAAATTGAAAATCGATGTACAATGTCTTCGTGTGGCCCTAGTAACTGCTTTGTATCAAATAATCGAAGTACGAAGCTTGGAGAGGCTCTTGTCTGGAAATTGGAGCGGATGATTCTCGATTGAGTACTTCGCTTTCCTAAATAAACATTCCTAGAACTCTCGAGTGAAGAAGAAAACAGGAAACGACAACCTTCAAAGGTATTTCTAGTTTATTAAAGCAACAGAACAAATATTTAAACATTCTGGCACAGCACATCTACAAGAAATATGTAGCAAATGTAGAACCTGCTACTTGAATGCCGCGGGGGAACGACTACATGAGACGGTAAGCCATTTATCACCTCCCCCAGCATTCAATGCCACGGCATTTAAAGCATAATGCACACATGAATCACGGGAGAAATTCTTGCTTCGATAAAATTTGGAATAAGATTGCATACTCCCTACTACTGTAAATAAATAAATACAATAAATAATACATACATGTACGTTTTGGAACGAGACGACAGACGACAACTTTATGATAAAGCATTTGGGAAATGTGGTTTTACTAAAGTAAGTTTCCAAATCTACAGAAACTTCTAAAATACAAGTCTTGTTTGAAACAAGGTAGTCAGCCTATCAAGAAACATGAAAAGAAAAGCGTACCTTCATAGTCATAAACGCGTACGATAGTCATAAAACTTACGAGAGGACCTAAGTATATTCCTGCAGAAGTGCTAAATTCATTAACTTGAGACCTGGGAGCCGTAACATGGTGCTTGCTCTGAATAAAGAAACCATTTCGCAAGTGAGGTCGTAGTTTAAATAAATTACAAACGATATTGCCGGGAAGATACGCCTACATTCTGCTCTAAAATATAAATGTTTCATAAAATACCACTTTAGGGAACCCTTAACTATAGTTTGGGGTACATAATCCTTTAGCTTATCCTTTCGAGGCTTATAATATGTTTTATCTGGGACAGCCAAAAGCAGACATCTATAATGTAGTGTTTTCGTGAATAAAAATACGATCGAAATGATTCATCTCGCAAAATTGATGGCCAAGTCTTGAGAAATACTTGAAGATGCTTAAAAATGCGTGTTTCTTCGGGCTACAAGGTTTTTCGAAGGAGCTTAACGAGATAAGAAAGATGGTATAAGTGAAAAGGGAGTGAAGCATTTTTCAAGACGTTATCGACGCGATCAAGAGACTTAACAAAGTTACGCGAGGTCGGAGGCTAGAATTCTCGGATTATTCACGTTTATTTTACTGTAAACGACAATGTTGGCGAATGAAATCGTGACAAAAGCTAATTATAATTAGCACATGGATACTCGTACGCGCGACGTACATACGTTACACGTACGCAAAAGATCAATAGTGTCTCCCAAAATTGCGGGACATTGACGCAGAATTCGCGAAATTTGGAGCGAGTTAACCTTAAATACTTTTCGAATATATTCTGGAGGAATCCTGTAAGTTTGAATGCCTTAAGGTACTGGTCATGTAAGGTGCTGATGAATTCTTCCAAATCTGACCATCAAAGCACCTTGAAAAAAGTGCGTGTTGTTTTAAAAAGGATAAAAAAAAACGGCCTGAACAAGCTTCAAATACGATAACGCTATCGCATTTATCTGGGTACGTGCCAAATTTCCTTCATCGCACCCCACGCGAAATTAATTCGATAAAAATGTGTTTACGTGTGTCAAAAGTTATTTAATATATTCAAAATAAATAACGGGTTATTGTAAGGTTAGAATATAGTCTAGTTAAGTAACGACCTGACGGTTGTTAATTAATAGATCTCGAAGTTAGCCATGTCAATGTCCTTGTTGTTGATAGATGAATATTATGCTGAAGTTTTGGAGCAATATTAATCGTTACTTTTGAGTTTAGGATATACAAAATACAAAAGGATACTCGTTGTTAATCTTTTAGTTCAGTTGTTGGTTTTGAAATAACAATAAATTATAGGCAGTTTAAACCATCTTGATACTTGGGGTGAATTTCACCAATATAACTGAATACAATCAGCATGATACCTTAAATGTGTTCGAGAGTCGTTGAATATTGACAACTTGACGCTGCTCCTGAACGCGGTTTAGTTGTTCTGGTCGCGCTCAGTTTCATTTCTAATTTTAGGATTTATGGATTTGCAGTACTTTTGCCTAATCAGAGTATTTATAGTAGTATGCACTTTTTTTTTTGAGTGGTAAGTACGCATCTGCAGAACTAAAACCTTTCACGGCGCTTTAGGACTAAATGTCCTGTGTCAGCCATTTTGATAGTCTAAGTGGCATCCACTCAACCTGCTTGGGCTTAAGAACTCTATAATAGCTGACACCACTTAAGTAGACCATTAACAAGGTAAGTACTACTTGAAAAACACAACTTGAAACGCGGTGGAATATGAACTAGATTTGACAGTTGGATAACGTTTTGCTGTGCAAGGAGCGCCGCCCTGATGTCTTCAGTTTTTCTGGTTAAGTAATTAATATCTTGCTCGTGCGTCGTGAGGAGTGACCGTCAGAGTAAAAGGAGACTAAAGACAAGACAGTCTGACCTCTAAATTGTTATTATGTCATAAAAGATGAATCATCTGGGTTCTGTTTAGCATATATCACGTGTGAGCTAAGCACGTGAACTATCATAGAGTAACTAATTGCTTTATTTACGTCGTACAACTAAACTGGAACATTTTTAAACTGAGCTAAAGTATTAATAACTCTTAAGAAACAATTAGCAAACGACAAGGTTGTTCTAGGAATTTATCTTCTGTGAGGTTAATGGTCTGTGTTCGGTTTAGAACTTTTTAATTTTCTTTGAAGGGCATATTAATAGCGATTCTTTACCAGTTCTTTCTTTATTCATGAAATCAACATTACATAGTGGTTAAATCTTCTAGACATTTGTATTCTTGCAACTTCTTCTAAAAAAATGCTTTCATCAATGAGCCAAAGTGATCTAGTCATTTCCATATTATTCTAAGTCCTACTGCAAAGCAAACATCCCGTCCTTTCAATACTAATTTAAATTCAGCGTCAGTAGATGCGTTTCAATTGAGAAGGGAGTGTATGCTAATGCGTAGGCGCCGGTCTCAATGTGCTCGACCACGTGCACGCGCGCACGAGTCGACCTGATCGATCTGCGTGCGCGCTTCAATAGTAGTTTTACGATACATGTGTCATTGGTTTGGATTTTTATTGTTATCATGGATCATCTGGGGAAATACTAACTGATTTAGGACGTTCTCGGTTAGTACTGCCAAGCATATGTTATTTGAAGGGATAAATTATTACAGAATGAAATGTGATGTTGAAGAGGATTGCCTTTTTGCAGTCAATAATTAGGGTCGAATTTTACCAATAAAACTGGACACGATCCATAAATCTAAAACTGCATTCAAGAGATGCCAGTGTCAATATTCCATAGGAATGGTGACAATAGCAGGTCTTGAACGCAGCTTGAAATAGTCATCGAATACAGTTACATGAACTTAGAGGGTTGTATTGATGATTATAATTCTGTAACTACATACGTGTTAAAGCCGCGAGATGTTTTGATCGTGATCGGTGTTGAAATTTTTCCAAGCCTACAATCTTATTCACATAGTCTAAATTAACATTAATAGGTCACGTTTACTACTATTTCCACCTGCCTACGAGTTTCAGAACATACAAAAAAGGCTAATTATAGCCTCCACATACCAAACAAGCTCCCCTGACGAACAGGTACAGGACAAAACGCCTAAAGCCACCGCCCTCGTTTGAAGCCTCCACTTTCATATTCATAAGCTTATTACATGAAAATAAGCCACAGTGGCATAGTAACGTTACTACTAACTATTTCTGTATTCCGGGGGTGTTTGCTAAGGCCCACGACCTAATAAGGGAACTTCAATGTTAAGCCCAATTTGGTCTTTTGAGCTTAGAGCGTACCTACATGCGGAAAGATGATTCGGGATTTATATTCAGGGACATAATTTGTTATAGTTCATAGGTGTGTTCTCATGATCATTCTCCTGCCCTTATCCCAGCTTAGGTTAGTTTGGTTAATTTATACGAAACGAATTATAAAGTTCAATACGATACAGATTATACATATTGGTCGAATAAAAAGAAAGAGAAGATTATATAAGTTATCTACGAGGCTTGTAGACCTAACCATAAATTCAATATTGCATCTACTGATCAACCCTACCCATGATCACCAATTGCGAATTCAACCAAGCCACAGAGTGCATACATCATTCAACGCTTTAAATTTGACATTCTCGGCTCGTAATCCGGGTGGGCGGTGACGTCAGTAGCAGTAAAAGAAAGTGGCGCGGTGGGACGGGTTCAGTACTTCAAACGGGAGCCATACGTCATTCTGGGACGAGTTTTATTTATTCAGCGAGCCAGTGTTTTTGTTTTGGTAACAATTTTCCTCTGTTTATGGTCGGTTTATAAATATGGACGGTAGCTGAATATTTCCACCACAGCGGAAGGGTGCTTGCATAGATATAAAGTGCAGGCTATCAGTAAGTACAACGTGGTTGGAACCGATCTGTTCCAATACCGATCGCAGCAGGTAAAATAGTTCCATACTTTCTGCATGCATCGCGCATAAAGAAACAAGTGCATAAAACCTCCATCTATAAGCGAGCACCCGAAAAAAGGCGTATCGTGTATCGGGATAATTTTAGATACAATATTGTAAGATGAAACCTCAAATCTATCGTAACTATTTGCGAATACAAGGCAATGTTGACTTAACGCGACAAGATATAACGTCGTATTTGGACCTTAGCCTATTCCTGGAAACATCACAGAGTCGATGAACTGCAGAACATAATTTAGATCATTGGCTGTCAATCAATTACAGCGCACAGAGCTTCGCAATCAAATGACGTCAGAGCTTCAAGATATACCATCTACATACCACACCGTCTCGCTTTAGGACTGGAGAGACTAAAATAAAGTTGATTTTGTCAGTTGGAACTTGGAACGCTTTTCAAAACATCCAGACAGATCAGATAGTGTTTCTTTTAGAATGTTTGTCTCAAACGGCGAATTGCGAAGATGTCAACAACTCTGGAGTTGGAGGGGATTTTAAATTATTGTCTAGAAAGGCATTGTCAACGTTGGTCAATTACATCTCACATAAGGAAAATTTAACAGTAGGCAGGTTTTGTATCAAATTATGTGCAAGACAATCAAAATAATGTATCAGGGAGGAGGTGGTGCCCCAGGCTATATAATTGTTTTAAACTAGAAGAACAATGATATAATAAAGACAGTGTCTCACAGCAAAACAAAACATCGAAGATCATAAAGATCATTGGCCATCAATCAATTGACACTACACACAACCTATGACGTAATCGAATACAATGTACGGACAGCTTTAGGACCAAAACTTGAACTAAGAAAACCGTCCTTACTCTTAAGCAAATAAGGCTTTTTTTAAACTCCAAGTCAAATTGTTTCTATGAACGGTTGACTGTACCATCAAAAAGTACAATTCCTTCGTTTTAAGACACCGTCGTTTGTTTCTGGCTCAGTAACCACGTGCGGAGGAAGTAGGATTACATGGCACATGGTGCAAGGCGCCTCGCCAACCCGTCGGCACTTTATACAATGACACTCGAAAGATAGCTGGGAGAAACAAGCGACTATTGTCGTGTTGAGCATGACTTGTTTGATAAGAACTAAATTTTTTGTTGTTGTTTTATAGTCTACTAAGTAGTGAGTACGAGCATTTGGAAGTAGGATGAGGCGGGGATTCAATAGAAAACTGTGATCGTGATAAAACCTCCATTTTTTTTAAGTTGTCTTGAAGATGTAAGCCTCGGTAGCTTACTTAAAAGATGTGATGTGTAGCTTTTGAGCACTACCACCATAAAATTATAGCGAATTTAAAAATTGTTACTGCTTCGAACGTATCATCACTAGATCTCTAAAATAAATTTCAATTTTGAACTGCAGAATACAAGCAACAAAACATACGAGTTTCCATAGAAAAGCAAAAAGTCACGGTGGATATCTACATAAGCCACACCGCATTGCGACGTATTCGTACCAACTGACAAAACTGTCCAAGTTTTTTAGGGATATGAGTAATAAAACCGCAAATATCCAACGATCGAATATAGTCCAAGGCTACCGGTGTGCCTAGTGACCGTGACATTCATAGGGATCTACAGGAAATGGGTGTTTACCCATCAACCCCGGCAGGAAGGGGTGAGGAAATTATCAATATAATGTAGAACACAGTTGGCGAGGATTGCCAACCTGACGTTCATAAAGTTATTTAGACTTTCCAGTTCATAACAAAGACAATCTTTCTCTTGACCTTATCCCAATTTATTTGGGGTTGGCGCAGTATGTCTTCCTCCATACTTCTCTATGTTATCTCGTCAGACGCCTCTTTTTTAGATCATAACCAAACAATAATGATAAATAGAGTAAACAAACAGCTAAATTAATTTGTAAAACAATGTAAGATAAAGGATAAATGGACTAGATGAGACGATGATTATACAAATTGTTTATCCTGTAAATTTCTTCATTTGTGGAACAAAACCTGACATTTAACGTTTCAGATTTCATAGTAAATTGTCGAGTTCATGAAATTACGGAGTAAATAATAATTGTTTTTATAAGAAATGGAGATTAATTACAACAGAAATAGAACTGGCTTTAGATCCAATATTGGATGATGAAAGTAACCTCGTCGCTTGAGGTTAATTTAAAACTATAAGGAATATAATAAAGACATTTGAAAAAGACTAGGAACACGTGTTGGCAATTTAACAACTAAATAGCAGAGAAGAAACTTAGTTTACAGCACCCAAACGAGCACTATCAAAAGGAAATAAGGTACCGTGCCAAGTTTTTATGGGTACTAAAATTGATTTACGTACCAAGTACTGAAAAGGTGATAATTTGACAATGTAAGACCAGCTTCAATCAGCCGGTACATTAATGAAGACGACCTTTCTACAAAGCACACATTTGTTTAGTGAAGAACAAGGCTTAGGCAGCGCTAACAATACAAATTATGTAGAGCATGCCAAAACACTAATTTCAAGGTTTAACGAACTAAAGAATGCTTCAACAAAGAAAAAGATAAGTGAACCGTTTAAAGGGAAACTTGATGAAGTAATAACGTTTAATGTTATGTAAATAGCCTTCAGAGTTCAGACATTATTTTATATTGTTGAAGAGAGAATTTGATATTGTGTTTGAAACTGGTGGACAAAGAATCTTGAATTAGTTTTGACTTCTCAACAAAACATCTGGAATTCAGAGTACTTTTTATCTTGTAATAGATCTCAATTCGTCTGTTTACAGCTCATTACAGAGAAAAGATCCATTATAAACATCAAACGCCTTAGCATTGGTTGAATCGGCATCAACTTCTGGATTTTAAGCAGATGTGCTGATCGATACGTGACAAATGGACGATCAAAATGCTATAAAATCTACGAAACTACACGAATAAGCAGCTATTTTTCTTCTTCGGTTGTTGTTTTGTGGAAAATTTTAAAACTCAACCCTAAAGCTGTATGATTTATGGTCAACGGGAGATGAATCAAAACTTCGCACGTGCACGTTCTGTTTTGAATCGTTGTGTAATACTGGTCTAGTTTATAGAGATGTTACATCAAAACTGGGTTCAGTACGCTTCGCAGAAATATTAATGTTTGGTAAACCGCGAAATTGGGTTGTAGCTCATAAGCTCCTTTTGAATCTAGAATTTAGGCTACGTTCTCGGATTTGACGAGTCAACATTCGGTTTGATTGACAAGCCACTTTGTTCTAAAGACGAACCCGTTTTACGTCGGTTCTAGACTCAACAAAACGATATCGAAATTTTATTCAACGCAAAGTCAAGACATGCGTTTTAACTTATTACACCGATGTGGTAAAACAAAACAGTTTAGTATGAAATTCAAATTCCATAACATCAGAAAGCGATCCTATTGTTTCATACTAGATAATGTAAACAGAGAGGATATGAAACCACCGTTGCTGTAATAACAATTTCTATATTTATCAAAATAACAGAATTTCTAGACCGAAGAGAAAAGCCATTTCCTTCGGATGTTTGCTGACTGATATAGAAACATGAGTTACGTTATGTTCTTCGGGGTCTTAATGTCAGGGCTGTCTTAGTAATTAATTATCTACATTAACCATAGTGGAACGGATTCGTAGCTAAATATCAATGTTGGCAAGCAAAGGTTGATGTTGCTGAGGAAGTAAATTTTGCAGGGTTTTAAAGTTTCGAAGCCGTAAATTTACTGTTAACTAAAGCTTTATTAATGTAGCTTCTTTAGTTACTTTACTTCAAAGTTAAAACAGAACATTGTAGAGAAGGTATTGATTCGTCTCGTGCTGATGACCTGAGTTCGGAGATATAATCTAAATTGAAACGTTTACAATCTCTTTGATTACGAACTTCACTTGTCCCATACTCCCAGCGATGTGTAATGTCTTCATTATTCTAGACAGACTTGTACGTTATCTCTGAGCAGCAATATCCACAAGAGAATTCAATTACATAGGGTTCTATTACTTTATTATCATCCCTTTTTCTCTGACCTTGGAAGTTATTAAATATATTACGCCAAAAGGGATCCTAAGAGACTCCATTATAATTATCTCCAAAAGACATTATGTCACGCTTATAAAAATAATTTGCGAAATGAAAACGACACGCTTAGCGGTCATATTTAATGATCTAAACCAGGGACTTGGCTCAATTAGTGTGCCGGCCAAGTAAAAATAGCTCGGTGGCTTAAGCAAACATCCTTTTACGTCATCGTTTCAGGGACAACTTTGCAAAGAAAACGCTTTCACGTAATTGATCACCTACTTTCTTTAGTGTTTCATTTTTGTTTAGGTTTTTAAGGCAGTAAAGGACCCCTGTTTTTAATTAGTGTAAAACTCAGTCATTATTTTTTGGGTCCCTTGCTGCTGTATTCAAAATTCTTTTTTACAATTTGTTACCTGATGAAGATTGTACTTTCAAGTTTTTTCTTCTTCTACAAAACGTTTCATTCTTAATACAACAGTAGCAAAGTTCTCAGGCAGTTTAGGCAAAAGTTCTTTATATTTTGCTTTTAGCTGAATTTCTGAAACTCGCAAGCACTTGCTTCACAGGTGTTTCAAAAGTTTTTCTATTGTTTTCTTCACATTTCGCGCGACGCTGCGATAAATTCCTCGTGTTTTATTCAAAGTGCATACGTCCTTACCACTTTGAATACACTTTAACACGATACGACGTCGCATCGTGCTACGACGCGGCATCGTTTCACGATGCGACGTCGTTTCGTGGGAATCTACGACGAGCAAGCTACACGACACTTCGCAACGTGCCACGATTTCGTCGTGTGGTCGGTCGCAGTAAATTTCGAAACATGGACCACAACTAGGCGTGTTCTCCTCATGCTGGTATTAAGAAGACGAATAAAGAAGAAACAGATACACAGAAGATACTGGATACATCAGTTTCTTTCAATTGTGAACGATGATGATTTATGATGGTGGCACGTAATACCAATAGTAGTAATACCAACGTATTAATATAGCTTGGCGAATTGTCACACACGGATTTGCATATTAAAAAGTTATCAAGATAATCCAGCGATTTCTTTTTAACCTTTGATCAATTTATGAAATCGAAGCAAAAATATGGCTTTTAATTTCCAGTAAAAATGGTTAAAAAAAGAGGTTTCGTCGCGAAATACATCATACATCTGTCATGGTACATAGATAATGTAAACTCGTATCCACTGCGGCGCCACAAAATAAGCAGGAAAAGAAGGCTCAATTCTCAGAGACACGTTTGATGCGTGTGAGTGGGCTTGCTAGTAACGCATTGTGTACAGTAAACAAACGGGTAGTTAATGTGTTTGCGAACGTGTGCCACGACTTGTATCAGCAGTTAGTAGCCGTATATGTCTACATAATTTCAATGGTAGGTACTACGCCACGCCACACAATATCACAAAAGAAAACATCATTAACATTTCACACAGTGATACTACTGTAGTTTCAGGGTCCATCTCCGTCATATCATACGGCCCTCTGTGCCCCAAAACAAGCATAGAAAGTGACATCTGTGCCGCCGCCGATGACACCGAAGAAGTAGCAAAGTTTAAGGCCAACAAAATTTTAAGCATATTGTGTCACGAAAAAGGGTGCTACTATTTCATGGAGTGCAACTTCTGTGGCATCTTTACCAAGGAACCCTTTCGTAGAGTGGGTGTCTCCACCCCATTCCTTCCGACGAGTTGCAGTAGCCGGCTCGTTTTCAAGACGCGTGACCCAGATTCTGAACACCATATGAAGACGTTCCTTCATTCTTTTGTCTAGTCTTTTAGTAACAATTAAAACTGGGCTTGGAATTGTGTTGGATGCTTATGGTAATAGTAGTAGTAGTAGTAATAATAGCTTTAGTAGCAGGTAATCAGAGCAATCACAATTATTTCAAAGCTAAAAAAAAAAACAACAACACTGAAACACTGTGTGCATATGTCATTTCGTTTAAAGTTAGTAATCTTAGACAACCCTATTTAGGGAAAAACTACAGTAGGTACGGGTTGGGAGACTCTGTCTCGGAGAAGGAGCTTCGTATAATTATGATAGAACTTCACTTAAGGTATACCTAAGTTCGTTTAATGACATAATTACATTCTCCGAGACAGATGTTTGAAGTCAGTCAGGGTTGTTTATGAGTAAATAAATACTTGGTAGTAAAATTAGTGAGGCATTTATTAAAATCACAGAATCTTTGTTTAACAGTATCAAATCAATAACAAGGGTAACAAACTGAAAAGAAAAAATAATTTATGAGATCAACAAAATCAAGTCTTATTCATAATTCATATTTATGGGTGGTTTTTGTCGCACGACAATAAAAGCTACCGCCACCATCTTCACCTCGTATAATGATCACTATCGACTTGGCATAGTAAATATTCTTTTTTTTTTTTCACTGTTATTCGTTTCCCTAGCAGTCCCAATAGGTTCAATCATAGTAAGTACCTGCTAAATCTACTCAACCTTTACCAAAATCTCCGTATTATCTGCTTAGCATGTGGGGGCGCACTTAACAACACTCTAGGGATGAGAAAATTCTAAGTGGAGAACACGAGACCACTTCCTAAAAGGTCGCCCTCAATTTTCTTCAATTCCCCGTCTTGAAAGGAACCTTTTAACCATCAGAACTTAGACATTATAACATTTAGTGAAAATATTTTCCTATATGCTCATCCATCCGGTTGTTTAACATTTGCAGTACATTTCATATTTCTTTATGGCTGGGTATAATTAGAAATGTTTATTGTGAAACATCATTATTTATGCAGCACGGTCGCTGTTTGTTTTGTTATGGGGAAGGTTAACCTCGTATGCCCAAGGGAAAATTCGTTTGTGTACATCTACGAGTAGCTGTTCTATTATTATTTCAGTTTTCACCTAATTTTGTTCTGTATTCACGTTATTTGGGCATGTATTTTCATGGTGTTGTCGTGTCGACATTCTTAACGTGTATTTCAGTTTTGTTATCCTGTAACATTTTCTTCAGTATATTTAAGTCACTGAAGTTGAATTGATTGTATGGCCCTTTTCTATTAGGATCCCAGGTTTAGGATGGATGCCTTATTTATCGATTCTACATTAGGATAGGATACTATATTTGCCGAACCTTCCGTAAATTGCCTTCTTAATTATTTACAGAGCAATCCTTACAGCATTTTATATTAATGGTGTGAGTCTTTTCAGCAGTAGAACTGCTCAAACTTGAGAAAGATGATGCTAAGTCATAAATATTTCTAAGGTTAACATTATAACCTTGATAGTTTAAGTTTTTAACCTTGATTGATAAGGATCCTGCTGAATTAGTCGCTTATCATCTTTATCAGTAGCAAAAAACGATGAAAAAGGCGTCGCCTACCTGTATTATGCTAACATAACATTTAAATCTACACGCACAATTTATGATGTTTTTTATTTTCATTTCTGTTTTCAGTTCTCCCAAGTAAACATGGCACAAGGGCAGGAAGATGATGATAACCATTATTTTTGTTTTACTACTAAACTTTGTCTTCATAAATCGGCAGGAAGCTCACAAAACCACGGGTCCAGAAATGGCGGAGGGACAAAATTCTCATAATGTATAAAAAAACACAACAAAGGCTCTGCACACACAAGAAAAGAGGGATAACTCGAATTTCTCAGAAGATACTAGAGCGTTTGTGTAAATATTTCTCCTGCTAACGATATCGAGCTCGTTAAACAATGGCGGCTCTCGAGGGCCAAGTGTCTACACGATGTTACACTCTACAATTTTATGTACTCTATTTAGGCCTTTGCGAATATGGATCCATGAAGACACATAAGTACACTCTTGAGTTAACTTAGCAAGGGAATCAAGGGATGTGAAGGAAAGACGAGGGTATAATTAAAGAGGACCATGTTGAGTTGCTATAGGCTCATGATGAGATGTGATATAAACGGATTATTAAAATTCCTTTCTCTCTTTTCTTTTAATAATCCGTGATTCTAGTCTTAGAATCACATTGTACGGTCAATTTCAGACCGGAGACGAGACATGTTTCAACGGGGAGTCCCTAAATAATCTAACTCCGGACGTAAAGTTCCGGTTGATAGTAGGTTTACCATGTGTCTTTTTTATCTTGCTATTTAAAATATGTTATGTAGGGTACACTGTACAGCAAACTGATGTTTTACTGCAAAAGATATCTGAAAACCGTAGGTTATTTTCCATTTATTTAAGTCTTTAATTTGCGATTGAATACGATCAATTATCCATTATAGACGATGTTAAAGGAATTAAATAAATGACAGTATTTATAAAAATGGTAGCTCTTAAGCTGTTTTTTCGGCATTCATCTCAATCTGAGGCAGTTGCTAGGAGTAGTCGATATTAAAGTCGCTTGAAGGTTGTTACGTTGTAAAAGAATATTTCTTAGAATTTTTAGTCAATATGGCTCCTAACTTTTTCTATCTTAGTTTGCTAGTTTGAGAACTTCGCAAGTTTGTAACTAAATTCGTGCCTACAGTATCAAGTTTAATTTTGCTGATCGATATCTCAATCCCAATCAGATCCTATATATTTCTCTAGCGAGAATCCTTTGGGATTAATAAGGGGCGCTGAGATTGGAAGATGATCGATATTATAATATTTCTCATTAAATTTTTGAAGGTTTGCAGCCTCGCGCTGAAGTAGGATCGTTCCATTTTTATTGCTCTCCGTTTTGCACATAGACTGCGATATTATATATATATTTTTAACAAGCCCTTGTGACCTTTTTTATTAGATGACCTTTTTCGGAGACGGCCATATTTTCATGCTTGGATTCGCTAATGAAAGCAGATTGCAATTTGGCTTGAATTCATAAATTTTATTTTGCGTTAGTGATCGTTGCTCTGCAATGATTATTCAAAAGCATTAGGTTACTTGTCTATGTTTTAAAAGTAGAATTTATCAAGTAATTCAAAACATACCTTGCTTTTTATATCACGTCCTTCTATCATACCCACGCCTGTCAACAAAACTAATTCATATCACATCAACACCAAAGCCCACACTGTTGAATTTTGAAGTTCATTGTTCAAATGTCAAAAAAAATATTACGACACGAGTTGCTGATAGTTCTAGTTCGATGGCACGTAGCAACTAGCACGTGAACATCAAAGCGAGGGTGATTATAGGCTTTATCGAAATGTTTTGGAGCAGTTACGTAGTGACACGGCTATAGGCCGCAGACCCGCAGTGTTTTGGTTTTACGAGTCAGACGAATTTTAATCGATATGAGACTAATATAAATAAGGCACCATGTTTAGCTGAAGTTATGACCGTTTCGAATACGAATAACAATCAATATTTAATAGTGCTGTACAAAAAAGCTCTTACATTTTGACTGCCGTCGGATTAAAATAAGATCTTTATTAATAGAGTCGATCTTTACATGTTATTGAACATTGTGATTATTTTTATCTTCGTGTTATCGGTATGAAGAGAAATGTTGACATTCAATTTCCTGTTGCTGATAGCATCTGAGAGGTCATGTAGTACTCGATTCCGTTTGATAGCAATTTTAATATAATAACATACCAGTTGTGTAATAGGCATTCTGATAGCTTAATAGGGGTATATAAAAATAGAGTGTTGTCATTGATAAAAATAAAATATCCTGACTTTCTTCAGAGGATTTTCGCACAAACAACTACCGACATAGTAAATACTTTTCTGTTATGTTGATAAAATCAAATAACTAAAGGAATGTTTTAATTACTTTTTGCCGCTATCTTTCTATGCCAAAGTTCCCTTCAAAGGCAGTTTTTCCCCTAGTCCTCGCTCGTCTATGTTAACCCAGTTTTTGCTGCAAGTGAGGCGAGCTACCTAACCTAGTTTTTGCACCAAGTGTGGTTTGAAAGAGCCTAGCCTGTGTCCATTTCTATCCAGTGTCATAATCAGATTGTCGTGTTGAACAGTAGCTCTCTTTTGTGGTTGTCCGCTCAACTGTGAACCGTTCGTAGT
This sequence comes from Xestia rhomboidea, assembly GCA_963853795.1. NCBI lineage: Eukaryota > Metazoa > Arthropoda > Insecta > Lepidoptera > Noctuidae > Xestia > Xestia rhomboidea. The sequence continues at coordinate 2,695,538 of OY970776.1, read as the reverse complement.
AAACGATTGACATGGATAAAATAGACCGTTGGTTAAGTGATTGTATATGTGCTTGTACGTGAAGGGTTACGAAGAGATTTTCCAAAAGTACACCCATATTTTCGTCGGTTATCTTTAAGTCCCATGTCATGGGGGAAAGCTTATTGCTACCGGGCACGGAAATGAAATAATTAATGTTAGCTTTTAGATACGGGCGTCAGGTTGCGAAAGGCTTTGGGAAAGGGCCAAGGAAGTTCTTCCTGGTCCCAGCTCAATAGAAACGACAGTTGAAACTAGTCGGTTGGAATTCGAAACTCTTTTGGCACGGGGTGCACACAATATAACTATGTAGTCTATTTCAGACAGTTTATTAGTTTCGTTTGTACGATGTGTTGGACAAGACATAAATAAAAAGGCTAGTAAGTACGCGTCATGTTATTGTTTGATAACAATAAAATATCAGAATAAAATTATTATTAGCTGTTGAGAACCAGTATCCCGTAACAGATGCTTATCAGAAACAATATGCTGTATCACCTGGGAGCCGTGAGAAAACTATGTTCTGAAGAGTAGGTTCACCTGTTTATGTTCTTACATCTGCATATGCCAGTTACAGACAGTGGCACGGTTGGAGATCTTTATTAATTGATTCAGTTAATTAAAGGTTTGGAAGTATTGTTATTAAAATTGACGGTGTAGAGGATTCAATGTGGAAGAGTGTTAGTGACAGAAAATCAAAGCCGAGGTCTAGAATCATGAACTGATTCAGTGTTAAAACTTTTGTGTCAGGATGTATTCCACCGTGTATTTTCTTTAAAATACTAGGAGATCTAGCCCTTCTGTTCAAAAGTTGACTAAATCTTCAAAATGACAAATTCAGAGAAAATAATTATTCGTTTACTTGATCAGAACAATGACACAAAATTAAAATAAGATCACGACTTTAATCAGTTTGAATGCTTTCGCCGGGCCGGCATTGTTCTGGAACTAAAGATACTAATTTGTAAGGATGATTGATGTAATAAATAGCACCCACGAAAAGGAATAATTTGACAAAGTTAAAATGAAAAGACCAGAATGTGAAAATGACTAATGTTTCGGGTCCAACCAAGGGGTCAAGGTGTGCCATTACATCACCCTTCAGACACTGCAGCTGACACAGTCATTTGTTTAATTTTCACATTTCTATTCTAAATTGAAAATGTAATAAATCCCGAACATGCGACGGAGTGGTGCCGTAGTTCAGTGCAGACGAGGAGGAACTTTCTGTTCTATAGATCTTGATATCGCTTATCTTAGCGATGGCATAGACCTTTCTAATGGCTGGAATATATTACTTAGGCCTGATTGAGATATGGACACGATATTGAATAAGATAATCTTGTACGGATGTAGTGGTATACGATATTGTATGGAATGTACTACTAATATCAAGATTTGTTTAGCGATAAGTCTTTCTGTTGATATAACAAGGACAAAGGACTTGTCTGTTACATCAAATGATTATGTGGATGAGGAACTTTTATTAAATCCTCGTGTACATTTCTATAAAAACATGCAAAAGAAAATTGTGTACCTACTCATAACATGATATGAAATTAAACGTTAATGTTGTATTTTCTCTGGAAACCGCCGTGTTCTATTTTTCTCGCCTACAGCGGTTTCGGCTGTTTTAAAATAATACGAATGAAAACATAATGGTATCTAAAAATCACAACACTTCTTGGAAAAGCAATTTCAACCAAGTAAGAAATTGTATGAATGCCTAAATAAACTTTACCCCCTTTGGATATCAGAATCATTTAAAAGGATTCTTTCTTGAAAGTCAATGGCGCACCCTTTCACAGACCGTTTTAGCACAATACAAAACGGTGAAGAAAAACTTCAATCAAGGAAACCTTACTAAAACAATGTTCTTTATTTATTACTGAGGCAACGTGACTCAAAACAAAACACTTCTTAGTTCTGTCTATTAAAAATAGACCTCGGTGAATTGTTTGTTACGAAAATGCCCAACATTGGACAAACAACTCGGCAGGTAAAACTTAGTCTATGGCAACAATTGCCAGTACTCTTTTGTTCTTTCAGTACGAACCGTAAACAAGATTGTTTGCGAAATTAAAAATGTATTTTCTACTGTAAAAAAGGTTTTACAGCGAAAGCCCTAAGGGACGGGAAAATGGGCTCCAACAAAGCGTAAAATGTTATAAATTGGGCCGAGTTTCATATGGAAAGCAGGCTTAACGTTCTCCTATGGAAAATTAATTTAGAATTCTACTGTAAGTATTCACGCACTGTTGCTTTTCTCATCAAACTTCATATAGTTTGAGAATATATCTCTTAAAGCTTTATTTATTTAAATTCATGTTTAGACAGTACATCAAGCTACACGAAACCGTCAAATGTTCACAATCAACCTTGAACCTAATTCTTTAGCGATAAAGTTGAAAATCTATTAAAGCAATTTGGCAGAATGTGAAGGAAAACATCGTGAGGAAACCGGCATGTCCTAGAACCAAAAAATTCGAAGACATGTGACATCTACCAATCAGCACTGGGCCCGCGTGTCGGATTATAGCCCATTCCCTCTCATTGAGAGGAGGCCTGTCCCAGCAGTGGGAACATTATAGGCTGATAAAAATAAATAAATAAATAAAATAAAATAAATCTTTATTTCCAGCTTACAATTCCAATGTCACTACATGCTTCAGTAATATAATATTTAAGTTGAGAATTGTACTTAACACAGAAATATACACCTCTGACACCCAAGCTAAGATTGAACTTGTGTTATGAGTGTCAGGGCTCTCTTAGTTCACTAGGACAGTAAATACATCAAAATTCGGAGTTTGATACACGTCAAACGGGAAACAAAGACATTGGTAAAAAAAGAAAAAATTAACAACAAAAAAATTATTAATTAATTAAATTAAAAGGCAAACCATAATTATGTGTATTGTGTTTATGTTGTGTGTAGGAGTGTGTGTGCGTGTGAGTTTGAGGATATGTGGGATGGAGGAAGGTTTGGGAAGGGGGGAGGGTAATGAAGTCATGTATTAGAATTAGAATTTGATGATGATGATAGATTGTAGTAGGTTGACGTGCTGGCGTTTGCATATAGGTAAATAGGCGGACTTAGGTAAAATCACGTTTACATGCACAAATCAGCATTTTCTTACGTTTTTTTTCCTTACTGTCATTTAGAATTGCAACTGTAGTGAGAGGTACAAACGCACGTTAAATTGCTTCCGATGCGAATTTATGCAGATGCTTGCGAACGGACTTCTCGCTCGACGGGATGACTCCTTTTACGTGAAAGAATGAGATAGATACACTCGAAAACGCTGATCCGTGCATGCAAATGTGATTACACCCTTACTCTACCAGTCAACCTTTAAAATACCACTTCACAAAATAGCCTTTTGAGTAAGACTGTTCCTATTAAAATAGCTTATTGCAAGTGATGTTAGCCTTGCTGGTCACGTGTCTGCCGTCACATCTGCCTCTAGCCACGCGCTATCCCGAAATAGCCCAGCCTAACCTTAAGAGGCCTTGAACCTGTCGGCGAACAGATGCGCTCAATTAATACAGACTATATGTAACTCAATATTGCAATCAACACGATACTACAATGTTGAACACTGAACGTTTAAATTGCTTAGTTTACGAATAATAATACACTGTTATCGTTGGATTTCCAAAATCAATGTTATGAGTATATATTTTGGAGAAGCACGAGTGATTTATGTTTCATTAACATAACTCAACATAACGCATTGTGATTCCAGAAGGCTTAGAGCCTGAGGCTGTACCTTTAGTACACCCATATTTTGTCAGAAGTCTCATGTAATAGGGGCGAGCCAACTGCCATCAATTGGGAAAAGTTCTGACCTTTGTGTGGGACGTTGAACAACAGAGTTCTACTGAGAATAAGGCGAACAATTCTAAACAATATCTTGAAATGAATGGCAAGTCATAAAAACCTCCGTATTCTAAAACGAGAAGCCAAATGCGTGGTAAAGGTAATGGTTCAAAACTTCGTGAACAATTTGCAAATTTAGATTAATTTTCTTGGTTACTCAGTAGCTTGCATAATGCAACAGTAGGGACGAATCGCATATGACTAAAATAGTGATGATTATAAATGTTGATCGATGGAGAGGAAGGCCGAGGAAACTTAGGATGGGTTGTGTGAGGAATGATATCAAAGAAAAAGGAGTAAATTATTCAAAGAAAAAAACATGGGACAAGGACCGGAAGATGATGTTGATTCAGTAGCTTGATACTGCCTACTGAATAAAAGACTTCTTGGCTGTCATCAAAACCAAAGCATTTATTTTAGGTAGGCCAGTTACAGGCACCTTTGAATTTTCGGAACTAAGTTGAAAATTAAATGCAGCTACAGTCCCAGTCACAAGGCATAAAAACTGTGAAAGAAAAATCAAAAAAAAAAATCTCTATGGCGAAGAATGGGCAAAAATCTCCATGGACACTCTTATAAATCAGAGTAATTTTACATAATTAAAGAATTTTTACATCACCATTAGAAGCCTTGTTTCACCCAGCTAAGTATAAAAGCTCCCTGGTCTTTGTTATATATCATTATTTAATGTTAATATCTACAAGACACTAAATATCTATCAGCAAGAGGTACTCTCAAAAACTAATTCTAATGAAATTTTCACGCAAATATTTGCTGAATCAATTACTTTTCTATCAGACCAATTTAGTTACCGTCTGTTAGAATATTCCAGGCCAGATTATCCGATGTTCCCGCGGGTTGATTGAAAGGTACGGCAAGGTGGTATCAAAGGCGATTGAGAATCGATAGTTGGTAACTTTTGCTAAATTTAATGGAAGTGTTTGAACAATTAGAAGCGCAAATTAAACCAGTTTAGGCAGTTTTTATTGATATATAAGATGAATGGAATCAGTATGAATTAATTTACATAAGTATACAAATCTCTTTATGTAAGTAAGTTGTAAAATACTTGTTCACAATAAAAAAGAACGAGTATTTATTTTACATTTTAGTTTGAGTATGTCTATCAATTTATTTATGAACATTTCGTAATGCTTGGTTTTTCAAGGAAAATATTGAATCTCTATTTATAACACCAATCCTAGTATAATTCAGTTACCATTTCCAAATAGGTACAAAAACAATGATTACCATGTTTAGCAAACAATTCAACAATAGGGGAATCTACACATAAACTTATCCATACGCAAAACTACTAGGGTCGAATCAGAGTAGCTACCTAAAGTGTTTAAAATAAACTACGAGCCTTTGGCCCTATCCCAAAAAACCCCTGAAAAAGGCGAATAAACAAGCACTTTCCTTAATATCCCTCCACACCCCCTATTAACAACCACCCTCGACAAAGAAGCGTAGGTCGTCAGTAGAGATAGGTATCGCCGTGTAATACAGTACCTATACCTACTACTCTAGCTAGTGACGACCTTGAACTACGCCGACACTCGTAAACAAGCCAGTGTCAGCCTACACTTACGTTTTATATCTATCTGCTACCCATTACCTCGATTACGTGGTAAAAGCCGGACTTACATTTATCATTGTTCGTTTTTTTTTTGAAGGCACGTTTCTATAAACCTGATCAAGTTCGTCATTTGTAGGTTAGAGGGCCTATTCGATAGGGAACTTCAATTTGCACTGAAACTGAACCACTGGTGGCAAAAATGGGAAACGCTATTTACATACAAATTGAAGTTTGCTATAACGCGATAGAGTAGGTTTTTGTCCGTGATAAAAACTAGCATTGGTGTGATATCTCAATTCGTTCGCTGTGATTGCCAGACCAAAATAACGAAGATTCAAAAAATCTCTCGTTAAAAGATTAAATTGCATCGGTTTCTGAATCTAAAACCCTAATAAGCGAATGTTAAATCCCACAACAAGCGATTTGATTAGTTGTTACTTCGATGAGTCAATTTCTGCATTTAACGTGAATTAGACAGCTTCTTCCAATCCCTGTGTGAACTGGTCAGGCTTTCAGAAAGAAACCGCTTTAATATAGACCTATGTCGGTTGGAAAACCCGAAGCTCAATTTATAAAGTACTTTTATGTTAAAAAGATTAGATTAATTTATCATGTTGTATGTATGAGTGTATGACATACTATGACGTAAATCATAGGTTAGCTAGGCCGTAATAGGCATGGTGTAAGACATTATGACGTCAATCATAGGTTACCTAGGCCGTAACAGTTCATGAACTAAGCTCGCAAATCCGTCCGGTGAATACCTTGCATTATTAATCTACATTACTTTGCTTATAGATAGGGTAAAAGCCAGTCTTGCTATGCACAATAAATCAGGTCTCTGCTTCAAAACTACCTATTCGAAAAGCCTTACGACCTTACCAACCCTTATTGATCTTGAAAAGTTTCTTCGAATGTCAAATATAGATATTGCTGCCCTCGAAAAGTTGAGGGCATAAAGGTGTCAGCTAGGTGCAAATAATACCTGTCTTCTACACGTTTTCACTTTCACACCACATTAATACGTATAAGTATCGTAGACGTCGGGTAAATATTGTGTTTCGAAGGTATCTGAAACGTATCAAGGTTATTTCCAACATACTCGGGTAATGTTGCCATTACGGCATATCCCTTAGGATCGTTCATTGTGGCGTTCCTTTGAGGCATATATTCTGTAATGGGTATTACTAGCAGAAATTGCTGGATATTACCTTCTATAAATTGTTATTGCGCTGGAAATAGTAAATTCACTCAAGCTCATAAAGGTCCGTAGAAAACTAATTCTGTAAATTGGCGGTCAACTTTGGTGCTTGCGAAAGTTTGTTTGAGTTATACACAGCATTGGGTCAGTTTGTGTGTTACAGCACTTACAGCCCACTCGCTCTCATAGAGAGGCAGTCCTTTGTCCCAAAAGAGGGAACAGTATAGGCTTATTATGATTGGGTCAAAGAAAAAATGAGGCAATGTTAGTTATGTTATGTATTACCACAGTCTCTGGATACAGTGGATTAAGGAGGAAACGCCAGGCTAGCCAGCGAAGCCGACATCTAGCTTTAAATGCTCTTCAAAGTTGTCAATGTCAAAAGCATTGGGGTACTGTGTGAAATAGGTTCGTCGTTTGTAAAACCCTACTTGCAAATAAACATCATTTCATCAAATAGGTTCATTTATTTTTCCTACTCTGTCATCATCTGCCCAGCCTTTTTGCAACTATGTTGAAGTCAAGCTGTCTAACTGGATGCAACTGAATACCACTATTTTACACTGTTCTTACACGGTGGTTTCTTTGAAGAAATGTTTCTTTGCGACAGTTTTGTTTGATATTGTTGAAGTTTTTCTCACAGTTGTGCTAATCATTCGGAAGGATGCGGTTCGAGGTTAAGTCGCTCCAAGTGCGTTCCTTGATCTTTATTTCATCAAATATAAAAAACGATGTCCTGTCACTACATTTTGTTTAGTATTGTCTATGCAAATGTTAGGTTTGAGGTTATTTTGGTATGTTCAGCAAATTTCGGTAATTCTACCGCGACTTGAATTTTCTGAGGAAGTTCTTGAGTAATCATAATTTTACTAAAGTAGGTCGCAACCAGGCTTAAATGTTAATTTTCCGAATATAAAGTAAAGCTCCGTTTATTTTACGTAAAGTAAACAGAAAACTCAACTTAATTTACGTAAAGAAAACTCTTACTCATGCCATTAAATCTTAATTTCAATTTTCCTATTCATACAATTTTCTTGGCAATTAGAATTCTCCGAAGTTTTTTCTTTTGTCTAAAGCGTTGATCGGTCTTTGAGTAGCTCTTAGGGTTCATTATAGGTGGCGTGTCTGTTCGTTTGTGTTTTTATTGAAGGCTGAAGGTTCTTCCTTATCAGTCAAGCTAGTGAAACTGTCACGATCTCTCTTTGTGTGTATACTACGTCACTTTTGTTAGAGATGTATAACGGTCACAGGGACGTGTCGTGCCTCGTGATTTAAAAGATATCATAGGTATGGGTATTTTCGATTCTATCGTACTTCTAAATCTGCCAAATACCGTCCCACTGCAGTTTCAAGGTCTCTTCTCACACAGAGAAGGCATGGGCATTGATTACCATGTTTGCTCAAGGCGGATTGAGGGTTTTTACCCGATGTGAAGCGAGGTCTAAAGTACAGGGCCTCACGACAATCTAGCTTATTATGTCTGCTATTATCAGTTATAGTAATAAAGAATACTAATAGACATTTCTAATCGACTAAGAGCAACAGTGACCTCATAATCCTTAATGGTGCATCCACACCGCAGTTACTTTTTGTAGAGCAACGTTTCCAAGTGTTATTTATTGTTAGTATATGTTGCCGTGTGAGGGCCCTTCCCGGCCCGTCTATCGTCAACGCGAGGATGGTCGAAAAGCTTGTTGTTTCATCCAGAGCCATCCCGGCGATATTCTTTCAACTCCCCGTCTTACCTAGACCCCACCCCGCACTACTCCCGCGCACGTCATACCGCCTAACGCGAGGACATTGAACAAAAAATAGTGTTCGAAAATGTATAAAACTTGTTCCAGGAAATACGTCTTTTTGAATAAGTCTTACAAGTTTGTGAAATAAAAATTTGTTATTCAGAATCTCCACTACATTTGCAAGGCTTCTATCAGAATGTTTTCTCTTCAAAGTTGAGGTAAAGTTTGTGCAAAATAGCAATTTTTGGAGGCTTATACTGAATTTATTTCTACAAATTTTTATTTATGCCTTTGATAGAAGCCTCTAGATATAGTGCACAAGAAACCTATTAATTCAAAAAATTCAAAGATATAATGTGCAACAACGCACGACCGTTTGTATGAAAAGTATGGCGGGTTGGCCGCTCTTAAGTAATGTTGTCGTTTGAAAGCAGTCAACACGTGGTAACAGTTGCTACCATTGTTAGAGAATATTACCTCAACATGCGGTGTGGATGCACCCGATTATGTCTTATCCAGAGCAGATATAAAACCGACCACTCAAACTACCTCTAAACCTTAACCTAAAATGGTCGTCTACCTTCCATTTGCGTCCATTCCCAAGAAACAGGGTTGCCCCACGATTCGAGGCTATTACTGTATAGCGCATCGCGGTTCGTTAGGCAGCGTTACGTATGCGAGCCACGGGGAGGAAATCGAAAGGGAGGAACGTGACCAGCCCTAGAGGAGAAAGAGCAGAAATATCTTTCGGTTTATCTGTACTTTGAGGGTTCCGGAAACGGTAGCGATATGGCGGAGTGAATGGTTCAAAGGAAGCTAAAGATGCGGGAGATAGCAGCTCCCGTACATGCGAAATAAAACTCTTGTGATCCATAAAAGTAGTGCAATTTTTAATCTGTTCGTTAAGTGTCAAACATCTGTCACCAACCCTATAGGGATGTGTCATCTCCGTAGTGATGTTATGCGTTGAACACGAAGGAGGGTGATGTGATAATCGCCACAAAGACAAGGTGTTTACACGATTCAAAGCCGATACCCAAAATTAAAGGAAATAATTAAACCGAACCAAAGTAAAACGTAGAGTACCATTTCATGCTGGCCTATGAAGGCAATCAAGAATATTTGATCAACAAAACCACGAAATTTATACAAAATACATTGAACGCGATTATTTCCGCAAGCATCGTCACATGACTGTCTGTGTGTAAGCAATCGGTTCTGAGTAATCGAATATCCTGTTTTTGTAAGACGTCTCGGTACAGTGACTCAAAACAAAAACACTTCTTACAGGGAAATAACTTTAATCGATACTAGTTATTGCTGTTGAAGTTTTTGTTTTTTCAAATATACAGGGTGTAAACGGACCCTTCACGAAGCCGTCAACAAAGCATTCTGTACATCAAACTAAGTAACTCTACGCAAAAATTATTGCTGGGAAAACTTTTTTTTGGGGTGAAAAATCACGTTTTACGGTATAACTCAATTTAACGCACTCAAAACATTGTGCTGATAGACGCATTTAATAGTAAACAAGTTATGGAGGTTTTTTAAGTAAAGTTATGACCTTAAAAACTAGTAGGTATTTGAAAAAAAAAAACTTGTGAAAAAGTTGGAAAGTTGACCTCCAATACCTCCGTAACCATTAGGTTCCCAGGTATGGTACAGAACGAAAAAATGATCGCAATGACGGGGAGAACAAGTGCCTTTCGGCTTCGTTAAGGGTCTATTTGCACTCTTTAGTTATTCACTAAATCAAGAAGACAATTGTAATCACTACATAGTATAAAACAAGTCGCTTTCTCTGTCCCTATATCCCTATGTATGCCTTAAATCTTTAAAACTACGCAACGGATTTTGATGCGGGTTTTTTTAATAGAGAGTGATTCAAGAGGAAGGTTTTAGTATATAATTTGCGGGCGGGCGAAGCCGCGAGCATCAGCTAGTTAAATATAAAAGAAACTTGCCAAACTCAATAAGAAATAGAATTACTAGAACTTTACATGGAAAATTATTCGGTAAAATGAACAAAACTGCTTACGAAAATTAAATAAGCAAAAAATGTAAGTTGTCACAAAGTTTTTATTATAAATCCTAGTAATTCAGTAACAAATAACCCCTGAGTAAGATGCGAGTATGAGGCGAAACGAGAAATACTACCAATATACCGACTTGAGTGCTCTATTTCTGGAGGAAACCCAATAGCAACGGCTTATTGTTCCCCGTTTTAAGAATCATTTATTTATACAGGGTTATTTGTAAAACACCGACAACCTCTCAGGACTATGTTAATAACATCATAATTAACAACTTTTGTTCTATGACTTTTAAATATTCATCATATTTTAGTTCATCAAATTTTCATAAAAAAAAAAAAATTGAACGCTTTTACGGGACCTCGCCGCCCTGACCCCGCTCCCCCTCACTATTGTACTATCGCTTTCTTTTGCTTCGCATAGATTTCTTAACATTTAGAGCGTTCAATTTAAATATTTTTATTTTTGTACGAAAATTTGATGAACTAAAATATGATGAATATTTAAAAGTCATAGAACAAAAGTTGTTGATTATGATGTTAGTAACACAGTCCTGAGAGGTTGTCGGTGTTTTACAAATAACCCTGTATAAAGCAATATTGATATCTCATTCACAAAAAAAAAAATAGGCCATGGCACCAAAGGGGAGCAATTCAATAGGATACTTCACAGTTCAGTAGATTCGACACAAATTCGATTGACAACCTAACAAGCCCGGCTTGCAAAACAGCTTCTGTTGAACGAAGTTAAGCTCGGCTTTTAGCACAATCCGCCTCTATAAGCCGAACTTACATTTAATTGCGTCGCAGAATTAATGTCCCAGAAAGCTTGACACAGTTCTGCTATCAAAGACGACAAATTAATCAATCCTTAGGTTCTTGGAGTTCGTAAGGACCAACTTTCGGAGCGGATCGGAGCGTGACGGTCTTAAAGTCTCAATGGTGGTACCTCAGTGAAACGTTTTAAGGGAAGACATTAAAAAGTAATTATTTAAATGGGCTTAAACGTGTCTGTGGACTGAAAATTTTTCGGCGGTTGTAGAAAGTGCCATCTGTTACTAAAATCAGTGTTATGAAATTAAGCTTAGTGATTTTTGATGCGGAAAAAACACATTAATAAAAAATATGTAGGTAAGGAGAGCTACTTTTGGAGACCAACATGTAAAATTTGTCGTAAGATATCAAAAATATATAGGTAACACATTTTCTGCGTTTCAAGATAAGTTTCATAAGTAGCAGACAAAGCAAAAACTTTCAAGGATATAGCTAAAATATTACCGTGTTGTTTACCAGCTAAATCTTACCTCCGGGAGGAGAGCGTAAACAGGTAACACTGCCAGAAGATTTTCAAGGAAAAATAAAAGGCTTCTTCTGAAACTTTTACGTTCACCTTAATAGCGTATTGATTCCCAACATTATAAGACTGCTTTTATATATACGTTTCACGTGATTGAATAGTTGTCGAAACATTTCCAAAAAAGGAGAAGTTAATAAAAGTTTGGGGTAATACCATCAGCTGAAGTGCCATTCAGCCTTTATGTCGAAAACCCGATACGCCTACATTACATACACACGAAACGACCACAAACCGATCGACAATCGTTCTGCAATCAAATTACAACTTTGGCGTATCTGGAATTCTGGAATGAAAGAATATCGAGAAATTACACAGTTTTTATTAAAAAGTTGGAGAGCTGAGAAGCACTTCCAGAGCTTTTATCCTTTTTAATAACTAAATTCTTTCTTTCAAAACTCAGATATCACTGCAACGTCCAGAATTCTACGAACAAAATTAAATTTTCGTCCACCTAAAAATAACCTCCTGAATTTCATATTTTTCATCCAATTAACCCAAATAAAAGTTTTGACCGTGTCTGTAAATAGACACGTTCAAAACTTTTCAAGTCACCATTACTTTCATAACGTCACCTAGTTTTGAACTCGGCTTGAGGTCAACAGCCGACAGTAATACGGTTCATAATTTTAACTGCAGTGGTTTTGCATACGTCTGTTGCCATGGCAACTGTGCCGCTGTGCATTGTCAGTAAAAACTGCCTGTGATGGAAATATAGAACGATGTAGTAGAAAAAACACACAAAAAATAGATTTGAGTCAGTTCCATTTGAATATTGGTGTCGTTGAAGCAGAACATGTAAATTTTCAGTTGCAATACTTTGTCACTATTTGGGCAGTATCTGTTGTTTAATGATTAAATCAAAACACCTGTTAACCGCAGACAATTGACCGATACCGGTATTGAAGATTGCAATGATAAATATGTATGTCCAGTGTGTGTGTTAGGTGACAAGTTCACTGATCTCGATAATTCGATTTGACACCTACAAGAGGTATTGCCGTTAATCATAGAGTAAATAAATCTCTTACGATTGATACGTACCGAACAGCACATGATTCTAGACCCCTCTGCGTCAAAACTGTTACCGTTAATTTATTTGAAAAGAAAAAAAACTGCTTTGACAAAAGCGATGACTGATGGTCTACCCTAAACGGTCAAAATGTGAAACGACAGATTTTTTTTATAACCAACAAAAAAATAACCCCGGTTTCTCTAAAATTATGATTGTATCGAATGCTTGGATGGTAGTGGTGAGTCGAGTTCTCCTACACTCGTTTAAAGCGGTTCTGAATATGCAGTTCCCTTGTGTACTGGCCTTATTGCAACGCAAAATAAATGCATGGAAAACTGTATAATATTCATTCTATCAGTCTCGCATCACATGTGCTCCGCGCAATATCTAGATTTCTTTGAGTTGAAAAAACTTTTTCCCAGCCTTTTTTCCTTCGATATGGAAATTCGAGGAATATGTTGGAATAATGCGTGAGCTGGAGTTGATTGAAACATAGAAATGGCAACGTTGGAGTTGCAAACCTGTGTTTGGAGAAGGCTTAACTCAATTTCTTTCATAATTTGCCGTTAGGTTCAAAATATCTTTACCTCGTTTCCTTGAAACGTGTTTTTTGTTCTAAGTAATAAAACACAATAGCTGTAGCGACAAGACTGACCGTTTATTCGGTTTTTTTTTGCAAACCACAGACAAGTCCATAGAGAATTAATCTAATAGTCAAGCAGTTATTCTCGTTAACACCAAATATAATAAGTGGAGCTACTATTGTATTTGAACTATATTTTGATAATATTCTAACACCTCCACTTAACAAAATAATGCCAACAAAATAAACAAACTAAATGAAACCTCTTTAACATTATCACTTGACTCTTAACAAATCTACCTAATTAAATAATACTTCTAAGACCTAAATTTTTAACAAAATTATTGTGCTTAGTACTAGTTACACCTTTTGTTAAAAGATCAGCTGGCATTTCAGAAGTTGACAGATATACAATTTTGACAATATTATTGGCAACAGTCTCTCTAACAAAATGATGACGGATGTCAATATGTTTTGTTCTCCTGTGGAACAAAGGATTCTCTGTCAATTTCTGAGCACCCTGATTGTCATTGTACAGAATTATGGTATAATTACAGCTAATAATTTCTGACAACAAATTCTTTAAGTAAATAGCTTCCTTACAGGCCTCTGATATTGCCATATACTCACTTTCTGTGCTTGACAATGCTACTGTTTGCTGTTTTTTGCACTCATAAGATACTACAGCTCCTGACAAAGTAAAACAGAAACCTGTATAGGATTTCCTATCAATATTATTAGAGCCCCAGTCAGCATCTACAAAGCCTACCAAATTATTGTCATCTTTGGTGTACATCAATCCATAAGACTTGGTTTTCTTTAAGTATTTTAATATACGCTTTGCATGTCTCCAATGGACTGCTGTAAAACAATTATTGAATTGGCTTAGATAACTGATACTAAAACTGATATCTGGGCGTGTTAAAACTAAGTGTTAAGTCTTATGGATTGATGTACACCAAAGATGACAATAATTTGGTAGGCTTAGATAACTGATACTAAAACTGATATCTGGGCGTGTTAAAACTGACAAATACATCAAGCTTCCCAAGAGCTGCTGATAAGGAAACTGTTTCTCAACATTATCAGACTTATCCAATTTTAAGTTATATTCTATTGGTGTATCAACATCAACCATTGCAATCTAACATGTTGAATTTCTTTAAAATACCATTAACAAACTGTTCCTGATCCAATGATATACTACCGTCAGTATATGTCCTAACCCTCATGCCCAAACAGTTTTTTACTTGCCCTAAATCTTTTATCTTAAAATTTGACATTAAATCTATCTTTAATTTATCTGTCATAGTGCTACTATTTGAGAAAATAAAAAAAATCATCAACAAACACTGTGACAAAAATTTGTTCCTTATTTTCCTTTTTACTGTACAAGCATGGTTCTAATTTTGACTTTACATATCCTAATGCTAGTAAACAATCATTAAGTCTTTGGTTCCAGGCTCTGGCTGATTGCTTTAATCCATATATAGCACGTTTCAATTTAAGAACAGTATTGCTTTCACAATTTAAGTTAGGTGGAACCTGCATATAAACATTTTCATTGAGACAACCATTAAGGAACGCAGTTGTTACATCTAGATGGGTAATTTTAAAATTTAATTTAACACTTAATGCAAACAACAATCTCAAAGTAGAGTATCTTAGAACGGGAGAGTATGTTTCGTTAAAGTCCACTCCTTCTTTCTGAGTGAAACCCTTTGCCACTAAACGTGCCCTATATCGCACTTTGTTATCACTTTCAAATTTCTTTTTAAAAACCCACTTGCACTGAACCACTCTGTCTGCTTCCTTTTCATCCACTGGTTCCCAAGCCTGGTTTTCTTCAAAAGCCTTGAGCTCCTGCTCCATTGCCTGTGCCCACATCTCTTTATCGGGCCCCTTTATTGCCTCCTCATATGTTATTTCATCATCCCAGGACTTTTGCTTGTCAGTAATGCTGAGATTTGAAACTCCATACCTCTCTACTGGTTTTCTTACGCGTTTGCTTGGTAATTCAGGAACTTCAACTGCCCCTGAATCATCATCTTCTTCACATAGAGTATGGTATGAGTCTTCTGACGTTGAGCTCGTATTAGAGGTGTCAGGAACATAGGTATGGTCGTTCGGGTCTAAAACGGTCCTGTCATTCTGTGATTCTCCCTCCACTGATTGTGAATCTTCCTGTGCATCAGTCATTTCCTGCACTACTATCTGAGTATTATCTGAGATGTCTTCTTTTTCCAGAATAGTCACATCCCTGCTCATAGTTATTTGCCTTGTTTCTAAGTTGTATAATCTATATCCTTTAATGTTATCTGGATAACCAACTAAGATATATTTGACTGACTTTTTATCCCACTTTAGTCTTTTTTCCTTGGGAACGTGCACCATGACAGAACTACCAAACACTCTAACTTGGCTTAGGTCAGGCTTTCTGCCTGTCCACTTTTCAAACGGTGTCATATTTCCTAGTCCTGAGGCTGGCGACCTATTTCTTAGGTAAGCTGCTGTGTTTATAGCTTCTGCCCAAAACTGTTTGCCTAGTTTAGCCTCAAAGAGTAAGCATTTAGCACGTTCAACCAGTGTTCTGTTGAGGCGCTCAGAGAGACCATTTTGTTCCGGGGTGTAGGGATTGGTTTTTTGATGAACTATCCCTTCAGACTTCAGATAATTCTCCATCTCCTTTGAACAAAATTCACCTCCATTATCTGTTCTCAGTACTTTAATTGTGTTTCCAGTTTGATTTTCAACCAACCTTTTATACTCCTTAAAGTACTGCAATGCTTGATTCTTCTCTTTAAAAAAATATACACTTGACATTCGACTGGCATCATCAACAAAAAGAAGAAAGTATTTTGCCTGACCAATAGATTTGATCTCCATAGGCCCACACAAATCTGAGTGAACAACCTCTAACAGTGTTTCACTCCTCTGATTACCTGATGGAAAAGGTAAGCGAGTTTGCTTTCCTTCGCAACATACTTCACAGTTGGATTTCTGGATGTTTGCTTTATCTTTATAGGATACACCCTCCACTGCACCATTCTTCATCTTTTCTAAGTCAACACTATTGATATGGCCAAGTCGTCTATGCCACAGTCATGCACCTGATGTGTGTACTGCCGAAGCTGCGAACCCCTCTGACTTTGCTGTGTTTAGTTTGTACACTCCATTATTTAAACTTGCTACTCCAATAAGTTTATTCTGTCTATTGCGGATATTGCAACAATTCTTCTCAAATGACACTGTATTTCCATTAGCTATTAGCTGGCTAACAGATAACAGATTCGTTGTAAGGTTTGGAATGCACAACACATTTCTTACAGGAATGTCAAACTGATGTTTATTTACACATGTAGTTATTCGTGTATCGCCGGCACACATAACTGGCATAGATGTTTTATTCGCCACAACTATTTCACTTATCATGTGTTTTCGTATTTTTGTTAAACTTTCTTTGTTCGCAGTCATATGGGCACTTGCACCTGAATCGATATACCAATCTTCTGTACTGAATTCTCCGTGAAGAAAAGCTACACTGAAGGCACCTGCTTCCTTAACCTTTAATTCAGGACATTGGTTTTTATAGTGTCCGATTTTTTTGCATCTATAACATTTTATTTGTTTACTTCCCGATGACATTGACGTATTTTGATTTGATTTTGACGTTTGTCTTTGCTTGGAGTTTACGGTGTTGCCAGCTTTCGGTCGACGATTCATCCAAAAAGCTGTTTCTGGTCCACTGCTGCCAACATCAGAGGACATATCTAGAAGCTTCGTTTTAATGACGTCTGCGTTTACCGCCAAACCAGAGTGTTCAATAGCCATGATCATTGGCTCGAACTTTTCGGGTAGACCGGCTAAAAGTAACGATGCAATCCATTCTTCACTTATTTCAAAGCCCGTTCCCCTCAATCTCTGTGCTGTTTCTACTACTTGAGACACATAACTAGTCATGGATTCACTGGTTTCTAAGCGGATGGTAATTAATGCTCGGAGTAAACTGATTCTTCTCGTAAATCCGGTGTCATCAAAAAGTTGCTTCAATTTTTTCCACAACGCGTCAACCGTTTTCTCAGTCTTGATATGTACGAATAATGAAGGTTCGATGGTCATAACTAGCTTGGCTTTGGCTTTTGCTTGCTCACTGTCACTTAAATCCGATGAAATATTGTCCAAATCAATGCCTTCTAACACCATAAAGTTTTTCACCGCGAACGCCCAATCATCGTAATTTTCTCGCCCTTTCAATTTCGGGACATTAACTATGTAACCAGACGACATATTTAACGAAAAACACTTGATAAACTTTTGTAATACTTAAAAAAACGGGACTGGGCCCATAACCTAATAAAACACAATAGCTGTAGCGACAAGACTGACCGTTTATTCGGTTTTTTTTTGCAAACCACAGACAAGTCCATAGAGAATTAATCTAATAGTCAAGCAGTTATTCTCGTTAACACCAAATATAATAAGTGGAGCTACTATTGTATTTGAACTATATTTTGATAATATTCTAACACTAAGGTGCAGCTCTAATCCACTTTTTGTCTTTAATCAGTAAGAACCATACATTTATAGTTTGTCAAGAATCGTCGAACCAAAACCAGTTTAACTCTGAACAAAAACGCTCTGGCAGCAATTGATTCCCATAACTTTAATCAAGTAAGCACTCACAATGTTAAATTGAGGACAATTCTCTACGGCTCATTAATTTCGCTGTTGTAATGAAATTCAAATTCAAAAGTTTTCTCAGACCGCATTCGAAGTCGCAATATGTTAAAAGTTTCCAGACTAGCAAATTCAGGTAAATTGCGACGGTGGGCTAAATATTGCAAAGTCAGTATTAAGGGCAATATTGTTATGATAACTTAAACAAGGTTTGAAGTAGAGACTGCAAATTGTTCTCGGAATCGCATTTCCTATTTAAAGTTAGCGGAGAAAAGTCAACGGTCTATTTGATTATACCATCTTCTGCTTTAAATTTTTAGATATTCTGTTCAAAGCCACGGATGGAAGATCTTTCGATACTTACTATAAAATGCAAATCGTCTCGAACCTTCTAATCCGCCATCAATATTCCTCAACAGCCTCGCCTCCATTAACGCAGTACCCAACAAACAAACATTGGAGCATCTTATGTTAATCCACTCTTGGTTACATAAATCTTTCCGTATTTATTGCTAGTTCCGGCGTGTGGTCGCCAATTTATTCACTTTTACTTGTCAGCGACCGTGAGATATTCGTACGCATCTTGAAAACATTATCTTTTGGCAGATTTGATGTATGCTATTGTTCTGGTTTCTCTTTCCTCATTATTTATTGCGACTTCCGACATGTATTCCTTTTAAGAGTATTCGAACTGCAAAAATAGGAAATCCCAGTTGGGATTGCATCTTCATGATACGGTCACCTTTATCCATGGAGGCAGAAAATACAGAAGGCCTTTTACGATCCTTACTTCTTAAACTTCCATACATCTACGTCATTCAATACACGTACACCAGTCCCAAGTAATAAGTACATGAATATTTATCAGTCCATATGATAAGCATTAGCTTTATTAAAAATCTAGACAGTAGGTAGGTATATCAATCCTGCAATCGGCCTATATTGCGAAGTAGGTCGAGTCTGTTCCATTCTATAAAAGTAAAGCCTCCAGGCAGACCTACAAAGACTTGGATTTTATATTCAATGCAAACAATACAGTCTTAATGAATAAGATCAAAGATGTCTGTACCAATTGTTCCCTCGGCACCGGAATCTGTTCAAGTAATAGACACTTGACACGACTCCTGATAGTCTTTATTGTGTTCAACATCTCAGAATACGAGCAATTCAGCAACAGTACAGTTTACTGACGTAGTTTGCGTGTTTCTCGCAGTTTTATTGTCCAATTTTCATGTGATTGTTAAGAGATTGTTAACATATTTTTTTGTAAATAATATTCGTAATATTTTGGTCATGATTTCATGATCAAACACGAATTCGGAGAAGCTATAGTAACCGATAAAGCGTTATTTGAAATCGACAGCATCCCATATGATGTGATCAAAGACATACGGGGTCAAAACAACTCGCATTATGGTGCATTAGCAAACCTCTGATTGTATGGTTGAGTAATTCCTGGGCTGCGCAGCAGTGGATCTTGCAGCCGCATTGCTAATCAGCTACGGCATTCCAACATTCATTCGGTGAAAAGTTACCAGCGAAACTGCATCACCACAGAATGGAGTCATATCATCGCTTAAGTTACGAGAAGCACAAGACTGGCGATGCCGAAACACTTGTGAGAGGAGTCCAGTAGAGGTCGTCTTTTGGCTGATATGATTATGAATCCCAGCAGACACATTTTGGCAATACACTTCACACTTACTTTCAAAACGTCAACACTACGCTTCATCTCAATCAAGCAACAAAGTTGGTCCAAAAATAATAAACACCATTCAAGAGACAGGTGTCTCAAACACAACATTATACAATATCCATATGATTACTATCTGTCTATAAATACTATAGCATCAAAAGTGTGTAGCGTGATCTGATAAATATAGCCCCGGCGTATATTCGACCTTCGCGTTGCGGTGAGCGAGTCAACCGATCTACGCATGTACAATGTTATAGGGAATTCAGGAGCAACAAGGTTGGGGCGAAATTGTACAGAAATGGGAGTGCGGTGGACATCGGATATTTCGAGTTTCGAGGTCGATCTTCGGTTCGGTCTGAATTTTGTAGGGTGTTAGATTTTTGGTGCGAGCCTTTCGATTGCGTGACCTTCTAAATTAGAGCAGAAATTACTCAGTTCCTTCTCAGCAATTAGAGTTCGAGCAAAATACGTATGCATTTGCATAGCCTCGAAATGGAAAAAAAAATGGTATTAGACAATTTCCGACAATGTTTGACTGGCCTACCGGTTGAATTATTTTACTCGTGACATGAAGACTCAAGTGGTTTAGAAGCCAAAGATGAGCATTTTTCCTAGCTTTCGTTACTACCATTTTTGCTTCGTGCAGTGTATCGAAAGAATTTAAGGAGTATTCATGCCAAGGGACACCCAATGCACAATAGATTCAATCATTTTAGTACCAACTCTTCCGAATACAAAAATATTCCCAACAATGTCCACGAACAAACAATTTTAAGCTGGATTCAGTGCCTATCTGTTGAGCGGGTCACGGTTGGCTGAGCGACTAATTAGATCAATCACCGAACTGAACCGGTATGCAAATACGGGCCAGGATTAAAAAATATCCAGTTTAACAGCTATGGTGGATCTGTGACGTCAGATCTATTTATCTGTGTTTTGTGCCTGAGGGAGGAGTCCCAAAACGAGCTGAAGAAAAGGCAAGGTTAAATTGGTTACTTCTTCTGTTGTTCTAGTTTCAAGAGACAGCAGTTTGTTTGGACTTAGGTCAAGGGAAATGTCATAGCGTTGAAGTGTCAACAGTTTTTGCTCAAAATATTGTTTCAGTGTATTAGCTTAAACTTATTTGTTCGCTCTTCGCGAGATACCTACGTCACACATGTATAGGCGTAGTTAGCATAGGTCTTCAATCACCAACTTAATACTTTAAAAATACATCCAAGTTCCAGAGTATTTAATCTAGCAGAGGGTATACTAAAAGCTGTGTTGATAACCGTACCGTAAATAATCCGGGTATGAGATCCGGAGCTTAATGAAAAACTGACGTAAATGTGCGAAAATGTCAGACAGGGTCGTTGGTACGAAATAATGTCATAAAATTCATGACATACTATTATTACAGTCTGAAAGATATTACATTATTTAATGTTATATTTAGCAGCTCTAAATAGAACATTAAATAATTTAATATCTTTCAGACGCATTTAAATCTAGACATCTCAAGCTATATTCAAGTCTACTTAAAACAGACTCAAGTGGAGTTCTGACGTAAAAACTTTCCCTACGTTTTCCTGTACTTTGTTGGCGTGTTGTCAAATTCCGGTTTTCGACGTAGCAACTGCTACAGGACTGGTTGCGAACTTTTTTGGCATTATTTTTAAGAAGCTGTGTTGTAACGTGGGAAGAATGTGGTAGCAGCAAGTTTTGGTAAGGCTTGTTTTTGGCACTCAAAGAGCGTTGGAGACAATACTGGAACTTGCAGAATATTGTTTAAAAGACGGGTAATTAAGTGCTTTGTTTTTAGGGCTGATTCTTACATTGTAATACATCCTTAATGAAGAGAATGAAATTACTGATGATTTCCAGTTTAACTCAACATAATTTCTCGGATGGAGTTTGTAGACGATCAAAACTTAGGCCCTGTAGTAATTTTAAAGTGTGCAGATGCAATAAACCTTCGACTTAGCCTAGACAGAACTGTGTATAGACTCAAGTACATTACATCTTAGAAGCGTTTAAGCCCGCTTTCACGATCGTTGCCCTACTGCAACTAACATGGCGGTCGGACTAGATATTCCTATAGCTAGGCAGAAACCACACTTTGATACTTGGAAGTGATGGAGTGTAATGGGTATAGGTAATGAGAGAGTTGAGCGATTAATCGCACGCGATGTTTTTGTTCAAAACTAATCAGTGCAGTGATTTTCTTAGCACGTTTTTCTCCACGTTTTCTTCCCTATCAACCAACTAGAACCACGTGGTGGATAACGGCCCACTCCTTGGTACAGAGAGGAGGCCTGTGGTCCAAAAGTGGGAAAATTGTAAGATGAATATTCTTTCTTCCGTCATCTTACTAATATTATAAATGCGAAAGTTTGTGAGGATGGATGGATGTTTGTTACTCTTTCACGGAAAAACTGATGAATGGTTTTGGATGAAACACACATTGTTTGATCCGGCTCGAAGGACCACACTCGCATGTATAAATAAAACATGCGAGGATAAATGGAATACTGATTTTTTTGCAATTAACAGTATTTTATAGAAAAATTGGACTTGCCGGTCCGTCTGAAAGAAAAAACCAGAGAGAACCCAAATCTAGAAAAGTTGCTAGTCATAAATAATATTAATGTTGCAAGTATTTAAATTATTAAATGTTACTAAAACGAGTAACTATTTCAGAATCGGTTTAAACTGATATAAAAATGTTTATTTTATTATTTATGTTGAATTTACTTTAAGACATACACTTTCTTTATTGCTATCTATATAATCAGCTGATTGTAAAATTGACAAAAGTTTTGTTTAATAATCTCAAATATGGGTCAATGACCTGAAATAAATGATTTTTTTATATTTTTTATTTTTTATAGGGTACTTTTTAAAGCAGTATGATCCCGTGGGACAATTATTATAGAACACCACGCGGGACAAGACGCAGGCATCTAGCCACCGACAATTTTACACGGCATGCCACAACTGCAAGCGTCGCGAACGCCGCTCGTCTGTAAGAACCCTAAGGTGGAAAAAGTAACCTGTAAGGAGCATAATTATACCTTTTTAAAAAAATGTAAATTAGTTTGTGGACTCACCTATCGCAGCAACCGGTAAGCAGTTGAAGCAGTCTGTGAATGTTTTCCATAACTTGATGTTATATCTCCGTTTGCATTCGTCGTAGAATCTGTCGGACAAAACAAAACATTCGTGAGAAATAAAAAAAAGTTAACTCGTGTTAGGTTTTATGTGAATGAAATTAAAAAAAGGAATAAACATTATAAATACTAAAAGGTTAAATACAAACAATTATTGCATTTACTTATATTATTTTCATTTATTTTCCTGGTAGATTGGTCTATTTATGACTTATTTACGACAAAGTTCATCAACCAGGGATAAAACACATTTATATAATTGCGTGAGCAATAAAACCATAATAAAATAATGCATTCTGGCGCGTAAATATGGATTAGGGATTTCCTTTGCCAGGTACGGAAATACAGTCAAGTATAATTAGCTGTTTGTGCATAAAATATTAAATGAATATGTAAATAAAGGTATAGTTTCGATTTCGACCGCAGACCGACTCAACTAGTTTCTACGTCTTAGGCCTACCGCACACTATAGACAAGACTGTCTTAACACAGACTATTTCCCTACTAGTGATAAATAAATATCGCTGGACATTAACACACAGCGCCATCTAGTGCCACACTAAGCAACGAGGCTTGTGTCGTGGACACCAGATAGTTGATATACTACATAGATACTTTTTGTTTGTAAATACATACTTATTATACATATAAACATCCATGACTCGGAAACAAATGTCCATGCTCATCACACAAACATTTGCTCGTACCGGGCTTCGAACCCAGGACCCTAAGAACATAAGGCAGCTTTACTACCGCTGCGCCATTTGGGTCGTCAAACTAGTAGTACTAGTGCGAGCGAGACAGACTATTTATCTCTCGCTCGCACTAGTCGGGAAATAGTCTGTCTTAAGACAGTCTTGTCTATAGTGTGCGGTAGGCCTTACTAATAATTATTATAAATGCGAAACTTTATGAGGATGGATGAATGTTTGTTAATCTTTCACGCGAAAAGTACTGAACGGATTTGGATGAAATTTGGCACAAAGATAGGTAGTTTATAACCTGGATTAACTTAAAGGATAATTTTTATCCCGGTAGTATGATCTCGTGATACAGTTACCGATCTTCATGCGGGCGAAGCCGCGGGCATCAGCTAATTACTATATGAAAACGATCCCGTAGATAGTTAGGTACGTCCAAGTTGGCGGTATGACATGGCATAACAGGTGCATCCACCCAAGCACATCCAAACTTTTGGTTCGGGGGGGGGGGGGGGGGGACACAAACATTAAAACAACCACGTGAACTGTGTAAAACTCGCTATACTATAATTTTCAATAGCTTAAAGTACCGTAGTTTTATGATCCCGTTTATTTTTAGTCAGATTTCGGGGAGAGGGGGGGGGGGGTAAATCCCAACTACCCCCCCCCCCCTTAGGTGCCTGACCACCCACAGGGTGCCTGACCACCCACAGGGCACTCCTCAGCCGCTGGCTTTCTACCTCTTATCACGTCATCTCTTATACCTGTTAGCTAGTTTGTACGCTAAAATTATGTTAATACTAAAACAGTCATCATTCCCGATCATAAATTGGCAAGAGTTCAAATAGACGTCATGGCTTGACGTCACATTTGAGGTAGGTATTCTGGCGTAATATTGCCGTGGTAATGACTGCTGGAAATGGGGAATTAGGCTCACTACTGCTATTATGGCTAACGCTTTCTTTGCTTGGCTTTATTATTTATGATGATATCAATGTTAAAGGTCAGCTGGCTGCCGCCATTCAAACTGATAAAATCTGGCTTTCCTTTATGGTAAATTGTAGCAAAGTGGTCATTAACTAAAGGTGGCTAAAGATCAATCATGTTGAAGAAAGTGGGAATGAGAGCCACGTAACATCACAAGCGCTACAGCCGAGTGAGGTCTAGGGTTCGATTCCTTAGTCGGAAAAAGTGTTATTGGGTTTTTCGATCAGGTACTTCTCGTTCTCAGTAGCCCGGACTCAGGATATACAGAGTGTAAACCACCTCATCACGAAGCCGTCAAACCAAGCATTATGTACATCAAACTAAGTAGGTAACTTTACGCAAAAATGATTGCTGGGAAACGACTTTTTTTTTTGGGGGTGAAAAACCAAGTTTTTTGTAGAACTCAATGTAACGCACTCAAAACATTGTGTTGATGGATGGATTGAATAGTACGGTGGTCGTGGAGGTGTTTAAAGTAAAAATCTTACATTAAAAACTTGCATTTAAAAAAAAGTTGCCAAAAAGTTGGAACTTTGACCCCCAATATCTCCGTAACTAGAAGGTTCCCAGGCGTGGTGTAGAACAAAAATATGATCGCAATGACGAGGAGAACAAATGCCTTTCGACTTTGTTAAGAGGTGTTTTACACCCTTTATATGTGCCCGATTAAAGGCAATAGGCTAGTCCCCAAACACATGAGACTAAAATATAATAACTGGCGAAACGAGGGGTTTGCTATCTAGAGCGTATTTTTACAAAACTCAATATTTAACTGACACCGCCATCAAATAGGAGTTTCATAAACATTTTGAAGCAATAAACCCCATTAGCTCTCTAGCTGCATAAATTATATAAATACATACATTAAAACACAAATACTGACTCATACATTAGTTATTGATGTTTGACACATGTTTACCACAAGATAACATTTAACCGCATTTCACTATAAGGACTGACACACATAAACGACCGTCGATCAACGTTGGATATATGTTTTGGTATCGTTGAAATCCTACTAATACCTATTCAAAATGCGAAAGTTTGTAAGGATGGATGGATAGATGTTTGTTACTCTTCCACGCAAAAACTACTGAACGGATTTTTATGAAATTTAACATTAGCAAATAGGATATTTTTAGCCCGGTAACATGATCCCGTAAGTCAATTATTGAACTGCTTAAATAGCTAATCTGAAGCGTAGAAAAGGGAGGATCCTCCGACCAGACGGGTGTTATAACTGGTGGGCCACTGCCCGACAGTCGTTGTCGGGTACTTGTAATATAGTTTAATGTCGCAGATAATTTTGCTTGCGCGATGTAGGATTTCAGACGTGTTTCGCTGTTAGTTCATCGTCTGTGTCATAGATGGCGCTGTGGTACTTTTTGTAGTCCCGCTACATATGTAAATAGTATAGGTATCTGAAGAATGATAAATAGTGGGTAAATCAATAACCCTTTGACCGCAATCATCAACAATACCGCCTGTCTATTACGCCTACTATGAATACCCCGGAGGACCATTGTTGCATACCTTCAGTTATTATTAATAACAATACACATTACTGTTAATGTTTGTTATGTACTTATAATCATAACGAAGGCAGTATCATTGTCATGAGTCTGCCAGGGGTCCTTACAGGTAGTTTCCTTCCATACTTCATATCAGACTTAGAATTTACAATAAAGGCGAAGTAATTGCAAAGTGCAGTCTGAACTAGACCTTAGTTGTACTAGTTTAGATAAAACCAACGTTAACGAGTAAGCAGTAGCAAAACGTGAATTTTGAGAAACGTGCTCTATCAAGGCCGCGTTAGATCATCGTATTTCCATAATTATATAATATACGAAAGAATATAAGATTATTATTATTTATGAGAGGCCTAGCTCTCGGGAAATAAGCTGGAATATATCATAGAAGGGTCAAGTTCTGATTTCAAATGGCCGTATTTGAGATACTTCAAAGGTAAATTCAAAGAAAAACACGATATATTATAAGATACTATGTCTAGTCACTTTTTATGAGACAAGATAAGAATTGTATCCTAGTCTGATTTATTTATTTAATAATTTATGTAAACACACACTCATCTCACAGACAGTGAGACATAAAAGAACTGAAAAGTAAATAAATAAAATATAAAACTTACGAAAAACAGATCTGTTATAGAATAATCTAATCTTTAGATTAAAAATATTTAATACAACTGTGGCTAAAGGGCATTACACACCAGTGAATAAACGCCCACGTACAAAAGTTTTTCTAAGGAGAAGAACGAGAATACAGTATACTTTATTATTCAATACTCCAAATCCTACGTAAATTAAATACCACAGGCAAAATAAAGTAGGTCGTTGAGTTGGGAGATGAATCACAAAAGAGAATTTATTAGAATACTAACTAGAAATCGTCTGCGGTTTCGCCCGCGTTTTGTCGGAAATTTTCTCTCGAGAATTCACTAAAGAGATAAAAACTAAATAATAACAGTAACTCGGGTCGATCTTTAGGATGGGTGACCACTCATTACATACCGAGTTTCCCGAGCCTCGGTAAGCACGATATGACGTTGGTCCCGGCTGTCACTTTTAGATCTTTGACAGTCATTACTGGTTTGTCATTGGCCAAAAAGTCCAACACCCAGTCTTACCAAGGGCTATCGTATTACGCGGTACTAACTGGGTTAAGGAGATCCGAATGATAAGAAGTCGCTCCATGTAAAATACTGGTATTTAGCTGCATCCGGTTAGACTGGAAGCCGAACCCAATATAGTTGGAAAAGACTAGGCAGATGAGATAATAACTATCTTATGTCCTATGTGAATGAGAGATTGGATGAACCGTTTTCTCCGGCTAATCTCTCTCGCAGAGAATAGTGGGAGGTCTATAGGAATAAGGGAGACCTTTGCCAAGCAGTGGGAAAGTATAGGTTACAAATAAATGTCCTAACCGACATCATGGTTAAATGTTAACAGACATAGAGACGGACTGGGGGTCTAAAATGGCCGCTTTAGCAGAATCCTAATATAAATCACGTTAAAATTTAAAATTCTTAAAATGGACCTTATGATAATAAGAATTTTAAATTTTTAACGTGATTTATATTAGGATTCTGCTAAAGCGGCCATTTTAGACCCCCTGATAGACACAGACAGACGGACCGATGGACGAGAGTTACTTTCGCATTTATAACATTAGTACCGAAGCACACCTTCTTTCATCTCGCTTGCGTAGGTGTCAGGTTCTTAATTAATCTTTGGATACATTTTATTACACATTATTTATTTAATCAAATGAAGTAAGGCTGTCATTGTGGTCTGTTCATTTATAGGCTTAAAGAAAGAAAAAGTATTTATTAGAGTCGCACATGACATAACAAAATTAAATAAAAAGAGAACAAAAAATAAAATACTAACTAATTTGGTCCTGTACGAGGCCAAAATACACTTATCTCAGCATGTAACAACTCAAGACACGCACCTCTGATTTTTCGAATTCATGTGCGTATTGTATAAATATCACTTGCCAGTTGCCACACGATAATGAAGAAGCATGGTAACGTTCTGTTTCTTTCTTTCTAACATTTAAAATGTCACAGCGATTAATGCCTACGCAACAAAAAAAGGTAGATCTATGATGTTTTTTTTTCAGTATCACGTTTTGTCAAGCAAACATTGAAAGGCTGAAAAACCAGAATTTTCAAGTGTTGGTTTTCCCTACGGGTAAATCCAAAGTACGTAATAATTCCAGTTAGATTGTTAAACGATTTCAGCGCAGCTAGGAAATAGGAAAATCGTTTTCAAAGTTCTCTATTTCCTAGAATTAAACTGTTTATGCAATTGAAGATGACCTACCTGATATTCCAGTCAGTACTGGGAGCTAATTACGGGAAACGTGATCCTTCGGTGTTCTCCTTCGATTTGTTAATTAAGGCATCTCGTCTATCGCTGTCTATTTGCCTAACAGTAACTAAGTACCACTAAAACAAATCGAGGTTAAGTAGGGTAAACCCGAAGATATACTTTAATACTTGTTGAATTGACACATCAAAACCAGCTTAGTGCTGTTGATGTGACGACTTATAAGACCACTTTATAAGACTTCCATTGAACTTTGTTCAAACCATTATTGATTTGTTGCATTTTTACTTCTTTGGGATTCATCAAAAAGTGGCCTGTAGAATGCCAAAAGCAATCGAAGGTTACCCATTGGCATTCTGCTTCATATGAAATCAGTACTTTTGTTTCCACAATCTTTATCTACACACATTTGTTCGTTATTAATGTTTTTATAACATGGCATACGATTATTGCTTCTATGAGTCACTGACACAATTATTCAAGTGCCAACGTACGGGAAATGGTTGTAAGCGATTTTGTTATTGCCCATTGTAATTAAACTGGTGAATTCGCTTTTTGTATGTAAACGCGGTTAAAATTCTTCTTCCGTGTTTACTAATCTTCGTTATTGTTTGTGTTAGTTAGGCAATAACCTAGGATTACGAAGCAAGCAACATTATGCTAGCGACCCGGAAATAAGGTCGGTGTTCGTGAAGCTATTTCAACATTGCATCTCAAAGCAACATCTCAAAAAAGAACTGTTGAAATGAGTACCATTTTTTTTCGTTCACTTTCAGTCTTCAGATCAGGGAGCTTTCAAAGAGGGTCGTTGAATAAAACAATATGTACTAAGATAGTCTGCGTTTGAAGGAAGACCTGCTCAATTCGCAACATGTTTGTTTTACAAATGAACAAGTTGATCCCCACAGCTTTGCAGGGTAGATACTCGACTAACAAACGTGCAGTAGCGTTTAGCCAGCCGAATCAAGGTTATTGTCCTTCACAGACCATGCAGTTCGATGCTATCAAAACGTATTCAGCGGCGTACGTTGGTCCTGTCTGAACCCAGCTTCGCAGCTCTGCGAAGGACAATAATTCTCGCAATATGACAGGCGAAATGTCTACAAATAGGTACAAGTCTGGGAAATGTTACATTCGTAATAATAATTTGAAACGCATATATGTAACGCAACGAATCAGTACACACGCATCCCGAACACTTGATCGACAAAAGTAACTCGTCTACGCATACCTTTATTCTGTTTTAAATCAGGCTGGATATGACCTGAATTTATATTGGCAACTTCGAGAGTGAATCGGAGTGTAAATCATTTATCGTTTCAGTTCACTTCGTATTTACTGAGATACTCAAAATAAATTGCCGTTTCGCCATCGACAATTTACGCGGTTAACAAAAGTTCGAACAATTTTTGTGGTAGTCAGATTGAATATCCCATTAGTCAACCTCTTTTATCCGGTCGTTAGGGTGATTCAATGAACATTGGGTGGATCGGCTGGTATTTGGGGCATACAAAGAATTGTTGCGCTCCCCCAAAATGTTAAAAGCTTTTGATAATTAGGTATATCAATATTCTCAGTCAAACTTTTATGTATTATATATTTGATTGCAGTCTATACTAATATTATAAACGGGAAAGTAACTGTTTGTCCATCTGTAGCTTTTCACGTCTTATCGGCTGAACAGATTTGAATAAAGGCACGTGGATGGATCAAAACTGGGCTTGGGATATTACTTTTTTAATTTTTATCCCGGTAGTACCTTACGTGGTCAAAAATTATCATTTTTGACCATGACACGGGAGAAGCCAAGGTAGTCAAATATTTGTTCAGAAATAATGTTGAATATTTCGATTCACAAATCTGTCATTTTACTCGGTAATTGGATCATTCGTAAGTACTGAACATTTTGTTGGCATTTCTATTGTTAGCATATAAATTAATGTCCGTAAGTATGATTTATTACGCGCCTATTTATTTCTGAGGCGATCCAAATGATGCTAAATTATAAATGGGGTCTTTAGCCATGAGAACAGTTAAAATGCCAACAACGTTACTCTTGTGTGTCTGATCCTTTCGTGCTTCGGATTTTGATAAAATTGACAGTGGCGACCATGACCCTGGTTAGGGCATAGGATCTTTATTTTGGTCCAGGTAGTACGTCCCCATAGACCATAAGAAAATTCCCGATCTCCATGCGAGCGAACCCAAGGACATAAGCTAGGTACCTACCTACCACCTAGTAGGTACATTATAAACTGATCGAGATACCAATGCCGTTCAAGAAATGAAAAGGATAAGTTGGTACGAGGAAGCTCATGTAAAAATATCGTTTAAATTGACAAGGAGTGGTCGCATACCTATCTACAACTTTTTCCTCAATAGTTCCTTAGGACATGTTCAGAATAGTAAGTGGCCTACACATGCGTTTTCCTTCTCCGGAGTCTACGGCAGAAATTGTTAGGTAGATATTAAATTGCCTATCCAAAGCAAGATGGTAAAAATATTGTCTTTTCTTTAGTAAATTGAGGCCAGGCGTTTCCTGTTACTAGTAATTCCCCCAGATTATATTCAATCCCCGATTTCGAGAAAAAAACATCGTACATTCTGGAGCTTTGAGAAGCTATTAGCATTTTATAATTAAAATTGACTTGATGAAAATTGTTTCTGCCTGAAAACAATCATTTCGGATTCGCTTGGTAAAGAATCCGGGAATTCCAACATGATATTTGAAAAAAACCCAAATTGTCTGCAGGTGTAACTATAAATATTTGAACAGCTCTAAAAATATTTCACAATAAATGACATCACACTGTTGTTTGAGTTCGTCAAGATTATCCCTATCAATCAATGGAATTATCATGTTTAGTTGATAAGGCTTTATCTGGTGGTAAGCCAGATAAGGGAGTGGCGTCATTACAAAAATGCCTGACAGAATAAAATTATGTGACGACCTCTCAAAACTGCGAACTTGACACCTTCCTTCCGTCTTTTTGAGTGACAAATTCATAACAACAATGGATTTATGAGTTCATTGAGTGCAGATCAATAGTTACCTATGATTCTATTGCGCAGGCACTGTCTAGTTATTAGTTATTTGTCAAATGCCAACAATTACGTTTGTCTATTGTAGCTCTTCAAAGCATTAAAATACTCAGAAACTTTAAAACTGTAAATATTATTGTCTACTTTAATCATGGTACATAGCAACCATATTTTATTTTTGCCCTTTCGCTAAGTTTTTCGTCAACACGCGGTGCTTGACACCACAAACCAGCTTCATCGATCAAGCACGAAAATATCTCGTACTACATCTTTGTCAGACAGATGCATTTACAATCAGAATGCATTAGACATAGGTTATCCATCAAATGGAACATGACATTCGGCGCAATTTGATGTTTTCGGAGATAGCACATTGTTGTGACAAGAGGAGTGTTGGTACACGACGTATGATTTTCGAGTTGAAAATAAAAACAAATTCACGCCCTTTTCTGTATCGGCAAAAAATTCATAACTTTTCGCGGTGGTTTTGTTCATTTTAGTCATAAATTCATAGACTATTTTTAGTCGTGTAACTCAGAAACTCAATAGCCAGGCTTCAGCCTGGCTATTGAGTTTCAGGTTTCACACCAGGGATTTAGCTGACCATATACCTGTGTGCTCAGTCAAAGAAAGATTCAAATGTAGAATCACTGGACGCAAGAAGGAGATATCGACGTCGAAGTTTTATGGAGGCCAAGCTACCGTGATTCTCTGGTTATATCCGAAGGGCAGTTTGTAACCAGTTAGAGCTAGAGAAGTTTCTAAGGAGAAACCTTTGCAAACCAAAAACACAAATTCGACTAATGAAACAGCAGCAGGAGATGGCGAGACGAACTGGACTAAACCCTACCAGTGGTCCACATTGGCCCTGGATCGAAAAATTTGGAAGTCATGGGGAATGGCCTTTTCCCAGCAGTGGGATGACACAGACTAACAGTTACAGTAACAACCCAACAAAATCTTCATACTCATGTCAATGCCTCCAAATTACTCACGCCAAAAAAGTTTGTTTGTTAGCGAACTTTAAAGTGGTCTAACGTCGCCAAACGCCTCGAACTTGACTGCTGACAACTTATCGACCTCGGACTGAATGAATCAGAGTTCTGACTCACTGGTGTTTACCACGAACATGAAGGTAACGCTAACGAGTGGCAGGGTGACTGATTACGATCAGTTGGGGGAACCTGGGGCCTGATTCATCGATTTGGAAGTGTTTTTTCTTTTAATTCATAGGTAAAATTGCAATACCTATCTATACGAGTAATTAGACGCCTATATCCATCAGTGGGGGGGTTGTTTCCTCACTTATGCCGAAACTTGGATCTTCATAGCATAGTAAGGAAGTTAGCAGCCAATAATTACCCAATTTAAAAAGATGAATATTTATTTTGACAAGGACTTCCTGAAGTTGCTGCTAGTTCATATTGGGTAATCAATATGAAAATAGCTACGCCTGCATGTTTACAGTTACGCGGAATTTTGTAAAGAATAAAGTGTGTCTGCAAAAACGAACTGAAGTTCAATGGACTTGAACAAAAAAAGCTTTAAGCTCGACCCGAGGCGATAGGTTCAACAACAAGTATTTTGTTTGAAAAAAAGTTTTGAATTTGAAAACCCTACCTAACTATGCGCAATCAGATAGAACATAGTGGGTACTTATACATATCTTGTTTTTGAACTGATGAAGTCAGATAATCTAGAGAAAAATATTGATCGCTGCGCCCACAGCACAGTACAGAGCAATTCGAGAGATTCGACTAAATCTTTCAAAGATCTCGTTTTGCGCACTATGGCTGCCAAAACAGGTATGAGTACATCCAGTTTTGTAAGATGATGATGTCAACGCACAGCTTACTAATACGCATCAGACTGTGACAGCAGCCTTATAAGGTTTTCGGATAAGGATTTGAAATTAAAGTGCGTCACTTTTAAACATATACGAATTGTTATGTATAAGAAGATTTTTTTGTCATAAAAAGTGCATTAAGGCTCTTGAAGGAGACCAAGAGTTTACTCCTTTCGAAAGTTTAATTAGGATCGGTCAAGTATGTACAGAACGAAAACTATTCAAGAATAAGAGGATCTGCGATGAAAATTTAGACACAGACGTAGAGCGTAATACTTACACACCTATGTAAACCTATGAGGACTGCCTTCTAAACTAATTGGAGTGTCAGACTCACTCAAGAAACCCTACAAACATGTTCAAAGGCACATAAGACAACGTGCACACTATGCAGACATTCGGCGGTCTACAGGTTTTGTCTGACAATCATCGGGCCATGACGGATGCGTGCTTACTTCCCATGACTCGTACTTAAGGTTGCACTAGTCGACGGCTCGAACTCGTTGGCGGGTCGTGCATGCATGCTATTTAGTAAAGTTTTTAATTTATTTAGTGAAATATACGATGATTTATAACGAAAATGGGCGCGTAAAATTTCATAAATTTACCTTTGGGCGTATAGATATGGAAAAACTACTGCATGTATCTACTCAAAATAAATTATTTAAACTTTTAAATATATTATCTATCCCTGTACGGTTTTCACTTTTTCCATTTTCATACTATAAGTACGCCCAAAAGTGAGTTAAAATTTCTGTTGAAATACGGAAGTTTCGACGCTCATAACTTCCAAACCAATATTTTTTTCCAATTCTGCTTACATACAGGGCTAGATAATGACAAGACTAGTTGATACAATTTAGTTTTGAACCTACACCGTCAAACAGACTAGTAATCACCATACTCCGTTTGTATGGAAGAATGACCGACTAGTGTAACCTTAACATTGCGAGTGGCTCCTTCGCCCTGTGCGTAGGGAAGTTTCAAGGATAAGTATTTTTAGTAGGGTATCGTTTACTAATTCGTTTTGGGCGTATCGATTAAGGACGAGGGCGGGATGTTACTTTTCCCTAAAAATATAAATAGCTCTTGAAATAAAGGCGTGTTTATTTTTGGGCTTTAGACTGTAGCAAGAAAATCTAAAACTCATTGCAATAAAGAAATGGACATGAAAGTCTCGTTTAGCTATTTATGGAGATACAAAGCTGGATTCGCGAGTCAATCGACTAACGCATTAGGCATTTTCTCCTCATTAGGCTTTCACACAAGTCTAGGCGAATAACCGCTTATGGATACTACAGACAGAGTGCATAATTCCTCAATGTGTTGTGCTAGGGAGCGATCAGCTTAAGAAAATACAATGATTGAAAATATAAGATCTTGGCTTGTAGTTGTTTGCTATTATTATATTGCCTTACTGAACAAATTACTAGTCCCCGCCATATTTGGTGCGGATACGCAGGAAAAAAGCTCCTTGCGTTTCCTGCTAGAGCATAGTTACACAGTACTTCTAATTACGAAGTCTTAGGTAACGCCGAAGACTGCTTCGTTTGCCATGACACTAGAATTTCTGGTGTTTTGACTTATCTAAACTGGTAATCAGGTAAAATATTTAGAAACATGCATCTTTATACAGTTGTCTTTTAGGTTTACCGAAATAACACGTTTTGTCACAAGCCAGTTACGTCGCTTACCCAAATATTTGCACAACAACGTACGTTTCAATGCTCTTTTCGGTAACTTAATCTTGTTATGCACAATCTCTTTACGTAATTTTACAACTTTGATTTTGTTTTATTTAGTAACATTTCTTGGGCGGTGGTCAATTTCGTCTACATTAACGTTAAGGGCGCTTTTAATTTAGACGTTTCGTGTCGCACCGCTGCGGTGCCGAAGCGGTGCGTTTGTCGTATTGCGTACGGACGTTCGTTTGTTTGTACCGTGCGGTGTCGGTACCGCAGCGCTTAGCGACGCCGCACTGTTGCCGCACCGCGCGCTTTGTATGAAAACAACCAACGTCCGTACGCACCGGCGCTTCAGCACCGCATCGGTATGACACGAAACGTCTAAATTGAAAGCGCCCTAAAAGTTTACAAAAATTACATGTTTTAAGACACCATAGGTACATCATCATCATTCTCTTACCCTTATTCAAACCTATTTGGGGGCGGCGTAGTACCCATACCATCTTTCACACAGTAGATCCATGGTTTCTTTGGTTTAAAACACCATGAATAGAAGTACTAGAAATAGGGACCAATTAGTTCAGCCAGGCTTCAGACTCGCTAAAGTAGACTCATCTTTCAAGGGGTACTGTTTGAGATGCTATAATAAAATTCTACAAAGCATTCGTGAACTGAATGAAACAAAATTTAAAATATGCATTAAACGCACACTATGTAAGCAAGCATATTACAAATTAGACGATTTTATCGCTGATAAAAATGCTTGGTCCTGCTCCACAAGGACAGGGGCGCATAAATGGATAGCACTAATTGTATTGTTGGAGCTGCTGAAGATTGTACAACTATCTTTGTATTGTATAAATTCAATATTTTTAGTAGTATATAACCGCATATCCCATATTATGTGAATGCTATGTACTAGAATGCTATCAGTCGCTGGAAACCTACGTCTTTTCTTGACTTAAATGTGCCCTGGCGGTTAAGAGTATATCATGCACACTCAAATGTCTCACCGATGCTGGCGCGTGTGTCGGATCACTTAGTTCCCTTCAAAATGGTTGAGTTGAATGGTGCTGGTACATGCGTCATGTTCGTGACCGGGCGCTGTCAGTTGGCACTAGCTCTTGGTTGCAACGGCTTATTTGAATTATTTATTTTATTTTAGAATTGTTTGTTTTGTTTTTACAATGGACACTTATAACGTGCACATCTTGCTACATTTTTCTCACATAATTTACCATCTCAACATGAATGAAGGTTTTGTAAAAATATTCTGATTTAAAAGAGTGTCCATGGAGTTTCTTGCCCGTTCTTTTCCATAGAGATCTACGCTAGGGAATGGGCAACTACAGTACTTTCACAGTTTTTATGCCTTGTGACTGGGATTGTAGCTACATTTAATTTTCATCTTTGTTTCGACAATTCAAAAGTGCCTGTAACTGGGCCTACTTGAAATAAATGCTTTGATTTTGATTAATCGAAAGTGGTTAGAGTATGTAATTCCTTCAATTCTAGATTATAAGTTCTAGATCAACTTTCATTCCTCGAATGAGACCTTTGTATTTGTTCTAAAAGGACAACCAGGCTCATGAGTTAATTACAAAGACTATTGAAGTAGATTCAACTTTAACGATAAAGCTAATTATTCCGACGCACGGTTTAAGAGTAGACTACTAATTAATCTTAATCCTTTAACTAGTTTCTCTTGGGTCTAATTAAAAACATGCGTTCATACCCTTTAATAAGAGGGCTTGGAGAAATGGAGACAACGATTCATCAACCTCTGCCTAACCTTCGGTTGCAGCTGAACACAAGTATGGACGGAGGACTGACTATCTGACCTCTACGACACCTGAATAACACGATACTGCGTGGTAAGACTGTTTTTCAGACGTTCTGAGTCTGACTAGTTCTGATTACCCGTAGCGGAGATACAGGCTTTGTTGGCATTTCTCGAAAACTGAAGCTAAGAGCATATCTTAGCACGTGGTGATTACATTAACTATGCATGCTTAATATTCTATGTTCTGTAACACAATTATTCTGCATGTCTAGATATCAGAGTAACATCCACATGTTAGAGTATGCAAACATTTTCAACCTTAATTTACATAAAACGTAAATTTACGATACAACTAAAGACAGCTGTTGAAGACGTTATGCGATACAAACTTTTGTATCTAAGGCTTGAAAAAAATGTGGTAATGGTTCCTTTTGTCTATGTTGTAGTATCATGCAAGAGTTCAATAAACGAAAAGACGTTATTTTGCACACTTTAAATTGTTTAGCGTGTAGATTTGACGTATCTTTTGTCGATACCAGTGGTGATTCATTGCTAATCAGATTAGCAGATAAATGCTTTATCAAAACGCACATGTTTTTTTTAAATATGTAATTAATAACGTAGCATATTTATATATTATCATTTTTATGGTTGAAAAAGTATGCTACAGATAAATATCACAGGGACGGGGCCTTTACAAGGGACGCACGGGGTTTCCCGGTCTGCAAAAGGTATGGCAATGATAGCGTTCCTCGAAATTTGGGAGGCAGGTAGTGAAATTGAGGATCCCTTTGTGTGAGTGAGTAATGGTGACCCCCAGACCCCACATACGCATATCTCATCCATCACATGTTAGATGAAATTTGCACATGTATTCAATATACGCTGTATTATTCGATTATGAAATATTCAGCGTCCATAGACATTTTTTGACAAATAGGAAAGCTTATCCGTATTGAAAGAAGAATCGGTTTTGGTACACTTTGGATTTAGAGCCTTAAACGTTTAAAAGGGGCTACCCAAACTCTTTTCTGTAATCCTTTGCCTAAAAACATGTAGAAACGGTAAAAACGAATACAAAACCATCACATTACGATTCTTTGTCGGCACTTTAGGCACGGATCAGGATCGAATTTTCTAGCTGTTCAGACTGATTTGCTTTTACGCTTTTATTTATGCAGACTAGCTTCTGGCAGCGGCCTCGCCCGCGTGAAGTTTGATAATTGTCCCTTAGGATCTTACTACCGGGATAAAAAGTATCCTATGTGTTAATCCAGGTTATAAACTATCTGCGTGCAAAATTTCATCCGAATCCGTTCAGTAGTTTATGCGTGAAAAAGTAACAAACATCCATACTCACAAACTTTCGCATTAATAAAATTAGTAGTATAGGAAGTAGGATAAGCACTACCCAGCAGTGGACCAGTAAGCTAAAAAATTACAGAAGAGTATTTACTACCACTTACCCATAAATCCTATTGATGCTAGCGCACTCGTGGTTACCACGTAAAAGGAAGAAGTTCTCTGGGTACTTGATCTTGTAAGCAAGGAGCAAACAGATGGTCTCCAACGACTGCTTGCCACGGTCCACGTAGTCTCCGAGGAACAGGTAATTCGACTCGGGAGGGAAACCTCCGTATTCAAACAACCTTAGGAGGTCGTAGTATTGTCCGTGAATGTCACCTGTGGACGAAAAGGGAGATTTAGATATTGTTAAGAAAGATGCCAAGCAGGCGCGTCACCTTTTGGGTTTATTTCATCACTATCCTTTCAAAACAGTGAATGAACCCACTCCCTCACATAGAAAGGATGCCTGTGTCCCAGCAGTGGGAACATTATAGACTGGTTTTGCTGAATGTTTGTATACAAGGTCAAGGTGGATAACGAAAATTACAAAAACACGATCAAACCTAAAAATGCACCTTAGTAGGAATTACAAAGTTTTTACTTTGCAATGATCAGCTGCTGTTCAATGGAATTGCAAATACTGCTACCATCAGGGTTAAATTATACCTACATATTATTTATAACAGCTGAAGTAAATAAACAAATTAATTAAACATTCATGAGTTTGTTACCTAAGCTCCATGAAATAATAAAAACAAATATCTATTATAACAACAATTAATCATTGTTGTTATAATAGACTATTGCGTCTACTTCGTGGACAGATCATGGTATAATAGATATTTGTTTTTCATGGAAATATGAGAATTCATTTTCTATGATAATCATTTTATTATTTTGGTTTTGGCTGCATATTGAAACTGACCCATTCCATAAATAAGCTAGTGGGTTCAAATGAGATACAGAACTTTTTGACTGCCTAAATTCCCCAAAATTCAGGTTTTTTGTGTGTTTTAACTGAGGAGAAGAAATTGCAGAATATATTCTGCAATTTCTTCTCCTCAGTTTCACGTCCTTACCAATTTTGTTGCTGGGGAGTATACTTCCCAGTTGGTACTACCTCAAGTTACTATAGAATGAATGGCCACTACAACACAATTAAATTAGAATCCATAACAATCATATCTGATGATCGTGCAGTACACAGAATTTTAATTAATTGTTTGACTTAATGTCACTGAACTTTCACTTTGTTATCTTAGTTTTTCCATAGAACTATGATAGGGAATGGTACTTTCTAAGTACAATATAATATTAATACATGGAAAATAAACTTATTCCTTTTCAATGGACACTAGAAAATATAACTCATCATCTCAGCTTCCAGTCTAACTCGATGCAGCTGAATAATACCAACGTTTTAAATAGAGTGACTGCCTACCTAACCAAGGCCATGCGGATTCAGATTTCGTTGTCCCATAGTAAAACCGATTTCCCCAGGTTTTACTATGGGAATCCGATTCCGGGCAGCATTTTTGTCCTTCACAATCCAGTACTTTTGTAGTACAATACCCTTGGTAAAACTGGATTAGAGACATTCAGACTAGCCATAACAACGGTAAAAAATGACATGATTTGCTTATCAATTATCAAGATTTACACTGATATGAAGTTTCACAACTTTCCAGTAGTGATTATGGATGAAATCTATCATTGAACTGATGAATAGCTAACATTATCAGCAAAAATGCAGTTTGTTACACCAATTAGGAGTAAGACACACGGAAAAAACTGATTTCATTAATCATTGTAGATAAGATACTAATGAAACTGATAACTACACCTTTGTTTAAAAGTTGGGGAGAATTTGTCTCATGTTATATATTTTTCTTTTTTTTTTCTTCACGCATTTACAATGTCAATGATAATAGTAGCAGCTATGGAGTCTGGACTTACTAGGGGCTTAAAACATAACATGCTGGCCTGAAGGTACAGGTAGACTTAATATTAGTATCTGCACTGCTTTTTTAACTTAGAAGCGTGTTGCATAGTTTCGTAAAAGTGGAAAATGTGTATTTGCTATAAAACCAAAGATTACAATGCGAATCCAGATATCTCTGAAAGTCAATCTAAACGCTTTTCTTACTTAAGCAGTGGAATTCGTGAATTGAGTAAAATAAAATGAGTAATACACAAGATAATGCTGTTAGATAAGACATAAATTGCAAATTAATGAATAAGTCAAGTTATTCTATGCTGTAATTAAAAGCAATTCACTTTTTTCAATACTAAGGGGTCTAGAATAATTAAATGACTACTTTTTCATCGAGTTTGTGTCAGAATGTTCCTTGCATCATGTCATAGACGATGACAACAGTAATTTCATTTGAAAAAACACAAAATTTTGTAAAGTCAGCTTATGAGCGAAGTATATAGTAAAAGATAGTCTCAGACCTGCTCATGAACATTACACATTAAAATAAATAGTAAAAATGCACAATATCATTATTAAGGTAAACACAAATCACCCTGGCCTTACCAAGTGCATTCATATGACCTTCAGATAATTAGCTGGCTTTTAAAATACTGTGAAAGGAGAACTTGAGGACATTAACATAATCATGAATTATTTTTGTGGCATGGACTGTTATTCACAGATACCTATCTAGAAGTATTGCTTTGTAAAATACAATAATGTCTGATTAAATAATACATGTTTATTACATACTGTCTCAAGAAGGGCTAGAAATCAGATACACAACTTCCAAAAACGGTTACTCAATTAATACCATGTTAGACCTCAAGAAATTGACCCGATAGAGGGTAATTACATGGTTTTCGGCGAAATACCTTCACATTACTGAGTTCTACAACGACAATAACCTTTTTTAAAGTTCAACAATGACATAAACGTCTAAAATGCAGTTTCATCATTTCGAAAGTGGAAGGTAGCATTGGAAAGTAGCAATATTGGTTAGAAAATGGATAAACGATCAAGTACTTACCGCAAATTTTTAGCGGCGCTTCCAATTCAAGTAATATCGGTTGTGACAAGAATATTTCCCGCGATTTCAAGCAGAGCCCTTTGATCTCTATTTCCGTTAACTGTACATTCATTCCAGGCTTTTCGCCCCGAACTGAAAACAAACGTAAACATATCACCAACACGTAAAAAACACAACTTTTTCACACTTTCATCACTTTTCTACACCAATATTTTGAATATTTCACTAATTGTAAGCTGGAACACTTGTAACTTTGTTTATTTCAAACCGTATCAACATTTACCTTTTAACAATTTTTTTATTACACTATCGATGTTTAACTCATCTGTGTCTCTGTCTGCCATTTGATATAATTGTGGTGCACGGAATATAGCTAAATAGAACAGGCAAAGGAAGAAAGATTATGAAGATATTTGCCGATTTGTGAAAGGTACAACCTATTTCAATTCTCGGCTAAAATGAAATTCAATGGCGGAGGACATCACTCACACACACAAACAAGGGAACACATCACCGGTGTTCCCAGCTCAAAGTTTACGTTTCCCCACAATAATTTTACATGAAATTTTAATAGTTGGAAATTTAACGATGAAATTTGAAATAAAGCGCTTACCTATTAGACTTCACTGAATTTAGTCGTCTTAACTCAGTCGTTACTGAATTTATTCAAGTATAATCGCATTCAGTAGCTTGCTGAATGCGATTATAAGCGCTTAAGCCCAAAAGTGTCTATCTAGGTAGACAAGATCTAATAAACCTAAGTAAAATTTAAGGAATACAAATACTCACAATGCACTCTCAAGCAAATCATTGAAAAATATTATGGTTTACCCACCTACACTTAAATAATTAGATCGTTATTCGAAGTATATATGCCACATTATCCCATTGAAAGAGTAGGATGAAATAATAACACTGTTACATTTTCATTTGAGTTTTAAACCTTGTTTCAGGAAAAACTGTAAATGAAACAATATTTGCAAGATTTCTGGCACTTTTTTTCTGTTGTCAACACTACATCATTGCAGTGTTGCCATTTATTAACAAAACTCATGTAATGTTGCATGTACACTAAATTTCAAAAAGTTACCATCGCATAAATAAAAATTCTACTACATTTTAAATGGGGAAGGCTGGTCAAAGCTGATTGTAGATGGCGCGTCCCAGTCCTATTCTTCGATATATACTTTTTGGGTTGTCAACTTTGAAGTACGTACGATTGATGATGTTTATCATTTTCATAATAAAAAAAAACCATTGGGAAAACTTTACTACATTTATTTATCACTTTCAAAGAAATCACTTTACATACAATATATCTACATCCACAAAGAATTCAGAATTAAAATAAAAGTGCTTACAGCTTAGCTGTTACTTTTTTTATTGATAAAGATTTATTATTCCACTTTGATTTTATGTAAAACAAGTAACATTTAATTAAAAGTATCAAAAAACCCGACTACAAATTGTATTGTGTGCATAATAAATATATTTGTAATCTTCATTGGTTTGGTTGAAAAAAAAAATTAACGATTTACTACTTAGCGCCAAAAAATCGCTATTTTCTTTTTTTTTAACACCAATTTACGGACACTTAGGTGAGACCAATATTACTTTACTCTTCGGGTGAAGCAAATCTAATGATACTCTAAGGTGAAAGCGTCAGGTTAGGCCGCGAAATTCAAATTTTCTAACGTTTTTTGCAATTTGCAGGCCAGTACTAGGTTCTAAGTTGATTAAAATATTCCTCGCGACTGTAAGACGTATGTAGTTTTTTTTTTGCTAGCCTGTTTGAATGTCCCACTGCTTGGCAAAGGCCTCCCCTTTCGCCTTCCAAACCTCTCTGTCCTGTGCAATATCTGGCCATGTTCGCCCCGCAAACGAGATCAGATCGTCACACCACCTTCGTCGCGGTCTGCCGCGACGGCGATTTCCTCCGACAGGGGTCCAGTAAGTGACGATCGTTGCCCATCTCTCTGGACGCATTAGTGCGACGTGGCCAGCCCACTCCCACTTCAGCTTGGCTGTTTTTACTTAACATCTGCAACATGAGTAATAGAGCGCAGGGTAGTATTTCTTACGCGATCTGTCCGCTTCACACC
This sequence comes from Xestia rhomboidea, assembly GCA_963853795.1. Taxonomy (NCBI): domain Eukaryota; kingdom Metazoa; phylum Arthropoda; class Insecta; order Lepidoptera; family Noctuidae; genus Xestia; species Xestia rhomboidea. The sequence continues at coordinate 2,652,257 of OY970776.1, read as the reverse complement.
TATTATGCTGCGCTCCATTGCCCGCTGGCAAATTAGTATTAGTAGTTAGAGAATTATAATCATCAAAATCATCAATACAACGACAAAAAAGAATGACTTTTTCAAGGTCGAAGTCATTCCTGCACCTTTGCAAAAAACGTAAGAAAATTTAAATTTCGCGTGCTGGTTGGAGCATGCACCTTACCGTTACCTTAATCGTCGAAATTCATCCAGCCATTTGGAACATACTAGGTTCTAAAGAAATACACAAAGAAACACAAGATACGCGCGAAAAACTTATCACCTCCTTGGCAGTCGGGTAAAAATAGTACTTATTTTTTCATATTCAGTCTTTCTTTCCTCGAAATGGGTGGCGTTTACTGAAAATAAAAACCAAAGGATTAAAACAAAAGGGTAGGTAGGTACCTACCGATTAAGTAACTGTTTTGTGTTGTGTCGTTAGGGTAAATCATGGGTTAGGTATTGCTGTTGCTGTGGAGCAAGATAGTGTGAACATAGAAAAGTATGTAAGAAGAACACATGCTCCGCAGACCCCAAATAAATTGGAGTAAGAGCAGGACATTATCATGTTTCTCTTGCCTTCGTCCCAATTCATTTGGGGTAGGCGTAGCATGTCTTCTTCTTACATACTTCTCTATTACTCGTCATCTCATCAGACACCTCCTTTCGTGCCATAAATTATCATCCTTCACAGAGTCCATCCATCGTTTCTTTGGTCTTCCTCTACTCGTTTCTTCTACTCATCAACAGTCATACTCAAAACTTACGATAAGAGCAGGACAATGATGATGATATTGTAAACTTACGCAGGAATAGTGAGTGTATAGATTTCGAATTTGGTGTTAACATCCTCGAGATGGAAGATATAATCGACGTATTCTTTGTCTGCTGGCACTGCCGGTGTCTCGAACACCAGGTTCATTATATAGTCTTCCACACAACTGAAAAGAAAACATTTTAATAATAAAATCTTGACTAGAAATAGTGAAGTTGCCAAAACGAAACTATTCTCAGTAGTCTGGGCTTATTCGGTAAGTAAATTCTGCTGCCTCCTGTTTATTCATAACGGGAATAATATCGTTTCTTAGGCTAAGATGAATCACGAAATTATCTCTGACTACTTGCTAAGTCCTTTCACTGTTATTTTTTCCCGACTGCGGCGAAGCCCAAGAGGAAGGTAATGTGTTTTTAACAATGTAACTTAACCTCCGATTTTGCAAGTCCGTCAAAATCACAGTGATGTATCAGTGGTAGTATATTAATTGATGCTACTTTGTAGTTGTTATTGAGTTGATGTTAACAGAGGCATTTTCTGAGAGTTTCATGTTTATGTTGTATGTCTTTTAGTTTTTTTGTTATATCAGTATAAAAAAAGGTTCTTAATTTAATGTCAAACTTACTAAGCACACGGCTGGTAGGGGACAAGCTTCTCAATCTTGTTCGGTTTTATGAGCTCCACGTATGGATCTGCTACAAGTTTCGTCGCCGGAACTATTGAGCCTTTGCGGCCTCCTTTTGGCGTTGGGGCTGGGGGCTGACAGAAAAATATTGATAAAAATAAATAAAATACCTTACTAATTGAGTAACATGGGTGATAAAAAGAGGCAATAAGGACAACCCTTGGCTAAATAATAACAGTGGTACGGGTCTATCTTTGAGGTTAAGCAGCGCTTTTCCAAGTTGTCCCGTGGATGGGAGAAAATCCACTGCATACCAAGGCCCCTCCGGAAAGCAAAATAACTAGATGGTCCCGGCTGTCACTCCCAGATCTTTGGCAGTCGTTACGACCCGACTATAATAGAATTACTTACTTGCTACTTTAATAAGTATTTCTATTTTACAGTTCGTTATTTTGTATGTCTTAGTTTTAAAAAAGAGAAGACTGTTACCACAAACCTTGATTGCGCCGTATACAACTTGTATGAGGCTCTTGACTTCGGCTTCCAAGATCCTTAGGAACTTGGAGACGTTCCAGTTTGTCACCTCCTTGTGGTTACCGAGGAGGCACAGCAGTGGATTAATGTCGCATTTCGCTAACCTAAGAGAGATTACGTAAAGGTTCTGTCAGATTACGGACTGGCTGCGATCAGTGCGTACATCGGAACTCTGAGATATACTTCAGTACGTAATTTGTGACTGCGGTGGCCGGAGCCGCATTTGTCGGTGCAGGTTCGATCTTACCTGAAGAGGCACTCAATGTCAGATCTGTATGACTCGGTACTGGCTCGCGGCAAAAACGAATATAATAATTATGTATATAGTTACGTTCGGCAAAAAGCCGCTCAACTTGGCTCGAATTGTTCAGAGACGACCTGCAGGGGGCCTAAAATGGCCGGTTTAGCAGAATCTTAATTAGAATCACGTTAAAAATGTGATTTCTTAAAATGGACTTTATAATCATAACCATAAGGTGTATTTTAAGAATTTAAATTTTTTAACGTGATTCAAATTTTGATTCTGCTAAAGCGGCCATTTTAGACCCCCTGAACCAGATTCAGCGATTGTAAATGCCGAAAGAAGAAGGACCAGTACCTTTTTTTACTCTCAACATGCAATCAGTCCATTAACATTGAGCAGATGTATTGCCAGATTGAGTGTCAAGCAGACTTAATTCCCCACTGGGATTGACTCTTTGTAAGTAATTGTGTCTTTGTTTGTGTGTGTTGTTTGTGATTTTGCGTCTCTTCAGGCGATTCAGGGTATCCGGAATAGTTAGGCTGCACTGCTAGTGGATTCGTTTGGTGTTATAGAGCTTTATGTATCCATACAGGTTATTTCATACATACAGGTGCTTACCTAACAAGATCGTCGATGCCTCTCATCACTTTCAAGGTGGTAGCATCAGATATATTATTTTCTTCTTGTTTTCGTTGCGTAGCCGCACGTAGAACTTCTAAATGCGCCGTCATGTTTGCTAGTCTCTTGTCTTGGTTTTCCTCTCGCGCCTCGTTTAGATCGCGCTGATCAACTAGAATTTCGAACTATCATTAACGACCGGTTTTTGTCAGAGGCTTCTGCTGCGCAATAGTCGGAAATCATCCCACGGGCTTAGTAAGGATTAAAATAAAAGAATAAAAACTTACATCTAAACCTACAAACAAAATATACAAAGATAAGAGAGATAATAATTCATACATGGAGGAAAACTACTAGACCGAATTAATTCTGAGCCGAATATCTGCCAACTTCTGTTGTATAACTTTTACTTAATTACTAAATGTTAAGCGACAGAAAAAGTTGCTCCAAAAAACTCACAAATCCTTTGTCTTGACAGGTCCACTTGTTTCCTGAGAATAATAGCCTCTTGCAGAATTTCGCACAGTAGAATGAAACAGGAGAAGTTCTCAATCTCTCGAATTTGAAAGTGGTTGATGATTGTAGACACTCTGTCGGAACCAGCGTATGCCTAAAACAGGATTACACGTGGTACAAATATAATCTAATCTTCTCTATAATCTAATCGATAGTGACTGAATCTGCAAAACGCAGCGGTAAAGCTACCCAATGTTTCTGACCGCAGCCGCATCGGCAAACCTTGCCAATGTTTCTGACCGCGGCCGCATCAGAAAACCTAGCCAATGTTTCTAACCGCAGCCGCGCGGCGGCAAACCCCCTCCTGATCAGAAGGTCTAAGTAGCAAAATGTCCAACAGCGCGAAATGTCTAATGAGCAGTAAGTCTAATTAGCAAAATGTCCATGTAGCAAAACGTCCAACTATCAGATGGTCTGTGTAGCAGAACGTCTATTTAGCTAAAAGTCAGATTCTCAAAATGTCTGGATACTCAGGCAGAAAATTCAACACACAAATTGCATCGGGAGGGAAACGGATACGGTATTATAATATGTACATACAGACTCTTTGGTCTATGTACTCGTAGCGTATATCATATCTTTTTAATAAGGCCGTTTGGAAAAAAGCATTAACATTTGGTCTTCCTGAAAACAGAGAGAGCAGAAACATTGTCAGAATATGTTCCAATTTACATCTGCTACCTTCTCCATACATTACGGAATGTTGGACTAGCATTGTTGAAAACGCCACGAAAAGCGAAGAAATGGTGGTTTTTTTAATTACTTTAAAAGACAATGGCTTCAGTCTCTGGCAGATATAATAAACTGTCCTAGTAATTATAATTTTCGCACAAACAATGCACTCGAAGGGTGGCACAGGCGGCTAAACACGAATATAAAATCAAAGCCAACCCTTCTACTATTCCTCAAAGCTCTTAGAAAAGAAGCGCTTTGGCAAGATCGCAAATACAAGAATATGTTATTTGAAGAAAATAAAAGAAGAAAGATCGATAGAATGTTTAATGCCAAATACAAAAGAGAGCTGCAAAAGCTTGAGGCCCAAAAAGTTAGCCCCTTTGAATTTTTGATAAATCTTGGCCATATCAAAAGGATATTAGGTGAATAAATGCAGGGGAATTTGTGCGCCTAACATCCTAATAATATTTATGAGGCTATAAGGTTTGTAACCCTGATATTTTTTTAACAAATAAATTTACTTTTATTTACAAATGACTTTTACTTTCTATCATGAGTGTACACATTTTAAAAATGACTTTTTGCTAAATAGACGTTCTGCTATACAGACCATCTGATAGTTGGACGTTTTGCTACATGGACATTTTGCTAATTAGACTTACTGCTCATTAGACATTTCGCGCTGTTAGACATTTTGCTACTTAGACCTTCTGATCAGGAGGGGGCAAACCTACCCTATGTTTCTGACCGCCTCCCCATTTAACCCCAGGATATGTAGCGGCACAGTACAAAAAGTACTTCATCGCCATCTATGACGCAACGTAACATACAAAACCTGAATCACGGTACTAAAGTTATCCGTGAGTTACTATCATATAGAAAAACTTGACTATAACCGTCAGGCAGTAGCCAACCAGACACAACACCCTTCTGGTCGGAGGATCCTCCCTTTTGATGTCCAAAATTAAGTTAGAAAGTACATTAATGAATTGCAAAAGTCACACATGAGAGGCGAGGCCTTAACTTCTGGGCTATCACAACTTTTAATACTCATGTTAATTAGCTTACTCGTAAACTGACAATCTTTTGTATGTTCTTGAGCGAGGGAACAGTCGATAGTAAGTGTATTTGAGACTTAAACTAAGTAAAAAGTACTTCTCTTACAAATATCGCTTCAAGCAAAGCATCGTGCGTGGCGATGTTCCGCTCGCAAGCCTGCATTTCCTCTATGCGCTTCATTTCTTCCTTCTCATCTGCTTCACAAATCCTTCGCGAACCTTTTACTCGCAGGAACTCTTCAAGTTTGGCCAGATGATTTAGTTCACCTTCAAAAGATTGCATCTCCTGCAAAAAAATGTGAAATCTTTTTGAAACCTTTGCTGTGTACCTACCTACCCTAAGTAAGAAGTTTACCTAGTTTTACAACGTTACTTATAACACATTTTCCGGGTAAAAATAATCCAGGTTTCTCAATGGAACTCTTTTAATCTAACACTGTCACTTTTAAGAAGCCGACGAGTGTTAAACTTTCATAGCGCATTAGACCATCGTAGTAGGGGAGCCCCCTTTAATTTTTAATTTAAATATTTGTTGTTTAACAACAGAACTACACATTCTGTGAAAATTTCAATTGTCTACCTATTACGGATCAATGAGATACAGCTGATCATGAGATACAGCCTGCTGACAGACAGACAGACGGACGGCCCGCGGAGGCTTAGTAATAGGGTCCCGTTGGTTACTATTCGGCAACGAAACCCTAAAACTTGCTTATTTATTTATTTATGTACACACAAAATACTTTATTGGACAATATGTTAACATAAAAGAGCACAAAGGTACTGCTTACTTGTGTGTTACATGCAGTTTCAGTAAAATGAAGTATTTACCATACCGAACTCCTTAAAATACGTACAGAAATATCCCTATTCAATTGGAACAGTCCTTTCCACTTCAATGCCTCGAGTTTCCGACAGCATTCGTCTCTGTTCGCGAAAGCCACGGAAGCTATCTCGAAGATATCCATAAGGTACATCTTTCCCATTACCAGCTTCCCTATCGTTCGGTTCCATTGGATGTTGAAGCCGTTTCTAGGCAAAAAGTATAATATTATAGTATTAGGTCATATACCATAAAATCTAACCCCATCATACACTCTAATCTACACTAATATTTAGAGGAATTATTTGTATTTTTGTGTGTTTATGTTTGTAATGAATAAACTCAAAAACTACTGCGCCGATTTCTAAAAATTCTTTCACCATTATAAAGCCACGTCTTTAGTGAGTAACATGGGCTATATTTTATCCCCGTACTCCCACGGGAACGGGAACTACGCGGTTGAAACCGCGTGACGTCCGCTAGTAATAATATTATAAAGAGGTGGCTTGTAAGTTTGTATGTTGGGGGTAAAATAAATAAATATCGCTGGACCATTACTCACAGCGCCATCTAGTCCCACACTAAGCAACGAGGCTTGTGTCGTGGACACCAGATAGTTGATATACTACATACATACTAATCTCCGGAACTACCTAATGATCCAAATCGAAAAATTCTTTCACTGGCAGAAAGCTTCTATAAATTATAAAATATATCTATCATATATTTGCTGAGCTATCACGTTTTTTGCGGACGAAGTCGCGGGTGAAGTGCTAGTTAGGTATATGGCAATGCAGGTAAACCTATCAGCTACGTTTAGTGATCGACTACCGATTTAGTATTGTCTTATACTTATTTTTAATAGGACATCCGTATAAAGAGATACCGAGAAATTTTCTCATGAACCATTTGATTACCTAATACAAAATAACAACAAAGCATATTCTACTTAATTTTCTGGTCAAGTGATAGTTATAAAAAAATGATATAAAAATTGAAAAAAGAATGTTGTTTCTTCCCCTACAATTGGGTACGTTACAAAATGAACTTCGGTTGATTTGAGTTATTAGTTTGGTACACGTTACTTCTGACCGAGAAGTTATCTTGGACGTCGGGTCTTATCAAATCTAATTTAATGACTAAATAACTGCACTTACCTACTTCCCTCTCATAGAGAGGGGGCCTGTTTCCCAGCTGTGGGAACAATTTATGAACAGCACTTACCTCTCAACTAGCAGTCTGTGAATCTCCTCTCTCACCCGTCGGTTGTCCGTGTTGACCACACAGAACCTCTTGGTGGCCAGGTCGAGTCTATTCTCCATACGTCGGAGACGGTTGTTGGCGTTCTCTATCATTCCTAATTCCTGTATATTAACTTGGAATTACGAGACTACCAACAGGACGTGTTTTAGGAAAAGTTCTACGTTTCCTGTCAGTCACAGTAAGCAGTTTAACTAGAAAAAAATCTGCGCATCGGTAATGTTATTGTTTCAGAAAATAGGCCATGCTTGTAACAGCTCTAAGTATATATTAGATCTCTTCATCAGGTGTTCGCATTTCTGAAGATAAATAAGATTGTCGAAGCGCTTACTTTTCCTGGAAGGCCTGTCCATGTCAGTACGTGTGGCTAATTCTCGAGTTCGCCAATCGAGGGGTTTATTTGAATTCAAAACCAAATTGTATGAATCAAAACTTTATTGAAGTCGGTATGCACCAATAAATACTTATGAACTTCTTTTTAGTTGTAGGTATTTCGGAAGTCGGAGATCGGATAAGCCGAATTAATTCGTCGTATCCCATTTGCGTTTTCGAGTACTCACGTCAGCCTCAGTAGGAACCTTCTTGGTCAGTTCGATGACATTCTTCTGCGCGAGGTAGTTGAGGCAGTCCAGCTCAGCTTGCTGGGCCCTTTCGTCCCTCAGTTCACTCTCCAGCTGCTCATACTCCACGATAGATTTGTGAGTCCCGCTCTTCACGTAATTGTCGCGAATTGCATGCTGGCCTTTTCTGGCAAGCTGAAGATGAGTGGATAATGTAAATGTTAGTTTAGGAGGCTAGGATAGACTTTCCTAGACTAGACTAGGCTAGGATAGATTAGGCTTTCGATCGAAAATAGATCTGATATTCAATAGGCAACCGGCAGTTGTAGTGGAAGGTTTTCAAGCAGATTACGCACATAATATGTTTCCGACAGAAAATATTGATAATTTCCCTCACAATAAAATAATTCTAATAAAATAACTCATTGAACAGATAAAAGTGGATATATCTATAGACACACTCGTTCACCCAGATCATAATCTGGTAAGGAGGTTCATTCAAATAAATCCTCGCGCTTCTGGTATTGCATGGTGTTTATAGCCAGCACTTCGGCACTAACCACTTACAGCCACTGTATACCTTTTAGACTGTATCATGATCACCTGCCTTACCATTTCTTCAACTACGTTGGGGTCAGCTTCCAGTCTAGCTGAATGCAGCTGTATACTAGTATTTTAAACAAAGTGACTGCTTATCTAAACTCCAAAACCTATTAACTGGGTCTACGGAGTAAATAAAAAAAAATTGGACAATAACTAACATTGATGCAAAGCAGGGTTTCTTTCAGCTCGTACGTCAGGATGCCCAGTTGCTTCTCCTGTGGAGCCAGCTGCGGTATACCTCCAGCTCGCTTCTCCACGCTGCATTGGGGTGCTAGCTTCAGGTACTGTGACCAGCAACAAACAGTGTATTAAAGATATGATGGGGTTAGTGCTTGTTAAAATGAGAGAAGATACACATAAGATGTACCTATAGAAGCAGAGATATGTATTTGTGAAAGTTTTCTCTGGGGAAGATTCTTCTTGGCACTTCCTTTTTTATAAATAAATGAGTTTTCGTTTTTATAAGACAAAATCGTTGGTCCAATGGTCGCAAGCGCCACTGCCGAGCATGACATCCTGGGTTCGATTCCTAGGTCGAGCAAAGTGTTATTGGGTTTTTCCATCAGGAATTTCTCAGTAGCAGCCACGGAGTTTGGATTTTGTGTCCGGTTGATAGCAACAGGCTCGCTCCCTATTACATGGAGCTTAAACATAATAGGCGAGACGACAAAAAAATCTAATCCGTCACTTAGATTATCTTCAAAAATTTGACCCGTGTTTTTTCTTTTGTTACGTAAACCAAAATTGACGAAGATACGACGCTTTTAAAATTCTCAATACGTCACGCCATGGTATAATTTTCAGCTAGTTCTGACGTCACGAGCCCCCACTCCCGAGTTTTGATGAGTTTTATCTTTGTCAATATTCATTGATGTACACAAACAAAAAATACGTGTCCATTAATTTCCAATACTCTAACTGACGGACTAAATAGATTTGCCATTTTTTGATACTGTCGTCATGCCTATTGGCGGAGTGTGCCTAACCACGCCTGGGAGATACCTTGAATAAGTGTGTGGTGAGTGGTAATTGTGGTTTCTCCTACTCCTCCGCTATACTTTTCTGATTAATTTCGTTGCGGGATCCAAAACAGTTAAATTGCTTCACTGGGACTTCGTCGAGCTTTATTGTCTCAGCGATTTTCTGGTGGTCGCCACTTGATTCTGGCTTTCAGGAGTTACAGTGGTTTGGGAGTATAGTGTGGCGGGATTGACCCATTAAAAAAAGATGCCTTGAATTGTTAACTCCCGGGTGTATCTTACGGATCAGTCAGACTGTTTCAGACAGGCTGCAAAGACCTAGCCTGTTCGCCAAGAGGAGTTTTCGAGTGTTAGAAACAGTTTTTCACTAGAAACAGTGTGTCTGCAAGCCTAGAGGCTGGTAGCCAGCTGGTATGGAGCCAGCGTATAAAGTTACTACAAACTGTCCAATTTTTTCATTCGATTTTGAACTTATACATCAACATTTTACGGTTTAAAGTCATTTAGAGAAATTTTTCAATTTGTGGTAATTTGATGTCCTGGCGACTGTAGAAATCGGAAGTGAAAAGCAGGGAATCGGATGTTTTGATGTGGTGTACCTTGGAAGATGCCTATGTCCACTGTCTGGTGATTATACCACAACATCATCATCGTGTTCCTGCCCTTCTACTTGCGGTCGGCGCAACCCATTTTCTTCTTCCATTCTCCCCTGACAGACGTCACGGCATCATTTACTCGTTTCTCTTTTTTACCAATCCATAAACGATCCCTCCATATTTTCTTTGGTCTTCCTCTCCCTCTCCATCCATCAACATTCATATCCATTCCATCACTCTTTTAGTCACATGCGCATGTGTGTGTCATGTGTTATTTGGTATGGACATGTAATGAGAAGGGACTCATTACATGTCCATACCAAATAAACGACTTCCTTTCATTTTTTCTGTAACAGGCGCCACTTTCAAACTTACTCACTCATTCCTGACTTTATCCATTCTTGTCACTTAACACATCCATCTCAACATTCTCATCTCCGCTACATGCAATTAAACATGATATAAGCTTGACTCACGCTAGACCGTGTCGGGTTCGAGCCGAGTGTCGACCGTGCAATTTTATATGGACACACCTTCGATCACTTTTATTAGTGATCGATGGGACACACTCACGCTTCCGAGCCGCTACCGAGCAACGGACAATGGATTGTGCTACGGCCGACACTCGGCTCGGACCCGGCACGGTCTAGCGTGCGGCATCCTTTATTATACAAGTCGTATGTTCAAGAAGAAGAAGTCTTCCTTACAGTTCTCACGGCATTGCTGAGTTCTCCTTCAGGGTCCGCCACCTTCTGCTCCACCTGCTGTGGCTTCCGCTCCGCTTGGGGCGGCATTTTGGTAAACGATTACTAAAATATATGAATACAACAAAAAAAATACTAGATTATAATGTCCTGTAAACAAAAAGGTTTTCGTTAGACGTTCAAGTTGACAACTGAGTTGGTTTTGAAGTGTATTTTTCTTCTTTAATTTTGACATTCTTTGTGAGGTTGACAGACAGTTCAAAGAGTTTTATTGCATTCTGGGTTAAGAGCTTTTCGTGATCGCGTAAGAATCCTGTTTTATCCTGGGAGGCTGTGTACCTAATGCCTTCCACAGCTAGCGAGCGAGCGAGCGAGCCGGGCGAGCATCGTTTTATCTCTTGGGTTCTGTCTGAAACTTTTCATGTATGGGTAGGTTTAGCTTTCTCTCATCACGCCCTACCTACTCAGCTATCAAGTTAAATGCTTGCTGAAAATCCCTTTGTTCTCCCCTTCCATATCATGGGCCTATCTGAGGATAATGGAAACATTTGCCTACTAAACTAAGTTTAGATAGTTTCTTACTACTTTTACGTCGGGTTCTGTATACTTCTGCGTAGTACTTCTGAGCCACCATATCATGCGCGCAAGTTGGAAAAATCTAAGCTTCTTGAAATATTATTCACAAACCAGCGCTGTGCCCCATGGTGGCTTTCGACTGGTTGGGGGTGACCTTGTCCCAGCAGTGGGAATACGACTCACTTATTTGATGTCTGTATTAATTTTCCTTCTTTAACAAAGGACGACAGAAAGTCATCATAAATCTCCTACCCTTATCCCAAATTATTTGAGGTAATAGCAGTATTTATTTACTCTAAACATACAAATATCCTTACAGGCTATACCCAATGCGATATTGTAGCACACTTAAAATTTAAAAAACATAGTTCAACTGTTTTTGACATAGCAAATTCTATAGGTAGCTGTTCTTGTAAATTCACCCAAAGCGCAACAGAATATGTCCAAGTCCTCAGCAATGAGGTTGAGAGTGCGGAGCGCGCTCGTGAGCGGCGCCTCGCGCAGTAAGTTCGCGCGCGCGGGTCTACCAGCAACCGCGGCTGACGACGACGACCCACATACCCATCTGGCACGGTATTGTCTTCTTCTTCAAAACTTCTCAATGCCTCGTCATCTCAGCAGTCACCTCACACAGTCCATCCAGTCGTCCATCATCCATTCATACTCAAAACTTTTCTCACAAAAATTTCCTCATTCTTCCACATCACATACCACGACAACCGATTACCACGCAACTTTGCAGCCAAATAAGGTAAATAAAATATAATTACAGTTTAGCTCATTCTTTATTTATTAATTCCATAAACATAATTAATTATTTATTTATAATGATATTCTAGTCACTATTAAGATCTTATAAATTACGTTTATTTAAGTACTTACATACTTATGAAAATATGTTTATTAAGTACACTCGCACTCATGTAGTAAAATAATTATGTATTAAATGTACATAATAAATAATTCAAATGGATTTATTACATTACTTAAAAAAACTACCTTTTTTCTCTGGTGACATACTGCTTTATTTTAATATATCTGTCTAGGAAAACAATCAGTCATTTTTAACATTTAAAAATGAAAATGTTCCATAGAGAGTGTTTGTTAAAGGAATGTGAAAAAATTGTTTGTACAGGTAATGTAACAAGTCCAAAGAATTTACAGAAAAATGGAATGACTAAGAAGTTTTACTCGCCATAACAGTGTTTTGTGCTAAATAGAAAATAAAGTAAAAATACAGAAAATTATTTTTGTTAAAGTTAAATGTCTTGCAAATTAAATTTCGGATATAGCAACTATTAAAATCATTATTATAATTCAATAATTATTAGTTCAGTCTTAAAAATAAATTAAGTACAATAATATCTCTTCCGATTAAGTGATGGAAATTATTTCAATTTTAAATCTTATTACGATGACAAAAAGTATAAAGTTGATAGTGCAACTATATACACATAAATACATTTTGCAATAATCAAATTGCATTATCCTATTGCATTGTTAAGCAAAATAATAATATCATAAAAAACAGAAAAATTAAAAATATTTATGTGCTGGTAAAAATACACTCCACCCCTACCGGTTGAAGTTGGAACTCAGTAGGTGTTTTCTATGTATTCTATTTTGCAATTTTTTTTATAATCTTTGAATAATGAAACACAGAATAATATAAATGTATGAATTACTATTATCTCATTGTCAACTTCGAAGCTCATTCTAGTTTAAAACACAATTCATTATATATTTTTATATACTTGCATAAAAAAAAATTGTCTTGGATCATTTTAGGAATTTATTTTAGATCTGAACAAAGTAAAACATATTTTTGTAAAATCATGTTTAAATTTTGGTATTGAAAATATAGTTTTCGACTACAAGAGATAGATTTTTAAACAACCAAACATGTTTTGCACTATGTTGTATTTTAAGGTTATAAATTTTATTTAGAAAACAAATATTCAATATGTATTTATGTGAGCAATATAATATTATTTTACATACTTGAGCATGTTTTTAAAAAAGGCATTTTACTATATTATTTGTAAAACAGTGTGTGTATATATTATAATCTCTTTTTCTGAATCTATTCTTACTGAAAAAAGTACGGTAAGATTTTGCACACAAAGATAATTTATTTAATATACAGAAATGCACTGTTTGAGAGTATTAATTCTCCCGGTTGTTATTGTTATGGAGGTAAATGTGCCCTCATTAATACCTAAATAGACAAAAAACTGTTGCCAAACCTGGCTGGGATCACTGCCATACACAAAAGTATCTTTAGAAAACTGTTGTTGAACTTGGCTGTGCTCACTGCCACGCCCAAGTTGCGATGACCAAATTTTTTATCGATAGTACTTAAATTGACTTTTTCTTTTACTTACTATTTAGATAAATATTTATTTAACTAAATACCATACTTTTTCGGCCAACAATAAATTGATTTTGTTTTCCTTAGAGTTTTTTTTCATGTCCGTGTGAACATTCACCAGAATATTTACTAAGGCTGTATCGGTATTTTAATAAATACAATTGACATTTCTTTAGAAAAGGCACTTTACAAGGCCAGGTACTTTTAAGGCACAGAACAATAATTGAGTACCAACTACATTACTATTGCAAAACAATTCAAAATATAGTTATATTTAAATATGTGATATTTTACTAAGTATTCGTGAATTATGCTACACACAAATTATTCTAGAAATTCCACCAGATCATGATAAATTCGCGTCTGTTTTTTATACTACTGGTCAATGTAGACATTGGCCGGAGAAAGTGTGACACTGTCTTGGGTATTTAGACAAAGTTTTTTCAGAAAAATCACGTTTCCATTATCGTAAATTACCAATTAATTATTTTTTTTATTTTTTTTTATTAATTAATTAATTAGTTTAAACTTCCACGTTGGTCCAGTCAGGAGGTTACATTTTGAGGTCTGGAAAACTGTTGTTGGGTTTTTTCCGTTCCATCAGGAATTTGAATTTGTGCAGGAGTCTGAATCTGTGCCCATTTGATGTTACTGGGCTCGCTCCTGCCCCATGTGATTTAAACATAACTGGCGAAACGTGGGTATACAGTAACGAGCTATAATATGTATACACGTAGCATTTTTAAGCGGATTTTTTTCTACTGTACCGATTTTAATTTGGTATTGTTACGAATATAGTACTTTGGGACCCGTATTATTATGACATAATTATGTAGATAATTATTATATTATCGAAACTTGCAAATGATATTTCTCGATTAAATCGCTTTTGTATATTGCTAAGTGTGAGTGGTCGCTTTTGTATGTTGCTAAGTGTAAGTGTTCCGGGGAAAACGGGCTTTATGTCAATTAGATCCATAGACAATGTCAAAATTCACCGGTCAATGAAAACAAAAGACGTCAAAGTGGAGCCTGCCAGTATTCTGTAAAACATTAGTAAGTAATGTAAATAATATGGCTATTAAATATTCTTCATGATTTAGCAATCTATTTCTATTATATCTATAGGCCTGTCTTACCACTTTTTATAACTTATTTAGTTAAAGAGACTGAGTCATACCAGATTAGAAAATAGTTTCTAAAACCTTGTTTTTTTTTTAAGGCAACCCTAATATTAAACTTCTGTGATCTCGCTTATTCTGTCTATTTGATGAATCTATATACCTACCAATGGCGCAGCTAGGATTTTTTTTCTCATAAATAACTGCGAGGCTTAAACAGTGCCTACAGAGGTGTAATCGTTTCAACTTGCTTACTATCAACTAAGATTTTTTCTAATAGAAAAATCCAATTATAATTTTGCCTGAACCGGGCTTTTAACCCTTCAAGCTAGCAAGACCATGCAAAACCAATCCGTGCAATTTTTCATTCTTTTTATTTAAGTAGGTACTTGGGTATTGCTCAGCCTCTTTCAAAGAGATATTTTTATTAAATTATCGCAAAACTACCTAATTCGTATCCTCCGTGGTAAAAACAGGCGATAAAACTAATTTTACACTTTAGGTGCACCAAACATCTCACTTAAAGTGAAGGTTTACGTATAAGTACCAACTATACATACATAGTTCGGGTAATCTCAATTATTAAAACATTATTTACAAATAAAGCAATGTAGGTAAGTTAAGTTTTAAAATGGCTGACGTATTAAAATGGCGGATTATTATGACTTAATTTTAGGTTAGAGTTCATATTCGTTTCACATCGAATCGTATCTAAAATATCGTTAGTCGAGACGAGGACAAAAGATGTTGAATCTCTTGGATTTGTCCGTCTTAAATAAACTTATCTGTTGTACTAAATCCGCCCTACCGGGTATCAAGAATGCCCAAATGCTCATACCAGCCATTTTACAGTGAAAAACTAAAAAGACACAATAAAACATTAAAAATTAAACGTAAACTAACTATAAACAATCTAACTACGACACTAACTATCACTGCGATAGTGTAAACATCACACGGTTTATAAAATAAAATTAGAAAATAACCTAAAAACTCGGTGATTGCGGACGCGTCAGTACGGTAAGCCAAAATGGCGGTCGCTGCGATCAATTTTGATAGATTTTTGTACAAAAGTATTAAAAATAAACTGTAGGCAGCTGGTAATGTCGATGGATGGTAATATTTGATGATGATAAGGTAGAGTGTTGATATGGTCGAGTGGTCTATGGCTTCATAGAGGCGCACCAAGAGTGGGGTACAACAGATCACCGGTGAAAAAATCCGAGGAGTCGAGAGGCCCTGGAGGCGGGGGGAGGCTGTTCTGGGAGCTTCCTTCTCTTCTCTTGCGTGGTCAGCTTATGTTTCATCTGCTCGTCGATGAGCTCTTGCATGTCCATCTGAAATATTGAAAATAATATTAATTAATATATTTTTGGAAATATTAAACTAATTCAGTCGTACACTACACATGATTAGAAATTCGAAATAAATCTGATGTGATGGATCTTACGCGCTACCGAGATAATTAATTAAATATATAAGGCCCGATTGCCGGGTCTGCGGGACTGTTCGAAAGAGATACCGTGGCCCCGGAACACAAAGGGCTAAGAAGGAACATGGGATGTGTTTTAGTCAGTAAAAGTCTGACACTCCCTTCCACTCCGCCCAGAGCGGGAGGGGGTCATTTGATGATTTCCCATCCGAAAAAAAGGACCAAAAAATCTTCTACGACTAATTCCTTTATTTCTTCAAATACGATAACGCTGCTTATGACCTTAAACTTGAAAAGCATCAGACCTGCACGGCACTATTCCATTTAGTTCCACAACTTAAAATTTAGTAGGTAGTTACTCTAACGATTCTTTTAAAATAAATTAGTCAAGCCGCTTAAAAAAAGGTTTAAACACTTCACGTTAATTTTGAGTAAACTGTCAGATCCAAAACTTATGATTAGGAGTTAGTAGACCGAGACTGATTTCGGAAAGCATCTTTTTAATCCGCAAGATAAAACGGATTCTTCACAAATTAAAATCCTAACGTTTTCTCTCCTCCTAATTCTTTGGAGAAATGGTCAGAAAGTATGGAGTATAGTTTGCTGGTTTTTCGAAAAGAAAGGAAACTATCAGTGGGGTAATAGAATAGAATAGATTTTTTTATTAAACACACTTGCATTCTCAATGCATCTTTGAATTGTAGGTTTTACGTTATTGAGCAGATGATTTGTTTCAAACTTTTTAAATACTAACCGCGTGACGTCCCACGCGGTTTCACCCTCGTAGTTCCCGTTCCCGTGGGAGTACGGGGATAAACGTCCACGTCTTTACTGAGTTACATAGGCCATAGATAAAGTGAAGAGGAACGGATAAGTATGTATCTTCTTATACTCGAACTTATTACTTAAATATTGTCCGACCAGTAAGCAGCGACCTGGATAGCTATGTCATTAGCATGGGCGCCGGCAGAAAATAAATAAAATACCTAAAAAAGATTCACATTTGTTGAATCGAATCAAATCGATTATGTAGCACATCCCTAATGTAAGTGTATGTGAGCAACCCTATGGTTGCCATGGGGTATTTAACTATGTAAAAAGCAATGTCGCATTGGTATTTTAATACTGGAGTTTGTACGTTATTTTTCAATACAACTTCCTCGAAATGCAATATATTTCACATGTGTGGGTTTTTTTCATTTTCAAAACACCAGTTCCTGTCCACAGATAACTATTATACTAAACTTTATACGAAGTTGAAATCGGTTCAATGCCTTCGGAGGTGAATGTTATTTTTTGATGTACTATATGTCCTATGTTACTCAGTAAAGACGTGGCTTTCTAATGGTGAAATAATTTTTGAAATCGGCCCTGTAGTTTTTGAGTTTATTCATTACAAACATACACACAAAAATACAAATCTTTCCTTTCTATAATATTAGTGTAGATAATAAACATATTATGAAGCAATGGCTTCAGGCTTACGGATTTCTTTCAAATTCCTTTGGATTGTGATAGAGGTCTGTTATGCAATTTGGGTGCTGGAAAACCTTTCGGTCTACCTTGCTGAAGAAAAATTGAATACATTTGTGATGTAAGCACCAAAGTGCCACGTTTTACTACATACCTGCCACTGTTCCAGTTGCTGTCCAAGGTCCACCTTCTGGCGAACAGCTTCGTACAGCTGACTGTTGGCTTGCATCAGCTCCACCCTGGTCTTGGCGAGGGAAACCTGAAAAAATGGAATGACACATTTATCATCCGCAGTAATGCACATACAAGGATGAAAGGAGCAAATCTTGAATACTTGATTTAGGAGTAAGGTAAGGTAAGTAATAAGGTGCGGTAAGATGAGTTATTATTTTGCCAATGAAGAAGCATCTGGCGGTTTTTGCCCGTTCCATTAAGCACCCGTGCATATTATAAGCAATGCATCAGCATTACCTCAACTCTAGCCGTTTCGTTCGACTCATTCTTTGTAACTTATAAACATCGTGTAGGATCAGCTAATCCTTGGGAATGATCCATTTTAAATAAGTTGAGGTGGTACCGTTCTAGTGCAGTTCTTAAGTGCCTCATCAGCTTTTTCCATACTTTTAAGTTGGTCCTGGTTTGCTACTGCATGATTCTTTTAAGCTGCCGTTTTGCTCTGTTTTTGGGCCATTTGTTTGAAGGTCTGAAATCTTTGTAACCCTTACCTCAGCAGCCTTTTTCCTCTCCATGGCTTCGTCTCTCTCCTGGCGTGCCTTGGTGACGGCCTCGTCGTTCTGCAGACTGCTGTAGTTGGCATCGTTCAGCAGCTTGTCTCGCTCCTCAGCAGCCGCGCGCAGTTCCACATCGGCGACCGACAGCTGGAATAAGGAGAAATACATAAATGTTAGTGATATTACTTTTCAAAGTGGACTGAAAATAATACTCTACCTGAAAATAAATACTGAGAACAATAAACTAGTTTGTGGGTAGCCAAGTTTTTTTCTTTCAAACCCATCATTCTAGGTGCCTAACTTCAAAAGGATTTGTAAAATTTACAAAGTGGTTGTAAATGCAACATTTAGTTGTTCCTATAACATTATACTTCAGACAGGATCACAGATTTCCTCAAAGAATACCTAATAAAAAACCTAACACACCTAAACCTATATTTGCACCTAACTAAAATAACTTTATCTTTACGTATGGTAACAAGTCCGTGACTGATTCCTTTAAAAAAAGCAGATTGCTACTGAACTGTCACATCAGAAAAATCTGAAGCGAAAAGAGGTACACTGGGTAAGTACAGTGTTCATGTCATCACACAGAGACGTAACTATGGCTACTGTACCTAGTTATGCATTGACAAGCACTGTTGTGGTACCGAGATGGTTTGTGTTGGTATGTTGAAGTTCTTCAAAATGATTTGTAACATAATGTTTTTGTAAAAGACTGTATCCGAGGTATAATAATGAGTAACAGCGGAAATAAAGTTTTACAAGGCTTAACTATTTCTCAAATTCCCTGTGCCATCTAGAGGGACGCCTGTGGGACCTGTTTTATTTATAAAGAAGATGAAAATGACGTTATTCCTCCCTCATACACATAGCTTACCTTAACAGATAAACACATATTTCATTCACGACAGTAATATTTCATAAAATCCTCTCACAAACGTTGTTTTCTCAGTAACTCCCACGGTATATTTCCGCATCAACCGATCGTTCCGCGTATTGCCCGGGCGCAGTTCAGCCACTATTGTCTGCGCTTGGGCATTGTACAGTTTGTTGTATTGTGGTAGTTTATTATAATATAATTTAGGGAATCTTAACACTTTGGAAGTAGGTTTTATAGAAATGTGTCAGGTGTAAAATACGAAGAATATAATATCGATTAGGGAACATTGATGAGTCAAACCTTTTGGTCTCTTTTCTTTGTTGAATTCGCTTAGGAATTACTACCAAAGACTCTAGTATTCTAGAGCGCGTGGCTAAATAATAACAGCCGTACGGATCGATCTCCAAGGTTAAGAAGCGTTTACTAAGGTCTGTTGATGGATGGGTGAACAACCATTACGTATCAAGTTTTCTCCGTGTCCACTTGGTCCCGGTTGTCTTGTAGATATTTGACAGTAATTACTGGTATTAATCTTAAGTAGGGGTATCGTATTACCCAGTACTATACGTTCTAACCACACGGTTCTAATTCTAAACTTTCAACCTTGAACAGAACAATAACAGAATATAACAAAAAAAATGAACGCGGCCGTAATAACTCAACAAATGACCACATAAAAAAAAAAGAAAGTGGGCCATAGCATGTTACTCACACATTTATAGGTAGATCATAGGTAATGTGAGAACTAGCCTTAATACATAATTAAAAGTACGTGTAAAAAAGAATATATTCTCTTTGTTGTAAGGCTTGGGACACATTAGAGGTAGACACATTATAGGTTGCAAGATAATAAAAAGTGTATTGAAGGAAAACATCGTGACGAAACCGATGTTCTAGAATCAGAAATTCGAAGACATGTGACATCCACCAACACGTAGTGGACCCGCGTGGTGGATTATGGCCCACTCGCCCTCACAGAGAGAACTGTGTCCCAGCAGTGGGAACGCCATAGATTAACTATGCATGATGTAGATAAATTAACATCGTCGTACACGGAAGAGGTTTTCCCAGTTTTAGACACATTTCTGAATCACCATTTCCGGGAACTGAGTGAGTAAGAAAATTAACAAAAAAAAAAGGCGTACCCTATCTAGAAGTATTTAATTTAATTGGAATTGTAATTTGAATTTGTACTTAGATAGCTAGGATAACCGTCGGAACTTCACGCTTGAAGGACCAAGTGTTAGTCGTAATGAGTGTATTTAAAAAAAAAAAAAAACTGCGAAACGGTTTCTCTTGGATTCTGTATAACTAGTTTTAAGGGCGATGAAGGAACATGGATGGGTTTTAGTCAGTAAAAGTCTGACACTCCCTCCCGCTCCGCCCAGAGCGGGAGGAGTCATTTGATGATTTCCCATCCGAAAAAAAAAAAAAGGTACAATGGTACATATCATAAATATCGAGACCTGAAACTGTCTTTTGCTAGGTATGATTGTCCATAATTATTTCACATGGGACTGGGACATAATATCGCAACCCATGGCGCAAAAGCTAGTCATTCAAATGCTGCGCTAGACCCATGAATTATTAAGTTCATCAACCCTTTTCAATATTTTCACAAATACCTACCAATTCTAAGCAACTATACCAAAATAACCGCAAAAAAACTAAATTAGCAATCACTCATTTTAAATACCGAATCAAAATGGCGTCGGCACAAAAAGGCGCGAATTCTATAAAATGCCTGCTAACGTCCGAGCAAGGGTGATTGACCTTTGTGACGTGTGTCTACGTCACTACGGTCACGCCATGCGGTTAACTTGCAGTCTAGTCTAGAATTCTAGATCGCTGGCTTTGATTAAGACCTAAGGTTATAGTTTAGAACTGGGTATTTTCGTCTAAAGATCTGATAAGTTTTGTAGGACTTTGCTTATTTCAATTGGTTGTGGAAATCCAAGGTTGTGTATTTTTTTTGTGGTATTATTTAAAGACTGATTTGCACGTATATTCATGCAATAATCAAGTACGCACAACTGCTAACTTGGGATAAGTAGATTTACTGTTCTGCAGTCATAGTTGGGCTGCTACAAAAAAAAACCCTGATAGAAAACCCCATTATACACTTTACCCGATGAGGCTAGGGTACGACACCCTAATGAAACCTAAAATCTTATGGCAGTAGCTAGTAGTGTTCTGGACCATACTTGGGAACCTTCTAGTTACGGAGATATTGGAGGTCAAAGTACCAACTTTTTCTTTTTCTTTATAAATACTAGTTTTTGAAGTGGCGGGAAAAATAATAAAATAAAAAAAATAAAAATACCTCCATGGCCTGTTTTCCACTCAATGCATCCATCAGCACAATGTTTTGAGTGCGTTATATTTAATTTTAACGTGAAACGTGATTTGTCACCCCAAAAAAAAAAATCCCAGCAATAATTTTTGCGCAGGGTTACCTTATTTTGCTGTACAGATGGTTCGCTGACACCGCGAAGGGCCCGTTTACACTTTGTATACTAATCGTGTTCCATATTAACTTGATTTCAACCATTACAGTTACGCAAAGAAACCGTTTAACGGCGTGCTTTAAAATATTCATACAATTAAAGCAATGAGGTAGGTAATCTTTACGTATATAATTCCACAACAGTTAAGGTCATTATGGTTATAAATATAATTACTTATATAAAAAGTCTAACACACTTTCATTTAGATTATAATTTGACCGAAAATTGCTAACGTGTATAAATTGAACTATGAAAGTTTAATGAAGGGACGTTATATAAAAATGGCCATAGGCCGGACATGACCGAAAATGTTGGGAACTTAAGAATATTGGCTGTAGGAGTGGTCTTCAATTATTTACTTGGTGAGTGAAACCAACATGCGAAGGGCATGGTCTTCAACCTGTGTTAATTACGTTACATTAACATTTAACACTGAACAAATACAAAAACCTATCTGTTGCAAAGTGGTTTTTGTCATGAATTTCCTAAAATATATAAAAGTACCAGATTCTGTTCTAACCTAGTGTCAGAGTTTTTGTGCCGCCCATGGGCAATTATAATAATATACTTTATAACACATTTGCTCGTAAAGGGTCTCTTATTTCACCAATTTCAATATCGTAATGTATCTCATTACGTACTTGTGCTGTAAAGTAAAATGCACGGTTTATACTTTTTTAAATCTTAGCAAAGAGTTTTTTGTCAGAAAAGTGATGGTCAACATTTTATGAATAAGATTAACTTTGGGAGATGAAATATAATAAAAAAAACATTTAATTCTTTAATTTAATAAATTTTGACAATAAATTACAACCATTTATCTGTAACAAAAACATTAAAATATTAATTTACTTTATTAGTAATACTGGCTGTTTTTTGTGTCTTTGCCTTAAAAAAAAGCGCTGATGCGCGCGCCTCGCTAATTTAATTTGTGAACAAGTAAAAATTATTCCGCGCGCTTTTTCTTTACGCTGTTTTTTTTTATTTGTTTTATTTATTTCCTCGCAAATATATTATAAAACGTCGTATGACATACGTGCACTTTGTTAATTACAGCTTCTGCTTTTTTATAGCCCTCGCCTACGGCTCGGGCTAGCAATATCGCCTCGGCTGTGATTTTCAACTTACCGCACTTATATCATAATGTACTATTACTATGTAGGCAGGCAGATGATGATGTGTATAAAGCAATTGTGCCGATGTCTAAAATAGGGTAGATGACAAAAAAATCTAATTAGTCCGTCAGATAGATTTACGAACAAAATTGGACACATATTTTTCTTTTTTAACGCAAACAAAAAATGAAGACGATACTTTACGTCGAAAACTCGTGTGAAGTCACATTTGAGTACATTTTTTACTCAAATGTGACGTCACAAGCCCCCACTCATGATCTTTGACACGTTTTATCTTCGTCAATTTTTATTAATTTGATAAAACAAAAACACGTATCCAATATTTTTCGATAATCTAACTGACGGACTAAATAGAATCATATTTTTTTAGTCAGTCATTATCTCTATTCAGATTATTTCAGAAAAGCGAAACCTGTGTGATCAGAAGTATGAGCGAAATCAGCTGCTTTTACTTACAGACACATTCAACTCACATAGATAGGTACCTAGCTATATTTCAATTAGGTACATTGCATTTTTTTAAACATTTACATACAAACGATGCATACTATTTACCATTTAAAAACCGTTTATTTATCACGCTTGAAATCTAGACTCCTTTCGACTACAGCATGTCCTCATTGTTCCACTACATGAGCTCGCCGGTTTCCAAATCCTTCCATAAGACAAGAACCAGTTTTTATTGTACTCCTCAGATGTATTGCCCAAGGATGGTCATAAGAGCCTATTTATTGCCCACGCGTGGGCGTAGGCGAGTTACTCACGACAACACGATCTAGACTTTTGTTAGGCTAACCTTGGTTGAGACAGAATTGGTTAAGTAGTTTTATAGATCAGCTTGTGGGCAATGACAAAACTATCAATTAGTTTAAAAGAAAATAGAGAATTTTAATTGAGTTGAATTGAAATAGGAAGACAGAAACTTAACTCGGTAAAAAAAACTTGTTTTTTTTTTTTATAAATAACATTTTCTAGGTATGTGTTTGTGCCTTATGATTGGGTCAGAGGTCTTTAATGCAGCCATACAATATCATAAAACTGTGCTACCTAGCTATTGGTCTTTAGAACCTTATTTCGGTACTTAACAAAAAAAACCATAGTAGGTATTCCATTTGTAACTAGAATTTAACAGCTTAGAAACCGGTCTACTTTCAGACATTTTTTACATTATGGACTTGTTTATATGCAAAACAGAATATTACTAATTGAATCATTGCAGTTTAAAGTAGCATATTGTTATTAAGCACACACTACTTAAGAATCGCATGTCAATGGGCACGAAGTCGAAGCCCCAAAAATGGTCACGTTGTATTTAACAGAAGAATATTACATAACGCTTAAACAGCAAATAAGCTAAACTTCTTGCGCAACAAATTAATGGTCGTAACGCTGGGTGACGCAAAATGCATTGCAGTGCACTGTCGAGCTTGCGTTCCGGGTCTCTATGGAACGTATAACGGAATATTTGTGAAAATAAACTGGCGTGCAGAAAAAAAACCACGTGTCTTAATTTTATTGGGTTTGTAACCGTTTCGTGTGACATTTTTCTGGGTATTTGGATTTAAATGCTGTTCTTTTACAGCTTGTTAATGTATAATGATTGTTGTGAAGCTCTTTCACAGGATTCTATATAGGTAAAAGGGTAGCTAACTCAGATATATTCCGTGTTTCAACTTATCAGTCACAGAAGTAATTACAATTTGATATTTCACAAAAGCTGTCGATCAATGTTAAGGAACATTGATACTGCACTTGAATAACACACGGCTCTGGAACTCGGTGAAATTCACCCAAAGTATCGACAACGACATAATCGTCATTAACTTGGTATGTACCGTGTTCTTCAATATCACGCACACTGAGATCAAGATAACATAGCTGATCCTCAGCTGATCAACACAGGAATTTCTCCAAACATTACCCAATTAGCTGCACTTAGTTTAATTATCAACTATCCGATATTATCATTGCTCTCAATTGAAGCGTAGCAGAGAGAGTATTTATTGGTACAGCACGTTACGAAATTTGGGATTGCATTGGAGTTTGAAGATAATACTTATCAGATAAACGATTGTAGTTGGACAGTAACTACGCAAAATTCAGATACAAGACGTAACACATTCAGAGCAAGAAGTTCTAGGTTCGATTCCCGGGTCAGGCAAAGAGATTGGGTTTTTCCATCAGAAATTTCTCAGTAGCAGCCACGGAGTCTGGATTTTGTGTCCGGTTGATGGCAATGGGCTCGCCCCCTGTTACATGGGACTTAAACACAAACTGGCGAATCATTGGTGTACTATTAGGTAGGTACACCTCTGCCTAACTCTTGGGTATAACGATGATTAAGTTAAAAAATAAGTCATTCATCATCATCAGACATCACTCATTCAGCTTGAAGTTCAGTACTTAGTTTAAAAAAATACCACATCGCTCAGTTTTTTTTTGTGGTTGAATTAAGCTTGTCACATTTCGCAGGCTCTGATCCTATTACAACCCACATGACTGACGACAGTCTGACCACTAACGAAGGAAACCACTTAAATTACTCACAAGATAATCCTTATAATTCTATTAGACGATCACGTTTTATTATCTTTCTTGCCTTGACTTCTGTTTTTGACGCACAAATTGTGAAGTTTTTTGCCAGCACACTTGTTTTCTTGTAAGTTGATCTAATTAAGTCTTCTTCAATGCCAATTTGACCTATCGTTTTGTGTATGTAATTCTTGGGTAGTTTTTTTGCACGGGTTTTAATTCTTTGATTATTTTTGCAAGCGTAACCCAGAGGACCTAGAGATGGGCAATCGATTTCAAAGCGAAGTTTTCTTATAGCATCTTTTATGTAATTTGCTTATGTCAGTCCTATATTAAGTTTAAGTTTTTCATTATTTTTTCCGTTTATAGAATGTCATTCTCGTGTGTAAACTCGGGCAAAGTGTTATTTGGTTTTTCATCAGGAATTTCCATAGAGTCTAGATTTGTCTAGATTTGTCGTGCCCGGATGCTGGCTCGCCCCGTATTAACTTAACGCGTCTTAAACATAATTGGCACACATAGGTAGGTACACCCCTGCGTTTACGGGCGTGATATTATGTGAAATGAAATAAGGAAATTCTGCATTTCAGTGTTTAACTACAACCTACCATGTACATAACCATGTCTTAACTCATCTCATTTGTTCTACGAGTACAAACCACTAAGCTCTGTTTACCTCAAATAAAAAATAAATCGTTCAACTACAACACTAAAGAACACTAAAGAACACTAACCGATCATCGATCAAACCGAATCGATTTCGCATTAAATCGATTTAAATCGGTTTAGAGCACAAACGGTATTTCAATTGGTCTAACGTGCAGTAACTGTAGCCGATACATTGGTATCGAAAGTTAACTGTATCGATAAAATCGACAGCTCCTGGTGTATGGGGTTACGTGGTGATGAATGGCTTGTGGGGTTTACACACTGGCCTAGCTTTGACCACAATATACTAGCTTTGATGTCACTTTTGTTAACAGTTCTCAATAAAGTGTGCTATTTTGAGTTTTTTTTAATCTATGGATTGTGGTGGCGGTCTTCTGTTGGATCTTACGACATAATTAATTACATCTTTAACCTCCATGGGGGCAGAAGTTTCTTGTACCTACACCCTTATTTGGTCCACTTTTGTTTTAATTGTAAAATGAACAAGCATATTGACATTAGGCCCTGCCGCTAATCCAACAAAATACTAGCGGAAAATATACCAACTAAGCTATCCAGAGCCAGTTGCAAAAACTTTCATCTACAGACAAAGAAACAGAGAAAACAGAGTCAGCTATACAAGTAAAGTCTGACAGTTTGGCTTAAAAAATTTCGTGACTGCGGAAAAGTCAAGAGTAGGGTAATGTCTTTTATGCGTGTGTAAGACGAATATTCCCTCTATGATCTAGGTTTTGTGATTTGATTTGAAGTAGAAGAAGCATATAAGACCCGTTATAACGCGTCTTATATGCTTCTTCTGCGAACTTAAATTGAGTAGGGCAGAAAACCAAGCACAAAATGGACAAGTGGAGTAAAGCTGTGACCGCGTGTCCTCCAAAGACTGGTATAAAAGAAGTTCTGCCATTCCGGCGGCAGATGATATGTTGCAGTTTAGGGCTAGATGAGGGTGGCACATTAACGTGGCAAGTGACACAAGCAAAGAGAGGCCTATACCAACCAGTGGGTGAAGTCGGGCTGTAGATGATGATGGCCTGTTTGCAAATTGTTACTGTTTCAATTTTTGTAGGTAAGTAACTAGTTCCAAAAGTTAAAATAGAATCAATGTCCACCAAAAATGCTCTATCACCGGTCATTGTAAAGTCCTTACGGTAAAATCGATACGTATCAGTCAATGCTTTATTGAAAACGCTTTGTTGGAATTTTTTGTTGTACTATAACTAAGAGTAACGGTAGCCGTTACCCATAGTTATGTCATTGCGCGGATTTGCGCGATGATTGAATTTAGCACGTGGTTGACCGTTTTTAGAATTTTGATGTTATAATAAGGTTAATATTTGGCATATGGCACGTACAGTCGTGGTCTTTTCCGCCTGATCACTTAAATATTTTTTCGCTTAAATCATGCGGACGCGCCGAGCCACGCCCCCTTAAAGTTTAAGCCTATTAGGAAATTGTCAACTTTGGCGCGCAAAATATCAATAACTCTCGTTTGGCGTATTTCTATACAAAGTCAACGGGGTGGGGCTAGAGAGCGTCTCTACGTTGTAAGTGCAAGCAAAAATTAGCTTAGTGGTGATCAGGCGGGAGTGTCCTCGATAGTACATTATGGTCATGGCCCTGAATAATTGAATATGCTTAACATTACATAATATATACTTTTAGCGGAAACCATGAAACATGTCTTGGCATTTTGCGGTCCCCTAAATTACCTTCTGGTTAATATTGCTGGTGATACTATAGTCTCTACTCAGGTATGGAGGAGGAAGGACTATAGTCCATACTCCTCCACCATTCCCCACTCCCACTCTCTTAATGCAGGTGCATTGTTGTTCAACCTTCGAATCGACAACGCTACTTAATGTCAGATCGAGATAATATGTGGTACCTGCTTCCATGAACGAGCTGCTTCGCAAAGTTCTAATATAACTACTGCTACTTTTAGGCTCTTTTATGGCCCAATTCTTATGAAAGATCCGAGTCCGGTCATGTCCTGCCCTAGACAAGAGGGCATTCCTTTGCGATAAGCCAGAATCAACTAGAAACTTCGATTCGCCGGGACTCGGCGACGCAATGATGCTCGACAGGTCAAGGAGAAACGATTCAATTGTCTCTCCTAATAAAAAAATCAGAAAAGAACAGTGAATGTGTACGAAAAAATGTAACTTCCACTCCCCTCCATATCAACCAAGGAGGTATTTCCAAAACAAATTCTACTAACCTTAGAAGACAAATCAGCAATAATCTCATTCTTCTCATCGATCTGCCTCTCCCTCTCCAGCGCGCGACGCGCGTGCGCCGCGATGGAGTCCCTCACACGCGACCCTTCGAGCGTGGCGTACGCGGCGACGGCGTCTGCGCAGGCCGCGGCTAGGGCACCGCGACGCAGCGTCTCGCCCTCCTCACCGTCCAGGGATGTGAGGGAGAGGTCGGAGTGGAGTCCTGGAATGAGGAATGGTGGAGTTATAAAGACACAATAATAAATGCTCTATGTATGGATAATAATTATGTCCTTTTGCAAGATATTGAGCAATTACTACACTTATTAGCAAGCTCAAGAGGCCTTTGCCCAGCAGAAGCAAACTCTTTAGTTTTGTGAAACATTTTCCTATTATTTTATTTCTCCAATCTTTATCGGGTTGACGTATATTCACACGGATCTTATGACCATGTTTAATGTTTTCATGTAAAGTCAGAGAAATGATCATGTTTGTAGTTAAACTAACAAAGAACGATACCATATTACTGTACTAACTATCCATAACAGATATTATTACAACAATTACCAAGAGATCGACCGTTAGAAAATTCAACGGCAACAAAAATATGATCGTAAGGTATCTAAACGATTTCCATGGTTGAATCGATTAGATATTTTACTTCCATTGTCTCTTCGGCGAGGATCCCTACGATTTTCTTCAGAGTTCAAGATCTTACGTATTAATCGACACTAAGCATAGCATAATCAGCCTTAACACCAACTCCCACTAAAGAACCACTTCCTGAGCATTGCTACCACTGCTGGGACACACTGATCTTCTTGCTATGCGAAGGAGTGGGTCTTCGAATTATTTTGGTCTTAGTCCGAAGCCAGTTTCCTCACAATGTTTTTCTTTACAATTTTGGGTTTTTTTAGTTGACGTCTTCGTCTTTCTTACATCACTATTTCCCGTAATGTCAGTTCCCTCTTTTCTAGCCATATCGTCTTTCCGTTCTTAATCGTGGTCAACGCACCTAAGACTAAGACCAGTAAACTCTTAATTGCACACACATCTATATCTCAGGAAAATATAACAGCACATTGTAATGACACCACTTTCTCTACAATAAAACCACTTTCCCATAGCTAAAGTGTTCACAATTTCGCGTATTGTCCACGCCGCATCAGATCGCGGAAATATTACAACGAGATCAACTGCCTCCATCGATGATGACTTCTTAATAGTTAGAAAAGTAATTCGCGTTAGTATATTGTGGTTTAGAAATAGAAAATGTTATTTGTGTGCTGTATTTTTTGTTCAGTGTTTGCTTTGTCGGCAAAGTGCAATGATTCAGTTTCATCAGACGATGACTAGGAGGAACATTTGTGTGAGATTTGGATAAGAAATTCTGATCGCTGCAGTTGAAAATAAAACAAGTCCAAACCTATGAGTAGGTAACTTGGAAGATGTTTTTATCAAAACCGAGAGACGAAGGGGAAATAATTAAGTATTCTAGTTTATGAAACTACATCGCTCATGTTTTTCGACTTCTCGTATTGAAACATTATTAACTATTTAAAAGGTAGTTAGTTGCTCGAAAGTCTGACCACCAGTCCCGTAATACCCAGTACTAACTGGGTTGTGATGGTCAGATAGGCAGTCACTCCATGTCAAATACAGAATACTGGTAGGAAGGTATTCAGCTGCATCCGTTAGACTGGAAGCCAACCGCAACATAGCTGGGAAAAGGCTAGGCAGATGATATATTGAAACATTATTTCTTGTCGTAGCTCGACCCAGAATTCTCGTAATACATTTATTGATTTAAACAGAAAAATGATTCAAAGTTGACAGGTCAGAACTAGTGACAAAATTTTACTCAGTAACGAGTACAATATAAAATAGTATTGAACAATGTAATATAGAACATTCAAGACCAATCACCGAGTAAGCATTGACGAAAAAACTGCACTTGTTTGCAAAGTGCATTTGATTTGGTAAGCCACTACAATGGTTACGAAAGAACCTGCCATTTGCACCACACCTGATTTCGGCTGACAGTCAAATAAAAACTGTCTCGAAAAGTTATTGACCCGGGATTTAAACAGAATTAAACAGAGTTTAATGATGAATTTAACACAAAGGGCAAAGAAGGAACATGGATGGGCCCGGGGCTGCGGGACTGTTCGAAAGAGATACCGTGGCCCCACACTCACACGGACACTCCCTCCTACTCCGCCCAGAACGGGAGGAGTCATTTGATGATTTCCCATCCGAAAAAAAAAAAAGAGATGCAGTTTTGGATAATATACAAGATGGAACCGACGTCAAAACGGTTACCATGTTCAGTACATCATTCTGAAAAAAATCTATTTGGGAAGGCTTAGAATGATGTACTGAATACGAAACCGTCTTAGCGCCGGTGTATTCCACCCTGTTTTGTTAGTAAAACTGCAGTCAAAAAGAATCAAAGTCAAAATAATGAAGGAGAGAGAGAAGTGGTATAGTCGCTGCCAGTCAAGATGACAATAGCGGTCATTGACCCACCTAATGTTGTGTTATTTTTTTTGTTAATTAACCACCATTTGTTTTGGTTCGTACGAAGAGAAATTTAGGGAAAGGGCAATGAAGATATCAAGGAAATTAAAAATGATGAATCTTATTGATTCTTATCTAGCTTAATTGGACAAACCATAATCGTTTGCAAAGCTTATTCCCAACTAGGTACGTTACGTCGACTTCGTCTTACCAAACTAATATTTTACATGTACCAACTGCCTATCTGACCTCCACAACCTCGTTATTGTGGAACAGCACGTTACCCCTTTCAAAACTCCACAAAATATTGGTTTACCCTAACTTAAGTAAACATAGTTATAACGTGACGAAGCTCTATTCCCGTCACAACTATGTTTCAGTCAACACACATATTCATACCATTACTTAACCCCCTGTAGCGACGCCAATTGACCTTCCCAACAGTTCTAGAAATGTCAAGCGAAAAGCTACTGAAACAGTAATCTGCGCGTAGCTTTGAATGATGTCATATACCGTCACGTCAGCTTGGAGCCTGGTACGCCATGATACTTCGACCCACGGCATACCGGCAGTCAAACTCCGCATGTTGGTAAATAATGCCGAAAAGAGCACACGATTTGAAGTAGGAGTGATGATGAGCATTAAGTATAGGAAGAATGCAGAGAATAAGTAACATCATGTTTATCAAGACATGGAGTAAATTAGGAGGACTTAATGCCTTGCCTTAGTTTTCCGAGCTTGCTATTGAAAATGTTGACATTAATGTCTTTTTTAATTTGAATACAACAACCACACAAGATTCTGTTCAGAATCTTCGCTTTAATGTAGGTATTCAACCAGCTTCTTATAGAAAACTAATTAGGAAAGGAAGACTGATTGCAATTTTGACCTCATTTAGACTTCCTATACATATTCCGTCATGAATCAAACTCAAAATCATCACGAGGAATCCTTTAATCAATAATGAATTTGAATTCAAAGGGTCTGAATCCCCAAACAACAAGATCAATGACCGTTCCTCTTCCTTTATATCCAAATTAGGCTTTTGAGCAACCACATTTTACAATGTAATTATTTTACTATTACACAAAGAAATCTTACTACAAGATCGTGATTCGGATCGAATTTTAATGGTTTTCATACATCGTCTAATGCTCTAATGTTTCCGTAAAACAACGATCCAGGAACCGATTACGAAGGTCGTACACAATTGTCTGCAGAATTGCGTATACTGCCGATGTGTTGCCACTGTACAAACAAACTTGCAGTAAATCAAGAGGAGTCCCTGTCCATCAGTGTAGTATTAGTACACTACATCACTGTCGATAAAAGAAAACGGTAAAAAGATAGGGTTGAAGAGTGAACCGTAGAGAAGTAGAACTTGATATAAATGATTTGAGACATTATTGTGACAGGAATCGGGAGTCCTACATCCGGAAAGGCATACCACAGAGCCTAGATAAAATCACATTCTATCAGCGATAACGATGATAAAACTGCAAAAACGTAA
The DNA here is from genome assembly GCA_963853795.1 of Xestia rhomboidea. Classification (NCBI taxonomy): domain Eukaryota; kingdom Metazoa; phylum Arthropoda; class Insecta; order Lepidoptera; family Noctuidae; genus Xestia; species Xestia rhomboidea. The sequence continues at coordinate 2,620,009 of OY970776.1, read as the reverse complement.
GACAAGGTAATAAAGTTTTCTTTCGTAGTTTGCAAAACAAATCACGTCACTGGGGGCAGAGTAGTGACTTGTCGATGATTTCACCAACAATATATCGAGGGTATCAATGATTTCACCTTCAGTTCAGATGGTAACACGGATCTTTGTAGTGAGTTCACCAAATGAACTGACACTATAGTCGGTATCAATAGCATAGCGATGGTCATCATTGTCTATAACATTTCTTTTGCTATAGCACATTATCTATTATGAAAACCGAGGACATATTTTTAAAAGATGAATAGGCAGAGGTATAAACACTACTTTTGATGCAAATAATATTATTACAACCGGGTACAACTACTTATATGGATTGTTTAAATGGTAATAATGATATTACAGAGAAAGAAATCCCAGTACTTGATGGGAAGAGAAATACAACTTACAGAAAAGACAGTAAATGATAAGAAAAAAGAAGAAGCTACCTGCCTTGAAGTGGTCACTGAGCCTACAGTGAGTATGAGAGAGGTCCCTAATTCACAGGTCGGGAAATGTGTAATAGGGGTTTCAATTAGATTTTTTTTCATAGAAGCAGCCCGAAGTTTAAACAGTACACGATTGATGGCAATAGGCTCACTCTGTAGTCTCTCTACTACATCAAATTTTACATAAAGCTGAGGAAATAATTACCACAGTAAAACAATGAAGGCTCAACCCAATTTCGTTCAAAACGAACCTTCTGCCATTCATCCACATTATCGTTGCCCTACAAAACGGTCACGCGAGCTGGGCTACATTTAACTGGATATTTATGCTGTTCCGTGCAGGAAGTGTGCTTGTGGATCATTTATTTAGTTAACCAACTTTTTATATAATTACTAAAGTTACAATTTTAGAAAATCGAAGAGCTATTGAAGCAGTACTTAAGGCGGTAAAGGAAGATGAAAGAATCAACAAAGAGGTTTCAAAATAGAATGTTTTTTTAGACTTTCTAGTCGGAATGATTGCTAATAATTATATGGGATTCTGGTCTATTAAAATGTATTCTGTCAATGACTTTGGTTGAACATAGGCTTTATAAAAATATGATATAACAAAAATACCAAGGTACTCTAGTTCAAAATGACGCAACAACAGGGGTGGCAAATGTTAATAGGCTACCTAGAATATGACGCATTTCTCTGTGAGTTTTAATGTTCACTTACCTACCTACCTATTTATTCATTTTGCTGCTGGTGGCTACTTATGACTGGTGTAGAACTTAAGGCTGGGGTTTCTGCTAAATTAGCAACTATTTGTGGTGGTTCAAACTTCGTTTGAAATGCTGCTAGAATAAAGTTCTAATCAGCTTGCACTACAAAGTGGTTGTTACGTCAGTCGCGGGTAGCCTAATTAATTATTAGATCAAAATGCCAATTGTACACATTGTGAAGAAAAAAGTGAAAAATATTTGTGTGAAAAAAAATTACTAAAACTTATTGCCGTTTAGAAGTAGTTACGAAATTTCAAAGAAAAAATGCTTCACTTTGAGTATTTTTTTCATATAGTAATAATAAAGTTAGTATAATCTCAATTGTACCAATTAATGTTTAGAGTTTAATAAGTAACAAATTTTTTTTACACCTTTATATTCACTCATCAAAGAGGAGTTACATGGAGAAAACCTCTCGTTAGCAGATACCACCCTCTTAAATACTAACTCAACACTTGTATCAATACAGGCTATGCTGATGGTGTCATCATAAAGTGAACCGCTTTATTCTGAACACGGATGAAAAGAAAAAGAAAATAATATTTTATTGTTGGCGCAGTCTCATCCTTCATTGTCTGTAGGTACCTGAAGCACTTTTACTCTTTTAGCACGGAAAGTTGAGAAGATTCCGAATTATATGATCTATGTACTCGCTGTTATTTATATAAATTGTCTGGGGTAGCAGATGTCGGAAGGTTTATCTAAATGCGGAATAAAGGACCATGGAAATAACAACAACATAGCATTTAATCAGGCTTAATAATTATTACATTTCTCCTGGAAGGACATAGACCTACTCTGGATTAGGAGTGGGCCGTGAGCAAACACGCGGTCCCAGTGCGGATTGGACAAGTAATAACATTTAGCCCTTTCAAAAAGTGATGTAACGAATGTCATCATACTGCGTTGCTTGACGGCAGAAATGATCGGAATATTGTATCCTTTTTCATGTGCGTATTGTATAATTTATTATCACTATAGATATTTTGCAACGGTATGTACCTAAAGCCAGTCAGAGGCCCATGGGCAGTGTAAGATCCCGTAGTAGTCGGCACCTTACACTTGCAGTTTAAGTAAGAAGTGGCAAGTAAGTAAGTACTAGGAGTTAGGTGAGTTGACGTAAACACGCACAGATACCCGTACAGGCGGCATAAAATCTCTGACACCAGGCATTAACCACACGAAAACGAAAGAAGAATCGCAGTACTTCGCAGGACGAAATATTTCACACATACAGCCATGAAAAACCATTGAAATATTCATGTTCATGCCCACTAATAATTTGTGGGCTGTTAATCCAAATACAACACCGATCGATGGAGTCGCGTGATGTCCAAACTAGTTATTGAGGTTATTCGGTATTTTGTTTGACGTATAATATAAGTCTGAAAGCTTCGATTTTTATGTATCATGGTGTAGATGAAATTGGTGTTGATCACGACTTTCTGGTATGGATACAGTGAACTACTTGGGGTGAATAGAAAGTTAACATTAAGGCAGTAGAATGCGAGAAGGGTAGACGTTGTTACAACCGCGACTAAGTCTTATATGATGTATTACTGGATCGTGGAGATTGGCACAAACAAAGGGAGGTCTTTACTATACCCAGCAGTGGGATGTTGATGATGACGGGCAGTACAAGGTGGGATAGAGTCAGTTCTATTAATTAAATTACTTCTCTTATTAAAAAGTCGATAAGGAGAGCGAAAGGAGTTCATGGGCATTGATACTATTGTTGTAAAACGACAGATTTACTATCGATAATATCGCCTATTGTTTAACCCTTATTTTACTTTTATTTCGCTTTTATCTTCATAATCAAATGTCAATTTCCTTTATCTTATTGAATATTGCATGGCGATACACCATGCCGTCAAAACGATAACATTATAGAAAAATAATCTAATAATTAACTGTTTTTCACCCTCAACCATCATCATTATAATTGACCAGCTATTGTGTAAATTTTATGGCTTTGTTATCTCACTCTTCAATTTTATAAAACACCGACGCTCTTCTCTAAAGACGGGTTTACGTTCCATTAGCAGGCCACTAGAAATTGCAAGTCTATTCATTTTAATCCATAAATCACCAAATACCTGAATCGTCATCATGTCCAGTATTAAGCTGTAGCGCCAGCGCCCTCAACTGTTTATACACCTGGACAGCCTCACTCCTCAGCCAGCCATCATCTTGGTCTTCTGGTTCAGATTCCATCTCCGCATGGAGAGACCTGGCCGTGTCTGTGGTGTCGATGGGGTCTGGGGCTCCAATCCTCTCGGCTAGAGTGTCGTGGGACCTTTGTAGGCGCTCCAGTTCTTTCAGAGTGTTCTGGTAGAGATGTTCCTGGAAGAAAATTGAGGATGAGTTGGGTATTTATTTGGTTTATGCGTTACCTATGAAGAACTGTGGGTTAGAACTGGTGAGACTATTACAGACCAGGGAGGCATGGAGTGAAAGAGAAGAGGCCTTAACACAGCGGTGGGTGCTACAAAAGTGCCTATAATGAATGATGAAAACCAAGCCATTTCATTATTATCTACTAACAGACGATATTAAAACCTAACAATAAAAAGCTTTGCCACAATGAAACCAGTCAACAATTTAAAATTCAGACTGGCTATTCGCAACAAAATAAAAAGGATATTGTTTCAAAAACTTCAAAAGAAGCCAGTGAAGGTTGTGGGGCATATGTACAGAATAACAAGTACGTACTAAAAACAGGTGTTCTGAAAACAAACAAGAAAACCTTGGAAAACATACCAGCTGAGCAACGCATTGTGCAATTTATACTGGACTGCGAATAGTCACGTTCATACGATTACAAAGGTAACTTAATTGCAAGAACAATAAAATACCGGTATACAGAACCTACTTCTTTGGGCAAATATCGACAATGCTAACATTGTAACATTAACAACTACACACACCAATAACCATGATATAACTTCAAAAGATCTGATCAAGTATTGCAAAATTAAAACTTCAATAATTGCAGCTGACGATGTCGCAATAGATAAGATGAACCAGATTCGAAAGAAACAAATTGATAAACTGATAAAATGATAATTTATTTTTCATTTCAACATAGCATTCGTATTCGCGGAATCCCCAAAGGATACTAATAGTGAAAGAATAAGTAATTCTGAAAATCTTGAAAAAATCAGTAAGACTTCAGACACTCAAGTCGTTTTTACTCCAATAATCAAAGCAATAGAAGAAGAAACACACAAACAAAGACCTTAAAAGACCTTGCAACAGTTAACACCACACGGTACTACACAAAGCCTCATTCAAAAGGTTCCGTATAGGAGGACCATGACGAACAGATCAGAGCCCAAAGCATTGCCCAACAGCAAGACCTTCGGCTCGAGATTAGTTTTTAATTACTGTCCATTGTTCTTGACTAATCCGCCGGATATTGCGAGGTGAAAGGATTGGTTGGTTTAGGGTTAGAATTGAATAAAATGTCTAATTAGGTAATGTGCTTGATTTGTTTTGTGAATAGGTTTTGGGTTTGACGAACTTACTTGAAATCGTTGTAAACGTGTTCATAAGAAAGAAAATTGAATTTTCAAAACTACTTTGATTTTAGATTTGTGTTCAGTTTTGATTTTATCTTTCAGCTGCTCGTTACTAAGTCATTACAGCTCATCAATTATTTTCCTGCGATTTTAAATAGGTACGTTCGTTTCGTTTTCTCTGTCTTGTGTATTACTTTTCCATTCTTATATGGAGATATATGTATTAACCAACTCATAATGTCTATATGCATCGTCGCCGACTACAAACCCTAAGTAAGGGCTTAGTACGTAATAAGGCGATCCGTCGAGCACTTCCAATACAACTACTTACGAAGCCATACAAAACTGATTATATTTCTCACAATTCAATTATATCGCAGGTTCCACAGGAAATCATGTTACCATATTGCGCATTAACATAACTGAGGCAACGAAATAAAGACGAAAAGACGACAAAGAAAAGAAGAATATCAAAGGATAAACTAAGAATAAGATTTTCAGAAGTACAGCCTTAAATAAAATCCCGAGTACTAAAACGAAAATGACCTTAGACACACTTAATAATGTTACCGTCGCGTATAAAAGTAGCAAGAGATTTAATATTTAATGACTATTGATTATTTAGGGGAAAACCAAGATAAACAAACAAACGCAATCTTTAAAAAATGAAGAAAAAGAAACAGAAGGTTATCGAAATAACAGTACAAAAACACACTGCTTAAGATGACACGAAAGATACGTAACATACAGACAGATGCACAAACTGTCAAGTGAATGTTGTTCCAAATCAAGAATCAACATTTTTATTTCAGTAACGGAAGTCTTTGTAACAAGTCACTTGAGATATTGAATCCATTACACTATACTGCACATCCATCATTCCATTTAGATCTCAATCACATTAGGAACGTCCAATCTTGTAACCGACATCATTAGAGTTATGAAAGTCAATTCAATAATACAATATTACAATACAGCATTAACTATTGTGGCTTACTGTGGAGGTCATACTGAATATGATTCTGATCAATGCGAAGCAAAAAGCAATGATTCAATAGAATCAGATTATTGAACGAGGTTTGTTTTGAAAGTATGGAATATAAAGAATGTCATTTATTTTCTAATATTCCAAGGAAACAATTTCATTTTAGCTTCAAAGCTTTTTGTAAAAGCCTCCACTAGAACACGAAAAGGAATAGAGTCTATTGGAAATGTTCTACTTACAAATGCATGACAAGCGATATAACATTCTAAACACGAGTTTTCCAGAAAGGACACAGAACACCTTGGACCTTCATATTAATATTTAATTTAAAGAGTAGTATTTTCTCGTCCACTTGAAAAGCTACACATGTTACAAGACCTTAGCTAAAATTCATGAATTCTAATATTTACAGGGCAAGGGAAAATTCATTATGTCATGAGTCCTAATTACCTATAGTTAACGACAGGGTTTAATTACACAAATGTCTATGAAATGGAATATGTCATTGAGGTTGGAAAGATTTACACATTAGTTTATCTAGGAATGTTTATTGTTGAAATTATGTTCTACATTACTCATGACACATTCCACTCGTTTACTTAGTGTGTTCTTTATTAAATCACTAGATTTTCCTAACCTAAAGCTTCAATAACATCAGTCTCTTTGTCAATATTACTCTGCTCAAAAAAAACCCTCATCTTTATCACCATACCTGTTCTTTCAACTGCCTCTCCAAGGCGACGATCCTGTCGTTGGCCTCATCAAGCTGCTGCATCAGGTTCTCCTTGTCCTTCAGTGATCCTGTCAGTCTTCTCTCCAGGTCTGTCCTCTTATCTGTCACCATCGCTAGCTCTGCCTTTAAGGATTCCAGACTTTGTACATGGTCCTGTTGGAAAATTAGTTTGAGTAGGTAGTTTATTTATTATTTTCTCCGATGATTTACTGCCCGAGTCAGTTTTCTATACCATAGCTTACAATCAGGTAAGACAATGGTCGGTGGAGATAATCCATAAAACAAAATGTAGACAGATTCACTACGCTTGCCCCACGGGTAGATCTATGGATTGCAAAATTAGCATATAGTATGCACCACTCACCAATTAGCAGATTTTAAGGTTCAAACTTCAAGGTTATTAATTAGTGAACTGCAATTGCATTTGTTAACGTAAGACAGGCCAAGATTCTCTTGACCAATGTAGTTGGAACGAATTCTATAAATTAAGTAATTCTGGCTATTGCTGAAATAAAATATCAGCACCAAACAGTGTCCATAGAATTGCTGACTATCTCGCTATTTACCTCGTAAATCAAGATGTACGTAAGTACATTATCACTCATATTTGTAGGTATGGATGGATGCCGTCGTAATTACAGGCACATAAGACATTACAGCTTTGTCTCTAAGGGTTACCGCACACTATAGACAAGACTGTCTTTAGACAGACAAAACACAGCGAGTATAGTCTGTCTTGCTCGCACTAGTAGGGTAATTGCTTGTCTAAAGACAGTCTTGTCTATAGTGTGCGGTAGGCCTAAGATGGCTTTCCGATGCAATAACATAAAAAACAAACCTGTAAGCTGGTCTTCCTCATAGAGCATTGGTCCTTTAGTCCCTCAAGTTGGGCTAGAAGGAGTGCTTCTGTAGCTGATGACTCTTTAAGCTGTACCGTCAGCCTGGAGTTCTGAGCTGTCAGCTCTGCTATTAGGCTCTGTTTTTCTTCATCGCGCTGTGGACAAAGTTTTAAGATGAGTATTGTTACAAAGTCTTTATAACTAAAATGTCTTCATAATGCGGTACGAGCTAGACAAATCCAAAGACCGGTGGTGGAAAGTGGTGGTGGTAGCTCTGGATCGAAAGAAATGGAAGCCATGGGCATAGCTTTCGCCCAGCATTGTGCAGCCTTACAGAAACCAGTAATTATTACGTCTTAAATTAAAAAAAAATATAGATTGTGCAATGTGGCTACCGTTAAGTCACACAATCGATTTGTTTTACTTGTGTTATCGTAAGAATTATTCACACACTTAAATCTAATTTCATACTCAGATTGAAGTATAGTAATCAATTAGATTCGTTAACAGCATAAATTATTGAGTATGTGTACAGTGAATGCTATTTATTATATTCTCCTTTCTTTATGTATGAAAGTAAACAATATATTATGGAACTAAAAGTGATGATAGATATCATCTATACAGGGTGTAAACCACCTCATCACGAAGCCGTCAACCAAGCATTCTGTACATCAAACTAAGTAACTTTACGCAAAAGTTATCATTCTGTACATCAAACTAAGTAACTTTACGCAAAAGTTATTGCTGGAAAACAACTTTTTTTTTGGGGTGAAAAATCATGTTTTGTGGTAGAACTCAATGTAACGCACTCAAAATATTGTGCTGATGGTATTTAAAAAAAAGTTGTCAAAAAGTTGGAACTTTGACCTCCAATATATGTATAGGTATAATATAGGTATGGTGTAGACCAAAAAAATGATCGCAATGACGAGAAGAACACGTGCCTTTCGGCTTCGTTAAGAGGTGTTTTACACTCTTTATAGACGGGAGTCGTTGACTTTTAGTTGATTGCAAATTGCAATTAAATGGATAATTTGATTGTTTTCTGACTAAGCTATAAAATGTTGGCAGTATTCGTACCCGTGTATTACAGTCATTAGAAATAAACAGTAATTCAATATAGAAAAGAATAATTTAAATGATGGAACCTCGACAGTGTGAATGCTCACTGTCGTGCCCATGCTCCTGTCGTTCTCTCGTTTTCTAGAACTGACGAAATATGACAAAAGCCTAAAATAGAACCATTACCTGAAAAATATATCTACACAGGTATTGTACGACTGAGTCATATCTGGAAGTATTTATGTGATACATAAAGCCCAAGGCCAGAACATTTTCATGGTTGTGATACGTAGAATCATAAAAAGCGTAAAAAGCGGTTCTGGTTAGTTTATTTATATCCATGGAAAATCATTGTTTGCAAGAATCACTAAACCATTCATAATGCGAATCATGAAATATGTAGATGATATTTGAATGTTTATTTAAGAAATAATATAAAATAATGTTTATCAAAAATTTTAACATCTTCGCACTTTTATTGATTGGCCTGCTTATGTGAGAAACAGAACTAATAGATAGGTATGTGAGAATCGTTGCAGGATTTTTTAGATCCTGCTCAGCTCAGGGTTTGTCTCCACCGATCACGGTATCAGATCACGTTGGCCACGGATCACGGCGAGTTGAATCCGCTGATCCCTCGTTATCTTGTTACCCACAGATCACGATATCCGTGGGCATAGGTTCCTTTCGATAAGGTGACATAATCGTCACCGTCCTTTCGGTCTCTCTTGTAGTCAATGTATGTATGGTTTTAAAATGTTTACATAGCTATGACTAATTATTTAATAACCAGCTATCGAATATAACAAACTAACTCAAACAATGATAATGATATTGATCACTATCACTGAAAGATTTCCTATCGGCTTTTATGAGCTGCATAAAACCTATCTGCAAAAATTAACTGACTATACCCAGAAATGAAAACGCTGTAACATTATCTAATCTACATCCAGATAAAAAATACGGCTGGCTCTCGAAATTCGCCAGTAAACAGAAAACCAGAACCCAGAAACCAACAAATGACTAATAACACACATTACTGATACCGCAATCAAACATTAAACCATACTTCTAAACTACATTGTTCCTAACCTCAAGCATGGTTAATCTTCATAATAGGTGTAACAGCATAAAGTTACACCAATCTGTACTTTTACTCGCTTGTTTTAAAGATCATTATATCATCTATATAATTTACGAAAGAGTTTTTTCCGAGCCGTTTTGGAAGGACGTCAGATCAGAAGGCGTGAAGCGTTTCAACATTGTCTTTTGCTGTAAGATGTTTGCTTATGTTTTAATCGGCGTTATTGTCATGATGGAACAAATATTGAACATCAGTATGATGTATTTCGATTTGATAGTAACCATTTGCAAGATCCAGTACTTTTTTTTTTTAATTTTGCATCTATTGCATAACAACCTAATTTGAGAAGATCCAATATGTAGTATGGCCTTTATGTTTTCAATTGCTTTGGCATAATGTTCATCCGTTTGGAAAACCACAAGGTGAAAATTGGAACTACAAAGGGATACTTATTTCATATTTTTTTATAACAAGCTCCAATTTGCCAAGTTTAATGCATCTTCTAATCTTTTCGATGTTTATCAAGTTATTACGCAGAACAATATTTACGTTGCTCGTTACCAAACTAATCGGCTTGATGGCAATTGCCAACACAGGTAATTGCTGAGGATGTGATGGGACGGAAGGTACTCCATGGCATCCTGACAGGAAGACCACGAAGGTCTCCACATAATGCCTTGAACTAGAAGAATCTAATGGTTTTTTGTAGAGAAACAGACACATTATCTCCATGGTTAGTTTGTGAGGATGAGAGAGCTATTGAAGGTTGTGAATGTCATTGTTTACTGGGATAGTGATTTAATTGTGAATTTCACACATAATTAACGATGACATGAAAAATCAGTAGGTAATAGTAAATCTACCTATTATGGCTTGGACCCTGTTTCTGATGCCGGAATACTGCTATTTTTTATATTAAAAGAAAAAACACATAAATTATGTAAATAAAGGAATAAAATCTCAATATAAGTAATTATTTACTGGCCTTAAAAAACCTAAATTCATTCGAAAATTGTATAAAAACTTTTATGCAAAAAATAAAACCGACATCAAAAAACATTTTTCACTTTTTAGTGGTCACGTGTGCTAACATCACGCCGGTACGCTGTGAAGGGGTATCACAGCGTACCGGCGTGATGTTATGTTATGAACTGGTGTTAACAATAGACAGATATGAGATTTCAGCATCCCAGTCAATTTGCTATCATTTATTGAGGAGTTCCGTTGCCTATCTCCGAAGTTCTTCATCAGATCTTCACCAATTTTAAATGGGACCACTCCGAGAAAGTACTCTTTCAAAAACTACCCCAATCGCTTCAAGTGTGCCTATAAAATATGAAGAGTTCTCTCTATTTCTCCAAGATCCCATCATCAGATCCTGACTTGATGATCATGTGACCACTTGGGAAGTATACCCTTTCAAACAACAAAAAAAAAATCCAAATCGGTGCAGCCATCTTCGAGTAATCGGGACACATACATAAAAAAAAAGGTTCCGACGAATTGAGAACCTCCTCCTTTTTGAAGTCGCATAAAAAGAGAACAAAGGCTGACTCATAGTCATAAAGAGCCTATTTAAAATCCATTTACCTAAGCTTATACCAAGTTCTAAGTCAAATAGATAAGAACGATAGCTCATAATGACAAACTGCTGCTAGACAATCAAGTGTAAAGTGCTTCAACAGGGTGTGGTGCTAATTGGCTAATTGGCCCTGAAAGCTTTCAGGGGCCTGCCCGATGACTATAAATTCCCTAGAATTGCGTAATTCTAACGTGTAATGTCGCTCTGTCCTTGACTTTCAGGCTATATTCATTGGCGTAGCGTACCCTGACGTACCCTACGTCTATTTTAATAATATATTTGACATTTCCGGGAAAAGGATAGTTTATTTTCATTGTTAATTTGTTGTAGGTACGGAAAAAGTAATGTTCGTAATGGGAATCTTTGTGATGTTTTTCGAATTTATTTCGACCTTGTTTATATTTATTATTCAGTTACTAGGTTGTAGAGGACAGCTGAGTAGTCGTTTTATGTAAAATATTGGGATTCAGGTGCATTTCTTCAAACTGGAAACCGTGCCCATCATTACTGGGAAAAAGTCTTGAACAAGTTTGGCGAAACGGTTCTTGGATCCAGGTTATATTCATCACCATCATCAGCCTATTAATGTTCCCACTGCTGGGACACAGGCCTCCTCTCTATGAGAGGGAATGGGCTTTAATCCACCACGCGGGCCCAGTGCGGTGAAGGAAAACATCGTGAGGAAACCGGCATGTCCTAGAACCAAAAATTCGAAGACATGTGACAGCTACCAATCCGCACAGGTTATATTACTTATTTTAAATTTAGCTTCACATACGCTGAAAGAAATATTTTTATAGGTTGGCCACTTAAATATAAAAAAGATGAAATCAACAAGAGAGCGAGGTTATCAAGATCAGATTGTTTGGAACCAAGGTTGATGGTTGGCTGGATAAGTTAGCAACTTCCCATCTACATAATATGTGAGTCAGCTAATGTGTAACAAATGTAACACTCATTTTGACAAACTCGTTACATTAAGACTTTGGACTAAATTAAATTGTATCATAGTTATTGTTTCGAATCAGGGTCTGAGGACCTAGGTCTTTAAATTGTAGATAACTTACTTGCATGCTACTGATGTAGTATTGTGGCAATACATAGGTAGTATATTCAGTTCATAATTGTTTAAAAAATGGGAGTCAGGCCTCCAGTCAGTGATGAGTGAGAAGGATTAGGCCGTTATCCATGCACCGTCTTTGAATCTTAAAGTCTCCATAATTTTTCGCTTATGGTTGAAAATTTGGTCCTTTTGGGAATAAAGCAACAATTCTATCTTAGTTCTTCGGATTTTAAATAAAGAGTTGACTAAGAAGTTTCTTTTGTTGCAGAAAGTACGTAAATCTTGGATTAAAGATGACTATTTTTATTGTGCCCAATAACCAGGTCACGCTTACTTAGTGCAGCGCACGTTTTGTGAAAGCCCGTCCATCACTAAAGGGCTGCTTTTTGCACCAATCAATTGTCAATGGACGTAACCGACACGAGTGACGAAACTCCGTTAGACTTCAATACTAAGCAAAAAAAAAACTCCGATACTCGAAAAAATGCGAGTACGTGAGAGGTGAGCTGTCAAATTCTTCGTACTTTCGTAATTTTGATGAGGATATACGTACGTGTTATGTTACGTTAAATTTTATTTATTTGGGACGAGACATGTTTATTGCTGTAGAGTTCAAAGTTCTCGATAATGTGTATAAAATAGATGTTACATCGGCTGTAAGTGATGTGAAGAAAGTGTTTAGAAATCTTGAGATTATTACTTCGCCATTAGTGCTTGTTTCTAATAGTTATAGATAAATAAACGTTCCACAGTCTAATTCCACATCTAGCACTTAAAATAGAAAACGAGAGAGAAATCTTTTAGGTAACTTCATACATATTTGTTGGACGAAAGTATTTTTAATTTGATAATCGTGTCCAAAATACTAATTGCAACAGTAGCTATAATAACATAAAATCACGGCTGTAATCCCGAAGGATTCGGCTGAGGTGAAATAAATTGTGCAACCACATTTTGCCAGTTATGTTTTTTAATTCCCTTGTAATAGGCCAGCCTATTACAGTAGAAATTTCTGATGAAAAAACCCAATAACACTTTGCCCAACCTGGGAATCGAACCCAGGACGTCATGCTCAGCAGTCGCGTTTACAACCACTGGACCAACGAGGTATTAGAACAAATAGTAATATTCAATTAACAGACCACAATGTTAATGGTAAGGCCGAACCAACTGATGGCTCATCAACCACGATCAATTTTATTTTATATAAATTGTATTCGAATTTTATTATATGTTGTTGTTGTGTGAATGCTGCGTATACCTATAATAGGCATACATACCAGCACTTTATGGTATTTTCATTGTTTCACATTAATTTTTTGTATGTATTGCTGTTGGTGTACCAAATAAATAAATAAAACAGATTTATTTTCCGTTCAGACATTAACAAGCAGTTAATAACATAAGTTAGTTAACAATATGCACGTTAAACGAGACCTGTTGAAGGACATTAGGGTAATCCTTAGCACGGTAATAGGCTTAAGAACAGCAAAATTAAGCTCCGTCACGTTTTTTGAACAAAAGTAAGGTTTCGGTCGTGCTAAGGTGCTGTTGTAAGCGTTCGAAAGATTCGGCTTTCTTATTGTTATGTTTTTTACACAAAAGTAGGTTTGACGTAATCTTATTTTAGTATTTTAACAATATCTCACATAGGCCAGTTATAGGCAACAATTATAAAATAATCTATTTCACTGCAAAGCCTGTCGGTTCGCAGTAAAGACGGTATTATAGTGTTTGAACTTCTCAACGTCTCTAGCAAAGATTGTGAAAAATCATAGTCATCAGCATCTAACAACTCCAATTTTGTTGGAGTCCTAACCAAATGAGTCCAATAGGCGAGACGACAAAAAAAATCTAATTAGTCCGTCACTTAGATTATCAAAAAATATTTGACCCGTGTTTTTTCTTTTGTTACGTAAACCAAAATTGACGATAATACGACGCTTTTAAAATTCTCAATACGTCACGCCATGGTATAATTTTTAGCTAGTTCTGACGTCACGAGCCCCCACTCCCGAGTTTTATCTTTGTCAATATTAATTGATTTACAAAAACAAAAAAAACGTGTCCATTAATTTCCAGTACTCTAACTGACAGACTAAATAGATTTGCAATGTTTTGATACTGTCGTCATGCCTATTAAGCTAACCGAAAGCAACTGAATTCCAAATATTTTACATGGAGCGATTGGCTATCTGACCGACGACACGGCGACACAGTTACGGCCAGCGCTTGACCCAGTGGCTGTGTCTTAAGTTTATGTTCTCCTGGACTTTTGGGCTTCGTGTGATGACGGTCAAAAAGGTCTTTTTTTATTTACTACTATTTTTCTCAACATAACCCTATATCAAAACCACAGAAAAAGTCAACCACGTCATTTGAGAATTTCGTCAATGCCGTTTCTCATGGCTACTATCATATCCTTGTGTTCTTCCGTGCATAGCGTCAGTGACACATAAACTACTTTCAAAGGAATGCCACAAATTACAGCATTCCCTAAAGAACGACCTCGTTGTGGTCTAGTACGAGGCTGCTGAAAATGGGGCCCTAGGTTCCATCATCAGGTCTGGAAATATTCGTTATTTTGGTTTTTAAACAGGACTTGGTCAATAAAACCGGTGTTTGTATGCGTGGCCAGTTTCATCATCATGCAACCCCTCTTAAACCCTCATCAAAAACAACTGTTTCCTACAAAACTGCTATACCTACACGGATATTACGGTATGGAGCAGCAGATTTTTATTTAACCGTTAAAAATTTTCTATTTGGGGGTTCAGTAGAATAATGTACTGAATACGTGACATTTTAGCGTCGGTCGGTGTCCTTTCCACCTTGTATATCTGCTTTACCCTTTGGGGGAGACAGACTTGATGTAATTTTTAGGGTTCCGTACCCAAACGGCAAAAACGGGACCCTATTACTAAGACTCCACTGTCCGTCTGTCTGTATGTCAACAGGCTGTATCTCATAAACCGTGAAAGCTAGACAGTTGAAATGTTCAAAGTTGATACAGTATTTCTTTTGCGGCTTTATAGCCGCAGGAGAAATACATCATCTTTGAACATTTCAGCTGTCGTCATTGTTATCAACAAACACTAGAAACAGAATAAAATTAATATTTCAGTAAGTGGAGCTCCCGCATACAACAAACGTGATTTTTTTGATAATAATGGTACGGAACCCTTCGTGCGCGACTCCGACTCGCACTTGGCCGGTTTTTTTTTGGTAGCCCTTCTTGTGTCCTTTTGTGTTATGTTACTTTATATTTAATTTCTTTTTGAAATTCTAGTTGACAGAATCCACGTTAGCACTGGCACCTCAACGAAGCCTGGACTCAGTTCAGTAATAGTGGTAATGCACGTTTTCAATGTTAATTACATCGAAACTCCGGAGTTTGGACACAAAGCCTTTTTGTGCCGAATGTAGGGTCAAGGGGACACGTTCATTGTTTTAAATTGTAGCCATTTTGCTTTATACACTGTGAAACAATGTGATAGTGCTAATATTTAAAGACTTTATTGTAGTCTGATACGATAGGATATCTGAACTACATTCTAACACAGGCTAGGTTTTCTGTTTTTTTTTCTTCGTGTTCCACGCGCGCAAGGGTCGATGCCTGCCGGGGCTGCGGGACTGTTCGCAAGAGATACCGTGCCCCCGGAACACAAAGGGCGATGAAGGAACATGGATGGGTTTTAGTCAGTAAAAGTCTGACACTCCCTCCTGCTCCGCCCAGAGCGGGAGGAGTCATTTGATGATTTCCAAACCAAAAAAAAAAAAGGCTATGTTTTCTAGCTTAGGTTGCAAATCACAGCTTTTGTAGTCCTTTACGAAAGAAGCTGTTGAAGTCAACCATAGATTTTATCTATGCATTTATTTGTTTACCGACAGTACAGGCAACTGTACTAGATTTTGCTCTAAGGTATATCAGTCAATTATTATAAACTAATTTGCCCCTAAATAAATAAAGAAAATAAAACGAATTTATACTACACTTGCTTAGTAAGTGTACCAATACTACCCCACTAAAAGGCTTGAAAGCTGTTCATTAAACCTTCTCAAAAATCTAGGTAGTTATATTGTACGGAATTTCATTACTGCCCTGAAAAATAGTATTAGATAGTAATCCATTACTAACACGTTTTGTTTTTTTTTTAAGTCTTGATGACGTTGTAAGCAAGTCTAGTATAAAGCAGTATATATCACTCGAGGGTAAGTACAGATTACTAAACTCTTGTGGTTCACGGCCCGGCCCTCCGCTTCGCGTCGGGCCTCAAATGCACACTCGATTAGTAATCTGTGCCTTACTCCCCTTGGTGAATAAATAGCTATTATTAAACTGTAAAAAATGCAGTGGAGTATCCATATCAGCTGCTGACATCAATATTATCCTTATTAATTTACCACACGAGGTAATAGTTAAATTCAAATATTGATTATATTTGAATTTAACTATAACCAGACCTTTTATTTAGTCAGCTCTTTGATAGCTACCATATACTTTCGTATACAGGATTTCGCAATCTTATATCTTTCATATAATTTATGTTATGATCAATCAATAAAGCATGGTAGCTAATATCGATAATTTCATAAATTAACTAGCTTATAACTTTTAAATACCTTCCGTATTCAGGATTTCATAATCTTACCATGTTATGGACTACAAATCACACTTAGCTTACTTCATTACCTTCTCACTAATCTACTACAAGAAGACATTAATATATTACCTGCATAATTACTCTTGCACATAATATAACTTACTTAACCCAGTGCTCCAAGCTGATGGCAGCAGCAATAGTAATTACAGTTATCATAGTATTAGCCTGAAAACGTCACAAGTTGAGCGTGAGCTTCTTAATGACTACCTTGTAGAATATTGCTAGATAATTAACTTGCTTTGTAGATGGATTTGATCTCTCACCACCACTAACCAGTTTCCGGGTAATATAATAAATACTATTCTTAAGTCGAGGCCCAGTGGCGGCCTCGACTGACGAATAGTAAATCGTGGGATCGAACCCAGACAGGCGCATTACTTTGTGTAATTTATTTCATCACCACTGCTCTCAAAACGGTGAAGGAAAACATCGCGAGGAAACCGGCATGTCCTAGAACCAAAAAATTCGAAGACATGTGACATCTACTAATCTGGACCAACATCTCATAGAGAGGAGGCCTGTGTCCCAGCAGTGGGAACATTAATAGGCTGATGATGATGATGATTGTAAGATTGGTTGTCAGACTTTCAGGTTATACTTTGAGTTGAAAGTTGAGCCTAGTCTGTGCCTTAGACAAATAGAGTCTTATTCTTCTAGAAATTGTGGTAGTCTTAAATCAAAGAGTTATAGAAGCGAATAGGTATATGGTACATACGCATATTTTGCCAATAATGAAGTCCGATGTAAAGTAATAGTGGGTTTACAGCCAACAGCCGATGATAGTAATATTGGAAGCAATAAAACTTCTCATTGCATTAATAACTCTTGAAGCTCTAATGTTCTAAACATTAAATCATAATATAAATGATATTTATTAATCCTCTCTAACGACAGGTTGACAATCAAATGACATTATATTATTACAAGTATTGCAAAACAGCCATTATGCGTAATGTACAAGTTATTACGGGCAGGTGTTCGGACTTAGTCGGTAAATGACACTATTTATTATATACTTATGCGAATGTCAATCTGAATTGTGGCTAATATTCTTAGTAATAGTTAAAGTTGTATTAGGTGGAGGCGTTCAAGCAAAAGGACCAATTTGAAGGCTGTAGGACGTGACTGGGTCCTTTTGAACAACTAAAAAGACATTATGATGTAAATTGGACAGATTATGTACTACTACAGATTTACATTTCAAATTGTTTGGTTTTAGAAAGTCTGACAACCAGTCTCACCAAGGGGTATCGTATTACCCAGTACTAACTGGGTTGTGGAGGTCAGATAGGCAGTCGCTCCATGTAAAATACAGGTATTCAGCTGCATCCGGTTAGACTGGAAGCCGACCCTAACATAGTTGGAAAAGGCTAGGCAGATGATGATAATGGATTTAAGAATTTAGGATAACATTCCGTTGACTGTTATTGAATAGATATTTGAGAAGGCTTTTATAAACCAAGGAAAGACCACAACCGTCAATTTGTACATAAAACTTCCATTAAGTATCTAGGTACGACGCACTTAAAAAAAACGCCAAAAAAAACGCTAAGCAAATTACCCATGAAATTGTACAAAAAACGTCCATGTCGTAACTCTCTCTAACTAGATAATATAGGTGATAGGCCAGCACGGTTCAATTACTTGGTCAGTTTTTTATTAGTTTCTCGACATCAACATAATGATGTCAATAGAGTCAGAGAAATGCTAAATGTTTTTGTAATTTTGACAGCCTATTTTCTGTTTAAAGATGTCACATTTCTCATCGGCCAAATTGTCGATTTTCCAATAAGTAAGACTTTCCATATATACCCCTTTTAAGGCAAGCAAGGTTACCGACGTAGCCCGAAGAATTGCCAAACTTAAGTGGCAGTGGGCAGGGCACATTGGCGCGCAGAACGGATGCCCGATGGGGCCGAAAAGTTCTGGAGTGGCGACCGGAAAAAGTTGCGTTGGAAGGCCTCCCACTAGGTGGACCGATAACCTGGTGAAGGTTGCGGGACTTCGCTGGATGCGAGTCGCACGGGACAGGTTAATGTGGCGACACTTGGGGGAGGCCTATGTGCAGCAGTGGACGTCTTTTGGCTAAAATGATGATGATTATGAAGGCAAGCATTTTAAAGATTGCATCAGTCTTTTCCCTCGTAATCAACATCAATAATTCAATAAAGAAAACAAACACTGCACCATTTTTACGTAAACTAATTTCTATTCCTAAAGTAATTTAAAAGCTAAACTCGTACACTTACGTTAGACCTACAGCCTGTGCATCCAAATCAGATCTTTAGTATGAGTCATTTGAATTTATACCTATTTACCTAATAGATTTATGATCTATTTACTTAATCATGTATGCATGGGAGATCGGTGTGGTCTTTATTGAGTAATAGTTTATGTTGTAAGTGAATTACTTCATAGCAGTGACTAAGATGTTGTATAAGGTGAATCAACTGTTGCATCTGCTTAATAAAAATTTATAATTCAAAAATTGACCA
Source organism: Xestia rhomboidea (assembly GCA_963853795.1). Lineage (NCBI taxonomy): Eukaryota > Metazoa > Arthropoda > Insecta > Lepidoptera > Noctuidae > Xestia > Xestia rhomboidea. The sequence continues at coordinate 2,600,741 of OY970776.1, read as the reverse complement.
TCTATAAGTACCGGGTTTACAAGCGTGACATTTTACACAAACACAAGAGCTCTTTATATATCGAAATCGCCACTCAGGTAGGATTTTGGAAAATTTATGCTCTAAAAAGGATTAACTCTCGGATGAAAGTTTGTCTATGAGGACCAGCACTAAAATCTGGGAGAGAGCCGCACCAAGCTCTTCGCCCTTTATCGCTACGTATTTTCCTACACACTGTTTAGTACTATTAACTATGTATATTTTATTACTAACCTGTTTCACATTATTGTCTCTGGAGTCAATCTTCGCCGTGAGCTCTTTGATGTCATTCTGCAGCTCCAGCATCCGCGCCTCGTACTCCCCTTGTGTCGTGTCCAGCCGCCGTCTCAGCAGGTGTTTCTCTTGTTCTAGTTTCTGGGAAGGAGAAAGAGAAGATAATGAGTTATAGGTTTATTAAGGAGGGGGTAAATAGTCTGTCAAGTTTCCAAAACGATAGGACACCCCTATTGTTTTAGTTATTAGTAAATACTGCTAAATTTGTGTGCCTGTATCGCTTGTCTCTATTTGCAATTAATGGTCTTTTTTACAAGGCATCATACGTATCCATTAACTACTAATGAGAGCGTAGATAATCAGAAAAAAGACAATTGAATTTAAAGGGACTACAGAAGCTAAACGCGAGTTTTATAATGCGAAAAAGCATATGATTCACTGCAATAAACAAAACCAGAAAAATATATGATATTCTTCAGGACACATGCTAGTATGATAGTGTTTTGAAAACATAATACAAATGAATTTACTCGATAAAAAAATTCACGAACATATCTCTAAAAATTTCTTTTAACGAGTAAAAACCATACTAAACTACATGCGATCATTCTGTTTTTTTGGAAAATAATTCTACAAGCAACATATTAGCATCATAGTGTTTTATTTTTGTAGTCCAATCATTAGATTTTTTGTAAATCGCAAAAAACACTAATTTCGCACTATTCGGCCCGCAGTGACTGACGTAACCACCACTTTGTAGTGCAAGCTGATTAGAACTTTATCCTAACAGTATTTCAAACGAAGTTTGAACCACCACAAATAGTGTTGCTAATTTAGCTCCTGTAGTCACCTTAAGAAATCAAGTATTAACCAGTCTTACCAAGCAGTGTACCAGTAACTGGGTTGTGAAACTTTCACGATCAGAACACATTATAAAACATATGGAAACGGGTATTTATCGCGAATTTTTAACCGACTTCAAAAAGGAGGTTCTAAATTCGTCGGCACCTTTGTTTTTTTTATGTATTTTCCCCGATTACTCGAAAATGTCGGACCGATTTGGTTTTTTATTGATTTGTTTGAAAGGGTAGGTATACTTCCCAGGTGGTCCCATGATCATCAAGTCAGGATCTGATGATGGGATCCTGGAGAAATAGAGAGAACTCTTCAAATTTTATAGGCCCACTTGAAGCGATTTGGGTAGTTTTGAAATAGTACTTTCTCGTAGTACTTAGTCCCATTTCAATTTGGTGAAGATCTGATGAAGAACTTCGGAGGTAGGCAACGGAACTCCTCAATAAATGGTAGCAAATGGACTGGGATTGCTGAAATCTCATGTCTGTCTATTGTTTAGTTCATAAGATAACATCATGACGGTACGCTAAAAAGTGAAAAATAAAAACGTTACTTAAAAAAAAAAGTGAAAAATTACTTTAGCTTTGTTTGAATGATTTAGTTTTTTTGTCACCGACTTCTGAAGCTAAAGTTATTTTTCACTTTTTTGTGTTTTTTAAGTCGGTTTTATTTTTTGCAAAAAACGTTTTACAGTATGCAGACACTGTTAGTGTAGTGTGCTGTCCTAGCGTGAACCGGCCCTAATTAACATTTATGAACATCAAGTGAGGGTAGTTGAATAAACACCTTCGCTTAGCTGTGGCGGTAGCTCCAATACTTCAGTCTTCCCGCGACCACGGCTGGTGCAATCCGGTCGAAACTCGAAACGTCGGGCTTATATAAAAGGTAAAATTCGCGATAAATACCCGTTTCCATATTTTATAATGGGTTGTGAAAGTCAGAAAGGCAGACGCTTTATGTAAAATACAGCCTATTCAGCTAAATCCTGTTAGACTGGAAGCTGATTACAACATAGGAAAAGGCCAGGTACACGATGATGGTGGCTCTTGAAGTAAGTTCATCAACATCCTCATAATTTACTTATACCATATAAAAGTAAACAATTTAATTAAAAAGCACTGAACGGTTTAATTGAAACACAAGAATTAACAAAAAAGGTTTTATCATTTCCGCGCCGGAAGAACAATGTGAACGAAGCATTTCCGGTAGCCATCTTGATTCTCATCCATTGTCTCTGGTTGTAAAGTGTGCTATTAGAAAGCATAGTTTACACGTTATCGCAAATAAACTTAATTATAGTAGTCTATGGGAAATATTTGAATCACTTGGGGAAAAGATTTAGTTTTATGATGATTCGTGATGTTGCATTTTATTATTTTGTGCGATTGAAGTAAAAGCGAGTGAAATTGAGTATTACCATTAAAGAGATACCTAAAGAAACAGTGGGTAGGTTGAAACATTTGTAGTACATAATGTATCTATGTTAACATAAACAGGGTGTAAACCACCTCATCACGAAGCCGCCAACCAAGCATTCTGTACATCAAACTAAGTAACTTTACGCAAAAATTATTGCTGGGAAACACTTTATTTTGGGGTGAAAATTTATGTTTTGTGGTAGAACTAAATGTAACGCACTCAAAACATTGTGCTGATGGATGGATTGAATAGTACGGGGGTCGTAGAGGTGTTTAAAGTAAAATCTTAAATTGAAAACTTGTATTTAAAACAAAAAGTTGGAACTTTGACCCCCAATATCTCAGTAACTAGAAGGTTCCCAGGTATGGTGTAGAACAAAAAACAATCGCAATGACGGGGAGAACAAGTGCCTTTCGGCTTCGTTAAGAGGTGTTTTACACCCTTTATAGTAGGTTATTAAATACAGTCTTTGTTTTCTGTACGGTATTGTTTATTTTTGACTGCCCCGTTGGTTTAGTGATCGCAAGCGCGACTGCTGAGCATGCGGTCCTGGGTTCAATTCCCGGGTCGAGCAAATTTTTATTGGGTATTTCCATCGGGAATTTTTCAGTACTAGCCACGTAGTCTGGGTCTGGATAAGTGCCCGGTTGATGGCAATAGGCTGAACCCCTATTACATGGGACTTACACATATCTGGCGAAATGTGGGTGTACTATTAGTTACACCTCTGCTTAACCTGTCGGGGATTACACGTTATGTTTAAGTACGTACTGTAGTTGGCTTCGTGAAAATGATTTTTCTGCATATTTTTCATAGAAAGCTTTTGTATTGAAATCAAATGATTGTAGGTGTAGCGGTCAAGAAATCAAAACCAATTGTCAAAAGACAGAGACAGTCAGAGGTTATAATTAATGATAGGTGCGTCAGTTGCCCATATTGAATAAATACACGAGTTGCAGACAAAAGCACCAGGGCACCAGACAACAGAATATAATATCGTCACACATATGTATTCGTATTTTGTAATAGATGTATTGTAAAAACACCATTCAACAATAAAATAGTAGAAATGCAAAGAAAGAATTAAAAACGTTTAAAGCGGAATAAAAATTAAATCAGTGCCCTCAATCCGGGAAAAGCGTCCAGAACCCACAAGTTCGGACGTTTATGTCCATCTTCAGCCTTTGTCTGGGTCTTTCCTGCAGACAACCTGGACTCATTTTATAGAAAAGACAACTAATGGAGAAGCTCTTTTCTAGATTTTTACAAAAATACAACCACAAACTAATGTCTATTAACGACTAGAGACATTACACTTATTTTTGATCTTGCCCCAAGACCCAATATTGCTTTTCCGCAAAACCAGACCCAGCTGAACATTTAGCGTATTTCACAATTCACTTTCATCATTCATGAATGTCTTCCTAATTATTTAGCAAGTAAGAGTGAGTCGGTGACCGATACTGAAAGTGAGGCGATGTGGGCTTTATCTTTGTAATGGGCAATTGGCAAAAACGCTTCGACTCTTCGAAAACTGGGACAAATGTTATAAAAACTATAGAACGTACAGCTCATCGTTTTGAAGCTGAAACCGTTGTGGCTAGAGATATGATTGGTGCTTGAACTATTCAAACAATAGATACATACATAGGTACTTGGGAAGTTTTGGACAAACACATAAGTAAATAATAATAAGTACCAAAAAATTTGAAAAAAACGTCTCTAAAGTCAAAAAAGATCCAAGCTGTTATTTCTTAGTAGTTTTTCTCCATGAAAATAAAACAAATTTTTATTTAAGGAAATTGGAAAATCAGAAGAAATGTTTAATGAAATCTTCGATGTAGCTATTTTTGCCTTCTATATTGATGAATGTTTTACGTTTTCACGAATATAGTATTTTGGAACCTCCACTGTTACGAAATATCTCAAAATAGAAAACAAGAGAAAATCGTTTTCGAATTTTGCTAAGTGTATGAAATGTATACCTACACATTTAATTGCTCGTAACTGTACTAACTCAGTAGATAGTATATTAGCAGCAGATAGTACCAAGCTCATGGAACTCAATATGTATATATGTTCTTATACACATATATGTCCAGTAAACACTATTATCAGACATTGATCGGTATCTTAAACCCATAAAACGTATATTAACCCGTGCAGTCAAGCTATCGGATAATACTAACAAGACATAATAATTTACAATTTCCTTCTATTAGCACCGGATCACTTTATCTAGCAAACGGCCGGATCTAGCATAATAATACAGATTAAGTTTAAGTCTTAGATTCAGTCTAAACGTTGATACGAAACGCCTGGTTTAATATGAAGTACTAGAGAGTAGTCTACTGTTAAACAATTAATCCTTAGTTAAAGATCTAAGATGAATGCACATCGGAATCGTCTTAATGTAATGAGTGGTGATAACATTAATAATGTTTGCTGTCTATTATCATCATCTCTCGCGACTGTACGTAGCTACTGTGTACTGTTAGTAGAATCAGAGAATAGGCATGACGACTGTATCAAAAATTGCAAATCTATTTAGTCCGTCAGTTAGAGTATTGGAAATTAATGGACACGTATTTTTTGTTTTTGTAAATCAATGAATATTGACAAAGATAAAACGCATCAAAACTCGGGAGTGGGGGCTCGTGACGTCAGAACTAGCTAAAAATTATAACATGGCGTGACGTATTGAGAATTTTAAAAGCGTTGTATCTTCGTCAATTTTGGTTTACGTAACGAAAGAAAAAACACGGGTCAAATATTTTTTGATAATCTAAGTGACGGACTAATTAGTTTTTTTTTATCGTCTCGCCTATTCAGGCGAGTACAGTTCCCTAGGACGGCGTCAAACGTATAACTTTAGCGGTAGCGCAAACAAACGTAACTTTGACTGCTTTGTTACCTACGAGAGGTGCAATATAGTTTTCCCATTTATATGTAAATGGGAAAACTGATCTAAACTGTAGGAGCACGGGATCCCTTCTTTTTGCATAATGTTCTTTTTCCTAATATACTTTGGCATAACTGTTTTGGCATAATTTGTTTTGCCATAATAATACTTTGCCATATTTTTTTTTGGCATACAGTCTATGTTGGCATAATCATCTTGAAGGCTAATTTATTTTGGCATAAATTGAATTCGCATAATGTTACTAGGCATAATGACTATTAGCATAATAGTATTTACGCATACAATTAATAGAAATAACGGAATCAAATTTGAGTTATTTTAACGTATTTATAATTAAAAATTCATTAAGTTGAGCTACAAAAGTTAGAGACAGAAACGAATCGCTGCAAAATCGACTCTACGTAGTCTTGTCTTAATCATTATTATGATTAGAGAAATTATGCTTAAAAAAAATATGCGTAAGCTGTTATGCGTAAATAATGTTATGCGAAAATAAAATTAGGAGTAACAAAAGTATGCCAAGTTATATTAGGTCTTGAAATTTTATGCAAATGGATCAACCAGGAGCACTCGTAAAGTATAATTTAGATATTATCTGTGATTTAGATCTACACTCCAAACACAGCGGAGTCTCCAACTCATCAAAAGAATACCTCATAATAACGATCTTAACAACAATTAATTACTCACAAAGAAAAGAATCATTTTGACATTAGAAACTACATGGAAACTAGGGTTGTCGAAAGTAATTGTTAAGAAGCGCACTGACCCAGTTTCATGTACCAAGTTGACAACTTATGTGAACCCCTGAACCATACCAGGTAATAATGACGATGGGTATATGAACTGGCGCGTTTTCTCATCTCTCGCGAACTTTTACTTTAACAATAACAATACAAGAACCTTCAGATGTCGGATTGTTGTGAATGACGGAGAAAATCGTATTGTCTAGGACGAGTGATTGTGATGGGTAAATTGGTATTTATTTTCTGATGTCTGTCTACATTCACTTTTGTGGTTAAAATAGTGTAGTGAAGAGGCATGCATTTACTTAATGTGACTGACAGAATTGATCGTGATTTTGTTGTAAAATTAATTTAATATTAATTTTTGTTTGAAGTGTTCCGTACACGAAGTACCTACCCACTAACGGGACCCTATTATTAAGCCTCCGCTGTAAGTCCGTCCGTCTATCTGTCAGCGGGCTGTGTATGATCCGTAATAGGTAGACAGTTGAATTTTTCACAGAACGTGTATTCTGTTATTATTAAATGGGGTTCTCCTACAACGATGGATCATGGATCATGCGCGAGTCTGACTCGCACTTGACCAGTTTTTTTGCTTTTGTTATGTAATTATTTCCAGGATTAAGGAAGCAGTTAAGTTGAGTTGTGTTAGGGATGCAGAAATCTAAATTATAAACGATTAGGATACTCATAACTCGCGCCCCGTCGCTAATGACGCGTCATGCGCAAGAGTTGACTGTCAATACGCTGTCATAATATGAAAACATGAAGCAGGTACGGATTTAACTATGTAAAAACCTATGCTTGCCTAATATTATTTTTACATAGCTACGCATGTTACAAAAAATAAAATGAGTGGTATTAACTGTTTCAATGCGAAAAAACATTATATTGTGGAATGTATTAATATTTTGTTAGAAAGCCTTTCAACTTAACAAACCTAAGCTTTGTCAAGTGGCTGAGAATTACAAAGAAAACAATATTCAATTCAATAATTATCACAACCTCCATCTATAATAATATATGATTATTTATCTTTAAAAATCCGCCCCTGTCCGTCTCAGGCGCACGTACTCGTAGCATACAATACATCGACTCGCGCGCAGACGGCATACCTACACATACATAGGTAAGTACTACGCAACCGTCTGTCTGTCTTGTCTGATACACTTTCACTGAAACTAATAATGCACCAATAGTTTGATTTCATCTATGTATAATGGAGAATGTTTTTGAAGTATTTTTGTGTCTGTAGAGTTTTGAATAAGATTTAATTTGGAATTTTAGAAGTACCTACTGAAATAGCTTAAGTTAACTGTAATATTTTTTTTCAGTATTAACCAACTACGTCAGAGTAAAAGGAGGGTAATGAATTTTATTGTATTTAGCTGCAGGTATTATAAATATCAATATCTTTTAGTAAGATAAAGACATAACTTTATTGTATCTACTTCTAAAACAACAAATTATGTCTCGATTTTCAAAATATGTGCTTTGTATTTCTTAAGATTTTACAACATTAACATACTTGTTAAATGGTCATTTCCGCTAAGGACAGGTTTATTAAAATAATTGACTATTTATCTGTTCCTAAGCTTATTGATCTAGACTATTCTAGACTAACCAGAATCGCACAAAACTCGCTTAAACCATTAAAAACATTAACAAACCACACTAGTTTTACAGATGTTCTGACTAAACCCCGGAAAACTGTCTACTATAGCATGAAACTATTCAAATTATCCATTTGTCATGATAACACAGAATGTTGCACATTTTGTCCAGCCTGTGGCATTGGGCTGTCATATCTCAAAGCCATCTTTTAGCACAAAAGTCAAGGCTAAACACTAAATAAATGGCCAGGAAGTGTAACGAACAGAGTGGACCATGGTTTGTCAAACTTTTTTTTGTTCCTTTGTAAAATTGTATAACTGGCTGCTGGCTAACGCTACCCGAAATTTTTCTGATCATCCTTAAATCTAATGTTTTAGGGATAAAGTTGAAAATCTATTAAATAAATCATTCATCATAACTAAATAAATAATTCAAAAGAAAATATTACTTCACTTAAAACTGTTCGGTGGTGGGTGAGGCAGTGTTTTGACTCCTTCGTCGTATGTGGTTTTAAAAACAGAACATTGAATTATTATATGTCAAAGCATCTAGCTTTTTGTGATGACGTAAGTTCTACTATGAAAGTTTCGAGACAAATTGAACATTATTAAATTCAAAATTATCGGTCAGTAATTATTGGTTTCCATTTTCTTTTTTTTTACACACTATGTCTACATCATTTTTTTTAGTATCTCCTTTCGCAGGTATGCTGGAAGAGATTTCTTTAGAAATAAGCATCACCTTTGTATTATTTTCTGTTCCTTTCTACTTTTTTATATTTAGTGTGTAAGTACATAAATTGTTAAATAAATAGATAAAAAAAACCAGTGTGTTTTCAATTCGAAATAGAACAAAGTTTGAGAACCTCTGTCAGTAGTAAATGACTAACTTTACCTCTTCGTGATGAGTTGATGAGCTAATCCTTTTATTTTTTATTTGTATGTCACGAAGTTATAAATAAGCATGTTCTACTACTATATTTAAATGTTTTTTTTTGTGTAAATTACAACGTGAATGTTGGTTAATTGAAAAATAAACAATGATGGTCAAATCTTTAACATCCTTCTAGCATTTACTACAAAAAAATCATCCACGCCCAATATTGCCTGCACAAGCCAAATATTTTGATTTCTTTCTCGATTAAAATCTCTTTACACTATACACTACACTCACAGTAACTGCACTTTCATCTATAGAACTAGGCGGCCTACATTCCTGGGCATGAATTAGGGACACCTCTGATTACAATCAGTGCTGCCAACACAATTAAAAAGTTTACAAGTTATGGGCGTTGGCGGGAAAAGTTTGAGTAAATTTGTGTTCTTTACTTTTTTGTGTCACTAAAAGTCTGCTCGAAAAGTCAAAGACTAAAATGTATGGAGCATTAGTTTTTATGTTATTAGTGTCGATTCTGTTGTGCACAAACTAAACTTAATTTAGGCTATTGCTATCTTTTTCTCTCTAATAAAACGAGAAAGAGACGGACGTAATTTAGAGCTGTCAAATTTAATTGGAACCAATATTTCTATACAAATGAAGGGTGCACGTAAACACACGGTGACTAAAAACACGGTGAAGCGCAAGGCATAAACTAGTTTGACATCTCTAACTTAGTTCATAGCTATAGCCGTCCTTTTCTCGCACTGCCTTATAGTAAAAGATAGCAATAGCCTAAATTAAGTTTAGTTTGTACAAAATAGAATCGACACCATTGTCTCATAGACTTCTTTAAAGTTTTAACAGCGGTCGCTAAAAGAATAATTTATTATTAGGGATTTTTATTTTCAGGGCTTCTGAAAATGTTTTCTATTTAGGTACCTACATTTTTTTTAGGTATTAGTTATCCTGTGTCATTTTGTTTTAAATGTTGTGTCATAGTATTTTTAGTTTAGGCTTATAAGTAGCTTGTAAGTTGTAAGGCACCCAGTTAATAAGGTTAGATTTTTTACTTCAAAGAAATTTGCTGCTTGGATCAAACTAAACACCGAGGTTTATTTATTCGGACGAATGATTAAAGTTGAGAGACGAAGTGGAAAAAATGCGGCTGTTCATTCTTACTTAACTATAAGTACCGTTTATGAATAAACCTCCTACTTTATTAGCATGAATTAAGTACGAGATACTGCTTCATACTTCCTCATTTAAGTAGACCCTTCTTCAATAATGAGAGCCAACATTTCCGCATTACCCTAAACATTTTTCATAAAAAACAATCAAAATTCCTCACATCATGGAATTATTACTTAGAACCTTCCAGCATCGAATCTCCCATGCCCTACACCACGACACAAAGGTCACACGAAGCGCTTGGGCAATGGCTTCCGCAAAAACTGCGCATTGTTTCATTGCGACATACGCGTGAGTGCGCAGTCAACTGTTTTTGTGTGAGAAGCAGATTGGGCGAGCATTGTGCATGTGTTGTATCGGTTTTAAGGTTAATTTTAAATTTATGTGAATTGAGCAGCGGTGGCCCAGTGGTGGCGGCCCCGTCTTACGAACAGTAAGTCGTGGGTTCGAACCCAGGCCGGCGCATTACTTTGTATAATTTATTTCATCACCACTGCTCTCAAAACGGTGAAGGAAAACATCGTGAGGAAACCGGCATGTCCTAGAACCAAAAAATTCGAAGACATGTAACATCTACCAATCCGCACTGGGCCCGCGTGGTAGATTATAGCCCATTCCCTCTCTTAGAGAGGAGGCTTGTGTCCCAGCAGTGAGAACATTAATAGGCTGATGATGATGATGATAGTCTGATGAAGGGCTTGTGGCTTTATAATAATAGTCGCGCAGATCCATCTTAAAGGTTAAGCAACCCTTGCCGAGGTCAGTCCGTGGATGGGTGACCATCGGTTACATACCGAGTCTTCCGCCAAAACTGCGCTTTGTTTCATTGCGCCATGCGCGTTAGTGCGCAATCAACTGTTTTCGTGGGAGAAACTGATTGGGAGAGACTTATTTTTCTCTTTCTGTAAGGCGACTACAGGAGCCAAATTAGCAACTCTATTTGTGGTGGTTCCAACTTCGTTTGAAATACTGTTACAATAAAGTTCTAATCAGCTTGCACTACAAAGTGGTTGTTACGTTAGTCACTGCGGGCCGAATAGTGCGAAATTAGTGTTTTTTTGCGATTTACTAAAAAATCTATTGATTGGACTAAAAAAAATAAAACACTATCATGCTAATATGTTGCTTGTAGAATTATTTGCCAAAAAATCAGAATGATCGCATGTTATGGTTGTTTTTCTCGTTAAAATATTTTTTTAGAGATAAGATCGTGATTTTTCGAGTAAAATTTGTTGAATTATGTTTTCAAAACACTATCATACTTGCATATATCCTGAAGAATACCATATATTTTTCTGGTTTTGTTTATTGCAGTGAATCATATGCTTTTTTGCATTATAAAACTCGCGTTTAGCTCCTGTAGTCCCCTTAATGGGTAGGACCAAGGAGTTCAAAAAGAGACAGCAGAATTATTATGAGCACTAAGAATTTTATTGTTAATTGATTAATCTTGATGCTCCTAACATGGTTCCCAAATGGTGGTCCGATTTTTTGTCGTATCGTACCTAAGCAATGTTAAATGGAACACAAATATCCAGCTTTCACCTCCAAAATGAAGGCCACAAGAGAGAGAAGGAATAATTAGACACAAATGTACAGATGAAATTAGTTTCATCTTCTATTCTTCTTCTTAGTATGTCGATGCCAATTTAAGTGGTATCGGCGCCCAGAACTGAGCGACTAGTTTGGCGCGCTTTCGGGAGCGTCCATCAGTTCCTGCAGTGAACAAACAACAGGACACGCAAAACGCGATATCAAGTGCCCCATCGTTGGTGGAACAGCACCACATTTACACTCCAGAAGACAATTTTAATCTTCTATTGAAATGGCTTCTGACAAGACCGCCACAAGATCATATTTTTCTCACCAAACCATACTTAACTGTGAGGTTAGATCATATCTCCAAGTTCCCCGTGCACACTTCCAGAGGAATGCGACAATTTTCTCAACGCACTACCGAGTTCACTGACGGGCGACCAATTTCAACTTTATAACTTAGGGCATAAGGGTGAAAGTGGATAATCCAATCCGACCAATCTGGATGATCTGATCGTGGTCTTCCAGTCTTCTCTAACCATCTGGTTTGGCTAAGTTATTGATTACACTTGCCTCCAAAAAGATTCCTGCTGTTTTCGATCACCAAATTAGTTGGACAGCATAAATTGGGAATTGCTGTTGGAGGACAGATGCTTCTTTCATCCACATACCACCTATATGTACCACGATGCTGAGGGGAGATAACTAAGCAGTGGCCGTGAAACTTGGATAAAAATAGTTTTCTCAGGGAATCTAATATTATATAGTCTAAGAAAATGAAAGAATTATTGTTACAAACTTACAATTTTAATAATCAAAGTAAAGCAAACACAACAATTATTGTTTTCTGGCCTCTACACACTAAACTAAATAATAATCAATTCAATACGATACGAAAAAGAAGTGATGTGCCCGTCCTCAGAGCTGTCCCCAGCAAAAATTTGCTGAACATCGTACTGTCAAATCTGTCTTTGGACTTTGACAGTCTTTATTGTCATGTGTTCTCTTAGGTTTCCTTACAATAGCATAATATATCGGATGGTGCGCATAAATCTTACAACGATAACACCCTTAGCAACCAAGTTTCCCGTAGATATAGTAATATTTATCCGTGGTGCTATGCAACTGGGCTTATCCCAGTTGGCAACGTCCCTTTGTGCCTGTTGAACTTGTTTTGTTCTGTCTCCTGCTGATATGGAGAGAAGTGGTCATTATGTTTTTCCTACTCCCTATTCTTTACTGATTATTTTCGTTGCAGGTTCTAAGACTGTTAAATTGTTTCTCTGGGACTTCGTCGAGCTTCATTGTCTCGGCACTATTGATTCTGGCTTTCAGAAGTTGCAGTGGTTTGGGAATAGTGTGGAGGGATTGTCTGAAATAAAAATAATTGTACCATACTATCTCAACAATCCATTAGCAACTAACACCATCAACAAGAACCTATCAAGATCTCATCTCCTAACAGTCTACCGCAACAGTAATTACAACCTCACAGCCTATTAGCCGAGTCTGTAATTACTAACTACGACTTGCATCAGTTAACTATCGGTGTTAACTGTTTGTAATAGATACGTGTAATGAACATTGCTTTTTAGAGACATGTCAGAGTGGGATGGCATTTGGAATGAGTTCTGGAAGTTGGTGAATTGATGGTGGTGTGGTGTTGTCAGACTAGTTTAGGGATGTTAGTCAGTTACTGTACTGCGGATAAATCCAGTTATCCAGCTAACCGAATTTTGAATTTGGAAACAGGAAACTGACCCCAAATTGAGATCCTACAGTTTTAAGGGGTCATTCGATGACACAGTGCATTTGTTCTTAAATTTAGATATAGTGAAATCAATGCCTAAAAGTTTGTCTTGTCTTTTGTTAGTGTGTTTTTCAGTGATATTTTTATTTTCTTCAGAAGTCACTATCAAAACCTGAATGCAGAGAAGTTTACTCATGGACTACTACATAAAAGCTTATTACCAAGGCATGTCAAGGGATAAATGCAATCAACTCTAAAAAGTTCCAGATTACATTATAATAGATTGGATAAGCAAATTTCCAATTAGGTTTTTCATCGAACTCGGCAGCGCAATAATCTATCGATTACAATGTGACACGAGCATTTTCCCATGATTTCCCCATTTTCTGCGAATGGCAGACACTTTGACAAAGTGTTATAATTAGCTTACATGCATGAGAATTACGTTACTTAATGTGCAGGCAAAAACATCTTAAGCTCTTCAGGAAATGTACAAATCGATTCTTAGTAGGTTATATGACGGCTTGTTACAGTCTTCCGTATCAAGTCTACCCGATCTGCTACTTGAATAACTTGAAATTATTCAAGTTAAAGGTATATCTGGCCGACGAATGGCCGTCTCTTGAGGGTCAAGACAAACGGCAAGTATTTCTACAACGACGTCTAACACGATTGACATACGCTTTTCGGTAGTACAATTTTGATCCAATCACAACCATTATGGTTGATATAAATGTCACTGGTTTTAAATGTTCAAATTGATACTGCGACTCCAACAATCTTACTTAAGTCCACCGTTATCAGGACGGGCCAGTAAGATTTGTTAAAATGTTTAAATTGATACTGTAACTGCAATAATTCCAAAGTAGCAGTTTAGTGCAATGGAGACTGATCGGGTATTTTAAAATGAGTCTCAATGCCCGTAGTTAACACGCAAACGGAATAGGTTCTTGACCGCATAGCTCCAATCCAATTGCCTTGATTCTGGTCACCAACCCCTACTGACCTTTTGCGATTCCCATGGTGACCTGAGCGCTGAGGGTGGCCTATACCCAGCAGGGTATCACAATAGTATGCCTACATTCCTTAAGCCTAAGGTCTGAGACAATCGACCATAGGTTTTACACATAATGGAACCCACGCAGCGTTCAATGTATTCGTTTGGTATAGCGCAGTCAAATTCAATGTGGTACTTTAGTAATGTGGCTGGACTGTACTTAAAGATTTTATGCCCAGTACTAACTGGGTTGTGGACGTCATATAGGCAGACGCTCCATGTAAAGTACTGGTATTCAGCTGCATCCGGTTAGACTGGAAGCCGATATCAAGATAGTTGGGAAAAGGCTAGGCAGATGATGATGACTTGAGATTTTACGCAATGTTGTCATTGCAAGTGCTTTTGTAATACTTGCTCACATAAGTACTTGTTTTAAAATAATTTCGCAAACGATGTTACGGTAAACGTGTGTAACACGTTCTTTTATACGAAATTTTATCTGATAAAGTTGTTGTTTTTGAATACAGCAGATTCAAGATTTGAGTTTCTTTATAAGTCAAGTAGCAACATCAGCATCACTGACGATAAGGCTGTTCTATTTTCAATTCAAAATTCTGATCAAATCCTTGTACTTTTAAGAATTAACTTCATTCACTGATAGACAACGAACAGCCTAGACCCCTCGGTTCAGAATACTAAAGCGATCATAAGATATCCTGGGGATCACTAATAGAGATCCGATAAAGGGTGGAGGGAAGCTCCTCTTTTTACCAATGGGTTCACCAACTTCTTGTCAGAATCGAAATGAAATGAACTACAATTACAAGCCCGTTTGTCAAGCGTGGTAATAATAGTCGTATAAAAGCCATACTGCACTTAAGAGCGCCATATTCTGCAGCAGGTTTAGAAAAGTAAGTTGGGTTTCTTCGAAGACAGAATCGACAAATCTTTTGTTCATCTGTAATTGAATCGACAAAATGCCAGATAAACAAAAGATTTGTCGATTCTTTCTTCAAAGAAACCCGTTTAGTAAGTTACCAGGAAACCATAAATCCGGAACAGTTCCAGCGTAAAACAACTCCTAATTAACAGCCACTTAACGGAGAGAGCTAAAATAATGTAGAAGTAAACATGCTAATTACATACGAGGCTTCATTTAGCTCAAACTCACGTACACCTATCAACGCAAGTTGCGGACCTTATCACTGTAATCTCGGTGTGAAATCCAAAACAACTTGAATGGACGACTGTATGCGCTGATTACGTGGTTTCTCACGTCTTACATAAAGTATAATGGGACGTTCATGGGCAAATGTGTCCAAGTTATGAGGTTCCGGATGATTAGGAGATTCTAGGACATTTTGTATCTGCCTTGAATCTTCTCAACTATGTTGGGGTTTCATATACAGAGTGTAAACAGACTCATCACGAAGCCGTCAACCAAGTATTCTGTACATTAAACTAAGTAACTTTACGCAAAAATTATTGCTGGGAAACGACTTTATTTTTTTTGGGGCGAAGAATCACGTTTTACGGTAAAACTCAATGTACCGCACCCAAAACATTGTGCGTGGATGGATTGAATAGTACGGGGGTCGTGGAGGTGTTTTAAAGTAAAAATCTTACATTAAAAACATGTATTTAAAAAAAAACTTGTGGAAAAGTTGGAACTTTGACCCCTAATATCTCCGTAACTAGAAGGTATGGTCTAGATTCTGGTTTTTTGTTCTAGACTCTAGAACAAAAAACTGATCGGAAAGACGGGGAGAACAAGAGCCTTTCGGCTTCGTTAAGAGTCTTTTCAACCGACTTCCAAAAAGAGGAGGTTCTCAATTCGACTGTATTTTTTTTTGTGTTTGTTGCCTCAGAACTTTCGACTGGGTGAACGGATTTTGATGATACATTTTTTTTACACCCTTTATCTTTGACGTAATTAATATCCATCATCTTTATTATCCAGTATTGACTACCTACTGCCGTGACTACCTCTTTCGTCTATGTGATCGCAATGGCGACTGCTGAACATGAGGTTCTGGGTTCTATTCCCGGGTGGGGCAAATTGTTATTGGGTTTTGCCATCAGGGATTTCTCAGTAGCACCCACGGAGTCTGGATTTGTGCTCAGTTAATGGCAATAGGCTCACCCCTTTTACATTGGACTTAAACATACTGGGGAAATGTGGGTGTACACCTTTTTTTTTACGGATCTGAAATCATCAAATGACTCCTCCCGCTCTGGGCGGAGCGGGAGGGAGTGTCAGACTTTTACTGACTAAAACCCATTCATGTTCCTTCATCGCCCTTTATGTTCCGGGGCCACGGTATCTCTTGCGAACAGTCCCGCAGCCCCGGGTCGGTGTACACCTTTAGTAGAGAGTTAGTGTAGTTAGTTACACCTTTGCCTAACACTTCAGCGATTACAGGCGTGAGGCGTTGTATAAAACGCACACTATGTAGGCAAGCATATTATAAGTTGGGGGATTACATTGATGATAAAAATGCTTGGTTAAATGCTGGTCCTGCTCCACAACCATGGTTGCAAACTAATTGATTGTACTGGTCGGGCATTATTTGAGTCTATCGACACGCAAAGAAGAAGAAGAATTGATTCCCATGTTAATGTATTGTGGAAGCTGCAGAAGATTGTAAAAATATACCTACTTGCATTGTATAGATTCCAGTTTTTAGTATTATATAATTGCATAGCACATGTGTGAGTACTTTGTACTGTTCAGCCACCACTTACATTTAGTTATCTTTCATTGACTTGAATATGCCTTGGTGGCTACGAGAGAATGTCATGCTCACTCAAATGTCTCGCTGATGGTGGCGGGTGTGTCGGGTCACTTAGTTCCCTTAAATATGGTCGAGTTGAATGGTGCCGATACATGCGTCATGTTCGTGAACGGGCGCTATCAGTTGGGACTGGTCATCTCTTGGCTGCCACGGTTCGTTCATTTTAATTGCTTTTATTTTATTTTTTTTAATTTTTGATTTATCATTTTACTCTGGACGCTCTTAATGTGCACGTCTTTCTACATCGTTCTCACATATACGTATAATCTCAACATGAATGATGTAACCAAGATTTTGTAACAATATTTTGATTTAAAAGAGTGTCCATGGAGTTTCTTGCCCGTTCTTCTCCATAGAGATCTACGTTAGGGAATGGGCAACTACAGTACTTTCTCAAGTTATTATGCCTTGTGACTGTGACTGTAGCTTTGCTTTTTTTTGTATTTTCGACATTCAAAAGTAATGGTCTAATTGAAATAAATGATTTGAGTTTGAGTTGAGTTTGAGTGATATAATGTTTATTATCTATTTCTCCTTCTTCCTCATTCGTTCTCATCATCATGACCTCAAGTTTTGTCCTAATCTGCAAAATCTTTGCGATCATCAAAGCCAACATTATGTCCAAGTCCAACAACAACATTGGCCCAACATTATCCCACGCCAGTATTGGATAACGGATAATACGGTTACCAAATACTGCTGGTAACACGTAAGACATAGTTTTTGCGAAGCTTCGTCAATTTACTTAGCATTTAACACTTCTTGTAAACTATGACGTTGAATTAGGTAAACATTTTGTTAAACCAGCGTGATATGTGGATCAGTTTTGTTGTTACGTGTTATTATTTTACTGAAATATTTATCAGAATCGCAGAAATTGCTGCTATAAGTTTTCTTGTTTTAGGGAAATTTTCATTGAAAAGTTGTACAGTAACCGGTTGGCTCGGTATAATATGTGATGCGGAGGAATGAGGAAAATGTCGTGAGGAAAGTTTTGAGTAGAAATGTGTACGGGTATAAGAGTATAGGAAGACCAAAGAAACGATAGATGGACTGTGTGAAGGATGATATGGCAAGAAAGGAGGAGTCTGATGAGATGACGAGTAAAAGAGAAGTATGGAAGAAGAAGACATGCAGGGCCAGATAAATTGGGATAAGGTCAGGAGAATGGATGATGTGAGTTTTTCAATGCTTTCCGAAGTCTTAGAAAAGTCAATGTCAAAGTCAATACCTGAGAAAATAACTCATTCGTAAAGATAAGAATTGTTTCCAAAGCCACAATCAATATCAGGAACTGTGCAAAATGCTGTATAGTGGAAATTGAATCCGTTTTATGTAACGTTTTGATATTGCCAACCTATTTGAATGAGAACTCACACATCACATCTGCAGAAGAACTTACGTTATTGAAATTGTAAAGAGCTGCAGGAGCCCAGCGAGTTAGAAATATGGGTGGAATATTAGGTTTACGTCTGCCTAACCATTGGGGATTATAGGCGTAATGTTACGTTAGGGTAATTTAACATTAATCTCCGTAACGAAATGCTAATTTCAATTACCTATCAACATTAACCACGCCATTAACTTCTCGTATATCGCAGCACTAATGATATCCCTCATTTATCAGTTTTAATGAAGCGGTATATCCCGCATACGTTACTAAGCAGTAAAAGTGAAAAACGTACTGTTTTCCGCTTTCTCGATCCCAATAGAAATAGTTTCTGCCGCTACAATTACTGAGATATTCACACATGTTGCGTTGTGTAATTATTTTATTTGTTACATTAAGTTCTGTGTAATTAAAAATCAATTAGAGATTCATGTTTTTTTCCGTAATTATTCTGTGGCCATTGCTCCAGTGGCTTGTAAGGTCGTTCTTTGATTTGAGATATTGACTTTTTTTTAGTTTTAAGGCTTCTTCAATCCAAGACTGACTGCCTTGTTGGTCTAGAAGTCGCAAGCGTGACTGTTGAGCATGACATATATCCCGGGTTCGACCCCCAGGTCAAAATGTTATTGTGTTTTAGTGTTTTTCCGTCAGGATTTTGTCAGTAGAAGCCATTTTTGACAATAGGCTCGTCCGTATTACATGGGACTTAAACATAATGGCGAAATGCAGGTATACTATTAGATACACGCCTTTTTTTTTCGGATGGGAAATCATTAAATGACTCCTCCCGCTCTGGGCGGAGCAGGAGGGAGTGTCAGACTTTTACTGACTAAAACCGATCCATGTTCCTTCATCGCCCTTTGTGTTCCGGGGCCACGGTATCTCTTTCGAATAGTCCCGCAGCCCCGGCAGGCATCGGCCCTTGCGGACCCCTTCTTTTCTGCTGACTCTCTTTGAGGCGCGCGCGGAACACGAACGCGCCATTAGATACACCCCTGTGATTCTGTGATGTTATATTATATACCTATATATGTATACATACCGAATGACGTCACCCCACATAACACTTACATCACATAAATCTTAATGATTTACCCAAACAGTAAGAGTGTTACTAATTCTTACGCACAAACTGTTCGAATTCAAGTACAGTGCAATTATTAAGGGAAAGTTGAGAGCCGAGTATTTTCCGAGATCTTAATGCGTTGGCCGTGACTACAGCTACTGTTTTGACTTGAAATTATAGTACTTCATTGGGTAATGATACTTCTTCTTTATCGCGTGGTTAGTGCCTAACCAGCAGGCCTAGCCAAGTTACAAACGATTCGTATCGATTCTCTCTCTACAATCGTAAACGTTAAGTCACGTGGTCAAAACAAACGAATAGAAACTTCGTAGACAAGTTTACATCGATCAAGATGATAGAATTCGTTTCTACAATCGTGATCGCTACATCCCATTTAATCGTAGCCAACTTACTGTTTGACTGGACTTTAAAGTTTCTATTCGTTTGTTTTGACCACGTGATTTAACGTTGAAATAATGTCATTCCCATACATTTGGTTAGTTTTCTATGCGTTAACGATTGTAGATTGTCAACTTGGCTAAGCCTACAGAGTTTATATGCCGCCGATTGGCCTCTGACTTGGCATTACATGCCGTCAAAAAATATCTCTCAGGCATGCTGGTTTCCTCACGATGTTTTCGTTTGTTCGGCAAACGAAAACATCGTGAGGAAACCAGCATGTGCAAGTGATAATTATACAATATGAAACCGAATAATTAGAGGTGTGTGCCTTGGGTTCGAACTCGAGACCTATCACTTGGTAGTCCGACGGTCACACCACTAGGCTATCACTG
Source organism: Xestia rhomboidea (assembly GCA_963853795.1). NCBI lineage: Eukaryota > Metazoa > Arthropoda > Insecta > Lepidoptera > Noctuidae > Xestia > Xestia rhomboidea. The sequence continues at coordinate 2,580,537 of OY970776.1, read as the reverse complement.
CTTTTATGAAAAAGATAAACTAAAGTGCTCTAGTAAGATACTTCAATAATAGATTTTCGTCAAACGGTCTTACCCGGTTACTGGGTTGTGGACGTGGAGGTCAGATAGACAGTCGCTCCATCTACACTAATATTATAAAGAGGAAATATTTGTATTTTTGTGTGTGTGTGTGTATGTTTGTAATTTATAAACTCAAAAACTTCTGCGCGGATTTAAAAAATTCTTTCACCATTAGAAAGTCACGTCTTTATTGAGTAACATAGGCTATATTTTAGTCCGTATTTGACAGGAACGGGAACTACGCGGGTGAAACAGCGTGACGTCCGCTAGTGTAAAATATTCGTATTTAGCCGTAGCCGTTTAGACTGGAAACCGACCCTAATTTATGTAGTTGGGGAAGGCTGGGCAGAGAGATGTAAATAAATAAATTATAATAATACCATCCTATTACTGTCCCACTGCTGGACAATAGCCTCTTTTCAACAGAGAAGGCACAGCATTGATCACCACGCTTGCTCAAGACGGGTTGGCGAAATAGTCCAATGATTTTTAAATGTAAGTTTAAACTCTTAAGAAGCTGAAGACTATAGACTTGAAAGTAGACGCCTAACGGTAGTAATAGACACATGAGCTCGGAAAAAATACTTAGCGTAATCATTAGACCATTGTGTTTGTGATGATTTTAGGAATCATTGTGGTCTTAACTCTAAAGACAAGAGTTAACCCCTTGCTTTATAATCGAGGCAGATTGCTCTACAGCCAATGGCCTTTTTTTTTTTCGGATGGGTAATCACCAAAGGTGCCCTCCTCGACTCATTTTCTTAGAAGCTCTATTCTAACTCAAGCCTTTGTGTAACAATTTACCGCGGTTGCTTACTCAAAATGTGTCATTCACTCAGGAAAAAGCGAGTGTGACTAACGACTGTTCACAGTTTGACCAATAACGTAATATTTCAAGCTTACTTTGCTAGTTCATCCATCATTGTGTAATATTATGTGTGTAGTTCCGTCACAACACTCAAGTCACAATAGTCAATATAACACTGCTATTTATGTATTAAGTATGATGTGACTGTATTGCATGCCAGGATAGGACGGGGGTAATAGTAAAGGATAGCGGAGCGGGAGGGAGTGTCAGACTTTTACTGACTAAAACTCATCCAAGTTCCTTCATCGCCCTTTGTGTTCCGGGGCCATCGGTATCTCTTTCGAATAGTCCCGCAGCCCCGGCAGGACAGCCACTGGCCTGGAATTACTATCTCGTGGACGACGCACTTTTCTTCGTCTGTCAAGACGATCGGTTGTCAAAAGATAATCATGAGATAAAATATCACTTTATCTAGTCCTATTTCGATATCAACTGCTTATCCAAGGCTAGGCTTGGCTCCTATACTCACAGAAACTCCATCATATTCTACATATTTTACCCGACTGCCTTGTTGGTCCAGTGCTCGCAGGCACGACTGATAAGCTTGAGGTCCTGGTTCGATTCCCAAGTCGTGCAAAGTGTTATTGGTTTTTCCATCAGAAATTTCTCAGTAGCAGCCACGGAGTCTGGATCTGCGGCCGGGTGATGGCAATAGGCTCGCCTCTTATTACATGGGACTTAAACATAACTGGCGGAATGTGGGCGTACTATTAGGTACACCTGTTATATATAATTCGCGGATTGCAGGCGTGATATGTTATATTTTACCCAAAAACAGCATTAGTTTGTATTTTACGATCCAACGTGAGAAATGCAAGTAGAATAGAATTCCTTATTGCGCTATAGCACGACAACATCAATTAAGGCCGCTCGTGCTGCAAACTGCTGATTGCTTTGCGACATCTTATTGTTGAAGGGACGTTGTTTCACGACCATGTGTGTGAGTTGCTAAATGAGGAAGATTTTTAAATTGTTCGTTGAGAAACTGGGGTTCTTTATCTTTTCTAAGGCAGAGCTTTAACATTAACTCAAATATACACAAAACTTGTCTCGCTTTATATATTCTGAAGCTTATTCTAAACTTGCATCCGGTTTAAAATTAAAATAAAATGTAAAAGCCTGACTAACTCATGTCAAGTTTTTTAGTTTATAGTTGTTTCAGCCAAACAAAAACACAGTTACTAATATGAAGGTTCGAATAGCCATTACTGCTTGTTTGCTTATTGTGTCGAAACTTAAACTAAGTATGGATACTCCAGTTTTTGTTTTACCGAAAGTACATTATCATGTTCTTATGGAATAGGATATTCTACGAGTAGCATCTAAAAGTAGAATTGCTTTGCATGTAACTGAAGATAAATAAATGCAAATGCAAAATTTTAAGCTAACATGAGAAACGACCATGCCGTGTATGCTCGCACTTAGATCAACGAACCATGTTCCTTAGAAAAAACCTTTTAATTCAATTACATACTAACGAAACAATAAAATTATGAGAAATAAGTTTTTAAAGAGTTTGTATTGTTAAAACATTGGGTTTACCAAATGAGTAGTTTTTTCGTCTGACTTACGCAACTTTAATGATGAGATGTAAGTAGTGTTGGTTTTACCTGTAATTAAACAAATATTTGGTTAATAAATCAGACAGTATAGCATCATCATCAATCAACTATAAAAATACACGTTCTAGTTGATGAAAAAAGTTAATAGAGGATTGAATCCCACTGGTAAACATGAATACCATCGTTTAGAAGAGACCATTATCCAAGCTCATCATTATCTGCCTTGCGCTTTTCCGAAAGAGTGCTTAGAAAATCGGATCACGGTATCAGTGAATATACAACTCTCCGTGATCTGATACTGTGATCGGTGGAGACAAACCCTTTAACGGGTTTGTCTTTTTGTTATAAAAATCGTTGTACTTTCATATGCATTCGGTAATAAGCTGTTATTTTGACATTACACACTGACACTTCAATTTTATTTATTTGTATTGATTAATATATGACGTTTTGATACACATTCATTATGTTTTTTATTTAAATATAAGTAACTTCTTTTCGTTTGGGAAAGTAGATAAAAAAACAGTTTCGAAAAATATTTTATTTTATTTCTTGTCTATGTACACCGTGATCTGTTTCGATTTTGTTTTTTTTTCATGTAGCCACGGATATCGTGATCGGATCACGGTATCAGTGGATAAAACTCGCCGTGATCCGTGGCTCACGTGATCTGATACTGTGATCAGTGGAGACAAACCCCCCCCCCCCTTTTAACGATGTTGCCTAGTGTTCTTGAAAACAGACATTCTTCCGTTTAACTCGAACTTTATTGAGATTTAACTTATAATTACAGAGTAGTTAGTATACGTAGTAGCCAGTTGCGTAGATACTGTAAACCGGAACTATGAACTCGGTTCGAAAAAATCAAGAACAAAGCGGTGTCCTTGTGGAACAAAGAAGTGCTTCGATCTATAAATTACTAAAATTGCTCATATACTTTTTGTTATTGTTCAATGCGTGCTCATTTTTAAAATTGCTGGGTACAGTTTTATACTATTGGATTCATTTCCGAGGAACAGAGCAAAGTAAATGTCAAAATGTTTAATTTTGCCATTTTCCGTCTATTTTGCTAATTCTCTCGTACATACTACATGCGGGTCAGCAGAATACAAGCAATTATAGCTGATGCTGTGGTAGAAATATTGGCCAGTGAGCAAAAAGGTAGCTGAGCTGACTGTCCAGAGGTTCTATTCAGGTGGCATTCGTTTCAATAGCATTCGTTTTAACTAGGTATATGGCAATGATATTATAAGTTACTTATATATTCAATATCATTATAAGGTATAAGGTAAACTTTCCACAACATTGACGTGACCTTTTCTGTAATGTCTTCCGTAGATGTTCTTATAACCTGACTTGAGTTACTGTAATGACTTCTTTTTCATTGTTATTATAGATTAGTTTCTCTGACCGATATCAGATTTTAAACACGACAAATCTTAGCTACGCCTGCCATAAACTTGACCCCCTTACGCAATCCCTTCGACCGACCAAAAGCATTTCCGAAAATCCACAATTCAATTTAACTCCAATGATCTAAGATGACACAAAAAACGTCAGCCAGTACCATAAGCTCCACAGCATCCATACTTAACAGTCACGATCTCCAGTAACAGTTAGTTAATCTTCAGTCGTGCTGGGAACAGGCTTATCTTTAACTGTTGCGTTAACTGCGAGCGGCTTACTGTTAGTTCATTTTGACGATAAAAAGTTGGCTTTTGTAATGTGTTATGTCAGAGATGAGGATAGTTTTATTTTGATGGTGTAGATAAGTCGTTTTTAGTCGTGATGAGCTTAATCGGCCAGATTTAATCAGGTTTTCTGAAATACTTCGATTTAATCTGTTGTTTTGGTATGTCACACGACTTATCTTGCAAGAAAATTGTGCAAATTTGTTTAACGATGAAGAGTCCAGGTATTCAGAACTGACAGTTTTAGGAGCTTAAAAATAACGCTGTTGTCTTTCTAGCCTAGTCTACCTCATAGTCACCATCTACATACTAAGGAAAGAGAAAGATAGACCACTTTTTTTTTTCATCACCCCATCTAACTCTATTATTTTTCTCCTTCGATCAATAATAGCATTTTTACTACTCTTTGCACTTTTCTACTATTCAATTTTCTTTTCGGAAAGAGTATTAAAAGCTAGTCCTATAACTTCGACTCTTTCGACCACTCCATCTCATATTGCTAAAGGCAGAAGGCAGTTGCACACGAACTACGTCACTCAATACAAAGCGCACGTGTAACACGTCACCGTCGTATATCTTCGGCTTTAAGTGCTGATCGATAGCGTTATCGACTAACAATACGGCTACAATCACGCACAAACAGTATTGTTCGATTTTTCGTGTTTTTGTTGCTGAGTTTACAGCTGGGTAGTATTTTCTCAAGCTGTGTTTTCTCGAGTTCCATAGTAAAATTGAGCTGATGACACATCAAGCTACCCGAAACTGTCAAATTCTCCTAACCAACCTTGAACCTAATGATTTAGCGATAAAGTTGCAAATCTATTAAAGAAATTTTGACAGATTGTAGTAGCTTGTGCTTGCGCTGGCCTTCAACATCATCAACAAGGAAAACCAGTTCAAATGGAGATTCATACATGACTAAGACCATACATGTTTCCCATAAACGATCGGACACTTAAATCGTGGCCACCTGTCCTGTTGACTGTACCTTACAAAAACTGTTGGACGCTACCGAAAGTGCCAAAATCATCACCAAATTATGGGCTGATTCAATATAGGTTGCCATCGAGAAGCTAAGAACCGGATCATCAAAATCATAGATATCAAATGATAAAACTATGTGAGTAGTGGAAAATAATTTCTCTCCAATCTTTGGCGCGATATTTTTGTTTACCATTCCAAAGACGATTATAGTAACAACAGAGTAAAGGAAATGAGTTCATTGAAATGAGCACGTATAACGACGATATTAACTAACTAACAAATGCAAGGTATAAGTAAACATGGTGTGTAAATAATTCCTCAAAACCAAGCCTATAACGCAAGTACGCATGCTGTTCATCATAACAAGTACCATTGAGCAAAAATAATGCTGGCAGAAGAAAATATTCTTTGGACTTAAAAATCCTGCATCCTGATCAACATAAACATAACATCACTTCCTACATTACGCAAACATCAGATCCTTTCATAATAACTAAAACCTGTAAGTTTTTCACAGAATATCCTAAGGAAACTGCGTACCGTAAGCAGTAGGCACCGGAATCACCGGATAAGAAAGCTTTTGATATATGGGCACCGGTGGTAATCACGGGCTAATGGTTCGTTTCTAGATAAACGCTTCGTTAGCTGCATTTTTAAAGCGGGCTGTGAAGGCGGTTTCTTTGTATTTCTAGAAATAAAAGTGTTGAAAAAAAGTGAAAATGTTGAGTCGTAATTGGTTAAACCGCTTTTCATTTATTACAACTGACAATTAAGATTTTGCTGAATGATTCGCATAGAAACTGAACACAGAATGGAAAACTAGCAAGTACGAATGTGGATGCCTAGCTAGAAGACAAGGGACAGATTAAGTCCAAAAATAGCGTTAACAACGACAGATTATGAAGTACTTACGAAAGAAAGAACCAAATGAGGACAGAGGACAGCAATAAACAAAGGCAAAACTCTTCTTATTGAACGAAGTTACTACTTAATAAATTGATTAATCGGAACAGTTACGAGTCGGGCATCACTCAATTGGAATACAGGAAGAGTACTAAAGGTTCACAGAGACTTCGGCGGCGGCGACCTCTCGCGTCTGGCCCTGGTTGAATCCATGGTCCGGAGCGAGACGGAATGGGACGCCGTCACCTCCTTCTGCGAAGCAGTCATGCTAGCGAAGGAGGTGGCGGAACGTGAGAGGGAGAGAACTTCACGTCCCAGCCGCTGCAGGAGACGCACCGGGCGTCTGGCCCCCGGCCACCGTAGGCGCGGGCCTGTGGACGATGAGCTATGGGCTAGCTCGCCGTCCGTCCGTCTCATGACGACAGGCGTGTCGACGGCGCGTTCGTGTTCCACACGCGCCTCAAAGAGAGTCAGCAAAAGGAAGGGGTACGCAAGGGCCGATGCCTGCCGGGGCTGCGGGACTGTTCAAAAGAGATACCGTGGCCCCGGAACACAAAGGGCGATGAAGGAACATAGATGGGTTTTAGTCAGTAAAAGTCTGACACTCCCTCCCGCTCCGCTATCCTTTACTATTACCCCGTCCTATCCTGCATGCAACACAGTCACATCATACTTAATACATAAATAGCAGTGTGATATTGAGTAACAGACTCTGTTCGGTACCATATTTGCTGTTGTGACGGAACTACACACATAATATTACACAATGATGGATGAACTAGCAAAGTAAGCTTGAAATATTACGTTATTGGTCAAACTGTGAACAGTCGTTAGTCACACTCGCTTTTTCATGAGTGAATGACACATTTTGAGTAAGCAACCGCGGTAAATTGTTACACAAAGGCTTGAGTTAGAATAAAGCTTCTAAGAAGATGTGTCTAGTGACATGTATGCGAACTACAACAGACGCTCCCATCATGATCGGGCATGACCATACCTCGCTAAGCTCCTGATCTTTCTGAAGAACATCACCAATCATCACCAGCCTTTTCCTAACTATGTTGCAGTCGTTTTCAAAAACATCATTATAAAACATTTGGTTACGGGTATTTATCGCGAATTTTACCTTTAATATAAGCCCGACGTTTCGACCGGATTGCACCAGCCGTGGTCGCGGGAAGACTGAAGTATTGGAGGTACCGCCACAGCAAAGCGAAGGTGTTTATTCAACTACCCTCACTTGATCTTCATAAATGTTAATGGCTGGTGCAATCCGGTCGAAACTTCGGGCTTATATTAAAGGTAAAATTCGCGATAAATACCCGTTTCCATATGTTTTTTAATGTGTTCCAAAACATCACCAATAATGTCTGTACTTATATTCTTTTTTCACGTACAAAAAACTCGTCATCCACAACACCCTTACCTAAATCATCGAGCTACATAACACAGACACTAGGCAGGCGTAAAGACACTTATATTGCATAGAATTACGCAAGTCTACCCAATAGATATCGCATTACGGACATCGCCGTCACTGGCGGATCGTGTTGCATAGGCTGCATAACGCGTGTGCCTAGGGTTTTCGTTTTCATCGTGATTAAGGTATACGGTGTGAACAGAAAAGAATCTTAAGCTATCATATATATCATCATTCTTCTGCCCTTATACCAATTTATTTGGGGTCGGTGCAGCATGACTTCTTCTTCCATACTTCTCTATTACTTGTCATCTCATCAGAAACCTCCTTTCTTGCCATATCATCCTTCACACAGTCCATTCATCGTTTCTTTGGTCTTCCTCTACTCTTATACCCGTACACATTTCTACTCAAAACTTTCCTCACGACATTTTCATAATTCCTCCGCGTAACATCTCTGGTGTAAATAATCATGATTGGAAAATGAAACAGGAGAACTCTAACTTCCGTCATGCAGAATGAGGAGTTTACTTGGTGACATTGATTTAAATCAATCTTATTATTTCCAAATCATATTATATTTCTACTAGTTTCATCACGAAAATCACGAAAGAATTCGGTTGCAATAACGATGCTTGCGGGAAATGCAAGTCTCTACATCCAAGATGCGATTCCCGCAAGCATCATTATTGCAACCGTATTTATTCGTTAGTAATTAGCAACCGAAAGTTAGCGATTTTGTCGTTATCTCTGTCGAGACTGCCGGCCCTGGTGGGTTGCATTACGACTGCAATAAAATTTGTGCTACGGTCAACCCAAGTTTTTGCTTTAAATTTATCAAAAACATAGCCCGGAATTTGGAACTACGTTTACTAAGTAACCATTGGTATAGGCTGGTTTTGTGTAAAGAAGTAGAAAAACCTGAGACATCTCTGTCTACCCTTTCAAATTATGTAAGGCGTGACTTATATTCCGGAAATACCCGAGCAAAGCCGAAGCATTAGCCTCGTTTCTTCAATTACTTTAACACTAATTAACAAATGCATCACGTGATTGGACTATCGAATGTTATTTTTACAGTATGTTTTCATTACTAAAACACGTGTTTTGAATACTTTGAACTTTCCAATCGTTCATTGGTTTATTTTAGAATTGCAACTACGTATACTAACATGGGTATACGAGTACAAATGTATGTAGGTATAACACCTAATTATTTTTGATACCACCTTAGAAATACAAGTTCAAAGCGCTAGACAATAAAATCAGAAAGATAACTAGAATATTAAATAAATTAAAAAATAAATTATTAAATATTTTTGCAAAGTGTTGACTAGGTTTAGAAATAAGGCATCTAAGTAACGGAGCAATTTGCTTGTCAATACTGATTGCGATACTGTTAGTTTCCTAGACTTTGATTTATGTTCATTATGGCTGCAATGTATACTTAGGTTTATTTTAGTATCGTTTTGTTTATATAAAACTGATTGTGAAAGCGTAGAGATTCTTCGGGGACGTACAGGTTTCCTAGGAAAACTTTGCGCTTCGGCAATCATAGTCGGAACTCGTCGGACTAATTCGGAAATGAAGACTCCGAGGAGACCATTTAATGATTTAGATGTAACTTGTACGGTAAGTACTACGGAGTAATATTTACAAAGGTGCTTCTGTGATGGATTATTATGATTTCTTGAACCAATTCTGACAATTTCTCAAATAATAATAAAGTAGTACGTGGTAATTTTACTCAGAATACATTTACAGATTTTAGTCGTATTGAATCGAATACGATCTGATTCGATTCCGATTGTGTTTCCAATGAGTTTATAACTGATATCTCAAGCATGGTTAAGAGAAATTGAAAGTAAGGGATACACTGTTAGTTTCTGTGGTTAAGTTTTAAGTTACCAGATAGTGAATACTACCACAAAAGTGGTCGAAATCTATGTTTTTAAGTACAAAATTGTGCCTGTGTGACAGTACCTAAATCTTCTACACTATATAAATAGATGTTGAAGCGGTATTCATCATTATTTAGACCATTTATTCCTATCGGCGAGCAGCGGTGGCCCAGTGGTGGCGGCCCCGACTTACGAACAGTTAGTCGTGGGTTCGAACCTAGGCAGGCGCATTACTTTGTGTAATTTATTTCATCACAGCTGCTCTCAAAACGTTGAAGGAAAACATCGTGAGGAAACCGGCATGTCCTAGAACCAAAAAATTCGAAGACATGGGACATCTACCAATCCGCACTGGTGGATTATAGCGCATTCCCTCTCATAGAGGGGATGCCAGTGTCCCAGCAGTGGGAATATTAATAGGCTGATGATGATTCCTATCGACTGCCTCGTTGGTCGAGTAGTCGCAAGCGCGACTACTGAGCATGAGGTCGTGGATTCGATTCCCGGGTCGGTCAAAGTGCTTTTAGGTAAAGTAGCGGCCACGGAGTCTAGCCATGCCCGGTTGATGGCAATAGGCTCGCCCCCTATTACATGGGACTTAAACGTATCTGGCGAAATGTGGGCGTACTATTACGTACACCTCTGTCTTACCCTACGGGATTACAGGCGTGATTTTATGTTTATTCCTATGAACTTAAATATAGCACAGAAATACATGGTACATGGTTTTACACACTTCGTCATTGCACCCGTGCGAAAGTGAAAGATATACTAGCTACATTCATTCATCAATCAATACTAATAGGTTAAGCCTTTAGATAGAAAGAGGTAATAACTATTAATAAAATATCATAATCCAAGAGTACGACATTGGCAATGGTATTACATGCATGCCCAGTTTATGATGTCTACAAGATGTTACCCGATAAACAGCGCATGCGACGTATTATAGTGAAAGCTTCTTATGCAGTCAGTTAGTGCGTTATCCGCTTAATCTTAGAGCTTGTATTAGGCTTCTCCTATTTCCCTATTCATCCCTACTTTTGTGTGTGAGAGGTGCCCAATTCCAGGCATCTGATTGTGGCTATGTATGGAGACTGAAGCCATAATCTGTCTTTAATATCTTCCTAAAACTGACCAGTTTAACTTTGCAAACAATGGTGAACACAGTTCCGCCCAAACTCTTTCTACAGCAATCTTTGATCACCATTATTATGACTGAGGATTATGATGGTTAATTCAGTCAAACTATACAAAAAAAATAACGTGAAAAAGTGTGCAGTTCAAGGTTTACAAGAAAATTTACATCGATATGTCAAACTTGGTACTTTTATTCTAGTTGCGCGTTTTCTCACCTGGTGGCCTACCATGACGTCTTAAAGCAGGATCGTTTTAATCGCGTTCCAGTGTGGGTAAGAGACGGAGCTATAGAGGACGTCTAGCGCCATCTCTTTCCCACACTGGTACGAAATTAAAACGATCCTGCTTTAAGACGTCATGGTAGGCCCACTGCACAGATAAATTGGTTGAAGTGTGTGCAGGCATGACAAGACAAAACGCTGACGGGAACTTTTAATCCTATCACGTACCCAATAACTGAAAAATAACTAATTGAAAAAAACCTCATTACCTACAGTACCAGAAATGTTGATGATGTGTTTGTAATGACGCATTTTGATCTTGATTTGATTGTGATCCTTATTTTATTGACGATTTTAATTTGAATTACGCATGTTTATCTTCTCTTTGATTTTTTAAAATATTTATTTTATTAATTGACATTGATATTATTATTATTTTTTAAATTGTTTATTTATAATTTTCAAATTATAAAATTAATCTTTTATTGCTGTGTCACGCTGAACAGTCAGTTATTAAGTCTGCCTCTAATGTCTATAATGGGCCACCAAGATACAGGATGTGCCTAGTTTGGGGCCCACAGCTTCTTCTAGTTTTGTACTCTTTAACTATGCGCACTGTTTTTATTTTCTTGTTTGTATACTTAATTTGTAACTTGTGTGTCAATAAATTGATTTATTTATTTATAGATTATCTTTCTTTTAGCATTAGATTGCCACAGCCCTTTGCCCTTCGGAAAAAAACAAACGAAATGAAACATCACACTCTAATTCGTAGCACAGCCTTCACGACTATGTAGGTCAGTCTGTGATCAAGTCGACGCTGTCTATCTAAGCCAATGGGCAGAGAAGATGCAATAGGTTCATTCGAGATGTCGGTCCTTTGGTACGCCTTAAATAGAAACATAGGTAGGCAAGCGAAAGCAGACAACCAACAATATTTGGAAAAAGCTTACATAGGTACTTACTAGTGATTTGAATCTTAATTTTACATTGTTAAGAAGTTATTAAGGGACCATCATGTCATCAACGTTGATCAAGAAGAAAAAACACGTATTAAGTAAAGGGAGCTAACTCACGAACTGCTCGAGCAAAGTTAATTAAATTTATATGGGGCCACCGCGCCTGCTTCCACTTATGTATTACTAACCATTTAGATTTTACGATCTATTAAATAAATGATTTGATTTGGCTTCTCTATCAACTGAAAAATTGGCTCAGAATCACATAAATCGGTATAGTAATCTCGGAGTAATCGGTGAACATACATGACAAAAAAAGTTGCTAGAGGAATACATAACCTCCTCCTTCTATAGGAGTCGCTTAATGAGCTAAACCTCAGTAATTTCATAAACGCACTCTTTAACCTTTACTATGGGAGCAAACCCTGAATCGCGGAAAACAAATCAGCTCTTCCATACATTTTGACGAATTAATGCGAACATATTGTAGGGAAAAGTTGTTCATAATAATGAGTACAATGACCCCTTAAGAGATTTCGTGTATGAACGGATACACCCTATATTATATGGGACCAAACGCATACATTACAACTCACAAGTGTGACTCGCAAGCGCATTTAAGAAGCTAAGTGGCAGTCAGTGGGTTAATCAAACTGTTGCATAAAGAAACGGTTTTGAAACAGGATACATAATGTGAATGTCAAGTATGTAAAGCGAAGTGTTAAAAGGTTGCAGAAGTTAATAAAAATGTGCAAATAGCACTTCCTTTTTCGAATCTGAATCATACATAATTGCGTTCTTGATCAAACAAAAATACATTTTATGTTCTTGCTAATCTATAGCAACCAACTATTTAATTTAATGAGATAAAAATAGTGTGTATTTTTCAAGGATTCCCATCCTTGACAAATACACAACAATACACAAATAAGTACTTTAAAATGGCATAAATTAATTAAACACTAATTTTATAAATGCAAAAGTTTGTGAGTATGGACTATGGATGGATGTTTGCTACTCTTTGACGCAAAAACTACGGAACGGATTTATAGACTATAAACTATATATGGAACTTATGGAACTTCACGCGGACGAAGCCTCGGGCATAAGCTGGTTTAAATAAATAAACTTCTTACGTGGAGACTTTAAGAACTAGCGGTAAAGATTCCAGAAGAAGAAGACTTTTTTTAAGGCATTCTAACCTTCTACCTACAACTAGACAGTAACAAACAGCATCTAGCATCTTATAAAAGGTTGTAAAACATCTCTTAACGAAGCCGAAAGGCACTTGTACTCCTCATCATTGCGTTAATTTTTTTTTGTTCTACACCATACGTTACGGGAACCTTCTAGTTACGGAGATATTGGGGGTCAAAGTTGCAACTTTTTGACAACTTTCTTTTTAAATACAAGTTTTTAATGTAAGAATTTTAAACACCTCCACGACCCCCGTACTATTCAATCCATCCATCAGCACAATGTTTTGAGTGCGTTACATTGAGTTCTACCACAAAACATGATTTTTCACCCCAAAAAAAAAAGTCGTAGCAATAATTTTTGCGTAACTTAGTTACTTAGTTTGATGTACAGAATGCTTGGTTGACGGCTTCGTGATGAGGTGGCTTACACCCTGTATGGGTCTTAAACCGACTTTTAATACCGTCGCGCCGCTATACATTAGGATATACACTTCCCAACATGTTTTTACGACCAATAGGATACATGACCAGTCTGACAAATGTCCGTTGGCTGTCACTAACTGTAATTTGACTCCATTTGGATCTGTTACATGGTTTTTGTGATGTGTTGAAAGGAAACAGTAAGACCGGTAAATACTGTGATGAATTTATTGCAACTTGTTAATTAAAATTAGAAATAACGGATATAAAGGTGTTTTTCCTTAGTTGCAAAACAGATACTAAGTGGTTTAGATAATAATTCTGTTTCTTCAGGGATGAGCCATGACAGGCGTTGCACAGAGGGGGCTCCAGGCAGGTTTTTTAAGAGGAATCGGTGTCTTCTCTCATGTGGAGATGGTGAACACCGGGGTGGTTTTATAAATCCCACACTCCCCGGTCTTATCCCCAAAGACCGGTCGCCTTTTATAGGCTTACCCCCGTGAACAAGATAGTCAAACAACCTTTGCTTTCCTTTGAAGGGTAATTTTACAATGTAATCATTTGTAACAACTTTTACATTGGGCCAAAACCTGAAATCGCGAAAACATGCAGCTAACATGGATATGTCTAAAATGAGGCTTTCATCCTTTTCCAGATATTTCAGGATTTTATGAAAACTTGCGAATGCCAATAAACTTAAGACAAAAAAAACTGAGTGTGTAGATAAAATTTACGTGTCGCTTCATGTATTTAATTCACGTTTACCACTTAAGAGTTTCTATTAATAGAACAAGAATAAATGACAAGGCAACCGCCCCAATTATGCTACACGCGTCAGACTAGAAACAAGATAAATACCAAAGCAACGTATTACATATATTACATGTAAAATATAATTGGTTGCACACATTTCTTGTAAATGTAGTGATAGGGAATAAAGTGAAGGGCTGACATTTGTCGCAGCTACCTTAGTGACTGGTCACCTGTTTATGAGAATAATGTGACCTATTCTTGAGAAGAACGTTCACTAGTGGTCACAACATAGGGTTGGAATTTGAATGGTCTCTATGTGTCTCATAAATATTTATTGTTATTGCGTTTAGATATCATAGTGCTATTGCTTAATGTTCATCGCACAACTTGTGTTTTCAGTGAAATGGGTCATCATCATCATTTCAGGCAAAAGACGTCCACTGCTGGACATAGGCCTCCCCCAAGTGTCACCACGTTGACCGGTCCCTTGCGACTCGCATCCAGCGGATTCCCGCAGCCTTCACCAGGTCATCGTTTCACCTAGTGGGAGGCCTTCCAACGCAACGTCTTCCGGTTCGCGGTCGCCACTCCAGAACTTTTCGGCCCCATCGGCCATCCGTTCTGCGAGCAGTGTGTCCTGCCCACTGCCACTTAAGTTTGGCAATTCTTCGGGCTACGTCGGTAACCTTGGTTCTCTTGGATGTCTTCAAATGAAATGGGTCAGTTGTGATAAAATAATTAATCGTTGCAATTTTATGGCAATTCGCTCCGTTAGGACTTAAACATAACTGGCGAAATGTGGGTGTACTATAAGGTACACCTCTGCCTAACCCCTCGGGCTCACAGGCGTGACGTTATAATGTTATGTTTCAAACGGAAAAATCAAATGATTGAGGAATGTATCAGGCTATCGGAAAACTCTGTCCTCTGAGAAATCTAATAAGAGAACTACGACCTCCATGAAACATTTTTATTGGTGCTGTAATGTTTTCATCTTTTATATTAGGAGAGACATCTTATTTTACGACTTGTGCACAGTCGCTGGCCGCTTCAGCCAATGTTTGATGGGCTATCAAAGTTGGAGTATTTTTATAGGTAGCATCTGTTTGTGTTCGGAATCAAATCTTAAAAGAACCCATTCTCTAACTAAATTACGAACACAAGGACAGTTAGAAGCAACCAGTCTTACCCTGGTGTACCGTATTACCTAGGTAAAATACGGGTATTCAGCTGCATCTTATTGGACTGGAAGCTGAACCGAACATAGTTGGGAAAATAAGTGACAATATAGCAACAAGCAAAATTTTATTGACATAAGTTTTCTGGTTTATGCGAATTATTAGGGAAGTTATGTTAAGTTATTTAAGTTTACCACATTTTAATTGTTGTCTGTGGATTTGGCTGATTGAATACATTTCCTTTGCCTGTCACGTGACAACGATCGTTTGTAATTTTTGTCTGTGGATTCAACGCTCACAAAAGAGGTTGAGGACATTGGGGCTAGGGAGCATTCGAACTCGGACCACCAAGAGAACAAGTCATATAGTATCGAGTGAAAGGACTGTAAGTCAGTCTGATTTAATAAGTACCTACCTATTCTATAAAATATCATACTACGTTATAAACTGTGACCGTTATTTTGTTCGAATGTGTTGACTTCTATGGTGTAACTATTGCTAGTTTTGTAATTTTTGTATAAAGTATGTACAATGCATTATATTCCAAAGTATTGTGTGGTATAAGTAAGACGGTAATGTGAAATCATGATAAACGATAATAAATGTGTGATTTGAATGTTACACTAAAGCTTTTTATTAACTTTGCTCCTTCTGGCTTAAAGAAATAGAAACAGATAATTACAGTCAATATCTAGTTGAAGCATAAATATTAATTCTCTAATAGAATGATTTTGAAGAAAAAATACTAAACGATTGCAACTGGTCTAGATTATTCTAAGAATATTTTCGGCAAACAAAAAATCTTCCTGTCCTTGTGCCATATTACTTGGGGTCGGCAACACATTCTTTTCTTCCATTCTCCTCTGTCAACCGTCACGCTGTCATTTACTCACCCACACTCGTTTCTCACACAATCCATCCATATTTTCTTTAGTCTTCGTCTCCCTGTCCATCCATCATTATATTCATCTCTCTTATCACATGTGTTGCATCCCTCCTCATCACATGTTCATACCAAGACAGACGACTCCCTTTCATATTTTTAGTTTTTGGCAAACAAAAGAATATCATAAAGACAATCGCCTATCATAGCCTGTTGGCTGTCAGTGTTACATTTTCTGCCCCCATTCATTATATAATCAGACCATCAACAATGCTATTTGTTTATATACAAGTCAGAAAGAGACAAAACATCTTCGCTCTCCTTTGATTGACGGCTCTTTGTCGCAATTTTTCGAGCTCAAAAAGACTAAACATTTCATAACTTCTATTGTCTTTCACATAAGGATGATATTTGAATGGCAAGATGGGAAATAAAGAGCTGACAAGACAATGAAACTGGGTTAAGCGAAAGTGATCCGATGACAAGAAAATTGTGGCAGTTTTTCGAAATCAGATTATTTTATTATTTTTGAAGACAGAATGCAAGGTCAACTATAATGGATGGTATTATAGCTAGTTAAGACGCTATTGTACTTCAAAATGATGTTTGTGAAGGATGAGATGAAATTATAGAAATCGTGGGAAGTGACAAATGAGAAAAAATTTAGGAAGTTTCGTTTTTAATGTTGTACTGGCGTCGAGGCTTTAGGTTTACTGCAGCTAGCTACAGCCGAGAAAAGTATTTTGTTTCAATTCCGACAAATCTGACTATACAGGCTAATTATTGCTATACATTGTTTTCAAAAGGACCAAAAACCATTTTTAACATACTTTTATCCACCCATAATCCTATCCCACGTGCTCCAAATACTGAGCCTACGAGTCGACTACCAAACATAACTACACCTTATTCGGCACAGTCGGGTAAACAACCTGTATGACTCACAGAACACAGAATATAATAACAAAATAAGGTTCACTTCACACAATAAGCGAAAAACAGGAGCACCGCACATTGTGTGCTTTGTATTTCTTCGTGTGTGTACGTCTTGGTGACAATAGGCGAGACGACAAAAAAAATCTAATTAGTCCGTCACTTAGATTATCAAAAAATATTTCACCCGTGTTTTTTCTTTTGTTACGTAAACCAAAATTGACGAAGATACGACGCTTTTAAAATTGTCAATACGTCACGCCATGGTATAATTTTTAGCTAGTTCTGACGTCACGAGCCCCCACTCCCGAGTTTTGATGCGTTTTATCTTTCGTCAATATTCATTGATTTTCAAAAACAAAAAATACGTGTCCATTCATTACCAATACTCTAACTGACGGACTAAATAGATTTGCAATTTTTTGATACTGTCGTCATGCCTATTTCTTTCATTTGTTTCTTCCATAGTCGAGCGTAGCTGGTGGCCGAGTGGTGAAAACAAATGCCAATCGCGAGTGCTTTCCGAGGCACGGCGGGAACTCGGTACGTGATCGATGGAAACCCATCCATACATCAACCTCGGCAAGCGTTGCTTTAACTTGAAGATCGACCCCATGCGGTTGTTATTATTAAGCCGTGAGCCCCTTTTGTATGCAGCTGACCTTCTGAACTATTCTGTGGACACAGACTATGTTTCACAGATACATTAATTTGAGAACCAGGTCAGTTAAACCAATCATTCGATACATAACTGTTGTTTATTGGCAATTTTACACCTGGCTTTTAGAATTTTGTAGTTCATTTAACTTGTCGGTATTTTTTGTATTGTATTTCGGCTACTGATCTTTTTGTATCCTGAAAAATTTGACAAAATGAAATTCTATAGCGAATGTACCTAAATGTCAAAAATAACATAAGATATCGAAAAGCTTATGTATCTTTTTGACAGTAGGTGTAGTGTAGAAATACGAAACGCTTTAAAATGGTTGTCATTTGTCTAGGACTGAGATTCATTAAAAAGTCTCCTAGAAAGTTTAAAAGGAAATAAATAATTATAAGAAAGTTTTAGAAATCTATCTAAAGTCTAGAATTACTTAAATAAGATACTAGTGTATGATTCCTTTTATATTGTACAAAAAGCATTGAAAATTAAGTCGCGTTGAGATAAATTAAAGTTAAAATAGCAATTTTTCTTTATATTATTATTAGAAGGACGTGATTTGTACACGGTCTAGCTAAGTTTTAATTTGGTATTGAACTTAGTTTTTATTTGTGTAAAGAAGTTGAGTTCTTTTAAAAATTGCGACGAGATTAGAATGTAATAATGTAGAAACATTCGAGAAATTAAATAACTAAATAAAAGGTTGATTATATTATGTATTGGTTTACAATAATCTAGTAATAACACCAATCTTAAAGGGGCCAAGTACGATGCAAAGTATACACATTTTACATTGATCTAGAACTGCTAAATAATTCCATACAGCACATTAACGGCAAACTCAACTGGCAACAAACGAATCAGTCAACTATATCAGGATCTTTATGGGTATTATCGCAAAAAAACCGCCAAAATCCACTAAAAACGGAACACAGCGCCCAGTCAACCAAAAAACGACTCATGCGCAACCGATTCCTTAATCGATTAATCTAGGCTTTAGACAAACGGTACTAGAAACAGATCATCCATGATGTCTGCTCACCTTATAAAATAACAGTAAGCTAGAACATACGGGAACCCATAGAATAGATAAACACAGAAGATTGACTTTAAAGAACCAGCGAAAAAAACCGCACGCACCCAGACACGTACGGACGGCGATCTCAAACAAATGCCGGTCGCGAGTGCGCTTGCACTCGCTGTACGTGAAGCGTGTCTATGTGTGCGTGCGTTTTCGCTCCTTGTATGAAGATAACCTTCTGTTCTTATCTAGTTTGTGTGCGAGTGGTTCAAAAAACCAGCACAAGATCGCGTGAGAAGTAAGGATTAAACTTTCGATTTTAGCCGACCGTATTGTTCTGTCTGTTAGTCAGATTGGCACGCAGCATTTGGAATACACTGTTAAATTGCGTTTAAAAACCAGAACCGATAGCAGGCTTGACTTTTGCTGAATTGCCAGAAAGAGATTGAGTTTTGAACGAGGCTCTTATTATTTAAAAAACTTGATGAAGGCAGCAGTAGGCAATATCATCATCATCACCTGCCTAGCCGGTTCCCAGGCTTCCAGTCTAACCGGATGCAGCTGAATACCAGTATTTTACATGGAGCGACTGCCTGTCTGACCTCCACAACGAAGTTAGTACTGGGTAATACGGTACTCCTTGGAAAGACTGGTTGTCAGTCTTTCGGGCTACTGATTACCTGAAATGACTGTCAAAGAACTACAAATGACAGCCGGGACCAACGGCTTCGGAGGCACGGAAGAAACCCGGTGTGTTAATAACAAACAGAAATATTGAATGTTGAGGCCTTTACCCTGCAATATCTAGCTCTAAGAAGTAGCACCACGTTGTGGTTGGTGATTTTGCAATAAAACTTGTATGTCCTATGTCCCAAAAATATTAAGTTGAGTAGGTATATATACAGTTGCTCAATTAATAAACAATACCCAGGCCAAAGTTGAAAACTAATACGTAAGTAAAAAAGGATTATGTTGAAATTAATACAAAACTAATTTTGTAAAAGTTTACCAAACATATTTTTATTATATTGCCGGCCTGACCCAAATCTCCTTTAAGAATAACAGTGAATCTTTCTTGCAAAAGAAGTATTTTCCAATGATGTCATTATTTATGTTGTGGTTATACGTGAGAGATCCTTTTTGCATTTATATTTACTTCACGATCTCTTGGATTAGTCATAAAGTTATGAAACCTGTTCATGATCGGGTTTACCTTCGTTGCTTAGTATCTTTGTGAGGTTAACAATAATGCTTAGCTAGTGGAAAAGATTTAAAATGACACTTAATAGGTATGTCTATTTCTAGGAAAAGGATAATGATGATGATGATGCCATCTAGCCGATTTCGGCCACAGCGACTGCACTCGATGGCTTTCTAGTGTGATTGTAGAGAGCTTTGGTGTGCCGCTCTTAATAAAGGATAATAGCGATAAGATAACTAGGATCATTGACTCTTTAACTTATAAATAATAAACACTTTTCGGGAAATCCCAGCCATCATCATCAAGGGCCGAAGAAGCGTTTGCCCTATTCGGAATTAATGTGTGCTTGGCGCAAACGGTCATTTGTTTTTCCATTGCGAATATTTAATTTGAAATCCTTAATAATGTTGGAATGTTTGTGGTTCTGCGAGAAAACCGAGTAAAAGGACTAGATATTTAATTTAGTGTTAATGGTTTTAAATACTGTACTAAATAAATAATAATAAATAAGCCAGGTTGGTTTCAATCCAGGAATTTCATTATCCAACTCAAAATCATATCATATAGGTTGTTCGGACATACAAGAAGCCTCGAAGTCCTTCAAGTTTCCTTTCGCGGTTTTGCAAACGTAAGCTACTTAGCTTACGTCTACAGCAACCAGCGTCTGAATCATTCGTAACTCTTGACTTTGTGCCCACAGCTCCTCACGGATGTCTATGACCTCATACAGTCACAGTCGTGATCAAGTGATCATGACACGTAAGTCTCAGGGGCAAAACATAGAGCTACATCATAGATATCTCAAGACGTGGACTTTGCAAATTCTTCATTCGTTCATGAATGGTGAAAGGTTACGAACAGTGCTACTTATTGGGGAACTAGAAATCTTTCATCACGTCTTAGAAGTATTATTTCAATCTGATTTAAGACTTTAGAGTTAGAGGGAGAATGTAGAGGCTAAAAATACCTGATAAATGAACTCGTTTTGAACGACTATATACAACAGTATATGATAATGATATAGTCGTTGAAAACACGCAGATGCTCTGGATAAATTTATACTTATTAGATATGAAAAATTAAACAAGCACCCATAGACCAAAGAATAATCATTGCTATAAATACAAAATTAACGACACCAAAAATACTGCAAAATTGATTTCCGTAGCTAAGCAAACAATTTTTACAATTTCCACCCATTCCATTAAAATTAATGAACTCAAAAGTGTTTACGTCATCCACAAGCCTTGAGTAAAAAGCCTTGCACATACATAACATTAAAGGTATTATATTATTACTCAGTCAATCACTGGGCTACTTCAGTTTTGCAATAGTCTTTTGTAATTATCACTTCATATCAAATGACTGTAATTAGTACCTACTTTGTTCTGCTGGGATTACAAGTGAGGGGATATTGAGAAATAAAGATGAGGGCAGTGACGTAAATATGATACATTAAAGAGTTAGAAATAAAACAAATAGATGAGATAGATTCTGACAAAATATTTGGCACCAGAATGAATATGCAGGTCAAGTTCATACTGGAGCCAAATATTCAACAAACAACTTACCACGATTTAAGTTTAATTTAAACAAAAGAGAATGTTAAAGACAGTACAAGAATCAAATTACAAAAAAAAAGATACTGACAATGACATATCAAATCAAAATGAAGCAATAGAAAACAATTCATATACACATTTAAAAATGAAACTGTCAAGAATTAGAACATTGAATGTCACGTATTTTGATGTAATATGATCATATTTACATGTTTTCCGCATCTTCCGATTGCCACACATAATTACAAAAGGTAATACATGAATGTGGTTAGTAAGGGTGATTCATATTATGATGTAAACCATCATTTGGATGAATGTATGTGCATCATCTTTTTGTCTTGTGGTAACAAATAATTTTGTAATGCTGTAGTGAGTGTAGTGATTAGTAGAATAATGATGAGAGAGAAGAGAGAGAGAATCAATCATTCTTCTTTTCAACCATTCGGTTCGGGTTTGACGACTCATATGGCGCAGGGGGTAGTGAGGCTGCCTTACGTTATTAGGGTCTCGGGTTCGAATCCCGGTAGGAGCAGATGTGTTTGTGATGAGCATGGACATTTGTTTCCGAGTCATGGATGTTTATATGTATATTAAGTATGTATTTACAAACAAAAAGTATCTATGTAGTATATCAACTATCTGGTGTCCACGACACAAGCCTCGTTGCTTAGTGTGGCACTAGATGGCGCTGTGTGTAATGTCCAGCGATATTTATTTATTTATTCGGTTGTCAAGGAAACACAAAAAGAGATTTTTACGGAATTACTATTGATGAAAGCCACACTGGCTTCGCCAAAAACGATTTTACTTTGACATTGGTTCCGCTAGCCTGTTGGTTTAGATGAATATGTCTTACGTAACATAACATCACGCCTGTAGTCTCCGAAGGGTTGGGCAGAGGTGTACCTTATAGTACACCCACATTCCGCCAGTACATAACTGGCGGAATGTGGGTGTACTATAAGGTACATTACGTTGTCCCATGTATTAAGGGGTGAGTCTATTGCCATAAACCGAGCCCTACCGTAGCTGCTACTGACAAATACAGACTCCGTGGCTGCTATTGAGAAATTCCTAATGGAAAAATCCAATAATAAAATGCCCGACACGGGTATCGAACCCAGGGCCTCGACCAACGAGGCCGTCATGATGATGACGATGACTGTCTGACTGCCTTCCAGTATTCAGAAATTCTTTTGTCTGTAACTTAATTCGCGATTTCAATTTATTATTTAATTTATGATCAACTGCTTTCTCGTTATCCTTTAGAAGACATTTTGAGCTTCATTTTTTATGTTAATCGCTTGGAAGACTACCTGGGGGTGTTGTCTAGCAATCAGAATAAACGTGCTACTTTTGCAATTTAAAATTTGTCTCAAACAAATGACCAAATAAATAACAGTCTTGATGATTCCGTACTAACCTATCACGAACAAATAGAAAGTTAGTTCCAAACACGAGCTAATATCATTGAGGACATCGGAGGCTACATTTAGATACCTATACCGATATGTGTGAGTGATTGTAAACCAGTCACTTGCGTTTTTGGAACACGAGTGCAGCTGAATGAAGATGCAAGATTTCTTTTGAGAGATCAATGCAGACGTTGCTTGTAAAATTTATTGGTAAAAAGTTGCTTCATATCACATGATCGGTCCACGAAGTAGACACAATAGTTAAACAATGGCGTCTCGATCGAATTGGTCATTTGACAGATCATGATATACTATGTGGTGTGACGGTTAAGTCTTTGGGGGGATTGTGTTACCTAGTACATAACTAGGTTGTAGGTAGAGATAAGATAAGCAGTCGCTTCATTAAAAAAAAAAACAGATATTCAGTTGCATCTGTTGACACTAAAAACCGACTCAAACATAGTTTGGACAAGGCTGGAGGGTGATAATCAAAGAAAAATACTTAAATAGAATTTCAGGTTCACACAATATGTTTAAAGCAGAACCTCAAATAAAAAAAAACTAAAAATCAATGAGAATTTGAAACATTTGTAACAATTATCTTTAACACTAAAAACAGAATATTACTATGTTTCCTATTTGTTTTGAGTTCCCGATATTATGAAACAATTGTAAATCAATCACCTAGTATTACAAAATAGAACCACAAGGTACAGCATGTATTTTACTTTATAACAAAACCGCAGAATTATGTTCAAGTTAAAGAACAACTGAACATAAGAAGCAAGACTTATCGATTGAGTGAAACTATGTACGAAACGGCCACCTGGCTCTGAATTATTGAGTGGTATAAACCTCGCTAGTTAATGTTCTACGCAATACCAGTGTAATCTATTCCAACTGTAGATACAATTAATGTATGGGATGTATATAGAAAGTAAGAAGGATAAAACACAAGATTGTAGGAAATTAGATACTTCCTATCCTAAAGAAGTGTCATATTATTGAAAAGTTAAACCTATAAACCCGCGTTTAGGTAAGAAATTATCGCACGGGAACGTACTAGGTACTAGGACAAAATGTATCCTACGGCCTAACCCTGGTCACAGTCTATGCGCGCCAAATATTCAAAAGGTAACAGAGACACTGAATCCATATCACTTTTAATATACTGGGTAGAACGATGTTCCGAATACGTGACAACTGTGCGTCGCGCGTCGGTCGCCGTATCCCAGTAGTTCCATTCTCTAGTTCCATTATGGGACTATTGGGATTTTTTTCTCTCAGTAGTTCGATTTTCCACCCTGTTGTATGGATAGAGATATTTTATGAACCATGAGAAACATAACACGAGGATGTTTGTATTTTCCAATGTGGGAAATAAAACGATTGCTAGCTTACACAAATGTCATATTGATGAATTCACACTCATATGTTTAACCTTTTGAAAAGAAGAAAATATTGCACTTTTTTAAGTCACAAACTGCACCCTGCGTAAATTCAAAGTAGGTAGGTGCCATTGTTTTCCTCTCCATTCTGCCCTGTCAACCATCACGCTACTTGCTACGCTCGGCTATCATTCTAATTCAAGAGTGTGGGCAGTAATCCACCAACTATGGGGTCGGGGTTCAGTCCAACCGGATGCAGCTGAATACCAGTATTTTGCATGGAGCGACTGCCTATCCGACTTCCACAACCCGTACTGGGTAATACGATACCATTTGGTAAGACTGCAGGTTGTCAGAATTTCGGGCCACTGACTACCTGTAACGACTGTCAAAGATCTACAAATGACAGCCGGGACCAATGGCTTAGCGTACAAAGTTTGAACACGAGTCTTCGAATCTATCACATTCCGGTTTCCGACAATGTCTTCTTACTGTTTCAAGCACCCTAGGATGCAACCAGCTAGCATATATCCACCAATAGCTGTTTCTAGTAAGTTCTATACTAAAGGCGGTAAAACTGGTTTTATAACAAACGGAATTCTGATCGCCGTCGCTGTTCGTTCTACATACGGACACGAAAGAAGGCCACGCCAAATTCTAATTCGCAACGCCTTACCGAACTACTGTTTTGGAAACTGTCTATAATATTTTGTTGAACGATCACTGGTACGGTATTTATGGGGATTTGTAATGGAAGTAAACGAAGAGATACTGCTAAAAAATTACAGCCAGAACTGGTTTCAGAAGAAAAACAATGTCAATGTAAAAGTAATAAATGGCTGAATGGAAGATGATTTGGCAAGAAAGATGAAGAAAAGATGCTGTGCCGATCCCAAATTAATTGCGATAAGGGTAAGGATAATGGCTGGAAGCAATTCGATGAGAGTAGCCGAGGATCAAGATAAATGGCGTACAATTGAAAAGGCCTATAAGTATCCACAAACTGCTCAAAAGCGGATTGATGATGTTGAATCCGGCGCAAAAAGATAAAATTGTATCCTTTTCCAATCAAAATCTTTTGCTCCTCTCTCTCTTATCGAACTAAGCAAGAAAACCCAGATGTTGAATTAGAAATCACTCAACCAAATTGCACACAAACAAGTCAATTCTTGTTACTCCTTAAACATAAAACAATTCTTGTAACCACTCCAAACACAACACAAACTGACTCACAATACTTACAACTAAAATCAAAGCTAAATCTAAAATCAAAAATGACACCCGACCAGGGTTACCATCCGTCCGGATTTGTTCTAACTCCTCCGGCTTTTGTTAGACATCCGGCTGTCTTTACTAACATTGTTCGGACATTATAACTTAGGACAACTAAAGAGAAAACAACTGACATTCGAAAAAAAATAAAGATTTAAAAAGTAAAAATGGCTGACATTTTGAGAGTATTTTTTTTCAAATTTCGAAATAGGAACCCTATTCCCGACAGTGCATCGACAAACATGAACACATTAGCAGCAGACTTCAAAGGAGCACTTACACTGGCAGCATACGTAATGATATTTAGAAACACCGTCATGCAGACGGTATGAATGCTGATACACACTATTAATAAATGCATGGAAGTGCACTTACAGCTGCACGGTGCATTCTTGATTAGGTTCAGAATGTGATAGCTCTATTATTTTGACATGGGTTTTTTTGTTACGACTTAGGTACTTTTAAACTGACTATTCAAAAACACATTTCCATCGCCATCACTGTCGACTTGTAATGTGCCCAAAAGACTGGCGGCATGGCATGTCACGTTATAAGACAATTTATTTTTTTCTTGTTTGTTTTCAGGAATCTTACTTGTATTGGACTTCAGAGGCTAGATTGGCTTATAGTTGATCATCATCAGCTTGCACAGCCTCTTTGATTTATTAAATTCCAACGAGGACTTCTAAGCTTGCCACCTCCTCCTACTTACCTAGCTCCTTGAAATATATCTGATTGATTTCTGATTTCTATTATGTCTAGTTATGTGGTAATCGTGAAGTCTATATTTATTCGATACCTGGACAGTCCATTACCTTCTGATTTCGTGCCCAAACAAGCTAGTTTGATGTTTAGAAAGATTACAGCTTTTAATACCAACAACCGGAAAGATTGGCCAGTCTGATACCCTAAAATAGAATAGGCATGATGATGATGATGACAATTGGTTCCGCAGTTTTCAATCAACCTCTTTCACAAAGAACGCTCAGATACGCTCGACAAAAAACGGATAAATAACTCTTTAAGGGACAAAGTACTGTTTTTGTGATGATTTCCTACAGTTGTGCAAGTATCACTGAAAGTTATGGGTACTTCACTGTATTGGGCATACGTACACATAGAATTGGTTTATTTCTGAAAAGCAAATGGGGGGATGAGTGCACAACATTAAATTATAAAATAAACACTGACTAGATGAGACGCAACCCTAAGGCTCCTCCAGCCGTTTTTAATAAAAATATCAGCAAACATTTGACGCAGAAAAAAGATAACCATTCACTATAATTAGGACAATATTATACAAGTTCATCGAACACTTTGAAATTAATACAGACATGCCTCATAATATTACGTCTACCTAGATCAAAACATCCTTTATTCAAAATGGCTACTATAACAAGAGTCACCTATCCAATACGTCAAACTTTCTCGGCCACTCCTCAAGGCCGTGACCATAGCTTCTACATTCTATAGCTGTACAGTTACAGCAGGTATACCAGTGACTAACTGGTGATGTCATCCTGTGAGTCAGTCGGATGCTGCCCTCATACCGGACCTGAATTTGAATGAGTTCGGACCGAGGAAAAGTGAGGAGAGATTTGTCGTGTTTATCTGTATACAGGAATATTTGTAAAGCTTAAAATATTTTTATTTTTTTATGATAATTTGAGGAACTAAAATATGATGATTTTTTAAAAGTCATAGAACAAAAGTTGTTGATTATGATGTTAGTAACACAGTCCTGAGAGGTTGTCGGTGTTTTACAAATAACCCTGTATTTATTGTTGTGGCTTCGCTTTGCTTTGTGTGTGTATGTTTATACTTATGTTTTACACTTATTAACCCGATGGTAGTGACTGTCTCGTTGGTCTAGTTGTCGCAAGCGCGACTGCAGATCATGAGATCCTGGGTTCGATTCCCGGGTCGGGAAATAAAGGATTTTTCCATCTTTCTTCAATTTCTCAGTAGCACCCACGGTGTCTGGATTTCTGCCCAGTTGATACTTACGGACTTACCTAAACATAACTGATAAAATGTGTGTGTACTTGTTAGGTAAACCTCTGGCTAACCCATCGGGGATTACAATGCGTGATGTTATGTTTATTTTTATAACACATTTGCTCGAAAAGGGTCTCTTATTTCACCAATTTCAATATCGTAATGTATCTCATTACGTACTTGTGCTGTAAAGTAAAATGCACGCTTTATACTTTTTTTTTAATCTTAGCAAAGAGTTTTTATGTCAGAAAAGTGGTCAACATTTTATGAATAAAATTAACTTTGGGAGATGAAATATAATAAATAAACATTGAATTCTTTAATTTAATTAATTTTGACAATAAATTACAATCTGTAACAAAAACACAAAAATATTAATTTACTTTATTAGTAATACTGGCTGTTTTTTGTGTCTTTGCCTTAAAAAAAAAGCGCTGATGCGCGCGCCTCGCTAATTTGTGAACAAGTAAAAATTATTCCGCGCGCTTTTTCTTTTCGCGGTATTGTTTTTATTTGTTTTAGTTATTTCCTCGCAAATATGTTATAAAACGTCGTATGACATACGTGCGCTTTGATAATTACAGCCTCTGCTTTTTTATCGCCCTCGCCTACGGCTCGGGCTAGTAATATCGCCTCGGCTGTAATTTTCAACTTACCGCACTTATATCGTAATGTACTATTATGATACATTTTCTAAATGATGAAAACTGCATTACGATGAGTCGTTTAGGAGAACATCGTGGATACATGGACAAACGCTAAAAGAGACTATGAATTATAACAATATGTGTAGGTATTAAAGATGTTTGCGTTCGGACGTTCGGTATAAATGTTGGGTTCACGACCGGGTAAGTTCCGGTAATTTATCTTGCAGATAAAAATCTTATTTGTTTCCTTCGGCAATGTATCTGGTAGACAGATAGTTCATCTGTAAGCTGTGAAATCGAAACCAGAAAAGTAAGGCGGAAAACTACTTACTCAAAAAAACGGTGTATCAGTTTCTTTGTCGAAATTCCTAATAATTTGAAAAGTAAACAATATTTATTTTTTCACAGCTATACCTCTGTCTGCCTTTCAGAGAAATACATAAAGAATCTAAGGAGAATATTATGATCTTAATATGTGAGTTTTATTTATAGCATAATTAACTTTTTACACAATCTTTAATTAAAACATCCTAACTTAAAAAAAGCTCATAGAGAAAACAGATGCCCATCCCCTAAACTTATTTTTACCATTTTAAAAGCTCCGCCATTTGTCATAGACAAAAGCGTACTTCTACCAACTTCCTTCCGCTCGATCAGCTGTCCTACCCGCAATGTTTTGATAAAAAATGTGCCACCGGGGAATTGAACCCTGATCCCTGTTGTGGTAACACGTGCTATTGATGAAATGAAGATAAGGAACAGTGATGTGTGTTGTTGTGTATAAGAGCGGTAGCGGTAGTTATGGCATGTGTTTTTAATATTACTGTAAAATGATGTTCGTTTTGTATGGAGTTAAAATTTCATTTTGTACAGTATAGTTTTGTCAGCCGTTTTTAACACAACTTTAGACATCCCAGGTTGTATCGTTAGATATCCCATGATCTGTCTGAGTAGACACAATAG
Organism: Xestia rhomboidea; assembly: GCA_963853795.1. NCBI lineage: Eukaryota > Metazoa > Arthropoda > Insecta > Lepidoptera > Noctuidae > Xestia > Xestia rhomboidea. The sequence goes on along the minus strand of OY970776.1, from coordinate 2,551,334 downwards.
TTAAACAATGGTGTCTCGTCCAAATCGGTCCTTTCACGGACAGATCATGATTTATACTGGAATTCGCATTAAGTATGCTTCAAACACAATATACAAGAATTTATATTAACATATTAACAGACGAATATTCAGACGAAACTTTCTACAAATGAATAAAGGCCTCGTCCATAAAGTTAGTTTCTTTAAATAAGCTACAGCACGTAAAATATTAATATTTTCAAGTACAAACTTCCAAAACTACCACAATAAACAAGCTTTTAACAGCGCCATTTTAACGGCCCCAAACCGGAAACAACTTCAAGCTCAAGTGTCGGCCGGAAGTTGTAAGAGGAAGCTAAAGGAAAGAGCTTTTATCTTAATTGACGCCCAAATAATATAGATTGGAGGGTATACAGATGCCAGTTATCTTTAAGCACAATATTAATTAAGTTTGTATAAGAGTTGGGGAGATATTCTGTTTACATATTGTCTTAGAAGACGTTGATGAAATGCCAATAAATTTCAAAGCTCTCAAATAAATTGAGCGTCCGTACATTGTTTTTTTTAAGCTAAAGTACCGTCTTGGATTCCAATGTACTTAAATCAAACCTTAATTTTAATGTAGATATTATTTTTAATTTTCTATGTCGCTGGTTCTATTCAATCAAAATTATTTTGAAGACTAAATATTAACTGTTCTGGGTTCAAGTGTTAAGTGCATGTTAAATACGTACATAGTAAGATTTTTTCCAATAGGTATAAGAAAATCTTGAAGTGAGAAAACATTACAAATGTTAAAACTGATTTATGTCTAAGATTTACAAGATTCTTGTGCCTCCTAATTGAGAATACACCTAAGTAAATCTAACTAGTTATGTAAAAACTTCGTAATTAATAGTCACAGGCACAACCATTAATTGATTAACTCACACTTCCCCCACAGAAAAACAGCAAAAAATATTACATAAACTGAATTTCCTTATACGATTACGAAACTCAATGATTCATTAAAAGATTTTCTTTCAAAGAAAAATTAATTGTGTATTGTGTAGAACAATAGATATACAGGCTGATTATAATGTCAATTAAAGGCAACATGGAAGCCAATACTTAAGTCTAGTTATAAAATTTCATTGACAGGTATAAAAGAAGATTTTTATTGCGTGTGAATGGTGGAGAAATAGACCGTAACGAGGTAAGATGAAATGGGTTAGCAATGTGATTGTTTTTATTAAAAGGATAGTTTGAGTTGATTAAGTAATAAGTGTATTAAGTTATTCGAAGAAAATAAGGAATAACATGCCAAATCATGATAGTATCAACATAGGAATGGAAAAAAATTGAAGAAATCAGCCTCGAAATTAACATATTATTTGCACTACTTCGGCAAACTCTTGAATTTATAAACTACAGCCATTGGTAATTGCCGAAATAAATTAACATCTTTGCACTTTATAGACAATATTCATTTTTGGGCAGCAGCCTTTACTTTATTTCGAAATCCAGTTAAAACATCAACGCATCATAAAATAAAAAGTCACTTGCTCACACTAGTCCAACACATTTATTTGCACTATAAAAGCCATACAAACCTAATTCCACCAATAAAGAAATACACTAACAATATTACTCTTTTGATCCCATTATGGGAACATACTCTTGTCATTATTAGACAAAAACGTTGACAGCTACCCCGCGCACGCGCCAAGGTGCGTTTGCTGACATTTTCACAAAGTTAAACTAACCTAATTCCACCAATAAAAAAATATACAAACAGTAGGTACTCTTTTGATCCCATTATGGGAACATACTCTTGTCATTATTTGACAAAAACGTTGACAGCTGCCCCGCGCACGCGCCAAGGTGCGTTTGCTGACATTTTCACAAAGATCGACAAAGGACCTACTTCATCTTGTATGCAGCTGTCTTAAATTCCTAAAGGGTTAGCATTTCACTTATGCTAAATGTTGTAATTGTAAAATATCGTCCCTTTTGAAGCACAAATTGGTTAAATGATGGTTATTGTATCGATATGTCAAATGCATTCTGCCGGCATTTTGAATTTTTTGACGGATCATTTTGGCGGTAAAATGTAAACTTGTTTTTTTTTCATATATTCATGCACTATTTATTTTATGAGAGAATATACTTATGGTAACGCGACAGTAGGCTCACGGCGGTGTTTTTTAGTGGGTGCAAGCCCTACATAACCACCGTCTCCCCGGCGCGGCGGCCGGAGCGGGATGCATTAGGCATTTTTAACCAATTAAAAAAGAAAAAAAAAGTAAATCGTGTTAAGTAGGTTCTTACTACATTAGATTTATTATATTTATCAATTTTGACAAAATATAATATAATTGATAAACTTACTAACGTGTCAAGTACGATAACAAATTATAAAAAATAATTTAAAAACCCGACTGCGTAAAAAATAACTAATAACTTTAAATGAAAACTGAAAAGAAAAAAACAAGAACAAATAATAAATTCTAATGACGGAACATATTGACTGCAACAGTCGGGACCCATTAAATAATCTAGACTAAATTCAATCCAATATGGGTCCCGACTGTTGCAGTCAATATTTTCCGTCATTAGAATTTATTATTTGTTATTGTTTTTTTCTTTTCAGTTTTCATTTTAAGTTATTAGTTATTTTTTACGCAGTCGGGTTTTTTTATATTTTTTTTATTTTACCCCTTTGAATTGAAAATAAAAAGAGTCTTAAATTTGTCACCTTGACCTATGCTACCCTGGCAACACAAGGATTTTAACGATACCACGTACATCGAAATCGGTTTAGGCGTTTAGAAGTTATGGTGGAATAAAGAAACTCACAAACATACATACACACATGAACCCTGAAAATATAACACTCCTTTTTTTGGGCAGTCGTGTAAAAACAACCATATTCTAAAACACTAAGTACTTATTTTAATCACGAACTTCAAATAAAATAAAAAATGACGTAATTATAGACTAAAAAACTAATTGATAGTCATTTCAGACATGGCCCAAGATAAAACAAAGCTTCATAAAAGAACCAGAGTAAATCTGCCACAGTGACACTGACCATAAATTCCTATCAATTTATTGTTGACATCTAAACACCTTTACATACAATCGTTTAACAAACACTATGGATACAATCAGATAGGTTACAGAGACGCATTTAGACCACATTTAGGCTGAAAAATATTTTAGTGTTATAAGACAATTTATCTGCAATTGTGAAGTAAGCGGGTTGAACGGGTAAAACATATTAAGGGCCAACGCAGACCGGGACGGCGTGGAAAGGGATTTAAATTTTTGCCAATAGACATTCAAACGTATTGATATAAAATACGACCGTGGCGCGTCTTTCAATACAAATCCCTTTCGATGCCACGGCATGCCACGGGATCATTCTAAAGCATAGCAATTTATGACGTATTTCTATATCAATACGTTTGAATGTCCATTGGTAAAAAATGACGAACTGAGAACCTCCTCCTTTTTGAAGTCGGTTTAAAATTTGATTACTATACTACACAAGACTCTTTGATAAATGGCTTCAAAAATGTCGAGTGTGTCGTTTGTCCCTTCTAAAACCAGCCCTGTAGCACTATAATTAAACACTGCAGCCTTAGTCCAGTACCAAGGACAACCAAACTAATTGTATGCTAATATAATTAGCGCAAAGAATATTAATTAAGTAATGCTAGGTATTCCTACGATAAAAATATTTCAATACTTTTATAGGCTTCGCATGAATTATTCGATATCAGTTTGTGGGAAAATCGGCAGGCGGTTTTTCCTTGTGTATTGTTTGAAAAATATTTGAGCGGTCGCCAATCTTATAACAAGACTAGCTTCCGCCCGCGGCTTCGCCCGCGTGGTGTGTTGATAAAAAGCAGCTAATGTTAATCCAGGGTATAACCTATCTACATACCAAATTTCAACCAAATCGGTCCAGCCGTTTATGCGTGAAAGAGTAACAAACATCCACACATCCATTCTCACAAACTTTCACATTTATAATATTATTATATATTATATTATATAGTAGGAAGTAGGATTATTTCAGGATTTTTCTTGAAGAGAGTATAAAGTATGGAGATAATGTTGTAAATAATGTAGGTATTTGAAAAACCTGAAGTCCAGCTTCACTTGTTTATTCTTCCGCGCGAAGGTTGATGCTAACATGCTAGAAATGCTGACAGGCGTTATTGGTAAACATTTTTAAATATTACTTTGCGTAGGTACCTAAATATGTACCTAAAAAAAAACAAGATGGCATGGTTATTACCAATTTTGACACGACGCCAAAAGATCCTAGTCAAAGTTCTTCATTTATTAACTTAGAAAAAAAATCCATGTTAATAAATATCTAAGTACCTCAATTTTGAATCGTATCAATACCAACTCATTTTCAACTTTGATACCTTGTCAAAACCATGTCGACGTACCGTAACCGCGGACTTGACAATATAATCGAATTTCAATATCAAATAGATCAAATTAAATCTAATTTGCGTCTCCATGTAACCGGACCTCGGCTGAAATCAAGGTTGTGCTATAAGGTTTGATTTCGAAGTGTAATAAAATAAGTACCTAATCATAAAGAATAAGATATATTTAATTCTGAGGAAGTATCAGTGTATGAAAGACGAGAGTATGTCGCGTGGTCACTTTGAAAGCTATTGCTCGGCCCTCGGGTCGGGAAGTGTTACTCGATTGTTCCATTACATTCTAAGTGATGCCTAGAGTTCAAATTTGTGCTCAAATATTAATAGATGTGCCCTTCAAAATAACTGACGAAATGTTCAAAGGCATAGAAACCATAACATAAAATGTATCTTTAATTGTATTGTGAAAGTTTACATGCTCATACAGTAATGGGTTCTGTCACCATCGCTTATGGTCACCGTAACGACGTGCTTCCTCCGTGTGATTGTCACGAGTTTCAACATGGATGCCTTACACATTTTTATAATGTCTTAGGAGGATAAAAAACATGAGAGGTCGAGAAATTTAGACTACTTAATAATACAGCATTCAACTTGGAAATATTTATTAGTTCGAAATACAAACGCAAAATTCCCGCCATTTACCTATACATGTCAACTGTCAGTTTGACTTCACTTTTTGAATAGAATTTAATAAACTTTAGTGATGGCCTGTGACACAGCGTGGTTTTTTCATTTGAAAATAGAACACAAGCATAAAACAACATGGTGGTTCATATCAATAGAGAAACGTCAAAATGCATGACATGTGACGTAGCTCTTGTTATTTACTCTGAAGTGGCAACGCTCTAGTAATTTCAATGAAAATATAATATTCGTAGCTAGGAGCAAGCCGTTAAAATAGTTACCTCATCACATTGAAGTTTGGTACAGTTTCAAATGCACAGTTTAATATTATTTTAATGTAGGTATTGGTACAGTTTTATTTAATCGTTAGTTTAAGTATTAATTTTATCGTGATTTCTCCCACAACTCAAGTTTATACTCGAGAACTAAGAGATTTAAGAACCTATAGTGTTTACTGTCTGTCAGAAGAAAAAAATCATTTATGTAGAAAATCTGTCTCAATTTTTTATAATTTTGACTAAATGATAAAAGTAGCAAGACACCAGCAACCAGTTGGTTATGATTTTGTGAGATTAGTCCATCAATCGTGACGCTTTTGAAATCTTTGTCTTTGTCCAGAAATGATTTATCAATCAATTCAAGTAGGTATGTGCACAAATACAAATAAATCAACAGAATACCATCCTACAAGTTATATGTAAAAGGCAATAAAACGTAGATAACCGTAAACTAATAATAAAAATGTCAAGAAGATCATATAACTGCACTTTACAGTTACTTCGTCGTATGAAACGTTCACTAAGAACACTTTAATAGAAAACATATCACATTTACAGCTTTATTTCTTTCAACACTTGGCTCTTACACACTTATTTATATTTCTAATTCTCCTTGAAAAAAACAGCTGGAAAAAGTTCTTATTCTAAAATTACTTACGTAGTGACGTAGGAGGCTGAATATGCATTAGTCTTACCTGCAAAAATAAAAATAACAATTTAAAATGTTGCCATTTGGTATATAAAGAAAAAAGATTAGTGATTTATTATAAAATGGCACATACGAAAGGAAACAGAAATATTTTTTAACACCAAATAAATGTCCCATGTACAGCAGACATTCAGCATTACGAATGGTGGAGGGATGATGACTGACTAAAAAATATGATTCTGTTTAGTCCGTCAGTTAGATTATCGAAAAATATTGGATACGTGTTTTTTATTTTATCAAATTAATAAAAACTGACGAAGATACAACGTGTCAAAGATCATGAGTGGGGGCTTGTGACGTCACATTTGAGTAAAAAATGTACTCAAATGTCACACGAGTTTTCGACGCCCTGTATCGTCTTCATTTTTTGAAAATCTATCTGACGGACTAATTATATTTTTTTTGTTATCTACCCTATTGTCTATGACCTAGCCTTAATTATATTCTTATCACAGAACCACATAAATAATCACATCAAATCTCCTAAACCCAAGTTAAGAGATTAAACTTAAAAAAAAAAAAAAAAAAATATTTCTTATTTGTAAAACTATTTTGTACGCCGAATATGGCAAAACATGTTGAACCAGCAATCAACTCATATTCCATCCATATGTGCATATCCATGTATCATGTCACACATGTTTATACAAATAAATGCATCTTTATCTTTAACGTAGCCGCCACAGTTAACGTTACGTTAAATCCAATAACGTGGTTATCTAGACAGGTTGACACGCAATAACTGCGGTTAACCGCTAAACCTGACATAACTAAGACATTCCTCGTGGTTTTTTAACTGCTATTTTTCTTACGAGATTTTTGGCGAGGGAAAAATGCGGTCAAGTGCGTTTTTGGTGCTGGTAACATTAAATAACGGAGGTGTACAAAGACAATAGAAGCTGGCATAATGTGACACTTTTCTGCGTTTTGTTTGGGTGGTAGGCTCTGCACAAAGAAACGTAGAACATCTTCTATGTGGACGTAATATACCAGATAGTGAGTTATTAATTATAAATTACATAAAATTAAAACTTTGATTCAGTGTGATATCAAAGAATTATTGTAGTTATAATAAATTATGACTTCTAGAGTCTCTTAAATTATTTACATTTAAATGTTTTTTTTTTAATTTACTTATATTTATTAAAATTCATTTTTATACTTTTTTCTACGCAGCATCTACAGGAATTCAGATGGCTATCCTCTATGAAGTGTGGAATAAGATATTAACAACGAATTTCTTATTTTCAATGATCTTCAACAGTTTTTCCATCGATTCCATTTATATGATGCAGAAAGGATTGAATAAAATGTCAATGTGTTGAAGAACGGGGAACCTGATATTTTCCATTTCCTTTGAATAATTCCTCCACCTGTATGCCGTGGAAAATATCAACACTATGTGAATGAACAAATCAGTTGGTTAACATTGACCAATAACATTGCATGTCAATACATATGTACTGATTAAAATTCTACCAGTATATTAGTGACAGTGACATCGAGGTGTTGAATTATTTTACTTTTCTGATTCTCATTGAACAAAGGAATATCAACCTTATCTTGACCACCAAAGATTTCTTTTCACATCGTAAGCGCGCTGCTTTAAAAATTCTAACTGCCAAAGCTAATTTCAACTCTTGAGCATAAACAAAAAGGTGGTTTTTCAGTGCAGCTCATTCGTATGATTAGTTTTACGATTGTTCAACACTCGTGTGAATATTGCATTATTTGATATGAAATATGAATTTTTAAAAGGAATAAAAAGCAATTTCTGATTTGTACTGTTTTTTCGCCAACTATTTCATTTGAGACTTGAAACAGAATGCCGTTTTAAAATCGTATACTAACTCTTTAAAGAGTTTACAACTGCTGAAAAAATGTTTTGCCCGTGGGATGTAAAGTAGGTATCCCTTGGTCTAACCTGGGTTAGACCAAAGGATACTTCAGATCTAGATCTTACTTAGGTTATAAAGTATTCCGGGGCTGCGGGACTGTTCGAAAGAGATACCGTGGCCCCGGAACACAAAGGGCTATGAAGGAACATGGATGGGTTTTAGTCAGTAAAAGACTGACACTCCCTCCTGCTCCGCCCAGAGCAGGAGGAGTCATTTGATGAATTCCCACCCGAAAAAAGAAAAAAAGCTTATAAAGTATTCATATCTGTGTAGCAGTGATTCCGTGTCAGACTGATGTAAGAGTTATTTTCGCTTATTATAACATTAATATAGCATACGCAGGTACATCAATATTTCTAGCATAAATAAACCACTTTTCGGTCTAGATGCAAATCTATTTTCTTGTCTACAATCAGCCAAATCTAAATTACGATGTTTACCAAACTCGTCATCATAAATCGTTCGTCTTTGCCTCGTCTGCATAAATAATCGAACTCGTGCAAATATTTGCTGATTTATATATTGGCATGAGTAAAAGAATATTGCGGTTATTTATATATGATTCATGAGATCAGTGGTTGTTCTAAGTGTGAAAAATTAACTTTTCGACGTCCACCTCAATTTGGAGTCTCCCTACAATTAGTGGACTAAAAACACTGCGATTAACGTGACCTACTGCCTCCATTTAATTTAATATAGAAACTAAAGAAAAAGAAGAACCATTTAAAAAAAAAACTATTAGCACCATTGCTTACATGACTGGTGGCAACACGCTTACGAAAAATTAAATTAAAAGCAAACACAATCAATTTTATTAACACATACAACATTGATAACTACCAATACCAATAAAATAAATTAAAAGCAGTTCAATTTATTTAAAGAACACAAATTGAATTTCATATTACACCTATTGCAAGCAAAATGCTGACAAAAAATGAATATAGAATCCACATCAATAAGTCGACGACAAAATAAGTGTAGGCACACAATAACGATTGCGACAGATAATAGCTGCGATTGCACAGCATGAGGAAATGGACGAGAAATAAGAGCCCATTAGCGTTTCCCACACTGCCTGTGCGACTAAAATTGTAACAATAGCAGTTGACAAATACAATTAGAAGTTATTATATATATATATTAGATAGTTTTTAGGGCTATAATTATGAACTAAATAATTAAAGACTAGACACGGTTCTAGCAAAGTATAATCAGCCTAAGCTCTTCCCACAGCAGGGACACACGCTTCCTCTCCGAAAGGTAATGGTTCGTATTCACAAGTCGACGCGGTTATACATGGAAGACCAAAAATTCAACAACGAGAAACTAAATAACAATACCTGACTAGGAAAAAGTAGTTTTCTGCCGCAGCCATTTTTTGTTGAAGTATTTTCGATGTAAGTCATGCACGAGGGTTTTTCCACATTGTCATTCATAGAGGCAATTGTGACAATGTCATAACTTGCACACAAAGGCTGGCGGAGACCACGACTTGCCAACCAGTTATGGTTACAGGAGGCAGGATAATGTAGAGGAAAACTAGGAATAGGTACTGGTATCCTTTGGCAAGGAGACAGATGCTCGAAGGTATATATCGATATTGAATCCTATTTGGTGAGACTAGATTAAAATTAAAAAAGGTTTGTAAAAGTATTGGATGTTTACGACAGACAATCAATGAAAGAAATACTAATATAAAGAACCCAATGAAGGTAGATTCCAGAATTTAGATCAGTTAGAATTAATAGAGACGTAGACAAGAAAAGCTAAGTTAACGACATACGACCGTGTTTAAAATTAACCACAAAAGGGATAATTCACTCAGCACCATCGTTAGCCACAGATCAACACTCTGAAATGTACAAAAGCCACAATCTAATTTTACTAAACTACTTCAGTCCTATTGTTAAAAATATTTGATTATTTCGTCCACCATTATTTATAGCTTAGAAACAGACTCTTAAAGGATATAAAATATAGTTTTTGCTTCCTTCATTGCCACTAAAGGCTAGTGAACTAAAATACAAACGATTACTAGAATTGCAACGTTCTCTCGACCTTGTCTATCGATTTGATCAAAATGATTGTTCTAATCGTCATTAGGATATAATTTGTCCATTTCAGGTGTAATATCGGATCTTGTTTTTGTTGGATTTGTATTAAGGGAATGTATATCTGTAATGATTATGTTAGAATTGTCATTTTATAGCTTAGGTTTGAGTAAATTAGTGTTAAGTTCTTTTGGTGAAATAATGGTTTTAAAATCATCAGTCAATGCGTTATAATAATGGTTACTGTGCGGTCCAAAATGGAATGTATGTGCAGGAACTGTAGTTTCTTCTTCATCTTTGTGTTTTTGATTGACCGACTCCTTGACAATTGTCAAAAGTGTCTGTAATCGGTGTATTTGAAATAAATGCTTTGAGTTTTCGTTGGACATCCTAGCATTTTTCATCATTAGGGTTCTTACAGACGAGCGGCACGTTGCCAACGGCAGATAAGTTGTAAAACTTATCTGCTGTCGGCAACGTGCCGCTCCACTGCCGTCGACGCTTGCAGTTGTGGCATGCCGCGTAAATTTGTGTCGACGGCTACCTGTCTGCTAGAACCCTTACACATTTTGTTCGTATCATTGTTTAATAAAGTTATTGTATCTTCCTTTCCTTCCTTACCATAACACTCTTTGTCTCTTTGCTTGTATCATTGTTTTAAGTTTTTGAATCGCTCTTGTTTTATTTAATGAATTGCATCAATTACTGTTCTAAAGATAAACCGACCTCTACTCGAGTTAATAATTTTCTTACAAACTGGAATATTTTGCAATTACCACCTGTCAACAGCGTTTTGCACTGATTACGTTAATACAAAATGTAAACCAGCACTAATGCCATCGTATGCATGAAATAACCATCGTTCATTATAATTATAGCACGTTTCAAGTACCTTTGTAGTGTTACGGTTAAAATTGTTTAATTATCTATCCCCTTTTCATTAAAAAAACCGTCAAACAGTTGAGGGGGTTCTATCAAAAGATATTTAAAAAACAAACTAAACAGAGGCCCATGGGCGGCATAAAGACTCTGACACCAGGGTAGACACTAACCACACAATAAAAAAATAAATAAAAAAATAGTTAAGGTTAAGATTGTAAAGAGCTGTGGAGTTTGTAATAAATAAAGAAGAAAAACATAACTGCGAAATGTGGGTGTCTATTAAGTATACCCCTGCCTAACCCTTCAGGGATAACAGGCGTGAGTTTGTTATGTTAGATGGAACTAACTCTACGCATGAAAACACTAAGTTTAAAAAAACTAAAATAGCCATCTAATAACCATAGTTCATTATTTTAAACGATTTTCATAGTGGGTGTGACTTGTAACTTGTAGTACATTCTCAGGTCATTGACGTTAGTTCAGTGAAGTACTGCACACTCCATAGCTACAAGTACACTATTGTATTTACCTTTTAAACGTAACAATGCAGTATTGCACCTCTTAGAATTCAAGCCAGGTGTTCTAGAAAAGGATGACCGTTTCCTGTCACATGCAGTGAATAGGAAAAAGTTGTCATGGTCCTACAAGGTTAATTTTACTTTACAATTTATAGCACAGTTTATTTAGAATGGCTATATGAGAATCAATTGCTAGGATCAGATATAGCATTCCCCCGAATAAATTATATGAGTTTTTGACTTCTCCCCCCTCATTAAGTCTCTTAATTTCAAGAAGTATTGTAGAAAATGGAGCAGGTACAACGTATAATCACTTCATCATTGATATGAATCATGATAAACAAATGCGTAAGTAATTAAACAATGTCGTCTACTTCGTGGACATATCATGGGATAACAGGATGCAACTGAGTTCCACTATTTTTAAATGACTTCATGATAATCCCAAAATAAGGCAAAACAACGTGTAGATGTAATTATGAATGTAGTAAAAAACATTAGACCCAAAATAGGAGAAAAATCTTATTTATAAACACAAAACCATAGCAACCACAAACCACCAACCAACCATTTTACTATTCAAAGTATCAATTCAATATAAAATCGAAGATACGACAACATTCAAACGACATAATACCTTCTTAATTGTCTAGTCAAATTATAGAAGCCTAAAAATGACAGTCATAAATTCGCTATGGTTCGACCAACCAAGCTAGACAAATAGTCTGAAAGGTTACCGAAATCTAGGTCTTTGCCTAGACTGGTGCAAAACTAGACAATTACACACACGTAACTTCGAAACTGGAGCACTGACAATAGCGTTAAAATGTTTAGTTTGCAAACACGCGCGTAAGTGTTTGGAGAAAAACATAAAAGTTTAAAGAAAGAAACAAAAAGCGTCTAATTATTTTGGGTTTGAAGAGAATACTGAAGACTAACAGACAAAAGAAGACGAACAATTGAATCGATTCCCTTTCTTAGCATAAATGCTGCAAGATATTTTGTAAAGCCTAAGCACACGGCGTATTTTAAACGCGCTAACGACGCGCTGATGATGCGCGTATACGCGCTTCAAACGAGATTTGAACGTAAACTTGTCACCTAAGCACACGGCGCGATCGTGAAACGCGCGTCTACTGCGAAGATACAGCGATACAGACGCCCTGTAGTTGCTCGTAGCTTCCGCGTTTTCGTCAGCGATTCTTTGTCAGTTGACCCTTTGAATTTACGCGCTTCAAACGAGTTTCGAACGTGCTTTACGCGCGTTTGAATCTATCAAAACGCAAAAATCGCATCTACGGCGCTGAAAACGTCTGCGCGTTTAAAATACGCCGTGTGCTAGGGCTTTAAGGGATCTAATAAGAGGTTATTTTTATCTGTAGATAAAGATAGCTCTCGAACTCTAGATTACCATGTAAAGAGATTATGTATAAACAAGAGCTTGATTCCATGAACGTTAAAAGAAGCTAACAACATTAAAAATAAACCTATACCGGAAACCACTACTTCTCATCTTCACTTATTTTAATCACTGCCTGAAGCCCTGCCTACTCTGTATGCGTATATAGCGTGAAGCATGCAACCAACCCGTCAGCTCAATGACCTGGGCATGCGAACAAAATTAGCTAAAAGGTTATCTTTAAAAATCTAGGTCTCTGCCCAAAATGTGAACATGTATTATATGCGAAGCTGAAAATTGTTTTATTAATTACTTTGTTCAGTGACTAAATTACAAGTACTAAAAAGGAAAGATGAAACTGAAGAAGAAATGTTGGTAGAACGAGGAGCAGACAGAAACCAAAGAAAAATTGAGATAGGATGTAGAATAGGGTAGACGGCAAAAAAATCTAATTAGTCCGTCAGATAGATTTCCAAAAAAATATTGGACACTTATTTTTTCTTTTTTCACGTACTTAAACAAAAAATTAAGACGACACCGTGCGTCGAAAACTCGTGCGACGTCACATTTGAGTACACTTTTTTATTCAAATGTAAGCCAAGCCACTCATGATCTTTGACACGTTTTATCTTCGTCAATTTTTATTAATTTGACATAACAAAAACACGTATCCAATATTTTTCGATAATCTAACTGACGGACTAAACAGAATCATATTTTTTTCAATCAGTCATCATCCCTAATGCTCAACAGAGGAAATCAATGGGCCAATGAAATCTGTGGCTTTGAATTTTTCCTGCTATGCAATTTATTGTCCAATCTGTGAGTCCTAACCTTAAACTTTTAATAAACTAGGATTGAAAATCTGACATTATTGACAGACAAGCCACAAACTAAACCACTGGGTCTTGAAGTTTGATGCCCAAGAGTCTCTTTAAACACTTAAAAGGGATTTTTACTAGCCAAACAGAGCCATAAAATAACTGCTTTTAGAAAAAAAAAGTGGTTTCAATATTATAAAGAATTACTTTAAAAATGCACTTGGTAAGTCACAGTTAATAGTGTTAGTACTGCTAACTTAGCAGTAACGTGTCAAAATATTAACACGTTTTGCGTCAGTAGATACTTATCACGTCATACGTCTGTGCATTGTTATGAGAGCTAACTTTACCTTTAAATATATTAGCACTTTTGATTATTTTGGCAAGATGCGATGATTCTATGCTTCTTCTATTTAATCAGTCCATTCCGCTGTTGGGACACAAACCTTTTCTCTGTGAGCGACTCAAAGCGGGTTGGTGGATGCAACATATCTTTTTTGGTACTAGGACAGGTCGGTTTCCTTTTGTTTTCATTAAAAAGTCTCGACGGTCAGTACTGAACTGCTGATGAAATTGTAAGTATCGTTTATTAGCAACATAACCCCGCTCACTCGTCAAACAGCTGCCAATTTCACGAAAAGGCCAAATGCCGAACAATAGCGAGCCTTCAATTCCAGCATTACAGATTGCCCGATAGCGCATGAGAAATTTCAGTCTAAAAACCTCTGTCGAGGTCATCGGACTGAGTTACTGGAAACGGAAAATCACGATAAGTCACTTTATTCCATTTTTCATTGTGTGACTCTGTGTGTCACTGAACCTATGGGAATAAGGTGTGTGTGTCTATGGTAGCCTAGTAACGGACCATATGTGTGTATTGTTGGAGTTTTGGGTTTCCGCTTTTCGTTTCATTTGTGCTGTTAGCCTTTGTGTGGTTTTTGGGTGATAGGAAACTAGATTAACTCTGGAACTGAATGAACTAACTGGGTAACATAGGTAGGTGCTAGGTTGTGCCTTAATTGAGAGCAGACAAGGTGGGCCAATCGATCTCGACAAGTTTCTTCCGGGCACTTTGCCCGGAAAAAACTGGATAGCCATGACACAAAACCACTAAAAGTGGAGAGATTTGGAAGAGATCTACACTCAGTGGGTAGCCAAAGGTTGAAGAAAATCAAAAAATAATATATATTAGTTTATCTTATAAACATATATATATGTATTAGTATGTAGGTACCCATTTAGGTGTTTTAATTTACAAAATGGTATTTTTCTTATTTATTTTTATTGTACTCTATCACAATGCTGTCCTATTTGACCCAAAGGTTGACTGGTAGAGAATGCCTTGTGGCATTAAGTCCGCCTATGTACCACTATTGTACATGATGTTTAAAAAAATAAATAAGAAGCTGGTGTTGGTAGCAGGAATCCGCTTGATGGAGATGACACAGGACCACGTGAACGGCTGCATGATAGCACAATCATCCTTAAATGTTGCCACTGCTGGGATACAGGCCTCCTCAGACCCGAAAATTCGAAGTCATCTGTTCACAACACCCTACGAGTTGTGGTCAGATGACTTCGAATTTTCGGGTCTAGACATACCGGTTTTCCGAGTCTATTTTATTTTCCTTTCTTCCTTGGTTCGAACCTACCATCAACAACTTTGAGTTCCCCGGTCGATCCTACGACGATTGCGGAGCCAAAGAGAGTAGAAATGGTATTTTGTAAGGAAACAAAGCAAAGATAAAGAAGAAATTATGAAAGGACACTAAGTTATTTCTCATATCGAATCGTGTAACAGTGAAAGCAACAGTAAGTACTTATAGTTTATTACTTACTGCCCCAGTTATATTGCGGTATGTAGAGTATCTTAGTAAATCAGCTTATTTCTCGTAAGATTGATGATTCATATTAATGTGTGAGCATCAGTAACTCATCAAGTGAACTATTCAATTTTACATCTAATTTGAGAATTCTTGGAGCAAGAAATGGTTATTACGAAGTGTGTGAGCAATAAACTGTAATGTTAGCTATTTCATACACCGGTAAGTAATCATGAGGAATTGCCTGGGTGTGAAGAATATTATGTTAGAAAAAAAGTTAATATATTTCTCATAATTGCAACACAGATAATAACCAATTTTTTTAATATTGCCATATTTTGTCGGCGATAAGCTGCATAAAATGTGTTCTAGCTGCTATTTATATAAAATAAACCAATTTCTACAAACTACCACGGTACTATCGAGGACACTCCCGCCTGCTCACCACTAAGCTGATTTTTGCTTGCACTTAAAACATAGAAACGTTCTCCATCCCCGCCCCGTTGACTTTATAATAAATAATTAATGAAAAAAATACCGATCGGCGACACATGCCAAACGAGAGTTATTGTTATTTTGCGCGCCAAAGTTGACGCTTCCCTAATAGACCTAAAGTTTAAGGTGGAGTGGCTCGGCGCCTCCGCATGATTTAAGCGAAAAAAAATTTAACTGATCAGGCGGAAAAGACCACGACTGTACCTATAATCTATCTACATCAGTATCTTAAATTCCTTGACAGACAAGCAAAAGCAGAAACCTTAATTTCACTGTACAATTTCGTCTAACTAGAATTATGAAAGAAAAATAGTTTCTATTATAACGTAAAGGAAAGACAAGATTTTTTTTTAAATTAATTCCATGAAAGAGTTAAAGAGGAGGTTCCAGTTTGCATGGAAATACGTTAATTTTACGGGAAAATAGCTTGTTCATAAAAATAAATCCATTATCTACAAGCAATACGAAAATAAACCAACAGACATAAATAAACAAAAGCTCTAAAATCTAAAAAAAAACATCGACCAACTAACAAGAACACATAATATCCATCGATCGCACTAACAATAGTTATAATGACAGTGAAAGTGGAAGGTCAGGGGCGTGGCCACCGCCAGTTCTTTACCGTTCACCATAAATCGTTAGCTTCTAATAAGAAATTGAGTCATTTCGATCGATACGTATAGAATATTCGTTATGGCTGTTAAAAGGCATAACGTACCTAATTGAAGATGATGTCACGCCTGTAATACCCAAAAGGTGATGCAGAGATATGCCCATGGATGGTAACAGACTCGAGACTCCAAGTTTGTAACATAAGTTTAACTTAAACGTAAGAAAAAGCTTAAACCCAAAATAGACGGATGGCTATGTGACTATTGGCCGAATACTGAAACGTCTGTAGCGGTACTACAAAAAGTACTACGCTACATGGAACAAAAAGTACTACAACGCCATCTATGACACAGATGATGAACTAACAGACGAAACACGTCAGAAATCCTACATCGCGCAAGCAGAGTTATCCGCGACATAACACTACATACAAGAACCCGACAACAACTGTCGGGCAGTGGCCCACCAGACATAACACCCGTCTGGTCGGAGGATCCTCCCTTTTTTACGGGGGATGAAGAGCTTTATTTACACCCTGTTCTTCATACTCCCAAACGTCACTCAAAATTTAAGTAGCACACTTATATTCAACAGATACTCAAAAGTGACATTTGGCCATACAAAATTTAAAGTTTAGGAGCTGCTCAAATGCCAAGCAGCCCTTGAATTTTGAGTGACGTTTCAGTATTCGGGGGTATGACTAGCTATACATACATAGAGCAAGAAAACTTCTGCTAATTCATACGATAAAACTATTTAATTCCGCGATGTCTTTTACCAAAATAACTCTAAAATTAGGTTACTATTGTAAGTTATAAATTCTAGCACAAAGAACCTTTAGGGTTGAATAAAATGAATTGTATTGTATCTACTGTTGACTTTTCGGGGTCAACGGAAGAAAAGACCTAGTAATTTATGGTATGGCCATTATTTACTATTAATTTAGGGCCACGCTAGGCTGTCCTCATTTAGGGCCTTTCAAAAAGCTTCCTCATATTTCCTAATATAACATAACTTCACGCTTGTAATCCTTGAAGGATTGACAGAGGAGTACCTAAAAGTACACCCACATTTCGACAGTTATGTTTTTATTAGGGGGCGAACAACAAACAAAACATCCAGATCTTGCTCCTGCTGAGAAATTCTTGGTGGAAACACTTTGCCCGTCCCTGGAATCGAACCCGGGATCTCTAGCTCAGCAGCCAGACTAACGAGGCAGTCCTATTTCCTAATATCATAGAAGGGAAACGTAATTAAAACATAATAGTGTTACATTTGTAATACCCAATATCAGGTTTTGATTAAGGATACAGTAAATTATAACTACTTCTTACCCCAAATTACCCAAAATCGCGTGCAAATAATCACAAGTGTCGATATTGATACATGTAATTTTAAACCTAATCAGGACACATTACGATTGATAATTGCCTAACAATTGAGGTTGATATAACACTTATGAGTTATTTGTTTCAGAATTAATTGTGCGTGTTGGGTGTTGAGCCTTGTACGATTTTCCAATAATTCAAGCGAATCGGAAGGAAACTTAGGTATAGACTGGAATTACACTTAAAGTACTTACGGGATGATATCCGTGATTTTCTTTTGGTTCGATGAGCTCCCGATATTTCGACGCTGTTGCAAGCATCATGATCGCGGGAATACTGAAGAGGTATGCGGGTGGGACGAAAATTATTTATTATGAGCAGACAAATCTGTCTACCCTCTTTCTTAGTTAGTTGTCTTGTTTAGTTGGACAAACCAAACGTACCATCTCATGCCGGATAAATGAACACATCAAAGCAGTGAAAAACAATGAGAGACACAAATCGGCCATAGCTGAACATCTGCTGGACTCAGGGCCAAATCACTGGATGGAGTTTCACAAACCACAAATCTTATCTACAGACCGATACTACATCCCAAGGTTGACCAGAGAAGCTATTGAAATCTCAAAACATAAAAACTTTAATCGTGAGGATGGTTTTAAACTATAAAGTACGTGGAATCCAGCGGTAAACCTAATAAAAAATAACATACGTCTCCATTATCAAGAAAAACCTAGTGATACTGTGAGTGCGTTTTGTCGTGAGTTACAATCGAGTTCCAGTAGTGCGCGTAATAAAAGACTAAGACAGAGGGTAGACAGATTTGTCTGCTCATAATAAATAATTTTCGTCCCACCCGCATACCTCTTCAGTATTCCCGCGATCATGATGCTTGCAACAGCGTCGAAATATCGGGAGCTCATCGAACAAAAACAAAATCACGGATATCATCCCGTAAGTACTTTATGTGTAGTGAAAAACCGTGAAAGTCTAAAACAGTAGACTGGAATTCTTGATAAATATTGGACCGACATACTTAAATAACTTAGGACTTGGTTTTTTTTCTAGTCTGCTCTGTCCCACTCCTGGGCCCTCCCGCCACTCCTTCCATTTCTCGCGAACCCGCGCGTCCTCCTTAAAGTTATAGCGGAACCTGTCCAGTTGGTCCCGCCATCTCCTTCGTGGCCTGCCGCGACCCCGCCTCACTGTGTCAGGGCACCACTTTCCTGCTATTTTGGCCCACAGTTGGTCCGGCATGCGGCAGACATGTCCTGCCCAGTCCCATTTGAGTTGCAGCCTTTTGAGCCACGACAGCTATATTTATTTCGGAAAGCAGATTTGTGTTTCGGAGAAGATCCGTAAATTTATCACCTAGTGTACTGCGCTCCATTGCTCTTGGCAAACCTTGAGTTTGAACTTCTGGATGTTGGTGAAAGACCAAGTCCGTGCACCATAGGTGACGACGGGGAGAATACACATGTCCATAAGTTTGCGTTAGAACTAGATATTAGTTATTAATTTAGGTTACATGTTATTGATTTCCCCGGGGTCAGCAAGTAAGCAAGAGGGGTGATTACACCGGAATTACTGGACTAAGTATGTTTTGGGGACTGCTTGTAATGAATTAATAATAGATACTCTTTATTATGTAGGAACACCAAACAAGTTACAGTTAAAAATGTACCAAGACAATGACGCTGACATATAAGTTCATCAGGTTAATGAATTGAGGCAAAGATTTTATGTGAAATAAAGATTCCCATCTATCTCTCTTATGATTCTGCTAGAGCAGCCACTTTAGGCCCCTGTTGTCGGCGGAAATGCTTTATTGTGGTGACCGATTTAACGAAAAAAATAAATAGAAAAAATATATATATATAAAAGACGCTCAGCACATTCATTTCACATCATTCATTCTCACTCAGTTACACGCACGCGAAGAACCAACCCTCAAAACTACCAAGGCAAACAAACGACCTTAACTCAGAGAAGTCATAATCACACATACTATTAATACCAATTAAAAATACACCCCTTGATTATACGAAAAGTACCTAAGTTCTACTCATACTTAGTAAAGGGTGTAAAAAGACTCTTAATAAAGCCGAAAGCCCTCGTCATTGCGATCAGTTTTTTGTTCTAAACCATACCTGGGAACATTCTAGTTACAGAGATATTGGGTGTGACGTTCCAACTTTTTCACAAGTTCCAACTTTTTCACAAGGAGAATGCAGATGGTATTTCAATTATAACGATGTCACACAAAATATGTGCAGACGAAGTCACGGGAAACAGAAAACTCTGAAGTATAAAATAAACGTCCTTGTACTTAACAGGGTCATTTATTTCTGCATCAAATGCTAGCCTCGGCCATTACAATGGGCCAATAAAGGCCACGCTGATAAAAACTTGACTGATGCTTGTGAGCACGTAACAGGTCTGACTTGTAGGAACAATGACAGGGTTCCTAGGTACAGGCCTGTAGCCTGAGAACGTTTTGAAGAATGTTGATTAGTGAGTAGAAGATATTTGTGTTTTTTCCTCAAAGGATTGCTGATAAGTGCTGATGAGTGCCATACCAATCAGGAGTATGCATAGTTTAATGTGAATGTGGTGTTAGATACATCTTTTTTAATATTTTCGTCCTGTTAACAGATTGTGACTTTATGGAGGGACCTTTGTAATATTGATTCTTTATTCTTTTTCTAATATTTATAATATTCTAGCTTATGCCGCGGCTTCGGCTAGAAGAGAGACAGAATTATGATTCTCACCAATGGTAATGATCTCGCCAATCCTTTTCCAGTAGGTCCACGATAAGTTTTACGGCACGCTAAAATTCTTGAACACAAATTTGGCAGCGATGCAAAAGTCAACCGTTTCATTAGTTCGAACGTAAGGT
This sequence comes from Xestia rhomboidea, assembly GCA_963853795.1. NCBI lineage: Eukaryota > Metazoa > Arthropoda > Insecta > Lepidoptera > Noctuidae > Xestia > Xestia rhomboidea. The sequence goes on along the minus strand of OY970776.1, from coordinate 2,530,558 downwards.
CAAGTTTTAATTCCGACCTCGAACATAGCATTATTGAATGGAAACGTTTCTATGTGGAGGGGTTCAGAATTATGTACTGAATACGTGACAACCGTTTCAAACTCAAACTCAAAGCATTTATTTCAATTACGGCACTTTAACATGTCAAAAAAAAAACAACAAAAAAAATGCTAAGCTACAGTCACAGTCACAACTCACAAGCCATAATAACTTGAGAAAGTACTGTAGTTGCCCATTCCAAAGCGTAGATCTCTATGGAGAAGAATGGGTTTGTGCATCGAAGCTCCCTTCCACCTTCCACCCCGTATAAATCAATATTAAATAAGACCTTGACCATGTGTTTACGTTTCTCTACAAAATGCAAGACATGTGTCTTTAAATAAAGAAAGTTCCAACATGTGGTACGGTCACTTGAAATTATGGCAACTGACCCCGTGTGTGGTCTTGTCTAGGATAACAAAAAAAGCGCCTAACATTATACATATCGCAGCCCACTAATACTTTGACAATTCTTATGTCAAAAGCCGTGTGCCCGAAAGGATTTCATATCAGCAAAACTGAGTCCTCGGTTTCGTTATAAAGGGATTGTGCAATTACAAACTTTTCTAGCCCTGCGAGTGAATTCAAGATTTTTATAATGTCAACCCACAACTCAGTACAACTGGGTTGTGGAGGTCAGATAGGCAGTCGCTCCATGTAAAATACTGGTATTCAGTTGCATCCGGTTAGACTGGAAGCCGATCCAATAATAGTTGGGAAAAGACTGTGTAGATGATATAATTTGAGTCAAAGAACCACGCTACTGTAAGTACATCCATTACTGAGATTTTGTAACCTCTACAATCCTCAAGCATAGGCCAAAATATTGCCAATAGGTACAATAATCTGATTAGTCTGGGCTACTTAGCAAAGTTTTGGATATCTTTTCATCATCGCAAATCAAGCGAGAACATTGCGACAGTTCTGATCGACGCCTTAACGCCACGTCGTGATGAAGTAACAAAGACGTTTCGATTTTGAAAACCCTTTGTTTGGTGTTTGATTGTAAATACTATTCAGCAGATTAACAATGATACAAAGAGAAAGATCATTTTATTGATACAAACTCTCGTTTTGATTTGTCGTTGATTTTGAGCAGAAAAAGGTACGATTTATATAAAAGTAGCTTTGAATAGAGGATTTGTTTTGGACACCTGGAACTAATACTACATAACATAACATCACGCCTGTAGTTACCGAAGGGTTAGGCAGAGGTATCTAATAGTACCTACACCCAGATTACGCCAGTTATGCTTATAATAATGCCAGCCTATTACTGTCCCACTCTTGGGAATAGGCCTCTTCTCATAAAGAGAAGGCACGAGCATTGATCACCACGCTTGCTCAAGACGGGTTGGCGATTTCAGACTTATATTAATTATAAGTCCAGGTTTCCTCACGATGTTTTCCTTCACCGATGTCTGTGATGTCCAAGATAAACTTAGAAAAGTACATATGAATTGAAAAAGTCACATTGGTACTTGCCCGGATTTGAACCCACAACCTCGTAAATGGGAGGCGAGGCCTAAACATCTGGGCCATTAAATAGGGGGCGGGCCTACTGCCATCAACCGGGCACAAATCCAAACTCCATGGCTGCTACTGAGAAATTCCTGATGGAAAAACCCAATAGCACTTTGCCCGACCAGGGAATCGAACCCAGGACCTCTTGCTCAGCAGTCGCGCTTGAACGATGAAGTCGCTAGACCACAGAGGCAATACTGTAAACACATAATAAGATTTTAATCAACATACAAATGTTGATTAAAATATTGTTCGCGACTGTAAGACGTATGCAGTTACAGAATTATAATCATCAAAATCATGAATACAACCCTCCAAGTTCATAAAAGTCGAGGAACGACTTTTTCAAGGTCAAAATCATTCCTCGACCTTTATGAACTCACTACATACGTCTTACAGTCGCGAACAGTATTTTAATCAACACACAACCTAGCACTGGTCAACAAATTGCAAAAACGTAAGAAAAATTGAATTTCGCGGGCTACCCTGGAGCATCCACCTTAAGCTCTGAGGACTGATTTAGGATTAGCACTGATCTCTTTTTTTATCCAATTACATAATTCCAATATTCGCAGTAAGACGTATTGTAGAATGTAGATGTTGAAGCTATAATCTACTGTAATTAAAAGGGCTTTCAATGACTTAGGCTTTTTTATTTAAATTACTTTTATTTCAAATTCTTTTGAGAATCCGAATGTAGCTTAATTTAGGGTTCATCATCACCATCATAATTTCAGAGGAAAGATGTCCACTGCTGGACATGGGCCTCCCCCAAAGGGGGGTTGGTCGTAAGTTAAAGATATATAGTTCGGTCCATGAAGGTACTAAAACTGGCTGTAGTATTTTAATACATAAGTACTTAGAAATATTTCTAAAATAACGTTCTTTTTTCACTATTCTGGACAAAACCCTTCACGGTGGCGAAACAAAACTGGTTAAACCGCGAAGTAACCCGCAACATTAGTTTCGTTACTATCCGTAACGAAACTTAGCTAAATATCAAAAATCAATCAACTGTTTCGTCAATTTTCTCGGCAATATGAAATTGACATTCATCATTAACACCTCTGACATCAGTTAATAATTCGTTTACTAATGAATTAGTAAAAAACCCCAATTTGTTTTTAATCTATTTGAAAGAGATCAATTGGTTCATCGTATAGAAATGACTTACGCCATTATATCCCCAATATTATGTATAGTATAAAGGGTGTAAAAAACCTCTTAACGAAGCCGAAAGGCACTTGTTCTCCCCGTCGTCATTGCGATTTTTTTTTTTTTACACGTACCATAACTGGGAACCTTCTAGTTACGGAGACATTGAGGATCAAAGTTCCCACTTATTGACAAGTTTTTTTTTAAATACAAGTTTTTAATGAAAGATTTTTACTTTAAACACTACTATTCCATCCATCCATCAGCACAATGTTTTGAGTTTACATTGAGTTCTACCACAAAACATGATTGTTCACCCCAAAACAAAAAGTAGTTTCCCAGCAATACTTTTTGCGTAAAGTTACTTAGTTTGATATACAGAATGCTTGGTTGACGGCTTCGTGATGAGGTGGTTTACACCCTGTATGCAGTATAGCCATCACCTCCTTAAAATCTCCCATCTGAACATGATTTGCCATGGCTGACCTGAAGCACTTTAAAAAGACTGCGGACCCAGGTTGGGTTTGGAAGGAAAACCTGCTCAGGTGGAGATTCATTAACGACTCTACCCTGAAGTGTAAATGTGGTGCTGTTCTAAAAACGATGGGGCACTTAATATTACACAATATTAAGTGCCCCATCGTTTCGAACTAGCGTGTCCTGTTGTTTGTTCATTACAGGAACTGATGGACGCTACCGAAAGCGCCAAACTAGTCGCTCAGTTCTGGGCCGACACAATTTAGATTGCCATCGACACAGTAAGGAGAAGAAGCCAATGATACATTTTAATGACATTCATAAAGCTCTTCTTGTTTACGAAGTCTTGTTTAAGAAGTAGCTGGCACTTTACGAAACTATATATTCCAAACTAACGGAAAGAACACAATTAAACCTAAAAACGGCTGTATGCATCACTCTCACCTTATATAAATGATTCCCTTTAACACAAGTAGACCCGCCCCTTCAATGAGTTCCATATTGTCGGCCAGGTGTACCGTTAAGGACGGCCGCACACTGCACTACAACCATCTGTTTCCGACACATGCGACTAAACGCACTTTTTTTCAAGTTTTTTCTACGCAATTGAACTGCGCTTTTGGCAAACGGCTTGATAGAATGTCTTGGGGAGCTTTTAATTATGCTTTTTTTTGTTGGTACACTTGAGAAAATGATGGACCTCCAACTCGATCCATGGAGAACGCAAATTAGTTTTTAATGTGTTTCATATATAATATTTTTTTACACTAGTTTTTTCAACTTGCAACAAACAGAACGGTCTTTAGATTGCAATCGCTTTAAAACTCCTTTGCGACTATTTTTCTAAAATGTTTCAAACCACAATGATAACTTGAGATTCAAGTTAAGTTTTATATTCATTTAAAGAAACCAACAAGGCTGTGAAATAAAACAGAAACTAGGTCAGAGTATTACAATCATTACCACAATTGTTTACCGTACTAGCAAAAAATAATAAGAAAAATACAGAACCAAACATTATTTTAAATAAATTACCATACAAATGACAGTTCTATCATGATCCTCATTGACCAACGAAAACTATAAACAATTAAGAAATGCAAAAAACAACTAAATTGTTCCAAATATTCACTGAACTACAAAAACGTTTACAAACTACTAATTAAACGACTGATGTCCGTGCCACAAGGGCGACTAATTAAAAAAATAAAGACTCATGGCCACGCCTTTCTCCCTTTTAAGGCGACTACAGAAGCTAAACGCGAGTTTTATAATGCAAAAAAAGCATATGATTCACTGCAATAAACAAAACCAGAAAGATATATGATATGCTTCAGGATATATGCTAGTATAATAGTTTTTTTGAAAAAAAAATACACGATTAAAAAAAATCACAAACTTATCTTTAAAAAAATTCTAAACCATACTAAAATACATGCGATCATTCTAATTTTTTGGCAAATAATTCTACAAGCAACATATTCGCATGATAGTGTTTAATTTTTTTAGTTCAAGCAATAGATTTTATGTAAATCGCAAAAAAAACACTAATTTCGGACTATTCGGCCCGCAGTGACTGACATAACAACCACTTTGTAGAGCAAGCTGATTAGAACTTTATTCTAACAGTATTTCAAACGAAGTTTGAACCACCACAAATAGAGTTGCTAATTTAGCTCCTGTAGTCGCTTTAAAGCTAAAATAATTATAAGACAGCAGAACAATAGGCAATAAGACATAATATGACCCGGTCATAGAGACACAATTACCCAGATATTTATGTAAGTAAATCATGACAGGGTTATGACTATACTTAGCCATTATAACCAGCTATTTGCTAATAGAGAATGACGTATACACATGGACTTGCTTTAAAGGTCGTCTTATAAAATAACAATTTCAATTTTATTTATTTAGTAAAATGTCAATGAAACACATCGTTGATAATTCACATTGTGTTGTGCTGACCTTACTAATTATAAGTTGCTTTATAAAGTAAATATTTGGTCATTGACTGTGTCTTACACTTTTATTTTTTTATGCTTGCTATTGTAAAAACTTGTGTTCAACTTAAGGGTTCTTACAGACGAGCGGCACGTTGCCAACTGCAGCCGTCGACATTGCAGTTGTGGTGTCGGCGGCTGCCGCCGGCGCGTCAACGGCAGAAGTCGACAGGTGGCGAAGCTTGCAGTTGTGGCATGCCGCGTAAATGTGTGTCACCACAACTGCAAGCGTCGACGGCGACGGCTGCAGTTTATCTGCCGTTGGCAACGTGCCGCTCGTCTGTAAGAACCCTCAGAGGTTTCAAACGCAAATGCAACTGAACATCACAAATAATTAAAGTTACATTTTGTGCGAATCATCGGAGGATTAAAAACCGGATAAAATATTTAAAAACCGTAACAAAACTTTCCAAAAATTTTCGATGACTATTTATACATTCTAAACTACGTCAATCTACAGCGTAAGTCGTAACATAACATTACGCCTGTAATTCCCAAAAGGTTATGCAGAAGTGAGAGTAACTAATAATACACCTTTCAACAGTTATGTGTAATACGTCTCATGTAAATTGTAATAGGGAGCGAGCCCTTTGCTATCAACCGCGCACAAATCCGGCCGACAAATCCTTTCCTTAAAGTTTAAATAGGAGTATTTCCACACAAAACTTCCACCTTACTCGTAACAGTTACTGCCACCAGATATACCCGAGATTCCGAGGCCATAGTACAACAATAACTATTACATAAGCCCAAAGCAACAAATAATACCATACAGACAGCAACGTACAATACTCAAAAAACATAAAACAAAAATTCAGAGCAAAAATCGAGGAAGGTAATTCACACAGATGAAACGATTATAACTGCGCCTAACAATCATACATACAATGAACACAGGGTCCCTGACACCAGGTTTACCCATGTGTAACACGCCCGGAAGACTAAATCATGTCAGTAGATTTATCTACTGGCAAAATAATGAATGCATTTTTGTAGTCTGAAGTATTTCAGTGTGAAAGTACCTACCTATGTCCTTGTGAGAGTGAATTTATTTTGACATGACATACGACCACACCTGGTAATCGCAGAGGTATGCTATAGTAAGAGTCCCATGTACCTAATAGGGACGAGCCTAATGCCATCAACCGGGCACAAATCCTGACTCCAAGCTGCTACCGAGAAAGTGTTATTTAGTTTTTCCATCAGTGAATTTCGATTAAATAAGTACTTGAATAAGGCAAATATTTAAACTTAATTTTCGCCGTTTAGTAAAAAAACATCATTTATCAGCGCTAAATTGGCACTCGCTAGTAATTTCTCTATATTATTTACCAGGTAATACAATGATGTCATCAAAGTGTGCTTTCTGCAAGGACATACGGGCGTTTTTTACGTGACGAAATGATGACACGATTTTTCCATTAGAGAATTATGATAAACCAGTATGAAATTCGTTGCAATTACCAGGAAGTTGCCGTTGAAAGGTCGGAGTTGCTGAGAATTACTACAGCCTGCAGTGAATATGCATTAACTCACGACTTTGGCCATGGGGGCAGGCAGAAACTATAAAACGACGCCTGCTATGATCCCACGTTCATACATCCGGACATGGAAGATTGGATTTTTCTGAGGAAGATCACCAATAAGGATCAGAGAGATTTTCACCATAAAATGACATTCACCCTGAAAAAATACCCTGTTACTCTAGCAAACCTCTTCAATCATTTCCTCATCAATGACGCAGTTATCCATTTCTCCACACAAACACTTCACAGTATTGATCGTCCTTCAAAAAACACCATTAAAACATACTTTCCATATACAGTATAGCCATAGAATATCGACATAATGTTACCGCGACTAGTTCAAGGGCACGTGTATCATTAATATCTCTCGTATTTCTCTATTATCGACCATAAAGTACACATTCTACTAACGAAGTATTGATATTTTCAAGGTGATATGCCTAGCCGCTAAATGTCAAGCTGCGTCGTACGTTTTATATAAACATATTGTATCAAAAGTGGAAGAAATGGTGAAAGTGTATTTGGACATATTCTTAGTCATACTGCTATACCGTTGCTATACTTTCCGGGTAGATTTTAATACTGTGCAATGTAATAGTATCTTCTTCAGTAGTTTCCATGTTGCTGTTGAATTAGGACAACTGAAAATACCCAGTTGTTGTTCCTAACTTCCTCTGCAGTTGCCATGGTCCTTTTGGACTATTCATGGAAGCTATTGAAGACGCCAAATGACGATGCTTTAAATAGAATTTCGATTGCCGTCGACACGCTCAGAAGAGCAATCCCGTCATGACGTTTAGTAAAATAGTGACGTCATCTTTTAAAACATATCCTATGATATAATATGATTTCTATACCCTAACTATCGAAAAAAGAATCTATCCTTTAACAAAGAATCTCCTAAATCATCACGACGACCCGAATGGCGCAGCGGTAGTGAGGCTGGCTTAAGTTCTTAGGGTCCCGGGTTCGAATCCCGGTTGGAGCAGCTGTTTGTGTGATGAGCATGGACATTTGTTTCCGAGTCATGGATGTTTAATATACTATATAAAGCTAAATTTGTATGTATAATACTTAAGTATGCATTTACAAACAAAAAGTATCTATGTAGTATATCAACTATCTGGTGTCCACGACACAAGCCTCGTTGCTTAGTGTGGCACTAGATGACGCTGTGTGTTAATGTCCAGCGATATTTATTATTATATTTATCATGACTTCTGACCAACCTCAAATAGCGTATTCAACTCCACACAAAGACAATAGCACCAACAAAAAACAGCGTTTAAACTAAAACGCAAGATAACTTGTAAACCGATAGATTTCACGGCCCCGACCATGTAGGGAACGCGGAGAAACCTGCGCGTGCGCCTCTGTTCCGAATAGTGATGGACGTATGCGCAAGCCTAGACTTTAATGAGCAAGACGGATTAATAACAACAGACACATAATATCACGCTTATATTTCAAGATGGGGTAGAACTAAAAAAAGACGTATAGAACACCCTAACATTCTCAGAAATGCGTGAGGAAGTCTATAACATCTACCGGAAACAAATCAAGAATCCAAGCTGCTAGTGTATTGTTGTCTTCCAGAATTGCAAAGATATTATCAAAAATGACATTTTTAAAGTATTGGCAAGTATTATAATTGTGCAAAATACATATCTAGCTTCTCAAGACAGGCATTGAAGCTGCTGAAAATGATACAGAAAGATCTGGAAACTCGCATAACAGTTGGTTCTGCTTCTGACAACTGGTACAATTACAAAGTTTTGTGAATTTGACTTTCAAATCAGAGACAACACAGAAAAAGTAAGCCTGAACAACTATACATATTCGAAATGACAAAAAAAACTAAACAAGATACCTAAAAAACAAACATTTTCGGAGATTACGGAATCGAATGTAAATCTCCAAGGTTTACAAGTTGTTGTTAGTCATATATGGTCTAACAATTCATTATATAGAAGCAATTTAATCAAAGCAGGCTTTACATCATCAATTACAATAATCTTTTAAATGTAGTAGTTATCGACTTGAATGTCATGGCCTGTCTATATAAGGATAGAATATACTATCGATATTATGACGATGTCGAACAAAAAGCTGTTTTCCTAGCTAGGTGAGGCTATTAAGCAGTCAATGTGACATTTAAAAGCACCCACGCTACGTGTTGGTCATCTTATATATAGCCTTTACAGGTTTAATGACTCAGGTAATAATTACAATCTAAGTAAGCATTAATCATCATGACATGATAGATTTAGAATCGTATTTCATAATATTAGTAACACTTATATATATCTTGTATAATAATAAAGGGGCCTAGAATGTTACCCTGTGAGACTCCTAAAGGAGCCCAATCAGGAGTAACAATCTATGTGCCTATTGTGCCTAGAGGAATTATCACTGTTGAATTTTTTTTTAAACAAGAGAAGGAGGAAAAGCCCTGATGCTATCTTAATATTGCCTTGACTTGAAACACTTTCCTGTCTTAAGGGGAATTAGGTATCAGATTGTAATGTCATTCATCAAACTTTGGTTGCTTAAGCTTTTGGGGGCCTATTCTTTATGATTTATCATCTTCTTGATCTTGTCCCACGTTACTTAAGTCTGATTATTCAGTAATATGTTATGATTCAATAATTGACTTTACGCGCATTCTCGTATTCTTAATTATTTGCCTTCACTCTTGCGTCTTCGTTTCTTGCAACCAATCCCATCCCTATTAGCACGCAACTGCCTTTCCCGATTAACAAAACTTATTAGCGTCACGCTATTAACAACATTTAGTTACTTATGTAATGTACTAACTCATGAATGTATCCAATTATGAACATAGATTCAATCATAACTTTCATTTTTGTAATTGTTTTAGTACATTTCTAAATTTTGGTACTTCACCTCTTTACCATTGCATTTTGATTTGTTATTTTATCTGAAACTGTAAATCCAGTATCAGCATTAGCTATTTTTCTAATAACGTTATCAGCTTGTGAAACGAGCACAACAGGTTATGGTCTTACACAAATGAATCACTTTGCCAAACCTGGGGCATCATTACTTAAACACACTCTAAGGGTACGACATGGTTTACTTAAAGCTTTGCATGCCATGATTAAAGATAGCCTAGCCTATTCCCAACTATTGTGGAAAACGCTTTCAGTCTAACCAAAAGCAGTTGAATACCAGTATTTTACCTGGAGTGACTACCTATCCGATCTACTGCGGAAGCTCTATTAGTTGTCATCTCAGTATAGTCACCCCTTTTAGCTCCTAGCCATATCACCATAATGGCCTTCCCCGAAACTGCGACCACACTTACTCACACTCACAATTTTTCTCACAACATTTTCCTTGTTCTTACGCATCACACACACCCGCATTTATTTATCATTCGTAAATCGTCTTTAAATTTATAACAAAACCCCCCTTTTTTCATTCGTCTGCAATTATCTCTTGTTTTACGCATTGTAGGTTGTATTGATGTAACATGTCGAGATAAATATAGATTATTTTGAGTTTATCATACTCTTTTAGCTATCGATGAAGTAATTTATATTGAAGCAAGTTTTATCTTGAGAACAGACGTTCTGTAAGATATGGGCGTTGTCTCTAGACTTTGTGAGTTGGTACTAATGAGAGCACAAGACTAATTTCTGACCATAAAACTGTCTTTTAAAAGGCTGTTCAGCTCTCAGCAATCATTCCGTGTAAACTGGTGTTCAGTTGCATCCGATTAAACTGGAAGCCAACGAAAAGAATAGATGAGAAAGCTTACGATCGTCAAGGCGTGGTAAATCAAAGAAGATAATATTTCAAATAAAGTGGATTATTATTAGGCCACTCCCATTCAATATCTATACAATGTTGCACTAGGTATATTATATTGCACCATAGATACGCCAACCCCGAAATCAGTCCTATTTCAATTAACTTTCGCTGGACGGCTCATAAATTTTATTTCAAGCAAACTTTGTTTTACGTAAAGTATCTACCTGACGTGAAATCCATTGTTCATTCAAATTTTATTCAAACGATTTTCCACTGCCGTGATTACATCCATAGCATGAAGATATGCGACTATATGCTAATACTGTTGGTAAAAAAACCTTAGTTTGTTCGAAAGAATTGAGCAACCACCTCAATTTCTCAAATTACAATACCTTTTCACCAAACAATGCAAAATAGAATCGGTTTATGTTCGGAATGTCAATCAAGTGTGTTTGTTACGAGAGATATGCTCAAATAACGTAGGTAAGTACGCGAAATAATATTTTTTGACAATTTAGGTATTGATCGAGAATCGAAGAATGACTGAAATAAAATGCGATGATATGCCGCAACCAGATAATTTCAGAGTATTTGAGCTAGAGGAAGTTAGTATGTTGGAACCGCAACATATATACATAATCATTGAACCAAAGGCTCTAAATATGTTTCATTTCATCACAAGCAAATTCGAATCACCATATAGGTACGGCCATACACACACGACATTGATGTGCGATAAATGTTGGGTATGGTAGGTACTGTTCAACACCATGGAATATGGTCTACGGATGATCAGTTATAAATGTCCCAAAAATACCTAAATTACTTATGATCACAATACCATAAGGGAATTGTGATCATAAGTAATTTGGAAATAAGCTTATGTAGCTTATTCCCAAATTACTTATGATCACAATTCTGAAGAAACCATTGCACAGGGCAAGCTGCAGAAGTTTTTTTTTGTAGCCTTTTATTATGAAATTCCTACAGGTGTATGCAGCTGCCAATTCTTCAAGAGCAATAACTAAAGATGTTCATCTTTCCACGTATTAGCACGATACCCGACGTCTTAGGAATGCAACTACAAATTATGTGTGAGAGATGTTTGTATTTACATAAGAGTTTCTTATTTTATTTTTTTATTTTATTTTATTTATTTGGCTCACCAACAATTGAATACACTGAAAGATACATTATACATTCAAGGCACATACACAGACAAGTGTATCAACCTCTTACAGGTAAGCACATCATGCACTACTTATTTGACGCTGAGTGTCTACTTAGAATGAGATGAGTACCTAAGTACTCACTACACTATGGTTTTTAAATTCATAATTAAATCAAAATCAAAATCATTTTCAAAATCAAAATTACAATCAAATTAAGATAAGTTCAAAATCCAAGTTACAATCAAATCAAAATTAATATTAAAATCAAAATTATTCCGGATCAACCCACGCGATATCTGAGAGAATTTGCGTAAATTATCGGTAAGTGGTCAGATTGTAGTTGTACTCTTCCTGTTACATGGTGGTAGTGTTAAGATTCTTGATAGTAATTTAGACAAATATTTCACGACTGTAATAACGTTCTGATGCTTAGTGGCTCGATCAAGTAACATGGGACATCAGCAGAAAGATAATGATAGAAAGTCGCTAAGGGAGAAAGAGACACACTCAACAAAACTCTGCATTATTGTTAACGAAAAAATATTTGCCAAAACGGATGCAAAAATTACTCAAGGACCTGCCAAATCAATGAAAAGAATGTGGATGAGGCTAACTTTTGAGACATCAGGAACGCTGTTGCACAATCGAAAGTAGTTGCTCCGTGTAAAATACTAGTATTCAGCTTATATTAGTATCCGGTGGCACTGCAAACGGACCCCAAGATAGTTAGAAAAAGGCTAGGCAGATGACGATAGTGTGGTGCCATCGATACAAAAACAAAGTAAAAAAGACACTAAAACAACTACAGACCATAAAAGTAATTTATAGCTAAAACATTTACAAGTTTAAGCCACCCAAAAAAACTAAATTCATTGACTGGTTACTCCATAAGACCATACGCTGACAGCCCACATACTGCACCATAAAAGGAACCTAATAGCCACTCCATATCTAACAAACTGATCGGCCTATTTAACTGCCGGAACATTTTGACATATTTGTCAAGTATTGATCATATCGATGGCAGTTTGATTGGATAAACTAATATGGGTTTCCTTGAAAGGTGTATCAAATACTAGCTTGCATTTTTTACTAAAACCATTGGGTCAGAAAAGAGATGGAGGAGTTTGAGTTTGGTCTTCTGTTGGTCACAGACTGATTCAACGTTTTCCTCTTCCATTCTCTCCTTTTGTGTTATCATTCACTTCTTCTTTATCGTGTGGTTAGTGCCGTGTCTCAGAGTATTATGCTGCCCAGGGCCTCTGACTTGGCATCATTTACGGCCTTTATATTATCACCACACACATCTTCTTTTAGTCTTTTTTTATCCTCGTCGCCTCCTGCGTCCTCGGAAGGCTCAAGACGAACCAACACTAGTAGGTAACGAATTTTAAAATTCGTAATACAATACATATATTGTAATGCAGAGACTAAAAATAGTAAAGAAATGTCCTAATGTGTGCTATCTTTCCGATTTCTGGGTTCACTTATCATAAATTAAGAGAAGGATACTTCACCACAATATTTTTTGAAGATATTTTTATAAGTTATGTTAGCATGCAGTTTCACTTACTAGCTAAGTAAGTACACCTTGGTTTGCTAACCTCTTTTATAGCCGGAAGCGGTGGACTATGCCAAGAGGTGCTGCTGTTCCTTTATATGCGACAATCAATTTACATAATTATATTTACTCAATGACTTAGCTATGTACAAAATTACAGTAGCTATCTTTCTGACATAGAAAAGTGATTGATTACACGAATGATAATAAAATATGTTGAATTGTATCCGTGAACATAATACTAGGTTATTCCGCTGCTGTATTATTACTACTATGCTGTTGTATATATGTAAAATTAATTACCAACAAGAAAGTCGGCCTGTATGGTGTAGGTGCGTTTCAATAAAACTTATATTATACAATTTGTATGAGCTGTAGTTTATTTTATATTTAAAATTTACACCTGTCGTAGAAATCAATCTATGTTTTACTAACTGCAAAAAGTCAGTTGGTTTACGATTTATTACATTCTTTACGAACTAAATAGTAGGTGTGCTAAAAATTTTATCGTGATTTAGTACCTAAACTATTTTTCTAGAGAATTGCGAAAGCGTAATACTGATAACTGATAAACAAGAAGTTATGCGCATCGTGCGATCTCTGAAAATGATAAACATTATCTGTAGCGAGATGGAAGTCATCTCGCGATATCACACAGATGGAATTACAAAAAATACTCGAAGTTCGTCGATAAGATGCAGATTATGACCGGTTCCCAGATCACAGATCGTTTTTGCAGCCCGTCTTACGTTATTGAAATGCTTTACCGGTCCTTCGAAAATCCTGCAGGTAATTTTACTTCAAATGAAACGTTACAGGAAGGCAAGAGTTTTCGATGAGTCAAGTGAAAAACTAGTCCTTGAAATTGGCCAAGATATAGGAGTGTAATGCCCGTTTTCACAAAAACTAAGTGGTCTCAAATGTATGCCTAAATAAATGCGCTCTTTCGGTTTTTTAACGCTAGACTTAGGGCCAAGATATGAATTCCCAACAGTGCAATCATATTACATAGAATAACCATACAAGTTACAGCTTTGAAAAGGTAGGTAGGCATTTTACATAAACGCTTTAATTTATGTGTGACATCCCTAAGTCTAGAATTCTAGTCATTCAATCCATCTCTACTTTAAGTATTTTGTTACTCGAGTGCAGACAAGAAGTAGATTATTCACTAGTTAATAATGAAGTACCAAAGTAAACAATTTCTTTTGTACAACAAATACAATTAAAGCGTGCAATCGTTGGATAACCACATAATATATGAAAGTAACCACGCTTCCGATTTCTCCACGAAAATGTTTTACTAACACGTTCGTATTAAATTGTTGTTTCGTGTAACAACCGCTTTGGGAACTCCAGGTTGCTTCAAACATTGCCTTGGGGTTAGTTAATTCAAAAGTATTAAGTAGTGGCGATAGAATTTAATTTAATGATCGTTTTTTAATAAGTTAACCAGCGGACCAAAACGAATCATGCATTATCCCTGGAAGCCAATGCTATTTTCGGACCTAGACTAACCATCTCAATTCAAAATATCAAGTTGATCTGATGCTCCGTTGTTGCGTGATAGTCACATAAATGATACTATATCGCAAATTTAAATCTTAGCCTGGAGACCTAATCATTTATTCAGGCATACAGTATAGCCCGGTTAAATCGACGACCTCTTACGACAAAAAAAACGAGCAAAATCATGATTAAAATTTTACTTTTAAAAGCAAGTCTGCCCATCGCATAACCAAAATACGTTCAGGAGCAAAGCAAATACAGCGAAAACTTACTTATAAGAGCCGAAACTAATCATTTTATCGAACCATCTCGGCTTTAGGCAAGCCACAAGAAGGATCGTCGTGAGAGCATAACAGCCTTCGAAGTCAAAAGCAAGCTATAAATACTTAAACTTTCTCGTTCGTGTACTAAGTTTTCTATTACCTAAGGGTTACCGAGGTCGCGTCAAGGGTGACTACCTGACCCCACTCAAGGGAAGGCTGTGACATTTAAACAAACATGTTTGTTAAACATGTTTACTGATTTTCACGCACATTTTTCACAGGTAAACTTTTTAGAAAATCGTGATACGAATTTGGGGGTTAATTATTTTTAATTTGGCGTTTGTACTTCCTAATTGGTCTAGATTGTTTCGTCTATTTCTTAGCAAGTGTCTCACACGCGAGTGGATGGTGTATAGGTACCACGCATTTATACGCACGTTCTCCGTATACAGGGTGTTAACAGACTCTTCACGAAGCCATCAACCAAGCATTGTGTACATCAAACTAACTCTATGCAGAAATGTTTGCTGGGAAATGACTTTTTTTTAGGGTGAAAAATCACGTTTTTCGGTTAAGACTCAATGTAACGCACTAAAACATTGTGCTGATGGTTGGAATTAATAGTACGGGGGTCATGAAGGTGTTTAAAGTAAAAATCATCGTTAAAAACATGTATTAAAAAAAATTTAAACTTGTGAAAAATTTGGAACTGACACCCAATATCTCCGTAACTAGAAGATTCCCAGGTATGGTCTAGAACAAAAAAATGATTTACGATCATTTTTTTGTTCTAGACCGACTGACGGGAAGAACAAGTGCCTTTCGGCTTCGTTAAGAGTCTTTTTAAACCCTTTTTTTTAATCATTAAGTTCACTCTTAATTAAACAGACGTATCTCAACCTGCTACACAATAGAATTCCCTAACTGTACTGGAAGGAACCTAAAAGCATCATTAATTTTCTTAGAAACAGGTAATGGTAAAACGTAGGTAGCACGTTCCACCATTGCCAGTATTATTCCACCGACTGCTGAGTACATTTGTCTCCCTCCTTTTGCATCATGATACCCTGGTCTACTACCTTGCATTGTACAAGGCTTGCATGCTCCATAGTCGCCTTTTTTACCGAAATGACTGTAGTTCAATTCGACTCAACGAATTGTTGTCACAATATCAACATTGTGTTTAAGTATTATGATAGCATTGTACACGTATGTATAATAATATCTGAATCAATGTTTGTCTAAACAGTGAGGTGTTATTATGATGATCCACTGACACACAAAGGGTGTATTCGTTTGTCATAATAATGGGTTCTTCCCTGTAAGCCTCATCGAAACTAAACTGTCAAATTATATCAGTTTCCTCCTTGTGTCATTTCTACCGGGTCCAATATCGGGTTTCTTTTTTCTAACTTGTGATTCAAGAAAACCTCTGGTCTCTTGGAATTCCACTTCAGGAATAGATCATCATCATCATTTCAGCCGCAAGACGTCCACTGCTGGACATAGGCCTCCCCCAAGTGTCGCCACATTAACCGGTCCCGTACGACTAGCATCCAGCGGATTCCTGCAACCTCCACCAGATCATCGGTCCACCTAGTGGGAGGCCTTCAAACGCAACGTCTTTCTGTTCGTGGTGGCCACTCCAGATCTTTTCGGCCCCATCGGCCATCCGTTCAGCGAGCAATGTGCCCTGCCCACTGCCACTTAAGTTTGGCAATTCTTCGGGCTACGTCGGTAACCTTGGTTCTCTTGCTCCGAGCATATCCTCTCCATTGCCCTTTGGGTGACTTTAAGCCTTCTGATGAGGCCCATTGTGAGCGACCACGTTACGGTCCCGTATGTAATCACTACACACTGGTCATAGACTTTCGTCTTGAGACAGTGCGGTAAGTTGGACGAGAAGATACCGCGCAATTTCCCGAACGCTGCCCAGCCGACGATTGACCTCTTTCTCGAAGTTAGACCTACCTAACTGGCAGGAATAGATATTCAATCACAGAAGAATAGCCTAGACTTGGCGACTACATTTAATAACAACGTGGAATAGAACAGGCTGTGTTCGCTTGACTATTTATTTGCCTACCGACTGAAATACACCCCAATGTCAACTGTTTTGTGTCAACTCTTTTGTCCTTCAGAAACGTTCAGAACTAAAATTCCATCGCCGCGGTCAGGGCACCAGCTAAAGCTATGATTCGTCACATTAACGTACCGTTTTACGATATAGGAACAGAACATATCGAACATTGTATAAGACAATCGCGTAGTATCGTTAAAAACACGTGTTTAAAACGCAGGTCGGTTACCTAACACTTAACTGTTACTAACTGGATAACAGCGCAGTCTGATCTCTCAACGTTTATGTTAGTGAAACCGTTTCATGTTTTATATAGAAGTGACACGCCAAGGATAGGTTATCTAGAGCAGTTCTTTGGTAAAACTCGGAAAGTAGGCCGATGGAAAGAATGGTTTATTATTTTAATCGATATTTTGGTTCGTTCAGTTGTGAAGTTCTTTGTGAATAAGTTGTTCGTGCAAAGATTAGAAAAGAATTAGTCGTTCGTGCTAACAACTTCCCCATTTTGTATTGCTGTTATCCGCTGTAAAGACTGAGATACAGATCAGCACATCACGCTAATACAATCAGTCAAATTTCTTTAATAGATTTTCAATTTTAGCATAGCAAAGCATTAGGTCTAAGATTGATTAGGAAAATTTGACAGCTTCCGGTAGCTCGATGTGGCGTCATGTAGGTCCATGAGTCATAAAAATCTTAAGCCCCATTCACAACCTCGGACGATGCTACCAGCGTCGAGCGACACGCGGTTAATTCATTGGTTTTTTTCGCATGAATAAACGCAATTCGGATCACGGCGATTCATGCCTGTTCTAAAAGCAATTTCTTTCATTTCTTGTATCCGTGTAGCTGTCGTTGAGTGTATACCTCGTGGAGTCGTGGCCAATTGGTTACCTTCCAGGGCATTTCCAGGGTCACACATGCCTATAGGCGTTATGGGTAGTAGTCATGTGACCCGTCAGCTGGTTTTTCCAACCGATTCTTAAAGAAAAACACTGAAGATAAATATTTTTATATTGAAATACAAAAACACGGTTACAAACGAATTCATGTCAAGCATTGTATGATTACCAAACAAAGTACAGTTATGACAATAACACATAGTTAATCGTCAGTCAAACAATAACCCATCAGAAATGACGTCAAAACAAATTGCAGTTATGTCAAGTTTATCAGTTAACGACTTGTCGTTGCACGTGTGCGGAATCTCCCTAATTAACGTCTAGACGAGCTGAAGACTTGGCCAGTGTAGCTCGATATTTGTAGATAGGCAGCTTGAACAGGATGATATGGCAAGAAAGGAGGTGTCTGATGAGATGACAAGTAATAGAGAAGTTTGGAAGAATAAGACATGCTGCGCCGGCGCCGGCCCCAAATGAATAAGGGCAAGAGAATGATGATGATGATGAGGTAGCTTGCAAAGACAATAATTTATACATACTAGATGATAAGAAAAAGGTGAAGTGTGGTTTGGGGAAGGCCTGTGAGCGGTGAAGACATCGACAATGATTAGGGAGCAAAACAGGAACACCTGGTTGTGTGAGGTCAATAACACGTTACCAGAGGCATCCACGTCTCATTGTAAAACGCCAGTACTATCCGCAAGTAGGATGCCATAATAAAGACAAAGCTCAAAAGTATAGTCCTACTAATATTATAAATGCGAAAGTTTGTGAGGATGCATATAGCTGGATGAATGTTAGTTACTCTTTCACGCAAAAACTCTTGAACGGATTAGGATGAAATTTTGCACACAGATAATTTGTAAACTGGATTAACACATAGGATACTTTTTATCCCAGTAGGATCCCGTGGGACAATTATCGAACTTCACGCGGACAAACCGTGGGCAGAAGCTAGTGTGTCTATAATGACAAACCCTTTAAATCAAAGGCTAAAACAGTTCCCCAAATGAGCTTCAATATCCCAATAACGTCTTAAAAATTACATTACAAGTGATTTTAATTGCAGTTTCCAACTTTGCCGGGGGCCAAGACACACTAGACACTTCGGCAGTTCAATTACTTATGACTTAGAAGTGACCGCTAAAGGCCGCAGGTTCAAAGTCGTTAAAATGAAGATATTCGAATGTAATTACTGATTTAGCTGCTCTTAACATTGGCATCAATTGAGTTGTAAATTAAGGACTGTATGACTGTTTATCGTGCATAGCGTTTGATACAGGACTCATAAAGTCAGAGTTAACCGCTGATAATTAATATTACTTTTATTATATACTAGACCATGCATCGCTTCATATATTTCGGTTTCAAAATCTGCTCTTGTTCTGTCAGTTGAACCCTTTGCAATGTAAAGTCGTTCCTGTGTTTAATCATTATTCCGAAATCAAAAAATCATCGAATTGTTGTCAAATCCCATCTTTTTCATTGAAAACTTCATAATATAAGTTTGCCAAAAGCATTTCACTGAAACTTCTTCCAAAGTTAATTAATAGTTTCACTAAACACTACAACACATACGAATTTGAAAAGTCTGATGACATGCAGAAGACATTAGCCACGTCTTATCTTCCCGTCTCCTTCCCCGCCACTTGGTCGCGTTTCCTCGGTTTCTCAATCGCAACCTTACCATGTAACCACAGCACAACTTGCGACCGTCGCGGATTAGCATCAAAGCCATTAGCCATTCATTTTGACCGCCGACCTTGTTCGCTGCTGTCTCGTCAAAAGCGTGACTTTATTGATGCAAAAACTCTTCGAATTCATAAGGTCTTATTACGACAAATCGTCTGTTTAGTCATTTTAATGCTAAATCTGAAAAGGCTAATTCTGTCTTGATGGGTGTTGCACAATATGAGTAGAAAGGTAACTGTGATAATATCCATCATCATATCAACCGAAAAACGTTCACTTTTGGAAATAGGCCTCCCCTCAAACGTCGCTCGCCACATTACCAGCCCGGTCCTTTTCGTATCCAGTGGATTCACTCTGTGGGAGGCCTTCTAGTGCTGCATCATCCGGTACTTGCTCACCATTCCTGAACTATTTGACCCCAAAGGCAACCCGTAAGTAAACTAGGTAGCAGTAACTATTGATAATTTCATCTACTCTGCAGGTACTATCGCTTCATTGACATCAACACCATTTCACTTTCCTAAAATCATCCCTCAAAGACCAACATCATCTAACCTAATCTCCAAACGTCTATAACACTTCCGATGAAAAGATATTGAACATTAAGCTAATTACTCAAATGCATCGGATTCGTCGGCTGAGCTGGTACAAGGCCGTGCCCTCAAAACGCCACTCTCACTTTGTGCGGACAGACTGACGGATTGCTTCGTGGTTTTAAATACCGACGAAGTAGTGTAGTACGATAGTGAAGACTGAAGTTCTCATAAAGAAGCAAAACAAGCAAAAATAGCTTATTTGCTAGGGGAGGTGGAACAGCTAATTACAAAGAATATAGAGTGTGCAAATCTTGGGTAGGTGTGATTCAGGAGTCGTCTAGTAGTCTCTCTTTTTGAGTTTGCTTGACACAACTCAAAAAGTGCAGTGCATTTGTAAGTATCTGGAATTTCTTTAGAATTCTCGGTACAGTCAGACAACTCAGTTTTTGTACTAATCCCATCTGTTGTGTCTGCAATCAGACTTGAAAATACCAATTTGGATTGAAAAATTCTCTTAGTCGAATAATTTTCCTTCCACCTCTTTTGTTCAGATTTATTCTACAACTTCAAAAAACATGAATACTTAGTCTATCGATACCAATCACAGCACCAGAACGTTCGGTCACTATGAGTCATCGCAGTTTTACGTGCTTGCCGCAACATCGGTCCCTCTTGCATGCTGATTAGACAGTATTGGATGTTAGGTCATGTAGCTTAAGGATAATGAGCTCTTTGGCTTTGTTTTTGGGTCAATAGTCTGGCTTGTTTTGTTGGTCATCTTTGGCGATTAGTGTTGTGAGGAAATACTAGTTTTCTTTCGTTGTCTGCTGCTTGAGTTATGAATTTAACAAGAAAATGTCTAAGCCGTACTCAGTGGGTAACAAGGGAAACCATGGGGTTGCCCATGCCTAATCCTGTTCTATGCTTAGCTACTTAATTGTCCACTTAATTGGACATAGTTGTCCAATCACCTATACTTATCCAAATCCCAATACCCTTTGACGACAGCCACGGTTAGAACATGATTTATATTTAGTGTCCCCACCAAAGACAGTAGTCAAAGGAAACCGAATGCAATCATCACAGACAATCTTTAGGAAAGTACACATGCATATAGCTTATGATAAAGAGTAAAATAGACAATGTGGACCTATAACTAAATATACAACAAAATCATGAAATATTCATAACCTATAATTTTATCATCTAACTACAAAATATTTGCCAATCATACTCGGATCTCTGTAAGCAAGACAATGCAATGCATTCCATATTATCTATTGAGAACTAAAACAATAGAGGTACATTACAGATAGGTAAGTATATACAAAATTATATCGCAACCAGTCTGTCTGTCAGCCATTATATGCGTTTCGAAGAGAATATCGGAATAATAGGTTTTGTCAAGAAATGTTATGTCATTGTGCATTGTGTATAGGTATTTGTTTCAGTCAAAGTATGCAAAATATACCTTGGTTTTTTTGAGTTATTTACTAACTGATTTTAAAAACAACTGTCTGTTTAAGTAACTTTCAATTTTTAAGTTCTACATCCAGTCATCACCATCAACATTCTCACCCCTACATACTTTAGTAGTGCAAATTCTTCTATTACACATGACTTAAACATAACTGGCGAAATGTGCGTGTATTATTAGGTACAACTCGGCCTATCCCTTACGAGGATTACCGGTATGTTACGTTATGATGAAAAAAAAAACTCATAAACAAAGGCTGCCTAATAAAAAGGTTCGCCCAAAACTAAGGGCACCTTTACAACTAACTCCTAACACATTTATGTAGGAATGGTAATAATATTGTCCATACTTAAAATGTCACTTACGGTGACATTTTAAGTATAGTTATGAACCGTGAAAGCTTAAAACAATATTGTCCATTCCTACATCATTATGTAAACTAACACCTTACAGATTTGTAAGGTGTTAGTTTTATAGGTGTCTTTTAAAAGGTCATAAAGAGTCATCACACATTCGATCTCACAAATTAACCCCCTCATTAAAACCGAAACAGTCAACATAACACTATATCATTACACGCAACCATTTTTTTTCACACAGCCCTGGGAACACGCAAACTCACAAAAAAAACACCTCGTTTTCACGTCACACTTCGTCACACACGTCCACTGCTGGACATAGGCCTCCCCCAAGTGTCGCCACATTGACCGCTCTCGTGCGTCTCGCATCCAGTGGATCCCCGCAACCTTCATCGGTCCACCCAGTGGGAGGCCTTCCCAAAGCAACGTCTTCCGGTTTACGGTTGCCACTCCAGAACTTTCAGCCCCATCGGTCATCCGTTCTGCGAGTAATGTCATATGCCCATTGCCAAAAAGTACTCAACGAGCAATAATTACTACAGGTGATAGGTTTCGTATGCGATCGGAATCATTCGGAACAGACTCAAGATCATCACAATGACGTCGTCAGAGCTAGTAAGTACACCTCTATTAGCCGTTACCTTAGTATCCTATCCTTTTCTAACCATATCATCTCTCACACATTCTATCGTTTCTTTGGTCTTCCCCTATTCACCGTCTTCAACCACACTCATCTTCACGTCATCGTATAATTTTCCAGTTTTCGCAAATCCTCCACCGAAATCCACTAAAACCTTTTCAGAATCTACATAAGGTCATTCAACAATAAAAAAAAAACTCCAATCAGATGTTATACTTTACTACATACGCATAGCAATCTGGTATAGCCGTAGGTTTAATCTAGAGGTCAAAATCGCCATAATTCTTACCCGTATGGTCGAATGACCTCAAAAAACCATCGTTAATTATAGCTTAGTTTTACCTGCTTGGCCACTAGCTACGCAAACGACACGCGTGTGTTGCAACAGTTACTGCGGATAAAATTGAAGATAGAAAAAGTGTCCGACCAGAGGCAAAGCCGATTTATCGGCGACAACGTTCGGCCGAAGCCGTAGGTTTAATAAGATTACATTCTGCTGCCGAAACCGATGAGTTGGTCGAAGGTGATTTTTTAGGCCGAAGGTGGCCGAAGCCGCAACTTCGGTTGGACACTAAGTAGTTATTATTTTGAGTTGCAGTTGTTTGGTTGGACAGTTGTAATGTTATTAAAGCTTCGGCACGCACGCGTGTGTTGCTTGACGCAAACTGTGGTATCGTCTGAGGCCGTGCATGCGGCGTAATGCTATAACCATGGTGAATTCGGATTGTTACGTGTTCAGCTTCCGTGGTAATCATTGCTGGTAGTATGTTGTGTTGCCAAATATCTCCATAGTATGGTGCGTGGCTATAATTGTCTTCCAGTAGTTTGGATGTTATGACGTGTTACATATTAAATGGTGGAGGAAGTTATAGGTTTGATTTCCGAGTATTTACAATTCTTGTTGACCCAATAGTCAATGGGCTAGTAACTGGCAAGCTATTCAGAGCAGTTTAAAAGAAGATATTGCTACTGTTAAGTAAAACTCAAAGGAAATGAAAAACACATACCACTCACACACACACCACTCACATCGTTCTTTCTTTCTTCTTCTTTCTTTCTTTCACTTCTGTTTCCCTGAAGGATTAAGAATCCGTCTTTTAACAGACTGCACACCCACATTTCGACACTTATATTCAAGTCCCGTTTAATGGATCACGAGCCTTTAGTCATCAACAGAGCCCAAATCCAAACTCCTGGAAAAATTCCAGTTCCGTTGCCCGAGGAATGTACTCCAAAACCTCGAGCTCACCAGTTGCGAGACAGTCATCAAAAATGAAACAATAATATTCAAGAATCCATTTTCAAAACCGCAACAACAATAAACCAACATATTCACAACCACAGCATACTCAAATGGCAACAAGAAAACCAGTTGGTAAATCTGCACACATCTCCAGGAAGTGTTTGTGAGTGGGCAAGGGCTGCCGTAATGTGAAACCGGTTCCACCGGTCCCCGGGTCAAGTGACCAGGCTGTGGCAAGTTTAATAACATGTTTCGATTCGATGGGCAGTATGGCAACGTGTGTGATTTGATACGTATTGGAAGCGAAAAAGCTGGATAACAAATGGCTATCAAGTTCAACAACAGCTCTTTTTGTTTTTGATCAGTTGATAGTCATTTCACCATTGTCCTATCGAAGTTCAGGATGACACTCCACCTGATAACGTTTATCCAGGATGATCGGTTCCGTGGTTTAAGCGTTAAAAGGTAACAAACAAACTTACTTTCGCATTTATAATATTAGTAATAGTAAGGAAGGATTTATGAGTCAGCTGATCATGCATATTATGTTAATCCATTATCTTTCTGTGTAGTTAATTCTTCGTTTTTCATTGATTGTTATCTTGATAATCATTCAGATCGTTATTATTTTCATCAAAACCACTGTCATTCGTTTATTTATCAATTAATCCCCGCACTTGATGTCATACAACAATTAAACTAAGGTAACAAAATGACTACATCTTGGCTACTTTCCATCTATGGTGTTATATCTTCTCTATAAACAACAAGGAATACAATGAAATACAATGGAATCTTCATAACACATAAGGTTTCACCAAAACGGGGACTGATAAACTCAATCTAGTTTTTAACTTATATACTGAACACTTGCCAGTACAGTATGACCACTTCAGGTGTGAAGTTCAAGATGGCGCTGTTTGTCAAGAAAAAATGCATCGATATGTCAAACTTGTTACATTTATTTTAGTTGTGTTTTGCTGCCTGCCCAGATAAGTTGGCTGAAGTGTAATATGCCTCAATGTCTATTTAAAACATAAAAACTTATTTATTTTATATTTTAAACTCTCTGGCCTGAATAAAGCGACCTTCGCAAACGAAACGATTTTATAATTCGTAAAAGCCAAGTTAGGCTTTGTCGGCGCATGATTCACGATAACGGTATAAAGTCTGCTCTCATAGCGAAGTTAAAAGCCTTAACTTGTATATTATGTTTGTGTTTTTAACCTCAAACGTGATGATTTAACTAACGGCAACGTTCTGGAACTTTCCTCTAAACACATACTTTTTTGCAACCCGAGTTACGGGACGTGCAAGCGTGCTCCACCCTAGACCGCATAGATTCGGATCAGGCGACTTATCAAATTGCAGAACTTCGGAGCAATATTTGCTTCTACACTACCGACAATTCACGATTTCAATTCTCTCATGATACAAATATTGATACGGCCTACAAAAAATCGTATATGTGGGACAGTCACAAAGCAAATGAAAGCGTAACTTGAGACAACACCATTTACCTTTTATTAAAATATTAGCTGTCTTTTTTGGAACTTTCATCGAGGGAACAAAAACATCCTGGTTTATTAGTCCTTACCTATTGTTCAGCAGTGGAAGTTTATTTGATCCGTGGGAAATCACCCAGCGTTATCAGTGACTAACTAATTAACATTATCGTATGATGAAAGTATTTTCATGTCGCGATACTGTATACTATGATATTGACTTAATTTTTACGCCATGACTCAGGCATTACTCATATTGGTAACAAACACTTATCGAGCTAACTACGTACCTAGCAATTATTATATGCTTACATGGTATATAAGTGGTTAGGTATGTAATCTATTGATCAGAACATTATCATTGGATTCAAGTTAAACTAGAGTCTTTCTGAATGTTAGGATTTTTCATGGAGCGACTGAGGTGATCCGACAGAGAACCAGTGTTGTCGACATAGCTCACAGAATAAATAAGCTGAAGTAGCAATTAATGGTCCGGCTATATTAGCAGTTGAACCTTTGGGGTAGATATGTTCTTGAGTGAAGACCGCGAATCGGCAAGCGTAAGGTGGGACGCACTCAAGCTCGGTGGACCGACGATCTTCGTAGTAAAGCAGCAACTGAATGAGAGTTGCCCTTGCCAAGAATCGAGTTAGGTAGCATGCGATTGAAGAGGTTTATGTCCAGCAGTACTACTGTTGTAAGCTGACGATGACTGTTATTTAACTGAATAGTAGCAGGAGGTTCTCTCTCTCTTCTTAGTCGTTCACTCTTGACAAAGTGGTCGGGGTCAACTGCGGTCGCTGCCATCGCGATCCTTTTCCACCGGTCTCTATTGGCTGCATGGCGAGCACATTCTGCCATAGGGATCTTGGTGACGGACTTGACGGAGTCTGTCCATCGTGTTGGTGATCGACCACGTAGTCTCGTGCCTTCGACTCTACCCTGGATTACAAAACGCTCCATGGAATCGTTGTTGCGGGTAACGTGACCAAAGAATCTGAGGATTCGTAATTGCACAAGCGACGACAGTGACAGTGACAGCAGAAGGTTAAATAAGGGCAAATTATGATAAAAGTGTGCATTGTTAGGAAAATTGCTGACTGGCAGAGCAACAGCCAAGTAAAAGGACCAAAGATAAAACCTGAATGAGACTTGCACAGACAGAAAAGCTTGAGACAAAAGAGACGAGGCCTCACTCAGCAGTAGGTGGTGAGAAAATGGCTGCAAAGGACCTGACAATTGCGCGTTAGCCACGAAACAGACTGGATACAAAAGGCGGAGAATAGGACGTTGCGTCGCTACTTTTTGAGGCTGCAGCCCCAGCCAGACATATCCTGCAGTAGACAGTAATAGGCTGAGTAGATTTATCCAAGGCCTTATAGCCGTAAACGAAGCTCAAGACTCTGCATGTATTCAACCACGAGCTATAATCAATCGATCTTTATCACACTTGAGGTTTATAGCCTCGTTATTGCAAAAAAACTATTCATTAATTTTAATTAATTGGTCACCGATAGCTGTCTATAGGAAGGTGGATTGTGTAGTAAAGGATACGGTTGGTAAGTCATGTTGCGAGTTCGATTCCAACTCGATGTATCCTTCTTGAACCTACTAGTAAGCCAAGCATATTTTGTTATATTGTTGGATTAGTAAGGGATGGCTATATCAAGAGTATAGGAAACCCAACGGACAAACAGATGGACTGACCGGAATTTGATATGGTTGGAAAGATGATAACTACTGATGTGTGGGCTGATGGTTATGGAAGAAGAAGTATTTTTTTTGAATTATTTTGTTTTTGATTGTATTTTTTTTTTTGTTTTTACTATGGACACTTTTAACGTGCACATCTTGCTACACTGTTCTCACATAATATACCATCTCAACATGAATGATGTAGCGAAGATTTTGTAACAATATTTTGATTTAAGAGAGTGTCCATGGAGTTTCTTGCCCGATCTTCTCCATAGAGATCTACGCTAGGGAATGGGCAACTACAGTACTTTCACATTTTTATGTCTGTTACTGGAACTGTACATACATTTAATTTTCATCTTTGTTTCGACAATTCATAAGTGCCTGTAACTGGCCTACTTGGTATAAATGCTTTGATTTTGAAGACAAGATGGGTTGACTCAAAATAAAATGGTAGAAGGGAGGGAGGATATGTATAAAAAGAAGATAACCTACACGATAGTCTAGATAACAAGACATCTCTTAGATTTAATCTTGACGAAATTCCAAAATGAGGCCGTTAGAATGATTTAAAGTTAAACATAGCACAATATTATTCTAGATCTAGGCCCCGCCTTAAAGGTAACTATTTCTAGTTTATCTAACAATAATCATCATCTAACTAACCAAGGTTAGACACAGTTCAACAACAGATTGGCATCTCCGCAGACAACACAGTTAAATCATTATCAGTTATTGAGGTTAAAGTGTACAATAGACTTCTGGCTAGACGCGCCCGATTCGGCAAACTTATTGACCTGGTTATTGTGAACAATGACTGACTGTCGGATTCGCGTATAATATAGGGTTATTGTTGGATTTGTAGGTTAGTTCGGGCATTTGGAGCGAAAATGTAGTGCCCAGGAACTTTTGAATCTATCATTTTAGTCCCCTATTATAGAATCCCTATCTCTGATCAACAATACCACGAAGATCCCAATACATGCCTATTAGAGGTGTCGATCCCACATAGGCTTGGCGAATAGTGAACAAGTTCATAGGAATAGGGAAATAGTCTTGATGATTATTAGATATCCAGGCTCACGTGAAGTTTTATAGATGCCTGCACCCTGGATTGCAAAAGTGGTTCTGTTCCACCAACGGCGGTACACTTCATATCGTGTCCTGTATGCCCTGTTGTCTGCAGAATACAAGAAACTGGCACCAACTTCTGATCCAGTTTCATTAGACAAATGGCTACTTAAAATTGAGTACAATCAACTATTCAACAGCGTTTACGGGTGGGTCGTGGGATCTCCAAAACCCGTAACCACAAGAAAAGACAAGTTCTTGATTGAATCATCAACCTTTACCGACAGAAAGGTATAAAAACTTTACAATAGCTGACTGTGAAGTGAAGCAGGTAGTACAAAACCGATGCTCATCTGTTTGAAGGTAGCTACAGTTTTAGGAAGGGGTTTTTGTTACAAAGATTAATCTTTTGCTATGTAGACGACTTTCGGTGTAAACAGCTTGCTTGTAAGGGCAATTTGGGTTCCTAATTACTAGTTTTTGTTGTTGTTTAGTAATGCATATTCTAGTTGTTTAAAGCTAAACCGGGGTTTAACCCAAGTTTGTCTGGTTTAGGGGTCGCAAACGTAATAACTGAGCTTGTGGGAGGTCCTGAAAAATTGTTATTGGGTTTTTCCATTCTTCAAGAAGCTTGGATTTGGTTCTAGGGGCAATTGTTTAGCCTCCTCTGTAGGTATTTCTATTTTTGTATTATTGGAACCTTGATTCAACAACGCAATTTTTTTTTTCTTGAATGCACTATGTGGCAATAAATAAACTGATGTCGGAAGCAAAAGTTAGCTTACGCAAAATTATAAAGTTGATATTTCTAAACCACTTTGTTATAGAACATTTCCATGGAATGTCAACTTATCTGCATTGCAGTTTTCTAGATAAAATTATATCGTAACAATGTGACATGCACAATACATTTATCGATATGGGTGAGTATAAATGGCCTCCACAAAGGGTAGGGCATCACCAACGCCTCAACGCAAGTCATTGGGGATTCTTTATAATGAAATTTCATGCTAGAACGGGCACTCCCTGAACTCCAGACCTGACACTCAAGGCACCCACGGGATAATCCGGTTACGCAGACGATAACCTCCAAGATGCCATACATAAACAAAGCAACGCACACTTAGAAGCATTGGATCGGTATCATCTGGTGAACAATGGCAATCACCATCTTATGGCGGGCGAGACGGTGCACCCTGGTCAATCAGTCTCGCTACCGCCTTGCTAGCTCTCTAAAGATGGCAATACACTCTTGCTTATACACGCCGAGTCTAGGTGACTGCGAGCGTGTATATAGGAGCGCTCGTCAAGCTTCGGTGTTTCTCGCTTGGCTGTACAGTCTCACACTCGCCTTGTCTCGGAGTGTCTCGGCGAGAGAGTAGAGCCTCCATAATGTCCGCGGTATGAACTATTTCTGTAGAATCCACGCAAATGCAAGTTAGTCCGTAAACATTTATTAATAAAACAGAAAATTCTTATTATAGGACTACGAAGTTGGCACGTTCTGGTATTCTATCTGGTATCTATGTCCGATCAGACTGAACGGCCGACACCAACATAAATGGGTAAAGGCTAAGCTGATGACAAAAATGGAATTGTGTCCTTACTCATCATCATCATCATCCAAAGCCCGACTTCACCCACTGCTGGGTATAGGCTTCTCTTTGTTTGTGCCAAGCTCCGCGCTCTTGTGCCAACCTCATCCAGGATATTCCCGCAATGGCAACAATATCGTCTGCCCATCTCGCCACACTTCTCTTTCCATTCCTTGGACGTCACTCAGTCACAGCTTTACTCCACCTGCAATCACCGCGCCTTGCTAGGTGTCCTGCCCAACTCCATTTGAGTTCCATAACTCGAAACTTAGTCCTTACTCACCAACGAAAAATCAATACAATTGACCACATATTCATGATTGTGTTGTTTTGTGGTGCTCATTTTATTGACATAGTCCCACCTTGATAGACCATTAATATGTCCACGGGCGAAGCCTACCGGCCTACCCAGACGATTCTTATATTTTTTATAGACTATAACACTATATACTTAAAATAACAGCAAATCAAGGGCAAAGGGGCAGGTGAATATGGTTTTATGGTACAGACTTAAGGAAACTCATGGTATGGTACATTCAGAAGTAGAATATTATGCTGCATCATTTTTTTTTTGTAACTTTTGCCTACCCTATGAATTTCTCCCGTGTCGTGGGTGCGTTTACAAACACTTAAACTATCAAACAGCCAGACCCGAAACAACTATATATGTAGGCCATTCAAATATTTGTTACGTGTGGGGATCCAACCCGCGACACGCAGTGCAGCAGTCAATCGCTTAGCCACTGCGCCAACCGTGGCGTCCGAAATAAAGGATCAGGAGAATGATGACGACTTCATTTGAAAATCATCATCTGCCTAGCCTTTTCCCAACTTTATTGGGGTCGGTTTCATCTGAATTTATATTCAGGTGAAACCGACCCCAATTACCAATTACCCCAATTTACCATCTTTATATATGGTAAATTCCAATTTGATCTCATCTCAACATCGAGCTCGAGTCTCACCTTGATACACACCTGTACATCTCGGCATGATACCGATGTATCAATACTATCAACTATGATAAGATAAAAACTTAGTAAGTAATGATAAGACAATGATGTTGGTGGTGACCGCCGTTCGAATTTCCGAAAAGTAAATATTTGTATTATTTTATAGGAGAATAATGATTTTGTTCGGTCGAAGTAGGATCTTGGAACGAATAATGGTCAGATCTGACTGATCTCTCTTCGTGAAGCAGAACAGCTTGGGCAAACAGCATGAATGACAAAACGTGAGCATACTATGGGTACCTACGCTACTGCCTATCCGTTCGGGGATTACAAGCATGATGTTTTATTATGAAACGGCATGTTTCAGAACCAAAAACTTGGAGGACATGAGACAGACACCGTCTTCCTCATCATGTCGATGACTCCCTTTATTAGCGTCAAATGAACTTTGACCAAAACTCTGCAATCTGACAGCGTTGGTGGTGGCTTTGGACAGGTCCCTCAAAGTGCAGGTAGAATTACACATCCACCAACCAACCTGCACTGGGCCTTCGTAGATTACAGCTCTCTAACCCTCTCATAGAAAGGAGGCCTGTGTCCGAGCAGTGGGAACATTATAGGCTGGTGATGATATGCTATACTAAAGCAAGAAATAAACTGACCATGTACGGTACGCATAACTACATATAATCCAGTAAATCGATCGAGTTTTGCTATGACGCACTGGTAGCTACCGTGAAGAGGTTAACGAGAAAATAATTACTTAATGCTTCTGTTCTGATAACTAGCGTTGTTGGTCACACTTTCATATCAAATGCTTCGTGTTTTTTACAAAATTGTAATTAAAGGCTACTGTAAGTTGCACTGTAGTAATTAGCAAACATGATAGTGTGTCAAGCCAAGTTCGAGGACGAAAAGGGCGGCGCACCCTCTTGCGTGTGAATTGATATTATATTTACCAATACTTACTCGTTATTAATGGAACTTTGAACGCTAATTTAAGCACCTAGTGTCCGTAATATCATCAGGCATAAAAATGTGCAAGAAGAAGCCATGTTTTCATCTAATCAGTCAATAAGATAAGCCGTACCTACCTCATCCGCATTTTTCACGTTATTCAATCATGCCATTATAATCGACGTATGAAAATTGACTCGATCAAGTGAAACGTGCTCAAATCATAAAAATAAATAATCGTGACTGTTCTGCCATTTAGAAAAAAATGTTAATTGTCTGATTCATAAGACTTGTTATCTTATTTTACATAAATATCGATAATTGAGTAGTAATGTAAACCTGTGGTTTGCGTCAAGCACGGCTTGACTTGGGTTTGAGTTAATTTATTTCCCTGCTTCTAGGTTTTGCAACTTTTTAACTAACCAAGACTATTGAAGTCGTAAATGGCAATTTTTAAGATGATGAATTGTAACACTAACAACATACAAATCTTACGCATAGCTTTAAAAAGGCATGTCCTAAAACGATATAAAAATCTTTTCGCTTTTTCGGTTCTTTTTGTTAAGTATAGGTAGGTACTTTATTTTCTAATTACATATCATGGTCATCCCAGTTAAATATGACTGAGACATAATCTGCTTTTGGAGGAGGCTGGTTGGATAGACCAAAGACTGCCGCCATGGCCCATTGGACAATGGACCACTTGAAGAACTTGGTGTGGATATCATAATTTCATAATTCCCATTTAAACATCTCATCTGGATGAATTAAATTATATATACATTAAATTATAATATCATTACCAATAGAACGTGTGAACTGATAAAAATTCACTATTGTAAAAAAAGTATGTATTAGGTACCTGTGGCTTTAAAGGCAATATTACAATCCCTCAAAAAAAGTTTTGCCCTGAATAAATTAAAGTTATTTAAATAGCACTTTAGTAATTTGTACATTGTGAAGCCACTACATTTTTTTTTGGAAGTGAATACGTAAAAGGTTTGGCTGACGAAATAATGCATCAGGTTCTTACGAAAATGCCCGATTTTTGTCGATTAGTAGTCGAAAATACTGCGGACGCTTTTTACGTGATTGCTAATGGATTTAATAAAAAAAGCGTAATGAGTTCTGGTAATTAGTCATTAATTTGCATAAGTCTTTCCAGGTATTTATTAACATTATTTATTGCAGCCGTTGTCATGAGAACTAAAAAAACACGAATAGTTAAGACAATATACCATCGTGCTATTACCAAAATGTAATTTACCTACACTCCAATGATCCATTAAGTACGTCCCGTTTTTACATCGCGAAAAAGATGAGATTATAAAACTTATCCAACAAAATGAAAGTGATTCAATAACACCAAACAATTCGCTCCAGACTAAGTAATACATCAACAACGTCAGTAAATGAAAGGACATAAACAAAGAGTATAAATTGCACAATTTTCAACAACCGCACACCGGCCAGTCTTTCTAAAAAATAGAACACCCATAACGAAAACACAATTAAACCTAATCAAGACCGAGTTAAAGCTGAAAATCGAATGGGTGGAAACGACCGCAAAAATATCAGTGCACATCGCGTGCTTGAATCAGTAACAAACAGTGAAATTGATTGGCTTACCTCAACTTTTTTGGAGTACTCTTCCGTCACGCGCTCCTGCTCTTTCTTCAGCTCCTCGTTCTTGTCCAGAAGGGCCTTCCCTAACTCTGCTGCAAGGAGTAAATCCGACTCCTTCTGCTGGAGTTGAGCCCAAAGGTCCGGCTCCTGGCTGGTGTCCATCGTTCCTGTAGACTGCCTGGTCGCCGACATTTCTCTAACATACGCTTCTAGGTCCTCAATAAAATGTTCGTCTGAAAAGCTGAGCGGCACAGGAGTCTTTCTCGTTCCACTTTTACTTCTACTCCGTCTGTGCTTGTTTATGGGTGTTGATGTTCTTATGGCTCCTGCGCCCACAAATTCAGTTTCGTCTGTTATAAAGTTGGGTGACTTGTTGCGATCCGGCGGTTCTGGTTCAGTGTTGTGTTTTCTACTTCTACTAATATTTGCACTAACTTCACCAGCCATTTAATCGGACGAGTCTATTAAACAATTAGTGGAACTAACTTTGCACTATTTTGGTGTAGTTGTTCTTTTTGAATATTTTGTCGATGGCTTGTTGAAACTTGGTGGTTTTCGGGAGTTTTATTTTGAATATGCTCTTGTTGATGTCGAAATCCTTTTTAAATGCCATTATAACAGTTGGTTGTTCACGAATATAACATTTCCGTTGCACTGGCACTCACAACACTGCACTGTTATGTCGATACACTCGCGGCGCGCGCGGCATAGATGTTGCCTCGACAACGGTGCGGGCACAACAGAATGCCTGCGAAACCTTCGAGGTAGAACAGCCCGCGACGGACATAGATTATGGTAGCGGGGAGAGGTGGAGGTAGGTAGAAATGAAAGCTTAACAATTTAACATAACTATGATTGTTTGTAGGTAACTGTTTCAGTTACATATTAGTGATCAAAATATTAAACACAAAAATAAATCTTTTAATTAAATATTTACATCACATTGGAAGAAATTCAAACTTTGGGATTCTAAATAATAAAAAATGGGACCTACCAAACGCAGTATGAAAAAGATAGATCGCTGTTTTGTCAGGTTTTAAAGTTATTACGCAATAACTTTAGAGCATGATGAGTTGATAACTTATATAAATGACAAAGCATGTAACATAGTCCAGCTAAAAAAATTGAAGTGGTAAAGGACAAAACCATTAAAAAAAAACAACTTTTAACAATATAAAACTAGGCATTGACCATTACAATAGTTGAGGCTATTAATCAGCCTAGTGATTAATTCAATAAATTATAAAGTCATATCTAATGACAAATGCAATTAGTGATGATATGATAAAATAATTAGGAAACAAAAGGTATCAAAAGAAATACCATATCATTATCTAAGAATGTCCATAGACTACACTATGGCCTTAAAAAAATAGAAAAAGTTAAACCACAAACAGGCAGCAGACTCTTTTCTCACAATAAAAGGCAACATTAAGGATTTCTACATACTTCCTATATGAACAGGTTTAGATAAATCTATCCTCACTGCATTCCTTAACAGTTTCATAGGTACGTAACAATATAAAAATCCGTCCGCGTATGTAGAAACAACACTGCCACACAAAAACCGCTCTGTAATCTAATCTTTGGTGTAAATCAACACGTGCGTCAGAGCAAGATAGCAACAGAAAGGTAACACCAAACCCCCAAGTAAGACAAGGACAGCAATACATAATCAAGGTGATACAAAGAGAGTGGTCAAACAAAATGTCGAAACATTTATTTTTATTGTTAGTAAACGTCAGGAAATGATCTCATAGTGATCCTATAAAATTCGCATCTAAAATAAACCAGTTTTTTTTCGTAAAAAGTAAACCTTGAATTATGTATTGAGTAGCTGCTGAGAAAATATGCCCACGGATTGAGTTTCTTGAGCATATTAAATTATAGGTGTCGTAAAAAAGGATGTATTTCCGCACACCTTGATTCTTACAAGGAGAAAGGGCAGTTTTGACAAGATTGAATGTTGTACCAACATATAAGTCACTGAAATTGGCCTGGCTGTTTGTGATTGTAAACGCACCCGCGATACAGGAGAAATTACAAGTGTTGGGCAAGGTTTTAAAAAATATATGAGTAATAAACCTATCTAAAGGGTGTAAAACACCTCTTAACAAAGCCGAAGAGCACTTGTTCTCCTCGCGATCATTTTTTTATTCTACACCATACCTGGGAACCTTCTAGTTACGGAGTAACGGTCAAAGTTCCAACTTTTTGGCAACTTTTTTTTTAAATACAAGTGCTGAAAGCAAGATATTAAAAATCGGGTTTTGAGTGCGTTAAATTGAGTTCTACCACAAAACATGATATTTCACCCCAAAAGAAAAGTCGTTTCCCAGCAATAATTTATGCGTAAGTTACTTAGTTTGATGTATAGAATGCTTGGTGGACGGCTTCGTGAGGAGGTGGTTTAGCCCCTTTAACATCAATCTGATTTTCACCAAACTTGACGATAAATTTCTGTGTACCTAGACGTTTTATTCCCGATTGGCCCACACTAACGAAGGGATCTATATCCCACAACAGCACTTCACACTTTAAACCAGCAATAGGCGAGACGACAAAAAAATCTAATTAGTCCGTCACTTAGATTATCAAAAAATATTTGAGCCGTGTTTTTTCTTTTGTTACGTAAACCAAAATTGACGAAGATACGACGCTTTTAAAATTCTCAATACGTCACGCCATGGTATAATTTTAGGCTAGTTCTGACGTCACGAGCCCCCACTCCCGAGTTTTGATGCGTTTTATCTTTGTCAATATTCATTGATTTACAAAAACAAAAAATGTGTCCATTAATTTCCACTACTCTAACTGACGGACTAAATAGATTTGCAATTTTTTGATACTGTCGTCATGCCTATTATCGTATTTACCTTCATTCAATTGACTACAGAACTGCCTCGTTGCTCAAGTGCTCGCAAGCGTGACTCATGGGGTCCTAAATTTGACCCCAGGTCAGACATCACAGTGTCCACAGTGTGTGCGTGTATTGAAATTTTAGACCAGGACTCTAAGGCGACACTCTGACCGGAATATGTCATTACTTGACACGACATTTGGCCTGTTAATGGCAATAAAATCGCCTCCAATTAGGCCATGACACGAAAACTACAATGTAGCTGTCGTAATGGGTGGTTACCCGTGGTCCCAGTGGGTCGACCCATTACCGGGTCCATGGGTAATTTTAATTACCCGTGGTCCCATGGCATTAGGGATTGTTTCCTGTACTTCTGAAAATATCGATAGAAAATACAAAGCCATAGTAACAGCATATTATTATCATATCCCACGGGACGGACCACGGGTGTGATTGCATAATTTGACTACGGGTTTATTGGTTTTCTATTTTTTATTTATCTACCAACTACCAGGAGGGCAGAACCCTAAAGGAGGTATTTTATATTTTTAATATAAATCTCATAATCAATCCGTGTACATTTCGAGTATCACGCAGTATGTATGCAATGTAGAACATTAATACTTCTTCATGATTCTGGCGTCCTGGTAGTTTGTGAAACTTTACTATCCTTAAAAAAACCAATAAACCCATTGTCAATTTATGCAATGACTTGTTACCCGTGGTCCCGGTGGGATATGATATGCTGTTACTATGGCTTTGTATTTTCTATCGATATTTTCAGAAGTCCAGGAAACAATCCCTAATGCCATGGGACCACGGGTAATTAAAATTACCCATGGACCCGGTAATGGGTCGACCCACTGGGACCACGGGTAACCACCCGTCGTAATGTGGGTATTCTATACAACTCTGCCTACCCCTTCAGGGAACAGACGTGATATTGGATGTTATGTTATACAATACATCAACACACTTTTCCAGTCTGTAAGCCTGTAACCAAGCGACAGTATCGATCCAACGTAACTGAAATTCAGCTG
The DNA here is from genome assembly GCA_963853795.1 of Xestia rhomboidea. Lineage (NCBI taxonomy): Eukaryota > Metazoa > Arthropoda > Insecta > Lepidoptera > Noctuidae > Xestia > Xestia rhomboidea. Next base: position 2,493,321 of record OY970776.1, on the reverse strand, counting down.
AACAAACAATCGTCAGTGTGTTATAAAATTAAAAACAATTCATAGAACAGTTTTAAGAATAAATAATTCAAGATGGCCGCTTTGATAGCCCCTGCTGATGATATGGAGATGGAGAAGATTGCGGAGGATGAACTGGCCAAGCTACAGAGACAGGTAAAACAAATTTCAGCTATGCTGGCAAACAAAGAGGTGGCTGAAGGTGCCATCGATGTAGGCACCGCCAATTCAATTATGAACGAGGCACCGAAAGTTGACACCTAGGGACGAGAGCTGAACCTCATCACCATCAGCCTACAGCAGTCCACTGCTGGACATACGCGGCATAGGCCTCTCCAATTGGGTAGATGACAAAAAAAATCTAATATGTCCTTCAAATGGATTTCCAAAAAATATTGGACACATATTTTTTATTTTTTCACGTAAACAAAAAATGACGACGATATAGTGCATCGAATACTCGTGCGACGTCATATTTGAGTACATTTTTTACTCAAATGTGATGTCACAAGCCCCCACTCAAGCCCACGCTCTTTGACACGTTTTATCTTCGTCAATTTTTATTAATTTGATAAAACAAAAAACACGTTTCCAATATTTTTTGATAATCTAACTGACGGACTAAACAGAATCATATTTTTTTTAGTCAGTCATCATCCCTATTGCATGCTATTCAACTCGATTCTCTGCGAAGATCGTCGCTCCACCTAGCCTTACTGACATCTATTAAATTTCATCGGCACGCTTCAGGATGAGGCTCAGTGTTTAAAAAAGGCCTCTAGTTGCTCCAAGGCACCGTAGACCTAAGGCAATGTCCATTTCATTTGAACACGTGTTCCTGGAAAAAAGGTTCTTGGTTGACCATCTGTCTAGATGGACAACTAAGGGTTCTTACGGACGAGCGGCACGTTGCCAACTGCAAATAAACTGCAGCCGTCGCCACCTGTCGACGGCTGCCGTCGGCGCTTGCAGTTGTGGTGTCGGCGGCACTCGTCGACACACATTTACGCGGCATGCTACAACTGCAAGCGTCGCCACCCGTCGACAGGTGGCGACGGCTGCAGTTTATCTGCCGTTGGCAACGTGCCGGTCGTCTGTAAGAACCCTAAGTGATCCTATAAGGGCCCCGTTTTTGGCGCAATAAGGATGACCATCACTTCATTCGCATCTGCCGATTCCTTAAAGTAACACAACAATGTATTACAACAATGAATGTTCAATAAATTGTTAACAGTTTAGGGTGATGGAGATAGACCGGGCGACAGTGCTGAGCAGCGTGCAGCCGACCCTCAGAATGCAGAAGAACATCATCAACACCCTCAACCAGGACCTAGAGAAGATCATGATGGAACTCAAGGTACACCTAAACAGTATGAACGTGGACGAAAGAAAAAAGAAGTATGTAAATATCATACCATCGTGGCATTCGTTAATTTCGGATCTCTTTGTTTTCGAATTTTTCGACAAAATATTAAAAAGATGTTTTATGGATAAAATATCATTAAATCAATCCTAATAATTGTAATCGATATTTTATCCATAAAACACACTTTTAACATTTGTTTTTATTGCCTTAGCATCATCATTTCAGCCGAAAGATGTCCTGCTGGACAAAGGCCTCCCCCAAGTGTCGACACATTGACCGGTCCCGTGCGACTCGCATCCAGCGGATTCCCGCAGCCTTAACCAGGTCATCGATCCCCTAGTGGGAGGTCTTCCAACACAACGTCTTCCGGTTCGCGGTCGCCACTCCAGAACTTTTCGGTTCCTTAGCATGTCTTACAATAAATAGTACCAGCACCTCTTGTTTTAATTCTGCATAAATCAAGAATAACTAGGTGGTTGGTTAATTGTGCCTGTGAGTGTAGGTCGGCTTCAAGTCTAATCGGATGCAGCTGAATATCAGTATGTTACATGAAGCGACTACCTACATATCTGACCTCCACAACCCAGTTAGTATTGGGTAATAGCTTTAGCGATAGCCTTTGGTAAGACTGGTTCTCAGACTTTTGGGCCACTGCGACCTGTAACGACTGCCAAAGATACAAATGCCAGCCAGGACCAACGGCTGGTCGTGCTTTCCGAGGCGCGGCGAAATTCTGTATGTAATGGGTGGTCACCCATCGACGGACCAACCTAAGCAAACGCGGCTTAACCTAAAGATCGACTCGAAAGCTTGTTTTTATTTAGCCACGAGCTCCGCCTGAGTGACAGTAAGGAAGTGATCTAATCAAATTTTTACTTCAACAGTTCACCAAAAGCACCTCCAACCTCATGGAAGGCGCCAGAAGCCGGGAGAAGCTGATAGCTCTTCTGAAGGACCACGAGAAGTACTCGACAGAAGTGAAGGAGCATCGGGAGACAACCAAGGAGCTGGATTTCTTACTCAAACAAGTGCAAAAGGAGATCAAGTCGTTGAGGAACAAAGTCACCGGGTTTGAAATTGTAATTACTTTCTTATATTTCATGAACACACAAATATACATTTAAATACACAAAAATAGATGAATTGTGATTGTGTGATATCAAGTACCAACCCGCACTGGGCCCGCGTGGTGGATTGCGGTCCACTACGCTTGCTGTCACAGAGATGAGGTTTGTGTCCCAGCAGTGGAATCATTACTGGCTCATATAATTATCATCATCATCAATCAGCCATCATCATCCATAGCACACATATAATTATCATCATCATCATTCAGCCCGGAATCACCCACTGCTGGGTATAAACCTCCCCTTTTTCGGCCACACTTCTCGTTTCTGTGCGTGTGGCTGATCTTAGTTATACGGTTCAGAAAAAAAAAAACGATCGCAATGACGGGGAGAGCAAGTAGGTACCTTTCGGCACCCATGACATGACACATGAGAAAGCTATCACAGAAATCACCTTTAAAATAAATCTCCACAATTATCTACAACCCCAGGCCTACGCCAACGTGCTGACCGGTCAGACTCTGATCAGTCAGCTGGAGAACCGGCTGGATACCGCCATGAAGAAGTTCAACACAGTCAACAGCGAGAACTACTCCATGAGGCTTGAGATCGACCGGCTGCTGAGGGATCGGTAACTATGAGATTGAAACTTATTCAGGATTTGCAGTCAAGACAGATAGAAAAGATAGTCCAGGAACATAATAACCTACCTACTCAATAACAAAATACATTAAGAGACAGCCTTAACCGCTGGTTCTTTCAAATTCCCCTCCAGAGTATAGGATATGTGAGTTTGTATGGAATTTCGTCATTTTTGTTCGAAATTTCATTCACTCTCTCTGCCATTTGTCCTTTCGTCACCTCCTAGTGCGGAAAAAAACACCGCTAGCAAGGCAATTAAAATCAATTAAAAAAAAAAAAAAAAAAAATGGCCTAACCAAAGGAGGTTTGAAAGTTTTGTAAATGTGGATTTTGAGCCTAAATGTGTGATTAAAATTACGGCGGAGAAAATGGGACTTTTCGCTCATCTGTCTAGGTAAAGCCTATTTATGTAGGGTAAAAGTATTCTAGAGCTGTATGAATTAACTCGATCTGACTTCGAGGAATATGCCCCCGGGTTAAAAAGCGTGACGATACTTAAAGTTCTGTAAGTACCTACCCACTAGGATCGTCGTGATATGCGCCCAACGAGACTGCACGCTCTGTTTCATAACAAATTGGGTTCACTTGTTTTGTTTCTCAATCTGATGATTGGTTTGATATGATCGCCAGGATAAGAATGATGGACTCAATTGGGCAACAAAGTTATTTTTATGCAACGCCAATGTTAACTTACTAGGTATACTTCGTTAAAAATAAGGGTAGATACAACCAATTAAATTTCACAAGTTATAAGTCCTACGTAACGGAGATTACCCGCGCGTAGGCAAAATACGAGCTTTGCGGACACGAAGCCCGATAAACAATACCAAAACAAAGAGGACGAGCCTAAATGTTATTAACAAGCACAAAATCACGTTCCTACAAGTGTTAGGTTTCGTGATTTTACTAGTTAATTTACTATGTTTTTAGAAATAATTTTATTTAAATGTATTAATTTAACAGCTTTATTGGTGTGAACACATCTTAAATGCTTTATATTTTAATATGTAAACTGGTAACATTAATTCCGTAAGAATGGCAATAGTTCTATCATTTGATTTGTAAAATGTATGGCGCGAGAATGAAGCGGTTCTCCGATTGGATCACGAGACTCACGTGGCGTGAAGTCGTGAGCCAATCAGGGCGCTGGATTTTCCCTCGATAACGGCGGGATTCTTGGTCAGGAGCTGATGCCCGAGCGGGGATTCTGGGGCGGAACGTCGAAGACGACGGACAATTATTAAGATAGTTGCCTATCCGTTATTACTATAATAGTGTGGATTGTAACAAAATTGTTAATAAACCTATTTTAAAGTCGTTGGAGTTTTCCTTCAAGTGCTGCCGCCTTTGATTTGTTATACAAGTATTTTTCCACTTTCTCTGTAGTCCACGCCAGGCGCTAGCGACCACTAGATCAAGGATACAGTCCAAGAAGGCAAGAACTGACGAGACATGTTCTTTTCCCCCAGTCAATTCTTCAACACGCTCTGGAAGAACCAGATCAAACGCCTAATGGATGGCAAAGCGATGATCATTGAGCTGCTGGAGCAAGCTATCTCGACTTACGACCAGCGTGAAGAGTGGTGCTCCAAGCTGGACGCGCTCAAGGACAAGGCCGCTAATGATTATAGGAAACATTGCTTGGTAAGTACCTAACTTAGAAAACTGTATAGGTGTAAGCAGAGATGAATTCTGTGTTAAGAAGCAGAAAGATGGCTTCTACTAATAGATACGTCTATTAGACGAGGATATGCTGCGCTGACCCTATAATGATGAGCAAAAAATTGACGCGTAACACACTTTAAAACGTATTTCGCGACTGGGTGTCGTATTTGAGGTAATCAGGCTAAATGACGATCTCCACACGGTGGCTGGTGGCTGCAAGATAAGAGAACTCCAGGATAAACTCAAAGAGCGTGCATGTGGAGAGGCATGTCCAACAGTGGATTGTTGTATGCTGATGCTTAATTGTTTTTTATAGGAAGTCCGTGAACTCCAGCGACAATTAGACCACAGTTTGAAGCTGGAAGAGTTCCTCCGAACAAAGGGCACGGTCAGACTGACGGCGGCCGACGCTAAGGCCGAGGCCAAGAAGTTGGAGCAACAGGAGGAGGAGATGAGGGTCTACAACAATTACGTTAACATCCTCGACGCTATCAAGGTGAGGAATGGGAAGCTTCGTGCCAAAAATTGATGGTAATTAGAAGGGTGTTTTTGTGTCATAATAATGCGCATTTGCAATCGCATGCGAACTGGCCCACATGCGTCACATCTAACTAAAGGGTGTAAAACACCTCTTAACCAAGCCGAAGAGCTCTTGTTCTCCTCGTCATTGCGTTTTTTTTTTTGTTCTACACCATGCCTGGGAATCTTCTAGTTACGGAGATATTGGGGGTCAAAGTTCCAAGTTTTTGACATCTTTTTTTTTATACAAGTTTTTAATGTAAGACTTTTACTTTTAACACCTCCACGACCCCCGTACTATTCTATCCATCCATCAGCACAATGTTTTGAGTGCGTTACATTGAATTCTACCACAAAACGTACAGAATGCTTGGTTGACGGCTTCGCGATGAGGTTGTTTACACCCTGTGCGGTCAGGAAACTGTATAGGCATTAAACTAAAAACGCATCTGTATGCGTTTTTAGTTTAATGCGAATTTTTAAATACATATTTGGAAAGTTGTGCTTGAAGTCATAAGCAAGGGAATTCAAGGGGCGAACATATTACCCCCAGCCACACCTGATTATGGGTTGCTATTTACTACTTTAGAATTTCCTAATAGTAGAATCCAAGCCTAATTGGGTAGGAAGATTAACATACTCTTTCGCACTATTTGGAAAAGCATATTTCTGATGCATTAACCACTCACGCAAATTTTCAGGAGTTCGCAGGCGAAGATGACGTAGACAAGCTGATCCTGGAGTTCACACGCCGTGAGGAGGAGAACTACGCGCTCTTCAACTACATCAACGAGGTGTGCACCGAGCTGAAGAACCTCAGCGATAACGTCAAGATGCTGAGTGTTAATATTGGTAAGAATATCATCATCAGCTGAGTAAAGGATCGGCGCAGCATGTCTTCTTACCGCCACCAGGCCTCCGGCATCTGGAGGAGACCTGCGACAGCGTCTTGGCACATTTATAGCAACCACTCACAAAGGTGATACATCTAGGCGCTCGCCCATTCTACCACAGCCACCCAACGTCGGACCCATGTATCAGCCATGCATCACTGTATAGAACCCGCGGGAAGGGAGTCAAACCCCGTGACCACCTGCAAACTTCTTGTAGTCTTCAGCTGCGCGGCTTCATTTGTTTACCAACCACGCATCTGTGCGTATCGTGGCCATATGTCGCAGTGATGATCCCACCTAGTTTCGTACAAAGCAAAATTACGTACATTCGTAGGCTAAGCCATGAGCAGAAACAAAACTACGCCTTTTTTTTTTCGGATGGGAAATCATCAAATGACTCCTCCCGCTCTGGGCGGAGCAGGAGGGTGTCACAATTTTACTGACTAAAACCCATCCATGTTCCTTCATCGCCCTTTGTGTTCCGCGGCCACGGTAGCTCTTACGAACAATCCCGCAGCCCCAGCAGGCATCGGCCCTTGGGACCCCTTCCTTATTGCTGACTCTCTATGAGGCGCGCGTGGGACACGAACGCACCGTCGACACGGCCTGTCGTCATGAGACGTACGGACGGCGAGCTAGTCCATAGCTCACCGTCCACAGGCCCGCGCCTACGGTGGCCGGGAGCGATAGGTCGCCGCCGCCGATCGCCGCTTCGAGGACACGGCGGTGCTACGCCCAAGCGGGGCACCCCTCCACAGTGTGCTCCACCATGTCCTCCGGTCGATCCTCGCAGTGATAGCACCCGGGCGTTTCCTCCCGCCCTATTTGGTGTTGGAACCTCCCGAAACAACCGTGTCCGGTGAGGACCTGCGTCAGGCGGAAGGTAAGGACGCCGTGGCGTCTCTATAGCCACTCCTCAAAGAGGGGACTTATCACCACTATTGTGGAGTGCCCTGCACAGGGTTGCGACAGTCGCTCTCTCCATGTCGCCATAAGATCACGCCGGAAGTCATAATAACCATCTTCTCTGTAGCCACCCTCTTCAATAGTTACCATATTTAGTAGTTTGGTATAGTTATAAATCTGAATCTCTTCAAAGTTTGGGTAAATCGGTTCTTCTAGGCAAGCGTGCTCCTCGCTATGCCGCATCATTGGTGCACGTCAGGCGGCTTACGGCCAAATGCAAGCCTATTTAGTGTACCGAACAGCAGAACCAAAGAACCCGGTGTAAGAACCCGGGCAGCAGAACCAAACTGCATAGGTAGATTTATATTATTAACATAAACTGACGAATAGTTTCTGTTCAAAGTCGTTGAGAAATACGCCACTTTTCAAGGCCCTGAGAACTTCTATGTGTACTTCTAATCACTCACTTCTCATGGTCATGACTCATCCTCCTTTTCTACCTCCACAGAGGAAGAAAACGCCAAGCACCAAGCGAAGCTGTTCCAGCAACAGGACAGCATAGAGTCCCTGCGAGCTACCCTGGACGAGAAGCGCAAAGCCACGGCCAGCGCGCGCGCCACGTGCGACAAGAGCTCGCAAGTGCTGGCCACGCTGCTGCAGCAGATACATGCTTTGGCTCTGTTAGTAACTTGAACATAATCATCATCAACTTCCTACCCTGGACTCGTGTTACTTGGGGTCGACGCAACACATTTGTTTCCTCTCATGCATTTTCACTCCTTTTTTTAACATAACTTAGATTTAAGAAAACCATATATTTTTGCACTGGTAACATTTGTCTAGGCGCCAATGTTGCCAAAACCAAAAAAGACCAGTCTGATTTAGTTTAAGGTGAATGCGCCAGGGTGGCCCGCGAAATTCAAATTTTCTTACGTTTTTTTGCAATTTGCAGGTCAGTGTCAGGTTGTATGGTTATTAAACTATGAATCGCGGTTGTAAGACGTATGTAGTTACTGAATTATAATCATCAAAATCATCAATACAGCCCTCCAAGCTCATAAAGGTGTAGGAATGACTTTGACCTTGAAAAAGTAAATTCATACACCTTTATGAGCTTGGAGGGTTGTATTTTTTTTGGAATATACGTACCTCTAATGATTATAGGTAATACCCAGACTACATCAGTTTTCTTTATTTTAAGCCATCGGACACTTACCAGACTCCCGCTATGGGGATGCCACTCAAAAAATCACTTTTGACAAAAATACTCTAAAGACATCGCCCGGAACGAAACCAGGATCAACTCAGTGCTCATCAAACTTTACTATACTAGAATAAAATGTTACATAATATCACATCACGCCTTTAATGCACTATGGGTTAGGCACAGGCGTTCCTATAGTACGCCATGTTCCCAGGTACCTATACTTAAAATATAAATCAAGTTTTTATCTTCTTCATTACTTTCAAAACCTTCCCAGATCTTCGGAGTGCGACTCCCTGCCTCTCCTGAAGCTGCTGGGCAGACGGTTCGACATCAACGTGACCAACGCGCGCCTGTACATCAAGAGCTTGGAGAAGAAGGTGCTTGAAATCATCGATATCATTAAACTTGATGACGTAAGTAACAACAGAATCTATCGCATTCACGCATCACATAAACATTTTAAAAAATGTACTGGACCCTACCTGAGAACCTTCTAGTTACGTTGCTATTGGAGGTCATAATTCTAACAATTTCAAAAGTTATTCAAAAAACTAGTTTTTAAGGTTCTAACTTTACTATAAATTCCTCACATCATGACATCTATCACCACAATGTTTAGAGTGTGTGACATTTGGTTTGACCGAAAAACCGTGATTTTAACCAAAATGAAAAAATCGTTTCTTAGCAATCATTTTTACGTAGTGTTATTTAGTTTGGTGTACAGAATGCTTGGTTGACGACGCCTTGTACATAAAACCCCAAATCTGCATTAAGCAGCAGTTAGAGCCTTGCCACTCAACCAAGAAACACATTAAAATTTCTTGACTGAAAAATACTTGCTCAACCTGGAAATCCAACCCAGTATCCCAAACTCAGTTGTCGTACTTGCGAGCAAAAACCCAACGATATCGTACCTGCAAGCCATTTTCCATGGGGGTAGACAGAAACTACAAAACGCCACCTGCTATTCCCTCGTCCACGTTCATACATCAGTTCATATAAGTACACTTGCTGCAAGGTAACTTAACTATTTCTTATCATAACACTGTTTTTGTCCCCAGTTGATCACACGCCAGGCGGAGTCCAAGGAGCGCACGCCGCCGTCCAGCCGGCGCCGCCGCGCGCGCGCTGCCAACGTGCAGCGCGCGCGGGAGAGTGTGCCTGCGCAGTAGGGACGTAGCGGGACATGGACACTAGAGCGTCGATTTATTTTTGAATGCAAAATGGCTATAGACATCTCAAAAAGAAACAAGAGGTCACGGACAAAAAGTGTTCGTAATCCAGCAGCCGCAACAAAACACATCATCATCATCATCATCATCAGCCTATTAATGTTCCCACTGCTGGGACACAGGCCTCCTCTCTGTGAGAGGGAATGGGCTATAATCCACCACGCTGGCCCAGTGCGGATTGGTAGATGTCACATGTCTTCGAATTTTTGGTTCTAGGACATGCCGGTTTCCTCACGATGTTTTCCTTCACCGTTTTGAGAGCAGTGGTGATGAAATAAATTACACAAAGTAATGCGCCTGTCTGGGTTCGAACCCTGACTGACTGACTGAGCCCCGACTTACTGTTCGTAAGTCGGGGCCGCCACCACTGGGCCACCGCTGCTCTCAAAACACGGTTCGAAGAAAATCTCGATCATATACGCTTGGATACCTTCTCCGATATCAGTTTTTTTAAAGGAATTCTTTATGAGCCCTCCTAAGTCCGTGTTATACCTATTACAATACCAAGAAAGTATATCATAAAATCACGCCTGTTATCCCCGAAAAGATAGTCAGAGGTTTTTTTTTATTACAATATGGGCCTACGCTTGACCTCGATCACGCCTAATGGAAAGCGATGGATAAGGTCTATGATGGAACGAGCGTGCCCAGAAGATGCCTGTTCACTCTTGCTTTGAAGGCAGGCGGGTTAAATGTGGGTGGGAACACAGAAGTAGGCAGAGAGTTTCACACTTTGGCAGTGCGCATAATAAAAGTGGAGATGCGCTTAGTACGTCTCGTCGGGAAATCTACCAAGTGCGGATGGTACGCCGCAGTGCGTCTGCTAGTCCAGTGGTAAAAAGGTGATGGTGGGATCAGGTCGTGGAGCTCCTGCGCACACTCTCCGAAGTACAGTCTGTAGAAGACCGACAGGCAGGCAACATTACGCCGATGAGCTAGGCTGTGAAGCGAAGCTACCAACGTCTCGTCGCCTATGAGCCTTTTAGTTCTGCGTTCCACCGAGTCAAGTGCAGCAAGCTGGTATTTTGCTGAGCCATCCCGTAAGTGACTGCAATACTCCATACAGGAACGGACTTGTGCTTTATACAAACTTAAAAGCTATCCAGATGTGAAGTATCGCCTCACCTTATTAAAGATGGCAGCTTCTTAGCTGCGGTCTGAGTTTTTGACTCGATGGTTGAGCCGAAGTTGAGAGCCGATGTCCATGCCCAAAAGCTGTAGGCGGTCGGTAACTGATACAGATGCACCTCGGAAACTGGGAGACAACTGGAACTGGCTCCTTTTAGCAGTGAAGATACACGCATGTGTTTCCAGAGCATTGATATTTGACCAGTTTATCGTCACCCCCCACTGGACAGGTATATTTCTGCGACTGTGCTGTCATCTGCGTACCCGATTGCACCAAGCTGTAGCAGGTCGTTGATGTGCAGCAGAAATAATGTCGCAGAAAGAATAGACCCCTGAGGAACACCGGCATCAATGGCCTTATGGATCCGATAAGCAGCCATCTATGACCACTCTAATCGATCGGTCACTCAAGAAGTCGCAAATCCAGTTGCAAAAGTCAGCAGAGATGCCGAATGCGGGAAGCTTACCCACAGACTAGCGTGCCAAACCCTGTCAAATGCCTTTGAGATGTCAAGCGAAAAAGTAAGGGCTTCGCAATGTTTCAAAATTGTACACCCACATTTCGCCAGTTATGTTTAAGCCCCATGTGATAGGTGGCGAGCCCTTTGCTATAAATCGGGCACATATCCAGACTACTGGGGAATTTTTGATGGAAACACTAAATAAGAATTTGCCCGACGATCGAACTCAGCCCCTCAAGCTCAGCAGTCGCGATTGCGAACAAACATTAAACAACGAAGCAGTCAAAGTAGGTTTAATATAGCAACAATGGGCTAGTTTCCACCATCAATAAATTGCAAATCTATTTAGTCCGTCAGTTGTATTGAAAAATAATGGACACTTTTTTTGTAAATTAATGAATATGGACAAAGATAAAACGCGTCATAACTCGGGAGTGGGGGCTTGTGACATCACAACGCACTAATAATTATAGCACGGCGTGACGTATTGAGAATTTTAAAAGCGTCGTATCTTCGTCAATTTTGGTTTACGTAACAAAAAAAAAATACGTGTCAAATATTTTTTGATAATCTAAATGACGGATTCGATTTTTTCAGGACATAAGCATAAGCATAATTTATCGTCATTACAATATGTATTCTGTAGGTACTTTTAATGTGCATACGCACATTAAAAGTACCTACAGAGTTACTCGAAACTACACACATTAATCACGTCACTCGTGTAGAAACAATAAAAGACATTAGTAAAACAAATATAGTTTTATTTGACTTTTAGTATAACAGACCATGCTGTATAGAATATTTACGGACGTTTCAACAACATTGTTATATCTTAAATTCAACAAAATTGACAAATTTATATTATTTAGCGTTTGGCGTTAGTTTTTGAGTTTTTTTTTTCTATAACCTCCATGACTCGTTTTCTATTCAAAGCATACATCAGCACAATGTTTTAGTGTTTACTTTAAAACGTGATTTAAAAAAAAGTCGTTTCCCAGCAATACTTTTTCATCATCATCATCATCATTTCCGCCGCAAGACGTCCACTGCTGGACATAGGCCTCCCCTACGTGTGGCCACATTTCCCGGTCCCGTACGACTGGCATCCCCTGCACCTTCACCAGGTCACCGCTCCACCTAGTGGGAGGTCTTCCAACGCAACGTCTTCCGGTTCGCGGTCGCCACTCCAGAACTTTTCGGCCCCATCGGCCATCCGTTCTGCGAGCAATATGCCCTGCCCACAGTTTAGCAATTCTTAACTAATACTTTTTGCGTAGGGTTATTTAGTTTGATGTAAATAATGCTTAGTTGACGGCTTTGTGAAAGGTTCGTTTACACCTTGTCTATACAAGGTCGACGCACAAACGGTTACCACGTATTCAGTATATCCTTCTGAACGGTTCTGGAGGGTTCAGAATGATATCCTGAATACATGATAAGGGATATCCGGATATCCAGTCTAATGGTGACAACCATTAGACTGGATATAGTTTTTGAGCAGGTACATAAGTTTTATAACATTCGTTCGAAATTACACTATACATTTAAAGTACCGTTATCTATTATTATTTAGAATAATAATTACTAATACTAGTACATATTTACTATCATTATTAAGATCAGTCATTTCTTTGTAAAACAGGATACCTGAAACAAGAAATACCATTATTAATTAATTGACATCAAATCGTTTAGTCGCATAATATTACCCAGTTCCATAATAATTGTTACATTACATGATTTATCAGTCATCGTCATTTGCCGAGCCTTTTCCCAACTACCTACATACCTTACGTACTCATTTATCATCCAATATAGAAAGAAGAAAGGTATTTATTAAACTCACACAGGACATAATAGAAACAAAAATATAGAATTAGGTATGACAAAATTATTTAAAAAAGTAAACATGAGAAACTTAACAAACAATTAAATTTGATTGGTCCTGTGCAAGGTCAAAAGGCTCCTATCTCAGCAAGGCGCTGTGACATTTAAAAAAAACATATTATATCTGGGTATGTGTGGTTAGTGCGTAACCTAGTGTCAGTTTTGATGTCGCCCATGAGCATATTTTTGAAAATTTCTTCTCCAGTCTAATAATAAAAGTCCTATGAAAATCCGACCACTATAAACTTCGTTCCACCTTCTGAGTATATTTTGTCTATTATTGCACTCGGCTAATATCATAATCAGGAAGTTGTGTTACCTTGCCACCCATCCTTCAGTCCCGTATCCTCACGGGCAGTCCCCTCGCCACCACACTGCTAGCTATCATGACGTAGTTAGTGGACCCTCGCGCGCGACACACCGCGCGGAGCAGGTCCCGCTCCGGGACGTGGGCTTTCTGTTCTGATGTTGTTGTGTCTGGAATTGATGGGAATAAGGGTAAGCTAAATAAAGGCAGACATAGAACCGGCTAGTTGGTCAGACGTAATCAAGGCGGCTATTTGAGGAAGCCTGTACCGTGCGGTCCACACTGCAGACTGTAAGACTGGTTATCAGACTTTAGGGCCACTGACTACCTGTAACGACTGTCAAAGCTACAAATGACAGCCGGGACCAACGGCTTAACATGCTTTCCAAAGCACAGAGGAAACTAGGTAAGTAACGGATGGTCACCCATCCAAGAACCAACCTAAGCAAGCGCGACTTAACCAGAAGATCGACCCGAATCGCTGTTATTATTTAGCTAAGAGCTCCTCTGGTGGAAAGACTTAAGGTGGATGCTCCAGGGTAGCCCGCGAAATTCAAATTTTCTTAGTTTTTTGCAATTTTTAGACCAGTGCTAGGTTTTATGTTGATTAAAATATTGTTCGCGACTGTAAGACGCATGTAGTTACAGAATTATAATCATCAAAATCATCAATACAACCCTCCGAGTTCATAAAGGTCGAGGAATGATTTTGACCTTGAAAAAGTCGTTCCTCGACTATATTTTGACGCGAACAATATTTTAATCAACATACAACCTAGCACACTGGTCTACAAATTGCAAAAAACGTACGAAAATTTGAATTTCGCGGGCTAGCCTGACGCTTTCACCTTAATCAGAGAAAATATGACTGTCATGATTTGAAGGTTACACAAGTACTAGTGGAATTACACATATACTGCACAGTAATACATCGTCCATATTGATGAAAAAAATGTCACTAAACAAGGTAATTCTCACCTAAAACCCGGTTGCTCCACTTGGCCTTGCCCACACTGTGCCAGGGCAGGGGCGCGTCGGACGGCACATACAGGGACAGCAGTGTACTGACCACTTTGTCCACCTCCAGGTCCGTCACCTCCCACAGCATGCCCACTACCATCGGACTGGTAACAGTGAGAATTATATAATAGTAGAGATAAATTTTTGTCGCCGATTAGAAAAAACCGGACAAGTGCGAGTTGGACTCGCGCACGAAGGGTTCCGTACCGTTATCTACACAACACAAGTCAAAACGGTAAAAAATCACGTTTGTTGTATGGAAGGCCCCCCTTAAGTTTTTATTTTATTCTGTTTTTAATATTTGTTGTTAAAGCGGCAACAGAAATACATCATCTGTGAAAATTTCAACTGTCTAGCTATCACGGTTCATGAGATACAACTTGGTGACAGACAGACGGACGGACAGCGAAGTCTTAGTAATAGGGTCCCGTTTTTACCCTTTGGCTATGGAACCCTAAAAAACCACTAGGCAACATTTGGCGCACGGCATGTTGCACAACATGTTGCTCAACGTGTTGAAAGTCAGCGCGGAACATTTGTTTAGCAACTTTGTTCATCTATATCCTGTTGTGCGCTAGCTTGCAACGTCGCGCGATGTTGTGCAACGCTGCCGAACATGTTAAGCGTCACGTCTTGGGCGTCAATAGGGAATATGCATGTATTTTTTCTTCACTTAAATCATTAAAGTACAGTACTATCAACCCAAGAAAATAATTAAAAGTTAATTTCAACGACTGCTTGTCGTTCAAAAAACATTTAAACTTCTACAATTTTCTACGACAGTTCAAACGTCCGTGACTGTCACGGCCATTTATGTCATAGTGTTTGTTGTCATTTCCGTCTATCTTTAGTGTGGCACTAGATGGCGTTGTGTGTAATGTTCAGCGATATTTATATTTATTTACAATGTTTAAATGGGCCAATACAAGGCATTTATTAAGGAATGAAAAAAGTTTGGAATTTCTTGCTAAAATAGGGAATATTCTCTATTTTCTGTCTATAGTATTAAGTTTCTGTAAATAGCTATGGAGTAGTAGAGAGCCAGCCGTAATAGCCGTAAAAGTCGAAACTTTGACCTTTGACCATATCCGTAACTAGAAGGTTCCCCAACTATGGTAAGGAACAAAATAAAATCGCAATGACGGGAAGGACAAGTGGTTTTCGATTTCATTAAGGGCGTTTTTACACCCGTTATATATTGGTGTAGAAAGAGACTCACCAGCCCGCTATATGTAGGTGGTGGTGTGCGGCGGCGGGCGGCGCGCGCGGCGCGGGCGCGGCCAGGCGCACGGAGCCGCAGCCCGACAGCACGCACACGGCGCCGCCCCGCGCGCCCTGCACGCCCGCGCCGCCGCCCCCGCCCGCCGCCAGCTGGCAGCCGTCGCCGTGCCCGCAGTATCTGGGATGTTATGGGTTATAGCAGGGGTTACATTCTAGCCAAAAACACAAGACAACTTTCTAAATGGGATCGTAATTGCGAAAAAATAATAGGGTAGATGACAAAAAAATCTAATCAGTTCGTCAGATAGACTTCCAAAAAATATTAACCAATATTTTTAGATAATCTATCTGACGGACTAAACAGAATCATATTTTTGTAGTGAAATGAATTCATCGTCACTTCTCGTAACGTGCAGTCACGCTTCGTAGCACTCGTAGCCTCGTAGGCGATCCGCTACGGCGTAGCATCACATAGGTAATTAAGGGGATACATATAGGCTTATAGGCTGCTCCCAGCCATTTCCCCGCTAGATGGCGTTGAAGTCAACATTTTTTAGTTTATTTGGGTTTTTGTGTAATTGGAAAATTATTAGGTCGTAGGAGTAGCGCTTGCAATTAGAGGACATTGCGCTTTATCGAACTGGGTCATATCATTGCCACAAAATCCACCCAATTCGACACAATTACGGATTTTAACATTTGCTATTGAATATAGTGTTGTTTACACACACAGACGTGGGTGAGTATCTAAGCCCTACGTTTACGAGGATTGACACTAGATGGGGTGAATGAAAAAAAAAACAAGTTTTTCATTTTTCTATATGGGAAAAAAAAAAAAAATTTTTTTTTTTTTCTAGATTGGGTTAGCAGAACTACAGAACGCCACCTTCTACGGTATATATGTACGGTCGACCAAGCTATTTGGTTTATATTTTACAATGTAATTTGTGGGTCAAATAGCTTGTTCGACCGTAAGATAGGTATAAAAATAAAAGTTTGTATTTGTTGGCGTATACTATTTATTTATTATTATGGAAAATAAATTATGTCAACATTGATTACAATAAAACACAGTTTTATTTTAATACATTACACTATTGATTTTTTTTATCAAAACAAGTATTTGAAGCAATAATTAGATATTTCATAACACGGAAACTATAATTCTTATACAAGAGATAACAACAAATCTAAAACACGGTTATTTTTGCTATAACAACGAGTAAGGTGAAAAATAAATATTTCCTAATTTCGAAGTAATCAACAAAAGCTTTTAGTAAAAATGAAAATCTAAAGAGCAGCTTATTGAATTAAGCAAGTAGTTGGTCATAATATATAATTATGCTACCTAGTCTGTAAGGTGATCTATGGGTCAAAGTAACCCGAAAATAAAGGTTTTATTATTACTATAACCTGCTCAATTCAATAAGCTGCTCTTTATATGAAGTATGTATACATAATGATGTACCTAATATTTCACCTTTTGATACAAAATAAAAAGAAATATCATTGTAATGATAACGTAGATTCACATTAGATAAACAAACTACTACCAAAATACAATTCGAACTAGAATCAGTTGATTTCACCCTCTCTGCCTTGAAAGTTCCTGTCTGGAAACCACTGCTACACTGCTGCTGCAAAGAAAACATTGGTACTTAGTAATATTTGTTACTTTTTGAAGAATATTATTTACCATTCAGTTCAAAATATTATATACCGTCAATATCCAAAGCTGCTCTAAAATAAAACTTTACTTCTCTTCTTTGCTTGAGTTTACAACTGATAAATAAATAAATAATAAATGTCGCTGGACATCAACACACAGCGCCATCAAATACCACACTAAGCAACGAGGCTTGTGTCGTGGACACCAGATAGTTGATATACTACATATGTACTTTTTGTTTGTAAATACATACTTATTATACATATAAACATCCATGACTCGGAAACAAATGTCCATGCTCATCACACAAACATTTGCTCCAACCGGGATTCGAACCCGGGACCCTAAGAACGTAAAGCAGCCTCACTACCGCTGCGCCATTCGGGTCGTCGGGTGATGTTGATGTTGCAGAAGAATTTTTCACTAGAATAACATAATAATATATTGTATTTAGACATTGAAATTGATGCAATTTATGAAGTGAAAAAAAAGTATAAGCTTTGTGTACATACCATTCAAATCTATACATTTATCATTTTTTTGAACACGTCTCAAAATGATTTCTGGCAGAACACAGTTTTTAAAAATGTCTGATAATAGGGTTGCGTTCGAAACCAAAGATCTAGAAAAATATTAAGTTACATTTTATTTATCTATATATTTGCAATGTTATCTTTATATTCCTGGTAGAATTGGTCGACAAATAAGAAAACAAAATCAGATTAGATAAGTTACTTATTTAAAATAAAGCACAAAATAGATAGTAAGTAACTGATTTATATTTGTTTCTGAACGCACCATAACAATTTGACGTGAACTAGCGAGAGCTTGGTAATTAGGTACCTACTACAAAATAAAACCAACTAATATTAATGTATGTCTGACTGTCTGTCTGAAACTGTTTGCAAAATGCGTAAAAGGTGTCCCGCCCGGCAAAGCTATATTTTGCACATGTTTGCAAGTTTAATTTTGTGACTACTTTGGTAGTTAACCGATTAATAATTATATCTATTGTTGACCAAAAATATATTCAAACACATTCAAATATTAAGAAACACTGACTTTGTACTCATCACTGCTACGTATGACGTAGGTAATTAGTATTATGACGAGATTTCATAAAAATCACGGGTCAACTTGCTGTTTCAAATACCACCGAAAAAAATAGAATTGCGTTTTTAGAATAAATAATTACTATACCTACGATAAATTACATTATAGTCTACTAAATAATATGAACTAAATATATACTAGAGAAATAATGCAATTTGAATCAATGAAAATGTATAGCATACAAAATTTAATACGCAAGAAATTCCGCACGCAAATCATAGCGCGTCACAACCGAAATAAGAATGTATTTTATAACAGTCTATACAAGTGAACGAAGTTTGGCAACGCTTTGTTACGTCAACAATGCATGTAGGTCAAGGTTAGGAAGAACGGCATCGTTGCTTATAACCTACTTACGACTATTGGTATTTATGTTGCCACACAACAATAATAAGTAAGAAAAGTAAAAAAAAAACAAAACATTGATGTTTATGTCATCAGTTTTATGTTATTTTATATTGTTTTTTTTTTTGAACGGTTGGAAAGGGAATTAACCAATTATTGAACTTTAAGATATTGATTTATCAGAATTATAAGATCGTCTGCACGCCATCTAGCGTGTCAATGTCTAAACAACGCTTTTGGTTTACTTGTCAAAAGTCACGCACACTACTAAAGAAGTGTCAAATTTTGCCGGGATTTCACTATTGTTTTTCTCAGTAAATAATGTAAGTTATTGCCCAAAAAGGTCCGTTGCGTACACATTTCATTGTAGAGAAGTGATAAAACGATTAGTTTGAAAGAAAGAGTGTCAGAGACAAAAATGTATGGACGGTCGGTCGGAGCTTCATGCGCAGGGCACAACCAGTGCTACGACTGGGGCGAGGACGAAGGTGGGAGGGGGTGGGGGAAGAGGAAAGGGGAGAGTGAATGGGGTAGGCGAGGGATAGGTCGTAATAAATAGTCGCTAATAATGAAAATGAGGTCAAAATGAAAATCCAAGATGGCGCCGACGAAAATTTTCGGTGTTTTTTCATGGGTGTCGTTTTCATGGTTTGTGGGGTCGCTGATTATGAAAATAGGGTCAAAATGAAAATCCAAGATGGCGCCGACGAAAATTTTCGGTTTTTTTCTTCCTGGGTGTCGTTTTCGTGGTTTTTGGGGTTGCTGATGACAATGAGGTCAAAATGAAAATCCAAGATGGCGCCGAGGAAAATTTTCGGTATTTTCTTCATGGGTGTCGTTTTCGTGGTTTTTGGGGTTGCTGATGACAATGAGGTCAAAATGAAAATCCAAGATGGCGCCGAGGAAAATTTTCGGATTTTTCTTCATGGGTGTCGTTTTCGTGGTTTTTGGGGTCGCTGGTAATGAAAATGAGGTTAAAATGAAAATCCAAGATGGCGCCGACGAAAATTTTCGGTTTTTTCTTCATGGGTGTCGTTTTCATGGTTTGTGGGGTCGCTGATTATGAAAATAAGGTGAAAATAAAAATCCAAGATGGCGCCGACGAAAATTTTCTTCATGGGTGTCGTTTTCATGGTTTTTGGGGTTGCTGATGACAATGAGGTCAAAATGAAAATCCAAGATGGCGCCGAGGAAAATTTTCGGATTTTTCTTCATGGGTGTCGTTTTCGTGGTTTTTGGGGTCGCTGGTAATGAAAATGAGGTCAAAATGAAAATCCAAGATTGCGCCGACGAAAATTTTCAGTTTTTCTTCATGGGTGTCGTTTTCGTGGTTTTTGGGGTCGCTGATAATGAAAATGAGGTTAAAATGAAAATCCAAGATGGCGCCGACGAAAATTTTCGGTTTTTTCTTCATGGGTGTCGTTTATGTTGTTTTTGGGGTCGCTGATAATGAAAATGAGGTCAAAATGAAAATCCAAGATAGCGCCGATAATTATAATATAAAAATATTAATAAAAATAATATAAACGTATTTTTTTTTACTTAGGTTTTGGAACATAATATACAAACACTTTGTTGGGCAGCCATTTTTCTTGTGACATCAATTGTCAATGTCAAAATTATAAATAATACGGCGTGCGGACGTTAGTGTTGTCCTATATTTGCCCTTTTGTTTTTGTTTTATGTATTCATTAATTTATTTATTAATATAAGTTCACCAACAGCTTCTGTGTACAACATTTAGGTATACATAGGTTTTACAATCTTGGACTTACACAGTCGCCAATTACAGGTTAACCAGCAGTCACAATAATAAGTGTTAACATAAGAGAAAAAAAAATGGCTATGTACATGAAATATATTACATAGACCCTACATTTAAGAGATTACTTAGCTTACGAAACATAATACAAAGAAAATGAAAGCCATTAATCAATTGAATAATATATGATATATTTCCTAACAAACATTTTCTGGCATCAGAATAATAGCAAAGGGTAATTTTAAGGGAAGTTTACTTTAAAAATCAATTAATAAGCTCATTATTTTGGAGAGTACGAAATAGTATTTTTGGTGGCAACATTATGTAATTTATCTCTGTTCGCGCCTGCTCATATTTTTAGAGCAATTCATCGCATTTGTGTTTTGCGTCTACATTTTTTTTTGTGTGTTTAACTGTTACATTCACTTTTGTGAGGTATGTCGACTAGAAAACTTTTGTACGCATATTTTTAGCTCCGCTAATGAAAATTCCAAATTATTCAATATTATACAAAAACCAAGTTATCTATGAGTTTTTCTTAAAGAAATTCCAATATTGTGCTCAAACAATAAAATTGGCGACCGTGACAGGACTTTTCAAGAAATTCGGTAACATAGTATACAAGTTGCGTCATACTCGGCGATACTAAAGTTACAAGAAGAACGAAAATTGGAGGCTACAACAATACAAGCAGTCAGCCAGGTCTTCCGTGCCAACGATTCAGCTAAAGATCGTATCGGAAATCCATCAAGACATCAATATCATCAAGTTAAGTGCCTTCCTTTGTTCCGTTCTACCTCACCAAAGTACATCAAAATTCCATACATAATCCGTTCTAAATTACTTCTATTCCATTAACTAGCCTCTATTAGTGCTATATTCCTTAATTTTATGGGTTTTATCATGCCAAATAAGTACATAGGTAAAGGTACCTACATTTACCGTCCACTATAAAACTAAATTGCCTTTTTCCAAGTTCATGTTCGTGCTCATTAACTTCATTTGCCAAATAACGTACCTACACATAAGTAAATAAATTTTTATCTTAATTGTCATACTCCCACCCCGATATATTCGGTATTTTCCCTATATTTAAGCAATTTGCCGAAACTTTCAGGCGTTATCCTGTGGCCAAATCGCACAACTAAGTCTGCAGCCATCACTGCCGGTGTGCTGAGTGAGGCACTGCAGCCAGCTGAAACCAGGCTTCCAGAGGATTCCACCGAAAGGAGGAGCGTGAGAGTATCATTATTTTATTTCTTTTCCGAGTCAGTTTGGATATTGTCGATATATCTATTCAAGCTCCTTTGGGTTGAAGTACTAAACATTTGATTCACGTACATAAGCTTAGTTTATATTTGATTACTGTTCAAAATGACGCATGAGGGTGGCGATAAATCCTCTGCAACGGTATCTTTAAGAGAATTACTAGTAAAACGTAGTTCAATTAAAGGACAAATTACAAAATTTCGAAACTATTTAGATAAAATTAGTAAATTACCTGAGTTATCAAATATAGACCTTGCAGAATTGAATTTAAGATTAAATAAGTTTCAAGGATTATCGACAAGGTTTGATAATTTGCAGACAGAGATTGAAGTTTTAAATGCTCCAAATATTGAAGTAGAAATTGATGAGCGAGAACGCATTGAACAAGACATAGTTCAAAATATAGCCATAGCCAAGACGGAACTACAACAATATAGTAGTGATGATGATGGTAAGCGCCGTCAGTCTATCCTTATAAATGCGGACTCAGATCATCAAAACTTGAGTTTTAGATTGCCTCAAATACAAATTTCTAAGTTCGATGGATCACACTTCCGCTGGCTCGAATTTCGGGACACATTTCTTAGTTTGATTCATAAAAATGAGCGCATTCAAGATATACATAAGTTTCATTATTTAGTTTCTTATCTGGATGGCGACGCTGCGCGTGTTATATCAAATCTCGAGGTGTCTTCGGCTAATTACCAAGAGGCTTGGAAACAGGTTTGTGAGCGATTCGATAACAAAAGGATTCTCATGAATCATCACCTAGATTCTTTAATAAATATTCAACCAATAACGCGTGAGTCAGACAAGTCTCTTCGGTGTCTAGTTGATGACGTCACTAAAAATCTAAGAGCTTTAAAGAGCTTAGGTCTACCTACAGACCACTGGGACATGTTACTTATATTTATTTTATTGCTTAAATTGGATAGTCGTACCATACTAAAATGGGAAGAATATCGCAACACAATAGATTGCGTGAATGACGTGCCCACTTTGGAGCAATTCAATAAATTTTTAATTGACCGCGCTAATGTACTAGAATCATTTAATCAAAATAAATCTATAAACAACAATAATTCTAAATCACAACAAAACCCACGTCCCTTGGCTAATCAATCAAATCACAATAAATCCTCTTCTAATAAATCAAGCCGTAATCAAAATACCAATGTCTTGGCATCCACTACACAAGTTCGTAATAATTCTTCAACTGTCTATTTATGTGTAGTATGCAATGGGAATCACAGGATTTATGACTGTCCAACCTTTAAGTCAAAATCCATTCAAGAGAAAATGTCATGCATATCCCAATATAAATTATGTACAAATTGCCTGCGCCAAGGCCATCCTGCGTCTGAGTGCGGCATGGGCTCGTGTCGGCATTGCAACCAAAAGCATAATACTCTTCTTCACGATCCTAGCGTATCAGCTAACTGTAACATAACAAACGCAAATAACGATATTAAAGGGGAGACCGTAGTCGCTTTTTCTCAACAAAATAATGGTCATGTATTTTTGTCTACGGCTATTATAGAAGTGTACAATCCTCTAAATAACAAAACCGAAAGGATTCGCTCGCTGTTAGATAGTGGCAGCCAATCTACTTTCATTACAAAATCTCTGCAACAAAAATTAGGTTTAATGTGTAACACGTTAAATGCATTAAACGTTATAGGAATAGGAAATAATAAATGTGACACAGTATTAGAAAGTTGTGTTACTCACCTAAAATCGATCCATGGCACTTACCAAGTTAAGTTGTCTTGCTATGTTCTCAACCAACTTACCGGAGACATTCCAAAGGTTTCAGTCGATATACTTCATCTGAAAATACCAAAGGGTATTATATTAGCCGATCCTAAATTCAATGAACCTGCGTCCATTGAGATGCTCATTGGTGCAGATATCTTCTGGGATATACTAGTCAGCGGACAACGCTCCCTAGGCCCAAATAATCCTAAATTACAAAATTCTAAATTAGGTTGGCTTATAGCCGGCCCTATCAATGTACAAAAATACAATCAAAATATTCAATGCAATCATGCAATTGTTTCAAACAACAACTTGGATGAAATGCTCACTAAATTCTGGGAACTCGAGAGTCTTCCCCAAAGAAAGATTCTAAGTCCCAACGAAATAGCATGTGAAAACCATTTTCACAAAACCACAACTCGATTGAGTAACGGCAGATTTAGAGTGAAGTTGCCACTAAAGGATTCACCTGACTGCCTCGGTGATTCTTACAATCAAGCTAAAAAACGTTTCAAAAATCTCGAAAAAAGATTTAGAAAAAATCCGACACTAAAGTCACATTACGTAGAATTTATACGTGAATATTCCAACCTAGGACATCTTTCAGAATCATCTATTGCAATACCAAATCCTTCATACTTTTTATGTCATCATGCTGTCTTCAAGGAGGACAGTGAGTCCACCAAGATTCGCGTAGTCTTCGACGGCTCAACTCCTACAACCTCGGGCTACTCTCTTAATGACATCTTAATGGTTGGGCCTAATCTGCAGAATTCTCTATTCTCCATTCTAATTAGAGCACGTCAATATAAGTACATTTTGACGGGAGACATAGCTAAAATGTATAGACAAATTGCTATGGATCCAAATGATTGTGATCTTCAACTAATATTATGGAGAGAAGATGAGTCGCATCCTATCCAAACTTTGCGTTTAGATACTGTCACTTACGGTACTGCAAGTGCCAGCTATCTTAGCACTAGGTGTCTGTGGCAGGTAGGAGAAGAGTGTGATGACGAATCAATTAAAACTATAATCCAAAATGACTTCTTTGTCGACGACGTCATTACAGGCTCAGATAATGAAGCTCAACTATTATACATCCAACAGGCACTGTCTACTGCTCTAAATGCAGCTTGTCTTCCCCTGCGAAAATACAAAACTAACTTACCTAAATTATGTCATAATATAGAAGTGAATACAAAGGAAAAACTTACCTTGAGTGAATCCTCCAGTACTCTTGGTCTAGGGTGGGATCCAAGTGATGACACGTTCAATTTTCCTGTAAAAAATAACGATATAAATAACACAATTACAAAAAGATTTATAATGTCGCAATCACTTCGTATTTTTGACCCACTTGGGTTATTAAGCCCATGCATAATTCAATCTAAAATATTAATTCAAAGGTTGTGGATCAAGGGAATTGATTGGGATCAACCTGTACCTGACGATATACAGGAAAGCTGGACTGAAATCTCAAAAAACTTACCGTTACTTGCAGATCTTCATATTCCACGTAGAGTGATTGGTGACTCACCAAAGTCCATAGAACTGCATTCGTTCAGCGACGCCTCTCAAGTTGCCTACGGAGCTTGTATCTACATGAGAACACTGAACGAAAACGATGAGGTGACAGTGAGGTTATTATGTTCGAAATCCAAGGTTGCTCCTATAAAGTCCATCACCATACCTCGCCTCGAGCTTTGCGCGGCGTTGTTATCAGCCAAACTATGTCGATCGGTTACCGACTCCTTTAGACTTAGTCCTACAAAAATTACGCATTGGTGCGATTCTAATATCGTATTATGCTGGATAAACAATGACCCAAGTAAACTAAAAACATTTGTGGCGAATAGAATAGCTGAAATTTTAGATCTTACTAATCGCAAGGATTGGTGTCATGTTCCCACTGATGTTAATCCCGCTGATCTAATTTCTCGAGGTGTAAACGCTAAACATCTTCACGACAATTGGATGTGGTGGCAAGGCCCCTCGTTCTTATACAATGATGAAACAAAATGGCCAAAATTGCATCAACATCAAAACATCGAGCTACCTGAAGTAAAATGTCACTATATTAATTTACCTGAATCTACATTCGATTTCAAGGTATTTTCAATTTTTTCTAAATTACAAAGAACATTTGCATATGTTTTACGCTTTTTACACAACTCAAAACCATCAAATAAACTCAATCGCTTATTTGGCCCTTTAACAGTGCATGAATTAAATAATTCTTTTATTTTTATTTGTCGAGTTGCACAAAAACAATCTTTTCCTATTGAATATAAAAGAATTCAATCGAAATTATCACTATTGCCTAAATCAAAATTATTATGCTTATCTCCTTTCTTTGAGCCCGCAACTAATCTAATAAGAGTTGGGGGGAGATTACATAATTCCAATTATTCATATAATAAAAAACATCCAATACTGTTGGATTCTTCTCATTATGTAACAAAACTTTATTTTGTACACGAACACTTACGAAATTTACATGCTGGTCCGCAGTTATTGCTGGCATCGATCAGAGAATCTGTGTGGCCTTTAAACGGAAGAAGGTTAGCTAGAAGCGTTGTAAAGCAATGTGTTACTTGCGTGCGCGTTCGTGGGCAAACCCTATCCCCAAAAATGGGTAACTTACCAACAAATCGTGTCTCCGTTGATTTTCCGTTCAAGTCTGTTGGAATTGACTACGCCGGTCCCTTTCTTATATTAAATCGCAAGGGACGTGGTGCTAGATTAGTAAAATGCTACTTATGTCTATTTATTTGTTTGCGTTTTAAATGCGTTCATTTAGAACCGGTCAGTGACTTGACTAAAGAAGCCTTTATTATGACATTTCGTCGATTTGTTGCCCGCCGTGGCAGACCAGCGGAGGTTTGTTCTGACAACGGACGAAATTTCGTTGCCGCTTCTAAGGAACTAAGCAATTTTCTAAAATTAAATAGTGAATCTCTTTCTCAGTTTGCAACAGGAGAAGGAATAAAATTTTCATTTATACCTGCTTACAGGCCTCACTTCGGTGGAATTTGGGAGGCTGGAATCAAGGCTGCTAAATATCATGTCAAAAGAGTCATGGGAAATTCCCATCTTTCTTTCGAAGAAATAGGTACTTTATTCGCACAAGTAGAGGCAGTTTTAAATAGTCGCCCTTTGTGCCCAATGTCTTCATCCCCTGACGATTTCCTATCCTTATCCCCAGGGCATTTCCTGATTGGCAGACCACTCAATGCGTTGCCAACACCAGTTCAAGACGATTGGAAAACCACCCATCAAAACCGGTACGCTCGCCTTGAGCGAATAAGGCATGACTTCTGGAAGCGCTGGCAAAAGGAATATATCTCCGAACTTCATCAACGCACCAAATGGAAGACTGATGCTAAGAAGTTAAACATCGGAGATCTTGTCATTTTACAAGAAGACAATACACCACCACTCAACTGGCGCCTCGGACGTGTTGCCAGACTTTACCCTGGACCAGATGGCATATCTCGAGTCGCAGATGTCAACACAGCAAGAGGCTGCGTGCGTCGATCTCTAGTTCGCCTGTGCCCTCTTCCTACTGGTGAAGATTTTCAAGGTTGAAGCTCTCCATCCTTCAACGGGGGGAGCTTATGTTCGCGCCTGCTCATATTTTTAGAGCAATTCATCGCATTTGTGTTTTGCGTCTACATTTTTTTTTGTGTGTTTAACTGTTACATTCACTTTTGTGAGGTATGTCGACTAGAAAACTTTTGTACGCATATTTTTAGCTCCGCTAATGAAAATTCCAAATTATTCAATATTATACAAAAACCAAGTTATCTATGAGTTTTTCTTAAAGAAATTCCAATATTGTGCTCAAACAATCTCTTTTACTCTGATGTTGTTGTCTCTTTCTTGAAATTTATTAAACTGCTATTTCTAGAGCTTATTCCTCTTGTAGCAAACTCTATACTATATTCCTCAACGTTCGGACCAACAATAGCAACACTATTCCATCGACAAATGTCAAAATAAAAGTAAAAACTTTAGTGTAAACAAACTCCGCCATTTCTGACGTGTGGCGTCGTATTTCAATTGTTCTGTTATGTATATTGTTGTTTTCGGATAGTGTTATATATCAAATTAATCGTGAAAATCTGTGCTACTATATTATCATAAAGGAAATCTAGTTTACGAATCTCAAAGTTGAGTATTTCGCCTCTAAAGGTGGTAGGTATAAATACCTATAGTGATTGTGTTTATACAAGAAATAAGTGTTTTTGTGATTAAAACGTGTGTGTTAACGGAAAAACAGTGCATACTTAGTATTGTGAGCATATTACTAAATTGTATATACAAAAACAAGTGGCTTCGTAAAGTTATAGGTACGTAAATAACCGTGTTCAAAAACAGTCGTTGGCGCAGGCCGCGTCAAAATAAACAGTGAGTATCCAAATTCTAATTTAATTCTAACTAGACTATCGTAAATAAACTAATAAGATTATGGTCTTATTGGAAAGGAAATATAATCTAGTTTATTTTAAAATTATTTTAATTGAAATTTAATATTTAGAAAAATTCAAATTAATATTTTAATAGCGAAATATCCGTTTTCATCACTGTTTTCCAAGTTCTACATTTTTTTTGAGTTTCAAATTAATATCTGTTTTTTTTTTTTTTAATATATAGATTCCATAACTATTCAGCTATTCACTGTAAATTTTATTTAGTTATAACTCTTGTAGTTTGCGATTGTTTATCTAAAGTGTCAAATTACATGCGAATATTTCGCAATTTTTTGCACCCTGGGCGGTTTGGTGCAAAAAAGTCGCGCGCGGGGCGGGTGAGTGGATAATAGCAAAGGGTAATTTTAAGGGAAGTTTACTTTAAAAATCAATTAATAAGCTCATTATTTTGGAGAGTACGAAATAGTATTTTTGGTGGCAACATTATGTAATTTATCTCTTTTACTCTGATGTCGTTGTCTCTTTCTTGTTTTGTAGGCCACCTACATCTTGTTCGTAGAAAGTTGCCAGACCCCTCGGAAAGCACGTTAAGCACTTGGTCCCGGCTGTCATTTGTAGATCTTTGACAGTCGTTACAGGTAGTCAATGGCCTAATGTCTGACAACCAGTCTTACTAAGGGGTAGCGTATTACCCAGTGCTAACTGGGTTGTGGAGATCAGATAGGTAATCGCTCCATGTAAAAAACGGGTATTCGGTTAGACTGGAAGCCGACCCCAACATAGTTGGGAAAAGGCTAGGCAGATGATGATGATGTTTTAGTAACATAACAACACATAATTATTATACATTTAACATAAACCCGCATAGCTCGACGATACAATAATTCACAAGTTACTTAGTTTTCACTTCTATCGGCAGTCCCCAGACCGCCCTGCATGTTTCGATTTAGTCAGGAATCATCCCTATTAGCTGCCCCCACACAAAAATTCAATACCAGGTGATAGGACGACGATAGACACTGTCAGTGTCATTAAAACGCCAAAAGATTCCTGTAACACTGTAACAATACTCACAAGAAGACATGCGCGTCGCTGAGGTACTGTATGAAGTCCTGCGCGGCCGGGGGCTCCCCGACGTGTCCCCGCCACTGCGGGCACCAGTACTGCACGAACGACGTCATGCGGTTCTCCATGCGGTCCAGATTCTTCTCTGCAAGTTGTTTGTTCAGTATGAGAAGGAAATGTGAAAATTGTGGTAGAAAATGGGTAGGAATATTAGAAGTCAAATTAAAAGGTCATTTATTTAAATTGGGAATCTAATTAGTGGACATTTTCATTAAACGTTGATTATAACATACATAATTTGGTTTTTTTTTCCTTACACCTAAATCCTAGTCTTTAAATAAAGTAACAAAAATAGTTAAAAATGGTGGTTACTTGGAATAATATTATTTAGTTGAGTCACTGTCCATTATTGATAGCCAGCGGAGATATTTTAAAAAAGTCGAATGATGTCACTGTCCACCAGTGGTGCCCTAGGGGAATATTTTTCAAAGGTTGAGTCGCTGTCCAACATGGGGTGCCCTACAAAAATATTTTTAAAAATTCTTTGGGTGTCTACCACTGGTGGACAAGCCGGTGGAGGACATTGGGAATCATTCAATCTTTGGCAAAATACAGGAAAAAGCAGCTTCTGTAGCCAGTGTCAGGCGTATTTCTGTTCTCGACGGCTTAGGTACTTGTTGTATTAGAAGTTAGAACAAATTGATGTAATAATTATAAGCTACTATTTGAGATATATTTCAATACTGTTGGTCTTACACACAACAACTAAAAATGCCCATGGTGCTTTGTTATTTTGTTTAACTTAAATATTGGATCAAGGATTTAAATGGGGTTGATGACACAACAATCAAATGAGATACTTTTTAAGAGCTGTCAAAACGCGGTTCTCTCATAGATTTTGTATGGCAAAGGCAAACTGTGACGTCACTGTTTAGTCAACTCAATGACTCAACTATTTATTGATTTCAAAGCAACTAAAAATCGAATTTGGCAATTAATTGAAAATAAATCGGGTTTTCAGGCCCAAAATAAAGTGTTTTTTTAGAGATTGGTGTCTTGGAATTATTGTTTCATGGTGTCATCTACCCTATTACTTTATTACCTGGATTGATGACGTATCTGCCGACATCACACTTCGTTGAGAAATATCCGTCGATTACGTCAGTTTCGTGTATCTTGTACAAGTAGTACAGGAAGTGAATGTTCTCCATGCGGGAGACGGGGTGTTGGTTCAGTATGGGGAGGGTTTCCCAGGGAAATGTGTCTAGCATCTGAAATAAATGGCATGGTTATCTATTAGTTCAGTTGTTAGCTGGAAGCCGCAAGTGTTTGTCTTCTATCCAAGCCATCTTGAATGAAAACTGAATAATTATGCATGTTATTTAGGGTTCCGTACCTCAAAAGAAAAAACGGAACCCTTATAAGATCACTTTCTTGTCCGTCTGTGTCACCACCGATTTTCTCAGGACCGGGTGGACCTAGCAAGTTGAAATTTATACCATATACTGAGGTTTATAGTCCCTATTAGGTGTACGAAAATCAAGTCTTGAGTCAACACGATAAATAGATATGGGCAAATTTAGATTTTCGCGAAAACTTGTAAGTACCAAAATTTACCTTTATTTTCAACGTTTTTTTTTTTATTTTTCGGACTTTTCCCTTTACTTGTGCTGTAAGACCTTGCTTTTAACCAAAATTGACAATTCTAGGTCAACCGGAAGTACCGTATAGGTTTTGGGTCGAAAACCTATGTGGCAGTTCCCGTTGACCTAGAATCACGAAATTTGGCAAAAATCAAGGTCTTACAGCACATGTAAAGGGAAAAGTCTGAAAACCGTAAATATGTAGTTTAATAAAAAAACAAAAACGATTTTACTGTTACAAACTTATTATTTGCGGTTGGAGCAATAGCCGTTTCTAGGGATCGAACAGCAAAGTTAAGTTTGTCCTTTAAAAGGTTTGTACGGAACCCTCGGTGCGCGAGTCCGACTCGCTCTTGACCGGTTTTTTTTTAAGAAATGTTTACCAACATCGCCCTCCCGAAAAAGTCATTCATGCGCCAAAAGAATCATGTTGCACTATAATGGACACCTAAATAACAATTAGCGCCATCTCGCGGCAAAGTTAATTAAAAGTAAAAAAAACATTTAGCGCCATCTACGTGGAATTGATTTTCTAGTTTACTTTCCCATAGTCAAACGTGTAAAATCTTTAATTCTGGTAAACTCATATAATTAAGCTAGTTTTCCCTGAAGGATTAAGCAAAGCAGAGGTTTTCAACCATATATTGCTACGTGTTGAAGTTCTATGTATTTAAAAGGGATCGTTATTTTTGGCATCAGCCTTGCACAAATCTGGATTTGTTCGTTCGTGTTGTTTGTTCTGGTTTTTGGGTTTTTCAGTAAAAGCTCAGGGATCCTGGGATCCCCGAGCTTTTACTGAGAAACCCAAAAACCCGAATAACACTAGTCAACCTGGGCACCATTCCCAGGACCCCATGCGGCCATGCATAATGAAACATTAAACTTAATGGCTTTAGACCTATTTTACCTTTTCTTTATCGCTATAGAAATAAAGCTCAACTCACCTCATCCACAATAAGTATGACCGGATGTCTCTTGGCCTTCTTCAGTCCCCATTCTTCATTCTCCTTGACTTTCGTCGCAGCCTGAGAAAACGCCCTAATACCATCCACTAGACCAAAATGATGGATCTTCTCAAAACTCTTCGACAAACATTTTAAACACAGTTCGTTCAGAAATCTAAACTCTTTGCTGCAACTGCCACATTCGATATCCAAAACTTGCCGAACGTCCTCAGGGTTGCCATGCTCGGTCAATATTCTTCGGATGCAGGATTTTATTTGTTGTGATTGCAACACTGGGGAGCATTCTATTAGGTTGTAGAGGAGGATTTTTTGTTTTTGCGTTAACCTGATGAAACTGGAAATCAAATGAAGTATATTAATTTAAAACCACTCAACATAAAATCACAACTGTAATTCCCGAAGAGTTAAGCAGTGGTTTGCCTAAATGTACACCCATATTTCGCGGTTTATGTTTAAGTCCCATCGCAGGCCTGTGGACCGGGAGCTATGGGCTAGCTCGCCGTCCGTCCGTCTCATGACGACAGGCCGTGTCGACGGCGCAGGAGTGTTCCACGCGCGCCTCAAAGAGAGTCAGCAAAAAGGAAGGGGTCCGCAATGGCCGATGCCTGCCGGGGCTGCGGGACTATTCGAAAGAGATACCGTGGCCCCGGAACACAAAGGGCGAGGAAGGAACATAACAACAGGTTTTAGTCAGTAAAAGTCTGACACTCCCTCCTGCTCCGCCCAGAGCGGGAGGAGTCAATTGATGATTTCCCATCCGAAAAAAAAAGAAAAAAAGTCCCATGTAATAATAGTTAGTGAGCCTAATGCCGTCAACTGGGCACAAATCCAGACCCTGTGGTGCTACTGAGAAATTCGTATTGGAAAGCCTTACAACACTTCTGCTAAACCCGGGAATCGAACCCGGACCTCATACTCAACAGTAGCGCTTACGACCAATAGTCTAAGAAGGCTGCAGTCACTAAAAAAATCACTTTGACTTAAAAAATCCTCATTGAAAATATAATGGCTCTTTCACTCCCTGAAACCTAATTTATATAACAAGTAGTAGAACTTACCCCCAATCCTGTATAGTGGTGTCAACTAACTTGACAACTTTTTCCTTCAAAGTATTGTCCACTAATTTGCCGGTGAGCAGACAGCCCCAGCCTCCGAGCCATTCCTTGTCCATCACGTTGATTACACTCTGTAATTGATAATATTATTATATTAGTTCACTCAAGTCATCATCTGCGTGCCTTTTCCCAATAGGGAACGTGCACAACGACGGTGCTGCCGACCTGGCGTCGCCTATCCGAATCTTGTCCTCTATTAATACTTGACATTGACATTTCCAACAAGTAAACAGAATTAATTTTACTAGTGAAAATTAGTATTCTAGCTAATCAAAATGCGTTGTTGCATTTCTGGATGTACCAATACATCCCAAAAAAAAAATGAAAATAAATCAAATAGCGTAAAATTTTATTACTTTTCAAAGAATAGTACTTTCATGCCATGGTTATGTAAAAACGCAAAAAAATGGATAAACACAGTAAAGAAGCATACTTATGTATGAGTTTTGAGCATATAAAAATAATCAATAAAATTAGTAGTGAAAATAACTAAGTTTTTGTATATAATACAGTCAGTTAAACATTATATTTCAATCTGTTTTCAGCAAACATCCGAATGATTGGCTTCCATCTAGAAATACAGTAATATGCTGTGCTCACTTCATTGGCAACAAAAAATCAGAAAATCCTGTACATCCGTCATACATTCCTAAAATTTTCCCTGGGGAAGAAAATAATCCACAAAAATTGGTTAAAAAATTACTTACAAAGATTTGAAAGACATCAACGTCGAATACAACGAGAAAAGTTTGTAGAAATAAATACTGCTAATAATTCCTTAGAATTTAGTACTGAAGGTAATGTTAAGGCTAGCTATTCTAGCTAAACAAAGCGTTGTTTGTCAAAGTGATGATTTATTGAGGGGAGATCAGACATTTAGTACACATTTATTCTGCAGTTTGATTAATAGAAATGGTGTTTGCACAGCTGAAATTCAGACTAATATGATATCAAAAAAATCGGCAGATAAAAGCTGTGAAGTGAATATTCATACAACTGCCAAAGTTAAGAACTTCTAAAACTAGAACTTCACTAAAAACAGAAGAAAATCTAATTCGTTCAACAGGTGTGATATTTTCAGTGTACCTATAATTTGCTTTTAAATTTACTTCCTGATATTAAGTCCTCAAGTATAGATACAAAAAACAAGTTACTTATTACATTAATGAAGCTAAAGACAGGATTACATTTCTCGGTATTGAGTATAATATTCCAAATTCATAGAACAACGAAGAATATTTGAAAATAACTTGTTTGTGTTACACTCTGCATTGAATAAGTTTACTAGATGGCCCTCAAAATCAACCGTCCAAGCAAACATGCTAGAACCATTTAAACTTCACTATGCGAACACACGTAATAATAGACTGCACTGAAGTTCACACCGAATATCCCTCAACAGTTAAACAAAGAGTCCACAATGTCATGTACTCAGATTATAAACATGGTTACACAATAAAGGTTTTAGCTGGCTGCACTAGAGATGGGCGGGTGGGTAAAAAATGGGAAGGTAAAAATTTGAAGGAAAGGGTAAAATAGGTAAAAAAGAAAAAATACCCTTTTTTACCGGGTATTAATAAAAAATACCGGGTAAAAAATGAGTACTGTCTTTATATTATTTAAATGGCTTTGCCATGAAATAAATACTGTCTTTATATAATGTAATTGGCTTCGTCGCCAATACTACGATCTACCATGTTAATTTTGACCTTGACCATTGAAGATAAACCATTGATTTTAAATAAAACGAAGTTAAATATCTTTTAAATCTTTAATCAATATAAATTTTCAATTTAGAATACCTATAAGAATATATAGATAAGTAACATGTATACTTATCGTAAAAACATTTCAAAACAAATAAATGAGTAACAATTACTTAGATTTTTCGTTTCAGAATACAATAATATCAATGTAACCTAGACAGTAAAAATATAATTAAAATTGTACAATTAGTTTGAAGCGTATATATAGATATATATATCCAGTCTTCATAATTCCTTTAATTTTAGTAATATCAACTCATCAAAATCACATTGTCTAAACCCTGTTTATTACCTAACATCACAATTACCTACTTTAGTAAATTTGTAGGATTAGTGTTAGTCATCATCAATTACCAAACTCCACTAAATCATAATCAACACAACAATACTAAAATTTACTAAACCTTTCTTTTAATTAAGTAGACCGTACTTATGGCACTGTGTGAGGTTACTTTTAGTTCCCAATATTACACAAAACAAAAAATATAATTAGTAAAAATTCACAGTCAGTTGTACTTTAACACCTACTCTTAATATTAATTTCAGTCAGATCATAATTATTAATTTCAGTCCTCATTACTGATACTATTACTACCACAGTCCAAAAATTCTATATCATGCCCTGGTGATCTTCTCGCTGTTTTCTTGTGGAGTGAGGTTGTTACGATCATCTTCCCGACCTTCATCTTCACTAGATTGGTTTTCTCCAGACTGTTCAATGTTTTGAACATGATCTGGAGTCATCCTATCTTCAGGAGATTCACTGTCTTCAGATCCTACAATTTGATTGTACTTGTGGAGCAGATCCCAGTTATAAGACGCAAAAGCAAGTTGTGCTGCCCTTTCGGATGTCAAACGGTTTCGTTTCTTTGAATGTATGTGGCCCTGCTTGCTGAACGATCGCTCTGTTGCTGCAGATGTGCACGGGGCAGTTAAAATGCGTACTGCTATTTTGCTAAGGTTTTTAGACGAGCAAAGTCCTTTCCACCATGTCACGGGACTTATATCTTCAACTTTTTCCCAAATGAAGCACTTCCTCCAAAATCCATCTCTGGCTTTGTAATTATCTAAATCTGTGACTACATCAGAATTGTGATTTTGAGCCATTATTTCAATTCCATTGCCTCCAGATCTTCATTTTCGTTTAATGCCAATCCTTGTGTTTTGGGGTCTAAAAAGTAGGCCGCTAAATGTATTGGTTTTATACAGTCTTTTGTTCTTTTTTCAACTGAATTTGAATTTGTATTATATGAACAAAACTTCACACTCATTCACGTCACAATTCCGTTGAAAAAAACTGAATATAAATCGTAAAAGTAAAACTCAAACTCAAACGTTAAACACACGAAAACAGAAAAGAAGCGCGACATCGCGGCGCGTGCACAACAAAATGGCGGAGCTCTAGCCAGTTGTCGAAATCACCCTCCCCTCCACGCCATCTCTCATTGGACAGTTACAGTGCTATACTCTTCTCTTATTGTTCTAATGAGACAACAATGTCCGCGTATGTTGTGCTGACGACGGTTTCAAATAAAATAAATGATAAAATTCTGTATGTCAAAGTATCTATTAAAAAATGCAGTTATTAGTTAAAATAATAATATTATTTAAATATCTACTTCACATGAAAACTATTAAAATAAACTAAGATAACTAACTTAAACTAAAAACTTAAAAAATGGCGTCAAAAAACTCCTCCTCAACGCTGTCAACTGGTAATGTCCCCAAGAGACTGGCGGAATTACCACGCTGTATGGCAACGCTAAGCCTTTGGCCAAGGTAATAGCCAGCCCTAGGGTCACGGGAAGTGTCAACTAAAAAAACTAACTAACTAGTTAAAATTAAACTAATTTTAAATTTTACCCGGTATAAATTAAAAATGGGAAGGTAAAAATGGGTATAAATGGGTATTTACCCGAAGTCTGGGTTTTTACCGGGTATAGTCCCATCTCTAGGCTGCACTCCTTGTGGTTTCATAAGTTTTGTATCTAAATGCTACGGAGGGCGTTCTAGTGATTGCTTCATAACAAATGATTGCGGAATAATTGATTTGTTAGAGCCCGGAGATACTGTTCTCGCTGATAAAGGATTCCCTTCCATTAAAACATGTGTTGAAAATAAGAAAGGAGTTTTAGTTATGCCACCATTTCTTCATGCACCACAATTTTTATCAGAGGAAGTGGACGAAACATATAAAATAGCTTCTCTGAGAATTATAGAGATAAAGAGAGAATTAAACAGTTTCATATTTTTGTTAAACTGCCAATAAGTTTGCTGAAGTATAGAGATGAAATAGTTTATATTATTTGTGGATTGGTGAACATTGAACCCAATAATTAAGCAATTAATAAACTTAACTAGTTTTAGCAATAAGTTTAGAAAATAAAATATTTTTGAATACATAAACCTCTTTATTTCTTTTTACTAAATTAAATAACGAAGGAAACATTAACCAATCAAAATAAACATTATATTTATAAACACTTAATTACTTTTAAGTTTATCTTAGAGTTACCAAACATTAACTCTTCAACCTCGTGTCAATACGTGGCCGGCCTCGAAGAGCTTTTGACCTTTTGCCATATTTTGGCCACGCTGACGATCATTATTAATAGACCGCAACCCACATTTTATTACTTTTATCATAATCAAAAATAATATAATTGAAGAGTTAGTTTTGTTTACTTGCACGACGATTGCTGATAAGTTTCCTTTACTGTCCGCATGGTGTCTCTTTTGTCGATTTGTGCTGCCACCTATAGTTCCTGCACGTTCCCTATAGGGAATACGCATGTAATAGGCGAGACGACAAAAAAAATCTAATTAGTCCGTCACTTAGATTATCAAAAAATATTTGACATGTGTTTTTTCTTTTGTTGCGTAAACCAAAATTGACGAAGATACGACGCTTATAAAATTCTCAATACGTCACGCCATGGTATAATTTTTAGCTAGTTCTGACGTCACGAGCCCCCACTCCCGAGTTTTGATGCGTTTTATCTTTGCCAATATTCATTGGTTTACAATAACAAAAAATACGTGTCCATTAATTTCCAATACTCTAACTGATGGACTAAATAGATTTGCAATTTTTTGATACTGTCGTCATGCCTATTTTTTCTTCACTTAAATCAATAAATACAGTATTATGCACACAAGAAAAGAATTAAATGTTAAGTTCAACTACTGCTTGTCGCTCAAAAATAACATTAAACTTCTGCAATTTTTTACGACAGTTCAAACGTCCGTGACTGTCGCGGCCATGATCTGACGTCATTTAGGTCAATCTGCCTTGTTTACATCAATTTGTTTGGTCTTAATAAAGTAATTTTACTAATTGTATGTGCTTTATGCAAGCAAAAATTGCGAAAACGATATTATAATAAAATCTTAGTGAAACTTTACCTATACTTTTCAAACGAAAGTGTTAAGAAAGTGTAATGAAAGTGTTAGTGTGAAGAAAAAAAAGTTGCAGGCCGAATACATAACCTCCTGTTTTTTAAGAAGTCGGTTAATTAATAAATATTATTCACTCATTCATTCAAGGTGGACAATGAGAGGTATCCAGCCCCGACTGGTTTTTATTCACCTGTTTCGTGAACTAGATGTTTGAAGGTGGATAATTTTTCCCAGCAGTAGGCCTTGTATAAACTAGACTGCAAAGCAATCATAATGAAAATAATGAGCTATTAACATAGTAGAGTGCATTGCACTCCGCCATTTACGTGGAGGACGAATCAATTGTATAAATGATGTCATTTAACCATGCAAGCCGCACTGCGCTGCTGTCAATATTTGTACTACGGTTAGAGATGCAGACGAGAGACAGGTTTTTAAATAGCCGTCAATGATATAACATCACCCCTATAAGAGATAGGCATAGGTAACTTGTGCACCCACATTTCACGTTAAGTCCCTTATTATAAAGAGGCGACCTTATGTCATTAACCAGGGCCGGCAGTCTCGACAGAGATAACAACAAAATCGCTAACTTTCGATTGCTAATTACTAACAAATAAATTTGGTTGCAATACTGATGCTTGCGAGTAACGCAAATCTCTACATCCAGGATGAGTTTCTCGCAAGCAATTACAGAGAAATCACTCAAATATTAACTCATTTATTGCCCCACGTGGGGATCAAAACCCGACACCCAACACTCAGGCGCCCCGCTCGCGGCGTCCGAGAACTGGCAAAAGGAACGTGGGTCGTCCGGCGGCGAGATGGGCAGACGACATAGTTGCCGTCGGGGGAAAAACCTGGATGAGGTTGGCACAGGACCGTGGAGATTGGCACAGGAAAATAGAGGCCTATACCCAGCAGTGGGTGAGTTCGGGCTGTGGGTGATGATATAAAAACACTCTTCTTCATCTCGTTCTGTCCCCACATGAGAAAAGGCGTGACTTAAAGTATGTGTTTACAGTTTTTAGTGAAGCAGATTTAGTGCAAGCGGGTCCTATAGAATATATTCTTTTACTAGCTCCTGCCAGCGGGTTCGCCCGCGTGAAGTTTGATAATTGTCCCATGGGATCTTACTACCGGGATAAAAAAGTATCCTATTTGTTAATCCAGGTTATAAACTATCTGTGTGCAAATTTCATCCAAATCAGTTCAGAAGTTTTTGCGAGAAAGTAACCAACATCCATACTCACAAACTTTCGCATTTATAATATTAGTAGAATAGGATTAGGTACTTTAAAAAAAGAAACACAAAATTGCATATTTCGCGCTTTACCTTCATCCGTAAATCGATGTCCTCTCGTCGACTCCAATAGTTCTGTACAAGGCGCTTGTTGTTCAGAAACTGGGCGTTATCTATCGTTTTGTAGTTCTCATCTAGTAGCGAGTACAGCTCGGTGAATAGAGGTCTCTCGCCTTCTGCAATTGTTGAACAAGTAATATAAATAACTAACACACATTGCACGCGACTTTATCCGCTCGTCCCTTAAAGACTAATTATTATTTTCTACCGTAAGAACCGTTTCTAATTTCTAATTTGAAAGAGCTTATTCAACGTTCCATCGTTCCCACAGTTGGGACACGGGCGTCCAAGCCCATAAGTCAAATGTCATATTTTTATGGTTCTTGGACGCACCGGTTTTCTTACGATGTTTTCCTTCAACGTTTTAAGAGCAGATGATGAAATAAACGACACAAATTAAAGTGCCTGCTTGGATTCGAGCCCAAGACTTATAACTTTTAACTCAGGGTTTTTATTACTCGACCACCACTGCTCATTTATTTAGTTCAGTGATTCCCAACCTTTCTTGGACCAAGGACCACTTTGGTGTCTTTAACGTTAGCTGGGGCCAGAAGGTCCCAGGAAACTGACAGGATTATAATATAGCTAGAGGGGAATGTAAAAGTTGGAAAATGTGAACCCTGTAGAAAGTGAAAGATACAAGAGCGATCAAAAAATATAAAAATAGGAGAAGTAAGTAGATTTTATGAGATAAGAAATGCTTATGAATCTAGCAAGAGCGAGAGAAGCAAGCTCAAAAAATTTTGCACCTCGCCTCTGATAGGTTTTTTATTAGGTTGGGTTGAGCTTGCATCTTCTGTGCAAGTTAAAAGGTTCGAATAACATTTTAATCTTTCGCGGTCCATATTCGAAGCTCTTGCGGACCACCGGTGGTCCGACCATAGGTTGGGAACCACTGATTTAGTTATATAAGCGTACTTTATGCCACAAGGCAACCTTACTAGTAAGAGCATCCTGTATTATAATCGCAAAAAAAGCAGAACTAATTCTGGCTATTGACTTTCATTGACTGGCCAACAATAAATTATTGCACTCAATCGGCTACAAATGGAGTAGGTACATTTCCACCAGTAACCATTGAAAGAGGTCAACCAACAACACAGATAAATAGATCAGAACTCAGAAGGTATACAAACAAGGAGCGAAAACGCACGCATACATAGACACGCTTCACGTACGGCGAGTGCAAGTGCACTCGCGACCAGCATTTGTTTGAGATAGCCGTACGTATACGTACGGTTGTGGTCTTTTCCGCCTGATCAGTTAAAATATTTTTCGCTTAAATCATGCGGAGGCGCCGAGCCACGCCCCCTCTAAGTTTAGGCCTATTAGGAAAACGTCAACTTTGGCGCGCAAAATAACAATAACTCTCGTTTGGCGTGCGTCGTCAGTGCGCTCGGCCGATCGGTATCTTTTCATTCATAATTTCTATTCAAAGTCAACGGGGCCGGGCTAGAGAGTGTTTCTATGTTGTAAGTGCAAGCAAAAATTGGCTTAGTGGTGATCAGGCGGGAGTGTCCTCGATAGTACGGACGCATCTACTATGCGTGTGCCTGTTTTATCTCGTTGTATCAAGCTTGGCCGAGGTGATTAAAAGTTTGAATTTTCAAATTAAGAAGTTGAACATAGGTAGATACCTTTTTTTTTGTATTGTGTAACAAGACCTATTCTGTCATGTTGTTTGTTTATTCTGCCATTCAAAACTCACCTTTAGCAACATTAGCAGGTATATGCACGGTCATAGGACCCAGCCCTGCATCCTCCAAGTAATCATTGGTAAACAAGCTCAAGAATATGGAGTCTACGTCAGTTCTGTACTCGAACAATGACTTCAAGTTCTCGTTGGGGTTGTAAGGTACAGTTAGTTGTATCACAGTCCATTCTGAAATGAAAAGACATAATAATTATTATCTTGAAATCGGTGTATAAATTAATTTTATTAGAATTTTACAGCTTAGCATAATTTAATTTTTAATTTTTAAATGACTGTAAAATAAATATGATTGTGAAAATAATGTCTTAAGATTTAATCTCTTTATGTAAATTAATTTAACTTAATGCACCTTAATTTTTGTAACCAATTATGTGACTTAGCTATTTGCTTATGAGAGACCTGTTCATGAAGTAATAACAATAGTAATAAAAGTATTAACAATACCTTTAGGTAATTCTTTCAGAATCTTCTGAAAGTTGTCAACATTATTCTCTTTGGAGAAGCGAAGGTATTTCTTGTAGAATGGTACCTCCTCAACTATCACGAATGAGTCCAAAACATTTGTGATGTTGTCCATACCGTCTGATAGCAAGTCTAAAATCTTTGCTTCTGTCTTTGGTCTAAAATGGCAAAAGAAATTGTTGGGCACATTTTAATTTGACGGCTATATCTGACAATCGCACTCAAAAGGTTAATAAAGAAGACGAATCAAATACTTACATAGGATTTGCATCTATTAAATCTTTTACAGGTTTTATGTAACTTGTGATTTTGTGCAGTTTGTTTCCTAAAATACAAAGAAAATGGAAAACTAATATCATTGCATAATAAAAGGAACTGAGGGACAACCATATTATAAATTTGGAAACCTATTCTCTATCTAGAATTGCTCCACTTGAAATACTGGTATTCATCAGCTTCTGGTTAGACTGAAGCTAACCCAACCACTTGGAACAAGGCTCGAAGATGACGATGATTCTCTAGCCATTCAGATACCAGAACTTATCTATGGTTAATATAAAATAAAAAAAACAACCGAGTTTAACTGTTGTTTATTTATATTTAGTTTTTTCATCACATCATTTTATTTACCACCCAAGAGTCTAAGATTAGTTGATTAAGTAGATTGAGCTAATGGCAATGGGCTCCTCGTGTATAACAAGGCATTAAATATTTAAACTAAACTGTTAAACTTACATTGAAAAATAAGTTTATGCTATTTGCTGTTCAAATCTACCTGCCTACCGCTTCAGTAAAACGGGCTTGTTATTGTCTATAGATATAAGTAGGTAGGTACTATCTATAATGTAATACTTACCAGCAGACTTTAACTGTTCATCTCTATAAACAGCCATAGTTCTCAGTGTTGCCGATGACGCCTCACTCAAATGGAATGCACACCTCACGTCATCATTGTCCGCTAGACATTCCTCAGCCATAAGTTTCCTACCACCTTGAAAGGCAGAATAAATGGCAAATTTCTTTACACATCAATCAGTCTTAGAAAAAAAAACAAATGTCTTTTGTCTAAGAAAAACTAATGAAAAACTTGATAGATTACTTCAATAGTCTCTACGGATATCTTTAACGGGAGGATATTGCACTAGATATTATATTTAACTCTTAGTTGTAGTTTTATGAATTAATCTATCATGGAAACAGGATCGTAAAAACTTACTTTGATAATTCGGGCCGTTAGGAGTTGGAGGCACGTCATATACATACTTATGCAGTATGTTTTTGAACAAGGGTTTCGTAAAGTTGATCTCATTTGTAAATACGTCGAAATCTTCCATGGTTTAAATCAGTTTTCAACTTTTAATTGAACTTACAGTAAATTATTTGTGCAATGTTTTAAAAATTCAAATTTGACATTACTAGTTGTCGTAATGTCGTTCCCAAGCTCGGACAAAACTTTTCAGCAAACGGTTGTTGCTATCTCTTTCATATAGTTACAGGTGACAAAGACAGTAGGCGGCATCATAATAAAACTTCTAAAACTACTGTCTATGGAACGGAGTTGACATTTGACGCTTCAAAATCCGTTAAATATTGCGTTCCGATTCACAAAGGCAGGTGTTTCCGGATAACTTACTAAACTTGGAAGCAATAAAATATAACGCACAATGATTCATTTATTTTTAGCACTATGATCTTGATCACTGAAGACAATATTTTAAAAACCAAATTTGTTTGAATCACCGTTTGTTCCTATACTAGTAAAACACGATATCAGTCCTAGAAATTGCGTGCTGATTCACTGCAATTAGCTTGTTGTATGTATTTCTGTCGAACTTTCTACTTGCCGTATAATGAGCTACGAAGACGTAAGAATATTAATTAGACAACGCCATTGATATTCTATACCGTATTAGGCAAACGGCATTGCTGTGTTGTACACACCTGTTGAAGCTGGTGTAAATATTAAAACATCGTTTTATAATACCTGCATAATTCTCTGATGCCAAATCGAACATTTTGCTGTGAAGTACGTGAACAAAGTACTAAATAAAACAATTCGGTGTTCATAATATTAGACTGATATTTTTCCCAGTAGGGTTAGGTAGCGTTAGTACGTTGATTCTGAAACTTACCTCCGACAATCGTTTCTCTGCCGAATGAGCCGCCGACAGAATGTTTCGTTTATGAGTCGTTCAACGACAGAAACTCTCCACTACGAACGTTTCGCCGACAGAACGATCGGTGAATCGACGACAGAATCTTTCCCCAAAGAAGGATTCGTCGACAAGACTTACGCATGGTTTGACACTAATATTGACTAAATCTCGTTTTGAAAGGTTCAATGAAAAATATTTACAAATGAATATAACTTTTACTAAGTACATGTTATTACCAAAACAGAAACACAACAAATCAACTATGATTGATAAATTCAATTTCTCATACATTTAATGATACACTACCTCTCTCTCGAGAAAGATTTCGATTTTAGAATTCAAATTATTTTTATTTTTTTAGACCCATTGATCTAATATGTGTTTGTACGAACATATCCTATGCTGTTAAAACTTAAAAATTCACTGATTGGCTACATGAACATGTGCACGCATATGTCTGCCAGCCCAGTCTATTATAAGGTCCGACAACCTTGTCCGCCAGTGAATACTGTTCGGACTACCCCTGAACCGTCGCAACATCGACGCACACCGTTGGCGTATGACGGCATGAAAGTCATCTACCTATCAGCTAAAAATTCAATTGGCGTGGAGGGCACGCGCGTTCAAAAAGTTAACCTCCCAAAAACGAATGTGTAATCTTTAGATTTAGTCAATATTAGTGTCAAACCATGCCTAAATAAGTGTTGTCGACGAATCCTTCTTTGTGGAAAGATTCTGTCGATTCACTCATGAATTAATCGTTCTGTAGGCGAAACGTTCGTAACTGAAAAGGTTCTGTCGTTGAACAACTCATAAACAAAACATTCTGTGGGCGGCTCATTCGGCAGAAAAACGTTTGTCGCAGGTAAGTTTCAGAATACGTTGATAGTGGGTAGGCAGGCAATGTCCATCCACTAGCGGTGAGAATGATTTCCTACAGGTTTTTTGTTTTAGGCTAGGTCTACTTCAGCATCCAACTTACTTGAATCGAAAACCATGTTCTTGCCTGCCGGGTTTGCAACATTTGAATTAATTTGCGAATGGGTTTCGGGTAGGCAATTTTATGGTAATTTGGAAATAATAGAACAGGTATTTTACAACTTTTTATTTCGTAATAAACTTAAACAATGCGCAAATGAGTTAACCGTTGATTTGCTACATTACAATATTACAGACTTTCACGTCGTAAGCAATTATACTCTTGGTAAGTAGGGTAAAATAAAAGTTTCTAAAGATTTTTTAAGTTATAAAAATAACTGAAAGTGGTTACGCTTATATTGACTAACAAAATGCTCCTTATAAATAGTACAAAAATTATTAGTGGCACTGATAAACATTCTACAAAACGATACCAAACGTGTAGAACATCATCGACACAGAACATTTTAGTAAATTGTGCAAATGTCTAAGGCACAAAATGTATAATTTAAACGTCGAACAACAAATATATATGGCCGAAAAACTTTTGA
This sequence comes from Xestia rhomboidea, assembly GCA_963853795.1. Classification (NCBI taxonomy): domain Eukaryota; kingdom Metazoa; phylum Arthropoda; class Insecta; order Lepidoptera; family Noctuidae; genus Xestia; species Xestia rhomboidea. Next base: position 2,448,331 of record OY970776.1, on the reverse strand, counting down.
AAATACAGTTCAATAAGCTTGTAGAAGTGCCTAATATTTTTATAGATACAAATAAAAGGAGGTAAACTTGAGTATATGTGACGGAAAATGCAAATTACAAAAAGTGGACATTCTTTGCATTTACTAACGATTTTACAACGCGAGGATTTTTCCAAAATAAAGGGTACAATACTGATGAATAATACAAGATGGAGTATCTACACCGGTACATATTGCTATGTTAAATGAGGCCTAACTAGATGGATCCTCGGAGACCGCAATGAGAGAGCAAATTGTCGTCTGAATAATTTGTATCATGTAGTATAGTAACAATTTAAAAAAACAAGCAACAAAAATCGTTATCACGTAAATTACGCTATTTTACACGTAATCGCATACTACCACCGAGTATCGCGACCTATTTGCTAAGCCTCATGTAAACAACGATAATATGCTGAACTGTAAACATGCCAACTCGGTTTCATGAAACTGAATGCCCGATGCGCTAAGAACATTTTCGCACTAAGTAATCGTAAATCTGGCAAAATTCGTTGCCATGGCTCAATGTACAAAACAATTGACTTGGTTTAAGGTGAATGCTCCAGGTTTTCCCGCGAAATTCAATTTTTCTTACGTTTTTTGCAATTTGCAGCCCAGTGCTAGCCGCGAATCATACTTATTACGAAGACATATGCAGTTACCGAATTATAATCATCAAAATCATCAATAGAGCCCTCCAAGTTCATGTAACTGGAGGGTTATTTTGATGATTATAATTTTGTAACTACATACGTCTTACAGCCGCGAATCATATTTTAATCCACATACAAACTTAGCACTGGCCTGCAAATTGCAAAAAATCGAAAGAAAATTTGAATCTCGCGGGCTACCCTGGAGTATCCACCATAAGGCGATATGTAATTATGCTTTTACTAATAATACCCTAACTACAAAATATATTTTTATCACACGTGTTTATTGCGTTTAGTCAAAGTTTTGAAACTAGTGCAGGAAGACTGTTTTTGCGGCATGCCTACAGTAGCAGTTAGTTTTTATTCAGTGCAGAAAGTAAGGTACAAATTCAATACAAAGCAACAGTTTTGCTATAATAATAAGCAAAAAGCATTTTAAAATATTACTTAAGATTAACACATTTCTACTTAACCATAACACAAAAATAAACTATTCGAATGAATTCAACATGTTTAGAAATATTTTCGTTTATATAATACGAGGCTTTTCGTAAGCCACAGCTGTGGGTTTAAGTCGAAAACATTAATATATTCTGAGAACTACCTATCTAGTTAGTGTTTCAGTGTGAGTTTAGTTCATTATAAAATCTTGTATACCAAAGTGTTATTCACAAACAACAAATCTCATCTAAACTCCGTGTTACAGAATTACTACTAAATATGTATAAAAACCTACTAATTCATATATTAATTGAATATAAAGGCATTCGTCGGATATGACTCGAAGGCACATTTTTTAAAACAAAAGTTAGGATTTAACCTTTTCGGTTTTCCATCACAACTACGTTAGGTATAACGTTAATATTGCATAACTACGTAACAAACATGATCTACCGTATGTCTCTATAACATTCTACGTGAAATAAAGTTTTAAATCGATTTCTCCAAGCACCTCATGCTACGATAAAACATTTTTTTCAATATCACTAACCCTATACCACTTTTTAATATTTTTTTAACCGTGATTAATAATTAATCTAATATTAAATCTAACGTTTTATAAATATTTTACAATAATAAAAAAAACTTTACTGTATACACCTATTATTGCCCTCTTCGATTTAGGTTTAGTAGTGTCGATGCTACAAAACATAGCATATAAATAAATAAATAGGTATATACACTTGATTTACTAAAGATAACGGAAAGACGCTCGATCATATCGTGATTCGCAAGATTTAAAAGATTATGCATACTTATCAAAATTTATCTTATTTACAATTCAGAGTAGATCGAGAAAAAAGGCCTTGAAATCTATCACATTTAAGTTTGGGATACTTAACAGGCAATAGCCAACATAAAATAAATTACTATAAAACTTGAAAAACAGCAAATACTGTCATTTCCAGATAAAGGAATTATGTAGCTGTATTATGCGAATTACTGTTGCATTTATTCGATTGTACGCGTTCGTCTCCGCTCAAATGAACATATAGCGTAGGCGTTGTACACTTGGCAATGCACGACCTCACAACACGCTTAATTTATTCTATCTCGTACAATCGCGCCGCTATCATAGCCCCGCAAAACTAGTTCAAAGTAATAAGTGATTTAAGACGCGCGGGGGCCGGACGAAATACCATCAAACTTAAAAAATATATAAAATGATCACATACATAAACAGTTCCGAAACTAAATTGTGGCACTCAGAAAATGGAAGTACAATAAAAGCCTGAGTGTTGATCAAGACATGTTGTTGATGCCCACCCTTTTGCTCAAAGGGGAGGCATCAAGAATCCTTTCGTTTGCTTTGTCTTCCTCTCTGAAGTGGATCCGCGTGATGACAATGTCCCCTGTACTAAGAGTTTGCGAGCCAATCTCGGTTTTCTTAGCTTCATTGAGATCATTGCACTTAATTTCATCATAAGTGGAATTATGGCATCTGCAGTTACAGCTTTTCTTGTCTGGCTCTCCTAAGTTCAAAATTTGGCTTAGATTGGACCAATCCTTGTTTTTGAGCAATGGCAGTGTTTGTTCCATTGTTTGTGAGAATTTATCCTCCAACTCTCCACTCAAGGGGGCGACAGCCGACAAAATAGCCTCAAGGCGATTAATTTTCTCTACTTTATCCATATTTGTGTCAGATAAGATTTCATCCATCATCTGCATAGATTCTGTGAGACTTGGTGGCTGTGTGGAGTGTGGGGATGATATTGGATCAGAGGGGTTTGACTCTAAGCTAGCCATTTCATTTTCTCTTTCATCATCATCTGAATCAGAGTCCTTATCCTGTCCAATAGCTTCCAGTTTTTCCAATTTCTTGGATATTTTGTGACAGCCCTTCAATTTCTCCTTTTCCTCTTCAGTGAGTTCAATGTATCTGAGCAGTCTTATTTCTCTGTTGCTCAGTACAATATTTTTAGTTGTTTCAGCCAGTTTCTGCTTCAACTCACCAACTTCTGTATTGATTTTTCGTTGTCTCTTGCGCAATTTAACTTCTGTGGGCTGAATATGCATAAATACTTGCTCATTGCTCAATTCTTCAAATAGCTGCTGATTGTCAGGCTTAATATTGCTTGACATGTAAGCATAAATAGCTGGATTGACCAAAGATAGGACATCTGATGCAGAATAAATGATCATATCTTTAGTCAATGGTCTCCTTGCCCAATAACGTTGGTCCCTGCGGTACACATTCTTCAATTGTTCTTTCATGGGGTTCATAGGTGCATTATACAATTCACATAAGGCATTGAGACTAAGATTCTTGACTTTGTAAACAGGCACACCTTGTTGTTGTAACTGTAAAACAGCATGAGCAGCTTGTGTGTCAAAAACATTCTTCAAAACAATCTCAAATTGATTGTGTAAATTGACTGAATCATTCCTACAGTCATGTATAATTTTAACAACATTTTCACTCTCTAATAGTTCCTTAATTTTACCCTCCACAACCATGCCTGGACATGCCATTATATCTAGTATGTACACTTCACCATTCATGGTGGCTATTTGACACAATGTCAACACTCCTTTGAGGCCAAGGTTTATTCCTTCGCAGTCAAAGGAAACAATGTTCTTTGCATTGCGTTTAGGCACCATTATGCTTTCAATTAGTGTGGCACATTCCCTTACATTAGCTATGACAGTTGTGCACTGAAGCACTTTTTGGCGCCATGCTTCACCCATCACATTATTCCTTAAACTTGGAGTACCATTAGTTTCTTCAGCAGTTCGTGCATTCAAATGGTTGTTGACCCTGTCACGGACCATGTTTTCTGCCAAATTCTTTATGACAATAGAATTAATTCTTTGCTTCAGAGTCTGATTTGCAATGTTAGCTTGAGGGCCTCGGGGAGATTCAATAGGACTGAGTATTCTGTTGTTGTTTGCCGGACTATTTTTGCCATCTGATGGAGTTGGACTCTCAACTGTGGGGGGAATTGGGGACACAGGCTTCTCCTCAACCACAGGCTTTGGTACATCAGTCTTTGCTTTAGCTTTCATATTAAGATACATAACAGGTATTTTTGGTTTACTAATAAGTGTCACCAAGTTCGATTGAACATGGAATGAGTCTGAAAATATTTTTAAGAATGCGCTCAAATCTGCGGGTGACTTGAACATTTGGTACCAATACTCTTGTGGGAAGCGTGACACAATTAAGTGGAACAGCTGGTCGACCATCACGGGGCCTTTAGCCTCTATGCACTGTGCAACATAGTCTAACAACTGTTGGGCAGTGTCTGTGTTAATATTAGCTACGGGTAGATTGTGGAATTGTTCAGAATTTGTGTGTGCGTTACCTCTCCTATGATTCTCACTGACTAGAACGACGTTGTCATCGATGATCTGGAAGGTGTCCGGGTGCTTCAATAGGAAGTCCTTGAACTCCTTGATCCTCTGGCCGGAGATGTGACGCACCTGCGGGGAGGCCTGGCTGCGGTGCCCCAGCAGGCTCTTAATCGGCACTTCAGTCCCGTCGCCGTACTGGACCATCTTGCCCGCGAAGTACTCCTTCGCTTCCTCGATGTAGTCGTTGTTGGACGATGCGCCAGCCCCGCAAGTGTGCTTCTGGAACGTGTTGATATCAACATAGTCCCCGTCTATGTTGAACAACGCCGGGTACTGAGCCAGGAACTTTTTCAAGCCCGACTGCGACCCGCCAGCGATCTGTCGCATCTCCTTGGTGAATCCTTTGGCACCAAACTGGCAGGAAAGATCGTGCAACGTGCGCGGCTCGCCTTTGTCGAGTAGGCGTTCCACGAAGAACAACAGAGTAAGGTTCCTAGCGAGCTCATATTCCATTGATTCCATTTCCCTGCAGTTGGTGCCAATTGTGTTTAACTTAAACTAATTTTTTTCTACGTATATGTGTCACCCACAACACCATGAAATTTTTCTTTTCTATCCGCACCTGAACCATAGAGACTAGACGAAAGTGAAGTGTTGAGCTGATAGTACAAAAACAAACTACTAAAAACTCATGACGTTGAAAAGAAATCACAGTAAAATATTATGTAACCGCAACGAACATTATCTATTCTGCATAGTCTTGATAAAATTGCATGATTTGTGTTTTTACAATCAATCAATTATTAGTAATCGTTAGTCGTCGTTGGTAGGTGTAAGTTAGTAGATAATTAATAGTGTATGTTACAACGCACAATCAACACGGTCATTTAAAAAAGTTTGAAATAGAATAAACGATTTTCTGTTGTTTTTATTTTGTAGGGCTATTTATTCCTTTAGTTTCTCAAAGTGACATCACTTGTTCATAGAGTATTTAGTTCTTTTCATGGCGGTAAAAAAGCAAAGCATACTGGAACTCGTGAATGTGGAATTCTGATGAGAAAACTTCGAAATAAATATTTTTTTCAAAGATTACTAAATAATTTAAACTTAAATATCAATAAATTGAGGATTTGCTTCAAATGATTACTACGCGCTCTAGTAAGTTAACGATGGTAAAACTAAACGCAACTGTTGATTTGTTGTCAAATCTGTCAAGTGTCAAGTGCTCAGTCTGCTAACAAATGTCAAAGACTCAAAGTTGTCAAACCGTCAAACGCAAGCGAACGATTGTATTGGTCTCGCGATTTTCGATTTCTGATTACTGTAATCAGTAATAATTGCTTGTATTTCTTCTCAATCATACTTCCACGAACCGCAATTATTGTTGCACTGTAACTAACGGTTTTCTATAACAATATCTTACTCTAATAACATCATGGTAAGTAGCATTGATTGCTAACACGGAACTTGTACAAAATGTACACCCACTTTTTTCAATTGATTTACAATAAGCCGCTCGGAATGCATCAGCTTTCATAGCTCGTAGTGCATAGAGATCTTTAGTATAAGATTAACTACATTGAATGTTTTCAAATCTTATCAAAAACCTTCTCATTAAAATAAAAGTCAAAGAAACAATGATTTTAATTATTTTTAAGATTTAAGTATGGTTTCTAGAGTTGACCTTAGCTTTTAACCTACATCGTCAGCACTTAAACTATGCTTTGAAACAGGTTAACAAATTAACCAAACCCATTAAGGGGACTACAGGAGCTAAACGCGAGTTTTGTAATGCAAAAAAGCATATGATTCACTGCGATGAACAAAACCAGAAAAATATATGATATTCTTCAAAATATATGCTAGTATGATAGTGTTTTGAAAACATAATACAACTAATTTTACCCGATAGAAAACAATCACAAACTTGTCTCTAAAAATGTCTTTTAACAAGTAAAATCTGTACTAAAATACATGCGATCATTCTGATTTTTTGGCAAATAATTCTACAAGCAACATATTAGCATGATAGTGTTTTATTTTTTAGTCCAATCAATAGATTTTTTGTAAATCGCAAAAAAACCACTCATTTCGCACTATTCGGCCCGCAATGATTGACATAACAACCACTTTGTAGTACAAGCTGATTAAAACTTTATTCTAACAGTATTTCAAACGAAGTTTGAACCACCACAAATAGAGTTGCTAATTTAGCTCCTGTAGTTGCCTTAATAACTAACTTAACACAATTTTTCAATGATATCCCCAGCTTGTCCTAGTACTCGGTGACCTGCACATCCCACACCGCTGCAGCAGCCTGCCTCCGAAGTTCAAAAAGCTCCTTTTACCTGGCAGGATACAGCACATCTTGTGCACTGGCAATCTTTGCACAAAAGAGTCTTACGATTATCTGAAGACGTTAGCCAGCGATGTCCATGTTGTTAGGGGTGATTTTGATGAGGTTTGTATTGTGATTTTTAAGGTTTGAACTGAATAACACAACATAACACACGAAAATTTGAATTTCGTATACTACCTAAATACTTGCTTAATACCTTAACTCATTAGTTTAAATCCTGGAAGGTGCAGGTGGCTGTGCAGGATGGGCAAGAAAGGAGGTGGGGCATATCCTGCAGAGGGACTACACACTAACATTGTCTTTGGGACGGCTCGATGATACCCCATTTGGCCAGATTACTTCTACAGCGGCCAACCTGGGCCCACAAACGGTTAAGAGAACTCCATTAGTTCTCTTTCATAAATTTTATTCTGTCCTACAGTGAGGCAAAGGCTAGGCTAGGCCAAGTTGTAGATTTTGTTTTTTCCTTGTCGCTTTACTTCGCAATTCATTTACTTACAACTTTACTGAAGTTGAATACCCTTGAATACCTTTCATTAAACCATGCTTATCCAGTAATAAACTATTTCCAGAACTCCACCTACCCAGAACAAAAAGTGATAACTGTAGGCCAGTTCCGCATCGGTCTCATCCATGGTCACCAGGTTGTACCATGGGGTGATGAAGAGTCCCTCGCGCTAGTCCAGAGGCAGCTTGATGTAGATATCCTTATATCTGGCCACACGCACCGCTTTGAGGCTTACGAGCATGAGAACAAGTTTTATATTAACCCGGGATCAGCTACTGGGGCTTACAGTCCACTGTTCAGGTAATATTTTGTTCTATTTTGAAAAAAATATTGTAAGTTTTCTTGTTGCAACCTGCTCTGCATCTACATCCGCATCGATTATTGCAGATTCGGATGTCCAAATCGATGAGGATGCTCCACATTTTCGAATGCGAATATCCGCAACATCCCTGTTTTCTACAACTATGCTCACTAAGGGTCAAACACTTATCAACCTTATTGCTCAGGGCATGGCATAAGGGTGAAAAGTGGTTAACCATCAGTGAACTTGCTATTACATTAGTTTGATATAACATAATTATTATATATAATAAATATTGTATATATAATATGTAATAATTATTGTATATATTATATATGTATATATGTATTTATTCTTATGTTTTAGATATAAATTTTTCTAGTCTTTTTTTTTCTGTTACTGCACCTACTGTGTATTATCTCTGCATCACGTTAAGGTAGACTGGTAGAAAATGCCCAACGCATTAAGTCCGCCTTTGTACAGTTTTTTACTTGTGCATAAAGTTTTAATAAATAAATAAATTATTCTTTTGGAGAATTTTATAATATGTCTGTGCAAAAATATTAACACATTCCATTTATGTTAACAATTTTATTTACTTGCATTGGTTCTAATATATCTGACTTCTAATTACAGGAATGCCACCCCATCATTTGTACTAATGGATATCCAGAGCTCGACCGTGGTGACCTACGTCTACAAACTGCTGGGTGACGAGGTCAAAGTGGAAAGGATTGAGTATAAGAAAGCCTAACTTTTAATTATGTTGTAAAATAGCTGTATTTAATATATTAATAATAGATAAAATGTTTATTCGAAATAATTATTGTTTTATACAAAGAAAAAATGTTTTTGATTTTTATGTCAATATTAATTCTATGGGCAATATTGAACGCGTGAAAATCGCCTATTTTGCATACGGTAGGCACTGGCTCTGTAAAATACTCTGTGTCTCCGGACGATATCGATAAACTTCGACCGGTCATTGTACTCATCATAATGAACAACTTTTACTATGGGACCAAACCATGAATCGCGAAAAAAAATCTGCTGTTCCCTACAGTTATGTTCACATAACTCGTCTAAATGTATGGAACAGCTGATTTTTTTTTCGCGATTCAGGGTTTGCTCCCATAGTAAAACTTGTTCGTAATGATGAGTACAATCACCGGTCGAACTTTGAAGTTTATCGATATCGTCCGAAAACACGGCGTATATACCCCTCGATTGTGACAATCGCGACGGGTAACATGCGCTGTTTGTTGACCAATATAGATTTGTTGCTGCAGGTACAAGTTGCCAAAAACTGCAATATCCACATTCTGCAGGTTTTTTTGGTTAATTATTATAAAAGTCTTGTGGATAAGGGACTAAGAATTTACAAACATGGCCCCTTAAATTACCATATTTTGTGAAGATATTTTCATCTAAATTAGGTTGAATTGATTGATTAATTCATATTATATTACTGGCATAAGGCATCTTAGTTTCTACACTTGTGGATAAAGTAGATAGTATAAGTAAAAAAACTTTTTTGTTTTGTTAGAGCACATGTGGACCCTTCACAGCGTACCGGCGTGGTGTTATGTTATGAACAAAAAAAAACACAACAAACACACAAGAACAATAGACAGATATGAGATTTCAGCAATCCCAGTCCATTTGCTATCCTTTATTTAGGAGTTCCGTTGCATATCTCCGAAGTTTTATATCAGATCTTCACCAAATTGAAATAGGACCACTCCGAAAAAGTACTCTGTCAAAAACTACTAGCAATTTGTCACTTCAAGTCTGCCTATAAAAGAAGAGTTCTCTCTATTTCTCCAGGATCCCAATCAGATGCTGACTTGGTGATCATGGGACCACCTGGGAAGTATAGGGTATACTCTGATTCAAACAAAAAGAATAAAAAACAAAGCGGTCCAGCCATCTTCGAATAATCGGGGAACATACATAAAAAAAGGTTCCGACGAATTGAGAACGACCTTGGTAAACTAAAAAGGGAAGGTCATGAATCCTAACTCATCCAGAAAAATTCGATCAATATGGCGTCTCAGGACTTCAGGAGAAATTTCATATGGTATGAATTTGCTAGACATGGCATACTTATAAGTAAGTTTTAGATTTTAACCTGCAAGTCTGACAACCCCTTAGAATAAACCCCTTAGAATTGTGGAGGTCAGATAGGTAGTCGCTTCTTGTAAAATACTGGTAGTAATAAGCTGCATCCGGTAAGACTGACCGACGCCAACATAGTTGGAAAAGGGCTAGGCAGATGATGATGGGTTTTATAATATGAATATAAATAAATAAATAAATATCGCTTGACATTAACACACAGCGCCATCTAATGCCACACTAAGCAACGAGGCTTGTGTCGTGGACACCAGATAGTTGATATACTACATAGATACCTTTTGTTTGTAAACACATACTTATTATACATATAAACATCCATGACTTTGAAACAAATGTCCATGCTCATCACACAGACATTTGCTCCAACCGGGATTTGAACCCGGGACCCTAAGAACGTAAGGCAGCCTCACTACCGCTGCGCCATTCGGGTCGTCATATAGCAGTGATAGTTGAGTGGTGTGACCGTCGGAATGCCAAATCATAGGTCTCGAGTTCGAACCCAAGACACGCACCTGTGATTTTCGGATTCATGTGCGTATTGTATAATTATCACTTGCTTCGGTAAAGGAAAACATCGTGAGGAAACCAGCATGCCCGAGAGATATTTCTTGACGGCATGTAAAGCCGAGCCGAGGCCCATGGGCGGCATAAAAACTCTGACTAAAGGTTAGGCACTAACCACACGATAAAGAAAGAAAATAGATGAATAATCTATAGCTAGATTATTCATATAATTATATATTACGGGCCATAGTCCAAAGTTCCATACCATTGTTTATGCAGTACTGTAAGCACCAATTCTTATAGTCTTGAATTCTTGATGACTAAAGTTTAGTAAGCCTGTTTTACGTAATTATATTTTTACTAGCTGTTGCCCGCGGCTTCGCACGCGTGAAGTTCGGTAACTGTCCCACGGCTCATACTAAAGGGATAAATAGTATCCTACATGTTAATCCAGGTTATAAACTATCTATGTGCCAAATTTCATAATGATCACAATTATTATCATCACTATAACGATCACCACCATTATCACAATCATTATCACAATCACCATCATTGTCACAATCACTATCATCATCACCATCATCATCACTATCACAATCACTATGACCACAGTCACTGTCACAATCACTGTCACAATCACTGTCACAATCACTGTCACAATCACTGTCACAATCACTGTCACAATCACTGTCACAATCACTGTCACAATCACTGTCACAATCACTGTCACAATCACTGTCACAATCACTGTCACAATCACTGTCACAATCACTGTCACAATCACTGTCACAATCACTGTCACAATCACTGTCACAATCACTGTCACAATCACTGTCACAATCACTGTCACAATCACTGTCACAATCACTGTCACAATCACTGTCACAATCACTGTCACAATCACTGTCACAATCACTGTCACAATCACTGTCACAATCACTGTCACAATCACTGTCACAATCACTGTCACAATCACTGTCACAATCACTGTCACAATCACTGTCACAATCACTGTCACAATCACTGTCACAATCACTGTCACAATCACTATCACAATCATTATCATAGTAATCACAATCATCATCATCACAATCACAATCTTCATCATCACAATCATCATCATCATCGTAATCACAATCATTATCATCGTAATCACAATCATCACAATAAATCACAAAGAAGTCGAATCCATCATCTTCTGGAACTCAAAATAAATGCCATATTCGTAATCAGCACCCCTGATAATCTCGGTATCGATACCCATATTGATTTTTAAACAATTCAACCCCATCGCACCCCAACAGGGGATGATGGTATTTCAGGTCCGCCATATTTAATCTTAAAATCGTTGTTTTTGCAATACACCTGACCAGATACACCATACAAACTATACCCATGTTGATTTTCAGACTTTGTCACCCCATTTTCCCCTCTTAGGGGTTGAATTCTGAAAAAAACCTCAAACCCGTTTCTACTCATTTATCAATAGGAGCACTCCTGCGAAGTTTCGAATAAAATAGTCTAACTAATCTTGTTTCCCCATACAAACTTTGGAACCCCGTTTATCCCTCTTAGGGGATGAATTTTGAAAAATCTTTTCTTAGTGCACCCATAGACCACATAAGGAACCTACTTGCCAAATTTGGAATCTGTAGACCCAGCGGTTTAGGCTGTGCATTGATTTTTAAACTTTGTCACCCCATTTCCCCCTCTTAGGGGTTGAATTCTGAAAAAACCTGAAACCCGTTTCTACTCATTTATCTATAGGAGCACTCCTGCGAAGTTTTGAATAAAATAGTCTAACTAATCTTGTTTCCCCATACAAACTTTGGAGCCCCGTTTAACCCCCTTAGGGGTTGAATTTTGAAAAATCCTTTCTTAGTGCACCCCTAGACCACGTAAGGAACCTACTTGCCAAATTTGGAATCTGTAGACCCAGCGGTTTGGGCTGTGCGTTGATAGATGAGTCAGTCAGTCAGTCAGTTTCTTCTTTTATATATTTAGATTCAAGATCAGTTAGTATGTACCATAGATATTAAATCTAAGTAATACATAAGCGAATGGAACCGTTTGACGTAGAATAGATATAGGGTACCTAAAACAAAATTATCTTTGTTGTATTTAATGTAATTCTTCTTAGATAATATAATACTTAGTAGATATGACAATTTGACACCTCAAATCAATTCGCCATTTCAAAAAACTGTTAGAATATTACAGCATGATTTAAATATATGGAGTATTTCATTTGGTTCAGTCAATATTCCCTGACTTTACGTAGTATCATTAAATTATAATGTACTAGCTGATGCCCGCGGCTTTGCCCGCCCGCAAATTATATACTAAAACCTTCCTCTTGAATCACTCTATCCATTAAAAAAACCCGCATCAAAATCCGTTGCGTAGTTTTAAAGATTAAAGCATACATAGGGATATAGGGACAGAGAAAGCGACTTTGTTTTATACTATGTAGTAATAGTGATTAGTTAGTATGTACCATAGATATTAAATCGAAGTAGTACATAACCGTTTGACGTAGAATAGATATAGGGTTTCTAAAACAAAATTAACTTTGTTGTATTTAATGTAATTCTTCTTAGATAATATTATAATACTTAGTAGATTCATGTAATGTCAGGGAATTTAAAATGCTGTGATATGACAATTTGACACCTCAAATCAATTTGCCATTTCAAACATCTGTAGAATATTACAGCATGATTTAAATATATGGACTAATTCATTTGGTTCAGTCTATTCCCTAAATTAGTATATTTGAATCATAGTTAAGGTTTTATTAATCAATCAAGTCAGCTTATCACTCTAGTAGGCATTTTAATGGGCAAGTAACTTGCACCATGGAAACAGTTGCTGCGTTTCAACATATTATAGTAATTTGGAAAAGCAATTAGTTTGTCACAGAGTCTTCTAAAGTGTTATGCTTTGAAAAATAGGGAGTTTGACAAATGTTTTTTCAATACACTTCCTCGAAAACTGGTTCTTATCGCACTACGATTAGGTTCAACATGCAATGTATTTCACACACGTGCGATTTTTTTCATTTTCCAACACGTGTGCTGTGCGGGAATGATAATTGCCACAGTTAACTATACCCATACTTAGTCCAAATTGGTTCAATGCATAAAGTCGGAGGCGATTTATTTATTTTAATTTTGGCAAAGCAATAATGCGTCTCTAAAGCGTAAATATTTTTTGACTATTCAAATTGTGTTTATAAATAGAATATCATAGATAAACATGATTATTTATAACTAATATTTACTTTGAAAAACAAATTAACATTTATTTGTGTTCTTAAATTCAAAAATATAAAAAAAAAAAAAAAAATATATTAGGTTGTTTAGCGGCTTCATACCTTTGCTTCTCCTTCAACCTGGCGAAAGCAAAGCGCGGAAAAAAGAAAATTAAAATCATAGTTTAACAAACAAATGTGTGACAAAAATATTTTTCGTTTTTATTTTATTTCTTCAAAAGTGTATTGAAAAACGTCGTTTGATACACGTGGGCATTTGTTATTGCAGTTCTCGGCTCAAAAACACCCTCACCTACGGCTCGGGAGTTAATTCCGCCTCGGATGCAATAACAAACTTTCTCCACTTATATCAAAATGTACTATTTCTATTTGGTCTCTTTACAAAGGTTTTTAATAAATATTTGTAACTATACAATCTTTGTAGACTTAAATCTTTTTTATTTGGCCTCGTTAGTCTAGTAGCCGCAAGCACCACTGTCGACTTGCTTAACATGAGGTCCTGGGTTCGATTCCTAGGTCGGGCAGTGTTGTACAATGGTGCGTCAACAGTACGTGCTGTTGTAAACCGCCGGTGGAGACCGATGTGAAGGTGTGTGGGTTTGTTTACAACAGTCTGGCACACGATTAAATCAGACGTGTACTAATATGTTTAGTGGCCCATGTAATAGGCAGACTAATTGGCTGCTTTGAGAAATTCCTGATGGACAAACCCAATTGGCCGATTAGGTCTTACATAAGTAAGTACAGTATGTGGACTTAAAAACATAAGTTCACTACCGACTGTGATTTGGTTGAAGATGTTTTTCATATTTTAGTGGAATGTATTCGGAACGAAGCTGAGAGGGTATCTTTTAGGCTTGCTTACGGCATTAGCTTACACGGTTGTTTTGTTGCTTGTAAAGTCTGTATAGTGTACAGTCGTGGTCTTTTCCGCCTGATCAGTTAAAAATTTTTTCGCTTAAATCATGCGGAGGCGCCGAGCCACACCCCTTTAAAGTTTAGGCCTATTAAGAAAGCGTCAACTTTGGCGCGCAATACAACAATAACTCTCGTTTGGCGTGCGTCGTCGGTGCGCTCGGCCGATCGGTATCTTTTCATTCATTATTTCTATACAAAGTCAACCGGGCGGGGCTAGAGAGCGTTTCTATGTTGTAAGTGCAAGCAAAAATTAGTTTAGTGGTGATCAGGCGGGAGTGTCCTCGATAGTACATGATAAGTGAATGACAAATTGCATATGTGTCTATGAGGTAATCTTGGTTTTGAAGTAGGTATTAAGAAAAACTCCCAACCTGCACATTCCATTGAGAAAAGTGGTGCTTTGTTCATGTTGTTTGACGAAGCTTTTACTGCTTGACCTCCTTTTACAGCTGGTGATAATACACTCGTGAACTCTGTTAGATGAAGCCAGTTATCTTTAAAAGAAAAGCGTATTTTTTAAGGCGTTATACCTATCGAACCTATTTTGTAAAATACAGACAGGTAGGAAACATCGCACTTCTGTACAGGTTTCTTTTTTAATTGCCGATGAAAAATTTCTATGTCGGTTTTGGAATGATGTACCTACTGAATACATTATACTATACCAAAAGGCTGCTCAACTTTTTTGAAGGTGGGCCAAAATTTTGATTCCGTGTCAATCGGCGGTTCATCTAGTAAATAAAAATTATCTTTTTTTTTAGTTAGCCCGTATCGTCGTCGTCGTCGTACGTCCCACTCCTGAGCAAAAACCTCCCCCCATTCCTTCCACTTCTATTTTTAAATTCAGTAAAAATAGAAGTTCATAGAATAGAACTTCACTGCGCTCCATCGTTCGTTGGCAAACCCTGAGTTTGGACTTCTGGGACGTTAGTCAAAGACCAAGTCTGTGCACCATATGTCAGGATAGGGAGAATACACATGTCCATAAGCTTGCGTTTTAAGGGGATCGGTAAATCGCCCTTGAATAGCTCTTTCATGGACGAGTAGCTTTTCCAGGCGTTCTCCGTGCGTCTTGCCAGTTCTTCATCTTGTCTCGCCTGGAAGGAGACTATTTGGGTCAGGTAGATGTATTCTTGGACATAGTGTATTTTCTCCCCGTCTAAGTGCACGTTGATAGGTAGCTGTTGGTCATGAGCTTAGTATTTGACATGTCTTCCTATAATATTGCTTAAAGGGACTTATTTGAACCGATTTCTGATGACTGTTAAGGCTGTAAATATACGTCGACCTGGTTTGAAATCCTGAAATCTGATTTCAAAACACCATCGTCAGCAGACAACTTTTGGCTGTTTAAAAAAAAAAGCCAAAGTTTATCGGATTTTTCCCTCAGGAATTTCTCTGTAGCAGCGGATTGTGCTCGGTTGATGGCAAAAGGCCTCCTATTATATGGGACTTTAACATGACATGCGCGGTGCTCTATTTAGGTTGATGCTTCACTGCCATATCCTTCTGAGATTACAGGTGCGATGCTATGTTAATACAAGCCGGTTTTGAACAGTAAATAAAGTATCATTTGTTACCTTGACTCTCAAATCTATCAAGGAAATCCTTCCAACAAAACACCATAATATTTTGTTTGTAAACAAGAAAACATCAACAAACAAAATGACCATCGCAATACAGTTTACGTGAGAAACAACACGTTTAAAACTAATAACATGTTAATTAAATAAGGAAAAAGTACTAAATCTGTCGTTATCGTAGAACAAGTTTCGACAACTAGTTAAGTAGTAGTTATAATTAACCTAAATTGCAATTGTTTGGCCTACGTGGTGACCCGTGCGTAGGGCCGGCGGTGTATGATAACGCTGTGTGCAGACGGCTTGTTTACTATGATTCTACTTGCTAAGTAACTATTAATGACTTGTTTAGGTGTACTTTTTTGGCGCATTATTGGTTCTGTGATGAAACTAATATTCTTCTGCGGGTCTTATCGATCAATCAGTGCGATTTCTGAGCGCGTTATTCTAGGTTTGATTTCCGGGAGATTGGACTTTTACATCAAGATTGTTTCTGTAATAATCTGGAGTCGGGACTTGTGCATGGTTGAAGGCTAAGGGCTGAAGGGCGGCCCTATTTATTGCAGAAGCATAACCGGTGAAATATAGGTTTTCTAAGCTTACTCCGTATTTATCAAAGGCCTTTTTTTTTCGGATGGGAAATCATCAAATGACTCCTCCCGCTCTGGGTGGAGCAGGAGACAGCAGGAGGGAGTGTCAGACTTTTACTGACTAAAACCCATCCATGTTCCTTCATCGCCCTTTATGTTCCGGGGCCACGGTATCTCTTGCGAACAGTCCCGCAGCCCCGGCAGGCATCGGCCGTTGCGGACCGCTTCCCTTTTGCTGACTCTCCTTGAGGCGCGCGTGGAATAGCTCACCGTCCACAGGCCCGCGCCTACGGTGGCCGGGACGTGAGGATCTCTCCCTCTCACGTTCCGCCACCTCCTTGGCTAGCATGACTGCTTCGCAGAAGGAGGTGACGGCGTCCCATTCCGTCTCGCTCCGGACCATGGATTGAACCAGGGCCGGAAGCGAGAGGTCGCCGCCGCCGATTTATCTTAGGCCTTGGATGCACTTATTAAGTTCCATTTGCTACGTGCTACGAATATTGTACCACCGAACTAAAAACTTTTTGTTCCATCTGACCACGCTATTACAATCTCCTAATATTGTCTCAACTGTCTACTTCCTTTCTATTGCGATAGGACAGATTCACGTGTATCTACTGGTGTAAGTGAAATAGCTCTAGTTGCTAATCAGTATAGTGTTGAAAATCGTGTGTTTTCTTTGTTACTATGAGCGTTCTGTTTTGGTTATGCACTTAAAGCTGCTGCATTTAAGTTAGTACTTTCTTTTGTAGTTTAGTTTTCTCTTCCCTTGCCGTTCTTGTGCTTGTGAATTTGCTCAGATTATTTTCGGCCATCTTCGTTAAAACCTTCACCATTTACCACATCAAGTGAAAAATCTGCCAGACCATTGAAGACGAGACCATCGAAGAGAGAAAAATAGTTCCTGTTATTGATCCTAAGAAATAAGGGCAGCAATAACATTTTCGGTCTGGATAGTGCATGGCCTTCAAGAACAATACCTACAGCTAAAAAAACTTTTTGATAGTTTGGTTTGATTGATCCAGAGATGCTTTAGTAGAGTGGAATGTTCCTTCATAGAAAGGGAAGGACACCAGACCGATCGGGGTAACCAATTTAGAAAATGGAGGAACAGGTTGTTAGCCCGATGAAATGAGGGTAGAAATATAGAGAAATTAAAGTCAGAACTAGGGATTCTTTACGAATATTTTTTTTTTTCTATACGAAAACAAACTTTTATGGAATCCCCAAAAACTACCTAAGCGTTCTATCCACTCGAATACTGAACTAATACAGCGGTATTCAAATGAAGCCCTTCTGTCTCAATAAAGCGCTGTACTTGCTTAATGGTCATATAGACCCCAAACACAAGCACATGTAACCGGCATAAACACTCCCTCCCTTTCCTCCTACAAAGGGCCACTGACCACGAATATAACCGACAGCGCGTTCCAAATTCAATTCAGTCCAATAGCTATCGAGAAGTGCATCGCGCGCGTTCGTATGCGTTCGGAGATGTCGAAATAATTGTTTGAAAAAAAAATAGAAAGTTGTTTGTTTATGTGAACTATTTGAATTGAGAACTGTAAACAAAATGGCGATGTCTATCGTGCGGTTGGGTTTAAGATCTGCAGTTAATTTCGAGAGGAATGCAGCAGTTTTGTCAGTAACCAGTGTCCCGAAATTAAAAGTAAGTAAATGATAAATGGTTTTATTAAATAGGTTGTCTGATTATAAGCCAAGTGTCATTGACTCGAGCGGCGTTGCATTCTTGTGGCTTGGAGCGTAACTTTGCTGGGGTGAAGTTACGGTGTCTAGGACAAAAACTATCTAACTATAGTGAAACAAAAGAAAATTCGACTTGAGCGATGTCTGGGAAATCGATGCTTTGAGAAAATAACGGGTTGCTGCAATAAGTTTTGGAGTTCGGTCGTTGAAGTGTGTTCTGCGACTGAACCGCCACAAAATAAGAAAATGCAGCAGAAATCAACTTACTGGTGCCTGTAAATAGATAGGTACAAGATCTAAAGTAAACCTGGCAAATTGGAAATCATTCGAAAGTTTACCCAAAGCCATGGTGCGTCCATAAGACTAAATATTTGGTTCTTGCCGTGGATCCAAATGTTAGAATCATCTTTCTCCTGTCCAATGCCATTACCTTAATTTATTTAGGACGTTTTCAATGTTCACATCGTACTTGAGGGCCGACACAAAATTTCTTTCCATCAGCGGTGTCAATAGTGGAAAAGTCAAAAATATTCTGTCTGTAGGGTAGCGTGACACACGATAGACCTGCTGAAAAGCTTATGATTTTATGATGCCTCTGCCAATCCTCGTAGAACTCCTTGTTTGTAAAGAAAACGGTTTAAAAGCGATTGCCACTTTGCTAGATCCTTAGACCAAAAGTCATCCCTTGTTTAAAATTTTAAATCGTTGTTTGACAAAAAAATTAGGTTCTTTTCACACCATGAATTCCAATATGCTTAGTTATCAGTTCACCAAATAATGTCGACGTTGTAAGGCGCTATCGCATGCTTTTATCAATGTTATGGTGTGCAAAGGTTAGATTCCCATGGACTGTCACTTTGGCCATAACAAGGACTGCTTGCTGATAGGAATGTCTTTTTGTGAACTCTGCCTATTGGTCATACCTATGACAAAAGGATTGGGAATTTCGTCAACAGATGACAAGCCATTTATTTTCCCCGAAAGGGTAGGTTTATTGGTGGAGGTGTAGAGTAGGTAACGTCTATAGTTAGCCGGCCAAAAAGATGGCCTGGAAGAGAAGAGAGAAGTTCTAAGAACGACTCCAATAGTCGTTTTCACTAATTACTAAGCGTTACCCTAAATGAGCACTGTTCGAATAAGAATAATGTAAGTACCTATTTGCTTACATCACTCGGCACAGCGCTCAGTGGCAACATAATTATATTTAGGTAGGCACAACATTTAAGTATAGCTTATTGTCGGTAAAACATGGCCATAGGTAGGTAAAGCTATTAAGGTGGACAGAAAAAAAAACATTATCCACCTAAATATATGTAAGTATTGACAAATAAAACTTACTAATTATGTTTTAGTAACAGTGTGGTTTCTTTACTGATAAACTGATAACCTATTATCACAATGTCCCTTAGTGACTGGCCGATTGCAATATTATGGTCCTTATTCTCTTCAGAACAAAGACGATGTTTGTCAGAATTGGATATTAGGTCAGTATTGTCAGTTGGCAGCTTTTTTTTTTTATTCCTATCAAACTGCATTTTTACATAGATATGCAGTTGAGGACTTGCGGGCATCCTTTGTGGTGGATTATGGACCACACCTTCTCTCTTCCGTGTGTGCTTAGTAACATCATAACAAACATCACGCCAGTACCTAATCCCTGAAGAGTTAGACAGATGTGTACCTAATAGTAGACCCACATTTCGCCAGTTATGTTTAAGTCCCATGTAATAGGGGGCGAGCCTGTTGCCATCAACCGGGCACAAATCCAGACTCCGTGGCTGCTACTGAGAAATCCCTGACGGAATAACCCAATAACACTTTGCCCGACCTGGGTATCGAACCCAGGACGTCATGCTTAGCAGTCACACTTGCGACCTTTGGACCAACGGCAGTTATGAGTTCTCAGCAGTAGGTACACTATGGGCTGATCAGGTCAGATTATACTTGGATCTAAATCTAGGAATTTCAATGATGATCATGATGTACTTAAGTCAGAATCAGTTATACAGGGTGTAAACCACCTCATCACGAAGCCGTCAACTAAGCATTCTGTACATCCAAATAAGTAACTTTACGCAAAAATTATTGCTGGGAAACGACTTTTTTTTTGGGGTGAAAACTCATGTTTTTGGTAGAACTGAATCGAACGCACTCAAAACATTGTGCTGATGGATGGATTGAATACTACGGGGGTCGTGGTGGTGTTTAAAGTAAAAATCTTACATTAAAAACTTGTATTTAAAAAAAAAAAACGTTTTCAAAAAGTTGGAACGTTGACCCCAATATCTCCGTAACTAGAAAATTCCCAGGTATGGTGTAGAACAAAAAAGTGATCGCAATGATGAGGAAAACCTTTCGGCTTCGTTAAGAGGTGTTTTACACTCTTTATGTTGATCAAAATATTACTACTACATGACATACCGAAAACTTGAGATTTGAATAAATAACTTAATCCAAGGTTCCACGGCCGACTAGACAAGTTATGTTTATTTTGACTAACTTTTATAGAGGTTCGAAGATAACAATTACTTAACTTCCACACCCTTGAAATAATTGGATGTTGTTATTGTATCTTTGTTTATGTACTGCTATGTGGCGTACGTGTGCGAGGCCGTTTTTTTATATACAATCGGCTATACATAATATGTTTGTCGTGAATGGTAATCGTAAGTACCAAGTGTTTGGCCCTTCGCAAGGACATGAACTGTTATGTTGGAGAACGGATATACAGCCAGATAATATGCAATAGATAGGTACATAACAACCTATTATGTGTTTATGGGCTATAAAAGCTAAGGTGATGCCTAGGCCTAGCATTTCCCAATATACAGGATGTAAACAGACTCTTCACGAAACCGTCAACTAACCATAAGCATTCAGTACCTACATCGAACTTTATGTAACCCTACGCAAAAAAATTGCTGGGACTTTTTTTGGGTAAAAAATCACGTTTTTCGGTAGACCTCAATGTAACGCACTTAAAACATTGTGCTGATGGATGGATTGAATAGAACGGAGGTCGTGATGATGTTTAAAGTAAAAATCTAGAATACCTGCTAGCATAAGCTGCACATCTTATGTTCCCAGTATTGGTCTTGGAACACAGGCCTCCTCATTCTGAATGGGTAAGAAAGGTAATTTACCAAGTAGGTACCTGCGTAGATCCAGTGTGGATTCGTAGATGTTACATGTCTTCCAATTATTGGGTGTAGGACGTCCCTGTTTCCTGAGGATACCTAAGCACGCTCTAAATTACAAGAAGTGTTTACTCGCTCTTTTAAAATCTAGTATCTTCATCTTCATTTCCTATCCTATCATATCATCATTCTTCATCGATCTTATTCCCATCATTTTTATGTATCGTCCACATGGATCCATGTTCACAAACAAGTTCTACGTCCCAATTTGCAACACCTGTAGGTAAGTACCGACTGTCAATAAGTAGATAGTTTAGGGGTTTTGTTGCCAAACAATAACCAAAAAAACCTACAGCTGTTTGAATACAATGACTCATTAAGTTTACAAAGCCATACGTGTACGTGTCAAAACAAACATTATGGAAAACATGTCCGTTATGTAACCATGATCAACAAACAATTAATTTCCGTAATCAGGATAGGTTCAAAGTCCAGTGACCTATTTATTTACATGGATTCCCATGTAGTATTTGAAATGATTAATGAGCAATGTGCATTGCCGAACTACCATACCATTTTTTTTTTCTGGATGGGAAATCAAGAGGAAAGCAAGAGTAAAACCCATCCATGTTCCTTCATCGCCCTTTGTGTTCCGGGGCCACGGTATCTCTTTCGAATAGTCCCGCAGCCCCGGCAGGCATCGGCCATTGCGGACCCCTTCCTTTTTGCTGACTCTCTTTGAGGCGCGCGTGGAACACGAACGCGCCGTCGACACGGCCTGTCGTCATGAGACGGACGGACGGCGAGCTAGCCCATAGCTCAGTCCACAGGCCCGCGCCTACGGTGGCCGGGGGCCACCACGTGGCTCCCGACGCCCAGGGCGTCTCCCGTGGCGGCCGGGACGTAAGGAGCCGCAGCCGAACTACCATCATATGAACCTTTTCGGAACCATGTTGACATCGCGGCTTCCAGTCTAATCGGATTTAGCTGAATACAAGTATTTTACATGAAGCGACTGCCCGTTTTACCTCCAAAATCTAGCTACTGGGAAACACTGATACCCCTTGGTGGGAAGACTCGTTCAGACTTCTAGGTTTCTGACTAACTGTAACAACTGTCAAAGATCTACTAATAACAGGACCCGGTGTAGCCCGTTAACGTCGACAACGTCAAGTTTGGCCGAAACTACGGGTTGCATGCTTAGACAGAAGACCTCCAGCGACGTAACGTGATCTCTGTGGCACAGAGGTCTCGGTATGTAATGGATGATCATCCATCTACTGACTGGCCTCGGCAACCATTGGCTTACCTTGAAGATCTACCCGTGCGGCTAATAATATGTATTTAGCCAAGAGCTCCTCTATTGCCGCACCAATCCATCAAAATGGCCGTTAAGAACGGTATAAGAGCATTTTAGATAGGTATAGTTTATTAAGTGTATAGTGGATACTGAGAGTGAGATTGTGTAGCTTGTGGCCCTTAACATCTCAATTTGGTTCAACACAAACATGTTTTCTATTACATAAAGTAGTATGTGTTACTTAACGCTCGCGGCGCTGTGGGTCAGTGACCCCGCACCGATCATGTGTTGTAGAAGATTGTTCGATGCCACTGTGCGTTATACATTGAGAGGCCCTTCATGTCCGTAACTTAAACAGAAATGTTATGTAGACAAAAATCTAAATTATGGTGTCTGGCATAAAGAAATGAAATTGCATGAGATGGCCAGTTACCTACTTACATTTTTTTTTCCAATAAGTAGGTATAAGTAGGTTTTTTTTTTAACTAAGGGTAGTGTCTGTTCTTTTAACTCTTTTTAGAAAATACTATAAGACTTGAAAGTATCATTCTCGCATTTAAAGTAGGTAAGGTTGTTATTACTATTTTGTAGGTATCGAAAACTATCATCTCTCTAAATTAGCAACACTATTTATGGTGGTTCAAACTTTGTTAGAAATACAGTTAGAATAAAGTTCTAATCAGCTTGCACTACAAAGTGGTTGTTACGTTAGTCACTGCGGGCCGAATAGTGCGAAATGAGTGGTTTTTATTTAATTGTAGTCTAATAAATCATTAGATCAAAATGCCAATTGGACACTTTGTGAAGAAAAAGTGACAAATATTTGTGTGAAAAAAAAATACTAAAACTTGATGCCGCTCAGAAGAAAAAAAAATCAAAGAGAAAATGCTTCACTTAGAATATTTTTTTCATATAGTAATAATAAAGTTAGAATTAATTCAATTGAAAAGTTTAGTCTAATAAGCAACGTATATTTGACGACCCGAATGGCGCAGCGGTAGTGAGGCTGCCTTACGTTCTTAGGGTCCCGGGTTCGAATCCCGGTTGGAGCAAATGTTTGTGTGATGAGCATGGACATTTGTTTCCGAGTCATGGATGTTTATATGTATAATAAGTATGTATTTACAAAGAAAAAGTATATATGTAGTATATCAACTATCTGGTGTCCACGACACAAGCGTCGTTGCTTAGTGTGGCATTAGATGGCGCTGTGTGTTAATGTCCAGAGATATTTATTTATATATTTTTTGCACATTTATATTCACTCATCAAAGAGGAGTTACATGGAGAAAACCTCTCGTTAGCAGATACCTTAAGTACCAATTTCTATCTCAATATTACCGACTTGACGTAATAGAAATTATATCGATGTGTAACTGTTTCATCGGCATCGCTATCAAACTATTTGATTATTTTTTGTAACTTTATGAAGGGCCAATCTACTTGCTACTAGCACGGCCACTCCTATGGAACTGGTTAGACCGGCTTACGGCATGAAATCTATCCCTTCAATCATTTGCGTTGGTAGGTATTTGTAGCATTTGAATGACAAAACTTTTGAAATCAATTTGATTCTAGTTTGTCGTAGTTTACAAAAGAGGCTGGACCTTGTCTTTGCTCTGGCACAGTCATAAAAAAATTGTGTACAATTCGGGCAACCGCACACTATAGACAAGACAGTCTTAAGGTGGATGCTCCAGGATAGCCCGCGAAATTCAAATTTTCTTACGTTTTTTGCAATTTGCAGGTCAGTGTCAGGTTGTATGTTGATTAAAATATCATTCGCGGCTGTAACACGTATTTAGTTATAGAATTACAATCATCAAAATCATCAATACAACCCTCCAAGCTCATAAAGGCCCAGGAATTACTTTTTCAAGGTCAAAGTCATTCCTGCACCTTTATGCGCTCGCGGGCTACCCTGGAGCATCCACCTTAAGACAGACAATTACCCTACTAGTGCAAGCGAGACAGACTATGTATTCTCGCTCGCACTAGTAGGGTAATAGGCGAGACGACAAAAAAAACTAATTAGTCCGTTAGTTAGATTATCAAAAAATATTTGACCCGTGTTTTTTCTTTTGTTACGTAAACCAAAATTGACGAAGATATGACGCTTTTAAAATTCTCAATACGTCACGCCTTGGTATAATTTTTAGCTAGTTCTGACGTCACGAGCCCCCACTCCCGAGTTTTGATTTACCTACTCTGTCGTGATAATTATGATTGGCTGTTTTCATGCATTCCTGCATGGTATAGGTATCAGCCAACACCATAATGATCAGACGAGAGACATGTACATCAGGCTGTTAGGTACCTAGCTAATTCTTGTGTTCACCAAGTTTTGCCAACGAAACGCTACTTCTGCCGCCCTATATAATAATAAAACCTTTATTTTCAGGCTACTTCGGCCCATAGATAAATACCTTACAGACTAATATATATATTACTTACAATAGTACAAAGTGCGTTAGTGTATAAAATTAAAAACTGTAGCTGTAGCTTCTAAATTATTTCGTAAGTTAGATTTCACTAAATTACCACCCATGACATAGATAGATAGATCATCATCATCATCATCAGCCTATTAATGTTCCCATTGCTGGGACACAGGCCGCCTCTCTATATGAGAGGGAATGAGCTATAATCCCCCACGCGGGCCCAGTGCGGATTGGTAGATGTCACATGTCTTCGAATTTTTTGGTTCTAGGACATGCCGGTTTCCTCACGATGTTTTCCTTCACCGTTTTGAGAGCAGCGGTGATGAAATAAATTACACAAAGTAATGCGCCTGCCTGGGTTCGAACCCGCGACTTACTGTCCGTAACTCGGGGGCGCCACCACTGGGCCACCGCTGCTCTGATAGATAGGTAGGCTCAAAGAATGCCTTTTTGACCCCACAAATCCATTTGACCCCTTTCATTTTGAATACTGACCTGTCACAGCTCACGTAGACCCCCCAGGCCATTCATCTCGATTTATTTAAAGTATCAGTCAACAGCTCAACAGAACGATATGATTTCTGTCCGTGAACTAAATAACTAATTCGCAAATCGTTGCGCGAGGTCTCAGGAGCACCCGCATTGACATGAGTCGTTGTGTATGATTGTATGTATGATTTGTGTGTTCAATGAACTTTTGTACTTGAAGGTGTGTTACTGTGTGACTGTTACTGTTATATTTTGTGGGATATGTCAGAATTTTACATATTATTATGATCAGATTGGTAGGTAATAGGCGAGACGACAAAAAAAAACCGATTAGTCCGTCAGTTAGATTATCAAAAAATATTTGACCAGTGTTTTTTCTTTTGTTACGTAAACTAAAATTGACGAAGATATGGCGCTTTTAAAATTCTCAATACGTCACGCCTAGGTATAATATTTAGCTAGTTCTGACGTGACGAGCCCCCACTCCCGAGTTTTGATGCGTTTTATCTTTTGTCAATATTCATTGATTTACAAAAACATAAAATACGTGTCCATTAATTTCCAATACTCTAACTGACGGACTAAATAGATTTGCAATTTTTTGATACTGTCGTCATGCCCATTGTTTTTGTTGTTGTTATTATCATCTGCCTGGACCAGTATTTCACATGGAGCGACTGCCTATCTGACTTTCACAGCCCATGCAGTTAGTGCTTGGTAATACAGTACCCAACTGGTTGTCTGACTTTCGGGCCACTAAAACGACTGTCAAATGCTTAACATGTTTTCCGAGAAATTGAGATAACCCGGCATGTTGTGATGGTCACCTATCCACACTTCCACAGACCAACCTAGGAATACGGACGCCGCGGCAAAGCTCCGGAATAAGGCCACGCGCTGCCGATAACGTTAGCGGGGCTGTAGTGGGCGGAGCTATGTGCCGGCGCCGCTTCCCCTGCTTCACCTCCGCAAAAACCTAAAGATTTGCTGCTTACAGCGCCTTAACCTTGAAGATCAACCAGTGTGGCTGTTTTAATTTAGCGAATGAGCTCCTCTTTAGCTGTTGTTATTAGCCCAACGAATATCGTTGGTGGAAGTATGGTGAGGACCACACGGGGGGCTGCCCCCATTAAGTTACTGTCTATGCCACTATTAACGTTCTTTAGGGAGTCAATCATCGCTACCGTTCTTGCTGATTACCAAGCCTTTTCCGTCAGTCTGTCTAATGTTTAAGCGTGAGATTTAAACTTAGTAGGTACGGGAAATACGTAATGTTGATGGATGGCGAGAGAGGAGAACGTCAGAGAAAAGATTGATGGATTGTGTGAGGAATGCTATAAAGTAGAAAGGAGTAAATGATGCCGTGAAATGGAAGAAGGAAACGTGTTGCGCCGACCCCTAGTAAAAAGAGACAAGGGCAGGTAGGAAGATCATGAGTATTATTGTAATCAACGTCGTATTATCAAAAGTTATAAATACAATGTAAACAGTGTCGATCAACAGGAAAACGTTTTCGTTCTAGTACTTCCAGTTTCTTATTGACAAGTCTGAGTAAGCTGAGTTGTAAATATTATTCAACCTCATTATTTAAAGATTTCGCGGTTAGTAATATCTTTTCTATGGAAGTATCCAATTAATTAGGTAGGTACATTGTAGTCTTGGGTACCTATTTAATTTACATAACCATCGACATAATTAAAAGTTTCGGAGATACCAAATTAAGTAATTCCAACATTTTAGGTAATTCGTTCCATCGTGGAACTAACCCGTGACATGCATTTAGGTGCTCATAGAATCATATGCGCCTGCGCACACTACCAATCTGTAAATACACTGCAAGGCCACTGCAATGATCACTTAATAGGGTGCATATTGCATACCTAAGCTATGCAGTCTGCACAATGTAAGTAAACCTACATGAACAACATAGTGGGGTTTATTTATAAACTTTGCTTCGATTCGATTCGGAAAGTAGTATGTCTATCTCGCTCGATTTCGTAATGTCAAAAAAAGATAGACATATGACTTTCCGAATATCGAATCGAAGTGTTGTGAATAAGGGGCCAGGCCCCCTTTTTTTTTCTTTTTCGGATGGGAAATCATCAAATGACTCCACCCGCTCTGGGCGCAGCAGGAGCTCCCTCCTGCTCCGCCCAGAGCGGGAGGAGTCATTTTGTCAAGACTTTTACTGACTAAAACCCATCCATGTTCCTTCATCGCCCTTTGTGTTGGTTCCGGGGCCACGGTATTTCTTTCGAACAGTCCCGCAGCCCCGGCAGGCATCGGCCCTTGCAGACCCTTTCCTTTTTGCTTACTCTCGTTGAGGCGCGCGTGGAACACTCCTGCGCCGTCAACATGGCCTGTCGTCATGAGACGGACGGACGGCGAGCTAGCCCATAGCTCTCCGTTCACAGGCCCGCGACTTCAGGCCCCCTCGACCCTTGCTCGAGCCAGCCCGCGTTGCTAAGCCAGTAGTATTAAATCAACCCCTAAATAATAATATAATTCAGATCCAGCTTGTCCCTTTGCTGCCCTCCCTCAGCGACGCCCTAAGCCGAGGCTCGTACCCCACAGGAGGTGTCCTTAGTGCCCAGTCGCTTAGTTTAGATATAGTCATTTGCCCTGGCTGGTAGCGGAGGCCTTATACTCAAGGCAACAGTCCAGTTAAGCAGGAACCAGGTTAATATGTTGACCTGCGAGATGCCATAAAAAACAATTCATTCTACTGCTCGACATAAGCCTCTCCCAATTTGCGCCACATCACATTGTCCTCTGCCTTGGCTTCCGCATCCAGTCTGATCCAGCCACTATATCTTGTTTCAACTTAAGGGTAATTATAAAGAGAAACCGTGGGCCCGGAACACAAACGGCGATGAAGGAACGTGGGTGGGTTTTCGTGGTGGTCAGCAAAAGTCTGACACTCCCTCCTGCTCCGCCCAGAGCGGGAGGAGTCATTTGATGATTTCCCATCCGAAAAAAGGGTAATTATAAACGTCTGTTTAACCATTTTTTTTGCGATTAGAAGTCTCTTCGCTTTCAGAAATGTCTATGAATAATCCTAAACCCTAATATCATTGATATTATATGCACAATTGCACATAAGCTGCGCTTACACACGGCCGCACTGCATAATGCGGTCATCGCTCTCGAATATCGATGTGTATTTGAACTGTTCGAGTTGTAGATAATGTACCTATATTAGGTCCTACTTATCTGTGGTTGTCAACTCAATGATAAGCTTTGTGGTGGGAACTTTAGTGATGGGTTAGTTGTGTCTGATCATTCGATATTTAAAATAACTCAGACAAACGGACAAAGATGAAGTTTTTTAACACCCATTTGTATGTATCGCTGGACATTACACACAGCGCCATCTAGTGCCACACTAAGCAACGAGGCTTGTGTCGTGGACACTAGATCGTTGATATACTACATAGATACTTTTTGTTTGTAAATACATACTTATTATAGGTACATATAAACATCCATGACTCGGAAACAAATGTCCATGCTCAACACACAAACATTTGCTCCTACCGGGATTCGAACCCGGGACCCAAAGAACGTAAGGCAGCCTCAGTACCGCTGCGCCATTCGGGTCTTTATTTATGAGTCTCTAACTCATGTAACATGAAAAAGATATCTATCCGACCTAATGTTTAGGTTGCATACGGAACTTTATGATACTCATATTGTCAGCATCACTCATCATCATTATTATGTTCCTGCTCTTATTCCATGTTACTCGGGGTCGGCGCAACACGTTTTTTTCTTCCATTCTCCCCCATCAACCGTCACGCAATCATTTACACATTTTTCTTTCATATCATGCCTCACACAATCCATCCGTTTTCTCCTTGGTCTTCCTCTCCCTCTCCATCCATCAACATTTATATTCATCACTCTTTTAGTCACATGAGATTCGTCCCTCCTCATCACATGTCCATACATCACTCCAACATGTTTTCTAACACAAAGACATTTTAGCATAATCAGCCAATACAGTCCCCACAGCTGGGACACAGACTCCTCTCCTCGAGAAGGAGAACGTCGTAATCCATGCAGGCCCAAAGCGCGTTAGTGAATGACACAGCATTTCCAGAAAATGCTGGTTTCCTCGCTATGGAACAGGTTTTGCAACTTTTGTTTCCCGTTTAAAAGAGACGTAACCTCCTTATCTTTTCCTTCCAGTTAATCCACACGAAGCCAGCCTGCAACGGCAATGTCTGCTACCTGGGCGACCTGCCCCGCGACCGGGAGCTCCAATCAGAACGAGGGTCCATTCTGCGACGGTACAGCAAACAACATGGGCGTCCGGAGGAGGATCGACGGAAACAGTCTGATAGCGAGTCAGATTCTGACTCTGATACCGAGTGTAAAGGATATGATCGAGTAAGTTGATCCTTGGTACTGTACATAAAAAAGGGGGGCACTAAAATTCGTTAAAACGTTAGTAAGCCCCTTGACTATACAACAACAACAATTACAATTATGTTTTTCGGCTTTCTTCTTTAATCGTGTGGTTAGGGCCTAACCTTTTGTCAGAGTTTTTATGCCGCCCATTGGCCCCTGACTTGGCTTTACATGCCGTCAAGAAATATCTGTCAGGCATGCTGGTTTCCGCACGATGTTTTTCCATCACCGAAACGAGTGATAATTACACAATACGCACATGAATCCGAAAAATGAGAGGTGCGTGCCTTGGGTTCGTACTCGAGATCTGTCAGTGACTTGGCAGTCCGACGGTCACATCACTAGGCTATCAATGCATTTCGGCTCTACGTTTCAGATAGAGCGGTAACACAGTGATTAACTGATGCAGAGACCTCTCTTTATTGCGGATGGACTCCATCCGCAATAAAGAGGTCTCCTCAGAGCCTGTCTTATGTGTGTCCATGTGTTTATGGAGCTAGTTTTGAAGGTTAACCTCTAAAAATCAAAGGCTATCTAGTAGGGCTAAATATTTATTTTACGACATAAAAGCTATCTTCTTTTATGTTACGTGATCGATACATACGAAGTCGTGGAAGGTTCAGGTCATTCCTGCCTTCTTTTTGTCTTGATCTCAGAATTTTATAAAAAAAAAAACTGTGTACTTAAGCAATCTTTTTTTTAGCCGTTCATAAAGCAGAATCTTGTAAAATAATGATTTCTTTACGTCCTCTCTTATAGTCGGAGTTCTGGCGCCGTAAAATGCGCACAGTGCACAACATCCTGGATGTTGACAAGGATGGTCTGATCTCATTTAACGACTTCCTCCTCTTCGCCGAGAGGTTCAAGTCGCTTGGACACCTCACCGAGCAACAGGCTGAGGAGTTTACTAGTATTATTAAGGTAATTTTTAACCCCCAACCAAAAACGACAGACACACTGATACGCACTTCAAACTTATCCCCATAAGTTTGAAGTGCGTATCAGTGTGTCTGTGTCTGTCTGAGACTTCTTAGCATCTGAACGGATGAACCTATTGGGTTAAGTTTTTTATTCATGTTGTATTTGATTGGGAGGTTTTTTTTAGTGTTATTTGTTCTTAATAATTTTCTTCGGTGCACAACATTATAATTATTTTCAAAGATATATTCGCCCGATTAATAATTTCCCATTAATTTCTATTCTCCTATCAGATGACCTGGGAGGAACAATGGGGCGCCATAGACCCGTATAACTTCGTGACGGTCGAGCAGTACCTGGAGGACATGCATCATGTGCTCAACGACAAGTCGCTCAAGAAGAAGGCACACCGCTGGCTGCCGTACTTGTTCAAGGTAAGGTTCATTATTAGCCCTCACACGTAAACATCACGCCTGTCGCCTTTGCTGTCACTCTTCGAAGGGTTAGGTACGGGTTTCTATTGGTCTGTTTTGAAAAATTGGAAATATTTACGGTGTATAGCTACCCATAACTAGGCCGAGTCAGTTAATATGTTAGGTATAATCGTATATCTAATTCCTTTTAAACGAGCAATTCTTGTACTTATCTTCTGTGTATAAAATGGTAAACCGACTGACTGACTGGGTGACATATCAACGCACAGCCCAAACCGCTGGTCCTAGAGACAACTTGAAAGGTGTGTTCTATGTAAAGAGTGCACTAAGAAAGGATTTTTGGGAATTCCAACCCCAAAAGGGGTAAACTAGGGGATGGAAGTTTATACGAAAGTCCGTCAGTTTTAAAGTTATTAGGTTCTTCAGGTCTTGTGTTTAGGCTGACGATTGAAAATTAATTTATGCGCGCACAGCAGTTTAATTTCCTCGAAATTTCCTCAAAATTTCGCTAGATGACACATGAGCGTTTTTCTCCGGTGGTCCACTCGCCGTGCAAGAAAGAAAATTGTCAAACCCCCGACCCGAATGGCGCAGCGGTAGTGAGGCTGCCTTACGTTCTTAGGGTCCCGGGTTCGAATCCCGGTTGGAGCGAATGTTTGTGTGATGAGCATGGTCATTTGTTTCCGAGTCATGGATGTTTATATGTATAATAAGTATGTATTTACAAACAAAAAGTATCTATGTAGTTTATCAACTATCTGGTGTCCACGACACAAGCCTCGTTGCTTAGTGTGGCACTAGATGGCGCTGTGTGATAATGTCCAGCGATATTTATTTATTTATTAGATTTCAACGAAGAAAATGTAGTTGATAAAGTATCCAGTCCACCTAAAACGACACTCACGTCTTATGTCAAGTAGATAATAATTAATAATATTAATTGAGACTCTGAATACCGAGCCCTTAGAGTTCGAAACTAGACGAACTAACCGCCAGCCCTTTTATCAAAATACATATAAAAATACAGGGTGTAAACCACCTCATCACGAAGCCATCAACCAAGCATTCTGTACATCAAACTAAGTAACTTCACGCAAAAATTATTGCTGGGAAACGATATTTTTTTTTGGGGTAAAAAATCATGTTTTGTGGTAGAACTCAATGTAACGCACTCAAAACACTGTGCTGATGGATGGATTGAATAGTACGGGGGTCGCGGCGGTGTTTACAGTAAAAACCTTACATTAAAAACTTGTATTAAAAAAAAAAGTTATTTGGAACTTTGACCCCCAATACCTTCGTAACTAGAAGGTTCCCAGGTATGGTGTAGAACAAAAAAATGATCGCAATGACGAGGAGAACAAGTGCCTGTCGGCTTCGTTAAGAAGTGTTTTACACCCTTTATATGATTATTTTCAGGCAGTGGACAAGGACAAGTCGGGCTTCATATCGGTGCACGAGTTCAAGTTGTTCTTCCAGTGCTTGGGACTGGACAACGAGAAAGCCGCCGTCGCCTTTGCTGTCATAGACGTTAACGGGGTAAGCAGAATTATTGCCAAAGGAAAATTTTCATTTATTGACTGCCTCGTTGGTTAGTGGTCTCAACTCAACTGCGACTGCTGAATATGGGGTCCTGGGTTCGATTCCCAGGTCAGGCAAAGTGTTATTGGGTTTTTCCTTCAGGGATTTCTCAGTAGCAGCCACGGAGTCTGGATGTGTGCCCGGTTGATGACAATAGGATCGCTCCCTATTACAAGGGACTTAAACATAACTGGCGAAATGTAGGTGTACTATTAGGTACACAACTGCCTAACTCTTCGGGTATTACAGGCGTGATGTTATGTTAAGTAAAGTTGTTTGTTTGACAACCGGAATGGCGGTAGTAAGGCTGCCTTACGTTCTTAGGGTAGGACTCGAATCCCGGTAAGAGCAAATGTATGTGTATCATCACTACATAGTATAAAACAAAGTCGCTTTCTCTGTCCCTATATCCCTATGTATGCTTACATCTTTAAAACTACGCAACGGATTTTGATGCGGGTTTTTTAATAGATAGTGCAGCTAGTGTATAATAAGTATGTATTTACAAACAAAAAAGTATTTAAGTAGTATATCAACTATCTGGTGTCCACGACACAAGCCTCGTTGCTTAGTGTGGCACTAGATGGCGCTGTGTGTAATGTCTAGCGCTATTTATTATTATTATTCGTTCCATATTTTTTAAATACATAAAAAACAAGGAAGTTCTCAATTTATCGGAATGTATTTAATTATTTTAATGTCTTTTTTGTTTCACAGGATGGCAAGCTATCTCTAAAAGAGTTTGTAAAACTCGGCAAGGAATTCTTTTGCTCCGAAGACGAGAAGAGGGTTTCCAAAATGTTCTGGGGACCCCTGATTAACTAAGTCATTGTAGGTAATTATAACTTTAGGACGTAAAAGTCATTATCGACTGCCGTTTTAATTAATTTAGTTTTGTAAGTGCGTGTAGTTCTATTTTTATCAAGGTATGTTTGTGTTCATAGAGACAGCTATGTTATGCAGGGTGTAAACAGACCCTTCACGAAGCCATCAACCAAGCAATCTGTACATCAAACTAAGTAACTGAAAAATAACGTTTTACGGTAAAACTCAATGTAACGCACTCAAAACATTGTGCTGATGGACGCATTTAATAGTAAACGGGATATGGAGGTATTTAAAGTTATGTTATGGCCTCAAAAACTAGTATTATTTGAAAAAAAAACTTGTGAAAAAGTTGGAACTTTGGCCTCCAATACTAGTAGGTTCCCAGGTATGGTCCAGAATAAAAAACAATGATCGCAATGACGGGGAGAACAAGTGCCTTTCGGCTTCGTTAAGGATCTTTTTACACCCTTATGTGCTAATGCTCGGTAGACGGCTTCGTCAAGGGTCTTTTTACACCCTGTACGTGTTTACTGAGCCGCATAGGGAAGTATTTAAAAAGAGATAGCGCTACTCAATCTGCTTAGTTCCGTCTCTATCTAGCAATGTTCAAAATTGTTGCAAGAAAGAGAGGGAGCTATGCAGATCGAGTAGCGTCATCCCTGTTTGATTTTAAGACTTTCCAATACATTTACTGAACTGATTAAGATTATTGAGGTTTCCTATGTTATGCATTGGGGTAATCCCGAACTAGAAGATATTACGAATTTAAACAATTTATTACTACTAGAAAGACTTCTGAAAATCTGAGCTTGAAATAATTGTTCGCAATAATAATACTTCGGGATTCTCTAGCGTTTCTTTGTTATTCAGCTTCCTATCTCAACTGCTACGTAATAGGCATGACGACAGTATCAAAAAAATGCAAATCTATTTAGTCCGTCAGTTAGAGTATTGGAAATTAATGGACACGTACTTTTTGTTTTTGTAAATCAATGAATATTGACAATGATAAAACGCATCAAAATTCGGGAGTGGGGGCTCGTGACGTCAGAACTAGCCTAAAATTATACCATGGCGTGACGTATTGAGAATTTTAAAAGCGTCGTGTCTTCGTCAATTTTGGTTTACGTAACAAAAGAAAAAACACGGGTCAAATATTTTTTGATAATCTGAGTGACGGACTAATCAGACTTTTTTTTCCGTCTCGCCTATTCAAAGTTCGCTTGCACCACACTTCACTAAATGTGTTTACCGATATAAGTGCTGCATGGTTCTCGGCTGCGGAATTCACTGCCGGCTGTTTCCCAATCATTATAATCTAGATCTCTTCAAAGTTCGAGTGAATCGGTTTCTTCTGGCAAGCGTGCTCGATCCTAGGCCGCATGGCTTGCAAGCCAAGCCTATTTGTTATAAAATAAATACGTGGCCATTATACGTAACCAACCGAAATAAGGATTTATCAATTTTTAACATTTCAATAAAAAAACACATTGAATTAATTATTTTATCTTTGACTCCTACAAATGATTGACAGAAATACAACGATGCTTTATAACTAAATATAGCGCTAAACACTTAACTAGTGATTGGCGGTGCAAACGGGCTTTAGACAGTTGGTACATATACCGCCTATGTTTTAATTTTTATATGATTTTTGTTACTTTATTGCTGTTATTACTTAGAAGTAGTTATTACTTATTACTACGGTCTTATGACGCTAAATAATAATTATAAAATAAGCCATTCCTATGTTATGGACCAACATTCATTAATTGAATGTCTAAAAATATTATTTGTATTAAAACTTCGAATAGAATCTCAATTTTAACAAATAATTTGCTTTGTTTTATTTGAATTAAAACCCATTAGTTATTTAGGTATAGTTCTGACAGCGGAAAAATGCGTAAGCAATTTACTAGTGCATTGAAAATAGAACCCGCGACGTATTTCATACAAATTTCTAAAATAATAAAAAGTTCTAAACAATGGTAGTACGGTCCTATTTTCAATACAGCCAGTAAACTGCGCTAGAATTGTCCCGTACTGTCTGAATTGGCCTTTATAGTAATTAGTATTGCGTGCGACCAGGGGGTCTAGAATGGCAGCTTTAGCAGAATCATAATAGGATAATATTATGGATTGTGTTACAATTCGTAAAAATGGTCTTAAAAGACAATTCATAATACTAACTGTGTCTGTAACCATTTTAAAAATTGCAACGCAATTCATATAACATATATCCTATAAATCCAATATCCTATCCATTTAACCTATCTTATATATTCATATATTCTATTAAGATTCTGCTAAAGCGGCCATTTTAGACCTCCAGATGTATGAACGTGGACGAAACAAAAGCAGTAAGCATCGTCGCAGGTGACGTTCTGCAGTTTCTGCCTCTACAGTCGTGGTCTTTTCCGCCTGATCAGTTAAATTTTTATTCGCTTAAATCATGAGGAGGCGCCGAGCCACACTCCCTTAAACTTTAGGCCTATTAGGAAAGCGTCAACTTTGGCGCGCAAAATAACAATAACTCTCGTTTGGCGTGCGTCGTCAGTGCGCTCGGCCGATCGGTAACTTTTCATTCAGTATTTCTATACAAAGTCAACGGGGCGGGGCTAGAGAGCGTTTCTATGTTGTAAGTGCAAGCAAAAATTGGCTTAGTGGTGATCAGGCGGGAGTGTCCTCGATAGTACTTATGTATGTTCTCATATCATGATCAGTCAAAGGACCGATTTATTCGAGACACCATTGTTTAACTATTGTGTCTACTTCGTGGACAGATCAAGGGTTATATGGGATAATGGAAAATATAAATACCATGTTTTTACAATAGGTAATATCTTTATTGTGA
This sequence comes from Xestia rhomboidea, assembly GCA_963853795.1. Lineage (NCBI taxonomy): Eukaryota > Metazoa > Arthropoda > Insecta > Lepidoptera > Noctuidae > Xestia > Xestia rhomboidea. Next base: position 2,411,587 of record OY970776.1, on the reverse strand, counting down.
AACAATACAAAATTAAATCAAAGTCAGTTCTAACAATAAAATAAAGAGTTTACACAAAAATAATCATTAAATTACAACTTCACACTAATTTCTTCACAACAAAACAGTAATATTCATTGATGACTTTTTAATATGTTATATATTATAATCTACTGTCAAATATTGTGACAACTCATTGAGTATAGGGTCAGCGTGGACAGTAAAATTCTGGAACAGATGACAAAAGTAAAAAAACAAAGTTTGAAAAATAAAGGAAGTCTTTAGTCGATGCAAAAAAAGAAAAAAGGAGCTATGTTGTATGTGTCGAGAATAAGACATTAAATGACACGATTATTTAATTACAAACAAGAAAACAAATACTTATTAATACTAAGAACTAAAGTAAATCTAAACAATGCTGAGTTGGTCTTTGAGTAGCTTCGTCTCTTCAATGAGCGTTGATATTTGTCCGGTTCTGAAAACAGTAAAATAACATAATAGTCAAGACATAGTAAGTAAATCCATCTAGTCTAAATGATTATACTTGGTGCCAGTTAAGATCGCAATAGCGGTCATTGCCCTTTCCCTAATATCTCTTCGTACGAAACAAAACAAATGAACCATGTATCGTTTTTTATTAGAAAAAATGTTGAAGATCACGATAGATGACGATTCAAGACTTGAACAGGCTTATTTTTGGATTTCAAAGTTAAGAACTTTAATAAATGTAGGTGGGTCAATGACCGCTTTTGCGATCTTAACTGGCACCAACTATAGTCGATAAATTAAAGAACTTGTCACACAGTTTCACTGCTCAGCTCCTAAGGGTCGTAGCGTGATGGTAAATAGCCTTTAACTTTCCTTAAGAATTCAGCCATCAGTTGCAAATTAACTTTAAGTTTTTTTTTTATGTTCATATCCGACTGGTAGTTCCAAAGATTAGCGAGTTCAAATAACCAAACAAACTCTTCTGCTTTATTTTATAAAGCAGGTAAAAAAAAGTAATACTGGGTTAGTACAAAAACTTTATCCCACATTACGATTTCTGAATGCTCCACAAAAATAAATTTCTAAAGCTCTAAGAACCGGTTTCCACATAGGGGATGATGGTATTTCAGGTCCACCACATTAAATCTTAATCGTTGTTTTTGTAATACACCTGACCCGATACACCATACAAACTAAACCCATAAGCAGCGGAAAACAAGCGGAAGGGAGAGAAGACATGCGGGTTAACGACCAATCACATTAATAGGGATGATGACTGACTAAACAAATATGATTCTGTTTAGTCCGTCAGTCAGATAATCGAAAAATATTGGATACGTGTTTTTTAGGGTTCCGTAGTCCTGACAAGGAACCCTTATAGTTTCGCTATGTCCGTCTGTCTGTCTGTCCGAGGTTTTGCTAAGAGACCGTTAGTACCAGAAAGCTGCAATTTTGTAGAAGTGTGTAACGCCGACAAAGTGGTAAAATAAAATTTTGGAAAATATTTTTTTTCGTCTTCTACCCCATCGTGTGAGGTATCGTTGAATAGGTCTTTTAAAATGACTAAGGGGTTGCCAAAACTACTTTTTCGATGTAATTATTTTTGTTCCAGTAGGGCGTCCCGTCCCCCCCTCTAAAAGCTAAACTGCGGGCTTAAAAAATCTGGAAAAATTCATGATGGTAGTGCATTTCATGAACTTTAAAGGAAAACTATTGCGTTTAAGATAACTGTATTAGTTTAGCAGTAATAGTCGTTGAACTAGGATGTTGGATAATTTTCTACCAAATACAAAATCCTTGGAATAAATCCTAACGACTAAGATGAAGTAGTTGCTTGTTTATAACGGGTGAAGACTTTCATTGAAAAACAGAATCTAAAATATAACGGGCAGTAGCCCGTTATAATTTAGATTCTTTTTTTCGACGAAACCCTACACTTGGCCGGTTTTGTTTTATCAAATTAATACAAATTGACAATGATAAAACGTGTCAAAGATCATGCACGTCACCGTAACGTTCAGCTTGTCTTAGCCTTGGTGGAAACTGGAAACTGAATTTATGGAAAAGTTAGTATGATCACTTACTGTTGTTGCAGAATGGATGAGATGGTATCACTGTGAGACTTGCCGAGCGCTGTGTCCTTCTTCTTGTATTCAGAATGCCATTTCTCCAGCTGAAAATAATAAATTATGATAATATTAATAATAGGGAATATGCACGTAATTTTTTCTTCACTTAAATCAATAAAATACAGTACTATAAATTTAGGAAAAGTATTAAAAGTTAAGTTCAACTAATGCTTGTCGCTTAAAAATAATATTAAACTCCTGCAATTTTCTAGGAAAGTTCAAACGTCCGTAGCTGTCGCGGCCATGATGTGACGTCATTTACTACTTCCTCGAAAACGGGTTCTTATCGCACTACGATTAGGTTCAACATGCAATGTATTTCATACACGTGCATTTTGTTTGTTTTTCCAAAATTCAATCATCATATCAAAATTCCACAGGTGACATATACTTATAGGACGTTCAAATCGGTTCAATGCCTATAGTCAGAGGTGAATGTTTTTTTTTTTTTTTAATTTCGGCAAATCAATATACTTCTTTACGGCGTAAATATTTTTTGATTGTGTTTATTATCATCATAGATAAACATGATTATTTAAAAGTAATATTTACTTGTATATACAAATTAACATTTATTTGTGTTTTAAATTTAAAAATAACTTTTTATATTAGGCTGTATAACGGTTTCATACCTTTGCTTCTCCTTCAACCTGGCGAAAGCAAAGCGTGGCAAAAAAAGAAAATTAAAATCATGACAAAAATAGTTTTGATTCTTTTATTTTATTTCTTCAAAAGTGTACTGAAAAACGTCGTTTGATACGCGTGGATATTTGTTTTTGCAGTTCTCGGCTCAAAAATACCCTCGCACACGGCTCGTGTGTTAATTCCGCCTCGAATGCAATAACAAACTTTCTCCACTTGTATCAAAATGTACAATTTTTTGACACATAGACTTTGACGTCACTACCTGCGTTATCGAGGACGACCACCAAAAACATGCTACATAAAACATAACGTAAATTGTAAAATAAGTGAGGTATTAGCAACTTAAACAAGTGTACCACAATGTTTTTATGCGCCAATACAAGGCATTTTTAATAAATAAAAGAGTTTTGTATTTTGCATATTCCCTATTACATTATAAAAGGTGTATTTTAAACCTAGACACCTAACGGTCGCATATACGACGACCCGAATGGCGCAGCGGTAGTGAGGCTGCCTTACGTTCTTAGGGTCTCGGCTTCGAATCCCGGTTGGAGCAAATGTTTGTGTGATGAGCATGGACATTTGTTTCCGAGTTATAGATGTTTATATGTATAATAAGTATGTATTTACAAACAAAAAGTATCTATGTAGTAAATAAACTATCTGGTGTCCACGACACAAGCCTCGTTGCTTAGTGTGGCACTAGATGGCGCTGTGTGTTAATGTCTAGCGATATTATTATTATATTATATACCCCTTTATATCTAACCATTCGTCAATTCCACGAGTAGTTTAGTGATAACTTCAAAAATAGTGCACTTTTCCGCTGAATACGACTGCCTCCCCAGAAAGCGTAGCCATCAGCACACAGTAAGCAACACGGTTATTGGCACGCGCATTAAAAAGAGACGGTGAATTTTCTATCATGTATTCGTCAAATCGACGAAGTTTAGGTGTCTAGGGTTAAAAAAGTATCCATTAAATCTTGAAGCAAAATAAATACCATTAACTAAGAACAAAGTGGTTTATACGGTTGCTGGAATAAGGTAAATAGATCAAATGAGCTGAAGTTCCGCTTATTCCGCTCGTATCGCTTACCTCGACAGACTTGTGCTGCGCGTGTTGCTTGAGCATCGATATCTGGTCGCTCAGCCGCTCTCCGCTCCGCTTGTACCGCTCGAGCTCGGCGAGCAGTTCTCGCTCGGCCGGGGTCGCTGCCGCTGAGGCGCGGATGTTACGGATGACTGCTGAACATCTGTAACGGTAAATAACAAGTAAATTAGCGAACTGTCTCAGTGGTCGCAGGCGCGACTGCTGGCCATGAGGTTCGGGGTTCGATTCTCGGGTCGGGAGGAATTAATGTAAGATTTTTACTTTAAACACCGCCACGACCCCCGTACTATTCAATCCATCCACCAGCACAATGTTTTGAGTGCGTTACATTGAGTTCTACCACAAAACATGATTTTGCACCCAAAAAAAAAGTCGTTTCCCAGCAATATTTTTTGCGTAAAGTTACTTAGTTTGATGTACAGAATGCTTGGTTGACGGCTTCGTGATGAGGTTGTTTACACCCAGTATTTATGTTATCGATATCCGTTTTTTCTTCAGGACAAAAACCCTTTATATGTGTTCTGTATCATCTGCCAGTTCTAACCGGATGCAGCTGATACTAGTATTTCAGATGGAGCGATTGCCTATCTGACTTCCACGACTCAGTACTGGGTAATACGATAAGACTGGTGGTCAGACTTTCGGGCTATTGACCATCTGTAATGGTTAACAAAGATTTATAAATGCCAGCCGGGACCAACGCAACGGCTTAACGTGCTTTCCGAGGCAGGGGGTAGTTGGTATATAATGGATGGTCAACCATTAAAAACCCTTAAAAAACTTTTAAAATAACTTTATTATAATTAAGTATCAACTATTTCTTTAAAATAGCATATATTCGGGCAAAATATTTTTTCGATGATGAAAATGAAAAATAGGTCATGGCTGAATAGTTGGCCGGCCACAGAAAAAAAAACAAAATAGGCGGGAAAGCGGCAATTCGAACTTCATTTGTTTTTTCGAGTTGATTCATGTATTTTTTTTACTTTCCTTGTATTCGTAATGAAAAGCACAGTGTCTACCTCGGGTTAAAGACTTATTTAGTCCCTCAGAACTATTAGTGCCCTCGCTGCGCTCGGGCACCAAACCCCGTCTCGGGACTAAATAAGTTACTTTCACCCCTAGGGTAACAATGTGCTATCACTACATGCTGGTGTATTGCTAATACAAGTAATTACAGAGAAAATTCACCTGTATTTGAGATCATCCTGATGTTTTTCAGCTAACATACACTTTTCTTTGAGGACCGTAGAATCGAGTTGAACGTCGTCTATCTCTTTCTGAAAATGACAAAAAAAATATATACTGTAGTTATACTTAAAATGTTACTTACGGAGTATAGGTATGAACCGTGAAAGCTTAAAACAGTGTTTATACTGTAGTTAATGACAATAACCATATTTAAAAAAAATGTTAAAATACTATACCACCATGACCTATACAGGGTGGAATTTTGTAATGCCACCTGGAGGGAAAGTACTCTTAATACTGCAGATAGAAAATTTTACTCAAAGGAAACATTCCTTTATTTTTGAATAGAAAGCAAACTGCATTCAAAGATTTTTGAAAATTCTCTTCTCCCACACCCGGGAATCGAACCGGCTAAAATCTGAAAAAATTATACCCTATTGCATCGATCGTTAGGGTCAATTATAAGGATGAAATCTCTCTAACAAACATGATAAATTAAATGAAAGGAAAACCAGGAAATCTGAAGTTACAAATTCAATGAGTCAAGTTAAAGCTCTTTAACTAACATCCATCTTTTGTAATGCAGACTCCTTTGCGACATACTCGTAGCTGCGTGTATGAGGTAATTTAAATATGGAATGTTAGATTAAAATTTGAAAATTAGATTGTCATAGTTGTTATTCACATTTGATTGTTTTTACAACTCATTTCACATTTTGTCTCACGGTGAAAATGGCTTATCAAGAACAGTTTGATTTAATGGAAGCTTATTTTTTAAATAACAAAAACGTGAATCTAGCTCTGCGGTGGTATGGAGAGAGATATCAAGACCGACAGGCACCAACTCGGTTCGTATTGAAAAGAATGGTAGAAAATTTAAAGAATACGGGTGGTTTCAAGAAGAGACGGAAAACTATTCAGCATTCGAGGACATTGAGGAAGGACTACAGCAAAAAAAAACAGTTTCGCATTTTTTTTGCGCAGTATTATTTAGTTTGATGTACAGAATGCTTGGTGGTCGGCTCCGTGGTAGCTAACCTGCAGGTCCTGCAGCCAGTCCCGGTGCTGCACACCGAGCGAGCGCAGCGCGTGCAGCTTGCGCGCGATGGCGTCGCTGGCGCGCTGCTGGCGCGAGATGTACTCGCCGCGGAGCTTCAGCGTAGCTTGCGTTAGGAACTGGAACATTTTCAACAAAACAACAATGGCAGCATACACTCATTTAACTGAGATTAAATTCTTGCGTCTTTAAATGAATAATATCTTGTTTAAGAGGGTTATTAGTGTTTTTCTTGTTTTAAAGTGTTTTAAGAGTCCAGCTCTCAAATACAAGAAAATATTTTTTTTATTTAAAGCGCTCCTTAAAGAAGTAATCAAAGTTTCTCGGCCATATTTTTTTTTAATTTTGTGGCCATATCTAAACCATAATCACACATCAAAAATCTCAGTTTAGATGTGTGAGGCTTTAAATAAAAATCAAAATGTTTCTTATATTTGAGTGATAGACTCTTAAAACACTCACTCAAATACAAAAAAAAATTATTGAATTGAATTAGTTTGTGCAAGAATTTTTGTTCGAGAAGGCCGAGATTAATAGAAATTCAGTCATGAACTTTTGTAGGTTCTGTCTATGGTAAATCCGGAAGTTAAAACGCAAATCCACCGCGCTGCATGCTATGCGCGGGTACAAGGCGCATGTCAGCTACGTGGATTCATTTGTTTTACTTTTTTTCAGCACAATGCGCAATCGTCTGTGACATGAGTATTACTAACAACCAATCAACAGTTGTCAAACCAAATTACCTATACTTTTTTTTACATTTGGGATAATAGTCTTTTTGCCCTTTATTAATCGAAAACAATTCATTTATTTTTAAACACTCCCACTTAGAAATAAACAGTATTGTTAATTAATTTGCTCCGTTTAATTACATTATCAAACTAAAACTGATTATAATACAATAATGCTGTACTTACTGTGACTTGGAAGAATAAAATATAAAATGAATACCAAATAACTTTTCATTTAAAATATCTTTTTTTATCCGGCCTTAACTAGTTAATGTGATACTTTGAAAAGACGTAGAAAAATAATGGAACTGCCTTCGTATATAAGTCACTTTTAGACGCTCACATCAAATACAGCTAAGATCTCGCCATTGTTCTTTGTTTCGTTATTCTGTTAGAGATAGAAATGACTTTATTTAATATATGAAGTTACAGAACGGAGCAGGGGTTCACATGAAGTTATGATAGCACTGTTTGTAATGACAAAAATGCCTAAAAATTATCAAATCCAGTAAATTTCCTGTTATTTATGATAATAAGGGATCGTACAACCGGGATAACAAGTGTTCTATGTATTAATGTGTCAATCCAGGTTATAAACTATCTGTGTGCCAAATTTCATCCAAATCCATTCAGAAGTTTTTGCGTGAAAGGGTACCCAATAAACATTCTAACAAACTTTCGCATTTATGATACATAGTAGTAAAATCAAGAGATAATTAATGATACTCTTGAAGATTATGTGTGTAATGTACCTCTAAGCACTCCTTAGGACTAGGCTCCGCTTTCTTGCTGATTTGTAGAATTGGCTGAGAGACGTCCCTAGTGAGAATCTCTTGTACAATCGACGTGAAGGTCAGTTTCTGTCTCTGGAATTATAATAAAATACGTAGTCAATAAATATAAAACATGACATCTTTATTGCCCGGAACCGAGTACGTTAACATTCGCCCATTACGTCTAAGTCCCATGTAAAAGGGACCCAGCCTTTTGTTAATACTGATATAAAACACAGATTTTTGGATAATTTCTGGTAACACTTCCCGGTTCTGAGATAAAACCGAGAACCTTACGCTCAGAAGTCGCGTTTGCAACATTACATTTTTTCTAGCATGTGTTTAAAATGTGTAGAGATCGTAGCAGGTGCCGATCTGTGGTTCCTACTTACCCCCATGAGAAAAAAGCGAGAGTTTATGTATGTGTCTAAATCGGATCTGCCGGGATTTTTTTTGGCCCAAAACGGATCCAGAAAAAGGTGGCGAGACGATTTGGACGCGTACCGCGAGGGTTGGTCCGAGGAGGCACGAGAAATGAGCAAATGGAAGAAATCGTGGGAGGCCCTTTCCCAGCAGTGGGAGAGTACAGGCTAACAAAAACAAAGAAAACAAAACCGCCACATCTTCGGGTCATCGCTAGCAGCGCAGACGTCACTTTAAGGTGGATACTCCAGGGTAGCCCGCGAAATTCAAATTTTCTTACGTTTTTTGCAATTTGCAGTGTCAGGTTGTATGTTGATTAAAATATGATTCGCGGCTGTAACACGTATGTAGTTACAGAATCATACTCGTCAAAATCACCAAGTGCATAACGGTGCAGGAATGACTTTTTCAAGGTCAAATTCAATTTGAATTTCACGGGCTACCCTGGAGCTTCCACCTTAATTACACAGAAGACACGGTGAGAGGACAAAGAGGAGTGCTAAGCCTTATGTTAAAAGTTATTCTTTTATTGCACACAGAAAACAAATATAAATATATAAATTGTAATAATATAGTTACATACCTCTTTCAGTATGTTGTTGATGTCATCTTGTTCTAGCGTCGGATTCTTTAGCTGCAGTTCCTTGTATAGCTGTTCTTCTAAGTCGAATGGCTCCAATGTTCTATGAGGCAAGATTAGTTAATTATCATGTTCTCTACACAGTTTTTCATAGCAATAATTCGTTTTTTTATGAACTTCAATATGGAAAACAAAGGGCCCATGCTGTACTAAACCTAAAATGTCACTTACGGGATATTCGACTAACGGATTATTGTTCATTTTGTTTAGTTATCCCGCGATCATGGCGCTTGCAACAGCGTCGAAATATCGGGAGCTCAAAATAAACAATAATCACGGAAGATATCCCGTAAGTGACATTTTAAGTTGAACCGAATAAACTCCTGAGCGAAGCGATGGCGTTAATACTAGAATCCTGAGCGCAGTGAGGGAAGGTGATATTCATTTTGCTTACCTAGCAAGTAGGTTGCAGCCAGCACACAGCACCAACAGCTTCGGTAACGGCGGTGAAGTGAGAGCCAGTCCTACAGGCGGCGACACGTCGCTCCCGGTGCCTGTACACACCAGGTGCCGCGCTACGCTGGAGCGAGAACACATGGCTGACAGGACGGCTTCCATTTCCGCTGCAAACACGGAATATTATACTTTTACTGCTAGCTAGTATCATCCCACAGCTGGGCAAAGGTTTCTCCTCACGAATTCCAGTTTTTTCGGTCCAGGGGTCACTGGTCGTTGGTTTTGTCCAACATATTCCACCATTTTCTACGAGGTCTACCGCGATGCCTTCTGGCTGTGTCAGGGTGACATGGTGGTTACTTTGGCCCGCAGCTCATTGGGTATATACTAGACACGGAATATTATTCTGTTTAAAATGACTTTGCCATAATATCTCAGGACCCAGGGGACCCAGGCCTCTGCGAGGCGTGTGCCGAAGCCAACTCGCCGAGGATTATTCCTGTATGCGTTATGGTAGTGGACGGTGTCCGGTTGTTGTATGACTATTACCGGTTGTTGAAACAAAGTTACCGGGCTATGAGTTTGGGTGGTAAAGTTGACTGGTGGTGATGTTATACGTAAGTTATTGCAGGTTGGTGTTTATAATCAGACGAAACGATCAACGTTCTTCCTTATACATTTTGTGCGCATGGTGTAACAGTGTCGAAATATCGGAAACTCGAAACAAATAATTAATATGGTAAACATCCTGTTTTAAGTGCTAATGACAGGGGGTGACTTGCACACTGAATAAAGTAAGGGCCCCCGAAAATAATGATAGAACTAAATAAAAAGTGTGACTTACTCTCATCAGCTAGCGCGTAGTCCACTAGATGTCCAAGCATAGGCAGAGTGATGGCATGTACGCCGCCTGCGTGCACGCATGCATAAGTGTTGTTTGTGCACTGAAAAACAAAGTTAAACAAATATCAACTTTACACACGTGACAATTAAATTGATTTCTGAATGCCTAGTTTAGATCACTGCACGTCAGTTGTAACAAAACTGTGTTAACTGTTCAGCAAAAAGCAAGCTCTTTATTCTATTGAAACAGCAAGTTGCAATGTTGTAGTGCAAATTAAACAGTATGTGTTCACATTAAAGTTAGTTTTAGAAAATTATGAAACATACACGTATTTCAACTTACCGGATAAAGGTGTACTGGATAAGAATACTGCAGGTCATCGTCTGGGTTGAGAACGATGTTCAGTTCCACAGCTTCGACCACGTAGAGGGCGTGACTGTCACCGTCTTCTTTCTCTGATGGCTGTAAAAAACAGTACCTATATATAAAGACCTAAATTCATAGGACCGAAAGACGCTTTGGATTGTTTTCCGCAGTATAATATGTTTCCCGAAACAATGGTGTCGATTCTGTTGTGCACAAACTAAACTAAATTTAGGCTATTGCTATTTTATGGCTATGGCTATCTTTTTCTCTCTAATAAAACGAGAAAGAGACGGACGTAATTTAGAGCTGTCAAATTTAATTCGAACTAATATTTCCATACAAATGAAGGGTGCACGTAAAAACATGTCGACTAAAAACACGGTGAAGCGCAAGGCATAAACTAGTTTGACATCTCTAACTTAGTTCATAGCTATCTATCCTCTATATACCTTTAGCTAGCTATCTTTTACTAAAAGGCAGTGCGAGAAAAGGACGGCTATAGAGCCGTCCTTTTCTCGCACTGCCTTTTAGTAAAAGATAGCAATAGCCTAAATTAAGTTTGGTTTGTGCACTACAGAATCGACACCAATGTTGCAACGTTAGGTTCCCATATACCTATATGGGAACCTAACGTTGCAACATTGGTACTGAACCGAACTCGTATACCTATACGAGTTCGGCATGAAGCATTAACGAGCATTCCCGCGATCATGTTGCTTGCAACAGCGTCAAAATATCGGGAGCTCATAGTAACTAAGGAAAATAAGACACGTATGCATATCATGCATACGTGTTTTGGTCTTCTACATTACGCTATGGCATAATGTTCTGGGGAAATTCATCAGATAGCGAGCTAGTTTTTAAGGCACAAAAAAAGTGTTTAAGAGCTGTGTGCCAAATAAAAGCTACTGATAGTTGTAGACCACACTTTATTGAGCTAAGAATAATGACTTTTCCTTCTCTATACGCATTTGAATTAGCAATGTTCGTTAAAAAACACCTACATTTATTTGAAACCCTAAATAGTCAATGTCACCGGGGCAAAATTCACGCTGTGCCTCATAAAACAGCATTATATGCAAATAGTTTTCTAGGAATGGCTCCAAAAATTTATAATATGATACCCACGACCATAAGACTTGAGAATGATGCTAACAAATTTAAAAGAATGCTAACAGACTTTATGGTTAAAAAAAAAAAAAACCGTACTATTCCATTGGTGAATTCTTAACAGACAAGGTAATTAAGTAACAATTAGGTGTGTCGTTGTGTGAGTCATGTCCGATTTATTTGAGCTTAATTCTATGTAAGTGTAATTATAATGTAATTTGAATGATTAATAGTTTAAATATATTTTAATTTAACTATAATTTTAATATTGCAATGCATGAAAAATTATAAATCAGTAAATTCCTTAATTATTTTGACATTATAATTATATTCTGACATTACTCTAATTTGAATCTATGACAGTACTTATTTATTAATTTGAATTTATATCATTGTCGAAGGTATTGTTTTTGAATTTATGACATTTAATTTGATTTATGAAATTGTATAACTATAATTATGAATTTTGCATGCCTAAATTGGTACAATACAGTGGACTGCGCATTCACTTGACATCTGGAAATGTATAAAATGTACTGTGTTGAGCAATAAATATTTGAATTTGAATTTGAAAAATCACGGATTTCATCCCGTAAGTACTTTAAGTGAAGCATTAACAAGTTACAAGAAAGCAACAAGTTTAACAAGCACGACAACATTTCATATTCCCAGCAACATGTTCATGCAACATGAAAACATGTTTCTTAAACAATGTTGTGTCAATTTTGTTTCCCCCTAGGTACAGAGTTTTAGTAGTTGCATTTAGTCAAATTCGCAAACGGGACTCATTTTAAGAGTGACCAGTGTCTGATCGGCTAAATATTATTATGATTTAGGAACATGGCCAGTTTTTACTTACATTTGGCAACAACAGACAATGGTACAGCGCCGCGGAGCAGGTCGCTACCACCACCAGTGGGGGAGTGTCCCCTCCCCCGAGAGCCGTGATGGAACACGACTCCGAGCCGTAGTTGTCGTCAGCAGGCGGGTACATGGCCAGGGGACCTGATAGCTTTGGTGCGAGAGGGCTGAAATGTACAAATATTCCATATTCAATGGGGCAGCCATCCGACACGATCGAAGAGAGATCAGGATAGGCGCAACGTTCTTTCCGAAGTCTGGGATTATCACTCTGCCAATTTCCAAAGCCTGTTCTTCTACAAGAAAAAACACAACACTTTGTCGACTCGGTAATCGAACCCTGGATCCTACGCTCAATTATTTTGCTTGCAACTACGAGACCAAGGGCCGATTGAGCAACGTAGTTTGCGACTCACAGAAAGTCAAACAAAACGTTGCGATGTCGCAACACAAAACTTTCGTCCTTCGGTTGTCTATACTTCTATACTAATATTATAAAGAGGTAAATTTTGTTTGTATGTAGGGGTAATCTCCGGCACTAATAATACAATAGGGAATATGTACGTGATTTTTTCTTCACTTAAATCAATAAAATACAGTACTATCAACCCAAGAAAAGTATTCAAAGTTAAGTTCAACTACTGCTTGTCGCACAAAAATATTATTAAACTCCTGCAATTTTCTACGACAGTTCAAACGTACATAGCTGTCGCGGCCATGATGTGACGTCATTATCCACAATCTGCCTTGTTTACATCTATTTTTTTTGGCCTTAATAAAATAATTTTACCAATTGTATGTGCTTCATTCAAGTAAAAATTGCAATAAATTTTAGTGTAACTTTTAGTACTTTTCAAATAAAAGTGTTTTTTTGACACAATCAACTTTGACGTCAATATCGAGGACGGTGTGGTTTGACAGTGCATTCCGTTTCACCAAAAACATGCTACTTAAAACAGTAAATTGTAAAAGAAGAGATGTATTAGAAACTTAAACAAGTGTACCACAATGTTTTTATGCGCTAATACAAGGCATTTTTCATAAATAAAAAGAGTTTTGTATTTCATGCATATTCCCTATTCTAAAAATTCTTTCGCTACATTATTCGTGGGTGCTATAGGCTATAAATTAAATTGATATCATGCATATTAGCCGAGCTATCACAATTTTAGCTGGCGAAGTCGCGGGCGAAATGCTAGTGGATAATATTTTAAACAAAACGTCTCAAAAATTTTAACATAACATGAGTGAGTTAATAAAATAGCTTACCTCTTACGATCAAGCTCACACTGCATCATATAAACATCTCCGTTCCCCCTCAAGATCAGCAGGGTCTTGGAGTCCGGTATAGGCGTGAAGTCCACCGCGGTGTCCCCCAAACTGTCCAGAATGTTCCTGCCGGCAAGCTGGCCGGAGGGCTTGATGCCGATGGACAGGATCTGCACCAGTTTGGGACCTTTTTTCAAGGCTATGTTGTAGAGCCTGAAATGGGAGAGGAGGTTCTATTTAATGAACTGGTACAGAAAGTGTTGAAGCCATAATTACATAAGTGTCTGTGTGTGAGAGAGAGAGATTCATAGTAGGATGAATAACAGCATCTATTTTTGTAACGTACAAACGATTGGTATGTTACTTTTTTTGCAATATACATAGTAACGATGGGTACATCCCTTCCAAAATTAGCTAGCATTGCTTGCTCGATACCTCAATAGAATGGGCCTAAAGCTTACGTATTTAAATAAGGATAATTTGCAAAATAAAAGCTGCAACTGAGGCCAAGATCTACAATCGTTACTTGTAGGTAATTCGGCTAAGCGTTATTACTATCACAGGTCACACAACTGTCAAACTACAATTGCAAGACTACATGACTGATTAAAACTACGAGGAAGTAAAGTTTGTAAATCTTGGCTTCAAAATTCTATAGGAAACTGCTACAACGGTATGATCCTCCCTCAATAATGCTGTATTTTACAAATTATCAATTATACTTGGATATCACACAAAACACTGGTTAAATAAACAAATAAATATCGCTGGACATTACACACAGCGCCATCTAGTGCCACACTAAGCAACAAGGCTTGTGTCGTCACCAGATGGTTAATATACTACATAGATACTTTTTGTTTGTAAATAAATACTTATTATACATACAGGGTGTAAACAACCTCATCACGAAGTCGCCAACCAAGCATTCTGTGCATCAAAATAAGTAAATTTACGCAAAAATGATTGCTAGGAATCGACTTTTTTTTTGGGGCGAAAAGTCGTGTTTTGTGGTAAAACACAGAGTAACGCACTCAAAACATTGTGCTGATGGATTGATTGAATAATACGGGGGTCGTGGAGGTGTTTAAAGTAAAAATCTTACATTAAAAACTTGTATTCAAAAAAACACTTGTCAAAAAGTTGGAACTTTGACCCCCAATATCTCCGTAACTAGAAGGTTCCCAGGTATGGTGTGGAAAAAAAATTATCGCAATGACGGGGAGAATAAGTGCCTTTCGGCTTCGTTAAGAGGTGTTTTACACCCTTATAAACAATATCCATGACTCGGAAACAAATGTCCATGCTCATCACAAAAGCATTTGCTCCTACCGGTTATAATTGTTAAATGACAAAACTACGAGTTATCTTACCTGATAGTGTTATCAGATCTCAGCACCAAGATATGTGATAGAGACTCTGGATGCCAGTGTACCCGTCGCACTTCGCCCTGGCAGTACAGGAACCGTTCATCCAGGGAATAACTCCTGCAAGGAAAACAATGCTGATTGTAGTACAAGTGAAGTACATTCTGATGGCCGAAAAGACATTAGAGCTAGTTTATAGTGAGATATCGATTATTAAGTTAACTGATATTGGCAGAGTTAAAAAGACTTTTTTTTTCATCAATAAGACCTGGATTCAACCAAAGCGGAGACAAGTGGAGCGGAGAGATTTGTAAGATTCAACCAATCACATGAGACAAGAGAGACACGATGTGGATATCAATTAATGTGATTGGTCGGTTTCCGCTCGTCTCCTTTTCGTTCCACTCGTTTCCGATTTGGAGTCTGGGCCCAAAACCGAAGACATCATTCGTTTCGTTTCAGTTCAGTTGACGCGATTCCACCGAAATAAATGCAATAAAGGTGATAGGTCTCCGAAGCTAACCCTTATTGGCCACGAATGGCGATGGCTTTTACAAACCGACGATCATCATAATTCTCCTGCCCTTATCACAATTTATATAGGGTCGGCGCAGTATGTCCTCTTCTTCCATACTTCTCTATTATTCGTCATCTCAACAGTCTCCATGACTTAGCGACGAAATTCAGAAATTAGGGTTTACGTGTTGTTGTAGTCAGTATCTAAAAGTAACCAAAATAGCATCCAATTCAATTTGTCTGTATTGCAATAAAGAAATGCGGTAACCCAGGTATCTACCCTGTAAAAACAAAACCGATAAAATCGTCCGAAAAAAAATCCGGTAACATCCATTACATCTATGATAAATAAGCGGTAAGACCGCGGTGCCCTCACGTGGGCCTTCTAATAATTTGATTATTCGCCGGCCATTTTGTTTTTTCTCCTCATTTTTGGCGGGAACGCGGTCTGGATTAATCGTGCGTTTAGAACTCGCCTTCTTGTCGGATTTACTTGTTTAATATTAAAATGGGGTCTGTGATTCGGAAGTGTAGGTGAGCTGAAATGTAAGGCGAAATTTTGTGGGTAGACTTATGTAGTACATTTTTGTGTTTTGGACTATATTAAAAGTTGGTACGTTTAGATTGAAATACTGTACTGCGCAGTAGGTGTCGATATGATAGGAAAGGAAACTGACAGAGCTTCTTCTGCTTCTTCGTGTCGCTAGCACGACAATTTTTATATTTTGTTAGCCAAGAACTTCGGCAAAGCCACCGCGTCGTCGGTGGCATCGCAGAGGCCAGTTTGACTGCATGTTTTTTGGGTAAGAAGGCAGGATAGGAGGTGGAGCATGGTTTGCGATACAGCTCCACAATCACACCCCGCTGCTGTTTCATTGAGGTAGCCACACTTAACGAGGTGGGAGTTATTGTCTTCCCACTTAAGCCCGGAGACGGTTCAAGGACTTCCAGGTGGACCACGGAAGGTTAGGCCCTGCAGGAAGATGCTCACTTGGTGGTAAGTAGTAAGTTGGAGGGGGACAGCCATTTTCGCACAGCTTACATCGGGCATAGCCGGGTTTGTCTGCGGTTTAAGAAAAAACTGTGCCTCCTTTTAAGCTTTGTGCCTGCTTTGGCATTTGGGCGCCTTATAGTGGGTGTCTCACTGACAGCTATGAACCGCTAACAATTGGGATTTCATTGTTGCAATTCATAGCTCTTCTTATATTGCATTGCTCTGTAGATCCGATATGTTCTAGTATTACTAGTTGTCTCTAGTTTCTTAAAAGTTGAGAAGGTTATGGTGCCTACACACCAAAGTTACTGGCACGTCGGCAACTTACGTACGCATTCAGTTGTCATGGCGAAGGCTTTGATGATATTGCTAGTTGTTAAGCAATAGTGCCTAGACCCTGAAAAACCGCATCAGTATCATACATTTGTTTTTGCAAAGTCCCACGAAGCTTCTAAATTTTCAAATAGGCTTCTGTTTCTGTTGTTTTCTTTAATGCTTTCTAACCAATCCTGAATTCTTAAAATTAATATACAGTATTCGTCCCTTCAGTCTAGAAAACTACGACCACTATTAGATTAATCAAGGCAGGTTATCCTTCACAAAAAGCCCAGTACTTAATAACGTGTATCAATAGGCCCCGCCACTGGGGCACACCGTACAGCACGGCGGCGCATGCTACACGTCCAATTTGACGCTAATCCCATTGCCAGCCGCGTTCGGGATCCAGTTACAGCAGCCTGTTCATTGTGTACGATTTTGTATTCATTGGTGGCTAGAGTTGTAGCGGTATTTTAGATGTTGCTTTATACTCGTACTATCATAATCAGCCTATAATGTTTCCACTGTTGGGATACAGGCCTCCTTTCTATGAGAGGGAGTGGCATGTAGAGTACCACGCGGGCCCAGTGCGGGTTGTCAGATGTCATGTCGAATGTTTGGTTCTAGGACATGCCGGTTTCCTCACCATGTTTTCCTTCACCGTTTTAAACAAACTCTATCTGAGTTCTAAATGCCCCCCTGGGGTTTACGGGCAATAACTCATATATGTTGCAGTGGAAAGTGGTTTTCATATTTTTCAATGAAAATAATAGTAGAAAGACGGAATTGGCTTCTTTCCATCATAATGCTCGGTTCATGCAGGTATTGGAAAATGCAGTGGTAACGTTGTGCTTGGGTGTATTTTCTACTGAAGCTTTTGCATCACTAAACATGAGATTATGTGTCGTGAATAAAACAGTTCTGGATACACATGAATTTAGAACGAATACAATAAAAATAGGACCTAAAGAAATCCGTCGCTGGTCAGCTACCAAAAGATAAATCAAACAATTTTTACATACCAAAGAAAAGGGTGACCATTAGGCGGTCAACTAAAAAAAATACACATACAGTGAAACGTAAAAATTACAAATGGGATGACATTAGAACAAACGGGGTATCCGACCCATTCCGTAGTGTCTCCGGAACAAAAACCGATAAAAAACGGCGAAAAGGATCCGATCCGGTAAAAAATAAGAATCAGACAAAGCGGCCGGACGGCCGGTAACCTCTATACGTGTCCAGTTTTTTTACGAGCACCCCGCAGCCCTTTTGTCCTTCCGGGAGGCCTTTTTTTAAATAGATCAGGGGCTGGCAAGTAAAGACCGCGGCCGACGTCCACCCTGAAATATTATTGTGGATTTTTCTGCTTGGCATTCATAAATATTTCCCAGGGAGAGGCGCACAACCCCCTCCGTCTACCCACTGTAGGGGATTTACTCGAATCGGCGTAGAATTATAAATTCGGTTAATAAAATATGATACGATAAAGCCGCTTTTTTCTCTGGCGGACCTCTATTATATTTTGTTTAATTTAAATATGAATAATTAAATTTAAAAAGGAAATCTCGGGGCTAATGAAATTTTTGTTTTCGAGATAATGAATTGAAAACACCGAGTGTCGCTCGCTCAGAGCTGTGTTATTCTTTTCTCGCTCATTCGAATTCATCCTTCGTAGTCTAAAAACGCCTGGAAAGTATAATATTTTTTAAATGTATTAATTATGAATACGAATTATATTTTTTCCCATGTTTATCTGACCCTTTATACTATCGTGGGGTCCTACACGAGCGAATTGTATTTTTTAAGGCCTACAGAGTAATTAGAATTAATTATTTTTTTATAACGCGCGGTGGAATTAGGAAATTTCGGTATTTTCAGTGCCTAGTTAAAGTTAGGGCCCGTTATGTGAACAATGAACTACTTTCGTAACGGCCTCATCGCTCGTAATGGCCGTGGAACAGGCAGTCACAACATAATCACACTTTTAATATTCTACACCCATACAAATTGTCGGACACAAGTAAAAAGTATAAAAAGAGAGTGCGGTCGAGACATGGGTCCCCAAAACCTCGAACAACGCCTTTAATCAACACAAACGCACCCGGCGATCAAACGGCCGAGAATTAAAAAAAAAGCATCGATCCAGTCTGCCACAACCACAAGGGATTAAAATCGTAACGAACGTATAAAAATATTCAAATACAATACTAACAAATTGATACAAACACTCATTAGGTGCGGATCGCGGAAGGCGCCCTCCCCCCCCCCCGCGCCCCTGTGGGGGTTGCGGCCCCGCCGGCCGATCTCTACCGACATTACAATCCACATCCAACGTACAAATATTATCTAAAATTCCTTCTCATTTATAATCCTTTTGTGTCCTCAGCGCGATGTCCTCCGTCAAATCCCCCCACTCCCCACAGGGGTCGGGTGGGGGTATTTTTATATTTTTAATCGCGTTGGGCATTATCCAAATGGACATTGGCGGGTGCGCCGACTGCCGGTGCCGTCTAGATGATAAATTCTCCTTTCGTTCGACACCGGGCGCAATGTTTTGTTTTGTCCCTTCAGTAATGTCTCCTTTATTGGTATCGGAGTGAAAAAAAAGTACCCTCATAGTCATTAATTACAGAAGATTTGTCTGTTGGTGACTGGCGAGTTCTTGGCGACTATTAAAAATACTCCGCCATCTGTGGCTTCTCGTTGGCTGATTTTTTCGGCGTCTCCGCAAATGAGGATTGATTGTGGCAATCGTTTGATGCAGATTCTTATTGAATACGATGACGGCTTGCTCCGTGATCGATGGTCTGCCTTTGTGGCCACAATTAGGTTACAATTTTTGTAGAGCTGTATAGAGGGAAGACAAATTGTGTCAGTTCAAATTAGGGAGCCACGTATTTATGATTGTTGCATAGACAGTATATCGATCTTCTTAAGGAAAAAATAAGATTCTGACGTCTGCAAAACTTTTCAGGAGTGCTATAGCGATAGAATCTAGCTAACTTTGTTATAAGAAATGGTGTCCAATATAACAAGCCACTACATAATTTTATATGGATCCCTTACATTTAATCAATGTTCAAACGCTAACAAATGATCAGCAAAAATTCGCCGAAAAACCAGCCAGCTACGGAATCGTGAACGTACATAAATTTAGGTGCCGTACAACCAGCTCCCACGACGGCCCGGTCCGAAGTTTCACACCATTAATTCTTGCGCGCAGTCCACTGCACTTTTTCCACCGTTCCTCAAAAACTCCCACCAAAAAAAGAATCGCTTTTCTATATGCAAAACAGGGTACTGTGCTCAAACCACCGGTATAATACGGATCATCTATACAATATCAATTTCGTCTAATATATTGGGGTATTTTATGTTTTATTGGAGCCAGGATTTTGGTCCCATTAAACTTTTTTTCGAATTTTATGTCACGGAAGATATTGTTCTTCTTGTTTGGGCTTTTAAAATGGGGTGGGCTGTGGGCTCGTGTAATGTATTGTTTTTTGAGTTATGTTGTAAGTTATAGGAAAGTAAGCCGAGTGGTTTTGTCTAAAGTGGTATTTTGAATATTTGGAGCTCGATTTTGGAAATCATTATGAAAAGAGATCTAGCTTTGTTTCAATTTCCGATTTACCATTAACCCATGATCTGTCCACGAAATAGACACAATATTTAAACAATGGCGTCTCGACCAAATCGGTCATTCGACAGACCATGATTTAACGGTTTACCTGACTATTTGGAATTACGGGTGGTGCACCTCAAGTGGACCTGGGCGGGACATCTGGCTTTCTGGCTAGATGCGGAGATGGCCGATGGAGCAAGCGCGGGAAACACCTGGATAGGACACGCCTAGAACCGGGAAGTATGGCAGAAGAAAGTGGAGGCCTATCCCCAGCAGTGGGTGGTTTAGGCCTGATATAATGATGATGAAATTCTGGATACCTGCTGGGCGTTATAAGTCATCGGAAAGAGTTAAATACAAAGCAGATAGGCAGATCCCGAAGATTTTGTACGGGATGACCAGTCAGTCGTAAATTATAGGCAACTGCTGGACACAGTGACAATACACGGAATCTATTTAATTAGATTTTACTTCTTAAAGCTAGTATTATTAAACAAATTACTTCTATAAACGTAATTAGCTGCTGATTACACGGTGCAAATGAGGTAATGGTAAGCCGTTCGCTGAATAATATAGTCTATGTTAATGATGACGGCGGGCTCCTGAAATAATTGACGCAAATTGTGTTCATTATCAAAACTGATTGTGGAGTTACTTGTCGGTTCTTCTGTTTTGGACAAAAACTATGAGAATTAGCAGCAAAATGATCAGTTTTTACAGGATTTGTAAGGTTTTATGAGGAAGTTTAAGTTTTTTTTTTCAGAAGTCTTGATTCCACACGACTTGGTCGCGGCAAACCTCATAGAAGATGGCGGGATGAGTTGGACAAATCCAACAACCAGTGGTTTTAAGCTGTGGTTAGAAAGAACTAGGGTGCCATGCCTAGCAGGCTAACAGTAACTAACTAAAAAAAACCTGCATTTAAAATCTTCATGCTTCTTCAACGATCTTACGCTCGTCAATGGCAATAAAATGGTCAAAGAATCATACTTATACCGCATCTAAACAAGGACACAAAATTCGCAAGTCAACCGTGTCCCAATCACTCGATAAACCGTGTTTATCTGTTAAAACAAACAGTTGATTTGAACAGAGCGTACGTTCCCCAAACGTTGGCAAAAGCGACTCAGTGAGTGTGTCGTTTTCGCGCGTTTGGCAGAAAAACGCCGCGTCAAGTGTCGAACCGACGTGTGACGTAAAGTATTGGCTGCGAAAATGTTGGAGTTCACGGTCTTGATACTTGACAATTTAATTTATTTTTTAAGATTTTTTGAGGGATCATTGAAACTGCAAATGACGAGCACAAGCCAAGTTGGCACGATCATCATGTGCTGATCGCGTTCAATGCATTTGGTGAAATTCGTTTATAACGGTCATCTCGTTCGTTCTATTTGGATCTCTGATGAACTTAGGTGCACCAAAATGTCTATGATTATATCTAGACAGGCTTAGTTTTTTCTAGCTGTAATTAATAATAGACAGACTAACGATAGTATAATATTAGTTAAGAAAATATATGTACAATTTAAAATTATACTTCTTATGTACAAAATTACGTACTTGCATATTTATCCCTTCATGTATGATTCGTGCTACTTGGACCTCTCACAATCTTTATCAGTCACTCCTCTCACTGATTAATGAAATTGGTAACGTTATGTTTTTCTTGCTTAAAAAAACCCGTGGCAAAGAAACAGCATCAACAACACTTCGTCGCACTACATTATTATCGTGGCGAAACAACGATCACTTCGTCCCAGGCCAACGCTTCGCAATTTTTATTCAAGCTCCTTTTTTTGGCCACAAACCTCCTTTTTGCCCGCAACCGCGTCCGCGGTCGAAACTGTTTAATGATTTGAAAAACGTGTTCTATCAGCCTTTATTCGGAAACAACCGAAAAAAGGCGACAACAAAGGGTTCAGAGTGCAAATATAGACTCATCGGTAACCACTCTTCTTTTCCTGAACCCCTATAACGTGCCAATTTCACCTTTATTCCCTTGACTTAAGAAGCACGTTAGATTTTTTGGGACGCAGATTTTTTTGTTGAAGTGTACGCACAGATCTCATCGGCAATTTATTATATTTTGTCCGTTGGTGAATTTACGATTATTTGAACGGCCGGTGGTCTGTGCGATTGGCTGTTTCTAACACCGATAATACGTGAATATATCGAGAAATTGTGGAACAAAAGGTTTTGTGTGTTATGGTAATGAAGCTCGATGAATTTTATTGAAAGGCAAATATAATAAAAATATTAATTGTTTTTATTTTGAAGGCAGTGTTTTATGAACTAAACAATCGATCAACATTACATTGAAAAGCCAGTGACAACGCGAATCATATAAAAACCTAAACACGTTTTGCATAAAGTGACATTGGATTAGGATTTCAGAGGGCTAATTCACGTAATTTTATGACGAGCCGATGAAGTTGTAGTGCAGTTGCAGTTAAGTTTAAGTTCGAGTGTTAAATGGTATTCTTGTAATCTTTTAACTGCGCGTAAGCTGCGCGTGAACTGCACGTCAACTGTACGACAACCAAACTCTACCAAACTTACTTATGGTGTGGCCATTTGAGAGAAAAAATATTACTCACTAAATAATCGAAAGGAATCGATTACATTTGAATGAATATGACGTTATTAAAATAATACCCCAGTACAGATTTTAGTGCTTTTTCTTACTTAGTAGAATACCGATCATGTTGCGTTCCGAAGCACGCACCAAAGACGCGCAACAGTAGAATGCCGTTAATGCTCTCGCGTGACGCGAACTTGACGCGAGCGTGTCTGACAGCGGTAGAGAATCCGAAAAGCGTTGTTTTGATCGAAATTTAACTGCAACTGCACTGCAACAGCACTTCTTTTGTTACGTGAATTAGCCTACAGATATGAGATATAATAGGGAGATGTTAAATTCATTACAACCTCTTTTTTATTAAATCCAACATTTTGTTACACATTAGTTAAGTATTTGTTGGTCATTCAAATTCGATCAACGTTATCAGTATTTAACACTGAAATCCGATCAACATAATTTACTAGTAGGTAAGGTATTATATAGTTAACACTGAAACTATTTCCCTTAATAGTGATTCATGTAAAAAAAAACTACTGACAACCGTGGAAGTGTCTGAAACTTCCACAGTGTAGCAGATTAACGATTAGGTATGTTGTGTTCTAAACCATGTAATAAACGAAATATTTTATGGGCACTTCACCTTAACATCTTAATAACATTAAATAAAAAATATTTAACCCAATACGGCAGAGGTCAATATAACTCAAACTCCGTAAAATTTACGATATATTTACATATGTGATAAAAAATCGTGTTCTACACGGGGTCGTCGGTTCAATTCCCGTGCTCGCTTTAATTAAACAAACCGAATATAATATACGGTGGCAATTTTATACGTGTGTGGTGGCCTAACGACACTTTATAGATGAGTTGTGAACACATACCATTTGTCGGCACATATTAATTTATTATTGTTCAAATTTATATGTGACGGGAGCAAGGGATATTTATGGTTTATAATAAATTTCGACATGCTGGCTTTTTGCAATGGAAATTGACGGGAGACGAGGTGTGAGTATTTGTTTTTCACACGTTTTATTTTGGTTTCTTCATGCAGTTATCACCATTTTTTTTTTTCGGATGGGAAATCATCAAATGACTCCTCCCGCTCAATCCGCATCAATCGCTCTATCAATTAGCAAATAAAACGTTAGAGAAATAGAAAATTGACTTAAGGCGAGACGACAAAAAAATCTAATTAGTCCGTCAGTTAGATTATCAAAAAACATTTGACCCGTGTTTTTTCTTTACGTAAACCAAAATTGAAGAAGATATGACGCTTTTAAAATTCTCAATACGTCACGCCTAGGTATAAACTTTTAGCCGTCACGAGCCCCACTCACGAGTTTTGATGCGTTTTATCTTTTGTCAATATACATTGATTTACAAAAACAAAAAATACAGTCCATTAATTTCCAATACTCCTGACGGACTAAATAGATTTGCAATTTTTTGATACTGTCGTCATGCCTATTGAAAAAATAAATTTATACCGTACCTACTCTAAAAAGCTTATTTTATTCACGCAAAACAGTGAATAAAAAGGCCTTTTATTCACTGTTTTGTTTTTATTCACTATTTTGGTGTTTGAATTTGGAACACAAAAATATATCCGGTCTCTATTTCAATGCTTACACAAACTCCTTGCGCTAAGATTCGAAATTCAAAACTCTTTGGTGCAAATAAATTCTCGAGATTTGATTGGTCGATATTTGCGACAAGGAGTTTGGCATTGGATTAATAAATATTGTTTCACAAGTTGACCACCCTAATAATAATAATAAGAAAATTACGCTTAATTTCAGTCATTGCTCTAATTTTAATGTCCATTTCAATTAATGTAACAATTCTTATTTCTTGATTAAATTTCTATTTTCGCTTAAATTATGTCTTTTCTCGTAGTCATGATATAAAGTATAGTATGCAACTCCTGAATAAAGTACGAATTTATATCGAGGGCCATGAATCACTTGCGTCGTTCAGGATTCTAACAGTTGAATCAAATCCTTCACTTGCTCGTGACTCATCTACGGCCCTCGCTTTAAATCCGTCCTTTATTCACTAGTTGCATAACATACTATCCCCTACGGTAAAAAATAATTCATCTTGGAAGTTATGAAGGATCAAGACTCCTTAAACCACATAATAAAGCAAGAAACAAAAAATCAACACCAATATTTTCAATTTTTTTACAGACACTAGCTTCGCGTGATTCCCCATCGAGTTTCCAAAGTAACACCAACTAATGAATAGGGGAGTTTGAATAGAAAAATGGAATGATTAATTTATTCTATTTTTGCGCGTGATGGTTAATATGCATGCGTTGTTCGGCCATGTCTCTGGGGCTTAAAACATGCTTTCTATTATTTATAACGTATTTAATGCTAGGGATCATCGTGTGTGAGCTATTTTTATCAATTATGCATGAGGACTGGACCATTTAAATGTGGTGTGTTGTTATCTAAATGTTACGATCGATTTTTATTATATTTTTGACGGCTTTCGGTGGGGACGCGTCGAAGAACACTATCAGACTTTATTATGTCAAGTTATATCTTTGTAAGTCAAAAGGGGTTTCTAAAATTGATTAAACCGTCTTGCAAAGTGTTCAAGGAGCTTCTAAAATCATTTTCTTTTTCTAGTTAATTGATTTTTACAATATATTTTTACGCGTCAAAAACATAAGCATTTTTAAATTAGACGCGGTTGGTGTTTTATACCCGACTACTCTAGAGAAGATACACCTAAATAAGCTCAGAGTACTCTTTTTTTTCACTTCTGAAAACGCCAAGTAATACTGATCATTTACTAAAAGAGATTTAGAATTAGCTACCTCCGAAATTGGTACACAACCATGTTAAATGAGGCAGAAGTCAAAGAAGTGAAGAAAACAGCAGTACAGCTGTAAGAAAGTAAACGAAGCGTCTTTAATTACGTTTTGGGCAAAGAACTGTTTCCGTCGTCGTTGACACTTACGTCATGTAGTACCTAAGGTCCAAAGCGACACGTTTCACTTCTTCCCCAAAGCTTCCATCTCTTCAGAAGATTAGAAAATGCACGTGCACGATGTGAAATATTCTACGTTGGACAGGCTTGAGTTGTCCTGTCAGGTACCTGAGAATGTTTGTCAAGCTTGAAGTAAGGTTGCCAAGCAAACGCCACGCTGACGGATGAGAAGCCTTTATAAAGGATTGCTGAAGGAACAACATCACTGAGAACAACACACAGGTGTTAAAAGATCTGCGGCTTTGAAAGACACGGCGGACTGCAGTGTTTCGGTTTTAGAGTGTTTCATGAAGGTCATATCAAGATCTGTCAAATGACAAATTTTTTCGAGACACCATTGTTTAACTATTGTGTCTACTTCGTGGCCAGATCAAGGGTTATGAGACACTTCTTTATCGTGTGGTTAGTGCATAACCTGGTGTCAGAGTTTTTATGCCGCTCATGGGCCTCTAACTTGGCTTTACATGCCTTCAAGAAATATCTCTCAGGCATGTTGGTTTCCTCATGATGTTTTCCTTCACCGAAGCAAGTGATAATCATACAAAACGCACATGAATCTGAAAAATCAGAAGTGTGAGAGGCTTGGGAGATCATGGCTTGACTTGGCAGTCCGACGGTCACGCTCTACTAGGCTATAGGAGACACTAATTAATTATTACCTTCTATATATTTCATGTCATCAAGTTAATGACGTAGTGAAAATAGGGACTATTTTATGAACAACTAGCGGACGTCACGCGGTTTTACCCGCGTGGTTCCCGTTCCCGTGGGAGTACGGGGATAAAATATA
Source organism: Xestia rhomboidea (assembly GCA_963853795.1). Lineage (NCBI taxonomy): Eukaryota > Metazoa > Arthropoda > Insecta > Lepidoptera > Noctuidae > Xestia > Xestia rhomboidea. Next base: position 2,384,872 of record OY970776.1, on the reverse strand, counting down.
GCCTATGTTACTCAGTAAAGACGTGGCTTTCTAATGGTGAAAGAATTTGAAATCGGCGCAGTAGTTTTTGAGTTTATTCATTACAAACATCCACACAAAAATACAAATCTTTCCTCTTTATAATATTAGTGTAGATAATGTTATAGTCGAAGTGTTAGGTAAACATATTCTACAGAGTTTCCATTGAAAAGGGCTTTGCAGGAAGAAGCAAGTCAATCAGATCATTTAGCAGAGACGGGATATGGAACAAACGCTGTATAAATTACTTACAATAAGTACCTGGACTTTATTACGACATTATCGAATCGAAGAACGAGCTTGTCACGAAGGAAGATTCATTACGAACTACTACTTTTTTCTATAACTTGTCCATATATACAGTCATAAATTCACGCCTTTTTTCTATGGGGATAGACAGAAATCACAGAACGGCACCTGCTACGATCCTTACATTGATTTAAGTGAAGAAAAAATTACATGCATATTCCCTATTGTTGGAATTGGACTTTTTGGGAAATGAACATTCTGGGAAATGGTCATTCTGGGAAATGGTCACTCTGGGAAATGGACATTCTGGGAAATGGACTTTTTGGAACCGTTGGACATTTTGGGAATTGGACATTCTGAACCTAGACGCTTTTGCTTCGTTCACGGTCATACACGCACGCCGGTTGTAAGTACTACGCACCTGTGACCTTTCTGAAGAACCTCGCCAATAAGGTCAGTATATGACATTCTCTTCGTTTCTACAAATCGGTGTGGCAATTAACGCCAGCGTAGGAACCAGTAAATCGCGGGCCTGTGGACGGGGAGCTATGGGCTAGCTCGCCGTCCGTACGTCTCATGACGACAGGACGTGTCGACGGCGCGTTCATGTTCCACGCGCGCCTCAAAGAGAGTCAGCAACAGTGAAGGGGTCCGCAAGGGTCGAAGCCTGCCGGGGCTGCGGGACTATTCGAAAGAGATACCGTGGCCCCGGAACACAAAGGGCGATGAAGGAACATGGATGGGTTTTAGTCAGTAAAAGTCTGACACTCCCACCTGCTCCGCCCAGAGCGGGAGGAGTCATTTGATGATTTCCAATCCGAAAAAAAAAAAAAAAAGGAACCAGTAAATTCCTTAGAACCTTTAATTTTCTTTATCGTCGTATTTCCTTCTAAATTAGCATCTCTAATTGTGGTGGTTCAAACTTCGTTTGAAATACTTTTAGAATAAAGTTATAATCAGCTTGCGCTTGCTAAAGTGGTTGTTACGTCAGTCACTGCGGGCCGAATAGTGCGAAATGAGTGGTTTTTTGTGATTTACAAAAAATCTATTGATTGGACTAAAAAAATAAAACACTATCATGCTAATATGTTGCTTGTAGAATAATTTGCCAAAAAATCAGAATGATTGCATGTATTTGAGTATGGATTTTACTCGTTAAAAGAATTTTTTAGAGATAAGTTCGTGATTTTTTGTTATCGAATAAAATTAGTTGTATTATGTTTTCAAAACACTATCATACTAGCATATATCCTGAAGAATGTCATATTTTTTTCTGGTTTTGTCTATTGCAGTGAATCATATGCTTTTTTGCATTATAAAACTCGCGTTTAGCTCCTGTTGTCCCCTTAACGAAGAACCATCAATACACGAACAGGTAAACAGCATCAAGTCCATCCACGGGCACCGGTAATCAACGCACCGAACGAAATGATCACAATAAAATATTTGGGGTGAAAATGGCTTTCACCAACCGAACCCCGACTTTTCACCTTACGCCGGAAACAACAAACATTTTTCGCGAGGAACGCTGTGGATGTTTGAAATATGGATGGGGCAGCGCTTGAGTTCTTTTATTGTGAAGTGATCACACCTGACGCAAAGTGAAAGAACGCCTATTACAACTAACTACTCAATAATACAAGGTGGAAACGGCCCCTTCACGAAGCCGGCCACCAAGCATTCTGTACATCAAACTAACAAAAAATATTGCTGGGAAACAACATTTTTTTTTGGTGTGTAATATCACGTTTTACGGTTACGGCTTTGACCTCCAATATCTCCGTAACAAGAAGGTTCCCAGGCATAGTCCAAAACAAAAAATGATCGCAATGACGAGGGAAACAAGTGCCTTTAGGTTTCATTAAGGTTGTATCCATTATGAATACTAAAATACAACCCAAGATCCTCGTCTTCAGCAGTAGCGCTTACCGCCACTAGACCACCGAGGCAGTCAAGTCAACCATATATTTATGGTTAATACTACGCCAATCTTGAATATCTTGATCCATCAGTTAGTCGAATCCTAGGAATAAATATTGAGAAGTGAATGTTCTGGGGACATTGATGGTGTTCCTAAAAATACTATAGTTACTACAGTAGAGTATAGTTATAGTTTGTTTACTATAGTTTTAAAAGCCATAGATTTTGTAATTAAATTATTTCAATAAACAATTTCAATTTTAACAAATATCGATATCCATAAATAGATATCCATTATACTTAAAATGTCACTTACGGGATATCTTCCGTGATTATTAATTGTTTTGAGCTCCCGATATTTCGACGCGCCTTCGCTATGATCGCGGGTTAACAGTTAATCCGCGATCATGGCGCTTGCAACAGCGTCGACACATCGTCGAACAGCGTCGCGCATTTTAAGTATAGTTATGAACCGTGAAAGCTTAAAAAAGATATCCATTGTTTGGCTTTTCCAGTGTACCTATATCCGTGTAAACCTTTTAATAATTAAATGTATAGCGATGTGGGAGTCCGGTGTTTCACGTAAATCGTCGATCCGGGATAATACTGATCAATATTAACGATCGCCGAACACTTCGTGCGTTTCCGCAGCGGTTCGGCCGCGTTCGCAAATTGAATTAGTTATGCCCTGTGATTGGCCCCGTGTTTTATTAGTCACTGATTGCGTGTACGTTGATGACGTAATAAGTTCGTTCGTTGTTTGAAATTGGGTGTTGATTGGTAAAGATCGGTTGTGTATTTGTGGGGACTCAGTGTGTTTGGAAATTCGCTATAATCAAACGAGTAAAAGGGAATACAATAAATTTGGATAAACAATATTAAGCTTTTTAATGGTATTGCTAGGTCACGGAGTTTAATGAACAAAGTTTATTAGTTTGACCAACCACAACAACGCAACACTTTAAACATTTAAGTAAAAAAAAAAAGATTGAGTGTGTGTGTGTTTAAATGTTTAAAGTGTTGTTTTGTTTGTCATGCTAAACCACACTACACTACTTTTTCTTAGGAAAAACAATCGCAAAGTCTGTGAGAGTTTGATTGACTCAAAAACAGTTTTTACAAATAAATGTGTGCATCTATGAACTCGTCTTAATCTGCTTTCTGTGAAATAGAAAAATTTCATCCAGTTAAGACTTTTTCATTCTAATAAAAGACTCGTGATAAGCGAGACAGGAGACACACAACTCTTTACAACATGTCCATCTATAAAACGAACCAAGATTACTACATTAATGCCTCTAAAGGCCAAATTCGCATACACGGACCCGCCCTCCCAAGACCGTATTAACTAAAAACGCGAAAAACGTCGCACACGATTATAATACTAGAGGAGGTCAACTATCTGCCTTTTGAATTCACCCTAAATCGCGTTCATACGAACTGAGAGCTTAAAACTAATACATCTGGGTGGCGTGTGACTGGAGTGGTGGGGGGTCTGAGGGTGGCATGTAGAGATGGGGGGAGGGGGGGGGAGGTCGGTGTTAATTATTCACATTTTAATTTACGAAGCCCGGTACTGGCCAGTCGCAACGGGGAAAAATGTCTTGCGATCATTCGACAGTTGTATGGAGCATGTGGTGTTTCGGAGTGATGATATGAATGATTTTTGTATGGTGATTAGTGTTTTAGATGTCAATGCTGATGGGGATTGTAGGAAATTGGAAAAAGCTGATAATACGGTAGATGCAGGTCTTATTCGAAAAGTAATGATAATATAATGGTCGTAAAGATATTCGATCTTTAATTGTAATTAAGTAACGAAGCAGCTCGTAATACTAATAGATTCTATTACATAGTAGTTACAATTTGCAAAGAGAAAAAATAACTGAATGCCGAATGTTTAATTAAGAAGAAAAACCTAACAATTTACAGAAGATATAAAACGTACAGATCATAGCAATAATGGTGTCGATTCTGTTGTGCACAAACTTAACTTAATTTAGGCTATTGCTATCTTTTTCTCTCTAATAAAACGAGAAAGAGACGGACGTAATTTAGAGCTGTCAAATTTAAATGGAACTTATATTTCCATACAAATAAAGGTTGCACGTAAAAACATGTCGACTAAAAACACGGTGAAGCGCAAGGCATAAACTATAGTTTGACATCTCTAACTTAGTTCATAGCTATAGCCGTCCCTTTCTCGCACTGCCTTTTAGTAAAAGATAGCAATAGCCTAAATTAAGTTTAGTTTGTGCACAACAGAATCGACACCAATGTTAATAATTTGATTAACAACAATAGTATTAAAACTGCAAGCCTGAAATCATTTATCAAAAATATTTCGCGAAGGCAAAGGCGCATACTCCGACGTCCTCAGCTACATTATTCAAGCCAACATTCAAACGCTACGCTCAACCCCAAACGTATTAGACATCACTTTCATGACACATGCTATGAATAAACGAAACAAAAGCAGGCCCCACCTATGAATATACCCATCCCTCTCTATCACTATACAAGAGACAAGGACGAAGATAGTGCTCCTATCCGATACCGATGAGAAAAACGATCAGAATACGGACCCACGATTGCTATCTAAATAATTCAAGCGCGTATTCAGTCTCTGTAGCACTTTGCAAAATTCTACACTCCATTTTTAAAAGCGTCCATAACCTTTATAACGCCGCGCATAAGGGTTATATTCAAATGTGTCACAGTTGGGAAGTGTTGGCGAAAATGCGGTGCAAACGTATGGAGTTTTTACAGGCTCTTATACGAAAATGTCGAACCGAATCGGTGTTCTCATAAGCAAAATGTATGGGACAGAAATTTAAATTCGTGTATGCAGGAAAGGTTCAGAAGATTGGATGGTTAATTAGTTTGCTGTTTTGTTGCGAATGTAATTTAAGCGAAATGATATAAGCTTCAATAATTTCCGAACGCATCTGTAGAATTTTTTTTAGAAATGTGTCAAAGGGGAACTCCTCTTTGACTCATTTCTAAAAAAATTGTATGGTCCTAAGATACGTAGAGAGACTTTTGCTTCATATTTATTTCTGTTGGTGGTGGTTGATGGGGTATGTCCGTCCGTGATAATTCCAGGGAATTACCGTACTCTTATAGAAGATTACAATTTTAAATATTTATTAAAATTTCTGCACTGCAGAACTGACACAGAACCATACCATATGCGAAGCAAGTTTACAACTTCCAACTATCACTTGGCTAGCCCTGCAAATGACAACACCAAGACCCCGAGGGACACATACATCTCTCAACCAACATATCACCCTGGTACTTCTGTTCCAACTACATCACCCCCTTTACATTAACCCGGCGAGCACTCTCAAAAACAATGAATATGAATCGTAAAAACTGAATGACAAGATGCGGGTAGATAAGGAGCTCTAATAACGCGTCAGTGTCGATCACTGTATGAGATGAGGCCGATTTGTAATGTAGATGTGTACTGTTCCATCCCTTTTATGATAGCTTTCTCCGAATTTATTACACACCTCAATGGAGTTATGAATATGGGTTTTTATTAGGTTTCTGTCTGATGTATTTTAATTGGGTGTTTTGATTTGGACGACTGTCTTATCTGGTATGAAGTACTCTTGTAGTACTACTTCATATTACTGTGTCGATGCATCAATCTAAGAAAATGAAATGGCTCAGCATTTGGCGACGAGTTAGGCACATTCAGTAGTGTCCATCAGTTCCTGAACTTACTGTTATGCTTTAGCACGTTACTGCTGTAGTTGATATTAATTTACAGGCCTTCCAAGGTTATAAGAGCAAAATGGAAGTTACGTATTAAGCTAACCGTTTTCAAAATGATTTGTGATTGCGCTATGGTCGTTTTGTGCGTAAAGAGAAGATTCTCGTGGTGTCCTAAAAGTAACAAAGGGCTTCTCTCATTGTAAGATCACCTGATCATCATCGATTTATAGACTGCAAAAGCAACCAAGATAGAAGCAACTTTAAACTTCCGCCCCCAAAATGTTTACAGAACCGTCCAGGTCAAAATAGCATCTAAGAAAACACATCTCCCATGATCGGTGCAGCAAAACATCGCCAGGTATCGAGCGGGTTCATTAAAAGGGCAGCGAGGGTGGGTCTTATCCAATATTTATTAACTTATTTCAAAGAAAATCGTATAATTAACACCATAGCTTCGCCCCCGGAGCCAACACCCCACGCGAGAACCTTCGACGGTGAGCGATAGAGTTGATAATGCAGATGCGACATGATAACGGACATAGTATTAATAAGCGTAGATTTTATAAGTTCTGTCAAATTTATTTAAGACCTTGTCGTTTATTTTTTTTCCGATAGCTGTAGTTTGGAAACTTTCAAGTCTTAAATGAATAGTAGTTGAGTTACTCTTTGGCAAGCGTGATCTAACTTTCTTATTGCAGTCGACTTTCATTTAACACAAAACAGATGTCTTGTTCTTCAAACATTCTAGGATTTTGAAAAAAATTGCCAATACCAATATGTCATCAATGTAAACTCAGATGATGCAAAATGTACCTGTAACTTTGAGAGAGCCTGAGAGGACGGTTTATTTATTAAAAAACAAACAAACAAAATAAACTTACTCTCTACAAAAAAAACAAATCCTCCCCGCCAATCACCTCCCATCCGTACTCAGTAGGCACAAAACGAGGCCTGTAAGTTATTTGCCAATTACCCGTCTGTCGGATCTCTTCTCATCACTCTTAGTTCTCAATTAGTATTCAGTCTCACTCCTTACATGTTCCAAACTTAATGAGAATATGTGTTGGAGTCGTATTTTTGAAATTCAGACCCTTTGAAACAACATGGCCATCGCAAAAATATGTTAATGTCACCTGTGAAGCGGCTATGCGAGCAAAATTGATTAAGTCTCCTCGCTAAGTAATGTATTTTTGATGTTAAGTGTGGATTATGATTACTTTTGGGTTACTAAATATTGTAGGAGTTGTAGGAAAAGGTTTATGGCATTGGCATCACATTAAAAAATATGGAATTTGATTATGTTATTTGAAGGACGTTGAAGGTAGAAAGAACTAATGGAACATTTGAACGGGACCTACACAATATAATATTATGCCAAAAAATAACCGGCCAAGTGCGTGTCGGGCCACGCGCAGTGTAGGGTTCCGTAGTAGCCCGTTATCACAATATAGAACGAATCACAGGTTGGTTCTATATGTGGTTGGTACAGCGCCATCTAGCGGCAGCTTTGTGAAACTTATGATAATTTATTATGTTTTTTGTATTTTAGATTTTGTTTTTCAATGCAAGTCTTTACCCGTTATAAGCAAGCAACTACTTCATCTTATTCACTTTATAGGATTTATTTTAAGGATTTTGTATTTGGTACAAAATTATTCAACACCCAAGTTCAACGACTATTACTGCTAAACTAATAAAGTTATCTTAACCGCTATAGTTTTCCTTTAAAGTTCATTAAATGCACTATCATTATGAATTTTTCTAGATTTTTCAAGCCCGCAGTTTAGCTTTTAGAGGGGGGGGACGCCCTACTGGAACAAAAATATATCGTAAATTGAGCATTACATCGAAAAGTAGTTTTGGCAACCCCTTAGTAATTTTAAAAGACCTATTCAACGATACCCCACAAGATGGGGTAGAAGACGAAAAAAAAATTCATCCCCACTTCACATGTAGAGGTCACCCTAAAAAAAATATTTTCCAAAATTTTATTTTACCACTTTGTCGGCGTTATTGATATACACACTTCTACAAAATTACAGCTTTCTGGTACTATCGGTCTCTTAGCAAAACCTCGGACAGACAGACAGACATGACGAAACTATAAGGGTTCCTTGTCAGGACTACGGAACCCTAAAAATGGGATGACAAAGAAGCCCATCTACATATCATCATGATCTGCAGTTTTGGCCAAGAAATATTTTGTATGTTGGAGAGAGAAAGAGCGAAAGAAGAGTTATTAATTTTTGCTTGCTATTTGAGACTTCCAAAGTCAAGTATGAAGAAGATAAACATCAAATATCAAGTTTCACTTACCAAACTTAATATTTAACCTCACCTAAGTCAGGCAGGTAGAGAATACCCAAGGCATAAAGTCCGTATTTTTACGGATATTAATAGTGTATAACGTTTGAATAAATAAATCTAGGTGAAGCACAACTCACACGTAATCTTAAACAAAAACGAACACTCTACAAGCCAAGGGGTGCAAGCAAGCTATCGATGCACCCCATTGCCCCCGCTTTGATCTCGCCGCCGCCGATCGGCTAACTGGATTATTTAACGAGTTCTCACCCAATTCCGTTAATTGGTCGGTAATCCGGTAGCTAAATGACAGGTACAGGGCTTACGCCAAGCTTGCTACAATACTGAGTTTGATTAGCGTTCGTGTGAGGTTGAATGTGTTATGTGAACTTTTTGGTGGGAGTTTTCGTACATTGGTCTTTATAGGAATACTTCATAGGTGAAAGTTTCATCTATTTTCAATAATGTCTTGTTTGACAGTTTATACATGGTGTAAATGGACCGATATCGCCGAAATTGACCGACCTTAGGCCCGGTTTCCACCAAAGCGGAGAGGAGCGGAGCGCAGAGGAGAAGTGTGCAAACCGACCAATCACATTGGTTGAAATCTAATTCGCGGCTCTCGTCTCTACAGTGATTGGTCGAATCTTATACATCTCCTCTCCGCTCCACTCTTCTCCGCTTTGGTGGAGTCTGGGCCTTAACGATGTACAGAATGCTCAGTTGACGGCACCGAGCATTATGTACATCAAACTAAGTATACGCTAGAATTATTACTGGGAAGCGGCTTTTTTTTGGGGGTGAAAAATCACGTTTGACGATAGGACTCAATGTAACGCACTCAAAACATTGTGCTGATGGATGCATTTAATAGTACAGGGGTCGTGGAGGTATTTAAAGCAAAGAAAAAACATTAAAAACTTTTATTAACTTTTTGGAACTTTGACCCACAATATCTCCGTAACTAGAAGGTTCCCAGGTATGGTATAGAACAAAAAAAAAACCTGTATTTTATCCATATCAACCATGACAAATACAAGTAAAAAGTTAACTTGAAGTGGATAGTCCGCTAAGCAACAAAACCACAAACATCAGAACAAATAGAAGCGGTTACTACTTCCATCCATTCCACAGCAACTTCCACTCGGTCTCAAACAAAACCTCTTTTTAATTCATCACCGGCTAAGCTAAGGGCGGCCACAGATCTCGAGGCTTACGTAGTACATACATAGGCATGGCAAACCATGCATGCATACGATTGTCGCAAAAGGTTATTTCTGCAAGGCGGTGGTTTGTGGCCACGGCTGCTCTGACGTTCGGACTGACGCCTGTGGCTTGCTCCGTGCTTCTTACGGGCTTTACGAGTTGCTCCGTGACAATGCGTAGGTGCGAGAGAAATATTGGAGTGGTCAATTTTCAGGTAGTTCGTATTTCAGTGCGGACTTTCTCGAGGGTTTTGTGGTGTTTGGGGACGACTTTGTGCATATTTTGTTAGGGTAAGAGTTTGCTGCTGTAGCATTTCTTAACGTGTCACCGAGTTAGGTTTACACTTAAAACTTTAAATTCAAAGCTGGGTAAAATTAACTAGAAACAATCGATACGTGAGTTTTATAAATTTAGTCGAAGGTGAGACATGTACCATTGTTTTCAAACTAGATACTATAAAAATCTTATTATTCTTTTAAGAATTCAGTTCAACAGATGTTTGGATGTGTGGTAGATTGAATGAACTTTAAATGTTAGTAATAATATTAGTTACTAATACCGTCTTAGTCGAAGTTTCATATCTAGAGAAAATAAAACTCGCGCCCAACTTGTTTGCATTACCAAGAAACTTAGAACATCATCAAAAGGAGCCCCATCCATTGTGCTAACAGTTCAACTAAGAGTTCCTCACCGATATATTCCAAATGTAAGTTAGAAGCTAGTCCGTAGCGAAATAACACTAAATCTAGACCAAGTTCGAGCGTGTTGGCTGTATATTTTAGAACTTTCTTTGTGTAGAAATGGTTTCTAGCATTAGATGCTAGTAAGAGAGGATTTGGACTGAAGAATTGTATCAGCCCACATTAGGCGACGGGAACAGCGTAGTAATTCTTTTGGGTAACCCAATTCGAAAATAATTGCAGTCGATGAGTGTAGCAAGCACCGTGTTTGTTTAACAAAAAGCGAACAGAAAAACAGCGTTATAACGCATCTGACCACACGAACAGTGTCATTTAAGGCATTTTGTGACACTTGCCAACAACAAACTTATAACCTGATATGAGGTTCTAGAAACGCAATCTACTTGTAGTAAAACGATGACTGCACTTTGATCACCATCATCTTACAAATAGAAGAGTTTTCCAATTCCCTACAAACACAAAAACCGTCCACAGTCCGCACTCATCAGCATACATGTGTTAATTAAAATTAATTCACACATGTCTGAGCGTTAAATTATTCACAATTATAATTGTAATAATCAGGAGTCGGACCTAAGACCGTCCGAACCAAAAAGCCGGGCCGTATTAATATTATCACATATCCGGGCACTGGAAGCTCACTGGAAGAATTTTTAATGCTATGCTTTAATTATTTTGCCGTTGGCCCGGTTGGGCGCCAGTCTAAGTTCCATTCACATTAGAGAATTCATTTTTGCTACGGCCGCGCCTACGTTCTGAATTATTAAGGTGCTTGCCGAAAACTGAAAATTGCTGAGATCACCGGGTGCCAGACGGTGTGTATTTATGAGTGCGTAAATTTTCTAGAGGTATTCTGTAACCGTTTGTACATTATGAAGGGGGCTAATTAACCGGCCGAGTTCGGGTGCTGTTAATAATGGAGGAGGTGCTACGTAGTTCTAATGTTAGATGGGTGTGGGTAAAAATCTAGGGTCTGTATAATTTGGGTATGGTGTGAATTATTGACACTCTCCATCCGATTATGTCGATGTGTATTCCTCTTGTCTTCTCGGCTTGGATGTTATGAGTCGAGTTAAATTAGCGAATTTATCGCCGTCTACATACGTCTCATATCTTTGATAATTTTAAAGTAAAATGATTGCCTAAGGAAACATACAGTTTCCTTGTATTTGGAGTACGTATCAGTTCTAAATACCGTAACAAAATTCGCAATATAAACACAGCCGAAAAAATGTTAATTAAAATTAAATCTTACCTAGTGAAGCCGCATCACAAAGAAACAGACGAAACAAAAATGTAATATGATTAGAAACAAATTACACACGCGGCCACGATAAGTCCGGCTCACGGGGGCTAACCAACCGTGGCCCACGTTGGGCGCCACTCTGCCTTTGTCCAGCCACTTTCTTTGTATATTGTACCATTTCATGCAAAATTTAATTTCGTTTTCAAGACTCGTGCGGAATGATATTACGGTCGGCGGACGCCACCGCCGTTTGTAATTTCCCTCCTCAAGTGTGTGTGGACATCGTGCCTTTTTCATCGCATTCCGTTTCGGTGGGTGGGCATGGCCCGGCCCGGTCCGGTACCGTTACGTTTATTGCGGCGTTGTTCGGAATTAAACAGTTGGATTGCAACCGCCGTTAATTACTATACACAACTACGGCCAGGTGTTCTATTGGTTGCTCTTTTAAAGCTCGCATGATTTTGCTGGTTAATCAAAGTTCCCTCTGGCATTTTGATATTCCCGGTAGTAATATTGCACGATTTGCTTTGTTAGAAATGAAATTCGGAATTCGCTTTGTGTCCACATTTATTCTAGAAATGCAGGTACGAAATAATCCAGCATAATCCAATAATCCATATTGGGACCGTGGTTTGTGGGAAAGTAAGATGTCATCCATGTATAAGCAAATCCTTAAGTCATCTGAACTACCTCAGGTGGTAAACATCAGTGTGGTTCAACCAAAATTAAACATAATTGTCGTAAAACATAGATACATAATTTGGTACGATTACCAAGAAACATATTAAAAGCAACAAGTCCCCCACACTTCCATAATATTCCTGACCCGAATCCACAGGGACCTGACAAAAGATTCAATATTACCCCTATCTTGTAAGGAACTCCCAAATCCTTTCAACCCTTTAAGAATTGCATCCCCAATTTGTTATCGATACCGGTAACACGGTCCAGTGGCAAGGAGACTCCCCGAAGGGATAAAAAAAGGATTCTTTCAGTGATCTACCCGCAAATCGGTGTACACACAATAGGGGGCGATTAAGGTACTTAGGTTCGACGTGAGAAAGAGATTTTCTTTTTCTTCAGTTTTTTATGGCGTTTGATCGGTTTTGGGGAGGAAATGCCGTGATTTTATCTTGTATTTTGTGGTTTGGACATTTTTGAGGATTTTGGGAAATCTTTTGATATTGATAGACTACTTAGCGATGTCAGTAAAGGATTTACAAGATACGTAAGTTTGTAATTTGGATCAGAAATTCTCGTCATTTTTCAATTTATCATCATACTCATTCTATTGTCCTTATCCCGATTTATTTGGGGGCAGCGTAGAATGTCTTCTTGCTCTACACTTCTCAAATACTCGTCCTCCCACGAGCCATAATAACAATTGATATCAATGAGCCAACTTCAATCAATATACTCCTCAACATTATTTAATTTCCAACAAAATAAATTCGTCATTTAATCTACCCCTAAGCTAAGACTACACCATACAAAGATATTTAGTGGTACACACAATAACTACCCCTAACATCCCTCAAACATGTTTACACTGGCTATCCATGTCCAGTCTTGTTCAAACAGCCCCGTACAAACTGGACGGGGGCTAGATATTTGCATATCGGTCTCTTACTTGTTTATTGAGGCGTCTATGAGATTATGTTGCTTAATAAAGTTTGGCTAAGATGTTGATGGTCATTTTGTGTGATAGTTTGGTTTAGGGTTTTAGATAACTTTGTTTTTAGATTATTTTGGAAAGGTAGTTTGTCATCCTTGTCTTTATTGGGTGACAATGCTTCATGTCACTTGACCTTTTATTTGATTTACATATAGTTTTCTAGTAGCAGGAACCCCTAGATATAATGCATTGATTTTGTGGTTGAGACTGTGCGTCCTAGAATAGAAAAGAGTGACCTACTTCGTGATATTTTTTCAAGTAAAGTCAGGGCGTAGTATACCGTTGAGCGTTATTGACCAGATGTATGAATGTGGACAAAACAAAACGTATGTAGGGATTGTAGCAAGTGGTCTCCTATAGTTTTTGCCTACCCTCATGGAAAAACAGCACGAGTTACATAGGTATGTTACTCTGCATCGAAATCATCCCATTCGATCATTGATCTAAAAATATCAAGTGGCTACAAGATTTAAACAAGGAACTTGACACGTTAGAACATCCCACCAACGTACCCAAAATCATACACCACCAACCTCAAAAATTAATCCACCAAGAATCACCGATAAGAATAAAATCTCCCATAAAGACAAAGAATAAGGAGGTATAAGCTGGGTGTATTGGGGTCCCGAAGCGTCCGTACGTGTACCTCGGATTAGCCGGCAAATTGGTTTAAGCCAAAAGCCCGGATCACGCCGCAAGAGAATCAATCCCGATCGCTGGAGACGTGAGGGCTAGTGTGGAAGCGGTTAGAGGTGGAAATTATAAAATATGTAGTAGCGGTCGGAAAGCAGACAATATTTATAATTTTGAATCATTGGAAGTGCCAGTGACTTTTGGGACCGTCAAACTGTCTTCTGCGGTCAAGATTGTCTAGGCGTACGACTACATTGCACGAGGACCCTCCTTGATCAACAAAAAGTGCGACCGATCAGTCCGTAGTATCAGTTGCCGATCAAATAGAATCCTTTATTGCATCTAAATACCTCATGCTCATAATACACCACTAGGCAGATTCTTTATATGTCAAATGATCAGAAGACGTCAATAGGTAAATCAAGTGGAAATAAAACTCTGCACGACTGAGCGACATCTACTCCTTACTTTCTTGGCACGATTTCGATTCCAATAGATTCTAATAAGATTAGTGTTGTCACACGGGTGTTAGATAAAATAGTTTGTGGCCTATAATTGGGGTTCAGGTCGGCCCGACCGATGTCAAACATAGCCATTCCAAAAGACACTCTAACCCCTCTAATCAAAGCGTAATTTGGTGCAAAAACATTGTCCATGGTCATCACTCGCATGACTAGACAATATCGACTTGGAAGGTGATCTCTCTGCATTACTTTCCCAAATTCAACTTTGTCTAGTTCTATTTGGGTTTGTTTTTGCGTGTGGATGTCGTGAATAGTTTTCTCCGATCGAGTCCCGTTTACAAATTGGATCGGTCGTCGGGTAAATCAGGGTTACCCAGTAATTGAGACTTACAGGATCGTTCGGTTTGTGGGTAGGTCGACGCGGTTGAAGGATTACATGCGATGTATCGCTATCTATCGATCTTGGGTTAATGTATGGGATTTGTCGTTGATGGTTATGGTAGTAGATTATGGTGTTTTGTGGTGCTTGAAACTGACATTTTGTTTAGATGTTTGGCTTGTGCAGTTTCTGATGGATCAGTCTCTATTTTTAATAGTAAAACGTGACCTATTTATTTCCAGTTAAGATATTCAGACATTTATTTTAAAAAAATTCCCGTTATAGGAGAAATACCTGTTCTCATACAGACATCAAGGCGGAATGGCGAATTCAGACCTGCATTAATTTTCAAGTCGACTTAGAAAGACATTTTTTATGAACAAAAAAAGTACTTGGGTATTTGCATTTTTTTTTTTTGCAAAAATCCTTTAGTTTAATTATCTTTACTAGACTCCAGACACAAAGGCCCTTTAAGCCCAAACAGAATCAATCCCTTACTTTCGAACTAACATCAAACAAACTTCCTTGGACGCAGGTTCTATTCCCGTGCGAATCTACTTGTTTCGTTTGTGTTTAAAGAGGATCGACTACTGTTTGATGTCTGTCTGTGCCAATAATGAACGCTTCATTATTTGTTAGGTTTAAGCAGTTCTTTAGGTTTTTATGTTACCTAGGATAGGTTTTTTTAAGAGCTTTGGTAAGCAGTGATTCTAAATAAATTATGGTGGACCATGTCTCATATATGAAAGAGAAAGGAGTAAATGATGCCGTGACGTCTGACAGGGGAGAAACGAAGAAGAAAACTTGTTGCGCCGACCCCGAATAGGATGGAAAAGGGCAGGAAGCTGATGTCTCAATGATCTTTGTAGGGGATGATAAACGGTTCACCATATTAGGTTAGTTACTGTAATAGATAGAAGCTTTTTTAAAATAATCAATCCAATACGATTTTCCGTTGTCCATATATCTTGATAAGGCTTTTCATAGATTTAAATGAAAAGATTGAAAAAAACAACAACACTGAAGCTTATAAAGAAACTATTGTCAATTCAAATCATGGCATCAATGAGAATACCCAAATCAATGTAGGAAAGCAATCAACTTCTAAACAACCAAACACGAAACATACTCTTCCCTACCACCACAAAATAAAACTCCCAGAGCATACCTGAACTTACATAACCAAAACAGAAGCAAACACAGTAAATATTCCAACATTATATTGGAAGCTGGGAAATGCACCGAACGGCGGCGATAAGGGGTTATCAAAGAATATACGAGCCCACTCGAGTTGAAGATGTTGCGACACAGAGTAAATTAGTTGGGAAAATTGTGTTCAAAGATTATTATAAAGGTGAAGGCAATTTGTGATTGCTTATGGTTAATAGAGTTTTGGTTTAATAGATGATTTTGTATTGTCTTGTTTTGTGGGGTAACTGTACGCTGTTTTGTATCGTTGTCTGATATTAAGGTATAATATACTTGAAAATAATTTGGATGTCATTAACCAAATATTATTATTATTATTGGGAGCCAAAACCCCCACTTCTTCCTCTAATTCTGTCGATGACAATGTAAAATGAGTCAGCCCACAATTTGGCGACGAGTTTGGCACTTCCAGTAATGGCCATCAGCTCATCCCCATTCGTGAACATAGTTCTCTTTCAAGCATCGTCACAGCTGATTTACGGGACAAAAATTTTACTCTTACTAGGAGTCGAACTCGTACTCTTAATATTTGATTTTAATCTTCTCCAAGTTTCTATCCCAAACTTTATTCCCCACACAACTTCAACACCGTGCCAAAAATCACGCTATCATCCATGTACACTGGGTGTATAAACAAAGTGTAAAACTCAAATCCTCGGTGCAGACGGCAAGACTGAACATCTTAGCATAATTAGCCGAAAGGGGCCGTTTATTGCTAATATTAGTAGTAAGGATTAATACCAACGGGTTCTGAGCTGTGCTGGGACTGGTAACTGCTATTACCGTAAGTCAGGCGGGGTGTAAGATGTATTTGGTTGAACTTACTACTGTTGCAAGTTTTTTTGTAGACGGGGTTAGTGGGGTTGGTTTTGGGTGGTTAAGAAACTGAAGGGGTAAAGGATTTAATGTAAACTGTTTTAGTGCTAACAATGGTTTTTAGTTGAATTGTGATTAGGAATAGGAAGATCCCAATGATGAAACTACACACGGCAACGAAGAAAATAACTAAAATATAGTGTCCCAACGAAAGATTATACAAAAAGATTTTTTTTAGCCTGATAATATTGCAAACCAAAATTTTAGAGCAGTAACAATCTTTGCCATCAATATAAACGACTTGCTTCCCCTAACAGAATAAAAATTAAATCAATCCTCCAACGTACTTATCATAAACTTGAAAACAATTTTGATACTTGGTCGGCGCTCAATCGAAACACTTAATTGAAAGTCATCGACTCGTATAATACTCGTCTTAGGGACGAAGCCACAATACATATCGGTACGTATAAATTCTAATGCAGAAATCCAAAAACATTACAAAAGCCACCCCCTTGAGCACCCGTCTGGATGGTGGATGCGGGCAAATCTTCGAATTAATTTTACTGCCGAAATATGCAAATTTGGAGATATAGCCGCCTAATAACATGTACAAAAGAGTGGTGACTCCGAGCGCGAAACACTTAGACTATATTGTGTTGGGTATTGGGGCAGCTTTGTGCCTAATTGGTGTTTGCTTCTGAGAAGTTCGTATTAGCAATATGGACGTCTTATTCCAGAACATTTCTTTTTAAGCAATTCGAGCGATATCTTCCTTCTTGCGTTTATATAGCGGTTCTAGAAGTTATGATGTTTATCACTTGTTTATTTTTGGAAAGCAAGATAGATGACACATACTTTCATTTGCTACAGTGTGTTTATGTTGGTCTATAATTTATGGTTCCTATTTTAACCGATTTTCAATATCATATCTCTCTAGAGGTACTCAATTCTGACCATGATCCTTCATTAACATTTAAATGGTGAACTTCAAAAAGTATTTTGCCAAGGAAACCTTCAAAATCTTGACCCCCAACTTCCATCAAAGAACAGCCCCATCTACATGTTGTCATCTAAACAATAATCTATGCCTTAATCGTTACCTCAGGCTAACATTATAGCCGCTTCGAGGAGCTTAATAGGTTACAAAATTTACCGTGATAGTAGAAAATACACGATGCTTACGTGCCAGCTTTCTCGGGAACTTATCAGGCTTTATTAGATTTCAGGTGTTTAGTTTCTTCACTAGACGTGGTTAAGCCTTCATTTTATAGTTGAAATTTGTTGCACTATATTGGGCTTTGTTTAAAACTTTGTTGGGAGCGAATTTATTAGTAATTTTTATGGTTATGTTGTTGCGAGAAGATTTTGCTGCGCTGATTTGCTTTATGGGTAAAGGCTTCAAGATAAAACTACTGAATAGCACTATGATAGGTAGATAACTATTTGGTGTACGGAAGTAGGTCATCATATGACTGTCGATATAACAATAGATAAAAGGGTTATTACTTCTTTGGGTTAAAAATACCCTGATAAAACTAACGCAAATAAAAAAAAATACTTATTTGGATTAGGCAGTATCTTTAGACTCCGCCATTTTATTTCATCAGCTGTCCATCATAGGGATATCTATACGATATAATGATTTCAATGAAAAGAAATATGCACAGGCACACCACAGCGGTAAAATAGGGCCACTTACTTGCACAGCACAGTCTCCTTGCCAGAATCAAAGAGACCTGCTCTCCCCCATCTTGCAGGTAGCTCAGCGATGGTGACTCCTCGTGATCCCCATACGCAGATCCGGCTGCCGCAGCCGCTGGTCATGATCCGCTCCACATGGAATGATGGTGGAATGAGGATGAGAAGTTTCTGGAAAGAAAGAAAAATATTGATTGGTATACTTTATGGTACGGTGAGACGAAGAACATCAGGACGGGAATCAAGACTATTTTTGACGGTACAAAGAGGGGTCTTAACACGCAGGTTAAGGAGTATATTTAGGGATTAAGATGACGACCATGAATAAGGAGCTTGACTTGAATGTTGGGTCCAAGTCGTTTCTAAGATTAAAAAGACTGTTTACAGTTGATTTAAAAAAAAACATCATACTGACAGTATGATGTTTTTTTTTAAATCAACTGCAAAATCGCAATTGCATAAGAGGCATCGCCCACTCTTCTGTTGGTCCAGGACTGAGCTACTAGTTTGGCGCTTTCGCTAGCGTCTATCAGATCCTGTAGTGAACAAACAACTGGACACGCAGGACACGATATTAAGTGTCATACTAAAATTTTGGGACAATTTAACGATTTCTAATATTGAGGAATTCTTAAATATGAAAACCATAACACATACCTACGCCAAATACGTTACCAAATCAACTTAAGATCGTTCACGTAACCTTTGCTTTACAAGATAACGTACATTTCAGTGTTAAAACAAGCCATCAAGTCAAACAAGCTGCGCTGAGACTCGATCTCGATTCTATTTCACACTCCGCGATCAAGGCAACTTTTTCAATTTCCTTTAGAAATAAGCGCTATGCGGACCGCGGGCGGCCGTCAAACGATAAATGATTATAACTATGACGTCAGGGGAAACGAGGCAAGGCGCCGGTGTAATGAGAAATAAGACGAAAAAATCCGACGGAGCCAGGAAGCCGAGAACGCTTCCTACTTTATTTTTTGTTCCTTTTATTGATTAAAAAACTTTCCTAATCATATTTTTCCTTCGTCTCGGGAGATAGTTAGGTTATCGGCGCTGCTGTGGATTCTCATAATGAACATGTTTTTGTTTTTGATATATTTTTTCGGGGAATTCAATTTTGATGGATGTCTCTGTTTTTTTTTAAATAAATGTTAAATTTTCTATTGTGTATCCCTGTAGTATACCATTCCATTAGAATATGTCAGATAATTTTCAAGGTAACCATTAAGGCTGTTATTGTACAGCAGGTGGATGGACAGCTCTTTCATCCATATGTATGCATTGTAAGACCACCATAACATGTGACCTATCGCATCGTGAAGACCATTCTCCTCTGTCAAAGGGTCACGCTATCATTTACTTCTTTATCTTTCATATCATTCCTCAGTTCCTCACACATCCATCCATCGTTTCTTTGGTCTTCCTGTCCAATTTTGGGTCAAACATATTTGATGAAAATTTGTCATCGCCACGCTAAGAAGAAGGATCACGTTAAGCAGTAAATAAAGGAGCCTTTGGCCAGCTCTGGGACAACAAGGGCCTTTCATAATAAAAATCATCCATAGAAACTAGCGTACCTTACAACTATCTTTGGAGGAGGTCGTGGTTAAATAATAACAGTCACTCGGGTTGATCTTTAGGTTAAGTCGTGCTTGCCTAGGTTGGCCCGTGGATGGGTGAAAACAAATTACATGCCGAGTTTCCTCCGTGCGTCGGAAAGCACGTTAAGCCGTTGGTCCCGGCTGTGATAGTCGTTCCAGGTAGTCAGTGGCCCGAAAGGCTGACAACCAGTCTTACCAAAGGATATCGTATAACGCAGTACTAACTGGGTTGTGAGTGGATGTCTGATAGGCAGTCGCTCCATGTAAAATACTGGTATTCAGATGCATCCGATGCTGGAAGCCGACCACAACATAGTTGGGAAAAAGCATAGTTGGGAGAAGGTAGATGATTGCTCGCAGCATATTACAGAAAATTCTCAACCCTCTACAAAACAAAACAGACCTAAATCAATGCACAACGAAACACCATCCAAACCAGATATTAATAGTCTAATCGCGATACTAACTATTGCACTGTTTCCAGTACATTAACCGGCGCGCAAACTTGCCAGGCACAGCCCCTGTTACAAACTGTTCAATGTACTATAATGGACTATTAATATTCGGGTGGTCAAAGGTTTGTCATTGGCGTTGGATTTGAATCTTTGTTGTTGGGAGATGGAGCGTGGTTTCAGTAAACTGTTGAAGGGTATATTGTGGATTGTTGAATTGTTTAATAAATGCTGATTATTGATGTGGTCGTAGAAAAAATATGTTTGCTGCTGTGTGTCATAAATACACACACCATAAAAATTGAGAAATACTTCACTTCATTTGGAAACACAGAGCAAGTCGAAAATATAAATTGTTATTATCAAGATACAACAGGTCATACTTATTTGAAAAATATCAACAACATGATTAACAGTCAAACTGTAGTCGAAAACATGCACAATATATGAATAAGTATACCCAAAGACAGAAATATATCTACGCGAGAAACAATAGAAGTTCACCCTCTTTGGCCATTATTTAAAACATTGAAAAACCCGAAACGGCCACAGTGCATTAGCGGGTGATTATCGAAAAGAATCAAAGTGGGTTAACCCTACCGAATGGAACCCGGAACGTTTTGACCCACGCGGTAGCGTTCAGTTGGGGTCAAAGCGATAGCGGAAATGTTTTGGTTACTTTTTTTAGTATTGTTGTGACAGTAAAACTTAAAATATTGTACGGTTTTTATTACTTACTTAGTATAGTTATCACAAGATATCTAAAGAAGATCAACGATTTAAAAAAAAACAAAAATCCTTGATCTTCTTTAGGAGTCAATTACTAATTAAAAGACACAGTTTCAATAATTAGCTGGCTCATAAGCAGCCCTATCGGCCTAGCATTGTGGTAATCACCGTTTATGGCTACCTGCAGTGCTAGATATATTGAATACCATCCCAGAGAAATAGCTGAAATCTATCATGCACCAGTTATACTCTTGTTCAATACCAGACAATTTGAAGGTAATTTCATACCTTACCATTCTTGAAGTTCTTTTACAACTTAAAATAAAGTTCACCAGCTAAAACAAAGCGTTAAAGGTATTCAGTGACTATCTGATGTAACTTTGACTGAATAAATAACTTTTCATTTGTATTTACAGAATTTCAAGGATGTCTCCGTCTTAGCAGGCAACAAACATGAGTATTACTTCAAAAAGACTACTTTTTATTTTTGTCCCACCCCATCACTGGCACCCCACAGTGTGACCAACTCGCACGCTGCGGTCACAGCGGGGCGGGCATAAATTCAGACGACGAAAACCTCCGACAGTTCCGAAGCGTATCCTACGCGACGCGATAATGGCTTTGAATTTCACGCCTAAAATATGGCCTAGCAGTTTTTCGAAAAAAAAAAAGGATTTTTTTGGTGGTTGAAATATGGGTTATGGTGGTACGGTTTGACTTTTCTTGTGTCAAATATTGAAGAATAATAATGACTACCCCATATTAGCTAAACAGAGGGAATGGGATCGATTGGTCGTCACAGGTCGCAAAGAATTATAATATCTACCTTTATTTCTTAAACTTTAAATATTTGTTATAAAATAAATATTTAAAGTTTAAGAAATAAAGGTTAGCCTGTAGCTATACATAAAATAATCGCACATTGAAGGAATCCTCACATATGAAAGTTCCAGTAATTGCGTTTAACATCTAAATAATTACATCACGACATAAAGAACCTTATACCCATACCCACCAAAAAAATTACGTATGCAAATTCACAAACAAAAACCTACAATAAAAATAAGAGCGGGGATTACTGTGGTTACGTATTAAAATTCCTGATAGGTACACACATAGCTGAACCTCGAACAATTAAGCGAAGGTGGGTGTCTAAGGGACCCCCGCGCGGCGGCAGGGTTATTCGGCCATATTTAATAAAATAATAATATTATGAAAAAAGAATTAAATTATTCAAGCCGCGTACGTCCGTGTATCGCGATCGGTGTCCCAGCCAGATATGTATAAATTTTTTTTTTCGCCATTCTGTTTTACGTGGCCGAGGAGGCTCGCAAAGATTGCCAGCGCGGTGCATGTATTCAAATAATTGTTTGTGTTTTTTCATTTTAATTCTTCCACGGGTGGAATTTTAATGATGCGTTTGTATAAAAGATTGGAGGATGCTAAGCGTTTATATAAAATTTTCGCAGCAGGATTAAAAAGGAAAATCGCCTTTGGATTAAGAGCGGGCGGTCAGTTTTTATAGGTAAACTCGTGTTTTTAGTTTATCTTTTTGCAATTTTGTTGAAATTATTTATGTTGAATATGAAATAGAGCTGAAAGATCGTTTTTATTATAACAGCAGCATCAGTTTTAGGTATGGGGAACTATAATGAAACTATGACATAACAAAACATGTATTGTGTGCTAGTTTGATAAAAATATATTTTCATTTAATTTAATTGTACTGTGTACTTATCTTCCTATCATGAATGGTTTTAGATATAAATGTGTTTTCTAAATAATATGCTTGCCCATAAAACAATGAAATTAATACACATCTTCATTCGAAGAAACCTTTCAACACTCATTTTCTTTTTACCATAACAAATAAAGAAACGCCTTTGTCCCATGGTGGTACCTGCTACGATTCTCACATACTCCTTGCTCCTCGTCTACGTTCAAACCACTGGTCCTAAACTTCGCGTATGAGAACTACGCACCTGACCTTTCTGAAGAACCATGTACTACCGTGCTCACCGACGGTCGATCACTTTTCCGCCTTATGTCTAGAGCAATAAGGTTGAAATGTGGTTGAGCGTGGTAGTACTTGCAAACATTCCTCATACCGAACCTTAAATTCCTCTTCTAAGTTAAAAAAAACCTAAACTATTACAAAACCGACATTTGTAATAAAGTACAAAATAATAACTTCCCACATAAACCGATCAGTGTGCAGTTGTAGTTCTTATTATGAATGAAATCCTGTAAGTCGACACGTTATTAAAGTTAGTACCGCTACTCGGCGCTAGATGGCGCTAAAGGTTCCAAGTTGCGTTAAAATTGAATTGGTCGGGAGTTTCGGCATAGGCTGATTTGTTTGGTTCTTGCAGATGCTGAATAAGTTGAATAAGATAGACATAAGTCATACTTATTGCTTATTTAATGACTTAAATTTAAATATCAATGATCGCGTGTTGTGTGAATTTTCGAAAATCACACAGAAGAATTCAGAAAAATAATATGATTTTGAAAATCGGGTATGCTGTTAAACTTGAGAGTTTAATAAATAAGTTATACCTGCGAAAAATACATTTTTTTAGTTTTCAAACGTAAATAAAGTAAGCTCTACGGAAGTCATACAAACAAATGTAGAAAGCTCGTAGACCGCTACGTCGTAGACTACTACGCCGTAGCATTAGTTCATGATGCTACGCTACAGACTAATACAGTACGAGTATATTATGCAGCATAAATTCAATAACTAGTCTTGGCAGACGTAATTTAAATTAATGGTGGAAACATTTTCATAATTAATAAGAAAGAAATACTGATATTTACTCTCCAGAAACACGTCCAATTATAGCAATTGTCATTAAAGAATTTAAAAAAAGACATTAACCAGTCCATATCTATACTAATATTTTAAACAGGTATCATTTGTAGGGGGCATTCTTCTTGAAAATTCTTTCACTAACGGGAAGCTACAGTATCCCCGAGTGTCATAAGCTACATTTTAAATGTTTCCGTGGATTAATTTCCGTACATATCGGGAGCCAAGTCGCAAACAAAAGCTTATTAATCAATATGACGGACGGAGTACGTTCACCAGAAATCTATTAAAGGGAATAAATCTAAAGGAGACCCTATTTACTAACAATTTATATATATATGTTTATAAATAAATATTCTTTTATTTAGTACAAGGAAACTGTGATGAAAAACCCCGTCCACCTTTGTGAACATTTTCCTAGGAGCTACAAAATGACCCTTGACATTAAATAAACAGGTCTTTGCTTGAAAGTTAGTTTGTATCTTAAGTTTTTCAATCCTCATTAGAGTACAGGAAGTAAGGCAAGTGCTCGAAGGAAAGGTGTTGAGATAGATTTAATTACAGCAGTGCCTCGGATGCAGAATAGGAGTTAGGCTTCCATTGGTTGGTTACGGCAGGAGGCACGTCTTTATGTGCCTATTCTAGCAAGAAAGTTCTAATAAGACAAAAAGAGAGAGTTATCAAGAGATTTGTGTTTTCTGTTAAGCTCGTTGAGTTGTGAGTCGAGCTACACGATAACTGACAAATGCTTGCACTGGCTGGGCAGATCCACTAAAATCTGTGGTTCTGAATTTGTTTCGGCTGTTGCATCTCAGAGTAGTCAGGTACGAAAAACCGGCCTTAACTAGTTAAAAAAAAAGTGTCTGAAAAACCTATTTGCAAACATCATTTATCATATTTGTTTCATATGCTTTCATGAGCATTCAGTATAAAGCTGTTGTTTTGAAATTAAAAACAGACACTTCAATTTTATTTATTTGTTTTGGATTGTCAACGAAATCGTAGTCATAAGTAGTCTATGACGCAAGTGGGCTTTAACTGCCGTTAATTATCAACATCCCTGTACCGATACTTAAAAAAAATGCCCTGACCAACTCACACACCAATCTTAAAAAAAAACAACAAAGGAAAATTTTCTCATCCACCATTAGCGGCTTCTTTCCAACTTATATAAGGTCCACCTGTCCTAAAAACACCAGGGTGCGACATCGAACCGCGAATAGTTACAAAACTCGCGGCATAAATCAGCCAACTCCGGCGTAACGTACTCTCTTCAGGGCCATTAGCATTTTTTATGCATAGGAATCGATCCAGCGACCGTCCAATGCCTCCCATGATACATTAATATCTTAGTTTTTATGACTCTTCTGCAACAATTCGTCTCGTATCGCTGCGTATAACCACCTCCACTACCACATGCAAACTTCAACTTTGTCTCCCCTTCTTCAAGGTGTGAATCGCTTTCTCGAAGATGTGGTAGGATGTGGATTTGCTCACGGATTAAGTCGCGTTTACAGTTTAGCTCAAAAGTTACGCTATAATTGTGAAGTGTACAAATATTTTGGCTAAGATTGGATTAAGGTGTGTGTTTAAGGTGATTTTTACTTGTGGCAGTATTCGTTTGTTTTTAAAGTGTAGGTGACCTGGTCATCTCAGCATGGACACTTTTGTTGTTGGTAGACAGCTCTTTATATGCTTAAAATGAGAAGCTGAAGACATTAGAAATCTCTCTCAGTCCATCTTCCTCGATATCACTTCGGTAAGCTTTTATAGGTCTGGTTTTTCATGGGATTTTTGATAGCAGATAGCTTCTACCTTGAAAGGACATTTGGGAGTAGTGGGACACAAAATTAATAACAAAAATGTACTAAGATTCTTGGTCCTAAGACCCGTGAACACACCTTTATCCAAATCGGAGTTGATAATAGGTGGATCTGGCGATTTCCTTAACGCCACCATTTTTCTTTCACGGCCACTTTGAGATTAAAAGTTTGGAAAATGAAACGTTCGGCGCTACTTCGCTATTTTTAACGTATCGGAGCATCGGGCGTTTTTAAAAAGTTTCAAGAGAGAAAATTTGTTTTTTTTTTCTGGCGGAAAGCTTTCATGGGGAGTAGGTAGTATGGCATTTGAATTTGGAAGTTTATAACTTTGATTATAATGTTAGATATAAAATGCTTTAATTATGACCTTTTAGTAATTTACAAAGGCTATCATTAAATGTTTTTAGGGTTCCGTACCCAAAGGTTAAAAATGGGACCGTATTTTTAAGACTCCGCTGTCCGTCCATCTGTCAGTCACCAGGCTGTATCTCATGAACCGTGAGAGCTAGACAGTTGAAATTTTCACAGATGATGTATTTCTGTTGCCGCTATAACAACAAATACAATAAAAAAAAACAATAAAAAATATTTGAGGAGAGCTCTCATAAAACAAACGTGATTTTTTTACCGTTTTGTCTTGTGTTGTATAGATAACTAGCTGATGCCCGCAGCTTCGCCCCCCGTCAAATTATATACTAAAACCTTTCTCTTGAATTACTTTATCTATTAAAAAAACCCGCATCAAAATCCGTTGCGTAGTTTTAAAGATTTAAGCATACATAGGGATATAGGGACAGAGAAAGCGACTTTGTTTTATACTATGTAGTGATGGTACGAAACCCTTCGTGCGCAAGTCCGACTCGTACTTGGCCGGTTATTTTACAAATTTATTAGTTTCATTTATAATGCTTTTACTCCAATTTCTGATGAGCGACGCAGAAACGTAAGAAGAACTGAATATGATTGGATGAATGCTGTTTTTATATCCACGTTTAATTACTAAACTATGCTACCAAATCAATGTTTTACTTCTGTATTAATAAGTAAAAGCCATTTCAGCAAAGAAAAACTGTTCAGGTTAAGATTCATAGACGACTCTACCCTGGAATGTAAATGTGGTGTTGTTCTACAGACGATGGGGCACTTGATAACGAATCCTGCCAGTCGCAGTGCTGTCCTGTTGTTTGCACATTACAGGAACTTATGGACGCTACTGAAAGTGCCAAACTCGTCGCCAAATTACGGGCTGAATCAATTTAGATTGCCATCGACACGCAAAGAAAGACAATGTAATTTTTACAATGTCAAACTCATCATCTTTTTTTTCTTTTTTCTTAAGTTATTTATACCACCTTAAACTATCATTACAGGGTTTACCCTAATGCGACAACTAAGAACTTAAACTAAACCTAAACCTTGCAACCAAATTAGAAAAATATCTTCACATTACATCATGCCTATAGCCCCCCAAGAGTAATGCAGAGGTGTACCTAATAGCACACCCACATTTCGCCAGTTCATCATCATTCTCTATCCAGTTACTCCAGATCATCCATTTGCTTCTAAAGCAAAAATATGAGCGATATTATGTTAATACACGATACACCACGCTGTGCTGGCTGGCTGCCAAGCAACGTTATCGGGAGCGTCCTCTGAATATTATGACCAATACTTTAGCTTGGATTAAAAACTTATTTAGTTATTCTAATGGCGAACACTTGGTTATTTTGGCACTCTGGGAGTTTTGGGTAAGAAATGGTTGGTGTTTGTTTGGTTTTACATTAGCATTGTTGCATTACGTAAAATCTTATTGTAATTTAAAATTATATTGAGTGTGCTGATTTCGTATGTGTATTTTCTTTCTTTTATTTTTTTCGTAGCTTATGTTGTATCCCACTGCTGGGCTAAGGCCTCCCTTTTCTCCCTCGAAGGATGTGCTTATTGTACGAGTATTTTAAATAAGCAGAAGGTTTATGAGTGACAAAAGTTGAAAACTAAAACTCAACTACTACAAAAACGACAACTTGAAGTATAGACGAGACAACTTATACTTTTGTTTCGGTTTTCATATTACCGATGGAACATAAAAACGTTACAAACATACTTCTCTTCATCATAACAAAATCATAACTCTGCCTTTTGGCTTTGCCGTAGTCGGAAAGAAAGAATCTAATTTAACGTGAAACATGTCACCGGAATTTTATCAATTTAGATGGTCTATGACATAGTCCCCGGACGCTTCATTTTCTCTGTGGCATACCTATTAGCCAGACCTAATAAAGAAACTAGCCTTTCCAATATTTTTGTCTTCCTCTCTAAGTCCTGTATCAAATTATCTCATCATACAGTTAATACGACGCTATCTAAGCAGCGCACACGGACGAGCCGATATCCTGGCACGGAGCCATTTTGTCAGCGTAATGTTAGCTATGGGTAGGACCTAGCATAACGCCGACGTACTGCTTTAAAGATTTTGTATCGTAATTTTGAAGGTAGTCTTCATTTTTGTGGGAAATCTGACAGCTAGTCTTGCCAAGGGGTATCGTGCTGCCCAAGATCTGGGTTGTGGAGGTCAGAAAGGTAGTCGCTCCATGTAAAATGCTGGTTATCATCTGTAATTGGTTTCACTCGAAGCCGACTCGATGCAAATTGGGAATAAATTATAAGAGATGATTAAAAAGATGCTAGAATACATGAGACAGCGAGATGCATGACCGGTATTGCTAAATTGGTACTTGGCTGTTATATTCAAAACTGGTTAGGTTTCATAAGTGTAATTAAATTATGCATGCAGTAGAAAGGAATTGAGAAGTCTTCGTGTTTGATACAGCATCCTGCTTCACATTTTTTTTTAAACGTGGCCACGTGGCGGATAAAACATTGAAGAGATTCTGTTTTATGAATTTATAACAAGGCTTTCGAAGCCAATTTAGATTCGGTAAAAGCCAAAGACATCCAAAACAAAACGCCATTACTCCTAAACAATACAGCACAAACAAAATTTTCCGCCAACTTGAACATGGGATATTATTTTTAATATGAAAAAAATAAACGCTGAACCGTTCGCGAAATCGTTGCGGCCATCTTTTCCATTACCGCAAATTACCGGGAGAGGCCAGGGCTAAATAACGTCACGTATTTAATTACGAGCTCTGCGGAGCCTCAAAAGTGACGCTTTTGAATTGAAAGCTAGAGTTTTGGGACACATTGGCTAGGGGGCTTGGAGTCCAGATTGGGAGTTGGTCCTTTCGATGTTCAATTTCGGGTCTTCGGTTACAGTAATATTAGAGCTGTATCAAATATGGTGTGAAAGTCTTAAAAGTGTATTTTTGGAAATATTCGCCGCTGTGTCGATACAATTGCACGGCCAAAAAGACCAACTATTTGAGAGGTTGCTGCATTAAAAGAGTTGATCGTCATCTAGGGACTGGCTAACATAGATCATGATCTGTCGAATGACCAATTTGGTCGAGACGCCATTGTTTAACTATTGTGTCTACTTCGTGGAC
This sequence comes from Xestia rhomboidea, assembly GCA_963853795.1. Lineage (NCBI taxonomy): Eukaryota > Metazoa > Arthropoda > Insecta > Lepidoptera > Noctuidae > Xestia > Xestia rhomboidea. Next base: position 2,355,690 of record OY970776.1, on the reverse strand, counting down.
AGATCATGGGTTAAAAGGTAAGATATCATAAGTGATTTTCCAATATGTCTTCCCCTTATTTATACATCTACAGCAAACAAGCTAAACATCTTCTACATCCGTGTTTCACAACAGCCGGAGGTCAATCGAGTCGGCCACTCTAATGTTTACTGATAAAAAGAAAACCAATTTGTGTTCCCACCCCCGACCGCCCCTACCACAAAGGAGCGCTATCTAGCGATAAATTATCGAAATTATTGCATTAAAAATTCCATCTAGTAAGTCAAAGCGAGCCATTATGGCCGCTCTGGGCGGTGTTCAAAAGAAAAACGACGTAACTACATTGTTCTCCGTACTCTTTGTGACGTTCTAGTTCCGTATATGTAATTTTTCTTGGTAAACGTTATGGGAAACCGTTTTTCTCTCGGAAGAGGCGAGATACTTTGATATATTTAAGTTGTCTGGTCTACAGTCATTTGTTTCAGAATTTTTAATGAATGTTTCGAACGAATTTTAAATTGGTTGCTGTTGCTTTTTCGGTATAAGTGAGTGTTATTAGTTTTAGTGCAGTAATCACAAAGTTTTGACGTTAGGATGAACTAAATTCTAAGAATGGTTGCCATTTATTATTTAGAGAAACTGTGTCCACGTGTTGATTACAATTCAACATAGTTAATTGCTATCAAAACAGTTGAAATTTTCATTGAAAAATGTCGTGTGACAATAGGAAGGTAGATCTAAGAAAGGAATGAATACAATCAGTGTAGAAATATAAATTATCTCCAGCTCGCACAAGCTAATACAGCAGTAATCCCATACATTCCCAGAAGACTGAAATAATCCAGGTTTCTACTACAAAATCCTGTAACATCGATGCATAGCTACGTTCAGTACGTTCCCACGTTAGCAGGGAGGTGCAGCCAATTTCCTGGAGCGCCTCATTCCGGCTAATTTTCATATTAACGAACACGTCTGGCCTGTCCCGAACGATATGACTTGTTCGTGTAATAAGCTATTGTTTATTAACTGGCAGGTTTTCTTGCTGAACAACTGAAGGGATTAGGTATTGTGTTGGGCTGATTGTAAGGTAGAATATATTTTAGTAGAGATTGTAATGTTTCTTGAAAGGGGGCGTTCTTACACACACATTTTACATCAGTTTCACTATTTGTGCCTTTTTATTGAATAAACAGTAAAGGATATTAATTATTTTGCAGAATACACTACGTCAAAATCTTTACGATTGTCACAGAATATCGGTTGCGCCGAATTTACGGGCCATTTTAATGGAAAGTCAATTTGCAAAGCATTTTTTTAAATTCTTGCTCGAGAATAAAAAAAAATGCTAAGATCCCCAAACAAGGGCGGCGATTTTCCATAAAATTTTTGACGAAATCGACGTTTCGTATTCCCTTATATAAAATACTAGCGGACGTCACGCGGTTTCACCCGCTTAGTTCCCGTTCCCGTGGGAGTACGTGGATAAAAATATAGCCTATGTTACTCAGGGTGAATGTAGCTTTTTAATGACGAAAGATTTTTTTTTAAATCGGTGCAGTAGTTTTTGAGTTTATTCATTACAAACTTACACACACATACAAAAATACAAATCTTTCCTCTTTATAATATTAGTGTAGATTTGACTTGGCCGTTTCGTTACTACAAAAACTATTGTCTAACAGAAAAGTCATGAACAGTGAATACATTTTTCACCTTACGCCCATGTGAATGTAGCGAAATGGCCAGGCCACATATTTTGACAAAGGTGTAGAGTTTGTGAAGTTAGACCTTGTAGAGTTAGAAGCTTGGCTCTACATGAGATCTGATAAGTTTTTGACAGTGCGAGTCTTAAATGGTCTCGTCTTGGCAACATTTTACATGAAAATAATTTTGGTGGGATACAATTTTACTTCGACATGTTTCTATAGCTTCTATTACATATAATACATTTGTAACCCATCAGTTTCCTGATATAAAGTACTCGGAAAGGTCTTTTCCGTTAGGAAACTGCTTCGGGAAACTACTATGTGGTTTAAGCGATAGCAATGAATGTATCTTTATGGTTTTTTTTTAGATTTATATTTAGTTGTAGTGCATGTAACTATAGTAATAGTCATGTCACTTGCATTATTGGAAGTTTTTGGTTGATCAAAATTAGCCTGTAATTATCTTACAACATGGAAAGGGTTATTGTTGTCCAAATAAGTTCATGTTTTCTCACAATGCTTCTACTCAATTGGAAATCGAGATCACGAATCGTTCATGAATATCTGGTATTATATCAGTTTTTAGATTCTATTACGAGTACTTTACTATTCTATGCAATCGTAATCTTTCTGTCTTTGTCCCATTACATGTGGTCGGCCCAACCAGTTTTTTATTCCATTCTACCGTCCACTGTCACGCTATAATTTACTCATTTTTCTTTCATATCATCACACAGTTCATCCATATCACTAGGTATCGTTATAGCCTTCATTACGAGTACTTGAGTACTTCAAATGTCCATACAATAGCTTCACTTCTAATTCCCTACCTTACCTATACCTGACCAACCGCCAATTAATCCGAATGTCCCACCAAGACCTGGCGAACAATTTAATTTAAAACAAGAACGTCTGACGGAATCGCCCGAACTCTCCCGATGATGTACTCCAATATTGCACGCCTTGTTAATATAAATTTTGCACGGGCCATAGTCTAGTATAACGTGAACTGTGAAAAATATAAATTAAATTCGCTTGGACTGTGGTTTGGTTCTGCACATTTTTTTTGTCTAGGTTGAACTTTATATGGTGAGAGCAAAGGTTTGTTCCTAACATGTGGTGTATATCTGTAGTATTAAACATACTTGTTTTCCCAAATCACTTTAGACATTACCATAATGTTCGATATCTGCTTTACTTGCCACATTAAAAATAGATCTGAATAAAACAAAGATCGAACTACTCACGAAAGACGGCCTCTATTAAAGAATTCAGGGCATCAATTACAACTTTTTTTTACAATTGAAATTGTAACTATAAAAACCGTCATAGCTAAGTAAATTGACTGCCAACTAAAAGTGTCCGTACTTTCACATTATTAATACTTTCCCATGTTTCATTTTACGTAACTTGTTAATCTGCTGAACAACACACTTTCTTGAAAAATCAATAAATTCTGCCAAGAAAGTAGCCACAAAAAAATCAATTAACACAAAAAAATAAAAACCTAACACTCTGTGTAATTGGTTTCTAATTTCCAACAGATCCCTTGAAGAGAAAATCGCTCGCGACTAATAAGCGCGTCCCCGCTAATTCATCATTGTTTTTCACTAATAAAAACACGACAAAAACACATCTTGTCTTGGCGATCCCCTCCCCATCATCCCCTCTAGGGAAGCGACACCTACAGGTGAAATGTGGATAAAATAGTCGTCGATTTGTTTGTTAGTATTGAGTTTATGTTGGGGTTTTAAGTCGTATTTTGGCAAGCTAATTTTAGACAACTTTCAAGGTCTATCTGAAAAAATGTAGATATGCTGAGTTAAACTGATTATTTTCTAATAAGTATACATTTGTAGGAGACAGACACAAATAACATAGTACAAAAAGTGCTACAGCGCCATCTATGTCACAAAGGAAGAACTAACATCAACATTCTGAATCGCGTTATTTAAGTTAACCGCGACTTAAAACTATATAGGAAGCCTGACAACAGTCGGGCCCACCAGATACAACACTTATCTGGTCGGAGGATCCTTCCTTTTCTATAGGTGATGAAAAACTTTACGCCCTGATCCTCATTACCCCTATACATTTATTTGGCAGAGATGTCCTGGTTTTGCATCAGTTTCATGATGTGGTATGACCTTTTTAGCTCACGTTTATTAGAAGACATTGACTTATTTTTCAATAAGTTCAGGGATACCAACCGCAAAGGACCAAGAACATAAAAATCAAATCAGAAGACAAAGCGTCGTTATGAAATTATTAAAAAAAGCCGTCAAAACAAAAGGAGCGAAACCGTGAAAAACGCACTAGTGGGTAATAACGGCGTCAGCTCCTCGTACTCGTATAGATTGAGAATATTTTAAAGTGATGTGCTCGTAGCAAATAATGAAATTATTCCAGGAGGGGAGAGTGGGGAGAGACGGCCCATCTTTCGCTTTTTCCTTCTTTTGTTTGTTTATTCGTTATTTATCGGTAGATCGAGGAGCCACGTTATAGATTAACATCAAAGGCATTTTACGGCGTATACGATCTCGTTAAAATTGAATGGCCTCCCGTAATGAGGGGGAATTGGTGTTCGGATCAGGTATTTTTTGGAGCTTTTTAATAAACTTGAAAGAAGTCGAAAATGTATGCGGAAGGTATGGCTCAATTGCGTTAGAAAAATTTGCCGTTGGAATTGTGAGAAGTTGTTTAAATATTTGCGTAAAGTTAAGAAATATTAGGTACTGTTAAATAATACGTAGTGTTAAATAATAAATCTTTAGTTGATAAGTTATTTAAGAATGACAAGGAGCTCAGGATTATAAGACTTTTTGAGTAACGCTAGAATTATAACTTACCAACCTGTTATTAGCAACTAGCAAACATGATAAAGCATTGTTTTGCTTCATTATTGTAATTGTTGAATCACGTTCCAATTCAGGGATAAATAAATGATGAAAGCAAACATTATTCCAAATATCTTCCACTAAACACACCACATAAAATTCCTCGACACACATAAATACAAAAGCAAGAAATTGTGATCAAAATCGTCCGCAGACCACCCGAACAGTCGTTATCGTGCTTATTGTTGTTTTTAATGAAATGTGACCGAAATGATGGCCGTCGAAGCTTTGTCCGTCGGATCGGTGTCCATTATCCCCCTTTTCCTCTTAATATCGTGAAGGACCGCAATAAAATTTGCTTCGCCTTTCGGACGGGGTTGCATGAAACTGATCGTATGACGATTTTGGAAGCGGAGACAAAGCAGCCTCGTTGATATAGTGGTTTGACGACTGTTGAGCATGAGGTTCTGTGTTCGATTCTTAAGTGTTATTGGGTTTTTCAATCAGAATCAGATTTTTGCAGTAGCAGCCACGGAGTCTAGATTTGAGCCCGGTTGATTGCCCTCTATTACTTAAACACAACTGGCAAAATGAAGTTGTACTATAAGATACACCTCTAGCTAACTCTGCGGGGATTACAGGCCTTTATGTTGCGTCGGACACCGCAATAAAATTTACTTCGATATCCTGACGAGTTTGCGTGAACCTAATAGAGTGACAACTTTAGCAGCGGAGATAAAGTTTGTGATGCGTTTTATGTTTGACCCTTATTGGGATTTGTCTGTCTTTGGGATAAGGGAATGGTGGCAGAAGTAAATCATTAAATTTCGTTTCTATAGGACAGGATAAATTGGAACTGTGCACCAGCTTCTGACATTTCTTATGACACATGTTGGTTAAAGTGAATTTAAATGAGGATACATTGAATTAAGAAGGGTGATGAGCCAGTGTGATAAGTTTTGTGTATCTTCTTAAGACATGGTTCGTAATTGAACACAGTATTCTGTATCTACAAGGAAATATTGAATGGGAATGACGCAAACGCTAATACGATTCCAATGCCAACAAAAACTTCGGAACAAATACCCCAAATCTGTTTTCGACTATCGAAAAAAACGTCATGTAAATTCAGGGACAACGACCGAAAAAACACGCGAAGGAAATTAATAAAGCACCCACTAAAGCGAAAACAGGCGGAAAAATAGAGACGGGGGACGAATAGAGGAAAGAAAAAAGTGCCGACCAGCAACGTGCTCTTCATTATAGCGGAATGGAAACACCGGATGAATTGATCAATCAGAAATTTTATGGCCAAGAATCACTCAACGGAAAATAATTCTCCGGCCGTTTCGTGCTTGGCTCATCGCCGCTGTTTTAATTTCGCTCTCTTGGGGAGATCGAGTGTCATCCAATCTATCTGACGACTTGAAAAAAAAAATGCCATGATCACCCCGCCCTCCCCTCGGAGACTGTCTTAAAGACCGGCGGGCGATTACGTCCGTGGGAGCTTTGTGACGATTGTGTGATAAAGTTCCTTGTTATTGATACTTCTTGTTAATTTCAAGTAGGTACCTACTGCATCGGAATTTTGGTACAAGGTTAGGTATCGTGGTAACAGTAATTTGGATATCTCAGTGGTTGGCCTGTAATTTGCAAAAGCGTGATGATGAACAATGATCATCTTACATTGTTTTAAGCATTTACGGATTAAAACTAAACTTATATTGTCACTTACGGGATATCTTGCGTGATTATTATCAAAAACAAATTAACAAAATAAAAAATATATAAAAAATTAAATAAATAATAATATTAAGTTAGCTAGATAAGTTAGTTTTTTTTTATAATAATTATTTTTAACAAATATTAATCACGGTAGATATCCCGTAAGTGACAATATAAGTTTAATTATCATCTTTCTTCAACCCTTGTCCCAAGATATTTCAGGTTGGAAAAGCATGTCTTCTACATCCATACTTTTCTATTAATCCTTTTTAGCCATAAGTACCACATGTCACACTCCATCCATTGTTTTTTATCAGTTGGGAACAACCAGATCGTCGATGTTTGGTCTGAGAGCCTTCAAAGAATGATCATGATGTTTGGCAAGCAAATTACTTTTACCTTAACTTTTAATTGCAGAAGAAAGCGCAACACATTTTAACACGCTACGATGTATCTTATTCGAAACTGAGCCTAATCCCAATAGAGTTAATCGTGATAATTGTTTACTAATTATTCAACACGCCCAAACACCAATGTATCGATGTTTAGATTAACCTGAACAAGCAATTTGACGAGTAATCGCACCCCATCAGCGTCGTAATATCGCATTCTGTTTGCAATCACTAATTAATCAAGATCAAACGGAAATAACAATCGCTTGCACATTCATCATCCTGACTGACAGTATCATGCTTTATGAAGGAAAAAATAGACTCGGTTGTAGGAAGATGTGATGTGATAACAGACTTTAAGAAAAAAGACATCAAATCGATTTTTTCACACACCAATTAAAAGTTTGGTACTGACAAACTGAACGCGGCTCCGGACCCAGTCTCTATAAATACTCACTTAAGCATCTGTCAGTGTCCAGTCTAGTTTCCGTAGCTGGTCCATAGCAGTTTGCCTGATTTCGTAAACGAAGTGTTAATTGGGAGGGTATAGATTACGTTAAGGCCACGTTCTCACTTTGTCGTGACGATTAAATTATCGTTGGCAAAAGTCGTGAACGACAGTAATCGCTTCGTCCTTTATGTGAACACCTGCATTTAAATACACAAGCCACAGAAAAACACTTCACAGAACCGTCTCAATCAGATGTCTACCTAGAATAACATGCACCTATAGCAAGTATTCTGCTTCTGAAAAAAAAATCAAACAAGCATCTTAGGTGTATTAAATACATACTTATTTATCAACATTAACAAGCCAAACAAAAAAGACGCGTCAGCTGCCTCCGATTATTCCAAAAAATACACCGTCCATCGCTTATTATCCGAAAATTTGGTAGATAATTCTCCAAAGGAAAAGATGGGAAGGCATTAAAATAGCAATCAAACTGGCAATTTTGGGGTGAAGTGTACGAATTCAAAAAAAGAACTGGGTACCGATTTGCGATGCAAACCTACTAAGATGGCCGCCTATATCAGATTTGAATAAAGATCTGCCGTGGACAGGGACTCGTTCCGAATTCGTGAATAATTGAAAGGCCGTTTCTTTATATTGAATTTGTTTTTTTGACGGTCAATTTGTTATGCGGCTTCAATTGGAGGACTGGAGGCATTTTCAACTGCCTATTTGCGTAAACATAGGAGCGAAGCGCCGAAAAAATGTTACATTGAATTTTTGTAAGCAATGTTTTGAGATCGCGGTAGTTCGAGGTGCGATGATGAATGACCTTTGCAGTATTAGTTATAAGTGTTTATAGTTTGTATACAGTCCTATGTACCTAAACTGACCTAAAGTACACCCACATTTCACCAGTAACGTTTCAGTCCCATGTAATAGGGGGCGAGCCTATTGTCACTGGCACAACACCAGACTCCGAGAAAAGCATATCATTGTTTACTCTGCTTGCTTACTAAACAATCAATAACGCATCAACTACAATCGTTAACGCATAGAAAACTAACCAAATGTATGGGAATGACATCATTTCAACGTTAAGTCACGTGGTCAAAACAAACGAATAGAAACTTCAAAGTTCTGTCAAAACTGTAAGTTGGCTACGATTTATATGATTGTATAGTGATCACGATTGTAGAAACGAATTCAATCATCTTGATCGATGGAAACTTGTCTACGAAGTTTCTATTCGTTTGTTTTGACCACGTGACTTAACGTTTACGATTGTAGAAAGAGAATCGATACGAATCGTTTGTAACTTGGCTAGGCCTGCAGATTATATTAAAGTAAAACCCAATGAGACTAAACAACATGAATTGACTTTAATTATATTTTACACATTTTTACAAGAAGGAATATTTTTAAGAAGTAGACATGACGATATCGAGAGTAGTCGTCTTTGAAAAGAACAAAGTATCGAAATTTGGAAATTGAGTACATAAAAGGTCCACATACATCAGAGTGAATAAGCTCTCCAGGTTTTGTCGCTCGTTCTCGTGTTCCGAATTTCAACCTGTGTGCTTTGCCATTGATGCAACCTTCACATAATTCTGTATTATAGTCCAATTTTAAACCAAATTCCTTTTCTACTACCTTTTTTACATGTTTTTTATTTTGATGTCCTAAACGTTCATGATACAATTGTAACGATTGTGAATTTGTGACAAGGTTTACTTCTTGCTTTGGTGTGACAATTTTAACATTAAGTATATAAAGCCCTCCAAGCTTTCTTCGCTTTGCCGTTCACTATTTCTTTGCCGTAAACAGCGTTTCACTATGCCTTATACGCCAGAACAAAATGGATGCTCGGAACGAGATAACAGGACTATAGTTGAAACTGCTAGGGCAATCATGCATGCTCATGATGTAATGCCACAAGGTCTTTGGGCGGAATTAATAAATACTTCCGTCTTCATACTTAATCGAACGGGACCGACAACCGTTGAGGGAAAGCACCTTTTGAGTTATTTTTTGGAAAGAAACCAGGCATCAAACACTTGAGGATAATTGGATCGACGTGCTATGCACACATACCAAATCAAAGACGAAAGAAACTTTGTAAGAAAGCCGAAAAAGGAATTCTTATCGGGTATGATGGAGATGATGGCTATCGTATATGGTCTAAAGAAAATTATAGGCTTATCAGATCAAGAGATGTGATTTTTGATGAACGCCCTCTCATAGAGAAACCTATAAATCAGACCGCAGTGGACGAGGCACCTAAGGTAAACAAAAACAGTTTTGTTATACCAATACCCTCTATTGAACCAGAGTTACAGCCTATCATACCAGAAGAAGATTCACAGATGACACTCGATCAAGAAAATGTTGAATCAAATAATATACCGATTGATCCAATTAATGACTCTGGTAATTTCGATACTGCCGAGTCTGACTCTGATGTCGATGGTACTTCATCAACGGAAAGTATTTTACCGTATGAACATGTTCCAGAAAGAATGACTTTAAGAGATCGTTCAGCAATCAAACCTCCTGATAGATTTGATGAATTTGTTCTTAATTGTGTAAAATATAATTAAAGTTATTTTATGTTGTTTAGTCTCATTGGGTTTTACTTTAATAGATTATTTCTGTCATAATTATTGAAAACTCATGAATTTTCGAAAACCATTCAATAAATTGCACGCCAAAACACTAGGTCCATAAAACAATTGATTTCCATACCCCCGGGAGCATTCAAATGAGGAGTGCAATCGCAACGCAATACCTACAGCACAAGTTGCAATCTTAAAAAATAATAGGCATTAAACATCACCCCATGATCAAGGTTTACAGGGACTCGAACGATCAGCCCTGGAGCCATCTTCATTAATGAAAACCATAAAAGTGGGGTTCGGCGGCTCGAAAGATCGTAGCGTAAAAATTCGCGTCAAACGACCAACGCCTTATTAAGCCCGCGGGGTTCAGGTGGGGGCGAAAAAAATTATAGTATTTAACGATATTAAGTTATTGAAGTTAGATTGGTAGCTTAATTGGTTTGAGCGGCGATCTGGATCAATATTTTATTGTTTTGAAAGTTCGTTTTAGTTGCTGGTTTCAGTACAAATTTATTTGCTATTATTTTTGCGATTGGCGAGAAGAAGCACACCATCGCGAGAAGTGGAAGGAATGGGGCCTTTGCTCAGGAGTGGGACAATAAGGGTTAACTAAAAAAAAAAAATTTTGCTGTCCTCGAAAGGGTCCATAACATTGTAATTTACTAAATAAGTACACAAACAGTCAGTGGCCTGAAAGTCTGACAACTAGTCTTACCCAGGGGCGTCGTATTACCCAGTACTAACTGGGTTGTGGAGGTCAGATAGGCAGTCGCTCCATGTAAAATACTGGTATTCAGCTGCATCCGGTTAGACTGGAAGCCGGCCCCAACATAGTTGGGAAAAGGCTAGGTAGATGATGACTAATTAAGTACACAATGTAATAAATAATTGAAGTACTTACAGTAAGTTGAAGTCCCAAATTAAAGTAGTTTTTAGGGTTCCGTACCTCAAAAGGTAAAAAATAAAAACCCTTTTAGGATCACTTTCTTGTCTGTCACCACCGATTTTCTTAGGAACGGGTGGACCTAATAAGTTGAAATTTATACTAGATACTGAGGTCTATAATCCCTATTAGGTGGTGTATAAAAATGAAGGTCCTGAGTCAACACGATAAAAAGATATGAGCAAATTTAGATTTTCGCGAAAACTTGTAAGTACTTACCAAAATTTACCTTAATTTTCAACGTTTTTTATTTTTCGGAATTTTCGCTTTACTTGTGCTGCAAGACCTTGCTTTTAACCAAAATTGTCAATTCTAGGTCAACTGGAAGTACCCTATAGGTTTTGGTTCGAAAACCTATATGGTAGTTCCCGTTGACGAATCACGAAATTTGGCGAGAAGCAAAGTCTTACAGCACATTGTCATGTAAAGGGAAAAATCTGAAAACCGTAAATATGTAGTTTAATAACAAAAAAAAGCGGTTTTACTATTACAAACTTATTATTTGAAATTGGTGCAATAGCCGTTTCATAGGATCGAAAAGCAAAAGTTAAGTTTGTCCTTTAAAAAGTTTGTACAGAACCCTCGGTGCGCGAGTCCGACTCGCTCTTGGCTGGTTTTTATTAAAAATTGTCACTGAAAAGAGTGCCATCAATTTTATCTCCTCCAGAATTAAGCTCCAAAGCAAAAAATGCGATCCAATTTTAAACTTAAAAAAACCTCAACAAAAAGCATTGAAAAATTCGCGTTCCGATATTATAATGATACAGAGGAAACATTCGCGTTATTAAAACATACAAGTGGCCTATTAGTAGCGAACATATTTCAAATGAGGGTAAGGCCAATGCGAAAAATTGTCGGGTAGGTAACTAACTGAGTACAGAGTACAGAAAAAAATTTAAAATAATTTATTTGTCTCGCACAGGACAATAAAAAAATACAAAAACCAAAAAAATAAGACAAAATTAACTAAATTGGCCCTGTACGAGGCCAAAATGCTCCTATCTGAGCATGCTGCTGTAACAATTATAATATGTCTCAGCCCTGGTATTCTGAAAGGGCCAAAGTGAAGCCACGCCACTGTCAGATACGAATAACTCAATAATAAAAATGAAAGTGTAGAAACGATAAAAAGAAAAATAGGAAATAGAGTTCAGAGACGCCTTGAGAACGCCGTGGCTAAAGGCGGCATTGGCAACACTTTTCATACAATGAATCACCGTTTACTCGAACTACGACAGTAATGACGTTGACAACTTTGAAGGCCAAAGGTCCATTACAGTAGTTGTGCGCTGGTGGCTGAACGCACTTACGATTTTTAAAATACTGTCATCTCTAGACACTGTTGATTCTGTGTTCTGTGGTAAATAATAAAGGTAGGTTCACGAGTCGTACCCATTAGTAAGCTACAAGGTTCGTCTCGACTGACGTGTAGAAAGACATTGTTGGTATTACGTAAGTTCACTTTTTACTTGCTATTGCCATTTTTGGGATGCCATCTGAGAGGCGGAAGATATTTAAATGCCTATTGATTATTTATTGTCAAATACTAATATAAAATAATTGTATTAGACATGTGAGAAAGGATTATAATTTCGTTTTGGTGATATGAAACTTGGTAATATTATTACCACTAGAGATATGTTCGAGCTAGAGGCCAATTTCGTGACAGCAATACCATTCACTGTTTTAAGCTTTCACGGTTCATCTAAATACTTTAAAATAAACAATAATCACGGAAGATATCCCGTAAGTGACATTTTAAGTATAGCTATACCATTATAAATCACCGTCAGTCAATTGATTTGGTTTTAATAAGGTAAGATAAGGTAAGGTAAAGTAGGATAAGGTTCTAAGTCCCTCACCAAATCAGAACGAAGCAACCAAAACACTGGTAATTATCCCTATACCCGATACACGTTATCACCACAAGGATACGTAATAAAACCCCAAGTATCATGTTTTTGCGTAACAAGCGACTAAATTACGACAATTATTCAATGTAACCGTGTTATCGGCAGTTGTAAAATCGGGAGACAGTGGGGGAACCTCATTAAGGTGAAACACGGGAGGAGGCAGCCTCCACAATTTTGATAATGTCGCCGGTATAAAAAGTCCCGGCCAAGTTGAATGATGTATTGGTAGGTTTGCCTGGCCGGGTCGGATGGGTTTGGTCGCTATCTCTCAGGAAAGGTCGGAGTTTTCTAGAATTTGCAATTGTTGTGTTATCATGGCATCGTGGTAGGGAATTTGGGGGTAGTGATGAATGGCAACTTGGCTTGTTTTATTGCAAGAAAATATAGAATACATTTTTCTTGAATACTTAAGAATTCTATACTCAGCAGTGGCGTGGAACAAGGCTGTCAATGATGATAATGACTTCAGAATTTTATACATGACGTTACCTATTTCGTTAAAGCTCGAAGCCATAAAACTGACATCCACTTTTAAGGGGATATTGATGAGGGTTTCTTAATTGGCTTGATAAGAAATCTTGTTATACGTTACGTCAACAATATTATAAAAATAAACGCATATTCAGTATCAACACAAGGTCAAGTCAAATAAAAGGGATTTATACATCAACACTCGCGCTGGTTAGAGTTGAGAGACGTTTTAACGTCGAAAAATGTATGGTTAAACCAACATGAATCATTACCTACTAAACTTTTTATAACCAAAATCCTAATGACATATTATACCTAGACCAGATTAATTGACAACCAAATAGCAAACATTCGTCGTTAACCCTACTTAAAACCATCAAATACGAATCCCTCTCAAATTATACCAAGCCAATCCATTCTTGTTAATCTCAAAGAATATTCTGACCTAGTGATCTCACATGCAGCCGTCAGGCACGAACCCATGTCACAGCATCCGCAACTATGATCAAAGCTTATAATTGACCGGGATCCCGTCTGCATCACTGCCTATGGTACAATGTAAGAGGATTCGAATTAGTAGTATTAACGATTGAATACTCAAAGGATTTGTTAGTGATAGTGGTTGTAAATGAAAGGGGTCGCGGAAATATGAATTTGGGTTTCTGGAGGATGGTTAGTATTTTTAGTTGAAGAAGGGTATATTTATTGATACTGAAAGTTTGTTTTAGACAAAACTCGTGTCACAGAAAAGTTGGCTTGGTATGGGGATGTGATGAGGAGCGTCGAATCGCATGTGACTCGAAGAGTGATGGATATAAATGTTGAAGGATGGAGGGAAAGGAACACCAAGGACACAATGGATGGATTGTGTGAGAAATGATACGTGAGAAAAAATCGCAAACCATAGCCACCATCTATTAAATCTAATTGACTTTATTATTTTAAATTAAAATAATTATTAAGATATCAGTATTATTTACGTTATTTACAAGCTACAACTCTCTAATTATGGATAAATTAAAATCCTCATTTTGATTTTGAATTATTATTGTGCTTTGCTGATTTTGATTTTGAATATGTTATTGAACTATTATTATTTTTTATGTTTTGTCGAAATTGTGTGCTACTTGAAAAACTAAAACAAAAAAAACACAATAAAACAAAAAAACTAAATTGAAAATTAAATTGAATAGCGTGACGGTTGACAGAAGAGAATTTAAACTTAAGTGTAGCACCGATCCCAAGTAACACGGAACAAGGGCAGGAAGATGATAAGGGATTTCCCAGCAACAAAAATTACGACCCCTTTAAGGGAACATTTTTATAGAAAGCTTTTTTTAGTGCTCACCTGGAGCACTAAGAAAGCATTGTATAAAACTCTTGAGCAAAATATCATGCTTCTATACCCAGCGGTTTAAACTGCGCCGCGTAGTAGATTTCGGGAACAGACACTGGGGGTCATCAAAGGGAAAATCTATTATAAAACAGTTTTTGTAGAAACTGCTTCAGGAGCGTATGACGCTTCTTAATCCTCACTCTCAGTATGTGGCCAGTCTCATTATTCTTGGATTTTAATTTCCTACTACAACATTAACCGTTTATTTAATATTTCGTACTAGGATCCGTTCGTGAAGTGTCGTCTAGTGACGAGAGCTCTCGTGCTTAGACGCCGTTAACACTCGGAGGCTGGCGTGGATTTCCTATTCCTCTTTGAAGTCCACTTCATGATTAGTGGTTCTGTTTTTATTATTAATATAAATGTTGGTAACATTTTGTTGAAAATTCATGTCGGTCTTGATTGTGATCCTTAAACTAAACCACAAAAAAACTGAACTGCTCTTTAATAAGCCCCGGAGGGTTACGTAGATGAAGTTTTTTTTCTTTTTATCGTCACCTACGTTAATATTTCCTTAAAATACGAATTATTAGAGCAATAAGACCGGTATAGGACAGGTTTATAAAAAGGTTTTACATAGTTTCTAAAATTTGCTTACAAAGCATCCTACTCTTGGGTCTACAATTCAGAACTTCGTCAAATCTCCGGTCATCTGCAAAGAAGTCTACATATTTAAGTAAATCATGCTCTCAATAAAATTACCACTTAAAAAACCGACTTCGGAACCGAACATTCTCACTGCGGCCAGAATAAATGCATCGTCATTAGGCAGGGTCGCTTCATTAGTTATTCATCAGGACTCTTCAGCGAAAACGCGCGTTGCCAATTTGCACATATATACAATATTTTTTAACGAGCCCGTTTCATGCTAGTACGAGGGTATTCAATATGATATTTTTTCTAAAGTTTGAAGGATAGATAAATACAAAATTGTTACACAGAACTTTTAAAATATTGCTAACTGTATGGTTACAGTGGCGGTCTTATCGCTGATAGCGATATCTTTCAGACAACCTTTGAAAGGACTGGACGAACTTCAAATTATTAAAAAAACAGGTAAATGGAAAATAAATCTTTAGATACTTCAATCGGTGTTACTTTCCGGGTAGTAGTTATTCTACTTTAAGACGAATAGCAATGAAAGTCATCTTAAATATATTAAATTATATGCACAGCTGAAATGAGTTCCAAAAATTACTACTGAACAGTTCCAAGCACCAACTCAGTACGCAACTGGCCCTCTTCAACCAAACTGGAACACGGTACACACCTAATTCACCTTCCAGTGTACCCGAGATCCATCAAAACATATTTATTCCTTCCCGCATTACAAACAAGGTCTTGCAAATAAGACGCCGAGTTACAAACACGGGGGTATCTAGGAAAAATAAATTAAACAACCACCTCGGAAGGCAGGGGATTGATCCGGGAGCATTATTGTATCTATAAACATTTCAATTGCGGTGAGACACGCTTATCCGGGTAGCAAAGATCGCAGAGGGTCTGAAGATGCGGAAGAAAATTTAGGAGGAAAACCTTTGGGACTTACAGTTTGACGGAAAGAGAATGATTATGTGTCAAATGTTGCATGTGTCCTTATTATAAGGCACGTAAGGATGTTGATGATACTGCAGTTCGATAGTTTTTAACTGCAGTAACTATATTATACTACCGAAGAATGAGAAGCCCGTTCTATGTTCATGCTAATGAATTATTCACAAAATTTCCACACAGTCCCTTAATCCTATAAAACGTTTAGTTATTCAAAAAGATACAGCCGAAATAATTTAGCAAACATTTTTGTCAGGTCTTGAGTAGCGAAAGACGTATCTTTCACCCCGAATTTAACACAGAAAGGCCCAAAAAGCGGGTTTCGAGACAAAGTACTGCCGTTCTTATCCCTAAACAAATAATCTATGTAAGGCTCGTTCTCACGGCCGATATATATGCAGATGGAATTATTACCGACGACGGTGTTAAATAAAACGCGAACACTGGCGTCGGGTCTCTTCAACAGGATTACTGCCTAGTGATGAAAAAGGGAAAATCATTTATTTTATTACCTGTGGAAAAATAATAAGCCTTCGGAGAGGCCGAGGTCAAAATATCTCTGGAATTACGTGAGGAATTTTGAAATATAATTAGAAGACTGTTATGTGTGCTGGGGAATATATTTTTGTTTTTTTCTTTGACAGGGAATTATGGAGAATTTTGGTCCGAAGTTTACGAGGTGGCTAAGATGAGTCTTGGCATTGAGTTTATCTTTGGATTTTTTAATCAATTTGACAGAACAAAATCATCTTCTGCCGAATCAAATTTGCATTTTAAGTACTTGCACTATTTTAATCTTTCTATAGCAGCATTCGTTGATCTAAGTATTGATCTCAAAACATTTTCTCCCTAATAACATCCGAAATAAAGATACATTGTGATTTTTCCACTGACACCCCTTCCTCAGTTACTGCCAATCATAACATTCTTTACAAAGAAACAAAATTCATCCCCATTCTCCCATCACCCTTACGAGTATCATACGTTTCAATCAAAATTATACATACTGTATAACGTATAAATGTTGGTGCGATCTTCTTGCAAATTTTGTTGGTATACAGATGATTATCGATTGAGTTGCTCAGTTTACAAGTTGAGGAGGCTGATAATACGATACCAGGAGCTACCTAACAGGTAGCATGGGATTTGTATAGAGTGGGTTGAGTGTGTGTTGAAGGTTTTTGTGTGACAGCAGGTATGCTAAACCGACGATCTAATTGGTAATACCATACTTTCATAGCGTGTGATCATTCGACAAAATGAACGCGATGAAAGCGATTTTGTACTGTGCGTTCTTTTTCTTTGATTTACACTACACTATTATTATGGTGAGGTTTTAGATACCACCTATGTGTTGAAATGTGTATAGTGTCTGCATGCAAGGAACACATCTGTGTGCCAGTTTTTTTTTATCTTGTTCTGTATTTTCGGCTACGAGGACAGAATTATTGAAGGTATGATAATACGAAGGAAGCTGCACAAACAAGCATTCCTTATTTTCATACAAATATTTTCTTATCCAAATAAACAAATCTTTCGGTAACAACAACTCTATAACCATACACGGGGTGCGGTACCCGTGCGTTTTTCGCGGGGTATTATCAATTATTAAACATCAGCATGGAAATAGCACCCGCGAGTCCATCTCCCCCTACATTGCGTACTGGTATAAAATATTCCTGGATTACTGCTCAGCCCGCTTCGGCACCGTGAAATGGTTTTCGGTTTTGTGCATGTTATTAGCAGGATTTGCATGTTTCTGATTTATTGTATTTTTCGGTGGGGGCCGGAGTTTTGATTAAGATGTCAGTGTCTTCGCTGTTCCAAGTTTTGTGGGGTCTGGAGGTTTTCGTAGCGAATTACAATATCATTTTATGATACATACAGGTATTTCTTGAACAAAAATCAGTCTAGAACAGAAAATGCGAAATGTTCCTCTTACAAGTTCATTACATGATTAGTGGAGCAAGGCTTTGACCGAGTGGTGGCCAAAGTTTGGCTATAGAAACCAGGGCCGTCCTAAAGCTCATTAGGTTGACGATATCGTCAGGGTCGCGGAAAATACCTGGATAAGAGACGCACAGAACCGGGAAGTGTGGCAGAAGAAAGGGGAGGCCTATACCCAACAGTGGGTGATTCCGGGCTGATATGATGCTAATGACATGATTAGTAGTTCTTTCTTTTAATAAATGCTTGCGACATTTTATTGTTCAATAAAATATGGTTTTATGATGTACACCACAGGTCTTTCACAAACAGAATCCATCCTGGAACAGATATCAATTTTGGAAAAGAAAATGCTTATCCCTACATATCTTACACTACTTCACGTAATTTACAAATCTCTAAATAAACCTAGTTAGAAACAAATAGTCGCGTAGACAATTTATCTGAGTATCAAGTGCGGGAGTTAGTGACTAAGATCTAACTGTAGTTCCTAATCTGTTGTGAGCTGCGATCTAGTGATAGTGTGGAACTGAAGTAAACAGATCGTTTGATGCTGTACTACTTGGAGCGAACAAGTGTGTGACTTCGAAAATAGTTTGAGTATACAAATTCACGCCCTTTTCCCCAAGGGATAAAGCAGAAACCTGCCACGAACCTTAAATATACCTTTTGGTTAATCCACTTTTATAAATTTAGTCATACATGCACGCCAGTTGCGAGTACTACTCACCTGATCTTTCTGAAAAACACCACCACTAAGTAGTTGTGAATATCTACAAGTTAATTACTACCAGAACATTAAGAAAATTTTCAAAAGTTGCAGATGAATTTATCAATTGAAAGCATGGATAATCACATATATTCAAGATTCCTTTGAGGACAGATAAGGAAAAAGGGCAACGTCCACTATTTCCAATTCAATTTGAATTTGACTCAACTATAGTAATAAGACTTAGATACTCAGCTAGTTGAGTAAAATTTTGGAGTACCGTAAAACGGGGCTATTTGGGACGACCCAGAATTTGGAACAAAAACATCGATAACTATTGGTTGGTGTATGGTAGAAGTTATTTTACAAACTCGATATTCCTGATGGACAAACCCAATAACATTTTGGTATATATGGTACAAAATAGTACAACCAGACCGCGATCGATCGACGACATTGTGACATTTAATTTGAGAGACGTATGTTAGTACTGATTGATTGTAATTTGATGTTGTTACGAATATAATATTTTGGGACTATGAGAAAATTGCCTTTGTATTATGCTGAGTGTATAAATATTCGTGCGCGTGACAGCACATACCATAATATGTGAGGTGATATGGAGGCAACACGCAATTGGCTACATCGTTCCACCGCGTTCTGGTTGCAACAGGTAAACGTAATAGCTTCATATCTCATTGACAAGACGATGCCATCAGTCCGGTATTCCTCAATTGGCTACGATCTCGAGCCAGTGGTTGCAATCAAACGCATTACTCGACTGTTTGCTTTGCTTGGTATTTGAGCGGCGGAGAATTAGCTAGCTAACTCGATGTAGTCTGGTAATAGCAGGTTATTCCCAGCCAGAATTGCTAGCGCATTGTCTAAACTCATTCATTGAAGAAAATAATGCTCAAGGAAATCAGAACTATACGCAGCAATGGCAGAAAAAGACCGTTAGCTTTTTAATTCAGTAAAGAAATGTGTACATTTACGCTCAGGATCATCCATCAATATCTGAACAAAAGAAAAAAAGATAACACACAATAACCAGCTCCTTATTTTAAACATCGAATTCATCTAGGTACTAGGTACAATCACAATAGGCGAACAACAAGATGATACAATAAAAACAGGAACTCTCTTTTAATTTCTTAGAACACCATTTCTAAATCCAACACTAACACTCACCACAAAGGAGACACAGCAAATCACCTTAAAACTAATTAAATTCGATCTGATACACTCTCACATCTCCCACAAATACCTGACCATTCAATTTTCTAGTCCATTTCCGAACGGCATAATTAAATTTGTCCGTTTTACCTTAAGGGCGACCGTTTTTCCCGACAGCCTTACTGGGATATCAGGTGAATCTGATTTTATTGTTTTAATAGATCCTTTGTTTTTGATTAAGAAAGAACGATTAATTTTTGTGATAAATTATTTGCAATATGACTAGAATATACTGTCTTGCACTACTGTTTACAAGGAAAAAATAAAAAGCAATATGTATCTTAGGAATCGGTAAAGTCTCAATAAGCAATATTCCATGCCATCATCCCTAAAATCCATCGCATTTAATATCTCTAAGAAACATCTGTTCTGATATAATCAAATTAATCCATCTAGGAACAGATCGAAACGTCAGACTGGACCAGTAGTGAAAATAATTTCATCCGGAAGCCATCCAAATTATTCAGACCCTCACCTCAATGTGCTATTCCCCTTGGTCCGTCCAGAATAGGGAATAATTCGGGAAGGGTGAGAGGTCTTGATAAAATAGCGTCGGGTGTGCGAAATGGGTATTATGATGGATGGTATGCCGACCGAATGGTCTTTTGACGGGTCCATCGTTCAATCGTCGACAATCGCTCTTTGACATGGAGTGAGTGCTAAGAAACGATTGGGGCCATTATTTTCTATGTCACAGTAGGAGCCTCGAATTGTTATGATGAAAAAAGATTGATGTTTTTACAAATATCGCAAATCTACCAAGTGTAATTTGTCTTGATAAGATATTTAGAGGCATATTTAGGACACCTATTAGTGAGGTGAATAATAAAGGAGAAAATAATGAAGAGAACGCATTCGTTTAAGCAGCTTATGATAAGCGAAGCACGCGACCAGAGAAATGGTATATAAACAATACTAATGAAGTCGACGTCCTAGTTCATTAAGATCCCCCACCCAAAGGATTAACTATCAACCGATAACAATACTTCAAAAAGAATATAACTACAACCGAAAACACGATTGAACCGGACAGGCAGATACAATCTACATTTAATTAACGGTCAAACCCAAACGCCACAAAACATCAAAGGCTATCTAAATACGCTCAGAGCAAAATCGTCTAAACATCGGCATTAGGGACCCTCTAACAATTTGTGTCTTCATACGAGGTGAAATTTTCACCCACGTTTGTCCAATAGTCTATTAAAACCTTACTACCAATAAGACTCTATCCTTTGTTTATAATAAACACTTTCCCTATCTACATCCTGCTCGCTCAAGTCTTTGTTTTAATCTTGGCGTCTCTTTCTCCCGTTTGTTTTGTAGTAGCATTCTAGTGCATATCTAGGGTAGAGCAGTACAGAATACTCCCCAGGAACGTTAACGACGCACCCCGAGTATGCCTGAGGCCGATTCAATTACTACTGTCGTATTATTTCGACGAAAATATGTATGTGTGTTGTACGTTTGTTGTGGTGTATATTAAATTCTGTTTCGTGTTTATTGGTCACCGTCGGCGATGTTTGGATAAGGGTTGAACGTTACAACACCCGTATATTGGTACAAATTGTTGGTACCTGTTTAGATTAATTCTGGGTGCTCGTATGTCCGAATTTCTCGATATTATGTTTGGTATTAAGTTTAAATTTTGCTGAGATGTTGTTAATTTTACTGACGTGAATAGTTTCTGACCAGACATTCATTAAAGAACTATTTATGAATTGGTACAGACAAATGAAATCAAAAACTTGACTAACACATTAATACATTTCTGAATTTACCAGAATTAAATGACATAGTATCACTTGATCGACGCAATAGTTAAGCATCGGCTATCATAATTCCCATTTACGAAGATCACGCTGTCATTATAACTTAATTCTAAGGGCAATATCAGAGGCGAACTATAATAGGTTTGATTAACTAGCGGCGGCCCGCAGGGTACAATCATCGGCCCGATATCGCCCTTAAACAACTCGATAAGGTGTTATCGGTGGCCCTTGCTGCTATTTATGGGGAGTTAATAGTTATCCCTCAATTTTGGGCCCGAATTGGAGCAGCGATTTTATTGATTGAAAGATTCTATACAAGGTGTAATTTGAATAACTGAATAGGTATCTTTGTACCTGCTCATTGTTAGAACACTTTTAGTACCAAAGTGGTAAATTGCAAAAAACAAACGTTTATCTAGACGAATTGTAGGAAACTATCTCTGCTATTTCATAATCGGTTCCAAATTTTTTTAAGGTCATTATCAAGATCAAATTAAGTAAAGGAAAGTACAGGCTACAATTCACATTACCTTAACTTCTATCTACCATAAGCCTATATCTACACTAAATCAGTACCAACAACCAAATAAACAGAACCACACACAACACCGACGATGCGTGCGGTATATTAATTTTTCAACGAGTGCAGTGGTGCTCTTGAAAACGTCGCCGCTGGCGTCGCAGACAGTTGCGAGTGTTGCAGACGCGACTGTCTAGCCGATGAGCTACGGAGCCAGCGGAGCGAGAGCGAAGCGAACACGGAGCGAAATGGGAGGCTGTTTATTGTGGGATTGTTAAGAGGTAATTGAGAATTGGAAAGAAGTAGCAGAATTGTGATCGATGGTAGGATTGAGGGAGGGCTTTGCCTTGCAATGAGTCAGTATGGGCTGATCAAAAAGGAGTTCATTGAATGAATCCCAAAAGACCACAGAGTGAGAGATGTGGACAGAAATTGTTGAATAAAAAATAATAATAAGATTTACTTGCCCAAACATGTGTACACAAACAATAATATATAATAAGTGCATGCAGGATAACATAAAGAAAATTGGTTCAGACATGTTTGCCACATACTATGGCGTGCAAATGTTCAGAGTAACAATTGTGATTTTTTAATTTATCCTTCAATCCCTGAGAAAGCAATTTAACAAAACATTACTGGAACTGATTGAATATTGCTTAGTGTAGTTGATCAATTAATCGAAATACTTCACGTAACCTACGTTAAGTATTTCGATTATTTGAACCAAGTCCAAGACATTCTTGAACTTATAATAAAAGATTCTTATACCTACACATTTTTTTTCACAAACGCTACTCTTATAGCCTTGTTACGGAGGACGCTCAAATATAGTAACGCAATGCGAGCAAAATATGGATTCGCTGTGAATTCCCATTCACAACGTTATCCATGTTTCATTTTTTGTTTTTTTTTTAGAATACTTTGGTCTAGGTATATTCTAATTTCCAAGTCAACAGTTAATCCGTTCAATATTATACAGTTGAATACGGAATAGAGACTACATTTTATTAGATTAAAACGCTAAATCTTAACTGCGCGAGGACATCGTAAGATAAGAGCACTTTTTAAAGACATGAATCTTTGCAAGCGTTTCATCCAATCAAATTGCTCAATATTTTATCAAAATCACCAAAACATGCTACAGCATCGGCATGAACTTGAATCAATTGCCTAATGTGTTTGCAATCTACCCAAAGGTTTAATCATACTTTGACTATGCTTCATACAATCTTGTATTTATATTAATGAATCCTTCCTTGATTCAATCAAAATAACGTATTATAAACATACTTTTTTACAAAGCCGCTCCACGCACGAGAGCCAAGCAAATAATAACATGGGATGCTTTATTTTCTATCTGTTTTCCTGAAGCCTAATTTGTTTAGTTGTCTTCCCCCATCATTGTCTTCAAACATGGGGGCCCACGAATGATCAATTATAGAGGTTTTCATATGCAAATGTCTCGGGAGCAATTTTAATTATGTGTTTTGATTGCATTATATATTGATTGTGTTCGTTACCAGTGGTAGAAGGGGGTGAATATAAATGTATGTGATTAAGTGTGTATTGGTTGGGACTCTCATTTCTGTAAATTAGACCAACGTATGTACGGGTCCCGGCGGTAATATAACATACCTAGTTTTAGAAAGACAGTGTTACACGGGCAGAAGAGACGGAGTTAATAGGACAAACTTTTTTAGAACTCTAAAGGGTGTAAATAGACTCTTAACGAAGCCGCAAGGCAGCTGTTCTCCCAGTCATTGCGATATTTTTTTTGTTTTGGATCATACCTGGGAACCTACTTGTTTTGGAGATATTGGAGGTCAAAGTTCCAACTTTTTCACAAGTTTTTTTTTTCAAATAAGTAAGTATAATAGTAATAATCTTTTCTTCCAACTATGCTTTAATTTCATCACAATCACACTAAAAACTCAGTACAAAGCGAGTCTTTAATGCTCTAGAGCAATAAAAATGTATGAATTGATGATTATTGCAGTTTTTTTTTTATCGCACCAAAAGGTGCCAATCTCAATGGATTAGCTCTATTCAGCCAGCCGATATCAATACTTTTTTTTTTACGTACGTATTATTCGTTTCTATCCTACTTGTTCCAAATTTAAAAAAATGATTGCTGCTAACTCTGATTTAATATAAATTTGCCCAACAAAACTCTTAACCTTACGTTTAATAATTGCTCAAGTATAACTTTTAATTTCAATAATTAAACTTCTATTTTAACTGTTTGATATGAGTTTCTTTTATCTACTATTCCTATAGGTAATAGTTGAAAGAAAAGCAGATTATGCACCTCGCCTTAAGTAATTTATATTGCCCTCGTGCCTGTTAGATTAGAGCCCAACTTGAAAAATGGTACATTGAGGTGTTACAGATAAATAGGTTCTACATATTCTACTAGTTTTTAAGGTCATAACTTTACTTTAAATACCTCCATAACCCGTTAACTATTAAATGCCTTCATCAGCACAATGTTTTGAGTGCGTTAGATTGAGTTTTGGGGTAAAACGTGATTATTCACCCCAAAAAAAAGTCGTTTCCCAGCAATAATTTTTGCGTAGAGTTACTTAGTTTGATGTACAGAATGCTTGGTTGACGGCTTCGTGAAGGGTCTGTTTACACCCTGTTTATGCCATATCTACGAACGGATATGAACTTTATTCTTGTGACGGTAATCCTGGATTCCCTTTGATGGGCCCCGTCCAGACGGAATAGATTACAATTCGTACATGGGCAATCATAGCATCCAGTTTGAGATTAATCTTACAGATTGGTAGAACATACCTTTGTGTCTACATCAGTACTTTACAGGCAGATGATGGATGTAACATACCTGCGAACAAAAACAAATTGTTAGATTGAAAAGATTATAAAAATCTATCTGCATCAACGAAGACCTGTACAAATTCAAATGCTTTGATTACTTTGCAATTGAGAGTATTTTTATTGCAGACTGCTCAAATCACTCTAAGCCAATCAGCCCCAAAAACAAACGAATTCTTCTCTCCGATCAAAACCGAGACTCAACAAATCAATTTCCCGTTAAAAGCTATCGCAAACTGGGGTTAACATTTAAATCAGTTTGCTCAATTTATCCCTAAATCCGTTACTTAAGAACAAAAGGCAAACGTCTAAGATTAATATCATCCCAATCCCAATATCGGATCTGTAGAAGTAACGGGTTTGAGAATCGAGAGCACCCCTTCGTGTCAAGTTGTGCGTAACGAATCGGTGAATTTTTGATCTTAGGGGGGTGTCACCGGCATTATTAACACTTAATATTTAGAGGCAGGGGATGAAGTGTGTTTAAACTCAAACTCAAACTCAAACTCAAACTCAAATCATTTATTTCAATTAGACCATTACGGCACTTTTGAATGTCGAAAATACAAAAAAAAGCAAAGCTACAGTCACAGTCACAAGGCATAATAACTTGAGAAAGTACTGTAGTTGCCCATTCCCTAACGTAGATCTCTATGGAGAAGAACGGGCAAGAAACTCCATGGACACTCTTTTAAATCAAAATATTGTTACAAAATCTTGGTTACATCATTCATGTTGAGATTATACGTATATGTGAGAACGATGTAGAAAGACGTGCACATTAAGAGCGTCCAGAGTAAAATAATAAATCAAAAATTAAAAAAAATAAAATAAAAGTAATTAAAATGAACGAACCGTGGCAGCCAAGAGATGGCCAGTCCCAACTGATAGCGCCCGTTCACGAACATGACGCATGTATCGGCACCATTCAACTCGACCATATTTAAGGGAACTAAGTGACCCGACACACCCGCCACCATCAGCGAGACATTTGAGTGAGCATGACATCCTCTCATAGCCACCAAGGCATATTCAAGTCAATGAAAGATAACTAAATGTAAGTGGCGACTGAACAGTACAAAGTACTCACACATGTGCTATGCAATTATATAATACTAAAAACTGGAATCTATACAATGCAAGTAGGTATATTTTTACAATCTTCTGCAGCTTCCACAATACATTAACATGGGAATCAATTCTTCTTCTTCTTTGCGTGTCGATAGACTCAAATAATGCCCGACCAGTACAATCAATTAGTTTGCAACTATGGTTGTGGAGCAGGACCAGCATTTAGCCAAGCATTTTTATCATCAATGTAATCCCCCAACTTATAATATGCTTGCCTACATAGTGTGCGTTTTATACAAGATTTAAATTTCGTCTCATTCAGTTGAAGAATGTGGGGAGGTATTTTATTGTAACATTTCAAACAGTACCCCATGAAAGATGAATCTACTTTAGCAAGCCTGAAACCTGGCTGAACTAGTTGGTCCCTATTTCTAGTGTTATAATGGTGTCTGTCACCTCTTTTACTGAATAAATGCAGATTTTTCCTAACGTACATGATGTTTTCATAGATGTATTGACAAGGTACTGTCATGATATTAATTTCCTTAAACAGTTCTCTTAGAGAATCGCGTCTACGTAATTCATATATGGCTCTGATGGCTCTTTTCTGCAGAATAAATATAGACTCGATGTCTGCAGCCCGTCCCCATAGTAAAATACCGTATGACATAATACTATGAAAATAACTAAAATAGACTAGCCTCGCGGTATCAATATCAGTAAATTGACGGATTTTTCTAACAGCATATGCAGCTGAACTCAGCCGTCCTGCAAGAGATGTTAAATGAGGACCCCATTGTAACCTTGAGTCGAGCGTGATTCCCAAGAAAACCGTTTTATCGACAAGTTAGTTACTGTTATCCACGGTTTCGTGAATGTGTGCTGGTATGTTTTGTGGGAGCAGCAGGTTTAGGTTGAAATTGGCAGTTTAGAAGTCATCAAACAACAGACTGATTTAGCGTGTATGACTTGTATCGATTGTCTTTAATACTTTAAGTCTCCACTTAGCCAAATGCATATGCTGTATTCACTTATTCAGTTCCTGGGTTTACTTTGCCATACCACATACTTATTGATCCTTAAGGTGGCAAGATTTCCAGTGATTCCTCAACAGCAATACCTTCTACTCCTTAAACATGACGACATTTAATTTCTCCATGACCCGTTTCAAAAACTTTCGCTGTAACACTTCCGAAACTCTCCCTGCACTAATTGCGTACACACAACATCGCTCGAACAAGAAGAAAAAACACCTATAACATATTTCGCAGTAAAATTACGTCGAAAATATTCGGCTGGCGATAAGTACATAAAAGCTTAAAGTTTAAACCTCCTGAAGAACACCCCTGCTATTAAGCGTAAGAACGGGCGCAGACCGCCAAAGTGTCACAACTCAGTGTAATTAATATTTTAATTGGGCATTTTGTGCGCTGTTACTTAGCTGATATTGCTCGATAAATTCTGTGGCGCTAATAATGTCTAAACCCCTCGGTAAGTGCTTTTGGTTTTAGATTCTGTATGTGTGTTGAGTGGTGATGGTACATTGTCAATTGGCAATGTCGATAGATATACGAGTAGACCTCATATGATTTACTGAAGTTTGAAAAGCTACAATATTTACTGTTACATACAGTACTATTTCAGAAGCTTTTCTTAAAACTAAATTGTGAAGTATCCAATACAGTTTGTGAATAGTAATTCTTCTTTAATTTGGGTTCGAATATTCATTTAAATTAATACATAATTTAAGTTATGCGGAAAGCAAGATCAATATTAGCCTCTATCTAAAGTTAGGAAGACTACTTACCATACAACATAAAAGAAATACTGATGATTACTCTAAATGAAACACAAAACAATATAGCAAAGATTATTCCACCATTATCCAAATGAACTTTCGCAAATCATCGACTCAAATAAGAAAGAACATAAACACTTCAGTACCATTTAAAAATCCGCTATTAACACAAGGGTGAAAATCATTTCACCCTTCAATCACTATAATCACCTAGCAATAATTGTGTGAAATCAAACATGCACATACAAAAACTACGCTTTGATCCGATACTTTTGTTCAGTCTAATGAGACACCTGAAGTGTGGAGGGCGATAGAAGGCTATGAAATCAGCTGGATACGCACACGACGTGGAATAGGGTATTACACCCATTTTTGAAAAGTGTCTCAATTAGATTCTATAGTGATAATGAACCACAAAAAATCACAAAAATTTGATTTAATCGTTAAGTGGCCTAAAAATGCATTTAAATTTTGCATTTTCAAATTTCGCGCGTAATTTGACGAAAACGCTGGACGCAATGGACGCCATATTGCTCTGTGGTCATGACATCAGTTGGCTGTGTAAACAAATGCAGTGATATTTGAAGTTGACAATTCTAAGTTTACATAGCCGTATGACGTAATAACATGGCGACGACTCTAATGGTGTTATGAAACAGATTAAAAAAGCTGAAACCTTTGAATTGAGTTTTAAAATTTAGTTAGCTGTTTTATGAACTAAAACTAATGTTTTCCGACTGCTTTTTGCGAAAGCTATCTCAATTACATATTTTTAGATTTTTTCTCATATAGAGTAAAATACCCTATTGTTTTGGTCATATTGAGGGCAAAATGGTGATAAACAAAAACCCGACAGGTGCATCAAAATGAACAGATTTATGGAAATAGTTCGGCAGAACTATTTCCATAAATAATAACGCATAGTTTATAATAATAGTAATGCATAGTTTATTTTTTGCATTATTATTTATGGAAATAGTTCTGCCGAACTATTTCCATAAATAATAATGCATAGTTTATAATAATAGTAATGCATAGTTTATTTTTTGCATTATTATTTATGGAAATAGTTCTGCCGAACTATTTCCATAAATAATAATGCATAGTTTTATTTTGGATCTCAAAAATGGCCTTTGTTAGCGAAAAAAATACTATTACTGATAGCAATCAAGTTTTCCCTCCAACCTAGGTGCCATACACAACACTTAACGTAGTTTACGATCCGCGGTAAGCACGCGTTAAAAAGCGGCAGCGATCGCGTCACATCGCTCTCGCCTGCCTAATTGGTATCTTTGATCGCTTAGCACCGACTTTTGACAGGAATTACGTTGAGTTCAGCGGCGTTTTTAAGTTCGTCTGATTCATTACGTAAGGTTTGTTTTTTTTTTATTTAGGTTCCGCTTTGCATAACCGCTGCTCTTAAAAACGACGAAGGAAAACATTGTGAGGTAACAACATGTTACAGAATAAAATAATTAAAGACATGTTACATCTGTGAACCCGAACTGGGCCGGTGTGGTGCATTACAAAGATACAAACCACTCCCTCTCACAGCGAAGAGTACTGTGCCCAATTGTGGGTACTTAAGAGGCTGATTTTGCTTCTGCTTCTATGCATTGGAGATGTAGGAAACTTCGAATCCATATACAGCCGTTGCAGTCTTTTAATAAGTTATAATCTACCAAGTACAAAACTCGCATTCATTGACAATCTCTTTCCATAGCTCGGAGTGTCATATTGTCCGCCTCTGTACTTTGTGCTAGAAGTGTTAAAAGTGTAAATGATGTACTAGAAGTGTAAATTAATAATACATTTACGCCGGAGTAAAGTAAGTTTCCGCGCATATATTCCCTGATCCAATTAGTGCGATGATAATTAAATGGGGCAAATCTAATCGCGAACTCAGCGATCCCGGGTGGTCGCTAGAATCAATAAATCATCATGTCTCAAAATGTTGGCAGTTGTTCGTTTGATACACACGGATGGTTGTTTTGAAGAACTTGATTTTGTTCGAAAATGTTTCCATAATATCTCGTAAAGGAACTTATGCTGTGGTAGAAGTACTACATAGTCAGCAAGAAGGTAGCGGGCAGATTGCTATACTTCCATGTTGACGTTAAGTTTAGACTCGTGAAGGCTGCACTTCAATTGCAATCTAAGATTATGAAAACATGCGATGAGTGGAGAATGTTGGATCGTTGGTTGGGGAGGCCAGAGGCTTGGAGTGTGAAAACTTGATAGCTGAGTAGTTAGGGCGTGATGAGAGAGCGCCAGTATTTTCAACCTGTACTGTTTTAGAAAAAAAAAGATTCTAATGACTATATTCTTGGCAAAAGCTCGTCAAATTCTGAACCAGTATCACGTGTACATGTATTAATGAAACAAAGTTTCCTGCAAACACTTGTAGGCCTAAGTCAGTCGCAAGTGTAACCACAAAACGCCCTCTCGGGACTGGCTCGTATGTTGTACACAATGGCCCACGATGGCACACAGTGGTGTACACTGTACGTTCATGGTGTCATGGTTTTTATTGCACGTCTTATGTTTGAACATAAGACGACGACCTATGTTTGGATGTTCGAATATGAGATTTTTGTCGAGAGAGAATTGTGGTCCTTTTGGATTGAAAGTTGTGTGTGCATGAGTAACATCAATGGATGATTGACTAACCAAATGTCCGTTTATGTATGGTTAAGTTCATATTTTACCTTATACTGAAAAGACTAGATAGTTTTATCTCCATTTTTTTGCGTTTTCTCTTTTAAGTGCGGCTTTAGAACCACTACAGACTTTAGCTGCCTTCAGTGGTCTAATAGCAAATGTTTTTTTTTTGCTATCTATAACTTCATTGCGCTATAAAATAGGGTTGCCAATATTATTTTGATAATTCAACAAAAACAAAATAAGTATTGCAAAAATGAAGCTATTGATTTTGTTTTAATGCCAACTCATAATTTGTTATGCTACGGGCAGGAAGATGATTATGCATATTGCATAATCAGCCTATAATATTCCCACTGCTGGGACACAGCCTCTTTTCTATGAAGGGGAATGGGCCGTAAACCACCACCCGGGCCCAGTGCGGAATGTCTAGGACATGCCTGTTACCTCACAACGTTTTTCTTCACAATTTTTAGATTCCATTATGAAAAGCCTTTAATGACATTTAGCAGGAATTATCTCAAAGTATGCAAGCAAAACGTATAAAATCTGAGTAATACAACACTATATAAAGCTGATATATAGACACAGTATTCTCAGTGTCTTTAGTTGGAAACGTATTGTGTTCAACGACGTTACACCATCGGCATCTTGACATAATTTCGACCCCCGTTGTGGCAAAAACCGAGTATGACCGAAACATTAGTGATGGGGGTGTGTCGATAGTTTTTATGGGCCATAAAAATGTTTTTTATTAAGTGCGGCGTAATCTGACGCGTGAGGTGAGTTCTTTAAAGTTAAGTTCACCTTTTTGCTTTATTTTTGAACTCTAGTTTTTTCTATTTGATTTTAAACATACAAGTGCAAAAACACAAAGATCTTAAGCAATGTTTTGAGACTTTATGATACCGACTAATTCAAGGCTTACTACGCGACACATTACATACGTAAGTATATTGACAACGAGCATCATCCTACTGCAAGTTAACGCACTTTCTCCATGACTTCCAGCTCATCCGATCCTGGGCAAATGTGGATCACCGGTTATTTGTTTAGTCCAGCTGCGACGCCATATTACGTAGTCAGTATATCTAGAATATTTTTCCGAGAAAGATATGATGGTAAATATATAAAGCAGCCAAACATTCGTCGTAAAGCATTCGAATTAATCCAAGATATCGATATAAAGCGTCCTCCCCGCGCTATCTCCTGTCCACATCGACACTTATTTACCCAAATCACCCCATCCCTAAACTGAGACAAAGTGTTGGTGTACATTAGCGGGTGGCGGGGTGTTTTTATTGCCCCCCACGCCTTAAAATATTGTCTGATTCATTAGAGGATATTTCACATTTAAGTTTCGTGTGTGCTGTTAGCTTCCCTGTGAGGATATTCCCAACTTTTGAGTGGCAAACGTAGGCGATCATTTAAAAAGGGGAAAGGTGGGGGTTTATAACGACACAGTTACAATTTTCTGAAAGGATATCGTTACGTTCGCGTAATAAGACGCTAAGATTCCGTTATACTCTTAATTATGGTGGGGGTGGGTGGTGTAAGGTAATGACACATGTATGTAAATATTCGCTGTAACGACTCGAGGTGGCGACGTGTTCACGCCTTAATGGGCGCTCGGTTGTTTTCTTTGATTAAAGAATTTTATTACCGTATATAATTCACGATTAGACGTTAAAGGGTTTGGGAGGCGCTGCGTTTTCTTAAGATAAAATGTTCGCGTAATGACGGGTGCGTGATTCCGAATCGTAATTGTTATTGCCGACGGTTTGCGGGGCGGCTGTTTGAATTTAAGCTGCCGAATTGGATAGTGTCCTTTTAATATTGGAACTCGATACTGATTTCTTTAGGGAGCTCAGAGAGTGTGTATTCAGTTGTCAGGAATGTGAGGAATTGAGGATACTCGATCAATTTTTTATGGCATTCTTCTTTTTTTTTCGTGTAATTAGTGCCTAACCTGGTGTCAGTTTTTATGCCGCTCATTGGACTTGGCTTTACATACCGTCGAGAAATATCTCGCAGGCATGCTGGTTTCCTCACGATGTTTACATTCACCCAAGCAAGTGACAATTATAAAATACGCGCGTGAATTCGAAAAATCAGAGGTGCGTGTCTTGGGTTCGCACTGGAGACGTATGACTTGGCAGTTCGACGGTCACACCACTAGGCTATACTTGCTTGGCATTTTGACAATTTAGGTAATAGGTAGGTACCTATAACATATCAAAGGACCAAATGACAAGAGTTACCTCTTTCTATGTTTATGATAGTAACCTTCACAATAACATAACCTTAACATTCAATCAATCCTGTCAGCAATTTGATGATCATCATCTTCTGGGATGACGAGCCTTAGGCCTACCTTGAGGAACTTCAAATAGCCTGGAACAACTTAAACATCATCCATTTTCGTATGAAAACCTACTGAAGCTGGGTAATGTAATTTTTCCGCTCTCACATATAAATTAGCGTCCTATCTGAACTATGTATACAGGGTGAACACGCGTCCTCTACACCCTCCTTTTGAATCTTATAACCCGCTCGCGTTTTAAATTTTAATGAATATAGATATCTTTATTCGCTTTGAGCGAACCTCGCCTGCTCAGTGAGAGCGCTGATTAAGGTGTGGTCCCGATGTAGCTATCTTTTTTTTTTCGTAATTATGTTTTTTTTTTAAAGGCGACAATTAATGTAGGTTAAATTGCGTAACATATTTGCATTCTCAATGCGACTCATTTTGACAATTCAACATTGTCGTTTTATGGTTTACGAAAATCCTTCGGTTTGTCATAGAAAAGTGTGTTGCAATTCCGATGGTGGTTTACCAATACCAACATTTAGATTTTGATTAGCTTACTGTACATAATTTAAGGGCTATCGCACACTATAGACAATAATGTCTTTAGACAGACAAATACCCTACTAGTGCGAGCGAGAATACATAGTTTGTCTCGCTCGCACTAGTTAGGGTAATTGTCTGTCTAAAGACAGTCTTGTCTATGGTGTGCGGTAGCCTTAAATTTTTTCCCGGTCAATTGCAAATTATTAAGGGAAATAGAATAACGTTCTTATTTTGTGACTTAAGGTGCAAAAGGAACTCTGATTGAGTTTCATAATTACTATTGCTAATCACTACTTAGCATAGAGTTCATGAATTCATGGCTGGCCGAAGAAAGGAAAACCTGTTCAGGTGGATATTCTTAGTCGACTCTGCTCTTTGTAAATGTTGTGTGGTTCCACAAACTATGGGGCACTTAATACCGTGTCTTGCCTGACCTGTTGTTTGCACAATCCAGGAGCTGATGGACGCTACTGAAAGTGCCAATTCCTGGCCCATTTAATTTGCATTGACTGACACGCTAAGAGAAAAATGACTTCATGTTTTCCATTGGATTTTGGTGTTTTAAAGTAGATCAAAAGATTCGTAGAACAACGGTGCCCTATAACACGAGTATACCTACTCGCCGAACATTCGCCACAACCCCGAACATCGTTCGCCCATTCAAGCAGCGGGCACCCATCTTAAATTGTGATTAAAACATTCGGAGCGCGCCATTAAATCTAATATGCAACGGAATCATGTGCGATGTTTGTATGTAGGTAGCATGCAGTTTTTTGGTGTAATAATCATAATTAGTCATAACAGTTATGTCTTGCTAAGCTCGTGCAGAAATTGTTTCATGAATAGGATGTTTCGTTTATTAAGTCTCGATTAAAATCTGAAAGTTTTTGTAGATATTGTTTGAGTGTTTTGAGCAAACGAAATTATGTAATGTGTACACCTTCTTCTTTATAGTGTGGTTAGTGCCTAATCTGTTTCCAGAGTTTTTTATGCCGCCCATGGGCCTCTGACTTGGCTTAACATGCCAAGAAATATCTCTCAGGCATGCTGGTTGCCTCACGATGTTTTTCCTCGACCGAAGCAAGTGATAATTATACAATACGCACATCAATCCGAAAAATCAGAGGTGCGTGCCTTGGGTTTGATCTCGACACCTATGACTTGGCAGTCTGACGGTCACACCACTAGGCTATCAGTCCTATTACAATAAAAAATATCTGCTTTATTAGTTGCATACACAATCTCAGCTCAACGTAAAACGAAGGTAGAAAAATCCTTTCGAATGAAAATTACCATCGTGTCGGGGGCCAACTGACTGTCGTATGCTAATCCATAACAGGGCCGTGCATCATTTGTTTCTTTTTAAAGTCGGTTTCTAGAAATTTCTAGAAGCTTTTACACGAGTAGTGGTGGGCGCCAAAATACCTCGTATTAGATTGTATTCCGGAACTATTGATTCGATTGCGAAAATTATTTCAGTAATAGGGAGCTACATTATCCCTATTGTCCTAGGCTATAGTTAAAACATTCCCGTGGGATAATTTCCGACCCTAATGTGAGCGAAGCTGAAGCAAAAGTTAGTAAAAATAAATTTAAATCTCGTTTATGAAATTTCATTCACATTCACTCTCATTGACCATATCCGAGTAGCGATATCATGATGAGGCGTACTAATTAGAGTTTCAAATGTCTGCCATAATGACGTTCAATAACCGCTCCTATCTTCA
The DNA here is from genome assembly GCA_963853795.1 of Xestia rhomboidea. Lineage (NCBI taxonomy): Eukaryota > Metazoa > Arthropoda > Insecta > Lepidoptera > Noctuidae > Xestia > Xestia rhomboidea. The sequence goes on along the minus strand of OY970776.1, from coordinate 2,320,572 downwards.
GACAAAAATTCAGTAAACATCGTTACATTGTCGTCAATTAGTCGCAAGTAGGGTTACCATTTCGTAACACAGAAATACGACGTAAAAGTAAAGGCTAAAGTCGGATTGGGGCAGATAAAGGATTTTTTGTAAGATATCATCATCATCTGCCTAGTCTTTTCACAACTATGTTGGGGTCGGCTTCCAGCCTAACCGGATGCAGCTGAATACCAGTATTTTACATGGAGCGACTGCCTATCTGGACCTCCACAACCCAGTCAGTACTGTATTTTGATTTAAATGAGTGTCCATGTAGTTTCTTATCCATTCGTATCCATCACAGACATCTGCTCTTTGGAATAGGCAACTACAGTCCTCTCCCAGTATATTATGCCTTGTGGCTGAACTGTAGCTTCATCTTTTTACAAGCTTTTACTTAATTTACAATGTTTTCTATGTTTGTTTAGGTAAAATCTTGCAGCTGAAGTTTAAAACAGTTATCCCTAATCGATTGAGCTGAAATGTTGCATAAACGTTTAGTTCGGATGACAATGCATGGTTAGCTAAGTGACGTCATTCTAAATCCAATATGGCGGACTCCCAAAGATGGCGACCTTGTTATTTTTTATGCGCTCTCATGATATAGGTATCAATTAAAAGGGCTTGCTGAGAGAGAATGACCTCACAACTATATTTAAAAGCTTGATTTAAAAAAAAGTTTTCTTTAAATTCTAAATTTACTGATATGTTTGGAATAAATGCTTTGAGTTTTAACCCTTCACACCACCTCACTGAATGGTTGCCAAGAGACGGTAGAAGAACTCTTCGCAGACCAGCCAACATCAAGATGGTTGTATGACATCCAGAAGATCGCAAGTAATACCTTATTGAGACTAGTGCAGACCAGGGACATATGGAACAAGACTTCTAATGGCGATTATAACGATGAGGGTTACCTCGGGACTTGTCCGAACTTTTCGACTAAAGGAGAGAGAGATTTTTCAAAAAGTAAAAAGGTTTCAATTAAACTTATACTGCATATCTTCCGTGATTGTTGAAGTTTCGTTTTAAACCGTGAAATCTTAAAACAGTGTTTGGGTTACAATTAACTTCATACTCTACAGAACATATTCAAAAAAAGTAAAATATAGCCCATAGCTTTTTATCAAAACTTTTAATAGTAATGGTAGCCCTATTCGCAAGCCGTGGAAGCCATCACTAATTACTGGCTATCGCCGATGTATGGCCGCGCCTTCACGTCAAACGTGTCATAGTAATTGATGGTACGCTTTCTAATTAAATTGCTTCTATTGAACTAGTATAGTTTATGGGCGAGTGTTCTGTTTTATAGTGTAATGCTTTTGACCACGGCTTTGACCGTGTGGAGGTCGGATATTATGAAACAAGAGAGTACTCGTGGGATTAAAAGTATCCTATATATTATAGGTCATGGTTACACAGTATAAATGACATATAACTGTTTTCTGTCTGTCACTTACTCCCTTTTTTTTCCGGATGGGAAATCACCAAATGGCTCCTCACGCTCTAGGCGGAGCGGGAGGGAGTGTCAGACTTTTACTGACTAAAACCCATCCATGCTCCTTCATCGCCCTTTGTGTTCTGGGCCACGGTATCTCTTTCGAACAGTCCCGCAGCCTCGGTCACTTACCCTCTCAAGGTTCATTGGAAGACCAGCGTCAGACAGCATCACCTGTCTGGCATGAATGCTAAAATGGACCTCTTTGGCGCAGCCCGTCAGGCACACAGCACACCTGTGTATTTTATCTTTTTGTTGTATTTGTGTGCATGTTTAAAGAACTGACGTCAAATAAACATTTTTCTTTATTTCTTCTTTCTTTACATAAATCTTCTCGTCTTCTTCTCCTTCAACCTTTGGCTACCCAATGCTGGGTGTAGGTCTCTTCTAATCTCTCCACTTTAGTGGTTTTGTTTTGGCTCTCCATTTTCTTCCAGCCATTTTAATGAGATCGTCTGTCCACCTAGTCGGTTGTCCCACATTCCTCCGCCCCGTTCGTCGTCTCCACTCCAGCATTTTCTTCCCCCATCTTCCATCCAGTGTACGGCATATACGGACCACTCACTTCCACTTTCCTTTTGTCTCGTTCGTCTCCGATATAAATACGAATGACATAAATATGGAACTTCAGTCTATAATAATATCATTTTAAATAGTTGATTACGTATTCAGATATTGCAATTGATTGATGTACATGCTGTGCGTGAGCATGCAAACTCGATTATGTATAAGTAGAGGTCACCTCTAATTGCATAACCGGATAAAGTATAGTATATCAGCTTCTACATACTAATGCTGTAACATGACAATATTGTAATACCAAATAATTTGAAAAGAGTAGCCATGGAGTTTCTTTCCGGTTATTCTACATAGGAAACAACCTATTCGAACCGTGCACCTTTTTGTCAACGTTTTATAAGTGCCCATGTAAGGCTATGTGAAATAAAATATTTGATTTTGTTTTGTAGAAGACTAGCCGACAAGCCGCACCAGCTTCACCCGGTGACAGATTTTCATACAAAACTTTCAACCTCTATTTCACCCCCTTAAGGGTTCAAAACCCTTTCTTAGCGAATGCCTACATCATTATAGCTATCTGTATGCAACATTTTAGCCTTTTTCTTTTTTTTTTTTTTCGGATGGGAAATCATCAAATGACTTCTCCCGCTCTGGGCGGAGCGGGAGGGAGTGTCAGACTTTTACTGACTAAAACCCATCCATGTTCCTTCATCGCCCTTTGTGTTCCGGGACCACGGTATCTCTTTCGAATAGTCCCGCAGCCCCGGCAGGCTTCGGCCCTTGCGGACCCCTTCCCTATTGCTGACTCTCTTTGAGGCGCATAGCTCCCCGTCCACAGGCCCGCGCCTACGGTGGCCGGAAGCCACCACGTGGCCCCCGACGCCCGGGGCGTCTCCCGCGGCGGCCGGGACGTGAGGATATCTCCCTCTCACGTTCCGCCACCTCCTTCGCTAGCATGACTGCTTCGCAGAAGGAGGTGACGGCGTCCCATTCCGTCTCGCTCCGGACCATGGCACGAACCAGGGCCGGAAGCGAGAGGTCGCCGCCGCCGATCGACACCTCGAGGACACGGCGGTGCTCCACCCAAGCAGGGCACACCTCCACCGTGTGCTCCACCGTGTCCTCCGGTCGATCCTCACAATGGAACATTTTAGCCTGACACTTCCATTGGTTTGAGCTGTGCGTTGATAGTAGATCAGGACAAACGATTTGCATCTGTTGTTGGTTATACTTTTTTTAGAAACCTTGTATGTCCCACTGCTGGGTAAAGGCCTCCCCCTTATCCTCCTAGGTAATTTTCTCCTTGTTGGTTATCCTTAAAATATAAAAATATATGTGTCGTCCGTAGCTTAATAACATAAAATGCAAACAATATTATGTCAGTAATAAAGTATACCTACGTTAGTATTAACGACGGCCATAACTTATAAACACCGCCTGTAATTACACCATGCATCGATTAGGGTATACTCTAGCATTATATAAATAACATAGGATAGCGTCTATTAATCAAACGATGTCTTACCCTTTTAAAATCTACTCCTAGAACAGTAGGTAGAACAAATGTAAGTTCAAAATGTTCAAATAATTACTTTTTAAACCTGAAAATGTAAAAATACGTACGTAAAATTACAAAGAGGAAGTTATTGGTTAAGATAGAGATATTACTCGACGGCATGTAAAGACAAATCAGGGGCCTATGGGCAGCATAAAAACTCTGACACTAGGTTAGGCACGTTAGTGCCTAACACGATAAAGAAGAAGTATCTGAAGGGCAATTCCTGCACTGATTTTTAGAACGTTCGAATTCTGAAATCAGTTTCATGGGATTGAGATAAGATTTTATTCGGTTTCTCAACCCGATTGCAAGAAATTTTACTAATCAATCTTAGATCAGGTAATAGCACGTTTAGACCAGTTTTGCTACTGCTTTCTTTGTTATCTGGAATTTGGAATAAACCTATGACAATTTCCCCTAATTTTATCTTCCCATTTAAAAATTCAATCAGACAAAGCAATATGTATATAATTTAGGGCGCTTAGGTGCCCCCACCCTACCAATATCACCGATCAAACCTTTCCTATCACTTACAATAAACAAACACGAAGACAAACCAAATGACAGTAGTTTCGTGATGTCAGTAATTTAACCGACACATTACAATCGATTAGGGTGTAACCTATGATTATCTAATAGAAACTATCAAACCTATTATTCATTAACAATATCATTACACCGTTCGAATTTGAACTCTCAGCGCTGAACCCAGCCTTGAAATTCCAACAGAAAAAATATAGTTAGGCATGTATTAACGAGTCGCCTAGTCTTGGTGAAAACGGCCATTAATATCGTTGACAGTAGCGATGCGATCGTCAATTGTCATGGGGATTCGACCTTTTACGGTATTAGTTATTAGAATGTAAGTGAATTGTATGTCAATGGTATTGTAGGTGGTAATAGATGGGTATTTATAATGGTTTAGTTAACTTTGAGGGTTTATTTTTTATGAAGGGTGACGGTAAAGGGAGCTCCGGATACCTAATTGAAAATTGAGCATAGTTTTGGTGGGTTTAACGCTTGTAATACTTAGCACAATAGACACATACAAGATTAATACTAGAGGATATTTCTTTTCCTGTGTAAGTTTTCTGTAGAACCCTGAGAAGAAATAAAGAAAATATTGTTTAAGTAGTCACATAAACGTGCTTTGGGAAAATATGAGTTAGCTCCAATTAAGAAAGATGAGGAACCTATATTTCAAGGAAACCAAATCTACGAAGCTACTTACTGGTTTAAAAAAAAGTATTTTGTACCAAAATAATCGATAAATACCTAGATAAAACTCAAAATACCACCGTAACCGTACCGCAGTCCGCAATACGTAATATTACTTTGGTCCTTACATGATTTGACAAAGATTATGAAAAGACAGACTCTCTCTGACTTTCTTTCGGGGTCTCCCCTGAGTAGTAAGATAGGAAACATCGGTCACGACCCCGTCATCATCATTATCTGCCTAGCCTATTACCAATTACCTATGTTGGGGTTGGCTTCCAGTCTAACCGGATGCAGTTATATATCAGTATTCAGCATGGAGCTGTATACTGCCTATCTGACCTCGACAACTCAGTTAGTAATGAGTAAAACGATTACGACCCCATCTAGTTTCAAAAACGGATTTTGAGGTGTTAAAGTGTTTTTTTTGTACAACCAATTTACAGAAAGAAATATAATTTATCTCAATATCTTCAATCATATCCGACGACAGTTGGTCGCTGTATCCATCGGGAGACAATTTCTCCCCCAATGGTGCGCGTATCGAATTATTTAAACATATTTCCCTGGACGCAATGTTACTATTAGTATTGCTTACAACTGGGGTGGGCAGAATTAAATACTCTAGATGAGGGATAAGTAAATATAGGGCTGAAACTCAAAGAGACTGAATAAACAGCTTTGCAAAATTTTGATAAAATGATATTAATCATTTAATTCAAATTATCATGAAAGCTGACAAAGTTATGAATTACACCTTGTATTGTCTTGATTTTCGATCTTTTTTTGAATAAGGAATTTCAGTTCGTATTAAAACAAAAGTAGTATATGATCACAAAGAAAAATCGAGGGCGCAGAAATTCCTCCACAATCCCTGGAACAGTCATAGATATAAATTGTGTGAAAGAAACCGATATTTCCTCATAAGCCGAGGAGGTCACATCTAGATAAATAACATATGTCCAGCCGCCCTCCGTGGCGCCCCCTAGCGGCCAGTGGCTAATCAAATATCTTTTCCCGCTCCTGAGTAGGTGACAATACGCGACACGGAGGGATGCTTGTCAAAGTTCTGTGTAGTATTATTTTCCTTTTTTAAAGAATCTATTATCACAATGCCCGTTGCATTGTGATAATAGATTCTATAGAGAATATATTCCGGAAGGTTTATCCTAAACCTACTATTAAGTTAGCAATCTTCTAATATACAGGGTGGAATTTTTCAATGCAACCTGGAGGGAAAGTACTCGAAATACTGGAGATAGCAAATTTTACTCAAAGGAAACATTCCTTTATTTAAAAAAATCAAATCTGCATTCACAGATTTTCGAAAATTCGCTTGCCGCACTCGGGAATCGAATCGACAAAATTTCGAAAAAATAGCATCCTGTACTTTTTTTTTACATCAATCGATAGGGGCAATCATATGGATCAAATCTCTCTAACAAACATGAAAAATTAAATGAAGGGAAAATCATGAAATCTAAAGAACAGTTATAAATTCAATTATTTTTCATGGTTTTCCTTAAGGTACAAATTATGTTAATTTTTTCAAACTTTAGTCGATCCATCGCGGGTTCGATGCCCGAATGTGGCAAGCGAATTCGGCCAGTCTAGACGGATGCAGGTGAATACCAGTATTTTACTTGGAACGACTGCCTATCTCACCTCCACAAACCAGTTAATATTATAACACCCAAGTCTTGTAACCTTTAACGAATGTCGAAAATCTACAAATGACAGCCGGCACCAACGCCTTTGCTTTCCGACACTCGGAGGGATTTTGGATGCAAAGGATGGGATGGATTCACGGACCCACCTCGGCAAGCACTGAGTAACCTTGAAGATCTGCATGCAGATCTGATTTACGGCTGTTATTATTCAGCCATGAGCTCCTCAGGTGCGTGCCACTAGCTGATCAAAAACCTAGTGACGTCCTGGTAGAACCAAGCTGATTAATATTAGGTAGACGCGATCGACCTTAAGATTAAAGAAGGAAACAAAATACATAAAAAAGATTGAGTACCATTGTCTCGCATCTGTACGAGGAGCGAATGGCAAATGATTAATAAGGCTAATGCCATTAGTGGTCGGACGACACATTCGATTATATATTGGTAACACTATGTAGGTATTATGGCGGAAAATAACAATGCAATTGTTGTAAAGAATTTCACACTCATGGTGCATTTCGATGAAAAGAATGGCTAGATCAAGCTTTCTTTTTCTTCTTTGAAAATGAAATTTTATTTGTAGACATAGGTTGTACAGTGGTGTTACAATAAATATAATATAGCAAGTTCATCCATGTCTTGCGTTGAAGCGTACAAATCTGATCCAAACTTATAATAATCAATTATCAATAATCTTTATCGTCTGTTTAGTGCATTACCTGGTGTCAGAGATTTTATGCCGCCCATGGGCCTCTGACTTAGCTTTACATGGTCGTCATGAAATCTCTCAGGCATAAAAGCTGGTTTCCTCACTATGTTTTATACGGACGCGAGAGCATTGGATGGGGTGTTCGTGAACTACTAAATTAGTTGTAACCTCAACTGATTTGTGGGCTATAGAATCATAGAGCCTGTTTCAGAAAAGTGTGGTCATATTGAAGGGTATGATAGAGAGACCATCTAACTGAACAACTTTGTCCATGAGACCAATAGCAAGAAAATCGAAAGAAAATAATCAGCTGTCCTATACCAAATTTCGATAACTACTCGACCCAAACGTATTTTGTGCGTCGATGTCGCTTTCACCCTGTATTATTTAATTTTAAATCATTCACATAACATACCGATGGTCATTTGAATCAAACAACTGTTCAAGAAGATGTGATTTAATAAAACCTTAACTACGATACAAGGCACCTAGCACGAAACAAACAAACTACAGCCAAACAACACAAAGTAAATATTGAACCCATGATAAATGACAGTACAATGAATGGAAAGTATCACCCGGGACCATATATTACGTGATCTTCGTCTTACGTGGCTGTCGGGGACACAATTACTCAAAACTAAAGCCTTGTCACCGATATAATGGACAATGGGCACGCGATGCAGGAAATAACTCGAGATGACAGAAGTGGTGCTGGGTATGTTGGTGTAATTGTTGGCGAAATTAAATGTTATGCAAAATATTTATCGAGTCAACTTCTCCTGAGGACACCCCGTTGAGGGGACACGTGTCGAGTATTGATTTAGGTGCATGGCATGCTAATTTTCACTTTTCCTGCATGTGTATGTTATTGCGGGCGGGTTATGCTGCATCCTGTATCCAAAACTGGATCTTTTTCGCGGAATAAACACTCAATATTTTGCATAACATGTAATGCCATGGATTTCGCCAAAGTAACGCCTGATTCCATAACTTAATGAAATTAAAGAAAGTAAGTAATATAATTTATTCAGTAAATACTATACAGCACACATTATTTAACAATGTGGGAAAGGACTTGCCAACGATTCGCTCCAATGAACGATTGAACAAATGAATAAATTTGGATAAGGTTCTAGAGAAGTCTATGAGTCGAAGAGAAAAGAAATAGATTGAGTTTGATAATTGAAAGAAAAATAAAACTAAGTGTTTTTAAGGACAGTTGTTAAGACAGCAAAATTTTAATTTCTCAGTAAACTATCCTTTATTTCCCGCAAATAAAAACAGACATAAAGCCCTGAGGAATGTTCAGTATTAGAAACAGGATAAACAAACCCAATAGCTATCAATTACGAGGCCAATTTACTACTTCAGATGCCAACATTTCCCTTCACGACATTCTTTTCTTCCAAGATCGACACGAAATACACCCTCTAATTCCTGAGAAAAATTCCACTTTCCTATTTACGGACAAACAAGGGACAGTCGACTGTATAATCATTTATCTCGAGTTTAATAAAAGGAAGATTATTTAGTGCTGTGGACGAAGCAACGCTAATATCGCATGATTTAATCCCATTTCATTGGGAACTTTGCCAGGGATAGCTATCGGGGTGAGGATAGTAAAGACTGAATAGGTGTTTTTTTTTTCGTAAAGTTAGTAAATGTTTTTGGGATTAATTGGTGTGAGGGGATTTGAAATAAAGTTGATTATTAGCCTCAAATGTGAGAGTGAACTCACCATGAAACGCATTATTCTGATGAAACTTTAAACTGAAACGTATTATGAATGTTAGAACGTATTTGAGGAAAGATGAATTTGAAAGCTTATGAAGTTCAGTTCGAAAATTATTAGAAAAACAATTCATATTTCTAAATAAATAGACGGTCGATCCCATAGTATGTGTTGACAATAACCTCAAGACGACCACTAAACCATGACTCGGACACAACAATAGAAAACCGAAGCACAATTGGACGCGTGGTAATATTTCCGCTAAACCCCATTATATTAGTAGATTAAAGGCCACTTTACTCAATATTCCATAAAATATTGCCTCATAAATAGACGGGCAGCTGCAGAGACGTGATCAGGCCAGGGGTCGGCGAGTGTAATCCCGTTAAAAATTGCCAAACAGAAAACAAACTGACAATGGCGGGTGGTTATACATCAAGTGCCTTAAAAAGAGAGACGGAAAAAAAGGAATTCGTCCGAAAGTAAACGGTAGATGACGTCCGAAGACGGATTCCGGGCGGTTCCGGACGACAGATACGAATGAAATCGGATGGGTGTAATAGAGACTGGCACGGTCAGGCTAAATGACCGACATCCGGCCGTAGACAAAAGCGAATCCGCCGTAATAAAGCAGGATTGATGAAAAAGCGCTAAGCCACGCCGATATAACGGCGTGACGTAAGATATAGGAGATAAGCGGAGACTTACACCAATGGACACAAGTCAAGTTCGAGCTAAACGCAGAACTACTGTTTAAACAAAGAGGATACTGAAGAATATCCCTCTACTTCGGATACAGCCAAATATCAGCTATTTATACATTAGAAACCAGACGGTGCTGTACAAATGAGAATCAGAAAGGAATCTTTAGAGCGATATAGACTTTAAAAAGTACTTTCTGATCCGCAAAAAAACGGTCTACCATCAGCAAATTTTCAAAGAAACGTCTCCCAAATCAACAACCAAGTTATTCGGCAAATTTTGCACCAAACAATAAGACTTCACTCCGGGCAGCTTTAACACAAAGCTATTGCTATTACAGAGATCGCGAGGAGCGGACCATCGAACACTGGCAAGCTTTACCGGACTCACTTTACCGGGATTTCGGATATGACGTAAAGCACTCACTTAGATCTCCCTCCGCCCCCTGACCGAGTTTTTCGCCTTCTATTTATTAGCTTAGGATACATTTGAGGATGAAAGGAGATTCGGCGGGATTAGTTTTCGGGATTGCAATATGAGGGTTTGTGATGTCGTTAATTATGGTGCGCTGTTATTGGTAGATAGTTTCTGTCTCCAAGATGGTTTTGTTTTGCGGTTTTTGAAAGTAGAACGGTTGTTTCGTATTTGAACGACGAAACTACTCGGTTGAATTTGCCTTTGAAACTTTGATAGCTTTTTTGGACAGTACAGTCCAAATACTGCAATCGACGCTTTATTAAAAAAAGATGGATCCCATTTCACATAATAATGTTTTGTGTCTGTATTTCGATAAATAAATATGCGCGCACTTTCACGGCTACAAGGACTCAATTACAAGTGTTTCTCAAGAAATAAAACTTAGTACTGTCAGTTTAGGCTCATTTTTGAACTAGCACAGCGGCCTGTCCGAAGAAAGCCCATATTTTCAAAGCCCCCACAGATTTGTCTTTGACCGAGAGAAATACTTCACAAAGATATCCCAACATAATGAGAGCAAAACAAACACGTCACCCGACCATATCGTAATTTATTAACAACACAAAAACCGGAATGGCTACAATATTTACAGTTGACCCGAAATTACTGTTTCTTAACTCACAACCTTTGTTGTAAAATGAAACAGAATAGAGAACATACCCTGAAGGGACACCTGCCAACCATAGGGTCACAGTAACATATATTAATAACGCGTTAATTTATTAACAAGCACTGTTTATCCTGGGATTAACTGAGAATAGTTTTAGTTGAACAACAAAGGGCTGAAAGGGTTCAAAGCGAATTTCTTGCCAACATATTTACCTAAGGTGTAGGTGATAGTAATTTTACGCGCGAGAGGTCCGAGGTTCGGACGATGGCAAACATGTTCCCCGGGACATGCCTAAAATTTTCACGTACATTATAGAACGAAATGTTTCAGAATCAAAATCCGTTGTTTGTTTGATGCTGTAAACGGTACATGCGATTGTTAATGAAAACTAACAAGTCTCACAATCAAATACACGTTACTCATGTTAAATTCAAATGTTTGTTCGTGCGAAATGAGATTTTGTTACAACTTTTGTACGGTTTGCTAAACTGAAATCAGACGGTGTTTATTTGTTAACGTTTGGAACAATGAAACTATGTTTTATTTAGGAATGTTGTTGTGTTCATGTTTGTGTCTTGATTACGATACGTTGATAAGTTGACTTTGGTTAATGTTGACTTTCAAATTGTATTTTTACTGTACTATTTCTAGACTTGAGTCTCATAACTATCAAAGCAAGCAAAACTATCTGTAAATCACAGCAGAAATCACAAAGCTGAATCGTTAACTTTGTTACATTCAACATTTTCACTGCTTCATGTTTTATTTGTGAAGTCTCTAGTTAGTGCTTACTTCTCAGAAAAAAGTCTGGGGGTATCGCAAAAAAACTATCGCAGAGCCAGGACAAAGAGCCGGTTCACTAACATAATTAAAATCTCCCGATTCCAACTCCGGGCGTCGCGAGCAATTCCCTACTTTTTAATTATGGAGAAATATCCAAGGATAACATGGTGCTGCGTTTATTCACTGAGAGTCGGTAAGTACATATCCCCGGGACAAGCCGAGGTGTAGCCAGAGAAAACACTGGCTGTATGCATTTCGTTTTTGTTTTTTCAGATATTATTTTAATTTGAAGAAAATAAATAGTGCAAATAGACTGAGAATAGAACATTACGGATAGATAAGACACATCGGTCTTCAGATAACTTGACCACAATGTATTACGTAATTTACTAATAACGTTGGAAGACTAGTAACTTAACATAACGAAAAACCCAATTCGGTTAAAGATTTTTCCAATCATCCCGAAGTAGAAACACGGAACACGCAGACTTAAAGAGAAAAAGAAAATACCAAAACACGGAACAAACAAACTAATTTATTAACTAAACGAAAAACCCTTAACTCACACGGGTCACTTTCGATATGGACGAAGTCAAACATCCACCCACTTCAGAAGCAGAAACCTTCCAGATGAATTTACCATACACATTAATTAATACCACTTGTAACAATAGTTTTATTTGCACCGTTCGCCCGTGTGCTCGGACAAAGAGTTTTCCCAGTATTATTTTCTATACAATCGTTGTTAGACGAGTTTAATTTGGTACGAAATCCCCGTCGGGGTGGGTAGTGGTTAAATAGTGCACAATAGATGTGGCCGGTTGTTCATTAATGATGCATTGCTTCGGTTCGGACCTTCGAGGGACCTTTTGCCGGATGCCTTGGGTTCGACGCATCGGGCGTGAGACGGTAGTGTTACGTCATAAAAGTTTTAGAGCGATTTCAAATTCATCGGGTTTTGAATATGTAGTGGGAAATATTGGTCTTTGGTTACACGTGTGGTGTTACCAAGGGGTATCGTATTACCCAGTACTAACTGGGTTGTGGAGGTCAGATAGGCAGTCTCTAGATGTAAAATACGGTAAGACTGGAAGCCGACCCCAACATAGTTGGGAAAAGGTTAGGATGATGATGGTTATAGGTTTGGTGTTAAGGATTTTTCGATGGTATTATTATCAATCCTGGATTCAGAATCGCGAAATACTAATATCGGCAACAATTCGAAGACACCCCTAAGTCCCCGGAGTGGAAACATGTGGCGGAGTATGGCCAACTCCTTACTGAGAAGCCTGTGTCCCAGCAGTGGGAACAGAATTATGCTAAATGCAAACTGATATTGAAGTCATGATTAGTTATTAGTTGAGTGATTTATTTTCAGGGTTTTTTTTATAACAAATCAACCAATTTTAAATAAATAAAAGGCAGACTGTAAGTATCTCATTCATTCGAAATTATGTCTTAGCACCTATTAGCATGGCTGCCAAAATCATTATCCGAGAAAAAAGTCTCCCCGGAGGCAGAAATAGAGAAAGAATCAGATTTCCGAGTGGGAACCCTTCAGTTTCCTGTGAAGTGGCATGATAATTATCCTTTAATGATCCGTTCGGAGTCACCATCGGTGAGGCCCGGTATTAATACTCCTTGCATTTGGTGCTGGTACACATTTTGTAGTGATCGTGTTGGCAAAAATGCAAAATATTTGAAGAAAACGAGTATTGCCGACCAACTGTTAATACTGTGTAGGTATTTAGTCATTCAGAACCAATTAAGAAACAAAAATGGGCAGGACTAAAAAACTTCGTCAATAAAGCGAGAACCCAACTATTTTCTTTTTTAAATCATTGTGCTAAATATTTTTTCATTCCGAATGACCAGACAGAACCGTAGATTGTTATTTACACGAACTAAGGTTTACTCGCTGAAATTATAAGTGCACTTATGTGTTTGTTGGTTTATTCTTCTTTAACTCAGCAAAGAAGCAAACGATCGATGTGTGATAATGAGATGGATTTTTTCTGCATGGTTTATGTTCCGGAAACGCGGAGGAAAAGACTACAAGAGCAAATCCACCCGTAAAAACTAGTCTAAATAATTCCTACCTAACTACGAATACTGTCGATCCTGTCAACAAGTCTGTACATAGCCCGCGGAAGTGCGCTTTCAAGTCGATTGTTTCACGAGATTTTAATAACGGTGCAACGCAAAGAACAAGTCGGAAAACCATTGTTGACTTCAAGATGGCTGGGCTCTCGTCAAACCCTACGCCACTCTACTCCTCCCAGTTTGATTTTATTAGGTTCATAATAATTTGTGGGGCCCACAATTCATTCGATACTCGATTGATGGGCATAACATTTTAGATAAGAAATAATGGGAGAATTTGCGAAAACTTGCAACAGGTATGCACAACGTGAGACTGAGACTGAGATATGGAAAATATTTTTTTAAACCACCAAATAAGAGTGTCGCTATTATTCCAAAGCGCTCTAATTCTCTACTAATCAGCTTTTAAACTTAACATAGTGGACGACACAGTTCGTTACAACCAAAGTCACCCCATCCACCAACAAAGACATTCCCAAACTTACTACAATGTCTATAAACCGAAGTTTCTTTTGATGAGATGCATAATCCCTGGAATGTGGCCTCTGTATGAGCGAGGGTCGAATCAATGAAGGTGGCCATAACTCACATAGTTCCCAAACTATCATAACAAGAGGCTGTGAACTATTCGGACTCTTTGTCTTTAACCTCGATGCTCCTTTAGTGCCAATAAATAATGACATTACCTGTTCATGAGATGCTCTGAACCATATTCGGGAACAATAAGAAGATTTGGGACGCTATTATATGCATATAAACAGAGCAAGACATCGGTCGCGGTTTATTAAGGGATGCTTATGTCTCTGGAAGGGGTTAGGGCGTAAAATTAATGAATGGGACCTCCCATATCTTCAAGTTAGATGACCTTCAAGGCCTTTGGAGAATAAACTAGTGTAGTATAAGCGTTGAAGTGCATATCGTAAAGGGGTAATGACTTTATAACTCTTGCAGTGACATTAAATTGAAAAGTTAAGTATTCGGACCTTACAGACGATGATTAAAACGGCTATTTATGACCGTATGTATGGGATATCATGCATATCGAAATAAAGCAAACATGTAAGCAAGTAATTACACCTGTCTCACATTCAGTAAATAAATCCAAGTCTCCAGAAACATTCAGCAACGTGGTCGAGCTTGTAAAGCATATCCAACCAAACGAATCATTGCAAAAAAAAGAAGTTGCTGTAAAAATTCTCAATCGCATCCAGATTTTTTTCCAACCGTAGGCAGCGGGGGCAATTACCAACATCTCGGACACAACGGCGCAGACGTCCTCGACTCACAATGGTCTCCACTAGACTCTCGCTGTAACGAATCCACTACTGCGTACTATCAACCAGTCCCTCGCGAAACTGGAGCGGGATTGTTTGTGTGACACTCCTACCACGAAATAGATAAGCAGAGAAGGCTGGGTACATGCATCGAGCGGAAACTGGTACACGCACACTTACACGCGAACGTACGGCGATCTCTAACAAATGCCGGTCGCGGGTTCACTTGCACTCGCTGTACGTGAAGCGTGTCTATGTGTGCGTGCGTTTTCGGTCGCTGCATGTAGCAGACCTTCTGTTATGCATCTATTTCGTGCTCCTACACTACCAGTTAATGATGTATGGGGGTTCATTACACGGCCGGTTTTGTTTCGCACGCTTTTAGAATTTTTGAAAGATTATCTTACTGATGATAGTTGCTGTTTGTTGTGATTATAATATTCTTTTTCTCTTAGATAATTGTGTGCCTGTTGTTTATGATGATACAAACGTACAAAATGAGGATATAGTAACCATTATGGATAATGAAGACTATAAAGAACTTTAAAAGTGAGATCGTATAGATAGTACCTTAAATTACTGTGATAATAGTATACCCACTGCCAATTAATCAGTCCGTGTCGTGGCAATATTCCCTCCAATAATTCACAAACATCAAACCCATATTGTACTCACAAGGCGACAACTACACAAAGCCTTTATTGGCCCGTATCCCGCACAATCCATCACAACCGTTGTTTCCCCCGTCCAAGGGTCTCTTGTACCCTGATCATTATTTAAAATATAGATGAGTGTTTTCTTTCCGATAATCGAGACCACGATTGAGGGTTGGACACAATAGGCAAGGTCCTTTTAAAAGCGTCGCCTATAGCGGTTGTAGGGGGTCTAAAGGACCGAGTCGCGCTTATTTGTATTAGTAAATTGAAGGTACACTGTCCACTCTATTGAGAACCCCGTCGTTGCATTCATCGTCTCCCTTTGATTTTCTTTTTTGGATTCCGTGAATGGTTGGAATATTTGTTTCTTTTTTAAAGTATCCACTGAATTTAGTTAGGGGGTTCTGTTCGATTGCTTAATACAACTTCCTGCAAATTTCCTGATATAAATCAATTTCTCAAATAAATAATTGTATGCCTATAATGTAGTTCTTTATCCTCAAATTATTAGCGGCTTACAAAGATTTCCTCTTACGCAGTAAACAATATGCAGTTATAAACGAAAGAAATTCCACCCCCAGTCTGACTTTTTTCTTTTCAATAGCTCTGGAACCATCAAAGTTCGTCCGACTCACACCTGACCGGTTTTATATATTTCAAAAGTGGAATGGGGCGCAGGGGGATCAATTAAGGTGGTCTTTGTGAACATTATATCGACGCGCATTGAAAAGAGTTGTGAATTTCTTTGATACCACGCAGACGTGGTTTGCCGAGTGAAAAATCAAAGGACCTGCTATGGTGATGCATGAAGGGATTTATTAAGATTTAATGTCGGCAACGACACTCCGAGGCGGGAAAAGAACGAGTTTCAAGTGTTCACCGCGATGTACGTTTTACATGACGCCATTTTAGATTTGTTCGTGTAAATGTGGAGTGGCAAGGTGAACGCGCTGCTACGCTCAACTGTGCTGGATTTTAAATAAATATTTATAGTTTGTGTGGTTTAATTAAATGTTAGGGATCAATTTGTTTGAAAGCCTTAAGTTCGCTTTAAGATATATAGCCTTTCTTAAAACTTTGTTAGTGAATGACGCATTTTTGACTAAAATCGTGGCTTTCTGCCTTCCTTAAATTCTGGTAGAAATTATTGTAATTTTTTAGGAGGCGATCGAAATCCGTTTATACTTTTTTTTTTTGTAACATTACTTAAATGTTTGAGATCTCTTAAATCTTATTCCCTTCACCGTTCTTTTATCCTTTGATCCGTCCCAGCGCCTTTTCTCAATAGGGCCCGATGGAGCGACCACAAACACTATCTACGATCATCGGCTTAACATGCTGAGTTAATGAACACCCGTGGGCTTACATATTCACACTAACCATGTACGGACATAGAGAAGGGTGGGATGTAAGGAGGGGGGAGGTGGGAGGCGAGCCGTCTTAGAGAGCCCTGAGACACTCTCACGGGTGTGCACGTTTTAAAGTTTTATTAGTAATTAATATGTTAGATAGAAATCTAGTGCGGAAAGGAGAATAAATTGTGTGCGAAGATCACAGGTTTTAGATTCGTATTTTCTTTTAAAATACTATGGAAATTTTCTTATTTTCTTTATGAGCAATTAGGACAGGCAAATCTTTGCTAACAAGATTATTTTCTAGGGTAACAATGTAGGTTATGATGTACATCCTAGTAATCAATGAAGATCTTTTCGATATTTTTACTCAACATACTTACTTACATTTAGTTTAAAAACCTTTACCTAGGAAGCCAATCATAACAGTAACTGCTTAACTAAATAAACTACAACTGTTAGCTTAGTTTCGGCTTGCCAAAGCTAATTGTATCATGCTCCTACATCTCAAAGTCTTCGTTACCGCTTTGACCTCAGCTTATCAACGAACTTTCCCTAACCGAAACCCCTTAATATCGCTGGCTGTACAAATTAATCCAACTATTGGCACATCAGACAATACACATGAGATACAACTAATAACTTGTGACGTCAGCAATGTGCAGTTAATTCCAGAATGTTCGTTAGAAAGGGCCCCAAGATATATCGTCTCAATGGGAATTGTTTATCTTCTGCTGGGTTATTAAGACTATTGTGTCGATATTCCGATTTAAGTGAAAGTTATATGGTTACTTATAAGTATTGGTTACTTGGAGTAAAGGGAGTGGTTTTATTAACTTGGTTTGGTGTCTTAATAGGCTGACCTTCATGTTATTTATGTCATGTCTAACTTCTTTTTTTATCACACGGTGTTATCAGTATCCAGTTTTTTCTTTCAAATCAGAAAAAAATATGAACAACTATGGTATACTTTAACATTATTATTTATACGTATACTTTACAGACAGTTTCTAACGCAAATTACTCCACAAAAATTTATATAAAAAGTCACGACAAAGTCTCATAAACTGCCCTATTTTTCTTAGTCCAATGTCTTCCATTATTACAGGTCTACTAAACAAAGTTTACCATTCTACCCTTCTATATTGTACCCTCGATAAATCAGCCACCCAACACCACACAAGCCACACACTATCGAGACATTATTAATTAAAATCCTTGCAAGAACACACCTGTCCCAAGATACCTCCTTGGGGTACCCCGTAGAAATCGGTTTAGACAAAGAACCGATGTGCCTTGGGCCGGCAACTTGAGGGTAATCCGTACAGGACTATCGATACTGTTATGTTTAATAGATTTTGTGTGGTTTAGTTTGATTAGTTTTAGGATAGTAAGATTCTAGTTTAGCTTTGAGAAGTTTGGTTAGTTCAATCAAACGTTTCACTGAAAACTTTATTCGACAGGAGATAAAGCGTCAATTGTAAATAACTTGAATCATTTAGCTAGGCTTTTCCCAGCTATGTTGGTAATAATATTTGGATGTGATTGCGACCACTCGATTTCGATCGTTTGACCACTTTTAAAAGAAAGAACTGCGCGCAAATAACATGAACATGCAAAAACTCAAAATGAAAGGAAGTGGTGAATCTTTTCCAAAAAACCAGACGGTAAACATATGCAAAAATCAACACAAACCATTAATTACAAACCAATCCTGGGTACACAATAAATAAGGCCACAATCGGAACAAATGGACAGGCGGCAAATTAAACCCACGCTGTTCAATCCACATACATTAGGCACATCGATCTAACACGTCTAAACAAAGGCCGCGGCGAAATGCTTCCGAACACGCGATTGTCTTAAGTTCACCTCCCAAATCTTTACCTTTATCGTTTGTGTGAATTTAAACCTTGATGACGAGTCTTTAAGTTTAGAATCGGTTGGAACTGCGTTAAGAACTAGTGGGACGGTCTTGTTATACCGAAGTGTAAGGCGAATGATAAGGTTATTGCAAAAATCTGGACTCTTTAGGACATTGTTTTGCAAATAAAAGTTTTATTTAAAAAAAAGCAATGCGAATCAAAAAGTTACGACGGAAAGTTGGAAACTGAGATGATAGTTTAAATCTGTCGATTAACTTTGGGAGTCTATCAACAGATTTATTTAATGACTCCCAAAGTCGCAAGCCATAATTTCGCTAAAAAAGAATGTAGGTATGTATGATAACAATGGATAAGTACGAGAATAACTTTTCTGCCAGCCAGTTTGTTTCTGCGCTGCGTTGCAAATCGGTGTGAAACGCGGCCATCCTTAATGCGGCCCGACCAAAAACAAAACAATCCGATGCTCACCTCCTCGCGTCCGGTTCCGTACAGTAAATTTACATTCCCCACCATCCATCCCCGAAGTCCATCCGGGTTGGTAATAAAACGATCTTAAGGTACGGAGGAAAATATCTTAGAGTGTAAGCTGCAAGTTGTACACTTTCAGCGCTATATCTTTTATACATCGCAAAACTGGTTTGAAGAAATGTGGTGCGTCGTGTCATTGTCACGCTAGAAGAAGAAGCATGAATACGATGACCTTTGATTTAGTACTTCATCGCTAACGTTACTTAACTATGTATGTGATATCTAGGGTGTTTTAAACTTCTGCTAACAAACGGTTCGTTGGTAGGAGCCTTATTTGCAAATAGAAACAAAGCAGAAAAAAAGGTATGTTGCATGATTTGAACAGGCTTTTTATTCTGCAGTCTAAAAAACAATAATTATGATTAAGAATTAAGTACCGCACGCGCCCAATAAAAAAGAAAAACTAATACACAATAATAGTAATTATCTTATTAGTTTAGGTTGCTAAAGATCCCTTGACCACCAGTGACCTTTACGTCTACGTTTATAATTCGTTTTTAACCACTTAAAATTTACACGCCTATTATTTTTTGTTAAATTATTGAGTCATGGATAAAAAAAAAATTACAAAAAGAACCTAGCCATAACTATTAGCTAGATGAAGGAGTTCGTCGTGTATTTATTTTGGTCTATTGATTCGACTAATGACCGTTTTTACTCGTAGAAAGCCTATTAAGAAAAATTACTGTACTGTTGGAATTCTCTACTTCAAATCTCGTTACTGAGTTGTGTCTTGAAAATTGCGTTTTATTTAGGCAGTCACACTCTCAAGCGTCACGTGAGATGTAACCAGCGAAAATAAATAAATAAATTGCTTAGAAGAAACAAAAATAAAGAACATTGCACGAAACAACACGACGCGACGGTTCAAACGCGAAGGAAACAAGTGACCACCGCGCATGTCGCTTGACGCAAGTCGAATCGCCTGAGGTCGTGGCATAGGATGTCACACTTAGTGAAAACGGCCATAAGATTTCCCTCGCTTATTCTCGAGACTTGAGCCTGTATCTCGATTGCCACACGGGCCTCCGGAGCCTCAAGATATACGCCGAAGGGTACCACTCTTCGTCCGTATGTTTACAGGCTGATGCTATCGCGTAATTGTGACAATATTTGCTTTACACATTTATGTATGGGAGGCGGGTCAAGTTAATTGTTCCGCCCAGGTGTAGTGCCCCCGAAATTACCTATTGAGTAACTGATTAAATCGAAGGTTTAAGTGGGTCACTTTAGTTGGTTTTAATTAAAATGTTACACGACCTATACTGTCTGGGCTTTAAATGGACCCAGTTTAGGTCAACTAATGATGTCCCCGTTATTTGTAATTTCTGGATAAAGAAGCACGTGATTATAAAGTTTCTTTATGTCACGTTTTTGAGAAACCTACATAGATACCTCTTCCTCTTGAAGACTTATAATATGAATATTTTTCAATGTTTTACGCGTAACTGGAGCCGGAGAAAAAGTAACGGTTATTTTTTTGTTTTTTTTTGTATGCCGGAAAAGTCATAGCCATTCAATACCATTCAAACCTTTTCCCTTTTCAGCCTTCCAACTCTAAGAATCTCCAAAGGAAAATCTAGTTCCGCGTTAACAGCCATATAGAGACCACCCCGTAACTGGGCATTCGTAGCGATTTAAGACCATCTTAGCCCGAAACGGCGAAGGTGAAAAGTACACCTAAGTTCAGATTAACAATCGGGCAGGGCAAAGGGCTACTCGGTCCGAAGACCCGGATCCGAAACAATAAATCCGGCTAGAAAGACCATGGAAGTTAAGCTATGTGTGTGTAGGGACGTAAACGTATTTATAGCTACCGGCATTACTGTATGTGCACTGGCATTTTCTAGACTGTTTGTATTTTTGGACACAAAACTGTATTATTTTCTTGTATTGAGATTCTGTATTGTTTTTTTTTAACTGATTTTTATCCATTACAAAAATATTATTCCGTCCCAACTTTCATCCCTATTGTGGATTTTCAAAAATCCTTCCTCGCCTTCGTTTTATAAGAATTCGTTAAAATATCATGCTTCTAGATCCAGAGGTTTAGGAGACTAGAAATAATTTAAATTTCCGGCTGAAAACTGTTAAAGTACTTATTCATATAAATACATGACATGGTGTGAGTAAATTTAACAGTATGAGTGTCGATGTTCCTTCATGTATAAGTAGGTAAATCTCGAAGACAACCTACGAGTCTGAAATTTTGAGCCAAACCAATATAACTCCCCCAAATGGACCTTATCTAGCTACCACTAAATCTCGGGCACTCTGGTCACTATAAATCGGCCAATGAGATGTAGTGATTTAATCGGAAACCTCAGGGTCCCTCAGGAAGCCCATTAAATCGTATGGTCAGAGGATAATTAATTCCGTGGTAACGTTTCAAGTGAGATTAATGGCGGTCGGATCGAAAGCTCTTTTCAATGGTCGTCGGTTACATGTTCATTGTTTTGTTTTGCTATTCATCAATTTGGTTAATTGATTTTCTTCGGGGTTTCAGCGATTTTAGAGTGCAATAGGCTAGTTTCCACCATCAATAAATTGCAAATCTATTTAGTCCGTCAGTTAAGAGTACTGGAAAATAATGGACACGTATTTTTTGTTTTTGTAAATCAATGAATATTGACAAAGATAAACCAAAACTCGGGGGCTCGGGACGTCACAACGCACTAAAAATTATACCACGGCGTGACGTATTGTGAATTTTAAAAGCGTCGTATCTTCGTCAATTTTGGTTTACGTAACAAAAGAAAAAATACGGGTCACATATTTTTTGATAATCTAACTGACGGACTAATTAGATTTTTTTTGTCATCTACCCTATTGTTCAATTTGAACGCTACTTATTTTATTTAGAGGACGATAGTTTTGAGGTGAAAGCATAACGAGGCTGGACGAAAGATGACTTTTCCTTGTGCTTATCCCACTTTTATTTTTACGTGTTTAATTTAATATTTTTTATCATTCTTTACTGCAAACTAGCTTTTGCTCGTGGCTTCGCTCCCGTTATGTTCAGATTGTACTCACGGAAACGTTTTAATGTAGCCTATTATGCACTCGGGGATAATGTAGCTCCCGTTAGTCAAAGAATTTTCGAAATTGGATCAGTAGTTCCAAAGATTACCCCCCTACATACAAACAAATTTTACCTCTTTATAATATTAGTATAGATATGTTTCCCTTAAACATTGTCTTCTCGAATAAATAAGTAACAATACATCACGACTGTAATTCCGGTAGGGTTATGCAGGGGTGTACCAAATAGCACACCCACATTTCTACATTGTTTTATCGGTGCGATAGTCGGGTAGACATAGTCGACCACGTTAGAGCTTGATACGTTTTGGTAATAATTCGCCCTTCCCATCAGAGCTGCACCCAGGATCTTCGTTGGTAAGCCAAACTATTTAACTATCACGTAAACAAGTAGAACTTGTCCTTGTACAAGAATAGACGTACAAGTGCCAGGTGACAAGGCAGTTACGCGAGTATCATCATCATCTGCCTAGCCTTTTCCTAACTACGTTGGAATAACATTCCAGTCTAACCGGATGAAGCTGAAGACCAGTATTTTACATGGAGCGACTGCCTATCTGACCTACACAACCCAGATAGTACTAGATACCTTTGGTAAGACTATTTGTTAGACTTTCGGGCCACTACCTGTTCCGACTGTCAAAGATCTACAAATGACAGCCGGGAGCAACGCGTTACCGTGCTTTCCGAGGCACGGAGGAACCTCGGTATGTAATGGGTGGTCACAAATAAATGTCCACGCGAACGAAGTCCCAGGCAACAGCTTGTTAGTAACTTTGTCCCTAAAACAAAACTGCCTAAAATTCTGGATGTATATTCTTCTATTTAAACTGTGTGTTGGAACATGGAGGTCAGTCTACTTCTCCGCCTTTTTCAAATAGAGCTATGGGTATCCAAACGAAAATATACAACACCACGACTTAAGTCATAAGGGTGGAAAGGATCCACCAACCCGCACTGGGCCCGTGTGGTGGATTACAGTCCATTCCCTCTCATAGAGAGGAGGCCGTGAGTCCCAGCAGTGGGAACATTATACACTGATTATGCTAAGGGTGAAAAGTGGCAGACCGTCAGTGAACTCAGTACCTATACAAACGATCATCACAAGGAGGAAGTAAATAGGGTAGATGACCTTAAAAATTCTAATTAGTCCGTCAGATAGATTTCCGAAAAATATTGGACACATATTTTTTCACGTATTTAAAACATGACGACGATACAGTGCATCGAAAACTCGTGTGACGTCACATTTGAGTAAGTAATGTAAATAAAGTGATGTCACAAGGTCAATTTTTATTAATTTGATAAAACAAAAAACATGTCTCCAATAATTTTCGATAAGTAATCTAACAGAATCATATTTTTTTAGTCAGGAATCATCCCTATTCGCCCTAATCATATAACATGGACAGCACAGAAGAACAGCAAACCAATCTATCATGCAAATTGGCTCAAAATTTGTACCATTAAAAAAAGTTACTGTTTAAAACAGTAGGATTTTTTTATTTAAGCCGCCCCACACTAGGAATTTGTCCTGTGTCATGGGTGTGTTTACAAACATTTAAACTCATATACACAAACAGCCCGACCCGGAAGAACTAGCTGTAGGCCATAAAAATATTTGTCCCGAGAGGGAATTGATCCCGCTGCAGTCAATCGCTCAGGCACTGCCCCAACCGTGCCAAAAAATTGTCAACCCAAGTGCCGATGTCCCATGTTTTTTTTTTCACCCAAGGGCCCCAGAATGACACTTATGATCTGAATACACAGCCAATTATTAGTTTATTTCACTGACCAGGTGCGACAATCAAAAAAAATATGGTGAACTCAGTAATCTAGTTAAATCAGGAATAATTCGCATTGACCTGAAAGTAGCTTGGAACATGCTTCACACGCACTTACAACTTCAGTAAAATTATTATGCAATACTTACCTTAATAAGAATACAAAACTGCACCTCAAAAAGCCATAGAAAAAGCCAAGAATTGGGTCAACAAAATGTATAACCGTATCATTGGCATGAAGGAACATGAAGGTGTTTATTACAACATACCTGAAAATAAATAAAACAACATATTTTTCAGAACTTCAGGAATTGAATGAGGCAAACAACAGGTCAGTATTATAGGGCTGTCTGATGACTATTGAACTGGGTTTCGGTCCTATAGAAAAAACCCAGGTAAAACTGATTTTACTATGGGATTGAAACACGGTTCCGCATGCCCTCATCACTATGTACTGGTTGGGCATAATCTGAGTCATTGATTAAAAATATGGAACATATTCTTTCCGTGTGTAAATCATCATTATAATAAACAGTTATAGTATTAATAAACAATAAGTCTGTGCGATGATATGAGTGGAAAAGGTTGGAGGAGGTCTTTGCCTATTGGCAATCAGCAGAAGACAACCTAGATTTTATATAACTTTGATTTAAAGAAATTGTATTACATACTGTTGAATAAATGGCTTTATTATTATTATTAAGGTCTGTGAGAGTTACAAAAAGAGACACTCAGGCTTATCTTCACTTGGTATTGAATGTCTTTTTCTGATAATTATTGTGTTTACACAGAAAATGACATCATTTTCACTTCTTAACAGGTAAGTGGAATAGATAGCGGACATTATGGTGCTTTAAATTCAATCTGTGATGCACACAGTTTATTGATAAAACTACAGATACACATATTGCTCTACGAAACTAGAGATTGAAATGTTATTCATATTATAAAACTGTTTTCTATCTGTAGTTTTTGTGCATTGAGCCATAATAAACCAGAAAGCAACCACTTTGCTTGTTTGTTTAATGTTGCACATCAAAATTGTTTTGATTTCATAAATTTGTAGCTTAAAAACGTACCAAATTTCCCAAGATTTGATAAATACTATCCTTAGAAGCCTTTGCTTGGTAAAGAATAGAAAACAAACTATTAAAGTGTTCACAACAAGATAACATAACCTCAAAATGTTTTATTGCAAAAAATCATGCCGGTGTCAAATACTAAGATAAAACAATTAAACAACCTGGAATATAAGTACTACAATACCTGATAAGGAGTCTCGTCACCACTTTCTTCCAAATGCTTCAGATTTAAACTTAGTAAACAGTTCTCTTTCGAGTTCCAAACATAAAACACATCATCCTTCAATTCGATCAAATTTTGCAACTTCCCACTAGGATTTTCACTCAAACTGTCTTTTAGATCCTTAAAGATTTTATGGTTTGGTAATTTGGTCTCGTACAAACGGCTATCCATCGTAAAATAATTAAAATAAACTCTTGTTTTGGCTAACGACAATAATTTCACAAGTTATCTTTGACAGTTCTTGTCGCGGTATTTTGTTACGTTTCGTTTTGTCGTTGAAATCCGTTTCGTTATCCTTTTTTTGTTTAAAATTGAGGTGGATTAAGGAGGAGAAATGCCTAGTTTTAAAATAATTTACAGTTTCAATTCTAAAATGTACATGCATTCAATGACTGTTTTGTTTTCATGCTAGCGAAAAGATTAAAGTTTCAATAGTTATGTAATAACTCTTGGTAGGAATGGAGAAGTTTAATGAAAAAGAGGTTGAGATGTTGAGGTAAGCTGTTAATACTTTGGACTTTCTTGATGAAGTGATTGAGCACCCATAGCCACTACCCATCATGAATGAGGAATTTAGAATGATTTATTTTTGGTTGAAGGTAGTTCATAATAATTATAGTAGAATAGTAGGTAGGTACCTACCACTAAACCAAAGCTTGAAGCTCTACAGCTTCAATGCTTGGCATTGGCCAACGGGGTAAAATCGGTGGGTCACGTGTTTTGGCATGGCCACTGCGAATAGGCAAACGTAGGTATTTCTAGACACTCTCAGGTGGCTGGTAGGCGCCAGGGGGATCCAGATGAACTGGATAGGCCATGTCCAGCAGTGAGCTGCTAATTATGCTAATAATGTAGGCAAAGGCATGACTTATCGCACCTCCTAGGCATTAAAAAAGTTGAAAGCCGAATAGGCTACTTTTAAAAGAAAAGTTCGTAACCTCAAAATTAAGTAGGTACAACTTTAGTTATAATTTAGGGTTCTCCTTGATTTGGTCATCATCATCATCAGCCTATTAATGTTCCCACTGCTGGGACACAGGCCTCCTCTCTAAGAGAGGGAATGGGCTATTTAATCTACCACGCGGGCCCAGTGCGGATTGTTAAATGGTATTGGTATTTTTGAAAATATTTAATAGTTTATTTTATTGTGGTGTGGCCGTCGAACTGCCAAGTCATAGGTCTCAAGTTCGAACGCACGAGCAACAGTATGGTTTCACCAAAGGACGTTGTACAACTGACGCCGGTGTCACTTTATTAAAACACATATTTACTGCGTGGGAAGAGGCACAAGATGCCATAGGAATCTTCTGTGACCTTTCGAAGGCATTTGATTGCGTAAATCACGAAACCCTGATCTTGAAACTCGAGCATTACGGTTTAGGTAAACTTGCGCTTAGTTTAGTAAAATCGTATTTGAATGATAGACAGCAGCAGGTACAAATAAATGGTGTCGATTCAATGGGTTTAAAAGTAAAAATGGGTGTACCACAAGGTTCGATATTGGGTCCCTTCCTTTTTTTAGTATATATTAATGACCTACCCCGTTTATTTAACAACCATCCGCATATGGTGTTGTTTGCTGACGATACTTCTTTAATATTTAGGATAAACAGACGTGCCATTGATCTTGACGACGTAAATAACGCCCTACTGCACTTCCATAATTGGTTTACCGCTAAAAATTTAAAATGGGAAAAAAACTAAGTGCATTAGATTTGCTCTACCAAATGTCAAAAGTAATGATTGTGACATAATATTGAATCAAGAGAAACTAGAATTTGTCGATAAAACGGTTTTCTTGGGAATCACGCTCGACTCAAGGTTACAATGGGGTCCTCATTTAACATCTCTTGCAGGACGGCTGAGTTCAGCTGCATATGCTGTTAGAAAAATCCGTCAATTTACTGATATTCATACCGCGAGGCTAGTCTATTTTAGTTATTTTCATAGTATATGTCATACGGTATTTTACTATGGGGACGGGCTGGACACATCGATTCTATATTTATTCTGCAGAAAAGAGCCATCAGAGCCATATATGTATTACGTAGACGCGATTCTCTAAGATAACTGTTTAAGGAAATTAATATCATGACAGTACCTTGTCAATACATCTATGAAAATATCATGTACGTTAGGAAAAATCTGCATTTATTCAGTAAAAGAGGTGACAGACACCATTATAACACTAGACATAGGGACCAACTAGTTCAGCCAGGTTTCAGGTTTGTTAAAGTAGATTCATCTTTCATGGGGTACTGTTTGAAATGTTACAATAAAATCCACACATTCTTCAACTGAATGAGACGAAATTTAAATCTTGTATAAAACGCACACTATGTGGGCAAGCAAATTATAAGTTGGGGGATTACATTGATGATAAAAATGCTTGGCTAAATGCTGGTCCTGCTCCACAACCATAGTTGCAAACTAATTGATTGTACTGGACGGGCATTATTTGAGTCTATCGACACGCAAAGAAGAAGAAGAATTGATTCCCATGTTAATGTATTGTGGAAGCTGCAGAAGATTGTAAAAATATACCTACTTGCATTGTATAGATTCCAGTTTTTAGTATTATATAATTGCATAGCACATGTGTGAGTACTTTGTACTGTTCAGCCACCACTTAAATTTAGTTATCTTTCATTGACTTGAATATGCCTTGGTGGCTACGAGAGAATGTCATGCTCACTCAAATGTCTCGCTGATGGTGGCGGGTGTGTCGGGTCACTTAGTTCCCTTAAATATGGTCGAGTTGAATGGTGCCGATACATGCGTCATGTTCGTGAACAGGCGCTCTCAGTTGGGACTGGTCATCTCTTGGCTGCCACGGTTCGTTCATTTTAATTACTTTAATTTTTTTTTTAATTTTTGATTTATCATTTTACTCTGGACGCTCTTAATGTGCACGTCTTTCTACATCGTTCTCACATATATGTATAATCTCAACATGAATGATGTAACCAAGATTTTGTAACAATATTTTGATTTTAAAAGAGTGTCCATGGAGTTTCTTGCCCGTTCTTCTCCATAGAGATCTACGTTAGGGAATGGGCAACTACAGTACTTTCTCAAGTTATTATGCCTTGTGACTGTGACTGTAGCTTTGCTTTTTTTGTATTTTCGACATTCAAAAGTGCCGTAATGGTCTAATTGAAATAAATGATTTGAGTTTGAGTTTGAGTTTGAACTCAAGACACGCGTCTGATTTTTATTTTGCATAAAATAAAAAAAGGGATATTTTATTGGGTAATTTAAGAAATCAAATAAAGTAAACTGAAGAGCACCTTTAAAATAAATTATGTTTTTTTTTAAGTTTAATCTACATCTAGACACGCGGAAGCGTGTCAAGCCAAGTTCAAGCTAACAGAACTGGCGAGCAGCGTACCGTGTGTACACGAACCATTTGGAGCCACCTTTGACTCCATCATAACTCAAAAACTATTTCACGTAAACATGTCAAATTTGGCTCATTTAATAAGCATGACATATTATTATGTGCTCAAAAGTTTATAAACACACCTGAAACGATTATTTAGATATTAACGTCCAAAAATCGTCATTTTTACCACTGACTGACCTAAAAATCAAAACTCTAACCCAGTTCCAGATGACCTAGAAAGTTTAAATTTGGCATCCAGAAGTTGGGTTGGTACAAAGGAATAAACCAGAAACTAGTTAAGTTTATCATTTTATTATAATTTTTCAATTATAGTTATACCTATACCTAATATAGCCTTCGCAAGTTATAAAGCTGTCAGTTCTTATTTTATTCTTCCGAAAATTTGGCTTGCTGCTAGAAACTTACCATCGAACATACATAACATACTCTTTCATGACTGTTTTAGTATAATTCGTATATGAGGCTTCAATATATTATCCTAAGTTATATGAAGAAATTATATTTCATGTTGTTATAAAATATTTTGTTGTTTACATACATTTCTGAACTGACCATTGAACTTGGCACCCATTTAGATCTCACTTTTTTTGTCGTTGAAGTCAACAACCAAGGCATATACATTATGGGACGCAGTCACCTCCTTCTGCGAAGCAGTCATGCTAGCGAAGGAGGTGGCGGAACAGGACAGGGAGAGATCCTCACGTCCCGGCCGCCGCGGGAGACGCCCCGGGCGTCGGGGGCCACGTGGTGGCTTCCGGCCACCGTAGGCGCGGGCCTGTGGACGGGGAGCTATGGGCTAGCTCGCCGTCCGTTCGTCTCATGACGACAGGCCGTGTCGACGGCGCGTTCGTGTTCCACGCGCGCCTCAGAGAGAGTCAGCAATAAGGAAGGGGTCCGCAAGGACCGAGGCCTGCTGGGGCTGCGGGACTATTCGAAAGAGATACCGTGGCCCCGGAACACAAAGGGCGAGGAAGGAACATGGATGGGTTTTAGTCAGTAAAAGTCTGACACTCCCTCCTGCTCCGCCCAGAGCGGGAGAAGTCATTTGATGATTTCCCATCCGAAAAAAAAAAAAGGCATATACATTATCATAATATTGAACTTGGCTCTCATTTCACATTTATGTTTTTAATGGGTACCTATCTATTTATTATTGCGTCTATACATAATAGTTGATCTACATAAAAATTATAAATGCACAACTGTATTCTAGGTAACACGTTAATTATGTTTGGTAAACTAAATTAATATTTGGTATACAAAAATAATATTTGGCATACAAAATTAATATTTGATCCTCTTTTCTTTTTTTTTTTACTTAAATTAAAACAAAATTTATCATTATTAAATTTATAATTTATTATTTTTATTAATAAAAAATCCTATGTATATTTGCTCAATAAACATAATTTATAGACATAGTCAATCGACCGAGTAGGCTCAGATGAAACAACACACACTCAGGTAACTGATTGTGCCACACACACAACGCTGTATATCACTTTGATTCGCAATGGTATCACGTAATTTCATCTCCCTGAGCGCGGCCCATGCTTTCTTATAAATAAAACAACGTATAGGAGGCAATAAATTCCATTCTACAAGATTTCGTACGTGAATTTTCGTTGTAATTTAATATTTTGTATGGTTTAAAGGTTTGTGGATTGTTCGTGGCATTGAATGAGTGCCGCTGTTAGTTGAATTGCGATTGGAGATTCGCTTTGCTTCACTGCTTTTAAAACTACTGAAATACTTTGTTTTTGTTAGAGATGTCAACTGCCGTAAGTATATGTTACATCATTCTGAACCCGGCCATACAAATTATTCGTCGGTTATTTAAAAACAGTTGAATGACATGCAGACTTTGAAAGACTGTTGATTGTTTTTGTGATTACGTTGTTGGCCCAAATGACAATGAAGAGGGCCATGCTCGGAGTTTCCTTGCGTGATTGAATCAGAAATGAAGACATCTGCAAGAGAACCACGGTTACCGCCGTAGCCCGAAGAATTGCCAAACATAAGTGGCAGTGGGTAGGGCACATTGCTCGCAGAACGGATGGCCAATGGGGCTGAAAAGTTCTGGAGAGGCGACCGGTGGCCACCGCGAACCGGTTTGAAGGCCTCCCACTAGGTGTACCGATGACCTGGTGAAGGTTGCGGGGTTCCGCTGGATCGCAGCGCTGAGTCGCACGGGACCGGTCAATCTGGTGACACTTGGGGGAGGCCTATGTCCAGCAGTGGACGTCTTTCGGCTGAAATTAAGATGATGATGACGTTGTTGGTCCCATGGTGAAAGGGGTTTGAATTTTTTAGCGGAATTTAAGAGTATCGAGTAATAAGACCTATATTAATCGATAGCTGGTATCAATTTAGACAAGTTTTTTCTGAGACAAAATCTTCTAAAGCGTAGGTAACATTTCCGAGAATTAAGCTATCAAAATTGTGCTGGTAGCGATCACAACGCCATATATTTCGGAAACTTGACACCACCACCACTTGTTAGTATTGAGACCAGCTACCACCTATCGATTAATATAGGTGTTAGGTATGCTTGGCCTCTACTTTGAAAATAAAATCAAAATGGCGGAAGTTAATCCGGCCACGCTTCATACAAAAATCTTCCAAGCCATTTGTTCAGTTTGATGGGGTTTCCACACCCTTATAATATGGACGAACATTTCAGATAAACATTATTCAAGGTTATCGAAGCTTAACTTATCCGCCCAATGACGTACCTACTAGAATATAATCATTACTTAGCTTCCTCACGATGTTTATCAAACACCCCGACTTGACGTTGTCAGATGAGACTGTAATGTCACTTCAGTGTGAGATGGAGCTATACAGATTGTCTAGCTTTATCTCTTTTCCACCTGACCACGTCACATGAATGCTCTAAACTTACATGCTAGGAAGAAGTCCTGTCATGTACCTAATCAACAGCTATGCAGAACGCAAAACTGTTGCCAATAATTCCAGGGCCTCAAGTCTGCTAGGTATTACAATAGTGTCAGAATGGTCTACCTATCATTGATTTCATAATTGTTGATTTTGACAAATTTGGTAATCTATTATTATGATGACGTCATTATAACTTTCCAATGGTCAACCACTGACACTCCATTGAAAGAAATGGCTAAGAATGGTAATCTCGTACTTATTGACAAATGAATGACTGGTGCTATTTACGAACTTCTTACTACTTCAGATTGCTTAGAAAACTAATAAATAATATGTAAAAATATATATAAGTAAATGAAATCTGGCGGGTTTTATAATAATGGCAATACAACATGTCATTAAAACACTCTATTACGAGACCATTGACCGACCAATGATCGACCATTATGAATTTAGCAGATTACGAACTTTTAGCAAAATGACAATGGGATGAGAATGGGATCGTGTTGGAATGACGAATTTATAAAAATAGCAGACTTGGGCCCTTGTACATGATTCCAGACCCGATTGCAAGGTTGACTATACTTATCTTATTCTGGATTGCAGGATATTATGGTTTAAGGGTGAAGATGAAGAAAACCTTAGTGTTCATGTTATGTAAAGATGCCAGCACATCAAGAAATTTCGTTAATAGATTTTTAACTTCATCGCTAAAGCATTAGGTCCATGGTTGATTGGGAAAAATTGACAGTTTAGCTAATGCTTTAGAGATAAAGTGGAAAATCTATTACAGAAAGACAGATTGTAGTCGCTTAATGTCCTGGCGTCTGTACAAGCACCTACTCTCACTCTACCAAGTATACGGGAGATCTTATAGAAACAAAGATCAATGTCGCCGTCGCAGACTGAATAGTTAACACAACGTCGAGTGCTGGTCCCAATGTTCCGCCATTGATAAATTTAGCAGAACTCTCACATGATATTAAAGGGTGGTGAATGTACGAAATGCCTCCCTCTCGATCTATTATTATGCTGGGCAGGCCTCCAGAATAGGGCTGCGCGTTACCGCCTTCCTTTATTTTAAGTTGGGTTAGTTTTTCTTGAATGTAAGAAGCCTGTCCACGTAGCATGATTACCGTAGAAACGGGTCTCTTCGAAGAAAAAAAATACAAATTGACAGATTTCTTTTGTTCATCTGTGTTTTTGTCGAATCTTCGTCGACAAAAGCCGTTTCTTTGGCGGTAAAGAAATAATCGACAAAATTGACAGATTTCTTTTGTTCAGCTGTCGTTTTATCGATTCTTCGTCGACAAAACCTTTTTCTTCGGCGGTCATGCTGCGGAGGCAGTTTGAAAGAGAACGGTTGAGGAATGACTACACTATTTGACGAGGAATTGCCTAGAGCCAGTTGGTCAATAAGTATACCATGCTATAAAATCAAATACGGCGTTAGGATGCGTCGTCCCAATCAAAGCGAATGATGCCGATTACGGTCACTTCAGACAGAAAGATACATAACCTCCTCTTTTTCTAGAAGTCGGTTAAAAGTCCTCGCGCAATTTACAGGCTGCATTGAAAATAGGACCGTATTCTCATTACTAGTTCGTAGTTATTATAAGTACGGTCTTTCTTTTATTTTCCTGGCAACCCTGAGTTTGTCCGCCGGGAGGACACCGATGACTTGTCATTAATAACGACAGTAGAAATGTATCAAAAGGTGACGCGTCCCGACGTCTGTCCCGGCCCTTATTTATGATACCAACAAACAATATTTATTCGTGTCTATACGCTGCGGGCATTAGCCTGTGACGGACGTGTGTTGTTTCTTATAGTATTAAGGAACATCACGCATGTGATCCCAAAAGAGTAATTCAGATGTGTACCTAATAATGCATTTACATTTAACAATATTAGGTACAGTATGATTGGTCCCAGTCATCAACTGGGTACAAATACAGATTCCGCGGCTGCTACTCCTGATAGGAAAATGCAATAAGACTTAGCCTGACCAGGACCTCAAGCTCTGCGATAGAGCTTGCAACGAGTACCAACGAGGCTACAAAAAGTAAATTGAAAAGTATTTGCACGAGATTTACGTATGATCTTATTTCTAATAGCCTCATCATCATTATAACGTCCCGGTCATGACGTCTTATCAAGCGATTCGACCTGCAGCAAAGAAAGTGTCGCTTCGCGTCCTGTTTCTATCCGCGCAATACCGTCGCTGTATACAAGTCGCTTAACTGGAACTGGTTGCATGTGCTAAATAACTTTATTTTTTTCCTTACCACTGTCGCGGGTCACCCCTTGATCAAAAGAAAATGCGGTTCCTCGGTTTCTTCAAACATTATCTCAGGGTCCTGTATCATCGCGGGCCTGTGGACGGGGAGCTATAGGCTAGCTCGCCGTCCGTCCGTCTCATGACGACAGGCCGTGTCGGCGGCGCGTTCGTGTTCCACGCGCACCTCAAAGAGAGTCAGCAATAGAGAAGGGGTCCGCAAGGGCCGAAGCCTGCCGGGGCTGCGGGACTATTCGAAAGAGATACCGTGGCCCCGGAACACAAAGGGCGATGAAGGAACATGGATGGGTTTAAGTCAATAAAAGTCTGACACTCCCTCCTGCTCCGCCCAGACCGGGAGGAGTCATTTGATGATTTCACATCTGAAAAAAAAAAAAGAGTCCTATATCATGTCAGGTAGCCTTATCATCAGCCTTTGGCAGTATATGCCTTCAATCGCAAGCCATCTCATCGCTCGGGTTGTCAAGCTGTTAACTAGTCATAAAGGGTGTAGAAGGGGTAAGGGGGGCGTAAGGGAGGCGTAAGGGGGTGGCGAAGTAAGGCACTTGTTCACCCCGTCATTGCGATCAGTTGTTTGTTCTGGACCATACCTGGGAACCTTTTAGTTGCTGAGATATTGGAGGTAAAAGTTTCGAAAGAACAATGCCCACTTCCCATACATTTGAAAAATCTGTCAAAAATTCAAAATGTCTAAAAAATCCGTTTCAATCTTGCGAACTCAATTATATTCTGCATGATTAATTTATTTAATTATTATGTTATTTTTAATTGATCTGTATCATGCACGTGTTAATAAAAAATGCTTATTGATTAAATGAAAGGTAAAATAATGTACAAAACTCAGAAACCGAGTCGAATAAAGTCAAGTTTAGTCAAGTAGCAGTGTGTAAAATGGAACGTTGAGATGAGATGCGTTCAGGGTAATTGAGATGCGTTCAAAACATGGTAATAAGACATTCGAGTGAGCATGAAGAAAAATTAAAGAATATTTTTTTCCTGACTTTCTTTTAACATTGTGATTAGCGTAATGAATATACAATTAAATTAGCTGAATTTTAATATTTATTTCATTTCTATACATTGTCAGGTGAAAACTGGTCATCCTTCTTTCACAACTTAAAAAAAATTACCAAGTTTTTAATGTTATAACTTTAAATACCCCCATGAATTCTGTATTAATCAATGCATACATCAGCACAATATTTTGATTGCGTAACATTGAGTCCTACCGTAAAACGTATTTTTTCATACCAAAAAAAAAAACAGTCGTTTCCCAGCAATCATGCGTAGAGTGAAAGAGAGTTACTTAGTTTGATGTCCAGAATGCTTGATGGACGGCTTCGTGAAGGGTTTGTTTACGCCTTGTATGTATATTGTTGCTATCGTGAATTCACAAATTACGACAGTGTAACCTATTCTTTGGCCCATCAAGAATAGGTCAAATTTTGTTTGATTTTACCTATCTTACGGAAAATTCATAAAAACAAAAAATTTGAACTTTTGATACTAAGTGGAATCGGAATCAGGCGTTACTTTACAGAAATCCATAATATGCAAGATACAAGGAGGTCGCCTGCTTTTGGGCCGGGGGGGGAGGGTATCTAGAAATTCTTGACACCTTGCCTGGACAGGTTAGAATAGTTTCGCCTTCATATAGGAGTTACTTGGTCGACTTTTAGATAAATTCAAGAGAAAGCAGTCTGAGAGCAAGCGAAGGGAACTCGAAAATTTCAACACCTTTCCTACTGACCTACTGGAACTTGGGCCTTTAGAGACAAAGTTAAGACTCAAGAAAAACTAGGCTGCAAGAGCGAGTGAAGGGAGCTCGAAATTTTTTAACATTACTGGCTCAGATAATTAGGTATGCTATAATTGCATATAAGGCCTCGGTGAAAAGGGCTCCTAATTTATTTCAGGCTCTGTAAATATAGGTTGATCATGCATAAATCCAATAAGTGTGCCAATCCTTTTTTGATAAATGTTTTTTCAGGGTTAAACAATATCTTAATTTGAGTGATTCCATTTTACGCTACAATTTATTACTTAGATACCATTCTATGATATCATATTTAGAAGAATATTTAGTTTCAATTCTGTCAAACTAGTTCAAGCTTGGCTAATGACATATTAGGTCCGGTTCAGGGGGGGGGGGGGGGCAATTGCACCCATTGCCCCCCCCCCTCCTGTATCCGCGCCTGGGTTAGGTACAAAGAGAGGAATACTTATACTAACCCAAATTGAAAAAAACAACTGCAAATTACACAAGCATTATTATAATCTCATTCAAACAGTCCAAAATAGGGTGGCATCACCAGTTTCAGTCACGTACAAAATATGGGTATACAATTTACACAATATCGTCATATGTCAAGTGTGTCAGAGATCCTCACGAGGCATCTACCCCAATTACCGTTAGGATTGTTTCGCACCAGCTATCTATTACTTCCCTGGCTCCCGACTTGGGAATTGGGACAGTGTTGTATGATAAAAAATTGTTGGATCTGTCGTAGCTGTCACATTTGCCGCATTTGTCGTCTATTCTTGGGGAAACGTTGTGAAGTAATTATTATGATTGATCTTACTGAGCGTATTGGATTACGATGGCGATGTTAGGCGTGAGCTGAATCATCAATATTTTGTGGGAAGGTAATTGACTTTTTTTGATTTTTTTACATAGAGGTTCAACCACGTTACTCACATTTTTGAAGTATATGTTCTTAGTATTCTTGCCCGTGGAACAACGATGTTAATTCCGTCGCTGTATAAGTACTTTGTTGGCGATACATTATGAGCTTGAGCTACAAGGTACAGTGTGTATAACGTGGGTAGAGGTAGTGGGTAGTGTAGGAACAAGGTAGCCTGACGGAACCAATACAGTCCGCCTATAAATCCGACGGGACGTCCGAACACTTCAACTGTCTTAACCGCGTGCCCCTGCGAGGTGTCTCTGGATCGCATAGCGCTGGATTAGAAATAAACTATTCTGAAATAATGTTACAAATCCTTTGAGATATTGTGAGGCTTTTACTATCCTCACTTTTTCAAGTATTTACACTTTGTGTAAGACAATATTGTACATAAACACAAATTAAATTATCGATGTGTTTTGACGGTTTTTATCCATAGGAAACGACTATTATAACCGTGCACCTCGTATTTGGCGGTTCATGTCCATGTTTCCTGTATATATTTTTTTAATCAGCCTATTCTGTACTACTGCTGGGAAAAGTGGTTTTCAGTTTTCTTTATCTTTTGCCTATCAATGTATATTTTTATGTATTTTTTTTTATTTAGCTTCTTCTTTCTCGTGTGGCTAGTGCCTGGTCTCAGAGTGGGCCTCTGACTAGGCTTTACATGCCGTCGAGAAATGTCTCTCAGGCATGCAGGTTTCCTCACGATGTTTTCCTTCACCAAAGCAAGTGATAATGCAAGAAGCACGACGCAAGTGATATATCAGAAGGTCCACCTGTACAAGTGGCAATCACTCAAAGCGTTTCGTGTTCCCAAAAACGACTATCATTAGGATTGCCAGAAGATTTTCGGCTTGACACTTCAATATAGTTCTGATATTCCCATCGACGTAATCACTGATAGAATTACACTTTATCTTCGCCCTCATGTAGGTCTTCTACGTAGGTACTACATCCCAATGAAGCTTGTTACAAAAAAGTATGAAAAGTACTCATATCGTATTACGATGCCACATTCACTTAAAACATTTCTAAAATTATACTAAGTGTGGTTTACAATATACCTACAAGATAGGAAATAAGTGGCCATCACCTTTCAACAATTATCGGTAGGTACTTGATAAGTAAGGTGATTCAACGGCAACGCTCGTCCGCGCGGCCGCATACAATGTAAACCCGTAATGTAAACCAATGCGAATGGCGATGTGAGATCCGCTTCACCGACTTCGCGGATGTGTGGTGTCGCGTGTCAACCGGTTAATTATTCATTTCCTATGACGTTGTTGGTACCCTGGAGACCATGGGCAGTAGACATGTTATTAAGCATTTGCAGGCAAAAAAAAACAATAGGTTATGCCATATAATTACTGTAGTAAATAACAGTTGCATATAAATTGTAATCCTGAAGTCAAGTAATAAAGATATCAAGATTACGTAATCATTTTGTACGTAATAAACATAAAAAAAGGTTTATTCTTTGTACGTGAAAAGAATGTTTAAGTTAGGACTAGGTATTATATAGTTTTAAGAACCAAATTGATATACTTTGGTATACAAGGTGAAACAGGAGTCATCCTAAATTTCGGCAGTTAATTATTTCGACATAGTCCCAATTTCGAATAACAATAGTTCGACTACTCATTGCTTCGACAGAACATACTTCGACAACACACACCTTCGAAAAACATTACTTCGACAGAACCCTTCTTCGATATGTACTTGTTCGGCGGATTCTTATTTCGACGGAACATGCCTTCGACGTAATACTGCTCTGAAATATGTCAATATAATAATTGAATTTCCCTTTATGGTTTTAGGTACAGAAGACACCGACAGTAAAACGGTTACTAATAACCCGGGGGGTTCCGTACCCAAAGGGTAAAAACGGGACCCTATTACTAAGACTCCACTGTCAGTCTATCTGTCTGTCGGTCTGTCACCAGGCTGTATCTTATGAACCGTGATAGCTAGACAGTTGAAATTTTCACAGAATGTGTATTTCTGTTGCCACTATAACAACAAATAATAAAAAAAAATTACGATAGTACAGAACCCTTCGCGCGCAGGTTCGACTCGCACTTGGCCGGTTTTTATTAAATAACCGGCGAAAAATCTATGTGGTTGGCAATTGTTTTAGCGTCGTTGTCCCTTACACCCTAACATAATAATATAATCTGCCTCATCTATCTACAGTCATTGGTTCGATACCCATTTTGGTAAGACTGGTTGACAGACTTTCGGGCTCCTGACTTCTCGTAAAAACTGTCAAAGATCTACAAATGACAGCCGGGACCAACAGCTTAACGTGGTATCCGAGGCACGGAGAGAACTTCGTATGTAATGATGGCCCTTCCACGGTCTGACCTCGACAATCACTGATTAACCCTGAAGATCAACGATATGCTTATAGTGGCTAATTATAAAACATAACCTTTATCTATCCTCTATCTGACTGATAAATGACCAGATAAATGTGCAGAATGTTAAACCATGATGCATTTAAATAAACAATACCTAATAAATACATAAATGTCGCTCAGATATCAAGTTCTGCATACAAAACGTATGACTTTGAATGTAATACTACCACGTACCTGAGTAGGTACGTGGTACATTCAAAGTCATACCTTGCTTATTAGGTTGAAAAGTGGTAGACCATCAGTACTCACTGAAGTCACTGATGGTCAACCATTTTTATTCATATTCATATGGGCGAACAGCATGTTCCAGAACCAAAAATCGATGACATGTGACATCTACCAACCCGCACTGCGCCAGCGTGGTGGATTATAGCCCATTCCCTCTCATAAAGAGAAGGCCGTGTCCTTGCAGTAGGAACAATAAAAAAGGCTGTGATGATGATGATGAGAGCTGACCGTCAGTGTCTTCGGTTGCAGTTCCCAAAGTGGATTCTAAAATCAGGAAACAAATGGGGAGTCGATTTCCTAATTAGTCTCGTCATTACAAACGTGCAGATTTCATAGAATGGTCTTCTGGGTTTTATATACCCTGGCGATCCAGACCGGTGATCATTGCTTGCAAAGCGTTTCGTATAACTTGTGCAATTTTCAAGAGGTTTTCGATAGCTTTTGTCTATCCAATAGTTTTATGGCTTGTTCATCATCGTTATCGCTGACAAAATGTCACTTTTTAGGCATATATATTTTTTTTTTTTTTTTTTGGATTTATGCTCGGTTATAGCAAAAGGTAGAGGGGTAGGTAAAGAAGTGTTAGTCGTCCGGCGGCGAGATGGGGAGACAATATTGTTGGTATTGCGGGAATATCCTGGATGAGGCTGGCACAGGAGCGTGGAGCTTGGCACAAACATAGAGAGGGCTATACCCAGCAGTGGGTGAAGTCAGGCTGTGAGTGATGAGGATGATAGCAACAGGCTCGCTCAGTTGTCACTATCACCTTCCTGTCTTTGACCCATTGTACTGAGGGTCGGCGCAACACGTTCTTTTTTTATTCTCCCCTATCACACATCACGGCATCAATTACTGCTTTCTCCTTCAAATCATTCCTCAAATAATAAACCCTCCATCTTTTCTTTGACTTTCCTCTCCCTCTCCATCCATCAACATTCATGTTCATGACTCTTATAGTCACATGCGTTTCATCCCTCATCCATCAATCGCTCAGTCTGACCGTACCAAATAAAATTGGGATTCGGTCACCAGGTGGACCATGGGCACTTTTTCTTGCCGGTGGTCCTCCATTAGAAATTTAGAACCTGCTATGATTCCATGACACGCGCTTGCTTCGCTCACATATTGAATAACTCTCTATGACTTCTGTTCCCAAAATGCCGGGCCTCCGCCGGCATCCTTCGTCGGCCTAAGGCCCGGTGCCCATGCCGCCCATAAAGGATTAAAAATACACCAATCTGGTGGTATTAAAACCCACCATACCACCAGGGGTTCGGCCAGGGGTACGGTGGGTCTGTATCCCAATTTTCAATTGTAGTAAAATGACAGGATCAGGATTAGGATTTTATTTCCGTGGAATTAATTTTAGGTGGACCATGGCCAATTGACATTTTTTATTTGCATATTCCTCATCATTTATGTGATCCACCGGTAAGAAAAAGTGCCCGTGGTCCACCCAGGTGGACTAAGTAGGTGGACTACGACCGAATCCCTAATAAAATGTCACAAAACACTTCTTATCCAGTATTTTCACAAATCTAAGGTGTACCAGCCATATGTTAGCCAAGAAAGGGTT
This sequence comes from Xestia rhomboidea, assembly GCA_963853795.1. Lineage (NCBI taxonomy): Eukaryota > Metazoa > Arthropoda > Insecta > Lepidoptera > Noctuidae > Xestia > Xestia rhomboidea. The sequence goes on along the minus strand of OY970776.1, from coordinate 2,279,625 downwards.
GAGCAAGTGCTACCTGTGGGGTTTGGGGCAAGACGGGGGACAAAGGGGTTGGAGGGTAGGATTTACACCCCTCATTTGTTTGCGATGACCCCCGAGCACTATCTCCTTAGAGGAGCGTCTTGGTATCGCCTTGGCTTAAGCGTCGCTTACATTATTATGTTTTTAGCGCTTTTCGGTTCATTTTATTTATATATTACGTACTTATAATGGTTTTTGGATAGTCATAACAGTATATTAGTTTGTTGGAATAAGGCTACCTATAGTGACGGTTGATAGAGAATGGAAGAAAAAAAACGTGTTGCGCCGACCCCTATGTAACATGGAACAAGGTATACCATAGACAAAAATCAATTAGTACAATATGTCATTTACATAAAATTAAATAATTTACAATACAATATAGTATATATATGCATGAAATTCAAAACTCTTTTTATTTATGAAAAATGCCTTGTATTGGCGCATAAAAACATTATATTCTAAGTCTATGGTGCTACACTTGTTTAAGTTTCTAATACCGACATCACTTATTATACATGTTTTTGGTGAAATGGAACGCACTGTCAAAACACACCGTCCTCGATAACGCCGGTATTGACGTCAAAGTTAATTGTGTCAAAAAAATACTTTTAATTGAAAAGTGCTAAAAGTTTCACTAAAATTTCATTATAATATTGTTGTTGCAATTTTTACTTGATTATAGCACATACAATTGGTAAAATTATTTTATTAAGGCCAAAAAAAATTGATGTAAATAAGGCAGATTGTGGATAATGACGTCACATCATGGCCGCGACAGCTACGGACGTTTGAACTGTCGTAGAAAATTGCAGGAGTTTAATATTATGTTTATGCAACAAGCAGTAGTTGAACTTAACTTTGAATACTTTTCTTGGGTTGATAAATTTAAAAATTACGTGCATATTCCCTGTTACTTAAATCAAAATAACATCAAAACTAAAACAAAATCGTGTTAGTATTGTACATAAACAATCACTTGTGTTAGTGAGCGCCCAAAACAATGCGCATCCATTTATTTTGGCTAAGGCAATCCGTGCGAGATACAATCATCTGCAGGCCGTTGCTACTGCCTCGCACACGTTATGACAAGGAAGCTACCCTTTTGCGCACAATTGCATGGAAGCCGTCCGTACCCGCCTTCGCAAACATACCAAACGCACTACAATAGAGAGGCAGCCGCATCAGCATCCTGAAAATGTTGTTAAATTGAACACGCAGAACATTAGCAGCTCGCTGAGTGTAATAAAATAAAATAAAATAATGTTGTTTAAAAATAAAATAAAATAATGTGTTTTTTTTTCATTACCTATTCATGCCGTAGCATTTAATAATAATAATAACATTTATTTTGGACGTCAGAAGTCTTTAGAAACATTAGAATTTTATACAGAAAATTAAAAAAAATAAAAAAAATTAATAATAATTAATTTTATTTAAGAGAACCGCGTCACTTTTTGCCCAAAACTGTAAGCCAGACGATTTAGCAAGATGTAATAACTGTTAGATATTCTGTGACATAACACTAAAATTATCTAAAAGACAAACCTTTCAAAAGTATAACCGCCATCTTGCTAACGTTCACTTTACATCGTTTTAATATTAAGTCTGTTGGCAATATTTACGTCGGTTATTAGCAGGGACGACAACAGTGCCACTTACCCTGAAGCTCTTCTACAAAGATTGGAGGCTCTTAGCAACAATATAGTCTTGTGAAAGTTTAGATAATGACCCTACTAAGTGCAGTTTTGAAGATTTTTATGCACGTTTTTTGGATTTATTTGTTTTAATTAGCCCGGAAATAAGTTTAGAAAAAAAACTAATTATTTTTATAAAGGTCTCAAAAAAAAAAACTATCAAAATCTTCGCCTACATACAAATGACCTTAAGGTCAAGATCAAAATTGCGAAATCAAGATCCGCGATTCTCAGGAGCAGTAACAGGTTATGGGTTACCTAAATGAATTTCATGTGTCAACTTTCAAGGTTGATGATGGTGACTTTAGAGTTCTTTAATTTATCATTACGAATATTATCAGTAAGTTTGGAAGTAGGGAGTAATCTTCGGAACTCCTGATCCGATTCCGAAAATTCTGTCACTAATGGGCACTTAGTACCTATGCAGGGTGGACTACACCGACGCACAAACGCTTTCCATCTGACTACATCATTCTAAACAGCAAACGGCCGTTAAAGAGCAAAACCTGCACGGTCATAATGTATAATAATGTTTGACGACCGAACGGCGTGTCGACCGAATGGCGAAATGACGAATGGCGCAGTGCTTGTGAGGCTGCCTTACGTTCTTAGGGTCCCGGTTTTAAATCCCGGTAGGAGCATATGTTTGTGTGATGAGCATGGACCGATTTGTTTCCGAGTCATGGATGTAAATGTATAATACTTAAGTATGTATTTACAACAAAAAAAAGTATCTATGTAGTATTTTAATTATCTGGTGTCCACGACTCAAGCCTCGTTGCTTAGTGTGGCACTAGATGGCGCTGTGTGTAATGCCCAGCGATATTTATTTATTTATTTTGTAAGGAATAGCAGATTTTTGTAATTATACCGATGGAAAATTTGGATGGGTGTTTGTTACTTTTTCGCGCGAAAACTACTAAACGGATTTCGGTGAAATTTGGCACATAGATAATTTATAACCTGGATTGACATTTAGGATATTTTTATCCCGGTAGTATGATCTCTTGGGACAGTTCCAGAACGTCACGCGGGCGAAGACACGGACATAAGCTATCTAGCATATCTGAAAAATAACTTCTTGTTTACGAAAATTCACACACTAACATCACTTTTGATGAAAATAAAGATAGTGAAATCTCCATGTTTAGGGTGATCGGTCAAATGGTATTAGTTTATCGCATTTAAACCTAATATATACCTAACGTATAACCTAATATATTTGTATAGTCGTCATGTGAGTTGACCTCTGAGTTTGTTTCGGCTGTTTCTTCTCAGAGTAGTCAGGTACGAAACACCGGCCCCATCTAGTTTTTAAAAAATGACGTGTAAAAGTGTTTGTAAGAACCTACTTGCAAAATAAACATAATTTTAATTCATAATTTCTACATTTTTTTTTGGTTCTGTAGAAAAATGGCAAAAACGGAACCCTTTCGTAGTGTCCTCTCTTAACGAAGCGCCGAAAGACAAAGTGTTCTTCCCGTTATTGTGACCATTTTTTAGGGTTCCGTACCTCAATAGGTTAAAAACCGGTCAAGTGCGTGTCGGGCCACGCGCAGTGTAGGGTTCCGTAGTAGCCCGTTATATTTTAGATTTTGTTTTTCAATGCAATTCTTCACCCGTTATAAACAAGCAACTAATTCATCTCAGTCACTTTATAGGATTTTGTATTTAGTACAAAATTATCCAACACCCTAGTTCAACGACTATTACTGCTAAACTAATAGAGTTATCTTAACCACTGTAGTTTTCCTTTAAAGTTCATAAAATGCACTATCATCATGATTTTTTCCAGATTTTTCATCCCAGTAGTTTAGCTTTTAGAGGTGGGGGGAGGGGGGACGCCCTACTGGAACAAAATTTTGCACTTTAAAGGTTAATATTTCGTAAATGGAGCATGAAATCGAAAAGTAGTATTAGCCAACCCTTAGTCATTTTAAAAGACCTCTATTTAACGATATCCCACACGATGGGGTAGACGACGAAAATAAAATCATCCCCACTTCACATGTAAGGGAGCTACTCTAAAAAAATAGTACATTTTGATACAAGTGGAGAAAGTTTGTAATTGCATCCGAGGCGGAATTAACTCCTGAGCCGTAGGCGAGGGTGTTTTTGAGCCGAGAACTGCAATAACAAATGTCCACGTGTATCAAACGACGTTTTTCAATACACTTTTGAAGAAATAAAATAAAATAACGAAAAAAAAACAATCACCGCCGACTATAGACATTGCACCAATTTGTACTAAGTATAGGTATAGTTTTATCTCAGGCAATTTTACAACACCCGCGTGCTGTGCCGCGTGCGGGAATGGCTCCATTCTTCACGCGGCACAGCACGCGGTGATGGACAATGAAAACAATTCGGCGGTGATTGTTTTATTTTTTGTTATTTTATTTTATTTCTTCAAAAGTGTATTGAAAAACCTCATTTGATACACGTGGACATTTGTTATTGCAGTTCTCGGCTAAAAAACACCCTCGCCTACGGCTCGGGAGTTAATTCCGCTTCGGATGCAAAAATAAACTTTCTCCACTTGTATCAAAATGTACTATTCCATAATTTTATTTTACCACTTTGTCGGCGTTATTAATATATAGGTATTATAATATACATACCTCTACAAAATTACAGCTTTCTAGTACTAACGGTCTCTTAGCAAAACCTCGGAAAGACAACAGACGGACATGGCGAAACTATAAGGGTTCCTTGTCAGGACTACGGAACCCTAAAAAGGAACCCTTTTATGATCACTTTTCTTGTCCGTCTGTCACCACCGATTTTCTCAGGGACGGGTGGACCTAGCATGTTGAAATTTATATAGATACTGGTGGTTATAGTCGACTACTTATTAGTGTATAAAAACTGGCCAACAGCGAGTCAGACTCACGCACCGAAGGTTCCGTACAAACTTTTTAAAGGACAAACATAAATTTGCTGTTCGATTCCTAGAAACTGCTATTGCACCAACCGCAAATAATAAAATATGTAATAGTAAAATCGCTTTTCTTTTTGTTATTATACTACATATTTACGGTTTTCAGACTTTTTCCTTTACGTGTGCTGTAAGACCTTGCTTTTTGCCAAATTTCGTGATTTTAGGTCAACGGGAACTACCATATAGGTTTTCGGCCCAAAACCTATAGGGTACTTCCGGTTGACCTAGAATTGTTAAATTTTGGTTAAAAGCAAGGTCTTACAGCACATGTAAAGGGAAAAGTACGAAAAATAAAAAAAAGTTGAAAATTAAGGTAAATTTTGGTACTTACAAGTTTTCGCGAAAAACTAAATTTGCACATATCTTTTTATCGTGTTGACTCAATACCTTTATTTTTAGGGTTCCGTACCTAGTCACACGATGAAATTATTCTTTAAAACACGTATAAAGAATAATTCATCTAAGAAACTTCGAGACTTAACTAAGATTTTACATGTTATAAAAAAAAATACTAAGTACATCTACAAATTTATTTTTTACTGGTTTATTTTGATTCCTTTTATATCAATGCTCTAATGAATAATACGGTTTTTGTATCGGAGTTTTTAAAATAAAACATTTGATCTCAAGATTAAAGTTTACAAAAAACTGTCTGTTGCCGTCAAACTAAAAACTACGTATAGCAGAATTATTAAACATGATGACACTGTTCATAGCTTTAACAGAAGCCCATTATCTACAGCATAATTAGAGCCCGTCACACCCTTAGCCTTATCACTAGCTAGGAACATTATCACGTCAGCTACTTCCACCGGTTCAGAGATCCTCTGCAGAGCAGTAGCGTCGGCATTGTCGTCCCAAAGCTTGTCAGTCACCAAGCCCTGCAGCATGTTGGTGCGGACTGGACCCGGACTGACCGTGTTCACTCTAACTCCAGAAGCCGCCAGTTCTAACGCCGCTCCGTGCGTGAAGTGGTTCATGGCAGCCTTCGAAGTACAGTACATCATTAGCTGTGGTAATTGCACGTACGTATTTGCCAGTATGCTCGAGATGTTGATGATGTTACCCTTAGTCTTCACCAAGTACGGAGCCGCCAAGCTTGTTAAGTGCACCACAGCCCGCAGGTTGATACCCAGCACATCATCGTACGTTTGCATCACGTCAGGACTTGTGAGCGACGTGTTCTTCAGTATGGCTGCGTTATTGACAAGGACGTCGAGTTTCCCGAATTTCTCAACTGTCTTTTTGACGATAGTTTTTGCTTCTGCATCATTGGCAACGTCGGCTTTAATTATGAGGGTCGGAGCGCCAAGCTTCTCACAGCGTTGAGCCACTGCCTTAAGTCCGGTTTCGTTTCTCCCGACGATGGCGATGCTAGCACCTTCTTTAGCGAATTGTTCAGCGGTGGCTGCACCGATGCCAGCACTGCCTCCTGTGACGAGGACCACCTTGTTCTTGAAACTCATGTTGCACGACTGTTAGGTACGAGGTCTCGTAACGTATTAAAGGCTTAGCGTGTTTCGCAATGATCTAAATACAAGATGTCTTAAAGAACCACCAGTCGAGTACATATACAAGTCATGCGTCATGTAGGTAATTTAAATGGAGATGTAATCACATAAGGCAGATAAGTCAGTAAACCAGTTAATTTGTTTTGTAATTATTTCAGATAAAACCTCGTTCGACTACGATACCAAAATAAATTTTAAAAGATTAGGTAATGTTTTTTTTTTTTTTAATTTAACCATTTTCAACAGACTTCCAAAAAGAGGAGGTTCTCAATTCGACTGTATTTTTTTTTGTGTTTGTTACCTCAGAACTTTCGACTGGGTGAACCGATTTTGATGATTTTTTTTTTATTTGAAAGCTGGTGCTTCCCATGTTGGTGAAAAGTTTGTTGGTTCCAATTTGGTGAAGATCTAATGCTGGTTTACGGAGATATACAATGGATCTCTTCAAAAATAGACGGCAAATCTGCAGTGATTGCTGGAAACGCTTGGATGTTTATTGTTTATACAACATCATGACGTAACATCAGGCCTGTATGCTCTGAGGGGGTACGCAGATGAATACAATACACCCAGATTTCGACAGGTTTAGGTATGATTAATGTAAAATAAATTCATGGCAAACATTTGTTTGGGAACAACTAAAAATGGAAAAATAAAAACCTTTTTTGAAAATAATGAAGTTTTAAGAAAAGAATTGTTTTTTGAAGTCGGTTTTATTTTTTGCAAAAAAGTTTTTTTGTTTATCATTTTTTTAGTTAAATATAAGAAGATAAGATTAATTAATTAAAAAACCCGTCTGCGTAAAAAATAACTAATAACATTAAATAAAAACTGAAAAGAAAAAAACAATTTCAGGAATCAGGCCCCTTATTCACAACGCTTCGATTCGATTTTCGATTCGGAAAGTCGTATGTCTATCTTTTTTTGACATTACGTAATCGAGCGAGATAGATATACGACTTTCCGAATCGAAAATCGAATCGAAGCGTTGTGAATAGCTATGCAGGACATATTGACTGCAACAGTCGGGACCCATATTGGATGTAATGATTTTAGTCTAGATTATTTAATGGGTCCCGACTGTTGCAGTCATCCTTCAGGCGCAGCAGTCGGGAGCGGGATTCAAGCTACCGGTGGTTATTTAAATTAGTTAATATACTAATTTATTTTCGATTCTAATGATTTATTAGCAACATAAAAAGTCACTCAAGGTGATTCCAAAAAATATTTTTTCTGGCCGGCTCCGTTCCCTCTGTCAGAAAAAAAAGACCGTTACGTATGTAAAACATCGTAAATAAAACTCCTTTCTTTGGGCAGTCGTGTAAAAAAGATATACCCTAAAGATGGATTTGACAACAGCTGTCACTTTCTGACACTCGCTGTCACTTGCTGTCACTCAGCTGTCAATGGCGAAAAGAGGTTAATTAAGTGGACGAAAGTTTAAATCGAAATTCGTCAGTTTTGTCGATGGGAAGTCTGACAGCCGCAGTTTTGTGCCTATGGCTGTATACAGAAAGAAAGCTGGAAACTTATAAGCGCTTACCGGCTCTTGACAGCGCTGGTCCGTTCTACACAAAGGAAGCAGGTTGAAGCAGACCAAGCAAAATGTCGGACTCATCGGACGATGAATTTTAAATGGCAGCACCCAGCGCTGACCAGCGCGTGTTGAAGCTTATCGGAACTTGTCGGCACCGTTCAGTGCTTATCGGCGCGCGTTCATATATTTTCCTGCGCGGGTTACCAGCGCTGTCAAGCGCTTATAAGTTTCCAGCTTTCTTTCTGTGTACAGCCTATGTTAAGACAGCTTGCACCGAATCAAAACACAGTTCAATTGTAGTTTTTTTTTTTTAACATACGTTTAGTCCTACTTGTATTTGGACATCTGACAACTACTCTCACCAAGGGGTATCGTATTACCCAGTACTAACTGGGTTGTGGAGGTCAGATAGGCAGTCGCTACATGTATAATACTGGTATTTAGCTGCATCCGGTCAGACTGGAAGCCGACCTCGACATAGTTTGGAAAAGGCTATGCTGTGTCTGCAGTATCTCATAGTCCGATGGGAATTCCACTCGACCGGAGAGAGATCAGGTGCAGGACCGACAGCTTGACATGTTTTCCGAGGCACGGGGGTATCATACCGCCAGCTTAAACACAGGAGTCGCTCTTGCGTCCTTGAGACCAAAAAGGCAGATACAGTCATCAGCATTATTCTCCTGCCCTTATGCCATTTCATTTGGGGTCGGCGCAGCATGTCTTCTTCTTCCATACTTCTCTATCACTTATCATCTCTTCAGACATGGCACCTCCTTTCTTGCCACATCATCCTTCTCACATAAATGGTAGAAACAGTACTGCTGCCAAACAACTTTGGCATGGCTGTCTTGATAAAGGAAATAATAACTGGTACCTACTCAATTATTGCGTCGATTATAGTTCCATAAAATGCTGTAATTAATCACTAGATTGTATTCAGAGGCCACTGTCTTGTCATGTTACAAAAAAGTAAATATCTGTTTAGCAAATCTTTCAACAAACATTATAAGAACAATCTTCTAATTATAAAAATAGAGTAAACAGACAATAGGCTGGTTAAAAACTAAAAACATATATATCAACTGTGTCCTTGCACTTACATCAACAAGAAAAGATTAATGTTATCCTGTTGTTTGTCAAATTATAAAACTAGCGGCCTGCCAACATGCAACAGCATAACCAACGAATCGGAAGGGTTCCGTAGTCAATGGAGACTTGCTACAATATACTTCGTTTGTGAGATATGGAATGTCTTCGCCTTAAACCGATGACTTTGTTTTTCATAGTTTTCAGACATACCTACATAATTGACGACCCGAATGGCGCAGCGGTAGTGAGGCTGCCTTACGTTCTTAGGGTCCCGGGTTCGAATCCCGGTAGGAGCAAATGTTTGTGTGATGAGCATGGACATTTGTTTCTCAGTCATGGATGTTTATATGTATAATAAGTATGTATTTACAAACAAAAAAGTATCTATGTAGTATATCAACTATCAGGTGTCCACGACACAAGCCTCGTCGCTTAGTGTGGCACTAGATGGCGCTGTGTGTGATGTCCAGCGATTTTTTTTTATTTTTTTTTATTGTAATTACTAGCTTTAATATAGTAAGGTTATTGTGTACATTATATACAGACTATAATTATGATATGATTAGATAGGTCCGTAGATGGGTGACCATCTATAACATATCGAGTTTCCTCCGAGCCGCGGAAAGCACGTTAAAGCTAAGCGTCCACCTGTCCGCATCGGACGCATCGCATCGAACGGATCTTAGTATTCTTTGTACAGAAAGTCGCACAAGTGCGTTCACTGATCCGTACCGTACGGATCGCTCGAATCTGTTCAATAATATCACGATCCGTTTGATGCGATGCGTCCGATGCGTACGATCCGAACAGGTGGTGGGCGCTTATCTTTAGCCGTTGGTCCCGGCCATCATTCATAGATCTTTGACAGGGTGACCTGTCAGTTCACCAAACAGTAATTCAAACATTTTTACTTGACAAGCAACGATTGACAAAAACATTATTTGTCATTTCATCATTACAACAACAAGTTTACCAAATAATTCACTTAGCACAATAATTATCCGATGAACTTTTATTTCATAACGTATTGTTTGACAAACAATTCATTATTTTTTCATTTTATCTCTTAACAACGTTCGGAATAAAGACATTACACATATTGATTGTGAATTTGTGACATTTCTAAAAAAAGAGAAAATAAATGATTTTTCTATATGCACAAATGGTCAATTAGTGACAGAAATGAATCGCTGCAAAACCGACTCCACGTAGTCTTTTATGCCCTATCCCTTTTTTTTTCGGATGGGAAATCATCAAATGACTCCGCTCTGGGCGGAGCAGGAGGGAGTGTCAGACTTTTACTGGCTAAAACCCATCCATGTTCCTTCATCGCCCTTTGTGTTCCGGGGCCACGGTATCTCTTTCGAATAGTCCCGCAGCCCCGGCAGGCTTCGGCCCTTGCGGACCCCTTCTCTATTGCTGACTCTCTTTGAGGCGCGCGTGGAACACGAACGCGCCGTCGACACGGCCTGTCGTCATGAGACGGACGGACAGCGAGCTAGCCCATAGCTCCCCGTCCACAGGCCCGCGCCTACGGTGGCCGGAAGCCACCACGTGGCCCCCGACACCCGGGGCGTTTCCCACGGCGGCCGGAACGTGTGGATCTCTCCCTCACACGTTCCGCCATCTCCTTCGCTAGCATGACTGCTTCGCAGAAGGAAGTGACGGCGTCCCATTCCGTCTCGCTCCGGACCATGGACTGAACCAGGGCCGGGAGCGAGAGGTCGCCGCCGCCGATCGCCGCTTCGAGGACACGACGGTGCTCCGCCCAAGCGGGGCACTGCGCGTCTGGTAAGAACCTGCGTCAGGCGGAAGGTGTGGACGCCGTAGCGTCTCTCCAGCCACTCCTCAAAGAGGGGACTTACCGCCACTATTGTGGCGTGCCCTATGCTCTACCCCTAGAGTGTAATTTAAGTCCGCATAGGCGCGGAGGGGCGAGGCGGCCCGTGAGCTGAGGAGCTGGTGGCTAGCGTTAAAACCCTCTGCGACGATAAGCATGTTGACCGCTACACTCAACACCGCCGCGCGCCAGCGGCAGTGGACGAGGGGTATCTTGTTATACAGTCCACTAAGTTTCATTTTGCTCCACCACGACATGTCGTCGCGATCAATACTCAAAGGAAAACTAAAACTGCATCATTAAATTTTTGAAGCCAGGGAACGAACCCGTTGATTAAAAAAAAACCACATGCTGTAGGTACTGACACCATTCGATAGTGTCGCATAATAGGGATCAAATTCTGGGAAGTAATGACATGCGCTTACTACGTGTTCAGCACATCATACCCCCCTCCATATAGGAACTGTTCATCGGTAATTTAAAAGAGAACCCGCTGTTTCCAACAAAAGAGCAATACCTACACGTTTAAAATTTTGGTAAGCACCTGTATATTTCAACTGCTATTCATAGTCGTTCAAACGATATAGCTCTGTGACGGACGCTCTTGACCTAGAACATGCCAACTGTCACACAAGTGTAGGAAACTAAAGTATTTCTTATCTAGTTTTGTATGGTTCATAGTTTGCAATATTGCAATATGCACGACCATTATTTTATAGAAAAACACAACAACAACAGATTCCTGTCCACTAGACATAATACCCGTGTAGTTGGAGGACACAGTTTTTGTTTTTGATATTCCTGTCATCATGTCATTGTGTTCAGATTTCAATACGTTTTTTTACAAAAAAAAAGGAAAAATTATTATTGTATTATGGGAACGTTACTGGCCCAATTCTAAAGTCCTTGATCTTCGCCTTCCAGTCAGTGGAATAACACCACTATTAGTCAAAATATGTGCCAATTTTCATCTAAACTCATTCAGCCGTTGAGGCGTTAAGCGTCAACAAAACAGATGTACTGACGTACGTGTGTTTATTTTAAAAATGCGAAAGTGACTCTGCCTGAGTTACTTTCGCATTTTTGAAATAAACATATCACGTCAGGTAATACCTACTGTAGGTAAATGTAATAAGGAGCGAGCCTGTTGCCATCAATAGGGCAAGTCAAATCCACATTGGGCTTCTTCTGAGAAATCGCGAAAAAATCAGCTGTCTCATTCATTTGGGTCGAGTATTGAAGTGTTGTAAGTACTAGAAAGCTGTTTTTATTTCGATTTGTTCAGATGGTCTGAATAACATCCTATATGACCACGCCTTTCTGGTACACGCTGTATAACAACACACCTGTTTTTAACCGACTTCTAAAAAGGAGAAGGTTATAATGTATTCGCTGCGCATCCTTTTTTTCTTGATGTTACGTGATTACTGGGGCGATTCATGTTGTTTTCATTTAATTGGGTAGAGCAAACCCCTCGTTTGGTCTCATAGAATAGAAATGTTATTAACTTTGCTTTAGTAGTATAAGAGCTAGCTTCTAAAATACGTATTTTTTTGTTCGCCTGTTTCGACAATCTCTTTAACTTCCTCTTACGATGCAAAATAAATACAAGGAATTTGCGTGGCGCTATAATTATAAACTTTTTTGGAAAATCCGTTGCCTCGCATTTGTAGCTTTAAAAACGCCGGCGACAAAACGTGCTGAATAGATTCTTAGAAAGTTTTTGTCTATAGCAGAATGTAAATATCTCGTCTGAGGTTTATATACATGTACCTACAGAAAGCGATACATCAAGCGGTCAGTGGATACGAAACGGGGCACATTTTTTAACTGCGACCAATTTCAAGGTAGTCGTAGTTGGTCACAGTTCTAACCTAACCTAACATAATTATCGCACACCTAGATCTAAACTGAGACAACTCAAAAATCATTAATTTTGAGTTATACTTGTATTCGAATGCTCGGTGATCATACGCAACTGTCCAACATGACAGGTTCAATAAATGCTTCTAAAATTAATCGCTAGGTTTCGTTAACTTTCTTTTGTTGAATCGACGTGTGTTATCCTCTCCCACCTAAAGAAGTCTATTGTGAGTTGACCTTCACTAGTCAAAAGGAGTCCACGAATTATCAAGAACGAAAACGCGGACATTTCGAATTGTTACAGATTTAATGAAACGTATACGTGACTAAATCAGAGTTGTTACGGTATTGGCGAATTTTTCTTCCATATTACTTATGGATATTTTGACTTGTTCCAGTTTTGTTTATAAGGTACGTAAATATTTAGTTACTATTTTGTTTGACTTTGTTTTGATGGATCAACATAAAAATTCATTCAATTCAGATCAAGATAAATTTCTAGTTATCCTACTAATGTTGAAACAAATTTATTTTACTGTTTTTTCTATCACGATGTGAAATTTTACATGCATGGCATAGAAATCGTGTACGGTATTACAAATATTGTCTGTTTCCAATACACTGTGATTAATTAAACTTACCTAAACTTAATTAAAATTACCACTTCGTATTTTAAAGATGTTTTTGAGTTAACTCACTATTGCTGGATAAATATAATTTACAATAACTGCTTTGTCTATTTCAGAGAAAAATGAAGCGAGGCCGTTTTCTTGATAATATTATCTATGCAAGATATAAAGAGAACCCATGGCTAATGAAGGAGACTTAACTACAACTATAATTAATGTAGGAGTACAAAAAAAAATTGAAAATATTCTAATAAACACTAGTGTGGTGCTGATGACTAAACCAGGCCATAGCAGACAAATTGAAAGTTATTTTATTACTTTGCCAAGGGAAGAAAGTTTCGTAGATGACTCTGATACTGATACAAGTTATTTCCGTCAAAAGAAGAAGACACTTCCCCGTAAAGTAATTCCTTCTTCACCTTCATCTTCTTCAAGTGACAATACGTCATCAAAGTCATCGAATTCTAGCGATAGCTCTAGTAGCAGTAGTTCTGATTCCGAAACTGAAACCATGGCTATTCCTGACACTGTGGCACAGCCTCAAAACCAAGAAGTTTTTGACGGCTGTTACTGGATAGCCTCAAACCCAAAACGTTGTTGATACTGAGTCCAAGGATGTTACTGATACTATTGCACAGCCTCAGAGTCAAGTTGTCAATGAAGCTAGCAATGATCACCCAAATTAAGAAGTTAAAAGAGGAAAGAAGAGGTTAAAAAGAGAATCGGCATGGGAAGCTAGTATTTGTAAAATCCAAAATGATTCAATAAAACTGTTTCAAGTCTAATTGGTGTTTATTTTTTATACATAGTCACCACCCTGAAGTGTAACAACTCAAAAAACAGCGATTATCGGTAAAAGGATTGAATTTTAGCCCCAGTTTATATACAATGACATTTAATAAGCTATTTATTATCTAGAATCAAATTAAATTGTATAACTTCCCTAACAAAAAATGCAGATAAACGTTTTTTTCGTCTCCTGAAAAATGACCTTTTTTGAGTTGTCTCAGTTTTGATCTAGGTGTGCGTTATGTGGTGGAGTAATTTGATAGATGTTGATGAATAAGGTGTCAATCGATTCGTTATAACATAGGCTATATTTTAACCGACATCAACAATAGGAGGAGTCGATTTTACCTTGTAAACCCCGATTTTAAATAGAGCTTGATTTTTCAGTAGTCCGGAATTTCCACCCGACTGCGGCGAAGCCCAAAAGGAGGGTTATTAGTTGTAGTATACCACACAAATACTTGTTTGCAAAAGTCTAGTGTTAGATAGGCTGCAAGTATTATCGACGAACTATCGAGGACACTCCCGCCTCATCACCACTAAGCTAATTTTTGCTTGCACTCACAACAGAAATGCTCTCTAGCCCCGCTCCATTGACTTTGTATAGAAATAATGAATGAAAAGATACCGATCGGCCGAGCGCACTGACGGCGCACGCCAAACGAGAGTTATTGTTATTTTGCGCGCCAAACTTGACGCTTTCCTAATAGGCCTAAACTTAAAGGGGGCGTGGCTTGGTGCCTCTGCATGATTTAAGCGAAAAACAAATTAACTTATCAGGCGGAAAAGACGACTGTACCAGCTCAATTAGAATTATCTATAGCGATAAGTAATATCGCTGACCGCATATGTTTTTCTATTGAATTCCACAGACCGCAGACGTCACAAAGTATTCATACTGTACAACAACGTCGTTAATTACTCTTTTCTTTGTAATTTTTTTGTGAAAATAATGCCCTACCATGTCATTGAATTCGAAGAATTGCCGTATGCCGATATTGATAAATACATATGCGTGCCGGAATCCTGGATAAAATGGCGAAATGAATCAAAAGGACAGGTTATCGTGGCGTACCCCGTAGAAAAACCATCATGCACACAACAGCGAGTTGAAAAGTATGAAAAATATTCAAGAAATTGGAAGTGTTTTCTGGCTAAAGTGGAGTACAATACAAGTGAGTACCTAGTATAAATAAACCATTTTTATTCATTATAGAATATTGACACTGCCGTCTTTGTACATATTTGAGGTTGCGGTATTTGTGAAAACCAACCCAAATTTATTCCCCAAGCTATCTGACTCCAATAACCGCAGTCGACGACACGCCAATATGTTATGTGCAAGACAGTCTAAGACAGCTATGATGCATAAAAGTGTTTCCTGCATGTCACCAATTATATATCACATACCAGAATCGAACAAAATTTGTTTAACACGTTCAGACCGGCACCTCATGAGTAGGTACTTGGTATCCTACCGCGCAAATCTTCATATGGCCACCGGTGGTACAGTCGTGGTCTTTTCCGCCTGATCAGTTAAATTTTTTTTCGCTTAAATCATGCGGAGGCGCCGAGCCACTCCACCTTAAACTTTAGGCCTATTAGGAAAGCGTCAACTTTGGCGCGCAAAATAACAATAACTTTCGTTTGGCATGTGTCGCCGATCGGTATTTTTTTCATTAATTATATATTATAAAATCAATGGGGCGGGGATAGAGAGCGTTTTTATGTTTTAAGTGCAAGCAAAAATTAGCTTAGTGGTGATCAGGCGGGAGTGTCCTCGATAGTACATCACCGCCCCATGAACCAAAAGTCTTGCCTGGCGGGGTGCGATATTGCTGATCACATGGCGTCGTACTATACCAGCCTTAGAAAAACCCTAAAATGGTACCGCAAGCTAATTATTGTGATTGAAAAAACAATGTGGTGTGGATTGTTTCAATACGATTCATACAAAATAATTTTCATTTTATAGCATCCATGATGGCATTCAATATATATTTTTTTTTATTTTGATTAAATTTTCTTATTATTACATTTTCTCAACGTAATTTATCATAAATAATTTGCATTTCGTACAATTTATGTCGTGATTATGTCAATTTTTTTCTAATAAATAAGTATTATTTTACAACATTGATTTTTGCTTGCTTTTTGAAATAATTTCTGCCTCCTGAGCTGCACTATGAAAATTTGTCAATTTTACTAGGCGGGGACGGTAAATACAACAGTTTCTCTGAAAGCGGCGCGAATTTCTTAGTATATTGAAAGTATAGTGTGACGTGGCCACCGGTGGTATACCTCGCCGTGTCAGCAAATACTCCGTGCTCCACCGGTGGTACACGTTCAGACCGTCTGAACGTGAAGACATTTAAAAACTTTCTCAGTAAATCTTATTATAATGTCTCGGAGTTCCTATCGGAAAAAAACTGTGGTATCTAAGCAATGAGATTTTTTTATATGTAACATCATTGGATCTAAGTAATATATAATGTTGTAGCACTTTAAAATCGATTTTTTGGTACTCATCTTGTTTTCAGTTGATTATTCTTGAAATGCATTTTGATATAATAAAATGTAATTGGACTTTCTTGTTAAAAAATAATTATTTCTTTTCTCTTTTATTATTTATTTAAATTGACATGCTTGCATTGTATCCATTGACATACCTTATATCGTAACTTGTGACATTTGATGTAATATTACAAAGATATTTAAAAGAATAAGGTATAGAGCGGACATTATTATTATGTATTATTATTATTTATTTATTTTGATCCCGAACATTTTGATTTTGACACACGAACGCTACCAAACGGGCGTTTGACACTAGTCAGAACGATTTGTTACTAAGTAGTAACAAGTATTTGGATTACGATTTTCTTCGTCTTGTCCCGTCTATCGCTCTTAAAGATTTGAATGTCTTTGTAATATTATGATACTTTACTATTTTATAAAATGTAATCATAATAATATTCCAATAATGTTATTTAAAATTAAATTAAAATTGATTATGATTTGCATGCCCAAGTGACGGCAGAATATGGAGAACTATTAACTTCTATGACAACATACCAATTTGAATAGCCATGTTTGCAAAGAAATAAATGATTTGATTTGCATTGCAGCTAGGCACTGCCTGCTTGCCTACCACATACCTAAGATCCAAATAAACTATTTTTTACTATCACTTCATAAAAATGTATTGTCACCAGAATCAAAGGTGTGTAATATTAGGTACGGCTCATTCGTTTGGGGATTGTTGAAAATTGGGGGGGGGGGGGGGTCAGAATGATGTACTGGATGCGTGGTAGCCGTTTTAGCGTCGGTCTCCTTTCACCCTGTATTTAAAGCAACAGACACAGGTGCCCTCTCTCTTACTCCCCTGCCAGAGCCCGTTGGGCCAGTAATCCAACATGACTGGAGCGAGATCAGATACCCCGTTCAGAGGAATAAATATTGCTGGAAATTACACACAGCGCCATCTAGTGCCACACTAAGCAGGGAGTCTTGTGTCGTGGACACCAGATAGTTGTTAAACTACATAGATACTTATTTTTTGTAAATACATACTTGTTATACATAATACACATCCATGACTCGGAAACAAATGTCCATGCTTATCACACAAACATTTGCTCCTACCGGGATTCGCACCCGGGACCCTCAGAACGTAAGGCAGCCTCACTACCGTCGTCAATAGGACGTAATCGATACAAATGTTCACTTATTTAACTTATTTGATTGCAGATGGCTACAATGAAGCGGTAAACTTTATAAAATACCTAAACAACAAGAGAAATTGCGAAACAGAGGATTCAAACAAGCAAGAACATAACAACGAGAAAACAAGCAGCAGTAAGTGTTTGTGAAGATAGATTCATATTAGAGATACAGTGATCTTTTGCCACTAATGGCAAAGGTTTGATGGTAAACAGTAAAATCTGTTTTGAAAAAAGAAAGATGGCGAAATTAGTTACATGTTTAACCACGCGCCAAAAGATCTGTGTACATCCGGATTTTTCTATTGTTAATCCCGAGCAATGCTGGTAAATGCACTAATATATTCATTTCAGGGGAGGAGCAGTTGCCTAACATTGTCAAATCGCAGCATTTGACCCTTGTTGGGCAGTAATGTCGCACCTCTGTTTTCTCTTTTGGACAGACAAGATGTTTGTTTTTATGTAAGTTTATTAACTGGAATATTTTATTTCAGGTAACGACAATGTTCCAGACGATTCGAAGACACACGACAGTGAGACTTCAGACGGTAATAAAAATTTCTATTTTTTCGAGGGCAAGATCCAGGATGATCTATCCACCCAGATGTACCTACACAGGTCTATTCTCAATGAATGAACAAAGAATACGTATTTTATTCCGAAGTGCTAAAATTTGTCGAGCTCGACATGCTCACTCTTGCGTTTCCTTCAGCTATACTTTTTGGCATTTGTCGTAATTTCTGTTTGAATGATCAAAAGATAATCTAACTTGTCTTTTTAAAATTACACATCTTTCATTATAAATTGACACAATAAGTCCTACTAGTAAAAAAGTTAAGGCAGGTAGCGCAGAAATTCTGGGCGCCTATAACGCAAAAACCAACTGTAAACTTCGTTCCGCCTTTTGAGTATGATTTGGCTATGGCAGTCGGCTATATTCATTTCTTAGAAATCTTTGAGGAACAGTGGCCCAACATTACGCTTCGGACGACAATGTCGCACTTCTGCTTTTCTCTTTCGATATGCATGATATTTTGTTTTTATGAAAGTTTAACAACTTTAATTTTATTTCAGATGATTGCTCACATGTTCCAAGTGAACTGGAAACAGACGAGAGTGAGACTACTGACGGTGAGAATATATTCTTTCTATTTCTTCGAGGGCAAGATCCAGCATGATCAATCCACCCAAATATACACAGATCTTTTAGCGCGTGACCTTAATCAGAGCAAACGCCGCTCGCGCCGCCATCGACATCTTGTTATTAATACGTTGGCGTTGCTGGTGCGTTGCTTGTAGAAGTGGGCAAAGTGAATTATTTTTGAGATTGGAACATTTGCATCTCGATCACTGAAATGATCTGAATCACTGATATGTTTAATTTGACTCATTTGGATCATCGGCTCAAAGGATATAAAATACCAACGTAAAACGATAACTTGTTAGTGCAAACATTTTATGCAAATAACGACCGTATAGTATTTGATACGTGAGCGCCTTAGTGGTCATTTTTACGTGCAAAAAACGAAAATCTGTGAGAGTATGGGTGATGGGCGCAGCGGTAGTGAGGCTGCCTTACGTTCTTAGGGTCCCGGGTTCGAATCCCGGTACGAATACAAATGTTTGTGTGATGAGCATGGACAATTGTTTCCGAGTCATGGATGTTTATATGTATAATAAGTATGTATTTACAAACAAAAAGTATTTATGTAGTATAAAAACTATCTGGTGTCCACGACACAAGCCTCGTTGCTTAGTGTGGCACTAGATGGCGCTGTGTGTAATGTCCAGCGATATTTATTTATTTATTATACACATCTAATTTGGTATCTCTTTCTGACTTGTATAGATTATAATTATGTCGCCCGCTCACTCGCGTCTCGCGAGTCTTTGTAAAAATAGATAAGTAACTCAGTCTCGCTTGCTCACTGCTCAGTCGCCTCGCGAGCGACGCGTCGCGCGCGGTATGAGAAAAAACAAAGTAATGTTTCAGATCCAAATGATGCGTTTGAAACGTTCATATTCATATTCTTTATTGCACACAAAATTAAAAAATATACACACAAAATTAAAAAACGAAACGAAACGAAACACGAAACGTTGGTACTGAACCAATCTTTTGAATCACTTCAATGATCTGGATCAGTAAGTCGGTTCCGTAAAGAGTTACACACGCCTAATTGCTTGGTCATAACCCTATGTTTGTGATGAACCCCAACCCGGTAACCTTTAAATTACGAGTCTGATTATTCAATTTAATGTCGAACAATAACAGAATCGTTATAATACTTTTTATATTATCCAGCTTAATAAGTAATGAACACTTGGCCCTTAAATATTCACTCCAACGGAATTTTTGGGGAACAGTTTCAGTTCTGATGTTCTCTTTGGGTAAATCAATTATGAGATTTCACCTAAGTTTATTAACTGTATTTTTTTATTTGTAGATTCTTCTTCAGACGAGAGCGAGAAAACGGTACCTCCGTCCAATCATAAGCCTGGTAAGCCGTCTAAGCGGAGCCGTGGAAATCCAAAAATAATTCTTCCACCAGATTACGACCCTGATTTTCCTAGATGGTCATTAAAATATCCTGAGACTAATTATAGGGGACGGATGGACCTTATAGAACTTAGGCCTGGAGGAATCAGAAGCGGTATATACGTCGATCGTCGTGCATGCACCAAATGCTTTGAAGTATCGGCTAATGACAATTCTTTGGCTCGAAATTTAATGATGGAAATTTTTACCAAAAGTGCATTGCGAGTATGCACTTTAACAGGAAAAGTGCCAGCCGGGTTTGAGGGCCACGAGTCAGAAATAAGGCCTGGATTATATGTTCATGGTGTAAACGCACTGGTGCAAACAGTTTTATTACATGGATTCGGTGATAGCGAAGAATCAACGATTAGAAGTTGTTTAAGTGCAAAGCTTTATCATTTGAGATTCAAACTTTGATCAAATATTAAATTTATTATTTTATTGTCCCCCTTTTTTTTTTTTTTTTAGGATGGGAAATCATCAAATGACTTCTCCCGCTCTGGGCTGAGCAGGAGGGAGTGTCAGACTTTTACTGACTAAAACCCATCCATGTTCCTTCATCGCCCTTTGTGTTCCGGGGCCACGGTATCTCTTTCGAATAGTCCCGCAGCCCCGGCAGGCTTCGGCCCTTGTTGTTAGTCAGCAACAGTGAAGGGGTCCCCCTTCACTGTTGCTGACTCTCTTTGAGGCGCGCGTGGAACACGAACGCGCCGTCGACACGGCCTGTCGTCATGAGACGGACGGACGGCGAGCTAGCCCACAGCTCCCCGTCCACAGGCCCGCGCCTACGGTGGCCGGAAGCCACCCCGTGGCCCCCGACGCCCGGGGCGTCTCCCGCGGCGGCCGGGACGTGTGGTTCTCTCCCTGTCCCATTCCGCCACCTCCTTCGCCAGCATGACTGCTTCGCAGAAGGAGGTGACGGCGTCCCATTCCGTCTCGCTCCGGACCATGGCACGAACCAGGGCCGGAAGCGAGAGGTCGCCGCCGCCAATCGCCGCTACGAGGACACGGCGGTGCTCCGCCCAAGCGGGGCACACCTCCACCGTGTCCGTCTCCTCCCGCCCGATTCGGTGCAGGAACTTACCGAAACATCCGTGTCCGGTAAGAACCTGCGTCAGGCGGAAGGTGAGGACGCCGTGGCATCTCTCCAGCCACTCCTCAAAGAGGGGACTTACCGCCACTATTGTGGCGTGCCCTGCACGGGGTTGTGACAGTCGCTCTCTCCATGTCGCCATGAGATCACGCCGGAAGTCCGTCCGCTGAGCGACAATTTGCCGTGGCAGCGGAGTTTCCCCCCGGCGTAGCGCCTCCGCACGCCACTCATGTAGGCGCGCGAGGACTATCGCCTCCAGATCCCATGGCGGCAATCCGGCAAGGAGGTTCGCCGCCTCGCGGGAGATCGTGCGGTACCCCCGGACCATTTATTGTTCCCCTAATACAGGGTTATTTTTTTAATGAACAATCAATTTTTTAAATTAAGATCTCTTTATTGGACCGTGTGTTAACTTAAATTATGGATGAAAATCAACCCAAAGAACAAGCAGGACTTTGAAGCGACTTCTTAACCATAGACCACATTCACACTATAAAACAAGTCATACAGAAAAGTAGTGAGTACGGTATTTCTTTCTATCTCACCTTCGTGGATTATAATAAGGCATTTGTCTCATTTAAACACGCATAAATATAGGAAGCTTTGAGAATACAAGATGTTGAAAATAAATAGATACATCTGATTAAAAAAAACATACTTAAAAGTAATAGTCCAAGATCCCAGGGCCGCTAGACCTGACTTATTTTCTCAGTAACAAAATGTGTGGCTGCATCAAGTAGTGTTAGAATGTACTGTGACCGTATGTATACCTGCTAACTTGTGCCGACTGCCAAGTTTTAGAAATTAATTGCTAAAGTTGCGTAAAAATAATAATATTTTTTCTTAAAGCCTGGCATTTATTTCAAGTAGGCTAGTTACAGGCACTTTTGAACTGTCGAAACAAAGATAAAAATTTAATGTAGCTACAGTCCCATTCCCTAGCGTAGATCTCTATGGAGAAGAACGGGCAACAAACTCCATGGGCACTCTTTTAAATCAGAATATTTTTACAAAACCTTGGTTACATCATTCATGTTGACATGGTAAAATATGTGAGAACGATGTAACAAGATGTGCACGTTAAAAGTGTCCATAGTAAAAACAAAACAAACAATTCTAAAACAAAATAATTAATTCAAATAAGCCGTGACAACCAAGAGCTGACCAGTCCCAACTGACAGCGCCCGTTCACGAACATGAAGCATGTATCAGCACCGTTCAACTCAACCATTTTGAAGGGAACTAAATGATCCGACACACGCGCCACCATCAGTGAGACATTTGAATGAGCAAGACATACTCTTAACCGCCAGAGAACATTCCAGTCAAGAAAAGACGTAGGTGTCCAGCGACTGATAGCATTCTAGTACATAGCACTCACACAATATGGGATATGCGGTTATATAATACTAAAATTTTTGAATTTAAACAATTCAAAGATAGTTGTACAATCTACAGCGCGGAAAAAATAACGTGAAATATATTGATGTGATAATGATACTCAGAGGGTTTTTTTAATAGTCATTGTAAGCAGTCAGAACAATATTATAGGTTCGCAATTCATCATTTTAGAATGAGTTCAATAAAGCAATGCGCTCATACAGCGACATTTTAATTGTGCCTGGGTGATGTTTGGCCTAACTATGATTGGTCTGGTTCAAAATAAGTACTGATATGATTTCCTGAGTATCAAATATAAAATTTAAGTCTCAAACTATCGGTAAAATCACATACTTTTTTTCGTGCTTTGAAGTGCTTGGCAGAAATTTCTGCCAACCTGAAGCATCTGGCAGTGTTAATAATATTTTTTTAACAATCTTCTTTACAACATATTAAAAAATCAGCACTAGGACTTTAAGAAAAAAATGTATTATTTTTACGCGACTTTAGCACCTGATATCTAAAACTTGGCCGTCGGCACAAGTTAGCAGGTATGCATACGTTCACAATACATTCTTAAACTACTTGATGCCATATTTTGTTAATGAGAAAATAAGTAAGGCCTGGCGGCCCTGGGATCTTGCTCTACAAAAATATGAACTGAAAAAGAAGGAGAATATTTTCCGATAAAAAGAGGAGTTCAGCAAGATGATCCTGTGTCACGCAAACTTTTTCAGTAGTCCTGGAATTTATACATATTATACTCGAGTGGGATAAGCAAGCATGGTTTAAATTTAAACTAAAACAGAATCCGAACTAAAGTTGCTGATGTTATGTACTGTATTAAGAAATTTAAATGGAGGTGGTCAACACATGTGGTTCGGAGTAAAAAGGACAAATGGTCTATGAACGTAACCGATTGCATAAGACAATACAAAATATAGAAAAGGTGACAGAGCGTCTTAGATGGAAGAATGACGTTATAAGATCTGCGGGCACTACTTGGGTGAGACAAGCGCATAATCGAATAGACTGGAAAACTTCAGGGGACGCCTATCTTGCAAAGTAAGACAATCTTGAGTTACCGGTGTCAGAATCAGAATTATTTATTTCGCCATCAAACGTAAAAGTTTGGCGAGTTTAGAATTAAGCAACACATCTGTATTAGAATTTCTTTAAATAAATTAAAAAAGTACAACATAGGTATAAACATTAAGGATCTTATAAATATTTAGAGCTGAAATATTCAGAGTCACATTTGATAAATATACACTAATAGATTACAATTTTACTTCATCTATTAAGATGAAGTAAAATTAGTGTAAGATTGTTAAAGTAGCCTAAGTAAATTAATAAATTATTATTATTAAATATTCTAATCAAATACAAAATAAAAAGTAATGAAAACATTCAATTGCCCGTTTTTTTTTTAAACTTTCGGCCATTGTTGCGAAATAAAGTTTAGTAAAATTTTGATTTACAGTTTAGGTTGCAACATTGTCTGCCGGGGCTGCGGGACTATTCGAAAGAGATACCGTGGCCCCGGAACACAAAGGGCGATGAGGGAACATGGATGGGTTTTAGTCAGTAAAAGTCTGACACTCCTCCTGCTCCGCCCAGAGCGGGAGGAGTCATTTGATGATTTCCCATCCGAAAAAAAAAATGAAAAAAAAAAGGTTGCAACATGGTACAAAAATTGCAATTAGATGTTTGTGCTATTTAAGCCACAAACATCGAATTTCTAAATGCGAGATAATAAAATTCTCCGCGACTTAAGGCCATAGGTATAGCTCTGGAGACGGATGGACGGGAACCACACATCTATTGTAGATGCGTCGCCGGTGGCACCTCTGTCGCTGGTCGTGTCCAGCTGGGTCTCCGGGTAACTCGGGGTTTACTCGGCGGGGACTGACCGCCAGGTGGCGCGCCTACAGTAACTCTTACAGCAACTCGGGCGCGGCTCCCGTTTTTATCTTCTGGGTACGGAACCTTAAAAAAGAAAAATTATCGATAGATACAGAATCATCTCTGATTTGGCTGGTCTTTGAAAACTAACCCTATATAATTCCCCGAATAGAACCCTTGATGCGCAAGGTTGATTACCCACATTCCACTACCTCCCGCAGAAAGGAAGCTTGCGTCCCAGCAGTGGGAACATTACTAGGCCGATTATAAAGTAAAGTCCTTGATCGTCACCTTCCAGCCAGTGGAATAAATGAGTAATGCAGTACTCTCTGTCCCCTCATTATGTTAACAATGCGCCAATTTTCATCTTGACTCATTCAGTCAGCCATTGAGGCGGAAACAAAACAGATGAACTGACAGGCAGAGTTAATTTCGCATTTTTTAAATAAACACATCACTGTTTTAGACTTTCACGGTTTTTCACTACACTTAAAGTACTTACGGGATGATATCCGTGATTTTGTTTTTGTTCGATGAGCTCCCGATATTTCGACGCTGTTGCAAGCATCATGATCGCGGGAATACTGAAGAGGTATGCGGGTGGGACGAAAATTATTTATTATGAGCAGACAAATCTGTCTACCCTCTGTCTTAGTCTTTTATTACGCGCACTACTGGAACTCGATTGTAACTCACGACAAACACAGTATCACTAGGTTTTTCTTGATAATGGAGACGCATGTTATTTTTTATTAGGTTTACTACTGGATTCCACGTACTTGATAGTTTAAATAAAACCATCCTCACGATTGAAGTTTTAAATAAAAATAATAATAATAAATAATAATTTTCGTCCCACCCGCATACCTCTTCAGTATTCCCGCGATCATGATGCTTGCAACAGCGTCGAAATATCGGGAGCTCATCGAACAAAAACAAAATCACGGATATCATCCCGTAAGTACTGTAAGTGTAAACACATCACGCCGGACTATTCGAAAGAGATACCGTGGCCCCGGAACACAAAGGGCGATGAAGGAACATGGATGGGTTTTAGTCAGTAAAAGTCTGACACTCCCTCCTGCTCAGCCCAGAGCGGGAGAAGTCATTTGATGATTTCCCATACTAAAAAAAAAAAAAAAAAAAGGTAGTACCTACAGTAGCCACTCACCCGCCCCGACGACTTTTTTGCACCAAACCGTCCAGGGTGCAAAAAATTGCGAAATATTCGCATGTAATTTGACACTTTAGATAAACAATCGCAAACTACAAGAGTTATAGCTAAATAAAATTTACAGTGAATAGCTGAATAGTTATGGAATCTATATAATAAAAAAAAAAAAAAAACTGAAATTAATTTGAAACTCAAAAAAAATGTAGAACTTGAAAAACAGTGATGAAAACGGATATTTCGCTATTAAAATATTAATTTGAATTTTTCTAAATATTAAATTTCAATTAAAATAATTTTAAAATAAACTAGATTATATTTCCTTTCCAATAAGACCATAATCTTATTAGTTTATTTACGATAGTCTAGTTAGAATTAAATTAGAATTTGAATACTCACTGTTTATTTTGACGCGGCCTGCGCCAACGACTGTTTTTGAACACGGTTATTTACGTACCTATAACTTTACGAAGCCACTTGTTTTTGTATATACAATTTAATAATATGTTCACAATACTAATTATGCACTGTTTTTCCGTTAACACACACGTTTTAATCACAAAAACACTTATTTCTTGTATAAACACAATCACTATAGGTATTTAAACCTACCACCTTTCGGAGGCGAAATACTCAACTTTGAGATTCGAAAACTAGATTTCCTTTATGATAATATAGTAGCACAGATTTTCACGATTAATTTGATATATAACACTATCCGAAAACAACAATATACATAACAGAACAATTGAAATACGACGCCACACGTCAGAAATGGCGGAGTTTGTTTACACTACAGTTTTTACTTTTATTTTGAGATTTGTCGATGGAATAGTGTTGCTATTGTTGGTCCGAACGTTGAGGAATATAGTATAGAGAATGCTACAAGACGAATAAGCTCTAGAAATAGCAGTTTAATAAATTTTTATTGCATTTGTTGGACGAAGGCGCTAATGGCTGCTTTAGCAGCCAGGGACATTTGGCAAATCGGCAACTGGCTGCTAAAGCAGCCAGGGGCGGTTGAGTGGGTAGGTGAATGTAATAGGCCTAATGCCATCAATCGGGCAAACAAAATCAAAAATATTGTATTTGGGCAGTGGCAGATAAGGTGAAGTTTGTGCTTCAGTTTTAATATGTACATACCTACCTGTAGGTACCTAGCTAGGTAATAAAAACTGGCCAGGTGCGTGTCGGGCCACGCACAGCGTAGGGTTATGTAGTAGCCCGTTATATTTTAGATTTTGTTTTTCAATTAAAGTCTTCATCCGTTAAAGACCAATAACTACTTCATTTTAGTCACTTTATAGGATTTATTCTAAGGATTTTGTATTTGGTACAAAATTATCCAACACCCAAGTTCAACGACTATTACTGCTAAACTAATAGAGTTATCTTAACCGCTATAGTTTTCCTTTAAAGTTCATGAAATGCACTATCATCATGAATGTTTCCAAATTTTTCAAGCTAGCAGTTTAGCTTTTAGAGGGGGAGGACGCCCTGGAACAAAAATTTGCACTTTAAAGTTTAATATTTCGTAAATGCAGCATTATATCGAAAAGTAGTATTTGCAAAGTCATTTTAAAAGATCTATTCAACGATACCCCACACGATGGGGTAGACGACAAAAAAAAATTATCCCCACTTCACATGTAGGGGAGCTATCCTAAAAAAAATTATTTTCCAAAATTTTATTTTACCACTTTAGCGGCGTTATTAATATACATACCTCTGAAAAATTGAACCGACAAGGGTTTTTGATACACACAACTCTATAAAATTACAGCTTTCTAGGACTAACGGTCTCTTAGCAAAACCTCGGACAGACAGACAGACAGATAGACGGACATAGCAAAACTTTAAGGGTTCCTTGTCAGGACGACGGAACCCTAAAAAAATGAGAAAAAAGAATTAAATCTAAAAAAATAACATATATTTCATGAATACCAAACAATATCACACGTACAAACACTATAAATATCGTAGAAATAAAAACATGTAAGAATAAAAAATAGGGAAATAACAAAATTCAGAAACCTGTTAAAATATCTAAAAACATGTAATGTATGCAACGGCAGGACACTCCGAAAAAAATCATTTCGTTTTGGTTTTTGATAAAACAATTCCAACAAAATGCTAATTGTTGTTGCAATTTAGGAATCAGGGTGGAATTTTTCAATGCCATCTGGAGGGAAAGTACTCAAAATACTGGAGATAGCAAATTTTATTCAAAGGAAACATTCCTTTATTTTTAAAAAGAAACAAATCTACATTCACAGATTTTCGAAAATTCGCTTGCCACACTCGGGAATCGAACCGACAAAAGTTCGAAAAAATAACATCCTGTACTTTTTTTTACGTCAATCGATAGGGGCAATCATATGGATCTTATCTCTCTAACAAACATGGTAAATAAAATGAAGGGAAAGCCATGAAATCTAAAGAACAGTTATAAATTCAATAAGTTAGAGCACTTTAATTCATGGTTTTCCTCACATTATTTTTTCAAATTTTAATCGATCCCTCCCGGGTTCGATGCCCGAGTGTGCCAAACGAATTTTCAAAAATCTTTTATAAATAAAAAAAATGTTTCTTTTTAAAAATAAAGGAATGTTTCCTTTGAGTAAAATTTGCTATCTCCAGTATTTCGACTACTTTCCCTCCAGGTGGCATTGAAAAATTCCCTCTTTTATAACTGCACGGTCTGCTTCAGATGAAGCCAACGCGTGCGTATCGAATATTAACCTACAAAGTCGACCAAAACCGGTAGATTGATCATCTTATACTTCAGGATGAAGAAGAACATTAGTTCAGTATGAATCCTCAACCCGTGATCAGGTGTCCCCTGTCAATATAATACTTTACTCCAGTTATACTTCTTGCCTTGTAACTTGCTAAATATACTATTAAATCAGCTATCTCTTCTGGTTCGGACACATTATCAAGTTTAAAAGATGCACCTATCTCTTCCCAAGATCCTTTAACACCAGCTTTATCAAATATATCTGTTTTCGTGGGTCCTGGGCAGACATTGTTCACTCTGACACCATGAGGTTTCAGTTCCAAAGCAGCACCATACATGAAGTGATCGAGACCAGCCTTCGAGATACAATACGGCATGTACTTGGAGTTCCCAGAATACGTCCGTCCTAGGATACTGGATATATTGATGACGTTACCCTTGCTCTTAACAAGATAAGGAGTTGCCAACATAGTGAGATACACGTAAGAACGAAGGTTGGTAGCCATAACCCGGTCATAGGGTTCCATTATGTCTGCTCCCATGAGTGATCCAAAGGTCAATATCCCAGCGTTATTGACGAGTATGTCTATTCCACCGAATGTTTCGGCTGCGGAGCAAATCAGTGCTTCTAGTCTATCATTTTTGGTCACGTCGCAAACAAAGCCTACTGCCTCGGCGCTGAACTCTTTCTTGCACCTATTGGCGACTTTACAAACGTTTTCTTTGTTTATATCTGCGAGGACTATTTTGGAGCCCTCCTTGGCAAACGCATACGCTGTTGAAGCACCAATCCCTGTTCCAGCTCCAGTTACTATGACTACTTTTTTTTCTAAGCGCATGCCTGAGTTATTGCGGTAAGAGCAGTATACGTGCTGCTTAATCCCAACTGGAGTCATTAAATTACACGGTAACTGCAAGATCCTATGTATTTTTCGATAAAACATTGTACACATATTATGCATTCAATAATTTACGTAGACAGACATGACATGTTCAAAATGTTATGGACAAAAGTCAGAACTCAGTTTTTTGTTAATCACGGCCTGACAAAAAGATTGCATTCGCGAAGGAGATTAAGAAAATATACTTGTCTTGTTTATTCTTATTCCTGGATCTAATGAGTGTGTCCTTGTTTCACTTTTGCCAATATTATTTAGTGCCTTTTTATATTTTTTACTACCTGACTTCAAAATCAAAATTGTTTAATTTTTTATTTTGCCTCTATCCATAAATCCATACTGGTGAATTGAATGATTTGTGGTTTGAATGACATTGACAGGAGAGCTCTGACGGTTAACTTAATTATGGAAATAATAGGTACTAATAATAGTACATTATGATTTATAAGTGCGGTAAGTTGAAAATTACAGCCGAGGCGATATGGCTAGGCCTAGCCGTAGGCGAGGGCTACAAGAAAGCCGAGGCTGTAATTATCAAAGCGCACGTATGTCATACGACGTTTTATAACATATTTGCGAGGAAATAAATAAAACAAATAAAAACAATACAGCGAAAAGAAAAAGCGCGCGGCATAATTTTTACTTGTTCACATTTTTTTTTTTATAAGGCCAAAACACAAAAAACAGCCAGTTTTACTAATAAAGTAAATAATAACAAAAACACAAAAACAGTGATTTTGTTACAGATAAATGGTTGTAATTTATTGTCAAAATTATTTAAATTAAAGAATTAAATGTTTATTTATTATATTTCATCTCCCAAAGTTAATTTAATTCATAAAATATTGACCACTTTTCTGATATAAAAACTCTTTGCTAAGATTTAAAAAAGTACCGTTCGTTTTAGACGGAGCATCTTGGTAACCGTGCGTTTTACATTACAATAACGCACAAGTACGTAATGAGATACAATCCGATATTGGTATTGGTAAAATAATAGACCCATTACGAGCAAATGTGTTATAAAATAATAAACACCTGTGCATAGTGTGGATGCATGACACAAATTGGATCTTATCGAGCCATCTAGTTTTTTCATAACAATTCACAATCACTTTTAAGAAATAGCGGCCCTCTTGAAAATGTCTTTCAAAATGCAAACCTGCAGACGTTTTGCGCACTAAATCCTAGTTCTTATTCTTAGCATTAGCAGCATATTTTGTACCTGTGCATAAAATGTTTATACAGCTACTTCGGTCCGATTATATTCCGATATTAACACAGATATCGTGCAGTAAAATAATAATTGTGGTTGATAAAATCACATTATCTGACTTAAGATACCTTAGCTGTAATAATCGTATTGCAGTACTAAATAAGCTGATATTATTTAAATCGAATTATCATCAGGTCCATATATATATAAACAACAATGCACCTACGATTTAAAGTTGTCCGGCAGTTTGTTGCAAACATTATGACACCTTACACTTTTCTAGATCCACATTTTAAAATATAAACCTCGGAGGACGGACATTATTCTGCAGGAATGCTGATGTCCTTAAGTTCTATGTCATAAAAAGGTCATGGTCAACCTGAGTACCAAATTCATCATTCATGTTTAGCCGTAAAGGCGTTAAAAGGTAACCGATAGATATATAGAATATTAAGTACGGACGACGGTTTCTTTTGGAAAATTAACTCATTTGTTGGATTATATAATAAAAACACGAAGTTACAAGCCAAATCACGACTTTGAAGTAGTCCATTAATACGTACGTATTGCCAAAATGGAGATAGCAAATGCAATAATAAATTAATCAAAATAAGAACTTAAGGACCAGTAGATTGCGCGCAGTTGCGAGCGGCTACAGTTTTCTTTGCACCGTCAAATCAAGTGGTAACTAACAAGATGAGTTTTAAAAATAAAGTGGTCGTGGTTACGGGCTCAGGGTCAGGCATGGGAGCAGCTACAGCGCTACTCTTTGCTGAAGAAGGAGCTCAAGTCGTTATAGTAGACATCAGCGAGAGAAGAGCGCAAACCACTGCAGAGCAATGCGACCAATACGGCAACAAAGCACTTGCAATCATAGCAGATGTCTCCAAACGCGAAGAGAATGAGAAAATAATCAAAGAAACAATTGAAAATTTTGGAAGAATTGACATATTAGTCAACATTGCAGGCACTGTAAAAGAAGGGAAAATTTCCGATGGCACTGTTCTTGAAACTTACGATGAGATTATGGATACAAATCTACGTTCTGTGGTCATCCTGACGTCTTTAGCTGCTCCGCTTTTGGCGAAGACCAAAGGTTGTATAGTTAATATGTCAAGTATAGCAAGTACGGAGTTCAGAACTGGCTTTTTGTATCCCGCGTACTGTGTCTCCAAAGCGGCTGTGGATTGTTTTACTCGTGCATCTGCATTTGAACTGGCGCCATCTGGTGTGAGAGTGAATGCTGTTAATCCAGGACCTGTGCACACAAATTTTCTCGTCCATAATGGAGTCTCCGGTAGTTTTGATGAATGTGCCAAAGTAACTGCTTTAAAGAAAGCCTCGGATCCTAAAGAAGTTGCCAATCTCATTTTGTATTTGGCCAGTGATAAAGCAAATAGTATAACAGGAGCGTGTTATGTAATAGATAATGGTATAGCACTAATGTGATTATGATTCATTATTATGTTAAGATTTTCCAATTCAAATCAATAGTAATCGAGTTTGGTGATGACGTGTAGTTTTAAAGGAGAGTTATGCTTATTTACTGAAAATGTGAACAGTTACATTCAAAGAATAAGAACAACAAAAATGTTTTTTTTTAAGTATGCTTTTGTCTAAAGCCGCACTGGGCCTGTCCGCTGAATTATAGCTGCTTACAGAGGAGGCTTGTGGAACTTTTGAACATTAATAGGCTGATGACGATGAAGTTAAATTAACTCATTTGTTCAAAAAGCGATTTGCAGGTTGTAGGTTCGATCCCTAACAGGAGCATTACTTTGCGTAATTTATTTCATCATCTCAAAACGGTGAAGGAAAACATCGTGAGGAAACCAATACGCCCTAGAATCTAAAATTCGAAGACATGTGACACAACCAACTGAGTTTGCAAAGTGAATTATTGCCTACAAACAGTTTCGCAGAGGCTTGTGTCCTAGCAGTGGGAACATTATGAGCTGATTAAATGCTAAATAATTGATTTTTAAAAAAAAAGTGAGCCGTTGCGAGATGCCTGGCAGATGTGAAATATCGAAATTATTCTGTACAAGTAATATGCTTAAAAAAATCAAAATAAAAACAAACACATAAAATAAAATAAAAACAAAATGACTCGATTCACAAAAAAAAGAAAATCCTTATGCTGGAATCGAACTCGAAGTCACGGGAATGTATCTCAGCGCTCTGTGCTCCGAGACCAGCTGGCTTGTTGTAACTGGCGAATATGTAGATCTTATGCTGCTTCAACAGGTCGGTAATGTTCGGGATTGTTCGGGCCGGGTTCGATGGCGGCGCTCGCCACGCATTTTTGATTTGTTTTTTTGGTTTACCCGTGCTTAAAGATGTTTCACATCAAAACGTCCCACCGGGTTTGGTAAGCAAAGCGTAAGAAAGCAACGGCAATCATAACCGCCGAGGCAGAGTTGATGACTTCGTTCTATTTTGATTGAGAAGGAACGAGCTGGTGATTCCAAAAAAAGACAGTAGATGCATCACACACACACACATACACCCGCAATCCGACTTCACTCGCTGCTGGGTACAGGCTTCTGTTAGTCTCATCCAGGTTTGACTCGCGATTGAAACATTGTTGGCAGAATGCAACCAACTTATGCTGTATTCTACTCATACTAATGATAAATCATGATTTGTCAAAAGACCAATTTGTTCGAGACACCATTGTTTAACTATTGTGTCTACTTCGTGGACAGATCAAGGGATAACTTATCGGTCGATGATTGAATGAGGCCTGTTAAATTGATGTAAAAGTGCTAATAAGCGTTTGATTGCTATTTTTATTATGAAGGTTCATAAGTCGACGACCCGAATGGTGCAACGGTAGTGAGGCTGCCATAAGTTATTAAGGTCCCGGGTTCAAATCCCGGTAAGAGCAAATGTTTGTGTGATGAGCATGGACATTTGTTTCCGAGTCATGGATGTTTATGTGTATAATAAGTATGTATTTACAAACAAAAAGTATCTATGTAGTATATCAACTATCTGGTGTCCACGACACAAGCCTCGTTGGTTAGTGTGGCGCTAGTGTAATCACCAGCGATATTTATTTAAGTCGACCGTTCGCTGCAGGTTCGAGGGGCTCTAGCATATACAGGGTGTCCGGTAATTAATGGATAACCTTGGAATGGCTTATAGTAGAACTTATGGCCATTTAGAAAAAAATACGAAAAAAAATCTATCAGAAGTCTGTAACCTGTAAGCAAGTTCATTTATTTTGGAAAATTAGTATGAATTAATTTTGAAACTAAGTTTAAACATCTCGGGTAAAAAAAAATGTATGCATACATGAGTGACCCGTGAAAGCTTAAAACAGTGAGTGACCAATAATTTTAAAATAATGTCGGTTTCAGGTATATTTGATAATAGTACAATTCTAATTGTTTCTCCCTTAAATAGTGAATTATTGCTATTAATGTAGACAAGGAGAAAAAAATACTGAAGCAAAAAAATTTAATATAGCCTACCATTCTTATGCAGATGAAATTTTTTATAAAATAGATTTTTTTTCGTATTTTTTTCTGAATGGCCATGAGTTCTGCTATGGGCCATTTCAAGGTTATCCATTCGTTGCCGGACACCCTGTATATTGGCCACTCTGTAGAGAAAGAGAGAAAGCGACCGTGCGGCCAATACCTGTTTCTTTTATGTAGGTCTGTAGTGACGAAGGCGGGGTGCGGTAGGAATTGGGGGAGACCTTTTCCCAGGAGTAGGACTGTCTGAACATTTTTTGTCATTTTATCATTATGCAACAACAAGTTTACTAAATAATTCACTTAGCAAAATAATTATCCGATAAACTTTTATTTAATAACGTATTATTTGACAAACAATTCATTATTTTTCATTATATTTTTTAAATGGTGCATTTTCCGCGTATTTTTTTGTCATTCCGTTGCTCTGGACTCTAAAAAAAAAAAAGATAAATACTCTAAGCACTAGTGACAGAAATGAATCGCTGCAAAACCGACTCCAAGTTGTCTTATAAGCATATTTTTTCGGATGGGAAATCGTCAAATGACTCCTCCCGCTCTGGGCGGAGCAGGAGGGAGTGTCAGACTATTACTGACTAAAACCCATCCATGTTCCTTCATCGCCCTTTGTGTTCCGGGGCCACGGTATCTCTTTCGAATAGTCCCGCAGTCCCAGCAGGCTTCGGCCCTTGCGGACCCCTTCCCTATTGCTGACTCTCTCTGAGGCGCGCGTGGAACACGAACGCGCCGTCGACACGGCCTGTCGTCATGAGAAGGACGGACGGCGAGCTAGCCCATAGCTCCCCGTCCACAGGCCCGCGCCTACGGTGGCCGGAAGACACCACGTGGCCCCCAACGCCCGGGGCGTCTCCCGCGGCGGCCGGGACGTGAGGATCTCTCCCTCTCACGTTCCGTCACCTCCTTCGCTAGCATGACTACTTCGCAGAAGGAGGTGACGGCGTCCCATTCCGTCTCGCTCCGGACCATGGCTTGGACCAGGGCTGGAAGCGAGAGGTCGCCGCCGCCGATCGCCACCTCGAGGACACGGCCGTGCTACACCCAAGCGGGGCACACCTCCACAGTGTGCTCCACCTTGTCCTCCGGTCGATCCTCGCAATGGAAATACCCGGGCGTCTCCTCCCGCCCGATTCGGTGCAGGAACTTACCGAAACATCCATGTCCGGTAAGAACCTGCGTCAGACGGAAGGTGAGGACGCCGTGGCGTCTCTCCAGCCACTCCTCAAAGAGGGGACTTACTGTTGAGATGTGTGATTATGCAGGAAAAATGTAAATTAAAAACTGGAGCTGTGAAATGCGTATGTATTCCGAAGAACAAAGAAAACACAATTAACAATGTAGGTAGACTTAAAACTAATAAACTAGCACAAAACGCCTGATAAAGTATTTCTTGCAATAAGTTGCATAACGTTGAACTTGCTTTAATTTTGTTACTGAAATCGTTTTGGTTTCTAAATCTGAACACTTACCGCCACTATTGTGGCGTGCTCCGCACGGGGTTGCGACAGTCGCTCTCTCCATGTCGCCTTGGGATCACGCCGGAAGTCTGTCCGCTGAGCGACAATTTGCCGCGGCAGCAGTTTATGATGGAAACCCCTCCTGCCATCACTGAGGATCCCGGTGGTTCCGAGGCCCATGAAAGCACATGGCTTCGGACTTGTGCAATGCCACCTCAAGACCCAGTTGCCGGATCCTCTCAACGACTATCGCAACCCCGCGTGTCATTATTTCGGCCGCCGCCTCGTGCGACCCCCCCTGTTCCAGCACCAGCGTGTCGTCTGCGTAGCAGACAACGCTGACGCCGCTAGGGAGGTCGGCGCGCAGCACCCAGTCGCGACCGGGGTAGATGACGGCTCTGACCGTCAGGTAGTCCCCTACCACACGACGGAGGTAGGTCGGCACCCGGTGATACCGGAGTGCCTCCCTTATGCAGCTCCAGGGCATGGAGTTGAAGGCGTTGGCGATGTCGAGAGACACCGCCAAGACAACCCCACCCAGGGACACCGCATCCCCCGTCGTGAGGGCTCTCACGCGCATGATGGCGTCCACCGTAGAGCGCCCCTTGCGGAAACCAAACTGGTGTTCCGCAAGATCCGGCCAATCCTCGCAAGGTGCTCGGCGAGGCGGTTTGCAATAACTCTTTCAAAGAGCTTGCCCACCTCGTCGAGCAGCACCACGGGCCGGTAGGCGGACGGAGAGTCCGCCGGGCGCCCCGGTTTCCGGATGAGGACCAGCTTCCCCGTCTCCAATGAAGCGGGAACTGGCCTCTCTCCAAACATGCGCTTAGGAGCCCCTCCAGTCGGGGACCGAGAGCCTCCGAGGTCAGGACCCAGGCTTTGCCAGGCAAGTCGTCGGGTCCCGGGGCGGTATTTTTGGCACTGAGCCTGCGTACCTCCACTCTCATGTCTACCCCGGTCACTTCCGGAGTGTGGTCGTCGTCACTTTCGTTGTCCGGTTCCGGCACTGCTGCTGGCGGAGCCATAGGCGGGGGCGGGTGTTCCCCTCGCGAGGGGAACAGAGCGCTCACCACGTCCTCCACGAGCTGAGGCCGGTGAATCTGCGTCAGCGGGAGGGCCCAGGTGCGGAGTTTATCTCGCACCATTTTGTAAGGGCGCCCCCACGGATCTCTGTCGAGAGCCTCCAGCATCTCCTCGCTGGCCAGATCCCTGGCCCACAGGACAGCCTCGCGGAGGGCGGTCTTCGCCGCTCTGTAGCATGTCTCATAAAGCTCCGCCTCAATGGCTGCCGCATCCGGTGGGCGAATGCGGAGCCTGCGGTGCCTGGCGTACCGGTGTCGCGCAGCCACACGTACGCCTCGCGTAGAGACGTCAGCTCTCGCGACCACCAGTACACCTGACGCCGGGCGCTTCCTGGCCGAACACGGGGTATTGCCACGTCGCAGATGTTGGACATGGCCTCCTGGAACCACCCTGCCTCATCATCGTCGGCAGGCCTGTCCGGTGATGTCACCCAGGCCTGCACGATCGAGGCTTCCAGGAGGAGCTCCCGGTCCAGCTGCTTCAGCGCCCAACGCGGACCACTCGGGGCCTGTTGGACCAGCGCGCTTGAGGTCTGGGTGGACACATCGGACCGGATGTACCGGTGGTCGGAATAGATCTCCACCCCCTCCATGACGCGCCAGTCAGCGACACGTGGTGATAGAGCGGGGCTAGCGAACGAAATGTCCACCACCGACTCGCCCCGCATCCTCACACACGTGGCGACAGAACCCCGATTTAGGACGACCAGGCCCTTCTCCAGGGCCCAGTCCTCCACCATCCTTCCCCGCACGTCTGTGCAACGAGAACCCCAAGCCAAGTTCTTGGCATTGAAGTCCCCGAGGACAAGCACGGGGAGGGAATGGTTTCCGACGATGACACTCAACTCTGCGAGAGAGTTGTGGAACTCGGCGAGAGTTCGGCTCGTGGAGAAGTAGACGCCCACTACGAGGATCTCCCCGAACCGGGCTGCTACGCACCCCCGACCCCTCCTGACACTTTCAAGGGTCGGGGTGCCGGCGGCGGCCAACGACACTATGTTCACTGAGCCGCTTAGGTCCGCCACCCAGTCTTCCCTGGGCAGGACGAAATACGTCTCAGCGACCACAGCGATGTTGATCGACCACTGCGCCATGCTTTGGAGCAACAGATCCTGAGCGCAGGCGCAGTGGTTGATGTTCGCCTGGAGGAAGCGTAATGAAAAAAAAGAAAGAAAAAGTATTTATTAAACTCACACAGGACATATTAGAAACTAAAATATAGAATGAATGGAGCCGTTATTGGCATTCCATTACCGCTTCCTCCACTCGGGCCCCCTGTGAGGCGGCAGGCGCAATTGTCGCGGTGGCGGTGGTGGTGGTGACAGTGGCAGCGGCGGTGGTGGTGGTGACAGTGGCAGCGGCGGCGGTTGCGGCTGCGGCGGTGGCGACAGTGGTGGTGGCGGTGGAGGGCCCTCCCCTGCCCCTGGCCTTGGCCTTGGCGGGTGCAGCGCAGGCCTTGCTGCCAGTGATCAGCAGGCTTGCCGGCCGCCGCACATGCAGCGCAGTGCGGCGTGGCGCAGCAAGTCGCGGACATGTGACCGGGCTGACTGCAGCGGAAGCAGAGGCCGCTGCAGTCGACCTCCGAGGCGCATCGCACCGACACATGGTGTCCCACCCTCCAGGACGAAGAACCGCGCCTGGAAGGAAGCCAGCTCCTGGCGAACCAGGTTCAGCACCTGGCTCTCCACTGGCACGGGCTGGCTCTGTTGCTGCTGCTTGCCCTCATTTTGTGGCGCCGTATGGGAGCCAGGCCCCCGCATACTGGCCAGGTCTGCCCGGAGCTTCACGTTCTCCTGTTGGAGAAGCTCCGTGGTGGCCGTCAAGCGGGCAACCTCCTCCCGTGGTTTGGCCACTTCGTCCCTAGCGTAGCCCCTACCTAGCGGAGGAGGAGAAGGAGGCCTCGCAAGGCCTTGAGTTTAGACGTCGTCTTTATTTTCAAGGCCACGCCCCTTATCGCGGCTTCCACCTCCTGTGCGAACCTGGCCTTACGATCCGCCTCGGAGCTGCCAGGTGCACCCACCTCTTCGCCAGACCCAAGAGCAATGCCCGGGTGGCGCCCCTCTTCGGCCAGTCTGGCCGACCTTTCGGAGGCAGAGAGCCCCCCCCTCTTGCCTCGGATCCCACCGCGCCTGCTAGTGGGGATTTACGGGCCAAGGCCAACTCTCCCTCCGATGACGACACTTGGTCGCCCACCTTCCTGGACCGCTTGCGGAAGAACTTGCTGTTCTCCACAGCAGTCCCGGCCCTCATGCAGCGGGAGCTCTCTGAGCCTTCCGCGCTCACATCGCTGGATGCGGCGTCGGACTTCGACCCCGCATTCCTCCTCTCCTCTTCGTTGCCGTTGCCGGTGGTTTTGGTTTTTGTTGACTTTTCCATAATTGAACCACGAGTATGGGGCAAATAAATTTCAGACTAGGCAGAGACCCCTGTACCTAGCTGAGCAGCTTTTAAGTTTTTATTACTCGCCAGGGGGTCTGCAGGTACCCTGACGAGGAGCGCACTAGCGACTGATTCGTTCTATGAGAACACCCGTCAGCATCACATCATACATCGCCACTTGGGATTCGGGGTAACTTTTTATAGAGGTTTTCTACCTCGCGGTCCGGGCGGTTAAGCCAAGACCCTCGGTCCCTGTCGAAGCCGCGAGACTTGATCCACGACACTTCGACGGTGGGATTACGAGACCGGCGGTGACAGAGGAGGACGATCCTTCTCTGTCTGATCGGAGGCAGGGTGAGTGCACACCGAGCCCGCCCTCACTCCTATGCTATGCCCTGTGCTCAACAGAGGGTCGGGCAAGGAATGCACCTTGGTCCGGGTCGGACCCCACCCCGCCCATGTCAGAATAATTAGCCGCGGCAGTACCACTCTCCGAGGGATAAGAGGAAAATCTCATTTCCTCTCATTCCTCGGAGAAGGATACTGCCGCGCCCGGGGTGCACCGGCCCAGCAGCTGCTCTTCCCTCCAGACGTATCGAGAGGGACCAGCAGCCCCCAGACACACGTGGACCCCTAGAGTGTAATTTAAGCCCGCGTAGGCGCGTAGGGGCGATGCAGCCCGCGAGCTGAGGAGCAGGTGCTGCGAGCCAACCTTCTGCGACGATAAGCTCGCGTGGGACCGCCGGACCCCCGCAGCGCCGCAGCTGTGACAGAAACCATGCCTGTTGCATGCTTGCATACTGCGTGCTTGCTGTATGCTTGCTGCATTATCTAGGCGTATGGTTGGAAGCTAACGCAACGGTGTTGTTAGACATTCGGGGTTTTTGGTGAAAAGGGGGATGAAATTTTGTTTTTAAGTTAAAGTCACTAATATCATGAAAATTACCTTATCACGTAAAATTATCGTCCGTAAACCGACTTTATTTGAAATATTACTAGCTGACCCGACAGACGTTGTCCTGTCTTTAACTATTAATATTGAAATGCACTTTTTTTACCTACTACCTCCTTATACTTTTTACTACCCTACCTACCCTACCCTCTCACTAGCCCCGCACGACTTTTTTGCGCCAAACCGCCTAGCGTGCAAAAAATTGCGAAATATTCGCATGTAATTTGACACTTTAGATAAACAATCGCAAACTACAAGAGCAATAGCTAAATAAAATTTACATTGAATAGCTGAATAGTTATGGAATCTATATATAAAAAAAAAAAACTAATATTAATTTGAAACTCAAAAAAATTTAGAACTTGAAAAACAGTGATGAAAACGGATATTTCGCTATTAAAATATTAATTTGAATTTTTCTAAATATTAAATTTCAATTAAAATAATTTTAAAATAAACTAGATTATATTTCCTTTCCAATAAGACCATAATCTTATTAGTTTATTTGCGATA
Source organism: Xestia rhomboidea (assembly GCA_963853795.1). NCBI lineage: Eukaryota > Metazoa > Arthropoda > Insecta > Lepidoptera > Noctuidae > Xestia > Xestia rhomboidea. The sequence goes on along the minus strand of OY970776.1, from coordinate 2,239,160 downwards.
GTCTAATTAGAATTAAATTAGAATTTGGATACTCACTGTTTATTTTGACGCGGCCTGCGCCAACGACTGTTTTTGAACACGGTTATTTACGTACCTATAACTTTACGAAGCCACTTGTTTTTGTATATACAATTTAATAATTTGCTCACAATACTAATTATGCACTGTTTTTCCGTTAACACACAAATTTAAATCACAAAAACACTTATTTCTTGTATAAACACAATCACTATAGGTATTTAAACCTACCACTTTTTCGGAGGCGAAATACTCAACTTTGAGATTTGAAAACTAGATTTCCTTTATGATAATATAGTAGCACAGATTTTCACAATTCATTTGATATATAACACTATCCGAAAATAAAAATATACATAACAGAACAATTGAAATACGACGCCACACGTCAGAAATGGCGGAGTTTGTTAACACTAAAGTTTTTACTTTTATTTTGACATTTGTCGATGGAATAGTGTTGCTATTGTTGGTCCGAACGTTGAGGAATATAGTATAGAGTTTGCTACAAGAGGAATAAGCTCTAGAAATAGCAGTTTAGTAGATTTTTATTGCATTTGTTGGACGAAGGCGCTACTGGCTGCTTTAGCAGCCAGGGACATTTCGCAAAACAGCTACTGGCTGCTAAAGCAGCCACGGGCGGTTGAGTGGCTACCCACCCTACCTACCCTACCTACCCTACCTACCCTACCCACCCTACCTACCCTACCTACCCTACCTACCCTACCTACCCCACCTACTCCACCTACCCCACTCTCAATCTCGAGTTATAAGTGTTCTAACAAACACGACTTTGTTTTATATAATTACTTATAAAGATTACTAAATCTTTAGTGCAGTTTGATTAGTACTAACTAAAACACAATATTAACAATGTTGTCCTATTTAACCCAAATGTTGACTGATAGAGGATGCCTTGCGGCATAAAGTCCGTTGATGTAAGTACCACTATTGTAAATGATGTTATAATAAATCAATTATGTAATGTGGTGCAATAATAACAGGTTTTTTATTTTATTATGAAGTCATTGTGACTTGCTTCCAAGTTTCAGATTATAGAAGACATTCATTTAAAGAGTGACTCCTAATTAAATGGGTCAATATTAGTATCAAAGATAAACCGGTTAGGGGCCATCCTCCAATCACGTGAGGTATTTTTGGGCCAGTTTTAACTTGTATAGCCAGCCCTCCCCCTTGGTGATACGACGTGAGGTTTTAGGCTAACCTTCATCCACTCTCCCAGCATCACATGTATTTTTTATCATTGAAAACATCAGATGGTTTTGCAAAAAAAAAATATTTTTAAGGCAAAAATTGCAGGTTTTAAAGTCTTTTTTGGTAAAACATATTTACCTCCCACCCATAAAAAAACATCCACGTAGTTGTCACATTATGCCCTCCCCTCCATCCTGGTTGATCGTGATTTTTTCTGACCCCCACCCTCCCTGTTCAAACATCACGTGATTAAAGGACGACCCCTTACCAAAAAAAAAAAAAACGTTTGTAAGCATGACAATGCATTTTCAAGCTCGAGATACGATGATTAAACTATTGTACACGATAAAACTATATACATATTTAAGTCGTTTTGTTTTAGTATACTAACGTGTTCAGTGTCGCAAAGTAGTCCAAAATGTTTGCAAACAAAGTGGTTCTCGTAACAGGCGGTAGCTCCGGCATAGGAGCGGTTACCGTGGAGTTATTTGCTAAGGAGGGGGCTTCTGTCGCCTTCGTCGGAAGAAACGAAACCAAACTAAAAGCAGTCGCAAAACGTTGTGATCAGTTTGGAGCCAAAACACTCATCATCAAGGCAGATGTCTCCAAAGACGAGGAAGCGAAGACCATCGTACAACAAACCGTTGACAAGTTCGGAAAACTCGACGTACTCGTCAACAACGCTGGCATTTTACGGTTTGCGAGTATACTGCAACCCAACCTATTGCAGAACTACGATGAGGTCATGAACACGAACCTGCGCCCCGTCATCCACATCACCAACTTAGCAGTCCCTCATCTTATAGCAACAAAAGGCAACATCATCAACGTATCTAGTATTGCATCGACATCAGCCAAGGGACCAGGAATGATGTCTTACAGCATTTCCAAAGCCGGTATGGATCATTTTACTAGATTTGCTGCATTGGAACTGGCACCTTCTGGCATTAGAGTGAACTCCGTCAATCCTGGACCAGTTGTAACTGACATTATGGAAAATTCTGGCGTGCCTGCAGAGGTAGTCGAGGCAGCAGGCGATGGTGCGGACTACACAATATTAGGAAGAGTTTCAGATGCTGATGAGGTTGGTGATATGATCCTGTACCTAGCCAGTGACAAGGCTAGGGGTGTTACCGGGTCCATTTATGTTGTTGACAACGGGTTCTTGCTAAAGTAAACCCTTTTATCGAGACTAACTGTATTCTAATGGTGTGTAGTGTTTAAACTGTAATTTAATTGGTGTTATGTATGTTAGATAACACTTGTGTATTTGTAAAGTTTCTTAAGGAGGATAGCCCGCGAAATTCTAATTTTGTTACGTTTTTTTGCAATTCGCAAGTCAGAGTAAGGTTTTATATTTATTAAAATACGATTCGCGACCATAACAAATATGGCTTTAAAAAGTTATAATCATTAAAATCACCCAACCACAACAACCCTCGTTTATTTAATCCATTTAATGCCTTCTTTATAAAATAGTCTCAAGCAAATTGCAAAAAAAACATAAGAAAATTTAAATTTCGCGGGCTACCCTTTTTAATTTTTTTTTTTTAGGATGGGAAATCATCAAATGACTCCTCCCGCTCTGGGCGGTGCAGGAGGGAGTGTCAGACTTTTACTGACTAAAACCCATCCATGTTCCTTCCTCGCCCTTTGTGTTCCGGGGCCACGGTATCTCTTTCGAATAGTCCCGCAGCCCCAGCAGGCTTCGGCCCTTGCGGACCCCTTCCCTATTGCTGACTCTCTCTGAGGCGCGCGTGGAACACGAACGCGCCGTCGACACGGCCTGTCATCATGAGAAGGACGGACGGCGAGCTAGCCCATAGCTCCCCGTCCACAGGCCCGCGCCTACGGTGGCCGGAAGACACCACGTGGCCCCCAACGCCCGGGGCGTCTCCCGCGGCGGCCGGGACGTGTGGATCTCTCCCTGTCCCATTCCGCCACCTCCTTCGCTAGCATGACTGCTTCGCAGAAGGAGGTGACGGCGTCCCATTCCGTCTCGCTGCGGACCATGGCACGAACCAGGGCCGGAAGCGAGAGGTCGCCGCCGCCGATCGCTACCTCGAGGACACGGCCGTGCTCCACCCGAGCCGGGCACACCTCCACAGTGTGCTCCACCGTGTCCTCCGGCCTATCCTCACAGTGATAGCACCCGGGCGTTTCCTCCCACCCGATTCGGTGCAGGAACTTATCGAAGCATCCGTGTCCGGTAAGAACCTGCGTCAGGCGGAAGGTGAGGACGCCGTGGCGTCTCTCCAGCCATTCCTCTGTAAGGTTGTCAGTCCGGGAAGATGAGTAAAACAAGTGCCTCCATTGGTATCTCGTATATTACTGCCCATAGAGTACGTACAATCGTTAATATGTATTGATACTTAATATTAGAATACAGATGAACACACATACATAAGTCTTACACACTACACCTCAAAGAGGGGAAATATCGCCACTATTGTGGCGTGCCCTGCACGGGGTTGCGATAGTCGCTCTCTCCATGTCGCCATGAGATCCCGCCGGAAGTCCGTCTGCTGAGCGACAATTTGCCGCGGCAGCGGAGTTTCCCCCCGGCGTAGCGCCTCCGCGCGCCACTCGTGTAGGCGCGCGAGGACTATCGCCTCCAGATCCCATGGCGGCAATCCGGCAAGGAGGTTCGCCGCCCTCGCGGGAGATCGTGCGGTACCCCCGGACCAGCCTTACGGCTACAACCTTCTGGGACACGTTCAAGTGGTGGGCGGCACGCCGCCTCAATGAACGCGCCCACACCGGGGCCCCGTAAAGGGCCATGGACCGCACGACTCCCGCGTAGAGCCTCCGGCAGAAGGCGTTCGGCCCCCCCAGGTTGGACAGGAGCCGCCTGAAGGCAGCTCCTGTCCGCTCCAGTTTGGGGGCCAAACGTCGGAAATGCTCCACGAAGTTCCACCGGCTGTCGAGGACAAGTCCCAGGTACTTCAGCGTCGACTCGACGCCGATGGAAACCCCTCCTGCCATCACTGAGGATCCCAGAGGTGGCGCATTCCGAGGCCCATGAAAGCACATGGCCTCGGACTTGTGCAATGCCACCTCGAGACCCAGTTGCCGAATCCTCTCAACGACTATCGCAACCCCGCGTGTCATTACTTCGGCCGCCGCCTCGTGCGACCCCCCCCGTGCCAGCACCAGCGTGTCGTCCGCATAGCAAACCACGCTGACGCCGCTAGGGAGGTCGGCGCGCAGCACCCAGTCGTAACCGATGTTCCACAAGGATGGGTCTAGAACCGATCCCTGCGGAACACCGCACGACATCTCTCGCCGGTTCCAGTCTCCACTGCGACTGGGGTAGATGACGTACCTGTCCGCCAGGTAGTCCCCGACCACACTACGGAGGTAGGTCGGCACCCGGTGATACCGGAATGCCTCCCTTAAGCAGCTCCAGGGCATGGAGTTGAAGGCATTGGCGATGTCGAGAGACACTGCCAAGACAACCCCACCCCTAGACACCGCATCCCCCGTCGTGAGGGCTCTCACGCGCATGATGGCGTCCACCGTAGAGCGCCCCTTGCGGAAACCAAATTGGTGTTCCGCAAGGTCCGGCCCCGTCCCCGCAAGGTGCTCGGCGAGGCGGTTTGCAACTACTCTTTCAAAGAGCTTGCCCACCTCGTCGAGCAGCACCACGAATTCCTTCATTTCTTCCGAATGAGGACCAGCTTCCCCGTCTTCCAACGAAGCGGGAACTGGCCTCTCTCCAAACATGCGCTAAAGAGCCCTTCTAGTCGGGGCCCGAGAGCCTCCGAGGCCAGGACCCAGGCTTTGCCAGGCAAGCCGTCGGGTCCCGTCGCTGGCTACCCTGGCGTTTAATTTAAGTCATTTCATAGCATTGAGCCAGATTTACACAGGATAGGTAACAAATCAGTAATCAGCCCCACCTTGTGTAGACCTGGCTTTAATCGATTTTTACAACTTTTATGAAGTTATGATCAAACCAAATCTATTTGCTTTTGAACATGTTTGTAACGACGTTCGAAAACGGCCATTACCTATATGTATAAATACTTTGTATGTCTTACCACTGTGATTTAATTTTAACAAAATAATTATTAATGAAACTAAGTAGCGTATTAATTTTTCTTTTACAGAAACAACTCCTGAATCTTCAGCCACTTTGATTTTCACGTTTGCTCAATGCGTGTTAGTTAATTCTTTTTTTTAAAATAGCTCCAGCGCCTCCAACGCCTCACTATACCCGCATGAGAAAAATCTGCTGTTCCATATAATACATGATAATGCACCTATCGCACATTTGTATGAAACAGCTGATTTTTATTTCCCTTATCTTTACATTTTATTGTTACTGTTAGCCTGCGTCATCCCGCAGCTGGGCAAAGGCCGCTCCCAATGACTTCCAAATCCTTAGATCCAGGGCCAATGTGAAACACTGGTCGTTGGTTCTGTCCAGCTCGTCCCGCAATCAAACATTAACAAACAAACTGTTATGAACAGAATCCAGGGCAATGTTCTATTTTTTTTGTTTGCCTTTATTGTCCCACTGCTGGGCAAAGCGGGAGGCCATTGCCTTCTACTCTTCTCTCTGTGCAGTTTGCTCCGGTCAATCTCGCACTAGATTTGTTCTATTAATAAAATAAAAAAAACAACACGGATTGAGTCGCTGGCAAAACAGGTTTAACAAGTAAATATTTACATACATAAATGTTAGCCTTGAACTAATAATAACCACCAAGTAAAAAAAAGTTACGTAGGTACACAACAAAGACTCCGTACTCTGCCTAGGAGAGAGTCCTAATAGAACGCGATATCGCGACCATCGCAACTTTAGGTGATTTTTGCTCCCACGAACTGACGATCAAAACTGCAGGCCTCGCCAAGTTACAAACTTTTCATATCGATTCTCTTTCTACAATCGTAAACGCGTCAGCGTAAGCGATTGTAGAAAGCGCTAAATTGGTAGCCAAGTTGACACGACTGAGTCGTACGCTCGTTCTCTAATGTCTGTAGAAAAAACCTACACTTTACTCTATGGTGAGCGTTTATACAAAGTTATACCAAAGAGAGTATAGCGATCAACATTGTAGAAACGATAACATTTTATTCTTTAATTTTGAACGACGTAAACTTGTCTAGGAATTTTCTATTCGTTTGTGTTGATCACGTGATTTAACGTTGAGATGATGTCATTCTACTAGCGTTAACGATTGTAGATTGTCATCTTAGCTAAGCCTGCTGATGTGTCCCATCAACTTTCACGCGATGGTGCGAATGAAATGTTAAATATCAAAAATGTGTTCAAACGAAGCGGGATCCCCAGCTGCACCCATGATTGCGTGTGTCTACGTATTAGGACACCCAATTTTTAATTTGCGGGCTGATCATGAATTCGCGTTCTATTAGGACGACGCCATAGACACGCTTCACGTAAGCGAGTGCAAGCGCACTCACAAAGAACTGGTATTTGTTTGTGATCGGCCACTCTCAATCTCCTTTGTGACTTAATCTCGTTAAAGTAATGCTTACTTTATTTTTTTTCAAGGTTGTCTGGTTTACCGCTTGCTTGCTTATCCATTTTTTCTTTCATAACTGATAAATCTGACTATTATAGACTACTAGCGGACGTCACGCGATTTCACTCGCGTACTTCCCGTTCCCGTGGGAGTACGGGGATAAAATATAGCCTATGTTACTTAGTTTATAGACTTTTTGACTTAGTAAAGGCTTTCCAATGGTGAAAGAATTTTTGAAATCGGTGCAGTAGTTTTTGAGTTTATTCATTACCAACATACACACACACAAAAATACAAATCTTTCTTCTTTATAATATTAGTGTAGATAAGTATGTATTTACAAACAAAAAGTATCTATGTAGTATATCAACTATCTGGTGACCACGACACAAGCCTCGTTGCTTAGTGTGGCACTAGATGGCGCTGTCGCTGGTGTGTGATGCTGTCGCTGTGCCAGCGATATTTATTTATTGAAGATTTATAGGGATAATGTGGTGTTGTCCTAAAAACAATGGGGCACTCATTTCGTGTCTTGTCTGCCTTGATGCTTGCACACCACAGGAATTGAAGAAGCTGGTCAACGCCAAATTCGTAGCAAAGCTTTGGGCTGGCGCAATATGGATTGCCAAGAAAAACACTAAAGAAGAAGTATATAGTACAAGTATATTAAACTTGTAAGAAAAACACATTTAATGGCTTAAAAATAGAACACAAGCCTTACACGGAATTATTAATATTTCATGGACAATACAAATATAAACTCCCAATAACCTCTCACTAGCGCACGTCACTTGCCGAATGTATCAACTGCGCACGCATATTCGCGAAATATGACCTGTTCATTAGAGATTAGTCTGAAAACCAGCCTTATCGAGGAGTATCGTATTACCCATTAGGTACTAACTGGATTATGGAGGTCATACAGGCAGTCGTTCCATTTAAAATAAGGGTATTCAGCTGCATCCGGTTATACGAAGCCGACCCAAACATAGTTAGGAAAGGCTTGGCAGATGATGATGATGATTTTTATTGAAAGGCACAGGTTTCATGGAATTTTAGTATTGTGTGGGGTATTCCAGTATCCATGGTAACGTTTAAGAGTTTTGACTGTGACACTGCATGACGTAACTATGTTTATAACACATTTGCTCGATGCAAGAGACCCTTTGTCTCTTATTTCACCAATTTCAATATCGTAATGTATCTCATTACGTACTTGTGCTGTAAAGTAAAATGCACGGTTTATCAAGATGCTCCGTCTAAACCGAACGGTACTTTGTTAAATCTTAGCAGAGTTTTTATGTCAGAAAAGTGGTCAACATTTTATGAATAAAATTAACTTTGGGAGATGAAATATAAATAAATAAACATGTAATTCTTTAATTTAATTAATTTTTCAATTACCATTTATCTGTAACAAAAACACAAAAATATTAATTTACTTTATTAGTAATACTGGCAGTTTTTTGTGTCTTAAAAAAAGCGCTGATGTGCGCGCCTCGCTAATTTGCTGTATTTTTTTATTTGTTTTATTTATTTCCTCGCAAATATGTTATAAAACGTCGTATGACATACGTGCGCTTTGATAATTACAGCCTCTGCTTTTTAAAGCCCTCGCATACGGCTCGGGCTAGTAATATCGCCTCGGCTGTAATTTTCAACTTACCGCACTTAAATCACAATGTACTATTGTTTTTCTACCAAGTTCTTTGCCATAAGTACGAGTTACATTCTATCATATATATCATATCATATATTTTTTGACGACCCGAATAGCGCATTGGTACAATGACGATAGATTTAATAATTATTGATAGTAAGTACGTGCTCACTATCATGCACCTGCGTGACTGTCACTATTCGAGTGGTAAACACTCGATAACATTATATCTGAAGTAAATCAAGTCCAAGATTCGAGTAGGTGTTGATAAGCAACAATAGATAAGGTCTACTTGTTGTATTTATAACTTACCGTTGTCACATCTTCCTGGTGCTGTACGTTCTCAGTCACCCATAGCGATGATACCCTTGCCCAACGGGCCCCTTGCATATGGCTTACGTGACCCACCCAAGCCTTTTTGCCTACTAGCCGCCACAGAGCCTGGTTTTGTGTCCAGTTGATGGCGTTAGGCTTGCCCTGTATTACATGGGACTTAGGTACACCTCTGCTTAAACCTTTGAGAATTACAGGCGTCATGTTATGTTGTTTTATTTTGAGCACAATTTATGGTGTCTACCTACGATTAGATAAGAGCGTGTCTGGTAAATTATTGCGACAGTAAAACATGACAGTAATAAAAAAAATAACAATTGACCGGTTTTATAATTTCATCTTTCAATATCAATGCAAAAATACGTAAGCAGTCTAATAAATAAATGACCAGTAAAAATGTTGTAATGGGCAGTTAAATAAATAGTTCGGCGATAATATAGTGAGTAAAGCGAGCTCGGGACTTGGGCACCCCAACTCAGGCAGGTTAGGTTCGAAGGGGTTGGCGGGGTCTAGATAGCTAGCGAAGCGAGCGTACTAAGACCCCGCCTTCCCCTTCGCGTTATGTTACTTTAAACCCTGCAGACATAAATAGAAGCCCCGCGTAGCAGAGTTAAGTCTACTACGCCTTATTACAACATTTTGATAGTCTAGCAATGAAAGCGAATATTCGAGGAATACATTTTACACCATCAATAAATACAGAACTGCGTAGAAAGAGATTCCTTACCTACTAATTCCGATTTCTTTCCATATCGCTATTTTCCTGCTCAATATTTATTCAATTTCACATTTAATTATTTTTATGAATATTTTTTGTTTACTTTACTGCTAAGTTTTAACTGCCAAACTTTTTTTTAATAAATATGCATTTTATAATTGTTAACTTACCAAAACTACAATATACAACTGTCGCTTTAAATTAGTTCCCTTTGTAATTCAATAAAGACCCATTATCTAACAAGAAATTTGAGCCAGTGATGCTGTGACCCTTATCGCTGGCTACATACAATATCATATCAGCAATCTCATTAGGTTCTGATATTCGTCCCAGAGCCGTGTTATTTTTCAGTTTTTCTAAATCTACTTTCAGTTCTTTGAAAATGTCAGTACGGACTGGACCAGGACTGATCGTATTGACTCTTACTCCATGAGCCGCTAGTTCTAGAGCGGCGCTTCTAGTAAAATGGTTCATTGCAGCCTTTGATGTCCTATATGCTATGTTTAAAGTTCTTGTGGTACTGATTCCAGCCATACTCGATACGTTGATTATGTTGCCCTTAGTTTTGATGAGATAGGGAGCAGCGAAGTAGCTGATACGGACAGTACCCCGTATGTTGATGTTCATCACTTCGTCATACGTTTCCAAGAAGTGGTCATCCAGGATACCAGCTTCTCTCAATATTCCTGCATTGTTGACAAGTACATCCAGTTTTCCAAATTTGTCGATTGTTTTCTTGACAATCACGTCTGTTTCTTCGTCTTTGGAAACATCTGCTTCGATGGCTAGTATTTCTGTCCCTTTTTTCGCCAAACATTGAGCAAAGGCTTTCAATTTGGCTCCGTTTTTGTCGACTAGGGCTACTGTAGCGCACTCTTTAGCAAATAGTTCTGCTGTAACAGCACCAATACCTGCACCAGCTCCTGTAATTAGAACCACTTTTTGTGCAAAACTCATTTGGTAGCCTCTGCAAAATTGCTGACATGAGAGCTCTGTTCCAATAAAACTACTTTGAAGAAGGCATGCCTTTCATAAGTGTAACAAAATATTATGTTTTTGTGAGTAGTGTAAAAACCTTTAAATCACAATTTGATGACTCATCTCTCGAAAAAATTATAGTGAAGAAAATTTGAAACAGACGTTAAAAATAAATAAATATTAAACTGAAAATCCATCCAAGTGACATGAATGTCAATGACTTGTGTCCAATGTAATGAGTTTGTTACCAATGTAATTAATCTATTTAGTACTTAATAGTTCTGTGGTTTTATTTTACACCCTCGCTGTTGTGACTAGTGAGCACGAGGTCCTGGGTCCGATTCCCAAGTCAGGCAATGTGTTATTGGGTTCTCCCTTAAGAATTTTCCCATAGGTGATGGTTGATGCCAATAGGCTCGCCTCCTATTATATAGGATATAATACAGGGTGTTAAAGTAGTCGCATGCCATAGCTTAGGGGTGAGTTCAGTATCGATAAAGGAACACATTAAAAATAAACCCAAAAAAAAAAAAAAGATATTGCAAGATCAACCTAATGTAATACCTACTAATTTCACATAGCAATATAAAATAATTTCAATTCTATACGATTGCTATTTTAAATTAGTAGGTACTAAATTAGGTTGATCTTGCAATAATTTTTCCGTTTTTATTTTTAATATTTTTTTTTTGGTTTTGTTTTTTATTTTTTACGGGTTCCTTTATCGATACTGAACTCACCCCTAAGAAAGCACGTTAAGCCGTTGGTTTCAGCTTTAAATTGTAGATCTTTGTCAGTCGTTACAGCTAGTCAGTGGCACGAAAGTCTGACAACCAGTCTTAAGGGGTATCTGGGTATTACCCAGTAAAACCTGAATTTCTGCTACGCTGATGTCGGTCGCGTACGGTCAATCGCGTACGTCAGCGAGAAATATGTAGCAACATACGCGCCGCTGACGTCAGTGTCGCAGTATGGTGCTATGTAGAAAACAATGTATACTCGTACGCGCGACCGACGTACGCGACCGATATCAGCGTATCTGGAATTCAGGCCTTAGTACTATCTGGGTGATAGAGGTCAAATAGGCAGTCGCTCCATGTCAAATACTGATATTCAGCTGCATCCGGTTAGACTGGAAGCCGACCCCAACATAGTTGGGAAAGGGCTAGGCAGATGATGATATCTTATAGCGTGTACCAGCAAGGTGTGGTCGTATTTCAGGGTGTGGTTCTGACCATCAAACTGAACAACTATTTCCAAAGAACCAGCATCGAAATCGCGAAAAAAAAACAGCTGTCCCGTACATGGGTGGAGTAGATTATATTGAAGTTTTGTGCTAGATAGCTCATTTTTTTCTGCTAGTCCAAATTACACTCTGAAATTTGACCACACTTTTTTGGTACACATTGTACAAGGGCGTGCACTTAGTTATTTTATCAGCACATTATGGAGCAATTTTCAGCTTTAGTGCGTTGTCAGTGTTATCTTTCACTATATAAAATCTCGTGTTACAGTGTCTGTTTTCGAACTTCTCCAAAATCAAAATCAAAGCATTTATTTCAAGTATAGGCCAGTTACAGGCACTTTTCTAGATTCTAGATTTTTTTTGTCATAAATGGAAAGATCCTATACAAGTTTCATAACAAACAATTTTTTTTTTTTTGCGCGCTAATTAGAAAGATATATTAAATTAAAAATAATTCTTTGAACCTAGTACCGAAAACGCGCCGACAGTTCCCGAAGAAACTCGAACGCGTGCATGACGTCACAATGTTAATGTTTACTCATCCTAACATACAGCTGATACAGTGTTTTGACGTAACATCGATTAATTCTTGTTATTGTTAATATTCTGATTATCAAACACTATGAGTGTGCGTTAATTAAGAGAGTTGGATAAAAGGATCCCATGTCAACGCCATTAAAAGTTATATATTTAGCGCGCATGATTCTAAATTTACCCTAATAAAATCCAAGTGCCTAAATACGGTCATCGCCATTTTAAGAACCGAGGCTAGAAATCATAAAAAAAATAGTTTTTGGACATCCAAACTCCACTATGTTAAGAATAATTAACTCGTCATTGAATTATATGACGAATTCATTTATAGTTCCATTTAAATGAGTAGTGGTAATGATGAATTTTGAAATCTAAAGTCAAAGTTTCGCGGCAATCTTGCGTGTTTACATTTTTATTTTTCACATTGTACCACACAGACGCGTATAGATTCGATAACAAATATAACAAAAAATTCATTCCAAATGATAAACAACATGAAAATACCCAGGTCTTAGCGTAATTTACTAACACAGGACCAAATATTAATTACCACTACTCAATTTGTATTCGATATTGACGTTGAAGACATGACATGTCGACCATTTTTTTTTTAAATCTTTGTGATGTTTCAAAGCGATTATTCCAATCGATTATTTTTTTGTAAATTTGGATTAACTCGAGTATTTAAATTAAGGAATTAAAAAAAAAATTACAGATGGAAATTAAAATAATTTTGTTTTAAGCGTAAAAACAATAAATATTTATTATAATAATGTTTTAAGCTTATAAAAAGGTAATCTTAATATTTTATTGTACATTGTAGACCGTACTAAAACCAACCCAACAATATACAGCACAGATTGATCTATGGCTAAATTCGCGCTGATTTATTCCAAATCAAAATTTAAATTAGGAATGCACTCGATGTTCAAAATTACATTGTATTTTAATTTACTATTTTTTTTCTATTGGTTAGTTGGATATAGTGCGCCAAGGATCTTAAGGTATGGTAAAAATCTGTTGAGGCTAAAGGAGATAATATTTATTTATCTTTGGTGGATCAATCAAAACTATGCCTACCAAGATCCTTGGCGCACTATATCCAACCTTCAGTTATTTCAAAACAAAATTCCTTTAAAATTCACAATAAATAAATGATGTAAGTAGTAAATAAAAATACTCATAAATGTGAATTGCGAGCGCATTCCTAATTAAAATTTTGAAACTAAAAAATCGACGCAAAATTAACGGTAGCCGTAAGAATTTTGTTTTTTTTTTTTTATATTGGAGATTTCTGTACTTATTTCTCATTATTATAATCTCCTTCTCTTGAAATCAACCAAAAGCATGGAATAATGACAAAATTATTAAAGATGATGGTATAAAATAATATATTATTTGAAATTATACCAAGGAGTTTTCAGTATTCAGTATCAACTCTTTTTTTCTAGACTTGATTTCATTGCGAGTATCGATTAGGCTGAATGCAACTTTTTAATCGTGATGACTAAACTTGGGTTTGCGGTCAGGACTATTATAAGAAGTGTTATGTTGCAACATGGTTTTTTTTTTAGTAATATTGTCAAGAGTTTGATTGTGTTTTGTATGTAAATTATGTATGAATAATGATGAAAATAAGAACGCAGATAGAATGTTACTGTTTTCATTTTGACCTTTCGAGTTTTATTAGCAAACGAGAAGCTTGTTTATGTAAAATATTTCCAGTGCATTGTTACCTATTTTTTGGAAGGGTGTAGTTGGGTGTAATAGAATATGTATTTTACACATATTTAGCAATAGACTGATGTCGATTCACCGACCTCAACACGTTATTGTAGATATTAACTTCAAACTTATCGTATGAAACAGCTGCCGTGACATTATTTTTCATTATAAAATCTAATGCTGAAAGTTCACGAAAATTCACACTGTATTGATGAGCAATTCCTTTAACATTGTGACGTCACCAACATGACGATCGATTTTGGCGCGTTTCTAGCCACGTGACTAATTTCAAAATTTTATCAATTTTAAATTGTCTATAATAATTAAAATAAAAAGAATTAAGAGTTTTTCGCTTCTATCATTAATATAATTTATGATAAAGATTTAAATTACATTTAAAATATGATGTATTATTTTTTTGAACAAGTCAATTGTCGAAACAAAGATAAAAATTAAATAAATAATAAATAAATATCGCTGGACATAACACACAGCGCCATCTAGTACCACACTAAGCAGATAGTTGATATACTACATAGATACTTTTTGTTTGTAAATACATACTTATTATACATATAAACATCCATGACTCGGAAACAAATGTCCATGCTCATCACACAAACATTTGCTTCTACCGGGATTTGAACCCAGGACCCTAAGAACGTAAGGCAGCCTCAGTACCGCTGCGCCATTCGGGTCGTCAAAAAATGTAGCTACAGTCCCAGTCACAATACATAAAAACTGTGAAAGTACTGTAGTTGCCCATTCCCTAGCGTAATCTCAATGGAGAAGAACGGGCAAGGAACTCCATAACTCCATGGACACTCTTTTAAATCAAAATATTTTTATAAAATCTTGGTTACATCATTCATGTTGAGATGGAATATTATGTGAGAACAAATGTAGCAAGATGTGCACGTTAAAAGTGTCCGTAGTAAAAACAAACGAAAAAATACAATTAAAAAACAAAATAATTCATTAAAATAAGCCATGGCAACTGAGAGATGACCATTCACAACTGATAGCGCCCGTTCACGAACATGACACATGGATCAGTACCACTCAACTTAATTTTGAAGGGAACTAAATGATCCGACACATGCGCCACCATCAGCGAGACATTTGAGTGAGCATGACATATTCTCAACCGCCAGGGCACATTCAAGTCAAGAAAAGACGTAGGTTTCCAGAGAATAATAGCTTTCTAGTACATAGTACTCACACAATATGGGCTACGCGATTATATAACTAAAGAGATTGAATCTATACAATGCAAAGATAGTTGTACAATCTTCAGCAGCTCCATCAATACTATCAATATTATCAATTTAAGCGATCCTGTCCTTGTGGAGCAGGACCAGCATTGAGCTAAGCATTTTTATCAGCGATATAATCGCTCAACTTGTAATATGCTTTCTTACATAGTGTGCGTGCATGTTTTTAATTTCGTATCATTCGGTTCAAGAACACTTTGTGGAATTTTATTATAGCATCTCAAACAGTACCCCATGAAAGATTCGAGTCTACTTTAGCGAGTCTAAAGCCTGGCTGAACTAGTTGGTCCCTATTTCTAGTATTGTAATTATCTCTGTCACCTCTTTTACCAAAAAGATGTAGTTTTTTTTTACTTACATTATGTTTTATAGATGTATTGACAATGTACCGCCATGATGCCAATATCCTTAAACAGTTCCCTTAGAGAATCGCGCCTACCCACTCAACCGCCAAGCAGCCAGTTGCCGTTTTGCGAAATGTCCCTGGCTGCTAAAGCAGCCAGTAGCGCCTTCGTCCAACAAATGCAATAAAAATTTATTAAACTGCTATTTCTAGAGCTTATTCCTCTTGTAGCAAACTCTATACTATATTCCTCAACGTTCGGACCAACAATAGCAACACTATTCCATGGACAAATGTCAAAATAAAAGTAAAAACTTTAGTGTAAACAAACTCCGCCATTTCTGACGTGTGGCGTCGTATTTCAATTGTTCTGATAGGTATATTGTTGTTTTCGGATAGTGTTATATATCAAATTAATCGTGAAAATCTGTGCTACTATATTATCATAAAGGAAATCTAGTTTTCGAATCTCAAAGTTGAGTATTTCGCCTCCGAAAAAGTGGTAGGTTTAAATACCTATAGTGATTGTGTTTATACAAGAAATAAGTGTTTTTGTGATTAAAACGTGTGTGTTAACGGAAAAACAGTGCATAATTAGTATTGTGAACATATTATTAAATTGTATATACAAAAACAAGTGGCTTCGTAATGTTATAGCTACGTAAATAACCGTGTTCAAAAACAGTCGTTGGCGCAGGCCGCGTCAAAATAAACAGTGAGTATTCAAATTCTAATTTAATTCTAACTAGACTATCGTAAATAAACTAATAAGATTATGGTCTTATTGGAAAGGAAATATAATCTAGTTTATTTTAAAATTATTTAAATTGAAATTTAATATTTCGAAAAATTCAAATTAATATTTTAATAGTGAAATATCCGTTTTCATCACTGTTTTTCAAGTTCTACATTTTTTTTGAGTTTCAAATTAATATCAGTTTTTTTTTTTTTTATATATAGATTCCTTATCTATTCAGCTATTCACTGTAAATTTTATTTAGCTATAACTCTTGTAGTTTGCGATTGTTTATCTAAAGTGTCAAATTACATGCGAATATTTCGCAATTTTTTGCACCCTGGACGGTTTGGTGCAAAAAAGTCGCGCGCGGGGCGGGTGAGTGGCTACGAAGATTATATGACTCTGATGACTCGTTTCTGCAGAATGAATATGGACTCAATATCTGCATCCCGTCCCCATAGCAAAATGCCATAAGACATTATACACTGTAAGTAACTAAAATAAACCAGTCTAGCGGTATCTACATCAGTATATTGACGGATTTTTCTAATGGCATATGCTGCTGAACTTAGCCGCCCTGCAAGAGATGTTAAATGAGAACCCCAAAACCGTTTTATCTACGAATCCTCCGAAACGCCTTGACCGATTTTTTTTTTTTTTTTGTGTATATTTGGTAAGTCTGTGAATAGGTCGTAGGTTATTTTTCTGATAACGAAAATGAGGTCGACATGAAAATCCAAGATGGCGTCGAGGAAAATTTTCGGTTTTACCATAGTCTCACATTTATTGTACCTACATTAAAATTTCCACGTGAACGAAGTCGCGGGAAACAGCTAGTCTTATATAATAATCTAATGATAAACGCTGAGTCAAGTGAATCGTAAATATTACACGGCACTCATCTAATCTTTTACCGATCAGTCAATAGACGATGATTTTGATTATTTTTACGATAAAATGATATAAATATACAGCTTTGGCTTTAGTAAGTCATACAATTTTGTGACGTGCAGTATCTCAAAATGTTTGCCAACAAAGTGGTTCTGGTAACAGGCGGTAGCTCCGGCATCGGAGCGGCTACTGTGGAGTTATTCGCCAAGGAGGGGGCTTCTGTCGCCTTCGTCGGAAGAAACGAAGTCAAACTGAAGGAAGTTGCCAGCCGCTGCGAGAAGCTTGGAGCCAAAACCCTCATCATCAAAGCAGATATCTCCAAAGACGAAGAAGCGAAGACCGTCGTTCAAAAAACCGTAGACAAGTTCGGAAAACTCGACGTACTCGTCAACAACGCAGGGATATTACGAAATGCGTCTGTACTAGACCCCGATTTAATTGGAAACTTTGACGAAATCATGAACACGAATCTCCGTCCCGTCGTGCTTATCACCAGTTTGGCCATCCCCCATCTCATAGCCACCAAAGGGAACATCGTTAACGTATCCAGTGTTCTCTCTACGTGGATCAAGCTTCCTGGAACAATTTCTTACTGCATGTCTAAAGCTGCTATGGACCATTTCACAAGAGGTGCTGCAACAGAATTGGCATCGCATGGCGTTAGAGTGAACTCTGTCAACCCTGGACCAGTCCTAACGGATATTGCAACGAATGCTGAGATGTCTTCGGATTATGAGGACAAAATCGTTGAGAACTTTACGGCATTGGGTAAGTTTTCAGATGCCGATGAGGTTGGTGATATAATCCTGTTCCTAGCCAGTGATAAGGGTAGGAGTGTCACGGGATCGTGTTATCTTATTGATAATGGTATGTACTTAAAGTAGAGATTATTGGTTATATTTTTTTTACAAGCTCCCTAACACTAAGCTATATCGAAAAGAATGCCTAAGTATTTTGTATATATTAAAATTGCACTTCAACTGAAAATTATTGATAATCTAAACGAGTGCTCTTATTTAAATGCTTTTATTTACGTGTACTTTTTGTTTTGTTATTCCTTTCATTAAAATCACTAATATATGACTCTATGATTGTTATATTCAGTTGCAGTATTATAATTAATATAGTTTTAGATCGTGATTCATTATGATATTTTTGATTTTCTACATTCTAATTATCATTGTTATCCACTATTTGTTATTCTTAATCATCTGTACGATTTATATTAATATCCTGATTATTTTTTAAATAATAAACAATAAAGTGTAATAATTGTGGATGTTTTTTTTATCCAGTAGCTAACATAAATTGGCTTAACTTATCTATTTTGACTTGTCATACATGAAAGATAGTATGCAGAAGCTCTTAATTACAGCAAGTGACGGGAACACTAAATTTATAGTTAAACTAGTTTGCTTGGTTTCGTGTTTTTGAGAAGTATTTCGCTATCCTTATAAAATTTTGAGAATCCATAGGAATCCTTAAATGAATTGGTAAATCCGTTAGAATTACCCCTAAATCAGTATGAGAACCCTTAAGAACCCCTAAAACATTCGAGAAGTATAAAAAAAAACATTACCCTAAGGTTTGCTTGGCGTCGTCCCTGAGTTATGCTTCACCCACTCAACCATCGTTACGCTACGGAGGTCGGCGGCTCGCTTCGCGCGCCACCTCCCCCCTTCGCTCCACTCGGTCTCGCAGGTTCGCTCCGCTCAGGACCTACCTACCACCGGACAGGTTTCGACGCCTACTATAATATTTGTTCAAACACCTGATGGCTATCTCTACCGTTATGAAGTTACAGCCCTTTCAATTTTAGGGGAGGTTGGGGAGGGGAGGGTATACAAATTTCAACGCCCCTCAATAATAGAGCATAGTAAAAATCAAAATGCCGCTACGTGTTCTAGTTTCCGAGATACGATGGGGGGAGGGGTGAAGGGGGGGAGAGTGGGGAGTTTTGAAAAATGATTTCGACTAATGCATTGCCCCTTTATACGAATCTGACAAAAAAAATGTTCCAAGTCTCTTAACTTCCGAGATCCGCCTAAAGTGGGGAAGAAGGGGGGAAAGGGGGACAACTTTGAAAACTGGTTTTTACTTTTCAGAGCCTCCTCTATACGGATCTAAAAAAAAAATGTTCCAAGTCTCTTGGTTTCCGAGATACGATAAGGAGGGGGGAGAAGGGGGGAGAAAAGGGGAGGTTTGACACTTTCCCCATAGGTTTTGGAGTTAGTTGTTTACGAATCTGTCAAAAAATATCCCCCTCCCCATCCACCATCTGGGAGAACAATTCTGTCAGTCAGTCAGTGAGTGGTAATCTAGCTTTATTATAGTTAAAAGACCCTTGTCCCGAGCGGGTTCAACAATGATCAATAATTGTAGCTTAGTGCATTTGCTCGTCATGCCGGCTTCCATGGAAGGGGTAAGCACAAGGTGGAGGAAGGGCATGTTATTAAAACAGAGCCCATTTTTAGTAGTATTGTCACGGAGTACGGATTTGTGCCCGGTTGATGGTAATAGGCTCGCCCCGTATTACATGGGCCTCTTAACTGATGACTCTCTCTCTCTCTCTCTCTCTTGTCTGCTTGTTACAGCTGCAGCTACTCGTAAGCTGGACAACCACACCAACCACCAGGGCTTAGACTGTATGGTGAACTTATCTCAAACAAATTGAGCTACCGTAGAGAATATTGTGATTTTAAAGACACAAACACATTTCAGTTCTTGAGGACCCTCAAGAGTTGCGCCTAAACACTGTAACCTTCTGATAGCTACGGTTTCTAAATCTTTCGCCGACTAGTCGACACTTCGCGTGACCAGAGAGCTCTTTCTAATGTTATGTTCAATCTTCTTTACCTTGTGGCTTGTGGTAAGTGCCTAACCTGGTGTCAGAGTTTTTATGCCGCACACTCTGACTTGGCTTTACATGCTGTCAAGAAATATCTCTCAGGCATGCTGATTTCCTCACGATGTTTTGCCTTCACCTAAGCAATTGATAGTTATTCAAAACCGACCTACGACTTGGCAGTCCGACTGTCTCACCACTAGGCTATCACTGCTATGTTAGCATTGTCATTCAACGTGTCAATACTGCCAATCTTCTGGGCAGGGGGCCGAGTCTGCTATTACAATAGTGTCACAATGGTCTTTCATTGATTTCATAATTGTTGATCGTTGGCAATGGTCATTTTGCTAAAAATTCGTAATCTGCTAAATTCATAATGGTCGATCATTGTTCGGTCAATGGTCTCGTAATAGAATTGTGTTATAATGACATTGTTCTATTGCCATTATTAAAAAACCTTAATAGAAATGATTTTCGAAAAACTAGAATTAAATTTGAACATCTAATCATGCCAGATTTCGTTTATATATGTTTTTACATATTATTTATTAGTGTTCTATGCAATCTGAAGTAGTAAGAAGTTCGTAAATAGCAAAAAACATTAAGTTATGTGTAACGCGGATTAATGTGCAACTTTTTAATTCAATAATATAATATCTGTTTAGCTGTCAAAGTCAAATGTGACATTACTGCTTACTGACATGCTCATTTGAGTGTTTTAAATTATCTTTAATATAGAGGTCTATATTTATAGCAATACAAAATGGTGCTAATTGAGCAAATTTCGGCTGGAACTGTCAAAATTTTAGCAGATTACCGCGTAAGTCAGTCATTCATTTGTCATTGTGTACGAGATTACCATACTATGCCATTTCTTTCAATGGAGTGTCAGTGGATGATCATTGGAAAGTCATAATGACGCCACTATATTAGTAGATTACGAAACTTGTCAAAATCAACTATTATGAAATCAGTGATAGATCATTGTGACACTTGTAATAGCAGACTCGCCCCGCAGGTTCCCGGATGACAGCGATTCGGAGCACTTCTTTGACGTCTAGGTGTCCTGTGGTCGTCGTTTTTTTACTTAGTACTTAGTTTTTGTTTAAATCAATTCGTTTTTTTTGTAAACATCTCATCATCATCATCGTTGACGGCCCGAACTCACGTGGGTCGTCCGGCGGCGAGATGGGCAGACGACATAGTTGCCGTCGGGGGAAAAACCTGGATGAGGTTGGCACAGGACCGTGGAGATTGGAACAAGAAAAGAGAGGCCTATACCCAGCAGTGGGTGAGATCGGGCTGTGGATGATGATGATGATTAAACATTTAGTTGCTATTATTTATTAAGGTTGTTCATAGATAAGCAGTCACTCTATGTAAAATACTGGTATTCAACATAGTTGGACAAAAGCTAGACAGATGATGATAATGTTGTTTATAGTTTGTAAATTATGTAAGTTTATTCTTTTGAATTAAAATATTAAGTAGTCAAACTGAACCAAATGGCATTTTCTTTCTTTTCCACCAGTTTTCTTTGTTCCAGTCTCGATTTAATAAATCAAGAGTCTAGAACATAAAAACGAATCCTACCATTTATCGAATCTCCCCCAGAGACGTCCTAAGCTCCAACTCCACAGTGAGCATGAAGTCGCTTAGTTTTTAGTCACATGACTCACACGAGGGGGTAACAACGGTGTGATGAATATTGGACATTTTGCGAATTGGTCATTTTGCGCCTAAACGCGTGTTTTGAAAGCTCATAAAAATATATCTTCTATCTTTTTGAGGAAGCTGGACAGTGCATTTTTGTTAAAGAATTTGAGTGTAAATATCGAAACACTGCTATTATTTAACTTTCAAAAACCTAAGTCATCTTTTTCATAAATATTGTAGTAATCAATTAACAACTATGTGCACACTTCTTTCCTTGAAATAAATTGTGGTAATATAAGACGAGACATTGATACATCTTCTGTACATATAATAAAATCGTTGAGACCAAAAAATCTGTACATTGAAAAAAAAAAAAACCAGCCAGGGTGACTTAAAATAAGTAACAGAACATATTAAATCCATTTTAAAAATGTTTGTTTGTTTGTTTGTTTGACCGCGCATCACGTAAAAACTACTGAACCGATATTGTTGAAATCTTCACAAATCTATTTAAATAAATTCATAATAACATATAGGCTATAGAAATTTTTTTTTTTTTTTGGAAAAAGGGGGTGAAAAGGGGGGGTAAAGTTTGTATGAAAAAAAAAATTTAGATTGTTCTAGAATCATGAAACTCAGAGTAAATACTTATTAATAAAAATAAAGAAATACCTGTTTTAGCATGTTTTTGAAATCTCATCCAGAGACGCAAAAAAGAGGGTTTTGTGTTTAAAATTAATAAACTTCAAACACCTATAAGTAAAATCAAAACCAATGAAGTGTAACCTTTTAAAGTTGCTACATATACTTCAAATCTAATACAGGTAAATACAATTTCTCAGTTTTCTTGAAATTTGATTTTTGAGGAGAATACGCACAAAATAGTGGAACTCAAGAAAATCAACTTTCTTCGGTAAAAGTAGTTGCTACGAAATGTTTGTGCGCGCATCACGTCAAAACTACTGAATAGGCTTCTTAAATATTTATGGTTTATATTATCACGCTACTTCCTTAAGGGGGTAGGGAATTTAACATTATGTCCGTATACTTCAATTGTTTGACGTTTCCGTCATGACGTAAGTACATGAGAACGGCTATTTGTAGCTTATGTCGACGAAGTAAATAGCTTAGCGGTTTCATGACCGCTCTGCAAACTACGGGGTTGCAGGTTCAAACCCCGCAACATTATTTTCACTTTTTGTGATTTATTAATTTTTTTTTTGAGGCTGTTAGATTGCTCATATTTCTTTTTGTATTTAAATTGTTTGCATTTCTATATTTCTTACTTTTTCGTGATTTTTTTTTCCAAAAAGTAATAGAGAAGTATGCAAGAAGAATACAATCATGCTGCGCCGACCCCAAATAAATTGGGATAAGGAGCAGGAGTATGATGATGATTTCTCCAAAAAGTAGTATAGTGAACGGAAGCCTGATAAATTCACGTGTTCTTGACGTGCAAGAACTGTGCTGTGCATACGCAGTTTACGTAGATTATATTTACAGCTATATTGTTATTGGCCTCATTCCATGCATCTTGGTGAGAATTTAAGACCTGCCTGGACTGTCATCGAAGGTCTGACGGTGGAGACAAAAGTCAGTTGCAAGAGGTTCGCAACAGTTTGCAGCAGCTAAATCGTGTTTGGGCTCATTTCATGGACCTTGATGAAAACTTTAAACTTAGCTAGAGTATGACTTTCATCGAAGGTCGACGATGGAGACGGAAGGCAGTTGCAAGAGGTCATCAAGAGTTTACAGCATCTATATCGTGTTTGGGCTCATTTTATGCACCTTGATGAGAACTTTCGACGTAGATGGAGTATGACTGCCATCAAGTGTCTAAGGATGATAACGTAAGGCTGAGGAGGCTGGCGAGGGAAGCCCTTAGTCTAAGCCTAAGTGTTTGTTTGGTTGGTTGAACACGCTAATTTCAGGAACTACTGGTTCGAGTTAAAAGTATATTAGTGTTAAAAAAAAAAAAAAAAATTAAAGTGTTTATTCACAATAATATTGTTTACATGGTACATAATTACCCCCGCCAAACTGCAAAGCAGTTTGTTGGCAGACGTAGCTCCTTTTTCCTTTACATTTATTAAGATTTTCATATTGACACTTTTCCACAAAAACAGTAAAACGAAGTAAAACAAAAAACAAAAAAAACCTAATATATAAAAATAAAAATATTCTTGCATTCCTTAAAATAACAAGAAAACAAAAAAAAAAAAGCAGGTGTGTTAACATTATTTAACTATTCTCTACTACAGCGAGGCTTTGACAGAAAATATTATATAGGTACTTATTTAATTTGTTTTTAAAGGAGGTTTTAGAGATACAAGCGTTATATATATCGACTGGAAGGTCATTAAAAATAGTTGGGACTAGAAACTTTCTACATCTTCTACCATAATAATTATTACAAGTGGGCACTACAAATCTTCTCATGTTATTGTTCCTTTGTGATCTTGTGTGTATCACTTTGGTTTTAAACTCATTGCTACAATATTGTTCTAAAGCTACTGACAACACTACCCTCTCATGGACCGGCAGCATTTTACATTCCAAAAATAACTCTTCATAATCACTACTTTTACACCTGTTTCTTGTCTTTTTATCTACTAATATTTTCATGAATCTGATTTGCAATTTTTTTATTTTATCTAAATATGTTTTGAAATATGTTTTGAATTTATTGTTGGAAAGCCCATTTATCGGAGAAGGCAACAACGAACAACAACGTTACAACGTTTATATAACATCACGCTACAATCAATAGGAGCAGAGCATCAATGAAAAGTGTTGCAATAAAAGGAAAAAAATATTCTTTTTTAGATCTTTCGTTGCGTGCGCTGCGTAAACGGTTAAAGTTACGCAACAATCGTGTATGACGGAATTGTTCCTCTTAAAAAGTTCTATTAAAAAGTCCGCGATATCATTATTATGTCTATCTTTTAAGGGTGTCTCACACTCTCTCTAACCATCTCTCTGTCTCTCTTATATAACGCAGACGAAGTTGCGCGGGTCAGCTAGTAATAATATAATTAAACATAGATAATAATATACAAAAAAACAAGTTATCTGTTTTATGGTTTTATGTATTCCATTTTCTTTTTCTTTTTTACACACTTTGTCTACATCTCTTTTTAGTTTCTCCTTTCGCAGGTATGCTGGAAGAGATTTCTTTAGAAATAAGCATCACCTTTATACTATTTTCTGTTCCTTTCTACTTTGTTTATATTTAGTGTGTACATAAATTGTTAAATAAATAAATAAATACATTTGTGTTAATCAAACACTGATAAGGGCTTCCACTTGATAACTTTATCAGCATTAGAGAGCAATTTTCATACTTAATAGGTACGTTTTAGTACCTTTATCCCGCGGCTTCACCCGAGCGGAGGTCGGGAATAGTTCCACGAGAACATGATACCAGGAAAACCAGTATCCGTGTCTTAGGTACTGGACTTTTTTGTCAATGGCATAAGAGATGTTTTCGTCTAATCGTGAGTGCCTTTGTAAGGACTCCGGCCAGGGGCATGACAACTAAGTGACCACGCGCTAAGGGCATTCCCCGTGGAATAGGAGCTTAGGGCGACCCTGGGGGAGGAAAACAAGGGCAGGCTAGATCGGATCAAATGGTAAAGGACTACTTGTTTCATAAATTTAATCGAAATCCGCTTAGCCGTTAAGGCGTGTAATCGTGACAAAGAAACCAACTCACATATTTATTGTATTAGTTATATCATAGCGAGTTTCCTCCCTGCCTCGGAAAGCATGTTAAGCCGTTGGTTCCAGCCGTCAATTGTAGATCTTTGACAGTCGTTACAGGTAGTCAGTTACCCGGCAGTCTGACAACCAGTCTTACCAAAAGGGTATCGTATTACCTAGTACTAACTGGTTTGTTGAGGCCAGATAGGCAGTTGCTCCATGTTAATACTGGTATCCAGCAGCTTCCGGTTAGACTGGAAGCCGACACCAATAACAACATCTATAGATATTTGGGAAAAGGCTAGGCAGATGATAATATCTACAGCGTGTACCAGAAAGGTGTGGTCATATTTCAGGGTGTGGTTCTGACCATCAAATTGTACAACTTTCTCCAAAGGACAACATCGCAATCGTGAAAAAAAAGCTGTTCCGTACTATTGGGTCGAGTAGATATTGAAGTTTTGTACTGGATAACTGATTTTGATAGATGGTCTAAATTACACTCTGTAATATGAGCACACTAATCTCGTACACGCTGTACAAGGGTGTGCACTTAGTTATTTTATCAGCACATTATGGAGCAAATTTTCAGCCAGTACATTGTCAGTGTTGTTTTATATGTTATCTAATGATAAACGCTGAGTCGAGTGAATCGTAAATATTACACGGCACTCATCTAATCTTTTACCGATCAGTCAATAGACGATGATTTTGATTATTTTGTACGATAAATTAATGATATAAATATACAGCTTTGGCTTTAGTAAGTCATTCAATTTTGTGAAGTGCAGTAGTTCAAAATGTTTGCCAACAAAGTGGTTCTGGTAACTGGCGGTAGCTCCGGCATCGGAGCGGCTACTGTGGAGTTATTCGCCAAGGAGGGGGCTTCTGTCGCCTTCGTCGGAAGAAACGAAGTCAAACTGAAGGAAGTTGCCAGCCGCTGCGAGAAGCTTGGAGCCAAAACCCTCATCATCAAAGCAGATATCTCCAAAGACGAAGAAGCGAAGACCGTCGTTCAAAAAACCGTAGACAAGTTCGGAAAACTCGACGTACTCGTCAACAACGCAGGGATATTACGAAATGCGTCTGTACTAGACCCCGATTTAATTGGAAACTTTGACGAAATCATGAACACGAATCTCCGTCCCGTCGTGCTTATCACCAGTTTGGCCATCCCCCATCTCATAGCCACCAAAGGGAACATCGTTAACGTATCTAGTGTTCTCTCAACGTGGATCAAGATTCCTGGGACAATTTCTTACTGCATGTCTAAAGCTGCTATGGACCATTTCACAAGAGGTGCTGCAACAGAATTGGCGTCTCATGGCATTAGAGTGAACTCTGTCAACCCTGGACCAGTCATAACGGATATTTTAACGAAAGCTCGGATGCCCTCGGATTATGAGGACACACTCGTTGAGAATTCGACGGCATTGGGTAAGTTTTCGGATGCCGATGAGGTTGGTGATATAATCCTGTTCCTAGCCAGTGATAAGGGTAGGAGTGTCACGGGATCGTGTTACCTTATTGATAATGGTATGTACTTAAAGTAGAGATTATTGGTTATATTTTTTTACAAGTTTCTAACGTAATGTTCTTGTTCACTAACACTAAGCTGTATCGAAAAGAATGCCTAAGTATTTTGCACTGTTAGCATTTCAACTGAAAATTGATAATCTAAACGAGTACTTTGTTTTTAATGCTTTTATTTATTGTACTTTTTGTTTTGTTATTCCTTTGATTAAAATCACTTATGATATATGACTCTAATGTTATATTCAGTTGCAGTATTATAATTAATTTAGTTTTAGATCATGATTCATTTTGAAATTTTTGATTTTCTACATTCTAATTATCATTGTTATCCACTTTTTGTTATTCTTAATCATCTGTACGATTTATATTAATATCCTGTACATTTTTGAAAAATAAACAATAAAGTGCAATTATTGTGGCTGTTTTTTTAATCCAGTAGCTAACATAAATTGGCTTAACTTATCTATCTTGACTTGGCATACATGAAAGATAGTATGCAGAAGCTCTTAATTACAGCAAGTGACGGGAACACTAAATTTATAGTCAAAAGTCCCTTGTCCCGAGCGGGTTCAACAAAGATCAATAAATTGTAGCTTAATGCATTTGCTCGTCACGCCGGCTTCCATGGAAGGGGTAAGCACAAGGTATAGGAAGGGCATGTTATTAAAACAGAGCCCATTTTTAAATACCTACGAGTAATTTAAAGGAATCGGGTGTTTCTTTTAATCCATGACAGTAAAAGTCAGGCAGTGTTTTGAGTTATTACGAACTCCTCGATGGTACGGAGTGCGGTAGTAGTGTAGTCGCGGATTACGGATTTGTGCCCGGTTGATGGTAATAGGCTCGCCCCGTATTACATGGGCCTCATAACTGATGAAAGCAGGTATACTACGATACACTTCTGCCTGACTTCGTTTGATGATGAAATGGAGCCAAGTAACGCGTCTGCTTGAGTTCGATTCCACGAGCTACTCGTAAGCTGGACAATCACACCAACCACCAGGGCTTAGACTGTACCTATATGTTGGACTTATCTCAAACAAATTGAGCTACCGAAGAGAATATTGTGATTTTAAAGACACATACACATTTCAGCTCTTGAGGACCCGTTACGGTTTTGAAATCTTTCGCCAACTGGTCGACACTTCGCGTGACCAGAGAGCGAGCTCTTTCTAATGTTATGTCAATGTTATGTTCAATCTTCTTTACCTTGTGGTAAGTGCCTAAACTGGTGTCAGAGTTTTTATGCCGCACACTCTGACTTGGCTTCACATGCTGTCAAGAAATATCTCTCAGGCATGCTGGTTTCAATTTTAATTGATAATACGCACATGAATCCGAAAAATCTGTCGACCTACGACTTGGCAGTCCGACGGTCTCACCAGTAGGCTTTCACTGCTATGTTAATGTTATGTTAGCATTGTCATTCAACGTGGCAATGCTGTCAATCTTCTGGGCAGGTTCCCGGATGACAGCGATGCGGAGCAGTTTTTTGACGCCTAAGTGTCACGTTGTCGTCGTCGTATATTTGTATTATTTTACGACCCGAATGGCGCAGCGGTAGTGTGGCTGCCTTACGTTCTTAGGGTCCCGGGTTCGAATCCCGGTAGGAGCAAATGTTCGTGTGATGAGCATGGACATTTGTTTCCGAGTCATGGATATTTATATGTTTAATAAGTATGTATTTACAAACAAAAAGTATATATGTAGTATATCAACTATCTGGTGACCACGACACAAGCCTCATTGCTTAGTGTGGCACTAGATGGCGCTATGTGTAATGTCCAGCGATATTTATTTATTTTTGTTTATTATTTATTAAAGCTGCATCCGGTTAGATTTTCTAAGCACACCCCAACATAGTTGAGAAAAGGCAGATAATGATAATGTTAATTGTTTATAGTTTGTAAATTATGTAAGTAAATTCTTTTGAATTCAAATATTAAGTAGTCAAACTGAACCAAATGGCATTTTCTTTCTTTTCCTCCAGCTTTCTTTGTTACAGTCTCGATTTAATAAATCTAGAGTCTAGAACATAAAAAACGAATCCTACCATTTATACTAGTAAATGACGGTTTGACTGGATTCCAAATGAGAAAAGTTTCAACGAAATCCACTGTTGACGAGTCAATATTAACTAGAGAGCTGCCATTTTATATTTTTCTGTCTGCTATGTTGAGAAACCAGCATTATAAACCTAAAATCTATACACGTAAGAGTCACGAATGTGGTTGTTGGGCTTTTTTAATAGATCCTGTAAGTTGGTAGTTTCCCAGCTTTCCGATGAAGTTTTTTCTAATAAGGACCGTTGCAATGGTATGCTGCTATTCCGCCAACGATTGCTGTTCTGATTTTATTTATTTATGATTGTATTTGAATGTTTAGCAGCATAACCAGCCGAGAATATTCCCACTGCTTGGCAGTCTATGCAGCCGATGCAAAGTATTGGAAGTCCATTTAATTATTTTTTACTCATGTTGATGGGGACCGCCGAGAATGGCGGGCTGATACCTACCAGCCGGGGGTGCGCGCGAATGTACTTGTATCTCCAGGGCCTCCGACACATGGTAGTGGTAAGAACAGTGAGGCAGTTCAGACAGTCAGAGTCCGATATCACCCTCCGCTCGCCCCAGGCGGAGGGCATCCAGGAGGATGTTGCCACACATGAGAAAGTGGTGCAGTTTGCAACCTTAGAGGTATTGCGCGTTTAGTGTAACACGTTGTATGTACATTCTGCTAATATCTTAAAACCATTATCTCAAAGACGAACGCTACCCATATTCATAACAGTTTAGTTGTTATTGAAAGCCTTAGCCGCCATTGTGTCCGGATCACCGGGGTAGCACAACGATATTACCGCGTATTGTTTGCGGCATGACGGTCTGACCGACAGAAACCCATATATTCATCCCATTATGTGATCTTGAATAAGGCGCCCTGTGTTTGGGGTGACATACGGACGTATGGGTTGGTGAATAAACCCAGCTGGTTTGTTGGTTTCATTCATCGACGACCAAGTTGTGTCAGTGAAAATAGATCTGAGGCAAAAAATCACTGACGAAAACTGAACTGTGTAAATCTGTAGTAACAATTTATAAGATCGTAACTTGTTATAAGTTCCAAGTTCCAGTTCAACGTAACTCAGTAACTCAAAAGACAGCTCAACTGTCAGCCTTCTGGGCACTTTCCCCGTTGACAGCAGCGATGCGGTCGAATTTTTTGACAACTTTAATTCTTTTCTGCTTTTGGTACATGTTACTTATATGTTTTTATTATTATTTTAGGTCGGTATAGTGAGTAAATTATGTATATATTTTATGAGAAAGTTAATAAAAGTATAACAAACTATAAAAGGGCATCAAAAAAATCTTCCTCAACGCTGTCATCTGGCAATGGGCACATTACCAGCAAAGCTCTACCAGAAAAGCTCTTCATAGCATATCCGCCATCGATTTCCTATATATTACTTTACTTTTAAAAATAAAAGAGTGTGTAGAGTGGGTAAAAAGATAT
Source organism: Xestia rhomboidea (assembly GCA_963853795.1). Lineage (NCBI taxonomy): Eukaryota > Metazoa > Arthropoda > Insecta > Lepidoptera > Noctuidae > Xestia > Xestia rhomboidea. Next base: position 2,208,748 of record OY970776.1, on the reverse strand, counting down.
GGATGAAAAAAATTCCACCAAGATCCATATTTGAACTATTCTCAGCGAAAATCCACTGGTGGAATTCGGTCCTCACATTTTGCATACTCACTTCCCTCTAGAGCCCGGTCTAACATGCTCACCATTCTTGAAACCCGTATGTCACTCTCTCTATTCGACAATTAAGATTCCTTAGCTCATTGTAATTACACCTATGCGGGTTTCTTAATGAAGTTAAAGGGAATTAATTATTTTAGGGGGCATAAATTTAATCTGGCCCGACCTTTACTTATGATGGCACAATGCAGACCTTAACTTGATTGCTGTGCGTTATCTTTTAGAGTTAATCTTGTGTACGTAACGTGGACCCTGTGTGGAATTAATTTCAGGCCGAAATTTTAAACAGATTTTGTGTTATGTTTTTTTTTCAGGATTTCTGGCTCAGGTAGTGTAACGGAACTTTTATTTCACTTAAATGCTGCATCTAATTGCGTCATGCATTTTAAATGATTTCAATCACATGGATTGTACTTTAGAGATTTTAAATACAGTTTTTTTTAAGCCCAGTACCACAGAATAAGTAGTACAAGTCCAGTACTTCCCACTGCAAGGTGAAGGCGTTAGTATTCTCATTCCAGTTTTTTCTTTCTGAGGCTATTTGGGACTAGTCTTTGTCAAAGGAGTCCAGCTCATCCCGTCATCGCTTACCTGGTTTTACGACAAATTTTTATTTTCCCGTTTATTTATTAATCGTATGCGAGTAGGTAATTAATTTTCAATTGTGCAGATTTTTTTTCTTTCGTATCACTGGGTTTTCCACCAGGATCAGTTCTCAGTTCTCATGTAGAGTATAAATTATTAGCTCGCCCTCTTTTGCATGAGTATTAGGCACACCACTGCCACACCATTCGGGGATATACAGTCGTGATGTTTTCTTTCTTTATTTATAAAGAGAAATCCCGGAAAAATGTCACACGGACATACAAAGCTTTATACTCATTCACGTGAAGTTCTATGTGTGGGATAACAAATAGTTGAATGTGTGCGGTTGATTTTTATTCATTTGTTCACTTCCCCGGGATCGCCGGAGACATATTGGCTGGACCGGCTAGGAAATTGCATTCTGCGTCGCACCCTCGATAATTTGTTCTATTTTGTTGTATAAATGGTTTGTGGTGACTTTAATTCTGTGGTTTCTGGTCTGCAGGCTTAGCCAAGTTGACAATCTACAATCGTTAACGCTAAAAGAAAACTACCCAAATGTATGGGAATGACATCATTTCAACGTTAAGTCACGTGGTCGAAACAAACGAATAGAAACTTTTAAGTTCAGTCAAAACTGTAAGTTGGCTACGATATAAATGGGATGTAGCAATCACGATTGTAGAAACGAATACATTTCATTCTATCATCTTAACCGATGTAAACTTGTCTACGAAGTTTTTATTTGCTTGTTTTGACCACGTGACTTAACGTTTACGATTGTAGAAAGAGAATCACTACGAATCGTTTTTAACTTGGCTAGGCCTGCTGGATAGAGAGTTATGGCTGTTCTTTAGGGTATAATGCGCCTTATCTCATTGGTAATTACGACTATATTGTCAAAAAATACTGGTTATAATTATTACGAAGTATTCTTCTTATTTTTCTGTTGGCTAAAGAATAACAGCCGCTCTTCGCGTTAAGCCGCGCTTGCTTAGATTGATCCGGGGTTGGACCGCCCATTACATTACATATCGAGTTTCCTCCGTGCCTCGGAAAGCACGTTAAGCCGTTGGTCCCGGCTGTCATTTGTAGATCTTTGACAGTCGTTACAGGTAGTCAGTGGCCCAAAATGCTGACAACCAGTCTTACCAAGGGGTATCGTATTACCCAGTGGTCTAGTGGGTACTAACTGGCTTGTGGAGGTCAAATAGGCAGTCGCTCCATATTAAATACTGGGATTCATTTGCATCCGGTAAGACTGGAAGCCGACCCTAACATAGTTGGGAAAAGGCTGGGCAGATGATGATTCTTCTTCTTTTTAAATCGATTCTGCCCATTTGACGGCGAGTTTGGCACTTTCAGTAACGTCCATCATTACAAAGTATTGTATGTTGGCAGTAAATAAAACACAAATGTTGTGTAGCGGTCTCTTTCCAAAGTCCGGGACCTTTTTGGGCCCTCGAATATAAGGAGTATGATTTCAGTTATTTTATGAAACAATGCAGAAAAAATATAAAACCATACGAATTCAGTCAAACCGGTGATGACAGATTGCGGACTAGCTGTGGACACTGGACACTGACCAGATACTTCTGTCAGAGTCAGTTAGGACTCGCGACCGCAATTTGTTTCTGAAATCACGTGTGACGTATTTTGGGATCACTATATGACGCTAGCAGAATAGTCGACATCGGCTCAGTTGCCTTAGAAGAAAAAAAAAAAACGTATCCCATTAGTCTACCCCCTCATCATTTTAATTTGTCATTCTACCACTTAAGCCCCACATTTAGCGACTGCAATCATTAAAAGATTCCATATAGCACGACACGTTTCCTTTGGACAATAGTGACAGCAGTCTATGGCAACACTACCCATTCAATTTCCCTGCATCTAGCTCAGTTAATACATAATTCACCCTACCAGAATCCAAGCCAAAGTACACCTTAAGGTGCAAACAATAGGGAAGGGTGTGAAAGCAACAGTAAGTTGGTAAGTGAGTAAAAGAAAACGCTACCAATGTTGCCATTCGAAAAATAAAAATAAAACGGTATCTGTGTGATGGTGTTGGAAATATGCTTTTCTTTTTGATAGTAGACAAATGCATTGCTTTTAGTAACATGTAAAATGTTAAGACAATAAGAAACAGTTTGCAGTATCTACAGTTAGCGAAAAAAAATGAATACTAATAATAGTTTATTTACCTAGCCTTAGTCTTACCGGATGCAGCTGAATACCATTTTTGCTACCCCTTGGTAAAACGGGTTGTCAGACTTTAGAGACGGTGGATACTCGGTATGTGCGGTATGCCAGCGCGGCTTAACCTAAACATCGACCCAAGCAAAAAAAAGTAATTTCATAACAAACAAATAAAAAAAAATGTACAGTTAATAATCAAATACTCAAATCAGAACAGGACGAAATCAAGCATACTCGTATAACAATTTTGACACAATGTACAAATAATCGGAGAAAAGTAATCCCACTCAATGTATCCAAAGGATTTGTTTACTTACAAGGTTTTCCATATTGTCAGTAAGAGGCAAGGGTCAGGCCCCCATTCAGTCCTTATTGCATGTTATTGAATACATTCCAAAGATTTGGACAAAGATCGGGTTTTCGGCTTGTTACAATCACCCCTAGGGCCACATTTTTATGTTTTATTTTAATACAAGTGCTACAACGTTGAGGAATTTATCAATGTATTTCGTTTCTTGTAATCTGATTGTTGGAGTAGTATGAAAATATATTATTCAAAAATCAAAATAAAAATATTTTATTTCACATAGGCCTAGATAGGCACTTATAAAACGTCGAAAAAGGTGCACGGTTCGCGTTGGAGAAGAACCGGCAAGAAACTCCATGGTTACTCTTTTCAAATCATTTGGTATTACAATATTATTTTGTTACAGCATTAGTAAATAAGTATGGGGGGACAGCGTAGGCCCGACAATAGGTCGTTGCTTACAATACAAAAATCGTGAAACAGACTCAACAAAAGTTAACAAGCATCTGGGAGTCTACAAAGCCTATAATGTTCACTCATTCACAAGTAACAGGTATTGATTTCAATCCCCTTATTTGTGCGATAACCTTTGAAATCTGAAAAAAAAACACAACAGGTTTAGGCTATGAGTAGCTTAAACTTGTATGTATTTTCTTTCTTTCTTTGATTATTTACTATCTATTTTTATGTAAATAGACTAACAAGACATCATAGAGTGCCTGCAATATGGTTCATACTAAAAAAAGCGGTCTTGAAAAGATCGTTTCAAGCTAAAAGACTCGCCCATTGTTTCACCTAAATGTCTATTCGATCTACAAATCAAAATGCTGTAGGTAGGGTGTAGTGAAATAATAAAAAAATAATTTATTAATAATTATATAAGTAGGAAACTAATATAAGGTTAGGAGCTCATTCACATTAGATCTAAAAAAAACAATTAAAAAATATAAAAATAACATTAAGTGCCCACATACAACTACGATCTCGAGTTTGTATTGAACAACACTAATCCATTACTATATGCGTATCCGTCTAATTAATTGGCTCGCCACTCCTTTCTCCAATAAAATATCTACGGTAATAAAGATTAAAAACAATGCAGAACAAATTACCTGTATGAACGGGCAACACTCACGCGTGATTAAAAATGGCGCCCGAGGACGCATAATAAATTCTCGACAGCCATTTTTTTTCAGAAAGAGAAAACTGTCGTATTTCCCACAACGCTCATAAAATATCCTGATGCGACGAAAATAGAACTGTATGCACACCCGATATTGTTTCTTTGAATTTTAAATATAAAATACCGTTACGCGTTTGCCGCCAAAATTTCTAACCTCAAATTCTTATTGTTTGACAGTAAGGTCGATATTGGCGCGAAAACTATATCTATCAGCGATGTTTTACATTTGCAATGCATGATACGGTTTGGGGGACGAATTGTATTGGTATTTTAAACAATATTAACCCTTTCTGTTCATGTGGACTCTAGGTTGTAAGAAATAATGTCGATATTTGTAGTTTTCAGGTTAGCTTTATGTTTGTTTGACTGTGGCGCTCTCGTTTACGAAGGATGTTTGTAAATATTTTAAAATATGCAAATAAGGTTCTCAGTAAATGTGTCTGATGTTATTGTCGTTCTGTGGATTCATTGAATAATTGTATTTGTTTGTTTCTTATTTGTATCTTTGCCTTTGGGGTGACTTTTCACGGTAATTTTCATAAACGTAGCCAAGAATTAGTAGAACTAGAAATTGATGAAAATAATGGTATAAAGGAAGAAGTAATTAATTGAGAATATTCTCAAAAATAGTTTTTAATTTTGTTTGCTGATTAAAAGATCAAAATAGAAACAAAAACAGAACCCATTAGCTATTTATGACAACCATTTTTGAAATAACAGTGCAGTCCTATCAAAAGTTGTAGGAATATCAGTAAAAATAATCTCACGAAATAAAAAAAAAATACAAAAATCAATGTCCCCAGCACATAAATTAGAAAAAAACATTGAGCTTATTCGTAAATATTACTTAAAATTAAGTAACCATTAACTTCTGCTTATTTGTATATTTTTCGATAAACATCTTCCAACTTAAATCCGTAAATTACTTTAATGTTCGATCGGGAAGTAGACATTGAAACATAAATTACGTACACACTGCATCAATCAGTACTAGTAGGTACCTACCAAAATGGCTACCTGGTCCCGAGGAACTGTCAGTTTGGTGCAAAGAAACGAATACTACATAACTTGACGTGTGAGACTTGGGCAAACAAAACCATGTGCATTGGTCATGGAGCTCTGAGAGAATGGATATGCTGTGGACGCACTATTTATCCCGACTTTATTCACTGCTGGGCCTTTTTTTTACCCCCTGACTGACTAAAACCCATCCTTGTTCCTTCATCGCCCTTTGTGTTCCGGGGCCACGGTATCTCTTTCGAACAGTCCCGCAGCCCCGGTCACTGTTGGGCCTAGGTCTCATTTTATTTATACCACTTTCCAGAGTCTTGTACCAGCCTCATTCAGGTCCTGCTTTTCTAACTATTCATTATAGACGTATTTCGGTCAAAATAAACCAACCTAAAATCTTCCGTTAATTCAGTTAAATACGTCAATTAAACTAAACATTCCAAGTAATATACTTCCAAAACGTATGCATAAAACAGATTTAAAATTAAAATTTGTCTGTCAACTAACCAAAATCATTTCAATGACTTCGGAAAAAGAATAGTAGTTGCGCTCGATGACCTCCGCAGTCGTACCTTGACCTGCCCTGCACATCACTTGACCTATACATAATAATAAAAAGGTCCTCAGAGATACCTTGACACAAACAGTATTGCGTTAGAAACGTTGCCTTTCAATGAAGATGCATCATCATTTCAGCCGCAAGACGTCCACTGCTGGACATAGGCCTCCTCCAAGTGTCGCCACATTGACCGGTCCCGTGCGACTCGCATCCAACGGATGCATTGGTTGGGGGCATACCTAGTAATTCCCGCTATGTCTATTAGCGAAACAAGTTTACGATTTACCTCGAGGTTGGTCAAGTTAAGAAGTGGTAACGTAAAGTGGACTGGCAATTGTTTCCAAAATGCCTCATCCAAGATGAACATAGCTCCACACCATGCACATTACAGCAGCGAGTGGCTAGACAAGGCTGCCTCCCCTTGGATTTCGCGGATTACTCTCATAGCATGCAAAAAACGGACAAAAGTACGTTTGTCTATCAAAGAAATTGAATTTGTTCCGTTATTTTTAGTGAAATCGATTTTCTCTTTTATTCCGAAATCATGCTTTAATACCTACATTCTTTGAGTTTTTAAACATTAGTGAGCTTTTTAAATGGTTGGCCGTGTCTTAATCAAAGTTATCGTTGTGCAAACTTGCGAACGTCTCGTCACTTTTTGGTTCCGCGAACTCGTCGTCGCGCCTTCTTGTTTTCCGAAAAATGCGCTCGTTCTCGCTTTAGATCGCGCTTTGGTTAACTAACCTTCAAACTAAGCTATATGGTAACAAAGCTATTTGTAAAGAAGCTTGTACTAATACCTTTCCTATGCCACCACAGGCCCTCGGCAAGCGTTGTTTAAGAGTTGCGTTGCTGCGCGAAGATTCAAGCGGTTGTTATTTGACCACGAGCTTATTTTTGAGCAGAAAGGAGTTAAGAAGACAGCGTGGTGATATCGCCGAGTGCCTTGCCTCGGAGAGCAATTAAACCTTTGGGCCTTGCCGTCGCATTGGACTATGAGAGTAAGGGAAAAGAGAGTGCATCTGTGTTTGCGCTAACACTGGTGCACTATATCTTCAACGTCCGTGGTTGGTCTCTGACAGGCCGCCATCACAAAAAACGGCCAGGATTTGTATTATTATTTTACACATCCTAAAACGTAAAAACATGAGCATATCCGTATGATAAACACTACTCAAGCCAAAACAAAATTCGAGAGGATACCCCACCGTGTATAATTACGCCGAATATTTTCGGATACACTCAAAAGCAAGCTGCTCGAGTGTTGGCATATTCAAAAATTTCAATACAAACCGCTGCAAACCAGGCTTATGTGACACACCGACTTGAAAATGGTCCAGTAGAGTGTTACATAGCTGTTTTGTCGCTTGAATGACGTTGACAGGAGGCTGGTTTTTCTAGTGCTGTTGGTGAACATTTCTGTCTTTAGGGTTTACCCCTTGCTACTGCTGTAACATACAGGGTGTAAGCCACCTCATCACGAAGCCGTCAACCAAGCATTCTGTACATCAAACTAAGTAACTTTACGCAAAAATTATTGCTGGGAAACGACTTTTTTTTTGGGGTGAAAAATCATGTTTTGTGGTAAAACTCAATGTATCGCACTCAAAACATTGTGCTGATGGATGGATTGAATAATACGGGGGTCGTGGAGGTGTTTAAAGTAAAAATCTTACATTAAAAACTTGTCAAAAACTTGGAACTTTGACCCCCAATATCTCCGTAACTAGAAGGTTGCCAGGTATGGTGTAGACAAAATAATATTGCAATGACGGGGAAAAAAGTGCTTTTCGGCTTCGTTTAGAAGTTTTTTACACCCTTTATATAGGTTTAATTTAGTAATCCTAAAGTCGGTTCGTAATAAACTTTTCTGTAATGCTGTCAATCTGTTCAAGCTGTGTGTAATATGCATTATCAGCACTCACCATCACTTCTGAACGTCAATGGGCGACGCGTAAGTTCAGCATAATGCTGGATTACTGGACCCACTATTTTGGTAAGGAAGTCTTGATGGGAAAGTAACTGTTATTTATTTTATACTGATTTTTGTTAGAAAATGCCTCAAAATATATTCATATAAAGGGTGTAAAACACCTCTTAACGAAACCGAAAGGCACTTGTTCTCCTTGTCATTGCGATCATTTTTTTGTTCTACATCATACCCGAGATATTGGGGGTCAATGTTCCAACTTTTTGGCAACTTTTTTTTAAATACAAGTTTTTAATGTAAGATTTTTACTTTAAACAACTCCACGACCCCCGTAGTATTCAATCCATCCATCAGCACAATGTTTTGAGTGCGTTACATTGAGTTCTACCACAAAACATGATTTTTCACCCCAAAAAAAAGTCGTTTCCTAGCAATGATTTTTGCGTAAAGTTACTTAGTTTGATGTACAGAATGCTTGGTTGACGGCTTCGTAATGAGGTGGCTTACACCCTGTATATTACAGCAGTGGCAAGGGTTTTAACTTTTATTTTATTTAGCAGTGCTTATTGTGGGTATTCTGCTTCTTTGGTATAATGGTTGCAAGCGCGACTGCTGAGCATGAAGTTCGTTTCCCGACTCGGACAAAGTGTTTTTGGGTTTTTCCTTTAGGAATTTCTCTATAGCATCCACGGAGTCTGGATATCTGCCCAGTTGATCTTCAGGCCTAGCCAAGTTACAAACGATTCGTATCGATTCTCTTTCTACAATTGTAAACGTTAAGTCATGTGGTCAAAACAAGCGAATAGAAACTTCTTAGACAAGTTTACATCGGTAAAGATGATAGAATGAAATGTATTTGATTCTACAATAGTGATCTCTACATCACTACATATTATCAAACATGCGGGTTTTTTTAATAGATAGAGTGATTCAAGAGGAAGGTTTTAGTATATAATTTGCGGGCGGGCGAAGCCGCGGGCATTAGCTAGTCCCATATAAATCGTAGCCAACAAAAGTTTCTATTCGTTTCTTTCGACCACGTGACTTAACGTTAAAATTATGTCATTCCCATACATTTGGTTAGTTTTCTATTAGCGATAACAATTGTAGATTGTCAACTTGGCTAGGCCTACTTATTACATGGGACTTAAAATATAACTGGCGAAATGTGATAGTAGGTACTGTTAGGCACGCCTCTGTCTTACCCTGCGAGAATCACAGACGTCGTGATTTTACTTTATGTAAATAGTTTTAGTGACTGGGACCATGTAAACCGCGTTAGTTAGTGGACTGTAATAAAAAATAAACCCTGAACACACAAACGCTAATAAGCCATCCTGTATTGAGACTTGAAAACTAGCCGAAATCAAGACCAAATTAACCAACACCATTATCTTAAAGCACCAACCTTAATAACTCGGAATAGAGTTGAAAATCCGATTGCTAAATAGCAAAACTAAGTTTGTAAAGTCAGTAATGAAACATGAAATATTCAGTAACGCGGACGTTGACTGATTTCTTTCTTCGTATGTCGCTTTGAGTCATAAATAGGGTAGTCTAATATTAATGTAAGGGTGGTCTGGGAGACGTATGGGTAAGATGTTTTGATACCCGTGTGCCGATATGTTTATATTTACGAAGATGTAATAATTGAGTTATAAATGAAAGAAAGAAAAACCGGCCAAGAGCGAGTCGGACTCGCGCACCGAGGGTTCCTTACAAACTTAGCTTTGCTGTTCGATCCCATGAAACGGCTATTGCACCAACCGCAAATAATAAGTGTGTAAAATCTTTTTATAACACATTTGCTCGTAAAGGGTCTCTTATTTCACCAATTTCAATATCGTAATGTATCTCATTACGTACTTGTGCGTTATTGTAAAGTAAAATGCACGGTTTATCAAGATGCTCCGTCTAAACCGAACGGTACTTACTTTTTTAAATCTTAGCAAAGAGTTTTTATGTCAGAAAAGTGGTCAACATTTTATGAATAAAATTAACTTTGGGAGATGAAATAAACATTTAATTCTTTAATTTAATTAATTTTGACAATAAATTACAACCATTTATGTGTAACAAAAACACAAAAATATTAATTTACTTTATTGGTAATACTGGCTGTTTTTTGTGTCTTTGTTTAAAAAAAAAGCGCTGCAATGCGCGCGCATCGCTAATTTGTGAACAAGAAAAAAATTTTCCGCGCGCTTTTTCTTGTCGCTGTATTGTTTTTATTTATTTTATTTATTTCCTCGGAAATATGTTATAAGAATAAGAATAATTTGTTAAAAAAAAGTAGGTATTACAAAACTGTACATTTTGGTGCAGTAGTGTTATTTAAACACCTGTATAATTAGTGTTATTGTGTGTTAGTGTTATTGTTATAAAACGTCGTATGACATACGTGCGCTTTGATAATTACAGCCTCTACTTACTCATAGTCCTCGCCTACGGCTCGGGCTAGCAATATCGCCTCGGCTGTAATTTTCAACTTACCGCACTTATGTCATAATGTACTATTTTGTTATTAAACTACATATTTACGGTTTTCAGACTTTTCCCTTTACATGTGCTGTAAGACATTGCTTCTTGCCAAATTTTGTGATTCTAGGTCAACGGGAACTACCATATAGGTTTTCGACCCAAAACCTATAGGGTACTTCCGGTTTACCGAGAATTGTCAATTTTGGTTAAACGCAAAGTTACAGCACGAGTTAAGGAAATTTTCCGAAAAATAAAAAAAAGTTGAAAATTAAGTGGTACTTATAAGTTTTCGCCAAAATTTAAATTTGCCCATATCTTTTTATCGTGTTGACTCAGGACCTTCATTTTATACATCTAATAGGGAGTATAGACCTCAGTATCTGGTATAAATGTCAATTTGCTAGGTCCACCCGTTCCTGGGAAAATCGGTGGTGACAGACGGACAGACAGACGGACAAGAATGTGATCTTATAAGGATTCCGTTCCTTTTGATGTACGGAACCTTAAAAACCGACAGAACCAGGGAAAAAAGGATAACAAACTACACAAATAAATAAAATTGAAGTGTTAGCTGTTCACTGAATGCATTATGAAAGTATATTCGGTACTTTTATAAACATTTTATTTTAATTTTTGTCTGTCTGTCTGTTTGTTCTGGCTAATCTCCGAAACGGCTGGATGTTACTTACTACTTTTATTTTAGTAAAAGAATCAGGGTTCCGTGCTAAAAAATTAAAACCTTAGAAAATGTTAACAAAATCCGAATCAAATATGGAAGTTATATTTTATAATAATTTCACGACCAGGATTTTTATTGTATCTTATAATGATGTTAAGAATTAAGTTTCTAATATTTAATAGACAAACAAAAAATAGTTTTCACACGTTGTTTCTTTTTTTCTGTACTATTCGTTTTAATTCACATGCTATCTGGTAGACCATGACGAACGCTCGACTCAGCCTCAAAACATGATAATCTATAATCCAATTTTATTTGCGCCGTCATTTAGATTAGCTAAGTAGCTACCTACCCAAATGACTAGTAATCACTTCGCTATAGTATATTCATATCAGTATCTCTACAACTAACTGTCTCGTTGGTCTAGTGGACGTAAGCGTGACTGCTGACCAGGAGGTCCTAGGTTCGATTCAAGGGTGACGCAAAGTGTTATTGAGTTTTGCCACCAGGAATTCCCAGTGGCAGCCACGGAGTTTGTGGGTGTACTAAGTACAACTCTGCCCAACTCGCCGGGGATTACAGGCGTGATGTAATGTTTATGTATCTCTACAATTCATATCTGCCTAACTTTTTACCGACTAAGTTTGGGTCGGCTTGTTGTCTAATTGAAAGCAGCTGAATACCGATATTTTACATGGAGTGACTGCCTATCTGACCTCCACAACCCAGTAAGTACTGGCTAATGTGATACCCCTTCTGCCCTCGTAAATGCATGCTATGTGTAATGTGTTTATGCTTGTATTTGTTATTTCAATAAGGAGACCGAGCGCTATCTGGGAAAATTTTCCGTTTGTCTGTATCTACCACCGTTACGAAGATACGATAGATAAAAACACAGTATTCCGCTAAAAAGAATTAAAAAGACTATTAAAAAGACATTTTTAATAAAAAAACACAGTGCGTTAGAATTTTTAGGTTTGAACACAGAAAATTACTATTTACTGTGCTTTAATATGTGTTCATGTATTTTTATAAATATGTTTTCCTTGGCACACAGCTTCTTCAAATACTGTGGTTTTATGTAAAATTTCCTTAAAATGTATATTAAGTTAAACTTAAATTAATCACAGTAACTTAGTTACTGGGTTTAATATGCCTGCGAAGCCTAATGGTATTCGGTTTTAACCCAGTATGTGTACAGTTACTGTGTCGTAATAACACTAGAGTTCCTGTTTTTAAATGGTTAAAACACAGTAGGGTGTAAAACTAACCTAGACCACAGTAACCAATCAGTTACTGGGTTTTAACTTAAAAAAATAAAATTTTATGAATTTTGTTCCTATTTTAAAACACATTAACTGATTTATTTAAATAAGAAACAATAAAATATTAGTTCTTTATACACTGAATTGAAGCATTGTTCATTTTACAATATATAAAAATGTAATTTTCAACCTAACTTAAATATTTTGTCCATAACAAAACGATTTAACAATTTAACTTTAACCGCGTTTTTTACAAAATTACATTTTCGGAGTTACTGTGTTTTCATTTACGAGGGCAGCCTTGGTAAGACTGGTTGTCAGAATTTGGGCCACTGACTACCGACACCAATTGTCAAATATTTAAATATGACAGCCGAGACCAACGGATTGACTTGCTATCCTAGGCACGCAGAAAACTCAATCAATCAATCATTTATTTTGTGAAACGTAGGTATGGTTACAGATAGTATATTGTCTTAAATGTGTGCACTATGTTTTGCCAATGCCAACTCGGTCTTTAATGGGTCACCCATCCACGGGCCCACCTTGGCAAGCGCTGCTTAACCTGGTAGATTGATCTGTGTCTGTTATTATTAAGCCACGAATTCCTCCATATCTCTACAACTATAAAATAGATTTCACTTAGAAAAATGGTTCGTATGTTAAAATCACTGTCAATTAACAAAAAAGAAATAATCTACAAAAAACAATGACGTACCAAAACACCCCTTTTTAATAAGCCAAACGGAATGATTAAATAGAAACTAATGATACACAAAGCGTTTGTCACCATTACAAATAATTGTATGAAATCATACAGTTTGTTTGGGAGCGGTCCAAACTAGGACTTTATTGTAATAATAGATCTTTATCAAACGAGTGGAAGGGGCGATTTTTTTTAATTTTCCTAATTGATTTAAATGTATGTGATATGATGATATTTGGTTCGTATAAGTCAACTAGTGTATGTGTAACGCTAGCTGTTGGATAATTTGGATTTCATCATCAGCCTATTAATGTTCCCACTGCTGGGACACAGGCCTCCACTCTATGATGGGGAATTTGGATTTAGTCTACAATATTTTAGAACAGGCATAATCGTTGCAGGTTTTAAACGATTAAGTAAGTTTTTCGTAAAACGAAAAAGCAATGAATTATAAAAAAATAAATAAATCGTTGCTTTTGAAAAAAAAGATACTTCCTACTTTTGCACTTTACTCCGTTGTTATTCCGTATTTTGTGTGGTAGTTCTTGCCGGGTTAACCATGGAGTTTCTTGCCGGTTCTTCTCCATGGAAACGACCAACGCGAACCGTGCACCTTTTTCGACGTTTTATAAGTGCCCATCTAGGCCTATGTGAAATAAAAAAAAAAAACTTATTTTTGTTTGTCATTCATCGTCATTCTCCTGACTTTATCTACATTTATTTTGGGTAGTTCATGTTTTCTTCTTCCATTGTATCTATTTTTCTTTATCAGCCTTCATTTAAGAAGTTACAATCATCCCCCCCGACCCTTGCTAGAGCCAGCCCGCAATGCTGAGCCAGTAATGTTAAACGAGCCCCTAATTAATGAAACTCAGATCCAGCCTGTCCCCTTGCTGCCCCCAGCGACGCCCTAAGCCGAGGTTCGTACCCCACAGGGGGTGCCCTTAGGCGCGGTCGCTTAGTTTTTAGGTAACATGCCCCTGGCTGCAGGCCTTAGCTTCAAGGCATCCACAGGTCTAGCCCAGTTAAGCAGTAGCCAGTCTCCTCTAGACTGAACTGCGAGATGCCATTCCCAAAAAAAAAAAAAGAAAAAGTCACAATCATCATTCACTATCATCATTCTCCTGCCCTTATCATCCCAATTAATATGGGGTCGGTCCAGCATGTCTTCTTCTTCTATACTTCTCTATTACTTTGTCATCTCAGAAGTCACCTCCTTTCTAGCCATATCATCTTTCACAATCACACAGTTCATCCATCGTTTGAAAGGTAAAGTTAACGTATTTTTCAAGGTAAATAAATTGAAATACGGTTACCTACTTGTGCACATAGGTACAAGATATAGGTGTTATAGAATGTTGTGGAGATCTATCTCCTGGCCCACCAACATTTTAATAAAAGTGGCTACTTACCTACGTTTTTGCAGTCGTAACGCTCAATCTGGAGTAGTTCAGTTACATCACACATTAGCTATAATCTGACTACACCTGTCTATTGGCTGACCTCCATTGCTGGTCGTAAAGTTGAATTATAATAACGGCCATGGAAGTTAAATAACGTTAAATAATGGTCATGGAAACTTTTATGACAATATTATGACATTGACATTGTCTTTTGGTGTTCACAAATAATTTTGTGAGTATCTCCATGTGTACCATCTTAAAAGATAGAAGAACAATAAAAATCTGAAAAATAAGAACTTCAATACAAACTTTCACTGCCCTTTTTCGTTATAAGAAGCTCTTGTGAGGAATTTCATGCTTTTAGTATCACCCAGCGGCCACCCCGTTAGTGAATGAATACAAGTTCTATACCTATCTCACACCATCACAATCACTATCACAATCACAATCACTATCACGATCACTATCACGATCACTATCACGATCACTATCACGATCACTATCACGATCACTATCACGATCACTATCACGATCACTATCACGATCACTATCACGATCACTATCACGATCACTATCACGATCACTATCACGATCACTATCACGATCACTATCACGATCACTATCACGATCACTATCACGATCACTATCACGATCATTATCACGATCACTATCACGATCATTATCACGATCACTATCACGATCACTATCACGATCACTATCACGATCACTATCACGATCACTATCACGATCACTATCACGATCACTATCACGATCACTATCACGATCACTATCACGATCACTATCACGATCACTATCACGATCACTATCACGATCACTATCACGATCACTATCACGATCACTATCACGATCACTATCACGATCACTATCACGATCACTATCACGATCACTATCACGATCACTATCACGATCACTATCACGATCACTATCACGATCACTATCACGATCACTATCACGATCACTATCACGATCACTATCACGATCACTATCACCATCACTATCACCATCACTATCACAATCATTATCACGATCACTATCACAATCATTATCACGATCACTATCACGATCACTATCACCATCACTATCACGATCACTATCACCATCACTATCACGATCACTATCACCATCACTATCACAATCACTATCACAATCACTATCACAATCACTATCACAATCACTATCACAATCACTATCACAATCACTATCACAATCACTATCACAATCACTATCACAATCACTATCACAATCACTATCACAATCACTATCACAATCACTATCACAATCACTATCACAATCACTATCACAATCACTATCACAATCACTATCACAATCACTATCACAATCACTATCACAATCACTATCACAATCACTATCTCAATCACTATCTCAATCACTATCACAATCACTATCACAATCACTATCACAATCACTATCACAATCACTATCTCAATCACTATCACAATCACTATCACAATCACTATCACAATCACTATCACAATCACTATCACAATCACTATCACAATTCACTATCACAATCACTATCACAATCACTATCACAATCACTATCACAATCACTATCACAATCACTATCACAATCACTATCACAATCACTATCACAATCACTATCACAATCACTATCACAATCACTATCACAATCACTATCACAATCACTATCACAATCACTATCACAATCACTATCACAATCACTATCACAATCACTATCACAATCACTATCACAATCACTATCACAATCACTATCACAATCACTATCACAATCACTATCACAATCACTATCACAATCACTATCACAATCACTATCACAATCACTATCACAATCACTATCACAATCACTATCACAATCACTATCACAATCACTATCACAATCACTATCACAATCACTATCACAATCACTATCACAATCACTATCACAATCACTATCACAATCACTATCACAATCACTATCACAATCACTATCACAATCACTATCACAATCACTATCACAATCACTATCACAATCACTATCACAATCACTATCACAATCACTATCACAATCACTATCACAATCACTATCACAATCACTATCACAATCACTATCCAATCACTATCACAATCACTATCACAATCACTATCACAATCACTATCACAATCACTATCTCAATCACTATCACAATCACTATCACAATCACTATCACAATCACTATCACAATCACTATCACAATCACTATCACAATCACTATCACAATCACTATCACAATCACTATCACAATCACTATCACAATCACTATCACAATCACTATCACAATCACTATCACAATCACTATCACAATCACTATCACAATCACTATCACAATCACTATCACAATCACTATCACAATCACTATCACAATCACTATCACAATCACTATCACAATCACTATCACAATCACTATCACAATCACTATCACAATCACTATCACAATCACTATCACAATCACTATCACAATCACTATCACAATCACTATCACAATCACTATCACAATCACTATCACAATCACTATCACAATCACTATCACAATCACTATCACAATCACTATCACAATCACTATCACAATCACTATCACAATCACTATCACAATCACTATCACAATCACTATCACAATCACTATCACAATCACTATCACAATCACTATCACAATCACTATCACAATCACTATCACAATCACTATCACAATCACTATCACAATCACTATCACAATCACTATCACAATCACTATCACAATCACTATCACAATCACTATCACAATCACTATCACAATCACTATCACAATCACTATCACAATCACTATCACAATCACTATCACAATCACTATCACAATCACTATCACAATCACTATCACAATCACTATCACAATGGTGTGTTGGGGTGTGGTGGGGGTGTGGTGGGGGTGTGGGGTTGGGGTGGTGGGGTGTGTGGGTGGCACACACCCTATCACAATCACTATCACAATCACTATCACATCACTATCACAATCACTATCACAATCACTATCACAATCACATCACATCCATCACTATCACAATCACAATCACAATCACTATCACAATCACTATCACAATCACTATCACAATCACTATCACAATCACTATCACAATCACTATCACAATCACTATCACAATCACTATCACAATCACTATCACAATCACTATCACAATCACTATCACAATCACTATCACAATCACTATCACAATCACTATCACAATCACTATCACAATCACTATCACAATCACTATCACAATCACTATCACAATCACTATCACAATCACTATCACAATCACTATCACAATCACTATCACAATCACTATCACAATCACTATCACAATCACTATCACAATCACTATCACAATCACTATCACAATCACTATCACAATCACTATCACAATCACTATCACAATCACTATCACAATCACTATCACAATCACTATCACAATCACTATCACAATCACTATCACAATCACTATCACAATCACTATCACAATCACTATCACAATCACTATCACAATCACTATCACAATCACTATCACAATCACTATCACAATCACTATCACAATCACTATCACAATCACTATCACAATCACTATCACAATCACTATCACAATCACTATCACAATCACTATCACAATCACTATCACAATCACTATCACAATCACTATCACAATCACTATCACAATCACTATCACAATCACTATCACAATCACTATCACAATCACTATCACAATCACTATCACAATCACTATCACAATCACTATCACAATCACTATCACAATCACTATCACAATCACTATCACAATCACTATCACAATCACTATCACAATCACTATCACAATCACTATCACAATCACTATCACAATCACTATCACAATCACTATCACAATCACTATCACAATCACTATCACAATCACTATCACAATCACTATCACAATCACTATCACAATCACTATCACAATCACTATCACAATCACTATCACAATCACTATCACAATCACTATCACAATCACTATCACAATCACTATCACAATCACTATCACAATCACTATCACAATCACTATCACAATCACTATCACAATCACTATCACAATCACTATCACAATCACTATCACAATCACTATCACAATCACTATCACAATCACTATCACAATCACTATCACAATCACTATCACAATCACTATCACAATCACTATCACAATCACTATCACAATCACTATCACAATCACTATCACAATCACTATCACAATCACTATCACAATCACTATCACAATCACTATCACAATCACTATCACAATCACTATCACAATCACTATCACAATCACTATCACAATCACTATCACAATCACTATCACAATCACTATCACAATCACTATCACAATCACTATCACAATCACTATCACAATCACTATCACAATCACTATCACAATCACTATCACAATCACTATCACAATCACTATCACAATCACTATCACAATCACTATCACAATCACTATCACAATCACTATCACAATCACTATCACAATCACTATCACAATCACTATCACAATCACTATCACAATCACTATCACAATCACTATCACAATCACTATCACAATCACTATCACAATCACTATCACAATCACTATCACAATCACTATCACAATCACTATCACAATCACTATCACAATCACTATCACAATCACTATCACAATCACTATCACAATCACTATCACAATCACTATCACAATCACTATCACAATCACTATCACAATCACTATCACAATCACTATCACAATCACTATCACAATCACTATCACAATCACTATCACAATCACTATCACAATCACTATCACAATCACTATCACAATCACTATCACAATCACTATCACAATCACTATCACAATCACTATCACAATCACTATCACAATCACTATCACAATCACTATCACAATCACTATCACAATCACTATCACAATCACTATCACAATCACTATCACAATCACTATCACAATCACTATCACAATCACTATCACAATCACTATCACAATCACTATCACAATCACTATCACAATCACTATCACAATCACTATCACAATCACTATCACAATCACTATCACAATCACTATCACAATCACTATCACAATCACTATCACAATCACTATCACAATCACTATCACAATCACTATCACAATCACTATCACAATCACTATCACAATCACTATCACAATCACTATCACAATCACTATCACAATCACTATCACAATCACTATCACAATCACTATCACAATCACTATCACAATCACTATCACAATCACTATCACAATCACTATCACAATCACTATCACAATCACTATCACAATCACTATCACAATCACTATCACAATCACTATCACAATCACTATCACAATCACTATCACAATCACTATCACACTCACCATCTTCTGGATCTCAAAATAAATGCCATATTCGTAATCAGCACCCCTGATAATCTCGGTATCGACACCCATATTGATTTTTAGACATTTCATCCCATCCATCGCACCCCAACAGGGGATGATGTTATTTCAGGTCAGCCATATTCAATCTTAAAATCGTTGTTTTTGTAATACACCATACAAACTATACCAATGTTGATTTTCAGACTTTGTTACCCCATTTCCCCCTCTTAGGGGTTGAATTCTGAAAAAACCCGAACCGCCTTTTATACTTATTTATCAATAGGAGCACTCCTGTCAAGTTTTGAATAAAATAGTCGAACTAATCTTGTTTCCCCATACAAACTTTGGAGCACCTTTTAACCCCCTTATGGGTGGAATTTTGAAGAAATCCTTTATTAGTGCACCCCTAGACCACATAAGGAACCTACTTGCCAAATTTGGAATCTGTTGACCCAGCGGTTTGGGCTGTGCGTTGATAGGTGAGTCAGTCAGTTTCTTCTTTTATATATTTAGAAGAAGAAGAAGAAGATTGGGTTATCTATGTCCTCTATAGTTTCATCATCGCCCTTCCTACTAAGATATAAAGTTGTCATACTGGATATGCTTGCTGAAAAACCCTCCGCCATATATATGACATTACAAAACTTTCCTGTACTTATTTATGTTTAGCAATCAACATTATTTATTACTATTTAATAATTTAACAATTTATGTACACATTATATATAGAAAAGAAGAAAGGAACAGAAAATAGGTACAAAGGTGATGCTTATTTTTAAAGAAATCTCTTCCAACATACCTGCGAAAGGAGATACTAAAAAAAGAGATGTAGATATAGTGTGTAAAAAGAAGAAGAGAAAATGGATACATAAAGCAAATGACTATTTTAAATATGATATACAATATCAATATTATGAGCTGGCCACGTAGCACGAATGCGCCCAGAGAGATTGGCAACGATCGTCAGTTACTGGACGCCTGACGGAGGAAATCGCCATCGTGGCAGACCACGACGAAGGTGGTGTGACATCTGCATAGCTAGATCTGGCCCCTTAATCACAACGCTTCGATTCGATTTTGGTTTCGGAAAGTCGTATGTCTATCTTTTTTGCCTATCGAGTTTGCGGGGCAAACATGGCCAGATATTGCACAGGACAGAGAGAAAAGAGAAACCTCTCTGTCCTGTGTGTATGTCCCACAAAGGGAAAGGGAGGCCTTTGCCCAGCAGTGGGACATTCAAACAGGCTGACAAAAAAAAAAAGAATATACTCATAAATACAAAGAAAAAAACATATAACAATACCATAAATACAAAAGAAAAAATACTAACGCAATTATGACAGAATGGAAAGATAATGTTCTTTCACACTTCTCTTGAAAACTGCAACAGTTTGGCAGTCCCTAATGTCAGGCGGAAGCGAATTCTCCAACTTCACGGCGAGGACAGTGAATGAGTAGGAGTAGAGGTCGGTAGAGATTTGAGGAGGTTCCTAAGATGCGACCTGCAAGAATCTCCAAGATCAATCTCTAAGATTATCCTATCTGGGGGAACGGTTTTCCTACTCTCGTCCTTCTGATGCACCTTGTAGGTCGCATCAGAAGGACGAGAGTAGGAAAACCGTTCCCCCAGATAGGATAATCTGCCTAGCCTTTTCCCAACTTCGTTGGGGTCGGCTTCCAGTCTAACTGGATGCAGCTGAATACCAGTATTTTACATGAAACGTTGCCTATCTGTCCCCCACAACCCAGTCAGTACTGTGTAATACGATACCCCTTAGTAAGACTGACTGAAAGAATTTCGGGCCAGCCGGGACCAATGGCTTAACGTGCTTTCCGTGGTACGGAGGAAAGTCAGTAGGTAATGGATCACCCATCCGGCTTAACCTAAAGATCGATCCGATCGGCTGTAATTAATTAGCGGCTGTTATTGTTTGGCAATGAAAGTGTTCCTTATCAAGCCATCCAACATCTGCACATAAACACAGTCATTTGTACCTACCTACTTGACGACAAACGTATCGGTAAGATTCTTGTTTGTTTCCTACTCGAATAATAGAAGTTACATTACAAACTACTTATCAGTAACAGCCTCTTAAAATTGTCTTGTCATTGTCATTAAAACATATTGATTCCCGCGACTTCATACCTACGTATATAATTTTAATAAATGCAATTTTTTGTGGAGATGCATGGATGTTTGTTACTCTCTCATGCAAAATCTACTGAACGAATTTAGATGAGATTTGGCACACGGGTAATTTATAATCTGGACATACACAATATACATTACACACATAGAATACTTTATATTCCGGTAGTACGAGTACGATCACGTGGGAAAATTACCGATCTCCACACGGGCGAAGCTGCGAGCGTAACCACAAATGCATAAATTAAGCTAAAAAATGTAAATAAATAATCTGGTTTAAAAGATCTAAGTGGCCAAACAGATATACACGAAAATTAGTTTTAATTTATTTTATACTATTTATTGATTATGAAATGGTATTTGTAAGGAATAACGGACAGTACAAAAGATTTTTAAAATTTAAGTTATTTCGTGCAACATTTATATCAGTGACATCCAAAGATAAGTGCTACACCAGAATGACTAAACAAACTAAATAGATAACATCATGTTTTTTCAATGCACATTGTTACGAACATATTTATTTTACTACACAGTTATCTTCACACTGTATGATAATTTTATCACATCAGTCTCCTAGGTATCAGTGTTACTGATCAGACGTTCACGAGAAAAGAAACAATAGTTTAAAATGAGTTTTGTGCAAAAAGTGGTCCTGATCACAGGAGGCAGTGCAGGCATTGGTGCTACCACAGCCGAGTTGTTTGCCAAGGAAGGTGCTTCTGTTGCCATCGTCGGAAGAAACGAAGCTAAACTGAAAGCGGTAACTGATCGTTGCAAGAAACTAGGAGCAGACACACTCGCCATCAAAGCTGATGTGTCCAAAGATGCCGAAGCAGACGAAATCGTCAAGAAAACAATCGACAAATTCGGAAAACTGGATATACTTGTCAACAATGCAGGAGTACTGAGAGAAGCTAATATTCTGTCTGATCACTTCTTGAAAACGTATGACGAAGTGATGAATATTAACATGCGAGGTGCTGTACGCATTACATACTTCGCTGCTCCTCATATCATCAAATCTAATGGCAACATAATCAACGTTTCAAGTATCGCTGGAACTTCTACAACAAGACCCGACAACATAGCATACAGGACATCAAAGGCTGCAATGAACCATTTTACTAGAAGTCTTGCTTTGGAACTCTCGCCTCATGGAATAAGAGTCAATTCCATCAGTCCTGGTCCAGTTCGCACTGATATCTTTGAGGGTTTGGAAGTGACTGAAGAAAAGTTAAGGAATAATACGGCGCTGCAGAGAATATCGGAGGCTATTGAGATCGCTGATATGATTGTTTATGTCGCCAGTGATAAGGCCAAGGGCATTACTGGCTCAAATTTCGTAATTGATAACGGCACTCTGTTGAAGTAGTATATTTAACACAATATTATCATGTATGTTTTAATTTCACTGTAAATACTGTCGGGAACTAAAATGTATCTTTATTATTGTACTTTTGTGGTTTCTGTATAAGTAATAAATAATTGTATTAAATAATTATTGAATTAAAATGTGTGGTGTTTTTTTTGTAGCCTCTTACGTAAGCCACTGCTGGGCAAAGGCCAGGGCATCAGCCTGCCGGGGCTGCGGGACTGTTCGAAAGAGTTACCTCGGCCCTCGAACACAAAGGGCTCAGAAGGATCATGGATGGGTTTTAGTCAGTAAAAGTCTGACACTTCCTTCCGCTCCGCCCAGAGTGGGAGGGGTCATTTGATGATTTCCTATCCGAAAAAAAAGGCCTATCCTTCAAAATCTCTATAATTATTTTGTGCGATCGTTGGCCATGTTCGCCCCGTAAACAATACACCACCTTTGTTGTTCGTTCAATGTTGAATTTATTAAACAAGAGAAGACCTTGATAAGGTGAAGATGAGTAGGTACTTCTTATAAATGAGACGTTTTGGATCAAAAAATATTTCAGTTTCAAATCTTTCAATATAAATATTTCAAGGATATTAAACAATATTAATTCAGTCTTATTTTGGTGTCAAGAAATATACATGAAATCATGTTTAAAAGAGAGTCCATGGAGTTTCTTGCCCGCTCTTCTCCATAGAGATCTACGTTAGTGAATAGGCAACTACTGTACTTTCTCAAATTATTATGCCTTGTGACTGTGACTGTAGCTTTGCTTTTTTTGTAGTTTCGAAATTCAAAAGTTCCCTAATGGTCTAATTGAAATATATGATTTGAGTTTGAGTTTGTATGTATTCATTAGGATTTTAGAGCCTGATAGAAAACAATATCAATGTATTTCAACTCACACATACCTATGCTAGAAAATTACAATGCCATCACTAGGCGCAAAAATGGTCGAGTTGACGCAACTGTCGATTTCACACAACTGGCCAATCAGCGAAACTGACTAATCAACGAAACTGTCGAATTAAATAAACTGACGAAGGAGGGACACTGACCCAGTGTTGCACGGATTGCTTACGTGGATGTCTGTAGATAAGAACATAGCAAATAGCGATATTCACCCAGTGATGACCCAGAACAGACATCTTTGGAGAAGAACCATTAGGAGACCCACCCCAAATAAAGTTGGGATTATAATGAATCCAAAAAAAGATACATTCCAGATAGTAAATAACCTTAAAACATAGTGGAAAACGCTTGGTGAAAAGGTATGGAAAAATGAAAGGCAACATTATTATTTCTTGCAGCAGTTTATCCACATATGTAAAGTGGCAACAATGAAATGATGTGTGTTTATTATTATCATTGTTGGCACTTTACTTAGGTAATAATACTCCTGAAATAATAATGTTGCCTGTTGAGTTACACGTAGCTATGTGTAGCTACGTGTAACTCAAATGAATCACACAAGACTTATCAGTTACTAATTAATCACTGAATAATCGAAGATTTATATACTTAATGAAAATTGATAAAACGATATTTTGCTGAACTGCTAAAGTTTAGTAAGCTATCAAATTTCGTGTTGAAATGTCCGAAATGTTTGCCAACAAAGTAGTTCTAGTAACCGGAGGGAGCTCCGGCATCGGAGCGGCTACCGTGGAGTTATTTGCTAAGGAGGGGGCTTCTGTCGCCTTCGTCGGAAGAAACGAAGTCAAACTGAAGGAAGTGGCCAGCCGCTGTAAAGTGTCGTACAGAGCCAACATCCTCATCATCAAAGCAGATGTCTCCAAAGAAGAAGAAGCAAAGACCATCGTACAAAAAACAGTTGACAAATTCGGAAAACTCGACGTCCTCGTCAACAACGCTGGAATTTTGCGGTTTGCGAGTATACTGCAACCCAATTTACTGCAGAACTACGACGAGGTCATGAACACGAACCTGCGCCCCGTCATCCACATCACCAACTTGGCAGTCCCTCATCTTATAGCAACAAAAGGCAGCATCATCAACGTATCTAGTATTGCGTCTACTCTAGCTAAAATGCCAGGAATGATGTCTTACAGCGTTTCTAAAGCTGGTATGGATCATTTCACGAGATTTGCTGCATTGGAACTGGCACCTTCTGGCGTTAGAGTGAACTCTGTCAATCCTGGACCAGTTATAACTGACATTATAACCAGTTCTGGGATGCCTGCAGAGGTATTGCAGGGTGAAAATATTGCGAGTATGACAGCTTTGGGAAGATCTTCAGATGCTGATGAGGTTGGTGATATTATCTTGTACCTAGCCAGTGACAAGGCTAGGGGTGTTACCGGATCGTGTTACGTTATTGATAACGGTTTTTTGCTGAAGTAGACTCCGATTTTTTTAAAGTTGTGATTAAATATGTATATGTTTGAAAATTTTATAATTTTGTTTGATTGAATTGCCAACTAATTAATGGGTCTACAGTTGGTATGTAGTCTGTGCTACCTAAAGACAGCGCAGACGTATTGCCATGCCATTAAAAGCCATTTTTCCCCGAGAAACATCTGAAATGTTTCCTTATTATTTTATTAGATATATTTGCTGCCCAGTTACATTTCATTTAAGCAGCATAATTATGATCCATGACTGATGTCAGCTATCTATGATTAGAAGTGTACTATCTCTTAAAGGCATTATCTTATCTCCCATCATTCTGTGGCCCAGTCTTGTTTACACTTTACTGCTGTGATTTAATTATTTGGTAAGTGCCAGTTCCAATGCAGAAAATCTCGTAAAATGATCCATACCAGCTTTGGAAACGCTGTAAGACATCATTCCTGGTATCTTAGCTAAAGAAGACGCAATACTAGATACATTGATGATGCTGCCTTTTGTTGCTATAAGGTGAGGGACTGCTAAGTTGGTGATATGGATGACGGGGCGCAGGTTCGTGTTCATGACCTCATCGTAGTTCAGCAATAGGTTGGGTTGCAGTATACTCGCAAACCGTAAAATGCCAGCGTTGTTGACGAGTACATCGAGTTTTCCGAACTTGTCAATGGTTTGTTGTACGATGGTCTTCGCTTCTTCTTCTTTGGAGACATCGGCTTTGATGATGGTGTTGGCTCCGTATTGTTTACAGCGGCTGGCAACTTCCTTCAGTTTGACTTCGTTTCTTCCGACGCAGGCGACAGAAGCCCCCTCTTTGGCAAATAGCTCCACAGTAGCCGCTCCGATTCCGGAGCTACCGCCTGTTACTAGAACTACTTTATTTGCAAACATTTCGATATTTACAGCACGAAGTTTTTCGGCTTACTAACTCAAAGTTGAAATATCGTTTTATTTTGTACAATATTATCTAAATCTACGTCTATTTATTGAATTTAGACAATATCTGATAATAGCGTACTATTTTATGAGTCTTTGCGTATCTATCTATGATTATCATTATCACTATTGCCTCCTCGAATTCCTGACTGCCTGGTAGGTCTAGTTGTTGCAAATTCTACGTATACGTGGCCAGGCGTCCTAGTTCGATTCCCAGGTGTTATTGAGTTTTTTCATCAGGAATATCTCAGATGCTGCTTGCAGTCTCAGAAATACTTGCCCGGGGGTTTGCTTATCATTCAAACATTTGGCTGTGATGTGGATGTACTATGAGTATATCTCTGTAAGTCACTGCTGCACGTATTTCTCAAATCGATGGTAATTACATATCTTTTTAATTAGCCTGTTCTGTCCCGTTGCTGCAGCTAGGCAAAGAGCTCTTCCATTCCTTTCCAACTCTCCCGATGTTTTGCCCTCTCCGGACTATCAGTCAGGAACGAGTCCAAATCACCACGCCAGCGCTTCTTGAGCCTATTATATTAACATGAATAATAATTTTCCTATTGCATTAATAAACAGACAGACCCACGAACAAAAACTAGTCATTCGAAACCTAAAGTACACTCGCAAACAGAACGCTCTCGATATTTAAATCAAACATAACGTGTCACCGAAGTCCACTAATTGCCCACACGCATGCAATGTAACCGTTATTAATATTACTACTCTAATATATTTCTGGTGGAGCGTGTACTTGTGGCATTTTAATGTTAATTGACTACTGTTCGCGGTTGTACATGTATTTAATTATAAATCTTTTTTTGATTATGGATATTGTACTTGTGTGAATCATAGGGTGGGGTGTTTAAGGGCTGACAACGCTATCTTTGCATTCCTTTTTTCTGATATTCGACATGCATGAGTTGCATTTTTATGTTTTTAACTTGATAGCAAGGAATGCTTTGGATTTTTTTTGTTATAACTCCACAAAGTAACGCGTTGTCCATCACCTTATGCGATGCGACTGGCGTCGTCACTAACGCGTGTGTCACTTATTTCATTGTAGCGTCGCGTCGCAAATCGTGTCGACTGACTAAGAAAATTAGTATGATAAAGCGACGGTTGTGATTGAAGATTGTACCGAAATTCGGTCAGGAGGACATTGACCATTCTTAGTACAATACCACTAACAAATGCTCAAATTAAAAACAAAAACACTCCAATATCACACACGAAAACACATAAAATAATTAAGGTCAACAGCAACAATAATAAATCATGCGACAGAACAATCAAATCTAATACGTACGGCCCAAATCCTCGCCCACTAGTTGAGAGGACATATTTTATTAATTACCTACCGCGTTATCACGAAATATTACCTTTATGTTCCATATTTGCATATCGTGTTAGTCTATAACAGAAACTGGGAGCGCCGAGCATGCGATGACCGGGCTGAGTTACGAGCGGCAGCGGGAGCGGAATCGAAAATGAAATTGTGCCACCACGGAGGCTCAAAACGTTCCCACTGCTACTTCTGTTAGGCATGTTGGTGTACTCGAAATTCAAAAAGAAAAGTGCTGATATCACTTGACCGACACGGCTTTCCTCTGTCGGTTTGCTACACTGCCCCAATAGTACAAACATTAACTGTGTCATTCTGGCTTGCCGCTCATCAACATCGCCCTAGCTGCTAGTGGTTATAGTTGTGACCCTTTGAGGTCCTACACAAGTGGCAATCGCTTTCACAGCGATTCGTATTTCTACAACGATTTTCAATAGGATTGATAAACCTATGTTATTTGATAGCCTGTCAATCCAATACATTTTGACTTTTACCTCATATTTATCGCCGATTGAATCTCGCTTTACTCCTATGACATGAACCGTTTCATATATTTGATGGAATTTGGGCGTATCCATCGAAATACGACCGCGACTGTCCTCGCGTTCATTTTAATGATTTTGATAGACGCGCGATTCAGAGTCGCCATATTTATATAAAAGCTTTTTATTTGATTAATTTTTGGTTATTACTTTGGGTGTCAAGGTTTATGTTCCTTACAAAACATAACATAATATTTCTGGTATATTGAGAGTCTTTCCGTGCATCGGAAAGCACATTAAGCCGTTGGATCCGGCTGTTATTGCAGATGTTTGACAGTCGTTACAGGTACTCAGTAGCCCGAAAGTCTGACAACAAGTCTTACCAATGGTTGTTCCTCAGTAACTGGGTTGCGGAAGTCAGATAGATAGTAGCTCTATGTAAACTTTTGATATTCTTCTTAGCGTGTCGATGACAATTCACATTAAGTCAGCCCAAAACTTGGCGACGAGATTGGCACTTTCAGTAGCGTCCATCAGCTCCTGTGATGTGCAAATAACAGGCCAGGCAGGACAGTATATCAAGTGTCTCATCGTTTGTACGGCAACACCACATGTACACTCCAAGGAAGAGTCATGCTGAACAGTGGTATTTGGCGGTGTTATAGGCCTTCTGGTATTACGCGCATAGTACTCGCAACTGGCGTGCTTTTATGGCTAGATGTATGAACGTGGACGAGGCGAAGGGAGTATGTAAGTATCGTTGCAGGTTGCGGTCTGTAGTTAATAAAAATAAAAACAGGTTTATTGCTTCAACATAAATAACTTATTCTAGTTACAATGGAGAATCCTTTTAAGCAAATAGTTTGCTTGTATTAGGATGCTCCGCCCTTCCCCAGGTTATGTAATCATATTTCAGTTATTGAGCCTGATCAAGATATTATATAAGAACTTATACAAATAAAATGCAAGAACTTATAAGAATAAAATGTGTACACAGTATTTCTACGAGTGACAAATAACTCTCTGTGATGTGTGTTGGAGATGGTGTGGAGATGAATGTGTGTTAGAGATGGTGTGGAGATGAATGTGTGTTAGAGATGGTGTGGAGGTGAATGTGTGTGAGAAGTAGGTGAGAGTAATTGTGGGAGTGGGGGTTGTATCCACGTCTAATACAGGTGGAGATTAAATCCTCTACGGTAAATTGAGGAAATGTAGAGGAAGGGTAGTTTCTGCCTGTCCTCATGAGATGAAAAAGGCGTATGTATGTATTAGGTAGTCATATGTATAATATGTTTATCAACATACATATGGCCTTACCTCAGAAGTTCATAACCCTGTTACTGCTACCACAGCCACCTCAACTTGAAGCACACACCAATTAACTAGTGTTAATAACTCGTACTAACGCGTAAGAGCAATGGTGAGGCACAAATCGTTAGTGTCAACAACGGTCAGGAACTTCCTCGGCAAATATTCTACCTTTGGACCTGTCTTGGAGTAGCGTGACTGTAGTTTACGGCACGGCGGGACTGTCCTAGAAGTAAAAACTGTTTATTTGCTTAATTATTGGCCTTTCGAAAGAATATGGCTAGGCTTTCTGCTTGATAAAAAGAGAATTACTGGGAGACAATGCACACACCCTAAGCCGCTGGATCTAGAATCACGATATTTCGCAGTGAAGATTCTTTAGTGTAATTTTTACCGATGAGAAATCCCATCGAGCCCCAATGCTCCTGGTTTAAATATGCCAACAAACGCAAGCGGCAGCATATTTATCATAATTAATCACTAAGCAATTTAAAAGAATAAACTTGGTTTCCTTGAATCATTAATGTTATGAAATCTCTGCTACATTGAAATTGATGTTATAACTTTTTAAAGTAGTATTTTTTTAGTATCTAAACCTTCATATAAACTATTTTGATTTCGTATCAACGCACCTAACCCATGGTCACCGTACACCCAAAACTCAAAATGTACAACTTGGACATAGTTGCTCACAGGAGCGCCGCAGGGGTTATTGTTTGATCTCTAATCAATCCAGGGGTGCAGAACTTTGTAGTGGCGGCTAATTAGGGATTATGTATGAATTTGTATGTTTGGACAAGACGTAGGGTTATGCTGGTAAAGGGAACCTTGTGAGGGCATCGGCTTCTCTGAAGATTGTTCAATGAACAATTTGATTTGACCTTGTTGTTCAAACTGGCATGCAACAGCTTTTGCGGTGGTCCTCTTTTAAGAGTATCTACGGAAGCCGGTGGAATTACAGGCACATGAGAAATTTTAAACTTGTCGCTGTACATTAAAAAAATACAATGAGTTTTCATACCAAGCGTCTCCGGGAGTGAGAAAAAATTCAGTGTCAGATAGATAACACATAATAATAACCGATATTTACTATGATTTTGTTTACTATCACGTTTTCAGTGTTAATGATAATGCTAGTGACCATGTTAGTTTAAAAACTTATAGAAAACATTTAGCTTCTCCTGTATCTAATAGTATGAAATTTTGAACAAAGATTTTTTGTAAATTGACCAGGCCAATGCAGACGTAGACATAAATTGCTATGCTTGAAAATGTTCCCGTGGCATGCCGTGGCATCAAAAGGGATTTCTATTGAAAGACTTGCCACGGTCGTATTTCTATATCGATACGTTTGAAAGCCCATTGGCAAAATTTTTAATCCCTTGCCAAGTCGTCCTGGTCTGCGTTAGCTCTAACTCAAGTACTTAACTACTTTAGTAGGTCAATTTGAATTTTACAAAATTATTTCGTAAGGGATAAAAATTTGTTCGATAGTAAGTCATTTGGGCCCAAGAAACCGGGGTCCTCTAAAAGCGCATTGGGTTGAGGATATCTTCAAGATCGCCGGAAACAGATGGATAAGGACAGCACAGAACAGAGAACAGTGGCTGAAGAAAGGGGAGGCCTATACCCAACAGCGGGTGATTCCAGGCTGAAATGACGATGAAGACATTTGCCGATGGTAAATCTCATCAGGCTTCTCAAGACAGTGGAACTCACTTCAAAAATAACAGTTTCCAAATTAGACACATTGTCAAAATGACAATAATAATAATCAAAGTCCGCTTGGAGGCGATACACACAAACTGCGGCAACCTACTACCCTTAGGTACACAAACAAACTTACTCAATATGAGAACGATGTAAGTTAGAGTCAATACTACAAACGGCAGATGATGAGCTTTGAGACACGGATGAGATAGTAGGTGGAAGGCTATAGTAAGCTGAGGCTGTATAGACATCGGTCGTTGGTAAATGCTAAAATGATTTGCAGATTTCTCTATATTGGTTGAAAAAAAAAACAGTTTTGGATGACACCATAAATTAAGTTTTCAAACTAGATGAGTTCAGTATTTTCTATCTATCCACTCTGAGAAGAAACACCGACACAAATCGGAGGTCACATTCTTTTCTAAATGTCAACTCGTATACATCATATAATACGATACCTGTTGGTGTGCGACCGGTTACCAGCTTATCTACAAATGACAGCCGGGACCAGCGGCTTAACGTGATTTACTTTGATTTTATTTACTCCATTCACTAGTTATTCGGTGTCTATATTACTCCGCGATGATATAGCCGGGAAACTTTCGATACGAAGCTATTGTGAAACACAAATATTGAAACTAAGCCTACGGAGTCCAACCACAGTTAGTTGAGCAACTGTTGCTCCACTATATTGGAAAGTTAGAGATTAATATTTACTTTTAGATTCCTATGTAGCCATGTTAGACATTCATCATCATCAGCCTATTAATGTTCCCACTGCTGGGACACAGGCCTCCTCTCTATGAGAGGGAATGGGCTATAATCCACCACGCGGGCCCAGTGCGGATTGGTAGATGTCACATGTCTTCGAATTTTTGGTTCTAGGACACGCCGGTTTCCTCACGATGTTTTCCTTCACCGGTTTGAGAGCAGTGGTGATGAAATAAATTACACAAAGTAATGCGCCTGCCTGGGTTCGAACTACCACGACTTACTGTTCTTAAGTCGGGGCCGCCAGCACTGGGCCACCGCTGCTCTCTGTTAGACATTAAATAAATAAACAAATATCGCTATGCCCTATATCATTCATCATTTCTATGCCCTTATCCCAATTTAATTAGGGTCAGCGCAGTATGTCTCTTTCCATACTTCTCTACTAATCGTCATTTCATGTGTCCTTCATTATAGAAGAAAAAATAATCTTCCATTTCCTTCAATACGAAAAATCATGACATCAATCCCAGTACACATAAAACGGTGTCCACTATTTCTAAGGCCTTTTCCAACTGTGATACCAAAAGTCGCAATCGCGGCTTTGAATGCAATGAATGCACCCTTATTAGGCTGTGTTTACACTGACCGGAAGACGTTTCTTTCAATGCCATGCTCGGACCGGCAAGTCAATAGGACATCATTATATGCCCGGGATGGGGGAGGTGCGTTTACAAGGGATAGTAGTCTAGCTGCTTGGGCGATTAACTGGCTTTAAAAAACGCAATTTAGGTTTCGTTTTATTGTAAACAAACCATGGGGATAGTCTGAAACTACTAATGCTATCCTCTCACTAGCCGCGCGTGCTACTTTTCCGCACCCTAACGCCGCGAGCGCACGAAAGACTGACAGTTATTTGAACGTTTCCGACCTTTGCGATAAAAACACCTATAGATCGCAAACTACAAGTGCTAGAGCAATTTAAATAATTATATTAAATATACTTTTGTAAAGCTGAATAGTTAAGGAATCTACTTATGTAAAAAGCAAGATGTATATATAGAAGGCAACTTTAATTTTATACTCATAAACTAAATGTATAGTTGAAAAACAGTTGTGAAAACTGATATTTCGTTAGTAGTAACTAACTTTTTTTGCTTCCACGACGTTTAGCAGCTGATCGTTTTGATTTCAATATAATGGATTGTAAACTTAAAAAGGAATAGATTGGGTCTCAAACTGTTAATTCTTATTGAGGTACCAGAAAATGGGTTTTTGTAAGCTCTGACCTCGGTAAAGAGAACCCTGTACGTGCGACTTGATTATTGATAAAGGCTCACGTGCAGGGTTCACTTTACCACTGTCACAACAGCTAGTGTCATCAGTTTGAAAACTTTCATACAAGTCACAATCGGCGAGATATTTCATCTCGTTTGACCACAATAGAAAACTTGCCGTTATACACCATTTAAATAACGACAGTCGCGATGTTGTGTCAAACGACTTTACGACTGTCAAAAAACACAACACAAAGCATAGACAGAAAAAAGGCAATTTGCTGGTAAGCCAACTGTCCCACTCAAACGCTCCTCCATTGGTATTCGTTCAGAGTCGGTCAACATTTGTCCAGCGTTGAAAGGCGCGGAATGACCATCTGTACTCTTATGACCACTGCGAGGAACTTGCAGCCATTGAAGCCAGTCTTTGATAGATTGAATAGTCGATTGCTAAAGCCTGTTTTTCCCAGAGGGTTAGACAGAGGTGGTTATAAGATCTACATATCACAGGTCATTGACTATGATGGCTCGTTCATATTCTTTATTCCACACAAAATTAAAAAATATACACACAAAATTCAAATATATAGCTTATGTACAACGGCGAACTTAACCCAGAATTGGGTTTTCTTACAGCAAACCTTACTTCTGTTGCGAGATTTGCAGAAGAGGATATACCTACGTGCGCAAACAATACAGTTAAAAACTTAAATTAACTTATTTTATACACTAAACTAATACATACAATATATTTATATATAGATACACTTACATATAAAACACTATTTACAAACTATTATCGTTCATCATTTTCTCCTGAAACTAATAATATTTATGTATGTGATCTTGGAGGAATATGGGCATTTCGCGAGTTATGTTTAAATTTTATGCACTTAAAGAGGGGTACGAACCTATTGCAAACAAATCAGAATGGAAAAACCCTGTACACTTTGTCTGGCCTGGATAAGGAAGAGTCAAGCATACAACTACGAGACCGTGGGGAGTCTCCTACGATAGTGTTGGTTTCTTCTTTCCATCAATGTTGTGATAAAATATTTCTTACACAATCACAAATTACCCAATTCTGTTGTTCATAAACTATATAAAGGGTGTAAAACACCTCTTAACGAAGCCAAAAGGCACTTGTTCTCCTCGTCATTGCGATCATTTTTTTGTTCTACACCATACTTGGGAACCTTCTAGTTACGGAGATATTGGGGGTCAAAGTTCCAACTTTTTGACAAGTATTTTTTTTTTATACAAGTTTTTAATGTAAGATTTTTGTTTATACACCTTCACGACCCCCATCCATCAGCACAATGTTTTGAGTGCGTTACAGTGAGTTCTACCACAAAACATGATTTTTCACCCCAAAAAAAAAAGTCGTTTCCCAGCAATAATGTTTGCGTAAAGTTACTTAGTTTGATGTACAGAATGCATGGTTGACAGCTTCGTGATGAGGTTGTTTACACCCTGTATTTTAATTTTGTGTGCAATAAAGAATATGAATATATTACCAACGGATTTGAATGAAATGCACACAGATACATTACATTAAATTACAGAATACTTTTTGATCGGTTCATGAAGTAGATTTACGACCATTTTCAATAACTTACTAACAGGTATCGGTAGGTTGCTATCTCTGTCTGTTTGACATTTAGCTTACGGACGGTTAGAAACAAGACGTCACAGTAAAGCTTTTTTTGATTTTTCTATGAATATGAAAGAAAAAAGTGACAGGTAGGTGACGCTAATAGAATATTTCAAGCTAACTTTCTTTATAAAAACACCGATAGCTACAAGACGTAGGCATATTAACTGACAGCTATACATAAGTAAGTTATAGAAAACGGCCTTTATTAGGGCATGCAAGAAACTAAACAGAAAAAAAAAAGTTGTATGTTTAAGGAAAAGTTTTTGCAGTTTTTGTATGAAACAGCAGATTCAGCCATACTGAATGTCCCATTCCACAATGTAGAATTACTTTCACCCTATCAGTATCATTTATTTGTTGAATAAAACAAGAGGCTCAAGTAACAGCCACCACGGGGTATCTATGGATATTAAAATATTGATTACAAGAAGGCGATTCCTTCGGTATCATTATTTGCATAACAACACTTTATTACCATCTTTAAGAAACCCCTAATTCTGTGCATAAACACGTCACAAGCAAAATTCAACCATGCCTGGCTTTTATAAGGTTGGGTTTTGCGTGAAAGTCAGTTTGCGGTATATCAAGGTAATTTCTATGGTGAAACACGAGTAAATTATGTTGCAAATATATAAAAATCCCGCATATTTTATCAGGAATTGCTCAGTCGCTGCCCAGAGTCTGAATTTGTGCCTGGTTGATGAAAATAGGCTCAGATATGTGGGACTTAGATATAACTGGTGTTTGAACACCGCTGCCTAGCCCTTTATATTCATCAAGCTTATAGCACACCTCATCATCTACCTAGCATTTTCCCAACACTATGTTGGGATTGGCTTCCAGTCCAACCGGATGCAGCTGAATACCAGTATTTTACAAGGAGCGATTGCCTATTCGACCTCCACAACCCAGTTAGTACTGGGTAATACGGTACCCCTAGGTAAGGACTGGTTGTCAGACTTTTTGGGCTATAGCACACCTAAGATCACTAAACTTGCTTTTGTTTTTAGCTAGTAATTGACATGCTCTTTTTTTTTATTAAAACTTGTTTTACATAATTAATTAAAAACTGTTAAATAAACTAAAATAAATAAACTAATTACACTAAACTGCACCTACGTTGAAATTATTATATTTTGTTTTTATTTTGGATAATTGAATATTTGTCAATTCTTGTACGTAACTCCTATTGATTTCTATATGAATCCATTGTGTAATCAATCAATTTTATTTTATTTACTAATGTCAGCGCTGTCAAAGTTAATTAATGTTGTTGTTAATGATATTAAATTAATTCTAAACTTGTATTTGCACACCATGACAATATGGTTAACATGTTAGCACAACTCTACTTGTATAACCCCCCCCCCCCCCCTCCTTGTATTACCTCGCATGCATTTATTTAATTTTTTACATTTTATTTGTATGTACACTTATGTTTGAGCAAATAAAGTTATCTGAACCTAAATTGACTTTTTAGCCACCGACTTCTGAAAGTAAAATAATTTTCCACTACAGTGTTTTTTATGTGTCGCTATTTTTTTATTTTATTTTTTTGTGGTTTTTGTGATCATAATATTAAATGTGCAGATAAAAGAACTGTTAGATTAAGTTCTAGTTCCAAACACACAAAAGTACAGTGTCATCAGTTGGAAAACCACGCAACAAAAGGGTTAACAAAACCCCATCCCCCCAGTGTTTGTGTTAGGCAATTATTCTATTGTCATTTTATTTATATTCCTCCAAGTTATCGCAGGAATATCTTCTAATAAACTTTAAGATGGCGACGGGGCGAATTTTAAGTGTTGTTTTATGTTAATACAAAATTATAGTTATCAACGTCTAAACTTTGATTTCGTTAATTTAAATACTTTTGAGTTATTGTGTCCGTTTGTTGTGGCTTTATTGTGAATTTTAATTTTTGTTTGAATTTGTTGGTGACGCGACGGTTTAACTTTTTCATTTCGATGTTTTAAAAGTAACTTATCTATTTAGGTAGATTTGACAGTAGGAACACTTTTTAATCGATTATTCTTAAAAGAGGTTCACAATTCGGCTGTGCTTTTTAGGGTTTCGTACCTCAAAAGGTAAAAAAAGGAACCCTTATAAGATCACTTTCTTGTCCGTCTGTCCGTCTGTCACAACCGATTTTCTCAGGAACGGGTGGACCTATCAAGTTGAAATTTATACCAGATACTGAGGTCTATAGTCCTTAATAGATGTATGAACACGATAAAAAGATATGGGCAAATTTAGATTTTCGCGAAAACTTGTAAGTACTAAAATTTACCTTAATTTTTTTTTTGTCTTTTCCCTTTACTGGTGCTGTAAGACCTTGCTTTTAACCAAAATTGACAATTCTAGGCCAACCGGCGTCGACCTAGAATCACGAAATTTGGCACAAAGTAAATTCTTATAGCACATGTAAAGGGAAAAATCTGAAAACCGTAAATATATAGTTTAATAACAAAAAAAAACGCGATTTTACTATTACAAACTTATTATTTGCGGTTGGTGCAATAGCCGTTTCTAGGGATGGAACAGCAAAGTTAAGTTTGTCCTTTAAAAAGTTTGTACGGAACCCATGATGCGCGAGTCCGACTCGCTCTTGTTTCATGTTTGTTACCTCAACTCTGTGATTACTGACCGATTTGCGAGATTACTTTTCATTTGGTAGAAGAAGCTTGTATGGTAGTCACACACTGCTGGGTCAAGAATCAAGGAGTTTTATGATAATAATTCATTTATTTATTCTGTGTACTGTGGGTGACGTGAAGTCTTATGTGTAGACAGTCGAGCTTGTTGGCTATCATCATTATCATGCTGTCAGCGCTACCACACAAGAGTTTCTTACTCCAAGGTGGGCACTATGCAAGACATTTTGATAGTTTGTGAGCAACGTGCGTACGTACGTCTTGTCGACGGAAAATACCTCGGGATACACGATTTGTCTTACATAAATTACAATATACAGGGTGTAAACAACTTCATCACGAAGCCGTCAACCAAGCATTCTGTACATCAAACTAAGTAAGTTTTCGCAAAAGTTATTGCTTTTTTTTTTTTTTTTTGGTGAAA
Organism: Xestia rhomboidea; assembly: GCA_963853795.1. NCBI lineage: Eukaryota > Metazoa > Arthropoda > Insecta > Lepidoptera > Noctuidae > Xestia > Xestia rhomboidea. The sequence goes on along the minus strand of OY970776.1, from coordinate 2,170,504 downwards.
AACCATGTTTTGTGGTAGAACTCAATGTAACGCACTCAAAACATTGTGCTGATGGATGGATTGAATAGTACGGGGGTCGTGGAGGTGTTTAAAGTAAACATCATACATTAAAAATTGTATTTAAAAAAAAATATGTCATAAAGTTGCAACTTTGACCCCCAATATCTCCGTAACTAGAAGAGCCCCAGGTATGGTGTAGAACAAAAAAATGATCGCAATGACGGGGAGAACAAGTGTCTTTCGGCTTCGTTGAGAGGTGTTTTACACCCTTTATGTATGCTCGAATGTAGTATTTATTATTAATATTCGGTCTTCGGTCTCTTTGTTCCAACATTGCGATCTTATTATCCTATTCTATAAATATGTTTCAGTCAATTCTAAGTTTATTTTTAAACAAAAACCTCTGCCTATTAAGTAAAAACCAACAGCATTAAGTTAATGAAAATAAGCAGGTAGATTACAAAGCGCAAGTGTAGGTTATAGCTCAATGTATCAATCCAAAGACACCAGGAGTTAACAAAAAACTTTGGTAAAGTAACATTAACGGTTCAACTCTGCTACTTTGTTTAACTTGTCATCGCTGGCTTTATTTAAGGATGGTGTTAAGACGATTTTAGAATGGGGTTAAGGCCGCTGCGTTTTGGAAATCTTAAGAATTTTTGTTTAAAAAGCGGCCAAGTGCGAGTCGGAATCGCCCATGAAGGGTTCCATAGCAGCAAGTAACATAATATAAAAGTTCTTGTACATACCCTATTATTAAAACATCGATCAAAGTTACGACGAACTAACTTTGATCGATGTTTTAATAATAGGGTATTTTTAAAATTAAGTTATTGATTAGTAAAATGAAAGCTAAATTGCGGTTTACGATTTATGACGTATTAAAAAAACTATTTACTAGATCTCGTTCAAACTAATTTTCGGTGGAAGTTTACATGGTAATGTACATCATATATTTTTTTTTAGTTTTATCATTCTCTTTTTTTAGAAGTTACATGGGGTTACACACATTTTACCACTATGGAAGTGTCTCCTGCGCAAACTATCCAGTTTAGAAAAAATGAAATTAAAAACCTCAATATAATTTTTAAAGACCTATCCATAGATACCCCACGCGTATGGGTTTGATGATTTTTTTTTTTGAGTTTCGTTCGAGTTGAGGTTGGCCCAGAAAACGTTGGCAAGATGGCCTATAAGTTCACTGGGATGGTATGTGGCCGGCCTCTCTTAACGCAAAAAAAAATTGGGGGTTATAAGATTTAAGAAAAAAAAATACACGTTTCTTGAACGCCTGTCCAAGAAACGTGAATTTTTTATAACCGTAATCACACATCTAAACTGAGATTTTTGATGTGTGATTATGGTTTAGATATGGCCACAAAATTAAAAAAAAGATGCCCGAGAAAGTTTGATTTTTTCTTTATGAAGAGATTTAATTAAAAATCATTTTTTTTCTTGTATTTGAGTGCTACACTCTTAAAACACTCAAAAACAAGAAAAACTGTAATAGCCCTATTAAGGTATGAAACCCTAAAAACTACATGCCGATGTGAAATAAATAAAACCTTCATCAGTGAGGGAGGATCGCGTGGCGGAGTTTTGGACAAAACACATTTGTACTTTTTGCGACCCATACGCTAAGAAGAAGCAGTTTGATCCTAAGTTTAAAGTCACCAGTAATTTTATAATCTCTGCAAGTGAACAATACTCCTAACAGGTTATGCTAATAAAATGATATTGTTTTCTTTAGAAAGTGCTATTAATTAAGAAGTGTGGCAGTCGCATTTTATTAATCCCCCCAAACTCGGGAAGACCTATTAATGTTGAAAACTTCGCCTCTTTAAAAGACACAAGGTGTTACTAGAGCAATAAAATACAATATTATTTATCTTAGATAATAATTCATAATTTTTATGGCAATTCTTGGAAGATGCTTTTTTTTTCTTTTCTTTTAATGGAGTTTTTTTTTGTAAGTTTGGATGGGTGTCACGGTTATTGCAATTGGGTTTGTTGATAAGTGCCGTTTTTGTGAAGTTGTGAAGATGGATATTAATTTGAATTAGGTGTTTATTTTGAGAAATTTTAAGGTATACTGGATGATGTAGCAATCTGAAGATAAGTTGATGATGGGTGCGCCGTTTGGGAGTAAGTTAGGTTTTGAATAGCTGACTTATGTACCTTTCCATTATAATAGTCATATAGAAATGGAAATAATTTCAAAACTTAAAGGTTTAGCAACATTTCTTACGTACTTAGGAACTTAACTTCAGTATATTATAATTATGTAAGCAACCAGCACCCTCTTTAATTTTTAACCTACTTAGCTAACAGCCAACATACCCATTAACACAGAACCAACTAATTTTATTATGGCCCAACTTCTGTTTCTAGGCCTTTTGGAAACCATCTGTCCTAAGGGGCAATAATGCCCCATTAAGTAGTATAAGAAGGTTGCCTAATGAATTTAAATATCCCTGAAGCCACTCGTGAAAGCTGACACATATTCTCTCAATAACATTACACAATTAGGCGCAGCCGGTAACAGCAAAAATCCATCTCGAACTTCACACTTAAGGGCTATCCAGTTTCTAACTCGACCACTCGCTATGTTCTTGCTACGAGCTACGAACGCTACGGCGTAGCGCTTTCGTAGACATGTCATTTGTGGTATCTGCTTGGGTTTTTAAAGTAGGATCTCTTTTTACAAAAAAAGGTGTGTGTGTGTGTGACTTTTTCCATCGTGTTAATATTTTTAATCATTCTTATTTTTTTTGTTAGCCTGTATTGTCCCAGTCCTGGGTAAAGTCCTACCCCAGTTCTTCCCATTTTCACGAAGTTGTGCTTCGTCTCGCCGATTCAAGAGGAAACCATCCAAGGTCTCTTGCCGACTTCAGTCTGCCGTGATCCCGTTCAGCGTTTTAATATTAAACCAAATATATTTTAATAAACAACAGTTTTTGTATGTTTGAGTTCAGTTTATAAGATCGAATTTATTTTTACCATTATAAAAGATTTTTTCTTGAAAATGTTATAATTCGAACTTTGACAGATAATGTACGCGCGACTTAAAAAAAAATGGTACTAACAATCATCTTTCAAATTCAAAACAACCGCATCCAGATATTCCCAGCTCCTCCCCGAAAAGGTGGCATTAGTGTTCCGTCAACGCATCCTCCCAGGGCCTCACTAGAAACAATAATGAGTCCCACAGATTTCCCCAACGTGTACTACAGACCTACGAATTTGTAAAGTTATCAAATTTTCAAAACTGTATAACGCATTACGCCGCGCCGTCACGTCGCCTTGTATAATTATAATTGCAATTATTACTTTGGTCGCCAACTGGATTTATTGTTGAAGGAAAGTGGTTTTTGTTTCATTTTGGTGGTTAAGAATGTAACCCTTATCTTCATAAATAAAAATCAATTGTCGCATGTGGGAAGGATCATTATTTGTGTTGTGTTTGTAAATAATAGGACAAAATTTGTTGGATAGAAAGTTATTTTTATTACTGTTAAGTTCACTTTTGATTTTCTTCATATGTGAATTGAACACGTGCGTAGCCTGGGTCACTAGTTTATTTGACGGCCTGAATGGCGCAGCGGTAGTGAGGCTGCCTTACGTTTGTAGGGTCCCGAGTTCGAATCCCGGTAGGAGCAAATGTTTGATTGATGAGCATGAACATTTTTGTTTTCGGGTCATGGATGATTATATGTATAATAAGTATGTATTTACAAACAAAAAGTATATATGTAGTATATCAACTATCTGGTGTCCACGACACAAGCCTCGTTGTTTAGTGTGGCACTAGATGGCGCTGTGTGTAATGTCCAGCGATATTTATTTATTTATTTAAAAAATGTTAAACATTGTCAACTTTGGTGATGGGTGTATGGTTGTCTAAGGCTTTTACGAGGTTTGGATGGACATAAAAGATTATGTTTAATAGGATCTATGCATTAAAAAACGAGTTTTTGTAAAAAGAAAAAAAAAATGAGCAACTTTCCCAAGACTTGTCAAATAGGTATTGGATAGTAGAGGAACATGTTTTATAACGTTGTTTTTTATTATATTAACGAAATCAATATTTAATTAAGTATGAGAGACAAGACTTTCGTAATATACTGGCCTGCAAAACTATATATCACACTTTTAAACTTGCAATAACTTTTTAACTACAACAAGATATACTTTCAAAACAAATAGGACTCGAAAAATTGTTTAATTTTGTCTATAGTTTCAAAGAAAGCTGATAAAATTGCTATGAAACGTTTTTTATTTTAAATCTCTAACTTCTATAGTTCCGAAAAAAAAAAAAAATTAAAACTGTAGTACTTATTTTTAGGCCAGTGTACATCAGGCATACAAATCACAGCATAGCCAAACAATTCAGTAACAACGAAAAAAATCCTATGGATATTTTTTTGATCTAAAAACAAAACCTACTAGAAAACTATGAAACAAAATAAAATCCAGAACTAGTGCCACAAAATTAGCGAATCTAATGAAAACAAGCATAACACAAGCCCATAAGGCTGGCTGTACCCGTCGATACATGAATGTTGCACGCGAACGAAACTAGTCGCGCGCTCTAATACGTAATCATACGCGCGCTACCGCCATTATTTAGCGTAGGATGCTCGAGGGATGCAATAGAGCTGTTGATACCGATTTTATTTATCATCTGCCTTGTCTATCCCCAACTTGGTTGGGGTCTGCTTCTAGTCTGACAGAATGCAGAAAACCGACTTTACAAAGCACAAAATAATAACGCCACTTTTGTAGTTTAAAGGCATTAGTTATTGTATGCACTAAAAAAAAATGGCTAACCAGTGAGTAGTAGACCAATCTATGGGTTTAGAGTAAGTGACATTTTATGAGCGATAACGATGAAGAAAAAGTTTAGTAAAAGCTTGTGTATCAGGGTATCCGCAGCTCCACGTCTACGCCATGAGTGAGTTTAAATGTTTGTCAACGTATACACGATACAGGAGAAATTCCAAGTGTGGGGCAAAGTATTTCTAAAAAAAAACTTGTTGTAAGTGGTTGTAGAAATACGATTCGCTTTGAATGCAGGCTAAAGCTGACCAAAATAACAAGCCAAAATGCAACTAAATAACACACATATTATCATACTCCCATAAGCACAGACACACCTACTCCAGCTAGGAGGTATTATCCCCTCTTATACCTTCCACCTAATAATACCGTTTGACATGTACCAATTTTGAGTTCATTTGATATTAAAAGGTTTTCAGCGGCAACCCCGCGGAGGCAGCGGTAGCACTAAATAGTACGCTAGTTGTAACATTATCTTGTTGGTTCATTACATGCTGTAATGTGGTGTTAGGCTGGCAACTACCTGAATTTGTAAGTCTGCGGATTTAGGTCGCCTCGTTTGTAGGTGGCTGTATTTTAGAATTAAAGAGATAATTTTCATTCCATAAGAAAATAACTATAATTTCATCATCATCATCACTGCTGAAACACAGGCCTCCTCTCTATGAGAGGGAATGGGCTATAATCCACCACGCAGGCCCAGTGCGGGTTGGTAGATGTCACATGTCTTCGAATTTTTTGGTTCTAGGACATGCCGGTTTCCTCACGATGTTTTCCTTAACCGTTTTGAGAGCAGTGGTGATGAAATTAATTACACAAAGTAATGCGCCTGTCTGGGTTCGAACCCACGACTTACTGTTCGTAAGTCGGGGCCGCCACCACTGGGCCACCGCTGCTCTAAATTTAATTTAATGTAATTATAATAAGCGCAACTGCTGAGAAGGAGGCTGAACATGAAGTCCTGATTTCGATTCCCAGATCGGGCAAAGTGTTATTTCGTTTTTCCATTTAGAAACTTCTAAGTAGTAGCCACGAAGTCTGGATTTGTGATTTGTCTGGTGGCAATAAGCTCGCCCCCTATTAAATGCGACTTAAAAACATAACTGGCGAAATGTGGGCGTACTATTAGAAACATCTCTGCCTAACCTTTCGTTATCACAGGTGTGATGTTTTATGTTTTTAAAGTTTCATCTGTTATCTAACTGCTGAGCATAGATGTTAGCCATGCGTTTTCTGTCAGTGAACAAACATTATTTCTATTTACTTCAAGACATTGTCTACTAGTCAATCTTAGGGAATTTAAGATTTTTATTGAGAAAATAATTTAGTTTTATTTCTTGATAGACTTCACAATTGCGTTATAATCCGTAATACTACTAACAAAAATCTTATAAAACACTAAAGTAATCACGTAACCGACACCGTTATCCACAAAATAATCCAGTGAAAAAAGGTAAATACATACAAGCAACAGTGTCTTTCGAAATATTCTGACATAATTTATTAAACACTGTTTGACAAACTGCACATAGGAGTTACGGAATACATCTGACATTATAGGGAATTATGTTCAGATTAAAATTGTAATTTTTAAATTGTGTGACTGTCGAATAATTATGTTGATGTCAGCAAAATTACTTATTTGAATATAATGTACATGTAATTATTTTATGAAAAGTAGACTGAAATACAAAAAGTAGCTTTACAAAATCATTTCATTACAACAAATGGAAATATTCCAAAAGAGGCTTATTTAAATAAGTGAAATTAAAATTAATCTATAGAACGATTAAAATAAAAGCTGGTGAAATCCCCGAAGACGCTTAATATAAAATAATAGAAAAACTTATAAATATTCACAGAGCGGAGTTAAACCTTTAGCCGGAGTGACGGATTCGTTTTTACTTATTCCACAGAAAATCTGCTTAAAATCCGTATTAAAAGAATCACTCGGAATTTATTTGTAAGGCGGTGCAAGAGATGGGAGGGCCGCGATTTTTGTGGATAGTAACTAGTAGGGTGGCACTCTGTCACCCACGAAGTTTACGAAGTTCTTTTTAATAAGTTAAGTGACACTAAGACTAAGATAACTTCAATAACACTAACGGCACGCCTAAATATTATTGCACGGTTGGATTTTAAAATCTCAGCGCTGAGATGAGCGTTAAAAATCCAATAACAATTGTTCAATAGCGTGCTTTTATGTCGCAAAAAACGTGCATTGAATACTTGTTTTTAACAATATTTTTGAACTGTGGTTAAACCATGTTTATACTTTACTGTCCGACTGAAAACTGAAACAACGGAAGGTACAATTATCAACTATAACAGTATCTTTACATGTACCGCCTTTTTACAAACCAAACTAAACTTCTTGGTCCAATATGCGCCATGTTCGTGAACGGGCGCTGTCAGTTGGGACTGGTCAGCTCTTGGTTGCAACGGCTTATTTGAATTAATTAATTTATTTTTGAATTGTTTGTTTTGATTTTACTATGGACACTTTTAACGTGCACATCTTGCTACATTGTTCTCACATAATGTACCATCTCAACATGAATGATGTAACCAAGGTTTTGTAAAAATATTCTGATTTAAAAGAGTGTACAGTACTTTGAGAGAATTGCCAAACTTAAGTGGCAGTGGGCAGGGCACATTGCTCGCAGAACGGATGGCCGATGGGGCCGAAAAGTTCTGGAGTGGCGAACGCGAACCGGAAGACGTTGCGTTGGAAGGCCTCCCACTAGGTGGACCGATGACCTGGTGAAGGTTGCGGGAATCCGCTGGATGCGAGTCGCACGGGACCGGTCAATGTGGCGACACTTGGGGGAGGCCTATGTCCAGCAGTGGACGTCTATCGGCTGAAATGATGATGATGATGATGACAGTACTTTCACAGTTTTTATGCCATGTGACTGGGACTGTAGCTACATTTAATTTACATCTTTGTTTCGACAATTCAAAAGTGCCTGTAACTGGCCTACTTGAAAAAAATGCTTTGATTTTGATTTTGAATAAAAACCTTGGCATCAATGGCATCCCTATTCCATCGCTCGATCGCGTCTCACTTGCGGCGCTCCATCGAGTTTTCTCCTTATCTCGTGGCAATGGTCGCGATTCAGAGTGGTTACCCTTTGGATGTTGTCGTAGCGAATGATTTTAAATGTAAAAATTATTCAAATACGCCTCGGATAAGACGCTCAGCGGTCGAATAGTTGACGTCTTCCAAAAACTGGATCGGGGATCGGCGTTTTTGAGTAATAAGCCTGTATTTTCGGGCTCAAATGTTTCGGCATAATTTTTAGCGTGACAAATTTTGAATTTTATCATTTCAGTTCTGTTCTGTTATGTATCTTGGTGGATTTGAGATAGGGAGATAGGAGAATTAGGCGGTCTCCCTTTTATCGGGTTGGTGGCAAATTAATATTTTAGATTGTAAACAATCCCAGTATCAGATTAATTTTTACCGTTAAGTTGCGTGCATCGAGCACGTAAGTAAATGTTTATTATGCTAAATGACTTTTACTGGAATGACCTTTGGTGTCTATAAAACTGCAGTTATCTAAACCTGATGAATCTGCTATTGATGTTACCTACAGGGCCTGATTATTCAGAAGAGTACCATCGACTGGAAAATAAGAATAAACTATCAACAAGAATTTGTGTCGTATTACTACAACAAAAATAAATCGACTACTGAAAAGTCACGTTCTAATTATATTCGGGGTTTTTAGGTAAAATCGACCACTTCTATTGTTCAAGTCGGTTAAAGCCTATGTTATCCAAGCCATAATAACGAATCAATTGACACCTTATTCATCAAAATCGAATGAATAGTTTAGGCGCTACGGAGAAGTATAAGTAAATACATAACAGATACATATATAGTCTGTTAAAATCATAACCCTTCCTCTTGGCTTCCCTGTAGTTGGGTAAAAATGAGATTACTTTTACCGTCTGAAATAGAAGTAAAATCCTTCACATAGCATTTTTGTAAAGTTGAACCTTTAGAATTCACTGGATAACTCAAAATCTTCATAAATGGCAGGAAAAACGTCACGCGACGCCACACATTGTTACAATAATTGTATTGTTTTACACCTCAGCGATTTCTCACGAAGCCTTCAATTAGCAAACTGACGAACAGTTAGCACCCCTCTAGTGTAGAGCACCTCTAGTATGGCACAGCTAATTAATACGACCACCAGAGAGCATTGTTTAGTGTCTATGGTACGGAAAAAAAAATACGTGTTTTTTTTGAAGGATTTAAATTGAATTTTACAGCTAATGGTGCAAGGCTGAGTGAGTTTAATGATACTTGAAATATGCAATATTTTGTTGGATTGTTTTATTTTTATTTTTGAAGGATATTGTTTCTGGTGCATGCATTCGATGAGACTGGAAGCCAACCCCAACATAGTTGGGAAATGGCTAGGCAGATGATGCTGGTCCTGCTCCACAACCATAGGGGCAAACGTATTGATTCCCGTGTTAATTCCAGTGTATTGTGGAAGCTGCAGAAGATTGTAAAAATATCGAAGATTGAATAATTTAAGATTGTAAATAATTTGACGACCCGAATGGTGCAGCGGTAGTGAGGCTGCCTTACGTTCTTCGGGTCCCGGGTTCGAATCCCGGTTGGAGCAAATGTTTGTGTGATGAGCATGGACATTTTTATCCGATTCAGTATCCCATATACAAAACGCATTACATACTTTTCAAAGTTTGATGACTGATTTAGGTCTAAATATTTCCCACAAGAAAACAAAGGTGTGTCTTTTTAGCAGGGGGAGAAGAAGAAATGATATCCATATAACTGTTAATAACAGCCGCATTGAACAAGTCCCTTGTGTCAAATACCTTGGAATGTGGTTGGACAGTTCCTTAAAGTGGGGTAAACATATAAACGAGATCCGGGAAAAAGTATGTCGATTTTTAAATATTTTTAAAATATTAGCTGGTGCTAAATGGGGTGTACATCCCTCACATCTCAGAAGGCTATACATAGCTATAATCCGAAGTAGGATGGATTATGGTTCCTTCTTATACGGTAACTGTGCAACCTGTCATCTTCTTAAACTTGACAAAGTGCAAAATCAAGCAATGAGAATTATAGGAGGCTTTATTAGAAGCACGCCTATCCATGTGATGGAAAGTGAGCTGTGCCTCCAACCGTTATTTATTCGTAGACTGTTTCTAACATGTAAATTTTATCTCAGATCCAAATCGGTTCGTAATAATATGCTTATTAGTACCTTGGAGGAGCTGTCTGACCAATGCCAACGATTATATTGGAGAAACAAAAAACTGCCATTGTTAGTGGATGTCCACAGAGTCTACTCAGAGAAGCCTTTGTACTCTAGCGCGATATTGGATATTTATTCCTTGGCTACTTGGGTAACCAATATAGATTTAACTAGTGTGATAAGCGATACAATTAAGGGTATTAGTTCGGCAAAAAGACTGATTAATGCGACTGTTCTTAACAATACATGTGCAAAAATTATAGAAGATAAGTTTAGTCGATACTATAAAATATTTACGGATGGGTCCAAGATTGGTTCAGACTTAGGAGCTGCTTTTTTTGACCCTCAACTTAATACAAAAGTTAAATTCAAAATTAATACCAATATTTCTATTATGTATTGTGAACTCATAGCTATTTCTGAAGCGTTGTTGTATTTATTGGATATAAATCAAGAGAACTTTGTCATATTTTCGGATTCAAAAAGCAGCCTCCAACATTTGGCTCGAATACCCTCGAGTCTTCGAGGGTTCCCGATAGCCATAGTTATTGTAGAATCAATCTGTAGGATGCAGTCTATGAATAAAACTGTCACCATACAATGGATTCCCTCGCACGTTGGAATCATGGGTAACGAGGAAGCAGACCTAGCAGCCCGACAAGCGTCGTATGAAGGCATAAATTACAAATGCGCACCGTTATACTCAGATTGGCTTGGTCATGTCAAAGAACTGTGCAGACAAAGTTGGCAAGAATACTTTGACGAACGATCTAAGTTCAAGGCAATCTGGTATAAAACTATCCAGTCTGAACCGCTTCGTAACCCATGGTTCGAAGGACGGGAGATAGATAGGAGATATGTTGTAGCTCTGTTGAGGATGCGTTCAGGTCATATCCCATCTAACAAATTTAAATATTTAATGGGAAAAAGTTCCTCACCAAACTGCGAAGTTTGTGGGGTATTAGATGATATTTATCACGTGTTGATGGAATGTGACCGGAACATACACGTAAGACAAGATGTGCCTGGTATGGGATTTGAAGTGGGAGCATGTAACAGCATTCTAGCGTCCCCTTTGTCGGAGGAGGCTAGGATGTTGTGTCGGCTGTTGTTAGTAAAGTATGAAAACGAATAGGTCATGATGATAATAAGAATTGTGCATTACCCATTGTTTAGTGTTAAGTTGTTTGATGTAGTTGTTATGGGGGTGACATTATCACTAAGTGATAAAACCCCTTAAATTAAATAAAGATTAAAAAAAAAAAAAAAAAAAAGCATGGACATTTGTTTCCGAGTCATGGATGTTTATATGTATAATAAGTATGTATTTACAAACAAAAAGTATCTATGTAGTATATCAACTATCTGGTGACCACGACACAAGCCTCGTTGCTTAGTGTGGCACTAGATGGCGCTGTGTGTTAATGTCCAGCGATATTTATTATATAGATTCCAGTTCTTAGTATTATATAATTGCATAGCACATGTGTGAGTACTTTATACTGTTCAGCTACCATTTACATTTGTTATTAATCTTTCATTGACTTGAATATGCCTTGGTGGCTGAGAGAATGTCATGCTCACTCAAATGTCTCGCTGATGGTGGCGGGTGTGTCGGGTCATTTAGTTCCCTTAAATATGGTCGAGTTGAATGGCGCCGATACATGCGTCATGTTCGAGAACGGGCACTGTCAGTTGGGACTAATCATCTCTTAGCTGCCACGGTTCGTTCATTTTAATGACTTTATTTTTAAATTGTTGATCTAATCTTTTACTCTGGACGCTCTTAATGTCCACGTCTTTCTACATCGTTCTCACATATATGTATAATCTCAACATGAATGATGTAACCAAGATTTTGTTACAATATTTTGATTTAAAAGAGTGTCCATGGAGTTTCTAGCCTGTTCTTATCTATAGAGATCTACGCTAGTGAATGGGCAACTACAGTACTTTCTCAAGTTATTATGCCTTGTGACTGTGACTGTAGATTTGCTTTTTTTGTATTTTTGACATTCAAAAGTGCAAAAGTAATGGTCTTATTGAAATAAATGCTTTGAGTTTTGAGTTTGATGATTGTTACACTCGTATGATATTAACTAAGGATTGGTGCCCTGAAATCGCACGAGGTGGCACGACTGACCACGAAGGAGATAAGACGACGACTCGGATATCTTCAACTTCTCCTTCTTCTTCTTCTTCTATCTTCTTCTTCGTCTTCTTCTTCCTCGGCAAGGAGCGCATAATGGGAACAATACAAAATTACTAGTAGCTATAATAATAATATGTTCTATTTCTATGGGAGATCATGCAGTATTGACACCAACATTGGCAAAAAGGGCGGAAACCTCAGTTGCCACAGTTTAATACAGTACTATAACTGTGATCTTCTTAAGACATAGTTTCTTACTTATTGAAAGTGTGTAAAATATATCAATCGCGTAACATTTCTCATGCCCTTTTCCCAATGAGAGAATTCAGTAGATGGCGTTGAACTGACTACGTTACTAGGTGCCAAAGTCAAAACGCTTGGAAAAAAAACATTGCGTCACGTCACATACGCTCGTTGACTAATACTTTCGTTTGCTTATACTTCCGAATATAACTATTACATCCAAGTGAAATAATGTGACGTTCCGTTCCTTGCAGTAGCTTACCAAGTTCAGCGCCATCTATACAGCGACTAGGGAAGAGTTGAAAAAGAAAATCCGTCATCTATTTGGGGTCGGCGCAGCATGTCTTCTTATTCTTCTATATCTCTATTTCTTGTCATCTTATCTTAGCAGTCACCTCCTTTCTAGCCATATCATCCTTCAAACAGCCTCTTTCGCTTCGCTTGTTTATTCTTCCATAACCTTTACAACCATCCACATAACTCAAAACTTTCTTCTACAAATTTTTCTCATTCTTCCGCATCACATGTTCATAGTATACCATGCCATGACAACCGATTACCACACATCTTTTCAGTCACTGGCGCCATTTTCTAAAGAAACTGAAAAAAAATAGCATTATGGTTTTATAAATAAAAACTTAAATAATGCAGGCCGGTATTTTTGTGAAGAAACACTCTAAATTCTTTATAGCATGTGATCTGCATTCGAAATACACTCATCGAGATCCCACAAGATTGCGAATCCCTACACATCAAAGCACATTATGCCAAAAATAGTCTAATCACTGCAATAAAAAATTTTAACAACATACCAAAACAATTAAGGGAACTCCCTTTAAAATATTTCAAATCCAAATTACATAAATGGCTTATTGACAATTGTTTTTATAGTGTAAAAGAATTCTTTGAAAAAAAAGTATCCGATAGATAATAGCTACTAAGTAACAAAGTATTGTAAGTTGATATATTTTTTAGTTTTCTCTATAATAATTTGAGTCTATTAATTACTGAAAATTTAATATAGACATGAATCCTGAATTGTGAGTGCTATTCTTATTATCTAGACATTGTAATATTAATATGTACACCAATATTGATGTTGTGTAAAAATTTTACGTTTTTGATGTTCTAATATTTGTATGCCATTTCTATGGCGAAACATGTAAGTTCATAACCCTATCCATAAGACCTTAATGTACCATGTTTTTATACAAATAAATTATTCTATTCTATTCTAACTATTAATTTCAGATTTACGGAATCCACAGAATGTTAGTACAGTAAGAAAAACTTAAACAATTAGTGTTAGTAACTAAAATGAAAAAATACAAAAAAAGACATACTTAAAAACCATTATTTCATCATATGGGTCCTGACCCAGTGTTGTGTTGTTTATGAATATAAGTTTTTATTAAATACTTAATTCAATTTTCAAGACTTCTCGAAATCGTTTTTAATTTATTTTTATTGTGTAAAAAGTAAGGTAAGAAAAGCCTCAACGTAATACTTTTCTTTAGCTATGTGGCCACATTTAAAAACTTAAATAAAACAACAACAACACTTTACACTTAGGAAACGTCAAATCATCAAACATAACCTGTCATAGAACGGAAATTCCCGCCAAAATGGAGGCCATCTTGTGAAACATTAGAGGCGCGACTTTTGAAAAAATAACACTTTTTCGAGCGTAATCGAATCGTTAACCCTAAATTGGCATCTCGATAACAAATTCAATTTAAAACCGACGTTCAGTGCTCTCATCTTTGACAATTCTGTTGCCGATATTCCAAAGGAAGGGGTTAAGATGGCTCCCGATAAACAAAAAAGGCGAAAAAAAAGTTAATTTAACTTCGAGCGAGGAAACGAAGTCGCGGCGAAGATTTTTTTTGTGATATTTATTTATTTTTTTAGGGTTGTTGGCGGTGTGTTTTTAGAAGGTTTTAGTGTGACAAAATATTAAAAACCGGCAATTATGCTACAACATTTATGTTTGATACGTTTACATACCGATCCATGTGGTTAGTTCTATATAGGATACACTTTCTTCAAAGGATTTGTATAAAATATTATAAACAGCACGTAATATAAAAAGGAATGAAAATGCAATAAAAATGTATCTCAAACTTAATAGCTTTTTAAGTTTTGTCAATCCCAAAGCAAAAATACTATCTAAGAACCAGATGTGGAACAAAATTGTATTTATTCCGTCTTTTCATTGCTCACAAATATTTTCTAAATTGCAAAACAGCTCTATACAATTACCAATGATACTCAAAGACCAAAGAAAAAGCAGTCCGAGAGACAATACAGCAGAAAACATTCTTCTAGACAACTCACCATTATAATTTACTCCTGATTGGGATCAAGTTGAAATTAAGAAAAAATAAAAGGGACAAAGGGGGTTGAAGGAACGTGATTGTCTTTTTTTTATCTGTAGGACTTGATTTAACAAACAACCCCTTTTTTATTTTGATCTCTTTGTGTTGGATTGTTGATTAACGGGCCCAAATTGGGGTTCCAATAATGAATGTGTAATTATCGTCGCCGTCTCTGTTTTGTTTGACTAGACTGTATAATATTGTCTATTGTAAGACTTAAAACGGTGAAGAAAGACATCGGGGTAACCGGCATGTTCTAGATTCAAAAATTCGAAAACAAATGACATCTACCAACCCACACTGGGCCCGCTTGGTGGTACAGCACACTCCCTCTAGAGAGGAAGTCTTTGTCCCATCAGTGGACATGGCATGGCATGTTATAGGTTGATTATTATGCCATGCTATGCGATTGTACGATTTGGATATTTAGCATATTAGTTTTACTACTTTTTGGTTGGTTGGATAGACTTGTCTTGTATTTTATTATTAATATAAAAAAAAACTAATGTATTTGTAGACCAACTTCATTGGTAAGACTCCTTTATTGTAATACCTGTGTTGACGAATAAAGATTGATTGATTAGTTACCCGAAGCTTCAATGATTGTGTAAAACATTCATTTTCCACCAAACTCAGGTTGGCTAACCTATATGTAGCAGTTAGCAGTAAATAAGTAGTAACGAAGAAGTCATGCCCGTTTTCAGTATCTTCTAGTTAAGCAACGGTTAAAGAAAGCAGGTCCATACGTAACCATTCCTATTGCACCATTATTTTGCGTAGTAGTAGGAAATTTGCAAGTTCAAAAAGAGGTTTTCAAGTGAATTGTTCTGTTTGTCAATGTGTTTAGAATAGGCGAGACGACAAAAAAATCTAATTAGTCCGTCACTTAGATTATCAAAAAATATTTGACCCGTGTTTTTTCTTTAGTTACGTAAACCAAAATTGACGAAGATATGACGCTTTTAAAATTCTCAATACGTCACGCGTAGGTATAATTTTTAGCTAGTTCTAACGTCACGAGCCCCCACTCCCGAGTTTTGATGCGTTTTATCTTTTGTCAATATTCATTGAATTAAAACAAAAAATACGTGTCCATTAATTTCCAATACTCTCACTGACGGACTAAATAGATTTGCAATTTTTTGATACTCTCGTCATGCCTTTTGACTTGCTAGGTAACCCACAAGAGGTTTCTAAGTTCAGTTATGCATCAGCAAATCAATGTAATGTTCGCTTACTCGCTGGTATTCTGCTTCTTTGCTTGTCGATGGCCTCAAATAATACGCGACCAGTATATAGCTACCTGCACAGCTCTTTCGTTGGCTTCGCTTGAATCCTGGAAGTTGCAGGTGGCCGGGCATGAGTTGCGGCGATGTCGTGGCTCACCTGAGACATCGCCAAAGGAATTTGGTGCCTGGAGGCGGGCTGCGCTGGACGGGTGGCGAACGTCATGCGTAGCAGTTCTCGGTGCGGTATGCAATAGGCATTCTTCACCGTTAAAAAGGATTGGTAAGTAAGAAGGTGGGGTATATTCTGGCTGGTGAACTGTTGAAATGTTTTTCGCATGACTTTTAGATGAAAACAATCATTAGTTTTTAATATTCCTACCGTCAAGACGCTTTCCTCTTTGTAAAAAGGGTTAAATGTCACAAGTCTATGGCAACTTAAATAACCAAAAAACCATCGAGTAATAGTGTGTAAAGTCTGGTTCACTCATACAAAGAAGGCTTGAATTAACGACACCCATTAAAGTAAAGCAATCAAAAGTCAACATATACACAACCGGTGATCGAACCTGCGACCCTCCCTAAGACTTATTTGTTCCCACTGTAATTCCATGTACGTAATGGCTAACGATACGATGGTTTTGAGTGGACATGGTCTAGTTATAACTTAATTCATCAGTAGGCTTAGCCAAGTTTACAATCTACAATCGTTAACGCATAGAAAACTAACCAAATGTATGGGAATGACATCATTTCAACGTTAAATCACGTGGTCAAAACAAACGAATAGAAACTTTAAAATTCAGTCAAAATTGTAAGTTGGCTGTGATTTATATGGGAAGTAGCGATCACGATTGTAGAAACGAATACATTTCATTCTATCATCTTGATCGATGTAAACTTGTCTACAAAGTTTTGACCACGTGACTTAACGTTTACGATTGTAGAAAGAGAATCGATACGAATCGTTTGTAACTTGTCTAAGCCTGCAGAGATTTTAAGAAATATTTTAAGTACAATAATGCTGACTTAGATCACGCTAGGAATAGGTAGCCAGGAACTTAGCTTGGGTACTCTATAGTAATAGGCAGTCTGAGCTATGACCAAACAAGCGAGAGCCGAGCGAGCAAAACGAGCGGAGCCACAGAAGCTGCTGGCGTTATTACAAGTCGCAGTAGGTAACTTAAAGGTTTGGGTACATTATAAAAAGAATAGGATCAGCTAGAAAAATAGACTTTCAGTTAGTATTTTTAGGCAATCAATTTTTTTTTAGTTTGGAATCGATTCATGCAAAGACTGTTGTTAGTGTAGTGGCTGCAAGCGCCGCGACGGTTGGAATATACGTTACGGGGCACTGAAGAAACAAGTGATTTTTTTGCAATAATATTTTTTTTGTAAATTGTTTATTTTCTCGATTCTATCGTATAGAACACTTAAAAATAAGGCGAAAAGCTTCTGGGTAATATTTGTCTCCGACCAAGCGTTTGTCGTAAAAACGATGTCGAAGGGATTCTTGACGACCCGAATGGCGCAGCGGTATTAAGGCTGCCTTACGTTCTTTGGGTCCCGGGTTCGAATCCCGGTAGGAGCAAATGTTTGTGTGATGAGCATGGGCATTTGTTTCCGAGTCATGGATGTTTATGTGTATAATAAGTATGTATTTACAAACAAAAAGTATCTATGTAGTATATCAACTGTCTGGTGTCCACGACACAAGCCTCGTTGCTTAGTGTGGCACTAGATGGTGCTGTGTGTAATGTCCAGCGATATTTATTTGTTTATTTATTTATTATTCCGTTCATTCCGACCATACAGCTTAGGTTAGGTTAGAACTGTGACCAACTACGTCGAAATTAGTCGCGGTAAAAAAAATTGTGCCCCGTTTCGTATCCACTGACCACCGCGACCGCTGAGCGTGGGGTTCGATTGCCTATTTGGGCTAAATGTTATTGGGTTTTATCCATCAAGAATTTCTCAGGAGCAACCACGTAATTTAGACTTGTGCCCAGTTGATGGCTATAGATAGGCTTGTCTCCTACAACATGAGACTTAAACATAACTGGCGAAATGTGAGTGTACTATTAGTTACTTCGGGAAATATTGGCGTGATGATATGTTATAAAAAGTACTTTGTGAATGCCAATCCAACGACACATGGAGATATCGGTTTTGAATAGGGGACTATTGAAAAACAAAACCATACAAAGCCATGTCCCCACTAAGCCACCCCCATAAGTCTAAGGGGCGGTGTACACTGGCTAGTTTTCACATTAAACAGTTTCCACTCGGGCCGGCCAGTTGTCCGAACACGATTAAATTCGGTCGTGTCCGGCCCATTGCGTGGGCAGGGACGGATTCAGTTTTATGTCTCGGAATTTGTGGTGCGTTACGTATTGGAGACAAATAGGTGTACAAGGGATTTTTTTTGTTATCCCATGATCTGTCCACGAAGTAGACACAATAGTTAAACAATGGTGTCTCGAACAAATTGGTCATTTGACAGATCATGATTTATCTACACTAATAAGAATATAATAATTAATAATATATTATCATTATATATATTATTTAATATATAAACCATATTTAAATTATATACATACTACAACTAGAACTCTATATAATTACAAAAATAAAACAAAAAGTATTATATTATTATTAATATTATAAAGAGGAAAGATTTGTATTTTTGTGTGTATGTTTATAATGAAAAAACTTAAAAACTCCTGCCCCGATTTCAAAAATTCTTTCACCATTAGAAAGCCACGTCTTCATTGAGTAACACAAGTTACTTTTTATTCCCGTTCTTTTACGGGAACGGGAGCTACGCGGGTGAAACCGCGTGACGTCCGCTAGTTTGGAACTAACATTGGAACTGGCGTCTCCATTTTGTTTTTCCAATTGGACAATTTCGGCGTCAATTTCATTCAAGTGACAAAAACCATATACTGTGCATCAGTGTATTTAATGTAGTAGGATAACTCTTTGTTTATTTTGCATGATTACAACAATACTGAGTCGTGAAGGAATGTCGAAAATCTGCGATATTCCTTCCTTCAGAACTACCGTGACGTCCAATCAAAATGTGCAGAAGCTGTCTGTATTGAAAATAGGCTCGCCCCCAATTACATAGGACTTAAAGATAACTGGCGAAATGTGGGTGTACTATTAGGTACACCTCTGCTTAACCCGTCGGGGATAACCGGCGTGATGTTTTGTTATGTTTGATGTGTAAAAACTAGTTTGTCCCAAACAATCCGTCCCCTGTAGGTCAGTTCATCAGAGGTCGGATATCGTAAAGATATCGACGCGACACTAAACCGAAAGGGTCACTCCCCGCCCTCCGGTTTACGAGAATGCTCTCGGACATGAACGTACATACACCGGTACTGTTCACAAGATTATTTGGATTTAAAAGAGTGTCCATGCCAGTTGGGCAACTACTGTACTTCCATAGACCATATTTTGCCTTTTAGCTGGACTGTAGCTTCATCTTTTTTTTGACAATTCCCAAATTTGAGTTTGAAGTTCAGTGTTGTAAGATTAAAATTGAAAACGAAAATTGTTAGGTTAGAAAGTCGTTTTATTACTAAAAACAATTTTCTTCAAATAAAGATTAGCAAGCCAAAAATGACACGAAAGTATGTTTTTTCCTGAAAAGCTATTTAGGAACCTCATAATAATTGTTACTCATACAAAAACACCATTGTTTCAAATCTAAACGTTCGTTTATGTGTTTCTGAGCTTTTTCTCCTATAGCATTGAGTTCTGTTTTATCGCATTTGAGTTTTTAAACTGAGTTATAAAAAACAGTTATCCAAAAACAAATATACCGCATCACAAAATAAGATGACGCTCAGTTTAATTTAATTGTAAAAAACAAAAACAGAAAATAATACAACGGCATTACAAAATCTTAAACTACATGCATCCAAGATTGGTTTCATTTATCTTTTATTTACCTTAACAAAACATTATTTCCTCCTATCCTCATCTACTACACTAAAACTGTACTAGCACTCGAACAGTGTAAACTACGGCAGTAATAGTACCGTACGAATCGAGCTCCCACGATCGAGCGAGCCTCAGCCCTAACAAATAACCATTAAGTGTGCCCCTAAGTACTAACGCAACAATATAACTTAAGAAGGGATGAAATCTTACGGGGTATGTACGATTGTCCGAGTATAGTCTACAAATATTTTAACAATGTCTGTTGATTGTGGATAGTCTATACTGACTATAACGTATTTCATTGTTTTATTTTTGTGAATTTGAAAGTGTAGGAATCCTTAAAATAAACACTATATAAAGACTGCAACTCTGAATAAAAATAAAAATATATGCAAGTAACAAAACGGTTACAGGGCGTCAAAAAATCGTCCACATCGCTGTCAAAAGGAAAAGTGCCCAAAAAAGCCACATTGGATGGCAATGCTGATTCTTTGGCAAAACAATACTCCCGCCCTCTGGTCACGTGAAGAGTCAACCAACCGCTTGGCGATTTCTCGTAAAACTAGGTGGGCACTCGGATCGCATGGCCCTAGTGTTTCACATAATTACACCAATTAAATTATTGTATTTGAAAGTGATTGAATATAATTTCTTCCAGAAGGACTGTGACTACAAACTTTTCTAAATTATAATCGCAATCTAATTTCAGCGATAGTCAATGTTCAATAATGTACGTTATTTAGAGAGGTTACTGAAAAAAACTTTCGAACTAATATTACATTACTTTTGCTAATCTTACTAATGCGGCATTGGGCACAACAATTAGGCACTTATAGATTAAAGAGAATTAGTAATTGCAAAATGAAAAACAATGAACTTTTGGTTTATATCTGCCCGCCTACATTGAAAAAGGGATGCAAGTAGTTATTGCTAAACAAAACAACACCCAACCCTATCAATACCGCATCTTCAACAAGAAACTTATAACCCACAAAATGCGGTACCTAATGAAAACATAAATAATTGAGCTCCGTTAATACACTAATAATGGCTTATAACAATAATTAGTTTGGCGATTTGGGTCCCGATCCCTCGGGGGTCAAGTGGACCGATTGTCCTTTGAAGGGTTGATTAAGATGACCGGTGGGGTCGGTTCGATTATAGATTAAAATGTAGATACGACAGTGCTTCGCTTTTGAGCGATTTTTTTAGAAACAAAGTTGTTTGGGCTTGCCATCATGATTGTTTTAGTTTTAAAACGAGTACATAAGTCAAAAAATAAATAATATCAAAAGTTAGTTTTTTTTTTTACTTAGCCTGTCATGTGTCCCACTGTTGGGCAAAGGCCTCTCCTTCCTCCTTCCAAACTTCTGGCCATGTTCGCCCCGCAAACAAGATCAGATCGTCACACCACCACCGCGGTCTACCTCGACGGCGATTCCCTCCGTCAGGCGTCCAGTGAGTGACGATCTTTGCCCACATCTCCGGGTGCATTCGCGCTTCAAAAATTAGTTAATGAATACATTTTAAATAGGGGTGAATCACCCATCAGTCATCCACGGACCAACCTAGGCTTACGCAGCTTAACCTGAAGATCCGAGCGGCTGGTATTAATAGTAGGGCTTAATCTTGTAGATTTTAATTGTCTTTTTTTTTCTTTTCAATGTAGAAAACATTGCGCTCACTTAAAGAAGCAACAATTAATAATAAGAATAATTTATTTAAAAAATATTACAAAAGTGTACATTTAGGTGCAGTAGTGTTATTTCTTAAACAATAGTAGAGAAAATTAGTACCCAGGACTATGTAATACCCAACATGATTCGAAAAGAGTGTCTATGGAGTTTCTTGCCTATTCGTCTCCAAGATGTCTGTGACTGCACAGTAGGAAGTTTATTTTTGACTCTGCAAAAGAGCCTGTCACGGTCTATTCGAAATTAATGCCAAAGCATTAATTTCGAATAGACCGTGACAGGCTCTTGAAACTCAAAAACTCAAAAGTTTTTGAGCTTTATTTTCTTACAAATGCATTCGAGAGAGCGAATTTGGATCAATTCAATTTTATTCTTGTATCTAAAAAAAAATTCTCTCCAAATATCTTTGCGTCTTCACATCTACGTCCTGATCTTTGACACCCAGTAATGACCAGAGCAAGTAAGGGGCAGGACACAAGTTTAATGCGGGCCCTACCTGTCTCCGGGATTAACGTAACTCCGCTATTTGTTCTAAAAGGGGTTTTTATAAAAGTGCTAATTACTCTCTGAACCTTTGATGTGTCCGTTTTAGATTCTCAAGTGTAGACATGCTTTATGGCATTTTTTTTCGTGAATCGTGGTTTTTCTTGGAATCGTAAGTTGATAGACAAGGTACAACTTAATCTGGTTTTGTTTTGAGGAAAATTAAAATGTTTTTTTTTTTGTACATAAATTTAGGGCAGCCAATATAAAGTAGTGAGCATGAGTCCCGGGATCAATTTCCAGGTCGAGCAAAGTGTTATTAAGATTTTCCTACAAGGATTTCTCAGTAACAGTCACGGAGTCTGAGTTTGTTCCCGGTTTTTTATTTACCAAGAATTTGTGTGGGATATCTCACTAAAAAGCCGTTTTTTTTTTGTAAAAACGTTTTTAAATACAGCCCAATACCAATATCTACACCCCAGATCAAACATTTTAAACAAAGACATGTACTCTAACCGTCCTTCTTTCGTGCCAAAAGCACGCAAGATAGGAAAATCAAAAACAATAAGGAGTTTTCATTAAAAAATGAGCACAATAGTCAAACAACAATAGTCCAGAGAGTGAATTAGACAAACTGATTATATGTTCGTCTTTTTTCTTTATCTTCAGTTCGCTTAAAGGATAAAAATAATTACAAGATGAAAGATATTTCCTAGCAGGAGGTTTTTTTCTCGCTTTTTTCGCTTTTTTCTTTGGCTCGAGACGCGATCTGTCGCCGTCTCATTGTGTTATCCATTGGCTGGGCGATGGAATAGCGTGGATAAGTGAAAAAAATAATAAGTATTAAAATTAGCTTTTATTACATGCCTCTGTGACCTTTGAAACTGTTGGACAGTTCCTTAGTAAGTCGACGATCCTGGCTACAGCATCAGACCATTTCGTCCAAATAATGGTATTGTCATGAATTCATGATTAATGACGTCGAAACGAAGTCAGTGTGTACATAAAAATTGTTAAATAAAAATAAATAACTTTCTGCAAAAATTATTGGTGGTCACGACTTTTTTTTTTTGGGGTGAAAAATCATGTTTTTTGGTAGAACCCAATGTAACGCACTCAAAACATTGTGCTGATGGATGGATTGAATAGTACGGGGTCGTGGAGGTGTTTAAAGTAAAAATCTTACATTAAAAACTTGTATTTAAAAAAAATCTCTAAAAGTTGGAACTTTGACCCCCAATATCTCCGTAACTAAAAGGTTCGTAAGGTGTAGAACAAAAAAATGTCCGCAATGACGAGGAGAACAAGTGCCTTTCGGTTTCGTTAAGAGGTGTTTTACACCTTTTACATACAAAGTTTAAACTTGGTAGCCTACGAGAAAATTGTCTGAAATAAGTTTGGGAAATAAGTTATCTACATAACATCATAACACTACGCCTGTAATATCCAAAGGGTTAGACAGAGTGAAGGGTTAGAGATAGTACACCCACATTTTGGCAGTTATGTTTAAGTCCCATGTAATAGGGAGCGAGCCTGTTGCCATCAACCGGGCGCAAATCAGGACTCCATGGCTGCTACTGAGAAATTCCTGATGGAAAAACCCAATGACACTTTGTCCGACCCGGGAATTGAACCCAGGATCTCATGCTCACCAGTCGTGCTTGCTATCACTAGACCAACGAGGCAGTTATCTCCTCTAGCCTAAACCCTCGGCATAGCATTCGCATAGCATGTGTATTGAAGTTCATAATTTTTACCAATGGGACTGTCATCGGGCACACGGCTTGTCATCATTATATAAATAGCCTTTTCCCAACTATGTTGGAGTCGGCTTCCAGTCTAACCGGATGCAGCTACCAGTATTTTACATGCAGCGACTGCCTAACTCACCTCCACAACCCAGTTAGTAATGGGTGTTACAATACCCCTTGACTGGTTGTCAGATTTTCGGGCCACTGATCGACTGTCAAAGATCTACAAAATGAGAACCGGAACCACAGGAAAGGCATTGAGGTAAGTCGGTATGAAATGGAAGGTCACCCATCCATAGACCAACCTTGGCGAGTAAGTTAAGGCATACTCATAAATATATATTTTAATTCCTAGAAGACTAGTTTAAGTCTTATCCATAACATATCATCGGCATGTTTTAATTCAATTCTTGGTCCATAGTAATTAACCCTTTTGAGACAATTCTTTGCCAAGGGACAATAATAATAAGCTGACAAATGAACATTAATGCTGAGGGCATACTTCTACGTGACGCGCTTGTCTTAGAGAACGGAGATCAGCAGAAATTTTAGTTCATCAGGGTCTAATTGAGTGTTAGATTACGTAAAAAATCTAGATATTGATATACGTAACAGCTCATAGTCTTGATTTGATAGCCTGTTCTGTCCCACAGTTGGGCAAAGGCCTCCTCCATGCCCTTCCAAGTTTATTTATCTTTTGATTTGGACTTCAGCCATGCACCTCTGACCACCCCTTAACCCTCAGACTAAAGGCACGATTTTACGTCAATATTTAGAGAATATAATTAGCAATTGGCTGGGTGCGTGCAGACTGCCAGCTTCGCACCACCAATTTTTTTGGTGGATCGATTGCATGTAATTAAAATTCGGTTTCCACTTCACACACTGTAATGCAGATATCACTGTCACAATATTATTGTACTTTGTACTTGATTTAATAAATATTCTTAAATTCGTGACCGCCGCGTACCAGGAACAGTAGCATAGAGAAAGAAAAATGGATTAAAAAAACAATGTTGCCATTTTAACTAACACAATGGCATTTTAATGTTGCCAATAAATTTTAATGATAAAAATATTTTATGTTGTTTCCAACAGCAATATATCAAATAAACAACAAATTTCAAAATAAAACAATTTATTCTGTAAACATCACATAACATCTATATTTATTAGTATCTTTCGAAAACTTTACGTTCATCAGAAACCAAACAATCTTCTATAAAACATAAACCTACTTCACCAAAGAGCCATTATCATAAAATAGAGCCTTCGTATAAAAAAGTCACGTCATTCCGCCCGCCCAACGGCGACTGAAGCGGGCGTTAGGCGGTTATTGGTTATCGATTCGTTTCCGATCAGCCAACCGGAGCGAAGGACCGGCACGCCCGTATATACACGCCTTTATGGGATATGTGGGAGGGCAGGAGAGAAAAAGGATATTTATTGGAAAAGGTAAAGGGCAAAATGTAGTAAAGAGAGATACGATAAGGGACTACGACTACTGATTTTGCATTGGAATTTCTTCTCAGATATGATTAGCTAAGTTATCACAAAATTTATGTTTAAAAGAACGCCTTGGCCCCGATGGGTTAGGCAGAGATGTGCCTGATAGAACACCCATCTTTCGCCAGTCATGTTTGAGTCCCATGTAATAGGGGGCGAGCCTATTGCCATCAAGCGAGCGTCTCAGTGAGAGAAATATTCTAGGCCATTTCATTTTGTTTTATACAAAGTATTTGCAGTTGAAAAATCTTCTTGATTCCATTGAAAATACAATACTTTATTGATTAGTAACTTAATGGAACTTATCTAGAAGGTTGATTAATATCACGGTATACAATCGGCTACTGAATGATATTATGAGCATGACGTCTGACAATGCTTTCAAAGCTACACTTAAAGGCTGGCTTACCTAACGGCATTATATGACTTAAACTAATGGTTTTAGCTAATTGATTTCAATTATCTATACTAATCTATACTAATATTATAAAGAGGAAAGATTTGTATTTTTGTATGTAACGAATAAACCTAAAAACGACTGCACTGATTTGAAAAATTCTATCAGCAATGGATAGCTACATTATCAGCGAGCAAAATAGGCTATATTTTATCCCCGTACTCCCACGGGAACGGGATCTACGCGGGTGAAACCGCGTGATGTCCTCTAGTTATTTAATATGTTTGGTTAACAAACTATTATTCTATTATATTGTCTCAGTAAATTTTTAAGGTACGTTAATTTGTGGTATATGCTCCTTTCAAAGTATAATGATTTGAGTTTTTATTTTGTTTAAACCTGGCATGTAATATTGATAAATATCAATAACTAAACTAAACATTCATGTATTTAAAGCATGCAAGACGTTGCGTTGGAAGACCTCCCACTAGGTGGACCGATGACCTGGTGAAGGTTGCGAGAATCCGCTGGATGCGAGTCGCACGGGACCGGTCAATGTGGCGACACTTGGGGGACGCCTATGTTCAGCAGTGGACGTCTTTTGGCTGAAATGATCGTGATAATGATGCAAGCTGTTGAAAGTTGCAAGAGATGTCATGTCAGATTTCCTTACGACACACAATAGTATATTGTAAAATAATCTATATTATAGAAAGAACACAAAATTACAGAAACATCTATACCTTTAATAATCACACAGAATTACAACTATTAGTAACTTACACAACGAACTTTAAATCATTGAATGAGAAACTTACAATTCAACTCGTTCTAACCGACTTCTGTTAGGTACTTACCGTACCGTCCATAAATATCTGAAGACACCTCTCATCCTCGATACGTATCTTCGAACCGATCAGACCGGACATGCGCGCATCGGGGTATTTTTTTAGATAGGGCGTGGCCTTCGATACTTCGATAGCTATCGATACACCACGCCCTGTCGACCTGTCGATACTGTAATGTGTATTCACGCCCAATAAACGGTAGCCTTATGGTTGGTGTGTTATATGGGGGAATTGCGGTCATTGCCCTTGTAAAACATAGCCTGCTTCAGTAAATAATATGATACAAAGGAATCAAAATAGAACTATATTGGAAAAAAAATAAAACTTCGAAATGATTCAGGGTATTTTTTTTTCTTTATTTATTTAGAGGTTTTAATCTAGACAGATTCAAATGATTTAGGGTATGTTTCCCAGTAGCAGCAACGAAGTCTGGATTTGTGCCCAGTTGATGGTAGTAGGCTCGCCCCCTATTACATGAAACTTAAACATAATTGGAAATCTGGGTGCACTTGTTAGAAACACCTCTAATCCAAACCTTTGGGGATTACAAGGTGTGATGTTTTGATGCAGGGTACCAACGGATTTTATACCTGTATTTTTACTAGAATCTGAAAACAAGGGAAGCCAGTAATTTGATAGATTTTGAAAATGTGACAGTCCCTTATGACATTTGGTTCGATTTTATGCGACATGAGCAAATAATTTCCCAGTTATTTTTCTTGTAATCCTATTGTACTACCGAGTTCACTGATCGTCTTCCACAGTTCACCCTAATGCCCTAAGTAATAAGGTTGAAATTAGTCGACCGTCAGTAAACTCGGTAGTACATTGACTTATATTCTCTACGGACCAAAAGCATCTCGATAAATATGTAAAACAATTTAAATAGACTCTGGAGTCACGTTGGAAACAAAGAAAACCTGTAAAGGTGAAGGTTCGTAGATGACTCTGCCCTGGAATGTGGAGTTGTTCCACAAACGATGTGACACTTTATATCGTGTTTTTCCTGTCCTATAGTTTGCACATGATAGGAACAGATGTACTCCACTGAAAGTGCGAAATTCGTCGCAAAATTATGAGCTGATTCAATTTAGATTGTCTGTGATTATCGACATAATATATCAGGGAAGAAGTGGCAAGCCTTGGCAAACGCATATAAACACAGAATAGACAGCACCGCGGGGCGTAAGTAAACTATGAACGTCGGAACCGATACACCCAGGGCGCAGACTCGAACCGATACTCGAAACCGATACGTGAGTGGGCGGGGCGTGCGTTGAACATACCTACTGGATATATCGGAAACTGAGAGCTATTTTACGATCATAATGAGATTTGCCAATGGATACTACCTATTAGTTGTCAAAATAAATTCAATGGCAACTATAGTGGAAGGTTTAAATAGTTGTTTAATTCAATTTGAATTGGATGCAGTTTCTTTTAATTAAGGGTAAATTTCGAGTTACAGCGTGATGACTAATATGTACTTTAATGACACTGGAGTTTCGGTATCTTTTTCTCTTGCAATACAGGGTCCAAACGTAACTATAAAAAACTATAAACATAACTGTGGGTTTACTATTAGGTTCACTTACGAATACCAATATGTTAACACTAATCAACTTTTAAAAGTAATTTTAACTTACTGTTCTTATTAAAATTTCATGTTGTTACAAATATAGTATTTTAGAACTCATATTTTTATTAAAAAGATATCTTTTTTTTATGTTACAATCGTTATTTCTCGAGAAAATTGCTTTTAAATCTAGGAAAGTGTATACAATTTGGTGCTCTTGACTGTACACCCCTACCTAACCCTTCGGAGACAACAGGCGAGATGTTATGTTATAATTTAAAAATAGCTATCATTTTATTACTAGTATTAATTACAATCAACCCGCTTCACCTAACCAACCGAATTATAACCTTTTAATATAATCACTCGCACACTGTATAAAACAAAGTTATTAATATAAATAACGGAGAGTCGTCGTAGCGGCTTAAAACGAAAATGTTGTACTATGAAATGAGTAAGGAAGTGATATTTATGGGCTTGTCTCATTACTTAATGAGGGAGCCATGGGATGCAGGTCTTAAAGGGGTGGAAAAATATACACATTAGTACTGTTACGTGTATTTAATTTGACGTATAATCCCTTGTTAGTAAATTTAATGTTCTGCCAAAACTTGTACCTTTTGTATTGTTGTTATTTATGAGTAATGAGACCAGTCCTAGTTGTAACTTTACTTCAGGATTCATTGTCATACTCTTGCCCTTATCACAATTTGTTTCTCCATACTTCTCAATTACTCGTCATCTCATCAGACACCTTTCATGCCACATCACACAGTAATTCATCCATCGTTTCTGCGGTCTTCCTCTACTCAAAGCCATCCATCTTTATACTCAAAACTTTACTTCGCAATTATTAATCAGTTATGGCTTACGTTCCATAAAACTGTTTATTTTCCAAGATACGATTTACAATACTTCGACTGGCCTATTTTAAAATGTTTTTAATATAAAATTATAGCATGACTACCCAATAAAACCAAAAAAAAATATTAATACCTCAGTTAAAACTTCGATTGTTACACTAGAAAGCAATGTATAGTTATTCAAAGAATTAACAATAACTATTATTGGTCCCATCTTAGGATTGCAAATTATATAAGTTTTAAAGATATTATAATGTCTCATAAACGACCATAGATATTATAGCAACTATTTTATAATAAGCCAAATTCAGGAAGAGAGTGCGTAGCACCTGAGTTCGTAGCCGCGTAGCACTTGCTTCGGCTACGAGTCTACGATGGTTGCTACAAATTGTTATTTTTCTGTTACCAAACGAATGGTATGTTAATAAGTTAAAGAAATATTATTGCCTTCAACAATTACATTGAATAAGTAAGGTACCTGTAATGTATTGATAACAACAATGAGATTAATTTAAAGAATTTGCTGAAATTACCAAAAACCTTCCTCCCGCACCTACATATCCCACACATACAATTTGCTAACACAATTTGATAATATATAATCAGAGATTATTTTATAACCTAATTCTCCTGAAACTTTTACAA
Source organism: Xestia rhomboidea (assembly GCA_963853795.1). Taxonomy (NCBI): domain Eukaryota; kingdom Metazoa; phylum Arthropoda; class Insecta; order Lepidoptera; family Noctuidae; genus Xestia; species Xestia rhomboidea. The sequence goes on along the minus strand of OY970776.1, from coordinate 2,140,703 downwards.
GAACAAGTATTTGATTCTACTACTCGACACTAGATGGCGTTACGCGTAAGGCAAAATTCTGTTGAACGTAATTATAATATTGCTGTACGATTCAAACCAAAAAAATACATTATGAAACTGGAAGTTAGTAGCTTCAAACAATGAATTAACTGTTTTAGGACTTCGAAACCTTTTGAAGTGACTTTTGAACACAACTATTGAAATTATCATTTACCTAGCCTTTTCCCAATTATGTGGGGGTCGGCTACCAGGCCAACAGGATGCATCTGAATAACAGTATTTTACATGGAGCGACTGCCTGTCTGACCTCCACAACCCAGTTAGTACTGGCTAATACGATACCCCCTTGGTAAGACTGGTTGTTAGATTTTCGGGTCACTGACTGGGATGTAACGATTATCAAAGATACAATACATATGACAGCCGGGACCGGGATGGCTTAATGTGCTCTCGAAGGCACGGGGGAAACTCGGTATGTAATGAATAGGCGAGACGACAAAAAAATCTAATTAGTCCGTCACTTAGATTATCAAAAAATAATTGACCCGTGTTTTTTCTTTTGTTACGTAAATGAAAATTGACGAAGATAAGACGCTTTTAAAATTCTCAATACGTCACGCCATGGTATAATTTTTAGCTAGTTCTGACGTCACGAGCCCCCACTCCCGAGTTTTGATGCGTTTTATCTTTGTCAATATTCATTGATTTACTAAAACAAAAAATACGTGTCCATTAATTTCCAATACTCTAACTGACAGACTAAATAGATTTGCAATTTTTTGATACTGTCGTCATGCCTATGCTCACCCATCCACGGACTAATCGTGGCAAGAGCTGCTTAGCCTTGAAAATCGACCCGTGTGGCTGTTATTATTTAGCCGCGAGCTCCTCCGTATTCGTTGTTGTACAAATATAAAATAAATTAATTGTTCGTACGTAAGTCGTACGCTGAAAGTGCGTAGACGTACACAATTATTTATGTGCGCTCTGTGTCGGTGCGGACGAGTGATATATACCTTGCGAAGACGTATTTATTGCCCAAATTGCAGGAGCACCGGTTTTAGAGAATGGTTCCGTATGAGAATTAAGAAAATATCATTTTCTGTGTGATCGTAAGCTACGCTTGCCGAGGTAGCTCCGTGGATGGGTGATCATCTATTACATATGTAAGCCCCTCCGTCCATTGGAAAGTACGACCCGAAACCCGACGACGACCGACGACCCGAATGGCGCAGCGGTAGTGAGACTTACGTCTTAGGGTCCCGGGATTCGAATCAAGGTAGGAGCAAAATGTTTGTGTGATGAGCATGGACATTTGTTGCCGAGTCATGGATGTTTATATGTTTAACAAGTATGTATTTACAAACAAAAAAGTATCTATGTAGTATTAAAAGTATTATGTGTATTTTGTAACCCTAGCGATTATTTTCACTGTAATGTATCTTAAAGTTAATCTGTGAACATCGTTGTGGGCTGCGATATTGCCTATAAGTTTTGTATATATTTCTTATGTCTATGTTGTATATTGCAGCTGTATGTTGTTCCTTTAGAATAAAAATAAAAAAAGTCCAAAAGCTTGCAGTGTCAATACTCCGTAGCAATGATGAAACTGACAGCTTAATGTCCTGATCACGTTCATTACTGCAATTCGCCCTCACTGTTAAGGGTTTCCCCACAATTCCTAAGTAACCCTAATAATAAAGAAACAAAAAACCGTCCATAAAGATGTCAAGATACAGGGTGAGACAAGTTGATGCATGTGTGGGACATTCATTATTTTTTGCGGTATTTAGGGGACATACCGAATGGCCTACGTGGCTGAAAAAACGCAGAGGAATTTATTAGTACAGGTGTACATGTCTTTTTAGTGTTCCGTACCTCAAAAGGAAAAAACGGAACCCTTATAAGATCACTCTCTTGTCCGTCTGTCCGTCTGTTTTTAGAAAAGTGAGATAAGATACTGTAATTTTGGGGAAAACAAGTTTTTATCTCTAATAAGTTATAATATCATCATAATCATATAGAGATAAATAATACCTTGATTAAATCAAGGTATTATTTATCTCTATGTGAAATTAATCCACGGGAACCATTGATAGTACCCGGATAAATGAATGAATGAATGAATGAATGGTACATTTATTTGCAAGAATATAGGTAGTTAACATAAGTTCTTAATATCTATTGGTTTCACTATATTCGGCATTTCGGCCGTACAAATATTGAGATTTTACATCTTGGTATATAGCATGCAAAAAAATACCCATCATGAGCATCATCTGCCTAGTCTTTTCCCAACGATGTTGGGGTCGGCTTCCAGTCTAACCGGATGCGGCTGAATACCAGTATTTTACATGGAGCGACTCCCTGTCTGACCTCCACAACCCAGATAGTACTGGGTAATACGATACCCCTTTTTAAGACTGATTACCACAGACTTTCGGGCCATAGAATATATTTTTTTAAAGAACACTTTTCTAACCTCGTTTACCATGGAAATGATTTTATGACCAAAAACATGTAGAGGCAAAGAGCAGTAAGTAACAATTTACATGACAGTAAAATAATGTAATGTCCATTACACGTTAGAATGCGAAGTAATTTGAGTTTAATTATCCTCTCATAAGTTAACTATGTACAAATTGTACAATTATCACGATTCTTTAAAACGAGTATACACTAGGGGAACTTTAATTAAAATAATTAGGTTCGTAGGCACTGCTGGATGTAGATTCTTGTAACAGATAATTCTGCTTTATTTCACACCTTTAGATTGCTTGTCTTTTCCTGAAGATACATGACAAAGGTACTTAAAATTTCGCATTTCACGGGCGAGCCTATTGCCATCATCATCATTTCAGCCGAAATACGTCCACTGCTGGACATAGGCCTCCCCCAAGTGTCGCCACGTTGACCGGTCCCGTGCGACTCGCATCTAGCGGATTCCCGCAGCCTTCACCAGATCATCGGTCCACCTTGTGGGAGGCCTTCCAACGCAACGTCTTCCGGTTCGCGGTCGCCACTCCAGAACTTTTCGGCCCCATCGGCCATCCGTTCTGCGAGCAATGTGCCCTGCCCACTGCCACTTAAGTTTGGCAATTCTTCGGGCTACGTCGGTAACCTTAGTTCTCTTGCGGATGTCTTCATTCCTGATTCGATCACCCAAGGAAACTTCGAGCATAGCCCTCTCCATTGCCCTTTGGGTGACTTTTGCCATGAACCGGGCATAAATCCAGACTTGGTGGCTGCTACTGAGAAATTTCTGATGAAATAACCCAATAACACTTATCCGACCCGGTAATAGAACTCTAGACCTCACGCGCAGTCGCGCTTGCACTACTAGACCTAGATTAACGAAGTAGTAAAATAATTTCAATCGCTGCAAATAACTCGTGTCTTATTAACTGCAGATAAAATATACATTTTGAGTTAGGAATAGACGGGGTACAAAAAGACACAATTTTATAGAGCAGCTATGACTTGCGTATATTTCCAAATGTATTTTAAACGAAGCAAATGGAGTATTAGAATAAGCAGTTGTCGTTTTATAGTTTTTGTTCACCACCATAAGAAAAATGCGTGAACATACATTTGTGTGTATAAACCATGATCTGTCGAATGACCAATTTGGTCGAGACGCCATTGTTTAACTATTGTGTCTACTTCGTGGACAGATCACGGGTTAACCTCAAATAGCTAATAAATCTTACCCAAACCACCTTCAAAATCACCCCAGAACCATTTACTCGCCACCCGAACCGGTTCAAACCAGCCAAGACCAGTTCCCACCAGTTCCCGCGCTGCATCGAAGCTACTTTGTTCCTCCGCCATTTTTCCTCAGTTTCCTGCTTCCCCCGGACACAAGGAGCCATAACTCTAAGTATTGTTCTCGGTGTACTCGGTTCCTTCAAGAAGCCTGTAGCAAACTTGGTAGAAAGCAAGTCCCTTTTGTGCCTTCTTGAATTATAGCCGTAGAAACGGATAAGTCTTGCCGAGTATTGTTTGACGATTTTTGCGTTGTGAATTGTGATATATTAATGTTTATTATGGTAATGGTTTATTTGCATGTTAGTTGGAGGTGTTGTGGTGCTGTTAGGGTTTTTTTTTGAAGATGATCCTATATTTTTCTTAGTTTTTAGGGTTTCGTACCCAAAGGGTAAAAACGGGAACCTATTACTAAGACCTGACTCAGTCAGTCTATCTGTCTGTCACCAGGCTGTATCTCATGAACCGTGATAGCTTTCTACACAGTTGAAATTTTCACAGAATGTGTATTTTTGTTGCCGCTATAACAACAAATAATAATAAAAATATACGATAGTACGGAACCCTTGCGCGAGTTCGACTCGCACTTGGCCGGTTTTTTTTAGTGTATCAACATCATTGAAAACGGAACGCTTTTGGAATCATCTTCATTTATGTCCACTTATCAGAAGCGATAGTTTCAAGAAACACAACGTTTATTTTCGTAAAAACTTATCTATTGTTCTTATTTCGTAGGGTAAAATACTACAGTCTATATTTGTCCCCCATTTGGTGTAAGTCAGTATTGACCACGATTGTAATGTAAAAATACAACGAAAATTAATAAAAAACTTAAATTACAATTATTCCATGCTCCAAGTAAAGGTCTCTTCTCATACCGAAAAGTTACAATCAAGGGTCACTAAAGGCTAACTACAGATTACATCCCACTATCTGTAGATCCCACTTTTTCCCAACCATAACATAATGATATTCAAAGCGAACTGAAACAAAACAAAGAAGACTAATTAAACCAAAGACAAGTCACCAGTTTGTGGCTAAACGCTAGACGAAAACAGAATTAAGTCCCACGTCTTCATTCGCGATTATAATTTATAACGAATAAATGAAATATTATAAACGCATCGGCGCACCGCTCCGACAACGCCACTGGCAATGGCGTTTGCTTTGTTGAGTGCGGGAGGGGACTAGTTGCTTGTCGATAGATTTTATTGTTAGTTTTCTGGGACAAGCCTTGAGAGAAGATTTGGTTACGCCTGGGAATCGAACCCAGGATGTGACGCTCAACGCCATGCTTATAACCACTGAGATCAAAGAGCAGACAGCTCTAAGTTAGAAGTGTTCAAGTCTTGAGTTAATGGTTACTTTTAAGCAAGCGTTCACCTGCACGACTGTGCCAGTTTGTTGATTTAAAAAATAAGATATTTTTATAGAAATCGTAAACAAGTAATTGAGAAAATTTGTTACGGTTACTAAGTCTTCTAAAGTCTTATCTACATAGGTAACTAGCCGTTCTGTATGTAGCCTAAAACCGCTATATAACATAGAATTAAAAAGTGGAAGTTACGTCATATGGATTCGCTAGCTTAAGACGATTATAACTTATACGTGGATTTAGGAAAAATTCACTGTTTAGCTTGTTCTTTAGCTGTATTGTCATCAGCTATAGCAGTTAGCTGCTGAACATTCAGTTCGCCGATCGCACGATATTTAATTCGATACTCGCTCAATTGTGTGAATTTGGCGCATATTTTTTCCCAGCGAATTATTCTTTTTATGTGTTAGATCCTCCTTTTGTGTGCCTGTCACATTTATCGCGAATATCATTTTTTTTCTATCTCTGTCTTAAATATACATTTTATCGACAAGTCCCTTCTCATCCCTACGCCCCCTAGCTACCGACTTCCTTCATACTCGCGCTCACTCGCTCGAACCATGCCTTTGTCGGGCACAATTGTCGACAAATTACAAACGAATTGAGTTATTTAATATCAACCAGTAATATGCAGGTTATTGTTTATTATTTTATTAAGAACACATAATGAACGCCTCTGTTTATGTTTTGAGTACTTTGATGTTTTAAAAGGAACTTAGATTGTCTTGTAATCACGTTTTGTGTGGCTTGATTCTTTTATACATGCTCCTTTATTGTCACGGAACGTTGTAACAAATTGACAATTTGAAAGTAGGTAAGTATTATGATTTTATACTTTGTTTAAATAAAAGAACAGTAGGATCAATAACTATAAGGAGCTCGTGGCTAAATGATTGGGCAAGTCGCTGACCACCCTTTACACACCGAGATTTCTCCGTGCTTCGGAAACTAAGTTAAGCGCTTGGTCATTTGTATATCTTTGACAGTCGTAACAGGTAGTCAGTAGCCCGAAAGTGTGACAAGCAGTGTTACCAAGGGGTATCGTATTACCCAGTAGGTACTGAGTTGTGGAGGTCAGATAGGCAATCGCTCCATGTAAAATACTGGTATTCAGCTTATTCACCATCCTCTGACTGACCACATAATTTTGGCCCCTTCCAAAACCCTAACAGAACTAAGGTACTTACCATAGAAAAATCTGACATAGTAAACTGTAACAACACAAAAAAAAGAAAAGGCAACATCCCACACACTTCCGTGCAAGAAAAAGGGATCATTCTATCACTCCCCATAAACCACTGTGATTTATGTTACAAATTTTATTGACAGCCAGTGTACGCTTGATATTGAGAGATCATATTTTATACTTTATTTGACATATCTGTGCGGTACCCTTTGTGCGAAGGGTAGAAAAACGATTGTGTCCTTTTACTGTAGCTATTTGAATTTTGTACCTGAGAATTATTTGTTTTGTGATTTAATGTCAAGTTGACTGTCTCATGACGTGGGTCTGGGGAAGAAAAAATCGTTTTTTTTTTGTTGATTCAGTTTTGCTTAGTTGTTGCTGGTTAGGATTCTATCAAGGCTTTTAATTAAGACTATGTTACTTGAATTAAAAAAGCCAATTTCAGGCACTTGAGAATAGTCGACCTGTCAAAAGAATGAAGATAATCGTCCATCCTAAGTATCATAAGGAGAAGAACAGCAAGAATAATCTAAATAATCATTATTGGAACAAAAAAACATTTGACAAATTGTATGCGTACGTAAATAGCCACATTAGTTACAAAACTGTGTCGCAGCTATTAACGCCCACCTCCAAGAGGGAGACGACAGCGTTCCAGTAGAGAGAGTACAAATAAAATAAAAAACAAAGTACTTAAAAAATTAAAATAAAAAAATTAAATAAGTAGTAAATATTTAAATAAGTGTTTAATGTTGTGCATGCGGGAGTGTTGTATGTGAGTGTAGTGCGTGTCTGTGGGGTGTAAGTGTAGAGTGTGCGTGTAGAAACTTCCCACGAGCACATTCTTCGCTACATGTATTTGGTGTGCATGTCTGCGGAAGAAAGATCTTTATGGTTTAACTAAATTCTCCAACTCTTCGTATGTGAGTGTATGAAGCCATTGATCAATAATTCTTTTACAATCCCGGAGAGTGCATGGGTAAATAGTTAACACTTTATTTATTCAGTTATAAAGCACGGGACTGCAAAAACTGTACTGCCGGCGGACAATTTCCAATTTAACAGCTGATGTTGGGCAGACTCTGTCAGTTCTACGTTTATGTTTTCCAAACTCTGGGTCAAAAGACAAGTTGGAATGTTTCCGCAACACCGTACTTAGCACAAAGAGTGCCTTACTGTAGGTAGCTTCCAGAGCGTGTACAGTTCGCTGGTAGGAAAGCGATAGGGTTTGAAGGCCATAACCGTAAGGACCAGCCCTCTGCGCCCTCTCCAAACGCAGCAGTAGACTAAGAAATATCTATAATCCACGGACACTTTTAAATGAAGATATTGGACAGGTAACAATATTATTAGATTGCCATACAAAACTAAAAAGTCTTGATGGTATACAAAAATAATTGTTTTTTTTTTTTAACTAATATTAATTTGTATTTGACTTGATTTTCTACCAGATGGAAATAAAATTACTTCATTTAAACTGTGTTGTGAGATGTGGAACTTGTTATTTCGCTTTCGAATTTCGCGTTAATTTCTACTGAGATTCGAAATAAACATTACTAAATAGCAGTACCAAGATACCAAACATAGCAAAACAAAAAAATAAACTCTTACAAAAAACATCGAACTGAAAACTATCGAAAAATACTTTGTCCCAAGTTCCCGGGGTTGAAACTACCCCTGTCGATGTAAACACCCCCCTGAGGGCAGTCGCTACCGATTTATCCGCAGTATATCATATTTTGAGCACTTCCACGGAATATGGAGCGAAAATATATATATTATTATCCGATTGCCAACTACCGAGGCCTCTACCCTTTGGTAAAACGATCGACTTGGGAGTACGGATGTGTTTTGATTTGTTTTGTGTTGCCTCTTTTTTGGAAAGAAATGTAACTTTTAGTTTCAGAGATAGAAGACGATTCAATGATTTGTAGTAAACAAGAATGGCATAGTACCAAGTGATAAGCATCAGCTGTTCCGTACATTTTGACCGTATAATTTTATGCTTTAAAAGTTAATAGTCGATGCACTGTTTTAGACTTTCACGGTTTTTCACTACACTTAAAGTACTTACGGGATCGGGTTCGGGTTTTCGTCCCGCCCGCATACCTCTTCAGTATTCCCGCGATTATGATGCTTGCAACAGCGTCGTAATATCGGGAGCTCATCGAACGAAAAGAAAATCACGGATATCATCCTGTAAGTACTTTAAGTGTTAATAGTCGATGTCCATGAAATACTGGATTTCATAGTACATCCCTTTACAGGAAACGCAAGTGCATTAAAAGAAAAGAATATAAAATACTAGAATTAAATCAAGTATTGCGATAGTATTGAAAATTTAATTAAGCCCGTGTTCACAAAAATCAAATCAAACGTTTAAGTAACCTGGTAACAAACTGCTTCAATAAGTAAACGGTAGATTAAAAGGCCGTCGTCGGTGAAATCAGACCCTTTGGTAAAAACTAAAATAATGTACCAGTAACCTGCACAATCGATGCAGCCGGCCAGACGTAGGAAACAGATCTAATTCCACATAAACTAACGCCGAAATAGGGGAGCCCGCAGCACTAAACTAAACTAAAGTACGCTAAATAGGTAGCAGGGAAATACAGGAGCTAGATTTAGTGAAAGCATTCTTGTGGTGCATGTAAATGGGAATGATTTTATTGTGAATAAATACGGGAATTATTATCTGTTGATAAATATTGTAAAATATGATATTTTAATTGTTGGGTGACTGCCTCGTTGTTGTAGTGGTCGCAAGCGCGACTACTAATTTTGAGGTGTTGCGTTCGATTCCCGGGTCGGGCAAAGTGTTATTGAAACTTTGTTTATGAGTGTGACAGGTTTAAGAGTAGAAGAATACCAATTAAACAATGGATGAACCTCCAAGATGATGAATTAATAAAAAAGGGGTGACTTATATAAAAAGCTGAGAACATGGAGGACCTCAGTACGATGCTCGATGACCTTAGTAGAGCTTCCGGAAGAGTGGGTCTTAAAATGAACATGGACAATACCAAGGTCATGTTGAATGCCCATGTCACACCCACTCCTATCAAGATCGGAGACTCCACTCTCGAAGTTGTAGACGATTATGTGTACCTGGGACAAACGGTCCGGTTAGGTAGGTCTAACTTCGAGAAAGAGGTCAATCGTCGAATCCGACTCGGCTGGGCAGCGTTCGGGAAGTTGCGCGGTATCCTCTCGTCCAACTTACCGCAGTGTGTCAACACGAAAGTCTATGACCAGTGTGTGTTGCCAGTGATTACATACGGAACCGAAACGTGGTCGCTCACAATGGGCCTCATCGGAAGGCTTAAAGTCACCCAAAGGGCAATGGAGAGGGCTATGCTCGGAGTTTCCTTGCACGATCGAATCAGAAATGAAGACATCCGCAAGAGAACCAAGGTTACCGACGTAGCCCGAAGAATTGCCAAACTTAAGTGGCAGTGGGCAGGGCACATTGCGCGCAGAACGGATGGCCGATGGGGCCGAAAAGTTCTGGAGTGGCGACCGCGAACCGGAAGACGTTGCGTTGGACGTTGCGTTGGGTAGGGGATCGATGACCTGGTGAAGGTTGCAGGAATCCACTGGATGCAATTTGCACGGGACCGGTCAATGTCGCGACACTTGGGGGAGGCCTATGTCTAGCAGTTGACGTCTTTCGGCTGAAATTATGATGATGATGAATATAAAAAGTATGAAGAGACCAGCTACATTAACCCCAAATAACTCGGATTAAGAGCTGGAGAATATTGACGAATTTAACGTTATAATTGATGTAATAATCAAACGTTAAAATTATTTATTATCATAATGACTTCAGGTAAAAAAATACATAACAGAAATGTAATCTGAAATTAAACTTTTGGGGCTATTTTTGCTGACAATTATCAATATTGTGATTATCTTAAACTTAGTTTATTTTTATTTTTTTCAGACACTCGATTATTTAGTACATTAATTACATGTGAACGTAACCAACTAGTCATTATTACGGGAAACAAATACTTAAAAACGTGATCTCGTTCTATTTGCATTGATTTGAAAACGAAGTCCTTTTATAAATTATCTCTTCTTTTATATAAACGTAACCCATACACGAATTGACTTTGAAATTCATAGACTTTTCCGGAGTCATGTTTTATAATAAAAGCATAGTCAAAGGAAAATTCATTTTATAACTCCGGGAATAACGTTCAAATTCGTGTAAAGTTGCTATCAAAGAATATATTTTTAGAGATCCGTCTCCGTGACTAGTAAAAGTGTAGTATTTTTTATGTTAGTTCTGAACTGTTCCTTATTCCTGTTTTCGAAAAATGTTTATTCATAAATTGATCTATGTTTCCTGTCTTTGCTATTATATTTAAAGAAAACAGTGTTGTACTGTCATTAAATCAATGCACACTAAGGTATGGATCATCATCATTAGCCTACAGCAGTCGACTCTCAGCAATTTTCGCCACAAAGTAAATTCGTCACATTTTGTAAACTCCATACATTGAAAGTGTATTCGCCACATGCATAAAAAATATGTGTAAATTCGTCTCAAGTCTTCATAGGTACATAATTTTTGCATAAAGTACTGGTAGCTAACAAAGTTATTGGTTTTTAGAGCTTGAAATGAAAACAATTTCTAAAATCTTTCTTTCTCCTGCGATACGAATTACGATAACATGTCCCCGGCTAAAGTTCTTAAAAATCTTTCTTTAAGCTTACCAGCGATCCTGTAATGGTCATCGCTTCACCAAGACAAAATAACTGATACAAGACATTAATATTATTATATTAAATAAGACACCAAACAAATATTTAAAAATGTAAAATGTACTTTTGTATGTATTAAAAAAAATGTACATGAAACATTAAAATAATATTTTGACGGAACCTCAACAAAAATCGCGGTTCAACGCTATCCTCTTTCATAGTGTGACCATATTAATTTATATTATAATGTAATTTATGCCCGGGTCTTCCTTTTAAGGTCTTTTTTACTTGATTCCGTTCTTTGTGTCCCACCACTGGGCAGTGCGCGTGAAATTATGAAAAATTACACGCGGCCCCCCGCCGCCCGCGTTTAAAAGGGTTGATATTAACTTCGGATAGGTAGGAACAAATTGAGAAAGCGTGAAAAGGGTTAATGATTATTTTTTTCTAGACGCTCTTTGATATGAGTTTTTGCGAATTTTATTTATTTTTATCACAGAAAGATTTATTTATACTAAGTTTATACAAACTACAACTCTTAATAATAATACAAATTTATGTACAAATATCAAAACGGTTACAGGGCATCAAAAAATTTGTTCACATTGCTGTCAACAGGAAAAGTCGTGCACAACTAATTGCGCTCTCCAAGACTTGAAACAATTGACTTGAATCCAAAATCTTAGTCATCGATTCAAAGAGAAGAAGTTGGTTAGTAAAACTGGTGTACCGAAATCACGGTAGCAGCTTACTTATCGATGTTCCTTACACCTTGTTAGTTATTGTATTACCTCGTTGATGTAAATGTTGCGATTGCGATTACTATACCACAGGTCCCTAGTACGGTGCCCTGGCAGGCAGTGCTATTTGGTTTTCCCAGCTCAGAGTCTGCACCACTGTGCCTGGTTTGGCTTGCCCCTTTAAATTGGACGTAACTACTTAGTTAAATCCTTTCCTGACAAAAACATTCATAAACTCGCGACTTTTTCCCAAGGGGGTAGACAGTCACCGCAGAACCTGCTACGACCGGAAAGTTGTGAAAATGTTGTTTGACCCCAATGTCTCTGTAACTAGAAGTTCCCCAGCTACACCTTGAATACAACGCTAATTGCACGATTCTTACATGTCATACATTGCCTCGTCAACGTTCATACATCTGATCTTAAGTTGCGAGAAATACGTCTTCAAATAAATCATGATCTGTCGAATGACCGATGGTTCCATGGTCGAGACGCCATTGTTTAACTATTGTGTCTACTTCGTGTACTGATCATGGGATAACGCAGTCGTAATGGTTTGTGATGTCATTCCATCATCGTCTGAAAGCGATCTGTATAACTAAAATTCGTATAAGAGCCGTCAGTGTTAATATTCTATAGCAATGATGAATTTAAGACACATTATAGCTCTAGAACGTAGTTTAAATGGATGGTGTAGTACTTTCGTCGATGAAAGTGAACAGTACGGTTTAAATTATTTATTAAACCAGGTATAAGTAGAACGAATAAACAAATTCACAGCTCTTACTGAAAGCTATATATCCTATACCTCGGATTTAAATCGAGGGAAACAACCCCATTCTTATCCGTCCCCGTATAATTATAATTATTTAAATATGCTAATAATGATAATAAAATTTCGTAGGTTTTTGCTTTTGTTTGTGGCAAAAGGCTTATTGGGTTATACTTAATTATATTTAGAGGGGTAAAGGGTTACCCCCCTACCTGGGTAACCCTTAATTTTTATTTATGTCTACACGTTAATTCACTCTTTGTGCATATTTTAAATTATGAAGTCTTTACTTTTAGTCATAATTTGATATTACTTATGCTTGTTTTTGTACCTTTTCGAGTTATGGATTGTCGGTGGATTGGGCGCGGAGCCTTAATAAGATTTAATTTGTATAATTTATTTCAGCAAGGCATTTGGCTGGTACTTAGTTACTTACTACTGCCCGGGAGCAGGTAATCGTCAGTAAGTAGCTTTGGCAAAACTGCAGTTAAAACTACTCAGTTAAACACGATTTAGGGAACCAGTTTTTCCATACATCTTGACTGCGTAGATATTGTGCACTATGGTATGAAATATATTGTTGTTTTTTTTTTAATAACTGACTTAAACAATTATTGATCCCTGGTGTAGCTACAATTATGAGTTCAGGGAAACGAACAGTTTTCGAAATTCAAATTCAAATATTTTAACCACGTTCATACATGGTTGTCTCACTATCTTTTATCATATAGCGTTTTCCACTCTTAACTAATTTCCAAAGACAAAAACTTACGTAAAACCCAGGTACTTACACCAAGCATTAAACAATCTGAGACCTAATAAGAAAATAAATGTAGCCGACTACCCCTTTACCCCGTAAACTCTTCAACATTAATGAAATCACCCCCGATCGTCGCGGGGTGTAGGGAAGGGAGGGGGTGGGGGCAGCCATTTTTCTAAGATAACATTTTTAATCGTTTCACACGCATCACTTGGTATTTCACCAACCCTCGCCCACAGTCCAGTGAGCAGATTAAAGATTATTTCTTCTTTAAAAAGCCCTTTTCTGTTTGACTTGATTTTCGGTCAGTTAGACTTAAAAAGTTAAAATTTATTGTCCCCCCGTTTTCTGTGAATTTTGATCGGAGATAAGTATTGGAGGATTTTTTTTTTGTGATTCAATTTGGTGTGCAAAGTTTTATTTTGTTGGTGAAAGGGTCAAGTCGGAAAAATGGGTAGCTGTGATATTAGTAACTGTGATGAAGGCTGCTACTTAACAACCTAAACCGTTCAGAAATATTCTTTTACTAAGACACATAAATAAATATCGCTGGACATTACACACAGCGCCATCTAGTGCCACACTAAGCAACGAGGCTTGTGTCGTGGACACCAGATAGTTGATATACTATATAAATACTTTTTTGTTTGTAAAAACATATTTATTATGCATATAAACATACATGACTCGGAAACAAATGTCCATGCTCAACACACAAACATTTGCTCCTTCCGGTATTCGAACCTGGGACCCTAAGAACGTAAGGCAGTCTCACTACCGCTGCGCCATTCGGGTCGTCACATTGATTAAGAAAGAGAATAGGCGAGACGACAAAAAAAAACTAATTAGTCCGTCACTTAGATTATCAAAAAATATTTGACCCGGGTTTTTTCTTTTGTTACGTAAACCAAAATTGACGAAATTACGACGCTTTTATAATTCTCAATACGTCACGCCATGTTATAATTTTTAGCTAGTTCTGACGTCTTGAGCCCCCACTTCCAAGTTTTGATGCGTTTTATCTTTGTCAATATTCATTGATTTACAAGAACAAAAAATACATGTCCATTAATTTTCAATACTCTGACGGACTAAATAGATTTGTAATTTTTTGATACTGTCGTCATGCCTATTTCTTGATAGATTGCCGAAAATACGTTGAGTGGTTTGATTGGCTGTTTTTATTTTTAGTCAATTAAAACAGTTAACTTGAGTTTATTATTATCATTAACACTGAATACGGGATATTTACCATGTTTACTACGTGTTTTGAGTTCCTGATATTGACATGATGTGACCATGTCAGTTTTAAAAACTTAGATATGAGTTTAATAATATTTGTCAGTTGTTAAGACAAGCTTTTAAAAACTTAGGCCCACTGGCACTGCACCACGAATTAATAAAAAAAACACATTAAGTTATAGTCAATCGTTTGAAGTTCATTCAGACGGAGTGATGTTTTAAACTGCGTTAAGCATTAGTAGGTAGTTTGTGTATTAAACTCTAACCAAGAAAATCCAAGAGAATGTACTCAATATACCCACTTTACAATGTTTTGATTATTAATTAACTGTGTAATTGATCTGGCGAGCACTACATCGCAAGCAAACAGCTGCAAAACTGGAGGTCGTCCGTGATTGCACCCAACGGCTATTAGTGACTGACTCGTGTGAATGTACTGCGCTCTGTAGCTCTTGATACTTTGGCTTAAATTGTGTTTGGTTTAAAAGAGGTATCAGAGAGCGTTTGCTTAAATTATTTCCCTATGAAATTATTCAAATCAAATCAATTTATTTATCCATTAACAATTCAGATTGCGTTCGAATACATTCAATTTAGTTTTAATATATTATAAATTTAATAAATATTAAATATAAATAAATTTAATATATTTAATATATTATATTATAATTAAATACCACAACTAATACAATAAATTTGGCCGGTGGTGTACATCTTTTGCATAGAGGATTGCCGTTTACAGTAATTGCACTCTTACTCGTATTAGACAAGAAGGGAATTGTCAAGTCATGTGGTTTTGAAACTGTCACCATGACCGACCTGCCCAACAAATGATCAGGATGTATAGTTACCTGAACAAACATTTTTTTACATCGTGTCGTCGCGTTGTCGGTCGCACTGCAGTTTTGCACCGTATTTTTGGCTAGATCCATAATATTCGAGACATATAACATAGTATTTTATATATCCTTGTAGTTTACCACAGTATTAATTAAATTATTTTCAGATGTACACCTACCACTGCTTGTCTTTGCATCACCTAAAGGTTGACTGGTAGAAAATGCCTACGGCGTTAAGTCCGCCACTGTACTGTGCTTGAAGTGTTAAATAAAAAAAAAAAAAAAACAACGTATGTTGCAAATGCACTTACATCGATCTAAAACTACTCATACTAGGTAATAACAATTTAAAGTATAAGTAGGTTAATACCTTGACGATATTACTTTCAAAAACTTCAAGTATCAAGATCACATATCAGCGTATACGTCAGGATGCAGACTCATGACCCAAATGTTGTGATAGCTCCCAATAACAGCCGCCGGCGGTCAATGATTGCCTTTATTAATTAAGAGCCCACCTTGCCCAACTTTGGACATATCTACAAGATATTGGACGAAACTTAGTTAAGATATTGTAGGTAATTGCAGGGCGTTGGCAGGTGAGAATCAATTAGAAGGTGTAATGGAGGTGTTTCTATAATCTACTAAAAGATTTATTAGGTTTGTAAATTTTTACTAGGCGACGTATTTTTTTATAAAGGTAGTACTGATCTGAATACGAAAAATGCGTCATTATATTACTATTATAATTTGTTTTGTTTTCACTCATGCAAGCTGTTTTAAATTAGCTCATGTATTGCCTTGTTTGTAGAAACGATAAGGTTAATTAGAAATATTTTAAACGTTTCCGTGTTTATTTTTATTTTTATAAACAAGTTGGTTCTTGCTAAATATTTTTACGTATGTATACCTACATCATCATCATCATTTCAGCCGAACATAGGCCTTCCCCAAGTGTCGCCACATTGACCGGTCCCGTGCGATTCGCATCCAGCGGAACCTCGCAACCTTCACCAGGTCTTCGATCCCTTAGTGGGACGCCTTCCAACGCAACGTCTTCCGGTTCGCGGTCGCCACTTCAGAACTTTTCGAGCCCATCGGCCATCCGTTCTGCGAGCAATGTGCCCTGCCTACTGCCACTTAAGTAAACCAATACCTACAATAAATAATATTTATTTTGCGATTTGCCACTAATGCTACGAGGTTTCGTAGGCGGCGTAGCACGTGGACTTTCGTACTTGTCCTTTTCTGTACTTCTTTATCCAAGAGGATAATCAACAAACAATTACGTATATTCACGGTAATAGCTTTAGAAATCCTTTTATTTTGTAGAAAAATTAAATGTCACCGTATTTATTTATAGAACATGGTAATAATGTGTTTTGAAATAGGGAACCCGGGAAAAAAAAATTTGATGATGATGATGATTTTTTAGATGTGTATTGGGATTGAAAAGTTGGTTCCGTTGTAAAAGTTGATCATGTTTACTGGATTAGTGAGTACATTCACTAATTACCTGTTACCATAATATAGTATAACATAGAAAAGTACGATATACCAATCCAAGCCTCTTCAGGCAACGTTTACAAAAAAAATAAAATAACACAGTACAATTGAAACTGGCCAAAATTTATTATCGGCAATAAAGCTGGAAACACTCCTAAAGCATTGCTAATTAATGTAAACATGGAACGATTAGGAGTACGAATAAACACGCCAAATGGCCTTCTGCAGTAATAAATACCTATAATAATTTTAATTACCCCAGAAAAAAGACATTAAACAGTATGAGAGATAAAAAAAAAATACGCCATATTGCAAATGAGAGAAACAATGAGGGGAATGAGATAGAATTATATTTTTTAAACGTATTATATAAATGTATAATATTAGGTGCGACAGGGACTCGCCGAGGTCATCAGAATAAATAAATTATGATATAGTGGGGAGTTTTTAGCCGCTCGACGCGTACCACGATGCACGGAGTTCGGTTTAGTGGAAGGGACTGTTAATCTTAATTTTATTGTAATTCTTGAAAATTCTTTCTCTTTATCTTTTCTTGGTTGGAGAATTTAAAAGTAAACAAAACAAATAACAGAAGAATTAAGCGAAACGATTGCCTCGTTGGTCTTGTTATCGCAAGCGCGACTGCTGAGCATCTGGGTTCGATTCCCAAGTGAGGCAAAATGTTATTGAGTTTTTCCATCAGGTTTTTTTCAATAGCAGCCACGGAGTCTGAATAGGCATGACGACAGTATCAAAAAAATGCAAATCTATTTAGTCCGTCAGAGTATTGAAAATTAATAGACATGTATTTTTTGTTCTTGTAAATCAATGAATATTGACAAAGATAAAACGCATCAAAACTCGGGAGTGGGGGCTCGTGACGTCAGAACTAGCTAAAAATTATACCATGGCGTGACGTATTGAGAATAATAAAAGCGTCGTATCTTCGTCAATTTTGGTTTACGTAACAAAAGAAAAAAGATTTTGATTTTTTTAATTGAAGATTTTTTTTGTCGTCTCGCCTATTTGTGCCCGGTTAGCAATAGGCTTGCCCCTTATTACGTAACTAAAACATAACTGGTGAAATGTGAGTGTACCAATTAATGGGCACACCTCTGCCTAAACTCTTCGGGGATTACAGGCGTGATGTTTTGTTAAGTTATGTTATGTTAAAAAACCAAATTCTGCGCTGCGCATCATCTCAATGAAATCACCATTTAAAATGCGCTTTTGAATTTCAAATTTTAAAAGGAAAAAGAATTGATTCTAGTAGTCAAAAAGATACAAATATTGTAATAATTAAAACATTTTTTAAATATTAAAGCCACTTCTAGCCTTACCATAGACAACTCGGACGTGAGTTTTAAAAAAAAACGTCGTCGGTGTCTAATGAATTTATGGTCAGGAACTTGGTCGGTGGTCGCGCAATTTTTTCTCCAGGGACGAGATAAAGACTGATAACAGTGCACGTGACGAATAGTTCGGAAATGTTGTGAAAATAATATTATTCTCGTTAAGTTACATATTTTAGGTTGTTGAGGTCGGATACACAGCCACCGTTCGTCCGTTTAAAGTACTGGTATTTTGGAAACCATCTCCAACGTTGTTGGGAAAAGGCTCCGATTGATTTTTAGTTACTTATTTATGTGATAGTGTATAAGGAATATAGGAAGTAGGGGTAGGCAGAGAAGTTTGACATATATTTCCGAAATTTGCCAGATAAGCTTAATTGGGAACCGATATGTTATGGATAGGTTTTGCATGTACCGGTAGACTTAAGGCTACTACTGATTTTTAACCGACTTAAAAAACGAGGAGGATTTCGATTCGATTGGTATTTTTTTTTTATGAATGTACACCGATTACGCTGAGATTTATTATCCGATTGACGTGATTCTTCTTTATTGATACAAAGAATTATTACAGAACCAGGCAAAACGAAAGTCGACCTCGAAATTGGTTTAATACCCGATAGATAGATCATAGTTTCAACATCATAGAAGTTCACGGGGTCGAGTATGCCCAATCCATTTTTAAAAGCAGATTTTTTATTGATCTGCCCATCCCCTTTCTACAAAGCGTGATTATGAGCATAGCCGATGATTATGTTCAGTGGTATTCAAAGAGCAGTCATGAAGGACAGGCCCTCTATAACAGTAAAGAGCAATGCTGACCTTAGTATTGGTTAGACCCTGATGTGTGGGGACTTGGGACCAGTTGAGATTGATCTTTGTTGATTTCGAGCGTAAATTTCATGTTTAAGTGGAGTTTTTATCTGGCTTAATATGCTTTGCATCCTCGGGTATATTGGGATAGGCATGACGACAGTATCAAAAAATTGCAAATCTATTTAGTCCGTCAGTTAGAGTATTGGAAAGTAATGGATACGTATTTTTTGTTTTAGTAAATCAATGAATATTGACAAAGATAAAACGCATCAAAGCTCGGGAGTGGGGGCTCGTGACGTCAGAACTAGCTAAAAATTATACCATGGCGTGACGTATTGAGAATTTTAAAAGCGTCGTATCTTCGTCAATTTTGGAATACGTAACAAAAGAAAAAAAACACGGGTCAAATATTTTTGGACAATCTAAGTGACAGATTAATTAGATTTTTTTGTCGTCTCGCCTATTGGTTTTCTAACTAACCTAACCGATTGAACTGAAGACTGAATACAAATCCTAGATTTATTGATTCAGTAAATAAATAACATGCAGCCTTTAACATTATTATAAAAGGTTTGGATCCGATGAGTTTCATTTATTGCCGAACTATGCTATGTAAATCTTATTTAATATCGTGAGAATGCACAGTTTAAGCAGCAATTTGAACTATTTATTGTTTAGCAAAATAATGATCAGGTTTTTGCCATTTTGAAAATTCCAACAACTTATTCCTTCACGGCCGTTTTCTGTAACTTACTTACGTATAACTGTTAGTTAATATACCTACGTCAAGTAGCTATCGGTGTTTCTATAAACAAAGTTAGCTTGGAATATCCTACCCGCATCACCTACCTGTCACTCGGAGGACTGTGATTCATAGAAAAAAAAACAAAGACAGCTTTTCTGTGACGTTTTGTTTCTAACGGTCCGTAAGCTAAATGTCAAACAGTTAGAGATAGCAACCTTCCGTGAAAATGGCCGTAAGTCCATGGCCACACCAGCCACCCGAACCGATCTTCGGCCGCCATATTAACGAAAAAGGCACCATCACACAATTCCGGTCGGATATATTTTCCACTTGGTTAGCCGATTTTACGGGCAATTGGGTTTAGGGGGCTTCCAAAGGTCGACACTCGAACCCTGGACAATGGGTGGATAGTTTGTCTAGTGCCATTTTGATGGAGTAATGCTGATAATGTTAACGGCTTTGTTCGGCATGTGTTTGTGGAATCAATTTGTTGAATGGGCCGGAGGACGGCTTGAAGATAAGAGTGAATGGATACGATGTTACGTAGTGAAATTCGAGCACGATTTTCTACTATAGATGACAGTGACAGTCAGTGACAAAAACGGTGTTTGTAATTATTGCCAAGATAACTGATGCGTCATAAATGACCTTAGATTTCCCCCAGATCTAATGAAGAAAACAATTAAATGCTGCACCGCTACCAGTTTTATATCGACAGTTTCACGTTACGAGCACCCTGTAATTGGAAACGAGCAAAGTAACTATACGGAAATTATGGCAATGGGCATGAAAGCAGTTGTTTCTTTGATTGATTTTGTGTAGGTTCTCGTGTTGGACCGGTATATTCCAGTATCACCGGATGGCGCTGAATACAAGTATTTTACATGGACCGACTGCCTATCTGACCTCCACAACCCAGTTAATACTGGGTAATACGATACCCCTTGATTAATCATGATCTGTCAAATGACCAATTTGGTCGAGACGCCATTGTTTAACTATTGTGTCTACTTTGTGGACAGATCATGGGTTAAGACTATAGTTGCCAAATTTTCGGGCCACTGACTACCTGTTACGACTGTCAAAGATCTACAAATGTCAGCCATGGCCAACGGCTTAACGTGCTTTCTGAGGCACGGAGGAAACTTGGAACGTAATGGGTGGTCACCCATCCACGGAACAACCTAGGCAAACGTTGCTTAACCTAGATGGACGCGAGCGGCTGTTATTACTAAGCCACGAGCTCCTCGCCACGTAAAACCAGTATAATAACCTTTCATCAAAGCAAGCTAATCGAAACTCCGTATAGCGAGTTGAATATTTCGTTAATCTTGAACAAAATGGTGATAATATGCGTCGCGGTTTCTTGCGAGTTACACAGTTAATTTATGCCACAACACGAACTATAGCATTTTAACTCCTTCGGAGATAGTGGCTGGGAGGCAAAGAGGGTTAAGTCTAGGTTTGAAGATTTTGAGTTTTCGTTTGCAGGTAATGAAAGTATGAATACATTGTATTGGTGGTAGAGTGGATTCAAAGAATTTGGATAGTATTTTTGCTCTTAATCGAACACAATAATTCTGTTAGTGAATAGTTCAAGCGCATACAAAAATGTATCCGTTTTCAGTTACGACCAATAACGTGTACCTACTTAAACTTAGCAAAATTCATAAGCGACTTTTTATGTTCGTAACAATATAACATGAGAATATTACTTTTAAAAGTGAATGACACGTTTGTATCAATTTAGACGACCAAAATCTGTAACCATCTCTTTTGATGATCATATTTTTTAACGAACTTACACAGCTTGACCTCAGGGTCATATTATCCATAACTAACTAACTAAGAAATCTGTCGAAACTCATGGTATAAGTGAAACTGTACATGTTTGGTGTTACATACATTTTTGAAATGTTACAAAAAAATGAAAAATCTAATCTTACCCCTTTTCTCCATCGGCGGTTAGTGGCGATCCGACTTAACCGAAGCCAAAAAGTGTACAGTCACGCCTCACGCCCCCCGCGACCCCCCCATGACACCCCGCGACCACCCCCTCACCCCCTGTCCGGGCTAACTTCATAAGACTATGAATTTAAATACGTTAGTCGATGTCAAAGGGTCGTCTTGTTGCATCCGTTAGGTGTGGTAAAATGGCGCTTTTAGGAGAACAGTTGAGGTGATTTGGGGTCAATATGATTTAAAAAGAATAGTGTAGTTAAGATTTTGTATACAGTAAACTGTTCCAACTGTTCGAATATAAAATGTAATGGGTTATTTGGGTTTTAATTACAATTTGTCAGTTAGGTTATTTATGGTAAAAGGTGTATGTAAATAAAAATAACAACAAAACATGTACCTAACTGATATCTTTGGATGCATTAAATGACTTTGGTAAGAAACCCACTTAACCACTTTAACTAAAAAAGATCTAATAGAAAATTCTTACAGCTTAGTAATTTATACTGTTGAGAAGAAGTTGAGAAACAAATAAGCATAGAATAAGTAATTTAATCGGCTCATTAAATGCAAACCTAACACTGTTCACATCGTGATACATGGTTATTATGTCGCTTGGCTTATTGGAACTAACGCCGCCATATTGTCTTTCTAAAACCATTCACAGAAGTTTACCGACAGCTCCCTCCTGTCAATGTCATTTATAAGTCAAAAGAAGATTTGAACGCAAAATCACAAGCGCCAAATTACAAATTATGGCAGCTATTATCTATCAAAGTGCAGCATTTTAGCGGCCCAACGCCACGAACTTTCCTTATCACAACCGGATTGTTAGTACAGTGAGTAAAAATATTCGGAACACGAGCCTCACTTGATGTTTGTTAATTACTTATTACTGAACTTTCACTAACTATGACTTTGATGGCAATGAATTCGAATTAGGAATCATTTTGTTTTGAATTGGAATTTTCTGGATGGTAATTTGGTTCGAAAGTTTTCTGTTTTGAGTTGCGCTGTAAATCTTTTGGGTGTTTAAAGATTTTTTTGTAAAAAGTGACTCTACAACGTACAGTATTCATGCATAGTTTATTTTCCGCCAGATAAATTAGATTTTTCTGTGTTAACATATTCTCCTTGGAAAAAGCTAGGCGTCTTTCCCAAGGATTGCTTCGAGTCTAACCGGAAGCAGCTTGATACCAGTGTTACATGGAGCGACTGCCTATCTGACCTCCACAACCCAGTTAGCACTGGATAATACGATACCCCTTGGTAAGACTGTTTGTTAGTCTTTCCGGCCACTGAGTACCTGTAACGACTGTCAAAGCTCTTCAAATGATAGCCGGGACCAGCGGCTTAGCGTGCTTTCCGAGGCACGGAGGAAACTCAGTATGTAATTGAGAGTCACCCATCCACAGACCAAACCTTGGCAAGCACGGCTTAACCTTGAAGATCGACCCGTGGGGCTGGTATTATTTAGCTACGAGTTTCTAGCCTCCATGGGAACATCTCCTATGGGATGAAAACGCAACTGCAATGCATTATTTATTGCAAGCTTTTATGTTTTACAATAATTATTTTTTCATATGCATTCAATTCATATGTACTTTTCTAAGTTTATCTTGGACATCACAGACATCGGTGAAGGAAAACATCGTGAGGAAACCTGGACTTATAATTAATATAAGTCTGAAATCGCCAACCCGTCTTGAGCAAGCGTGGTGATCAATGCTCGTGCCTACTCTGTGCGAGAAGAGGCCTTTGTCCAGCAGTGGGACAGTAATAGGCTGGTATTATTATATTATTATTATTAATAATTATTTAATTATATTAAATTCAATTACTAATCTAAAATTTTAATCCTGATTTTATTCTAATTCTATTTTGAGTGCTTAATCTAATTAAATGTTTAATGATAACTATTAAACTTAATTTTGTCACCTTTTTGCTGCATAAAACTTGCCCAATTGTAACTTGGAAAATGGAAATAACAAATGCAAATGGAAATAGTCACTGACTCCTGAAATATAATAGCTCTGGAGCCAGGGTCTCACATTTTTCTGTAACCTGTTTTTATGCCAATAAAGAAATTTATTTAAAGAAATTTATTATTGTCCTTTATTTATTTCTTTACAAATTAATTACAGTTTTAAATATTTCTTACAAAAAAGAAATATATATTAAAACATTTAAAAATATATATGTCGGATCCGGTCATGAGTACGGACGGGCAAATGGATCGAAAGCGCGCCAGTGGTGACATCACGCGACGTACTTACCAGTCTACCCCACCATGGCGTGCTTGTACAGAGTCCTGATGTTAACAGCTCGTGGCGAGGAAGACATTCTGAGTCTGATCGCAGCGGAGTTAAGACGTCTTGAAACTGTAGCCGATTCATTTTGCCTAGTGTTATTGTGTGAAAGTGTAACGTCAAGTAATTTGTTAGTTTACTCAGTGTATCAGTTTAAAAAGAGTAACCATGGAGTTTCTTGCCGGTTCTTCTCCATGGAAACGACCACCCCGAACCGTGCACCATTAGGCCTATGTGAAATAAAATACTTTGATAGTTAGCGTATCGCATCATGTGTGTTTTCATTGGACGAAACCCATCTTCTGCCCACATAATGCTTGAGCCTAACGAAATAAAATCCTGACAACCCGACATATATAAATATTTATTAATATTATTATTGCTAATTTCCGTAACCAGCGGTGACCACAGTGTCTAGACAGGTTGCAATCGCTTTTAAAGCATTTCTTTTTGTACAACGATTTTAGAGTGGATTTCCATGAGCATTCCAGTAGCTTAAACACAATCCACTTTTGTTAATATGTGTCTTTTTCAAAACCATATTCCATAGTAGGCAGATAATACAAAATGTAAACGGACCCTTAAAAAAGGTAAAACAGCATTCTGTACATGTAATTAAGTAACTCTAACCAACAATGATTGCTGGGAAACGACTCTTTTTGGGGTGTTTAATCACGTTTCATGGTAGGACTCAAATGTAACGCACTTCAAACATTGTACTGATGGATGCATTGAGTAGTACGGGGGCCGTGGAGGTATTTAAAATAAAGAAAATTAAACTTGTATTTAAAAAACATCTGTGAAAAACTTGGGACTTTGACTCCCAATACTTCCGTAACTAGAATGTTCCCAGGTAAAGTCTGAAACAAAACAATGATCGCAATGATGAGAAAAAGAAAAAGTAAAACGTGTTGCGCCGATCCCAAATAGAATGGGTCAAGGGCACGAAGATATTGATGGAGGGTATTTTTACAACTATTATTCAACTCCACCTGCTATGATACTTATTTTTTTCCAGATGGGAAATCATCAAATGACTCCCGCTCTGGGCGGAGCAGGAGGGAGTGTCAAACTTTTACTGACTAAATCCCATCCATGTTCCTTCTTCGCCCTTTGTGTTCCGGGGCCACGGTATCTCTTTCGAACAGTCCCGCAGCCCCGGCAGGCATCGGTCCTAGCGGACCCCTTCCTTTCTGCTGACATCTCTTAGAGGCGCGCGTGGAACACGAACGCGCCGTCGACACGGCTTGTCGTCATAAGACGGACTTCCTTCCGATCCTTACATACTTCTTTTGCTTCGTTCATGCTCTTACATCTGGTCAATCTGCACGCCAGTTGTACAGTGTACTACGTACCTGACCTTTTTGAAGTACCACAACAATAAGGTCAATGTTTCTCCTGGAAGTAAGTCCAGTCACCCAACAATAACAACTGGTTACTGTCTGCTAGCATGTCAGTACCCCACAAGGGAACACAAATTGATTTTTCACCACTAATCGTGAAGGTTCGGTACGTGGACCAGGGAGGCCAATAAACGGTGGGGAGGTCTTTATGGGGCTACAACTAGCAAACCGCCATTACGAGATCGCTATTAACTCGGGAAGTGAGAGGGATTGGATGCGGTGGTTTTATTTTATTTGATAATAAACAAGAAGATGATCTATCTGTTTTTCGACAAGAAAGAATAATCGTTAGGTTCTACTGTAAGAGCAGTTAATGCACGAGAGTTAAGTACGCCTTCAATCTCTACTATATTTAATTGTTCATAAGTGAGCAAGGCTTTACCTACGACACGCTTTAGGTGGTTTTTTGTACTTTTGATGCCACTTTCCCAAAGTCCGCCAAATATTGGACTATAACTAGGTATGAAATGAAAATTAATACCGCGTTCAGCAGCGTATGATTGTACTAGAATAAAGTGTTCAACGCCAACTACGGACATAGATCTACGGTTCTAAAGCAATTAATGCTACGCTGCCGTTACAGAGATACAGTAGAAATGTATTTTGTGAAAAGCCTTCCAATTGGAATACACCAAAGAACGCATGTAAACTTATACCTCTTCGTTTTCAATAACCTTGCTTTTGCAATGTTGCATTTGAGTAAAAAACTTAAAAGTTATACGTACAATCTGGGAAATTTATCGTAACGCCGACTGACTATCTACGATCTTTACACAGTAATTTCATCTCTGACAGCTTCAGCCCAACAGCTACCCTATGGTGATTACAATGATATGAAATGATGTTTATTTGCAAGTAAGTTTTTACAAACACTTTTACACGTCATTTTTTAAAATCTAGATGGGGCCGGTGTTTCGTACCTGACTACTCGAGAAGAAACAGCCGAAACAAACTCAGAGGTCATAGTCTCTTTTGAAGTCCAGACATAATCTTGCTCAATTCACATGAGGGCTATGCAGATTAGTGAATAAAGATCACTGTGACAAGATCTGAAGAGATGCTTAGCCTTTTCCCAACTATGTTGGGCTTGGCTTCAGAGGTATCAACTTTGAAAGAACTGTAGACAATAAGTCGTATCATGTACCAAAAAAAATAAAACTTGTCTAGACTAACTAACTAGACTTGAATACAATGAGGAATTTTAGTTTTTTTTTTTTAATTTCTACATAATCCGTTTTATTATTTCCATATTTGCCATATCCAAATCAAATCAATAGGTTCGGACATCCGTCTTATCGTCCGTATCTTCGCGAAACACGTAAACAGCGGCGTGGCATCGTAAAAGAGAATGCGTTCGACTGGACCGCGCAATTTGCGCTCCGTATATATCGATCAGGCTGTATTGTTGGCAGCTGGACGTAACGATGGGTTGGTCTTGTTGTTTTTCTATTAACTGAACTGTGTCCCTGTTTTTATTGATATTAGGACTCGGTAGGTTCATAATCCATCCATACTATCCATGCTTTCTAATCTGTATGCTCTTTAAATTGGTATGTTCCCGTGAAATAATTATTTAACGGCCTTCTTGCGGGCGAAGAAGCCAACAAAAGCTATTAAATTATAAAAATAATCTTGGTTCTAAAACTCTTTTGTGATCGGCGTTTTTGTAATTTATTATTCTTGGGTTGCTCTGGAATTTTTCTAGCACTATGAATTCCAGAGCTACAGAAAGCTATTAAACCAAACTTGATTGAGCCAAAAAATTAAAAATAAATACCAGAAAACAAATTGAAATTTTCTACATAGACTTTAAATCCACTCCAATGCTACTGCATTCAAACACTACATTAAAATATTGGTTGGTAAATCAGCTCAAGCAGAATGTTTTTTGCATTAAAGGCACTCCGTTTTATCGATGATTTCGATTATCTACAAACAAAAACCACTGCTCTCAAAACGGTGAAGGAAAACATTGTGAGGAAACCGGCATGTCCAAGAATCACAAATTCGAAGACATGTGACATCTACCAATCCGCGCTGGGCCCGCGTGGTGGATTATAGCCCATTCTCTCTCATAGAGAGGAGGCCGTGTCCCAGCAGTGGGAACATTATAGGCGCTGATGACAAACAATAATGGCCGACATTACCTCCTCCAGTAACCAAACAAAGTTAATGACAAAATAAATCAACAATCCAATCAAAGGAAACTATAAAAACGATCACCATCACACCAGGGATACGGCCATACCTCATAATAATTACGAGTTATACCCATAAAATCCTACCACATTATTTTTACAACCTAATAAAAATATTACGGTTATATCTTGTCCTGAGCTACGGTATATTGATGGCCGCCATCTAATTTGGATTAAGATGTTATAATGGGGTGTAAGTGGGGTATAAAAGTATTGATTTAATGGAACATGTGATAAACTAGGGTAGAGAGGGGTAAATAATTATATGAGATGATTTGAGAGTTATGGAGGAAGAAAATGAGTCTGTTTTAGAAGCAACCAAAGGGCAAAGACAAATAGACGATTTGGTAAATCTAAAGCCGGCCATAGACGATAGGTTATGCATGTGCAGTTTTGCCTGTACTGTCAAACTGTACAGGCATGCATAATCATGAGTAGGAGAAAACTGTATAGTTGTCCTTACCTGTACACGCAACCTAGAGCATATCGAAATAAATATTCTAGGCAAACTTGTCGCGGGAATCCATTGAATAATAATATGTGAAGCATACTAGCTAAAGTTTACCTGACTAAAAAAATATGATTCTGTTTAGTCCATCAGTTTGATTATCGGAAAATATTGGATCCACCACGCATTACCTCAGGAGAGGAGGAGAGGGGAGGGGGCGGCGTGGATCATAGCTTACTCCTTTTGACGAGGAGTCCTACGCACCATCATTGGAAACGTTATTAACGGAGTATGCTGTTATGGTGTTAGTGACTAAAGGCCATAATAAGGATGATGACTGACAAAAAAAAATGATTCTGTTTAGTCCTTCAGATAGATTATCGAAAAATATTGGATACGTGTTTTTTGTTTTAACAAATTACGAAGATAAAACGTGTCAAAGATCATGAGTCCCCGCTTGTGGTGGCGAGTTTATGACGCACTGTTTCGTCTTCATTTTTCGATTCCGTGAAAAAAGAAAAAAATAATCTCCAATTTTTTTTGGAAATCTATCTGACGTACCAATTTTTTGTCATCAACCCTATTAACCTATACCTTTTTAACTACTTACATCGTTACTGCTGATATATTCACTTTGTGTAGATAGCATCAACTGGAATTATGTTCAGCAGTTTTTTTATGTATTAGGCGCTGACTCTCACCTGCCTATACTTCTACCTTCTGAAATAGCATATCCTTCTTCGTACATCACAAAAGTTACAAAGAACAACTGACACATCGAAGCACCCCCTTAAGAAAAAGAAAGCCAAAAAGAAAAACGTCAGCCATTTTACCAAACACCAGATCCTCAAAAAAGATACGAACGAGAAAATAAGCTCATTCTCCTTACAATCATAACTCTTAATCGAAGCAACATAAACGCTGGGTATCTCGGCACGCCTTATTACGCCAAAAAAAAAAACTTATACAGTAGGTGATCTTGTGGCAAATTAAAAGTGCCTGAGGGCGATCGAGTAATATTCTCCCTCATTACAGAAAGGGAACGATTGCCATTTTGCAGGTGTATTGTGTAAAAATTGTGGGAGCGGTTTACGGATGTGTGGTCCAGAAGTTTTGGGGCATCGTGGGTTGGTGTTTGATTTCGGGTGCGTTTTTTTATTATTATTATTATTTTCAGTTTTGGTCTCGAAACTGCACCGGCCTGAGTTCAGCAGTACCTATCTTATAACAGCACTATCATTAAAGTCGATCCGATAATTATAAAAGTTTTTTTCTGTCCACGAAGTAGACACAATAGTTAAACAATGGTGTCTCGAACAAATTGGTCATTTGACCGATCATGATCTATATGCCCCACAAATGTGCAAATGCCTCCCCATATCCTTTCAGGTTGTTGACTCTTTCTCACTAGCTCATACGCCAGCCAATTTGCATGAATGATGTCAGATACTGAGTTATCCTTAGATTACCTGTGGGCCTTAACAAGCCGACATTCTCTCACTGGATAAAGAAGCATAGCGGAAAAGTAAAAAAAAAAACATGGGATTGACATACAGCTACCAAAAGTCATTGTTGGCAATACTGCAGACAAGTTGCAATCACTTTGAAAGCGATCACCTATCGTCTATCGTGGAAATGTTCTCTTCTTCAAACTTTGGCCACCCAATGCTGAGTGAGGTATCTTCCAAATCTGTTCACTTTTGGCGGTTTAGAGTCATAGCCATCTAGTTTCTTCCGGGAACTTTAATGAAATCGTCTGTCCGTCCACCTAGTCGGTTGTCTACCCACATTGCTCCGTCCCGTCCGTGGTCTCCACTCCAGCAGTCTCTTCCCTCAAATTAACCCTCGGAAAACATGAATACATCAGGTCCTCATTCCACGGCAACACATATCGCGATGAATGTCCCACTGCTGGGGCTCTTCTCCTAAAGAATAGATAATCCATGAGAATTTATAACCTCGCTTGATCAAGGCAGGTTATCCAGGTTTCCTCAAGATCTTTTTTGTGATATCCAAGATAGACTTAGTTCATACGAAAGCGAAAATAAAATAGTACCAACAGTGAAGCTACCGCTAGTTCATAAGCGTCGGTGCGCTTACCTAGAATAAATTCAGGTTCGTTTCTGCGCCATAATGAATGCGAAGATTAAGATTTGTGCGCTGTTGGCTTGCGCCATTGTTTGCATTGTGCTTGACTGTACCTCTACGTACAGTCGTGTGCAAAGGTTGTTATTTTTCTTCTTTGTATATGTTGGGAGTTTTCGATTATGGAAGGACAGTTGGGTGGGAAAACATGTTTAAACATTTTTGTTAAAAAGTAAATTATTATTTCTAATTTTTAGGATTGTTTGAATTTGTCTTAAAACTACCATTTATTATGGGATTTTAATTACCAAAAAAATTACCTTGACAGCTATTTATATCAGTTTTATGGTAGCGCCATTTTTAGCTAATTTATTTCGGAGACATAAGTTACATACTACCTTGCCAAAAACAACGGACATTGATCAGACAGTTTTCTGCCATCCTCGCAAATCATTTCCAACATCTTTGTTCATTCAGATGTTCTCATAATAATGCATGATTTAAACTTACGTACAATCACATCACAAAAAAACAACCTCATTTTTATATTATTAACCTATACAAATAGGTGAGCAACTTTCCGTTCCGTCCGACTGTACCGCGAACCGCTCGGGGCATAGTTCTTGTAATGCACGTGGGATGACAACGCTTGACAGTCCCCAAGATGTACACACTTGCGACTTTTTAGGTAGACTTGCGACTTTTTTGTCGCAGGTAGGTGTTTTTGTGAAACTTGTTAGTTTTTTGCTAACTACAATAGATTGACTGCCCCGTTCATCTGCTGAGCGCAAGCACAAGTGCTCGGATTTGGTACTAGGTTCAAGTCCCTGGTCAGACAGGTTTTTGGATTCTTTCTTCCGTTTCTCAGTGGCTGGCAACAGTCTGCCTTTTCTTCCAAAACGCGGATGTCGATACACTTCTGGCTAAATCTTCGTCTTACAAACACGAGATAATTTAGTCTTACACCTGTCTCATTTTTACTGATAACCTTCAGTACAAGGAAAGACCTTTTCTTCAGCTAATCGATCTATTACAGGTAGGTACCTACTGACAGCGTGTACTCACAGATCAGCAATAGTTGACAAAGGCTAATGACGACCATTTGTATTAGTTTTAATTGTTCTACACTGTCCCACTGCTGGACAAAGCCCTCCCTACACTTCTGTCTTATTTATTCCAATAAAGTAATGCAAAAGTAACTCTCTTTTGATGCTAAAATAATATAGAATATAGGAACCTAGGTCACCTGCGTGCTCCAGGTGATCTAGTTTAGGATAGGTATAAGCTACTTTTTATCCTGGTGGTATGTGTCCGTGGGATAGTTTCCATCTTCCCGATGGATATTATTCTATGTTGTGACTTGTACTTTTTCTAATTTCTCTGCAAGAAAAGGTTTTTCCTTCAACAAATCTATCCATAGCTGACCGCGTGTACTCAACACAAATCGGCAATAGTCGACAACGGCTAATGGCGACCATTTCTATTAGTTTTTATTGTTCTACGCCCCTGAGCGGTGTGTAGTGAACTGTTTTCCTTGTTGCGATGTATTTCGTGTTTTTGCTGGATTTCGGCTATTGATTGTGCCGTATGAGGGTATGTGGAGATGTTTGTACACAAGCTCACGACTTATGAGGGGGTAGGCAGAAACAATAGCGCTATAGCGGGCTATCTGCAAAAAAAATACCTAATATCTATACATAATGTTAAAATCAATGCAATTATTAGGATTATGAGGAGATAGTATTTTTTGCCTGCGTTTCAATAGAAGAACTTTCTTTACATTGTATTTTAGTTTTGTAAATTAAAATAAAAAAGGATAACAAGTCATAGGTCTTAAGTTCGAATCCTAGACAGACCTTTGATTTCTCGGGTTCGTGTGCGTATTGTATAATTATTACTACTTGCTTCGGTGAAGGAAAACATCGTAAGGAAATCAGCTTGCCTGAGAGATATTTCTCGACGGCATGTAAAGCCAAGTCAGTGGCCCATTGGCTTGGTACCATAAAACTCTGACACCCAGGTGAGGCACTAATCACTATACGGAAAGATGCATCAGCGTGGATAATTATCTGATAATTACCCGCTAATTTTCAAAGAAAATAATTATTTTGATAATTACAAACCCTGCCATGCATTAACTACTCATAAATAAATTCATTTGACGAAAATAAAACAAAAAAAATAAATCCAAACAACAAAAAAAAAATTTACAAATTAGACAAAAAAAAACAACAATCACAAAAAACACGAAAACGCATTCCCCGAACGAAAACCGACCATTCAATCAAATGAGTGACATAAACGTAACAAAACAATGGCGGGAAACTTTCCAAAATGGCGATCACAGCGCGGAATAAAATCACCATTAATTCGTGTTGGCGACGTAGGTAATGTGCCACTCGGTATTGGAACAACCTGTATAGCCGAAAGGATGGCCTACACTCGATTAAACCACTGCTGGCTGAATTAATCGAGTGTTTTGCATCGATTTTGTGTGCCGAGTGACTATAAGTTTTGTGGACGATTACTCGCCTCGTTGGTATAGTGGTTGGAATCGTGATTGCTGAGCACGAGGTCCTTGGTTTGATTCCCAGGTCGGGAAAAGTGTTATTGGGTTTTTCCGTAAAACATTCTCAGTAGCAGTCACGGAGTTTGCATTCTTCATGCTCGATGAGCCATTTTTGTGCCCCGGTAGATATTGTAATTTAGTTTGAGGGATGTTGATGTTGCTCATAAGACATTTCAGCTTTGTATCTGGGCTGGTCACTGACTTTGAGTTTGTCTCCATAGGCTTTAGTGACATCTTGTATTATATAACGGGTTTGTGTCCGCAACTCCACGTCCAAAGCGCGTATTTTGCGTACGGGTTACCTTCTGACCATCAGTTGGGACGCTTGCTTGATTGCCATTAAAAATAGGTTACTTTTTTATCGAAAACGATACCACCTCGTCCCCTCACTAAAACGATAGTCATAACAGAACAATTGCGGCGATACGATGCAGCTATCGTGTTAATTATTCAACCAATATTATAATTGTATTGCCATGCCATCGCCACAGAATTCATATGCCATCCAAACGTCATTGCCGTGACGTCATGACAATGATACTGTCATTTATGACATTTATGAGGTGGATATAAAAGTGAATTGATATCACAAACTGTTGGCGTATTGGTTTTGCATTTTGCAGTTGGTGGCTTTTAACAAATTATGTCGGGATCAATTAATGCTGTTCAGATTATGATGCATTTGGTATTATGTTCTAAAATATTCTGACTATTTACTACTCATTATATAAAATCGTTGAAATAAAAGATTGCAACATTTATTCAGTACTTGTTAGCGCAACTGCTGAACATAGGATTCTGGGTTGTAATCTCGAGTTTGGCGTCATCTTTATCATAAACCCAGCCTTCTTAATCTCAACAGAACTGTTGTCAGCAGCTAAAGGTGTCGATTCTGTTGTGCACAAACCTAACTTAATTTAGGCTATTGCTATCTTTTACTAAAAGGCAGTGCGAGAAAAGGACGGCTATAGCTATGAACTAAGTTAGAGATGTCAAACTAGTTTATGTCTTGCACTTCACCGTGTTTTTATATAAAATATTAATTCCAATTAAATTTGACAGCTCTAAATTACGTCCGTCTCTTTCTCGTTTTATTAGAGAGAAAAAGATAGCAATAGCCTCAATTAAGTTTAGTTTGTGCACAACAGAATCGACACCAAAGTCAAACACCTGTACTTCACAAGGATCCCCAGGTGACCAAATAAGTGACTCAATACCGCGAAACTACTTTTCTATTGACATTTCTTAATAGCTACATAAGTATCTTTCACAGGGTACACAAGCTTCTTGAATATTTCGAAGGGTATTCAAAAATTCATTAAAGAGTGGCTTCTAATCCAAGCAGGCGAGAGAGCAGCGCAGGTTAAAGCAATTGACTGCTCTCAAAGCAGGTGACTGCTCTCAAAACGGTAAAGGAAAACAATGTGCGAAAACCTGGAACCAAAATTCGAAGACATGTGGCGTCTACCAACCCATACTGGACCGGCGTGGTGGACTACATAGTTACCACTCCCTCTGATAGATGCCTGTGTCCCAGTGCGTGGGAACATTATAGGCAAATAATTATAAAACTGTTCATAGGTACATGATATTCAACGGATCTTACAAATCATGACAAAATAATAAAGCCGCATTATAGTGAAGACAGAAATAACAACATCTATGGGTAAACAAACGTCTAATGACGAGAATCAATAAGCCGCCAGACGACATTATGCGAGATTTATTATCCTAGTGTGGGCTTATTAGACCGCCGGACGAATTCGCGATAAACTATGTAGGGTTAGGAATGGTTAGACCTGGCTTTCTAAGAAAAAAAATATTCTATCGACGCATAACTTAAATCGGACCGATGGAGCAAGGCTTTGACCGAGTGACCGACCTGTTGGGTCGACGACACCGTCAAAGTCGCGGGAAACACCTAGATAACAGACGCACAGCCAAGAAGTATGGCAGAAAAAAGGGGAGGCCTATACCATGCAGTGGGGTATTCCGGGATGATATGATGATGATAATAACAGCTTCAATCTAAAGAATAAATATGGCAGCTTGGCATATTTCTTATTAAAACACTAATGTGTTTTAATAAGAATGCCATGCCATGCCAGGGTTCCGTAGTCCTGACAAAGAACCCTTATAGTTTCGTCATGTCCGTCTGTCTGTCTGTCCGAGGTTTTGCTAAGAGACCGTTAGTACTAGAAAGCTGTAATTTTGTAGAGGTGTTGGAAAATATTTTTAATAAAGTGCAAATTTTTGTTCCAGTCACCCCTCCCCCCCCCCCCTCTAAAAGCTAAACTGGTGGCTTGAAAAACTATACAGGTTAAGATAATTTTATTAGTTTAGCAGTAACAGTCGTTGAACTTGGGTGTTGGATAATTTTGTACCAAATACAAAATCCTTAGAATAAGTCCTTTAAAGTGATGAAGTAGTTGCTTGTTTATAACGGGTAAAGACTTGCATTGAAAACAGCAGGCCTAGCCAAGTTACAAACGATTCGTATCGATTCTCTTTCTACAATCGTAAACGTTAAGTCACGTGGTCAAAACAAGCGAATATAAACTTTCGTAGACAAGTTTACATCGATCAAGATGATAGAATGAAATGTATTCGTTTCTACAATCGTGATCCCTACATCACATATAAATCGTAGCCAACTTACAGTTTTGACTAAACTTTAAAGTTTCCATTCGTTTATTTTGACCACGTGACTTATCGTTGATAGATGTCATTCCCATACATTTGGTTAGTTTTCTATTAGCGTTAACGATTGTAGATTGTCAACTTGGCTAAGCCTACAGAACTCTATAATAAAAAAAAAACATAAAAAAATATCGTTAGTTTCACACAGCTGCCGCTAGATGACGCTGTGCCAACGGGTTCCTTCTATATTGTGATAACGGGCTACTACGGAACCCTACACTGCGCGTGGCTCGACACGCACTTGGCCGGTTTTTTTTTACTTCTTAGATAAACTACCTGAAGAATTCTTGGCAAATTCAGGAACCGTTGCGTTTTAGTCGATAGGAGTCATCTATAATCCCCTGTTCTCCCCGGCTGAATCAATGAGGATTTTCACACATTAAAAAAAAGGTTTTTAAAAGGACTTTTATTTAATTAAAATAAGGTAATGTCTATGGTTTATTAACACAAATGAATTAGGATAAGGGCAAGAGAATGATGAAGTAAAGTCAATGGTTCGTACCTGACTAATCTGAGAAATTAATATCTCAGGATCAAGGTCAATATTGAAAGGTCAGATAAGTGATTCGGTTTTGTACAATGTGCGCATCATCATCATCATCTGCCTAGCCTTTTCCCAACTATGTTGGGGCCGGCTTCCAGTCTTACCCTCCTTCCAATCTCACCTCCACAACCCAGTTAGTGCGGTAATACGATATCCTTTATTAAGACTGGTTGTCAGACTTTTTGGGCCACTGACTACTTAACGACTGTCAAAGATCTACTAATGACAGCCGGGACCAACGGCTTAACGTGCTTTCCGAGGCACGGAGGAAACTCAGTACCTATGTAATGGGTGGTCACCCATCCACAGACCAACCTAGGCAAGCACGGCTTAACCTAAAGATCAACCCAAGCGGCTTTTATTATATAGCCACATGCTCCAATTGTAAGTAAAATATCCCTTTTTTATAATCTAAACAAATATAGCAGCTCCACCATCTTCAAAACCAGCTCAAAATCCTGCCAGGTCTAGTCTACCCTGCGGCTGCAGCATGCAATATACAAAAGTCGGCAAGAATGCGACAAAGTATTGGTGTATAAAAACCAAATGTTGGCGAGCTCTGCCGGCTCCTCCGACGTTTAATATACTCCTGGGTACTGACAGGGGCAAAAGTGCGAACGAAAATTGGGACTGCATTTTAAATATTGTGTGGAGTTGTAGGTGCTGGTGAAATAAAGGTAAGTTCTGAGTGTTATTAAAAACGAACGAATAATTCACTGCTAGCGTCGTTATTTATAAATTTTGCATCGCCAAACGTATTGATAAAAATGTATTAGAAAATTGGTATCTACCTACAAGTTATTGTTTACTCGTTAATAAAATATAACCTATAAGAATGAAGTACTGACATTCCGAATGCAAATGCATTGTCAATTTTATTTTCTTATAATTTTATTTTCAATCATCATTTTTCTTCACTATTTAGGTTTCAATTTCTACGATAAATATTCATCAACTTACCGAACTGTGAAATGGCATTTACAAGAATTATAGATATCATCATTCTTTTGCCCTTATCCCAATTTATTTCGGGTCGGAGCAGCATGTCTTCTTCTTCCATACTTCTCTATTACTCGTCATCTCATCAGTCACCTCCTTTCTAGCCATAACATCCTTCACACAGTCAACCCATCGTTTCTGTGGTCTTCCTCTACTTTTAAACCATCTACATTCATAATCAACATTTTCTTCCAAATATAAAAAGAAAAAAAGAAAGAAAAAGCAAAATAGATAATTTTAGAAAAAATCGCCAAACACTTTTCTCTCCGCCTACCCGTAACATATGTCACTGGCCAGCCACGACACAATAAATAAATAGCACAAATTCCGAAGTGACCAGTCCCGTCCCTATAAAACCTGACTACTACCCCGGGGTAGATAAATATTGCACCCCTACCGAACATTTGTTACTACTACTTACGGTCGCGGGGTGTTACATGCTCTGAAGGGAATTTGATTGTACTAATTCGTGAATTTGTGTAAGATTTTTGGAAGGATTTTGCATTTTGAATAGTAAATATATCTTTTGAATGTTTCCTTTGATAGGAATAATGATTCGACTTGAAGCATCATCAGGGTACCGATTAAATAATTCTAGTTTACATATTAGCTTTAAGGGGACTACAGGAGATAAACGCGAGTTTTATAATGCAAAATAGCAAATGGTTCACAGCAATAAACAAAACCAGAAAAATATATGATATTCTTTAGGATATATTATGCTAGTACGATAGAGTTTTGAAAACAAAATACAACTAATTTTACTCGATAAAAAAAACACGAACTTATCTCTAAAAAATTCTTTTAACGAGTAAAAACCATACTAAAATACGATCATTCAGATTTTTTGGCAAATAATTCTACAAGCAATAGCATGATAGCGTTTCATTCTTTTAGTGCAATCAATGGATTTATTGTAAATCGCAAAAAACCCTTCATTTATTTTCCATTCACCCGCAGTGACTGACGTAACAACCACTTTGTAGTGGAAGCTGATTGGAACTTTAATCTAACAGTATTTCAAACGAAATTTGAACCACCACAAATAGAGTTGCTAATTTAGCTCCTGTAGTCGCCTTAAGCAGTTATACTAGTCTGTAGTGTGGCCATCAGACTGCAAAGTTCGAACGAACCCTAGTCAAGCACCTTTGATTTTTCGAATTCATACAATGTGCGTATCGCCTAATTATAACTTCGTGAAGAAGAACCTTGTGAGGAAACCAAACCAGCATGCCTAAGAGATATTTCTCGTCGGCATGTAAAGCCAAGTCAGAGGCGAGCCCATTAGTTTTAAACTTCATACTTAGAGAATACTATATATATTCTTATCAGAACCAAAAAACTTTTATCAATGACAAAAAATGCATAAAATCACAAATGCACCTTTAAAAATGCCATCCCTCAACTTATCTATCACAGGTATCTGCCGATATACCGTCAGCTATAAACTCCACGGTTCCTCGGAACCAGTTCAGCAATAAATCCAGGGTAGAAGGTCACGTCAGCGACTTCCCGCCAATACAAGATAAGACAATATGAATGCAACTTGTCGTGACATTCTTGTGATATTACTGGTTAAGGGGAATAGAGTAGGCTTCTTGTTTTATTTTTGTTTGGCATTCTAGGTATTTTGCGTTGATTATGTAGATATTTTATCTAAAAGAAAAAGAAAGAAAGAAAAAATATTTATTTGACGTCAGTTATCAAAGCACACACATATAAAAAAAAAGACAAAGTAGTAGTAAGTAGTAGTATCTCATTGTAGATTGTGTTTATGAGAGTGAAAATGGATATTACTATATGCCTAGATAAGTGAGTAGACTGCCTCGTTGCCTCGTTGGTTGTGACCACTAGCGCTACTTTTGAGCCAGGGATCCTAGTCATAAGACAGTAGTAACTTAGATCTATGATCGGCAATAGTTTCACTCCAACATAACATGGTAGCTAAGATCACACGACACATTCTGGTAATAAAATTTTTGTACCTGCAAACAATATACATACTGTCCAGAAAAACGTTTTTATCAATTACATTATGTGTTTTAAACATTGTTTCCATTATTTACATGAGTTTTGGATAAAATTAAATAAAAAATGGAAAAATGAGTAAATTAGAATTGGTTTTGGATTTAAACGACTCTTGACCCTCCACACTTTTATTAAATTAAGACACTTTTTAGAAATTCTTAGAACAAAGTCTGTCTCCACACTCCCCAACTCAACCCTTACCATGCCATCGTAAATCAATTTCTGCGAGCGTCCGCTTTGAATGCAGTCGATACGGCACGCTACCGTGCCGGTCGCGTGCCGGCCGCGTCGATTGCGACCCGATACCGAACCGATACAGTTTTGTTTTAAGTGCTCGCCGTGTACCTACATGGTAGGGGACTTTAGAATAAATGGGTGGATTAGTCATAGGTTGAATTAATTAAAAAGGGTACATTTAGCAGTACCTGAGTTGCTAGACAAAGTAACATTAATTTAGCGAAAAACGATGATGGAGAAGTTAATTATGTCTGGACTTCAAAAGAGACTATGACCTCCTGAGTTTGTTTCGGCTGTTTCTTCTCAGAGTAGTCAGGTACGAAACACCGGCCCCATCTAGTTTAAAAAAAGAAACGTGTGAAAGTGTTTGTAAAAACCTATTTGCAAAATAAACATCATTTATTTAAAAAAGATACGGAATAGTTTATGTCAATTCTGATAAAGGTCGTTGTAGAAATACTTAACTACAACTTATATATTTAAGTCCAATGCACCACGAGCAAGCATAGCAATTAATGCTCGTACCTTCTCTGTATCAAAAGAAACCTCTGTCGTGCAGAGTAACAGTTACAGGTTGGTATTATGAAGGGGGTAAAAAGACCCTTAACGATGCCGAAAGGCACTTGTTGTTTTTGTTCTAGAGCATACCTTCTAGTTACCTACAGAGATATGGGGGTCAAACTTTTTCACAAGATTTTTTTTTATACATGTTTTAATGTAAGATTTTTGCCCGACTGCGCCAGAAGGAGGGTTATGTTTTTCGAGAGTATGTATGTATGTAAGTATGTGTGTATAATTGTTTGGCACGCTCTGTGGCCTGAACGGCTCGATGGATTTTAGCTTGAGAGGTGTCGTTAGATTCGTATTTACTGTGAGAGTAACACAAAATAAAATAAAAACAAAATGGCGGATTTTTGGCGCCAAATTCAAATGTTTGGCACGCTCTGCAGCCTGAACGGCTCGATAAAGGGCTCATCATGAGGATTTTAAAATGATATATCTAAATAACTAAAAACTGAAAAATTAAAAAAAATATTAAAAAACCCGACTGCTTAAAAAATTACTATTAACTTTAAATAAAAACTGAAAAGAAAAAAACAAGTTCAGGAAACAGCACATATTGACTGCAACAGTCGGGACCCATTAAATAATCAAGACTAAAATCATTACATCCAATATGTGTTAAATGTAAGATTTTTACTCTTACTACTTACTCCTTAATACTTAATGCATCTATCAGCACAATGTTTTGAGTGCGTAACATTGAGTCCTACCGTAAAACGCCATTTTCGACCCCAAAAAAAAAGTTGCTTCCCAGCAAATGTTTGCTTTGACTTTGTGAAGAGTTTGTTTACACCCAGTATGGTATATAGAGCTGTTTTGCGACAGAATTAGATTTGTACCTACAATGGTAGTAGATTTCAGTTACACAATTAAAAAAGCAGCGAGCAGTGAGCAGCCGCTGCTCACCGCTGCGGTGGTCCAGCGGTGGCGGCCCCGACTTACGAAACAGTAAGTCGTGGGTTCAAACCCAGGCAGGCGCATTACTTTGTGTAATTTATTTCATCACCATTGCTCTCAAAACGGTGAAGTAAAACATCGTGAGGTAACCAGCATGTCCTAGAACCAAAAAAAACGAAGACATGTGACATCTACCAATCCGCACTAGGCCCGTGTGGAGGATTATAGCCCATTCCCTCTTATAGAGAGGAGGCCTGTGTCCCAGCAGTGGGAACATTAATAGGCTGTCCTGATGTGCTGATGAATTATAAAATACCGTAATAGATGAATTAGAAATGGGGACAAATAAATGGTTTGTGTTTGACGCTGTAAGAAATAGCTTGGCACATACGTTACGTATACGCACGTACGCCATTGGGTTAATCATGTAAGGACCTTTAAATTATGATAATTCTCACCTACATACTTGGAATAGACTTAATTATAAATTGTAATACAATCGTTTAAGGAAATGCGTATTTGCAAGTCTACTTCGATAAGAGCACATAATATGTGTTGACTGCGCGAGCTGATGTGTTGGAAAAACGATTCTATCTAGTTTTCAAATGTAACTGAATAAGGTTTTTGGGTAGTGGCTATTTTATTTATTATATATATATATATATATTTTTTCAGTAGAAGCCTCGGACTCTGGATTTGTGCCCTGTTGATGGAAATAGGTTATAGTCCCCTATTACATGGAACTTGAACATAACTGGCTAAATTTTGATGTATAAAAAGTGTGCGTGTGTGTGTGTGTGTGTGTGTGTGTGTGTGTGTGTGTGTGTTTGTGTGTGTGTGTTTGTGTTGTTTTGTGTGTGTGTGTGTGTGTGTTTGTGTTGTTTTGTGTGTGTGTTTTGTGTGTGTGTTCGTGTTTTTGATGTGTTTTGTGTGTGTTTTTGTGTGTTTTGTTTCGTGCATCTCTGCCTAACTGATCGGGGATTGCATGCGTGATAGTGCAACCTGTGACATTTTTCTCTCAAAGAAAAAGTTC
Organism: Xestia rhomboidea; assembly: GCA_963853795.1. Taxonomy (NCBI): domain Eukaryota; kingdom Metazoa; phylum Arthropoda; class Insecta; order Lepidoptera; family Noctuidae; genus Xestia; species Xestia rhomboidea. Next base: position 2,098,919 of record OY970776.1, on the reverse strand, counting down.
TCCTTCAAAAACTGCAACTCCAGTCTGTACACACAGTACAGACAGCAAACAAAACGGAAGGCCTTATCGTGACCTTATTAGACCAGCTCGAGTACAATCGATTTCAGTCAACGTACAACTTACCTAGACATAAATCTTTTGTCTAGATCAATAATTCATGTCAACTGCAATGACGGATTTGAATCTGAAATTAGTTTAGGTAATAAATTTTCAGTAACTGTTTTGCTATCGCATGCAAAATCTTTCTTGGTAGGTTTACTTGGTTTTTAGTGCATTTTATAGGAAGAACATAACATCACGCCTGTAATTTCCGACGGGTTAGACACAGGTGACCTAATAGTACACCCACATTTCGACAGTTATGTTGGATTCCCAAGTAATTGGGGACGAGCGTATTGCCATCAACCGGGCACAAATCCAGACTCCGTGGCTGTTACTGAGAAATTCCTGATAGAAAAACCCAATAACACTTTTCCCGACTCGGGCATCGAACTGAGGACCTCATGCTCAGCAGTCGGACTTGCAACCACTAAACCAACGAAGAAAAAATCGATGTACGATAGATTTTCATTCCCCAGATATTTGTTTTATGTAATATTATAGCCTGTACTGAATCAACTGTATTGAACACTAATTTCATCATAACAAAAAGATCATTGATGACTTCGGTTCCTTATTGTACTATCAAGGACACTCCCGCCTGATCACCACTAAACTAATGTACGTATATGTTTGCTATTTAAGAAAAATAAAATCAGTTCCTTGAGATATTATCTTCGACCATTATTTAATTTGCGTTAATCGTCTTACCTACATACGTAACGTACATACATTATAGAGAACCTCAAAGTTCTGACAACCAGTCTTACCAAGGGGTATCTTATTACCTAGTACTAACTGGGTTGTAGAGGTCAGATAGGCAGTCGCTCCATGTAAAATACTAGTATTCAGCTGCAGGTATTATTTTATTTTTTAATTTATAACATTTTATAACATATTTAATTTGAATTTATCACATTGTATATGGTTTTAATTCGATTTTATTTTCTTTCCGACTCTGTGGTATTAATTGGATTTTATGAAATTGTATAACCTATAATTATAAATTTTGCATGCCTGAATTGGCACAATACAGTAGACTGCGCATTCACTTGACATCTGGAAATGTATAAAATGTACTATGTTGAGCAATATATATTTGAATTTGAATTTGCATCCGGTTAGATTGGAAGCCGACACCAACATAGTTGAAAAAAAAACTAGGCAGACGATGATATTGAAAGTTCTGATTCTAAACAACAGACTTGTTTTTCTCCGCCATTTTCTTTTAACCAACCCAAAAATCCTCCCATAAAAATAACTATAAAATCCCGATATTCGAGACTTAATAATCCAAAATAATTACACCCGGCACTCATACGCAAGTGATGCGTGCTCACGGCGCGAAACTCAAGTGCGCCTTTAAAAACATGGGTCAGGTTCACACCACCGAGGGATTTACTGCCTTATAACGTGCCAAATAAGGTTGGGTTTAGAGGCAAGATGAATGGCCAGAAAGTCCGCAAAATGAACATAGTCGCGAGTTTTTACGCGACGCTGTTATTCAGATCTAGCCAATACTTGTATACAGGGTGTTGGGTAAGTGAGAAATGGGAAAAAGTGTTGAATTTCGTTCAGTTTTGCAGGTCATTAAAATCATTATGGATGCGACTATTGCAAGCAAATTAAATGTGTCTGGGGTTTTCAATTTGATAATATTTGTATAAATAATAAATAAATTGTATATTGCTGTGGAAGAGCGGAGTCTCCTAACACAGGCATTACTTGCTTAAAAGGAGGCTCCAATCACCAACTAATGTTGTTGTGTGTGTTGTGTTTTTGGTTAAGAAATAAATATTTTTTTATATGTAGTACATTTTTTCCTTTAAATTCCGAAATCACCACATACTTTTGTTTTTATAGGTGAGAACCATTTTTCAAGACAAGATGATCAAACCTGTCACTAAGTAGCTCTGAGTGCCAGTTTCATATTGCGATGCGATCTGTGCTGGGTGATTCTAATAAACCGTAAAATAGCTTTTCCGTACAATAATACCTAACACTTTGATTTGTAGTTAAAGTTTTGCTTAAGGTGAAAGCGTCAGGGTTTATTGCAATTTGCAGGCCAGTGCTAGGTTGTATGTTGATTAAAATATTCCTCGCGATTGTAAGACGTATGTAGTTACAGAATTATAATCATCAAAATCATCAATACAACCCTCCAAGCTCATACAGGTGCAAGAATGACCTTTTCAAGGTCATTGTCATTCCTGCACCTTTATGCGCTTGAGAAAGAAAATTTGAATTTCGCGGGCTGACTGGAGCATCCACCTTAAATAATTGTCTTTATTTTTAACATTTCAAAGTTTGTCCCACCGCGCCGCAGCTTTTGACCATATCCAAGAGTTTTTTTTTATTGTTAATTAGCCTATTTTGTCCCACTGCTGGGCAAAGACCTTCCCCATTCCTTTCCAACTCTCCCAGTGTATTGCTTTCTCTGGCCAATCAGTCTGGGACCAGTCCAATTCATCACGCCAGCATTTCTTGACGTGTCCCAGGGTATTATAACCGCTTAAAATAATTTACACCTTAGACAGGCGAGATTCCTCATCAATCAAAATCATCTTACAAGAAATGCCAGCCTCCTCTTGGCCACACCCTGTACGTACATCCGATAGATATCCCAGCACCAAGTAGATAGTTCGCCTTTTCTTCGAGCCACTTGCACTAACGATGTCATTCGCGTTCCGCGCTGTCGAGTTATTGAGACTTTTTCAAGAGACAAACCACCCTGAACACCCCCCTTCCTCCTCGGCCCCCTCGCATCGCCTAAGGGTGGCTGTGTGAGGAGCTAGGTGTATGGAAGTGGCAGGGGATTTTGTAAAGATGGTCATGATTTTTGAAGTAGTTGAATTATAGTAAAAATGATTGTGGTAGACGTCAACTGGGATGATGATGATGATGATAGTTTAGGATTTCGTACCTAAAGGCTAAAGGCTTCTACTAAACGCAATAAAAAATTGTGAGGTTGGTTTCAAGGAAAAAGCAATGGATTGCAAAATAAAAATAGGTTTGTCTTGAGGCATTAGAAAATGGAAAACGACACTTAATACGTATTAATAAGGTTTTCATCATGAAAGATAATAAAAAAAAGGAAAATTGCAAAAATGTTAGCAGTTAGATTCAGAGCTTTTAATTAATATCGTACGTTACGATGTCTTACTGTGGAATCCAAGCAATGTGATTTTTGCTTCTGGCTTCAATTCACAGATTTAAAAGTTAGCATTTTCTAGATCGATGTCAATTACTCACTTAAATCCACCCCAGGCGAAAAAAAAACAAACCACAAAACTCAACTACGCTCACGAACTCCACAAGACCACGACCACCCTCTTCCATTTCCTCGATATCTTCGTAAAACTTGAACGTGGATATCTGACGATAATTATGTCGGTTGAAAGATTGAATACACTTGAAGCTGCGCATTTTTTCTGTTCATCCTGCCCGGCCCCCTGGGCGTAACGGATGATTGGTGATACGGGTTTTGAGGATCAGCCTTTTGTTATTGAGTGAATGGAAAACATTAGGTTTTATTGTAACTTAGGAATGTGATATGAATGTGTGTGAATGATTTGATTTCGTAATAACAATTTTCTCTCACCGACTGGTCGTCACTTCGCGTGACCAGAGGGCTGGCTCTTTCTTTGGCCAAAGAATTAGCATTGCCATTCAACGTGGCAATGCTGCCAGTCTTCTGGGCACGTTTCCATCCGGAAACAGCAATGCGGAGGAGTGCTTTGACGCCTATTGACGTCGTTGTATATATGTAGGTACTTACGTTTAGTTTTATTTTTGTAATTATATAGAGTTCTAGTTCTATTATGTATATAATGTAAATATGGTTTATTAATAAAAATATAATTTTTCATTATCTGCATAACTTTATCTCATTTCTGCTACTTGCTGAAAATCTCGACTCCTGTGTTGCCGTGGCTGACCTGGAAGTCTTTAAATAGGCTCTGGAAACAGGTTGGCTAAACAAGGAAAACCTGTTCAAGTGGAGATTTATATGACTCTGCCCTTTTTTTTTTCGGATCGGAAATCATCAAATGACTCCTCCCGCGGCGGAGCGGGAGGGAGTGTCAGACTTTGACTGACTAAAACCCATCCATGTTCCTTCTTCACCCTTTGTGTTCCGGGGCCACGGTATCTCTTTCGAATAGTCCCGCAGCCCCTGGTAGGACTCTGCCCTAGAGTGTAAATGTGGTGTTGCCCCACAAACGATTGGACACTTGATATGCCCGCCTGTTATGTTGTTTGCACATCACAGGATCTAACTAACAACAAGAACAACAGTTTTGCCATCAGACACAAATCCAAACTCCGAGACTGCTACTGAGAAATTCCTGATGGAAAAACCCGGGCGGAGCAGGAGGGAGTGTCAGACTTACTGACTAAAACCCATCCATGTTCCTTCATCGCCCTTTGTGTTCCGGGTCCACGGTATCTCTTTCGAACAGTCCCGCAGCCCCGGCAGGCATCGGCCCTTGCAGACCCCTTCCTTGTAAGGAGACCCAGGTTTGCTTACGCAAAGTGCACTACGGATATCTCAGCAGTAACCTGGCGTAATTCGGGTACCTATTGGCAGATGTTTACAGAGACCTCTGCCTACCCTACCAGGGAATACAGGTATGATGGTTATATTAAGTCAAAGTGATACAAAAATGCAAACAATAAATAGTATAAAGTAAATAAGACGACTCACAAACAACGAAACAAATTATGATACTAGTAGGTATCCGCGTCTCCGCCCGTCTCTCATTTGTTGGTAATGTGGCTCGCGATAATCATATTTTTGCTCAGAGATCGGCCTCGATAATGTTTTACCTTGTACTGGTTGCAAAACAGGCTTTCGTTTGAATTTTTTTTTGTTATAAAAATCTTTAGGAAGACATGTCATGTGTTAGCTGGAAGAAACCTAACCAAAGAATGCAAATCCAAAGAAACGATTGTGAGATTGTGCGGGAAATGATGTGATAAGAAGGATGTAACTATTGAGCTGATGTCTAATGAAGGAAAACATCGTGAAGAAACCTGAACTTATAATTAATTAGCTGTTGCCCGCGACTTCGCCCGCGTGAAGATCGGTAACTGTCCCACTGGATCATACTAAAGGGATAAATAGTATCCTACATGTCAATCCAGGTTATAAACTATCTTTATGCCAAATTTCAAATTCATCACAATTATTATCATCAAAATCACGATCACCATCATTATCAAAATCATTTTACAATCACCATCACTATCACGATCACCATCATTATCACAATCATTTCACAATCACCATCACTATCACAATCACCATCATAGTCATTATCACAATCACCATCACAATCACAATCACAATCACTATCACTATGACCATCACAATCACCTTCGCTATCACCATCACCATTGATATCACCATCACAATCACTATCGCAATAAATAAATAAATAAATAAATATCGCTGGACATTACACACAGCGCCATCTAGTGCCACACTAAGCAACGAGGCTTGTGTCGTGGACACCAGATAGTTGATATACTACATAGATACTTTTTGTTTGTAAATACATACTTATTATACACATAAACAACCATGACTCGGAAACAAATGTCAATGCTCATCACACAAACATTTGGTTCTACCGGGATTCGAACCCGGGACCCAAAGAACGTAAGGCAGCCTCAGTACCGCTGCGCCATTCGGGTCGTCAAATCACCATTAAAATCACTGTAACAGTCACTATCACAATCATAATTAATATAAGTCTGGAATCGCTAACCCGTCTTGAGTAAGCGTGGTGATCGTGTGGTGATGTATAATTTTTGTTATCTAATAAATTTTATTGTTGACATTTTGAGAAAATATATGGATCAAGTTGCTTTGACATTATTGTTTTGATGGTATTAAGGGGTAATGGTATTTTCTACACGTTAAACTTTATTTAGATTTATAATTATATCTATATACGCCATCTCAAACACTCGGTAACACCTACTTTAATAAATACATATTCTGATTCTGGGTTAGTGACATTAGCTTTTTTTTGTATAAAAATATTTGTACGCCATATTATGGCAGGATATGCTGGAACCATTATTGTAACATCTATTTGTACCATATCCTAACAAATAAACATTTTTGATTTGATTTGATTTGATCAATGTTCGTGTCTTCTCTGTATGAGAAGAGGCCTTTGCCCAGCAGTGGGACAGTAATAGGCTGGTATTATTATTATTATTATTAGTAGTAAACTTCTCAAATGAATGTTGTCGTGCCGCGAGCCTTATATTTTTAAAGATATATCTACTTTTCTCTTTGATGTAACCTTTTTTGCTATCCCTAACATGTCTGGGATATTGCTCTATTACATTTGAATAATTATTCTTCACCGTTGATGTGTCGCGTAGCTCAGAGGCTGTAACTATAAATATATTTAGGTTATCGCGTTTACTCAGAAATCCAGCATTTTTCAGATAAGTAGAACTCTATCTTGGGTGGGGGCCCAAAGGCCAAGACATATTCTATTTTAGTCTAATGATTATATAGGTTTTGTTTGCGGCTGCGCTCGCAGGGAGGTCGAAGATTAACGGGAACGTACCGGGATAAAAACTATCCTGTATCTCTCTTTTCCAAACACATGTCGTCTACCATTGCGAGCCAGTCCTTATAGTCTTAGTAAACAATCAGCCTAAAATGGACCACTACTATGACATTACCAGAGTGATGAATTATTTTCCGGAGAAAATTCCGGACGTTTGAAGAAAATTCGGAACTTTTTTCTTTTAATTTGTACAGTTTAATTTGACTGATTTTTTTGTTAATTTATTTTTATTCAAAATCATTTTATTATTGTATCGACAGGTGTTTGTTATTTTCTTATATTTATTTAAGTTTCAGAAATTCACCAGCATCCCGGACACTGACATAAAAATCCAGACAAGTCTGGAAAATTCCGGACGTAGGGTAACTTCGACTTCTTTGTGAGAGAAACTAAGCCACTTACAACGCGAACCTAGCGCTGATGGGTTGATGTCACATGTCTCCGATTTTTTTTGTTCTGGAACACACCGATCCCCACACGATGTTTTCCTTCATCGGTTCCAGAGCAACAAATACTTATACGTACATAATATTGATTGCAGTAGTAAGCCAATTCACTGTATCGTAAACCCTTGTACACACAGACATGTAGTTTAGGAAAATGTCCTATTTCTAATTGAGGCTATAACCTCCCCTGGAGGGGCGTCACGGACGATTTCACTGGCGGGACCGATACATGTGTATAGGTATGTTTTGTGGGTCCTAGGCTTAACAATGTTTGTAGTGATTGGTAGATCAGATACCTCTTGGGGTTGTGAAAAAGTAAAGTAATAGCAAAGAAAATGTACTTGATTATTGTATTGTGTCGTTGGGGATTGACCGTTACCTGAATATATTTGACCTTGTCACGATTGTTATATGTTTGGTGAGTATTGATTGTCAGGGTGGATGCAGAATATATTGACAGAATTGTGAGAAAAATAAACTTTGAAAGCTGAAATGTATGTAATAAGCAAAAACAACAAAATCTTGGTAATATATTTTTTTCCGTTACTAAACCTTGACATAAAGAAGTCACTGCTTTCATAATTCCAATCTAAACCAATAAATAAAATTAAAGGATCTGTTTGTAATATCAACATAACAGCTCATCAACAGGTACTTGCCTTTATATCGTCAAACTGCTATAATCAATACACATGATTTCATTAATTTCTTTCTTCGTCTAATCACCTAACATCATACAAAAACAATCAACCCCAGGGTCGAGTAGCAACCCCAGGTATCCAGCCCGATGATTGATCAGCGCCGATTACCGGTTGATTTCTAGTTAGCGTGTTCGCGGGCTATTTCAGGTGCTCGGGCAAGCAAGATCGATTGGTTGCCATCGATTTCTGGGCAATTACGTACAATTATTGTGAGTCTTGGGCAACGGTTTTGCATTGAATAAACGTGTCCTTGAATATACGGCTTCGCGGGCCTGTGGACGGGGAGCTATGGGCTAGCTCGCCGTCCGTCCGTCTCATGACGACAGGCCGTGTCGACGGCGCGTTCGTGTTCCACGCGCGCCTCAAAGAGAGTCAGCAATAAGGAAGGGGTCCGCAAGGGCTGAAGCCTGCCGGGGCTGCGGGACTATTCGAAAGAGATACCGTGGCCCCGGAACACAAAGGGCGATGAAGGAACATGGATGGGTTTTAGTCAGTAAAAGTCTGACACTCCCTCCTGCTCCGCCCAGAGCGGGAGGAGTCATTTGATGATTTCCCATCCGAAAAAAAAAAAGATATACGGCTTAAGGTACAAAGTGGTACGTTTGTTGTGTACTATGAAACCATTCACCGCATAGGAACTTAAACCCAGCTCTTTTAAAGTGGACACTGCACATAACATAACATCACGCCTGTAATCTCCGAAGGGATAAACAGAGGTGTACCTAATAGTACACCCACATTTCGCCAGTTATGTTTAAGTCCCATGTAATATGGGGCGAGCCTATTGTCATCAACCGGGCACACATCCAGACTCCGTGGCTGCAACTGAGAAGAGATGATGAAAAATGAGATGAAAAAACCCAATAACAATTTGTTCTAAAATCCAACTGTTTGAACTAAAATCGAAAGCATACAAAAACCTGGCTCAAAAACCACAACAGAGCACAAATAAATCACGATTTAACACGAATTGACGTGTCCTGTGTCACAAAAAAAAAGCAAATCAAAGCTGTCGAAAGGCCGGCTGTCGAAAAACTGGCAAAATATGGCAAAAGCCGGTTTTTCACTTAGCGCCCGTGTAATTGGGAGATGTATATCGGCACATTTTTCAGCCAATATGCTCTTGTCAAAATCGGGACAAATGATATGGATGAGAACACGGTACGTGGGCGTTGGGTTTGTTTTTTTGTGGTCAAAATTGATTTATTAGGAGAGAAAGAAATATTGCCTGTGTAAATGACGCTCACATAGATACCTACTCCATAAGGATATGTACGAGAAAACCTGTACAATATCATATCATTTTATGCTGACATCGACGCGCAGCGAATGAATAAAAAACACAATTTTAAGTCAACGATCAGTAGTCGCATAGCACCGTTTGGGCTAACTACAAACTATGGGAAAACTATAGTTTAAACTACATGTTAATCAAATCAAATCAAATCATTTATTTTTGCAGAAAACACTGTTACAGTTGTGTTATAAAAATTTACATGTTTCAAGTGATTCTACCGTAAGGCATGCAAAATGTATACAATCAACAAATAAAAGGTCAGCTAATTAAATGCAAAATAAATAAAAACAATCATGAAATATTTTAAGATATTAAATTAAAGCAATGTAATACAGCTTAGTTATTTATTTAATAATAGTAATATTTAAATTATTTCAATGTCATTTAGATCTAGAATAAATATTGTCATATATTTAAAGATACCTGCATAATAATTGTGCATTAAAGCGGTATTATGTTCGGCGGACACAGAGGCCAAATTCTATATTTTTCAATAAATTCGCCGCAATTTTTCAGAGCCAACAAACACATAGTCCACGTTCTGCTGGTGATCAGTGGCGCCCATTAGTATCGAGCATCGAAAAGTGCGTGTGATAGGTAAAAATGTAGCCTCTCACTAATGCTTCATCGGGCAGCTGTGTGCGTACAGTGTTGGGGACTTTTGTTATTTTGTGTTGTTGGAGAAAATAATGAAATTAAGTGATTGTGGGTTCTTGATTATATATCATAATAATGTTATAATATCCCTGAAAGGTCGGGCAGAGGTTTACATACCACGTTCCACCAGTTTTGTTCCAGTTCCATGTATAGTGGGTGAGTCTATTACCATCAACCACTTTGGTAGCCTGTGTGTAATGGAAAATCCGAATTTTAAACCATATTTTCATTCGGTATAATTAGCTAAGCTGTTTGTTCTCGTTGCTGGGGCATATGCCTCCACGCTATGAGAAAATTGCCTGTAGTCCACCACGCGGGCCACTGCGGCTCGGTAGACATCACACTGTATGTCTTCGAATTTTTGGTTCTAGGTCATGCTGGTTTCCTCACGATGTTTTCCTTCACCGTTTTGAGAGCAATGGTGATGAAATACGCTAACCAAGGAACCGGCTTGACAGAGTCTTAGCTTGTCTACTTGTGTAACTGTTTATTTAAGTTTATGCCAGCGGCTTTCGGATCGTACTATCGGGATAAAAAGTATCATTATCATCATCCACAGCCGGCCTTCACCCACTGCTGGGCATAGGCCTCTCTTTGTTTGTGTCAAGCTCCACGCTCTAGAGCTAACCTCATCCAGGATATTCCCGCAATGGCAACAATATCGTCTGCCCATCTCGCCGCCGGACGACCAATACTTCTCTTTCCATTCCTTGGACGCCACTCGGTCACAGCTTTACTCCACCTGCCATCACCGCGCCTTGCTAGGTGTCCTGAACAACTCCATTTGAATTAAATGTGCCAAATTTCAGCCAGATCCTTTCTGCAGTTCTAGCGTGATTGAGAAACAAACATCCATCCATCCAAGCTTTCGCATTTATATTAGTAGTAAGATAAAACCTAAACCAGCGTCAATATCATAGCAAAAACTTTCAAAAAAATTATCCAACTACGTACAAACATGAAAACATCCATAAATCCAGATTAGTCAAGTGTTTGGGCGTACTTCGGACACAAGGCTGTCGTTCCCTGATTTATTCGCCACATCAATTCTTATGAACATACCAAGAGTGCTCTGGCTTCGATTTTAGAGGGGACGAGCATGATTTACAGGATGCGCTGTTGACTGTTGCCTTATTTTTGTTATTGATTTTTGAGGTCGGTTGGCTTTGATATCTTCTAATAATTAAGCGTTGTTTATACATGCAGTTTGTTTTGTATAAGTTATAATTTAACATTAATGTACAAACTTATACTGTCAGTTACGGGATATCTTCCGTGATTATTAATTATTTTGAGCTCCCGATATTTCGACGCTTTTGCAAGCGCTATGATCGAGGGATGACTGGAGAATGCGGGTGGAAGGAATCACATATATTATGATTTGTATCACGTATAGAATTCAACATTACGTAAAGAGTATCAGTCCATCAAATAATTGACAGCAATAAATTAGGTATTGATCGTATCTACTAGTTACCTAGTTCGGGTACTAGCTGCTCGGCAGTTTGCTGAACTAGGCCTATTTGGCGCAGCCGTGAGACACACTCACTCTTTTTATGTTGTTTAGATTTATTTATTTTATTTTATTTTTTTGTTGTGTGCACTTGTGGCCTGTGCCTGTGTTTCTTTCTATTTGTTGCATTCTGTTACCAGAATACCAATCCGCACTGGGCCCGCGTGGTGGATTATGTTCCATATCCAATCACAGAGAGGAGAAGTCTGTCCCAGCTATGGAAATAGCAAAGGCAAGTAACGCTATAACCAGAATACAAGGTAAACATTTAAGGTGAACGAAACATTTTAGAATTACTTGTATGAAATCTTAAAAAACCTCGCACACTTATCCGCGTCGAATCGGACGAGTAGATAACGTTATACGAATGAGAAAATGTTTCTTTCGGCGCGGTCGGTTCTTTCGGCGTGAATAAGTGTGCGTTCACCTTTAAACTGCTACCACTTTGCACTGCCTTCCCTAAACCAGTAAACTAAAGGTAAAAATTAAAGGTTTTATTAACCTCTACAATAATATCAGTAACTGTGGCGTGTCACAAACACGTTATCGACCATAAGGATCTTTTAGTGGACAAATTAAAAATTCTTAATAGCTAACAAGGGAACGCACCACTAGCTGGTTGTCTGGGGACCTCGTTGCGATAAACAGGGATATAGTGGGGGTGGAAGAGGGTTATTTACTGTATGGAGGAGGTTAGACGTTGCTACGCGGTGATGGTAGTGTTGCGAGGCAGACTCGGCCAGGAATCGCAAAATATAATGACGGAGAAAGGGTCCAGCAATGAAACATTGGAAAATATATTGATGAAAAAATTATGATTTTCAAAATACATTTATGAAAAAATAATAATTTTCAAAATATATTGATGAAAAAATAATGATTTTGAAAATATATTGATGAAAAATTAATGATTTTGAAAATATATTGATGCAAAACTAATGATTTTAACCGTCTAATGGTTCGATGTTAATGAGTTCGTCTGGGGTTTGATTTCTAGGTCATTTATTAAATGTTTTCTTATTGAATTTCTCAGCCCAGTTTGGTTTAGAGGCCAGTTTATGACAAAAGACTTGCATGAGACTATTAATAACTGGTGACACTGTGTGCATAAGACTGGACGTCTCTGTCTAGCGTCTACACTTTCAGGGACGCAAAAAATAATAATACTAGGATTACAAGTTAAAACTGCGCCAAACCTCACCGTCGTCGTCGACCTACACTCATGTCACATCCATCATCGCTGTCTCCATGTTCACCATTACGTTTTGAATATTTACTCGTACCTACTAAGCGCGAGGTCTGCATTGACATAAAGGAAAATAGTAAACCTCTAATATTGATATAGTTTGTTTATTTTGCCCAATTTCAGAAATAACCTGCGTGAGCTGCCGCTATTTGAATTTATTTGAACGTTTAACGGTTTTAGTTTCTGTTAATAACTTGTACTTATTACCTGCGGGCTCCTAGGTTTGATTATCAGGTCGGGCAGTATTAAGTTTGTTTATTAAAATTTGCTGAAGTCAAAAAAAGTAAAAAAATACATTAGGACCAAACATTTTGTACATTTTATACACCCACCAAGGTAACTGTATCGATACCAGCATCGTCATCATCATTCTGCTGCCCTTGTCCCAATTTATTTGTGGTCGGCGCAGAATGTCTTCTTCTTCCATACTTCTCTATTACTCGTCATCTCAGCAGTCACCTCCTGTCTAACCATATCATCCTTCACCAAGTACATCCTTCTTTTGTTTGCTAAATTATACCAGCATATCGGTTTTTTTTTATCAACCCATGCAGAATCGGGATATATGTCCACTGTTAATGGCAATGGCAAAAGAATTTTTCTCTTTTAGATGGGAATTTATTTGTAGTGACTCTAATGGATTTAATGTTTTTCTCTCTCTTCGCTGAATAATTTCATTGCTGGATCTCAGTGAATCGTTTCTCCAGACCTCGTTCAGCCACATTGCCTCGGCGCTTTTCTGGTGATCGCCATTGTTGGAGTGGGTGGGGAATACTGTGGTGGACTTATCCCAAAACCCAATTACATGGGACTTGCAAATGGAATGGCAGAAACGGAGCTGTAGGAAGCAGACATTTTTCCGAAATTTGGCGTCAGTACATAAAGGGTGTAAAACACCCTTAACGATGCCAGAGAGGCACTTATTGTGAACCGTGGGAACCTTCTAGTTACGGAGATATTGAAGGTCAAAGTTCCAACTTTTTCATAATTTTTATTTTTACACAAGTTTTTAATGTTAAAACTGTCAATATTTTGAGTGCGTTACATTGAGCGCTACCGTAAATTAAGATTTTTCACCACAAAAAGGGGTTTTTTCCAGCAAAAAAATGCACAGCGACACCTGGTCTGATGTACAGAATTGGACGCTAAGTTGACAGCATCGTGAAGGCGCCTTTTACAACCTGTATATATTCCAAGATGGCGCTTTTAAATAATAACATATAATAAATGCCACGTCACAAAATGACTTCGCACCAAAAACACATACACTACCAATATTTTAAATAACAAAGCAAGTAATTTTCCTAATTCAAAGGGTGAGGCCCAATCATTATCAGACTTAACCCTTTCCTATGAAGTCATTATGTATCTACCTATTGGTTGTTAACCTAATGGGTTAACTTAAACCGTGGATAACACGCGATTGGAGCTTTTTAATGGTGTTTAGTTATTGTGATTTGGATGATTAGACAGTTAATGGGAACTGGTACGAGTTCTATTGGTTTGGTAGGTTTGTGAACGAAGTTGATGATTGAATTTTCTGCTGTTCTATTGTTGCTATGGAAAGTAGCCTGCATCATAATCATTCTGCTCTTATCTGGCTTTTCTTCTTGTATTTTTATTTGGCACAGCATGATCTTGACATTCTCTCAGTATTCAACTATTTTCTATTTATCTTTTACGCAATCCATCAACTATTGTTTGTTTCTGCTCTAGCTATATATCTACTCAAAACTTAAACTGAATCCAACTTGTTTTGCACAGTGTGTAACATTTAAAACAAGGAATCTTTCTATTTAACATCGACTGCTAGTGTGTTACCATTTGAATGAATAGAGCATATGAATTTCTATTCGCAGAGGAAACTGAGAGTTACCTAAAAACACTCCTGAACTACATATTCTTTACTAGAACCTGCTTATTACCAATTTCGCACTATATTTCTCATAAATACCTTAACAACAAACACCGTATAATTTTCGCACCAAAACAGACGACTATTACACTAAATCCCCATCATAATCACCACACCCCATCCCCACTTTAAATTATAATATTTCAATGACCGTACGAGAGCCTAAGCAAACAAATAAATAACGTAATTAAGTAAAATTAGCGGCTCATGTAATAATATTGTAGGGTTCAGAACAATATGGGGATAAATATTTATTAAAGACCCTGAAACTGTCCACTATTGGGTCAAAACATGGATGGGAAAGGTAGGTTGTTTTGGATACGGCATTGTCGATGACTTGAAGCTCGTCGATTTTCAGGTTAAGCCACGCTTGCTTAGGTAAGTTCACGGATGGGTGACCACCCAATACATGCAGAGTTTCCTCCGTTGTTTGGAAAGCAGGCTAAGCAGTTGTTCGCGGCCCAAAAGTCTGACAACCAGACTTACAAAGGGGTAGGTATCGTACTACCCAGTACTAACCGGGTTGTGAAGGACAGATAGGCAGTCGCTCCATGTAAAATACTGGTTTTCAGCTGCATCCGGTTAGACTGGAAGCCGACCCCAACATAGTTGGGAAAAGGCTAGGCAGATGATGTTTTAGGTGTCTTGAACTACATCGACACGTTTATTTTAAACTTCATTATCATCATTTTCCTGTCCCTATCTCAATCTATTTGGAATTATAAATAAATATCGCTAGACATTACACACAGCGCCATCTAGCGCCACACTAAGCAACGAGGCTTGTGTCGTGGACACCAGATAGTTGATATACTACATAGATACTTTTTGTTTGTAAATACATACTTATTATACATATAAACATCCATGACCCGGAAACAAATGTCCATGCTCATCACACAAACATTTGCTGCTACCGGGATTCGAACCCGGGACCCTAAGAACGTAAGGCAGCCTCACTACCGCTACGCCATTCGGGTCGTCAATAGCCATTCGGGTCGAATCGGCGCAGCATATAGTTCTTTTTCTATACTTTTCTTTCGTAGTCATTTCTGCAGTCATCACCTTTCTAGTCGTATGGTTTGTCACACAGTCCATCCATCATTTATTTGGTCTGGCCTTAGTTATAATAGCCATCGATATTCATACTCCAAACTTTCTTCACGACATTTTTCTTATTCCTCGTTCGCATCACATGGCAATACTCTGGCAATTGATTTCTATACAACTTTTCAGTCACTTTCAGCCTTGTCAGTTCTGCCAAATTTATGGTTGTTTTTTTTTCAAATTTAAACACTGCAATTGTATGAACTACATGACTGTTATCATTCATATTCAAAACACCCAACGTGACATCGAAATGAATACTTGGTAGCCTTACCATATCCAACCCTTTCCCCGCTGCAGGCGCGCTGTTGGTCAAGCTGCGTTAACGTATGTAACCCTCGGGGCGTCCCTTCGTAGCCGCCAACTGTCATAGCATGTTTTATTATTTATACTACACTACGCCACTACGCACTACGCGGCCTGTTTGCGTAGTTGCGTAGTTCGGTTCCAGGGAATAGCGGTCACAACTTCATTTGGGAGGTAATTTAAACGTTGAAGGTTAATGCCTGAATGGGTAAAGTAGTAACTGAATAGTTTATGACTACAAGCATGCGGTTTTATTTTTCGTTTTAAACTGTACATTGTTTTGTCAGAACAACGGAAGTATTGGTATTTTGTCTGGGATAATGTCATTACAGTATCGCAATGCAAAGGACTTTGATTATATTAAATTCCTAATCAATGCTGGATATTATGAAAATATGTTTGAAATAATCGCCTGAACAGCAATGTAGGTAAATAACGCATTGAATGTTGTTGAATTGTCAAATTGAAAGCCATTGCCATTATGCCATTCCAATGTATGCCACGTACTTTCTTTCTGTCAATGTCAAAAGTTCAGCTATAAATGCTTTATTCATATAATTATGGTACCTTAGCTACATCATCCATTAAATAAGCTTGAGAGTTAAAGTTTCAGATCACTTAAATCCAGTGTAAACCTGGTTTCTTTCCCACCGGAAACCCACTTTATAAAAATATAATAGCACCTACAACTTTGATTAGTCATCACCACGTAACCCACTAAAACAAACGGTATCAATGCCCAACCCTCCAGTGCTCACGCAATTAAATCAAAAATACACACGCCTCACGATCGTTTATTAAAATTGACAGCCGCGCCACACCTGTGCCGCAGCCGAAGGGTTAAACTACAAATTGATTCGTTGGTACACACGTCGTTATTAAAACATTATAGGGTTAAATGTTGGCTTTGTGATGTCGAGCTTTTTGGGGTTAATAGAAGGTTTTATTTTAAATTCTGTAAATGTACGATTTTTGAACTCAGATATTTTCTGAAATAATTATGTTTTTTTGGCACATGAGTTTTGACACACAAAAGAAACTCAAAATACGTATAGAATATAATATGTACAAATATACTCAAAATATCTACCTGTTTTTGTGCAAAAATAAGGTTTAAACGAGCCCCAGATCAAATATTTGGAACAACCACGTTATGCGTTAGTTCCATAGTGTAAGGGCGATTCTATTGTTATATACCGAGATTCTGGATATTAATACTAAGAAATTCACATGACATCACGCCGGTAATCACAAAAAGGTAAGCTAAAGGTGTACTCAATAGTACCTCCACATTTTATCAGTTGTAGGGATAATAGGGACCGAGCCATAACTTAAGGCTTTTTTGAAATTCCTGTGGTAAAAACCCTAACGATTACTTACTGAAGACACAATAATACAAATTCCATTTTGATTCTAACCCCCCATCGGGCAAGCGATCAACCAAAACCATAAGTTAGGCCGAGAGGCCGATACAAAGTTCTGCGCAACCGTTATTGTAACACAAAATATTATACCACTTATAACGAAAAACAATAACAAAGTTTAGTCTATAAATAATGGACGAGAGTTTGGTGAGGGTTAAGAGTTGGGGTACTATTGGAACTCGATAGGTGTTGTGAGTCGAGTGAGTTTATTTGTGAGCGATAAGTGAGTGAGTCACAAAGAACATTAGGTAAAATGACTAAATTTCATTTTTTTTTTTTATATTCTTAAATGTTTTTTTATATAGTTTTATTAAGAAATATTTATTATGTCAAAAATATATATTTAAATGAATAAACGAACATAATATATATACTATCATTATCTAACCAAAAAACATACAGAGTTTGAAATACAGCTCAATATTTTGTTTAGGAATACATTTATAGTTTATGTTGTAAATTCTGTACAAGAATAATACTCTACCTCTTAAGCTAGGGTATACCTGTATTATAAGAGGTAGTATACGGTCATTAATCAACAAAAACTTATATCTCAAGTGGACTGTGTCATTCTACTGTATGGCATACAAGAGTAGAATTGTATGTTGTATTGCAGCCGTTATTACAATTTTTGGGGTCGGTGCAGAAAGTCTTTTTCCATATTTAATAAATGGTCATCATCTACTAAAATGATGACTGCTGAGTCACCCCCTCTTTAGCCACATCTAAAGTCATACGAAGTATTATAACAGACCTTTTATTTTCATAGGTCAGGTATTTCTTTTTAGCTTTTTCTTATTATTTTTATTAGATTTTTTTTTGTTATACTTTTTAATGACCTCCGGTCGAAAAATCAAAAATAAATAAATATCGCTGGACATTACACACACCGCCAACTAGTGCCACACTAAGCAACGAGGCTTGTGTCGTGGACACCAGATAGTTGATATACTACATAGATACTTTTTGTCTGTAAATACATACTTATTATACATATAAACATCCATGACTCGGAAACAATTAACGTCCATGCTCATCACACAAACATTTGCTCCTATACCGGGATTCGAACCCGGGACCCAAAGAACGTAAGGCAAATGTAGATCAGCTGATTTATTAAGTTTCGAGTTTGTATCCGTAGTAGTGGTCGGTATAGTTAACTGTAGTTACAACGTTTTCCCCGTCGATTAAGATACGTTCACCACTCGATAATGATGTAAGTTTACGTACTATGTCGTGGCTCTGCTGTACGGTTAGAAAAAAAACTAAATAAAAAATAGTTTCACGCATTAATTTAGTTTTTTAAGTGTGAGGGTGTTTCTCGATTCTATTTACTTTCAAGACATACCTAACCCTTTCTTTTGAAGTAGTTGAATAAAAAACGATACAAATTAAATTTGTAAATAATAAAAATATACTTGTCCAGCAAGAAGGATTACCCAGTAGGTAATAAGAAAATGGTTAGCTTCTTCAAAATCAGAAATCCATCTTGAGTACCTAGCCATATCACTCCCAATGGTCGGTGATCATCCTGCGAAATAAATACATATTTCGTCAGCTCATTTAAAGGTAGTCTGGAAGATATCGTTACCAGTGGTAAGAATAAATGAGTGATTGATATAAAAGAGTGATTTCGTAGCACGATGACTACTTTTTGAAATTTCATGTAGCACAATGTCAACATTTTGAAACCATACATTTGATCGCGTGCAATGCCAGGAATTGCGTATTGACAAAAAACAATCTTAATACATTACAGAGCAGCGGCCCAGTGGTGGCGGCCCCGACTTACGAACAGTAAGTCGTGGGTTCGAACCCAGACAGGCGCATTACTTTGTATAATTTGTTTCATCAGCGCTGCTCTCAAAACGGCGACGGAAAACATCGTGACGAAACCGGCATGTCCCAACTAAAAAATTCGAAGACATGTGACATCTAGCAATCAGCACTGGGCCCGCGTGGTGGCTTATAGCCCATTCCCTCTCTTAGAGTGGAGGCATGTGTCCCAGCAGTGGGAACATTAATAGGCTGATGATGATGATCATGAATCGCAGCATATTGTATCTATCTATCTGAATCAGGTATATGGTTATACTTAAAATGTCACTTACGGGATATCTTCCGTGATAATTTATATATATATATGTTTTATATATCCCGTAAGTGACATTTTAAGTATAGTTATGAACCGTGAAAGCTTAAAACAGTGTTAGGTATATGGTTATTTCGAACTTGAATCCTAAACCAACTCACTTCTAATGGACGGTTTTTTTCAGTGCATTGTATCTGCGAACGGTACAAATACTATTGAAGCGTGTAAAAACAGTCAGCGTATACAGTAGATGACAAACGATTGTTTCAAACTATTGTCGTTAGTGGATACTTTTGTCTTTTAATTCTCTACCCAGGGACATCTACATCGAACATACGAGTATATTTCTTTTGATAATAGCAGATAAGATGGTACTACGTTTGCAATACTAGAGGGTATGGCAGGTGTATCATACAAACAGTAACATAATAATAATAAGTATTTATTTCCCAAAAACATAGCACTTTGCACTGTATACATTGTTTGAAAATTATATTTACATTATGATGCAATAGTAGACTCTATCTTTTAAACTAGGACTAGCCTGTATCTTAAAAGATAGGGTTCAGCCAAGTAGACTCTGTTAATATTCACAACCAGAAACAAGTGAAGACAGTGTCAATGATTTGTACTAACAGCTGTACAGAAATAAAAATAAAATAATAACAAAACTAATCCTAAGTAAGTGACACAAGGAGTGTGAATGACAGCAGACATGCAGCGAGCATGTGTATGTCTGTATATGTAGGGGTGTGTGGGTGTGTGTGGTATGTATGGGTTTGTGTAGTATGTGATTGTGTGTGTGTAGTATGTGATTGTGTGTGTGTGTGTGTGTGTGTGGGGAGGATGTGTGGGGGGGGGGAGGAAGTGATTCCGTGAAAGTAATGAATATATAATAATTAGATGTAAAGTGTGAGATGTGATCTATGCGTATATAATTATATAATATTATATTATATTATGTGATGTAAGTTAGCAGATTCTCTGTTGCCACATAGTCCTGTTGTAATAACCATTTAATTATTTTTTTCCTTAACATATATCTATTTAAATCCAGTATGTTTAACTTTTTGTGCAGATTTTTGTATAAATATTTACTTAAAACGTAGAATTGGTGTTGGGCAAAAGCGGTTTTATGTTTAACGCCTGAAGGTACCTAATGACGAATGTTTGTCCAGCAACTCTACTATCCACATAAAATGATATTCAAGATTGCTATTAGTCTGTAAGCTTTCTTTAAAATTAAATAAATAAATAAATAAGTAAAAAAAAAAAAAAACATCACGCCTGATATCTCCGAAGGGTTAGGCAGAGGTGTACCTAATAGCACACCCATATTTTGCCAGGTATGTTTAAGTCCCATGTTATGTGGGGCGAGCCTATTCCCATCGACCAAGCACAAATCCAGACTCCGTAGTTGCTACTGTGAAATTTCTGATGGAAAAACCAATAACAATTTGCGCGACCCGGGATACGAACCCAAGACCTCTTGCTCAGCAGTCCCGATTGCTACCACTAAACCAATGAGGCAATCACTCTACTATCTATACTAATATTTTAAACATGTTAAGTTTGTATGTTTGCAAGTTTGGCTGTAAGGGATAAACTTACAATTACAAATGCCAACAATTTGGTCATGCAGCTAAATCATGCAGAGAAATAAACTCCACGTGTGGTCAAATGTGCGAAGTGCTCGTTTTAAAACGCCCAACAACCACAAAACGGGAGATTTTGAGTGCCCAGCTAAGAAATTAGCAGAATATAGGTACATCAACTCTATCGACTACGAGGGCACGTAGAGCGTCATACTCTAGGTCAGACTTCCGCGTTTGACGCATATTGCGGAAACAAAAATTACAAAAAATAAATAAGAACTTTTATTTATTGTAAGCATATTAGTTGCTAGGTGCAAATATCCAATAACATAACAAGAGAGCCTCGAATGTGTTTTGCAACCAGAATAAATTCTGCTGACGCAAATTTTCGTGTAACAATTATGTGTTTAGTTATAAGATAATAGAGTTTAAGTTAATCAAAATAATTTTGTCACGTATTGTTAATATTATTAAACAAAATAAAAATAACTACTGTCCTACCTAAAGCATATTGTTAGAGCTCCTGCAGCCTGTGATACAGGATTATCCTAGTACAGGCATCATACATTATTATACCTAATTGTTATTTTCTAGATTCATATTGTTACCTTCTGAGATTCTGAATAAAGATTTTTTTTATTTATTTACCGATCTGATTCCGAAAATTATTATTATTATATGATAAGCCTATATTGTCCCACTGCAGGGCAAAGGCCTCCCTTCCCTCCTTCCACATTTCGCGATCTAGTGCGATTGTAGGCCAATCCAAATGATTCCGCAAATGCTTTTGTTCTCATTTACCACAATAACCAATGAGATGACTAATTAAATTAACAACAGAAAAAAAGAAAACAAAAAAATAGGTAGTATTATCAACACCATTCGCTATCCCCATTACCGATTAATGACATCGGCGAAAAAAAAATCGCATGCGAAATAAATCCTCTTTTAAAAAAGAAATGCTGAACGCCACTGATGAGCGTAATATTTTTCCCTACTGATATTAAGTCATGTTTAAGAAGGTTCGTCATTATCCTTAATAGTAATAGATATTTTATTTTGTCGCGTTTCGCTTTGGGGTGTTTACACAATATTCTTGGGGTGCGATTGCGAAAAGCGCTCGATAAAAGGACGATTCTATAGCGAGCGAGTTATTTTTTTGTGTTTTCGGACATATTTTGGTACTGAGAAATACATTCTTCGTTACCTACATATATGAAAAAATATGAATGCAAAGTACCACAGATACCACATTAATAAATAGTTTGAACAAAAAAGTATAATTTTTTCGTTATTATACGTAACTCGAAGAACTTATCATTTAATGTACTTTTAACCCTTTCCTAACTACATTGCATTGGAGTCAGCTTCTAGTCCAATTTGATGCAGCTAAATATCAGTGTTAACCATGGAGCGACTGCCTTTCTCTCCTCAAAAACCAAATTACTGGAACACAAGATACCTCTTAACAAGACTGGTTTTCGGACTTTTGGGAGTCTGGCTAACATGACATAACCAAAAAAGGACTAACTTCAATGAAAAATTGCCTATATTTGATTAAAATATCGCACCTCCTAATCACGGTCGATAAAATATCGAACAGCTTCATTACCCACCCCCTGATACATTTGCCGTTCGTTAATAGGTTTTTCCTTCATAAAGGGAATGTTAACCTATTTATTATACAGCTGATATTAAAAACGAGGGGCTCAGTGTTGTCATAGTATTACAAGATTAAGAGTGTATGTCCGCATGTTTGTGTGTGGCTATCTTGAAAACCGATGCGCGATTTTTGATAGGCTTTGATAATATTGTAAATATAATAAATGTTAGGAACTCGAGCTTTTACAAACTTTTAACTTTTTTTTCCAGATATGTCCTTATTCCATCTTTGTTGTATGTGATTGTGATTAAACAAAGGGATAAATTAATAGTACTATATTTATTCCCTTTTTTAATAATGCTTTCAATGGGATAAATGGTACTGATGAATATTAATGCAAGATTATGATTTCTGTATTTTTTTGTAATTTTTTCTGTAGTTACAGGAAAATTCAGGGTATTTTCCTTGTGTTAGTTTCCTAGCCATTTGAGTGTTCGACGATGTCTTTATATCATTATGTGACTGTCACGGATTGTTTGGCAATCTTAATGAGGGGTTAAAGGTGCGTTTTTATTAAAATTTTGAACGGAGGCACCATTCAAAATCGTTTCAGCTTGATATTGGTTATCCCATGATCTGTCCACGAAGTAGACACAATAGTTAAACAATGGCGTCTCTACCAAATTGGTCATTTGACAGATCATGATTTAACATTGCAAGATTTCAGTACGATAAGTATACAAAACTTATCACAAAGGTAATTTTAAACTTTTCGTGACTAAAACCACTTTTTATTTAACTCTGAGCCATAATTTAAAGGGCACCTAGTCGTTTAGTAACTTTTATTAATACTAGTTTATGCACCCGGCTTCGCATAGGTACTACCGGGATTAAAAGTATCCAATATGTTAATCTAAGTTATAAAGTAACTGTGTGCCAAATTTGACCCAAATTCGTTCAATAATTTTTGCGTAAAAGAAAAACAAACATCCATACCTCCTCACAAACATTCGCATTTATTATAGCAGTAAAAAGTAAGATTTTTAATTTGAAATTTCCTGTCCATAACGTATAATATTTATAATCAAATAAAAAAATGGACACGGTTGAAGACATTCATCTTAACAACCATAATCAAAAATGCACAACAACAAAAATACGCACTCCGCATCTAACCCTAAAAAGCGAGCACATTTAAAATTCCCGATACGTACCACATCGGGTACTTGAGACCGTCACATTCGCACCATATTTATCACTGGATCAAAGTCGGATCCGGGTAATGCTCGCGACCGATATTTCATTCGTTCGCGTCTCAATAAGCGAAGCAGAGGGTTATATATCATAGAGAGGTACGGGAGGAATATGAGAGGAATGTGGTAGTTTTATTTATTGTATTTAGAGGTAATACTGGAACGGTGGGTTATTTTTGGAAGTTTCTTTGGATTTGGGACTTTTTCTGCCCTCGTATCGGCACAAATCATCACCTTCCTGCCCTTATCCCATGTTACGTTCGGTCCGGTCGGTTCAACACGTTTTTTTCTTCCATTCTTCTCTGTCCACCGTCACGCTATCATTCACTCCTATAACTTTCATATCATTCCTCATACAATCCATCCATTGTTTCCTTGGTCTTCTTCTCCCTCTCCATCCATCAACATTTATATTCATCACACTTTTATTGACATGCGATTCATGAAATGAGGAGGGTCATTTCATGTCCATACCATGACAGTCGATGGGCACAAATAGCCACCTTTTTTTTTTTTTTTTTTTTTTTCGGATGGGAAATCATCAAATGACTTCTCCCGCTCTGGGCGGAGCAGGAGGGAGTGTCAGACTTTTACTGACTAAAACCCATCCATGTTCCTTCCTCGCCCTTTGTATTCCGGGGCCACGGTATCTCTTTCGAATAGTCCCGCAGCCCCGGCAGGCTTCGGTCCTTGCGGACCCCTTCCCTATTGCTGACTCTCTTTGAGGCGCGCGTGGAACACGAACGCGCCGTCGACACGGCCTGTCGTCATGAGACGTACGGACGGCGAGCTAGCCCATAGCTCCCCGTCCACAGGCCCGCGCCTACGGTGGCCGGAAGCCACCACGTGGCCCCCGACGCCCGGGGCGTCTCCCGCGGCGGCCGGGACGTGAGGATCTCTCCCTGTCCTGTTCCGCCACCTCCTTCGCTAGCATGACTGCTTCGCAGAAGGAGGTGACGGCGTCCCATTCCGTTTCGCTCCGGACCATGGCACGAACCAGGGCCGGGAGCGAGAGGTCGCCGCCGCCGATCGCCACCTCGAGGACACGGCGGTGCTCCACCCAAGCGGGGCACACCTCCATAGTGTGCTCCACCGTGTCCTCCGGCCTATCCTCACAGTGATAGCACCCGGGCGTTTCCTCCCGCCCGATTCGGTGCAGGAACTTACCGAAGCATCCGTGTCCGGTAAGAACCTGCGTCAGGCGGAAGGTGAGGACGCGTGGCGTCTCTCCAGCCACTCCTCAAAGAGGGGACTTATCGCCACTATTGTGGCGTGCCCTGCACGGGGTTGCGATAGTCGCTCTCTCCATGTCGCCATGAGATCCCGCCGGAAGTCCGTCCGCTGAGCGACAATTTGCCGCGGCAGCGGAGTTTCCCCCCAAAACTCCAAAAGAGTCATTGCAAAATATCATCCGTCTTGTAGTTTACCCCAAAACTCCAAAAGAGTCATTGCAAAATATCATCCGTCTTATAGTTTGCGATTTTTAGTTTGTGGCTGATTTTTTTTCGCGTTTTCAAGGGTTAACCCCTGTTCTTAATTATAATTATTGCAATAACCCCTTAAAAGATATACGGCAAAGAGATGCTGAGGCGGTAGCGAGGCTAAGGGGTGAGGATATGCTAAATACATTTGTATCGCCAATTGTCGGAAATATTTTAATGAAATGACAATGAATTAGAGAGTAACTGCTAAAAAAAAATCCGGTAAAATAATTTTATTTCCATGTATTTCAGTTGACAAAGTAACTATAAAAGTTACCACATCCAATAAAAATAAAACAGTTTCAACTCCCCTTCACAATCGGAATACATTTTTAAAAAGGAGTTTAAACTTCGACAGTAGGAAGAGAGTAAGGGGGTTGGTACAAATTAAAGGCTGTAGCGACCAGGCGTGTAGCGTTTTTCATATAAGTAACTGCCCAAGATGTGTGGCAATTTGTTGTCGTGGTATCAGCAAACGATACTGTGGCATGAGTGATAGAATAGAATATACTTGATTGTACACCAAAATTGAAACACAACTGTTTTACAATAGTGCTAATTTTATTGTTATAATGGCGGTCTAGTTGCTGATGGCGATATCTTTCAGACAAACTTTGGATGGACTGTACCAACTTTAAATAAAAAGGTGGGATGGTGGAAATATGTGTCACAAGGAGTATTTGAATATGAAATATCTAAGTAATCCATAATTATGATTCTTACTCCGAAATTATTAAATTTAGGTCTAAATTGAAGAAGAAAACTTTCTTTTGCTCAGAATAAGACTCGTTTTATCTGTTAATCATTTCAATTTTTTGTCGTCGATTCGCTAAAACGAACGCAAAATCGTTCATACCAAAACGCCATCACCGCTACTCGCTTCTAACTTGCACCCCATCCAGTATTAAGACAGTAATAAAACAACGTCAAGCATGCGAGTGTTAAATTTGTCACGATCTATTTGAGCCGAGTCGATCGATGAGCCGAACTGTCGTACGCGGCTTTTGGGAGAAATTATCGCGATTTTCTTTGCGTGCAAACTTTTTTAAAACAAGAGACGGTTGGGGAATTTAAAAAAAGTAATCCGATAGATCATAATAGATAGAGTAGAGAGAGATAGGTTTAAAATGAGAAATAATAATAATCATGATGATGATGGATGACTTCAACTTCGCTGGATGTTTAAAATTGACGTTATTATTGAATGTAGGTGCCTTTTTTTTCGGATGGGAAATCATCAAATGACCCCTCCCGCTCTGGGCGGAGCGGAAGTGAGTGTCAGACTTTTACACATCCATGTTCCTTCATCGCCCTTTGTGTTCCGGGGCCACGGTATCTCTTTCGAACAGTCCCGCAGCACCGGTAGGTTTGGGTGCCTAGAATCCCAATTATTATTATTTTTCCTGCATCCAGTACCTAATGGAAATGTAATAAAAACTTAATATTTTGAATAACATTTAATGATATGGATTTCCGAAACGTAACGCCTGATAAACCGAATGACACAGTTGTTTTAAGGTTAAGAGTGAAGGAGACATTTAAAAAAAATACACCTTTATCCGTGGTATAAACTTTTTAATTTCCTTTAAAAAACATAAACCGGAAATAGCGAAGCGCTACTAAAATTATCAGAGAAGACTAACGGGGTAAGTGAGTAAACACACGTATTTTGACTTTTTTTTTTTAAAGTTGGTCCCATACTAGGAATTTCTTCTTTATCGTGGGTGCGTTTACAAACATTTCAACTGACATACACAAACAACCACAAGACTCGGTTTTTAAACATACTGAAGCATTGTGTTACCAACCTTCAAAATCCTACGAATTGTAATATAAAAGCGGCTAACACATAGAGTGCAGTCAACCCTCAAACGACAGGCTTGTGACATTTAATTTAAACACAAACAACCAACTCATTAATTATCCTAATTAATTAATTACCAAACCCACTACTAATCACTCAAACAATCGAAACCTTTGACATCACCACAAAATAACGCATTCAGAAACACTGAATAACACATCACAATATTCACAATCAACATTATAAAGCCTGATTAATAACACATTACGCGATTGTTAGATGCGCGATATGTCAATTTAAACGCACAAATCCGATTCGCATCCATCACCGATCGCGGCATTAGCATTAGCACATTAATTAACAATTAGGTGGACGCGCGTCGACGCGTCATCGCGTTCGCGACACGCGCGGCTTGACGGGTTAGGAGGCGAGGATGTAGTGTAAGCGTGTCACAGGCTTTATTTTTTAAGGTACTTGATTTGAAGTTTAATGAAGATACTTTGTACTTTTTTAATTCATTTTAATTTTTTTCTATGCATACGTTTTGGATGATAGGTACATAAATGGTGTAAAAAGACCCTTAACGAAGCCGAAAGAAAACCTGGGAACCTTCTAGTTACGGAGATATCGGGGGTCAACGATCCAAATATTTTACATGATTTTATTGTAAGATTTTTACTTTAAACACGTCCACAACCCTCGTACTATTCAATTCATCCATTAGCACAACGTTTTGAGTGCGTTACATTGAGTTCTACCGTAAAACGTAATTTTTCGTCCCAAAAAAAGGCGTTTCCCAGCGATAATTTTTGCGTAAAGAAAACTTAGTTTAATGTACAGAATGCTTGATCGACGGCTTCATGAAGGGTCCGTTTACACCCTGTATGTATGCGGGTAATATGTTTGTGATTTTACTGTTTAGAAATTATATCACATTCAAAATATTATAGACGTATACTGAATTAATTAGAGCCTGACTCGTTGGTCTTGTGGTCGCAAGCGATACTGCTGCGCATGAGGTTTTGGGTTGCATTCCCAGGTTGGGTACAGTTAAGGAAGGGGTTCGCAAGGGCCGAAGCCTGCCGGGGCTGCGGGACTGTTCAAAAGAGATACCGTGGCCCCGGAACACAAAGGGCGATGTAGGAACATGGATGGGTTTTAGTCAGTAAAAGTCTGACACTCCCTCCTGCTCCGCCCAGAGCGGGAGGAGTCATTTGATGATTTGCCATCCGAAAAAAAAAAGTTTGGGTACAGTGTTATTGGGCTTTTAATCAGGAATTTTGAGTACGGCTCGGAGTCTGGGACATTTTTATTACATGTGTCTTAAACAAAACTACCTTATTAAAGGCTACGCCTCTGCATGGCCCTTTGGAGATTACAAGCGTGATGAAACGTTGTGTGATTAATGACAAGCTGTTTTCTTCCCCGCTCTCCCGCTCTCCGCTCCTCGCTTTCCGCTACCAGTGTGACCACTTCTCCCTTTGACGTTTGGGAAACGTAATGAAGTTTGTGGCGTGAGGTTGTCAGCGCAACATGGCGCTGTCACTCGGACGCAACCGTGTTTAGAACATAAGGTCCGTTTGTTATGGAAAAACATAGAAATAAATATCTACAAGTCATTTAAAATTAAATAGAATAAAATTAGCGTCAGTTGGCACGTACTGACACACAACACTTCGTGTACCTATCAGAAATATGTGGTCATGTTTAAGTATGTGGCTCTGAGTATTAAACGACTTTCTACATGGGGCCAACATCTAATAAGTATGTTAAAGATATAATTATGGTAGTAATAAGTTGTATTAAGTAGACTAAACTATAGTTACTAAACCCAAAAACTTAGACTAATGTATCGTCTTTAATTCAGCCAATCCAAAAATGGATATAATTCAAAAGTCACCTTGTGCGATTAGAAAGAAAGAAAGAAACTTGTGTTTATTTGGCATTAAAAAAAAATACAAAATTTTACAAAATAAATAAACAAACAAAACTAATAATGCGAAAAGGGCCCCAACTCAGCGTAATGCCAGATGGCAACACTAGGTGTACCATCTGACGCTGATTTTCAGCTGCAGCCCACGAGTGCCATACGCTCGACAACTTATAAAACACGTATTAAAGTCTAAAAGTTTTGCACAAATACCAACACGAAATAAAAATAAAATGTTACATAAATACATTAAAAAACAATAATAAAAAGTAAAAATGATGGAATGTATAAAATAAATAACTTTAGAAATATTTTAATAACTTATAAATACTGTGTCCATTAATAAAAGAGAACAAAAATACATTAATAAATAGCCAAAATGACAAAATCGAGAAATGTATAAAATTGATAACAATTTCGGTTAGAACGCTACTTACTTTTTTCACTTACACTACCTACTTACTTTCACACTATTTTTCAGAATTATAGCCTTATTTGTTTTGTTTGGTGCACAATAAAGTAACAAAAACAATCAACAACAAACAGAATCTGACAAAATCACAAAGACATGAACAAAATGAAATCAGCATTTAAAAAATAGAAACTTTAAAAAACAGAAATAGTGAAGTTCAATCCCTGAGTGAATGTGAATTCATCCCCAAATGTTCAATATACAAACAAACAGCTTTTCTCATTTCCATATTGAGTAGTAAAAATATCAATTTTCGATATAAAACCACCAATATCCACCCTCTTACGCGCCATAGGTTATTATTAAATGTTGCATGTATTAAAATTGATATCGCTGGCAACCCCAAACTTATTGAGATCGCAATTTTATTGAAAAGTAGGTACGTGTAATGTGTAAGCTCGTCGATTGTAAATTTTATGTCTGATACCTATTTATTGATCTGTTGAGGGCCTCGTACGAGTCGATCTTCTAGGTAAAGCAATGCTTGCTGAGGTTGGTCTGTGGATGGGTATCTATTACACACCATGATTCCTCCGTGTCTCGGAAAGCAGTTTAAATCGAATCGAGAGTCAAACATTTAATTTTTGAGTTATTCGCATGTTGTGAGATACCTAATAACACTTTGCCCGAGCCGGGAATCGAACCCAGACTTTATGCTCAGCAGTCGTGTTTGCGACCGCTAGACCAACGACAATCCAAGTTTATCGACACTGCTAGTAATAAAACATCATTAATTACACCATTCGCAAGTAAAGATTGAACAGAATAAATTATTAATAACTTCTCCTAATAAAAATGAAAGAATATAAATCCGCCATTCCGTTTAAAACTTCCATCTCGTAAAATCTTCAAGTTTCCGCTCCGGAAGTAGTCGGAGTTCGGAATTCAAATTCGAAAAATACGTTCCTTTCCGCTTCCGGCGTTTGATTCCTTCAGTGATACGATGTTTCCTCCACGCTGTTGAACTTTTGTAAATGTTACTGTATTAGATACTCACTTGCTAACAGTTTTAAATTGATTTAATTTTCTTCGGGTCGGTGGCACATCTTTAAAAAATACTATGATACTTTTTGGTAGACAAAAAAAATACTTATAAAAGGTCGCAGTTTTATTGTTTATATATGTACAGATGCGAGCACATCAAGTTACCCGAAACTGTCAAATCTTCCCAATTAACCTTGAACCTAATGCTTTAAAGAAATTTGACAGATTGTAGTAGCTTGATTGATGTGCTGGCGTCTGTTCAAAGGTGAGTTATACCCAGTATAAAATTATTTAGTTCTATAAAATGCATCGACACCTTGGGATACTCCAGTAAGTTGTAAATGGCAGACCATGCATTAAAAGCCCCGAACTCACACACTTCTAGATGTCGGAATATAATAGGCGAGACGACAAAAAAAAATCGAATTAGTCCGTCAGTTAGATTATCAAAATATATTTGACCCGTGTTTTTTCTTTTGTTAAGTAAACCAAATTTGACGAAGATATGACGCTTTTAAAATTCTCAATACGTCACGCCTAGGTATTATTTTTAGCTAGTTCTGACGTCACGAGCCCCCACTCCCGAGATTTGATGCGTTTTATCTTTTGTCAATATTCATTGATTTACAAAAACAACAAATACGTGTCCATTAATTTCCAATACTCTTACTGACGGACTAAATAGATTTGCTTGAATTTTTTTGATACTGTCGTCATGCCTATTGCTGGTTTTATTTTAAATAGTCTGAAAAATAATTACCTTAACAAAAGCAGCGTATAATAGCATAGCAGTCATAGCATATAATGGTGTGACCGTCGGACAGTCATAGGTCAATCAAAGCATTTATTTCAAGTAAGCCAGTTACAGGCACTTTTGAACTGTCGAAACAAAGATGAAAATTAAATGTAGCTACAGTCCCAGTCACAAGACATAAAAACTGTGAACGTACTGTAGTTGCCCATTCCCTAGCGTAGATCTCTATGGAGAAGAACGGGCAAGAAACTCCATGGACACTCTTTTAAATCAGAATATTGTTACAAAATCTTGGTTACATCATTCATGTTGAGATGGTATATTATGTGAGAACAATGTAGCAAGAAGTGCACGTTAAAAGTGTCCACAGTAAAACAAAACAAGTTCACAAGTTCGAACCCAAGATTTTTCCTATTTATGTGCGTATTGTACAATTATCATTTGCTTCGGTAAATGAGAACATCGTTATGTAACCAGCATGCCTGAGAGATATTTCTTGACGGCATTTAAAGCCAAGTCAGAGGCTTAAACCAAGTCAAAAACTCTGACACAAGGTTATAGGCACTAACAACACGATACCAATACTGTTACGGAGTATTGGTATTGTTACGGTAATTTCCAGACTACTGCACTTTGATATTGGTATCGTTCAAGTTCCAACTCCCCAACCTAAACGCGAAAACTAAAATACACAAACGATTTTGCATACACGCCTTTTACAACGAGACATTTGTTCAGAAAATTGGAAAATTATATCGCACATACGTCTATGTTGGAAACAATACCGTTATATGTTGACGCGGTGGACTGCTGGGGGGTGGCAGGAGTGTGGCGTTGATGGGACTGCCATTACAGAAATATAAGGTTCCAAGTGACATTTTAACATTGTCAAATATGGTGGAAATGCCAAATTTGCATTGAATTGACCGAGGAGCTCGTGGCTAAATAATAACAGCCGCTGGGGTTGATTTGATTTTCAGGTTAAGCCGCGCTTGCCTAGGTTAGTCCGTGGATGGGTGACCGCTTATAACAACTCCTCTCATCCCTCTGCCTAACCCTTCGAGGTTTAAAGGTGAGATATTATGTTGTGTTTATGTTGATTTCATAAGACAGTGAATTACATTAATTCAGCGTTTCAACTCAATTTGATATTGCATAATATTTGATCTTCCCGTACAACAAGATGTCCACACACGAAAATTTTCGGTACCCCAATCCTCCCCTTACTTCCATAGAAGCTCTTAGATATGTATCGAATAAAGAACGAGCCAAATATACATTTGTTCGCGAAATTGGTTCAATCTTCACATTGACAATCGCTTTGTACGATAAGGCGTTATAAAAAACGTGCTAACTTCCCCTTACTTGTCTCAAATTGGATATAGATTTTATTTGATCATAGATAAAGAAACAGTCTGTATGGAAATGTGTTGTTTTTTGTATGGTTAGCTTTTTTTTGTTAAGTTTGCAGTTCAACAATGAAATATCATACCTAATCAAAGACATTCAAATATTTACGAGCCATAGTCAGGACAAGGCGAAGAAAATCGTAATCCAAATACTTGTTACTACTTAGTAACAAATCGTTCTGTCTAGTGTCATACGCCCGCTTGTCAGGTAGCATTCGTGAGTCAAAATCTAAAATGTTCGGGATCAAAATTTTAATATGAAAATATTCTCAATGTCTGCTCTATGAGTCTTTTAAATCTCTTTGTACCTAATTAAATAAGGACATAACACTAAAGTATGAAATAAAGTTTCAATAAAAGTTCGTTTCCACTGACGAAGTATCTCGCGATCTTCCCCTAAAGGGTTAAACAGAGGCGTACCTACCCGTACCAGGTACATCTAGGCTGAATCTTAGACGAAACTTTATTTAGGTTAAACGAATGAAATCCACAAGATTCTCAAATAAATCTTTAATAAATTTTAATCATTGGATCAAGGGCTTGATTAAGAAGGCAGTACTCCTCGAAACGGCCCGCATTGTGCGGCGGTTACTGCCGCTGGAGCCCTAACTACCAGCTTGAACCATGCACCCGACATCAGTGGACCACTTTTTTTTTGTTTTTTATGGAACAGTATAAGACTACAGGCTATAACATTAGCACTACGAGCATCACCCCAATTGCTGACGGCATAAAGACGTTGTCAATGATACACATGTTACCACTGCCTGGTGTGTGGTCGACAGAAGTCACATTTTACTTATAATGTATACTGTAAAAATATCTAAAATCTAAGCTCTTCACCCATCAAACTACCATGGGTTCTGTGAGCAGACTACACTATTTTATTACGATAAATTATGATATTCAGAATAATATGACGTAATGTCTTCACTGCCGTCATACGTGACATTGATTTGCTTCTTTTGAATTGTGGATGGAGTTCGCTAGAGTGGATCAAGAAGTTTTGCAAAGTGAATTTGTCAAGGGAAAAAATAAAAAAAATAATTAGTGTCAGTAACTAAGATAAGATAAAGATTTATTTCTCGCTACAATACATAGGTACATTATTAGGTTTCGTGAACAATACATGCGTTTTTTTAGTATACTGTGGGAGACTGGTGCCTAAGCTAGACGAAAGCCTGTATTTCAGGACACCAGGTCTTCGGGCCTTTCGGAAGTAAATTTGAACACAATTATACACTCGTACACAAATTAATACGGTAAGTAATATTGAGCAAAATCCAAAAGATAATAAAAATACACATTTAAAACAGTGGTGATTAGGATTACTAATTATACAATCAGGGTTTAGTACGTGTGTATGTGTAAGTGAAGGATGTGTGTGTTAGTGGTGGGTGTGTGTGTGCGTGTGAGTAAGGAAAAGGGAAAATTGCAAATAGCTGGATGCACAGAATTGTGATGTATCTAGATTGTATCCTTCGACAAGCGAGTTATTGCGAAATTACAGCTCTTAGATGCGACTTTTTGCATGAGAAAACAAGGGTCAGTCTCGTGGGGTAACCCAACTTACAACTTTAAAATCGACTTCGCTATCAACATTGGCAACTGCCACAATAAAAAAAGTCTAGTGGCGCACAGTCAAGTTTGGAGGACTTAGTCCTAGTACGAGTCGACACATTTTATTTAACCAAAGTAACCCCATCTGACTAAGTTATACCTGTAGCGGTCCATCTAGCTTCGTAGTCGGTTTAGAGATATCCAGATGAGCGGCCATGGCAGTTGGTGGGACGCTGAAAGCTTTTCCGCAGGGTTAACATAGTCAGCTGCAGAAAGATGTTTGAGACGCCAATGATTTTTTTTTATAGTTTCTCTTGGTTTTACTGAGAATCTCAAGGAAAGAACCAGGGTTACTAAAGTATTTTGCCCTGGAGGCTGATTATGTATTTGTAATGTCAACGACCAAACGTCAAAATGTACAAAAAATATCTTGTATAGTGTAACCATTTTAGGTGTGCAGTTCAAGGTGTCGTTGCTTGTCAGCGTCAGGAAAATTTGCATCGATATGTCAAACTTTGTACATTTATTTTAGTTGTGCAGATAAGTTGGTTGTAGTGTACATTCTTGGCTATGTACAGCATAACTCCAACCACCCCTAATGCTGATAGATGTAGTGCAGAAGAGGGATTTTTGATAGCGCTCCGACTGCGAGGGACGCTTCTATTTATATTGAATTTGTTATGTTAAACAATTTATTATTTCGCGTTTGCCAAACGATTTCCCGCATACGTCACTGTTTCTTTTGTCATTTGTTTCGGGAGAACTATTTGGGAAGGTACGATTGATGGTGAATTGGTACTGGACTGGCTGCAGGAATATTTTAAGTTCGGGTTACGTTTAGTATTAAGTTTTAAGGCTTCAGGTTTTAGACTAAATTTTTGTTTAATAAAATAGGTCAAGGATGCAGGGTATAAGCTGGAAAATACCAGTGGTCCACATTAGTCTTGGATCGAAAGATCTAGAAGTCATGATGAAAGGCCTTTTCCCAGTTGTAGCATGATATAGGATATTGAAAATAAATCACTAGTCGTTTTGTTAGACTAATTTAATAATGTATTCATTCATTTAGTTATATCTATAAACTAGACTGACTATGCAATCTGAGCATAATATTTTGAATACAAAATTAAATCTACTCTTTGAGTTTAAAAACCGCCAGTTATTATTAAGTAGGTTTGGAAAATGTTTTTTTTTTAATACAAGGATTCCTCTACTAACTGAAGCTCCAACCGTTACAAATTTCCTCCTTCAACAATTGCTCACTTAAGGAAAACCACGCAAAAACATCAAGGATATTGGAAAATCCTTTCAAAACCTGTAACGTGATATCCACACGGCCCAATTCCCACAATATTTGATAACAAGCCAGCGAAAACACGAGCAATTCAATCTCACTTAAGGCAAAGTATTCGAAAAGGAATCTCCTATACGTATGCTATACAAACGCCTTAGGCAAAACGACACCAGCATCTTTACCAAATTGGTAAAGAACAAATTACATTTGATTTTATTTTACAATTTCTTTTCGATAGCTTTGCCTTAAGAATGGCCTATGTGATTTTTGGAGGAGTTTCGACTTTGGTGAGAAAGTTTTATTGTTGAGATTTGAATGTGTACAAAAGATCGGGTTTTCTCATGTGTGGAGAAAACATAGGGGACCTTATTTTAGTTGGAAATGTGGCGTGAGTTCAGTTTTACCGCCCGCTTTTTTACCACTGACTTAAAAAGTAAAAAAAAACTGAAAAGGTGATGTAATAGGGGGCGAGCCTATTGCCAACAGCCGGCCACAAATCCAGATTCCGTGGCTGCTACTGAGAAATTCCTGGAATCGAACCCAGGACCTCATGCCCAGGAGTCGAGATTGCGACCACTACTAAAACGAGAAAGAAAGAAAACTTATTTATTTGGCACATACCACAAGTGCACACAACAAAACAATAAAAAAGAAACTAAAATCTACACAATAAAACTTAAAACTAAACAGAAAATTATAATATTGTGTGTTTCTCGGCTGCGCCAAATAGGCCCAGTCGAGGCTATCAGGCACTATTATTAAAAATTATACGCACAAAACTAAATCCCGTATATTATTCCAAACTTGAGCCTAATGTTCAATACTTGATGTACACCAAATGTGATCTCCTGACAACAGGGGTGTTTGTTATTGATGTCTCTCTCAGATCAGCATGTCTGATCTCGGTAACAGCCCTGATTTGGCAACACTCTTTATATATGCAGATGTAAGGGGTCTCAAAGTGATTCGCGGTGTGTTTACGAAGAATGAGATGTGTGGATTAATGGAGAAACGTATGGGAATATTTCGTTGAGGTGATTTCTATTTCTGCTGTCATGTATTCAGATTCAGTGTCTTAGTAATACCTGTAGCGCCAAGTTCCAAACTTCGGGAAGCTTCTGAAAAAATCCAACACAAACGCAATCATACTTTGGCCCACTTGGGAATGGAACCCAGGACCCAAAGATGGATACTGTGCGACCTGGCAGAACCCCGTGCTTTTGTACTTTCACGCTCCTGATTATCCATAACGACTGTCAAAGATCTACTAATAAAAACCTGAAATAACGGTACATTTCAATGGTGATGTGAAACATCTATAGGTGCAGGTAAAACCAAAAAATGGCGTGGTGACGCATGCCGTGGCGTTGGCGACGCGTCGCCAACTGTCAAGTTGTCAACCCGGCCCAAACAATCCCGAACATTACCGACCTGTTGAAGCAGCATAAGATCTACATATTCGCCACGGTCTACAACAAGCCAGCTGGTCTCGGGGCACAGCGCTGGGTTACAATCTCTTGACTTCGAGTTCGATCCCAGCCTAGGGATTTTCTTTTTGTGAATCGAGAATTTTTACTTTTTTTATTTTATGTTTGTTTTTGTGTTTAATGAAAATAAATGATTATTAAATAAGCAATCATCATTTACTGGGAAAAATTAGTAATATTTTGTTTTTTCACTAACCCATATTTAGTTCCTGTTGTAATCTGTTCTTTTATGCATAATATTACTTGTACAACATAATTTCGATGTTTCTTAACTGCCAGGCGTCTCGTGACGCCTCACAATTTTTTTTATTTGGCTACTCTTGGGAAATAGGTTTGTCTATTGACTAATCAAGTGAATAAACACTAAACACGATCACCGTTCACATTTCCAAAATCAACAATCACCTCTACACACACCTGCTCTAACTCTACCCCAAAGCTCTACATCCTCATCTCTACAAAATGACCAAAAAGGTCTTATTCCGCACACGTCTGACTGTGATTCGTCATGTCTCTACATCTCCACAAATATCTCTACACGGCCGTCTCTATCCTTCAAACAGTGGCTCGTATTCGTCACTTTTATACCTTTATATTTACCTAGGCACGCGTAAGAGCCGATACGTAGAGTTGGGAAGGGGTAGAGGGTTTTAAAGATAAGGGTTGCAAATAGGCAGTCAAGTTTTTGGGTAGATCAAAGAAAGTTCAGGATTTTCATTTGATGATTGAGTAAAATTTTGGCTAAATAATATCAGCCACTCTGGTTGATATTCAGGTTAAGCTGCGTTTGCCTGGGTTGGTCCATGGATAGATGACCACCCATAACATACCAAGTTTCCTCTGTGCCTCGGAAAGCACGTTAACGTGGTCCCGGCGGTCAGTTTTATATCTTTGACTGTCCGTCAAAGTCAGTGACCCGAAAGTCTGACCACCAGTCTTACCGAGGGGTATTGTACTATTCAATATTATCTGGTTGGTGGAAGTTAGATAGGCAGTCGCTCCATGTATTCAGCTGCATCCGGTTAGACTGGAAGCCGACCTCAACATAGTTGGGAAAAGGCTAGGCAGATGATGAAAATGAAGTTGTAGCTCGAATCGCTCTAGAAAACATAAATTAAGTTGTAGCTCGAATCGCTCTAGAAAACATAAATTGTTTAATGTCCCATTTAGTCGCACTGTAACTCGATCCACTTCCCTTATACCGAATATGCTTACGATGCTCAACGCGCTCGTGGAGACCTACCCTGGATTGGACTTGTTTGTTGATTAATGGAAAATTATAATGTTAAAATGTTTGTGGTTCTGCGAGAAAACCGAGTAAAAGGATTATTTAATATAATGTTAATGGCTTATGCTGTACTTAATAAATAAATGATCGTGGAAGAAGCAAAAGGAGTATGCGCGTTTATTGTGAGTTTATGTATGTATGTATGCCAGGTCTAAACCTTCCCTGGTCTTCCCAAAATAACATTCCCAGTATCACGTATTCGTCATTCACGGCGAAGGCGCGGCCTGTATGCCGTATTGTGGCGGATCGTGACGGATTTTTACGAGAAGTCGCGGAACATCGCGCCTGGACACTGATGCCTAATGAAAGATTTTTTTTACGACTTCGCGCGGTTATGTCGCCTGTGTTTACCGTAAATTACTGGACAATGTTGGTATAGTAAATTTCTTTGGTATGGAGAATGGCAAGAAAGAAAATGAACATGTTTCTCCAATTCCATGATTTATTGTGCAGTAAGGATTTCTAGATTTAATTATCAACGAAGATGAAATTGACAGTTTTCATGCTGCCCATAGGCCTCTGACTTGGCTTTACTTGGCGTCAAGAAATTTCTATAAGGCATGCTGGTTTCCTTACGATTTTTTTCATAATAATATTTAAAAGAAGTTTTACTAACCTGTATATGCAATGTAGGTGGTTACCGAATATAAAATGATAAGCACCCCATCCCTGCCATTTTATTTTACTCTACCCTACAGAAAAATCATTGTGGCAAACCCTTAATAACTTTATTTGTCTTCGACAGAATACCCAATAAAACATACGATGGACAATTTGTGAGCAATACCCTACCTTAAGGAAGTAGGGTGCCCAAGTTATGGGCAACATAAAAACGGGACACCCTCTATATGCGACAACTGGATTGACCACACTTTACGGCCGGAAAATAGGGATAGTAAAATTTTTATTCCGTCCTTTACTTACGGTGAATTTAGCAGAATGTTAAATGATTGGTAAAATTATGTTTTATGAATAATTCAAAATGGTGGATTTGAGTGCTGTTAGATTTGGTCAATGTAACCATTTTCGTGGAAGATGAAACTTCTTCGATATTTTTCTTGTTGCTTGTTGCATGTGTGTTTGTTGCAGTCGTTATTTTGATAGGCGTTTTCTTTGGGTCGATGTTTTCCTTGGTTTCTAAGGAGCAAACATAGGAATTGTTTTCTTATTTAATGAAGTGTAATAATTTGCCAATTAATTAATTTGGAAAACAGTTTTAATAGTTAATGACGTCAGGAAGAATTTGTGTACCTACGTTTTTGTTTACAAAAAATAACACGTTTATTTTGTGCTCAGTTACTAATAGAATTACAAATTTCACGACTCGACTGATGGATAAAATCCATTCTACTACCGAATTCCATTCCGAATAATGTTCACAAATAATACTATAATTTTATCCTTCAGGTAAACAATGACATAATTGAAGGTAGTGCTTCGCCCCATAAGCGGGAGGTGTGGACTATAAAAGCACCACAAAACGCGGGAAGCTTCGGATTGACAGCCGACATAAAACTGAGTCAGAATGTTTGAGGTGATGTTTTATCTCCTGCGGGTGCTGTGTGCCTGGTACATTGTGGCAGATTCTGTGAGTGGAATGAGCTGATTTCTTATTTAATTCACGACGTATTTGGATATTATAAATAACTAGCTTTTTCCCCAGGCTTCACTCGCGTTGATTTAGAATTTGAAAATCAATTCGGGTTGTGATTCGAAAGACTCGATGCGCCATCTATTATCATAAAATACCTACATACTATTTTTCGGGATGACAGGTACCCTATGTCCGTTTTTGTACACCTGACAACGTATAAGCAACATTTCAGGATTTAGGCGTGAAAAAGTAACAAACAAACTTACTTTCGCACTTATAATACGTATTAGTAAGGTAGTAAGGATACGCATACAGCTTCTTCATCTTATTTTGGTAACAAAACAGAAAGGTTAGACAGAGATGTAAATAAATACTTTTTGCTTTCTTATTTGTCCAGAAAACCAGCCATAACTGTTAAGTCCCGTGTAATAAAGGACGAAACTCTTTATGTGTTGATGCTTTTCCGATTCCTTAACATTGCCAATGAACTCTGAATATTTTCCTTCTCTTTTTGCGAGGAACTTGCCAAGGTGACTTGAGGAAAAGATCACCATTATTATGGCATACCGATTAAACTACTCGAAAATCTTTCGTTCTTCTTTATCGTGTGGCTAGTGTATAAACTGGTGTTAGAGTTTTACAGCCGCCCTCTGGAGCCCCTGACTTGGCTGAATCTTCCCTTGCAATATTAACTATATTTAAACACAGCATGAATTTGCATCTTCAAAGTCTGTATTAAAACTATGACATAGATTGTGGTGATTGTGCTAGCAAGATATTTCAAGTAAACGTCTATTCATTGAATGGAGCAACACTGTACTATTGTCGAAGTTTGCTATTGTTGATGAAGTCGTCTCCTGAGCAAGGTGTGATTGAGATTATCACTATGATTTTACGACGAAATATGTAGTAAGTACACCCAGATTCGTCGAGATAGTGATCATGTTCCTACCCTAGTTAGAGAATACCACGATTGTGATTCCCGAAGTAAGGGTTCGGTCCTAGCCCTCATAACCTTCATAGGTAATCAAAAAAATATTTTTTAGTTTTTATAATCTATACTAATATTATAAAGAGGTAAAGTTTGTGAGGTTGTAGGGGTAATCTATGGATCTACTGAACCGATTTTAAAAATTCCCTTTATACAGTGTGTGTCTGTCACAGGGCTATATCGTTTCGAGGCCTGTGGACGGTGAGCTATGGGCTTGCTCGCCGTCCGTCCGTCTCATGACGACAAGCCGTGTCGACGGCGCGTTCTTGTGCCACGCGCGCCTCAAAGAGAGTCAGTAAAAGGAAGGGGTCCGCAAGGGCCGATGCCTGCCGGGGCTGCGGGACTGTTCGAAAGAGATACTGTGGCCCCGGAACACAAAGGCCGATGAAGGAACATGGATGGGTTTTAGTCAGTAAAGTCTGACACTCCCTCCCACCAACCATTTTGGATAGTATTTGAAATAAAGGGTGTAAAAAAACTCTTAACGAAGCCGAAAGGCACTTGTTTTCCCCATCATTGCGATATTTTTTTTGCTCTAGACCATACCTGGGAACCTTCTAGTTACGGAGATATTGGGGGTCAAAGTTCCAACTTTTTCACAAGTTTTTTTTTTTAATACAAGTTTTTAATGTAAAATTTTTAAACACCTCCACAACCCCCGTACTATTTAATCCATCCATCAGCACAATGTTTTAAGTGCGTTACAT
This sequence comes from Xestia rhomboidea, assembly GCA_963853795.1. NCBI lineage: Eukaryota > Metazoa > Arthropoda > Insecta > Lepidoptera > Noctuidae > Xestia > Xestia rhomboidea. Next base: position 2,057,317 of record OY970776.1, on the reverse strand, counting down.
TGAGTTCAACTACAAAACATGATTTTTCACCAAAAAAAAAGTAATTTCCCAGCATTAATTTTTGCGTAAAGTTTACTTAGTTTGATGTACAGAGAGCTTGGTTGACGGCTTCGTGATGAGGTTGTTTACACCCTGTATGATCGGGAATTTCCAGAAAAAAACGACCTATTACTAAAGCACCCCATTTTACACGCTCACTTTAATCTTACTTTTTTAAAGTAATTCTAAAACGAAGTAGGGTTATTTATTCAACCCCCCAATACTAAGGAGTCACGTCTTCGTCTAATTTAACACCCAATTTGTGTTGGAACCACTTCGACGACGAAAGGGTTAAAAAATAGAACCCTTTGGAGACAAGTGGCTAATGATGAGGCAATTGAGAATAAGGTATTTATTGAAAAGTTTGAGGTATACCTGTAGGTGCAGATATCTTTGTGGTACCTTTAAAGACGTTTATTGCCTTTTACAGCAGAGCTTTTGAGCAGCGGTGACCCGGTGGTGGCGGCCCCGACTTACGAGCAGTAAGTCGTGCGTGCGTCCAAACCCAGGCAAGCGCATACTTTGTGTAATTTATTTCATCAGCACTGCTCTCAAACCGGTGAAAGAAAACATCGTGAGAAAACGGCATGTCCTAGAACGAAAAATTCCAAGACATGTGTCATCTACCAACTCGCACTGGGCCCGCGTGATGGATTATAGCCCATTCCCTCTCATAGAGAGTGTCCCAGCAGTGGGAACATTGTAGGCTGATCATGATGATTACCTTTTACAGACAAAAAAGGTTCAATTGCGATGTTGGACGAGTTTGACCCGAATGCCCTAGAAGAAAGTTGTTTTTTTTTTATATTTGCGAACACCCAAACTGGTGTCTATTGCCATTTGATGGAAAATGGATCCCACCAGCAGCAATTTTATTTTTCCTATTAAATGAACTATCGGTCATGATCGCCACAGCTTTAGAAAAAGGTCTAGTCACTGCGTAGTGACTGCATACGTAGTGACGGCCATACTTAGTGCGGGTTGATTTGTAATTTTCTCTTCTTTTATTTTATTTTATACTAGCTGATGCCCGCGGCAAATTATATACTAAAACCTTCCTCTTGAATCACTCTATCTATTAAAAAAACCCGCATCAAAATAAATAAATAAATATCGCTGGACATTAACACACAGCGCCATCTAATGCCACACTAAGCAACGAGGCTTGTGTCGTGGACACCAGATAGTTGATATACTACTTAAATACTTTTAATTTGTAAATACATACTTATTATACATATAAACATCCATGACTCGGAAACAAATGTCCATGCTCATCACACAAACATTTGCTCCAACCGGATTCGAACCCGGGACCCTAAGAACGTAAGGCAGTCTCACTACCGCTGCGCTATTCGGGTCGCCCAAAGGCATCGTCCAAGGGCATCAAAAGATCTAAGCATACATAGGGATAGACAGAATAGGCGACTTTCTTTTGTAATATGAAGTGATAGTGATTAACCAGTACGATAAGAGGCCTTTGCCCAGCAGTGGGACGGTAATAGGCTGGTATTATTATTATAAGACTATATATTAATACTGTAATATTATTGAATACTTCTGGCATGTTTGTGTAACTCTATTGTATTCATTCTGACATCATTATCCTCTGGACAACCTTTTCAGTCGGTTTTCAGTCTAACCGGACATGACTTAACATGTATTGATTTTTGACGGGGGAATAATAATATAATTTATCAAAAATATAAGGTAAAGAAGAGGTAAGGTATTTTATTTGTGACCACTAAACTCGACATATAATTGTTATTTTGATTTTTGAATTATCGTGTTATGATGCTATATTTTGACATCGTAATATAATTATTGTTAGCTTTAGAGCGTTTTGGTAAAAAAAATGTACCTAAGCTTAGAATGTATTTCTGAATAAAAAAATTAGATGCTTTTTTATATTCTGGGACAGTTTTTTCAAGTTTTACAGCAAAATTACACAAAGCTGGAACTAGCGAATTTTCAACTGTCAAATAATATTAGGTGCATACTGCAGTATTGCGGTTTAAAAAGAACCAGCAGTGCATTACAAAAGGGTTCACATCATAGCCGCCTATTTAAAGCCGCCATTATAAAAGATACCACCTATGATGAATGGATGATGTGGGGTTTCAATAAGAGAAACAATAAGTATTTAATTATGTTTATTATAGCCAAAAACACAAGAGTAAGCATTTAAGAATAATTCAATAATATTCGCAAGATGAATAAAATTAAGTAGGTAGTTAGTTACCTACATAACTTTTAAATCTAATAAAATACACATAGGTACTTTGTAAGAAAACAAAAAGGCAATAACCAAAATTGGTGCCTTGGTGCAATGTTGTTTTTGTAAAAAAAAAGGTTCAATTCCTGCCAAACGTTTTTTCAAAAAACTGTTATAACTGTTTTTGTTTTATTCTTCTACAAAATCAAGATCATGGTTCCTTTGACCACTTTGCTCTACTATCTTTAGTTGCAGATTGAGCTCTGACGAGCTAACAAAGAAATCACCCTGTATAAACTGAATAAAAATACTTTGAACAAAATTAAAATAATCAACAAAGATACAAAATACTATGAGTTTTAGAAATTTTTAAATCAACTTTAAATCCAATAAATCTGAATTCTGAAACTAGGTCAACATTAATCATTAAAGTGCTAAATACGGACTGGTTATTAACGAAAAATAAACAATAGGAATTTATCACAGCACTTTACAATAATATGAATATTATTACATATAATATATTATATTGAATAATAATATATATATATATATATATATATTATATTTTATTATATATTTAATATTTTTCCTTTGGAACCAAAATACTGACTAAAAACAGAATATTGACACTGAATAGCTAACAAATGAAGTAATCAGGACAATATTTTAACTGAAGTGGGAAACTAGCAGGAATTTCTATGAACAATAATTTTATGCTGTTAGATAAAAAGCGCTGGTTTCAACAGACTTCACTTTCTTTCTTGGAAGTCGGCTTTTTCGGTAAAGTAATATTTGCTGTGGAATGGGGTCCCACCGCGAAACTAGCCGAAGATCCCATCTCGAATTTGGGTGTGAGAGGAGCAAGCCACCCTGCAAGCCAAGATATCACCGGCTCAGCCTCAGGCTGGGCTGGCTCCGGAGGAGGCTGAGGTGGCTCGGGAGGCATCAGGTTCGTCGCCTTTTCATACACGATTGCCTCCATATGCAAATCTGAAAAGAATTTTATTGTTAAATCAAAACGGTAGTCGCACAAATAAAATATGTAGAGTGAGTGTGATAGCGTCGTAGTTTCTTCATTTCTTTTATTTCCGCAAATAATAATGGATCGCAGGAGGTGTCGTGTTTCTGCTTACCCCCATGGGAAAAAAGCTTGAGCGTGTGTTTGTAATTAACAATTCTTAGAACTGTGAAATGTCTATCTTGTCACCTGAAAACCAAAAGGCCTTTCAATTTCTTACAGCTGTAGGCCTGAATATCGCAAGACTGGAGCCCTGAGACAGCTAGACGGAGTCACGGCAGACCGAGAAGAAGATAGCCGGACGCCTTGGGTGGCTTCCTCGCGAATTGTCGAGAAGAAGCGCACCATCGAGAGCAGTGGAAGGAATGGGGGGAGGCCTTTGCCTAGGAGTGGGACAAAACATGCTTACAAAGAAAAAAACTGCATTGACGTTTATACCTACCTTAATCAGTCAAGTGGTGGCAATCACTAGCCATACCTACCTATTGCCAAGTTCAGCCATTTTATTTTATTATCAAAAAAGCCTAATTAATGAATAGCTGGTAATATTGTTGGTATTGATACCAGTTTTTAATGAATGCTGCTTTTATGCGTAGCGGCAATGTCCAAAATAATTTATTGAGTACACACTCGAACTGCTAAACCTTACAACATACCTGCTTATAGCTAATGCTGGTTGCAGATATACAAAAGAAAAACAAAATTAGAATAGACTGTTGATTGTGTTTGTTTGAGGCACAAAATCCCATGATATATTTGTGTGACGATCAGTATCGACAGTATCGTGAGATAGTTGTTGATAAGATAAGATTCCTTTAACCATTATGATTTAATACCAATGCCCTGTATTTATGTAAAGTAGGTTATGAGTATCAATAAAACAATATAGGTACCTCTATTCCCTGGAAATTCCCTTGCCGGATAGTATGTAATGCTTTGAATCATATTATGTATCCCTAGTGGGAAGTAGATATATTTAGATACCTAAATGGAAAAACCACCATACAAATTATAAACTGAGCAGCAGGCAATTTGACATTTGGTGATCTGATTTTAATAACATGTAGATTAATTTTGGTGAAAATTTCACAAGTTTTTTTAACACAATGCGGAAATACCATTTTGTATAAAACTTTCTTCACTATAAAATAAGTGTTTGTTTGTACTCTAAAATTAATTTGTCGCACGGCTTTAAGTAACATTTTTTTATCATCGAGAAATCGCCAACATTTTGACAAAACCTATTTCGAAATGTTCACTTGGTATCACAGAAAAATTAAATCTACGTGATTAGAAACTAAGTAATTTCCATAAACTTACTCATAAATCTCTTCCGGGGTAACGTTGATTCACCTGGATCCAACCGTGGCAACGTTGACATCTTCACAGTCCCCCTTGGGTGTGGCAATTTCTTCGTGTTAGTCCCCCTTGGGTGTGGCAACTTCTTCGTGCTATCTCAACCAATGCAATAGCGGCAAATTGTAAGGTTTATACAATCGACAGTAACTCTCTTCCATTGAATAAGTTTTCTTCCCAATTGCTGTTATAATAAAACTTTCTGACGAAATACACTGAGCTAATGTTTTCCGTGTGTGTTATGGAGGAAGACTGATTTAAAATGGCGGCGGGAAGTACTTATACCAACCGGAGACACACAGTACAGTCATACGCAAAGTTAAATGATGATGAAAATTTTGGGATTTTGAGTTTTCGGGAAAAATGTGAGGGATCATCGTCGTTATTTTAGATATTTTCATAAAATTGGTTGAGTGTATTGTAAGTGTCATTGGGTTTTTCCGTCAGGAATTTCTTAGTTGCAATCCGCAGTTCGGCAAAATTAAAAATATTTTTGACAGATTCAGATGGACGCTAATGATGCCACGCTACAAAATAAATGCAAACTAGAATAGAATAATCATTTATTCGTTAATGGACAGCAGCAACACAATAGAGCAACACACACATATACATAGAAAACAACAAACAGAACAATGAATTAAACAGCTCAACTGCGCTGGGCATGCCCATAACGAAAGGGTAACCAACTCAGCATATGCTGGGTGTAAAACACCCAGCGCTGGTTTTCAGTAGGCCCCCCGCAGTGACACACGGATGAGGGTAGTAGGTAGTAAATAAATAATGTTATTCTATTAAATGGGCGTTTCTAAGTGTGTAATAAATAAATAATATACAATGAATATTTTTTGTCACAGAGGATAACATAATTATATTGGTAATAATAGACACGAAGAAACCTGCTAAATAAATAAGTACTTATCCGAAAACGAAACACAGTTTATTGACATGACGCACTTCGATGCAGCATCGACCTATGCATTTTTTAAAATTGCAAAACTCAACGACACTTCAGTGAGAGTGAGACTACTGCCTGGTTGATATTATTTATAATTAAAATGTCAAGAAAATTTTAAAAAGAAATGCTCTGGCTCAATTTTATGTTTTTCTGGCCATTAATAACTTTCATGTTGTTGTAATAACTAGACCATAGAACGCGTGCTCAACAAGAGGCTCCTGGCGCACCTAAAAGTTAATGACCTCCCTAACAAAACGGCTACCGCCAATATCGATCCGATCGACTGGAGATCTTCTAGCGTACGTCACCTACATCTGAAGTGAGGCCATATAGAAGAATGGCGAAGCGATTGCCGTTTCCCTGGACATATCGAAGGCCTTCGATGGGGTTTGATACTAAGGCCTCATAAACAGGCTTCAATCGTACGCCTTGCCCACTGGTTTCTGTGATTGGATATTGGACTTCCTGAGAGAGTGGTCAGTACGAGTAGTTATTGTTGGCTGCTCATCTGTTCTAACGGGTATAAACGCCGGAGTCCCTCAGGGGTCAGTACTCCGTGCAACCCTTTTTCGCTCCTTATGAACGACCTGCTAAAACCTTTGTTCCCTTCAAAATGGTTGAGTAGAATGGTGCTGATCCATGCGTCATATTTGTGAACTGTCAAAGATCTACAAACCAACCAACCAACCACTTAACGTGGTTTCCGAGGCACGGAGAAAACTATGTAAGTAGTGAAATTTGTAAATGTTTATGGTAGGTTTACAACTTGGAAGATAGGACATCATGTGACCTGGAAGGTTGCGCCGAGTGAATCAGGGGCGGGTCGCCAGTAATAGGGAAAATGCAAGTAATTTTTCCTTCACTTAAATCAATAAAATACAGTACTATCAACTCAAGAAAAGTATTAAAAGATAAGTTCAACTACTGCCTGTCGCACAAAAATAATATTAAACTCCTGCAGTTTTCTACGACAGTTCAAACGTCCGTAGCTGTCGCGGCCATAAATGTAAACAAGGCAGATTGTGAATAATGACGTCACTTATTCACAATCTGCCTTGTTTACATCAAATTTTTTTGGCCTTAATAAAACAATTTTACCAATTGTATGTGTTATATTCAAGTAAAAATTGCAATAACAATATTATAATAAAATTTTAGTGAAACTTTTCAAATAAAAGTGTTGTTTTGACATAATGAACTTTGACGTCAATACTGGCGTTATCGAGAACGGTGTGTTTTGACAGTGCGTTCCGTTTCACCAAAAACATGCTACATAGAACAGTAAATTGTAAAATAAGTGATGTATTCGAAACTTTTACATAAATAAAAAGAGTTTTATATTTCATGCATATTCCCTATTACTATTTTTTATAATCAGCCTTACAGTTTGTTAATAATCTAGGAATCGAAACTCTTCCTTTAGTAGTAAATAATCAAATTAAAAAAAAAATTACAGAAAAGACGCTATATGACTTACTCAAAGCGAGTAACTCATGAAACGCCATGAGGCATGGACATTACTGATGTCTCATAAGTGTCACCGGAAGCAAAGTAGTCGGCCGGTTAGTCGGCCTTTCTGTAAGACTAGTCGGCTAGTCCACCCATCGCTAGAAAAAAAACCTCTTTGGTTAAGCAAATAAAACTATTGGCATGGTAGCATTTAACGTGCGTCGATGCCTCATACATCGCGTAATTTTATTCACTGATATTTTTGACGCTGACTGTACTTCCAATACAATTACGTTTTGCCTATTATGGATATTCTCTAGTATATCCATACGATCGATACGTCAAAACGACCTTCTGTTATCTATAACAGAAGGTCGTTTTGACGTATCGATCGTTGATACGTGACAACTTCCTTCGTAGGTAGGTACTTTAATTCGTGATATTCTGGGTGACGCAAGCAAAGGACATGAATAATCAAAGTCTTGATATAAGTAGGTAGGTCGGTTCGTACGCAGTTATTTTGCAGACAATATGACGCGGCTACACTTTCTTTTGAAGAAATCTGTCAGTTTTGCTTATAATTACGAAACAAATTTAGGCTTTTAATTTCCAAACACAAGGCTCAAAGCATAGTTGCACTGCGCGAGAACAGCATCGTCGTAACCTCAGTCGTTCAGGACTTTTCTGTGGAACTCTATACCGACTGCAACATGCTTTAAGCATCGTATAACAGCATCTTCTACGATCGCGATCAGTATTACATAAAGTGAGGAGATGGCCATATGTTCCTGTGCTCATACGTGTTAATTAGCTTGAAAAAAATATATAAAAACTGGCTTCGGTTGTTCGGTAATTTTTCAAAGGGATCGTACTACCGGGATAAAAATGCTATGTGTTATCCAGATTATAAACTATCTGTGAGCCAATTTTCATCCTCCTTTCATCCATCCCATCCATATCCGGTCAGTAGATTTTGCGTGAAATAGTAACAAACAAACACACAAGTACAAACATTCGCCTTTATTATATTAGTGTGAAAAAAAACAATGACCCGTAAGGTCCCTATTCCTGTATTTGAAATACACTCCTCCACACATCATCTGCCGAGCCTTTTCCCAGCTATCTTGGGGTCAGCTTCTAGTCTAACTGGATGCTGCTAAATACCATTATTTTAACTATTTTATTTGGAGCGATTACCTATCTGACCTTCACAATCCACCCAGTTACTACTGGATAATACGAGGGGTCGGCGCAGCATGTCTTCTTCTTCCATACTTCTCTGTTACTCGTCATCTCATATCTCGTTAGTCTTTCACGAAAAATCTTCTGAACAGTTTTGGCACATAGATAGTTTTTATCACTTAGATTAACCCATACATACATCGTTTAGATTTTTTTTTTTACCCCGGTAGTACGATCCCGTGGAACATTTACCGAACACCATGCGGGCGAAGCCGAGCCCATAAGCTAGTAGATTATGTACCTATTTTATTTATTTCTCTGTATCTGTTTAGGTCCATAATGTACACATTGTACATATATGCACATAAAAGGCGAGACGACAAAAAAGCTGATTACTCCGTCAGTTAGATTATCAAAAAATATTTGACCCGTGTTTTTTCTTTTGTTACGTAAACCAAAATTGACGAAGATACGACGCTTTTAAAATTCTCAATACGTCACGCCGTGGCAATGGCAAAAAATGGCATGGTATAATTTTTAGCCAGTTCTGACGTCACGAGCCCCCATTCCCGAGTTTTGATGCGTTTTATCTTTGTCAATATTTATTGATTTACAAAAACTAATTAATTAATTTCCAATACTCAAACTGGCGGACTAAATAGATCTGCAATTTTTTGATACTGTCGTCATGCCTATTTAAATGTTGAGTGCGTATTTGACATTAGTCAATACGTAGTGATAAGTAATGATTTGATTTGCACAACATTTTGTGTTTTTTTGGAGTATCCAGGTATCTTTCGCTACCATAATCATTATCTTTGATAGCAAGCACAAGTTGCCTGAAAATTTCATAATCATTACAAAATCATTTCGAAATTTTCTTATTGATAGGTATATTGCCTACTTTTATAATTAATTTCAACGTTTTTTGCTCATTGTATATACAATTACCACTATCGGCCATAATCCCCACAGCTTTAGATAAATTAAGAAGGCCTTGTTTCCATCGTATGGCGAAATTCACACGTGGTGGGTCCAGTGCGGGTTGGTAGATGTCACATAATGTCTTCCAATTTTTTAATCTGGGACATGACGGGTTTTTCACGGTTTCCTCATGTTTTACAGCAAAATTACACAAAGGTTAGTGCCAGCGTTTTGTCATTCGTGTCTATTCTATCCTAAGCATTTATATTACATGGAGGTAATCTAAAGATAAATATCCATACAAAATCTATCAACCATCTATCTATCATCGATCTATTTCTTTCTGGTATTTTATCTTTGTCCATAAATAATATTGAACTGGGTACTTCCCCGGTTATAGTGTCTAATTCTAATAACGACATTCCTTAAAATCAATACATACAAATGATACTCGCCGTTTTTGGTATAAAGAGAACACTGTTTTTAATGAATGATCATCACTCATCATTCTTCTGAGTTTCTCTCAGTTTATGTGAATCGGTATTATATAGCATGACTGTGTTCTTTTTCTGTACTTCTCTATCAGTTGTTATCTCAGTAATGACCGCCTCTCTAGCCATATAATCATCTTCTGTGTAAAAGATGACTGTGCAGTCCATGCATTGTTTCTTTGGGTTTTCCTAACTCTTATTACTGTAAGTGTTATTATGGCAAGCATAACTGATATCGCGATGATGCGTCAGAGTAGCTTGTATGTGACGTTAGACATAATTATCGCTTCAAGTTTATTGTTATACGAGTTCATGCCTGTGGCTTCACTCGCGTTTATTTAGAACTAGCTGATGCCAGCGGCTTCGCCCGCCCGCAAATTATATATTAAAACCTTCCTCTTGAATTACTGTATTTATTAAAAAAACCCACGTCAAAATCCGTTGCGTAGTTTTAAAGATTAAGATTTAAGCATACATAGGGATATAGGGACACAGAAAGCGACTTTGTCTTATACTATGTAGTGATTTAACAATATTAAACTTAACACACTACTAAAGTTTCTATAATAATATAATTCAATCATGAATCGAAACGTTCGGGAAGTTGCGCGGTAATCTCTTTGTCCAACTTATCGCAGTGTCTAAAGATGAAAGTCTATGACCAGTATGTGTTGCCAGTGATTACATACGGGACCGAAACGTGGTCGCCCACAATGGGCCTCATCAGAAGGCTTAAAATCACCCTATGGGCAATGGAGAGGGATATGCTCGGAGTTTCCTTGCGTGATCGAATCAGAAATGAAGACATCCGCAAGAGAACCAAGGTTACCCACGTAGCCCAAAGAATTGCCAAACTTAATTGGGAGTGGGCAGGGCACATTGTTCGCAGAACGGATGGCCGATGGGGCCAAAAAGTCTGATGACCGCGAACCGGAAGACGTTACGTTGGAAGACCTCCCACTACCGGATGGATCGATGACCGTGGACCGATGACCTGGTAAAGGCTGCAGGAATACGCTGGATCGAGTCAATGTGGCGACACTTGGGGGAGGCCTATGTCCAGCAGTGTACGTCTTGCGGCTGAAATGATGATGATGATGATGATTCGAAAAACACGTGGCGCCATCTATTATCATAAGAACTTTATTGTTGTTTTCCTCGGGAACAGTACTTTTTTGGGATGAAAGGTACCCTATGTCCGTTTCTAAACACCTGACAACGTATATGCAAAAAATAACTCACTTTCGCATTTATAATATTAAGTTAGGACGCATTAGTAATGTGACGGCAGGTCCCTTTACATTTCTGCTCTAGCTACTATCTTCTAAACCACATACTTAGTTTCAAAATAGCCTACAACATGAGTTCTAACTGACCATGTTCAAGACAAAGCGTTAAGGCGAAGTTTCTAGCGCGTCCACGCGTCATAATCTTGTGAACGGAACCGCGGTCCAGCTACTTGAGAACTCGCCCTTAAGTTGGCCGGACTTTGCAGAAGTTGGTCATACACTCCAAGTTTTAGATAATAGAAGTTATGAACAATGCACACTTGGTGATTTATTGAGAATTACGACGCAAGGAGTATTAGGTCCCTGTTGTATCTACCTATGTGTTTTCTGTCTTTGAATTTATAGGACAGGTATTTCAGGATAGGCTCGCCCCCTATTACATGACAAACCGTAACTGGTGTAGTGTGGGTGTATTAAAGCTCTGCCTATCCCGCCCAGGAGTAGTGGAGTACAGATGAGTTGATGATGTTCTTTATTTCAGTAGGTGAAAGTACTGTTTTTATGGGAAAAACCCGCTAGACTTTTCCCAACGACTGCAACACCTTAAAAATGACCATTAGGTCATCATCAAAATGGTGTTCGAGTGATAAGAGCCCCGACTTAAAAACTATAGGTTGTTGATTTGAAATTCGAAACCTGAAACGTACGTTATTTGTCTACGTGTGTATAATAACCACAGATATAGTTAGACATCTGTGGTAATAACGCAAATTATTTCATCACTAATTCTGTTATCAAAACTTTGAAGAAATAGGTAACAACGTTCTAAAATCAAAAACTCGGACACATGTGAGTCACACTGCACCCCGTAGTTGGTGCCTTCAACTTCTCAGATACAGCAGGCCTGTGTCCCAGCAGTGGGATACTTATGGGCAGATCATGCGTGCTGCTTCTTTGGTATAGAGTTCGCAAACGTGTCTGCTGAGTACAACGTCCTGGTTTGATTCCCAGGCAATAGGCTCGCCCCCGTGAGACTTAAACATAACTAGCGAAATGTGGGTGTTGCTATTAGGACCTCTTCCTTACCTTACGGGTTTTACAGGATGATGTTATATCTACATGGTGTAAGCAACCTCATCAAGAAGCCGTCAACCTAGCATTCTGAACATCAAACTAAGTAACTTTACGCAAAAATTATTGCTGGGAAACGACTTTTTTTTTGGGGTGAAAAATCATGTTTTGTGGTAGAACTCAATGTAACTCACTCAAAACATTGTGCTGGTGGATGGATTGAATAGTACGGCAGTCGCGGAGGTGTTAAAAGTAAAAATCTTACATAATAAAACTTGTCAAAAAGTTCGAACTTTGACCCCCAATATCTCCGTAACTATAGAAGGTTCCCAAGTACGGTGTAGGGCAAAAAAATTATCACAATGACGGGAAGAACAAGTGCCTTTCGGCTTCGTTAAGAGGTTTTTTACACCCTTTATATTATGTAACTTGCTGTTGCCCGTAGCTTCACTTGCGTTTTGTTCGGAAATGATCCCACGAGAACTAATTATAGCATAAGACACTCACAAATAACGTGGCTTTCTATTGGTAAAAGAATTTTCAAAATCAGTTCAATCAGTAGATCCAAAGATTACCCCCTACAACCTCACAAACTTTACCTTTTTATAATATTACTAGCTGATGCCCGCGGCTTCGCCCGTCCGCAAATTATATACTAAAACCTTCCTCTTGAATCACTCTATCTATTAAAAGAACTTGCATCAAAATCCTTTGCGTAGTTTAAAAGATCTAAGCATACATAGGGACAGACGCGGTGGGCGACTTTGTTTTATGATAATATTTATACTATGTAGTGCTAAGTAGTGATAGTGATGATTATAGTATATAAATATTAGATTATGGCCTCGGCTTTCTAAAGCAATCAATATCGACTGATCACCGCAATCTAATTTGACTTGAACGGGACTTATAGTTGTACTTGGCCGACTTATTTCAAGGAACAAGCGATATCAGTGCCAAACGCAATTTAACAAATTAGTCCTTAATGATTTGTAAACATTCTTCGAACTACATTATTTAAAACGTCATTCATTAATTAAAATACCAATTAATAAGGGGTTTCTCTTTGGACTTTGGCCAAGGGCAAAGTGTGGGTAGTAGTACCAATCGGTAAGAAGAATATTGTTGATTCTCATACATTTTAAAGTGCGTGCAATGAATACGCATTTTTTTTTGTAGGTACTAAAGGGACTTAATGGTTTTAAATTTTCCCTCAACAAAATGACCTTTAATACAGAAAAGGGACAATATTTTCATCACTCTTGCTCACCATGAATTCAAAAATCAACCGTCAAAGTCACCAAAGTTTTCTGACAATTTAAAAATCAACCTTAAATGGTCATTTAAGGTTGATTTTTAAATTGTCAGAAAACTCTTATTAGGTAGTGAAATAGAATTTTCGTTAATAAGGGGGATGTGTGGTGTTACACGAATGGATAAAATAAGGAATGAGTACATAAGAGGAAGTCTGAAATTGGCGCCGGTGACTGAAAAGTTGTGTGGTAATCGGTTATTGTGGCAGGGACTGTGATGCGGAGGAATGAGGAAAATGTATTGAGGAAAATGTTGACTAATGCCCGGTTTCTGAAGTCCCCAGATAACTTCACACTAACTATTGATTCATTAAAGTTAAGCGTAAGATAAACGTCGGTTAACTGTCACTGTGTTTCTGAACAACAAGCCATTCGTTAACTATCTAATTGATAACTAGTTCCTTATTTGCCGCTAGATGGTTCTGTTTAAGAGATCGTGTCTAAAATTTATTTTATTAGTTTAATTCGTCTTTAATACTAGTTTTATAAATTACTACAATTTTTTTTTTCGAAAACAAATAAGTGGCTTAGCACTGTTTTAGTTAAAAAAATATGATAAGTCATTTCAGAACGACATCATTGTCGACTTTATTTATCTGTGAGCACTGTCACACAATAGAAAAGAAACCTTTTCTATTTCTAAATAGTTCTGCTTGCTCACCTCCAGGAGATTGAATTGGTATGTGGGATCCATCTACACAATATGTGGAATCCAATTACATTTGGAAATCCAGCCATATTATGAAATTGTGCCTTGACTTCTCTGAGGTCATCAAAATTTGGCATACCTATATAACTTGTAGCCAGCTTTGCTATTTCCTTGCTTACTTTAAACACTACTCTTGATACAGTGGGTTTGTGAACGTTAATGTCATCACCAATTACTACTTGGAAAGTACCTGTAAGAGATGGAGTTTATTTTTAATGTATCAGTCATTAAAAATAAACTCCATCTCTCGTATTCATTACTAGCTTCTGCCAGCGGCTTCGCCCGCGTGAAGTTTGATAATTGTCCCATGGGATCTTACTACCGGGATAAAAAGTATCCTATGTGTTAATCCAGGTTATAAAAATTCATCCAAATCGGTCCAGCCGTTTATGCGTGAAAGAGTAACAAACATCCACACATCCATTCTCACAAACTTTCACATTTATAATATTAGTAGGATTAGTAGGATGCTAACACTGATTGTTTTCTCCTTTGAATATTTTACCGACTTTTAATATTTACCAGTAAAAGGCAATTTATTACAATAATAATAAATAAATAAATATCGCTGGACATTACACACAGCGCCATCTAGTGCCACACTAAGCAACGAGGCTTGTGTCGTGGACACCAGATAGTTGATATACTACATAGATACTTTTTGTTTGTAAATACATACTTATTATACATACCATACCACCACCATAATAATATCTACACGTTACAAGTAAGTAGGTACATATAACCTAAAAGTTGACGTAGTTTGAGAATGGAAACATCAAAATATAGTAATGGAAGCGATAAACGCCGCAAATTGGTCAGTTAAGTTGACCTCAGTTTAAACGGAGTTTAACTTACATCGCGGTGTCCGGAAACGCACTTTCACAAGTTATGGAACCAATAGCTCCAATGAATAGATAAACCACCGTTAAAATGCATCCGAAACCGGGCATAAGAATGTAGATGGACTGTGTAAAAGATGATAATTGGCTAGAGAGGAGGTGACTGCTGAGATAACGATTAATAGAGAAGTATGGAAGAAGAAGACATGCTGCGCCGACCGCAAATGAATTAGGATAAGGCAGGAGAATGATGAAGCGGTTGTATGGAAATAAGATCTGTTCAAAACGCGGTATAAATCGTACAAGAAACGTTTCAATCTTTACTCACACTGCCATTTTGTTTTATCAGTAGGTATAATTTCAGCTAAAAATCAATGAATATTCACTGTGTCAAGTATTTCAGTAACTATTTATTTATTTTATTATTGTGAATGGTGACATTTAATGTTTTTATGAACAATTATTTTACAAAATACTATCCATTTTATTTGCTTTTGCGAATATAAGGACCACCTGGGTCCGCCGCGGGAGACGGGGCGTCGGGGGCCACCGAAGACGCGGGCCTGTGGACGGTGAGCTATGGGCTAGCTCGCCGTCCGTCCGTCTCATGACGACAGGCCGTGTCAACGGCGCGTTCGTGTTCCACGCGCGCCTCAAAGAGAGTCAGCAAAAGGGAAGGGGTCCGCAAGGGCCGATGCCTGCCGGGGCTGCGGGACTGTTCGCAAGAGATACCGTGGCCCCGGAACACAAAGGGCGATGAAGGAACATGGATGAGTTTTAGTCAGTAAAAGTCTGACACTCCCTCCTGCTCCGCCCAGAGCGGGAGGAGTCATTTGATCATTTCCCATCCGAAAAAAAAAACAAAACAAAGAAAAGGACCACCTGGGTATTTTTTTTTTGTTTGTCAGTTTGAGTAGATACTATACGTGACCTACATAAATGTCCTTTCTTTGGTATTGTACGTCGTGTCGTTGAGTTCCTTAAGTTATGAGTCCACAGTAACTGACAAAATATGCTTGCACACTAGCTGGATAAGTCCGCTGCAATCTGTGTGGTTCTTTCTTCAAAATGCCATCTCGAACATTTATCTGCATAGTCCTCATGTGAGTTAACCAAGATTATGTCTGGACCTTAAAAAAGACTATGACCTCTGCGTTTGTTTCAGCTGTTTCTTCTCAGAGAAGTCACGTACAAAACACCGGACTCATCTAACTACACTCGAGAGCAATGAATCCGGGTCACTTAAAGAATCCTAAAAATCTCGGAAACTAAAAATGCTAGGTTAATGCAATAAATTATATTTAATAGACAATGTAATACTCCTTAAATGAAGGTATTAAAACTTCTTAGTTATTGTATAGTTATATCATAAAAAAATCAAATTTGAAAAAGGGCCACTTTCGAAGATGGAACTACGAAATTACAGCATTTGGTTTTGCTTTTGTTTGTAATCTGTCATTTATGTGGGTACATAAACCATGTTGATAGTGCTCTATATTCATTATTCAAGCTGAAATTATGTCGCTTACGCCTGAAGAATGCACCAGAATACTTACAATGCTGGAAACCGGCCGGAGTCAGCGCGATACAGCCAGGACTGTCGGTGTGTCGCTGTCAACAGTACAAAGAGTTCTCCGACGTTACGAAGAAACTGGTTCTAACCTACGCAGACCAGGAACGAGCAGAACCAGGTGTACCACAGCACGAGAAGACCGATACTTGGTGAACACCATGCTTCGAAATCGCTTTCTCACAGGAACTGAACTCACAAATCAGTTTCGACACCTCGGAGGAAGTAACCCAAGTGCATGGACAGTAAGACGTCGGCTTGCTGAATCTAACTTAAAACCCCTTAGACCTGCAAACGGCCCTAAACTGGAGCGTGGGCATCGTATTTCAAGACTAAGATATGCCCAGAGCCACGTAAATTGGAGTATTGAAGATTGGTCAAAAGTTATGTTCTCCGACGAATCAAAATTTATGCTCTACAAGCACGATGGAAGACACAGAGTGTATCGAAGACCAGGGGAAAGATTCAAGCAAGCATGCATCGAAGAAAAAGTAGCCTACGGTGGTGGGTCTGTACTTGTGTGGCCCGGAATTTCTTCTGAAAGTCGCACAGAGCTGGTGATCATAGAAAACGGCTCTTTAACTAGCGTAAGATATGTGGAAGAAATCCTCAATGATCACGTTGGTCCATTTATGGTCAATTTAGGTGAGGATGCTATATTTATGCATGACAATGCCCGACCTCATACAGGTAGGATTGTGAATGACTACCTTCAAGAGATGAACATTACTCGTATGGAGTGGCCAGCGCGCAGCCCGGATATCAACCCGATCGAGCATGCTTGGGACGAGCTAGGCAGATGCGTAAAACAACGAAACCCTCCCCCAATCACGCTTCGTGAGCTCAAAATTGCTCTCACAGAGGAATGGGAGAATATTCCCCAAAATCGTATAAGGAACTTGGTGTACAGCATGCCAAACCGCGTAAACGCAGTAATGGAAGCACGAGGAGCCAATACGAAGTATTAAAATTCAAGAAAATCGTAATAAAGTTCAAAAATTTCATGTTTCCTATTTTTGTTTTAAGGAGAGATCAGCAGTTTTTTTCTTTATGTAATTTTGTGTTAATAAAATGTATGGTGACTCATATTTTTTTTACTTTCATTTAAGGAGTATTACATTGTCTATTAAATACAATTTATTGCATTAACCTATCATTTTTAGTTTCCGAGATTTTTAACATTCTTTAAGTGACCCGGATTCATTGCTCTCGAGTGTATTTGCAAAATTAACATCATTAATCAATGTCATTCTAGCTTCAAAAGATCTATAAATACAGATTAAAGTTATCTGAAGATTAAAAATAAATATAAAACAATCACAATAATGTGTTACGTATTTGACATTTACAAAGACCTAACAAATGACAGACTTAGGTCTGTAATTTAGTCTGTCGGTAAGGTAAATAGTACTGTCAGTCGGTAAGGTTAATCCAGTTTATAAACTATCCCTAGCCGGGGATCGTGGAAGGCGCACTAGTTCCCATGATCCCCGGTGCAAGTGTGGGAATGGAACACCGGGGTGGTTTTTAGTCGGTTAGAGTCCGACAGACCCCTCCGCCCGCCCCAGGGCGGAGGACATCCGTGTGGATTTTCCACCCCGGCAAAAAAAAAAAAAAAAGTTTATAAACTATCTGTTGTTTTTGCGTGATTGAATAACAAACATGCAAACCGCTACCTAATAATATGAATTAGTAGAATTCTGCGAAATCATCGGGATGAACTACGTTGAAATTTCGTCATGAAAAGACCATGAGTAAATCTTCTAAAAAAAGTGGCAATGTTTTCCTCGCAAACATCGTCAATTAAACTAAAACATATTTTAGTTTCCCCATGTTCTTCTTTATCGTGTGGTTAAGTGCCTAACCTGTTGTCAGAGTTTTATATAATGCCGCTCACGGGCCTCTGACTTGGCTTTACTTGCCGGCGAGAAATATCTCTCGCAGGCATGCTGGTTTCCTCACGATGTTTTCCTTCACCGAAGCAAGTGATAATTATACAATACGCACATGAATCCGAAAAATCAGAGGTGCGTTGGGTTCGAACTCGAGACCTATGACTTGGCAGTCCTACGGTCACACCACTAGGCTATCACTGCTTTCCTCATGAGACCACTACAAATCAGGTAATCAGAATTATCCATCAGATTTCTTACGTCATCGTCTTCTGGCCTTGTCCCATGTTCCTTGAGGTCGACGCAACACGTTTTTTTTTTTCCATCGTCTCCTGTCAACCGTCACACTGCTAAGTACTCCTTTTTGTTTCATTCCTCACACAATCCATGTTTTCTCTGTTCTTACTCTGCCTCGTCATCATCATTACATAGTATAAAACAAAGTCGCTTTCTCTGTCCCTATATCCCTATGTATGCTAAAATCTTTAAAACTACGCAACGGATTTTGATGCGGGTTTTTTTTAATAGATAGAGTGATTCAAGAGGAAGGTTCAGCATCAGCTATTTCATCATAATTGCCATTTTGGTAGGTGACACTACTAATAACCACTTAATTGATATTTCAAAAATTTCAAAAGTGAGTTAGTTTTCTTGCATTTTTTTGTAAGAAGTTGAAAGTTAGAAGAAGTTAGAAGTATTCTTCTGTATTACCTTTTTCCGGCCTGATAATACTATATATTGTGATAATGAATCAATTAATTGCGTACTTGTTTAATTTGAAGTGTTTCATATTGTCTCAAACTCGAATGTTGATTGGTTCACGTTTTTCTTTCCAACGATATCGCAAAACATACTTGTATCACATATTATAAACTGTAATATCTTTATAATAACCTCGTAGAAGGAAAATGGTAGCTTTTTGACATTATTCTTCCTTCCTGTCACTCGTGTTGCATTGTTTTGTTACTCATGTTTCAAACATGCTGGCAAACATTCAATGTTGCAATGTTGCTGGAAATGTTCCATATTCATAGCATATTCCGCCTGTACTGTTCCCACTGCTGGGACACAGGACTACTCCCAGTGATCTCTGATAGAGGTCGCGGGCTATAATCCACCACACAGACTCTAAGCGGGTTGGTAGATGACACATGACTTGGATTTTTTGGTTCTGGTACATGCTCGCAGCTCGTTTTCCCACGATGTCTTACTTATCCCTTTTGAAAGCAGTGGTGAATATTGATGAAATAAACAACAGAAGGTAAGTGCTTGTCTGGACTTGGACCCACGAACTGTGGCACGTAAGTCAGTGTTTTTGCCACTGTGCCAACACTGCTCTAGATTCATGCCAAAAAATAAACGCGTCACATTTTGATGTTGCGTAACTGTTGAGCAACAGTTACGCAACATCAAAATGTGACGCGTTGCGCGTGAATGTGGCGTGTGTGTGAATATTTCCTATAAATAGGTACATGTAGGATTTCTGGTGACGATTTCGCCCGGGAAATAAAGGTGGTTTCCCTTAAAACGTTGGCATGGTCGTCGTGCTCCGTCTCACGTAATCATTTTGAGCATCTGTTACTCCTTCGTTCCACATGCAAGGTACTCTGCTCGAGTAAAAATAGAGAAAACGATTTTTCCCAGACATGAAACCTAGCTAGATAGATTTTTCAGCTTCATAACAATAGTACAGATTTAGATAGACAACGTATAGTTTTCTTCACTGGGTCTAGAAACATGAATTTTGACACAAGGGTTCCTACAACAAAAGTGACCACTAAGGAAGGAGTTTTGTAAATACATCCTCAAAACGAGTTATTTATGGGATGGAAGTTTGCATGGATAGGATTTTCCAAAATTATTTCCCTTATGGGGTTTCTTTTTAACCCCATAAGGGAAATAATTTGATTTGAATGATTTGATTTAGATGCAACCCATTGGGAAATCGCATAAAGCTTGTTTCTTCATCATGACTATTTTGAAGATGATGAAATCAGAGCCCAAAACGTTGAAGTGAATAACAAAAGTAGGCATAAATACAACAACAACAACTAGCACACAATACAACATAAGTGCCTGCTCCTGTGCAGACACACAACAAAGCTTTAATGAAGTGGAAACCTGACACACAATACACAATACACAAGTTACCAATAACAACTTGGAAGCAGTAGCACACGCAGCAGTTGTTCTTGTTATCAAAGATAATGATTATGATAACGATGGTGGCGTGACCGGTTACCAGAAGTAAAGAAATGACATCAGCAGTGTTAATTATAATAAAACATCAAATGTTTGATCTCAAAAATACAAAAGTCTACTAAAAGACCTCGACGACTTCGAGAGCGGAGAGCCCTGTTGGTAAACGTTTGTGAAAGGTATCGAAAAAATAAGGTGGCGGTGTTCGTTTTATGACCTTAAAGTCCATTTTAGACGAAAAAAAAAACGTGATTCATATGATTCTGCTAAAGCGGCCATTTTAGACCCCCAGACGCGACAAGTAATTCAATTATGTTATTCTATATGCCAAATCCAGTATAAAAAATATGCTGTGATTTGCTTTGATGATTTAATTTGACAGAGAGCTATTAAGAGTATTTTTACGAATGTACGCGAGCTTTGGTAAGTGTGGTCCCCAGATTGCGTGGAGGGCTGCCATTGTTTTGAAATAATTTTGTAATGATTACAAAATTTTCAGGTGACTTGTGCTTTTATCAAAGATAATGATTGTGGAAGCGTAAGATGCCTACTCCAAAAAATAACCAAAATGTTGTGCAAATCAAGTAATTTTAATATTATCTACGTATGACTAGTGTCATATGCAATTTTAAATTATATTTGATACGCACTCAACATTTAAATTATCGCATTTCACAATGTGTACATTATGGAGATAATTTGTTACAGGGAAATAAATAAAAATAGGTACATCATCTACTAGCATATAACCACGGCTTCGCCCGCTTGTAGTTCGTTCATTGTTTCACGGAATCGTACTGGGTACTGGGATAAAAAAGTATCGTAATAATTTGTAAATCTAGGTTACTTATAAATTTCATATCTGTGTGCCAAATCTGTTCAGAAGTTTTTTCGTTAAAGACTAATGAACACCTATCCATCCATACATCCTCGCACTCGCACTCCCCACAAATATTCGCATTTATAATTAGTATCTACATAATAGGAAGATAATTTTGTAACGTCCCCAAATAGAAGGAAAACATCGTGAGGAAACCAAATCAAATCAAATCAAAGCATTTATTTCAAGTAAGCCAGTTACAGGCACTTTTGAATTGTCGAAACAAAGAGGAAAATTAAATGTAGCTACAGTCCCAGTCACAAGACATAAAAACTGTGAAAGTACTGTAGTTGCCCATTCCCTAGCGTAAATCTCTATGGAGAAGAACGGGCAAGAAACTCCATGGACACTCTTTTAAATCAGAATATTGTTACAAAATCTTAGTTACATCATTCATGTTGAGATGGTATATTATGTGAGAACAATGTAGCAAGATGTGCACCTTAAAAGTGTCCACAGTAAAACACAACAACAAAAAAAAACAATTCAAAAACCAAAATAATTCATTCAAATAAGCCATGGCAACTAAGAGATGACCAGTCACAATTGACAGCGCCCGTTCACGGACATGACGCATAGATCGGCACCATTCAACTCAACCATTTTGAAGGGAACTAAATGATCCGACACATGCGCCACCATCAGCGAGACATTTGAGTGAGCATGACATACTTTCAACCGCCAGGGCACATTCAAGTCAAGAAAAGACGTAGGTTTCCAGTGAATGATAGATTTCTAGTACATAGTACTCACACAATATGGGCTATATGCGATTATATAATACTAAAGAGATTGAATCTATACAATGCAAAGATAGTTGTACAATCTTCAGCAGCTCCAACAATACCATTTAATGCTATCAATTTAAGCGCCCCTGTCCTTGTGGAGCAGGACCAGCATTGAGCCAAGCATTTTTATCAGCGATATAATCGCTCAACTTGTAATATGCTTGCTTACATAGTGTGCGTTTAATGCATGTTTTAAATTTCGTCTCATTCAGTTCAAGAATACTTTGTGGAATTTTATTATAGCATCTCAAACAGCACCCCATGAAATATGAGTCTACTTTAGCGAGTCTGAAGCCTGTCCTTGTCCTGTCCCTGTCCTGTCCTGTAAGAACCATGTCGTAGAACCAAAAAAATCGAAGACATGTGACATCTACCAATCCGTACTGGGCCCGCGTGGTGGATAATAGCCCATTCCCTCTCATAGAGAGGAGGCCTGTCCCAGCAGTGGGAACATTATAGGCTGATGATGTTGATGCTATTACTTAGAAACTTAATTAAATGACGTTTTCTGGAGTAGATGAGGAGGTCGTGGAAAAATAATAACAGCCGCTCAGGTCGATCTTGAGATTAAGCCGCGCTTGCCTAGGTTAAGCCGTGGATGGGTGACCACCTATTACATACCAAGTATCCTCCATGCCTCGGCAAGCACGTTATGCCGTTGGTCCCCGCTGTCATGCGTAGATCTTTGACAGTCGACAAGTAGTCAGTGGCACAAAGGCAACCAGTCTTACCTATGGTATCGTATTACCAAGTAGTAACAGGGTTGTGGAGGTCAGATAGGCAGTCGCTCCATATAAAATACTGGTGTTCAGCTGCATCCGGTTAGACTGGAAGCCGACCCCCGTCCGAAAAAAGCATCATACTTTGAAATGAAACCTACTAAATAATATTTTTAGGATTCATGAGTTTTGAAAAAACACATTGGGTCTAATTGGGAGTAAGGACATAATTATGACCAAACGTGTTGTCATTCATTTTTAGTTTGGGAGGGTTATACGGAGTAGGAAACGACCGTACCGGACCGACTACGAATTTCGTGCTTAGAGAGTAGACCTCGGCGTTGCAGCCGGTATAGAGTTCCACAGAAAAGTCCTGAACGACTGAGGTTACGACGATGCTGTTCTCGCGCAGTGCAACTATGCTTTGAGCCTTGTGTTTGGAAATTAAAAGCCTGAACTTGTTTCCTAATAGGCATGACGACAGTATCAAAAAATTGCAAATCTATTTAGTCTGTCAGTTAGAGTATTGGAAATTAAGGGACACGTATTTTTTGTTATTGTAAATCAATGAATATTGACAAAAGATAAAACGCATTAAAACTCGGGAGTGGGTGCTCGTGACGTCAGAACTAGCTAAAAATTATACCATGGCGTGAACTTTAAAAGCGTCGTATCTTCGTCAATTTTGGTTTATGTAACAAAAGAAAAACACGGGTGAAATATTTTTTGATAATCTAAGTGACGGACTAATTAGTTTTTTATAAATTACACCTAGGCGTGACGGATTGAGAATTTTAAAAGCGTCATATCTTCGTCAATTTTGGTTTACGTAACAAAAAAAAAACACGGGGCAAATATTTTTTGTTAACTGATGGACTAATTAGATTTTTTTTGTCGTCTTGCCTACTATAAACAAATCTGACAGATTTGTTCAAAAGAAAGTGTAACCGCGTCATATTGTCTGCAAAATAACTGGGTATGAACCGACCTTCGTACCTATATGAAAACATTGATTATTAATTAATTGCTTGAGTCACCCGGAATATCTGAATACGAATAAAGTACCTTTAAAGGAAGTTATCACTTATCAACGATCGATTCGTCGAAAGGACCTTCTGTTATCTAAATCACGATACTGATTATATCCATAATAGGTAAAATGCAATAGTACGGGAAGTACAGTCAGCGTCAAAAATATCAGTAAACGAAATCACACGATGTATGAGGCAACGTTTTACGTTCTTAAATAAAGCGGATATTTCCTAGCGATGGGTGGACTGGCCGACTAGTCTTACCTAGGGGTATCGTATTACCCAGTAAAAACTTGGTTGTGGCGGACAGCCAGCCATTCTCTCTATATCAAATACTGGTATTCAGCTGCATGCGGTTTATAGACTGGAAGCCGACTCCAGCATAGTTGGGCAAAGACGGAGGCAGATTATGGTGTCGAAAAATTCCAACGCCGGTGAATCTAATAGAATCATGTAGTTGAATTTACAGTCCAAATTTTGTCGATTTCACCTGCATTGTATTTATTCATAGATATGGGATGTTTTTAATATACTTAATAGGCTTGGGTTTGGCTGCAACTCACCTGATGTGAAGTGATGATGCAGCCTAGGGTTGAGCAGGCTTGCCTAGAAGAAACTAATTCACTCGAACATGAAGAAAGTCCAGATTATGATGAACGGGGCAAAGAAAATCTGGCAGTGAATAAGCATCATTTAATTTCGCGTATGACTGTACTGTGTGTTTCTGGTTTTTATAAACACTTTCCGCTGCCATTTTGAATCAGTCTTGCTCCATAACACACACGGAAAACATTAGCTCAGTGTGTTTCGTCAGAAAGTTTTATTATAACAGCAATTGGGAAGAAAACTTATTCAATGGAAGAGAGTTACTGTCGATTACATAAACCTCACAATTTGCCGCTATTGCATTGGTTGAGATAGCACGAAGAAGTTGCCACACCCAAGGGGGACTGTGAAGATGTCAACGTTGCCACGGTTAGATCCAGGTGAATCAACGTTACCCCGAAAGAGATTTATGAGTAAGTTTATGGAAATTACTTAGTTTCTAATCACCTAGATTTCATTTTTCTGTGTACTAATACGTAAAAGTTTCTAAAATTATTATTTTTGGTTCAAAAACTGGTTATTTGACCAAAACTCTAAATTTTTGTTCGGCGCCTCCCCTTTTTATTCCATAAACCGCTAGCCCGCGCGGAGGCACGTCTCTGGACACCTCGCACGCGCCCCTAACTCGATAATTAAAAAAAGAGTACTTTGACGCCTATTGACGTCGTTGGATATATGTTAGTACTTACGTTTAGTTTTGTTTTTGTAAGTAATTATTTAGAGTTCTAGTTGTAGTATGTACATAATGTAAAAAAAGATGTAATTTCGCCTAGTGTTCAAAAATTTTCACCTAAATAAATCCACTTACATAATTAATAAAATCAGACCACCAAATATAAAATTAATGCCTGCTGCTCAGTTTATAATTTGTAGGATGGTTTTTTCCATTTAAGTATGTTAATATTAATTAATGACCAATTAAAGATGCCTTGTACTTTCCAATAAAGATACATAATATGATTCAAAGCGTTACATAGGTACTATACGGCAAGGGAATTTCCCAGGAATAGAGGAATATTGTTATATTGATACTCATAACCTACTAATAAATATAGGGCATAATTATGTTAAATCGTAATGTTGAGGAATCTTATCTTATCGAGTAAGTAGCAGTCAATTGTCACACAAATATCATACGATTTTGTGCCCCAAACAAACTTAATCAACAGTTTGGGAGGAGTTTTTCGATGCCCTTTTATAGATAGTTGATAGTTTGTTTATTTTAGTTTATTAATAGTTTTAAATTAATTATGTAAATAGTCAATTTATGATTAAATAAATCAACAGTTTATTTTCTTGTTTTCTATCATAATAAATTATTTTGAAACTAGCAGCTATGCATAATCCTAGCATTTATCAATAACGGGTATCAATACCAACAATAATACCTGCTATTCATTTACACCGGTTTTATCGTGGCTGCTTTTTTGATACTAAAATGTAATGGCTAAAAGCAGACCAAAACTTTAGTAGCTGTTGTCCTAAAACTTGACAATATGGCTACTGATTACCGTACACCACTTTACTGATTAAGGCAGGTATTTGTTATTGGAAACGTCAATGCATTTTTCTTTGTTAGCCCGTATTGTCCCACTCCTGGGTAAAGGTCTCCCCCCATTCCTTCCACTGCTCTCAATAGTGCGCTTCTTCTCGCCAATTCGCGAGGAAGCCACCCAAGGCGAACCGCTATCTTCTTCTCGGTCTGCCGTGACTCCGTCTAGCTGTCTCAGTCTTGCGATATTCGGTCCCACAGCTGTGTTAAGGTGAATGCGCCAGGGTGGCCCGTGAAATTCAAATTTTCTTACGTTTTTTTGCAATTTTCAGGTCAGTGTCAGGTTGTATGTTCATTAAACTATAAATCGCGATTAAATCATCAAAATCATCAATACAACCCTCCAAGCTCATAAAAGTGTATTAATTTACTTTTTCAAGGTCAAAGTCATTCCTGCACCTTTATGAGCTTGGAGGGTTGTATTGATGATTTTGATGATTATAATTCTGTAACTACATACGTCTTACAGCCGCGATTTATAGTTTAATCAACATACAACCTGACACTCACCTGCAAATTGCAAAAAACGTAAGAAAATTTGAATTTCGCGGGCTACCCTGGAGCATCCACCTTAAGTGTAAAGCCCTCTGGTTTTCAGGTGACTTGATGTATTAACAATTACAAACACACATAAACTCAAGCCTTTTTCTTATGGGGGTAGGCAGAAACTACAGAACGCCTCCTGCTGCGATCCATTATTAACTGTTAAATAAAAAAAATTAAGAAGGAAATACAAATTTTTGCGATTTTAGTATACGAGGCTATTTCACAGTACTCACACACTCTACCTACATAGTATTTAATTTTGCGACTACCATTCCAATTTAACAATAAAAATATTTTCAGATTTGCATATGGAGGCAATCGTGTATGAAAAGGCGACGAACCTGATGCCTCCCGAGCCGCCGCTGCCTCCTCCGGCTCCGGAGCCTGCCCAGCCTGTGGTTGAGCCGTTGATATCTTGGCTTGCAGGGTGGCTTGCTCCTCTCACACCCAGATTTGAAGCTGGACCTTCGTTCGCGGTGGCACCCCATTCCACCCCAAATATTATTTTATCAAAAAAGTCGACTTTCGAAAAAAAAAGTGGACGCTGTTGAAACCAACGCTTTTTATCTATAAGGTCTAAACAGAGCATAGGCTTGTGTGTTGATAAAATCTAATTAGTCCGTCAGTTAGATTATCAAAAAATATTTGACCCGTATTTTTTCTTTTGTTACGTAAACCAAAATTGACGAAGATGCGACGCTTTTAAAATTCTCAATACGTCACGCCGTGGTATATTTTTTGTCAGTTTTGATGCGTTTTATCTTTGTCAATATTCATTGATTAACAAAAACAAAAAATACATGTCCATTATTTCCAATACTCTAACGGACTAAATAGATTTGCAATTTATTGATGGTGGAAACTAGCCTATATAAATAACAGCTTCCAATTGATTGTTCATAGATATACCTGTAGGCTTAGCCAAGTTGACAATCTACAATCGTTAACGCTAATAGAAAACTACCCAAATGTATGGGAATGACATCATTTCAACGTTAAGTCACGTGGTCAAAACAAACGAATAGTTACTTTTAAGTTCAGTCAAAACTGTAAGTTGGCTACGATTTATATGGGATGTAGCAATTACGATTGTAGACACGAATACATTTCATTCTATCATCTAAACCGATGTAAACTTGTCTACAAAGTTTTTATTTGCTTGTTTTGACCACGTGACTTAACGTTTACGATTGTAGAAAGAGAATCGATACGAATCGTTTGTAACTTGGCTAGGCCTGCTGTTAATTTCCAAATTGTCGCTCAGTGTCAATATTCTGTTTTCAGTACTTTGGTACCAAAACAAAAAGATATGATTTGATTATTCATATTAGTGTAAATTGCTGTAATAAGTTCCTATTATTTATTTTTCATTAATAACCAGTCCGTATTAACACTATAATGATTAATTTTGACCTAATTTCAAAATTCAGATTTATTCGATTTAAAGTTGATTTCAAAATTTGTATAACTCATAGTATTTTGGTGCAGTAGGTATGTATCTCCGTTTACTAACTAAATGATGTTTGTTGATTGTTGTAATTTAGTTTTAAGAAGTTTTTGTAACCTCAAAAAGAAAAAAAGTCCACTAAAAGACAATGACTAAAACCATGTATGCGCAATCATGGTCTTTTATGTTTTCGCAGCCATTAACAAAACTTTTTACTTATAAGGCATGGCAATATAGCTCAAAACTCAGTCCGGACTGAGTTAAATCAGTTTATACAGGGATCACCCTATATATACTGATTTAACAAAAAAAATATTTCTGGAGCTGGGAATACAATTTTTTAAGTAATTGTTTTTTTTACAAAAACAACGTTGCACTAATAAGGCAACAATTTTGGTAAATATGCCTTTTATGTTTCCTTACAAAGTTATATAAGTTACTTATTTTTGTTAATTTTGCGAATATTATTTAATTGTTCTTACATACTTACTTGTGTGATCTTATGGCTTTAATAAACATGATTAAATACTTTATTGTTTCTCTTAAAGAAACCCACATCACATATCTTTAACATATCTTTTAAAATGATGTCAACCCTATAAAATGCACTGCTGGTGGTTTTTAAACCGCAATACTGCAGTATGAACTTAATATTATTTGACAGTTGAAATACTGATACTGTTAGCCTGCGTCATCCCACAGCTGGGCAAAGGCCCCCATGATTTCTTAGTTGTTACGATCAAGGGTTTAATGTGGACCACTTCTACGAGGTCTGCCGCGACGCCTTCTGGCTGTATCAGTTAAAATTATAAGTTTAAGCTGGTTATAAGTTATCAGGGACCTCTTTATTTTCAGACTTTTCTAGTATTGCAGTTGACTCCAGGATTTCATCTAGTTTATGTAGGTACCTAACACAAGAACTCGTGACGTAGCGGGGAAAAACTAGCTCCATACCCACTACTTACTACTCGAAACATTTCTATTGTTATAATGTGAATTGGGTGAGTGCATACTCAATTACACTGCATCTTCCATTATTATAGCCGGGTTGAGGAGCCATTGAGAAATGATTCACAGAAAACCTATTATGTAACGTTTTTAGGGCAAATCCGCAAAGGCGTAGCTAGGATTTTTTTAAGGGGGGGCCAGGCGTAGACAAACCAAGAATATATCTAAGGTAAATGCTGCATGAGCAATGGGATAGGTTACGTTAAAAATGGAAACAAAATATCCATCAGTGAAGTGAATTGATTTAACAAAAAAAGGAGTCGACGTGGTTCTTCACTAAACCGTTATAACACCTCAGATTCAATATGTATCCTTAGTTTTTAGTACCATGGTTTGGCGTATGCTGAGCAGTGTCGAGAAAACAGTTTCGCGCGTAAAATGCGAAACTAGATGCAACCATTCATAATAAAATCTTATAAAATTCGCCTCTCAATAGAATCAACTGTTTATAAATAAGCTACCTACGTAATATTACTTTACAGTTTGTGAGCATTCCTGCATCTTCTAGGATGGGGGAGGGGGTCAGCTGCCCCCTTCCCTGCCCGTACTGCTTTGCTACGCCCTTGCAAATCCAAGAGTAAAGTTAGTAAAATACCTGCCAATAGGTATTTACAAGTTATTAAATGGAAAACATTTGTTATAATTATGTTAACTTTATGGAAAGGAAAGAGAAATATTGAAGAAATATAAGATTTTACACACATAATATAACATCACGCCTGTAATTCCAAAAGGGTTGGCAGAGCTACCTTATTCCCCAATAAGGTAGCTCTGCCAACCCTTTTGGAATTAATTAAGGGTTGGCAGAGTTATTATAATATTATTAGTTATAAAGATTTCATGCTGAATATTTTGCTTGCTGAAAAAACTTTTGGGCATACCAATAGAGGGCGAGACTAATGCTATCACCCCGTCATTAATTCAGACTCCGTGACTGCTACTGAGAACCTCCTTATGGAAAAACACATACTCATTAGATAGTAGTAGATAGTAAACAAATCACAGCAAAAAGTATAGCATATAGTTTGCCAACGCCACCTAGCGTAGAACGAGAGCAACTCTCCAACCAGTCGAATCACATCATAGACGATGGCGCCACTAGATCGGCGCAGACGCAACGTTCTGCGACAACAAACGTGCGCCTACGTCGGCTCGCTTCGCTCGTCGTGTTTGTGAAACATGAAGTAGGCGTCACTACAAATTACATACTGTAATGCAAAATAAACTGTATGTGTTGTACGGAAAGTATATTTTTGCAATTTTTATTTTTATATGAAAAAAATCTATTCTGGAATATTCGTATTTTCAGCCACTCATTTTTAAAGAAAGGAGATGACATATGCAACGCATATTACATAAAAAAATAACTAATATTTAACCTATTAACTCACCGAAAAAACTTCGACAGATTGCTACTTAATTATTTTCCACACCAAAGGGGGACTTTGACGATGACTAGTATAGATGACTCCCCGAAATTGGATTGAGGTGGCCAAATTTCAAGTAAAAAAATATATAGCTATTTTTATGTAAAGGACCATGGGCACTTTTTTATGAACTCTAGGCGTAAACCCAACGGAATTGAAATATATCTGAGTTGGTGGATTATAATTAGGCCTCCATTGATTCTAAAACAACAAGTACCAGTAGTAAGTCGCCGGAGAACAGAAATAGGCCCACTAGAAACATTTTACCTTTTTCTGTATTTTGCCAAAGATTTAACCTTTTATTAAAAACAAGTCTAGTTTTAACAAAGGGGTTCACAGCTTCTACAATTATTCGTTGATTCTAAGATCAATTTTAAAAACATCTAATTTGACTATTGTAAGGCGAATCCTCAACAAATACAGGCAATGGCAACATTTTCAATTAGCCGTAGCTCAGGTCTCCGGCGACTTTGGTAAGTACGTGTCGCCATAGTATGAATAACCATTTTGACCAAGATCCTTTAGTGTTTTTTTTTTGTATTTTCTATCTTTGATGGATTATCAAATATATTTGGTTGCGGCATTGTCGTTAGATATCTATATTTAAATGGCGTGTAATATATTGAATGTAAAAAATCATAAAACCTTAGATGAGGAAGCGGATATTATGTTATTATTTAAATAATAACAATCGCACAGGGTCCGTTGATGGGTCCATTACATACCGAGACCTCTACGTGCTTCGGAAAGCCTCTTTCTTAGATCTTTTACAGCTGTTCCGAATAGTCAGATACCCGAAAATCAGACAACCACTCTTACCAAGAGGTATCATACATTAACTGCTTTAAACGTCAAAGAGAGACAGAAAATAATAAAAATTAATAAAAATCTAATTTAAAAAAAAAAACTCTTTTTTTTAATAAATTTTGAACAAGCATTCGTTTTGAATTATTTCCAATACCTTGTACATTTGTATTTATACTAAAAATGCAGTAAACATTCCTCGGAACTATTTTGTTGGCAACAGAATTATTCTTCAATTTTCCTTGTAGCTTTGAAGTCTTCAAATAAAAATAAATGTACCATTTTGTTTTTTGGATATTCGTCATGTTACTAAAATATTTTTTAAATCATGGTAAAGGTAATATTTAGTGTTTGAAATAGTTTTTTATAGTTTTTTTTTAATGTCTCCCATGTAAAACCAATTTGAGAGCAGCATTGTCCCTGTGTAGACTTCCCCGATTTTCAAGTTGTAGATCGTTTGGAGGTTCAAATCTTAACTTCGTAAACTGCTCTTAAAAATGGCGAACGAAAACATCGCTATAAGATGGGCCCATTTGGACAAAATCAGCAGTGCAAAGACAGTAAGTATGCCTTCTATTCACCAGCAGTAAAAAAAAACTTGCCTAGACACATTTAGTATTCATTAAAGTTCAAATCCCAAGCTTGATTGGCAATTGGGTGCATTCCTTGAAATGGATGATTCTAGTCCTTATTTGCAACAATTTTGACCCCGATAACTGGGTCGTTTAGGAGAAATCGAACATTTGGGCCCGGTTGATGCCACTGGGCCTCTTATCATAAGGGACTTAACCGTACCTAACTGGCAAACAGTGGGTTTACTATTAATTGATGGAGTGATTTATGGTTCTGTCTTTTTAGTGTTCAAGAGCAATGCAGTGGTGCACGAACCAGCAGCAAACCTGGAGCCTCCTCTCGAGCCACCTGCACCCCAGTTTCCTCAGAACCGACAACTAAGCCATTGGAGATTACGGATCATCCCGAATCACAAAAATCAAAGATAATGAAACTAAAAGACTCTGATGACTTTTTCGTAAAAGACGAAGACCCTATAAAGGTCTTTATTTAGACTTATAGGTCTAAATAAAATCAATTTCATGCATCTTATGGAAAACTATTCTACTTTGATGATTTTGTATATTGTTAAATATGTAATTATTTTAATTCTTAAATAATATAATATTTCAAAACTTACTTGTTGTCAAATAACCTTTGTCTCATTTACTTTATTTACGAACTAAAACTTGTGCGAGACCTCTAGCCATGAGCTCTGATAATTATGTTGCCATCATAGATACGTTCGAAAAACCACAAAAGATAAAACGTGGTTGATATAAATATAAAATAGCTCGTTATCATACGTGCCTAGTATGTTAATTATTTTAGTTTTCTTGATAATTCTTTTGTTGTGAGACTATAATGATTTTATGATAATGGCTGTCCGCAACTCTTGACGCATACAAACCTTTCAACTATAACAGCTATTGAAAACCAACTGACTGCCTCCGTTGGTCGAGTGGTTGCAAGCACAACTGATGAGCATGAGATAAGATAAGATAAGATAAGATAATTGTATTTGTCCAAAACATGAGTATACACACACATAGCATGCAAGATGTTACATCAAATTATAATTATGACAGTCCTGTTTTGCCTGAACGGCGTACAAATATAAGATGCCGGACGCTACACAACATCAAGTGATTTTAAATTCGTCCATTACACACAAAATATATAGTTATTAACAATCCAATTTAGACTATACTTAAACTAAAAGATACAATAGAATACAATCAAATAGTAACTAAGCTCATAATAGTAAATAATATAAATCAAAAAATCAAATGTTATAGCAATTATTAATAAAAATTAGGATGTCATTATAAGTCAAATTAATTTGTCAGTTAGCAATTCGTTAGTGCTGTAATAGACTTTCTCTAGCAGAAGCCTTTTTAGTATATTTCTTAATTTTTCAGTTGTTAATTCCCTCCAGTGTTTTGGCAATTTATTATAAAGAATTGGCGCCATACAGAATACACTTTTACGCATTAGAGTTGTCCTGGATCTCGGGATACAAAGCTTACTATTGTCGCGTCTATTTCGAACTACTTTATCTGACACTAAGGGGAATAGGTGTGGATTCGATTTGACAAACATAATGGTCTCTAAAATGTACATTGACGGAAGGGTTAATATTTTATATTCTTTAAAAAATGGTTTGCAACTCTCTGTAACATGAAGTCCAAACATAGCCCTAAGGCTTCTCTTTTGCGTTTTAAAAATCACATCCTTGTTTGTTGAATTTCCCCAAAAAATGATTCCATATCTTAAGTTAGAGAACACTAAGCCGTGGTAAGCAGCGCATCAACATTTAAAATGGGGGCTAATTTATACAGTGCATATGTGGAATTACAAATTTTCTTGCTTAATGCTTCCGTATGCGCTTTCCAATCTAATTTGCTGTCAATAGTTACTCCAAGAAATTTGGTTATGTTCACTTTATCTATGCTGTTGTTACAATAATGGACATTTACGTTTGGTATGGATGATCTTTGGGCAAAATGCAAAATATTAGTTTTCCCAAGGTTTATCTTAAGATTATTGTTTTCCAACCATTTAAAGATTCTATAGAATTGTTAATGTCAGTTTCGTATGTGTCCCTATTTTTACAAGATTGTTATAGTACTGTCGTCGGCAAAAAGTGTCATTGGGTGGTCGACACTTTTGGGTTGGTCATTAATATACAGTATAAAAAATAGCGGGCCTACGACAGTACCTTGCGGTACGCCAAATTTGACTACACGTTTCCTTGATTTATACATAATTTCCTGTTTATTGCTTTTATTTATTGCTGAAATTTTTGTAAATTGTGTTCTGTTGCTTAAATAAGATCTAATAAGGTTTGAAACATTACCTCTAATGCCATAAGCTTCTAATTTCTCAATAAGTATGTCGTGCCGGACATGGTCGAAAGCCTGTGTCATGTCACAGAATATCGTATATACAGGTATATTTGAATCTACTTTTTGCATGACATTTTGTAAAAAATCGTAGATTGCCAAATTTATTGTTCTACCATTTCTGAACCCTTTCTGTTCATTAGCGAGTATATTTTCTTTT
Source organism: Xestia rhomboidea (assembly GCA_963853795.1). Classification (NCBI taxonomy): domain Eukaryota; kingdom Metazoa; phylum Arthropoda; class Insecta; order Lepidoptera; family Noctuidae; genus Xestia; species Xestia rhomboidea. Next base: position 2,022,932 of record OY970776.1, on the reverse strand, counting down.
TCGTCGTAAGTATACAACTGTCTATATAAATACTTTTCAAATATTTTTGAAATTATACTAATAAGGGAAACGGCCGAAATTATACTAATGAGGCCCAGGGTTCAATTCCAGGGTCGCCCAAAGTCAGAAATTTCTCAGGAGCACCCATGGAGTCTGACTGATTGCAATAGGGTCGCCTAGGAGGACATGGGACTTAAACACAACTGGCGAAATGTGGGTGTGCAGTTAGGTTCACCTCTGCCTTACCCTTAGGGGTTTACTAGGCGTGATGTTATGTTATGAAAGCCATAATCAACAGCCGCGACCATCAGAATAGCGCCGAGGCAGTAGAACTCGACGAGTCCCGGAAAACGGGTCGTGGGGCTTTTGGGACCGGGACCGCGGTCCCGGATTCCCCCTAAATATTTTCAACACTTCAACTGTATTGGATCATGCAAAAGAAATAATCAGAAAAGATCAGTTGAGGTGTGCACCAACTATGGCTCACCTCCTGTTCTGCTCTATGTGTAATTCCATCGGTACTTTGAGGGTCCTGTCCCAAGCCACCACCAACGCCGTCAAGGTAGCAGAAGTTCCGCAGGCATGAGCAATATCGTTTGAGAATCGCCAAACACCGTTTATCTACATAATTATACTCATTTATTTGTATTCGTTAACACTAATAGGTAGGTATTACAGACTTAGATAAACCTAAAATCAATCATGGGCCCTGTTAGAAACCTTGGCAGGCCATAGTTTTAGAAATTTCGTCACTCAAATTAGTTATTACGTGTTCCTAACACGTATCCTTCGATGTAATTATTGTTTAACTGCTAAATATATTATCTGGGTCATCTGACAGTTCCGTATAGATCGGTAATATTGGTATAGTCATCGGTGATGGTCAGCATATGTACCTATTTCTTCCGGTAGTAGGTACCTGGTCCTGCCCTACTTTTTGTTGAAGGTTTAGTTCATTTATAAATTAATTACTAATTTTTATTTAGTCACCCTTACAAGGTTCCTATTTTACGTTAACAGTTTAAAATAGGTTCCTTAATTTAATGAATAATTGTACTTTTAAGGCCACCAGCCCAGTCATTCAAGGTTTGACAAAATCCTACTGGGGTACTTAAATAACAAAATGACATTTTGTCATTAAAAGTATTTATACTACACCTGCTTGGAAAGTACCTCGATACTTTATCAAATTTACGGTAGAAAGTACGTCATTGCATATCGAACAAATATGCGGGGAGAAAACGCATCTGAGCGGGAGAGAAAAGTGTATGAAAATCCATTTCTTACGTGGTTTTTCTCTTTTAATTTTGGGTAAGACTATGCGCCGGTAACCTAAATATCAAAAGCCAAAACGTTTTTACAGTGAGTTTTTATCTCCAAGTTCGCAAAATGACACTGGCCACTAGCTGTGTGTTGGATGGTGTCGGGCTGGCAGTGCAACCCTGCGACGGCAGGATAAACAATTTGAAAAAAGAACATGTGAAAATTGCAGACGCCATTGGCGCCATTTTCAATTTGTGTGTTGTTTGAGGATTCAGTTTTCGTAGAAAATAAAATAAAACTATCAAAATGATAAGTAGTGATAGTGATGATGAAGATTTTTTAACTCCGCCGCAGTTGAAGGAAACAGCAAAAATACTGATTGAAAACCTTTTACCACAGAAATCAATTAAAAAATATAATAAAATTCCTCGTAGGTGTAGTATAAAACACTATGTATCACTCGAGAGAAAGTGCGATTCCCGATCTCGGGTGTTTTAAAGCCCTCGCCTACGGCTCGGGCTTCAAACGACACCCTCGACGGTAATCGGTCACTTTCTCCTCTCGGTGAACAATGTACTATTATTCTAGCACGGTAAAGGTTTCACATTATACGTCAAATTGACGAGAGGTACTGTAGACGAATACTAACTTTTAAAGTCATACTTCAAAAAGGCAAAGAAGGTGAACCTACAGTAAAAAAAAATAAAAAAATAACAAAACGTTTTTTACAATGTCTAAATCGATGGGACAATTTGCAACTCTCACGTTCCCCTAAAATTTAAAAAGAAGATTTATAAAACAATAGTTAGATCTGTTGTCTTGTATAGGCCAAAATGTTGGGCCACAAAAGGGACGAACGACAAGCATTTGCACATGGCTGAGATGAGAATTGTCAAACTTAAGTGGCAGTGGGTACGGCACATTGCTCGCAGGACGGATGGCCGAAGGGGCCGCAAAGTTCCAAAGTGGCGACCGCGAACTGGAAGACGTTGCGTTGGAAGACCTCTCACTAGGTAGACCGATGACTTGGTGGAGGTTGCGGAATCCGCTGGATGCGAGTCGCACGGGACCGGTCAATGTGGCGTCAGTGGGGGAGGCATATGTCCAACAGAGGATGTCTTTCGGCTGAAATGATGAGATGAGAATACTAAGGGGGATGTGTGCTGTTGCGAGAAAGGATAATATAAGAAATGAGTACATAAGAGTAAGTCTGATAATGGCGCCGCCCGGTGACTGCAAAATTGTGTGGTAATCGGTTGTCTTGGTATGGGCATGTGAAGCGGAGGAAAACGTCGTGAGGAAAGTTTTGAGTTGATGGCTATAAGAGTAGAGAAAGACCTAAGAAACGATGGATGGACTGTGTGAACGAGAATATGGCCTGGAAGGAGATGCCTTCTGTGATGACGATCGAGTTATAGAGAAATATGGAAGAAGAAGACATGCTGCGCTAACCCTGAATAAATTGGAATAAGGGCAGAAGAATGATAATGATGATGTTTGGATATTTATACCCATATTTTCTGCGCATTTTTCACAATTAATTTAATTTACAAAGAAACATCACCCTGTACTCTTTAAAGCTATAGGAGGTATTTAGCAATCATGTTTTCATTATCATACACAATACCAGCATTGTCCTGGGTCCCAGTAGTGGCGAACGCTGTAGGTAGATTTTCTCGGAATCTGTCTCTTGAATACAATAAGCGCCGTGGAAGTCCTTCCCCGAATGTCCCCTAAGAACTACACTACGACTTACAAAGAGGCACGTGGAACTGTTTACAATCTCAGAGATAGATTATAGTCTAACGGTATTTACAATTATACGGTGACATAATATCCACGTCATACGTGCTGCGTTAAATATCCGAAAATAGATAGAGTCTAACAAAAAATCCGTATTGCCACTTCTTTCGTAAGGTTCATTGAGTCATCAAGGTCATGACTTGTACTCATTACTATGAAGGTGGGTGTTATAGGTACACTTTCTTATTGCGCAAAATCTCTATCTTTTTGATAATATGACATCACGCTGGTACTCCCCAAGGAGATGGCACAAGAGTATCATCTGTAGCTCGCACACATTTTGCCAGTTTTCAGGGTTCCGTACCTGAAAAAGAAAAAAACGGAACCCTTATAAGATTATTTTCTTGTACGTCTGTCCGTCTGTCTATCCATCTGTCACCACCGATTTTCTTAGGAACGGGTGGACCTAGCAAGTTGAAATTTATACCATACACTGAAGTCTATAGTTCCTATTAGGCGTATAAAAATCAAGGTCAACACGATAAAAATATATGGGAAAATTTAGATTTTCGCGAAAACATGTAAGTATCAAAATTTACCTTATTTTCAACTTTTTTATTTTTCGGTCTGAAAACCGTAAATATGTAGTTTATAACAAAAAAAAAAACGATTTTACTATTACAAACTTTTTATTTGCGGTTGGAGCAATATCTAGGGATCGAACAACAAAGTTAAGTTTGTCCTTTAAAAAGTTTGTACGGAATCCTCGGTGCGCGAGTCCGATTCGCTCTTGGCTGGTTTTTTTTTGTGAATGGCACCTCGCAGGTCTTCTTCCGCATCCAATCTGCTTAGCTACCCAGAAGTTTGATCATCTAGCTGGGGACATCCCACAATGCGTTTGCCAATACTCGATCTCCAATCGGAAATACCACGAGTCCATGTTCTTTTCTTAATTATTTTTTCTTGGAATTCAACTAAACACTTATGGAAAGTACCTTTCGTACTATATTCTCTTCAACAAGATGGTCAAAGAAATAAGGTCATACGCCATAGAAATCTCTTCGGCATAAGTTTAATTGACAGTAATTAATGACTGACCACCACCAAACAATTTCTCTGTGACACACACGATAAATATTTCTGTCTCTTTTACTCTTTAGTTAGTTTTAGTAGGACCTCTCGCTTCTGCAAATTTATCTTACAGAAAAAAGACGTCACTGACCTCAATACGCGCTTGGACAGTTTCGCGTGGTAGTGGAGCATACTCGTATATTAAATAAGCGACTCTACGCAACCGCTCTAAGGTTTATTTTCAACTGTAGGTAGTATGGCTCTTCTTTGGAAGTGAATACTGCTAGCTATCAGTGGCAAAATGTTCAAATGCTCTGTCAGTTGGCCATCGAACGCTGTTGTGAATACAGTTCATTGCTTTAATTTTTCAAATATCGTGTATGTTTTATTATTTTTCAAATTGGTGTTGTCGAACTGTGTGGTTCTCTTTTTGAATTTGGATTTTGTTGCAGTTACTGAATTATTTTGTAAGTTTTAATTTTTATTTTATTTTAAGTCTGCGCGGGAGTCTTTTTCGTTATTCCATATGTTCCGTATTCAGTTATTTTTTTTTCTTTCTTTCCGTACATTTATTTATGGTTTAATTTTCGGCTTTGTTGTAAGGATGTTATTGGGGTTTTTACTATGGTGTTATTTTAATACCTTTTGAATTTATTTTATAGTGCCCTTTATTTAAGTCTAAAAAAATACTATATACCTAATGGCAAATATTAACATAATATGTACATACCTACCTTATTATATTATTTAAGGTGTACACCTTAAGTTAAACCTATTGCATTTACCATAATCTTTATCAACAAATGATAGCCAGATTTGACCAGCTGTTTCCGATTTCAGAATCCATGACAAGCCAACATAAGTTTAAGTGATTATTAAGCTAGTAATATTACAGTCTCAATTTTGTTTGTATAGATAGATATATATTTAGATAGTTTATATGTGAAAGTGGATTTATTTGTTTGACCGATCGATAAAATTTAGTATAGGGATAGATCTGGGTTAGGGGATAGGATATTTTTATCCTGTTAGGGCTTCCGCACACTAAAGACAAGACTGTCTTTAGACAGACAATTGCCCTACTAGTGCGAGCGAGACAGACTATGTATTCTCGCTCGCACTAGGTTCACGTGGAATTATTGCTGACCTACACACGAGTGCTGTGCTAATCAATAATTAAATAGTGGATATTAAGTGCATTATTATATTACTATTGATTATTGTAAATCATTTTTAATGTAACTGCGCAGCCTTGAATCGATAAGGATTTTGATAAAGACTTATTAATATCATAAGCAAAATGATGCCAACTAATTTGATAAAATAAAACGTAACATAACATCACGCCTGTAATACCCGAGCAATAGCGCAGAGGAGATACAGTCGTGGTCTTTTCCGCCTGATCAGTTAATTTTTTTTTCGCTTAAATCATGCGGAGGCGCCGAGCCACGCCCCCTGAAAGTTTACACCCATTAGGAAAGCGTCAATTTGGTGCGCAAAATAACAATTACTCTCGTTGGCGTGCGTCGTCAGTGCGCTCGGCCGATCGGTATTGTCTTTCATTCATTATTTCTATACAAAGTCAACGGGGCGGGGCTAGAGAGCGTCTCAGGCGAACAGGCAGTGTCCACGATAGTACAGAAGGTAGAGTCAGCAGCATTTTGCCAAATAACATAGCATAACTAACTTTACAAATGTGATAAAATACAAATTGTGTTAGTGAATAGATCCATAAAACTATGTACTTTAGTAAAACTTCACTTGTGCCCTACATCATTGTGCGTGATCATGTTTAAGTGACATGTAGCAATTTAAGCCAAATGTCCAAATCCAGACTCCGCATTGGTACTGAGATTTTTTCCTAGAAAAACCCAACAACCTTTTGCCTGATTTGGGAACCGAACCCAAAGCCTCATGCTGGACAGGAGTTTGCGCTTTGCTGCCACTAAACACAACGTGAAAGTCGATATTTCATAAAGTACCTAATGTTTTTTCTAGTGAACAACTTTGATAGTCAAGTTGAATGCAATAATTTGCGTTCTGCCACAGAATAGGAGTTTCCTGTTGACCTATTTATAGTATTAGAGATTACCTATTAAACAAGAATTACTTGACTAGAAATAGAGCACTTTAGAATTAGCTTCATCGAGTGGCTAAACTAAAATACAAGTATGCCTACATGCTTATGCCAGCGTATCCTAGTCAGACTAAACATTCCACCTTGGTAACTGGCTGATATTGTTACCAAAGACATTCAAATAAAGGGTGTAAAAAAGGCACTTGTTCTCCCCGACATCAACATAGCGATAATATTTTTTGTTTTACACCATACCTGGGAACCTTCTAGTTACGGAGATATTGGAGGTCAAAGTTCCAACGTTCCAAGTTTTTAATGTAAGATTTTTAGTTGGAACACCTCCACAACCCCCGTACTATTCAATCCATCCATCAGCACAATGTTTTAAGTACGTTACATTGAGTTCTACCACAAAACATAATTTTTCACCCCAAAATAAAAAGTCGAAAAGTCGTTTCTCAGCAATAATTTTTGCGTAAAGTTACCAAGTTTGATATACAGAATGCTTGGTTGACGGCTTCGTGATGAGGTTGTTTACACCCTGTATTTACGAGTGATAGACTGGACAATTAATAGGCATTACGACAGTATAAAAAAATTGCAAATCTATTTAGTGCGTCAATTAGAGTATTGGAAATTAATGTAAACGTATTTTTTGTTTTTGTAAATCAATGAATATTGACAAAAGATAAAACGCATCAAAACTCGGGAGTGGGGGCTCGTGACGTCAGAACTAGCTAAAAATTATACCATGGCGTGAACTTTAAAAGCGTCGTATCTTCGTCAATTTTGGTTTATGTAACAAAAGAAAAACACGGGTCAAATATTTTTTGATAATCTAAGTGACGGACTAATTAGTTTTTTTGTCGTCTCGCCTATACGAAGAAAATCGTATTCCAATACTTGTTACTACTTAGTAATAAGTCGCTCTGTCTAGTGTCACACGCCCGGTTGTCAGGTAAAATCGAAAATGTTCGGTATCAAATTGCTTGTATGACAAAATCCCAAAATCCGTTCTATAAGTCTTTTACAAACTCTTTGTTACTACCATTGGTTCTTCTTCTCGAATTGATGACTCAAATTTTGTCTAGCCAGTACGCAGTGACCTGGACAGTTCTGTCGTTTTCATTCAAGTCCAGCAGCCTTATTCACAACGCTTCGATTCGATTCCGTGTCGGTAAGGAACCGTATTCGACAATCTCATTTCCGAGCCGAAGAACTGTCAAAACGCTATTCACAGATCCGAACGGAAACGTTTTTTTCTATCCGACAGACCGTTGTGTTTATGGGGAACGCAACAAAATGGTAGTAAATAGATGATCGTGGTAGAAAATTTAAAGTAGTAAATAAAATTGGTTTATTTGAATCTTTCGTTCCGTTTAAATAGGGAATATACAGCTAGTAACTACAGCAGCTAGTAGCTTAATAGACAGCAAACGATACAAAATGATTTTATTTTAACCAAAATAAACTTTATTTCGAATAAACCTGCTTTGTAAACAGCCGTCTGTCAAACTGCCGAAACGCGGAAAAAGTGTTTTGAATTTTATGTGATATCTTCCGAGTAAACCGTAGTTTTATTTTTAACTTTATAACTAAAGGAAAAATGGCTGTAAGTATTTGATATCAGTATTACACAATTCTTGCTCTTTGCTTAAAGCAATAACACGTGAAAATGCATAATTTCAGAAAAGAGTGTCTATCGAGCAGCTGCAGAAAATGTTTGCCTTCAAGCAAGGCCATGACGACTTTCTAGAACGAATATCACATTTCACACTTTTAATTTATGTAAATGCGGATACATCAATGAAATACGATCAATACAATAATAAAACTTCCTTTAGTTACTTCAGGCAGTGTTTAAAAGGTTTACAGTCTTTTTATTTCACTGAAATAAGCTAGAATTTCTTAGTTTATTTATGTTCGATATGACTCCCGACAGCAAACAGCTGTCGGAAAAATTCGAGTCTTCATATCGAATTGAACTGTCAAAATTATTCGGTTTCGGATTTGTGAATTGCGTTTGAAGGACATCTTCGATATCTTAGACATTCGATTCGGTACGGAGTCGAATCGAAGCGTTGTGAATAAGGCTGCTCTACTCTCTATCGATCTACTAACCATAGCTGAAGTTAGTCTCAAAAAATCAAAGCAGAGCCCATAAAAACACAAAAATCTAATCACTGCCAGAAAAACCTGTACAAGTGAACGCTAGATTGATTCGTCGTGGAAATACAAAATATCAATGAAATCCCACTTCATCACCATCATCATCATCATTCTCTTGCCCTTATCCCAATTCATTTGGGGTCGTCATCACATCAGACACCTCCTCTCTTGCCATATCATCCTTCACACAGTCCACTTATCGTTTCTTTGGTCTCCCTCTACTCTTATACCCATCCACATTCATATCAATTATACTTTCCTCGTGACATTTTCCTCATTCCGCGGAGGAATTATGAATCACATGCCTTTTTTTTTTTTCGGATGGGAAATCATCAAATGACTCCTCCCGCTCTGGGTGGAGTAGGAGGGAGTGTCAGACTTTTACTGACTAAAACCCATCAATGTTCCTTCATCGCCCTTTGTGTTCCGGGGCCACGGTATCTCTTTCGAATAGTCCCGCAGCCCTGGCAGGCTTCGGCCCTTGCGACCCCTTCCTTATTGCTGACTCTCTTTGAGGCGCGCGTGGAACACGAAAGCGCCGTCGACACGGCCTGTCGTCATGAGACGGACGGACGGCGAGCCAGCCCATAGCTCACCGTCCACAGGCCCGCGTCTACGGTGGCCACAGGGCCACAGGGTGGCCCTGTGGCCCTAGACGCCCGGGGCGTCTCCCGCGGCATGAATCACATGTTTAATGCCCATACGACGACAACCACATAACTTTTCAGTTACCATTTACTCATTTCTTATTTTATCGAGTCGCGTAACACTAACAATATGACACACAATCAATAAGATTGCTTACTCCAAAACTCATTGAAATCAAGTGTAATTACCTTTTAATCAGTTATTGATAATTGCAAGTCTTCAGATAAACGTTACATGCATTTGATAACGTTCATAACTGGTCACTGTTTATATGATAACGGCATTGCATATAGAGAACTCAAAAACGTCAGTAAGTACATCATAATTGCTTGGTTTTAATATACAAGGTGTCGCTTTGCATCCTGGTCAAATTCAAGGAGGTAGGTCTATGCTAATGATTGTCGACCCAAATCGATGAATAAATAGGTAAATTTATTTTTTACGGAAATCGGTAAGTGTAAACTACCCGTATTAAAACGCAGCCCGTCTGTAACTCGCCCTATAACCGCGCCTTCACACACACAAATAAACGCACACAGAGACATGTCGCGCGATTTGTGATTCTTCTATTAGGTACTTTCGTGTTATTCTGAAATACAGTCCAATTTGAACAATTTTTAAAATAGCAGGTTTATTAATTATTTTGACCGGGTATCGTAATTTAAATTGATTATTTACGTCTTTTGTGACAAGCTCCTGAATTTTGACTAGGATGGAAAACAACACCTTGTATATGTGATAGACTGATGTGTTTAGCTGTTTCTATAATGGGTGTAAAAGTACCCTTAACGAGGCTGAATAGCACTTGTTTTCTCCATCATTTTGATTTTATTTTTTGTTCTTGACCATACCTGAGAACCATTTATTAGAGATATTCAGTGTCAAAGTTCTAACTTGTGCTCAACCACAAGTTTTCGACGTCGGCGTTGTTGTGCAACCCTTTTTTTTCGGATGGGAAATCATCAAATGACTCCTCCCGCTCTGGGCGGAGCAGGGGGAGTGTCAGACTTTTACTAACTAAAACCCATCCATGTTTCTTCATCGCCCTTTGTGTTCCGGAGCCACGGTATCTCTTTCAAACAGTCCTGTAGCCCCGGCCGGCATCGGCCCTTGCGGACCCCTTCTTTTTTGCTGACTCTCTTTGAGGCGCGCGTGGAACACGAACGCGCCGTCGAGACGGCCTGTCGTCATGTGACGGACGGGTGTCGAGCTAGCCCATAGCTCCACGTCCACAGGCCCGCGCCTACGGTGGCCCGACACCCGGGGCGTCTCCCGCGGCGGCCGGGACGTAAGGTTCTCTCCCTCTCACGTTCCGCCACCTCCTTCGCTAGCTAGACGGCGTCCCAGTCGTTGTGCAACCCTCAAATTGAACAACTTCGTTTTTAGGGGACTAACATCTTAATCGTCAAAAAATAATCAGTTATCAGTCTAGTACTGTTCAATTTTTGTATGAGGCAGCAGATTTTCCAGCTGATCAGTTGTATGGTCTGTTCCACACTCTGAAATATAACCATACCATTCTAATACACGCTGTATATGTATGTCATCGTGTACTTAAGTTTATATTTTTGGCATTATCGTGTCGATGTCATAAATAAACCCGCAAAACATAATATGGATTACTGTTATCTTTAAGACAGTTCATATTTAGATTGAATGTAGGTGTACACCTACTTACATTATTTAGGTTAGAGATAAGGTATCTAGTCGCAATGTTACGAGAATATTTTAATATGGACGAGTTGCAAAAAACTTCATCAGTTTTATAATTATTTTCTAAAACAAAATCAGTTATATCCAATGTCGAATGGTCGAGCGATTTTATTGCCATTTACTGGGAACAACTTCAGAATCCAGTCTGCAATTGCATATGTATTTTTGCTATGGCCACACTGGGACAAAAAAACATTTTTTTCTATGAAATTTCTTCTGATACCCGGGATCCTTAATTGTCGGTACTATCATCATCATCATCATCATTTTTAGCCGAAAGACGTCCACTGCTGGACATAAGCCTCCCCCAAGTGTCGCCACATTGACCGGTCCTGTGCGTCTCGCATCCAGCGGATCCCCGCAACCTTCACCAGGTCATCGTTTCACCTAGTGGGAGGCCTTCCAATACAACGTCTTCCGGTTCACGGTAGCTACTCCAGAACTTTTTGGCCCCATCAGCCGTCCCTTTAGTCATCTGTTAGGTGTATTGAACGCCAACTAGACCAACGGCCATGAGGTAGTCTTGGCGGACACGTCAACAATACATTTCTTTTTTCTTCTACTCATTGATTTTATTTTCACATACTAAACAGATCTATGCTATGCTTAGAGTCTCTCTGAGGGATCGCATCCAGATTGAGGTGATCCGACAGAGAACCAGAGTTGTCGACATAGCTCACAGAATTAGTAAGCTGAAGTAGCAATCGGCCATATTAGTCGTAGAACCGATGACCGTTGGGGTAGACGTGTTCTTGAGTAGAGACCGTGAATCGGCAAGCGTAAGGTGGGACACCCTCAAGCTCGGTGGAGCGACGATCTTCGGAGGGTGGCTGGTAGCAATTGGATGAGAGGTTCCGAGAATCGAGTTAAGGGGCGTGCGATAGAAAAGGCCTATGTCCAGCAGTGGACTCTTATAGGCTGTTGATGAAACGGATCTACCATTACTGACACAATTGTAATAGACCGATAGGGTTATCTAACGATTCGTATCTGACCATGATTAATGAGCCAAATGCGTACAAATACTGGGTTAAGCGGATTCCTTTTTCAACGTCACAAGGTATACTGCTGTTAAGCTCTTGTTTCCAACTGATGTTATTTTTACTTTAAACGAAAGCCAACTGTAACGTGGTCAAAATTAAGTTGGTTTCAGAATGAGTAGTACTGTTAGAAAAGTCATAAAACAATAAGTTGTTGGTAGCGCAAACTGAACTTATTGTGTTGGTGTTAAAGTTGTATTTCGAAAACGGCATGTTTTTACATGTTAGAAAAGAATTCGCGAACGCAGTTTTGGCACTTTCTCTTTTAAATAGCGCATAGGCGGCATTGGTATGGCCAATGCCGACTGCGGATTGTATCCTGGTGTCGAAATATTGCCGTCAACTTTATATAGAGAACTCGTTATATTTTGGTATGTCGATGTAAGTAAACCTAACAGTTGTAGCCTAACTTGAACCACGGTTTTGTTCAAGACCGATTTCGTAAAGTTACTGGGGAGAATTTTAGTAATAAACAGATCGTAATCAGCGCATCTGAACCGCGTTCAAGGGCTATCAAATACAACATTTCACGACAAAGGTGACATTGCCAGCTCTAGAACGCGGTTTAAAAGTGCTGGTCGCGTTCAGTTTATTTTTTTAAATTTGCTTTAGTGTGACTGTACGAGTTGCTAGCACCGTTGTTTCTATTGCAAGTCAGCAAAAAAGAAGGGCTGCGGGACTATTCGAAAGAGATACCGTGGCCCCGGAACACAAAGGGCGATGCCGGAACATGGATGGGTTTTAGTCAGTAAAAGTCTGACACTCCCTCCTGCTCCGCCCAGAGCGGGAGGAGTCATTTGATGATTTCCCATCCGAAAAAAAAAGGATCCGGTTCGAAGGACCAAAATGCCGCCGCAACAAAAGCACTGTATTGTATTCGTACTAGTTGAGCGAGGTTTGGCGACACTCACTAGTGAGTTTATTGATGACACTGAGTTATAAAACATTAACCTAAATAACATCGACTACGCGTGTAAGTCAAATAGCCGAATCAGCGATTAGTTAATTAAGCTAAAACATATAGAAAGTGAAACAATGAAAATCATGTGGCGGTGCTCGTGCCTTGACAGTTTCTAAAATAAATAACACTGTTAAAGCTGCACTGCTGTCAAAACCATGAATCATTTTATTTTGTTTTAATACATAACAACTTTTTCCTTTTTTTTCACATAGTTTTACCATACATCAGCTGATCGCGTCAATTGCTATGGAAAAGCGTTTATTTTTATATTTTTTGCAGAAATCTAGTACTTAGAGACACGGGACGTCTTGCGTTTATCATATTGTAGCTTGTCTAGGTTTCTTGAACTTTTATCGCTAACAGTGGTTGTCAAAATATAAATGATACATTGTTTTTAATGTTACTCAGCCAATCACAGATAGATCAAAGGCTCGATTGGAGGCTATCTTATCTACTAATTACGTATTTGGAAAAACAGTGCCGAAAGAACTATGTTTTATTATCTAAAAATCCCTAAAAATAGATAGAATTTGATTGTCATTTGATAAAGTTTTATGTATCTGTGGGTAATTTTATAGATATTGTATAAAACATATCTGATAACTTTACATAGGGTGTTGGACATGACTTCACCATTAGGAAAGGAGGAAACTTGGTATGTGATGGGTACCCATCCACGGCCCAACCTAGGCAAGCGGGGCTTAACCTAAAGATCGAACCGAGCGGCTGTTATTATTAAGCCACAAGCTCAATTATAACAGACTCATTGGTAACATTGACATTAAAACATGATAAACAAAGTATGTACAATACAATCACAATGAACTATTTAATAATACTCATAATTTAATAATAACATAAACCAATTGATCCTGGTTAACACATCATATTGATAAATTGGGTCAAAGTGTAAAAGTATATACATAATAATGTTCCAGCTTGCTAGCAATAACAAAGCAAGTAAGACAGTATTTTGTTTTCCTCGTTGAGTAACAATTCAGTAACATAATAATATTATAATGTTTTGAATGTATTGTGTCATACATAATTACTGTTAATGGGTTTACCTCTACCTCTTACATTTTGATTAGAACCTGTTTCGTCATACAATGAATAAATGAATTTTATTTCGAAAAACAATTAAGATCCATAGTGACTAGTAATATAACTTATTGTCTAATGTTCATCATATCATCATATCAGCCCGGAATCACCTACTGCTGGGTGTAGGCCTCCCCTTTTTTCTGCCACACTTCCCGGTTCTGTGCGTCTCTTACCCGTCGTCAACCCAACGAGCTTTAGGACGGCCCTGGTGTCTATGGCCTAACCTTGGCCACCACTCGGTCAAAGCCTTGCTCCATCGGCCATCTCCGCGTCTAGCTAGATGTCCTGCCCAGGCCCATATATCTAATGTTAGTACATACCAATTATATACCCACCAACAAAATGTTTTAAAATTGATGTCTCTGGTGTTAGTTGACTACCTATAATTAGTAGGTGAACGTGGGTTGGAAATATTAGTGCTCTCCGCTCTTGTTCTCAGGACAATGGGCAATTTAGACAAGAAATAATTTAGAAGTATTGACAGAAAGACTAACCTAGTTTCGGTAAATAATATATTTTTCTGGTACAATCCTGAAAAGAGCAATAAACGTAAAAAAAATGTATGTTACACGTAGAATTAAAAACCTCTTTTTTTTCGTCGGCGTGCATCCCGGATGACATTTGCACATCTGCAGCATTTTTAATAACCATTTTATAGTAATACTTTACAATTTTTACACAAAGCAATCCTTGGCAATAACCCAAAAAACATTAAACAATATATACGAATAACGATAAACAAACACTCATTGTTGATAAACATCAATATCGGTTGAGAAGCAATAAACTTACTTAGAAATTCTAATATTATTCTTTCAAAGGACACTGGGCATAATTAGAATACAATTCAGTCTGGTGTAGGTACGGGCTACATAAACAAGCTGTACCCTTCCAGTATAGACTGACCTCGAATACACGGTGTAACGATAAATTCTGCACATGTTTCTAGAGACATTAGCGTAATTCGCATACCGATTAAAATGTATGGAACACGGACTAATAAAGACAATGGCCAAAATATATGGAGCCATGGTGCTTAAACAAAATGACACAGGCTACATTCATACTGGCAGGTCTTGGCGTCTTCGCTAGCAAGGAACTAGATGTTAAATCGGTTTTTAAAGCTTGTAGATCTAGAAGTACGTACTGAATTCGAGAGAGTGGGCTATCATCCACCACGCTGGCCCAGTGCGGGTTGGTAGATGTCACATGTCTTCAAAATTTTATTCACCCTACATTCCCTATATTCTTATCGCCTTTCGTAAAATGCGAGGTCAGTTTATTGTGGATACGTGGATATTGTCATGTCGTGTGTACTAGAAATATTCGCGTATCCAACAGATTTAGTCTGATCACGTTCGTTTTATTACCAATTGTAATGCTACTTAGAATCTCGCATTCTTGGACGACTGCATAACTTAGGCACGTAGGTAAGGGGAATACGGAAAAATGCTTTCGAGGCGATTTAAGTAAACTTTTGTTTACACCCGGACGTGTTATGGTCAAGACAATTGTTCATATGCTAGCCAATTTCTGATGGAATCTATCGCTCGCTAGAAATTTTTAACTAATCGGTTTTCTGGTAAAAACAAAACTTGAATACACTGTCAAACAAAACGCAACTTGAACCAGCACTGGAGCCAGTAGCATAGAGTTTCGTTTAAGGGTGGAGTGGCCATCGACTCACACACTGTTACCAAAACCCACTAACTTCACACTGAGTCCGCTAGGTGAATTACAGCCCAGTCCCTCCAACAAAAGGGAGGCCTATGTCCCAGCATTGGGAACGTTATAAGCTGATTAAGAGACAATTTCGACTGTTCGATGACGTCAACTGTTTATATTGATCTAGTATTGAGCATAGCAACCAGATTATGTTCAACATCGATATTATTTGTAGTTGCGCCGATCAATATCGAACATCGATTAGTGGATGTCTATCAGCTAGTCAATTTTAATCTGTGGGCACGATCACAGTGGCATTATCATCATCAGCATCATTTACCTCTACTTATTTGATTAAGCAGTAAGGTAGCATATTACCCGGGGCTGCGGGACTGTTCGAAAGAGATACCGTGGCCCCGGAACACAAAGGGCGATGTAGGAACATGGGTGGGTTTTAGTCAGTAAAAGTCTGACACTCCCTCCTGCTCCGCCCAGAGCGTGAGGAGTCATTTGATGATTTCCCATCCGAAAAAAAAGGTATCGAATTACTAGGTACTAACAGGTTTATGGAGGTCAGATAGCCAATCAGTAAGTCAGTCAGGTTATGGAGATAGGCAGTCGTTCGGTGTAAAATACTGGTATTCAGCTGCATACGGTTAGACTGGAAGCCGACCCTAAAGGACTAAATTAAGACACACAGACTCATCACTGTATCCTGCCCAGGACACTCAACCCTCATTTTATTCTCACCGAATTTATTCTTGGAACCAAAACAAAGACTTAAGGCAGGGAACAGTATATGTATATATGACTCATAATAGACAGTAATTTGGTATAAATTAGGTATAATGTTATTTTTAAAGCGCATTTTTACATCTGCACTATATAATATAATAATATTATAAAGAAGAAAAATTTGTATTTTTGTGTATGTTTGTAATGAATAAACTCAAAAACTACTGCGCCGATTTCTTCTTTAAAATTCTTTCACCATTAGTAAGCCACGTCTTTACTGAGTAACATAGGCTATATTTTATCCCCGCACTCCCACGGGAACGGGTACTACGCGGGTGAAACCGCGTGACGTCCGCTAGTTCTTTTATAAAGTCGGTAGAGATATTTATCTAGTCAAAGATGTGACGGCACGATATATATTTTTTAAATCGTAGATTTAAATGTACATTATGTTTGCACAATATTGTGTAGTTAGTTCAACGTACTCACCCTATGATACGGTAAATTTTGATCGCGATATTAAAATTGATTTTGATCGCGGATTGCTTTCGCAATTTTTTTTTGATTGACAATCAGTGCATATCAATAATTGTCGAAAATGTATTTTGGGCTAATTTTAACTTTTCCCTTCTATATGTATATCCGAGTATGGTGGCCATTGTTTTACATACAGCAACACACTTGGACTATACATTCGCAAAACATTGTAAAATGAAGTTATCCAATTATAAGATCCAATTCGCCTATTTTATATTGTATGCTGAATGCAGCAAACGCTTAGGATAAGCCGATTGAATTCAAACCCTTCTAAATCGGTAAACTGAAGAATTCTGGGGGACTAATATGGCCGTTTTTACCAGAATGATAATAGGAAATGAATATGTATCAAGTTAAAAAATTTAATTATGCCCACATTGTAACATAATTATCGGTCACTCTCAAACATCGTTTACCTACAAAGACCAACTCTCCAAAGCATTGTTGATTACCGGTAGGTTCGGTACTCTTCAATTGTAATTTCAGATAACCAGGGTTTAACCGTGTCCCAAGATCTAAATTACTTCGTAGTATTTGACAACAAAAAAAAAACCTTGATGCCCATCAACATTCTACAAATTCCTCCCTTCCACTTGCACTTTCAATGAATCAACCCAAATTCCTTTTCAAGCGTTTTTCCGAACTTGTAAATGAACGGTGGGGATTTTTGGATCTTTCTTAGAACAAAAACAAAGGATGCACGGCGAATAGTGAATCACAATATCAGGTAGAAAGTGTTTAAAAGTTAATTGGTTGAGTCAACCTCACTGTGGCTCTTAAAGATTAGGTAGCAGTGAATAAATGACGTCACAATTCTGTGGCCGTGATCTTCAAACGGTACTTTACAACTAACATGTGCTCGTGGCTAAATAATAACAGCCGCTCAGGTTGAACTTCAGGTTAAGCAGCGCTTGTCTTGGTTAGTCGGTGGATACATACCGAGTTTCCCTCGTCCCTCGGAAAACGCGTTCCATTTGTTGATTTTTGACAGTCGTTAAAGGTGGTCTAAAAGTCTGTCAACCAGACTTACCAAGTCTTATCGAATTAGCGATTACTGACTGGGTTGTGGAGGTCAACTTAACAGTCGCTCCATGTAAAATACTGGTATTCAGTTATATCCGGTTAGACTGGGAGCCGACCACAACATAGTTAGGAAAAGGCTGGGCAGATGATGATTTGTGGTTGAAATCACTATATTTTGTTCTTTATGTAGGCAAATGATAACAAGAATAACCGGAATAAACGCTTTGGTTTATTCTGTGCAGCTAGATTACTAGCTTAAAATAAATAACACAACTCATGCGGTTACCTATCAACATATTACATATTATTATAAGTCCTTTTCTTGTTTGACTAGAATACCCCACAAAAAAAATACGCAAGTAAATCAATTTACCCAATAGGCGAGACGACAAAAAAAACCTAATTAGTCCGTCACTTAGATTATCAAAAAATAATTGACCCGTGTTTTTTCTTTTGTTACGGAAACGAAAATTGACGAAGATACGACGCTTTTAAAATTCTCAATACGTCACGCCATGGTATAATTTTTAGCTAGTTCTGACGTCACGAGCCCCCCCCCCCCCACTCCCGAGTTTTGATGCATTTTATCTTTGTCAATGTTCATTGATTTACAAAAACAAAAAATACGTGTCCATTAATTTCCAATACTCTAACTGACGGACTAAATATATTTGCATTTTTTTGATACTGTCGTCATGCCTATTACGTTTGCCTATATTTATACGTACTAACCTAAGTACCTGAGTACTTCGTCCATCAAAGTCTAATCATATACCTATACTAACTGCGCAAAACTTCAAACCGCAAAAAAACTGGGTCAGCAGAGTTTAAGGTCAGTGTCCACCCACGTAGGTACCGCCAACCACCTACTTATCAATGTCACTATGATAGCACGGACACCTACGTAGAACGGTACTAAATTTGTACTAAAAATCAACCTAACGGTAAATAGGTAACGGTATTTTTAAGTATCCTTTTGTGCACATAGGTAGGTACTTTGTTTTATTAAATAACTAGCTGATGCCCGCGACTTCCACGCGTGGAGTTCCATAATTGTCCCACATACTATTAAATGGAACTTAAACATAACTGGCGTAATGTGGGTGCACGTAATAGGTATACACGTCTGACTACCCGTTTAGGGATTACAGGTGGTATGTTATGTTACGTAATTGGTACAAAGAAAAAGATAATCAACATGAATTATGTAGCGAAGATTTTGTAACAATATTTTGATCTAAAAGAGTGTCCATGGAGTTTCTTGCCCGTTCTTCTCCATAGAGATCTACGCTAGGGAATGGGCAACTACAGTACTTTCACAGTTTTTATGCCTTGTGACTGGGACTGTAGCTACATTTAATTTTCATCTTTGTTTCGACGATTCAAAAGTGCCTGTAACTGGCCTACTTGAAATAAATGCTTTGATTTTGATTTTAGTATTGAAAAGTAGTAAGTACCCCTATCTACCTACCTACTAAAAGTTTACGTATCAATACTGTTTAAAATAATCTTGTCATTCATTGACCTTACAAATTGGACAATACTTTCAAAACAAAATCATAACCAGTGAACAGTATTTTCATAACAGACTTTGTTAATCTTTTGTTATGTTTACAAAAGAAATCCAAATCAACTGGCATTAGTAACCAATGATATAACATCACGCCTGTAATCTCCGAAGGGATAAGCAAAGATGTACCTTCCTAAAATAACACCCACTTTTCGCCAGTTATGTTTAAGTCCCATGTTATTGGGTGAGAGCATATTGCCATCAACCGGACCCAAATTATTCTAACTCTGTAGATACTGTACATAAAAAAATCGGAAGGAAAGACCTATTATCACACAGAATCGAACCCAGGACTTCCTGCTCAACAGTAGCTCTTGCGACCGCTAACGAAAAATAACAAAAGACGAATCAGGCGTCATCATATCAAATCAAAATCAAAGCATTTATTTCAAGTAAGCCAGTTACAGGCACTTTTGAACTGTCGAAACAAAGATAAAAATTAAATGTAGCTACAGTCCCAGTTACAAGACATAAAAACTGTGAAAGTACTGAAGTTGCCCATTTTCTAGCGTAGATCTCTATGGAGAAGAACGGGCAAGAAAAATTCCATGGACACTCTTTTAAAACGAAATGTTGTTACAAAATCTTGGTTACATCATTCATGTTGAGATGGTAACCCTCAAATGACTCTTCCGGACAAAACTGGAAACTCGATCAAAACTATCGATACTTTTATCGTTGTCGTTCAAAAATAATGTCTAGGTTGTTGTAACCTTGAACTAATAACGTATTAATAATTATTGCTAATTGGTTAATAATTACTTAACCTTCGTTTTCTCTAGTTAATTGTTTGGTATCGGTATTTTTATTCTAAATGGGTTTTAAATGGGATTCTTTGATAAATATAGATGTTTTGCTAATTATTTATTGTTTGTGTAGTACCCCTAGTTTGACAAAGTGGGAAATTGTGATAAACATATTATAGGATTCATTACATACGAAATACACAAAAAAAATATATAATTATGTAAATCATCTCTATCCGCCTCAGTTGGATGTTAATACAATCACATGAGTTTTTATCATAAATGGGTTGGTCGCTGAAATTAAAAGAATAAATAGTGAGTAAAATTAATATTTTGTACGATGCACTATTAAAATCTCCCTAACTAAGACACATTTAAAAAGAAGGAAAAATTGCAATAAAATAAATTTAAAGCAAAAAAATTACGATGAAGCGTTATTCTAAGAATATAACACATGTATTCATCAGAATCTGTCGTGTTTCCTTAGTTATGCCATGAATCATCGAGGTCATGAGGTTGATGACTCGGTAGGTGTTAAGAATATTTGTATTGTGGGTTTAGGTACCACTAGCTATTTACAATTATGTCATATGTTTCTATAAAAAATGTCTGCTCGTAAATAACTCGGTGAACATCATCAAAATGAATGACGATTGTTGTTACGCAATTATCAATATACCCATATCGTCATATGAAATCTACCTGTTATCATTTCTGGTTGTAGGTACACTGTTATAAAGACAAAAGTTTTACAGAATTTCGTTTTACATATTTTTTTTCTCATACTAACGTTTCACAGAATAATCAACACGAACACAGAATATTTACTTCGAAACAATTTAAATAACAGATTTTTGTTTCAAATAAAATAATATTTTTATAGCATAGAATATCAAATATTGTTTATACTTATATTGTTTAGTTAATATTTTATAAAACTTATCACCAACAAAAACATTTTATCGAGTGATAGTTTCTAAATGTTTCAATTCATACACATAACTGAAATCTGTAGCAATTATTATTAAAACACACTTGCACACCTATGAATATAATTAGAGTTGGTCTATTTTATAATAATTGATAACATTATATAGACCATAGTACTTATACGTTTAATTATATAATTTATGGAACTTTTCTGCGAAACAAAAATCTATGAAATTTCTGTCTGCGAAATAAGGGGACAACACAATTTCTTTCAGAGAACCACTAAACACTGATTTTCAGGTCGGGCAATAGATATATCGTTGGGTTTTTCCATCAGGGTTTTATCAGCAGCAACGGAGTTAAGACTTGGCAATAGACTCACTCCCTGTTACATGGGACTTTAAAATAACTTTTGCGATCTGACCTTTTGAATACAGGCAACATTATGTCATATATTTAATGCAAAATAAAACAGAACAACAAATATTGATTTTTCTTAAAGATTTCCACAATAAAATAACAGAAAAACGAAATTCTCACAAAATAAAAGTAAATTTTGTTCCAAAAAACTTCAAGGCCTGACACTGCCAATCTCCAACCCCAATTAAAGAGACGGCGACTAAAGAAAAGTCCGAAATAAAAAAAATACGGATTTATAACCGTGTCTTAACTTTAACTAACACGAATTTGTCTAAATCCACATTTATTTCTCTCCCCTCATTAGTTAGGCGGAAAAAATAATTTAATTCGCCAATAGGCCCTCCCCCACACGCAGACAGACAATCACTAATTACCCTCGGAGTAAGCCATACAAATCGCCGAAAATGTTTACTAATTTATAAAAACGGCGAAAAAAAAAATTTTTTTTTCACTCTGCAAATGAACTTATTTAGCTCAAGAGGGATTTAATAAAGATTTTTCACGGGTTCTCTCGGCTTCGACGAAGTTTTTGGGGATCCGTGAGTTTGACCTGGGACGCTTTGTGCGCTTTTGAAGCAAAAGATACGTGAAATTTCATATTTTTTTACTAACTATTTTAATTCTTTCAAATACAATAAAAAAACATGATCTTTTATGCAAAACGTTGAAAACCTATGTTGAAATAACATAATTATGACTCATACATAATTATGGCTAAAATTCAGAAAAGTGTCTTTCCTAAATTTTCGCCACGAATTGAAAAATACTTAGCTGAAAATAACAAGTAAAAACAACTTTCCTCTCGCCGGTCTGCTGGAAGAGATTTCTTATGAAATAAACAGTACCTTTGTGCTCTTTCTATCTTAATGAATGTCCTGTTAAGTATTTTGTGTGTACATAAATGAATTAAAAGGTGTGTTAATTTGACGGCAAAACTTTGTCGTCAAAAAGTTTTATCAAAAATAAATCAATACGGAACCATCATCCAATAAGCGACTCTACCAACATTTCTTCCAGCGACTTTTTTCACCGGCGACTAATCTCGACGATATTTCTCGTGTCGCAGATTGAATTAGTGCACGACAAACGCACCTCATTTCGATGACAAAATACGTTAAAATTATTTATTTACCCTCCTGAATGAAAATTCGTTTATACTGATTTGAGAAAAAAAGTCATGTGTATTTCTAAACTTATCTATTTATTTAGATGTCATTGGAAACAGTTTGATCTTTTCTTCTTAGCGGCTTAGTGGCAATCTAAATTGACGACCGGAATGGCGCAGCGGTACTGAGGCTGCCTTACGTTCTTAGGGTCCCGGGTTCGAATCCCAGTAGGAGCAAATGTTTGTGTAATGATCGTGGACATTTGTTTCCGAGTTATGGATGTTTATATGTATAATAAGTATGTATTTACAAACAAAAAGTATCTATGTAGTATATCAACTATCTGGTGTCCACGACACAAGCCTCGTTGCTTAGTGTGGCACTAGATCGCGCTGTGTAATGTCCAGCGATATTTATTATTATTATAAATTGCGTCGGCCCAGAACTGATCCACTAGTTTGGCGCTTTCAGTTGCGTCCATCATTTACAGCAGTGGAAAAACAACAGTTAATCTGGATTAACATAGTATGGAGTTTCATTAAAATAAGAGACCGTATAGGCCTTCCGAAGGAACCTATTTTATTGTGTGCTCATTAAGTATCTAATTAACTTATTTATTTCAATAAGATAATATACCTTATAGTGTTGTAAATCGACTAGTAGCCCGTTCGAGGACAAAATAGATTATTTTGTTAAAATTAAAAAAAAATAATCTTTATTTTTTCGATTGTATTAATAAAGGAAATTGACGTTAAAGTTACCAATTTTTGTTTTTATCGAATCCATAGTAACTATTACACTTATAATTTAAAAATAAATTATAAAAAATACAACAAAACAGAAAACTAAACAAAACAAATCTTCGACATTTTTAACTTGAACATCGAGAACAAAACATTAAAAAGACACCCAAGAAAGGGGTAGCCTACCTTCCACGTAGGCCCAATGATCCTAAATTAACGTCGGAAGGGGCCTAATCGACCATTTTTTTCCCGCCTGATTACGGAAGGCTAATATTGAACCCCCTACCCCATTGGCTCAAACAAATGTTAACCCTTTATTCGCGCTTACCCCTTTCGAAAAAAAAGCCCATAAAATATATCTAATTAAAAAATATCCGCGTCTAAGGACTGACGCTCATAAAGAATGTCAATTAAGCCTGCGACGTTTTTTTCTTTTGGCGAGTAAAATTTTTTTTTTCGTAATATTTTCTGTCGTTCCGCGGCCGGCGAGGGTTAAGATAGCGAAATTAGTATCGGTATGAAATATTGAGTAATTTAATATTTGTAAGGTGGGTGGCGACTCCAGCCCTTTTGTTCTGTTTGATGTTCGTATTTTTTTAATCAAGATTAACAACGGGGTGGTGTTTAAATATTATATTTGATATTTTATAATTTGGCGCATGTGTCGTTTATGGTACTTATTTGGTGGGCACAGCGATTAGACGGTATTATTTTCATTAGGCTTCGTTATTATTAATTACTTCAGATTAAAGTATGTATTTTAGCGTATGTATATCGATGAAAAACTTAAGAGAACCAGAACTACAGGCCTGACGAATGCTTGATCTTTCCAAAATAGTATTTGAGAAACCAAATAACTTTTGAGATACACAAAAGGCATTATTATCAAATTAGTAATCTACGTATAGTATAGTATGTATGATCATGTACAGCAATAAACATTTGAATTTGAATATTTTGAATCTAAATAAGCTTTCAACGTCATCCGGGTCTCACAGACCTGTCGTCATTATTAACAGGTTAAATTCAATTGTGCGGTCATTGACGTTCATCAAATAAGGAAAAAACGTTTAAGAAAAACGTGTTAGGGTTACACCATGATTCTAAAAGTTATGTCACTATGACAAAGAAGGATTAAGGCTCTATTATGGACGGAGAGCTATGGGCTAGCTCGCCGGCCGTCCGTCTCATGACGACAGGTCGTGTCGACGGCGTGTTCGTGTTCCACGCACGCTTCAAAGAGAGTCAGCAAAAGGAAGGGGTCCGCAAGGGCCGACGCCTGTCGGAGGTGCGGGACCGCTCGAAAGAGATACTGTGGCCCCGGAACACAAAGGGCGATGAAGCAACATGGATAGGTTTTAGTCAGTAAAAGTCTGACACTCCCTCCTGCTCCGCCTAGAGCGGGAGGAGTCATTTGATGATTTCCCATCCGAAAAAAAAGGCTTTCTTAAATAGTAAAATCCAAGCCCGCTTTCACATATCTATTCAGTCAGTTTGTTACTTACCTGTAGTACACAAGACGCACTTAAAAAAGGGTCTATTATATTATTACAAGTAGTTACATCATTTAAATTATGATGGTGACGTGGTGAACGGTTGATGATTAAAGCTTTTTTTGCGCACACTTTTGCTTCTGCGTACAACACAACAACATTCGCATTCTAAGACAACATTCACGAATAATAACTTGAATGCGGATGAAGGAAAAATGATACGATATTAATTTCAGCAAAGAAAGTACCTATACGATGGTACAAACTACAAACACTTTCAAACGTCTTTTTTCATTGGTTCAGCAGGGCTATGATGAATCTTTCTAATATCCAGTGACTATCATGCTTCGGTTGTACACCGAACTTTGACGACAACCGTGAATGTCATAATATTGGTATTACGTATCACACTGAGTGGATATCATTTTATGGTGACTAACAGGGTCATACATAATACGAAACTAACCTTTTGACCGTTAATTGATATTTGATGGACACTGAGTCCAGTTACAATCATTTCAAGCTGCCAACAGAGATACGTAATAGCCCTAGAGGTCGGTGTTTCCTATTTGAGAAAAAAAATCCCAAAGAAACTTTAAAAGAGACTGATCTCTATTAAAAATAAAATAACTTTTATTTCAGACCCTAACACTGTTAGTTACAACTCATTATTTTAGACACAAGCTTGTTGTTTGAGATACATCTACGAACTATAGACCCAAATCTATATTTGGGGCAATATTTACGTTAGTAGCAGGAAGGTACGACTACCCTATGGTAGTCTTCCTGCTATAGTCTTCAAGATGGGGTTGAAGCTGGCACTTACTCTGCATAGCAACGACGCAGACTTTTTTCTAACAATCGCGTGAAAGTCATCGACATGTGCCTGCGCAAACATACCAGATGCACGGCAGAATCAAGGCAGCCCCATCTACATCCTGAATCCATTATTAAACTGGACCCGTAGGGCGCTGATGGTCCGCTTAATATAATTGGTCAAACAGAGACGTTTGTCTTGTTAGACAATGAAGATTCTGTTTATCAAATGGAGGGCCGGCAAACTTCGTAAGGTTTTCACCTAAGTACAACACCCATCCACAAACCGACCGAGGCAATCACGGCTTAACCTGGAAGATCAACCCGTGCGTGCTGTTATTATTTATCCACTTCACTCACTCAGTTATCTTTCTGCCGTCTCACTCCCACTCGTAGATTTGATGCCTTATCTACCCGTGGCACCACGCTGACTAGCCCGCATATAGCACAGCGTAATTGTATTTGATATCTGAATAAAATAATACAATAACAACTTACCTGGAAAATTATTCAATGTCATCAACTTTCGTTATCAGTGATAACATTGCAAAACATAAGAATTGTAATATTTTGTTGGTGTTACAATTTCAGAATTGAATGACGTCAATTTCATATAATTTCTGGTAAATCATTACAATATTGCTAGAAATACTGAGAGATTTTAATGTAAAATTCTTTGTGATAAAATTGATGAATTTAAAGACCTTGAAAGAGAAGGACACTCGTATCACGAAAACAGATAAAAATCAATACAAAAGTCATCTAATAAAGCGAAAAGGTTAAAAATTAATCCAAGATCTATTTAAAAACTACATCTAAGTAGACATTCTTTCTTTATGTGGGTAGTGGCTACTCGGCTAGTGTCAGTTTTTATGCCGCTCGTGGGCTTCGGACTGGCTTTACATGCTATCGAGAAATATCTTTATGGCACACTGGTTTCCTCACGATGGCTTTTCCCCTCCGGCCGCGGCCGTTTTCGCAACTGCGATTCGCAACCAATTTCAATTAAAGATTTTTTTCACCGAAGCAAGTAATAATTATACAATACGCACATGAATCCTAAAATCAGAGGTGCGTGTCTTGGGCTCGAACTTGAGACCTATGACTTGGCCGTCCGGCGGTCACACCACTAGGCTATCTAGAATTCTAGATATCTAGGAATTAAAGCCACATAAAAAACTATAAATTTAACAAAATACTGTTCACCTTAAATACTCACAACCAACCTTTTCCTACATTTAGACACATTTCTATTCCAAAATATCATACATTGTAACAATCAACATCTCACTAGCGATGCACAAACATACAAACATGCAGAACGTCAGTTGATAAACAAAATGGCTGTCACCGATGGTAGGTGGGTGAATAAATAAATACATACACTACTGCATCTAGGACGTACAATGTGGTCTACGTTAGGAATGAGGAGATGAGACAGCATTTAACTGTCAAAATAAAACACAGTAGTCTAGCGGTCGGCTGCGCGACTCCTAAGCATGAGCTCCCGGGTGCGAGTCCCTGGTCGGGCAGAGTGAATTTGTCACTTAAAGGTCTGCACAACACTTACATATTATGCATTTCAAGGTTTATTACTTTTACAAATAGTACTTAAAGGCAAAAAAAAAGAAAACTACATGAAAACAAAATCGAAAACTAAAAATAAACAAAGAATATAGCTAATTCTGTTTTTTGCTCTAAAGAATGACACAGTCAATGACAAATGATAAAGAAATTAATAATATTATATAAGAAATAATATTATATATAATGGCAATAGATTCGCCTCCTAATTACATGGGACTTAATACATAATTAACTGGCGAAATGAATCATTCCCTCTACGTCAATTCCCATCGACTCGTGAAACAAAAATGGCATCTGTTTTAAAAAGTTTACGCTTGACCTCGAGTTTGGAAAAGTACACTTATAGTACAAAATGAAACAATTTGCAAATTAAATTATATATATTTTTCTACGTAGGTAAATAACTCCGGGACAACAGGCAAGATGTTTTGTCTCTATAAAACGCAGTCTTCAGCTAACTGTTTAGCGTTACATGACTGGCTACGATGTACAGTGATCAATGTGATCACCAGTGTTTGTAAGGTGTCAGAAGTGACTACACAAATCATGATGACGTTAGTGTGACACAGGCGGGAAGAAAAAGAAAGTTGGCACAATACCAACAGGATAAAATAGTAGAAATACAGGTTGTTAACAGACTCTTCACGAAGCCCTCAACCAAACATTAGTAACCTTATGCAATTTTTTTTGCTGGGAAATGACTTTTTTTGGGGTGAAAAATCAGACTGTTCGGTAGAAGTCAAAGAAACGCACTTAAACATTGTGCTGATGGATGGATTGAATAGTACGGGGATCGTGAAGGTGTATAAAGTAAAAATCTTACATTAAAAACATGTACTTACATATTTAAAAAAAAAAAAACTTGTGAAAAAGTTGTAACTTTAACCCCCAATATCTCCGTAACTAGAAGGGTCCCAGGTATGGTCTAGAACAAAAAATGATCGCAATGACGGGAAGAACAAGTGTCTTTCGGCTTCGTTCAGAGTCTTTTAACATCCTTTATAAACAAATCATATGACAAAAACTTTGCAAAAAAATGTACGCCTTTGCCTACGCAGTTTTCTGTTGGCAAACAGAAAACTGCGTAACAAATTATATTCGTTTTAATTTACACTAATCTTTTGCAGCGTATCACGGTAACAAACTAACATAAGTCAATGCGTGTTTGCTGTATCTAAATGATCTTGATATACAAATAGACACTATCACTTAAGATAACACGACGCTTGTAATCCTCGGAAAACCTAAAAAAACGCAAAGCATTTATTTCAATTAGACCATTCCACGCACTTTTGAATAACAGAAAAAAAGAGAGAGAAACTACAGTCTCAGTCACAAGACATAATAACTGGTGAAAGTACCTTAGTTGGCTATTCCAAAGCATAGATCTCTATAGAGGAGAATGGGCAAGAAATTCCATGGACACTTTTTTATTCGAAGGGTTAAGCAAAGCTGAACATAAGTAGGTACGCCCACATTTCACCAGTTATGTTTGAACAGAAGTAGGTACACCCACATTTCATCAGTTATGTTTGAACATAAGTAGGTACACCTACATTTCACCAGTAGAAGAAGGTACGCCACATTTCACCAGTTATGTTTGAAGTAGGTTCACCCACATTTCACCAGTTATGTTTGTACAGAAGTAGGTACACCCACATTTCACCAGTTATGTTTGAACATAAGTAGGCACACCTAAATTTCACCAGTAGAAGAAGGTACGCGACATTTCACCAGTTATGTTTGAAGAAGGTACACCCACATTTCACCAGTTATGTTTGAACAGAAAGAGGTACACCCACATTTCACCAGTTATGTTTGAACATAAGTAGGTACACCTACATTTCACCAGTAGAAGAAGGTACGCCACATTTCACCAGTTATGTTTGAAGAAGGTACACCCACATTTCACCAGTTATGTTTGAACAGAAGTAGGTACACCCACATTTCACCAGTTATGTTTGAACATAAGTAGGTACACCTACATTTCACCAGTAGAAGAAGGTACGCCACATTTCACCAGTTATGTTTGAACAGATGTAGGTACGCCCACATTTCACCAGTTATGTTTAAGTACCGTGTAATACTTAGGGTACTAGTATGGATAGTAATTGGTCTGTTGGTTGGAAGCGTGACTGCTGAGCATGACGTCTCGGGTTCGAGTCCAAGATGGGGCAAAGTGTTATTGGATTATTATATATCTCCCAGTATCAGTCACGGAGTCTGGATTTGTACCCGGTTGATAGAAGAACATACATAGCCGGCAGTCTATACATAGAAAGACATTTATCATTATCTTCAAGATTTCTTAAGGTTAAAAGAGCCGTACAGCACATAGAACATGGATAATTATATTAATTCTATTGTTACACAAGTGACCTATCCACTTCTGTGATAAGATATTATCATCGGTAATAACACTAAATATGAAGTACTTATCACTGTTGTTTCCCTCAAGTTCTTCATTGTATAATTGATAAAATGATTATATGAATAACTAGCTGAAGCCCGCGGCTTCGCCCGCGTGAATGTCGGTTATCGCAATCAAAAGTAAAGCTCCCAAACGGCTTATTTTTTTCCGATACCTCCAACAAATATCATTAAATTTTAGCCAATGTATACAAAAACTTGTCAAATTAAATACTAAAACCTCGAGAACCACTCTATCCATTGGTGAAAACAGCATTAAAATCGGTGCAGTAGGTTTTTTATCGCGAACAGACAGACAGACAGACGTGGCGGTGGACTTTGTTTTATAATATGTAGTGATATCAGTAAGTATTATCAATATTTTATCTGGCATTTACTAGCTTCTGGTCTTCGCGTGATCATACAATTTATTTTGACGAACAAGTCTTTGTGCATCGCGATATCATTTTAACGAAAAACTATTTGAAGTATGACGTGTTCTCAAGGACGTTTGTTTAGGAATTCTGATGACGCATAACAGATAATATCGGATAACGGAACTTCTGTATGCGTTGAAAGGAATTTTGTGACACAAGCTACATGCCCAAGCGACGCGCGGCATATGAGAAAGCAAATTTAAGTGGGTCCTAACTTAAATCTAACCACCGTTTACATGACATCACGCCTGTAATCCCTGATGGGTTAAGCAGAGGTGTACCTCATAGTAAACCAGCATTTCATCAGTTATGTTTAAGTCCCATGTAAAAAGGACCTTGGACCAAAACTTCGAAGACATGTGACATCTACCAACCCGCACTGGGTACGCGTGGTCGATTACAACTCACTCATAGAAAGAGGGTTTGATTCCCAGCAGTGGGAATATTATACGCTGATTATGCTTATGCTTATGCTTATGCTTATGCTTATGCTGTCGACGATTTTATTTTTTAGAATAGAATAGAATAGAATAGAATTTTATTTTGCAAATATGGGTAATAAAATTAAATAGTTGTTATGACATAGTATAAAAGCTCAGCCATATTTTACCATTCGGCATGCAAACATTTACATTATTTATGAAACATATATGTACTTACATTATAAAGACCAAATCGATTATATTATTAT
This sequence comes from Xestia rhomboidea, assembly GCA_963853795.1. Lineage (NCBI taxonomy): Eukaryota > Metazoa > Arthropoda > Insecta > Lepidoptera > Noctuidae > Xestia > Xestia rhomboidea. Next base: position 1,992,235 of record OY970776.1, on the reverse strand, counting down.
TACAATTATCATTCAATAAACATATAAATCAGTTAATAAATTATTATCATTTTCATTGAAATTATCATTAAATTACTAAATTGCCATTTTCATTACAATTATCATTCAATTAATAAAATATCATTATTATTCAAATTAATCCAAAAAATATATTTTTCTCTGTTAGAAACTCGTCTATGCTATAGTACACTTTATCTGTCAAAAATTTACGTAGTCTTCTCCTAAACATCACTGTATTTAAATCTTTCCAGCCATTTTTTTTATTTTAATCTCTTGAGCATTTAACTTTGACATCAATTAAATAATTTATTCATTACTCAAATCGATGCATAAGTGTTGTTGCTGACTTTTGTTATTCTTATTTTATTTGGTTGTGAATGCACATGACTACAACAATAATTTTGTGCAGATTAAAATCAAATATTTGCACACCATATGTAATGGTAGAATGTAAAGGGTCCATTTTTGTTTTAAGATCATACTTTGTAAACCTACATTCTGGCAAATAAATAGATTTTGATTTTTTTGATTTTGACGCCTTAACGTATAACACGCCGTATTACATAAAGGCGAGCCGGATTGAAAAACAACGCTGTTGTGTTTGCCTTCACGTTGAGCCGGATTGTGGTGGAGATGCGTTCGACAAAAGCGGCGTCCAACGTTTAGTTTTATCGTCAGCAAGAACCGAACGACCGAATAAAATACTGAACATTCCAAAAATCAATACAAAATTTGCTGAATTCATGTTTTTCCACCAGCTTAAATTGCGCTTTAACCTATGAAATATATAAAACAGGAATAAAAACAACGTCAACAAAAATATACTAGTACTTAATGGAACAAAAAAGACAGACAAAACCAAACTGTTTTATTTTCTAATTCCAAAAGCATGTCCACACTAAGCCAAAGAGCCGCGCGTTGCTCAAACTATGGCGAACTTTCCACACACTGTGCTCGGTGTGAAAGCGCCGTTCCGATACAGTTGGTATCTTACACAAATATACAACTACCCTCACCGTGTTGCTCTATATCGTGTGTATGTTCCAGCGTCTATTTGAGAGAGATTGGTATTGAAAAAGTTGTGAATAAAAGCCTATTCTTCTCTTTATGATATAATTCATCCACTAATTTAAACAACGCAATTAGTAAATACTTCATCAGGCAGCCCCTCTACTAGACATAGGCCTCTCCTATCATACACCACTCATATAAATAATAATAATAAATAAATATCGCTGGACATTACACACAGCGCCATCTAGTGCCACACTAAGCAACGAGGCTTGTGTCGTGGACACCACATGGTTGATAAAATACTTAAATACTTTTTGTTTGTAAATACATACTTATTATACATATAAACATCCAAGACTTGGAAACAAATGTCCATGCTCATCACACAAACATATGCTCCTACCGGGATTCGAACCCGGAACCCTAAGAACGTAAGGCAGCCTCACTACTGCTGCGCCATTCGGGTCATCAAGGTCATATCGATTATCGGCTACTCACACCCAGCATTTTCCAGCTTCCCTGGGGAGATCCTCGCTACACCTATAGCCTGAGGAGTTCCACCTTACTCTTGCTTTCGCGGTCTCTACTCAAGGACACATTCCTATTTCAGGTGAATTTGACTAGTGAAACAAAACGTGATCAGGTCACCTTAATCGTGTTCAAGGGCTAAGAGGTTATCACTGTAATGGTCACTGATAGCTGTTGAACGCAGTTTAGGTATTTCAATCGCATTCACTTTTAATAGTGAAACTCAACCTTAGTATAGTATGACAAAAATCGTTTTTTTTTTTGTAAAGTCATTTCTTAACTATAGGTACTTAATATTTTATTAAAATCTTCGTCTTATAAGTTATCAGCAGAATGGTAAACCATAATTTTGTAAAGACTATACGGTAAAACCGAATAGTTGCAATAAGCTTGTGTGTCAAACTGTTCTTTAGCTAGAGTTTCACAAAGGAACAAAGACAAACATACGTACAGGCTGATAAACACATTACCCTCACGGCCATTTTCAATAACTTACTAACAGGTATCGGTAGGTTGCTATCTCTGTCTGTTTGACATTTAGCTTACGGACCGATAGAAACAAAAAAAAGCTTTCTTTGATTTTTCTATGAATCACGTGACAGGTAGGTGACGCGGATAGGATATTTCAAGCGAACTGTGTTTATAGAAACACCGATAGCTACGAGACGTAGGCATATTAACTGACAGCTATACATAAGTAAGTTATAGAAAACGGCCTTTAGTCGGGTAAAAATGGCGTCACATATTTATTTATTTATTTTAATGTTTCCTCTAAAATCGAACTCATAAGAATCTATTAATTTAAATGTTTTTGATTTCCATGCTTCGTCCGGACGAAGCCGTACTGGAAATATTAATTTTGTCAATACGGTTAATCACAGAATTTCTAATGACATTTAAGAGAGTAAATATTACTAAATTGTAGCACCGACTGAACTTCACGTGTCAGTCTATACAGGGTGTAAACAACCTCATCACGAAGCCGTCAACAAAGTATTCTGTACATCAAACTAAGTAACTTTACGTAAAAATTAGGAAACGACTTTTTTTTTGGGTGAAATATCATCGGGTCATGTTTTGTGTTAGAACTCAATGTAACGCACATAAAACATTGCGTTGATGTATGGATTGAATAGTACGGGGGTCGTAGAGGTGTTTAAAGTAAAAATCTTACAATAAAAACTTGTCGAAAAGTTGTAACTTTGACCCCCAATATCTCCGTAACTAGAAGGTGGCAACCTTCTAGTTACGGAGGTATGGTCTAGTCTAGAACAAAAAAATGATTGCAATGACGGGGAGAACAAGTGCCTTTCGGCTTCGTTAAGAGGGTTTAGAGACCCTTTAAACACATACACATTTCATTTGTTTTCATTTTTGGAAACTGCGACATTTCTGAGCCTGACGTCCTGGAATCGATTCCCAGGTCGGGCAAAGTGCTATTGGCTTTTCCATCGGGAATTTCTTAGTAAGCAGCCACGCATTGATGGCAATAGGCTCGCCCCCTATGGAGTGTCATGGGACTTAAACATAACTGGCGAAATGTGGGTGTATTAATAGGTTCATCTCTGCCTAATTGTTCTGGAATAATATAATTTATATATTATTAAGTATATTTATATATGTATATATATATATTATATATTCTTCTGAAACTAAATTGCAGATGCATAGATTTGCCAGCAACACAAAACAATTAGAAGAAACGATGTTATGCAACTTTTGTTTACCACGAATACAGTCTACAGGGCTTAACAAAAAAAAACAGTCTTGCATAATAAGAACCTTGTGTACCGAAACAGATAATCGTCAAACAGCTTCGAAAATCAAAGCTTCTTGGAGAATTAAATTAAAACCAATCGCCTGTTTCATATTCAAAGGGATGCGATCAAAAGAACGTCAAAGATAATCAATTTTACAAATATCCCTCCCCCCTTCACCCCCAACGTACGTCTTTTTCTTTTGCTATGAAATAAATCTTTTCAGACAACGCTTGAAGATGGATGCGGTTCCACCATAAACGTTATAACTCCACATTGCCAATTCACAAAATTGAACTCTATCCTATTCCTCGTAAAGTTCAAATTCGATTGCGTTTTGATCTGGTTTTACATAAGACATCCCGATACACAAAAATATGATAACACTGTGTGAAAGTATCGAACTCAACTTTATTAATACTGGACGCAGTGCATTTTCCACCCTCTTTCCTGCTTCTAAGCTTTATTTTTCCATGTCTGTTCTGCAGATAGTACCTTTTGTAGTCGGGTAGTTGTCATCAATACCGTATCGTCTGTATTATCGTTTATATCGTAGCATTAAGACTGAACCGTTCAAGGGAAAAATTGGTTAATAAATGTTCTATTAAGGCGCTTACACATCATTCCATTCGGGGATTTTTTCGTTATTAAATTTTGTTGAGCATAAAAGTGTTAAGTTTAATAACTGGCGAAATTTAAGCGGTTTTACTATTAGGTATACCTCAGTTTTACCTTTTGGGGATTAGAGACGTGATGTTATCAATCAATCAATCGAAAACTTTATTTAGAACAAGAATCTAAATAGGTTAGTGAGTACTTAAGAACTATGTTAGTACGACTTTTAGAGAAACAGTTATTATTAAAATTAAAACAAAACTAATTCAACGGTCCAATTTATCAATCCAAATAAATTCAATATACTTACTTAACTGATTTTTTTCTTACCATTTTGTCACATATCTGAGTCGTTTGGCGTACAGGGTTTGCACTTGCTTTTCACGCATTTGTGACAGTGGCGGTAAAAAAGTTAGTTATTGTGACAGGGGAGAATGACATACAAAAACGTGTAGCGCCGACCCCCAAGTAACAGGAAACAGGAAGATAATGATGACTTCCTTGCTATAGGGTACCTATACCGATAGGTATCTACTTATTGCGTAAATAGGTTATTCCAAGTGCATTATTTTATTGGATCACTTCAGTTGATATACTTTGTAATAGCCCCTTTTTTTTCCGGATGGGAAATCATCAAATGACTCCTCCCGCTCTGGGCGGAGCAGGAGGGAGTGTCAGACTTTTACTAACTAAAACCCATCCATGTTCCTTCATGGCCACTATAATATAATACCTATCTCTAAAATGAATCCATATTTCTTATCGATACGGCTGGCTTATTTTATTATTTAATTGCAGTAATACATCGAAATGCCAAACGGGAATTCCCCTACAATCATTCTTTGATAAAATGTTTTATTTGGGGTTTCCCGCGTCTTGAAGTGATGGTTTATTTTGATAACTAAGTACATAATTGAGCTGTTGACCTTGTGGAATCACTTATCTGATCAGCATAGTTACATAGTTTGATGATTAAATTTTGGAGGAAATGCATTGTGTGTAAATAATCAATTGTTTGGTGGATTTAATCAGATGATAAACGGGATTTGGCCTTAACTGCGCTCAAAACTGGAGCTATAAGCTCGCATGAATTGAGTTCCGCTCGTTGGCGAGCGGAACTCAATTCAGGTTAGGCACTCCTAACCTGGTGTTAGAGCTTTTATGCCGTATGGGCCTTTGACTTGGCTTTACATGCCGTCAAGAAATTAGAGAAGTGTGAAAGAAGAAGACGTGGTCGATCTCAAGTAAATTGGGATAAGAGCATTAAAATAATGATGATGATAAACCTAAATTACAATTAATAACATAAGTATTTGAAAAAAACCGGCCAAGTGCGAGTCATACTCGCGCATGAAGGGTATCGTAGGAGCCCCTTTAATTTATTTGTTGAAAAAGCGGCAACAAAAATACATCATCTGTGAAAATTTCAACTGTCTAGCTATCACTTTTCATGAGATACAACATGGTGACAGACAGACAGACGGACAGTAGAGTCTTAGTGATAAGGTTCCGTTTATACCTTTTGGGTACGGAACCCTAAAAAGAACTTCATAATAATAATAATCATTTACTTAACAGATCATACAATCCAATTTGTTAGTAGTACATACACATCTTAAACACTAGTGTTAGTACATAGATATATTTTGAAAAATTTTGTTAATAATTATTAATAATATCAAAATAATTAATAATAAAAATGTCAGAAAAACTTTAATACCTGACTCCCCACAGCTGTTTTCTTGCCTCACCGTATGAGTAGGGACCTTAACCACTGAGCACATTATGACGTATCTCCAGTAGGGAGTACCTTCGACTGCAAGAGATAAATACGATCGTTTATTATTAATGGCCGCTTTAGTATCTTGATTCGATGCTCGTTCCTGTTCAGATTTATTTACGGAGGTATATCGGCTCTTTGTCTTGCCTTGTTCCGATGTTTACTCTCTATGAGTTTTTTTTTTTTTTTAATTACTGTTGGGAAACTTACAACTATATAATATCTATATATACAAACAACGTTCTTAAACTATACGAATTCGAAGGCCATTTAAAAGTTTCCGCAGAAAAAAAACAATCGAAACAAAAAAAAAACACAACAAAAGAAAGACGTACAAAATACTTATATGATAGCATAAGTTATGCAACGAAACAACACGATCCACTACTTTATACTACAAACTTAAAATTTTAAAAGAGAAAAATACTAAAAACTGCAATTAGACATAAATAAACTAACCCACGAATACTGAAACGCCACTCAAAATTTAAGGACTGCTTAACATTTGAGCAGCTCCTAAACTTTAAATTTCGTATGGCCAAACGTCACTTTTGAGTATCTGTTAAATATAAGTGCTACTTAAATTTTGAGTGACGTTTCAGTATTCGGCCATAAGAGATTTAGATAACTGTAATATTAAAGCTATCTGACTGTTGTAATGTTTTAAATACTATAATGTTGACTAAAACACCATCATCTGCCTAGCCTTTTCCCAACTATTTTGGAGTTAGCTTCCAGTCAAACTAGATGCAGCTGAATACCTGTAATTTACATGGAGCGACTACCTATCTGACCTCCAAAACCCAGTTGGTACTACGTAATACGATAACCGTTGGTAAGACTGGTTGTCAGACTTTCGGGCCACTGACTACCTGTAACGACTGTCAAAGATCTACAAAAGACAGCCGAGACCAACGGCTTAAGTTGGATGCTCCAGGGTAGCCCGCAAAATTTGCTTACGTTTTTTGCAATTTGCAGGCCAGTGTCAGGTTGTATGTTGATTAAAATATGATTCGCGACTGTAACACGTATGTAGTTACAGAATTTTAATCATCAATACAAGCCTCCAAGCGCATATAAAGGTGCAGGAATAACTTTTTCAAGGTCAAATTCATTCCTGCACCTTTATGCGCTTGGAGGGTTGTATTGACACGGAAGAAATCCATAGACTATCCTAGGCAAGTGCGGCTTTACCAGAAGATGCTGCTGTCATTATTAAGCCACGACCTTCTCATACTGTTAACTACAACATAAATACAAAAAAAACAGGCAGTTTTGTTTTTTCCGCCTGTAAAAAAGACAATACGAAAATGGTTTAAGGGGACTACAGGATCTAAACGCGAGTTTTATAATGCAAAAAAGCATATGATTCACTGCAATAAACAAAACCAGAAAAATATATGATATTCTTCAGGATATATGCTAGTATGATAGTGTTTTGAAAACAAAAAATACAACTAATTTTACTCGATAAAAAAAATCACGAACTTATCTCTAAAAATTTCCTTTATCGAGTAAAAACCATACTCAAATACATGCGATCATTCTGATTTTTTGGCAAATTATTCTACAAGCAACATATTAGCATGATAGTGTTTTATTTTTTTAGTCCAATCAACAATTTTTTTGTAAATCGCAAAAAAACACTAATTTCACACTATTCGGCCCGCAGTGACTGACTTAACAACCACTTTGTAGTGCAAGCTGATCAGAACTTTATTCCAACAGCATTTCAAACGAAGTTTGAACCACCACAATTAGAGTTGCTAATTTAGCTCCTGTAGTCGCTTTAAGCGTTTATGTCTTCTTCTTCATCTATACTTTGTGTCCGGCTGGCTGCTACTTGTTCACCCTCTGAGTGACCGTTTACTGTTGGTCATAAAATTGCAGGGTAATGTTTTGCCTTTCAATAGCATATTTTAATATTTCCGATATCAATAATGCCAATTTTAAACACAAATGAACAAAACCATACTGAACTAAACGTATTTTAATCCGACTACGGCGAAGCTAAAAGGAAGGGTTATGATTTTAGCAGTCTATGTGTGTATGTTTGTATTTCTGTATGTTCCTCCGTAACGCCTAAACTATTCATCCGATTTCGATGAATAAGGTGTCAATCGATTCGTTATTATAGCCCGGGAAACATAGGCTACATTTTAACCGACTTCAACAATAGGAGGAGTCGATTTTACCTTGTAAACCCCGAATTCGAGCGTGATTTTTCAATTGTCGTGTTTTTAGTGGTTTTAAATCACACAAATTCTTGTTGACATTTGTGTTAACCCATGATCTGTCCACGAAGTAGACACAATAGTTAAACAATGGCGTCTCGACCAATTTGGTCATTTGACAGATCATGATTTAATAATCCTTTTCTTTTGTTCCAGAACTCAAGATGCCACCCACCAAAGATTACAACGCCAAACAAACCTACTCCAGATCTCTCTCTGATAGTAAGTATTATCTAAGTAATTATCTTGTTCATGTGCTGGATCCCTAACGACGCATAAATAATACTTTTCATGATTATGGGCCGTTTACAGTGTAAAATAAAAATAAATGTAAATGTTTTATTGACATTTTCTGTTTTGCTGTTACTTATTTAAAAAAAATACCCACACGGTGAAAATGTACGGAACAGGTGTTTTGTTTTTAGTGATTTTTGTATATCAGGTGTCCACGACACAAGCCTCGTTGCTTAGTGTGGCACTAGATGGCGCTGTGAGTAGTGTCCAGCGATATTTATATTTATTTATTTTATATTTTTAACTGATAAAAATTTCTATGTCGAGGGGGCTCATAATGATGTACAGAATACGTGGAAACCATTTTCACGTCGGGGTCTTTCCGCCCTGTATTAAATGTCATGAAATTATTATAAAAATATTGCTTCCATAATTGAATCGGATTATGCTAACAATTTCAAGTATACTTAAAATGTCATGTGTGTGTGTTATAAAAATGCATTATTGTTTTAGGTACCGTTTAATTTTTTCTTAAGCAATTAGTAAAAAACTGTTATTTTGTTATTACAAATAGACATTTTGACATTTTATTTATTTGCATAAATATTATGACGACAATACATTATAGTGTTTTCCAACACGACGTAGTTACATTCTGACGACCCGAATGGCGCAGCGGTAGTGAGGCTGCCTTACTTACGTTCTAAGGGTCCCGGGTTCGAATCCCGGTAGGAGCAAATGTTTGTGTGATGAGCATGGATATTTGTTTCCGAGTCATAGATGTTTATATGTATAATAAGTATTATGTATTTACAATAAAAAAAGTATCTATGTAGTTTATCAACTATCTGGTGTTCACGACACAAGCCTCGTTGCTTAGTGTGGCACTAGATGGCGCTGTGTGTAATATCTAGCGATATTTATTATTATTATTTATTCTCTGAACTCACCTTGTCTATCGCTGTGGTAGAGCCATAAGCTCGTACGCTGCACTTTTGTCCTTATCAGCCAGATATGTCGTGATGTGCAGGCGCCAGTGACCACCAGCTTAGTTTAAGGTTCTAAGTATGTATTAGACTATATAGAATAGGCAGTCTTACATCAAACTCTGTAAGCTTGGTTCGTTCTAATAAACTCTTAGTATAAGGGTCCCTTTTTCTTTTGGATGCGAAATGATCAAATGACTCCTTCCGCTCTGGGCGGAGCAGGAGGGAGTGTCAGACTTTTACTGACTAAAACACATCCATGTTCCTTTATCGCCCTTTATGTTCGGGGGCCACGGTATCTCTTTCGAACAGTCCCGCAGCCCCGGCAGGCATCGGTCCTTTGAGGCGCGCGTGGAACACGAACGCACCGTCGATACGGCCTGTCGTCATAACACGGACGAACGGCGAGCTAGCCCATAGCTCATCGTCCACAGGCCCGCGCCTACGGTGGCCACCACGTGGCCCCCAACCCAAACAGTAGACGTGCGTCTCCCGACGGACGTGAGGTTCTCTCTCGCTCACGTTCCACCACCTCCTTCGCTAGCATACTACGCACTACGTACGTAGGTACTATAGATATGTAAAAATAAATAATCTAGCTAGATAGATAAGGCTGGAAAACCCAGGCAACTCGACACAGTGGCCAGTAACAGTTGACGATCGGTGGCCTACTGCCAAGTAGGTCTTTGTTCTTCTGACCTTGCGTGACACCACGAGTACATACATTACAATCATATTGTTTCGAAAAGAACATTATTTATACAGGGTTTAAACAGAGTCTTCACGAAGTACATCAAATTAAGTAACTACGCAAAAAATATTGCTGGGAAACGACTTTTTTTTTGGGGCGAAAAATCACGTTTTACGGTAGGACTCAATGTAACGCAATCAGAACATTGTGCCGATGGATAGATTGAATAGTACGGGGGTCGTGAGGTGTTTAAATTAAAAATCGAACTTTATAACATTATTAAAAAAAAAAACTTGTGTAAAAGTTTGAACTTCGAAAAAAAAACTAAAACATAATGCCGTTAGGAGTAGATACGAAATGTCAAAGAAAAAATGCTTCACTTTGAATATTTTTTTCATATAGTTATAATAAAGGTAAAATTATTTCAATTGTACCAATTAACGTTTAGAGTCTATACAATATAAGCAACATATATTTTTTTTGCACATTTATATTCACTCATCAAAGAGAAGTTACATGGAGAAAACCTCTCGTAAGCCACCCCCTTAACTGCCCCTGACTTCGAAGTTCGACGTAACCGCCTCGTTTGTCTTGTTAAGTAGTCACAGGCGCCACAGCTGAGAAAGAGGTCTTAGGTTCGAATCCCCGGTTGGGTAAAGACACCTCTGCCTAACCTGTCCAAGTTATCTGACAAAATTTAGTGAACTATAGACGCCTCTGCCGAGGATATAAAGCGTGATGTTTTATTAACTCCATATTTTCTCTTATTTCAGATGGTATGTCCATGAAAGCAAGGGTCTACCACCAAGCGACCAATCTCATGCCCACGTCACCCACCGGGAGGGCCCCCTTTGGAGGAGGATCTCCTTTTGGCTCCGACAAATCTAACAGCTCATCGTATGACCGACAGAACAGCAACGGAAAGTACCACTGACGAACCCCTCGACACAAGCCCGGAATACGACAGTGGGGATCTAATACTTCCGAGCTCAGAAAACTCGAATATCTCGGAAAACTCGGCTAAACTCGGCTCGCTCTGATATTCAGACCCAATATTATCGATTCGCGTCGGGGTCGATTCCATCCTGTATATAGGCTAATAAACACATTACCCACCTCCAATGTCGGGTAAAAAGGTTTGTTCAGACAGGGCAACTTTTTTGTTTAACATGATGGGCAACTACGGTACTTTCTCAAGTTATTATGCCTTGTGACTGTGACTGTAGCTTTGCTTTTTTTTGTATTTCTGACATTCAAAGTGCCGTAATGGTCTAAAATAAATGCTTTTAGTTTGAATTTAGCTTTATTACGATATTTTTTAATGAATATAATCAGTAAGTTATTGCATTCCACAATGTGTAGTAGATGTTAACAATGGTCATAAAGATAGCTATAGGTAAGAAGTCATGGGGAGAGGCCTTTTCCCAGCAGTGGGATGACGTAGTCTATTAAGCCAGTAACGGTAATTGAAAGCCGGATGTTATTGTGGTTATTAGCATTACCCTAGTTTTTGTTTGTTCATTCCTCGTGATGTTTTGATGATTTGTATGACGTGACGTATAGTTTTATCATTGAATGAAATCGGTAGTTAACAAAACATTGTTTTTTTTTATCCAACGTCACTAACCGCAGAAAAGGGAAAGTTGGCTTACTACGAATTGATAAATGTATTTTTATAATTTGTCGTCGGTATCATTCTAAATAAATTAATAATTGCCTACTTTTACAATTTATTATTGAACATTATGAATAAATCAAATCACAGCTTTAGATTACCCAACTTTAAATTGTGTGTATAAGACTGTAAATATTGTAATGTAATGTGAATTATGTAGCTACTTACCTATGTAATGATTTAAAAATTATATCTTTATTTCATCATCTCGATCTGTTGCTTTTAAATTCAATCGCCATGTCTGAACAATTCCTTAGGAAAAGGTCTATTCATCAAATACGAATGTAATTTAACGTGTAAGTCTAGGTATTAATATTATTTGTAAATATTGTAAAAATATATGACGTGATCTATTTGTAAGGAAAAATAAAATACTCTGATTGTAATAATATGTCGTATTTTATATGTATCCCTATTGTTTTGCATTTCGATTATTTTGCATACGATTCGATTTATCCTCAAACTGACGTTTGTACGACAAGCTGTTATTTAATATAACAGCTTGTAATTAACCTATTCTATGTAGTTTGCCTCGTAGTTTTTCAATGGATTACGTGCCAACATGAAAGATTATGGATAGACTGAACGAAATCACCACTCCTAGATTTAAATCAGTCTAACAGCAGCAGTTTGAAGGACTTGTTTAAAAACTATTGCTTCCGCACTCAATCTCGAATCATTGCTTCAAATTCTGTCATTTTTAGGGTTCCGTACCTCAAAAGGAAAAAAGGGAAACCTTATAAGATCACTTTCTTGTCCTTCTGTCTGTCACAACCGATTTTCTCAGGAACGGGTGGACCTAGCAAGTTGAAATTTATACCAGATACTAAGGTCTACGTATAGAGTCCATTAGGTGTATAAAAGGTCCTGAGTTAACATAATAAAAAGATATGGGCAAATTTTCGCGAAAACTTGTAGGTAAGTAAGTACCAAAATTTACCTTAATTTTCAACTTTTTTAATTTTTCGGACTTTTTCCTTTACTTGTGCTGAGATATGAGTTCTTGAATACTATAGTACATAAAGTTATATTATATTTTATAATATATATATTATATATATAAAGTTCTTAAGACGTCTACAGGAGCTAAATTAGCAACTCTATTTGTGGTGGTTTAAACTTCGTTTGAAATACTGTTAGAATTCTAATCAGCTTCAATCAATCAATCATTTATTTTGTGAAACATAGGTATGGTTACAGATAGTATATCGTCTTAAATGTGTGCACTATGTTTTGCCAATATATGGCGTACAAAATGGCGGACAAAACTAACTTATAACAAGCATAAACAAGCAATTACAATTAAGGTGGCATGTCAATTAAATGTAATAACATTAAAGAAAAACAATAATTCAATTTAAAATACATATGTCGGTTAGGTAAACATGTCATTACAGTTTTAGATAAATACATACATTCCATAATTAGTCAATAAATACATTCAAAGGTATTTAATTGGGAAGTCGGAATCGTCATACCTCTGTTTATCAGTAGTAAATTCAATGATGGAGTAATAACATCTATCTAAAAGGAGTTGAAACAAAGACCTCTTAAAGGATCCCAGACACTCTTTATTTCGAATAGCTGCTGGTATACTATTAAATATTTTAGGCGCCATGCCTAGCACACTTTTGCCAAAGAATGCGGTTTTATGAGTGGTTACATGAATGGTATTCTGATGACGGCGAGAGCGCAATTTTTCAAATAAATGCAAGTTACAGCGAACAAACACTCCCATTAGGTAGAGTGAGCAAAGAAAGTTCCTTAAACAATGGTTTACAACTTGCACTACAAAGTGGTTGTTACGTCAGTCACTGCGGGCTGAATAGTGCGAAATGAGTGTTTTTTTTGCGATTTACATAAAATCTATTGATTGGACTAAAAAAATAAAACACTATGCTAATATGTTGCGTGTAGAATTATTTGCCAAAAAATGAGAATGATCGCATGTATTTTAGTATGGTTTTTACTCGTTAAAAGAAATTTTTAGAGATAAGTTTTTGATTTTTCATCGAGTAAAAATAGTTGTATTATGTTTTCAAAACACTATCATACTAGCAAATATCCTGAAGAATATCATGTACATTTTTCTGGTTTTGTTTATTGCTGTGAATCATATGCTTTTTTGCATTATAAAACTCGCGTTTAGCTCCTGTAGTCCCCTTAAGTGTTTACGTTATTGGTGCTCGTTAGTCGTAAGTGTACCCGTACACCCCTACTTAGTGTATGGTGGATGCTCCAGGGTAGCCCGCGAAATTCATTTTTTTTTGCAATTTGCAGGTCAGTGTCAGGTTGTATGTTGATTAAAATATGATTCGCGATTGTAACACGTAAGTAGTTATAGAATTATAATCATCAAAATCATCAATACAACTCTCCAAGCTCATAAACGTGCAGGAATGACTTTGACCTTGAAAAAAATAATTCCTGCACCTTTATGAGCTTGGAGGAATCGAATCGTGAATCACATTTTAATCAACACACAACCTGACACTGACCTGCAAATTGCAAAACCCCTAAGAAAATTTGAATTTCGCGAGCTACCCTGAAGCATCCACCTTATTCCTTCGGGGACTAACCAAATTAACTAATCATCATTTTGACGACCCGAATGGCGCAGCGGTAGTGAGGTTGCCTACTACGTTCTTAGGGTCCCGGGTTCGAATCCCCTTAAGAACAAATGTTTGTGTGATGAGCATGGACATTTGTTTCCAAGTCATGGATGTTTATAAGTAAAACAAGTATGTATTTACAAACAAAACATATCTATGTAGTATATCGACTATCTGGCATCCACGACACAAGCCTCGTTGCTTAGTGTGGCACTAGATGGCGCTGTGTGTAATGTCCAGCGATATTTGTTTTATTTATCTAAACTGTAGGCTTAGCCAAGTTGACAATCTACAATCGTTAACGCTAATAGAAAACTACCCAAATGTATGGGAATGACATCATTTCAACGTTAAGTCACGTGGTCGAAACAAACGAATATAAACTTTTAAGTTCAGTCAAAACTGTAAGTTGGCTACGATTTATATGGGATGTAGCAATCACGATTGTAGAAACGAATTCATTTCATTCTATTATCTTAACCTATGTAAACTTGTCTACGAAGTTTTTATTTGCTTGTTTGACCACGTGACTTAACGTTTACGATTGTAGAAAGAGAATCGATACGAGTCGTTTGTAACTTGGCTAGGCCTGCTGCCTCGTTTTTCCTTCGCACGACTGTTGAGCACGAGGTCTTGGGTTCGATTCTTATGTCGGGCAAAGTGTTATTGTGTTTTTCCTTCAGGAATTTGTCAGTATCAACTGCGGTGTCTGGATTTGCATCTCGTTGATGGCACTAAACTCGCTCCCTGTTCTAGCGAAATGTGGGTGCGTTATTTGGGTACACCTCTCACAGTGTCATATGCAGATGATGACTTATCCATCATCGTTAGGTTTCGCTGCATAGATTGTATTTTATTCACTTTACTTCATCAACATCTGCTGAGCCTTTTCCCTACAAGTTGGTGTGGCTTCCAGACTTAACGGATGCAGCTGAATACCAGTTTACATGGACCGACTGCCTATCTGACGTCCACAACCCAACTAGTATTGCGTCATTTACATACCCCTTGGTAAGACTGGTTGTCAGACTTTCGGGCCACTGACTACCTGTAACGATTGTAAAAGATCTTTATATGACAGCCGGGGGACAAACGGCTTAACATGCTTTCCGAAGCACGGAGGAAACTTGGTAAGTTATGAGTGGTCACCCATCCGCGGACCAACCTAGGCAAAGGCCGCTTAACCTGACGAACAACCCGAGCAGCTGTTATTTTTTAGCCACGAGCTCCTCGCTCATTTTGCCTAGGTTATAAGGTGTCCTTCTAAAAGGTGTAAAGTCAGTCTACCTACAGGTACTTTTAAGGCTAGGAATAAATGGTTCATTGGAAATTGCACTTAGGTAGAACAGTGCTGCACAGTGCACTGCGTCAGAGAACAAGAGTGGGTAGGTACTTAGTGAAAAGTGTATGAGATCATTGCCCTGTTAGTGGGTAAATTAGGTACTAACTGATAAATTATTAAGTACCTGCAGTATTGGAAGGTCATAACGCATATGAGCTAAAGGTCGAGTCGTGTGGCAAAGCAAAGCAATTGCCTTACAGTGGGAAACCACAGGCTGAAGTGATTTAGGTGTTACTCTAACAAAAGCAAGAAAAATCTTTAAAATACAACAAGTTTAAAATTACTGTTGAGCTAGCGCCATCTTTCCAATAAATGGTGATCTATAAATCGATGTGGCTTGCAAACTGCACAACAGATGGCGCTGTTATAAAAAACTCAGCGTACAATTTTTTTATCTTGAACAGTTTTTAATTTTATACTACACTTGCTTATTAAGTACTACCCTAACCATTTTATAGCTATTTATTCACCAAAGGGAGTAAGGAACAGATTACTAATCAAGTGTGCACGAGTTTAGTAATCTGTACTTACCCTCGAGTGATATAGTTATACTGCTTTATACTACACCTAAGCACAAAGAAGTAAAAGACAAAATAGCAAAAAAAGCATTTCAAAAAAGCTAAATTGGCTTTGTGGATTGCTACCCTGATTTTCAGGGCAGTAATGAAATTCAATACAATTTAACTACCTAGATTTTTGATAAGGTTTAATGAACAGTTTTCAAGCCTTTTAGTCCGAGTTCCGTTATAACACAAAACTCATTTATTCCAACAATATTAGTTGGAAATTGTATACAGTTCCATCTGTGAGTCCGTCTGGTGATCTTCAAGGATTCAATCAATACGCGGTTGTATTAGTGTTGTCATAAAATTATAGATGTCACTTTGCTTATTCAGAATGTCGCCTACAATAGGTTTCTAAATAAATAATGTTTCGGTCGACAATGGTGCACACTTGCCTTTTTTTTTTTTTTTTTTTTTCGGATGGGAAATCATCAAATGACTTCTCCCGCTCTGGGCGGAGCAGGAGGGAGTGTCAGACTTTTACTGACTAAAACCCATCCATGTTCCTTCATCGCCCTTTATGTTCCGGGGCCACGGTATCTCTTTCGAATAGTCCCACAGCCCCGGCAGGCTTCGGCCCTTGCGGACCCCTTCACTGATGCTGACTCTCTTTGAGGCGCGCGTGGAACACGAACGCGCCGTCGACACGGCCTGTCGTCATGAGACGTACGGACGGCGAGCTAGCCCATAGCTCCCTGTCCACAGGCCCGCGCCTACGGTGGCCGGAAGCCACCACGTGGCCCCCGACGCCCGGGGCGTCTCCCGCGGCGGCCGGGACGTGAGGATCTCTCCCTGTCCTGTTCCGCCACCTCCTTAGCTAGCATGACTGCTTCGCAGAAGGAGGTGACGGCGTCCCATTCCGTCTCGCTCCTGACCATGGCACGAACCAGGGCCGGGAGCGAGAGGTCGCCGCCGCCAATCGCCGTTACGAGGACACGGCGGGGCTCCGCCCAAGCGGGGCACACCTCCACCGTGTGCTCCACCGTGTCCTCCGGTCGATCCTCACAATGGTGACACCCGGGCGTCTCCTCCCGCCCGATTCGGTGCAGGAACTTACCGAAGCATCCGTGTCCGGTAAGAACCTGCGTCAGGCGGAAGGTGAGGACGCCGTGGCGTCTCTCCAGCCACTCCTCAAAGAGGGGACTTATCGCCACTATTGTGGCGTGCCCTGCACGGGGTTGCGATAGTCGCTCTCTCCATGTCGCCATGAGATCCCGCCGGAAGTCCGTCCGCTGAGCGACAATTTGCCGCGGCAGCGGAGTTTCCCCCCGGCGTAGCGCCTCCGCGCGCCACTCATGTAGGCGCGCGAGGGTGCACACTTGCCTGTAAGTACACACTCGAGATTTGAAATTTCCTAGGTTTTAGGGATATACACAAACTCTAGAAAGGATATTATTCACTTAAGTTGAAAGCGTCAGGGTAGCCCGCAAATATCAAATTTTCTTACGTTTTTTGCAATTTGCAGGTCAGTGTCAGGTTGTATGTTGATTAAAATATGAATCGCGGCTGTATCACGTGTGTATGTAGTTATAGAATTATAATCATCAAAATCATCAATACAACCCTCCAAGCGCATAAAGGTGCAGGTATGACTTTGACCTTGAAAAAGTAAATTCCTACACCTTTATGAGCTTGGAGGGTTGTATTGATGATTTTGATGATTATAATTCTAAATCTACATACGTGTTACAGCCGCGAATCAAATATTAATCAACATACAACCTGACACTGACCTGCAAATTGCAAAAAACGTAAGAAAATTTGAATTTCGCGGGCTACCCTGGAGCATCCACCTTAACACAACAGCTCATCGCTCAATCATCGTCATAAGCTGTCAACCATGTTGGAGTCGGCTTCCAGTCTAACCGGATGCAGCTGAGTACCAAGTATTCCACCGTGTCCCGGACGGGCGAAGTACGATTGGGTTTTTCCATCAGGAATTTATCAGTAGCAGTATCTTAATTGTGTACTGGTTTATGTCAATAGGCCTGCCCACTTTTACGTGTAACTTATAACATAACTAGATAAATGCGGGTCTGTTAAAATAGCTACACCTATGCCTTATCCTTCAGGGATGAAAAGCATGATATTTTGTGATGCTTTGTTTTATTGCCAAACCCAAAAAAAAAATAAGTACGACATAACCGCACCCATCCATTTGTTCTATAAATACACGAATTTTAACTTACGCCAATGATAACACATTATCATTTAATTACAAGTAACATGCTATAGTATTAAAATTGATACATAATAAGTCTTTCCGTCGATTAAAAGATACAGTTGTGACAATTATTGAAATCCTTTATTTGCTTTATATAATAAACCAAAGTAGCTAATTCATTATTCTTACTACTTAAAGCGTTTTGGTCTTGGCTTAATAATAACAGCCGATCGAAGGTTAAGCTACGTTTGTCGAGGTCGGTCCATGGATGGGGACCATCATTACATACTGAGTTTCCTTCGTACCTCATAAAGCGGACAATCGTTACAGCTAGGTCAGAACCCCGAAAGTCTGACAACTAGTCTTACAAAGGGTAATCGTATTACCCAGTACGGACCGGGTTGTGGAGGTTATATGCAGTCGCTTCATGTAAAATATTGTAATTCCAAGTACCAAGCCTCGCGGGCCTGTGGACGGGGAGCTATGGGCTAGCTCGCCGTCCGTCCGTCTCATGACGACAGGCCGTGTTGACGGCGCGTTCGTGTTCCACGCGCGCCTCAAAGCGAGTCAGCAATAAGGAAGGGGTTCGCAAGGGCCGAAGCCTGCCGGGGCTGCGGGACTATTCGAAAGAGATACCGTGGCCCCGGAACACAAAGGGCGAGGAAGGAACATGGATGGGTTTTAGTCGTTACAAGTCTGACACTCCCTCCTGCTCCGCCCAGAGCGGGAGGAGTCATTTGATGATTTCCCATCGGAAAAAAAAAGTACCAAGCCTGGCCCACCGCCACAAAGTTGCATGTTTGTCGGTCTTTTACAGACTGGTACTTTGGTGAGTGTACCCACGAGCTCATTCCACCTGCTTCCTTCTTGTGTACTTCCACAAGTCGTCGTGTACCAGATGCATCTCCATAAGAAATTTCCATGTTGTATGGTTACTACTGCCTTCTAATTTCTCCATTGAAAAGGTATATACCACTACCTGACCCACCTTCTAAATGTGCCAGTGTCGAGTTCTGCTCTCTTTGCATACTCCCGTTACTAGACGACACTTCCTTGTAAGTCCTGGGCCCATAACCTGTTAGGGTTCTTACAGACGAGCGGCACGTTGCCAATTGCAGCCGTCGCCACCTGTCAACGGCTGCCGTCGACAAGTGGCGACGCTTGCAGTTGTAGCATGCCGCGTAGATGTGAGACCGCTGCCGTCGACGCGCCGGCGTCAGCCGCCGACACCACAACTGCAAGCGTCGACGGCAGCCGTCGACAGGTGGCGACGGCTGCCGTTTATCTGCAGTTGGCTACGTGCCGTTCGTCTGTAAGAACCCTTAGTGGGGCAACTCACGTTCCACTAAGGTGTAGAGCGCGTAGCCAGTAGGAATTTGTAGGAAATATACCTTGGTATTTGAATGAAAATAAAAGTTTTGATAAAAACATCAGTTACTTTTTAATAACGCTGACTGACACATTTGACCGACAGAAAAATAAACAAAAAAACAACAAGTAGAAAAATAAACTTACAAAGAACAAAAAGAGCAGTACCTATAAAAAGTAGAGACTCTTTTTATTTTAACACATCTCTGACCTAAGTACTAGACTGAGGTCATAGTAGTGTGACATGAATTTTTACATAATTTTAGCAGAAAATTTATCTAATAATAAAAATATTTTTTATTATTTTTTTTATTAGATAACAATAATAAAATAATAAAATCTCCCACAAAGTACAGTTACAATAAAGAGGTGTTACAAATATTGGAGGTACAAAGGTTTGTGGGAGTCAGGAGTTCAAACTAGGATACCCTGTGCTATGGTCTCCTGGCCCCCCCCTCGCCGAGATTGGGATTATGACAATTTTAGAGCGACATGTCATTGTATGCCTATTGTAACAAGAAAAAGTACTAATGAAATAAAAACTAAAAAAAAAAAATCGTGTGAGTGTGTTTGTGTGTGAAGTGTGAGTGTGAAGTGGAAGGTGTCGTATGTGGTGTAGTGTTGTGTGTGTGTATGTGTGTGTGAGAGAGAGTAAGATAGTGTAATGTGTGTGTACGTATAAAGATGGATGTGTATACAAATGTGTGCATGAGGGGGTGGCAGTATGTAGTTATGAGAAATGCTGTACTAGGATAATATAGTAAGTAGCGAATGTAAGCCTTTTATTAAAAAGTACATATTTTATTAGGTTAAATAAACCGGCTTGGAATAAAATAAAAGTTGATTATACACTCGAGAGCAATGAATCCGGGTCACTTAAAGAATGTTAAAAATCTCGGAAACTAAAAATGATAGGTTAATGCAATAAATTGTATTTAATAGACAATGTAATACTCCTTAAATGAAAGTAAAAAAAATATGAGTCACCATACATTTTATTAACACAAAATTACATAAAGAAAAAAACTGCTGATCTCTCCTTAAAACAAAAATAGGAAACATGAAATTTTTGAACTTTATTACGATTTTCTTGAATTTTAATACTTCGTATTGCCTCCTCGTGCTTCCATTACTGCGTTTACGCGGTTTGGCATGCTGTACACCAAGTTCCTTATACGATTTTGGGGAATATTCTCCCATTCCTCTGTGAGAGCAATTTTGAGCTCACGAAGCGTGATTGGGGGAGGGTTTCGTTGTTTTACGCATCTGCCTAGCTCGTCCCAAGCATGCTCGATCGGGTTGATATCCGGGCTGCGCGCTGGCCACTCCATACGAGTAATGTTCATCTCTTGAAGGTAGTCATTCACAATCCTACCTGTATGAGGTCGGGCATTGTCATGCATAAATATAGCATCCTCACCTAAATTGACCATAAATGGACCAACGTGATCATTGAGGATTTCTTCCACATATCTTACGCTAGTTAAAGAGCCGTTTTCTATGATCACCAGCTCTGTGCGACTTTCAGAAGAAATTCCGGCCCACACAAGTACAGACCCACCACCGTAGACTACTTTTTCTTCGATGCATGCTTGCTTGAATCTTTCCCCTGGTCTTCGATACACTCTGTGTCTTCCATCGTGCTTGTAGAGCATAAATTTTGATTCGTCGGAGAACATAACTTTTGACCAATCTTCAATACTCCAATTTACGTGGCTCTGGGCATATCTTAGTCTTGAAATACGATGCCCACGCTCCAGTTTAGGGCCGTTTGCAGTTCTAAGGGGTTTTAAGTTAGATTCAGCAAGCCGACGTCTTACTGTCCATGCACTTGGGTTACTTCCTACGAGGCGTCGAAACTGATTTGTGAGTTCAGTTCCTGTGAGAAAGCGATTTCGAAGCATGGTGTTCACCAAGTATCGGTCTTCTCGTGCTGTGGTACACCTGGTTCTGCCCGTTCCTGGTCTGCGTAGGTTAGAACCAGTTTCTTCGTAACGTCGGAGAACTCTTTGTACTGTTGACAGCGACACACCGACAGTCCTGGCTGTATCGCGCTGACTCCGGCCGGTTTCCAGCATTGTAAGTATTCTGGTGCATTCTTCAGGCGTAAGCGACATAATTTCAGCTTGAATAATGAATATAGAGCACTATCAACATGGTTTATGTACCCACATAAATGACAGATTACAAACAAAAGCAAAACCAAATGCTGTAATTTCGTAGTTCCATCTTCGAAAGTGGCCCTTTTTCAAATTTGATTTTTTTATGATATAACTATACAATAACTAAGAAGTTTTAATACCTTCATTTAAGGAGTATTACATTGTCTATTAAATATAATTTATTGCATTAACCTAGCATTTTTAGTTTCCGAGGTTTTTAGGATTCTTTAAGTGACCCGGATTCATTGCTCTCGAGTGTATTTACCATACTGCCCAGAGATTCGATTATTTAATGTTTATTCAGACATGTGCATTGATTAGAGTTGCCAAGAATTTAGTTTTTCTATGCGGGACATAATGACTTTGATTACTGCAAAAGGATTTTCCTAATCTAAATCCCTGAATAGATTTATGGGACTATGACTATTGACTCTGCTATCCAACCTCGCACTCAAAGGGTTGCGTATCATCACACGTTTAATACGTGCGTAAAAACCTTAAAAAAAAAAACTTTTTCCTATGTTCCTTGTTAGGAATATATTGCTATTTGATTCTATATAAAAAAATGAAAATAAATTTAATCTTTTTGCTAAGCTATGGGGCTATGCTCGGAGTTTCCTTGCGCGATCGAATCAGGAATGAAGACATCCGCAAGAGAACCAAGGTTACCGACGTAGCCCGAAGAATTGCCAAACTTAAGTGGCAGTGGGCCCCTGGCACTTTGCTCGCAGAACGGATGGCCGATGTGGCCGAAAAGTTCTGAGGTGGTGACCGCGAACCAGCTGCAGTGGCGACGTTGCGTTGGAAGGTCTCCCACTAGGTAGACTGATGACCTGGTGAAGGCTGCGGGAATCTGCTGGATGCGAGTCGCACAGGACCGGTCAATGTGGTGACACTTGGGGGAGGCCTATGTCAAGCAGTGGACGTCTTGCGGATGAAATGATGATAATCTTTTTAATTCGAGTATCACTGACTCTTATTACACCAACCATACAACCGTTGATATTGTCAGCCGGGTCGTTGGGCTGCTGAAATGCTGAATAGACTGGCCCTCCTAAATCTGTGTGATTCTTTCCATAAAATACCATCGTGCCTTATCTGACTAAAAACCACCCTGGTGTATTTTAGTCAGGTAAGGTGCCTTACCGGACTTCAAGACTGCTATTTTTCAGATACTGTGAAACCATACAACTCAATATTTTATCTGTTTATCTGTCAACGTCAAATGTCAAAATTTTAGCATTCATTTGTCATTAATACGAGATTACCATTTCTTTCAATGGAGTGTCAGTGGTTGACCATTGGAAAGTCATAATGACGCCATTTAAATAATAGTTGATTACCAAACTTGTCAAAATTAACAATATGATATCAATGATAGACCATTGTGACATTATTGTAATAGCAGACTCGGCCCCCTGACCTGACTAAGACAATATCTGGACTTTTAAGAGAGTATAATCTCTGCCTTTACATGCCGTCGAGAAATGTTGGTTTCCTCACGATGTTTTCCTTCACCGAAGCAACTGAGAATTTATACAATACGCACATGAATCCGAAAAATCAGAGGTGCGTGTCTTGGGTTCAAACTTGAGACCTGCGGTTTGGCAGTCAGACGGTCAGACCACTAGGCTATCACTGCCTAACCATACCCTTACTATTAAACCATGAGACAGACAAACAGACAGTCGACTTTAGCTTAGTTCGAGAACCTTATTACTAAGGCTAAGCCATTAGAACCCTTTTGGTACAAAACTGTAAAAGTACAAGTAACTTAGATAATAATTCTATCTACGTTATAGGTTAACGACTTTTTTTGCAATTTTCTTCTGTCTGACGTGCATCACGGAGGTGGCAGCCTAAATTACTTTTAAATCGATTTGTCGCTATTCTTTCTATTTTATAAGTCATTGTTTTACAATGAATTGAATATTTATCAGTTAACCTGGTTCATTGTAATCGGTTTTAATGTTTTATAACATTTACCGTTCTTTCGTTCATAAATTCTTGCAGTTTGTATTTTGATTCATTCTTGTTTGAGAGCAGCAAGATTATGTTGTGAGTAGGGTCTATTTTTGTGAAAAAGTAGTAGATATTGAACGTGTTAAGTTTAGACCTACTTTCTTATCATATTCGTTCGATCACACCTGGTTACCTCGGTCACAATATATTTATTTTGTAATACAAGTATCAAATAACTAGTTAGCTGAACTAAAAATTAAAAATTCTGTGTACAATGTTTTTATATTGAATTTAGATGTTTCATTCGCTCGGCGTTAGTTATCAAATGTTTTTCTAATTAGTACCTATAAAAGACTACTTCCAAAAACTTCTAAATTGAATTTCTAACCAATTTTTTTTTATTTCCTGTTACAAACTTAATTTAGTTAGTAAACGCTAGTTGTAGCTAATTCGAGCTCAGTGTCTGTTTAGTTTTGAAGATTTATCCACTTTTCTTATTAATTTTTAACTTCAAAACATTTTCACTAACCTTTAGGTAGTAAAACAACAGTTATGTTCACTTAGTTTAGTTGTACTTCACTTATTTATTGAAGTAATATAATATTAGTGGTGGCGAGTTTTGTGGAAAAGTAGTTGTTTGAAAAAATACCGTCTTAAAATGTTATACGTGTACTCAAAAGTAACAAGAAAGTCCAGTTTTAAAAATAAAAAGTGGTCACCCTTTTAAAACAAGTGTACTGACCACATCCATGGTATTGAGCTCAGTTACCTCTTACTTCTTGCAAGATTATTTAAACTGTTAAGGAAAATAATAAAGATACTTATCACTCTAATAATAGAAAATAAAATTAATTATTTTTAGAAAAATAATAAGTAAGTGATTGAATAAGACAGAACTGGAGAGTGATTTTTGTGCAAAATGGAAGATTTTGATTCTGAAAAAAGTGTGGAATGTAAAAATATGTGGCAGAAGAGGAAATATTTCTTTAGACAGGTACTTAAATCTTCATTTGTTTATACAGGGTGTTAAAGTAGTCGCGTGCCATAGCATAGGGGTGAGTTCAGTATGAATAAAGGAATCCGAAAAAAATAAAAAACATATTAAAAAAATAAAAACATTAAATAATATTGAAAGATCAACCTAATTTAGTACCTACTTACTTAAAATAGCAATATAAAATAATTTTAATTCCAAACGATTGCTATTTTAAGTTAGTAGTTACTTAATTAGGTTGATCTTTCTACATTTTTTTTTTGTTTTTATTGTTTTAATATTTTTTTTTGTTTTTTTTTTTTTTTGTCGGGTTTCTTTATAGATACTGAACTCACTCCTAAGCTATGGCACGTGACTACTTTAACACCCTGCATTTATTTGAGTGAGTGTTGTGTATAGTAGACGGCCTATTCCCGTAAGTATTTAAGAGCGTTAAATATCTAGTCGCAATCTCATATCTATAACATAACGTAA
Source organism: Xestia rhomboidea (assembly GCA_963853795.1). Lineage (NCBI taxonomy): Eukaryota > Metazoa > Arthropoda > Insecta > Lepidoptera > Noctuidae > Xestia > Xestia rhomboidea. The sequence goes on along the minus strand of OY970776.1, from coordinate 1,967,080 downwards.
ATCTCGAAGGGTTAGGCAGAGATGTACCTAATAGTAAACCCAAATTTCGCCTGGTATGTTAAAGTCCAATGTCTCCCAATAGGAAGCGACCCTATTGCCATCAACCGGGCATAAATCCAGATTCCGTGGCTGCTACTGAAATTCCGAAATCGATTAAAAATTGTCGATTTAGAAATTCCTGATGGAAAAACTCTAAAAAATTTGCCCGACCCGGGAATTGAACCCAGAACCTCATGCTCAGCCGTCGTGGGGATAATTATAGGTATTTGATAGATTGAGACTTAGGAATGCCACGTTATTCTAAAATACAAAAACGTCCCTCAGGTACAATCCAAGGGATGACTACTGACTTGGTCCACCCCAACCGAGGTTGTCGTAAAAGTGACTAACTGGTTTTAGATGGGATATAAAAATTGCCTGGTACCGGCTGGGGTATAAAATACGACCCTCACACCCTGGGTAGTTAGCCCTAGTACTTCATCATCATCCACAGCCCGAACTCACCCACTGCTGGGTATAGGCCTCTCTTTTCTTGTGCCAATCTCCACGGTCCTGTGCCAGCCTCATCCAGGTTTTTCCCCCGACGGCAACTATGTCGTCTGCCCATCTCACCGCCGGACGACGCACGTTCGTTTTGCCAGTTCTTGGACGCCATTCGGTGACAGCCTTAGTCCATCTGTCATCACTGCGTCTTGCTAGGTGTTGTGCCCAACTCCATTTGGTACTACTTTACTGACTGACCAATTTTCTATCCAGCAAAATGTGGGTGTACAATACAACCCTGCTTACCTCTTTAATCTATACAGGGTGTAAACAACCTCATCACGAAGCCGTCAACCAAGTATTCTGTACATCAAACTAAGTAACTTTACGCATATATTATTGCTGGGAAACGACTTTTTTTTGGGGTGAAAAATCACGTTTTGTGGTAGAACTCAATGTAACGCACTTAAAACATTGTGCTGACAGATGGATTGAATAGTACTGGGTATATTACATTAGTTATATATATAAATATATTACATTAGTATAGTACTAAATCTTACATTCAAAACTTGGATTTAAAAAAAAAAAACTTGTCAAAAAGTTGGAACTTTGACCCTAATATCTCCGTAACTAGAAGGTTCCCAGATATGGTGTAGAACAAAAAAAAACATATCGCAATGACTGGGAGAATACCTGGCCTTTCGGCTTCGTTAAGAGGTTTTTTACACCCTTTATCCATAAATGCATGCCTTTTAGCATAAATCACACATATGGTATTATAGCCTATTTATGTCAAAACAGTTTTCTTTTTATTTTTCTTTTTCGGGTCGTTGACCGTTTTTATTATTGTTGGTCGAATACTTCCACGGTATTATTGGTGGCAGCGCAGACGCAGACTGCATGTTTTGAGGCAGAGAGCGCAGGACAGAAGGTGAAACATACGCACATCCTGCTGCTGATCCGTTCAGACGAATCATTCCCCCTGTACGTCGACTCATGATTTTTCTTAGTTTTGATGAACTGTCTTTTGTTTCGCCACGACATAGCTGTCACAGAGTACAGTCACATTAAAAACGAAATACAGCTTTTTAATTAATAAATTTTTTTGCTCATCCGGTGATCCGTATTTTAAATAATACATTGATAACCCACCAAAAAGTACTAGGCTAGCATAAGTTCAAGGAGGTGTGTATTTTTATATTCCGGGTATGACAGCCTCTTTACGAGATTGGAGTTAGGTACAGACGCCAGCATCAAACTACTAAAAGCTTTTATTTAATAGATTTTCAACTTTATCGCTAAAACATTAGGTTCAAGGTTGATTGGATTTTTGTATAGTTTCGGTTAGCTTGATATTATGCTGGCGTCTGTACATCATCAAATTATTGAATGGAGGTTTTTAATGTTTTTCCTCGTACGTCGATTACAATTTCCCAGTGGATTAGTAGTAATGAAATATAACGATCTTATAATTATACCAATACAAGGAAAATGCATCCTTTCATACTTATAGGAAAACTACGAGTAAGCCAGTGATAATTCAGCGGTAACATTATCGGTCGAAAAGCCTTTTTTTACAAAACGTTGCACCGCCCTTGGAATGTCTCTTGTATCGTGGGTGCGTTAACAAACATTTAAACTTACATACACAATAGCCAAACCCGAAACAATAACCTATAGGCCATACAAATATTAATTTTGTTCCGTGCGGGGATCGAACCTGCGACACGCAGCGCAGCAGCCAGTCGCTCAGTCACTGCGCCAACCCACAACCGTACCGTCCAAAATGTAATGATTCAATTATTTTATTTGACGACCCGAATGGCGCAGCGGTAGTGAAGCTGCCCTACGTTCTTAGGGTCCCGGGTTCGAATCCCGGTACGAGCAAATGTTTGTGTGATGAGCATGGACATTTGTTTCCGAGTCATGGATGTTTATATGTATAATAAGTATGTATTTACAAACAAAAAGAATCTATGTAGTATATCAAGTATCTGGTGTCCACGACACAAGCTTCGTTGCTTAGTGTGGCACTAGATGGCGCTGTGTGTAATGTCCAGCGATACTTAAACTTACTTATTGTGATTGTCAGTTGTTTAGGCCCCCAGTATTCCAACATTCTTAAGTGGCACTGGGCAGGTCACATTGCTCGCAGAACGGATGGCCGATGGGGCCGAAAAGTTCTGGAGTGGCGACCGCGAACCGGAAGACGTTGCGTTGGAAGACCTACCACTAGGTGGACCGATGACCTGGCGAAGGTTGCGGGAGTCCGCTGGATGCGAGTCGCATGGGACCGGTCAATGTGGCGACACTTGGGGGAGGCCTATTCCAGCAGTGGACGTCTTTCGGCTGAAATGATGATGATGATGATTCCAACATTCAGTATCCTAACGATGCTTATGGTTATTCGTATAACCTTAGCGTTAGTCAGTGGATGTTGGCTGACTCATTTATTTAGATAGGTACAGACAGCATATCAAGCCACCCGAAACTGTCAAATTTTCCCAATAATCCTTAAACCTTTAGCGATAAAGTTGAAATCTATTAAACAAATTTGTCAGACTGATGTACTTCATATTTATCAATGTATAGTGTCCAATCAAATAGGTCTAAGTAAGTACGAAGTGAGCAGCGGTGGCCCAGTGGTGGCGGCCTCGACTTACGAACAGTAAGTCGTGGGTTCGAACCCAGACAGGCGCATTACTTTGTGTAACTTATTTCATCGCCACTGCTCTCAAAACGGTGAAAGAAAACATCGTGAGGAAACCGGCGTGTCCTAGAACCAAAAATTCGAAGACATGTGACATCTACCAATCCGCACTGGGCCCGCGTGGTGGATTATAGCCCATTCCCTCTCATAGAGAGGAGGCCTGTGTCCCAGCAGTGGGAACATTATAGGCTGATGAAGTACAAAGTAAGTAGTTAGAAACCCGTATACTTTAAATCCAGGTCTTTTATCAGCTCTAAGACATATATTATGTAGATACATACAAGTAATAATAAATATTTCAATTACACAGTTGATATGTACGTAGGTCCTCGTTATTATCTCATTAAAATTCACATACACGTATTTTGATCAGTCAATAACCAGTAACAAAATGACTAATGGATGACCTAAAAAAGGCTTAGAGGACCTGTTTTTATGCTATGTTTAAGGGCAGGTTCCATACTAATTAGTATAAATTATAATCACTTAGATTTCGTCCGTAGCTTCGTCTGTGTGGGAGTCTTTAATTGTCCCACGAAAACGTATCACTGGGATAAAGAGTATTCCGTGTCTTAAACCACGATATTCCGTGATAATCCGTCTGAAGAGATAAAATATAGACAAATAGCAGAAAGAAAGTCACTTTCATATAAAGGGTGTAAAACACCTCTTAACGAAGCCGAAAGGCACTTGTTCTCCCCGTCACGTCACTGCGATATTTTCTACACCATACCTGGGAACCTTCTAGTTACGAAGATATTGGGCGTCAAAGTTCCAACTTTTGACAAGCTTTTAATGAAAGATTTTTACTTTAAACACCTCCACGACCCCCGTATTATTCAATACATATTTTGAGTGCGTTACATTGAGTTCTACCACAAAACATCATTTTTCACCCCAAAAACAAAAGTCGTTTCCCAGCAATAATTTTTGCGTACCTAAAGTTACTTAGTTTGATGTACAGAATGCTTGGTTGACGGCTTCGTGATGAGGTTGTTTACACCCTGTATAGAATATAGTAGTACCTACCTATGGTTTTATTTTAAGTAAGTTATCTACTAGTAATCGTTACGAACAATATGGGAAATAGGTAATACTTGGTGAAAACATATGAGCCAGTTAGCCAGAGACAGCCTGACAGTCCAGGGTGTGCTCCGTATGAACTTCAACGTATTGTAGTTCTATCTGTAGAGTAGACCTCAGCCGGTACCAGGGAAAGCAATGGCTAAGGTCTGGTACAATCATGGGCACAACCCAAGCAGGCGACGCCGGAGGCATAAGCTACCTAGTCTGACTGCCTCGTTGGTCAAGTAATCGCAAGCGTGAATGCCTAGCACGAGGTCCTAGGTTCAAACTCAAACTCAAAGCATTGATTTCAATTAGACCATTACGGCACTTTTGAATGTCAAAACTACAAAAGCAAAACTACAGTCAGAGACCCAAGGCATAATAACTTGAGAAAGAACTGTAGTTGCCCATTCCCTAGCGTAGATCTCCATTCCCGGGTTGGCTAAAGTGTTATTAAGTTGTTCCATCACGAATTTTTCACCAGCAGCCACGGAATCTAGATTTGTGCCCGGTTGATGGCAATAGGCTCGCCCCTATTACCTATCACAGGCGTGATGGTATGTTATGTTAACAGTAATTTATGTTCTGTGCTTTCCAGATGCTGATCAGCAGTGGAGGATGGACGTGCTACTTCATCATGGGCATGTCGTTCGGCGCCTCCACAGTGTTCATCCCACAGATCAGGAAGGAGGCTAACTCATTTGATGCTGTCAGTGAATCTACTGCTTCTTGGATACGTGAGTAACCAACAACGGGACCCTGTTACTAAGCCTTCGCTGATCATCCGACTGTCAGGGTTCTTACAGACGAGCGACATGTTGCCACGTGCACGTCGACGCGCCGGGCGGCAGCCACCGACGCGCCGGGCGGCAGCCACCGAAGCATCGACGACTGCCGTCAACGAGTCGCAACGCTTGCAGTTGGGGCATGCCGCGTAAATGTGTGTCACCACAACTGCAAGCGTCGACGGCAGCCGTCCACAGGTGGCGACGGCTGCAGTTTATCTGAAGTTGGCAAGGTGCCGCTCGTCTGTAAAAACCCTCAGTGGGCAGTATCTCATGATCCGTAATAGGTAGCTGGTTGAAATCACAGAATGTGTATTGCTGTAGCCAATATAACAACAAATAATAAAATTAAAGGGGGCTCCCCTACTATAATGGTACGGAACCCTTACCTTACGCACCTAGCCGGTTGTTTTTAATTTGGCGCGGCTTTTCTAGACGTTGCGACATTTAATTTTATTCAAATGTGCTCTGTGTTGGGCTCGCGTAGTGGTCGGCCCACTGTCTCACCCTTAATCATTGCACACATAAGGAAAATCGAGCATAAAAGGCGGTTTTCCGAAGAACAGGTAAAGCCGGATTGCATCAATTTAAAAGTTATCTTGTTATCTCGACTTACCAGCATAATTATGCCCGTAATGGTATTTAGTTAGTTTAAAATTCTACCTTGGCCATATTTATTTTAGTTCTGTGTTTTACCGCCGGCACAGAAAAGTTGCTGTCACTGTGTCAGTGAAAAAAAAAAGTTCATTTGATTACCTGGACTAGTCTTTTTTTAAATTGTCACAAGGCCGCCACACTATTCCCAAACCACTGTAACTCCTGAAAGCCAGAATCAACAGTGGCGATCACCAGAAAAGCGAGACAATAAAGCTCGACGAAGTCCCAGAAAAACAATGTAACTGTCTTGGATCTCGCAATGAAATTAATCAGAAAAGTTTACCGGAGGAGTAGGAAAACCATAATTTCCACTTCCCTCCATATCAGCAGGAGACATAACGAAACAAGGCCAATAATGCCAAGGCACCTGATGCCCAAGAGGTTCGTTTCATTCAGTTAGGTATGCCTTTGTGTTGGTGAAAACAGGCATTAGGCATTCGCTTGGAGGTTTGATCAAGGATAATCAATCAAGTCAAAATTAAAATGATTTATTTGCAGTAAATGTGATATAAAAGATGGTAAATGTAATATGTAGTGCAATGACACATTTCGCCATAAAATTGGCATACAAACATTAAAGAATTAGATGCTAATATCAAAACACAATAACTAAGCGTGAAACAAAGATTAAATTAGGTAACTAAGTGTGTTTAACACAAAACAAAATTTTGCTGAAGGCTGCTGAAGTAATCTTCGATACGGCTCACATTGTAAGGAGGTTCATGCGTCTGAAGCCACCGGTAGCCTGGACCCTGCTCCCGACACCTACTCACTCAACTACGACTCTATCATTTTATATTTTTATGAAATCATTTAAATTGCAGTGACATCATTATAAATTCTATCTTTTTCTTTCCAGCTGCCATCGTGGTCTATGCAGGCCTACCCTGGGTATTCATCTTGCCAGTCTCAATGAAATACATTGGAAGAAAATACACCTTCGCATTCGTCTGCATCAGCAATCTCATCAGCTTCATAGTCTTCTACTTAAGTACCAAGGTCGAACACATCATCATCAGCGAAATTATCAACGGCATTAACTCCGGATCCCACTTCACAGTGTCAGTCATGATCATCACTGAATATACCTCTCCCAAACACAGAGGTTTTTTCTTGACTGTCAAATCTGCTACTCTCTTCTGGGGTATCTTTATGTCGAATGCCATTGGGACCTTTTTCCATTGGAGGAATATTGGAATTGCTGGCATCATTGTAAGTGTCTACAGTCTTTTGATAGCTTTTATACTACCTGAGTCACCATTTTGGTTGGCAACTAAACAGCAGTTTGGAAAATGCTCATCATCACACAGATGGCTCATGGGAGAAGAAAAGCAGTCAGAAGCAGATTTGGAGAAGTTGATCAACTTTCAAAAGAATCTCAGTTTGGATTCCAAGCCCAAAGATTTTAAGTTAAAAGGATTCGTAACTAGATATCGTAATATTATATCGTCTAAGCAGTTTTATAAACCGTTACTTTTAAGTCTATTAATACAATCTTTATACGTATTTTCTGGTAAAGTTGTGTTTAGTGTGTATGCTATAGATATAATTGGTAAAATAACTGCTGGAAACAAAATGTCAGCTTATACAGCTATGTTAATATTAGATGGTGTCACAGTATTCTGTATGTACATAGGATGTATATTTGTAAAAATATTGCCTAGAAGAAGATTATTAATTGGTTCCTCATTGATAGGTGTTGGATTTCTTTTATCTATTTCTATGTACGCGTTTTTGATAAAACTATCAGTTTTAGTAGAGAATAATTACTTAGCTATATTTTTATTTGTAGGGTACTCAATAGGTGTATGTTGTGGACCAGTTATACTGACTCAAACAATTTCAGGAGAATTAGTATCCATTGAATCTAGAGGGCTTTCATCCTGTTGTATAGACTTATGTCTTAAAATACTTCTAGGTACTTTAGTTAAGATTTCTCCGTACTTATTTAAGTCATTGGGTACCCATGGTGCCTTCCTATTCTATGGGGTGTCAACTTCAATATTTTTGTTTTTGATTTATAAGTTTTTACCTGAAACAAAAGATAAGAGTTTGCAAGAAATTGCGGAGTGGATGAAAGGGTCTAAGAAAAGCCCGATATTGCAAGAAGAAGTAACTTTTTTACCTGTCAAGTAGTGACTCGAAAAACAAGCAAAGATGAATGATGAAGAAACTCTTGTTGCTATGTATCAAAGGGAACATTTTGCGGGAGCTAGACAGGGCCAGTAAATCGAGAGTAGCATAAATGATCTATAAAATGTAATAGAGTTATTTGTTTTTAATTAAGTTGTGTTTTTTGCGAGTATAAGTATCAAGGGTTTCTTATTTGTAGGGTCGTATTTCGTGACTTCACTTTGGGCCCTATACCAGCGCTGTGACTTTGCTGAGATAAGGGCCTTTTGGCTTCGTACAGGACCAATTTTGTTTGTTTTTTCTTTCTTTAGTTTACTTTTTATATAATTTTGTTTTACTGTTGTGTTTTTTGTCCTGTGCGGACTAATAAACACATTTTATTTCTGTCAATTTTTTTTGTTTTCGCCATTTATTTACATTTCGCAGTATCTCTCTCCATCATTACATTTCACCTTTTCCACAGCGTGATGTTTAGTAGGACCTTAGTCTTTGTGTCCTTTTTCAACCGGATCTTGAATAGAGAGATCACTTCTTTTCTCTCTCTCTCTCTCGCTTCTTCAACCTTTGGACACCCAATGCTAAGTGTAGGTCTCTTCCAAATCTCTCTACTTTTGGCGGTTCTGTGTCACGGCTATCCAGATTCTTCCGGCCACTTTAATGAGACATCACTTAATAAACCGGAAATCGAAATAAGATAGTGATCTAGAAACATGACACATACTTTCATTGGTATAACCACAGTGTGGTTGTTGCTACTTGCGGTCATCTATAAAGATAACATCAAGTAGATAATCAGTATCTGTTGACACTTGGAAAACTGTTTTTGCTTTAATTGAATTTAAATTGTTCTATGCGGGTTAGTTAACTAACGCTAAAACGCTGACTTTTAAACTCCGTGTTTGTTATTGTACTTGGGTCGGTGTCTCTACGAAATGATACTGTGTGTCACACAGGTTATAATCTTTTTTCATTTAATAATGTTTTGCTCCTCGTCCGTAATCCTTGGGTATTTTAACCTTTTGTGAAGTCCACCAAAACATCCTTATTAACTTGTTTTGTCTGCGTACTTTGACAGCCCGTCGAAATATTCGCGCAGGTTTACAACGTGTTTTTGACTAAAGTTATTAATGAATTGCAATTAATTTTAGTTCAATATAATATTGGTTATATGCTTAATAACCACGTATTTAAGTTCATAAAACTCACTCTTGTTGCGTAAATCTGGCGTTGAAAAGAGGTATCTCGCGCCCAACGCGAGTCCAAGTTCAGTTTCCGCACTTTCCGAGGCAACAGAGGCTAAATCGTAAAATCTATCGAGCCTACAAATAACCTTTATATCATTGTCTTCAAAGTTGGCTCGTTACTTTTTGTAAAAAATTAAAACAAAAATTAAAATTACGACAATATCGTCAAATTTCTGTTATTATTCGATTTTATCAAAGGGCCAATGTTGAATGACAGCACAGCCTTAGAGCATCATAAATTTATGCGGGCGCACAGCGGTCGAGGTGGAAGGACGTCGGAATATCGTCAATTGTTTACCGGACTTCTCACTCGCACAAAATATGCTATCGCGCTCATTTTATGTCATGCAGGCTGCTTTACTTAATTGTTTTAATCGACTGCAGAGAAAAGAAGGAATACGAGATTTTTTTAATTTTACACACATGCGCGGAAGACAAGCCCGAACGGATACTTACGGGAAATAAGATTCCTTACGATGAATCGTAGTCAAAATCAAAGATGACGGCTGCGAAACGTAGCGAAGTTTTCGTCATGGGTGTCACGTCCATGGTAATTGAGGGCGCTCTAAACGAATATGGGATCAAAATCAAAGATGGCGACTGCGAAAAGTAGCGAATTTTTCATCATGGGTGTCTCGTCCATAGTAATCCAGAGAGAAATGTTCGAAAACTAGTGATCATGAATTATTTCAATACTTAACAACTAATTGATTTTTTTATTATGTCTTTGTATGGTGATTCTTGGAAAAAATAATAAAATATACGAGGATCGAATTGATAACCTCCTATTTTTTTAAGTCGGTTAATAGGCAGGTAGAGCAGCTTTAGCATCATCAAAAATAATTTAAGTACGAATAGGTGTCAAAGGATAAAAACAAAAACAAATCGTGTGTGTCGGGACCTCCCTCCTCCCCACCCAAAATATTTGTTTTTGTTTTTGAAATTGTTCAGTTTTGCACAGCAAGACCACAGCCTTAAACTGACAACTGAGACGATAAAGAATAATAAAAAATAGACACTTATCGAATTGCCGAAACAAATCACATTTTATCCATTAATTTAAAAGATTAGATAAAACCTATTTAACGTATAAGTGATTCCTCAATCGAAGTGCAGTTGTGAAGTGATTTTGTGCGAGATGGAAGATTACGAGTTGGAGAAACGTGTTGAAAAGAAAAACAAATGGGAGAAGAGGAAATATTTCTTCAGACAGGTACAATATTTTTTTATATTGAGATTATTATGCCAAGTGTGTATTTTATATCTGGGATCTAATTATTTTGCTTTCTATTTTAGGTAAGTACACGACGTCCATGTTGTGGCGCAGTTTGTAGAGACCTATGTCCAGCTGTGGACTGATATGACGCTCATTTAATTGATTGATTAAATCCCCTTTTCAAAAAAAAGGTCAAAGAAGTTAAAGTTAAAGTCCCTTTTGCCCATTATAACCATCATGGACAAACCATTAATTCCGATTCGTACTTTGAATTTCAACTTACGAACACAATTGAAACAAAGCTCGATTTAAGTAGAACGCAGACTGGGACGGCATGGCATGGCAAGGGATTTGTTTTTTTACCAATGTACAGTCGTGGTCTTTTCCGCCTGATCAGTTAATTTTTTTTTCGCTTAAATCATGCGGAGGCGCCGAGCCACTCCACCTTAAACTTTAGGTCTATTAGGGAAGCGTCAACTTTGGCGCGCAAAATAACAATAACTCTCGTTTGGCATGTGTCGCCGATCGGTATTTTTTTCATTAATTATTTATTATAAAGTCAACGGGGCGGGGATGGAGAACGTTTCTATGTTTTAAGTGCAAGCAAAAATCAGCTTAGTGGTGATCAGGCGGGAGTGTCCTCGATAGTACATAAACATTCAAACGTATTGATATATAAATACGACATAAGTGCTATGCTTTAAAATGATCCCGTGGCATGCCGTCGCATCGAAAGGGATGTGTATTGAAAGACGCGTCACGGTCGTATTTCTATATCAATACGTTTGAATGTCCATTGGCTAAAATTTAAACCCCTTGACATGCTGTCCCGGTCTGCGTTAGCCCCTACTCCTGTTCTTTTTTTACAATTTGTATAATTATCTAAAACCAAACTTAAAATAATATTAAAAATAGGTATATCCATAAAATAGAAAAAAAAACTTTGAAGTTTTAATCAACAACAGTTGCTAAAATAAAAAAAAAACCGGAAAAATGTCGATAATCCAAATAAGCTTCATCAGACTAGCCTTTTCCCAACTACATTATGTTCGGCTTCAAGTCTTACCGGATGCAGCTGAATACCAGTACTTCTTATGGAGCGACTGCCTATCTGACCTCCACTACGTAGATGCTGAATAGCATGACACTATGGTCAGACTGTTTGTCGGAGTTTTGGGTTGATTGGCATTTTTTTTGCGATAGCAACAATCACGCTGCCGAAGACGCACGAGACGGCGCCACGGCATCACTATCTAATCTTTGTACCTATTTCTCATGGTTTATAATAATACGATAATTAATATAAACAGCAAAAATATATAAACACAATCACATATTATCAATATAAACTTTCGATACGGATCAGATTTTTTACTAATTGCATGTGGCAGCGTGGAGTTATCAGTACACACAAAGAGAGGCATCATAAAATAATTTTAATTCTAAACAATTTCTATTTTAAGTTAGTAGGTACTAAATTAGATTGATCTTTTTTATTTTATTTTTCGGGCTCCTTTCTTTCTTTATCGTGTGGTTAGTGCCTAACCTGGTGTCAGAGTTTTTAAGCCGCCCATGGGCCTCTGACTTGGCTTAACATGCCGTCGAGAAATATCTCTCAGACATGCTGGTTTCCTCACGATGTTTTTCCTTCACCGAAGCAAGTGAAGGAAAAACATTTTCTCCTTTATCGATACTGAACTCACCCCTAAGCTACTAAGCTATGGCACGCGACTGCTTTAACACACTTTATATAGGCCTCTCTTTGTGTATAGACCCAGCAGCTCAAATGAAGTCTGAATGTGGATGATGATGATGATGTGGAACACATAGAAGTAAAACCTGAAATTCCAGAATCTAACTATTATTGAATATAGATCATATCAGAATCATCATCTCTTACACTAAACCTCTGGATTCAAATCTAGAAATTAGGTTTAAATAATAAACATAACCATCATTTAAAAGAACTGGGTTTAATACAGGGTGTAAACAGAGTTTCCACGAAGCCGTCAACCAAGCATTCTGTACATCAAACTAAGTAACTTTACGCAAAAATTATTGCTGGGAAACAACTTTTTTTAGTGGTGAAAAATCATGGTTTGTGGTAGAACTCAATGTAAAACACTCAAAACATTGTGCTGATGGATGGATTGAATAGTACGGGGGTCGTGGAAGTGTTTAAAGTAAAAATCTTACATTAAAAACTTGTATTTAAAAAAAAAGTTGTCAAATAGTTGGAACTTTGACCCCCAATATCTCCCAGGTAGAAAGGTTCCCAGGTATGGTGTATAAAAAAAAATGGGGACGGGGAGAACAAGTGCCTTTCGGCTTCGTTAAGAGGTGTTTTACACCCTTTATACTAAATCTATTCTAGAATGTATGTCTAACTACGTCTAAAATTAAATCTTGACCTGCCTTTAAAGAGCGAACAAAGAACTTTTCAGTGCCACCTGAAGAGGTTATTGCCAGGCTCTGCCCTGTCCTATGGCACAGACCATCACGGCAAGAGCCTGCTTCAGATTCTCCTCGATCAGAGCTTTAGAACCTGATCCAGCTTGCATCCAAGCTGGATCTATGCCATTCACTAGCTACGCCAGAACACCCTGTCCTCCGCCAGTCTGCTACCTTTTACTCGAGGTTGCAGACTGATGACCTTACATTAGCAACCTCAAGTTTGCGAAAACAGTTTACGAATTCTTTATCGTTTAGCAGACGGTCATGTCGGACAGTAATATCAACAATCTTTTTCGTTCTTATCTACTCATATCTTTTACAAAAATATCAGGATTAACAGTTGCAATAGTGTCAGTAATGATTTACACAATATTCATTGAGAGATAATTGCGATTTTTAAAGAAGCCGTTCCGGTATAACTTTACCTACTTATTTTTCTATAGTATTTGCCATATTATAGCATAGAAAATACTGAAACAGACGAACAGACAGATGCTCTAGTAAACGCGCTGACGTTCACTGGAAGTGAAAGCACAGGACAGGTTGATGTGGCAAAATTTAGGAGAACTATAATGTCAAGCAGTGGACTTCTTGCGACTGAAATGATGCATGGATGACGTTAAGTTCATGATAGTGAAAATATATTGTATTTAATTCATACTCGTCTTCTCATGACAGATGATGATCAGCAGTGGAGGATGGACGTGCTACTTCATCATGGGCATGTCGTTCGGCGCCTCCACAGTGTTCATCCCACAGATCAGGAAGGAGGCGAACTCATTTGATGCCGTCAGTGAATCTACTGCTTCTTGGATACGTAAGTGGTTTATCAATCAGATATAGAAGGACAAACACAACGGCTCTACAAAAATAAAAAGCTCCTCTTTAATAAGAAGGTCATTTCGATAAATAAGAATAAGAAAGTTGTGGAAGAAGCTCTCGTTATACTTCCTAAAACATTAACCTCCTTTTGAGCCTCGCATGACGACTTGCATGACGTCACTTTTTTACGCAACCACAGTTTCGTAAAAAAGTGACGTCATGCAAGTCTTAATACTAGCAATACAATATTACATATTTTCAAACCAGTATAATAACATCAGGCGTTGATTTAAAAGGATTTAACTTAACAATTGCTTTTAGCTCAAGCAAGTAAGGCTAAGAGTTAAACGTGTATTTAACTTTTCAGTTTTTACACACAGCACGATTCTAAATCTTGTTTTTTGCATTTTCCAGCTGCCATCATGGTCTACTCGGGCCTGCCTTGGACCTTCATTCTGCCAATCTTCATGAAATACATCGGAAGAAAATACACATTTATGTTTGTCACCATCAGCAATCTGATCAGCTTCGTGGTTTTCTACTTCAGTGTCACGGTCAACCAAATCATCGTCAGCCAGATCATAAATGGTATCAACACCGGATCCCACTTCACTGTATCAGTCATGATCATCACAGAATATACCTCTCCTAAACACAGAGGGTTTTTCTTGACTGTCAAATCTGCTACTCTCTTCTGGGGTATCTTCATGTCAAATGCCATCGGAACTTTCTTCCATTGGAGGAACATTGGCATCGCTGGTATTATTTGCAGTGCCTACGGATTATTGATAGCAATCGTTCTCCCAGAATCACCATTTTGGTTGGCGACAAAGCAACGCTACGAAAAATGCTCGTTCACTCATAGATGGATGATGGGAACAGGCAAGCAAGCAGAAGGAGACCTAGAAAAGTTGATAAACTATCAGAAGAATCTCGTTTTGGAAGACAAATCTAAGAATTTTGAGCTAAAAGGATATGTTGCCGATTATTTAAGAGTAATTTCATCGAGACAATTCTACAAGCCCTTAGTTTTATGTTTGTTAGTGCACTCTTTGTATATATTTTCTGGCAAGGTAGTATTTAGCGTTTATGCTATAGATATAATTAGTAAAATAACTGCTGGGCATCACATATCACCCTATACAGCTATGTTAGTATTAGATGGAGTTACAGTATTCTGCATGTATATAGGGTGTTTAGTTGCGAAAGTATTGCCAAGGAAAAAACTATTAATATGTTCTTCTTTAATAGGAATTGGCTTCCTTTTATCGATTTCTTTGTACGCATATTTAATTAAGTTGTCGCTAGTAGGTGAGAATAATTATTTTGCTATATTTTTGTTAATTGGTTATTCAATGGGACTTTGTTTTGGTCCTGTGATATTGACACAAACTATTTCTGGAGAATTAGTTTCAATTCAAGCCAGAGGACTTTCATCATGCTGCATGGATCTATCATCAAAGATACTTTTAGGTACTTTAGTGAAAATGTCGCCATTATTATTTAAATCTTGGGGAACTCATGGTGCGTTCTTGTTCTTTGGTCTTTCTACTTCATTCTTCTTGTTTTTGATTTACGTATTCTTGCCTGAAACTAAGGATATGACATTGCAAGAAATTGCCGAATGGATGAAAGGGAATAAGAAAACTCCTGTCGTACAAGAAGAGACCAACTTTTTACCCGAAAAGAGTTAAAGCAACTTGAGACAATTATTTATGTAGCTAGTCATTAACTTCATCTTATTTAAGTTATATCTTTAAGTTACAATATTTTTATCAACTTTTGGTACACTGATCTAAATTAAAAAAAAATAATACGACTAAGAGTCGATTTTTTTATTTGCCTTCATAACTATGTATTTTATTTTAGACTAGCGGACGTCACGCGGTTTCGCCCGCGTAGTTCCCGTTCCCGTGGGAGTACGGGGATAAAATATAGCCTATGTTATTTGCTGATAATGTAGCTATCTATTGCTGAAATATTTTTTCAAATCGGTGCAGTAGTTTTTAAGTTTATTCGTTACATACAAAATACAAAAATTTAAATATTTCCTCTTTATATTATAGTTATATATATGGCAAGAAAGGAGGTGTCTGATGAAATGACGAGTAATAGAGAAGTTTGGAAGAATAAAGCTAAAGTTAAGCTCACCGTTGTACATAAGCTAAATAAATATAATTATTGCATTGTAATTTTGTGTGCAATAAAGAATAAGAAAATAAAACATGCTGCGCCGACCCCGAATGGATTTGGATAAGGGCAAGAGAATGATGGTGAATTATTTTATTTTTTGTTTATTCGAATGATGCGAATGAATTGTCGCTGCCATTTTAGCTATAAGTAATAACAATCTAGTTTATATATTTTGCGAGCCATCAAATAACAATATCTTAGATTATGCAGCCTTGCGGACAACATTAAAAATCGAGATTTCTATCTGTTTGTAAATACAGTCAACAAAAGAGTTTGATGCACCACGCATTCCTATTCATCATCATCATCATCATCAGCCCAAACAATGCAAGCAATGTTCCCACTGCTGGGACACAGGCCTCCTCTCTAAGAGAGGGAATGTGCCGTAATCCACCACGCGGGCCCAGTGCGGATTGGTAGATTGTCATTCCTATTATATCCACTTAAAATAAGTGTGTTTCATCATATAGCACAGGTACACAATAGGTCACTTACCCCCGAATACTGAAACGTCACTCAAAACTTAAATAGCTCTTACATTTAACAGATACTCAAAAGTGACGTTTGGCCATACAAAATTTAGAGTTTAGGAGCTGCTCAAATGTTAAGCAGCCCTTAAATTTTGAGTGACGTTTCAGTATTCGGGGGTTAGCTGTTCAATATCCCACTTTACAATATTATAGTAAAGGTGGCTTTATCAAGTGACTAGGAGTATACTTCGCTGTAGGTACTTTACAGACTCTTTCGCCAGCACACATATGTATTTCTTTGTTTTGTTTGCTATTTTCATCATTATCATCCAGTCTGACTTCACCCACTGCTGGGTACAACACGCCTGTAAGCCCCAAAGAGTTAGGCAGATGTGTACCTAATAGAACACCCATATATCGCCAGTTTTGTTTTAAGTCCCATGTAATAGGGAGCGAGCCTATTGCCATCAACGGGGCTCAAATCGATATAAACGGCAAGCAATATAAGCGGATCTTTGGTAGCTCGTAACTTTTTAATGGACAAAATGTTATCAAGTTTAACTTTGGATGTACAGTGTCAAACAGTGGAGTAATACCCTCCCGAAATTTCTATGGAAAAAATGTCGACTAGTGTCACCTTAAGTTTAAGATGTTGAATTTTTTCTCTTTTTGAGGGTTCCGTAGTCCTGACAAGGAACCCTTAGGTATAGTTTCGCTATGTCCGTCTGTCTGCCTGTCCGAAATTTTGCTAAGAGACCGTTAGTACTAGAAAGCTGTAATTTTGTAGTGGTGTGTATATCAATAACGCCGACAAAGTGGTATATTTTTTTTTGGTGTAGCTCCCCTACATGTGAAGTGGGAAAGATTTTTTTTTTCAACGTCTACCCCATTGTATGGGGTATCGTTTAATAGGTATTTTAAAATGATTTGCTAAGACTACTTTTCGATTTAATGCTCCATTTACGAAATATTAAACTTTAAAGTGCAAAGTTTTGTTCCAGTAGAGCGTCCTCTCCTCTAAAATCTAAACTGCGGGCTTGATAAATCTGGAAAAATTCATTATGATATATCAGCATTTCATGAACTTTAAAGCAAAACTATTGCGGTTAAGAGAGAAGAGGTTGGATAATTTTGTACCAAATACAAAATCCTTAGAATAAATCCTATAGTAATATAGTATTAGGTAACCCTAAGATGAAGTAGTTGCTTGTATATAACGGGTGAAGACTTTTATTGAAAAACAAAATTTAAAATATAACGGGCTACTACGGAACCCTTTTTTTTTCGGATGGGAAATCATCAAATAAAAAAAAAAAAAAAAAAACATTTAATAGGACCAAACATTTTGTACATTTCTATACACCCACCAAACTGCGTGACAGTTTGTCGGCGGGAAATGACTCCTCCCGTTCTGGGCGGAGCAGGAGGGAGTGTCAGACTTTTACTGACTAAACCCATCCATGTTCCTTCATCGCCCTTTGTGTTCCGGGGCCACGGTATCTCTTTCGAATAGTCCCGCAGCCCATTCTACGGAACCCTACACCGCGCGTGGCCCGTCACGCATTGGCCGGTTTTTTTTTATTATAATGATCTAGTATTAAGAATCCTGAAATTCTTTGCATAAAAGATCACATCAAGATATTGGTCTTTATTTCGATTTCGTATTTTATAACCATACTATTTTTATGTACCCAAGAAACGTCACGTCATTGGCATGCATATTAATAAAAATAAGATTTAAAAAAAAATGCACTAAGTAAAATAAAAATTTCTGAATTCAATTCGGTATCTACCTATTCAAACCTTAACTTTAAACTAACTTCGCAGAAATACAGTTGTCTTTTTGTCGTTTGCTGCCGTCGAAATCTATACAAATAAATAAAATTTAATTTCAAAATAACAGGTTTTTACTGAATGTATATAAACATATAGGTGTAACGGTACTTAAAACTAAACAATATTTTTTTAAATTTCCTGTCTGCCTGTCGGTTTGTTCCGACTAATCTCCGAAACGGAAACTCTGGATACGGAGTAACTTAGGCTACTTCTATTTTAGAAAAAGGATCAGAGTTCCGTAAAAAAAATTAACCCTTGAAATTGTTATCAAAATTCGGTTCAAACAGGTAAGTAATATTTTATAATAGTTTCACGCGGACGAAATTGAAGCTGTGGGGCACAGCTAGTGTTCCAAGAAATAAATAAAAAAAGCATAAACTAGTTAAACAAGAATTCAATCTGAATGATTATTATTCATACAGAACATATAGGCAGTAATATAACCAGAAACATGGCGAGGTTCCGTAGGCGTCACTGAGTAGAAATATTTTGTTGAAATTGGTGATGTAATTAAAAAATATATACAGCATGTATCAGAAAGGTAACTTCAATATCAACTCGACCTAAATGTACGGGAAGGGTGATTACCTAGTTTTTCGCGATTATAATTTTAGTCCCGAAACAACTTGAACAGCTTGCAATACACGGATGTGCCTCAAGCTAAAGGGGAAAATATGGAAGTCCGTAATTAGACCTGTGTGTGTCTTATGGATCAGAATGCTGAGCCGTGAAAAAGATTGATCATGACGATTGCATGTAGCGGATATGAGAATGTTGAGATGGATGTGTAGTGTGACAAGAATGGATAAAGTAAGAAATGATTAAGCTTGAAAGTGGCACTTGTTACAGAAAAATTGAAAGTGATTTGTTTGTCTTGGTATGGACATGTAATAAAAGTCATGTGACTAAAAAAGTGATTCAAACTCAAACTCAACTCAAATCATTTATTTCAATTAGACCATTACGGCACTTTTGAAAGTCGAAAATATAATAAAAGCAAAGCTACAGTCACAGTCACAAGGCATAATAACTTGAGAAAGTACTGTAGTTGCCCATTCCCTAACGTAGATCTCTATGGAGAAGAACGGGCAAGAAACTCCATGGACACTCTTTAGAATCAAAATATTGTTACAAAATCTTGGTTACATCATTCATGTTGAGATTATACATATATGTGAGAACGATGTAGAAAGACGTGCACATTAAGAGCGTCCAGAGTAAAATAATAAATGAAAAATTAAAAAAAAGAGTAATTAAAATGAACGAACCGTGGCAGCTAAGAGATGACCAGTCCCAACTGAGAGCGCCCGTTCACGAACATGAAGCATGTATCGGCGCCAAACAACTCGACCATATTTAAGGGAACTAAATGACCCGACACACCCGCCACCTTCAGCGAGACATTTGAGTGAGCATGACATTCTCTCTTAGCCACCAAGGCATATTCAAGTCAATGAAAGATAACTAAATGTAAGTGGTGGCTGAACAGTACAAAGTACTCACATATGTGCTATGCAATTATATAATACTAAAAACTGGAATCTATACAATGCAAGTAGGTATATTTTAACAATCTTCTGCAGCTTCCACAATACATTAACAGAGTCTAAAACAGAGAATTAATTGAATTAATTGAATTGAGAGAATTGATTGGAAATCAATTCTTCTTCTACTTCTTTGCGTGTCGATAGACTCAAATAATTCCCGACCAATGCAATCAATTAGTTTGCAACTATGGTTGTGGAGCAGGACCAGCATGTAGCATTTTTATCATCAATGTAATCCCCCAACTTATAATATGCTTGCCTACATAGTGTGCGTTATAGACAAGATTTAAATTTCGTCTCATTCAGTTGAAGAATGTGGGGAGGTATTTTATTGTAACATTTCAAACAGTACCCCATGAAAGATGAATCTACTTTAGCAAGCCTGAAACCTGGCTGAACTAGTTGGTCCCTATTTCTAGTGTTATAGTGGTGTCTGTCACCTCTTTTACTGAATAAATGTAGATTTTTCCTAACGTACATGATGTTTTCATAGATGTATTGACAAGGTACTGTCATGATATTAATTTCCTTTGATTGACATGAATGTTGATGGATGGAGAGGGAGAGGAAGGCCAAAGAAAAGATGGATGGGTTGTGTGAGGAATGAAATAAAAGAGAAAGGAGTAAATGATGCCGTGACGTCTGACGTCGGAGAATGGAAGAAGAAAAATGTTAGTCCCTTAAAGAAAGCGGTTCAGTTCAACGGTCTTTACGACATCCTTAGGTATGACCACACCATTCTGATACACGCTGTATAATGGGTGTAAAAAGACTCTTAACGAAGTTGAAAAGCGCATGTTCTCTCCGTCATTGTGTTTTTTTTTGTTTTATACCATACCTGGGAACCTACTCATTACGTAAATACTATACTTAAGGTTTTTTTTAAATCTTCTGTTATAGCTTCACTTTATACGTATATCTCCATGTCCATTGTACTATTCAATGTTTTGGGTGCATTACATTGAGTCCGTAAACCGTGAACTTTCACCCCAAAAAAAGTAGTTTCGATAATTTTTGCGAGTTACTTGTACACAATGTTTGATTGACGGCTTCTTTTATCCTCACATGCCCGGAAAACTCATATTTGGTATATTTTTTTTATTTTGAACGGTTTTTTAATACTTCATGCAGTACCCTAAGGTCTTATACGATTGGAAATTTGAGGCAACATTACCATAAATACGGTAACATCAGACGCATTCGGTGGTTCTCAAGTTTTAGTGAATTTAAAAAAAAAATGAGTGATACAGACTTATCAAAAGACAGTTTTGTATGGATATATTTTTTGCGACAAGTAAGTTCTTGATAATAAAGCTTTTTCTAAAATTAGGAGTTTATGTTTTTGCTTTCTGGTCGGAAAACCTAAAAGTTAAATAAAAATAAAAAAAGTTGTTCAGGCAATTCACTAAAACTAGCTTGCACAATAGGGTAGGTGACAAAAAAAAAAAACAAATTAGTACGTCAGATAATTTCTAAAAAATATTGGACACATTTTTTTTTCTTATTTCACGTAAACAAAAAATTAAGACGATGTGTGGCGTCGAAAACTCGTGTGACGTCAAATTTGAGTAAATTTTTTACTCAAATGTGACGTCACAAGCCCCCAGTCATGATCTTTAACACGTTTTATCTTCGTCAATTTTTATTAATTTGATAAAACAAAGAACACGTATCCAATATTTATCGATAATCTAACTGACGGATCAAACAGAATCATATTTTATTAGTCAGTCATCATCCCTATTATCGAATACTTTAATAAAAATAAAAGAAGCCAATAGAATTGACATGTGTACAGAATTCACAAACACACAACACAATGCCTTAAATATCTAATTTCTGTATTGCCTTAGCCATGTGAGCCATAAGTTAAGATTGGCTATTTTAAGAAGCCTCCACAAAAAAAAGAAAAAGCAAAAAGAAACGATTAATTTTCTTTGTAACCTGTAAGCAGTATGGTTTCCATATGCAGCCAATGTAAACTGTTACCCCAAGAAA
Source organism: Xestia rhomboidea (assembly GCA_963853795.1). Taxonomy (NCBI): domain Eukaryota; kingdom Metazoa; phylum Arthropoda; class Insecta; order Lepidoptera; family Noctuidae; genus Xestia; species Xestia rhomboidea. The sequence continues at coordinate 1,945,461 of OY970776.1, read as the reverse complement.
ATTAACTTCGTGGATTTCGTCAATTCTTTGACCTTAGGTGATCATAAGTAAGATTTTTTTTTCGATTGTTTAACTGAACGAAGGATTATGAAGATATTATGTACTAGCTTTTGTATGCGGCTTCGCTCGCGATAATTTAGAATTGACAATCAATTTGGGTTGTACTCAGCTTCAATTCAAACATGACGCGATGTAGTATGATCGACAAACAGTGAATAAGAATGATTTTAACATTTGGTAGGTCGTTATTATCAGAAAAGATAACGACCCTGTTGCACCTTGCAGCACCTTGCAGCACGCCTAAATTGCTGATCCTGACGTCGCTTACATAAAAGCTGTCAAAGTTGTCGATTTGCCTTTCCATCCACTTTGTTCAGTTTTTTTTTTATTTTATATATATTTTTGTTTTGTCAAGAACGCGTTCTTTTTACCTTAGACTTATTCAAATTGATGGGATATTTTTCGCTTTTAAATATAATACGAAATAAAATCTCTAATGACTTGTTACATAACAAGTCATTAGAGATTTTATTTCTAAAAAAATTTCACACACTATTTCAGGAACCCTTTTTAGAAGGAAAACTTATTTTATTTTATTTCAAATTTCGGTACATTACCGAAATTTGAAATATAAAATAAGTCTTCTTTAAAGCTTCTGTAATGGAACTCTTTTTTTGGTAGAAATCTTATTTTAGTTATACAATACAACGAAAATCGTTAGGATCTAATTTACCCTGCCTGGAGAACAATTTAAACATAAAAGAAATTCATTTACAATATTATAAGTTTCCTTTTGGAATTTTATGACAATTAATTGAATTATCATAACCAGATTGGGACTAAACTTGTAAAAATGCATTATAACTAATAAAATAGAAAAGAGAGTGTGCGAGGTGAGATAGTACGTCGCTCCATGTAAAATATTGGTATTCAGCCGGGAGCTGACTCCATATTTGAAAAAAGTTTAGGCAAATGATGATACCTCTGTCTACAAGTGTGTTGTTAAGAACTCAATGTTTTCCTTTTCAGTTACTGGTCAGCAGTGGCGCCTGGTCATGCTTCTTCATGCTGGGACTCTGCACTGGGTCTCCAACAGTGTTGATCCCCCAACTCCGGAGGGAAGCCAATTCCACTGATGCTGTTACTCCGGAGATGGCATCCTGGTTACGTAAGTATTTTAGCACCTACCTTTCATATTGGTCCAGTGTGGTTCCAAACCACTGCTGAGCATGAGTTTTAAATTTTTTACACGGCAGCCTGATTCTTTTTTTCTAAAATCAAGCCCGAGTTACTTCTACTAACATCAGCGATCTGCCAGTAAAAGTACCGTTAAAATCGTTCCATCCATTTCGGACACTAGCCGGAACAAACAGGTCGACAGAGAGACAGACAAAAATTTAAAAAAGTTTTTTTTTTTTGTTTATAGTACTGTATAATATTTTCATATGCATTCCGTAAACTGCTGAATATTATGAAATTTCAAAGAGACACTCTCTTCCAACTTTTTGACAAGTTTTTTTTTAATACAAGTTTTTATTGTAGTTTTTTTTATTTTAAACACTTCTATGACCTCCGTACTATTCAATTCATCAGCACAATGTTTTGAGCGCGTTACATTGAGTTCTACAACAAAACATAATTTTTCACCCCAAAAAAATAAAGTCGTTTCCCAGCAATAATTTTTGCGTAAAGTTACTTAGTTCGATGGACCGAATGCTTGATTGACGGCTTCGTGATGGTTGTTTACACCTTGTATAAATAAATAAACGCAAAGCAGATTCTTCTAAGTCCATTTTCACTTAAACTACCTAGACGAATGTCTAAGTAAAAACGTATCGTAAAAGTCAACATTCCAAAAAGAAAGAAAGAAAAATATTTATTTGACGTCAGTTATTAAGCACACACAGATAAAAAAAAACATACAAAATAAGGAGGAAAACATAGTATGTGCTGTGTGCCTCACGGCTGCGCCAAAAAGTGCAATAACCTTCAGACGTGATTTAGCTTCCACGTGACAAAGGGCATTAGCTTTTCCACATTTTAACAGTAATTATTATATACATAAATACTTATACACTTACTTAGCTTTCTCCCGCGTAAATTGTTTATTTTAAACAACATCTAAAATGCCTATGTGTTATTCTGATGTCTAAGCTATATTACTGAAAAGTGTCATCAACATCCGTTTAGTAGTTTTTGCGTGAAAGAGTAACAAACATCCATCCATGTGTCCTCACAAAGATTAACCCGATCGTCGTCATTATTTTAGTTTCCTATAAGTACCCTCTCTAAAATGAACGCGACGATTATTTATCAGCGCTATTATTGTGTTTCCAGCGGCCATCTTCAGCTACAGTGGACTACCATGGGTCATCATCCTGCCCATCTTAGTGGCGCTTATAGGTAGGAAGATAACCTACATTATCGTCTGTGTCTCCAGCGTTATCGGCTTCATCATCTTCTACAACAGTAATGATGTCTACGAGATCCTCATCAGCGAAATCTTCCAAGGAGCCGTGACTGCTTCGTATCTCACCATCTCACTGGCCATCATCACAGAGTATACCTCAGCTAAATACAGAGGCCTCTTCTTGACCATCAAATCTGCAACTTTCTTTTGGGGTATACTAGCCTCAAATGTTATAGGAACTTTCTTCCATTGGAGGAACATAGCTCTATTTGGTTTGGTGTGTTCAGTGTACAGTTTGGCCACTGTATACTTCTGGCCTGAGTCACCACTGTGGTTAGCTAATAAAGGTCGTTTTGACCAGTGCGCAAAAGCCCACAAATGGCTGAAAGGATCAAACATGGTTTCTGAAAAGGAACTTGAAAAACTCATAGCTGACCATCAAAATGATAGACGAAAAATATCTTTAAGGAACAAAGTTATGAAGTCTATTAAAGTTATAGGAAAGAAAGAATTTTATAAGCCTGTGTTATTCTCTGTTTTATTGATGACATTGTACGTATCTTCTGGCAAATTAGTTTGTACTGTATACGCTATAGATATGCTAAAGAAGATTACTAACAGCGAGTTTGCCGCTTATGCTGGCATGTTAATATTAGATGCTGTGACAGTTTCAACGATGTACGTAGGATGTGTTTTGTCTAAAGCATTTAAGAGGCGAAGTTTATTACTAACCACTTCTTTTATTGCAATTGTCTTTCTGTTTTCATTATCACTGTACATGTATCTAGTAAAATTATCAGTTGTTTCAGAAAACAAGTATTTATCAATTCTATTGCTATCGGGTTACTCAATAGCTATAAGTTGCGGACCAATGATTCTATCTACGTCTATATGTGGTGAGTTAATATCTTTAGAGTGTAGAAGTTTATCAATGTGTGCTATTGCACTGTGTTTTAAAATAACGATGGGTACTTTTTTAAAAATAAGTCCATATATTTTTAAAGGTTTAGGAATGCATGGTACTTTCTTATTATTTGCTTTGTCTTCATCTGCATGTTTGGTCTTGATATATCTCTATTTACCTGAGACTAAAGATAAGAGTTTACAAGAGATTTCTGATATTATAAAGGGATTGGAACCTGTAGAAGAGGCCAAGGAATTGTTACCAATTGTGGCTCAGGGTGGAATTATTGTACCTAGTAATAAAATAACTGTACGTAAATAAATTATTGATCTTGGTAAAAGTATCATTACAGTTTTAAGCAGTGATAACCTAGTGTAAAAAAAAGTCGTAGGTCTCAAATTGGAACCCAAGACCTCTGATTTTTTGGATATACGTGCGTATTTTATAATTATCACTTGCTTTGGTGAAGGAGAACATCGAGAGAAAACTACTATGCCTATAAGAGATATTTCTCAACAGCATGTAAAGCCAAGCTGACTTGGCTTTACATGCTGTTGAGAAATATCTCTATATAGTATAATAGATCCGTGGGCGGCATAAAAACTCTGACACCAGATTAGGCACTAACCTCACCATTCTTAAACTTGTAAAAATTAAAGAAACCAGATTCTATTTGTATAATAATAGTAGTAGTGTATGTATTTTTCAATAATGTCATTTTTAATAGTATTTTAGCAGTAAAATTAAATATGCGTAATTTTGTATAATGCATGTTGTGTGTGTTTAAATATTTTCGAAACCTGATGACATTTAGTTGGCAATAAAAACAGTAACAATAACAAATCTATTTTTTTATTCTATCCAAACGAATAAATGCGTCTTTTATATAGTCCACTGTTCAAATCTTGGGTGTGGGACAATCGGTCGCACAGTCGTGTCATTCATGTGACATTTCAATACAATCTAAAATAAACGATTATTACACCAAGCTTCGAAGTATTATCTTGCCATGCATAACGTCCAGTTTGCCTACAATATACATAGCAATTGTTCATATACGTATTCCTGATTTTTTTACATTTAGCAGATCCGACGTTTAACGTTAGTTCGGAGATTGATCTGCTGATTGGTGTGGATAAATTTTGGGATCATTTAGAAACAGATAAAATACGTTTAGCTAGTGGTCCATTCTTTAAAAAAAAGGAATTAGGATGGTTGTTGTCTGGTCCTGTGTTTGTAAAGAACCCAAAACCTACTCACGTTCATTGCCACTTCAGCAGTACCGGCTTTAGGGGGGGGGGGGGGGGGGCGACCGCGGCGGCTGCCCGGGGCGCCAGGTACTATAGGGCGCCGCGCGCGCCAGTTCAACTAGACTCAACGTATTAACTTTTATAGACTTAACTCGTGGGAGTGAGTACCTATCAGTGTTCTATGTCTAACAAACACGACCAGTCATTTTGTCCTTTGTGGTATCTCTCACTAAATAGTGTAGAACAAAATATAGGTACCAGGCCTAGAAATTGCAACTCGTATTAGGCCCGCATTATACATACTTTTTTTCTTTGCCTTTACATACTCGTAAGTTCACAAGCATATTAAAAAAAAAAAAACTTTTTATAGAACCTGTAGGTACGTTAGAAATAACTTACTTACCTACGAATTATTTATTTGTTATTTGCGTGGTAGCTAAATTAAGATAATAGTAATGTACCATTAGTACGCCCATTTAGTCTAGTTTAAAATCTTTTTACATTTTGTAGTCGGGTAAGTCCCCGTAAGTAGAAATCCCAATAAATATTTATCTGAAGTAATTTTAAACTTTGTAATGCAATGGTTTCATTACACTTCTAAATATTTCATAACACTTTTTAATTGTAATGAAATAAGTACCTATACCTGAGGCATGTCGCCCGGGGCGCCTAGATGGCCAAAGCCGGCCCTGCACTTCAGTCAGGAGATTGACAAACAACTCCAGCTGTTCTGGGAAATTAAGAACACCATCACCACCACCAACACCATGTATAATTCTTACAGATGATGAACGTACGTGTGAGAAATTATTTAATAATACGACTAAACGCGAAGAAAATGGTAGATTTTCGGTTCGTATACCGCTAAGAGAAGCACCAGACGCACTGGGTGATTCTTATACATTAGCGACGAAGCGATTCCTAACATAAGAACGTAAACTTGAACGTTTACCAGAATTTAAACGTATGTACACTAACTTTATGCGAGAATATAACGACTTAGGTCACATGTCGAAGTTAGTAACTTGTAGTCAACCAAACTATTATCATTACATAATGACGCTAGTGCTGTCACTAGCTCGAATAAATCATTAAACGACATTTAGTATCCAGTAGGGCTATTACGTATCTCTGTTGACAGCTCGAAATGATAGTAACTGGGCTCAGTGCATGTCCATCAATTAACGGTCAAAAGTTTAGTTTCGTATTATGTACCCTGTTAGTCACCGTAAAGTGATATCCACTCAGTGTGATACGTAATACCAATATTATGACATTCACGGTTGCCATCAAAGTTCGGTGTACAACCGAAGCTTGATAGTCACTGGATATCAGAAAGATACGTAATAGCCCTGCTGGACCCGCGTTACAAAATGATATTCTTTCGATTTTGTGGCAATTCAGACAATATAAATACGTAGCTTATGCAGACGTGGAGAAAATGTTTCGTCAAGTTCTTCTCCAGTCTGATCAAAGGTCATTACAGTTAATATTGTGGCGCGATAATCCCTCGGATCCATTAGATACTTACCTTTAATACGGTTACCTATGGAACCGTGTCAGCTCCATGTTTAAGGCTAGGGTATCTGCTACATTAGCAACTCTAATTGTGGTGGTTCAAACTTCGTTTGAAAAACTGTTACAATAAAGTTCTAATCAGCTTGCACTACAAAGTGGTTGTTACGTCAGTCACTGCGGGCCGAATAGTGCGAAATGAGTGGTTTTTATTTAATTGTAGCCTAATAAATCATTAGATCAAAATGCCAATTGTACAATTGTGTTTGTGAAGAAAAAAGTGACGGTTATTATAATATTAATTGTGTGAAAAAAAATACTAAAACTTAATGCCGTCTAGGAGTATTTACGAAATTTCAAAGAAAAAATGCTTCACTTTAAATATTTTTTCCTCTAGTAATAATAAAGTTAGAATTATTTCAATAGTACCAATTAAAGTTTAGAGTCTAATAAGCATCATACATTTTTTTTGCACATTTATATTCACTCATCAAAGAGGAGTTACATGGAGAAAACCTATCGTTAGCAGATACCACCCCCTTTTTTATGTAAGACCACTCGCAGTTGCAACTCTCTAAGGTTGCTTGACTGCTTAACCGGACTATCCTGTGGTGGCCAAAAATTACTTTAAGGCCCCCAGCCAGGGCTTACAAACTAAGGATATAAATTAAATGAACAGTCACTAAGGGCACCCCCTATGGGGTTCGGGCCTCGGCTTAGTGCGTCATTGAGGGGAGGGCAGCAAGGGTCAGGCTGGGTCGGATCATTAATTGTGAAATTTAACGTTACTTGCTCAGCGTCGCGGGCTGGCTCGTCGAGCAAGGGTCGGGCGCTGATGTTACAGGGGGGTCGCGGAGGGCCTCGTCGGCGGGGCCGGATTCGCGGTTTGAAACTTGTGTCTGTGTTGCGAAGTGTGCTGGTTTCGCTATGACTCTCTTGAAGAAGGGTGATGGGATCATCAGGTGTGAGGAGGGTGAGCCTAGGTCGGCGAATCCTGGAGATGTTAGAGGGAGATACCACCCCCTTATGTATGCGATGTATTAAATACGCATCATTTACCAAACTTTAACGAATAGGTGCATACATACTTAGATTCATAGATAACTCATGCGTCAAGTCGACTGCTAAAGACAGCCGGAAAACCGGTTCCTTATCAGTAAGCGAACTGAACACCGCGTAAAGAATGTTAATTGGGTCGGTACAAATAAAATCCTTTCCAGATGTTTATAATAACTTAGTTAGCAATATTCCTATTAAACGAGCTTGTAATCAAAAGCTTATATATGTCTCTCCATTTATTTCACGATGAGAGCTATGCATTTGGAACATGTTTCAAGTCTCTCCACAAATGATTATATCTAGCATTAAAACGTTTTATTAGTAGGCGAGGTAAACCTTGCGCCATTTTTTCGGATAATGGCAAGCGTTTGCCATTGTGAATAGCTATGCTGAGGCGTATAGTAGGTTCACGCGATTAACTTACGAAGAATTTTCCACGGCTTTGACACAAATCGAAGCCGTCTGAAATTCCCGTCCGATTTCATGTCTTTCATCAGACCCTTCTGACCTTACCCCTCTCACTCCCCCCCATTTCCTCATTGGCCGACCGTTGACGTCGCCACCTTCGAGAGATGTTACAGACCTGCCGACTTTGAGGTTAAGACGCTGTGAACGCATCGAACAGCTGCGGCAGTACTTCTGGTGGCTCTGGTCGACAGAATACGTGTCGGAGCTGCAACTGAACCGAACCAAGTGGAAGACCAGACAAGATGACATCACACTGGGCTGCCTGGTCCTCATAAAAGACGACCACCTGGTTAGGTCGCATTCTTTCTATACATTGTATAGAATCTTTCCTTTTTCATCAGCATTTTCAAAACCACCTAACGCCATGTGGCCATGGCAGACGAACAATTTTAACTCAATACCATGTAGCCATTGCAGACGAACCATTGTAAAATACAACTTTAACTCAATACCATGTAGCCATGGCAGACGAACCATTGTAAAGTACAACTTTAACTCATTACCATGAAGCCATGGCAGATGAACCATTGTAAAATACTACTTTAACTCAATTCCATGTAGCCATGGCAGACGAACCATTGTAAAATACTACTTTAACTCAATTCCATGTAGCCATGGCAGACGAACCATTGTAAAATACAACTTTAACTCAAATCCATGTAGCCATGGCAAACGAACCATTGTAAAATACTACTTTAACTCAATTCCATGTAGCCATGGCAGACGAACCATTGTAAAATACAACTTTAACTCAATACAATGTAGCCATGGCAGACGAACCATTATTAAGTACAACTTTAACTCAATTCCATGTAGCCATGGCAGACGAACCATTGTAAAATACAACTTTAACTCAATATATCTATGTTGCCATTCAAGTTTGCTTCATTTTCGACGGAACAAACCTGATCCTAAACAATGATGAACATCAAAATTGAATCACAACCGTTTCTTATATTACAATGGTGGTGGTCTTATCGTGTCTTGTTGTGTCAGTTTTGATGAAATAATTAACAGAAAGAAAAGTGCCTGCATGAGCTGATGAGATACTTACGTACAACTAGTAAGTTGGTTCCCAATAGACTACCACTGCTTTCAACTTCAAAAAGAAATACAAACACAAAGCATCACGCCTGCAATCCCCAATGGGTTAAGCAGAGGTGTACTTAATAGTACACCCACATTTCGTCAGTTTTGTTTAAGTCCCATGCAATAGGGGGCGAGCCTATTGCCATCGAATGGGCGCAAATCCAGACTCCGTGGCTGCTACTGAGAAATTCCTGATGGAAATATCTAATATTTTCATTTTGCATGGGTTCGATCCTGGACTTTATGTTCAGCAGTCGTCATTGCGAGCACTAGACCAACGAGGAATTAAAAATAAATAATTACGGAAAAATCATAATTATTTGGTATATTTTTTTTATTTTGAACGGATTTTCAATACTTCATGCAGTACCCTAAAATTTTATACGATTGGAAATTTAAGTTAACATTACCATAAATACGTTGAGATCACACGCGTTCGGTAGTTCTCAAGTTTTAGTGCATTTAAAAAAATGAGTGAGACAGACTTATCGAGGGACAGTTTTGTATGGATATATTTTTTGCGACAGGTAAGTTACTGATTATAATGCTTTTTCTTAAATTAGGAATTTCTGTTTTTGCTTTCTGGTCGGAAAACTAAGAAATAAAACAAAGTTGACATGTAATTCGCTAAAACTATAACATGCACAGTTATCGAATACTTTAATAAATAAAAAGAAGCCAATAGAATTGACATGAGTACAGAATTCTCCCATAACACAATGCCTTAAATATCTAATTTCTGTAATGCCTTGGCCACGTGAGCCACGCTCAGATTGGCTATTTTACAAAGCCTACAAAATAAAAAATAAAAAGCAAAAACGAAACGATTAATTTTCTTTGTCACCTGTAAGCAGTGTGGTTTCCATTTGCAGCCAATGTCCACTGTTACCCCATGAAAATTTACTTCGTGGGTTTCGTCTATTCTTTGATAGGAATAAGTGATCATAAGTCAGATATTTTTAACACCAAAAACGGTTATAACAAATCAACTGTTAAAAGCTGTCCAAGCTGTCGATTGGCCTTTCCATCCATTTTGTTCAGTTTTTAGAATTCTATATAAATCTTTGTTTCGTCGTGAATCATGAATTGTGTTATCTTTTCGAATACCTTAGTTAGACAAATTTATTTAAATTGATGGGCAATTGGGCATTATTCGCTTTTAAATATGTAAATGACTTGATTAAAAGTTTTATTTCCTCAACATTTTCACACACTATTTCAGGAACCCTTTTTAATGTTTCGAAATTTGAAATAAAATAAAATAAGTCTTTTAAATAGCTTCTTTAATGGATCTCTTTTTTTGTAGAAATCATATTTTTGTTACAAATGAAACGAAAATCGTTAGGATCTAATTTACACTGCCTGGAGAACATTTTAAACTTAAATGAATTACATGAACAATATATACATGCTACAACTAGAACTCTAAATAATTACAAAAATAAAACGTAAGTACTTACATATATCCAAAGATGTCAATAGGCGTCAAAGTACTCCTCCGCATCGCTGTCATTCGGAAACGTATCCAGAAGACTGGCAGCATTGCCACGTTGAATGGCAATGCTAATTCTTTGGCCAAAGAAAGAGCCAGCCCTCTGGTCACGCGAAGTGTCGACCAGTCGGTGAGAGATTTCCTTAAAAAGGAGACGCGCACTCGGACCCCATGACCCGAGCGTTTCGACCCCAAACGGCTCAAAGCTGTAGTTACCAATAAGGTTACAGTATTTGCGCCGTTTGAGGATCTCGGCAGCCGCAGCAGCAGCGCCTGCACAGCCCGCCGTGCTTGCAACGTGAGAAGGCGCAAGGGTGTCGATACAGGTTGCGTCCCACACCAAAGGCCTACCCACGCTCCAAGGCACCAACGTCATGCCGTCCGGTCTCTTGCCATCGTCACGCACCAAGCCGTTTGGTTCTAAAACCGCTGGTACGCCGGCGCTGGCAAGAGCTCGGTGAATAATGTCGTTAATGCTGGCGTGCCGTGCAATGCGACCTGCGCTCCTGTAGCAGGACAGGCCATGGTGTCCGAGGCTATCGACAGCTTCACCGCAGTGACACCGATGCGGAGCAACACAAGGTGCGCCTAAGCGTAGACTCGTAACAACAATTAACAATTATAAGTTTGCTTTTGGAATTGTCTGACAATTCATTGATATAACGTAACCAGATTGAGACTTAACTTCTAAAAATTTGCGAGGCCAGGTTTGACGGGGACGGCCACGCATTCTTTTTCGTTGGGGATTCCAGTCCAAAGCTTGTTTGGGTATGTGGTCGGGGAGATGGATTGGCCACACGCTCCGAAGGGATTCGGAGCGTGTGGCCAATCCATCTCCACTTGCGACGTTTGATCTGGCTCTCGTGGCATTCCTCTAACAGCTTTACGTTGGAGATGGTCTCGGGCCAGTGAATTCCAAGAATGCCACGAAGACAGCGGTTTCGGTCGCATTTATAATATTAGTAGTATACCAGCTTCTGCCTGCATACATACCTGCCTCTATTATCAGCGTGGACTAATTTCCCGATACGAAAAATATCTTATGACGACCCAAATGGCGCAGCGGTAGAGAGGCGGCCGGCTCCGTTTATGATGGTGTTTTGAACAATCCTACCTACTTTCAGCTGGGTGCGAATTATTGTACCCTCGGATGTCTAAATTGACCGGACTATATTAATATTTAGCGTATCGAAAATCAGAGGTGCGTGTCTTAAGTTCGATTGGAGACCGATGACTTGGCAGTCCGACGGTCACACCACTACCACTAGGCTATCACTACTTATCGTAGTGGAGGTGAGATAGTACGTCGCTCCATGTAAAATATTGGTATTCAGCCGGGAGCTGAACTCCATATTTGAAAAAAGTTTAGGCAAATGTTGATACCTCGGTCTACAAGTGTGTTGTTAAGAACTCAATGTTTTCCTTTTCAGTTACTGGTCAGCAGTGGCGCCTGGTCATGCTTCTTCATGCTGGGACTCTGCACTGGGTCTCCAACAGTGTTGATCCCCCAACTCCGGAGGGAAGCTAATTCCACTGATGCTGTTACTCCGGAGATGGCATCCTGGTTACGTAAGTATTTTAGCACCTACCTATCACATTGGTCTAGTGGTCCCAAACTCTACTGCTGAGCTTGAGATCCTTGGTTCAATTCTCCAAACAAAGGGTATCTATGAGGACTTCTACATACAAAAAAAGTCGGGCTTAGTGTAATTGGGACAGCCTCGGAAAGAGACGTTACGAAATGAGTAGATAATATAAATATCATCATTCTCTTGCCCTTGCCTTATTCCAATTCATTTGAGGTCGGCGTAACATGTTTTTGTAATATATTGTGATGTGGGTACGCGAACAATAAATCAGTCTCGCATGAACTGTCTTTGGATTTGCATCGATATGCCTCAGTGGCGACGAGTAATTATAAAATCATTATAATATAAAGAAGCCGATCGGGAAATTACACGTATTTGATCTGGATGGAGATGATAACTGGCCAGCATATTTGCGTTTAGTGGAACAATTAATTTTTTTAAACGACATAAAAGATAACCTACGCGTGGCCACGCTGGTGACGCATGTTGGAGCGCCGACCTACCGATTGATGTGTGCTCCAGATAATCCGGAGCATAAAACCTTTACCATTTCTTTTAATCATCTGGAACCCAGAAGAACAGAAATAGCAGAGCGCCACGTGTTTCGTCAGCGGCGGCAAGGTGAAGGTGAAAATATCAAAGTGTTTTTACAAAATTTGAAACACTTGGCTACCTATTGCAATTTTGAGAACCAGTTGGAAGTGAACATTCGAGATCAATTCGTGTCGGGTCTTCGTAGCGAAGAGATCGGTCTCGCTTGTTTGCGGAGACCACTCTCGATTACAAGAAGGCAGTGGGGCTGGCGCTGGCGCTGAAGGCGGCCGAGCAGCACGCGACTAAGGCCATGGGCAGCAGCCGGGCCGGCGGGAGCATTGGGTGAGCGTGGCAACAAGCAGTCCAGCGCCGCCGGTCGTGACGTAGTGGCTCCGCGACGCAAAGGGTGCTGGCGCTGTGGCCGGGACGGTAGTGCGCCACACAGGTGCCGATACAAGTCGTAGGTGTGTGTCAAGTGCAAAGTGAACGGCTATTTGGGGTCCATATGTGATAAAAACCGGCCACGTGGCGGCCCCCGGTCACCGTAGGCAGCGAGCTATGGGCTAGCTCGCCGTCCGTCCGTCTTTTGACGACAGGCCGTGTCGACGCGACGGCGCGTTCATGCACCACGCGCGCTTCAAAGACCAGCAGCCACCCCGACGGCGTTGAGCAACTCATGTCACGAGTGCTGCGCCTCGCGCATGCTCAACGACGCTGAGCGCCACTACAGCCAGGTAGACAAGGAGGCGTTGGCCATTGTATACGGAGTCACGAGGCACTATCAAAATCTCTTTGGTAGGCATTTCATATTACGGAGCGATCATAAAGCTTTAAGCTATATATTCGAGACTAAAAAAGGTATACCGCAAACAGCAGCCAGCCGCCTACAGAGATACGCTGTGCGCCTGCATGGCGACTTATGATTTTAACACCCTGTTTGTAAAGTCACAAATAAATAGCAATGCAGATGGGTTATCACGATTACCTTTACCGAAAACCAGTGGAGGATCAAGACGACGCGACATATCTACATTTTGTTGAGGACAGTTTCCCTCTTTGTCACAAAGACGTAACACAGGCGACTACAAAAGATAAAATGTTATGTAAAGTGTACACTGTTACTAGAGTGGATGGCCTCTCATAGGCGATTCAGAAGAAGAGAAGGCAGGCATATTTTCAATGACGTGAAAATCTACATATACCTATATCACGGGTGTATATTTTGGGGATACAGGATAGTGGTGCTGGAGCAGCTGCGGGCGCAGATCCTGGAGGAAATGCACGCGGGGCACGTGGGCGTCGTGCGCATGAAGAGCATCCCGCGCAGCTTCGTGCGGTGGCTGCATCTGGACGCCGACATCGAGGCGCGCGGCGCCTGCCGGGCTCAGATGTACGCACCGCCGCAACAGACTCCCGTATCGTACGTATGGCTTTCGGAACCTTGGACGACACTTCATAATATAGATTTTCTACAGTACCAAGGTAAATATTACTTTTTGATACTAGACTCGCACTCAAAGTGGATCGAAGTTTCTCTTGGAGTTTTTCTGGTACATACTAATATAGTAACAAACAGACTAAAAGAATGCTTCAACCGATTAGGGCTGCCAAAGTGCTTGGTGAGGTCCGCGATTTCGATCATTAAACACATTTTAATAGCCCCTTACCATCCATCATCAAAACCAGCTTCTGAAGGTGAGAATATCGAGCGAGCAATAAACAACTTTCTAATAGTGCATAGAAACAGTACACACACAAGTACATGAAGCGAGCCAGCCGTGGCGTTGCTAGGACGGAGACTGCGCATGCGCTTGGACTTGCTGCGCAGAAACACTGCTCACTGCACTGCACTACTCATGGTACAGACAGAGAGGTCCAGATTGTAGACATAGTGCTGTTTCGAGTTAACACAAGAAACAATCCCAAGTAGGTGGAATTAGAGGTTCCTGAGCGCACCGGAGCAGTGACATATAAGGTAAAATCGGACTATTATCACAGATATTGATAATCAAACAGTAAACACTGAAAAAGAAACATGGAAGTCTGTACTTAATTCATCGGTGACGTCATCACGTCAGACTTCACATGACTCGCCGTCATATATGAGACTCAAAGCGATTACGCGGCTGAACCGTCCACTTCCGGGGTTTGGGTCATTAATAGACATAGAAACAAAAGCATTATAAATGATGGTGTCGATACTGTTGTGCACAAACTAAACTTAATTTAGGCTATGGCTATCTTTTACTAAAAGGCAGTGCGAGAAAAGGACGGCTAACTAAGTTAGAGATGTCAAACCAGTTTATGCCTTGCGCTTCATCGTGTTTTTAGTCGACATGTTTTAACGTGCACCCTTCATTTGTATGGAAATATTAGTTCCAACTAAATTTGACAGCTCTAAATTACGTCCGTCTCTTTCACGTTTTATTAGAGACAAAAAGATAGCAATAGCCTAAATTAAGTTTAGTTTGTGCACAACAGAATCGACACCATTGACTAAGGGAGTTTAACCCTGTGTACTGTAGTAGGCATAAAAGCCGTGTTGTTTAATTAATTACTTATAAATGTGTTTTTTTTTATTCGTTAACTTTATCATTAAGTCTAAATGATTGTAATAGAGTATAATGCATATATTGTTCTGTAGCAACATGTCAAACTTAAAAAAAGGAAGAGGTAGGGAGGTATATGTTTAAGCATTTTGAAGGTATTTAATATTAATAATAATAGATTGTTGTGTTTTCTTTCTGATGTTAATTTTATCTGCCATCATAGGCATGCAACAGGTTTTCTGTTTATATTCTGATTGATACAGTCAGATTATGATAATAAAAATAACTTGTATGATATTTGAGACAAAACGATGTGTTTGTCAAAGCCCTTGGTCATTTTAATACATTAATCTATATTCTTCCATATAATTAAAATATCAACTACAATGGTTAGACCTGCCGTCTACCATTTGGTAATAAGCTCTTTCCTCAGGAACGCTAATAAATTTTGTCCACAGGAGCAATAATAAAAGCCTTTCGCGCAGGCTTGAACTACAAAGGTACCCACATTATAAAGAGCCGCAAAAAGCAACACATAACGAACATCCTTGCGAAGCCTAACAATGAAATCCCAAAACGGAGCAGTATAATAATAACAAACAGGACCCAATATCATCAAATTTAAGCATGGAAATAGTCCATATGATCAGAGATGGAAGCTACTTGTTTAGAGCCACCACGCACCAAGTAAACGCCATATTTTTCCTGACTTTCGACCACCACATGATAAGAAGAGCCCTGTCTAAACATGTTGAGGAGAACCAAGGCCAGCCGAACATATCACTAGCGCTCGCGGGAAACCTGCCTACTACCACAAACCAAGGAAGCGCAGCTGAACAAAGGAAAAATATCGATATATTTTTCCTTTGCTCAGCTCAACAACAATACAAAGATGGCATCTGGGGTGGTGAAGATATCGTCATTGCAGCAGCCGAGTACTACTTAACTAACGTAACAGTACCTACACCAAGCCGGGCCTAGTGCTCTCATTACGCACCGCCTCAGATATCCACAACACGCCGTAGCCACTATTAACTTATTATATCACAACGACCACTATGACAGCCTTCTTAGCGCATTTAATTCTCAAGCCTCTGCAACTAAATGTACACCACACAAAACGCGAAATACAAGCACAACGTTATCGCCTGCTGAACAACCCGACGCCACCTGATGTACAATACTAAAACCTCCGTCCTGCCATAGTAATATTACAGATATTAATAGTGTCAAAATCGCAACCTGGAATAATAAAGGCATCGCCACACATTCCAAGAAAAATAACATTGACAAAACCTTGAAAGATAAAGGGATACACATAGCATGCTTACACAGGCAACAAACCTGAGTACCGGGTAAACATGAATAACGGCAAAGCACCAGGTACTGACAAGGTTGTGTCCGCCTATCATTATCCATATCCTATTCAAAGCCTTGCCAACAGAAATGCTATCGGAAATTATAGAACATATGCAGGCAGCATCGGTAAGCAATGATATACCAATATCTTGGAACAAAACGATCCAAATTCCAGTACCTAAAAAAGCAAATCCAGACGGAATTAACGACTACAGAAAGTTATCTATGTGTAATGTGGGAAATAGGATATATGCAAGCTTTCTACTAAGAAAACTGGATGTTTTAATAAACGAACTAGGAAACTACCAAGTAGTCTTTTTTCGCAATAGATCGACCGACGACCATATGTACACACTTAGGAGAACTCTTGACGAAGAATGGAGAGCAGACTCAAAAACCTATGTACTGGCGTTAGACATCGAAAAAGCTTGCGATACGTTGAACTTAAACTCTCTTAGAGACATTTTAGTTACTAGAACTAACAAATAGAATTATTAAGGCATGCATGAATGGCTTCACTTGCATAAAATGGTTTGGACAGAATCGACGCACAAAGGCAAGGGAGTCAAACAGGGATGTCCGCTATCCCCACGACTATTCCCCATAGCAATGGACGACGTTCTCAGAACATTAGAAGAAGAAATAGAATGCCTTCATCTAGACCGGGACCATGATTCCACTCCCTATAATACTGTCCTTTGCAGATGACGTAATAATAGTAACAAACAATCTCAGTGAACTGGACGAAATAGTCACCAAAATCAAACCGATACTGGAATCAGTCGGACTCCACATTAATGAGACGAAAACAAAACTAGTAATGAGAGACCCACACAGCACCGAAACCCGAAATCTTATAAGGATTGAAGGAACCAGTATTCGACCGGTAGACGAAACGTATATAACATCGACACTTAATCGAAACAACACAGTTAATGCCAGATGTAAACAAGCGATGCGTAACTCTAAGGCCTTAATATCCTTCATAAAAAGCTCGAAAATGGAGTGGGAAATCGCGCGTTTTGTCTATAAAATGGTCATAGAACCTGCTATGTCTTACACGCAACACAACACGTCACAAAGGCAAACCGATCGGAAATCAGAAGATACGAAAGACTCATTCTTAAAGATATGATAAAGAGTACGCGAAACCCCCCGAACAAGAAAACACGCGAAATTGTTATGGGAAAAATAATTATCAAAAAAATTTAATGCCTACGGTTATGCTACTACGGGCACATCCTCCGTCCACCAGACCCTCACTTATTACACACAGCTATTAGATACAAGGCGAAACGGCTAAAAGTTGGAAGACCAATATATGCATGGAACGAGGCACTCCAACAAGACATGGATATAATACTTTGATAAAAGAAGAATGGACCCAGCTGGCAGCAGATAGAGAAAAATTCAAATCTTGATTGAAAAATTCTGACAGCGAAACAAATACTACTGACGATGAAACATATAAGCGTAATAATTAATATGTTTAAATAAGACGTGCCAAAAACGAATGGAATCGCAACCACCAGAAACAAACACGATTCTCTAATGTTAGAAGAGACCAATCAAACGAAGATCAAAACACCAATGCTCATTCCTATGGATTATACCTGTCATTACCACTATTCCTATATTGGCTCTAGCCTGCATAGTCGGCTGATTGTGCCCGACTGGCTGCGGTTGGTCGGGCTTCCTCTCCCATCCCAGAGCATGTCTTTCCTTACAAAACAGTGCCCCCTGGTGTATCCGGCTTGTCCGGGTCAGGCTTGCTCCTGGCTGGGTGTGGTGCTCAATCATCATCATCATCATCATCATCAGGTATAAAATATGGGTTCCGGTCTATCAAAAATGATCGTCAGCGTAATATGAATGTTTAATAATATGAATTTTATATCTTTCGTCTACTTTCTCTGATGAAAATTGTGGTGCATGAAGAAATGGTGGCTTCATAAACAGCTTTCTTATTCAACACATGTTTTTTTAATGGAAGGGAATCCTTTATCAGCGAGAACAGTATCTCCAGGCTCTAACAAATCAATTAGTCCACAATCATTTGTTATAAAGCAATCACTAGAACGCCCTCCGTAGCATTTAGATACAAAACTTATGAAACCACAAGGAGTGCAGTCACCTAAAAACTTTATTGTATAACCATGTTTATAATCTGAGTACATGTGAACTCTTTCTCTTTGTTTAACTGTTGAGGGATATTCGGTGTGAACTTCAATGCAGTCTATTATAACACGTGTGTTCGCTTATTGAAGTTTAAATGGTTCTGGCATGTTTGCTTGGACGGTTGATTTTGAGGGCTATTGAACTTTTTCAATGCAGAGTGTAACAAAAACAAGTTGTTTTCAAATATTTTTCTTTAATGCATTTATCAAATTTTTGTGTTTTTCACTTAAACATGGTATGAGAGTATTATTCTTTGGAAAGTAATAGAATTTTACGCTATTTGATTTATTTTCTTTTTTGTGGATGTGTGGTACATACAGAAATGTAACAATGCATTATGATTAGCTAGAATAATAATTTTCACTATTAAAAATAATTCTGTTTACTTGTTAAAAACATCAATGTCAAGTATTAATAGAGTACAAGATTTGGATTGGCGACACCAGTTGTCAGCACCGTCGTTGTGCACGTTCCCTATTTATGTTATTCTGATGTATAAGCTATATTACTGTAAAGTGTCATCAACATCCGTTTAGTAGTTTTTGCGTGAAAGAGTAACAAACATCCATCCATGTGTCCTCACAAAGATTAACCCGATCGTCGTAATTATTTTAGTTTCCTCTAAGTACCCTCTCTAAAAATGAACTAGACGATTATTTATTAGCTCTATTATTTTGTTTCCAGCGGCCATCTTCAGCTATAGTGGAATACCATGGGTCATCATCCTGCCCATCTTAGTGGCGCTTATAGGCAGGAAGATCACCTACATTATCGTCTGTGTCTCCAGCATTATCGGCTTCGTCATCTTCTACAACAGTAATGACGTCTATGAGATCCTCATCAGCGAAATCTTCCAAGGAGCCGTGACTGCTTCATATCTCACCATCTCACTGGCCATCATCACAGAGTATACCTCAGCTAAATATAGAGGCCTCTTCTTGACCATCAAATCTGCAACTTTATTTTGGGGTATACTAGCCTCAAATGTTATAGGAACTTTCTTCCATTGGACGAACATAGCTCTATTTGGTTTGGTGTGTTCAGTGTACAATTTGGCCACAGTATACTTCTGGCCTGAGTCACCACTGTGGTTAGCTAATAAAGGTCGTTTTGACCAGTGCGCTAAAGCCCACAAATGGCTGAAAGGATCAAACATGGTTTCTGAAAAGGAACTCGAAAAACTCATAGCTGACCATCAAAATGATAGACGAAAAATATCTTTAAGGAACAAAGTTATGGAGTCTATTACAGTTATAGGAAAGAAAGAATTTTATAAGCCTGTGTTACTCTCTGTGTTATTGATGGCATTGTACTTGTTCTCTGGCAAATTGATTTGTACTGTATACGCTATAGATATGCTAAAGAAGATTACTAACAGCGAGTTTGCCGCTTATGCTGGCATGTTAATATTAGATTCTGTGACAGTTTCAACCATGTACGTAGGATGTGTTTTGTCTAAAGTATTTAAGAGGCGAAGTTTATTACTAACCACTTCTTTTATTGCAATTGTCTTTCTGTTTTCACTATCACTGTACATGTATCTAGTAAAATTATCAGTTGTTTCAGAAAACAAGTACTTATCAATTCTATTGCTATCGGGTTACTCAATAGCCATAAGTTGCGGACCAATGATTCTATCTACGTCTATATGTGGTGAGTTAATATCTTTAGAGTGCAGAAGTTTATCAATGTGTGCTATTGCACTGTGTTTTAAAATAACGATGGGTACTTTTTTTAAAATAAGTCCATATATTTTTAAAGGTTTAGGAATGCATGGTACTTTCTTATTATTTGCTTTGTCTTCATCTGCATGTTTGGTCTTGATATATCTCTATTTACCTGAGACTAAAGATAAGAGTTTACAAGAGATTTCTGATATTATTAAGGGATTAGAACCAGTAGAAGAGGCCAAGGAATTGTTACCAATTGTGGCTCAGGATGGTATTATTGTACCTAGTAATGAAAGAACTGTACGTGAATAAATTGTTAATCTTAGTAATAGTATCATTTTTTTATAAGCAGCCAAGTCCTAGAGCTCATGTTCGAACCCAAGACTCTCATCTCTGATTTTTTGGATTTATGTACGTATTTTATAATTATCACTTGCTTCGGTGACGGAAAACATTGTGAGAAAACCAGCATGCCTGAGAGATACATATATATTTCTTGACGGTATGTTAAGCCAAGTCAGAGGCCCGGGAAAACTTTTGTTAATAAAACTTAAAACTATGTAAGTAGCACTTCACTTGTTCACACTTCACTTGTGTACCCTGACCAGTGAAAATTGTCTGCGGAAGCGATTGGGGTCGAAACGCTCGGGTCATGGGCCCCAGGGCGCGTCACCTTTTAAATGAAATTTCTCGCTGACTGGTTGACACTTCGCGTGACCTGCAGTGGCTCTTTCTTTGGCCAAAGAATTAGCATTGTCATTCAACGTGGCAATGCTGCCAGTCTTCTGGGCACGTTTCCGGATGACAGCGATGTGGAAGGAGTACTTAGACGTCTAAGCATCCTTTTTTTTTTTTTTTTTTTTTTTTTCGGATTGGAAATCATCAAATGACTTCTCCCGCTCTGGGCTGAGCAGGAGGGAGTGTCAGACTTTTACTGACTAAAACCCATCCATGTTCCTTCATCGCCCTTTGTGTTCCGGGGCCACGGTATCTCTTTCGAATAGTCCCGCAGCCCCGGCAGGCTTCGGTCCTTGCGGACCCCTTCACTATTGCTGACTCTCTTTGAGGCGCGCGTGGAACACGAACGCGCCGTCGACACGGCCTGTCGTCATGAGACGAACGGACGGCGAGCTAGCCCATAGCTCCCCGTCCACAGGCCCGCGCCTACGGTGGCCGGAAGCCACCACGTGGCCCCCGACGCCCGGGGCGTCTCCCGCGGCTGCCGGGACGTGTAGATATCTCCCTCTCACGTTCCGCCACCTCCTTCGCTAGCATGACTGCTTCGCAGAAGGAGGTGACGGCGTCCCATTCCGTCTCGCTCCGGACCATGGCACGAACCAGGGCCGGAAGCGAGAGGTCGCCGCCGCCAATCGCCACCTCGAGGACACGGCGGTGCTCCACCCAAGCAGGGCACACCTCCACCGTGTGCTCCACCGTGTCCTCCGGTCGATCCTCACAATGGAAACACCCGGGCGTCTCCTCCCGCCCGATTCGGTGCAGGAACTTACCGAAACAACGCCTAAGCATCCTGTTGTTTATTTTAGTTTTCTATTTGGTTAGTTAGTTTCTTTTAAACAAATTAGTCCTTTTCAAGGTTCCGTAGTCCTAACAAGGAACCTTTATAGTTTCGTCATGTCCGTCTGTCTGTCTGTCTCAGGTTTTGCTAAGAGACCGTTAGTACTAGAAAGCTGTAATTTTGTAGAGGTGTGTATATCAATAACGCCAACAAAGTGGTAAAATAAAATTTTGGAAAATGTTTTTTTTTAGGGTAGCTCCCCTACATGTGAAGTGGGGATGAATTTGTTTTTCGTCGTCTACCCCGTCGTGTGGGATATTGTTGAATAGGTATTTTAAAATGATTTAGGGGTTGCCAATACTACTTTTTGACTTAATGCTCCATTTACGAAATATTAAACTTTAAAGTGCAAATTTTTGTTCCAGTAGGGCGTTCCCCCCTCCCCCTCTAAAAGCTAAACTGCGGGCTTGAAAAATCTGGAAAAATTCACTATGATAGTACATTTCATGAAATTTATAGGAAAACTATAGCGGGTAAGATAACTTTATTAGTTTAGCAGAAATAGTCGTTGAACTTGGGTGTTGAATAATTTTGTACCAAATACAAAATACTTAGAATAAATCCTATAAAGTGACTAAGACGAAGTAGTTGCTTGTTTATAAAGGGTAAAGACTTGCATTGAAAAACAAAATCTCAAATAAAAAAACATAATAAGTTATCTTAAGTTTCACAAAGCTGTCGCTAGATGGCGCTGCAACATCGGGTTCGTTCTATATTGTGATAACGGGCTACAACGGAATCCTACACTACGC
Organism: Xestia rhomboidea; assembly: GCA_963853795.1. Classification (NCBI taxonomy): domain Eukaryota; kingdom Metazoa; phylum Arthropoda; class Insecta; order Lepidoptera; family Noctuidae; genus Xestia; species Xestia rhomboidea. The sequence goes on along the minus strand of OY970776.1, from coordinate 1,923,067 downwards.
GTGGCCCGACACGCACTTGGCCGGTTTTTTGTTAATATTTAGTTTTAATTATGCTTCGTATAAACTAACTCTCTGGATTGGACATTTGCGGTTTTCTTCTTAATCAATTAAAATATCTTACAATAAATAATAATATTACATATTAAATTAAGTGTATCTTTTATTCATAAAAAAAAACTGTATATTACTCTGACTGATTTCAAAAGTTCGTGGTACCACCCCCGCCCCACAATTCATTGTCCTTCATACTACGGGGAAAAAACTGTAGATAACGAAATTTTTCCTAATTTATTGCCCGCGGCGATATCGCTCCGCTCGGGTCGCCGGTTCAATGCCCGGGTTATCTTTCAAAGAGAAGTGTTCCTTTTCCGTTTATTAATTAGATTTCAACGGAAATTAAGAAATGGAAAAGCGCAGTTTTTATCGTTTTTCTGGTATGTTTCTGCGAAGATCGCTAATTAAGTTCTGAGATGTTTTTTGAATGATAATTTTGTATGAAAGTTGTCGCAATGTTGTGTTTTTAATTCAATTTTATGTTAACAGAATGTTCTTTCGCCTATTATTATGACCTTTTTCTTCTCTCATACTTAAATACCTATTAGCTCAATACTTTGGTGAAGGTGATTTTTGGTGAACCAAAGGTTTTTTTTTATTAGAAGTCTGTTAGAGAATATATTGGTATTGTCAATTGTCATCAAGTGAAATCAAATTAAAATTATTTGCGATCAAAATCAATTAGATATCGATTTTTATTTAATTGCACTGGCAACCGGTCCCTGATTTTAAAAAGTTATAGTTCATCGTCACGTAAACTCTCGACTCGTTTGTGTTTGTTGTTGTTATTCTGGATTTTACATAAAAAAACCGGCATTAAAATGGACTCCGACGATTTTTCTAACCTTAACGACTTTGGCGGGAACATGCATTCTGATACCGATAACAAGCTATGATGATACTTTTTAAATCCGAAGTTTTATTTGTCACTTCTTTTAGTTTCTCTGTTATACTTGTACTGATCCTTACTCAGCGCTTAAGATGAATTGCCTCATTTAACCAATATTTTTTAAATATAATTATATCTATAATAATTATATATAACTTATACATTAATCGATTGGAAGGCATACAAAGAAGATTTTTGAGGTATATTCAATTCCGGTCCAAAACTTATTCTTCCACTTATCTCCTACGCTGGTAAAGATTCCATCTACTTCCTCTTTCTGAACGTAGAAGAATTGCAGACCTGGCGTTTTTATTTAGAATAGTTAACGGTTTAACCGAGCTTCCCGAACTGCTGAGCAAAATTGGATTGCAGATTCCTTCTACTTTTCGGCGCAATACCCGACTATTGCATACTCCTGTGGTAGGAACGAAATACAGACGAAACTCATACTTAATAAGAGCGAGTCATACGTATAACGCGGTTGGCGAGGACCTCGTCATCGATATTTTCAGTACTAGCATCTCAAAATTAAAAAGGTCTCTTTGTAATTTCTTTTTTGATAACGTTAACTAATTCAATGCAATTTGCGCTGTTTGAAACACATTTTTACTTATGATACTGTCTTTTCAAACACTGTCTGCCTTATTAAATATTTTTGTTTTTGTTTATAAGCTCTTTTCTATCTGTGAAAACTTTTAATTGGCCTTATTTTTGTTACTCTTTGTCATGTGTAAATTTTTAGCTGTAAGTTTTCCTAAAACTGTACAATAAAATAAATAAACAAATATTGACAATTTGTATTACATTTAACACATCATTTCATAAGTGTGCACTCAAGGTCAAAATCACTATGAAACTCGGGCATGACCTTTTCAGCTCAATCGGTTGGGGATAATTGTTTTAAAATCCAATTGATGATCCAAGATGAGTTGACCTAAACAAACATTGCAAGTTAAAAAAAAATCTTGTAAAAAGCATACAAATTACTTGGATGCAGACACTGTCACCTTTGATGTGGACACTTCTGCCTAACCCTTCGAGAAGACAGGAGTGATGTTATGATATTACAGTAATTATAATTGGATAGTCCCCTGACTTCAGCAACCTAATATATGTTTAATAACTGAATTCCACCCACCATTATCTAAAACGTCAAACGATAATTATTTTTAATTGATGAAAGAAATCACATGACGAACCGATATATCATGCACTATGTGTCGTTTGTTAATTGTGTAGAAGTTAGTTATGATTTGATGCGTGTCTTCATTGCTGTAACGAGTGTAATGTTGATCGCTATCGATTTCAAACGGTCTGTGCTTGTTTCGGGTGTTTTTGATTGGGTAATAAGACCCAATACAAGGGGCTGGTAAATTGTCTGGCATGTATGCATACAAGATAAAAATAAAATAAAATAATTATCGCTGGACATTACACACAGCGCCATCTAGTGCCACACTAAGCAATGAGGCTTGTGTCGTGGACACCAGATAGTTGATATACTAAATAGATACTTTTTGTTTGTAAATACATACTCATTACACATATAAACATCCATGACTCGGAAACAAAATGTCCATGCTCATCACACAAACATTTGCTCCTACCGGGTTTCGAACCCGGGATCCTAAGAACGTAAGGCAGCCTCAGTACCGCTGTGCCATTCGGGTCGTCAAGATAAGACCATACGGCGACAAGTTTTATCACAAGTTGACTTCTATATCGGAAACAAATCTGACAGTAAAACCTTTTAAACATAACATCAGGTCTGTAATCTCCGAAAGGATAAGCAGAGGTGTATCTTATAGTTCAACCACATTTTGCCAGTTGTGTTTAAGTCCCATGTATTAGGGGGCGAGCCTATTGCCATCAACCGAGTGAAAGTCCATCCGTGGCTGCTACTGAGAAATTTCTGATGGAAAAATCCAATAACACTTTGCCCGACCCGTGAATCGAACCCAGGTCCTCATACTCATCAGCAGTCGAGCTCGCGACCACTAGACCAACGAGACAGTCAAACAGTAAATACTCCCAATGGAGAACATTTTAAACAGGTACTTTTACAAAATAATTAACTATAAGTAGTTGGTGCCAGTTAAGATCGCAAAAGAGGTCATTGACCCACCTACATTTTTTAAAGTTCTTAACTTTGAAATCCAAAAATAAGCCTGTTCAAGACTTGACTTTTCTAGTGAAAAATGATGCATGGTTCATTTGTTTTGTTTCGTAGGAAAAGATATTAGGGAAAGGGCAATGACAGCTATTGCAATTTTAACTGGCACCAACTATAGCCCAGGGACAGCAGTATAAAAGTTATTTTGATACTGTTCCGAAACGGGGATCAACTTTTAAAAATAAAATGTGTCTCAAACGATTTTCTACCAGTTGTCGACTGAAAGCCGTCGTGAAATCCTTGACCTGCCCCGCATCACCTTTCTTGCAAATCATTATGACGTTAACCCCTCTCAGTGCTTTCAATCAACGATGAAATAGATTGTCATGCCTCATTGGTTTAGTAGTTGTAACCATGACTGCTCTGCACGGGATACTGGGAGCAATTTTAAGGTCGTCAAACTGGTGTAGGATACCTTTGACGATTTTTCGTTATAAATAAAAACACCTAAAAGTAACTAGAAAAATGTGTTTAACTATAATGAACGCCTCTTATAATATTCCATACAGGTTTTCCAAACAAGCTGTCGAAGATCAAATGGTCAGAAACAGACTTTGCCCCAAAAGCCCCACTCCCGAACCAGGAGCGATCCTCAGGCCCACTATCAATAAACCGCCACGCGGCACCATCGTGTCACTGATGCATTTTCTATTATTAGATCCAGTTCATCACATCCTATCAACGAGGTATTGACCATCGCTAAATATAGCGGTGATGGCATACGCGTTATTCAATGAATCGATTGCTCCTGAATGGGGTTGTGACTCCGCGTGATTCCTGAACGATTTATAATGGTCATTTGAATAAGCGCTGGTATGTGGGACATTGTTGTGTTTTATAGATGTTTCATGTTAGAAATCAGAGGCCCTGAACATAAGGATATCTTATTAGCAAAAACTAATATGATGGAAAGTCAAAATCCATTGGATTATAATATGCTGCCGAAAAACTTACGTCAATACCTACCGGTACTTGTTTTTTTAGTTGAATTTGTATTTGTTACTCTTGCTTTTTTAAAACTTTAATTGTTGTACAATACACAATAAGTGAATTTCTAGCCTTTAAGCCCAGCTATACTATATTTTCAATGTAAGTATATTTTATTTAAGAATATTTGCATGTTGAATTAAAGCAAGAGAAATAATGTAGAACCTATTTATCTTAAACACCTCAATGTACCATAACATTTCACGTAAATAAAGATTATTCTATTCTATTCAATGATGAAAAAAAACGAAAAAAGAACTTTCAAAACGCCTAGTTGACGATTCCCGTGACCCAAGGGCTGGCTTTTACCTTGGTCAGAGGCTAAGTGTTGCCATACAACGTGGCAACGCCGCCAGTCTCTTGGGCACATTACCAGCTGACAGCGTTAAGGAGGAGTTTTTCGATGCCGTGTAGTTATAATAATAATATAATAATAATATCACTGGACATAAACACACAGCGCCATCTAGTGCCACACTAAGCCACGAGGCTTGTGTCGTGGACACCAGATAGTTGATATACTACATAGATACTTTTTGTTTGTAAATACATATACTTATTATACATATAAACATCCATGACTCGGAAACAAATGTCCATGCTCATCACACAAACATTTGCTCCAACCAGGATTCGAACCCGGGACCCTAAGAACGTAAGGCAGCCTTACTACCGCTGCGCCATTCGGGTCGTCAAAAGTTTGTTGTTAGTTTATTTATTTTAGTGTATTTTTAAGTTTTTTTATTAAATATACCGTTTTAAATAAAGAAACAAATTATTCTGTTCAATCGTGTTTTATTTTTCATATGGTTAGTGCGTTACCTGGTGTTAGTATATTTATACCGCCCATGGGCCTCAGACTTAGTTTTACGTGCCGTCAAGAAATATCTCTCATGCATGCTGGTTTTGTTTCCTCACGATGTTTTCCTTCATCATTATGCAGCATTCACATGAATCTGAAAAATCAGTGGTCTTGGGCGTGAACTACGTGAACGTGAATTAATTAGCAGTCCGACGGTCAAACAATGTTTTCACTGCTTATCGTCAATCGTTTTCACCTGTGTATTCCACCTGTCTGAATAATTGGATTGTGTAACTGCTTGGGCAAAATTACATTCTGTCAGCCATACAAATGTACATTTTAATTCAGATTCCGAAATCGAACAAAACAATTATCATAGAAGAGCGATTTTGTGTACCATCGGATATTGCATTTAACGCCTGAACTTATTTTGATGTGTAGAAGCCTTATCCATACTGATTAACGTGATTAATTCATAAGGCACACTTTATGGGCATCGCGTTACGTTTCATTTATAGTACTACAAAGGAAACAACCCATTTTAAGTAAAACAGGACTACTTTTTATGTGATATTAGTTTTCTGTGAGTTAGTTCATACAAACACTTTGGCAAGACAATCATGTAAATTGATTAAAAGTTAAAACTAATGAATGAGTTTGTTTTGGCTGGTTATTCTCAGAGTATTCAGATACGAAACACAGACCCCATCTCGTTTTAAAACATATCATGATGTGACGTGTAAAAGTGTTTTTTTTTAAACCAATTTACAGAAATAAATATGGTTTATGATGCGGTCGGTATTTCCTATTTGGCTACTCTGAGAAGAAACACCAAATGAAACTAAAAGTCCAGACATAAGTAAGATTGATGAAGTCACGTGGAGGACATGCATTTTAGCCTGAGATGGTCATTTTCTCGAAAACCACAAATAGTCGAATGGACCATGCCAGTCACATTCAGCATGTAAGTAGTAATCGTGCAGCTCAACGCAGAATTTAGATAAATATCAGGACCTTTTCACAAACACTAAGCCAATTTTTTTTATTTTTTTTTTGGATGGGAAATCATCAAATGAGGAGTCATTTTCGCCCGTTCTGGGCGGAGCAGGAGGGAGTGTCAGACTTTTACTGACTAAAACCCATCCATGTTCCTTCATCGCCCTTTGTGTTCCGGGGTAACGGTATCTAAGCCCCTTAAGAATCATCATCATCTTTTACGAACTATCTTGGGGTCGGCTTCCAGTCTAACCGGATGCAGCTGAACACCAGTATTTTAAATGGAGCGGTTACCTATCTGACCTCCACAACCCAGTTAGTACTGGGTAATACAATATCCCTTAGTAAGCCTGGTTGAAAGACTTTCGGGCCACTACCTGTAACGACTGTTAAAGATCTACAAATGACAGCCCGGACCCACGGCTTAACGTGCTTTCCGAGGCATGGGGGAAACTCGCTATGTAATGGTACCTTAAGAATACCTAAATAAAATCACGCATGGCAATTTAATTTTAAATTCAGGGCCGAGACGTGTGTTGGGTATGCAACATCACATTTTTATTTCTGAGTCGCTTATTGTAAACAAAAAAGGGGATCTACTTTTTAATCAACCATCCATCACACCTCGACTTGCCTTGTTGGTCTAGTGATCGCAAGCGCGACTGCTGAGCTTGAGGTCTTGGGTTCGATTCCCGGGGCGGGCAAAAGTGTTATTGGGTTTTTCCATCAGGAATTTCTCGGTAGCAACCACGGAGTCTGGATTTGAGCCCAGTTCATGGCAAGGCTCACCCCCTATTACATGGGACTACACTAAGCAAACTGGCGAAATGCGGGTGTACTATTAGGGACAGATCTGCCTTACCTTTCGGGATTACAGGCGTGATGTTATGTTTATAATCTAGCATTTGTTTCCCACAATTCCCAACAAAATTGAATATCCACTTCACAATACACTTCTGGCACAAAAAAGTAGCCGATGATCAAACTAATTTTGAACTGGGTCACAAATACAACATAGTTTGCCACTATGTTCACACACCAATTATATCGTGTTTGGTCTGTGAGTCATATCAATTGATTTAGAGCTAAATAATTCGATTGATGCCTCTATGGATGTATGGGAACGGGGAGACGGTTCAAGGACATAATTTGGTGTAAATTTTATAGGTTTTAATTTTATTGTTTTAGTGCGGTCGTTATTTTTGGCTTGAAGTGTTTTTATTGGATATTTTTGAACACTTGTAGTGTAGCTGACATTTCTGGTTATTTAAAATTCACGACAGCCAGTCTTTCTACAGACTACGAAGAGTAAAATAAAAGATACTCGAAGGTAAACATTCAATTGGCAGACGTTGCGTTGGAAGGCCTCCCACTCTGACTGGACTGATGATCTGGTGAAGGTTGCGGGAATCCGTTGGATGCGAGTCAATGTGGCGACACTCGGGGGAGGCCTATTTCTTCTTTCGGCTGAAATTATGATGATAATGATGGCAGAAAAAAGTATCCATCTCAGCTTAAGCATAAGTATCTCTACTGAGTTAGCTGGCACCTACCTATAGGTATTCGTAAGATACATAGACAATACAGTTCTGAGAACCAACATTAATAATAAGTTTACAAAACAACATTAGATACACTTGCCTAATTGCAAACATTACAACAATGATTAAAGACTTGTTTCATAATCATATGGGTTCCAAAATAAATTCGTTACAAATCAAACTTTTAAATGTTGCTGAGTGTTGAAAAAAATACTAGACAACATGTCAGACGGTAAGCTGACATGTTTTCTAGTATTTTCTTTAACAAAACTTGGGAATGTAATGAAATCTCAGTGAAAAGTTCAAACAAAAAATCTGGTATAACGCAAAAAGCTATGCCCCGGGTGAGGATCGAACTCACGACCTTAAGATTATGAGACTTACGCGCTGCCTACTGCGCTACCGAGGCTACGGGAGAGGGTGCGAAATTAGTCATCAGTACGTGACGTCATTCTATTTTTATCAGTCAAGTGTGGTTTGGGAATTGTGGCACATTGTTATCAAGTTTCAGTAATTGGAATGGCTTTTATGCATACAAATTATCTGGAAAAACATACATATACATAAGAACAGTAGGTTCTTAGGTTATGGTAGGGTATAGGCAAAAGACAATTTCTATGATCAGTCTCCAAAAAAAATAAGGTATAAACACACTGTTAAATAACAAATAGACGACAAAAAAAATTGAATAGACCGTCAGATAGATTTCCAAAAAATATTGGACAAGTATTTTTTCTTTTTTCACTTTAACAAAAAATTAAGACGACACGGTGCGTCGAAAACTCGTGTGACGTCACATTTGAGTAGGTACATTATTTACCGAAAAGTGACGTCACAAGCCCCCACTTATGATTTTTGACGAGTTGAATGTTCGTATTTTTTTATTAATTTGATAAAGCAAAAAACACGTGTCCAATATTTTTCGATAATCTAACTGACGGACTAAACAGAATCATATTTTTTTAGTCAGTCGTCATCCCTAGCGAAAAAACCAATAAATTAATTAAAACAGCATCCGTGACAATAACTTTAATCATTACAAAAATGATTTTTATACAAAAATGGTCCAGACAAAAACACAAAATTAAATACAATAATTCAACACCGTTTTAAAATATCAAAAGTGCACAAAAAATGCTAAAATGTCATGTAAAATTTGTACGGTCACCGCACATGCACGGCCCGGCGTCGAACCGCAACTATTGGTGGACGGGTGCAATTGACAGCACACCTCAATTTATGGCCCTACTGTCTACCGGGCTAGGCCATGGACTGGCTTCGCTGGATGTGGCCTGAATTGGAAATTGGAAGTGGGTAGTAAAAATGTCTCGTTTTTGATAGTTTTTTTTAAATTATGAAATGTTCACGTGTTCTGACAAAGTTACAAGAAAATAAGCAGTTTTATGGAATTGTTATGAAATGTTCACGTGTTCTGACAAAGTTACAAGAAAATAAGCAGATTTATGGAATCGATTCGAAATAAAACGGAAAATTTGTAATATATTTGATGGCTAATCAGAAAACAATGTCTGGAAAAAATTAAATAATTTTTTCCAGACACTGTTTTCATTTTGTTTACTTGAAAATTTCAGTCTTGTATACTTCTAGCAGGCTAAAGTGCGTAACTGAACCTAAAAGCATATAATATTTGTTATTAGCTTTATTTAGTCTTCAGTTTAATAAAAATTGAAACTTAATTTTTACTAGAATTAAACTATGAATTACAAGAGAACAATTATTTGATAATGCAACTAAATCTATAACCAACAAAGTCACTTTTGTTATGTTTGCCAAAAAAACTGTGTTACTTGTTTTCTTTCATAGTAAGTGCAAAAAGTTAATTAGATTACAACGAAAATTGTAACATTGAGTAAAAAAAAGATCTTTTTCCAGTTAATTGGTACCCGTTATTAAAAAAAAACCAACTCATTTTATAACAGAAACCGTATCCAGTATCCCTATGAGCGGCAACAGAGGCAGTATTTAATTAATTCTCCCATTGGAATAGTGTGAATTCTGACTGCAACTGAAGTTCTCGGTTATTTTGTTTTGTCGTTTTAATTAATGCCTAGTCGCGTATCGGGGGTAAGCTATAAATAGATTATAGTGTAGCTGACTAGTGGGTGACTGGCTTTATAGTTAGGTATGGTTTTGAAGTAAGATTAGCTAGAATGTATTGGTACAGTAGAGACTGTTTGTAAACATGTTTGTTATATTCTAGAATTGTACCTTACGTGATAATTATTATTGTTTTATTTGACTAATATTATTTTAAAGTGGGATTTTATTAGTGTTATTATTTGTGAACACGAGAATTTTATATTATCCGTGGTCAACTAATTCAACATTAAAATATTGCGTAATTTAATAAACTGTTTTTTTCTATTTGGAAAATAAAAGAAGTTCAAACACTGTTTGAATCTTTCACGGTTTAAAACTAAACTTATATTGTTACTTACAGGATATCTTCAGTGATTATTTATGGCACTTGCAACAGCGTCGAACTATCGGGAGCTCAAAACAATAATAATCACGGAAGGTATCCCATAGGTGACATTATAAGTTTTTAAAAGAAGTTTTTAAAAATCTACTCTCTAGTAATAACATGTATGGATAAAAGCTTTATCGATGCCCAGGTACTTAGCGTAATGTCTTGGTTACTTTTCCGACAACAGCAGATTTTTACAAAAACTATACAGGGTGTAAACCACCTCATCACGAAGCCGCCAACCAAGCATTCTGTACATCAAACTAAGTAACTTTACGAAAAAAATATTGCTGGGAAAGGACTTTTTTTTTGGGGTGAAAAATCATGTTTTGTGGTAGAACTCAATGTAACGCACTCAAAACATTGTGCTGATGCATGGATTGAATAGTACGGGGGTCGTGGAGGTGTTTAAAGTAAAAATCTTACATTAAAAACTTGTATTTAAAAAAAAAGTTGTCTGAAAGTTGTAACTTTGACCCCCAATATCTCCGTAACTAGAAGGTTAGTATGGTTTAGAACAAAAAAAATATCGCAATGACGAGGCGAACAAGTGCCTTTCGGCTTCGTTATGAGGTGTTTTACACCCTTTAGATAAAAGGAAAGTGAAATAATCAAAAAACTGTATAAATCAAAATATATACAACCATTGACCCAACATCTATACCTACAAATACTCTCTCACTCCAAAACTTGGCCAATATTTTTCCGTTATCGTCCAAAAATAATTTATAAGTAATTTAATTAATGAACCACCCTCTAGCTATCTATCTTCAAGCCAAATAAAAAAAGGTTCTCAGCAGAATCCGCGAATGAATAAATCATTAGCTAAGATAACCAACAAAATAATTAGGTATGATGGCGAACAGCGCCTTTTTTCTTAATTAAAAATAAATATCAAATGAAGACGTAATCAGGAGGATGGGAGTTCGATTCGCTGGGAAATTAAAAAGGGCAGGTGCGAACTTTTTTTGAGTTTGGAAGTTCCGTAGGTTTTTATTACAGGTTTAGAAAACTAAGTATAGACAGTTTACCCTTATGGAAGGGTCTGCTAGGTACTGACGCCAGCTAGTTCTAGCTACCCACCGCTGCTCTCAATGAGAAGGAATGGGCTATAATCGATCACGCGGGCCCAGTGTGAATTCGTAGATGTCACATGTCTCAAGCTACTGCATATTGTCAAATTTCTTTTTCAACTTTACCGCTAAATCATTAGGTCCAAAGTTGATTGGAAAAATTTGACAGCTTGACGTACTGGCGTCTGTACATAAGTAACACGCGGATCACAAATCAGAATCCTGATTTAATTTAATTATACCTAGATGTTGATGATTGTATCAGTACACGATTGGAAAACGTTACATTCAGATAATAATCATCTAAATTATTGAGATGAAACCAAATTCACAAGGTTGGAAGTTTTCTTGCTTCCAAGCTGCTTGGCTTGCTTGTATGTTAATGTACAAACTATAGACTAACTTTGAGACGAAACAAAAACTCAAAAATCGTAACAAATATTTCAAGTTCAGTTTCCTGCCCTTACTTAAAAGTAAGTAAAACGTTAAGAAAAGCGTCCCCAATCAAACACGATCTTTTTTTGTCTAGCAGAACCCTAAAAATAAAATCGCACCTAAGGCGAGTCGCCATTTTGAAATCGATTTTTCATTAAGAACACTAACGAACTTAGGGTGGATTGAGATGCTGTATTTTTATCTTAATTTTCATTTGTAAACAGTCTTGATATCGAAGATGGTGTTTATTACGAAAGAGGGTCACTTCAAAGGTTTACTTTATTAAATAAAAACACTTAAACAAGCTGAAAAATATTAAACTAAGATACGAGGGAACTATCCGTTACAGGTAGTCAGTGGCCCAATAGTCTGACAACCAGTCTTACCAACGGGTATCGTATTACCCAGTACTATCTGGGTTGTGGAGGTCAGATAGGCGGTCCATGTAAAACCCTGGTTTCCTGAGCTGCATCCGGTAAGACTGGAAGCCGACGGTAACATAGTTGAAAAAAGCTAGGCAGACGATAAGGCGAGAGAACTATCCTCATTATAAAAGTGATCGCTGGTGTCTGGTGGGGGTTCATACCTTCACCATGGAACTGGAATACAATGCCCTAATCCGAAGTGTTTTAGACTACGGATCTTGTTATCAAATTCCATCATCAGCTTCATGCGTACGGTAATTAGTGAGAACTCAACAGATCACACAGGACACGTCCTTGCTTTTATGAACTAAGCCCGAAATATTAAAACTGTGATCAAACTAGTAATTGCGTTACCACTATAAAATTTATTGTTACTTGCACGTCATAATGGCAGATGCAGTTTGGCGAGGGTAATTATGTACCATGCAAACAATATTATTGTGAATAAACACTTTTCATTTTTTTTTTTTTTTTTTAATGTAAAATATTATAGTTAAAAAAAAACACGCTTTAGAGTGAGAGCTTCCACTTCATCAATCAACAATACCAAGTTAAACTATGCCTACTTCAAATGCAATGCAAAGAACCGATTTCTTAACAAAGTTTTTGCTTGGAGGTTCTTTACAAAGGTCAGGTGTGTAGTACAAATCTCAAACCACAAATTTTTATTGCACTCCAGACGTGCGTGTATGACTAGATGTAGAGTACGAGGTGAACAGAGCATGTGAAGATCGTAGCAGGTGGCATTCTGTAGATTCTGTCTACCCCCACGGGTAAATGGCGTGAAGTTATGAATCTATGGATGTAACCCATTCTTATTCATTATTGGTATGACGAAGTTCTCAGTCGAAAGTGAACTAGAAAGAACTACGCATGATACACTTTTCAGACCATTTTTTGTAAAATAACAAGCATAAATTCTTCTACAAAACCCAGTTATTATTGCAACATTTTGTCGTCTAAATTAGAGCATAAAATTTTAACATGTCGGGGAGAGTCTGGGGGTTCACTAGTGAAGTGAATCAGATATGAATCTTTAATTTTCCAAATTTATTAAAACGCTAAGCGAACTCTGCGTTCAAACAGCAATATTTTTAACGACGGAGGTTAGGTCTAGTGTTGTGCTTACTGGATGGGAAAACTATCGATATTTTTAGGAACATTGTCGCTCCTTTCACAGTTTAAAAGAGTAACCATAAAGTTTCTTGTCGGTTCTTCTCCATATAAAACGACCAGCCCGAACCATGCATCTTCACGACGTTTTATAAAGACCTGTGAAAAAAAAAAGATTTTGTTTATTTTATGAAAAAAAAATTCACTCAAATCTAATTTAATTAACAAACGTTCACAAAAACTATTTGAAAGTAATTTCACACCTATTCACAGGTTTTTTCGTAGGAAGGTATTGTTTTTGTTAGATCTTCCATTGAAGAGTAAGGATCTTCCGACAAGAGTTGTATTTGTTGGGCTACGGACCAACGGTTGTTACCCGATTTTGGTAGAGAAATAAGTTAATCGCGAAAATAACTCTCATAACGAAGTGATATTTCAGAATGCATAGTTTGTATGTGGTACTAAAGATGTCGCCACAGTTTGATCAATCCATCCATCCACTCTTCCTGACGCGTGCAAATATTCCAATTGAAAGTGAAACGTCATGAATGATGAAATGACAGCAAGATCTGTATCCTGAGTACCAATAACAGGAATGACATTGTAAATATTGCCAAACAAACCCTACACAAGCATTCGGTAAATATATGCCATTACATAAAGACACACTGCAATACACAGCAACTGGTACACGACATAGAAACCAAATTAGAATCGTTTACAATGAAAGACTTCTGCATAATTCTAATTGGCGAGGAAGATTTTAAGACCACATGTGACTACCTCCAACTGACTCTTCATTTACGAGCTACTTTACAAAAAGTGAACTTTACGAACATCATTGTTTGCACACCGACATTTAACTGCAGTTCCCAAAGAAATATGTATAATTGGAGAGTAGAGCATTTAAATAACTTACTGTATCTTGACATTTTGACATATGAGCATGCATATCTTTTGGACTCCAACAAAAATCTAGCAATTGATTCAACAATGTTTACCAAACTGGGATCAGTAAATAATAATGGAATGCAGACAATATTCAAAGATATTGACGAGTTTATCGACGGTATTAAAAAATACGACTTATTCATGACAGAGGATGACATAATACCCGATATTCAACAATTGGACACACAGTTTTTTCTATGATACCTATTTAAACATACTACATCAAAACATTGCAGGACTTTTAAATAAAGCTGACGCATTATCTGTATGTTTAGAAGAACTCGTGGCCAAAAATGTTGACGTTGATGTTATTTGCATAACGGAACATTTTATGATGGCAGGTTATGAGCAATATCTCTCAATCCCGAACTATAACCTAGCTACTTGTTTTAGCAGGAAAGATACTAAAAGAGGGGGTTCGTGTATCATGATAAAAAAGGGACACCATTGGAAAGAAATTCCTGAAGTTCGGAACTTGGCAATAAGTAACACATTCGAATGTTGTGCTATAGAATTGACTCATTTAGGTACCATTGTAATCTGCGTCTACAGAGTTCCATATGCAAGTAATTTGACCTGTTTTTTTGAGCAACTGTACAAATTATGTCAATTAATAACAAGGAAAAATAAGCGAAATGTTGTAATATGTGGTGATCTTAACATTAATATTTTGAAGCGTAATAATATCACATTAGAACTAGAATGTATTTTACTCAATTTTAATTTCAAATTGGCGACTAATCAGCCGACTAGACTTTCTAGTAACACATGCATAGACCTTTTTGCGCATAATCTGGGTAAGAAATGTATTTGTGACGTAATTGATCTTGCTCTTTCTGACCACACCTGTCAGATACTAAAGGTTCCAACCAAAAGAATATATATAATGAAGCATTGGTATATCAAACGTCGTGACTATAATCTAGATAACATGAATAAATTTAGGGAATGTTTGCAAAGTGTTTCCTTTTCGGAAATATATCAGGTTGATGATCCGAACACAGCCTATAATAATTTTTTGGAGACATTTACTCTTCTATATAATCTATGTTTTCCCTTTAAGCGTATTACTATAAGATTACACAAAAGACCTCTATGGGTCTCCCGAGGTATGAAATCATGCAGTAAGAAAAAACGAGCCCTTCTGTGGCGTTACAGACTGTACCACAAAGAACAAGATAAAACAACATTTAAAAAGTACTTAGCAGTTTATAATAAAATAATTAAATTAACGCAACGTGCACAGAATAACTACAAGATCAAATCATCATCTAACAAGTCTAAAACTACGTGGGAAATAATTAACCAAACTAAATTTAATAGGCCCAATACTAATTTAATTCGTAGCATTAAAATAGGAGATAAAATAGTGACACATTCACCTGATATCGCGACCGCATTTAACGACTTCTTTATTGATAAAATACAACCTATAATAAATTGTGGCATACAAGTGACTTCTAATATAGAAAAGAATTGTAGCTCGATGTTTATGGCACCAAGCACTGAAAATGATATCAATGCTATTATTAAGACTTTGAAGAATTGCGACAGTGTAGGTAATGATGGCATCTCTACCAAAGTAATTAAACATGTAGCAAATTGCATTGGTGGACATTTGAGCCATATTCTTAATTTGTGCATATCACATGGTACCTATCCAACTAACCTAAAAACAGCTATAATTAAACCGTTATATAAAAAAAAGGACAAGCAATGCATGGAGTCCTATAGACCCGTAGCTCTTGTGCCTGTAATATCGAAGATATTTGAAAAATATATTTATATTCAAATCTTTAAATATTTAGATAAAAGTAACATCTTAACCGATGAACAGAAAGGCTTCCGTAAAAATAAAACCATCAATATGGCAATATATGACTTTTTGATCAATGTAACTTCGAATGTTGACAAAAGAATACCTGTTTGTTCAATTTATTGTGACATGACTCAAGCATTTGACTATGTTGATCACAATATCTTGCTCAATAAGCTGGATGCGTACGGTATTAGAGGGAACATACTCAGTTTAATAAATTCTTTTTTACGGAACAGGACACAGTACGTTGAAGTAACCGATATAGATCCCAATACTAAATGCCAGCGTACCTATAAATCTAGTCACCGCACAGTTACTTATGGTGTACCCCAGGGCAGTGTCTTAGGCCCTCCGCTGTTTATACTGTACATAAATGATCTTCCAAAAGTAACAAGTCACCCTATGTCATTGTTTGCTGATGACAGCACTGTGACCATAAAGAGTACTGATGATCGAAACCACAACGACGTTGTCACTCAGACAATAACCTCCATAGTGAAATGGCTTGATAATAATAATCTTAAAATAAATATTGATAAGACGAAATTAATGATGTTTAGCCAACGTGCGAATCCCAATATGACAGTATACTATAACAATAAAATTATAACACAAGTAGAGACATCCAAATTCCTAGGTTTAACTATTGACAAAAAATTAGACTGGAAAACTCACACGGAGGAGCTAACTAAACGAATTAGCAAATCAGCCTATGCCCTATTCAAACTGACCCCAGTGATTAACGTCGATGCTTTAGTCACAGCATATCATGGTTTGGTGAGTTCAGTATTGAGGTATGGTGTCATTTTCTGGGGTAACTCGAGCAACAGGGAATTAGTTTTTAAAGCACAAAAAAGGTGCATTAGATCAATGTTCAGACTCCACAATTTAGATTCTTGTAAGCCATTCTTTATCAAATACAAATTGTTGACATTTCCGTGCTTATATATTTATGAGGTAGCTGTATTTGTTAAGACCAATCTAGGCCTGTTTAACAAAATATCATTTTATAACACACGAACTCGACCACAGAACAATAACTTGTGCGTAAAAAGGTCCCACACAGCGTTGATGCATAAAAGTGTTTTCTGTATGGCACCAATCATATACAACCACATACCTAGTTCAATTAAGGATTTAAACATACTCTTATTTAAGAAAAGGCTTAAATCTTTGCTGTTGAATAAAGCATATTACAGCATTTCGGAATTTTTAACAGACAAAATATAATGACTGTTTTTGACCATAGTTTATTCATCATATCTCATTGACATAGTATAATTATCTTTCAAGTTCAATTCCATATAACATTTTTTTTTTTTTTTTTATTTTTTTTTTTTTATTTATTTTTTTTTTTTGACATTTTTGCACATGACATTTTGTATTACTCATTTTAATAATCCTTTTCTTTGTTATTTTCATTTTTTATTTTGTTTATACTTTATTTTAATTTTTGACGTAGTAAAGTTACATTTTTGACATTTATATATTCAACTTTATGCATTCCATTATTATATTTAAAGGTTATTAATTTTAATGTCAATGACCTCTATGAATATTTGTACGCCTTCGGGCATAACATAGCGCGCTTGTAATCTTTTATAACAACTATTTATTGTACCTACCTGTGTTAACAAATGATTAAATGACTTATGACTTATGACTTAATGAAACAAATTGATTGGCAATCAAAGAAACTTGCTCATCGATAAAAGCGAAAGTCACGTACACGATGACTGCATCGGCCATTCATTCACCCAATTATATATTACCAAAACATGGACGGCGCCACGCAATTAAAAAACAATAAATGCCAATAAAACGATGACACTATATGGCATAGAGTTAACGAGATAGAAGAATGGAGTGCTACAACGCATTAAAATGTAATTGATTGGTAACTGTTTGGCAAACACTCGTAAAATAACCTGTCAAATCGAAAGCATAATTTTTTTTTTCGGATGGGAAATCATCAAATGACTCCTCCCGCTCTGGGCGGAGCAGGAGGGAGTGTCAGACTTTTACTGACTAAAACTCATCCATGTTCTTTCATCGCCCTTTGTGTTCCGGGGGCACGGTATCTCTTGCGAACAGTCCCGCAGCCCCGGCAGGCATCGGCCTTTGCCCTTCATATTTGCTGACTCTCTTTGAGGCGCGCGCGGAACACGAACGTGCCGTCGACACGGCCTGTCATCATGAGACGGACGGACGGCGAGCTAGCCCATTGCTCCCCGTCCACAGGCCCGCGCCTACGGTGGCTGGAAGCCACTACGTGGCCCCCGACGCCCGGGGCGTCTCCCGTGGCGGCCGGGACGTGATGATCTCTCCCTCTCACGTTCCACCACCTCCTTTGCTAGCATGACTGCTTCGCAGAAGGAGGTGACGGCGTCCCATTCCGTCTCGCTCCGGACCATGGATTGAACCAGGGCCGGGAGCGAGAGATCGCCGCCGCCGATCGCCGCTTCGAGGACACGGCGGTGCTCCGCCCAAGCGGGGCACACCTCCACAGTGTGCGCCACCGTGTCCTCCGGTCGATCCTCACAGTGGAAGCACCCGGGCGTCTCCTCCCGCCCGATTCAGTGCAGGAACTTACCAAAACATCCGTGTCCGGTAAGAACCTGCGTCAGGCGAAAAGTGAGGACGCCGAGGCGTCTCTTCAGCCACTCTTTAAAGAGGGGACTTACCGCCACTATTGTGGCGTGCCCTATCGAAAGCATTAACTTACAGTTCTTTACTTTACTATAAAATAAACTTAAATAAACTTTGTAAGTTCACTAGAAGTGTTAGAGAATTGTTATTGTTATTATAAATAAGGTAACGCACTGTATAAAATTATCTGGGTCTGAATATCTTATAAATATCAAAATTGGACTGATTGATCACTTTATTTTGAGTAAAACAAAAACCTAAGAAATGAAAGTGATAGTCATATTATGTGTCACAGCTTTACCACGGCAGTCAGCCGTATAGCTACATCAACATGCTAAAATCAGCAGTCAGCATTGTCACTCCATTTTCTTTTTATTCCATGTTCAATAGCGAATGCTGTATGCATTGCAATTGATATGTGCACAATAGTATCGAATCAATTCAACATGACATCACCACGCTATGCAAACTGTTACATATACGTAGTGATTCAATTATTCTATATTTATGTCAAATTGATTGCTCACACGGTCGAGTCGTGATAAATTTTGAATTAGCTTGACGTTTATTGAATGGTACTGGTATTTTGCAGTGACTGATATTTCGGAAAACGGTTCTTTTGAGGTAGTTGGTGGGTTTTCCACCAGTGTTTATTAGATAAAAGACGCAAACAATTTTTCTTAAAAAACAACAATTTAACAACAGTTTCTGGTCAGGTTTTCAGTGAAAAATTATAATTTTCATTAATTATTGTGTACATACTTAAAAGTGTGTTTTAAAGACTAATATTTTTTTTTTCAATGAAAATACTGAAAGTTATTAAGCTGTAAATAAATTAAATGAGGAAGATTCTCTTTTTTAATGTTTCTGCCAGCCATCATTGAAACAGCCAACATAAACAAGATTGATTCCATCCTTATAATAGGTACTAAATACCAATAAAAAATAATTAAAAAAATAATATAATGAAGCATTTTAATCCACAGAAAAAATATCGACACTGCATTCCCCCATCACTACAGTCGGTACGCGATAGGAAATTAAAATTTTCCTCTTCATTTAAAAAGAAGCAGAGCCCCAGGCTAACTCCTTAATGCGGTTCTACATCTATTTCAGAATATACTTTAATACCCATCGATGTAGTCCTTGCTTTATGTAGGTATAGCGTTTATCATAGTCTGTGTGGGTTAGTCTCTTTTGAGATGAATTTATTTCCTCTTAGTTTTAAATATGGAAGAGAAAGTTTAATAATTATTGTAGTTTCTCAATTGTGTAGCAAATGCAGAGTAGCTTTTCAAGATGTTGGTTTATCTCTGAGTGTAGTTAAATAATCTGATCTGTATGCCTGTAGGAAATATGATCCACGATGGTAGCGCAGAAGTCGCTTTGACTGAAGTTTTTGAAGCGCAGAGGGCAAGAATACATGATAAGGAAAAGCATAGTCGAGGAAGGAACTACCTTTTTTTTCGGATGGGAAATCATCGAGTGACTCCTCCCGCTCGAGCTCTGGGCGGAGCAGGAGGGAGTGTCAGACTTTTACTGACTAAAACCCATCCATGTTCCTTCTTCACCCTTTGTGTTCCGGGGCCACGGTATCTCTTTCGAATAGTCCCGCAGCCCCGGCAAACTTCTCCTTGAAGACATGTTAACACTAAGCCAATACTACTCTAAAAATAGTAAAGGAAATATATAGTGAGGAATAGGGCATATCCTGGAACCAAAAAATCTCAGCCATATGACATCTATCAACCTACAATGCTTGTGGTGGATTACGGTGAACTTGTTGTCACAGAAAGCAGGTTGGAGTCCCAGCAATGGAAACGCTGTAAGTTGCTTAAGAAAAATACAAATCAAAATAATAACACAGACACAAAGCATAACATACACAAAAACAAATAAACACACGATTTTCAAAGTCTCAGCAAAAGCTCTAAGACCAGACGAAAACTTAAACATAATTCAAGCATACAATTTTAGCCGAAAAAACGAATTCAAACGGTCTTTGCTGAACGAAACTTAAAAATCCATGCGTCTAGATCATTTTAGACCTTAGCCTTTGAGGAAGAAGGTTTAATTTTCAGTACTAAGCGAGGTTTCTTTGAAAATGTACTCGGGGTTCCATTAATTTCTTGCAAGCCGTTTTACGTTTTCAATACAGACCTGCATACGAGTTTATTATAAGTTTGGGAAGTCGAAGTTGTCGACTTGTCGTCGCAATTTCTGTGGGTTGTTGTGTGTGAATATTGGTGAAATGTTGGCGTAATTAAACTGGGTTGGCATAACATAACGCTTGTGCTTCCCGAAGGGTTAGGTAGAGGTATACCTAATAGAACTTCCTAGAACTTCTTGACAGTAAACTTTACCTGATAGGTCAGATTTGTTTACAAGCGGAATCACGAGTAATGTACGCGTAAGTGAAAATATGAGTATTCTAAATATTGCCTAACCTTTCGAAGATAACAAGCGAATCGTAAATGCGAAAGTTTATGAGGGGGTCAGTGGGTAGATCGTTGTTTGTTACTCTTTCATACAAAAACTACTGGCCAGGGCCGGCGGCAGTTTCGATAGAGATAAGGACAAAATCACTAACTTTCGATTGCTAATTACTAACGAATAAATTCGGTTGCAATAGCGATGCTTGCGAGTAACGCAAGTCTTTACATCCAAGATACGCTCACAAGCATCGTTATTGCAACCGAATTTATTCGTTAGTAATTAGCAATCAAAAGTTAGCGATTTTGTCGTTTTCTCTGTCAAGACTTAGATGTCTTATAACCTAATAATACGATACTTTTAACCCAATTACTGTACACAACCACCGAAGCTGCGAGCATAAACTAGTTCAACATAAGCGTAATCATTATGCCGCAAATTAATTATTAGAATCACTGATTACTGATTCCTTGGTAGTACATAATGTGAAGCTAAGATTTTTATTGGCATCTATATCTAATATCTTACTTCAATGATTATTGTAATTCAGGGTTCCGCAGTGTAAATCGAAGTTGCAGGACGGTTCAGTAGGTGTCGGAGCGAAGCGCGGTTGATTGAAGTTCGCTCGCTCCATTGCTTCCGTAAGTGAAGACAGGACAAGGATTGTAAGGAGTGGAAAATATCCTCCTGCTATTTTATTTTTGTTTTGAACTAGAGCAGCACCACCACCTGAGATATGCGACATTTGTTTCATACGTAGGAAATGGAAATTCGCTCCTAGAAGTCATGGCATTCCGAAGTATCATCTATTTTGTCAGGAAAGTAATATAAAAATATATTGTTAAACTACTGTTTGAATGTTGTGTACATCTGTAATTGGTATCTAGTAGTAGCGAAGGGTTCATTTTTGTAAGAGGTAAGCCTGAGTACATTTCTTTGATGTGATAATATTATTTGTCTGTAGAATACTGACTGTGCCATTTTTCAAAGGGAATCCGGTAGGAATCGAGTTGTATGGAACCCTCGTCACTGGTGGATCTACACTAATATTATAAAGAAGAAAGATTTGTATTTTTGTGTGTATGTTTGTAATGAATAAACTCAAAAACTACTGCGATGCCGATTTCAAAATTCTTCACCATTAGAAAGCCACGTCTTTACTGAGTAACATAGGCTATATTTTATCCCCGTACTCCCACGGGAACGGGAACTACGCGGGTGAAACCGCGTGACGTCCGCTAGTTTTAAATAAGTAAACTACCATACATCTACTTTGTGACAATAATCGTATCTATAGGAGGGCAATCTTATTTTTGGCAGTTTGAATGGTACAGAATGACAGTTGTGATTTCAAACGAACAATTAAAGATATTAGCACATTTTTAACCGACTTCAAAAAGGAGGAGGTTCTCAATTCATCAGAACCTTTTTTTTATGTATGTTCCCCGATTACTCGAAGATGGCTGGACCGACTTGGATTTTCTTTGTTTTGTTTGAAAGGGTATACTTTCCAGATGGTCCCATGATCATCAAGTCAGGATCTGATGATGGGATCCCGGAGAAATAGAGAGAACTCTTCAAATTTTATAGGCACACTCGAAGCGATTTGGGTAGTTTCTGGAAGAGTACTTTCTCGGAGTGGTCCCATTTCAATTTGGTGAAGATCTGATGAAGAACTTCGGAGATAGGCAATGGAACTCCTCAATAAATGATAGAATGGACTGGGTTTGCTGAAATCTGTCTATTGTTTACACCAGTTCATAACATAACATCACGCCGGTACGCTGTGAAGGGGTAAGCACATGTGAACCACTAAAAAGTTAAAAATAAAAACATTTTTGCAAAAAATAAAACCGACTCCAAAAAATCTCAAAAAAGTCAGTGGCAAAAAAACTAAATCAATCAACACGGTCACCGACTTCTGAAGCTGAAGTTATTTTTCACTTTTTTGTGATTTTTTGGAGTCGGTTTTATTTTTTGCAAAAGTTTTTTCTAAAGAATCTATATGTTAGTACATCAAAGCTTTAAAATCTCTTTGGAAATAACAGCAAACTAGGCGTAATAAAGCATACTAAGGAGCTATTTACCCCTCTATAGATATCCACCTCCCGAAGACAAGCATCTTGGCAGATAATTTGATTTGTATTTAATTAAACAATGACATCGATTCGTGACGGAGGCACCTCGAAGCCTGCCTACCCCCTATCGGAATTCTCGTTAAGACTGATGGAGGTCCGTGTAGTTTGTCTGTTTGTTTACGTTAGATATTGAAATTAGGTGTCGATTGAATTTGTGGGATATTTTGTGTTTTGGGGTGCGTTATTGCTTCCTCTAAAGGATGTTATTGTTAGTCGAAATTGATTTACATGCAAAATCGTCTACGGCTGGCTAAAGTTTCATCATCGTCTGCCTAGCCTTTTCCCAACTATGTTGGGGTCGGCTTCCAGTCTTACCGGATGCAGCTGAATACCAGTATTTTACATGGAGCTACTGCCTATCTGACCTCCACAACCTAAACAGTACTAAGGTAATAGGATACCCCTTGGTAAGACTGGTTGTCAGACTTTTAGGTCACTGACTAACTGACTAACTCGGTATGTAATGGGTGGCCACCCATCCACGTATGAACCTAGGGAAGCACGGCTTAACCTGAAGATCGACCGAGCGGCTGCTATTATTTAACCACGAGCTCTTATGGCGGGCTTAATAAGTTTGTGAACGAATACTACAGTAAAATAAAACAAATAAACATAATATATTTTATCTCATCATCGAATTAATTCCACCTGTTTTCCTTCACTTGCAACTAAACCGCCTTATGACAAAAACAACACTACCCTAATAAACTATACCCCACTAAGCCAGAGCTCTGCTTACCCCTAAATCATATATTAGCGGCAAAATGAGACTAATGCGAGACTTATAATCAAAGAAAGAAATTTCTGGCTAGCCACACGTGATAATAAGGGAGCGGTTTTAGTGGTGACTTTGAGCGGGAAGCGATTTGCAAAAAGAAAATGGCCGCCTGAAATAGGAACACATATCGAAGAAGTTCGGTATAGGAGGTGAATACAGGACTCTGTTACTTTCAGACGATAGGCTTACTGTCAGTCCGTCCGTCGTCGGCCTGTTGTAGGGTTGTGTTTCTTGAGAGTCAGCAAAAAAGAAGGGGTCCGCAAGGCCGATGCCTGCCGGGGCTGCGGGACTGTTCGAAAGAGACACCGTGGCCCCGGAACACAAAGGGCGATGAAGGAACATGGATGGGTTTTAGTCAGTAAAAGTCTGACACTCTCACCTGGTCCGCCCAGAGCGGGAGGAGTCATTTGATGATTTCCCATCCGAAAAAAAGGGTGGTGCCTACTTAACCGTAATGAGTTGCCATTTTTTTACAAAATACATAGGTTGGTATGCTAAGTTCTCAATCAGGCAAAAAGAAAAGAAGGCTTAAACTAACTATTACTACAGTGCACGGATCTGAATCATAGTTACATAACTTAAGTAAAATAAATAAATATCGCTGGACATTACACACAGCGCTATCTAGTGCCACACTAAGCAACGAGGCTTGTGTCGTGAACACCAGATAATTGATAGGTGTATTATAAACCAACAAACTAACTGATATGTTTCACTCATAGAGACATTTCAGCGATTAAAGAAAAGTGACGCGGCAGGCTTTTTAGAAGAAAGAATGAAAACATATTTATTTGACACATGCCATAAGTGCACACAACAAAACAAAAATAAAAATAATATAAAAACTTAAAACTACACAATAAAAAAGAAAACTTAAACTAAACAAAAAAAAAAGAAATGAAATAATATGTGTGTCTCACGGCTGCGCCAAATAGGCCCAGAAAGCGGGACTAGCTAGACAAAATTAAGTAATTTTCATTAGTTGAAAAAAAACTAAAAGTCATGGAGATTAGCCCTGAATTAAAAGAGCTGGAAGTCATGAAAAAAAGCATTTGCCCAGCTGTGGGATGATGCAGACTAACAGTAACAGTTTTATGTAGTCATTAAAATAATATAGTTCTCATATAAATCGCTAATACACCCGCTTCCGCCCTCTACCGTGCACTCTCACTCCCAAATAAAGGGGAGGTAGGGCCAGGGTGGACATCAAAGCGTTAAGTGCTTCTTTTGCTCATCGAATCCCATTTAGGCTGGACCTACCCTCACGATAAATAAGATTATATACGGTTACACGTTATTTCTCGGTTTTCTTATAGCTTTCAAGTAATGGTGTTACTTAGTTTTTGACTTATTTAATGTTGTCTTTGGTTATGGGATATCTAATGGAAGTTACGGGGATTTGATCCTCTTTGAATTCTCTATGGATTTGGCGAGATATAAATGATAGATTTCAGATGTATGGGATATTTTGTTTATTGGTTGCCTGTAATGATACTTTCATCATCTGCCTAGACTTTTTCTCAACTGTATTATCTAAGGCTTCCAGTCTAACCAGATGCAACTATATACCAGTATTTTACATGGAGCGACCTATCTGACTTCCACAACCTAGTTTGAACCGGGTAATACATACAGGGTGTAAACAACCTCATCACGAAGCCGCTAACCAAGCATTCTGTACATCAAACTTTACGCAAAAAATATTGCTGGGAAACGACTTTTTTTTGTTGGGGTGAAAAATCATGTTTTGTGGTAGAACTTAATGTAACGTACTCAAAACATTGTGCTGATGGATGGATTGAATAGTACGGGGGTCGTCGAGGTGTTTAAAGTAAAAATCTAACATTTAAAACTTGAATTGAAAAAAAAAACAAAACTTTTTAAAAAGTTGGAACTTTGACCCAGAATATCTGCGTAACTAGGAGGTTCCTGGGAACCTATGGTATGGTGTAGAACAAAAAAATGATCGCAATGACGGGAAAAACAAGTGCCTTTCGGTTTCGTTAGGAGGTTTTTTACACCCTTTATATACCCCTTGGTAAGACTGGTTGTTGAGGCAGCACGTAAGTCTAGTGGTCGTAAACGCTACGGCTGAACATATGGCCCAAGCTTCGATTCCTAAGTCGGGCAAAGTGTTATTGGGTTTTTCTATCAGGAATTTCTCAGTAGCAGCCACGGAGTCCGGATTCGTGCCGGGCAATAAACTCACTGCCTATTAAGTGGCACTTAAAATTACCGGCAAAATGTAGCTCTCTATAGGTAAACCTCTGTCTAACCTTTGGGAGATTACAAGCGTGATGTTATGTGGTTGCTGTCTTGATGCATGTAGATAAAAGCTTTTCGACTGTCGATAAAAATGTCTTCAAGAGAACCGAGGGTCGATGTTTGACAAATACAACTAAAGGAAAACAAATATAAATTACTTCTTTCAACACAAAAATCAAAATCATCCATTCATACAAAAAATCAAGTCAAACAGCTCTAGAGAATGTTTAATCTAGGCAGAGTACACACACACAAAGATAATTTCTACAAATACGAGCTTTAATAACGTAGTAGCACAAAATAATGATTTATATTTAGGAAACATTGCGGGCGAATAATCTAAAAGCCATAAGCTTCCGACGAAAAATGTACTTGCATTCATGAGTGGACGTGGAACGGAATCGTGTAAGGCTTGGTCTACAATCGCGGGGAATGCCTAATGAGGGGAATCAGGAAAGTGTTCTAGGTTTTCCCAACGTCGCGACGCGCGGATGGTGTAAAGTGTGTCAATTTAGAGCTTAAGAAAAGTTAAAAGACGATAATTCGATACTGTTATTTCAATACGTCTTATCATATCCAAGGAAGCAAGAAAAACTTTTTCATTGCCGTTCAGAATGTTCTTCAATACGTTTTCTAATAGTTGTCGTAAATTCAACTCAGCAAAATACAAAAGGTGTAATAACAAACTTCCTCGTATCCTGCACTCTGAGCCTTGCAGTCAAAGTGTCCTCTGCGCTGCCACCGACAACGCCATGGAAATGGAACAGTTTTAGACAAAAAAATACAAAATACTGTCGTTACATTGACACCCAGAAGAAGAAGAAGTTTTTAATTGACCATTGGGAGTATGATTGTAAAGTTCTCCGACCGTTGTGGTCGGGTTTTTCTAAATAGTCTTAAGTCGTGGATAACTTTAACTGCGCAATTGAGGAATTTGATGTTAGTTCTTCATTTGTGGCATAGATGGCTCTGTAATACTTTTTGAACTTTGTTGCTGTAGTATTTTTTATAGTGCCACTACAGACTGACCAAACAACTTCTCACACCTCTTCATCATGCTATTAATGTTCCCACTGCTGGGACACAGGCCTCCTCTCTATGGGAGGGAATGGGCTATAATCCACCACGCGGGCCCAGTGCGGATTGGTAGATGTCACATGTCTCCGAATTTTTTGGTTCTAGGACATGCCGGTTTCCTCACGATGTTTTCTTTCACCGTTTTGAGATATTGGTGATGAAATAAATTACACAAAGTAATGCACCTGCCTGGGTTGGGCCACACTGGCACCACTGGGCCACATCTTACTAGGTAGTAATTTCTAGTAATTTCAACTCCAGGAAACCTATAAGTTTCCCGCTAGTGTATCCACAGCTCTATCTAAAACCAAACACTAATCCCTCTATATACACATTAACGGATCTGTGAGGCGCAATTCGTACACTCGTACAGGGATTTTCTCTATTCGAACTGAGGCGAGCCATTCCTCTCTCTGAAAATACAACATTTAATTGAATATGTCCGTGCGTGTGTGTACTGAGCTTAATTATTTTTGTGGTTATTATTTTAATGATAGGATTTGATGTGTAACAGATGTGTTTGTGGCTGGACTTTAGAATTGGTTGAATGGTTAAGTTACGGTACTTTTACTTTGGCAAGTGAAATAACAATTTGCCCAACCTGGGAATCGAACCCAGGAGTCGCAATTGTTACCACTAGACCAGCGAGGCAATAAATATCCAACTGATCATTATAATATAATCAAACTCAAAGCATTTATTTCAAATGGTCCTGTGTAAGGTACTTCTGCATAGTCAAAAATAAGTTACCTTCAGTCCAGCCTTAGGCATAATAACTGTGAATGGACTAGTTACCCATTCCAAAATCGTAATCCTCATGGAGAAGAATGGGCTAGAAACTCCATGGACACTCTTTTCAAATCAAGTTAGGTATTACATAGTCCTGCTGGGTACAGTATTGTTGTTTCTATAATTATGTGAGCACAATGTAGAAACAGAAAAGAAAAAAAAAGATAATAACCCTATTGTCTTTTTTTTTCATCCACCCAGATATCAAAAAAAAAACTAATTAGTCCGTCAGTTAGATTATCAAATAACAAAAACAAAAAATACGTGTCCATTATTTTCCAATACTCTGACTGACGGCCTAAATAGATATGCTATTTTTTGATGGTGAAAACTAGCTTATTAAAATATTTAAGATTAGGATAAATCCTACTTCCTACCTACTAACATCTAAGCATCTATACCCACAACGAACTCCAACGATACCAATTTTCCCTGAAAATGGCAAAAAATACCCTTCAGAGCAATATCCCATCAATTCTCATATTCCAGATCATTACACCCATATCGGAAAGAGCGCCTATTATCTTATTAGAAATTACTGCTGTAGCCTGCAGGCGATTATCGACCTTATTACATGGGGGTGCGAAGGGAATGGGGGTGAGATTCCAGTGGAGGGTTATAGCCGTTTATGTAGCATGCTGTTGTTATTACTTGTGTTGGGGTATTGTTTGCTGGATGTGGCTTGTGGAAAACTCAAAGGAGCTTTCTTTGTGGTACTTAGTTTTCAAGGTATCAAAGTTCTGTAAGTTAGTTTATTGAAACCATGATAATGAACTCTAATTGACACTTTTCGTTATTAAAACCATTCAATAGTCGTAAAATATCATCACGGCACAATTAATATTCCCGACTTTTTGTTATTTCTTAATCTTTGTGAAAACGTCATACTTAGAAACCTACACTTTTTCGTTTATCCAAAACCCATTTTTTTTTATTAAACCTTACTTTTACAAAACCGTCATTACCTGGTGGTAAGTGGTACCGACGCGAAAATTACATAAACGTGCAATACGTATGGAACAGCCTTTTTTTTTTTTAAATTACCGATTAATGTTTACACACCCACATAGACATTTTTTATTCTGAATGATGTAGGTGCTGAACAAGTGGCGACCGGTTGTGCATCGGTATCCCTTCTATCTATACTAATATTATAACGAGGTAAAAATTTGTTTGTATGTAGGGAACTACTGATCCGATTCCGATTTTTTTTCACTAATGGTAAGCTAGGAGCAGCGGTGGCCCAGTGGTGGCGGCCCCGACTTACGAACAGTAAGTCGTGGGTTTGAACCCAGGCAGGCGCATTACTTTGTGTAATTTATTTCATCACCGCTGCTCTCAAAACGGTGAAGGAAAACATTGTGAGGAAACCGGCATGTCCTAGAACCAAAAAATTCGAACATGTGACATCTTCCTATCCGCACTGGGCCCGCGTGGTAGATTATAGCCCATTCCCTCTCTTAGAGTGGAGGCCTGTGTCCCAGCAGTGGGAACATTAATAGGTTGATGATGATGAATGGTAAGCTACATTATCTCCGAGTGCAATCTACATTTTAAAGGTTTCCTTACATAACGGGAGCAAATCCGTGGGCAAAAGCTAGTCTTGTATAAGATGGCCTCGTATTACTCTACATAAGACATTAGAACTTTTAATCAACCCCATTAACCAACTTTCTTTACCACGTCTTTAACAATTCTGTATGTATCTCATGCCGACGAGATACAGCACATCTTGCCACTTCCAGTATCTCTAACTCTCCAGTAAACATTGTACCCGTACGTCTGTCATTACTTACTATCTGCGCACAACACTCCTTGCTAATGGCATTTCTTTACCATCGCGCATCGATGTTCGTTTTATGGGGACATGTGGTGTTATTATTTTGGTAATAATTAATCTTAGACAATAATCTCATGTGTTGCTGGGTGCTTGGTTTAAGGATATTGGTTGGATTTGTGGCGAGAATATTCAACGCTCAGGAAGAATTCAGCTGGGCTGGGCAGCAATTGGGAAGCTTCGTCGGGTCTTCTCGTTGCGTATTCCACAATGTAATGAGGTGTCGATCGGCGGCGGCGACCGCTCGCTTCCGGCCCTGGTTCGTGCCATGGTCCGGAGTGAGACGGAATGGGACGCCGTCACCTCCTTCTGCGAAGCAGTCATGCTAGCGAAGGAGGTGGCGGAACGTGAGAGGGAGATATCCTCACGTCCCGGCCGCCGCGGGAGACGCCCCGGGCGTCGGGGGCCACGTGGTGGCTTCCGGCCACCGTAGGCGCGGGCCTGTGGACGGGGAGCTATGGGCTAGCTCGCCGTCCGTCCGTCTCATGACGACAGGCCGTGTCGACGGCGCGTATGTGTTCCACGCGCGCCTCACAGAGAGTCAGCAATAGGGAAGGGGTCCGCAAGGGCCGAAGCCTGCCGGGGCTGCGGGACTATTCGAAAGAGATACCGTGGTCCCGGAACACAAAGGGCGATGAAGGAACATGGATGGGTTTTAGTCAGTAAAAGAAAGAAAAGAAGTCATTTGATGATTTCCCATCCGAAAAAAAAAAAAAAAAAAAGTTATGACGTCATCAAGCTTTCGAAGTTCCGTACATCGCGATGATAAACATTCTCAAATTAAGTTAAATATTCGTCATTGAATACCTTCTAACTCACTCAAATCGTTCTTTTAAATTTTATAAATACAGTGCATCGGTATTTTAAACTTCGAAGTTCTGTACGACAGTCGTCATATAGTTTCAAACTTAGTAAGGTTTCCATTAAAAAAATGATAAAGCAAATACAAGACTGTCTGTCAAATAAAATCGTTCCCAAAACAAAGCTAACCTCAGATCCTATGCGTCATCGGCACCATCCCCTGGGGCCGTAATGCCAATATTTTCCAATACCGCTATAATCGACTCGCCGTCATTACTGTCCTTGCTGACATAAATTAATACTCGCTTCCTTCCTTTACGCGGGGGTTGATAAGGGATGCTGGCCGCCAGAGATTGTTTGTGGCCTGCCGATGTTTGTAATGAGAAGAAATGGTTAGTTTGTGGATAGAGATTCGGATGATATAGATGATAATATAAGATACCTTTTTGTTTTTTTTTGGATGGGAAATCATCGAATGCCTCCTCCCGCTCTGGGCGGATCGGGAGGGAGTGTCAGACTTTTACTGACTAAAACCCATCCATGTTCCATCATCGCCCTTTGTGTTCCGGGGCCAAAGTATCTCTTTCGAACAGTCCCGCAGCCCTGGAATATAAGATACCAACAAAGACATTATCAAAGTATATTCAAACTTTTTGAGCGTATGACGAGTGATAGTTTTATAAAAGTATCAAGAAGTGTCACAGTAACTTTACCAATATTATGTCATTAAAAACAAAACGGAGATATTTTAAAGTAAACAAGGAGGAGTAATGTAAACTCAAAGGATCTACTAGATTGACTCATGCATCCATAACATCACGCCTGAAATTCCCGAAGGGTTAGGCAGAAAAACCCAATAATAATTTGCGAGACCCGAGAATCGCACCAAGAAATTACTGGATTGATTGATCAGTAAAATGTTTTTTAGTTATAAAAGTTCATAATAACGTCTAATTTCAAAACCCGCTATAAAAATTTTGCACAGTTGTGCTTTTGTTTTGATTGACTTCTGAAAGCTCTTTCAATTCTCTACAAAGTGAGCAACTCATTTTCGATCAAATCCCTCTACAACAGTACTAAATTGAGCCTTCGACCCTCTGCTTGGAAACAAAATCGGCTAAAATGGTACGTATGTAGTATGTATGTAGTCAGAAATGCGTCAATGCGCGCGTTTTTCTTTGTTTACGTGTTTAAAAAAAATGGTTTAGCGGGTTTTGAAATTTATCGCCTCTCTTTCCTTGTGAATGACCTATTAGCAGCGTTGTTATATCTACTAATTATAATAATAATGAACTGATCGATTATTTATATTATAAATATTTTATTTTGAGACTGTACATTAATGATAAACCTTTTTTTTAAATAAAATTAACCGGAAATCAGCACTCCTCTTCCATTTTAAAAACGATTAAGGCAGGCCTGTTTATAAATAGGCATTTTTTTTTAAAGTAAATCTATTTCCACTAACAGGAGTCACTTACCCATAAAATAATCAATCTATTTAATGACAAAACGAATGAAATCTAATGATCAGCAGTAAAACGCACAATTAGCTTCTGCGAAGTCGGGAAAAATCCATTAATTCCGTCGTTAAATCTTATATCAGTCACCCCTAATTAAAACTCACCCCCTGTAACTGAGGTATCACTTTTAAGTGTCTTAAAGTGATGGCAAGTCGGTTGCCGATTGGGGAGTGCGTGCTTCGATTCTTGGTTCGGCTTTTGGTATTTCAAATGTGTGTCTGTCTCTTTCCGGATGTGTGTTTGTGTGACTTTTTTCGGATATAATTACGCTAGTATTCTTCGAAGGAATAGGCAAAGTGTACCGAATATCCATATATCACCCAAAGCTTGTGAAATAAATAATAAATAAATAAATATCGCTGGTCATTACACACAGCGCCATCTAGTGCCACACTAAGCAACGAGGCTTGTATCGTGGACACCAGATAGTTGATATACTACATAATATACTTTTTGTTTGTAAATACATACTTATTATACATATAAACATCCATGACTCGGAAACAAATGTATATATAGATCATTTACCGTTAGTGTGCAGTGTGGTGATATTTTTGTCTATTCAGCATTTAAAACAAAAGCAATATAATTATACTTACCATTAACATATATTTTCATTTAAGCCGACTCAAACACGACACCGCTCGTCCGCGCGGTTGGGCGGTGACGTGTGTCTTTCGACGTATTAGCTTGTATGAAATCAGATGCCTAACACACGTATACACCGCCCGGCCGCACGGATTAGCAGCGCTCACCGCGTCAGCGTAAGATGCGCCACAAATACCTTGCTTCGCCACCTCCGCCAGACTGCGCAAGCGAGCTGTGTCTTGAGAATTGCCTGATAGTTCTTGCCTGCTATGACACAGTCTTTTTTTTTGGGACATGCCCGCCGCACTATTCTCAAACCACTGTAAATTCTGAAAGCCAGAATCAACAGTGGCGACCATCAGAAAAGCTTTGAGACCATTGTCTTAACGCTTTTCTGCACTGCAGCTCCATTGCTCCATTGAGCTCGACGAAGTCCCAGAGGAAAAAATTAACTGTCTTGCGCAACGAAATTAATCAGAAAAAACTTGCGGAGGAGTAGAAAAATCATGATTTCCACTTCTCTCCATATCAGCAGGAGACAAAACGAAACATGGCTAATAGGCACAAAAGGACGTTTACAATTGGGATAAGCACAATGTATGTAACACTGTACTTCCGTTCTTCACAAGATTGTAAAACAATGTTCCTTGCCCAAAATCATCTTGCCTTTGCCCGAAATGACCCCGACAAAAATATCACCTCAGTAACATCAGAGTGACACAGAGGGAGGATACGCCATTTTGCTTAATGCCCATTGCTCACGAGATAACTTGGTCCCGGGGGAGTGAGATCTGAGGAATCAATGCGGTGAGGACAGGAAGGTACTGTTTGTTCTCGATAGTATGGGAGGACGGTTTTATTGGGCTTTTATTTTTATAGTGTAGTTTGATTCGCATAGGTGGTACATGAGAGTGTTATACGTAAGGGCAAGGTAAATAAACCAAGAAGTAAAAAAAAGCTTTCAGAAAATCTAGTGCATCATCAGCTGCAAAAATTGTTGTCTATTGTGGATCTTATAAGTAACGGATACCTTATAATTAAGCAAGTTCCCTCTCACTCTTACGAGTAGGAACTCAGAGTACGTACTGTTTGCTATTGATAATTATCTTCTGTGGCTACTAAATAATATTTTTCTAGTTTTAGGATACGAAGAATCCGGGGCTGCGGGACTATTCGAAAGAGATACCGTGGCCCCGGAACACAAAGGGCGATGAAGGAACATGGCTGGGTTTTAGTCAGTAAAAGTCTGACACTCCCTCCTGCTCCGCCCAGAGCGGGAGGAGTCATTTGATGATTTCCCATCCGCAAAAAAAAAGGATACGAAGAATATTTAAGAGGTATTTATTATTATACTAAATTGATGGCAAGAAGGATCAATAGAAAAAAAGGCCAAGTGCGAGTAGAACTTGCCTGGAGAGGGTTCCATACAATGCCAAAGTCTTATATTGAGTTTACCAATTTATTTTCAATTGATAGAATTCATAAAGGTTTTCCTGTAATCTAAAAGCAATTAACTATATTTTATTGCTACGATCAGTGGTCCACATTGGCCCTGGATCGAAGAATTTGGAAGTCATGGGGAGAGGCCTTTGCCCAGCAGTGGGATGACATAGGCTAACAGTAACAGTAGTTTCGGAGATAAGGGGAGAGAAATGGCTAATTTTTGTCTTCTTTCATGAATAACATCAAAACTATTTATTTTACAATAATAAGAAAAATGCATTTGAGATCCTCATAACGAACCCTTTCATTTGATGTATGACATAGTAAGGTTTACAAAACATGTTTTTTTAATTTCCTAATTTTCGGGGGACAAATTAAGAAATTTTAAAAAAAATGTTACTTTGCACATCTGTGTTTGGGTCATTGGCTGTGACAGACGGACGGACAGACAAACAGACGCACGACTGATCCTATAAGGGTTCCGAATTTTTCATTTTTTGTACGGAACCTAATATAAATATTAAAATTGAAAAGCAAAAAAAAAATTTGACAATTGAAAAATAATCCGTTTTTTTTTCATTTTTTGAACGGATCGCTAAAACCAGAAAAAAACAACCAAAACCTGAAAACATTCCTTTAGTAAAACTCTGTTTGTAGTACATGCGGACATCGAGTTTTTCTCACTTCCTACTCACACGAACCAATGGTATCTACCTCGGTAGTAATTTCGTCACAGATGTTTTCTATGCTAATTCTATTGTTTTTTTGTTAATTTTTATGTTCTTTTTCATGCTCGATTTATTCCGTTCGTCCGTTCGTTTTAGGATTAATGATAATGCTTCTCTAGATGGAAAACCTTCAGCTTAATTTCTTTGGAGATTGAATGCTGTCTTGGTTTTAATGGCCGATGATAAGAATTAATTTAATTGATATGATTTTTTTCTTTTATTTGTTTTTCGTTTATTTTAGAGTGATTTTAAAATAAGAGGTGGATGCTCCAGGATAGCCCGCGAAATTCAAATTTTCTTACGTTTTTTTGCAATTTGCCGGCCAGTGCTAGGTTGTATGTTGATTAAAATATTGCTCGCGACTGTATGACGTATGTAGTTATAGAATTATAATAATCAAAATCATCCATACAACACTCCAAGCGCATAAAGGTGCAGGAATGACTTTGACCTTGAGAAAGTAATTCCTGGCTACCTTGGAGCATCCACCTTATGCAAAACAAACAATATCATCACAAAAATATTTTAACCTGCAACACACAAAAAACACGTTTCGAAATGGCAATCACAACGTTCCCATTTTAAAAGTATTCGAAATTCAACCTTTCAAATATTGAATGCTTGTCCCACCCTTTAAAAATCCATCTCACGAATTAACGTTTAAAAAATACTGGCATAAATAAAAATTCGTAAAATGCAAGACACTGGGGACCGGGGGTGGTTCGAAATTCGAAAGTTTTTGTCTCGATACGAATTCATTTCGGCTAATATTCGATTTTGATTTAGACCAGTGTAAGATGACATTTTGTAATGGGAAATTCATGAAATTCTTTCATTTAAATTGAACACAATTTATATTATTTACTGTTTGAATACGAGAATATTCTTGTCATTTTCTCAACGCTAAGAAAGTCACGGGATTATCTGTAACGCAATTTGAGTTCAAGTGCTTGTCCCAGAGTGCAGGAAAGGATAATCACAGTCTATATAGGTATTAATCAGATCCTTTAGAAACTTAAAAAAAATGATTCTGTTCAAGTTTCAAGTGGAAAGATTAGCGATATAATCTTCCTTTGCAAACGGGCAAATATTTACAATACTTTCTTCTTTAAGTCCAACATTAAAAAGAGCCTTGGCCTAATTGAAATAATTGGTGAGTTTGATTTTGAGAAATAAACAGACATATTGAAAAGGAATACCTATACTTACAGGATAACACACAAATTCCGCGATGCAACAAAATACTAACAGATCTTACTAAATTGGTGCATTACACATCACTGCCCCGAAGCTAACTAAAAAATTTTAAGCTGTCATTAATTCGGAGTATAATATTCACCCCCTGCCCCCCTAGGGATTGGGGGGCGATTAATCTGTGTTTAATGTCGCCCCCGAAAATATAAAAAAGTAGCTAATCAACAGATTGGCAACGTTTTTCGCCTGAGGGTGTGTGAACGGTGCTTTGTAGTTTTTTTTTAAGGTTTACAGACTGATTTGGACCAAAAAGCATGATTTTATTATGTTACAGATTATTTTTACTCGACTACGGTGGCGCCCTCATAGTGAGTTATATTTTTAATGAAAACATACAGGGTGAAAGCGACACCGACGCGAAAACGGTTACCACGTGTTCATTCTGAGCCTGAAATTACCTGAGTCGAGGTCAGATAAAGTAGTGGCTCCACATAAAGTACCGGTATTCACAGCTGCATCCGGTTAGACTGGAAGCCGACCCCAACATATTTGGGAAAAGGCTAGGCAGATGATGTATACGGCTAAAAGAAAACGTCGAATCCTAATTCCTTACTCATAGAAACGCCTAATTCTTTTACGATACCAGCTTTAATATTTATGTTTTCTTAACTAACACTATATAGATTCTCTGTGTTCTAAAATATATATTTTTTTGTTACATACACATAACATCACGCCTGTAATTCCCGACGGGTTAGGCAGGTGTACCTAATAGTACACCCACATTACGTCAGTAATGTTTAAGTCCCATGTAATAGGGGGCGAGCCTATTACCATCAACCAGGCACAAATCCAGACTCCGTGGCTGCTACTGGCTGCTGTTTTGGTTACAAACATTAAAATACAGACTATTTCAATGCCTAAACACAAAAAAAGTTCCTTTAAAATCCCAACGAACCAAAATAAAATCACAAATAATTCTGAACTCAGATTAGCATAGCTAATAAAATTATCTGACATCAAACAAGCAATCAATATTAAAGGGCATTGAAATCGCATCGTTACGGAGCACTGGCTTGATCACCAGTCAGATTGCCCTCAAACGTCCACGGCTGGGAAAAAATTAAATTTGCCAAGTCGATTTCATTTTTCATTAATTCATGGCGGAGGGTGGGTTATGGAGATAGAAAGAATGGAAACGATAGTTCTTAGGCAGGAGATTTTTGTGAGTTGGAACATAAACCATGACCAATAATATTGTTATATTATTTAAATAAGATCCAATAAACCCTCCTTAATAATTTATTGTTAGTTGTAATTTTGTATTTGAAAAGAAAAGACGTGTTTCATCAGATTTGTTATTTATTGTAGTAAGTGTCAGGTAACCTAGTTACATAAAATAGGCTTGTGCCCTGAAAAAAAATAATTAGTCCGTCAGTTAGATTATCAAAAAATAATTGACACTTATTTTTTCTTTTGTTACGTGAACCAAAATTGACGAAGATACGACGCTTTTAAAATTCTCAATACGTCACGCCGTGCTATAATTTTTAGTGAGTTGTGACGTCACAAGCCCCAACTCTCGAGTTTTGATGCGTTTTATGTTTGTCAATATTCAATAATTTACAAAAACAAAAAATACGTGTCCATTATTTTCCAATACTCTAACTGACGGAATAAATTTGCAATTTATTGATGGTGGAAAGCTTATTAGAAGAATTTTGAATACACTATAAGGAACCAGCCAGTAATTTTTCAACAATACCTCTAATAACAAGTACAGTAAGGTCTGGGTTACTTGTAAGATGTAGGTATGTGTTTTGTGTAGGTACTTCCTAATGTAAAACATGAGTAATTTTTGCATTAACTCCTTTTTGGTCTCCACACTTGGATCAAAATAGTCTATACATATACGTTTTTAAGGAATATAGGCTCTGTAATGATGGATCAAACTTGACACAACTTTCTTTTTTTGAAAACTCAAATCAATATTTCAAACCACCAATTTTGCATAAGGTCAAGTGCGTTACCATTATAAGAATCGGTTAATACAACTTTGCAACGATTTTCTGGTGTTCAAAGTGCCTTTTTACCAAACTGTCCTATTTCCTAAAAACTGCCACCAGTGTAAAACCACTACAATCAGTATTTGTATCTACAGTTCTCATGGCTCATCCAGTCAATCGACATCGCTGTGTCCCTAGTCGATACCAAGTTCCTATATAAAATTTCCCTCAGGGTTTTCTCGCTCAAAAAATACGTTTTTTTCTCTTTGCACAAGACTCTGTTTAACCCTCAAATGGTGGCTAATTTCGAGACGAGATGGCTGATTAATTATTGATAGAAGGTTGAGAGATCGCAAGTCAAACTGCTGTTTGTCTTAAATGTTAATTTTTCTCTTTTTAATCCCTCGGCAGCCATGTTTTTTTTATTAAGGATGATATTGTTTTGCGTCGATATTTTTTTAATGAAAAATGTCTTGAATTTTTTTTTTTTATAAATGAATTAAGCCATATGCAAGTAAGTTATCTGAGCTCTAGTGTAAGAGGTCAGATAGAGGGCTAATCTGAGGTCTAAGAAAGCTATCAATAAATTCGTGTCCGGGTAAAAACTCGTTAAAATCACCAAAATATTCGCGGTTCTTAAGTTTTTGGTCCATTTAGGTGATGGGAACCCTATTTCGAAACAAAGTAGGTATCCTTACTTACTTCCTTACTTAATATTAGAATGCGAAAGTAAGTTTGTTTTTTACATTTTTCACGCATAAACCACTTAACTGATCATCCTATAATTTTGCATATACGTTGTCAGGTGTACAGAAACGGACATTATCTTTCATCCCGAAAAAAAGTACTGTCCCAGAGGAACATAACAAAAACGTTTTTATGATAAGATGGCGCCACGTGTCTTTCGAATCATGATTGAATTATATTATTACAAGCAGAGTACATCCCGTATTGATTGATAAATTCTAAATTAACGCGCGCGAAGCTGCATTCAAATTGGCACATATCTTGTTTAACTCCAATAGGGATGATGACTGACTAAAAAAAATATGATTCTGTTTGAAAAATATTGAATACTTACGTGTTTTTTGTTTTATCAAATTAATAAAAATTGACGAAGATAAAACGTGTCAAAGATCATGAGTGGGGGCTTGTGACAGTTCGTTAAAAAATGTACCTACTCAAATGTGACGTCACACGAGTTTTCGACGCACTGTATCGTCTTCATTTATGGTTTACATGAAAAAATAAAAAATATGTGTCCAATATTAAATAATTTTACTTTACTAATATTTTTTTTGTCATCTACCCTATTAAGAGTTTTTAGCGACAAGAAAAATGTTCCTGAATCTTTTTTCCATTCCTATCACAATTAGAAATTTTCCAATTCATGCTAATTTAAAAAGACGAGGGCAGAGCGCTCCGATAATGGCAATTAATTTTAATTGTTTTGTTTAAATAAGAAAAAGACTGCTGATAAAAATACAGTGGTTCAAATTGGCGCTTTGTGAAAACAAGATCTACAAATGTCAGCCGCGACTAACAATTTAACGTGCTTTTCGAAGTACATCATCATCATCAGCCTGTTAATGTTCCCACTGCTGGGACACAGGCCTCCTCTCTATGAGAGGGAATGAGCTATAATCCACCACGCAGGCCCAGTGCGGATTGGTAGATGTCAAATGTCTTCGAATTTTTGGTTCACACGCAATTTTTGGTTTGGTGGACACGCCGGTTTCTTCTCGATGTTTTCCTTCACCGTTTTGAGAGCAGTGGCGATGAAATAAGTTACACAAAGTAATGCCACCAACACCACATTGTTCGAACCCACGACTTACTGCTCGTAAGTGGGGGCCGCCACCACTGGGCCACCGCTGCTCTTTCGAAGTACGGAGTAGTTCAATACGTGATGGATAGTCACTCATCAGTCAGCGGACCGGGTTCCAGGAGCGTAGCTTATAACGTTTGATGGACCCGTGCAGCTCTTCTTGTGGACGGGCCCGCCACAATATTCCCAAACCACTGCAACTCCTGAAAGCCATAATCAATAGTGGCGACCACCAGAAAAGCGCCGAGACAATGAAGCTCGACAAAGTCCCAGGGAAATACCTAATTTGACTGTCTTGGATCCCGCAAGGAAATAAATCAGAAAAGTATAGCGGAGGACTAGGAAAAACATAATTTCCACTTGTTTTTCCCTATACTTGCTTGCTTGTTTGCTATAATTGTGCGACTCTTATTACTTAGCCTCGAGGTTTTCTACATACACGTGCCATTAATAAATCTAAAACCACACAATCTAACTCAATACTTCCCCAACTAACCACATAAGACGGAAGCCCACCAAGCTACCACCTAACCACCGCCAATGCACGGCCACGAGCGGCCAAGCGGGGCCGTCACTACGGCCACGGGCGGCCAAGCGGGGCCGT
The DNA here is from genome assembly GCA_963853795.1 of Xestia rhomboidea. NCBI lineage: Eukaryota > Metazoa > Arthropoda > Insecta > Lepidoptera > Noctuidae > Xestia > Xestia rhomboidea. The sequence goes on along the minus strand of OY970776.1, from coordinate 1,882,640 downwards.
CACAATGACAGGCCGTCACGACGCCGGCCGCGGACAATGCTCGCGTGTCGCGTGACAGATACACAATCGGCGACGTGACCCGTTTATGTGTAGGGTGTTGTTTAGATAGGCTGTGCGATTTAGTTGGTTTTGTGATTTTTTTTTAATGTTTTCTGTTAGTTGTCGCTCCTAAAAAGATAAGGTTTTTTGATTGAGATTTGATGACAATATCTCTCAGTTTTATCTTTTTATCTAACTGATCGAAGCTCTAACCCTTGATCTGACCACGAAGTAGATACAACGGTTAAACAATGGTGTCTCGAACAAATTGGTCATTTGACAGATCATGATTTAATTAACAAATTTTTAAGCGCCTGTAAATGTTTTCATTGAAATAAAAGCTTTGAGTGTTTCTTCATTAAATAAACAAACATTTAATAAAAATCCACACATAACTTTCAGTTTATTTCCATGATTGCTCCACCACCATTGTTTTAATTAAGTTTTTTACAACAAATAAAAGAGAGCAAGTGGGCGTTACTGAGCTAAAACAATAATTAACTTGAAACAATCAGAAGAATAACGCAGACGTTGACAATACGAAGCCAAGTTAATGTGAGTGCGGCGTTTTCAATAGACTTGCGTAGGCTACAACAAACAACCCTTGAGAGAACAAATCAACCCTTTTCCTTGGGTTTTATTTGTTATTGTTTTTTAAAGTAACGCCCCTTCATACGAAGGTAACACCCACAGAGAGCTGATGTGTTGTTGGACGTAATGGAAAGTTTCTGACCGTTTACCTAAAAAGTTTTTTTTTACTCCAAAATAAACGTGTATTTTGCTATTTGTCAGTGTGGCCTAATAATAAACTTCCCGTAAATAAAAAAAATATTTACGAATTAAAAAAAAAAAAAAATATTTTTGTCTGTTTAAAACTTTCGCAAGATTAAAATTAGTTAACCCATTTGGCAGTTATAAAATTTCACATGAAACTTGAACACAATTAATGAATAATTGGGTACTAAATAAACCACTAGACTCTGCTTAACCCTTTGGAGCAAAATCAGGCGTGATTTTGTGTCATATTTTAGTCATAATGTGCAATTGTGCATTCAATATGTGAATTTGTGTGTGTATATTTTACCGAGTAGACAGTAAAGTTGCGTAGTTTTTTTCAAATCAAATAATTATTTTTATTTCCAACTACAAGATCCTTAAGGGTTACTGAATAAGAACCTAAGAACTATGTTATTTTTAGTTAAAAATGTTAGTACAATTAGATAAAAAGGTGGAGCGAAGTTTATAGTGGTCAGATTCTTACCGTCTCACGGCACCACCCTTATAGTTTTTCATCAGCTAAAAACTAAGGAAAACCTATTTATTAGTTTCACATTGCCAAATATTTAAGAAAACTCAATATTCTCACAAAGCTGAAACAAAAATCACAAAACTTTCATCTTCACTCTAAAAAAAAACATCACCCCATACTCCAAACAGGTAGCTACAGCAATCTAAGCGCCCATTCAATAAAACAAGAACAAGCCACACTCCGGATCGGTCACACATCGTCAACCGTATTCAAGTTATTTGTATAGTTCAGCACTGGACAAAAGATCCAGATGCTATTGGGTTACCCAGCCATTATCTGGGTCAGTAACCAGGAAATGGAATAATGGGTGGCGAGACAAAAGTAACGTTATCGGGTGTTTTTGAATTGTATAGATGTTTACTGTGGTTATTGAGCGGCTGTTTTTCTACTGTGTATGAAATACCTATGTATGTGTGAGGAAGAAGTACTGTGGAGGAGCTCGGGGCCAAATATTAACAGTCGCTCGTATCACTCTTCAGGTTAAGTCGCGCTTGTTTAGGTTGGTCTGTGGATAATAAATAAAATACATATCGCTGGACATTACACACAGCGCCATCTAGTGCCACACTAAGCAACGAGGCTTGTGTCGTGGACACCAGATAGTTGATATACTACATAGATACTTTTTGTTTGTAAATACATACTTATTATACATATAAACATCCATGACTCGGAAACAAATGTCAATGCTCATCACACAAACATTTGCTCCTACCGGGATTCGAACCCGGGACCCTAAGAAAGTAAGGCAGCCTTTCTACCGCTGCGCCATTCGGGTCGTCAAATAAGTGACCACCATTACATACCGAGTTTCCTCATTCACTGCGTACCTCGGAAAGCACGTTAAACCGTTGGTCCCGGCTGTCATTTGTAAATCTTTGACAGTCGTTACCGGTAGTCAGTCGGTATAGTTTTACCCAGTACTAGCTGGGTTGTGGAGGTCAGATAGATAATCACTCCATGTAAAATATTGCTATTCAGCCGCGTCCAGTTAGCCTGGAAGCCGACCTCAACAAAATTGGAAAAAGGCTAGGAACTGCTTTTACGAGGATGTTCAAGTACAATCCTAAATTACGTTCACAGAAAATCTAAAGTATTACGTAGCCTCACGTACACCTTTCCTGAAGGGACAGACCGAAATACACGCCTTTTGGCATCTACTAGGCATTATTTAAAACTCTAGGCTGATTCTCAAACATTCTTGATGGATAGACCTAAAAACAATTAACCCAATTACTCGGACCAACGCAAAAACAAGACCAATAAGCCTACAAAAAGCAAAATATATAAACATTTGACAAACAGATATAATAGATAACTATCATTCTCCTGCCCATCTCCCAATTTATTTAGGGTTGGTGCAGCATGTCGTTTTGTTCCATACTTTTCTATTATTTGAAGACCCGATTGAATCCCGGTAGAGGCAAATGTTTGTGTGTTATGTGTTGTGTGTGATAAGCATGGACATTTGTTTCCGATTCATAGATGTTTATATTTATATTAAGTATGTATTTACAAAAGAAAAGTATTAAGTAGTATATCAACTATATGGGGTCCACGACACAAGCCTCGTTGCTTAGTGTGGCATTAGATGGCGCTGTGTCTAAAAATGTCCAGCGATATTTATTACTCGTCATCTCAGCAGTCGTCTCCTTTCCAAAAAGATATTAGCAAACGTAATTATATCCCAATATGCGAAAAACCTCTTTAAATCAAGAGGTTAGGTACAGATGAAAGATACAAAGAACTAAAACTGGCCGAGCTATATTTAAATAGAGTGCATACTACACTAGCGCAGGAAACATCATTCTGCGATCCGGTTGTCAAGCCTTCACTGATAACGCTGTTTCCCTTCCTGCATTACCATAGAACCTAAGGTCACACGTCTGCATACCATCAGAAATGACATATTTTCTAACTAGAAATATGACGCACTATTTTAGACTTTCACAGTTTTTCACTACACTTAAAGTACTCCCGCGATCATGATGCTTGCATCAGCGTCGAAATATCGGGAGCTTATCGAACCAAAAGAAAATCACGGATATCATACCGTAAGTACTTTAAGTGTAGAAATATGACATTATGACCTTGGGTTAAGAAGCCGACGGCTTATACAATGATAAGTGTAAGTACCGTTGGTTGTAATAGCGTTGCATTACGATTACTGATTTTGGAAAAAAAAACTGGCAATTTCAAGCAAGTGTCGTAACTGAAATTTCGTTGATCTTCTCGAGCTACCGTTTTGACCACCAAGAATTTGGATCAAATGGAAAAGACGATTCTCAGACCGAAAAGTCACATAAACGAGACATTTACGACATTGTCAAAAAAAACTAAATAATGTTGAAGATGTCTTTAGGCATCATTAACATTTTAGTGTTTTTTCACATTGCATAGTGTAGGCCGAAACCACAGAGTGCCACCTGCTGAGATTCTTATAAAGCGTGGAAAAAGACCCTTAACGAAGCCGAAAGGCACTTTTTCTACCCGTCATTGCAGTCATTTTTTTGAGACTATACCTTGGAACCTTCTACTTACGCAGATATTGGGGGTCAAAGTTCCAACTTTTTGCAAAGTTTTTTTAAAATACATTAAGATTTTTAAACTCGTCCTCCATTGAAACACCTCCATGATCCCGTACTATTCAATCGTTCCATTAGCAAAATGTTTTGAGTGCGTTACATTGAGTTATTTAGTAAAAAGTTTTTTTTCCTCCCAAGAAAAAGTAGTTTCCCAGCGATGTTTTTGCGTTAAGTTTAATGTACAGAATGCTTGATTGACGGCTTTGTAAAAGGTCTGTTTACACCCCTGTATACTCCTTTTGCCTCGCCATAGTCGTACACGCACGCCGGTTGCGAGTACCTACTATGCATCTGACCTTCCTGAAAAACAAGTCAATCTTTCACTTTTATAAAATACTACCTTAATTATTCTACGGGATCGTACTTCCGGGATAAAAAGTATCCTATGTTTTAAAACAGGTTTTAAACTATCTGTGTGCCAAATTTCATCTAAATCAGAAAAGTAGTTTTTGCGTGAAAGAGTAACAAACATTCATCCATCGTCAATCAAACTTTCACGTTTATAATATTACTAGCCGTTCCCGTGAGAGTGCGGGGATAAAATAAAGCCTATGTTACTTAGTAAAGTCGTGGCTTTCTAATGGTGAAAGAATTTTTGAAATCGGCGCAGTTTTTTTTGAGTTTATTCATTACAAACATACCCACAAAAATTCAAGTCTTTCCTCTTCATAATATTAAAATAATAATAAATCAATTTATTGACACACACAAGTTACAAATTATATAAACAAGAAAACAAAAACAGTGCGCATAGTTAAAGAGTACGAAACTAGAAGAAGCTGTGGGCCCCAAACTAGGCACAGCCTGTAAATAATAATATATAGTGTAGATAGTAAGAAGCAGGACTAATATGAATACACACAAGACTATAAAAAACAAGACCCTAAACAAAATAAACAACACAGCATCAAAAAGAATCGATCCCAAACCCACTAAATTATGAACCAACCCACATAAAAAATATCCACAAAGGCATTGAAAGATTGAAAAGGGGAAATCACTTAACTTAGGCAATTTATAGCTAAATCTTGCCCGTGGGAGATTCGTGGTCAGACTAACAACATTAGGTGGTAGAAAACTTATAAGCCGGTGGAAATGTGCCCAGTTGGGGCTAAATTGATGCTCCACGGTTTGGGGGCGATTTTTCCTTCCTTTTTCGAGATGGGATCTGTCTATTGATTTAAATGGATTGAGGAGTTGGGCTTTTTGAAAGGGTTTGGTTATAGACGTAGGTTGTTTTTAAGTATCAATCAAAGTTTTAGAGTTAATTATATTAAGTAATAAAGCCAAAATGTGGGTAGTCTTATTATTTTAACAGCTTTAGATACAGCTTACCCTTCGGGTATTACAGGCGTGATGAATTTTATGCTATCTATACTAATAGTATAAAGAGGTATTTGTTTGTAAGTTGGTATGTAGGGGGTAATCTCCGGAAGTAATGATTCAATTCAATTTTTTTTGACCGATAGAAAGATACATTATTCGTAGGTGCTATAAATTATATCTATATCATGCATATTAGCCGAGCTATCACAATTTTTATGGACGAAGTCGCGGGCGATATTCTTGTGTGAAATAATTTTTAACCGACTTCAAAAAGGAGGAGGTTCTCAATTCGTCGGAACCTTTTTTATTTTATTTTTTATGTATGTTCCCCGATTACTCGAAGATGGCTGGACCGATTTGGATTATTATTTTTTTGTTTGAAAGGTTATACTTCCCAGCTGGTCCCATGGTCATCAAGTCAGGATCTGATGATGGGATCCTGGAGTAATAGAGAGAACTCTTCAAATTTTATAGGCAAACTTGAAGCGATTTGGGTAGTTTTTGGAAGAGTACTTTCTCGGAGTGGTCCCATTTCAATTTTATGCAAACAGTAGTTCTAAGTGCATTATAACTATAAAGAAGAATTTGATTGTCAGATTCTGAATCATACAGGAGTCCCTTGTTACCCGGCTATTTTTTTTAAACTCATTACTCACAAACAATATCACGTTCCAACACCTAACACCTATTACTTATTCTGATTGATAACCCCACATTTATCCAAAATGGCCGCCGCTCGATTTCAAACAAGGTCATCTCAGAAACAATCTCCAACTGATTCGAAGATATTTTTTATCCTCGGACCGCTTGCTCGTGTGAGCACGTCTTCTGCCCAATTTTGGGGTAGTGGCAAATCGTTGGCTATTGACGGGATAAGTGTTATCAACCCCTTCGGGAATGGGGTGGATTTATTTTTCCGCATTAGTGTCGATGTATTGTGAGATAAAGTGGTCGTTCGTGCTTGTTTTGGGTTTTAAATATTTTATTTTTGTTTAGGAGAAAAACTAAGCTTGTTTACGTAAGTATTACTGAACCATTTCGCCAGTGATTAAGTTTGACATTTAATTAAATAATCAACTGTATCGGAGGCATCACTGTAATTTCCTTAAGATCTAAAAGGACTGTTGAAGAAAACAAAAAACGTTTTTTTTTAAGGTGTCAAATTAGTCAACACATACCATAATATCACGCCTGTAATCCCTGAAAGGTTAGGCAGAGGTGTGGTGTGTGCCAGTTATGTTTTAAGTCCCACGTAATAGGGAACGAGGCTATTGCCAACAACCGGGCACAAATCCAGGGTCTGTAACTGCTAGTGAGCAAATCCTGATGGAAAAACCCAAAAACACTGCCCGACCCGAGAATTGAACCCTAGACCTCGTGCTCAGCAGTCGTGCTTGCAACCACTAGACCAACGAAGCAGTCAACACGTAATCTACACAGAAAGCAAGCTGTCTAATAGGCGAAATGACAAAAAACATCTAATTAGTCCGTCACTTAGATTATCAAAAAATATTTGACCAGTGTTTTTTCTTTTGTTACGTAAACCAAAATTGACGAAGATATGACGCTTTTAAAATTCTCAATACGTCACGCCTAGGTATAATTTTTAGCTAGTTCTGACGTCAAGAGCCCCCACTCCCGAGTTTTGATGCGTTTTATCTTTGTCAATATTTATTGATTTACAAAAACAAAAAATACGTGTCCATTAATTGCAATTTTTTTATACTGTCGTCATGCCTATTGTTTTACGCAGGTCAAACCAATCGCAGCACACAAGAAAACACAAATCCATCCAACCCCCAAACAATATCGTTGCACAAATCACATAAAAACCATAAAAAGGAATAACCTGCCAAAAGTGATGGTGCTCTAGCGAAACAATACGCCTGTATCTATGAACATCACCTTATCGAGTGAGGGAACGGGCACTGACGAATAAATATACAGATAAAAAATAAACTTATTTTTCCAAACGTCGAATAACTTAGCTGGCTATTACACCGATGTGTAATTTTAGTTTCTTTTTTCTTCGTACTGTCTTTGAGTTTTCCATACATGACGCGTCTTATGGGGAGAGCAAACCGGCCAGGGCTGATTGCGGACTGAACTCCGGACTCCGGATAAGTTCGGTGTCTGTAGACAGGAGTCCGGTCTGATTTGACTGAACAATTAATAATACGTTCAATTAACATGTTTGATATTGAATATATAAATTATATATTATTACCTATAGTGTTTTTGTGCATAAAATGTAACATCACTTTTGAGAATAAATTAAATGAACAGTGTGAAAAATTGCCATCAATGATCGCAACTATTTTCTAATGCTACGTTATTATCATTGAAGTTCGACTGTGACTTAAATAAAAATTCAACAAATTAGTTCAAAAACATTACTGACTTTACACAAACCAAATCCGCTACTCCACGGTCTAAAGGCACTATAAAGTGTGGACGGCCGGGGGCAAGTGGGTTAAAATGGAACACAGCGCAATAAAACACCCCTTCTGTCCATAAATATCCGAGTTCGGAAGTTGCTCTGTTAGCGGTCGGATATTTTTTCTCTCGGTCCACTCTATTTTGCGGATACTCAATGGGGTGTCCTTATTTATTTGTTTCGAAAGTATCGGGAATTTGTGAAGAAATACGGGATATATTTATGAGTGTTAGGCCATTTTCTATTGGACAAAACAGTCAAGATTCTGTATTTGAATAAAATATAGTTATTTCATTGATTATTTTAAGACACAAAAGCTAAAGATATTTCATTGGCTGAATAATAAGAAACATTAGGTATTCGAATTTTGTCTGGGAAATTAATTCTTAAACTAACTGACACACTACATTAATTTGTCGAGTTATTTTATAAGTATTCCAAAAGACTGTTAAAGCAAGACTGGGAAAACCGGCCAAGTGCGTGTCAGGCCACGCGCAGTGTAGGATTCCGAAGTAGCCCGTTATATTTTAGATTTTGTTTTTCAATGCAAGTTTTCACCTGTTATAAACAAGCATCCCTTTCATCTTAGTCACTTTATAGGATTTATTCTAAGGATTTTGTATTTGGTACAAAATTATCCAACACCATAGTTCAACGACTATTACTGCTAAACTAATAAAGTTATCTTACCCGCTATAGTTTTCCTTTAAATTTCATGAAATGTACTATCATAGTGAATTTGTCCAGATTTTTCAAGCCCGCAGTTTAGCTTTTAGAGGGGGAGGGGAACGCCCTACTGGAACAAAAATTTGCACTTTAAAGTTTAATATTTCGTAAATGGAGCATTAAATCAAAAAGTAGTATTAGCAACCCCTAAATCATTTTAAAATACCTATTCAACAATATTCCACACGACGGGGTAGACGACAAAAAACAAATTCATCCTCACTTCGCATGTAGGGGAGCTACCATAAAAAAAATATTTTCCAAAATGTTATTTTACCACTTTGTTGGCGTTATTAATGTACAAACCTCTACAAAATTACAGCTTTCTAGTACTAACGGTCTCTTAGCAAAACCTCGGACAGACAAACAGACAGACGGACATGGTGAAACTATAAGGGTTCCTTGTAAGGACTATGGAACCCTAAAAAGTAAGGGTACAAGTAAAATCTCCTACTAGCAAAGCAATATTCAAATAAATACATAAAACGCGTACATATAATACTTCAATAGACATCCTATCTTATTCCATCATATTTCGTGGTCATTACTTCCTTTTCCGGCGACCCCTCGACTTGACATTCAAATTGCCACTATTTTTCACAAACATATTTTATTATATTGCAAGATCCCAATAAAGATATAAAAATATCGTCTCGGAAAGCCCATTGGCCCTGGGCATTGTGTAAATCTGTCTCAATAGAAAGAAGGGAAATAGCCATTTAACCCTCTCCTACCCTTTACAAATAAATGTATCTTTCTATCCCCCCGATATTCGGAAAAAAAAGAACAGTGGCTTTAAATTAAAAACTTTGTTGGAAGTTTTCCCCTGATTTGTGAATGTGGTTAATTTAGAGAAGTATTGAACCAATTTAAATATACTTCCGGTCGGAATGGTAAGGTGTGTTTTTGTAAGGTTTTAATTTGTAATTGCATTGTTTCAAGTTTTTCCAACAAACCTTTTTTATGTCTGTTTTATTTACTTACCGCCTAAAGATAGATTTCAGTACGTGATTAGATGATGCATTATGTTTCCAGTTACTAAAATACATAAAATAGACATCAGATTTATAAACATAACGTCACACCTGTAATTCCCGAAGGGTTACACAGAGGTGTATCTATTAGTACACCCACATTTCGCCAGTTATATTTTAAGTCACATATAGGACATAGGAGGCGAATCTATTGCTATCAACCAGGCACAATAAACCCTCCGTGACTCCGTGGCTGGTACTGACAGATTCCTGATTTGAAAACCCAATAACACTTTGCCCGACCCGGGAATTGAACCCAGGACCTGCGCTTGCGATCACTCGGCCAACGAGGCAGTTTACTTGACTTAAGTCGGGTTTATAAAATTGACGCAAAATCAGAATTATCTCAAACGAAAATATATCATCTGTATCTCTCAAAGCATCATTTAAGTTTAAAACTCCCATCCTCAAACAAGAAGACTTTAATCAGTCTAAGAAAAGTCACGTATAAAATTAAGAACCGCAATTCCAATGAGCGCATCGGAACACCAATAAAGACAGAACGAGTGAAGAATGTTAGCAATTTAAATTTTTGATTCCAACTCCAATGGAATGCTCGTGACTTTCAAGCGCTGCAATATCTGAGCCCTTTTTAATAAAGTTAGACGTTATATAAGAATAAATTCGCTGAAAGCGCTGCCAGTGACAGGGGCACGGAAGTCATAAACCACTGAAGATGTTGATTGAGTGAGAGACGGTAGAGCAATTACGGGTTTATTGGCAAAAATTGCTAATGTCACCGATAGCAGGAAGTAGAGCTTCTGTCACTTCTGAAGGAGTTAATTAGTCATTGGGGCTGCGGAATTAGGGAACTGATCGAAAGGGTGGGTTTATTGGAGGAATATTTTGTAATTATGTTAAAAAAGACGAAGTTTTTAAGCGTTGCTAATAACGAAAATCACATTTAATTAATGATGATGATGCTTTCTTGTCGTGCTCGGTCATAGCGAACCATAATTTTAAAAAATGAGAATGGCTTATTAGAGGCACAATAAACAGTTCACAAAAAAGAAACAGTTCATTAACAGTTATCATCATCATCAGCCTATTAATGTTCCCACTGCTGGGACACAGACTTCCTCTCTATGAGAGAGAATGGGCTATAATCCACCACGAGGGCCCAGTGTGGATCGGTAGATGTCACATGTCTTTGAATTTTATGGTTCTAGGACATGCCGGTTTCCTCACGATGTTTTCCTTCACCCTTTTGAGAGCAGTGGTGAGGAATTAAATTACACAAAGTAATGCGCCTGCCTGGGTTCGAACCCATGACTTACTGTTCGTAAGTCGGGAGCGCCACCACTGGGCCACCGCTGCTCATTAACAGTAAAGCAATATTATTAACCAGTCTGTTGCCACCTTATCATCATCATCAGCGTACAGCAGTCCACTGCTGCACATAGGCCTCCTCAATCGCACGCAACTCAACTCGATTCTCAGTATCTCTCATTCAGCTAGTTGCTACCAGCCACCCTGCGAAGATCGTCACTCCACCGAGCCTGAGGTCATCCTACCTTACGCTGCAAACTCATTACTTAATATACAAAAATATATCCTAATAATATTGAACCCGCATTGAACATAAAGTGAAACAGGCAACGTAAACAGGTGGGCACCAAACACAAATACAAGTAACTCTAACAAAAGAAAAGCCCGGCTTTTATAAAATTAAAAACGCAGCACAAGTAATGATATTAAAATTCAACGCTTGCGTTGTGGCCCTTAACTTAGCGGGCGGTGGTGCGGAGCGATAATCATCCATTAGAAGAATTTCAAAGACAATAATGTTAGGACTGTCTCGTCGTTGTTAATCTAGTGATCGCAAGCTTCATTGCTGTCCATCGTGTCCTGGCTTCGGTCCTCAGGTAATGCAAAACGTGATTGGATTATCAAGTATTTTAGTCGGAGTCTAGAAATATAACTAAATGATGGCAGTAAACTCGCTTTCATTGCATAGGAATTTTAAAACGCAACTGAAGACATTGTGTGCACCTCTTTTTAGAGGTCTCTTAAAGGGGCCTACCTTGAGATGATACGTTTACTACTAATAGGAAACTGAAAATGTACTCACATATTGTTTAATTTGGTAGATTCTTGTTAACACTTTTCAATTGCCCACCGTCTTTATTTGTAAAGATTCAGCAAAGTTGCAGTACAAGTCAAAAGCATACAAGTCTCTCTTTTGAATAATCTTTCTAAGACATCCCCTAGTCGCTCTTTGATTCAAAATCGCTGTTTCTGCGGCCACAGCTAACGTACAGTGCAAACGGACATAATATTTGTTTTAAACAGAGCCGGCGTGCCCACGTAAACTTATTAAAATATTTCCAGTTATATTTAATTAGTGTTTCTGTGCCATTCGTCCCCTTTCTCCTCTAGCTCAGGTGTATCGCAGATTCGGCTTTTGCTGTTATTTTTTTTTATTAGAATTAATTAATTTCTTTAATTATGCTTTCTTTTGGACCTCATTATGAAAGGTAATAAAGTTATGAAATAGATTTTATTTTGTAATTTTTGTTCTATTTTAAGATGCTGTTAGAACTGGCTGAAAACTTTAAAGTTTACTATTGAAACTGATGTACGAAAGGAAAAAGCACCTTTTTTTTTCGGATGGGAAATCATCAAATGACTCCTCCCGCTCTGGGTGGAGCAGATAGGAGTGTCAGACTTTTACTGACTAAAACCCATCCATGTTCCTTCATCGCCCTTTGTGTTCCGGGGCCACGGTATCTCTTTCGAATAGTCCCGCAGCCCCGGCAGGCATCGGCCCTTGCGGACCCCTTCTTTAAGGAAAAAGCACCTAGAACAGTGACAATCGATTCATCATGATCAATTTCGTATTGGTAGTTTCCATGTTAATCCAATTATTTTTTTATTTCCTTATCATGGTGATAGAATTTGTCTTTGTTTTCTTGAAACAGATATTTATTTATATACCTTTTTTTTATTAGTAGGTACAGTCGTGGTCTTTTCCGCCTGCTCAGTTATAATTTTTTTCGCTTAAACCACGTCCCCTTAAAGTTTGGGCCTATTAGGAAAGCGTCAATTTGGCGCGCAAATAACAATAGCTCTTGTTTAGCGTGCGTCGTCAGTGCGCTCGGCCGATCGGTATTGTCTTTCATTCATTATTTCTATACAAAGTCAACGGGGTCGGGCTAGAGAGCGTTTCTATGTTGCGAGTGCAAGTAAAAATTAGCTTAGTGGTGATCAGGCGGGTGTGTCCACGAAAGTACATATCTACCAATACTTTTTTCCAATGCAATAAAAATGACGTACCTACAGAAAAAAAACTTGCTACCTTTTTAAGACGATGACCAGTTTTAAGAAAAAAAATACAGTTTCAGTTTTGTTTCTCTCTCTCCTTTCTCAGATATAAATTAAACATTACTAAATGAAGATATGCAAGCAACGAGTCACCAGTTATTATTTGTGAAGCAACAGAAACTCCCGACGGAACAACGGAATCGTACGTGTAACTTTAGAAAAATGTAAAATAATGTGAAAATTTACAAATAAACAGTGCACTGTGGACATGTATATGCAGTTATAAGTTGGGGGACCGGTTCCGTATATTGTTTTAGGAAAGTAGATGTTTTATTGTGAAGAATGGAAAGCCTTAAGGATCTTTATTTTCTTGCATTAAATGATTTGCTATTACGATTTTGAATTAGGTGTTTGGTTGTCTAAAATACACAATTTCTCAAAAGTGATAATAGTTTTACCATTTGCCATTTTAATTATATTTTACTGACATGTTTAAAGCTTAAAACCAAAGGTTTTAAGGAAATAAAGCCTTGTTTTAAAAATGTACTCCAATTTGTAAAGACATTTTCTATTTATGATTGCTAAGCATTGACGTATACAATTTCAATACATATTTTGTTCTCCATCAAACAACAAGCATTTCTCTACGCAACCCTAAAAATACAAGAAAAAAACAAAAGTACAATAGGAGCGCAGGTCACACCTGCGCGCGTATTATTTCATAATTTAGAGAGCGGACCGCAAAGCTAATGATGTTTTTATTTTATGTTACATTACGGTGTGATTGAGGACCTGCATAGGTTGCCCAGTTTCCGCGAAAAGGTGTAAAAATTTTGTAATTAAATTAACGTTATTTGCATGTGTACGGTGTTTCTTCTATGCACGTTTACAATGCTATTGATAATTAATTGCTTTGGTCAAGTGGAAATCTCCTTTCAGTAGTATGTGTCAATCAAAAATACACTTTACCAACATCGTTCTTGCTGACGAAATGTCACTTAATCTAGGTTGAAACGTTGTCTTCATATGAAGCATCTGCGACTATGGTCACCCAAGTGATGTTAAATGCAGCTTAGTGCATGATGCTGGTATTAGCGACCAAGCTCGTCGAGGTACCACATTTATGTTCGAATTTTGGTATTGCTCTATCTTTCTATCATTGACGAGGGCTTATGGATATCGGCGCCTCAGCCATTTTAACAGGTAAGTCTAAGGAGCGGTCCATCGATGTTGACCCATGAGGAACCAGAGGCACATCTTGTACTGGAAAATCGTACTAATCCTAATAAATGCGAAAATTTGTGAGTATGAATGTATCGATGGATGTTTGTTACTCTTTCACGCAAAAACTAGAGAACGGATTTGGATGAGATTTTGCACACATGTAGTTTATAATCTGAATTAAAAAATAAAATACTTTTTTTTCCCGGTAGTAAGATCCCATGGGTCAATTATTAAACTTTACGCGAGCGAAGCCGCTGGCAGAAGTTAGTACTCTTTTAGAACGCTATCTTAATTCTACTGTTACAAAAACAAACAAAACTTAGACCAACCTCAGCGACACTTTCAAAAAAACTTCGTCAAAAAAAAGAAGAATACTTAAAAAAGCGGTGGAGTATCAAAAACGCATCAAAGATTGCGCGAGTACCATCGGGCGCAAACGCAAATAAATGAGCTTAAAATTTAAAATTATAATGGGATTGTGTATCCGGTGACACAAATGTGTGGAGTTTGTTACTAACGACTTGGGCTGAGACGACGAGCTGACGGACAGAGGGATGGAGTCGATGTTGGTTGTAGATTTTTTGGAATGTGAGCTGATTTTAGCATTATACTGGTAAACTAAATTGAGTCAACACAAATCTTAGCAATGAGTTTGCCGTTATACGTAGCCTCCAATAGATTTTGTAACATGAAACTTGTATCAGGGCATGTAGTAGGTGTCAAATATAACAGCATTTGTGAAATAGAACGAAATTTTGCTCTTCACATTGAAGTTATTAATTTATTCTTACAGCCATTGTAAAATTACTCGGAGGACAGAGCACGTCTACCAAAGTATAGTTAAAACCATAGTTTTTCTAATAAGCAAAGACCACGCCATGACAGCTAACGCCATAGGAACTGACTTCCAAAATCCAGCTCACCTATATCTCAAAAGAATTAAAACTTTTTGCGACTCCACGCCATCCCCTGTGGTATAGTTTTACCTGCCATCTCGTGGCAACTAATTGTGAGTGCGGATAAAGTATGGTGTGTAAGATGGCCTTAGTGGGGCGATTGCATCACCGCAGTGTGTAACTACCCTATGCGTCTGCTGCTCGTATTACGGCACTAGTTTGAAAATGAACTTATTTTCAGCAAGGGTTGGATTTGCTAAGACAAAAGATGATCCAAGCCCAAAAACTACTTTTGGGGTATAATTTGACGATTGAGAAAGGTTTTTTACTGTCTGGAAATTATGCGCCTGATTCCCATGTTAAATTTTCCGGATACTGGTATATTACATAATTATTAACTAATGCTCACCCTGAAGTGTAACAGTTATCAACAGGCAAGTCTACAATTATAGCCGTTACTTAGGTATCAGTAATATTTTTAAAAGTAGACCGTAAGGTCTAAACAGTAGGCTTAGCCAAGTAGACAATCTATAATCGTTGACGCATAGAAAACTAACCAAATGTATGGGAATGAGATCATTTCAACGTTAAGTCACGTGGTCAAAACAAACGAATAGAAACATTAAAGTTCAGTCAAAACTGTAAGTTGGCTACGATTTATATGGGATGTAGCGATCACGATTGTAGAAACGAATACATTTCATTCTATCATCTTGATCGATGTAAACTTGTCTACGAAGTTTCTATTCGTTTGTTTTGACCACGTGACTTAACGTTTATGATTGTAGAAAGAGAATCGATACGAATCGTTTGTAACTTTTCTGGGCCTGCTGACGACACGAGATTACTATTTGTAGTACGCGGGTCGTCTACAATTTTATAGTAAGTTTAGGATACTGTTTTATTATCATCAGCTCAACGCGCTCGTGGAGACCAACCCTAGATTGGATTTGTTTGCTGATGAATGGAAGACGATAATGTTGGAATGTATGTGGTTCTGCGAGAAGACCGAGCAAAATCATTAGGTATTTAATTTGGTGTTAATGGTTTTTAATACTGTACTAAATAAATCATCTGCAAATGGATCGACTTCAAGTCCAACCGGATGCAGCTTAATACCAGCATTACAGTATACACAGTTACCGAGTACAAGATACCTAGGTGACTTTCAATGCTGGATACAATGCGGTAGTGATGAAATCGGGAAAATATTCCACAAAAATTAAAATTCTAATTACAAAGTCCCTCTCTCTGAACACGGCAGCATCAATGGCTTGTATGAACACATTACGGCGGCGTGACTTCAAAACATGCAGCTAAGCAAGACGTATGTAAGTGCAGTTTCAGCAACTGCAGTCTTAGGCGTGTAAGGTGGTGCAGTAAATCGCAGGTAGGCTTAGACAATAATTTAGGAGGTAGTTTTAACATTAGCTACATAAGTACCCATTGGAATTATTAAAAATTTAAGCCTGGGATTCTCGATTCGATCTTCAGGTAGAAAAAAATTCAGTTGTCAAAGTCAAAACATTTATTGCGAAATAAGTGTACAATGTTGGTGTTATGTTATGTTAGTATTTATCCGTTGTTAGTGGTCAGGAATGACTTGGTAGCAACCTTTTTTTTTTCGGATGGGAAATCATCAAATTTTAATGACCCCTGCCGCTCAGGGCGGAGCGGAAGGGAGTGTCAGACTTTTACTGACTGATCTTTTTCTTTGTTTGACTTTTTCTTAGCTAAGATCGATCTTCAGGTTAAACAGTGCTGGCCTAGGTTGGTCTGTGGCTGTGGATGGGTGTTCCCCTATGACACACCAAGTTTCCTTCGTGCCTCGGAGAGCACGTTAAACCGTTTGTCCTGGCTGTCATTTCTAGATCTTAGACAGTCGTTACAGGTAGTCAGTGGCTCGAAAGTCTGACAACCAGTCTCATCTAGAGTTATCGTATTAGCCAGAACAAACTGGGTTGTCGAGGTCAGATAGGCCATCGCTCAATGTAAAATCCTGGTACTCAGCTGCATCCGTTTAGACTCGAAGGCGACCTAAACATAGTTGAGAAAAGGCTAGACAGACAATAATGATGACTACTCTAGAGGTTGTGGCATTTCTGCCATGCTTTTAAAAAAATATTTATTTATTTACTATTGGGAAAGAAATTATCAGTTGTTATACACACTCAACCCATAATGCAGCTAAATGCGTTATAGGGAAAAATCAACATTCCCCCTTACCAAATCGCCAAATCAGTGAACAAATAAAGTCATTACACGAACCGTTATCATAACAGCAGTTATTAAACATATATTATCGGCAAACTCCCGGGTTCGTTCCCGGCTGAGGCAATAAATGTGGAAGTGGAGGCGGCGCGTGAGTTGTGACCACTGCATCGCTCCATTAGTGATTATTGTACAAGTTTTCGGCTAACAAACTGGACGATCGAAGATGTAGAGTTTATAGAAGCGACAAAATAAGAACATAATGGTATAACACTATCGCATTAAAGAGATACCGTGGCTCCGGAACACAAAGAGCTAAGAAGGAACATGGATGGGTTTTAGTCAGTAAAAGTCTGACACTCCCTCCCGCCCAAGAGCTCCCGCTCTTGATTAGACATAGACAGAAGTGAATTTATGCAAAGTACATCGATATTTTGCCTAATATTCTGTCCCATTTAAAATAGAAACTTCTTTTGCCAACAAATTGGCGCTAATGTCCAGGCCACTGAAAAGGTCTCAAGAGAAAAACTCAATTGTGTGTGACCTGTACATTCAATTAATTTAGAAGAAGTCTTATCTAACATTCCAATACCAACTTAAACCTACCGGAACAGACTCCGGACCCCTACATTTTGACAATTATTATACTGTACCGAAGTATCAGTCAAAATCCAATATTTTTAGCGAGTGCGGAGTAAGGTCAGGCCCCTTATTCACAACGCTTCGATTCGATTTTCGATTCGGAAAGTCGTATGTCTATCTTTTTTTGACATTACGAAATCGAGCGAGATAGACATACGACTTTCCGAATCGAAAATCGAATCGAAGCGTTGTGAATAGCTATGCTGATCGGTTCGACCGCACCTTGAGACGTGTCACATCTAGCACTTCTACATCCGCACCACCGGACACAACTCTGCCAAATTCTTTGTACGTATTTACTTGTATTATTTATTGCTATCGTATCGACTACGCTCCGAGCGTGCCAAGCGCGCTATTACTACGACAGTTAAGGCCACTTCCAGCGCAAGAGTTTCTTTGTTCTTGTTATAAAATTAACTTGAGTTTTTGAATTAGAGTTCCAATTTTGTTTTCATATTGAAATTTTGGCTGGCATATCGTATGGTGGATTATGTGGTGTTCAGTGGTTCGTTGATAGCGATCTAGTGAATTGCATTCGAGCACGACATCTGTACTAAAAATATAAGAGACAAGTGAACATAAACACAGCAATGAGCACTGAACAGTAAACATAACACTTAAAATCACGCCTATAATCCCTGAAGGGTTAAGCAGATGTGTGCCCATTAGTACACCCACGTTTCGCCAGTCATGTTTAAGTCTCATGTCATAGGGCGCGAGCCTATTGCAGTGTTCCTACAAGTACATTAAACTTCACTATGCAACCCTAAGCTGTTTATTAACCAAATGAAAGGTAAAGTGCCTTCCAATACGCAAAATACCCCCACGTCACTCAATCGTAGTGTAATACGAACAACATGTGACGTCACGGACCAATACCTCACAATATCAATCCTGTATTTAAAACAAACTTTATTCGCCATCACTATCATCCTTATAAACTGCAAGATAAGGTAGATTATCGTGTGTAGTGCTACTACTGGAAGTTGTGAATGACATGCATTGCTCGTTCATTGGTTTGAATTCGGATTTCGAATAATGTTAAGAGTAATGCAGACTTGGGTTTTGATTTTTACAATTTAAAATGAAAAAGAAAAGCTAGTTTGCCCATTAGCACAAAAATAGATAGGCGTTTATTTTCCCCGGGTCATAGACACAGTATCTTAATAACCTTTTCAGTGGCGTGTTCTTGGAATACTTTGACATAATATACAAAGTTGGTAGTTTACTTTGCTCTTTTAAGAAAAATCAAAATAAACAAAAATAGTAAATATGGCTATATTTACTACTTTTGAAAATTAAAGTAGGTGAGTTAAGCATTCTGCTTTCGGTAAAAATCAAGCAAGACACAACGATTTTCAAAAAACATTAGGTACCCCTATTATACAAATAAATTGCATTTTTGTTTCTGGGACATGTGAGTTTTCTCACGATGCTTTTCTTCGACGAATTGAGAGCAGCGACGATGAAATAAATTGTCTAAAGTAGTCTGCCTCGATTCCAACGTGGTTCCAACTGGACCTGCAACTCATGCTTTTAGTACCATCAAAGTCAACTTCGCGAAAAAAACCTCCTGAAAATCACCAAAAACTAATAACCAGTGTACAAAACTCTTTACCGTCCACGCAATTGTCCGGTCGAGCGGCGGCCGTTCGATGTCCGGCCGGCAGCGATCCGGAATGATCCGCCACACGTGGTGCTGTATTGAATTGAAACGATCGTTGTGGATATCGATATGAATTGATAGAACATTTACAAAATGAGACTAAAAAGAAAAGATGGACTTGTGTGAGGAATGTTATGAAAGAGAAATCATAAGTCATTTAATTCAGAACAATATACATTGTGTAATTTTTTTTTAAAATAAAATAGTCCAAAAATTAAATTATGTAAAAAAGATTATCTTTCATATCTTTCTGTGAATAATCTATACATCTATACATATAATATAATCGTTGAGACCAAAAAATCTGTTCATTGAAGATTTAAAAAAAAAAACCGGCCAGGGTGACTTAAAATAAGTAACTGAAGATATTAAAACCATTTTAAAAATTTTTGTTTGTTTGTTTGTTTGTTTGACCGCGCATCACGTAAAAACTACTGAACCGATATTGTTGAAATGTTCACAAATCTATTTAAATACATTCAGAATAACATATAGGCTATAGAAATTTTGGAATTTTTTGGTAAAAGGGGGTGAAAAGGGGGGGTAAAGTTTGTATGAAAAAAAAATTTTAGATTGTTCTAGAATCATGAAACTTAGAATAAATACTTATTAATAAAAATAAAGAAATACCTGTTTCAGCGTTTTTTTAAAATCTCATCCAGAGACGCAAAAAAGAGGGTTTTGTGTTTAAAATTAATAAACTTCAAACACCTATACAATCAAATCCAATGAAGTGTAACCTTTTAAAGTTGCTACATATACTTCGTATCTAATACAGGTAAATATAATTTCTCAATTTTCCCGAAATTTGATTTTTGACGAGAATACGCACAAAATAGCGGAACTCAAGAAAATCAGCTTACTTCGGTATAAGTAGTTGGTACGAAATGTTTGTGCGCGCATCACGTCAAAATTACTGCATAGGCTTGCGCATCACGTCAAAATTACTGCATAGGCTTCTTTAATATTTAGACTACACGCTACTTCCTTAAGGGGGTAGGCAATTTTGCATTATTTCCGTATACTTCAATTGTTTGACGTTTCAGTCATGACCTGTTTACATGAGAACGGCTATTTGTGGCTTATGTCAATGAAGAAAATAGCCTCCGCTACCGCTCTGTAAACTACGGGGTTGCAGGTTCAAACCCTACAACATTATTTTCACTTTTTGTGATTTGTTTAGTTTTTTTTTTGATGCTGTGAGATTTCCTATATTTCATTTTGTATTTAAATTGTGTGCATTTCTATATTTCTTATTTTTTTTCGTGAAATATTTTTCCAAAAAGTAATAGAGAAGTATGGAAGAATGGATACAATCATGCTGCGCCGACCCCAAATAAATTGGGATAAGGGTTAAGGGATAAGTATGATGATGAGGATGATTTTTCCAAAAAGTAGTATAGCGAACATCAGAAGCCTGATAAATCCACGTGTTCCTGCCGTGCAAGAACTGTGCTATGCTACTCGCAATAATCAATAATCCATACGCAGTTTACGTAGATTATATTTACAGCTAAATTGTTATTGGCCTCATATCGTATTTTCGGGCGAGAGGAGACGCCCGGGTTCTTCCATTGTGAGGATCGACCGAGGACACGGTGGAGCACACTGTGGAGGTGTGCCCCACTTGGGCGGAGCACCGCCGTGTCCTCAAAGCGGCGATCGGCGGCGGCGACCTCTCTCTCCCGGCCCCGGTTCAATACATGGTCCGGAGCGATACGGAATGGGACGCCGTCACCTCCTTCTGCGAAGCAGTCATGTTAGCGAAGGAGGTGGCGAAACGTGAGAGGGAGAGATCCTTACGTCCCGGCCACCGCGGGAGAAGCCCCGGGCGTCGGGAGCCACGTGGTGGCCCCCGGCCACCGTAGGCCTGTGGACGGGGAGCTATGGGCTAGCTCGCCGTCCGTCCATCTCATGACGACAGGCCGTGTCGACGGCGCGTTCGTGTTCGACGCGCGCCTCAAAGAGAGTCAGCAAAAAAGAAGGGGTCCGCAAGGGCCGATGCCTGCTGGGGCTGCGGGACTATTCGAAAGAGATACCGTGTCCCCGGAACACAAAGGGCGATGAAGGAACATGGATGGGTTTTAGTCAGTAAAAGTCTGATACTTCCTCCTGCTCCGGGAGGAGTCATTTGATGATTTCCCATCCGAAAAAAAAATAAGCTATAAGTATCGTGTTTGGGCTCAATTCATGCACCTTGATGAGAACTTTCGACCTAGCTGGAGTATGACTGTCATCGAGTGTCTAAGGATGAAAACCTAAGGCTGTCGAGGGAAGTCCCAAATTGGAAAAACATAGTACAATTTTTTAACGATGATTGCATATATTTCCGAGAAATTAAATTGTTACCTACTTGAATCTATACTTATTATAAAGGAGAAAAGTTTGTTTGTTTGGTTGGTTGAACGCGCTAATTTTAGGAACTACTGATTCCAGTGAAAAACATCTTTTAGTGTTGGATAGCCCATTTATCGAGGAAGGCTATACGTTATATAACATCACGATACAATCTATAGGAGCGGAGCATCAATGAAAATTGTTGCAAATACATTGAAAAACTATTGCTTTTGAGAGCTTCCGTTCCGTGCGCTGCGTAAACGGTTAAAGTAACTCAACAATCATACATGTATGACGGGATTGTTCCTCTTAAAAAGTCCGCTAAAGCATATTATCTGCATTTTTTTTAGGTTGACTCACACTCTCTCTAAGCCTCTCTCTCTCTTACGTAACGCAGACGAAGTTGCGCGGGTCAGCTAGTTAATAATAGTAATAGAATGTCAAGTATAAGTAAAAAGAAAATAAAAACAAATTGTTATAAAAAGGTCCGTAATAATATGTCATCTAATTGTAAAAATAAAACGTCAGACATAAAAAGAAAGGAGTAAATGATGCCGTGACAGGGGAGAATGGAAAAAGAAAACGTGTTGCACCGCCCCCAGTAGTATTGGAGAAGGGCAGG
Organism: Xestia rhomboidea; assembly: GCA_963853795.1. Classification (NCBI taxonomy): domain Eukaryota; kingdom Metazoa; phylum Arthropoda; class Insecta; order Lepidoptera; family Noctuidae; genus Xestia; species Xestia rhomboidea. The sequence continues at coordinate 1,860,322 of OY970776.1, read as the reverse complement.
AAGGTAATGATGATTTACAAAATGTAATAAATAAATATCGCTGGACATTACACACAGCGCCATCTAGTGCCACACTAAGCAACGAGGCTTGTGTCGTGGACACCAGATAGTTGATATACTACATAGATACTTTTTGTTTGTAAATACATACACGTCATGGATGATTATATGTATAATATACATATAATCATCCATGACTCGAAAACAAATGTCCATGCTCATGTCACAAACATTTGCTCGTACCGGGATTCGAACCCGGGACCCTAAGAACGTAAAGCAGCTTCACTACCGCTGCGCCATTCGGGTCGTCAAATGTAACTATAAGTACACACAAAAATCCGCTAACATTTCTTTTAGAGACCTAGAAGAATAAATAGATGTCAGACTGTGGTTCGTCGAAGCAAAGAAAACCATAGGGTCTAGAGGAAATCACTTTAAAAGCGTTTCTTATTTCTACAACGTCATTCAACAGGATTAACACAATTTTTCCGCCATTTTTTATCGCTGATAGAATTTCGCTTAATTTAAGCTCTCAATGGGACACTTAACATTATTTCCTTATGTCCTGCGTGGCTTTAGGCTTGCACTCAAGCACAGGCACCCAGTTTCTTCTTCTTCTTCTTCGTCGTCACACTCTTGGCAGAGTGGTCGTGGTCGTCACATCAGGGGTCACACAATCCGTCGCCATTCCATAGCCATTCCTCCAGCACCATATTTCTAGGGCGTCTATATCTTCTTTATCTCGCTTTCTCTTAGAATCCATGTCTCAGCACCGTAAAGAAATATTGAAAACACTAATGCCCTGACCAATCGCATTTTAGTGGCCTTTGTGACGATTCTACTTCTCCATATTTTTCTTAGTCGATCCTTGAAGGACCTGGCAACAGTTAAGGTCTTACAGACAAGCGGCACGTTGCCTACGGCAGATAAACTGCAGCCGTCGCCACCTGTCGACGCGCCAGGTGGCAGCCGACGACACCACAACTGCAAGCGTCGACGGCAGCCGTCGACAGGTGGCGACGGCTGCAGTTTATCTGCAGTTGGCAACGTGGCGCTTGTCTGTAAGAACCCTTAACGATACTGATAATGCAAGACTTGTGTCTAACTTTTGCCCTATATATATATTGCCCTCATAGACACGCCGAGTTAAAGACCATTTTCACATACCTACAACATTGGGAAATCAAACATTGTAAAGACCTACCACCCATCCAAAACTTGACCTCAACCACGTCACCGTAAACCACCCCTTATTCCTCTAATCACATAACATACGACTATAATATACAATAGGGTTGTCCATCACTCAAAACATGAGGACACGACACAGTAATTCCATTCTCCGATATATTTGACGCAAATAAATTATAGTTAGGATGACAACCCTAGGAGACATGCAAATTGGGGGTGACCCGTCTTTTGGAGCTGGTTATTTATTTATTTTGGGTAGTTTGTATTATGTGGAGTGATTTTAGTGAATGATAGAAAGAGAAAAATACTACACTTAATAGGAAATTAAAGAAAAACTTTTCTAAATAGAAATACATAAAACTAGAAAAATGTATATTCGTTTATGAATTGCTTGTTGTTACTAACTTTTGGTTATCTATGTAGTCAAGATTTGGAAGCACATAATGTCCAACTAAATATAAGCGATAAGCTATTATCAAGATAGCTTTTCCGGGCTGAAAAAGTCTTTAAATCTATTCTGAAAATAAATAAAGGATCTTTTGTGAAAATAAAAGCTATCATAATGATATTTTATGATTAAAATGTATATTAACGTGACAACCCTCAGAGTGGTGCATGTAAATCAGGGGTGACCCTACGTCTTTCGTACGTAAAATATTATTTATGAGTCGGTATGATACTGTCAAATGTAAGTATTACTGACGACTCCATCGGTTACTTCTGATTGTCTCTTTTTTTTTGTACCAACTGCAAATAAGGGAAAGGCGACGTCATGTTTTTTCAACAAATATATCTTGAGAATTATTATGCTGTTGAAGAACAATTTGTAAAACACATTAAGTAGGAACTGTTCGCTTCACTGGAGCATCTACCATCATCTGCTTGGCAGCCACTGCTTTTGCCGCTGCTTCTGCTTGTTCTGCTTTACCAGAGACAGTCTATAAGTGGTTCACTGCTGTCAGTTACATGTGTATTGTTGTTTACTAACATTTAGTTTTTAAGGATTATGTTACTAACATTATATGAGCCTCCGCTACAAATAAAGATTTTTAATTTGAAGTTAGCGACTGAGTTGGGATCACCTTCCATTCTAACCGAATACTGCAAGTGTTTTACATGGAGTGACTGCCTATCTGACCACCACAACTCAGTCAGTTACTAAGCTGTAGACCACAAATAAACAGAGAAATATTTAAAATTAACCCTAAAACTATAACTTGATTTAGGACACAGTTTTCCCTATATTTTCAAACCCTGACAAAAAAAAACACCATCACTACACACACACTTTCAGGTAAACGCAAAATATTTGAAAAATCTACTTGTAAAAAAACCGGGTCGCCCAACCATCAATTCAGTGCTATCTCTAGAACCGGTACCTACCCGGCACTGACCCGGTTATCCTTAAGTCCGCCAGTCGCCTTTCATTTATCACAGCCGATTACCAACCCTTGCGATGTCACTACAAAGGATTTTGCAAGAAAAATGAATGTCAATTGGTAGGTAAATACGAAGTGGATTGGGTAAATTGGGGTTGTCAATGTTGGGTGTAGTGGTCAATTTGAGGATGGATAGATTGATTGGGAGGAATTCCTTTTGGACTGGAAGAAAAGCGAATAATTTGATGAAATGTGCCACTTAATGTGTAGTAGACTGATAGATAGATGAATAAAGGAGAATGCCATAAATCAGGTTGTAGCTGCGTTTTTTTTCTTCAAAATTGGGCGCTGTCCTCTACGAATGGGGAATTTTTCACTGCATGACGTTTGTCACAACGCTTCAGTATACAGGGTTATTTGTAAAACACCGACAACCTCTCAGGACTATGTTACTAACATCATAATGAACAACTTTTGTTCTATGACTTTTAAAAATTCATCAAATTTTAGTCCATCAGATTTTCATTAAAAAAAATATATATTTAAATTAAACGCTCTTAAGGCCCCCCTGCCGCCCTAAACCCGTCCTCTCGCTATTGTACTATCGCTTTCTTTTGCTTCGCATAGATTTCGTTACATTTAGAGCGTTCAATTAAAAAAATAAAAAATTGTATGAAAATCTGATGGACTAAAATTTGATGAATTTTTAAAAGTCAAAGAACAAAAGTTGTTCATTATGATGTTAGTAACATAGTCCTGAGAGGTTGTCGGTGTTTTAAAAATAACCCTGTATATCAATAGATGACGCTGATCAGCTTTAGGAATATTTTTTTAAGCAGCGATCTAGTACTATCCAATGAAAAAAGAATTTGGGTGAATTTCAAAGCAGCAAATTTTATGTGTCCACGTTGGGAATCAAGGTGTAAAATGACAGGTTGTTTTTATAGTAAACTACGTTACTTGGTGCAACTAGGGGGGCCACATTTTTTGTTGTTATAAGTGTTTATAAATAAACAGGAAAAAAAAATTGCCTTAAAATTCAAGTTTGGTGGTTTGTCCCAGTTCCATTTTTTGATATAATTTTTATTATACCTTAAATTGTTACTTTGGTGAATCAAAGTAACAATTTAAGGTATAATAAAAAAAAACCATTTCCTTAGTTTATGCAATAAACACATTATCTAAAAACAATTATAGGTCAATGGTAAAATCTTTTAGCAGGGCAAAAAAACTCATCTAGACACATGTCAAACTCGTTGTATGGTAAAATTTCTTTATTATTCATTGTTGTATATAAAGTGAGAACTGTAAAAAACCTTTTTTCTGTCAAAAATTTTAACCCAATAAGTCTACTGTTTTTTTGCATCACTGAACTGAGCTACAAGTTTCGGTATGGTTTTTGCTATTGTTCTTCTAAGTGTTTTTGCGTTACGGCTAAACTCGACCTGGTGCGTCGAGTCGAGCTTAGGTTCCTCCGAACTTGAGTTAAGGCTTTCTGGACATAAAAACGAGCCATTTTATTATTCCCAAGTTTGATCAGCGCCATCTAGTTCGTTCATAAAAAGCACTGGAAAATTCCCCATTGGAATTAATGAAAAGTCTAGTTTTCAGCGAAAACTGTTACTATTTTACAGTAGACTGCTGTAGCAATGAAACGCTTTATATCCGTGCAGGAAATAGTTTTATTAGTGCCAAAAATGTATTTCATTTGCAAATACACATAGTATTGTTTTTGTCAATAACCATAGTAAGAAAGCTTACAAATACTTTCGTTTTTACATTTTATGAAATAACTAGATACTATCCGTGATGTGTCATAGTCAAGCTTTACATCAGTCTGTGAAACATTTTTTGTAATTAGGTGAGATTTCCTCCTACATTCAAACACACAAACTTTACCTCTTTATTATACGTATAGATATAATTGAGTAATTGATTCCAATTAATGCTCTCAATTAAAACTCATTTTCCCTCTTAAACCCTTACAAAACCTATTGATTCCCCAAAAAATCCTTTATCATCCGATACAAAACATCAGAGGCTCCCATTAGGAAGCCTCCTAAAGGCTGACATTAGGGAAGGCCGAAGGGTGTGCATGACCGATGGATCCAATAAGTCAGTCCGTATTAACACCCTATACTTTAATGGGTCACGTATGAATAATGTTGAAAGGAAATTTCGTCTATTAGAGAGGATTCCGTGATTTCGATGATGTTTTGAGTATGTGACGGAGTTGAGTGTTGTCATGTGTAACGTGTTTTGAGAGACTGACGTATTTTGTATAAATACGCCGTGTTTTCGGACGATATCGATAAACTTCGACCGGTCATTGTACTCGTCATTATGAACAACTTTTACTATGGGACCAAAAAAATTTCGGTTTTTTTTTTTTTCGGATGGGAAATCATCAAATAACTCCTCCCGCTCTGGGCGGAGCAGGAGGGAGTGTCAGACTTTTACTGACTAAAACCCATCCATGTTCCTTCATCGCCCTTTGTGTTCCGGGGCCACGGTATCTCTTTCGAATAGTCCCGCAGCCCCGGCAGGCTTCGGCCCTCGGGACCACTTCATTATTGCTGACTCTCTTTGAGGCGCGCGTGGAACACGAACGCGCCGTCGACACGGCCTGTCGTCATGAGACGGACGGACGGCGAGCTAGCCCATAGCCGTCCACAGGCCCGCATGGGACCAAACCCTGAATCGCGGAACAAAAAAAAATCTGTTGTTCCATATATTTTGACGAGTTATGCGAACATAATAGGGAATATGCATGAAATACAAAACTCTTTTTATTTATGAAAAATGCCTTGTATTAGCGCATAAAAACATTGTGGTACCTACACTTGTTCAAGTGTCTAATACATCACTTATGTTACAATTTACTGTTTTATGTAGCATGTTTTTGGTGAAACTGAACTCGCTGTCAAAACACACCGTCCTTCAAAGTTCATTGTGTCAAAAAAACACTTTTATTTGAAAAGTGCTAATAGTTTCACTAAAATGTTGTTATAATATTGTAGTTATAATTTTTTTTTTCACTTAAATCAATAAAATACAGTACTATCAACCCAAGAAAAGTATTTAAAGTTAAGTTCAACTACTGCTTATCGCACAAAAATAATGTTAAACCCCTGCAATTTTCTACGACAGTTCAAACGCTAGCTGTCGCGGCCATGATGTGACGTCATTATCCACAATTGTTGTTGTGGATAATGACGTCACATCATGGCCGCGTCTTGTTTACACCTAATTTTTTTGGCCTTAATAAAATATATTTACCAATTGTATGTGCTTTATTCAAGTAAAAATTGTAATAACAACACTTACCACAATGTTATACACCACAATGTTTTTATGCGCCAATACAAGGCATTTTTCATTTAAATAAAAAGATTTTTGTATTTCATGCATATTCCCTGCAATCTGCGAATCTATCTTATTAAAAGACCCGCCACAAAGTAGAAGCACACGCTTTCGTCAAACAATAATCTAATTCACAAATACGATACCTGACACCAAAACTAAAGACAAACTTAACCCCCCAAATGATCAACAACAACGCAAAAATACAAACAACTATCAATCACTAACCGCATACATACACGGCTAACCCTTTACTGTCCATCGCATCGTACGTCATTTATTACTCGCAAATCCTCCGAGCTCCTTCCTTGATATCTCTTATTTATTGTCAAAATGCCAACTGGGATGAAGCGAGAACTATTTGTCATTGACAAAGCTTTTTGGATATGTGCGACCCTTGGATATTGGTCTTGGGGTTGAGTTGGATGTTACATGATGTTTTGGTATTCGGATATTGTATTTTTTAAGGGTCATTCTGGGGAATGTTTTGTACGTAATTGTTTAGCTGGAAGAATAAACTGAGGGCCTAGGATATTGTGGAAAATACTAATGACAATTACGGTGATGGATAAAATAAACTGGCCTGCAAAAATAAGTATCACACTTTTAAAATTGCAATAACTTTTTAAGTACACAAGATATACTTTCGAAACAAAAAGGACTCGAAAAATAGTTTAATTTTGTCTATAGTTTCAAAGGAAGCTGATAAAAATTGCTTTATAACGTTTTTTTTTTATTTTAAATGTCAAACTTCTATAGTTTAGGAAAAATTGAAATTTTAAAAGTGTAGTACTTATTTTTGCAGGTCAGTGTATAATCTTTTGAATTGACATGAGCTACTGAAAAAGCTGTGTCAATCTCGTTCAAACGATACGAAAAGATTTGACGACCCAAATGGCGCAGCGGTAGTGAGGCTGCCTTACGTTCTTAGGGTCCCGGGTTCAAATCCCGGTACGAGCAAATGTTTGTATGATGAGCATGGACATTTATTTCCGAGTCATGGATGTTTATATGTATAATAAGTATGTATCTGGTGTCCACGACACAAGCGTCGTTGCTTAGTGTGGCACTAGATGGCGCTGTGTGTAATGTCCAGCGATATTTATTTTATATTTATTTAAACATAACATTACGCCTGTAAACCCAGAAGGGTAAGGCAGCAGTGTACCTAATAGTACACCCATATTTCGCCAGATAAGTATAAGTCCTCTGTAATAAGGGGCGAGAGATCAACTGGGCACAAATCCAGACTCTGTGGTTGCTACTGAGAAATTTCTAAAGGAAAAAGCCCAATAACACTTTGCCCTACGAGGGAATCGAACCAAGGTTTTATAAAAATATTCTGATTTAAAAGAGTGTCCATGTCGAGTGAGTTTCTTGCCCGTTCTTCTCCATAGAGATTTACGCTAGGGAATGGGCAACTACAGTACTTTCACAGTTTTTATGCCTTGTGACTGGGACTGTAGCTACATTTAATTTTCATCTTTGTTTCGACAGTTCAAAAGTGCCTGTAACTGGCCTACTTGAAATAAATGCTTTGATTTTGATTTTTGAACCGAGGACCTCATGGTCAGCAGTCGCGCTTGCGACCACTAGACCATTAGACCAACGAGGCGGTCAATCCTATTCAAAGACAGATCTAATAAAAAAAAACTTTTCATTCCTTAAGTAAACAAAAACTTATTTATTTAAAGTATTGTAACGTTTGATATTATGACAGGTTTGATGATATCATAATTAAGATGTAACAAGGTTATTAAAATAAGATGACAGTCACTTAAACTTTAAAATACAGAAATTCAGTAGCATCTAGATATTAAGGGTGTTAATAGACCCTTAACGTAGCTGAAGGGCACTTGTTCTACATCATTACAAATTTTTTTTCTGGACCATACCTGATGGTTTTACAAGTAATTTTATAAATACTAGTTTTAATGTTATATCTTTACTTATATACCTCTGTGACCCCTGAACTATTCAATGCATCCAGCAGCATGTTTTGAGTTACATTGAGTCCTACCGTGCAACGTGATTTTTCACCCCAAGAGAAAACAATAGTTTCCCAGCAACAGTTTTTGCGTAAGGTTACATAATTTGATATACAGAATGCTTGGCGACGACTGAACTAAGGGAAATCCTTACCGTGAATCAACCAATTTCTTCATCAATACCGCATATTATTACGCTAAAATCATAAGCAGCTACCTCCAGTAAGGTAGGGGTGGCCAATGTCCTATTTCTCGATCAGATAAGACGTGTATTTAAGTAATGGCAGGCTGGATATTGAACGTCAAGCCTTGGACGGGAGGAGGCGTCCGGTTTTTGAACGATTGTCATCTGTTGATGACTGGTAGGGTTGGCGCAGTTAATGGTAGGTGTTGAAGTAATATTTTGCAAGTAACATAACATAACATCACGCCTGTAATCACCGAAGGGTTAGGTAGAGATGGACCTATTGTACACGCATATTTCGCCAGTTATGTTTAGTCCCTTGTAATAGGGGGTGAGCTTAGTGCCATCAACCGGGTACAAACCCAGACTCCATAGCTGCTACCGAGAAATTCTTGATGGGAAAACCTAATAACTTTTTGCTCGACTCGGGAATCGAACCCTCTCAGCAGTCGCGATTGCTACCACTCGACCCACGAGGCATATAAAAACAAAGTAATGTATGTAAATCAAAACTGTATTAGAGGATTTTTGATGTTTCTTTGATTGTTAGACGCATTTATATCACATGCACGAAGTCAAAGTTATGTGCTGCATATTATATTGATATTAAACTGTAAATCAATGAAAAAATCTGACGCGAGCACGACTGCTGAGCCTGTCCTGGGTTCGATTCCCAGATCGGGCAAAGTGTTATTGGGTTATTCCATCAGGAATTTCTTAGTAGCATACACGGAGTTTGGATTTGCGTCCGGTAGATAACAATGGATGTCATGGATATGTATTTACGAACAAAAAGTATCTATGTAGTATATCAACTATCTGATGTCCACGACACAAGCCTCGTTGCTTAGTGTGGCACTAGATGGCGCTGTTTGTTAATGTCCAGCGATATTATTTTTTTTTTTAATGGGCTCACCCCCCGTTACATGGGACTTAAACATAATTGGCGAAATGTGGATGTACTATTAAGTACACCTCTGCCAAACGCTGTTGGATTTACAGGCGTGATGTTATGTTATGTCTAGTTATTCGTCTCTTAAAAAAGTCTGATACTTTGAATTAACCAATCAATCCAAAGAAGCCACCAGCCTATTACTTACCAACCTCCCTCACCACATAAACGCCTCTCCATTAAGAAAACCCACAGCCGCCGATTCCGCCCGATTTACTAAACCAAACCTGAACCCTTTCAGTTTAAAAAACAATTTATTTTCCTCGCCAAAAAAAAGAAGCCGAAGAATTTTCGCCGATAAATATTTGTTGTTGGCAACCCTGGAATTGCAAGCATGTCATGTCCGAGCCCTTTTCAAAATGGCTGTCAACTCCGTAGGGTGGCGGTCAGTATCCCGGGTTGTTTGTTGGCAGAATTATATTATTTATTGATATGCTTATACGTGTGTGTGTTGGTAAGTAATTTTGGCAGAAGGATGTGATGTCTTCCTCTGAATGGTTAAAGTTTTGTTTGTGTAGGTAGACATGTCGGGAAATGTCAGGAAATATCTTCTTTTGATTGTATTTGTGAAGTTTTTTTTCATAAAAAGGTTAAATTACGTTTATCTTTACTTGTTTAATGCCTTGTTTTGTACAAACTAACGTATTATAAAATATCTTTACTTTGTAAATAATTTTTCTTTCTCCCTTTCAAATTATTGTCAGAATTGCATGTCCAACGTCTTATAGATCTGAGCCATAATATTACCTTATACGAAAAAAAAACCTTATTGGATCCACAACTAGATTGAACCTTGTAAAATACTCCACAACACCTGATTTTTCGGTCCAGTCCTCGCATCCTTGCTATTGTCTCAATAACTCCTGCATATCAATACATACAGCGATCAGCAAACTAAGCAATAACATAACTGCCACCCATCTAAGAACCAACCTTCATACATACACAACATCCCCAATATTTATGAATCAACTCATTAACTCTGCATTACCGTTAACACATCACTCGACACTACCAATCAAAGCCGATACACAAATAAATTATGGACATCACTAAACGCTAGTGAGGGGCGTTCGACATCGATGTCTGCGGTCAGGATCGCGTTTGGCTTACATTATTAATGATTCATTTAGTTCACACTAACCGGGCGGCTCTGCTGATCCCTTTGGGTTTTGAGTAGGGATGTGGTATGTGTTGTGGTTTTGTCGATGGATAGTTTGTTATGTTGTTTGTTTGATAGATTTGTGTTGATGTTGGTACCTGTTGGAAAACTTTTGTAACTTCCAGTAAACAAATTTTTGGTGTACTTTAGTCAGGCATATTGAATGATTGTTAATTGAATAAACGACTTTATTGAAGTGTTTGGGTGATAGGTGATTACTTTAATTAAAAGAATTCAATATTTAACATGAAACAGTAAATGTTACGATGAATGGAAATAGCGAATGTTAGAAGAAGCACCTATTATAGAATTGTGTAATTTGTACATTCATTAACTAACGTCTTTTTCCCATCCACCTGCTAGGACTATATGAGAGATCAATTTTATGACGACATTTATACAATACGCCTAAAAAAAGAAGTCAACTAACAGTTTATCGATATCGATAAACCACTCCACACCCACATCCCTAAACTGATGTTTAGTCAGTGCAATCGGCGATCTGATTAATAGTGCTCCCGCGAAATGTTTAATCTTTCGAAGCTACTCAAGTTGGGGCCCTTGGCTCGACGACGGAGTAACAACACATATATTATGCATTAAACTATCGATTGTTTGCTTTACAACACTTTAATGTGTGAGAGTTCGTAGATCTTAATTATTGTTTGTAAACTAGATTTTTAGGTTATTTCTTAAGTTGATGACTGGCATTTCATCATGTGGGCTGCCAATGCCAATCAATTTCAGTAACGGTTGAAGATTGACAGACATTATCAAATTTAATCTTTTTTTTTCAGGTGATATTTTAATTATGGTGTTTTTCTTTGAAAAAAGAGTTATTTAAAATATCTTGAAGTCAAAGGCATGTCTTAACCTATGGTCCACAGACTTGGTCTTTGACTAACATTCAGAAGTCCAAACTCAAGGTTTGCCAACGAGCAATGGAGCGCAGTATACAAGGTGTTTTATTAACGGATCTTCTCCGAAACAACACAAATCTGCTTTCCGAAATAAATATAGCTGTCGTGGCTCAAAAGGCTGCCACTCAAATGGGACCGGGCATGACATGTCTGCCGCATGACCAACTGTGGGCCAAAATAGCAGGAAAGTGGTGCCCTGACACAGTGAGGCGGGGTCACGGCAGGCCACGAAGGAGATGGCGGGACGAACAAGTTCCGTCCGAACTGGAAGGAGGACGCGCGGGTTCGCGAGAAGTGGAAGGCGTGGAGGGAGGCCTTTGCCCAGGAGCATGGATGCACCAAAGAGGATAGTCATGTAGTCATCTATCACTCACAGAGAAATGCCTGTGCCTGCAGTGGTAGATCATTATAGGCTTATCATGTAATAATGGGTGTAAAAGTACCCTTCCAAGCCGAAAGGAACTTGTTCTCCTCGTGATTGCGATATTTTTTTTTTGTTCTCGACCACACTTATGAACCGTCTAGTTACGAAGATATCGTGGGTTTAATTTTCTTAAACCTTACTTTAAATTTCACTAAAAACTTCCACGACCCCCTTACTATGCATCCATCAGCACAATGTTGTGAGGGCGTTACATAGAGTTCTACTGTAAACCGTAATTTTTCACCCAAAAAAAAAGTCGTTTCCCAGCAATAATTTTTGCGTAGATTTACTTAGTTTGATGCACAGAATGCTTGGTTGACGGCTTCGTGAAAGGTTCGTTTACACCTTGTATGTTACCTATAAAAACTAAAGAGGCAGGGGCTTGACCATGTCTATGGAAAGACCGTTGGTCAGCGGAGCAAAACGAGCCCTAGGATGGTGATTGCGTAGCCCCCCCCCCCCCCTCAGATGACGTACGACCTTAAAAAATCTAGCTGGGGCAGACTTAATGCAGCAGGCAGAGGACAGGGCTATTTTTGACGACCCGAATGGCGCAGCGGTAGTAAGGCTGCCTTACGTTCGGTTCAGATCCTGGTAGAAGCAAATGTTTGTGTGATGAGCATGGACATTTGTTTCCGAGTCATGGATGTTTATATGTATAATAAGTATGTATTTACAAATGAAAAGTATCTATGTCAACCATCTAGTGTCCACGACACAAGCCTCGTTGCTTAGGGTGGCGCTAGATGGCGCTGTGTGTAATGTCCAGCGATATTTATTTAATTATTTGGCGCAACTGGAGCGCAGCTTAGCAGTAGTGGACTGAAATAGGCTAAGTTCATTGATTTCGTTTCAACTCAAACTTCTCTTTACCTTCCATAATTTTAGACAGTCAATTGTTTTACCGAATTCAGCACAAAAAGTCGTGTAGACACGCGTATTAAGTTTCAAATGATTAGACAAACATCACGGCACCTTGTTAGACTTGGGATCAAACGGCGGGGTGCGCCAAACATGGGGTATCTTCGGCTACCCTCTTGAGGTTGAGGGGCGGGGCGGTAAGTTGGCGCTTTTGTAATGGATTTATTTTGCGAAAAGTTTGTGAGATGTCGAGTGATAGAATTTAGTTAGTCGTTTGAAAAAGAGTTAGTTAAAGCTTATTTGATTAAAAAATACACTGAAAGTTCCAGCTATGGTGCAATGTTGTATGTTTAAAATGAGCCAATGCATTGGTATTGTCATTTCTTACATACATATAGACATCATTTAAAGTCAATGATGTTGTGATGGTGTTAGTCTGCCAGCATTTCTTGTTAAAGCGTATTGTATTACCCACTAACTGATAAGTGAAATTCAGTTGCTTTCAATTAGACTTTAAACTGACCCCAACATCACATTTATATACACTTAAGTGTGTTGTTTTGTTATGTAAGATATAACTTTTTTTTTTATATTCTTTCTTCTAACCAACCATTGGACGATATATAATTTTCCAAGTATTTTTCTTTAAAATCAGAGCGCCATCTTACCGCCCCGATTTGTTCAGACAATCGGGAGTCTTACCAATGTTTTCTTTGTTCGAACCGTGGCAAATATTTGAGCTAATTATACGCCTGATTTAACACTCGCGTTCAATTTACAAGCATTTGTCTTTCCTAACAATGGTTGTTCCTTGTTATGCTTGAGGGAAGTTTATCACGCTTTTTAAATGAAGTTTTTCATGGAAATTCTATGGCCTTTTTGGAAAATTGTTTGATTTGAGATTTTAAAGGAAGTTAGATTAGACACGACGCGGCGACGTGTTTATGGATAGTAAAATGTTTTTCTAAGATGAAGTTGTTGACAAGTTATTCTAATATTTTCTTCTTTGAAGTAGAAACACAAGAAAGCGATGATTTAAAGGTAATAAACGTATTATTTGAAGTGTACCGAAAAATGTTGAAAACAAAACTTAAGTAAGTACTTACATAAAATATGTGTCAACTTTGTTTATACTAGTTTAGCGTGAGGATTATATCTTCTGGACTACTTAGGGGTCACAGATGAACCTATTAGAAATCAGATAATAGGAAACTACAAGGATAAATAGTCCCTCGGTATCATCGTTCATTCAGGGTAACTACAGCATTTGCATGATGCATAATGAGTTTCATAGAATTGAAACTTTCAACGTAGAAAAACGTGTGTAATAAGCCCAAAGTTTTCTTATTTCTTCTTTTTATTTAAAAAAAACCGTGCGTTTTATTACCGAAATAAATCTAAAAATAATACCAAAAATTCAATATACCAAAAACACTAACCCTAAAATGCCGCATCATTTGTCACAGTAACTTTCAATAAGGGTACAATGTACCAACTTCATATCATACCTCAAAAAATATTCCAATATTATGATTTATGACATAATACCGAATGGCATGTGACTATTTGCGTCAGCCAATATAAAAAGACCCCTACATTTGCGATGGGTACCTTAAAATGTGGGTTTATGTTCGTTTGTTTGTATTAAGATAAATATTTTTTCTCCCCTAAGGTATGCAAAAATGTCGCTCAGATATGCCCCGTTCGGGATAATACTAAAATAGCGGGAAGCAGTTTTTGTTCATATAAATCTTCAATAGACTTAATACACTGGAGTGCTATTGGATTTTGGTGAAAAAAGGGTAAAAAGAAAAAAGGAATGAAATGTTTCATATTTTTTATTACGAAGCCGTAAAAAAATGGTGTGTTCTGGAAGGCTATTTGTATGCATTTCATAATGAAAGCATAAAACAAAAATACCGCGTCACCTTTCTTTACGGTTATTTTTGGCATTTTCTTTCTTGCGATATCAATCTATGTTTTATAAAGAAAAAGGTTGCAGCATCCATTTCTGATTTCGACAGTCCAAATAAGTCCAAAAAAGAGAAAAATATGAAAAAAAAAAATTGGGAGCGTTGATGTGAAATTTATTAGTGATTAGTAATTAAGACTAATGACATGTTAAAACCCAGAACTAATCGGTATAATTACAAACCTTAGTGGTTTTTAAATGCTACTCTGCTAAAACAAATGTAATAATTTTTTTAATGGTAAATAAATGAAAAAAGAAATTATGACTGTTAGATTAACATTTTTTTTTGGTCAAAATTACTGATAACTACATGCTAGAATAGCTAGCGAATAGCTAGGTAGGTAAGTATTTTGTTCAATATTAGATTAGATTAGATGATGGTCAATACGAAAAAACAAAAAATCGAACCTAGGTTTCGTACCTATATTAGTGATATAATGAAACCAATTATTTTAATAACCAATTATAATCTACTACCATCATCAAAAATCCCATTCAAAACAAAACACAGCGCTCTCGATCACTCTCTAAGCCTACAGTTAAAATATTACATGTACCATACAAATATAAAGCGAATATGTGCGTTATTTATTAGGTGCGAAATACTTTGATAAATCACCACCTTCTCGAGGGGTACAAATGTACCCCCTTCGCATTGTAAGGGTTAAAATTGCTCTGACTATAGAAATGCGAGTGTGTATAAGAAATATATTGTAGTATTAGAGACAAGTAATATGATTGAAGAAAATTGGTGTATTTCATATTTTCTTATCAGTTGATGTACAGGCTTTCTTATTTTGTTTGTTTTTGGGGAGACCTTCGCGGGGTAGGCAGACTTGCTGGTTAAGCGATAATTTAAAGGCTTTTGTATTGTTTTTGTAGGTACATATTAAAACATCACACTATCATTCGCTAAACAGTGAGGCAGAGGTGGTGCGAAGCTTGGGAGAGGCTTAGTAACGTCCAGCAATGAACTGATATAGATATAGTTGATTAGGCAGAGCTAGGTCCTATTTGCCACGCTATGCCAAACGATCGTATGTTTTAACGTAACGAAGCAAAACACAAATTGTTAATGAAACACTGTTTGCCTCTGATGTCAAGTAATTAATTAACATAGGCAACTGCTGACAACATGGCCGCTCACTAGAACAGCAATCATCAAACTGCAGGTCAGCTTTGGAAAAGGCAAAATTAAGAATTGCTCAGAGAAATCTCAAGAAAGATGCAATACGGATAAAGTCTTAGTGACTTAACTGCAATAGTAGCGTCCATTGGGAGAAGTGCCACATCTGCGACAAAACGGCCAGTTGCAATTGTGAGGACAGACTCTGGATCGACGCTCTGAGGGTTTTATCAAAGTGACAATCTATAAGCGATAGTGAAGATCCAAGTCTATATTGACATAAGCTACAGAAAGGCTAATAAAAAAAACCACTAACATAAAGCTTTATTGTTCGAGAGCATTACACAAGCTGAATATCACTAGCCTTCACACTAGGATTCCCCGTGTCGTGGAGACTAGTTTCCTTCGTCTTAAAAGATATATAGGTAAGCTATATAGTAAGGCAAAAGATACATCAACATCGCACAGGTAAGATTTCTTACGCTTCAGTAAAAGTATGTCAATCCTGTTGCGATTCGTTGTGGAAATACAAAATGCTTTGAAAGCAAGTGACGGTAGCGGGAAAGAGTTTAAAAAATAAAATGTAATCTTTATTTCGGATAAGCAATTATAGTATCAAAATGATAACTTATACGTTAGTAAACTTATTCTTCTATTTTAATGTGGTACTTACAATAAGCCTTGCCGAAATGCGAATATGATAGTCCAGTATGATCCTGGTTCTGTTGACACTCGAATGACATTGCCAGAAAGGGGCTCGTAAAATTGTCTGTGGAAATTATAATAAAAAATCCGACTATGACCAGGCACTATAGAATAGAGAGAATCCATTAGTTGCAAATCTCTCCGAAAATGACAAATGACAATCAATATTTCCCAATTTTCACACCCAGCCCACTACTTCAACCCCACACGAAAAACCCACAATTACAGACGAAAACAGTGCAAATAAAACATCAATACACGATGATAAAGTACACAAAACACAAGGTACCCACCCCTCGGGGACAGGGGGAGTTCTAAGAATAAATGCCCTACATAAACCGGAGTGCTAGAAAATGTACGTGAGCGTTCTTAGCACACCATATGCGGGGATTTATATAGAGGTGGTAATGCGAAAGTTTTTGGATTTGTGTGAACAACTGCGGTTGGAATTGTGGTGTCTCTTAGTGCTAGTATCATAGAAATATAGAAGTAATAGCTTAGTGGTGTGGCTGTTGGACTGCCAAGTCATAGTCTCCTGTTCGATCCCAAGACACTGATCTCTGATTTTTCGGATTCATGTGCGTATTGTATTATTATCACTTGCTTCGGTGGAGGAAAAACATAACCAAGCCAGAGGCCTATGGGCGGCATAAAAACTCATATATGAGCAGTATAATATTATGGGCAGTTAAAAATACATAGTACTTTATTGTTTGATCAAAATAAAAATTAAATGATTTGTCAGCAGACTATCGCAAACCGGATTGCTGTCGTGTTTTCTAAATTGTGATGAAACAAGGGTTTCTACAATGATTTAACCTACTAATAACATAAGGTTCCAAAAAGTACCTTTTATAAAAAAAAACTTTGCAACAGGTAAGCAGGCGAGCCGTAGTTTTCCTGAAGAAAAACTTTGAAAGGAAAACGAGTTTGAGGTTCAAGTCGTCAATCTTATTGTGTATTTGTAAATAATACTATTTACGTTTTATCTTTATTAATATTATAAAACTAGTGATCCGATTACAAAAATTCTTTCAATAACGGGAAGCTACATTTAAAACGTTCCCGTTGGTTAATTTTCGTACATAACAGAAGCAAAGTCGCGAACAAAAGCTATTCTTGTATCATTTACGGTATTCTTTATAATTTTCCGGAAAATTCCTGTGTTTCAACAGCTCCACATGAATATCGAACGTCTCGTTACAAAGACGGTTTTCTGTGGCGTAACGCGCGAGTATCGCATTATATCATTTATAAACAAAATGTGTTAAAATAAATCGCTACGTCGCGCCAGGAGCCTCAGATACGCGGTTTTAATGGCCACACACGATGTGTATATATTTTATGTCGTCGTTTATTTGGGGATCATTTTCGAGATGATTTGAGTACGAAATGAAAACTGTTTCTGTGGTTGTGTCTGAGAATTTTTGTTTAGAGTGGGTAATTTTATGTTATTTCGAATCTCGACATAACTTTTACACAGTCGTACCCTTCGTCTCAGGACGTTCCTTAGATATAAGAATTGTCTCTTTTCCATGATAGGTCACCACAGATGGGCCAGGATAAGTCACGACAGATGGGCCAGAATTGTCACACAGTGCACCCACTGTGTGACGATTCTGGCCCATACACGCGACGATATGCTGTCTCGTCACCGAGGCAGGCCCAAAAAACGCTGGCGTGACGGTTTGGACTCGTTCCTGACTGATTGGCCACAGGAGGCAAAACACCGGGAGAGTTGGAAAGGAATGGGAGAGGCCTTTGCCCAACAGTGGGACAGAACAGGCTAATTAAAATAACCTGGAACATGAAGACTTTATTGAAACCCAAGGAAATAACATGAATATGAAATAGTAACAGGTTTCACATCAATATAGAAAAAACAACTGTCACATTAAAATTAGTGACAAAGGCAATGTTCCACTACTTGAAAAATGCCTCCAGAGATTCTTGCTATTGAACACCAAAATCTCCCTTACGCAAACTCTCATCCAGCCTATCACAGACCACCGATGTCTGTTATTTAGATGCCTCTGAGGAGCTTTAAAATAACCATGTTTCTAACTTTTGCAAAACAAATGGCTTCCAATTAGACTTCGCAGGTACTCTCAGATATTGTGTCTGCTATTTAACGTCCTTCATAACCCTAAAACGCCATCAGTTCATAAACTTTTTCGTCTAAAACTGTTACAAGATACGCGATTTTGATGTGAAAGATAACTAAAACCGATTAACAATCACAGCACCCTCAGGGCGTAACATAATGACACCCTCCCCACACATTGCCGGTCGAAACAATAGCGGTTGCTACAATTTTCTTCCACATCCTGACGTTCGGTACAGTCACAAGTACTAACATAAACACTCAGCAAAATTCTAGAGTATTTTTCTCGTGAAATATCGGTTCCAACTTTGAGTATGAGTTCCAAAATATTATGCTCGAACAAACTCTTAAAATTATATTAAATAACGTAATCAAAATTGAAACTATAGATGAACTGTGTGAGGGATGATATGGCTAGAAAGGACCGCTGAGATGACGAGTGATAGAGAAGTATGGAAGAAGAAGATATGCTGCACCAACCCCAACTAAATTGTTATAAGGGCAGGAGAATCATGATGATAGTAATCAAAATAATGCTGAACAGATCTGTAGAGGTAGCAACTTACTGGTCAAGTGGTCAAACAAGATGTGAGTTGCCAAATGACGTTTATTCTGTAAATAGGCTTTTACTCACTTTTTTTTTTTAATTTTTTTCGTCATTTCCTTGCGACAATCAAACATTTTTTCTTTCTTTCATTTATTTTCTTTTAATCGACTTAACTTTATTAATATTTAATCGTCGTTTTTTTTTGTATTAAATCTAGATGAGGTTAGTTTTTCCAATCCGACTCCTTTGAGAAGAAATAATGAAAGAAACTCGGAGATCACAGCCTCTTTTAAAGTCCAGACATAATCCCGGCCAACACATAAGAGGATTATGCAGATTAGTGTATAAGAGGATGCTGTCAATGAACACGAAACAAAGAAGAAGTAGCCGTGACTGTACTCACAGTGATACCTAGGTGGTTCGACAGGCCACCCGGAGCTAGAAAGGTGCTCGGCAGTGCGATAGGAAATTGTGCGAAAGCTTAGATTCGTAGCCGTGGGCACCGGCCAGCTAGGTGCCCCGGAAAGAATAGTGTGGATCGAGGGGTTGGTTAAATATTATTTTCAGTAAAGAAGAAAGGACCGATGGTGTGTACTTCACTCTAGCTAGCTAGCTAGCTAGCTAGCTAGCTACTACAGTCTAGCCAAAAGAAATCGCAGCAGGGACCCCCTTTAATTTTTAATATTTTTTTTGTTGTTCAAGCGGCAACAAAGATACACATTCTGTGAAAATTTTAACTATCTACCTATTACGGAACATGAGATACTGCCTGCTGACAGACAGACTGACGGACGGACGGATGGACGGACAGTGGAGGCTTAGTAATACTAATAAATATTTGAAATAAATGCATATATTATTCTTTGTCTAGCAATGGACGTCTTTTGACTAATGATTAAAATAAGAAATATTGGAGAAGGAGACACTGTTTTAAGCTTTCACGGTTCATAACTATACTTAACCCAGTCCCCCATGTCCCCCTTCTCCAGTTACCCGCTACCCGCGATCATGGCGCTTGCAACAGCGTCGAAATATCGGGAGCTCAAAAACAATAAATAATCACGGAAGATATCCCGTAAGTGACATTTTAAGTATTGGAGCAGGAGATTTTCAGGTAACAGTTGTAATGAAAGAGATCACTGCAAATATAACAAAAAAAATTACCAAAAAGCCAACGTCACGTGGTATTCCCAGGCGGTCACCCATCCAAGTACTAACCACGCCCGATGTTGCTTAACTTCGGTGATCGGAACGAGAACCGGTGTTCTCAACATGGTATGGACGTTGGCGACAGTGCAACTGAAATTACTCTTCGCTATCCGTGCAGTTGGCAGTTTTCCAACCTTGATTTATTTCTGTAATTAGTTTAATTAGACTATCGCTATCAATAATACATCTGTGCTACACTGCTTCATTGGCCTAGTGATCGAAACTACCTTGAGATCAAGATTCTTGAGAAAAAGGCCGAAAAAAATATTCCGATCCATACAGTACGACAGCTCTGATCACGGTCTTGTATATTGTCACTGTCGACAAACGAGAGAAAAGTTCCCGTTTGTTACCAGGGAGGCATACATACAATAATGACACATATTATGTTCCCTATGAAAAAGTACCAGGCTGGCATGAGCTCAAGGTGGTATGCATTTCAATAATTCTGGGTATAGATACAGTCCTCTAGTAATAAATACCTTCATGGATACATGCCCGCCTAGTACTGTTCGTAAGGTTACTGCCCATAACTAGCACAATTGTACTAACACTACTCGATCCCATGCAATGTTTTTGAGTAATATTTTATTACTCAAAAATACTGTGGGGTCAACGGGAACTATTTTAAATTATTTTAATCCATTTTTGCTGACCCCACCAGTGAGGCCACGGGCAGTGTGTTCAACGGGAATACATCTTTTCCATTAGGAATTTCTCAGTAGCTGCCAGGGATTCTGGATTTGTGCCCGGTTAATGGCAATAGGCTCGCCTATTACATAGAAGTTAAACGTAACAGGCGAAATATGAGTGTACTGTTAGGTTCACCTCTGCCTAACTCCACGGGGATTACAGGCGTAATGTATTGTTACACCTGACTATTTTTACCTGGTTTTCCGTTTTCAGACAAAGTAATCGAAAATATACCTTAACTCCGAAGTCTTATCCACCCAATTCGTACCGCAACATTCAAAACACCAGAGGCGTTATTACAGGTCGGCACTCGGCGCTCACTATTGAATATCGGACAAAGAGCTCTAATTGTTCGTGTGCTGACAGTGCTGCAATGCGGCTCTGGAGACCTGGACACTCTCTCTCTAATATCTGCCACTGGGAGTTCCATAAATTCTGCGTATCCAGGAATGGGGAGGAATAGGATACTGATTTGTTTACTAAAGGGAGGCACAATGGAGATTCAATGATCAATTGTGTATTAAAATAGCCATCGAAAGTGGTGATTTTTAAACACACGTCTCAACAAAGTGACAGAGACAAAGTGAGATAAAGCGAAAACTTTTATAGAAAAGTGAAATGTTTTGGATTGATTTACTTATTTATTTATTTATTTCTACCGAAAATTCTATTTAAATCTTCTGAAGAAAATACGAAACAGCAGTCAGATTTGCAACCAATTGTTGACTGGTGACTTACATGTTTGCTAAGGTGTGATGAGACAAGAAGACGAAAAAAACTGCTGAGCTGAATAAATTGTATGTCGTAGCATTTCGTCGAACAAATATTTTCATAAATAATTTCAATGGTTTTCAATACTAAACTAAGATGCTACTATCTATCGCTACTCTTGTATTATGTAAAGTAGGTGCCTAAAACATTGATTTTCACTGTTCAAAACGTTGATTTTCACTGTCTAAAACATTGATTTTCACTGTTTAAAACATTGATTTTCACTGTCTGAAACATTGATTTTCACAGTCTAAAACATTGATTTTCACTGTTTAAAACATTGATTTTCACTGTCTAAAACATTGATTTCACAGTCTGAAACATTGATTTTCACTGTCTAAAGGCACGTGAAGGTCGTCTCAAGTCGGTATTCCCGTGTATATCTACATGTAATAGGTATCTGTTGGTCCTTCCAATTATTCGATTACAGGTTAAATTGGTGGATTTTGGTTGGTCGAGTGGTGGCGACTGCTGAGCGTGAGAGGTCCTGAGTTCGATTCCCGGGTCGCGCAAAGTTTTATTGAATTTTACATCAGGAATTTCTTAGAAGCAGCCACGGAGTCTGGATTTTTGTCCGGTTGATGGTAATGGGATCGACCCCGATAAACATAACTGGCCATATGTGGGTGTAGTATTAATTACACCTGTGCCTAGCCTTTGGGGGATAACAGGCATGGTGTTATGTTATTTTCAACCTTGATAGCTACCTTTAGCGTGTCTGCAAACTGCTTCACTTTATAACGAAGAGCATCTAATACAATCATGATGATTAACTGAGTTAAGTTAAAGTTATGCGAACTATCGCCCGATGTCCGCTCACAAAGAACTTAGCCACACATCACTTAGCATAACAGTGAGATCAAACGAGCATAGACCTAACAATGTCTAGACAGGTCTTACGCGCATCATAATGTAGCCAGATTCTTCGTGTTGACCTATGGAGTCACAGGTTTTCGTTGTCTCTCATATTGACTCGATCTATGTTGTGTACTTATGCCGTGGCACAAGTGGTAACGAGCCTATACTAATTATGAGGTAGCAAAGAGAGCCGTAGCTACTTTATACATAGTCGGTGATGACTTGCAATGGAAATTTTACGAATCCTTCATTGGTATCATCATCAAAGTATTGTCACGTTGCGATACAGTCAATCTTTTCCTGAAAATGTTACACTATTTTGTGCAATAATGTTAATCTGCCTTATTTATTTCATCATTTCAGCTGAAAGACGTCCACTGCTGCTGACATAGGCCTCCCCCAAGTGTCGCCACATTGACCCGTCTCGTGCGACTCGCATCCAACGGTTCATGCAACCTTCACCAGGTTATCGCTCCACCTATACTAGTGGGAGGTCTTCCAACGCAACGTCTTCCGGTCGCCACTCCAGAACTTTTCGGCCCCATCGGCCATCCGTTCTGCGAGCAATGCTGCCCCTTAAGTTTGGCAATTTTTCGGGCTTATTTATTTATTTATATTTTATTTATTTCCGGACTATATTGGTACAGTTTTTTTGAGAACTTACTGCTATCGTATACCAACAACACAGTTTGCCAATTATATGTAAGTCCCATGTAATAAAGGGCGAGCCTATTGCCATCAGCCTGGAACAAATCCAGACTCCGCGGCTGCTACTGAGAAACCCTGTTGGAAAAACACAATAAAACTTTGGCCCACCTGGGAATCAAACCCAAGACCTCATGCTCATCAGTCCACTAACCACTATACCAACGAAGCAGTCAAAAAATATTCCATTCGAGTAAAATAAAATAAAAGGGTTGCGCCACCTCTATTTTATAACCCAGTCTACAATACCCACCCCGCGGCCATATTTCTCTGCGAAGGTCTGTACAAAGGCGATACGTGGCAGAAGCATCGTCGAAAGTTATCTATCCTACTCGCGGGTAGTTAAACAATAGTCTATTACAACTAATAACATGGAGTTCAGCTGACGTGTGGGATCAAAGCGTACTAAGGATTGACTGACTTTCTCTCTGAGTGACGTTCTTTGCTGTCGAGTTTTTGGAACTAGTATAGTTACAAGAACTAGTATAATAATATTAGTAATAATAATAAACCATTTATTTCAGACCCATAGATAAATACCTTAACCTAAAAATCCATACTAATAACAATTTTTGTTAGTATAAGCAACTCACTTAAACTATGTTAGTAGCACTTCATACAACCACCAACAACAACAAAACCACAACCACAACACAACACAACACAACACAACATAACATAACACAACAACAACTACAACAACAACAACCCAACTGGAACACACAACCACAACTACAACTGGTACTCTAGAGTAATTTTGATAGTTTTAATGTTTAGCGATTTTTTCAAAATACATGAGACTGAACCCGTGTCTCTATGTGTCACTACAGTAAAAAAAAAAACATTGTCATTTGAACGATTAGCGAAAAAAGAAAAAGATATGATCGTTGTCATTTCAGCCGAAAGATTAGAGAAGAAAGAACTGCGCGGCCAATGACAATGTAACGCATAAAACTTGGCGCATGAACTGAGGCACTCCATGATGTTTTGAGTCACTAATTGTTATGCTAAGTACAAAACTCAATGTCTTTTGTTTTCATGTTCAATATTCATTTAATCTTTGTAATTTCAGTGATAGTGAAAATCCAGTTAATAGTCAATATCCCAACATAGCCGGCGATACCCAACCCATTTTGCATCAATTCCCTTTAATTTTTCAACAAGCCTGAGGCAAGCAAGCTCTATAATAAAATCCACCTTATAGATTTCATAGGGAATCACTTGCAGGTAACAATTTCATCAAACAACTGTAAAATCGATATGGCATGGCCAATCGATGATGGTACATTTATGAAAATAAAGACGCTGTTCCATTGCGGCCTACGGTTATGCTACGTTTGAGCACTTGTCGCATGGTAACGAGCTACATGCTCAAACAACGCGTGCGTGTTGCAACTCAGCATGGAGCAGCTAAGAAGAAATAAAAGAAATTGCTTATGTCATGCCAGGAATCGTCGACGCAAACGAAACAAGCGACAAATATTTATGTCGGTTCAGCAGGCCATGGACGATATGTTATGAATGTAGGAAAAAACTGTACAGTTATCATGGCCTGTTCAAGCAACACAATAAAATATCTAAATATGTATCTTTTCCGCTATGTGCTATGTGTCCAAGCGTATGTGGCATGGCGCATGCACAGCTTACAGTGTTACCCCTGATGCCATGAGCCTTTGCTAATGAGCCAACAAACAGGCTTCGTATGTGTCCGTCCACGTATGTGTCCTCAATGGAACTCGGTTTTGCATGAACCTATCGTGTAAGGCCGGCTTTTATGTCACTCACGTCGCAAGTTACATCGCCTAAGACAAAGCCGTTAGCGTCGCTTTGAATAAAAGGCACTGCAATCTACAGCCACGTAACGTTCGGAACCGTGACCGTGGTCGCAGGGCCTCTCCGTGCCCATCCTATGTAGCAGTGGTGTTGTGCCTTTATGGTATAAAGGTAATGATAACATGGGATGTTATTACCATGGGGAATCGATGGCTTCAGGCGGTGTCTGTTCGTGGAATATTGTGGAAGTTTTGGAATGTGATAAGGTGTATGAGTTTTTGTGAATTCAATTATGTAATGAGGCGGTCGAGTTTATCTTTTTGATTGAGAACTTCATGGATTGCAATAAAGCCTGTTGGAAAGGCGATATTTATGTAGATTCCACGCATTTTTTTTTAGTTTTCAGATTTTTCTAAAAGATTGTTACTTTTGGCCTGTATTATCCCACTGCTGGGCAAAGGCCTCTCCCCATGACTTCCAAATCCTTCTATCCAATAAAGGGTGTAAACACCTCTTAACGAAGCTGAAAGGCACTTGTTCTCCTCGTCATTGCGATATTTTTTTTGTTTTACACCCTACCTGGGAACCTTCTAGTTACGGAGATATTGGGGGTCAAAGTTCCAGGTTTTTGACAAGTTTTTAATGTAAGATTTTTACTTTAAACACCTCCACGACCCCCGTATTATTCAATCCATCCATCACCACAATGTTTTGAGTGCGTTACATTGAGTTCTACCACAGAAAATGATTTTCCACCCCAAAAAAAAAGTTGTTTCCCTGCAATAATTTTTGCGTAAAGTTACTTAGTTTGATGTACAGAATGCTTGGTTGACGGCTTCGTGATGAGGTTGTTTACACCCTGTATATTGTGCAACTTGTTAAATGGTGCATTGGTCGTACCCATCACCACCTTACTAACCGGCTGACTTCTACCACAGTAATTTTGAAAACCACCTGTAACTTTAACAAATAACCTTGTATTAACGTCTACATAGTTTTTCCAGTACACGTTGGAAGCCAATATCTACAAAAAAATCACACACACTACAATCCAAAACTATACCGAACAAAACCACTTCGCCTACAAACTTAAACCCTACACTTCTCACTTAACCCACTCCTACAACTTAACCTTCCAAACTTCACTTGACTTAAAGGTCACTTATCGAAGGGTTACGGTCTGATCGACCTGTGCGAAGGTCAAGGTGAAAAGGGATGTATTGGACGAGATCGATGGGTTGTCCGTCGTAGATTGTTGGAAAATTTATTGGGATAAGGGTTAAATGTTTGATGTAAGGGATGAAAGGTTGCTTTAAGAGTGTAAGGGGTAGTTTTATTGGCATTTAAGGTTAGCTGAACGACTTATTTCGGGGTGTTCAGTTTGATTTAGAATGACATCGCGATAATACCTGGTTATTACATGTTTTTATAGTATGACCACTTTAAGGTGGATGCTCCAGGGTAGCCCGCGAAATTCAAATTTTCTTACGTTTTTTGCAATTTGCAGGTCAGTGTCAGGATGTATGTTGATTAAAATATGATTTGCGGCTGGGAAAGGTGCAGGAATGACTTTTGATGATTATAATTCTATAACTACACACGTGTTACAGCCGCGAATCATATTTTAATCAACATACAACCGGACACTGACCTGCAAATTGCAAAAAACGTAAGGCAATTTGGATTGAGTATTTCGTGATTTTGATTAAATTCATAGAAATAAATAAAACAAAAAAAAAGTATCGGTGTAGTATATCAACTATCTGGTGTCCACGACACAAGCCTCGTTGCTTAGTGTGGCACTAGATGGCGCTATGTGGAATGTCCAGCGATATTTTTTTTACAAGTTCTGCCAAATCAGTTCCAGGGTTAGTTTCAACATTTTGAATAAAATACCGACTCTTTGACATTTTTGTAAACTGCCTGTAAATGGTGTAACTGAAATAATGCCATAAAAATAATCTTTAAGACTGCTTGATTTCGTCGCCCTTTTTATCGCCTTCGTACCATGCTTCCTAAATGAAAACAGTCTGACACTTCATAAGTTTTCATCTGCAACGACTTTCAATTCTTCACCCACTTCATCATTCCTAATCCTAGGCAAAAACCATACTTGAAACCAGCAATCCTAACATCGATAATCCTACAAACCCTAAACTCTTCGGAACTTCTTTGTAACACATAAAAAGTGTCAGTACACGACGTAACCCTCCCAACGCTGTGTGGTACAAAAATCCCCCACGCTCAGTTTGCACCTGTTAACGTATCAATAACAGATATCCCGGTACGGGCCGTCGAACGTCCCGGCGCGGAGCTGAAAAACGATAAGTCGGTATAGGGTTGACTCTGGCATTTTCATGAAATAATTTTGTAATTATCCAAAAATTCAAATCAAGAATCTATTTGATAGTGTTATAACTGATAAGAAATGTTTTTAGAAAAAAGTGTGAAAATTTAGAAAAAAAAAAAAATTGTTAATCGTATGTCGTCAGAATGTACACGATGTCTGCATGTCATCTTGTAGTCTACATTTAGTTTAATTCATTCTTGGTTTCAGTAGGTCGCTAATGCCTCTAGCATTAAGTGTGTGATGAAAAAGTCTTTGATTGCCACAAAACCTTCAGAGTCTTCATCGTTAAATATCAAACAATTTAATGGCAACATAATCACACGTCTTCACCTCCACAACATTCAAGAAAAAAAAATTCCCGACCAAAACTAAAATCTATTGGAAACCAATCAAACTGCCAACCCTATTCCCGAAGCCGATCAACCTGTTGCGCCGAACATTCGATACCCTTCAATGGCATGCTAGACAAAGACAGCACGCTACGACCGGACCTGTGTGTGAGCGAGACGGGACACAAGTGTGAGGGGCCCACTTGAGCCCACACGTTCCGATGGTTTCAGCGGACCTATAAATATATGTTCGAACTTTGGTGTCGATGAGATGGCGTGGAAGATGCTCTACTTTGAATTTTCTTGAAAAACCTAACTTAGATGACATCACACGACGAGTTCGACATTCAGGATGGCTGCTGTTCTGGGGGTCTAAAATGGCCGCTTTAGCAGAATCAAAATATGAATCACGTAAAAAAATTTAAATTCTTAAAATAGACCCTATAGTTATGACAGTAAAGACCATTTTAAGAAATAACATTTTTAACGTGGTTCATATTAAGATTCTGATAAAGCGGTCATTTTAGGCCCCCAGAATGTGTAACTGTTTTAAGCATGTCGCGCTTATTTTTTGACCACAGTTTTAATTACAATTAGGTATCATGAATTTGGCGGAATGTGGGTGTAATATTAGGTACACCTTTGCCTAACACTTGAGGGATTACGTGTTTTTTTTAACACACTGAAATTCATGATGTAGGTAAGTTATATCATGAAGTTCAGTGTGTGTAAAAAAACACATTTTTGGACGTAATAAAAAAATATACCTGTCTCAGGCTCAGCACAAGGTTTTAAAAGTGGTTGTACTGATTACATGCAAGGTGGAGTAGCTTCACTTATGATTATTTTACAATAATAAAACCATTCACATAAAATAGTAATACAAATAAATAATCAACCTTGTTACCAATCTTCAAAATCAAAGTCTAAATAAAATCAACCTCAAAATAAAAAATAAAACCTGAAGTAGAGCACCTTACCAATCACTATACCATCGGCAAAAAAACCGCAAAAGCGTCGTAAAAAAAGAATCCTTCGGCCGTCCCGTTCCCGGAAGCTATCGATGTCCGGAGTCTAGGGCCGTCCCGCGCCGGGACTTTATTGAACACCGGGATCGCATTTGCATATCGACAAGTGATTTTAAATTCTCTCCTGTGTCCCGTAATTGATATCCGGGAGTTTAAACGGGAATTGAAGGTGATTTTTTAACCAATGTTCAGTTGAATTTTGATTTTAAATTTTGCTGCATTTTTCCGGTTGATTATTTTTTGTCGGTGAACTGGAAAATGTGTTGTCTTTATGGATTTTATTGGGAAGCTTAGCGTCTGAAAATGTATGTGTGATTTTAAGCGTTTATTCGAGTTTGGTACTGTCATCACCTTTTCCCAATTATCTTGGGGTCGGCTTCCAGTCTTACCGGATGCAGCTGAATACCAGTATTTAATATGGAGCGACTGCTTATCTGACCTCCACAACCCAGTTAGTACTGGGTAATACGATACCCCTTGCTGAGACTGGTTGTCAGACTTTTTGAGCCACTGACTAAAACCTTTGACGACTTTCAAAGATCTACAAATGACAGCCGGAACCAACTGCTTAACGTGCTTTTCGAGGCACGGAGGAAATTCGGTATGTAATGGGTGGTCACCCATCCACAGACCAACCTAGGCAAGCACGGCTTAATCTAAAGATCGACCCGAGCGGCTGTTGTTATTTAGCCACGAGCTTGGTACTGTAATGAGAATAAAATAAAAATAACTTGTTCTTTATTTCTTGACATGACATGTGTTTTTGTAATTTGACTGAGGAAATTATTAGAGACGTACTTATGGAAGAAGAGGTCAAGATACGCTGCGCCGACACCAAATTAATTGAGATAAGCATAGGAGGATGACGAAGTTTTGTGCTTTTGCGATTTGTATGTTTGTTGTATGTTTTGTGTTTAGCATTATTTTGCAGATATATCACACTAATACTTAAAATGTCACTTACGGGATATCTTCCGTGATTATTGATAATAGATTATTTTTTAAGTGTAGTTATGAACCGTGAAAGCTTCAAACAGTGTTTGATATCACACTAATATTTTAAATGCGAAAGTTTGTATATAGCATATTTGTTACTCATTCACGCAAAAAGTACTTTATTTATTGTTAGGTAATTGTTCAACAAATTTACATTTGTGTCGAACAGTGGGTTATAACCAATAAATGTAACACAATACTGAACGGATTTAGGTGAAATTTAGCACACAGATAGTTTATAACCTGGATTAACACATGAAACACAATATTTAAAACCGGTAGTACGATCCCGTGGGATAATTACTGAGCTCCACGCAGGCAAAGCCGCGGGAATAGGCTAGTAGAAAATAACTGTAAAAGGACTTTAGTTTTTAGACAGAGGAGATAAACGACAGCAGCAACACACCAGCAACTTTAATCCAACGTGCACGAAGATCACTTTGATTTTGACAGTAATGTCAAATCAGACGTCGACCCGAATGGCGCAGATGTAATGAGGCTGCCTTACGTTAGTTGGGTTCGAATCCCGGTAGGAGCAAATGTTTGTGTGATGAGCATGGATGTTTATAATTATGTATAATAAGTATGTATTTACAAACAAAAAGTATCTATGTAGTATATCAACTATTTGGTGTTCACGACACAAGCCTCGTTGCTTAGTGTGGCGCTAGATGGCGCTGTATGTAATGTCCAGTGATATTTAAAAAAATAAAATTAAAAAAAGAGACAAAAGTACTGGAAAGATATCCTACATAAACAAATAAGTCTGTGGCATGCACTCTGAGTAGCATAAAAAGTTTTTCATAATAATTTATTAAAAAGAACACACCATAAAAGTAATAACGTAAAACATTATTAGCATGAATTATATCTCATCTGATCAGAAGGCATTAGCCTTTTGGACGCGGTCCAGATCGCCATGAAGACATTACTTACTAAGTTTTGCTGTAAGGAGAATTTAATACAAAAGTAAACACGACCATTATGGAAACTTTCATTTGAAAACTGTGGATGTGAATGATTACTTCCAGAACTGATGTTTATTTTGGAAATTGTGTAAAAATAACAGTTGTACAAGTATTTTTTTTATTTTAGCTGATGAGATCGGTATTTTCTATGTGAATTACAGGTCCAAGTTGCTTTCAAACTCCATAAAGTTACACATTACAATGGTCATTGAATCAGCCAGAAGGCTGCGGGACTGTTCGAAAGAGATACCGTGGCCCCGGAACACAAAGGGCGATGAAGGAACATGGATGGGTTTTAGTCAGTTAAAGTCTGACACTCCGTCCTGCTCCGCCCAGAGCGGGAGGAGTCAGTGTAGATTTCCCATCCGAAAAAAAAAATGGCGTCGCGGCAGACCTCGTTGACGATGGCGGGACGAGTGGAACAAAGCCAACGACCAGTTGCCCACGTTAGCCCTGGATCGAAACAACTGGCAGTCATAGAGAGGCCTTTGTCCAGCAGTGGGATGACGCAGGCTAACAGTATCAGTAACGCCTAAATCAGTTATTTAAGAGCCAAGTAGATTTATGTTGTGCTACAAAAGAATTATATAAATTAACCCAAAAGGACCTTTTATACATTGTCAAAAACTTAATGTAAATAAAATAGCCTGTTCGCTGTATTTAATTTATGGTTTCAAGAAGGTCAGGAACTACCTTGGTTTCATAAGCCCTGTGAATCTCGGTTGTTCAGATGTATCAACTCCTAAATAAGGTGCACTTTATGGTTATTTTAATCTATCAATAGGCATGACGACAGTATCAAAAAATTGCAAATCTATTTAGTCCGTCAGTTAGAGTATTGGAAATTAATGGACACGTATTTTTTGTTTTTGTAAATCAATGAATATTAACAAAGATAAAACGCATCAAAACTCGGAAGCGGGGGCTCATGACGTCAGAACTAGCTAAAAATTATACCAAGGCGTGACGTATTCAGAATTTTAAAAGCGTCGTATCTTCGTCAATTTTGGTTTACGTAACAAAAGAAAAAACACGGGTCAAATATTTTTTGATAATCTAAGTGACGGACTAATTAGATTTTTTTGTCGTCTCGCCTATTACGATAGCTTAAACAAAACATAGAAATACGTGGAGGGAGGCCAATGCCCAGCAGTGGGACAGCACAAGTTAGTCAGTTAATCACTGCTAACTTATTTTCCCAAAAAACATACTTCAGTATGATTAATTCATCATAATTAATTCAGATCTCAATATAATGGTAATTACTTTTGTAATACGAGCACAATAAACCAATATTAACGTAAAGCGATCCCAATGAACGGTGAAATATTAAGCTGCTTGCCACACCGGAGTGTAATGTGGTCATTTAATTTATGAGAGAGCTGATCATGTATTAATTGAACAATTTTATTTCATACTAGCGGACGTCACGCGGTTTCACCCGCGTAACTCACGTTCCCGTGGGAGTACAGGGATAAATATAGCCTATGTTACTCAGTAAAGACGTGGCTTTCTAATGGTGAAAGAATTGAAATCGGCACAGTAGTTTTTGAGTTTATTCATTACAAACATACACACAAACATACAAATCTTTTTTTTAAACTGCTTGTAGATGGACTTATATCCTTGAACTAAGTATACGAGTTGTGAGTGTGGTTGTTTTTATTAATGTTAAACTTTTGTTTTGCCTACTAGTTAGGTATTGTTCGTGTTTCTTTGGTCAAATTAAGAAATATAAATCAGGACTCTTTTTACAAGTAAGTTAACAGATTACCATTTTACCAAGATTGACTTTGCAAATAAAGACCTACTTCTAAAATTACGAGGAATTTTAAACTTTTTTTCTTAACATTTTTCGCACACCAAGCGCGCAGTCTTTGCTTGATGTTAGTTCATTTATGTCATAGATGGCGCTGTAGTACTTTTTGTAGTGGCGCTACAACAGTTACGGTGTAACAGCCGCCCACCAAACATCTGAAACCTCGTTCAAACATCGCTGTCGCTTAAAGGAGCGTTTACAAAAAAACCACGACCGACCGAAAATTAAATAATGAAAAAATATAGCCCCCACTTCCCTTGTACAGATGAAATTTGATTAAAAAATCACGATTATTACGCGACCACCCCATTGCGGAATTTGAAGACACCCTTTACACGCCAAAATCAGCCAAACAAAGAAATTTAGTCCTTATTCTCCAGCTATAAGCGCCATTTTTTCAGTGGTAACTGTAGATTTATCGATGTATTTTACAAACAGTCGATCGCCCCCCGCCCCCCATCCTTCAGTCGGACCCCCTTTCAATAATTTTTCATCGTTTTGATCCGCTCTCTTTGCGGCCTACTCTTTATACTTAGATTAACAAAGTTTTTAAATTAAAATCGGCGTAACAAATATCGGCTTTGTTCGTGAAAGAGGTTTTTTTTTATTAATTTTTCGGAGACTTATTGATGTTGGTTTGAATTAATGTTCGGTTTGTTTAATATTACAGAATATTTTTCATAAGTTCAATGTTTTAGACCTCTTTGTTTCTGTAGATACCAGCTACATTTTGCTAAATATTTCTTGAGTTATCTGTTGTAGTCGTTGTAATGGGGATCTGGACCGGCAGTCTCCACAGATATAACGTCAAAATCGCTAACTTTTGATTGCTAATTACTAACAAATAAATTCGGTTGCAATAACGATGCTTGCGAGTAACGCAAGTCTCTACATCCAGGGCTGGCAGTCTCGACAGAGTTAACGACATTATCGTTAACTTTCGATCGCTAAAATAACAATGAAAAAAACAGTTGCAATAACGATGCTTGCGAGAAAAGCAAGTCTTTACATCCAAGATGCTTTTCTCGCAAGCATCATTAGTTCAACTAAATTTATTCGTTAGTAATCGGCGATCGAAAGTTAGCGATTTTGTCGCTATCTGTGTCGAGACTTCCGGCCCAGGATGCGTTTCTCGAAAGTTTGCGATTTTGTTGTTATCTCTGTCGAGACTGCCAGCCCTGTAGGGCTATTACGTATCTCTGTTGACAGCTCGAAATGATAGTAACTGGGCTCAGTGTCCATCAATTATCTGCCAAAAGGTTAGTTTCTTATTATGTATCACCCTGTTAGTCACCGTAAAGTGATATCCACTCAGTGTGATACGTAATACCAATATTATGACATTCACGGTTGTCATCAAAGTTCGGTGTACAACCGAAGCTTGATAGTCACTGGGTATCAGAAAGATACGTAATAGCCCTGCTGGACTCATTCTCAACGGATTGGTGTGGGACAGAGTGGGCTGACATATAAAAAACCCCTGTTGATCTTCTCAGGAATTTGGCCCCTTCAGTACCTATACCTATCGGTCATCAGCTCTATTGAATTTTACTTTTATCGCTAAAATTAGTTTTATATTCCTTAATATAATGTTAATTTAAACTTGTTAATTTTATTTAATTAGACACCAATTTTATAGTACAGTGCTTGTGGCACATCTATATATAAAAGGCAAAAGTGATTGACTGATGTATCAACGCACAGGCCAAACCCTCAGGGCTAGAATCTTAAAATTTCGCACACTTATTCCTCTTATGATGTAGGCATCCACTAAGGAAGGATTTTTCGAAATTCAACCCCCAAGGGGGTGAAATAGAGGATAAAAGTTTGTAAGAAACTTGTTATTCCTTGGACATATTTCCATGAAATTTCGTTTGAATTGAGTGCGGCAAAAATAATGAGTTACGTATTTCAGCGTTTTCCAAAATTCAACCGCTAAGAGGGTAAATTTATTTTTTGGACACAGGTGTTATATAACCTCGATAGACACATACGAGTAGAATACTTTTCATTCAATTATCCAACTCCACGCGGGCGAAGCCGTGGGCAACAGCTAGTTTAGTATATTTCACCAGTATTTTACATGAAGCGACTGCCTATCTGACCTCCACAACCCAGTTAGTACGTACTGGGTAATACGATATCCCTTGGTAAGACTGGTTGTCACACTTTTTGGGCCACTGACTACCAGTAAAGACTGGCAAGATCTACGAATGACAGCCAGGACCAACAGCTTAACGTGTTTTCCGAAGCACGGAGGAAACTCGGTATGTAAGGATGGACACCCATCCACAGACCAACCTAGGCAAGCACGGCTTAACCTAAAGATCGAAACGAGCGGCCGTTATTGTTTAGCCACGAGCTACGCACGGCGAGCAATAAAGCTATTCAAGACCAGTATGAGCAGATCTTACAGGCCAAATTGTACTGGAAATGTTTAGCTCTATATGACACCGAGTGCACGTAGATTTTAATATTTTCCAATACACTTCCTCGAAAACTGGTTCTTATCGCACTACGATTAGGTTCAACATGCAATGTATTTCACACGCGTGCGATTTTTTTCATTTTCCAACACGTTTGCGGGAATGAAAATTGCCACAGATAACTTACCTATACTTAATCCAAATTGGTTCAATGCCTAACGGAGGTAAAAGTTTTTTTTTTTTTTAATGTCGGCAAAGCAATAATGCGTCTTCACGGCGTTAATATTTTTGAATATTCAAATTGTGTTTATAAATAGAATATCATAGATAAACATGATTATTTAAAACTAATATTTACTTTTACAATCAAATTAACATTTATTTGTGTTCTAAATTCAAACAAAAAAAAAAATTATATTAGGCTGTTTATTGGCTTCATACCTTTGCTTCTCCTTCAACCTGGCGAAAGCAAAGCGCGGAAAAAAAAACATCAGTTTCATAATAATTTATGACAAAAATATGTTTCGTTCTTTTATTTTATTTCTTTAAAAGTGTATTGAAAAACGTCGTTTGATACACGTGGACATTTGTTATTGCAGTTCTCGGCTCAAAAACACTTAATTAATTAAGGCTTAATTCCGCCTCGGATGCAATAACAAACTTTCTCCACTTGTATCAAAATGTACTATTCCAACACGGGTTTTTCAGTGCGTTTTCAAAGTCAAAGTTTCCACCCTTGTTCTAATCCATTCTCATTGTTTTGTCAAGGTTTGTTTAATCAGTAGCAAATACTTACCGTCGAAAAAAAAAAACCGGCCAAGTGCGAGTTGGACTCGCGCACCGAGGAGGGTTCCGTAAAAACTTGCAGGTATTTTTTTAAGTATACGTATCTACTTACGTTTTTCAGATTTTTTCCCTTACATGTGCTGTAACATATTGCTTCTTGTCAAATTTCATGATTCTATAAGGTCAACGGAAAATAACCAATAGGTTTTTATTCCCTTGTGATATTGCAAAATATGCGATATAAACCGTCAAATAATCGTTTGATCAACGCGATCAAACGATTATTTGACCGTTTATGTGACTTACAAGTTTGATTTTTTCACGGTGGTACGGAACCCTAGAAATGGATCTCAAACAAAAAACGTTGACCATCAACTACAGCATTTTAATCATCTATACAAAGGGGGTTCCTATTCAAAACAATACACGTCATAAAATATTAGGTACCCTTGATGTACTCGTAGCTACTTTTGAAAGATCAAAGAGTAATATTGGCGGCCGAGTCAACAATACGATGCATGGATGCACGGATGCATATGCATGGAACGATGTTGAATGGAATATGTATGAGGGTGAATGAGGTCGCGTGTGGTGGATGTGGCTTTATGCAGTTATTGAGGCTTGTTTTTTGAGCTAGATTTTTGTTAGGTGATTGGTGTTAGGGTATGTGGACTGTGGTGTTATTGATTGTTTTGTTTTGAGGATGTTGTAAAAAGAGGTGTTCACAGGATGGACGGTTTCGTCGATTTTAAGGAGTTATTATAAAGTGTATTTAAAATCTACACTACTATTATAAAGAGAAAAGATTTGTGGCCTCTCTTTGTTTGTGCCAAGCTTCACGCTCCTGTGTCAACCTCACCCAGGATATTCTCGCAATGGCAACAATATCGTCTGCCCATCTCGCCGCCGGACGACCTTGGACGCCACTCGGTCACAGCTTTACTCCACCTGCCATCACCGCGCCTTGCTAGGTGTAATGACCAACTGCATTTGAGTTCCATAACTCGATTTCCATCAATAGCTAGATGTAATTGCCATTGGAAAAAAAATTAAAAGGTCAAACAGCAAAATATCAGAAAATACAAAACTCTCTATTTATAAAGAAAACCAAAACAAACACCCTGTAAAACCTTCCTACTCTCACTCACAACACCCTCTAGACAACAAAACTCCTAATAGCGTACCCTTTGATCTGATGATTACTAATGACAATCAAGTTGACGATCAGTGGCAGTCGTTTTCAATCACCGATATGAGTATTCATGAAGGTATGGATTTGTAATCGGTGTACCCTTATGCATGTAGGGTTGGTAAGAAAAAAACTGTTCTAGTACGGTACTATCGTGGACACTCCCCCCTGATCACCACTAGGCTAATTTTTGCTTGCACTCGCAACATGAAACGCTCTCTAGCCCGTTGACTTTGTATAGAAATAATGAATGAAAGACAATACCTACCGATCGGCCGAGCGCACTGACGACGCAAGCCAAACGAGAGTTATTGTTATTTTGCGCACCAAATTGACGCCTTCCTAATAGGCCTAAATTTTAAGAGGGCGTGCCTTAGCGCCTCCGCAAGATTTAAGCGAAAAAATTTTTAAAGGAAAAGACCACGAAAGTACCTAGTTTTTATTTTTATAAAACATAACATAAAATCACGCCTAATCCCCAAAGTTTAGGTAGAGGTGTACCTAATAGCACACCCACATTTCGCCAGTTACGTTTAAGTCCCATGTAATAGAGGGCGAGCCTATTGCCATCAATTGGGCGCAAATCCGAATCCGTGGCTGCTACAAAGAAATTCCTGATATTAAATTTAATAACACTTTGCCCGACCCGGGAATCACTCACTCACACACCGGGAACACAGGACCTCATGCTCAGCAGTCGCGCTTGCGACCACTATAACAACGAGTTTTTTTAAACACCCTTTTGATAATAACCAGAGAAAACACTTCTGTATTTTCAGAAGTGTGAAGCAGATGTGTACAGTCACGAGAACCAATATGTAAACACTTCACAACATTTAAAAGTGTTTTTCTCCTACTGTTCCGATTAAAATGTCATGTTGTTACGAACATAGTATTCTGGAACTCATATTTTTATGAAAAAGATCCTATCTCCAAGTTACAATCGTTATTTCTCGCGAAATTGGATTTTAAAGTGTTTACATATTGGTGGTCGTTACTGTACAAAAAAACATGGGGAAACATTCCTATATCGAAAAAGGTGTTGATCGATTTTTCTTTCACAAACTTATCAGTAGTTTCATGGCTATAAGACTGTCCTATTAGTTCATAAGAGTTAACTAGTAAACTGATCCCACACAGGCGGATCCCGCGGGATCAATCGACCTAATGAATTTTTGAATTGGTCAACTGATCCCGTTGACCAATTTTATGATTTGTATGGTCAAGTAGAAAAAATTCTTGATATTAATTTATATGGTGATTCCCGTTGGCCCCATCGTAGCTATTCGAAACTTGAAGCCATTTAAAAACGAAATAATAGAAACATTAACTTTACTGTATCTAGAAATGACTTGAGTGGTCATACCGTCCAAAATGGCCTCTTCTTATCTAACATCGGGGCAATAAACCACTTCTATAGAAATATGCAATAAAACATCATCACATCCTGAACGATGAGAGACCAAACTTGTATATATGTGTAATAATGTTTGGGGTTCCGTAACGAAGGACCATGAGCATTTCTTTTAACTGACTATCAGATTTATAGAAGAAGTTTTTCTGGAAAACAAAGATTTGAATAATTTCAACTTTTCATGTGTTTCTTTTAAGTAAGTACCACAAGTTTTAAATCTCTTATCATTTTTTTTTATTCTTAACGTAAACAACAGAATAAGTAGATATTATACGCTAATACAAGGCATGTGACATCTACCAATCCGCACTGGGTCCGCGTGGTGGATTATAGCCCATTCCCTTTCATAGAGAGGAGGCCTGTGTTCCAGCAGTGGGAACATTAATAGGCTGATGATAGTGGTGATGGTGAATACAACATCATACCAAAGGCTAGGTAAAGGTGTGACTTAGGCTGAATAAACTCAAAGTCATAACGGAATGTGAAACTTTTCTTATCTAAAACCTGGGAATTGAAACCTGGCCCGAGCAATTGTACTAGGGAAGCAGACATAGACAAATTTATTCTAAATATTATTTTTGATTATACAGAACCACATTTCCAAAAAACAGTTCCAACTACCACGAATCAGTGAAACAAACGGCAATTACGAACTGTCTTTTTAGTAACAATCTTGATCTGTTACCTACATGACATTGTATTATTGTTCAAGTTTCTAACATTTGGACAAGCGTATTATTGTTTTCGTCAATTTACCTGGGAGAATACGTAGGACATGATATAGTTAGTCACCTGGCTTTTGGACAATCTTTACCTTGTTTGTGAATAAGGCCCGTTATCTATAACTTACTTACGAACGTTATACGATGTAGCTATCGGTGTCTCTATAAAGCAAAGAATATCCTATCCGCGTCACCTACTTGTCACTTGATTCATAGAATAAAAAACCGGGCAAGTGCGAGTCGGACTCGCACACGAAGGGTTCCGTACCATTATCTATACAACATTAGACAAAACGGCAGAAAAATCAAGTTTGTTGTATGGGGTGTAAAATAAATAATTAAAATTAAAACAAAATCAATATTTAAGGGGGGCTCCCTTAAATGTTGTTTTTTTTAAATTTTAATTATTTATTTTTAACCTGTTGCCGTTATTAATATCGAGCAAAAAACGGCAAAAAAATCACGTTTGTTGTATGGGGGCCCCCTTAAACATTTATTTTATTCTGTTTTTAGTATTTATTGTTATAGCGGCAACCAAAATACATCTTCTGTGAAAATTTTAATTGTCTAGCAATCACGGTTCATGAGATACAGCCTAGTGACAGACAGACGGACAGTGGAGTCTTAGTAATAGGGTCCCGTTTTTACCCTTTGGGTACGGAACCCTAAAAATCAAAGAAAGCTTTCTGTGACGTTTTGTTTCTAACCGTCTGTAAGCAAAATGTCAAATAGACAGAGATAGCAACCTACCGAAACCGAGCAGTAAGTTATTGAAAATGGCCGTAAGTGGAATTCACTCAATTGTCATTTGAATGTGTCATAACACTGCTGGACCTAATTTAATAACGTCATTATAATGTCGAATAGATCATAGATATGTGACTCCAAATTTTCCTTCTGAGTTTCTCCTGGACTTCACTGACATCGGTGAAAGAAATCGTGAAGATATTAGAACTTATTAACAAAACAATTTTTCGCAAAAAAAAAAAACCTACTTAAAAAAACACAAAATAAACTTTCCTTTCGGTATTCGGTGACTTTGTTTCATTAACGTGTTTACCACCGACTCCTCCTTTTTTAGAAATCGGTTAAAAAGGAACCGCCAATGCGTATTGAGCAAACTAAGTGATAAACGCCATGTCTTATCTCCATAGGAGGCTTTTGACCTGCAGAGAAAAATTAAAAGACTCGTAGGAAAACTTGTAAGAACCTATGCATCAATAAAAATAATGAAATGATGAAATTAAATGATGTTTATTTTTGCAAATAGGTTTTTACAAACACTTTTACACGTCAGTTTTTAAAAACTAGATGGGGCCGGTGTTTCGTACCTGACTACTCTGAAAAGAATCAGTGTGATCGCATGTATTTGAGTATGGTTTTTACTCGTTAAAAGAATTTTTTAGAGATAGGTTCGTGATTTTTTTTATCAAGTAAAATTAGTGTATTATGTTTTCAAAACACTATCATACTAGCATATATCCTGAAGAATATCATATATTTTTCAGGTTTTGTTTATTGCAGTGAATCATATCCTTTTTTGCATTATAAAACTCGCGTTTAGCTCCGGTAGTCCCCTTGAAGAAAGTTGACAGATTGTAGTAGCTAGATATGCTGGCAAAAACAAAAGATATTTTATAAAAAAAGTTAACTTTCTCACACTTCCTTCAACCCGAATAACGCAGCGTCCCATCCAAACTCCCATAATCTCATTTACACCATCGATTATAATATAAATCGGTGAATTTAAATTCCTACCCCACCGTTTACTGAAGGGAAAATATGAGAAATGTCATAAAAAGCAATAAAGGGTGTTCATAAAGTCTTGTCGATATATAAAAATGTTGGAAATAAAATATATACGAGTATTTGAATGTGCGAGTTCCCGTCGCGTTGAAATGCTTCCGTTGGCAGAGAATAATATTACAGAATGTTGGTAGTTCTGAAGTTACGATGTTTTAAAGTTGGTAGTAGATCGTTTTGTGACTATCTGAGAGTGAATACTTAATATATTTTTTTTACCTTACCTAATTACACCTCTCTCATGATAGCATGTACCAAATATAAATTTAAATTATCCAGTTACAAATTCAGTCGCCCCTGAGAGCCCCCTTTTTTTGGATGGGAAATCATCAAATTCAAGCTTTACTGACTAAAACCCATCCATGTTCCTTCATAGCCCCTTGTGTTCCGGGGCCACGGTATCTCTTTTGAACAGTCCCGCAGCCCCGCGAACAGTCCCACAGCCCCGGCCCCTGACAAAATAGTCCGGTTAAGCAGACGATCACAAAAAAGAATACAAATTAAGCAAGACATTTTCACATAAACACGTCTTTTCTCGTGAAACGGAATACCAAAGTTGGAACTACATAACGCCATCTGATACAGTACTTATATACTCCTTCAAGTTTATTGTTGATATGGTCAGCTTCTTTCGAACCCCGGTACTGGGGTACACAAGTGGGGTACCCAATTGATGCAGCTCACTGTACTATTCTAATTTGTCTTATAAATTTATATTCGTCTAAATCATGATCTGTTAAATGCCCAATTTGGTCGAGACGCCATTGTTTAACTATTGTGTCTACTTCGTGGACAGATCATGGGATAACTGACCGCATCACTATGGGCCCTATCAGAATACCAGCGCTGTGGCTTTTTTTTTAATGTCACAGCACAGAACCAATTTAAATGTTTTATTTTTTTTATTTTTCTCATGTTTACTTTTTATATAATTTTGTCATAATGTCTATTCTATCTTTTTGTTTCTATTATGTCCTGTGTGAGTTTAATAAATACTTTTGTCTTTCATTCTTTCTTCATTTAAAACTAAAATATATTGACATCAATTAAAAAAAAAAACTCAACCAAGATTTTCCCCAAAACTTTTCCATACCAACGCAGCCATTTTCCTTCACAACACACTGCCGTAGAATCTCAACTCCGTACCAAAGTCTGGAATATTTTATCCGGCTCGGAAACGGATATTGCAGCGGGGCCGATGTCTCTGTCGTTCCATTTGTCAAGTTGCCCGTTTGATAACAAAGAGGGCGCCACAAAGAAGTGTGAAGAATTGCAGTCCAGTCACGGTTTTGTTTGTCTGTTTGCATGCGTGGACGGTGTTTTTTTTAATGTTTTGATTGATACAGGAATTTTTTCTTAAGATTTTCACTGTAGATTTTTCGTTCTTGTTTGTGTTGCTTTTTGCTATAATTAACACTGTTGGATTGGTATTTGGCGTTCATGTTTTTGTTGGACCGAGATAATGGACTCGTCCTAGTTCAGCTACAGGTGCTCCCATGTAAGAGTCTTCATCAGCTGTCTAGCCTTTTCCCAACTATATTGGGATCCGCATCCAGTCTAACCGGATGAAGCGACTGCCTATCTGACCTCTACAGCTGAGTAGTATTGGGTGATACGATATCCCTTGGAAAATAAAGAGTGTGTTTATATCATTTAAATTAATTTGATGTAAATAATAAATTAATTTTGCATACAATATTTCAGTAAACTTAAAACTATAAATATAAAGGTTTGAGCTACATAATGTAACTCCACGTCGTCATTAAACTGCCTGAGCGTTTTCAACCAAAATACATCATAATTTTAAAAGAAAAGACAAACACACACGTGAGCATAAAAATCGAAAATCCCGAGACTTATCCACTTGAAATATGGCGAATGAATATAAACGTCTTCAAATACGGCGATACTACCCCGTATCGGTTGAAATATGTTTACAATAACGCTAACTTAAAGATACACTGCCACTTTGGGGATGAAAGAAGGGGGTGAAAATAACATTAAATGTTTTTTTTGCGCATTGTTTGAAGTATCTTCTGTGAATTATGTTTGAGGAACTGAAGTTTTGGTGTTTGTATTAATTTCGCGTTATTTTCTTTGTTTATAGAAAAAACTTAGAAAAGTGTCTGAGGAATACTACCTAGTTGCAATAAACTTAAGCATTTGAAATCACTACAATAATCAGTTTCCGTCCCCACAGACAAAAACTAAACCCCAAAAAACCACCAAAACAAGATAGTCAAGAATGCTGTGTAATAAAATAAATTACTAGTAAAAAAACAAAAATCTTTCTTCAAAGAATCAAGCGCTAAAGCATTTTATGCTGTGCTGAAAAAGTATATATCCTAACCACCTATTGCAACCCGTTTGTTTGTTTTTAAGTCTGGTCTGTCCCAGATCTGGGCAAAGGCCCGATTCCTTCCACTTTTCTCGATGTTGCGCCTCTTCTAGTTAATTAACGAGAAAGCCATCCAAGGCGTCCCGCTATCTTCTACTCGAGTCTCCGTCTAGCTCTCTCAGACCCCGCTTCGTCGATAAAGAAACAGCTAGTTAAAGGTAAAACCATACAACCTAAACTATCAGCTCAGATACAGAATCCTACCTTAAATGCCGCCTATAACAAACAACCAACAACACAATACCAATTCAAAAGACATATCACAGAAAAATCTATTAAAGCACACACATACACACATTCACACTTCTTTCCGTACACAGTGCCACTGTGTGTCGGAGGGGTGAGGGGGGGGCGAGGGAGAACGGAGTGAAATCTTCAGTAGATGGATGCTCTAATATTCAAATGGAATACGGAACTATTATTGTAGGAGCTACTGTCGATATGTATGTAGTGGGAGCAGTCTTGATCGTTGGGGGTGAAAATAGGTGAGAAAAGTTTTTTAAGTGAATGTCAACCTTTTCAAGGTTGAGAGTGTGTTAATCTAGAAGCGATTATGAGGTATTTTTATTAAATTATCATTCTTGTTGCTTAAACTGGTTTACAGATTAGCTGATAAGATAGAACTGTCATTATGAAAATACTGATGATATGCTGAAATGAAAATAAATTCAAAAACAAGAACAAAATTTTCATTTTAAAAGCATGTTCGATGTAAGTACATAATTATTTCGTCAACACAATCAAGATTATTGGAAATGCCATTATTGTCGTGATGGCCCAGAGGTTAAGACCTCGCCTCCCATGTATGAGGTTGTGGGTTCAAATCCGGGCAAGTACCAATGTGACTTTTTCAATTCATATGTACTTTTCTTAGTTTATCTTGGAAATCACAGACATCGGTGAAGGAAAACATCGTGAGGAAACCTGGACTTATAATTAATATAAGTCTGAAATCGCCAACCCGTCTTGAGCAAGCGTGGTGATCAATGCTCGTGCCTTCTCTGTTGAGAAGAGGCCTTTGCCCAGCTGTGGGACAGTAATAGGCTGGTATTATATTATTATTATATATTATTGTCATCTTCCTGTCCTCCCATTTAACTTACGGTATGCGCAACACGTTTTCTTCTTCCAATCACCCTAGTTAACA
Source organism: Xestia rhomboidea (assembly GCA_963853795.1). NCBI lineage: Eukaryota > Metazoa > Arthropoda > Insecta > Lepidoptera > Noctuidae > Xestia > Xestia rhomboidea. Next base: position 1,816,060 of record OY970776.1, on the reverse strand, counting down.
GTCACGCTATCATTCACTCTCGTATGATTTGATTTATCATGTAATGCTAAAAAATCCTTACCCAAGACACCATCAAAACGTCAAAACAAAACTTATCAGTCCACTCAAAAGTCGCCTCAAACATTCAAACACACAAAATTTAATCACGAAACATGACACATTACTACACACACAAAATAAATCAAAACATAACCTAAAATCTAAAACCTCGCAAGTCAAAATGAGCTGTCAAAAGTTGTATGCCCCGAGGCAGCCTCAAGTATCAAGACTGTAGGGCGGCGTAGCGGGAACTTCTTTGCATACTTCCCGGGATGCGCGGGGTGTTGGTGCGCGATACGTCACGTATATTATATTGTCTGCCTACACATATTGCTTGGCTAGTGAGGGGGTAGTATCGGTGTGAGGGATGTGACGATTAAAATGCCAGTGTAAGGGTTATTGTGTCGATTAAGAAATAAAAGGAAATTCAGCAATTTAAAGCATAAAATCTACAACTTTATCGCCTCTAGATTGCACTAACCGTGATGTGACACGTGGTGTGACTTTCATAATGTGATCGATAAAATCAATGGAAATCTGTTTCTTAAGAAGTAGTAATTGCCTTTGCTAATGTAAGCATGTATACAAACAGACAAAGACCAAGCCTTCTACTTCACGAAAATCTTTTGTTATCTTTCTGTTTATTAACCAGAAATCTTCCTTAAAATCATCGATACCAAACTATAACCTAAGAAGAATCTATCGATAAAACCCACCACTACGAGATATATCAGCTCACTTCATTTACCCGCGTTGCCGTATCTTTTGTTTGCTATATTTTTGACAAGTACAAAGCGAAATCTGCGCTTGTCATATGTTTGACAGACGACGGGGTGTAGGGGGGTGAAGAGGGGGGCAAATAGGGGTGATAAGTTGTTATTAACTGCACTTGAAGACCTATAGATGCATAGTTTTGTGTTTTTTGGTGGGCTGGAAACAAGACACCGTGTGTATTGTTATAAGCTAGGTAGGAAGCAGAAAGGGGTTTTGCAGGTAAATGAAAATCAGTTTTCAGTAACGATGCAAGAAAATTTATTTCAGTATTATGTAAAAATTACTGGATGTTTTTTGTTGAAAAATGTCATACCATTGTATAACTACCAACACGGATATTAATTTGGGAGAATGATATAAAGGGTGTAAAAAACCTCATAACGAAGCCGAAAGACGCTTGTTCTCCTCGTCATTGCGATCATTTTTTTTGCTTTACACCATACCTTCTAGTTACGGAGATATTGGGGATCCAAGTTTCAACTTTTTGACAAGTTTTTTTTTTAAATACAGGCGAGGTGGGGAGGTGGCGAGCGAAGCGAGCCGGCGACCTCCGTAGCTTAACGAAGGTTGAGTGGGTGAAGCTCCCCTCCCCAACCTCCCCTAAAATTGAAAAGGCTGTAACTTCATAACGGTTAGCGGTAGCCATCAGGTGTTTGAACAAATATTATAGTAGGCATCGAAACCTGTCCGGTGGTAGGTAGGTCCTGAGCGGAGCGAACCTGCGAGACCGAGTGGAGTAGCGTAACGAAGGTTGAGTGGGTGAAGCGTAACTCAGGGACGACGCCAAGCAAACCTTAGGTAATGTTTTTTTTTACTTCTCAAATGTTTTAGGGGTTCTTAAGGGTGAAAACTGTTTTAGGGGTAATTCTAACAGATTTTCCAATTCATTTAAGGATGCCTATGGATTCTCAAAATTTTATAAGGGTAAGGAATACTTCTCAAAACAAAGAAAACAAGTTTTTAATGTAAGATTTTTACTTTAAACACCTCCACGACTCCCGTACTATTCAATCCATCCATCAGCACAATGTTTTGGGTGCGTAACATGGAGTTCTACCACAAAACATGACTTTTCACCCCAAAAAAAGTCGTTTCCCAGTAATAATTTTTGCGTAAAGTTACTTAGTTTGATGTACAGAATGCTTAGTTGACGGCTTCGTGATGAGGTTGTTCACACCCTGTAGTACTTAACTGAATAACAGAATAGAAATGAAAAATCTTTAAATATTACTCACAAGGCTACATCTCCCATGAATATGGCATTTTAAAATAAAACGCCTCGTATCATTGTTAGCTTGAAACATACTCTTTTGAAAACGAGTACAAAATATCTACAATGACGTAGCAAAATAACTGAAGCCTCCGTCACTCAGCATTTACGAAGACATTTCATAAAAGCAGTGAGGAGTAGGACCTGTAACAGTTTGACATATTATATAGTGGTGTTAAGTTATCCCCCGCCTCCCCTCGATACTGCCATCGCGCTTTTAGACACCTTTCCAATGGAAGGTGTTATGTTGTATTTGTCAATGGTTTTAATTTATGATACAGAAATTGTTAAAACTTACTTTCATTGTTTGCATACAAATAAATCGTCTCGTTTCCTAGAACCAAAAAGTATGAAGACCTATATTTAACACCCAATAAACCAACCAACGCACTGACAGAGAAGTAAAGAAACATGAGTAAAAATCGATTCAGCCGTTTCGGAGATTAGCTGGAACAAACAGACAGACACAATTTTTTTTTTTAAATTGTTTTTTATTGTTTTTAAGTACCGTAATATTTTCATATACATTCAGTAAACCTCTGATATTTTGAAATTAGGTACAGACACATCAATTTTATTAATTTGTTTAGATTTTGCTCTAAAAGTAAAAACACTTTGAACTTTGCCATAGTTGGAAAATGATTCCTGATTTTTGCCATCGCGCATCACACCATCCGCAACATCTTCGCCTGAAACGTACATAATTTGATTAATTTTCGACTGGCACAAAATGCGAGTTGTAATTAAAACTAGTGTAAGTGGTTCCCGCGATAAGGGTAGTTTCGGGGTGTCTCCCCGCTTATGTGTGGCGTATCGGCTTTCGTAAGTATTGCGTGTGCGACTGTATAGGGTGCGAGGTTTAGAGCCTGCTTTGGGATCAGAAGGTGTTGCTGAGAAAAAAGGATAAGTTGTAAATTGCAGTAAATTGGCCTGGTGATTTTAATGTTGTTGTTTTAATTTTTAAGGTCATGTAATTACTTTTCTGTGCGAATCATTAACGGTTTTTTCTTTCTTTGATCACTGCTCGTGAATTGCTCAGGGGGCTTACGCGTACGTGCTTTTTTGTAAGCGATTAGTGCCTAATTAATTATTGAAATGTGATATCTTTCAACACAAGCGTGTTTTAAGTAAAATTACAATATTGACGTACTGGCAACACATTTGGCGTACTTTATCAAAGAACGTAAACGTTTAAGTCAAAACTATCCTTAAAACAAATATCTATTTTGTAATCCTCTGGCTCGTTGGTCGGGTAAACTGTTTGTTAGCTTTTGCCATCAGTAAGGAGACAATTTTTTTTTAGGCCCACTTGGACGTTGCGTTTATTATTCATATTACACCAAAAATAAGTAACAGTTATATCATAGTAACAAACGAAAGATTACATAGAAACGAAACCGGAATCTTAAAATCATAATTAAAAGTTATATTATGATATTTTTTTGCAAGTCAAATCATTCCTGTTGCGGTCAATGTCATTTGACAGAAAATACGTGAATAGGGACGTTTATTCGGTTTACAAAAAAAAGTACGGTACCCAGTGGTAATCATATCTGCTTTAATTAAAACAGAATAGAATTTAAAATAAAATATTACTAAACTGTGAGCATTTTAAGGCTATTTTGGTTGACAGGCAACTTCATTATTTTGACATTTACTCTTTCTGTTTATTTCGATTTACTTAAAAGTGTTTTTGCAGTTTTCGCATTTATTCCGGTTAGACAAAGCTTAGCTAATATAACCACTGTAATCTAGATATTTTAGAGAAGAAATCAATGTACGTTTCATTATTAAACGCTACAATTTATGTGGGTGGCCTAATCTCCAAACAAAAAAAAATGTCTCCTTTCCCAGTAGCAGCTGGGTGAATTTCAAGAAATGCCATTTTTTTTATCATATCGGTGAAGTTTTTCATTTATATATTTTTTTGTATATATTTTTCAGGTTTTATGTAATCTTTAGGATATCAAATATCCCCAAATAATAACTACACTAACTACTTATTGAATACTAAAACAAAAATAATTCAGAACAATATTCCTTTTTTCAAACACAAATTTCACCGAAGACAAAAAAATAAGTCATTTGGGAAATTTACCCAGCTACATAGTCTGTTTTTGTGCCCAGCTGATGGCAATAGGCTCGCCCGCTTTTACATGGGACTTAAAACATAACTGGCGAAGTGTGTGTTAACTATTAGGTTCACCTCTGCCTTACCCTTCGGAGATTCCAGGCGTGATGATATGTTCAAAATCAGACCGCGCACCCTATTCCGTCGTACGAGCCACGCATATGTGTTGCGACCACTTTTCCCTAAGTACTCATATCAACCGTTTGACTTTGACAAGACATACTTAACTTATACTTAACTATGACTTGTGTTAGCTTATTATTTCGCTAACTACTTTTAACACCCGGAATGTGTAAAGCTAATATAAAGTTGGTGGTGGATTGGGGTTCATATTCTGGTGGTGTCACTTGTGGAATGCATTGAAGGGGTTAATTTTAAAGTAGGTCTAAGTTATTGGATCAGGAGAGAGATAGATACTTATGCAAATTTTCTTAGTTAAATCCTTTACCTTTTTGGCATTTATTTTTTTAATAAAACTTTATGCACAAGTAAAAACTGTAACTAAAATATAAGAATAAATACTTATATACACACCTACAACAAAATATACATATAAAAACAAAAAAAAAAAGTTATGAGAGATAAACAAAAAAAAAAAACTACAACAACTTAGTTCTGAGACGAATCTGCCAACTTCTTGTGTGTATTCTCGAGCTTTCACTTTAAATGTGAACCGATTGATTACCGTCCTGATATTCTGAGGGAGCGCATTCCAAAGGAAGACCGCTTGGACAAAGAAAGATGATTTTATAATACCAGAGCGACGAGAAGGACAACGAAGAAGACGGACCGAGGATTCTTGCTGTGTGCAGAGCAAAGTATTGGTTGGTTATTAAGACTCGTATATTTTCATACGACAAGGCTGGGAATTCGGGTCCACAGCTGTGGCACAGCTGTGGACCCGAATATCACAAGACTAGATTCCTGATACAGCTAGACGGGGTCGCGGTAGACCGAGGAGCAGATAACGGGACACCTTGGATGGATTCCTAGCGAATGGGTGAGAAGCAGCGTATCATCGAGAGAAGTGGAAGGAATGGCGAGAAGCCCATACGAGGATTGTGACAATACGGGCTAACTACAAAGAAGGCAGGAGGATACCTGACCAGGGGTCTACTCTTTTCTTATTTAATGTCAGTACATGATTTAATAAGACAAGGGACAAGGGATCTACAATTTCTCTTTTCCCAATTAATTTCAGTACATAGTTTAAAAACAAACATACAATTTTTTCACTGATTTAACTGCATTCCTACATATTTTTCGCAGAAATATATCTTTCAAGTAAAACTACATCATTCTGCTGCCTTTGTCCCAATTAATTCTTCTTCCATACTGCTCTATTACTCGTCATCTCATCAGACACCTCCTTTCTTGCCATATCATCCTTCACACAGTCCATCCATCGTTTCTTTGGTCTTCCTCTAGTCTTATACTCATCCACATTCATACTCAAAACTTCCCTCACGATATTTCCTCATTCCTCCGCAATTGGTAACACCAACCACCATTATTGTAACATCTATTTGTACCATATTCTAACAAATAAACATTTTTGATTTGATTTGATTTTTTTTATTTGGTTTTCAACAGACTTAATTAAACTGAATAAATAAATAAAACTCAAAATTGAACCCCACCACAGCCTAGTTACTCAATTCAACATAAGCCCCAGAGCACACGGCTTCGCGAAAATAGACAACAGCAACATTACTCCGTCTGTCAGCTGTTATCTCTGAAACTCTCGCATCGGACGCGTGACAAAGATATGTTCATTTTCTGAAATAATCAACCCATAAATCCGGCAGAATGACACCGGAATCGGTACGAGACGACTCGTGTATACACGGCCTTATTTATATTGTGAACTGGTGTTTCACTTGGTTTTGCTTGTGTTAATTATATGGACTGACTCGTTGGTCTAGTGGCAGCATAAGGTCCTGGGTTCGAATCCCGGGTCGGGCAAAGTGTGCTAGGGTTTTTCAAACGGAAATTTCTCAGTAGACACCTAGTTTGGATTTAAGCTCTGTTGATGGCAATAGGCTCGCACCATATTACATGGGACTTAAACATATTCGGCGAAATGTGGGTGTACTACTAGGTCCACCTCTGCCTTACCCTTCGGTGATCACAGGCGTGATGTTGTGTGTGTTTGTAATTACTTATATACAAAGAAGAATGTTTCCATCTCGTGTCCCGCCCAGCTTGTTGCCAATCATTTTGGGGTTGGCTCCCAGTTCAACCAGGTGCAGATGCATGCCAAATTTTTACATGGAGACTGCCTATCTGACCTCCACTATAACACATGCGGCAGATTGCAGGTGTAAATGAACTGATGGGTACCGCAGTTCATATTACTGCCAGCGTATCTGACAACAGTGACCGCCTGTGGACACCTGCCTCACCAAGCGTGTGAAAAAGTGTTTCTTAAGCACTTTTCAAGACAGCAGCATTGCTTGGTGGAAATAGGTACAGTACAACTTTTTCGGCCAAGGTACTGCCTTAAAAGGCCGCTGCACCATCATCCATTCAAAAGCCAGTTAGTAGGTGTCTTATGTTTCACAGTGAGGCGACTGGTTCGAATTAAGAGCTGAGTCCATCAAAATTTTCAGCATTACTACTTCGTTAAAACTTACCAACACGCTCACTTCTGTATTTTTTTTAGCACTGGCAGTGCAGATACAGAAGTGACTTTATCAGAATAGCCTCACCATTCAACGAAACGTCGAAATTCAAATGACATACATACAAAACCGCACACAAACGCTAACTTTAACCAAGTTATCGCGGAGTGCGAACCGACGACACACAGACGGGAATAATTCATCGAACAAATGCATAAATCAAAGGCAATACACACTTCCAAACATATCAAACACCTCAGAAACTTAAAAACAGATAAACTGTCAACCTTATTCCAAACACTTGAAGGTCCAAAGATTTAAAATTTCCATTTTCGCAGCAGCATTTCCAAGCTTGCCGGTCTAGCAATTCGAAATTCAAACGGGCGCCTATCGTAGCTCGGTGATTGGTCAGGGCGCGCGTGGCTGTGATATAAATAGTGCGGTTGGTGCTAACTGTTAGGCTAATATGGAATATGGGATTGATTAATTGGGGAAAATGGAACACGTGTGAGTGTTCGGTTTTATTGGATCGAGAGGGGGAGAGTCGGGAGATGGGAAAAGGATTTTTTTGCAGGTGAAATTGGTTAGTGGATTGCGTTTGCACAGTCTGTTGTAGAGTGTGTTCTGTCCGTTTTAGCTTTTTGTATCTTGCTTTTACGTAGCTTGTACACACATGAAATGTTACTATCCGAAAGTGAAATCGCCATACGTTTTCCGGATGTTGACGTGAGATTAGAAAATCGAACTGCCGCCATTATGTTCCAGTTATGATCGACAATTTTTAAAATGAAATATCAATAAAGTGCACAAGGGAGCTAGCCTTATTATGGCTGGCTTGTTACCGGTTATATACTCGTAATGTAAAAATCTAATAAAATATTGGTTGACCTAGAATTGAACCCAGAAAGTACCTCAAGTCGGCTTAGTAGTGAAACTCAACAGTCGCACATCCAATCACTTACACAAATGAAGAAGATTTCGATCAATCTATCTTACACAAACCAAACTATATAAAACTTCTCCACAAAACACGAAATCCATTTCCATACTAGCCCAGCCGATGCTGTAAAATATGCAGAAGGCTTCAGTCGGATAGGAGCGACATGTTACTAGCACCTCCATACTCCGTAACTCCGGCCGGGCTCAGCTATTGATTGAGACATGTGTTGCATTTGACGAGTTACCTTAACGCGTACATCCAGGGTTTAAGCTACAAGATGGTGTGGTAGGAGACTAGTGAATGGACTAATCCAACTAACATAACATAACGCCTGTACTCTGAAATGTACAATAGTATACCTACATTTCGCCAGTTATGTTTAAGTCCCTTTTAATAGGGGGCAAGCTTATTGCCATCAACCGGACACAAATCCAGATTCCGTAGCTGCTAATGAAAAATTCCTGATGGAAAAACCAAATAAGATTATGCCCGACCCAGGACCTCATGGACTTGCACTGGAACTTTAACTCTCGATGCTGTGTCGAAAGTTGAAAATCCACTAGTGCGCTTGCATTTAAAGAATTCATTCCGGTGTCGTATAGGTATTAGATGCAAAACCTTTCGAACCTTTTTAAATCTCCCAAATTCACCTAAAACTAATCTAATCAGAAAACACGAGCACAAAGCCTTCTATTGTAGGATGCTAACGCAAATCTGTCATGCGATTATCCTACGTTTGTAAGCCAGACAAGTGGACACGCAACAGATTTATAGTTGTCGTAAATCACTATTTCAATATTAGAGACGTGTGCCACGCGATTGTCGCAACGGTCTTATTAGTCGCATGTCGCTCGTGTGTAATCAACCTTAATGTAATTGATGCGAAGATGCTGTAAGCATGGGTGCTGGTGTGTTAATGTTAGGTTAGGTTAATGATATTGTTGTGTTCGTACTTAGGTGTGTCCGGTGATTTTAATTAGGATGATTTTGATGTCTTAAGTTGCAACTGCATGCATGTTTGTAGAATGTGTCAGGAGCGATGGGCCAGAGTGTCACGCAGTGGGTGCCAGAAAGTGGGCGTCACAACTTAGAAGCATTTGTGGCATTGGTCGGAGAAAAATGGAAGGCTATGGGGAGGCCTTTGCCCAGCAGTGGAAAAATAGGCTAAGAAAAAAGTTGCTACTGAAATGAGAGGCTTTGAAAGGCCAATCAGCATTATTTCAGTGATAAAAAATAATAAATAAATTTTATTCCGTTCGCATTTATAACAAGGTACAATATTAAAAAGCTAGAAAAAGCAATGATCCTTTTAAGCGCTAGATTTTTACAATTTTCCTAGACTCCACACTGGGATACCCTGTGTCGTGGGGGCCAGTCTCTTCCCAAGTAAGGGTAACATAAACTTATATTGCCACTTACGGGATATCTTCCGTGATTATTATTTATTTTGAGCTCCCGATATTTCGACGCTGTTGCAAGCGCCATGATCGCGGGCTTTAAACCGTGAAAGCTTAAAACAATGTATAGAGGTAACATGTTAGCTTTAACTGAACTAATTACAAAGGAAATAGAAAATTGTGATGGATTAACAAACTCTTTTCTAATTAGATTTCATGCTTATTTTGAGAGCTCCGTTAACTAATGGCAAAAACAGAATTTGATAATTTTTTCGTCTGTCTGTAATTTGACATAATGATTTTTGATGCTGTTTGCTTCAGAATCGCATGACGGGTTGTTTCAGCCAATCACAGAAACAAGCAACGTCTCTATCCAAGTTGAAGTGAACTCAAATTATAAAAAAATTGTTTTGTTTTATAAATTGTGTTCACTTCAACTTCCATCACTTGGTATAATTATGCAGTTTTGAAGGTTTCGTAGTCCTGACAAGGAACCCTTATAGTTTCGTCATGTCCGTCTGTCCGAGTTTTGCTAAGATACCGTTAGTACTAGAAAGCTGAAATTTTGTAGAGGTTTTTGACATTCAAGTTTAAAGTGCAAATTTTTGTTTCAGTCCCCCCCCCCCCCCGCCTCTAAAAGCTAAACTGGTGGCTTGAAAAATCTGGAAAAATTCATGATGATAGTTCATTTCATGAACTTTAAAGGAAATCTACAGCGGTTTAAATAACTTTATTAGTTTATCAGTAGTAGTCGTTGAACTTGGGTGTTGGATAATTTTGTACCAAATACAAAATCCTTAGAATAAATTCTATAAAGTGACTAAGATGAAGTAGACTTTGCTTGTTTATAACGGGTAAAGACTTTCTTTGAAAAGCAAAATGTAAAATAAAAAAACATAATAAATTATCATAAGTTTCACAAAGCTGCCGCTAGATGGCGATGTACCAAAAAAAAACATTTATTTGCGTAAATAAGGTACAGAAGGTTGGTAAAATGTATGAAATTGTTCTCTTATTCTGCCTTAATTTCGGGGTGCAAATAAATAAATAAATATCGCTGGACATTACACACAGCGCCATCTAATGCCACACTAAGCAACGAGGCTTGTGTCGTGGACACCAGATAGTTGATATACTACATAGATACTTTTTGTTTGTAAATACATACTTACTATACATATAACATCCATGACTCGGAAACAAATGTCCATGCTCATCACACAAACATTTGCTCCTACCGGGATTCGAACCCGGGACCCTAAGAACGTAAGGCAGTCTCACTACCGCTGAGCCATATAAGATAAAGTTACATACCAACGGGTTCGTTCTATATTGTGATAACATTTAATTGGTTTCGTTCTATATTGATTATTTAATATTTGTACACCACATAATGTGGAAGAGTATATAAAACTGAAAAATATATATTAACATCATACTATGAAAAACTACATTCTTACAAATAAATAAATTCTAATTCTAATTCTAACGGACTACTACGGAACCCTACACAGCGCGTGGCCCGACACGCACTTGGCCGGTTATTCAATTTCCTGTAGTTGTTATTTTTGACTTAGGTACGTGGTGTTAAAACTTCAACGAAGTTTTGCACAATTTCCTCTATCGATAGTTAGTTTCCGCTGAGATAAGATCACAAGATGACTATAAATGGAACTTAACACAACTGGCAAAAATCTGGAGACTTTTTGCGAAATATCAGCTCAAAGTAATGTTAACATAATATGGCGCAGACTAACTTAACACACTATACCACACAGCCGAGCAACAACAGTAATTGAATCACAATTATGTAAGACGCGAATACAATGGAGGTTCGATGCTGATGGTCTATTGATTATGTTCAACGGATGTTATGACGTATGATTTATTACGTCACTACATTGGATTCTGATTGTCAAATGGATTGGATCATTAGGGGGTGGGGTGGGGGGAGTGATCGGTTTTTGTTTAGTTATTATTTGATATACTAGCTGACCCGCGCAACTTCGTCTGCGTTACGTAAGAGAGAGAGAGGCTTAGAGAGAGTGTGAGTCAACCTAAAAAAAATGCAGATAATATGCTTTAGCGGACTTTTTAAGAGGAACAATCCCGTCATACATGTATGATTGTTGAGTAACTTTAACCGTTTACGTAGCGCACGGAAAGGAAGCTCTCAAAAGCAATCATTTTTCGCTGTATTTGCAACAATTTTCATTGATGCTCCGCTCCTATTGATTGTAGCGTGATGTTATATAACGTATAGCCTTCCTCGATAAATGGGCTGTCCAACACTAAAAGATGTTTTTAACTGGAATCAGTAGTTCCTAAAATTAGCGCGTTCAACCAACCAAACAAACAAACTTTTCTCCTTTATAATAAGTATAGATTCAAGTAGGTAACAATTTAATTTCTCGGAATTATATGCAATCATCGTTAAAATATTGTACTATGTTTTTCCAATTTGGGGCTTCCCTCGACAGCCTTAGGTTTTCATCCTTAGACACTCGATGACAGTCATACTCCAGCTAGGTCGAAAGTTCTCATCAAGGTGCATGAATTGAGCCCAAAGACGATATAGCTTTTTTTTTTCGGATGGGAAATCATCAAATGACTCCTCCCGGAGCAGGAGGAAGTGTCAGACTTTTACTGACTAAAACCCATCTGTTCCTTCATCGCCCTTTGTGTTCCAGGGCCACGGTATCTCTTTCGAATAGTCCCGCAGCCCCGGCAGGCATCGGCCCTTGCGGACCCCTTCTTTTTTGCTGACTCTCTTTGAGGCCTGTCGTCATGAGACGGACGGACGGCGAGCTAGCCCATAGCTCCTCGTCCACAGGCCCGCGCCTACGGTGGCCGGGGGCCAATACGTGGCTCCCGACGCACGGGGTGTCTCCCGCTGTGGCCGGGACGTAAGGATCTCTCCCTCTCACGTTCCGCCACCTCCTTTTTTTTTTTTTTTTTTTTTTCGGATGGGAAATCATCAAATGACTTCTCCCGCTCTGGGCGGAGCAGGAGGGAGTGTCAGACTTTTACTGACTAAAACCCATCCATGTTCCTTCCTCGCCCTTTGTGTTCCGGGGCCACGGTATCTCTTTCGAATAGTCCCGCAGCCCCGGCAGGCTTCGGTCCTTGCGGACCCCTTCCCTATTGCTGACTCTCTATGAGGCGCGCGTGGAACACGAACGCGCCGTCGACACGGCCTGTCGTCATGAGACGTACGGACGGCGAGCTAGCCCATAGCTCCCCGTCCACAGGCCCGCGCCTACGGTGGCCGGAAGCCACCACGTGGCCCCCGACGCCCGGGGCGTCTCTCGCGGCGGCCGGGACGTGAGGATCTCTCCCTGTCCTGTTCCGCCACCTCCTTCGCAGCATGACTGCTTCGCAGAAGGAGGTGATGGCATCCCATTCCGTCTTGCTCCGGACCATGTATTGAACCAGGGCTGGGAGAGAGAGGTCGCCGCCGCCGATCGCCGCTTCGAGGACACGGCGGTGCTCCGCCCAAGTGGGGCACACCTCCACAGTGTGCTCCACCGTGGCCTCCGGTCGATCCTCACAATGGGAGAACCCGGGCGTCTCCTCCCGCCCGAAAACACGATATGAGGCCAATAACAATTTAGCTGTAAATATAATCTACGTAAACTGCGTATGGATTATTGATTATTGCGAATAGCATAGCACAGCTCTTGCACTGCAAGAACACGTGGATTTATCAGGCTTCTGGTGTTCGCTATACTTCTTTTTGGAGAAATCATCCTCATCATCATACTCCTGCCCTTATCCCAATTTATTTGGGGGTAGCATGATTGTATTCTTCTGCCTTATGTACTACGCTATTACTTTTTGGAAAAATATTTCACGAAAAAAATAAGAAATGCACACAACTTAAATACAAAATGAAATAAGTATAGGAAATCTCACAGCATCAAAAAAAAAATTAAACAAATCACAAAAAGTGAAAATAATGTTGGAGGGTTTGAACCTGCAACCCCGTAGTTTACAGAGCGGTCATGAAACCGCAAGGCTATTTACTTCGTTGACATAAGCCACAAATAGCCGTTCTCATGTACTTACGTCATGACTGAAACGTCAAACAATTGTATAAAAGTATACGGAAATAATGCAAAATTGCCTACCCCCTTAAGGAAGTAGCGTGATAATATATAGTTTAAATATTGAAGAAGCCTATGCAGTAATTTAGACGTGATGCGCGCACAAACATTTCGTACCAACTACTTAAACCAAGGAAAGCTGATTTTCTTGAGTTCCGCTATTTTGTGCGTATTCACCTCAAAAATCTAATTTCAAGAAAACTGAGAAATTATATTTACCTGTATTAGATATGGAGTATATGTAGCAACTTTGAAAGGTTACACTTCATTGCTTTTGATTGTATAGATGTTTGAAGTTTATTAATTTTAAACACAAAACCCTATTTTTTGCGCCTCTGGATGAGATTTAAAAAAAATGCTAAGACAGGTATTTCTTTATTTTTATTAATAAGTATATATTCTGAGTTTCATGATTCTAGAACAATCTAATTTTTTTTTTTCATACAAACTTTACCCCCCCTTTTCACCCCCTTTTTCCAAAAAAATCCAAAATTTCTATAGCCTATGTGTTATTCTGAATGTATTTAAACAGATTTGTGAACATTTCAACAAAATCGGTTTAGCAGTTTTTACGTGATGCGCGTACAAACAAACAAACAAACAAACAAACAATTTTTTTTTAAATGGTTTTAATATGTTCAGTTACTTATTTCAAGTCACCCTGGCTGGTTTTTTTTTTTAATCTTCAATGAACAGATTTTTTGGTCTCAACGATTTTATTATTATTATTTGATATATTATGTGAAAATAAGAATTCACGGTAGACTCGCATTTTAAGGGGACTACAGGAGCTAAACGCGAGTTTTATATTGCAAAAAAGCATATGATTCACTGCAATAAACAAAACCAGAAAAATATATGATATTCTTCAGGAAATATGCTAGTATGACAGTGTTTTGAAAACGTAATACAACTAATTTTACTCTATAAAAATTAATCACGAACTTATCTCTAAAAATTTATTTTAACGAGTAAAAACCATACTAAAATACATGCGATCATTCCGATTTTTGGCAAATAATTCTACAAGCAACATATTAGCATCATAGTTTTTTATTTTTTTAATCCAATCAATAGATTTTTTGTAAATTGCAAAAAACCACTCATTGCGCACTATTCGGCCCTCAGTGACTAACGTAACCACCACTTTGTAGTGCAAGCTGATTAGAACCTTATTCAAACAGTATTTCAAACGAAGTTTGAACCACCACACATAGAGTTGCTAATTTAGCTCCTGTGGTCGCCTTAAGCATCATCATAATTTTCTTGCCCTTTTAGAAAATTATTTGGGGTCGGCGCAGCATATGGTCTTCTTCCATACTACTAATTCTCCATCTGGTCAGACACCTCCTTTCTAGCCATATTATCCTTCACAAAATCTAGCCATCGTTTCTTTGGTCTTCCTCTACCTAAAAAGCCATCAACATCTTTTTTTTTATCATTTACTCATTTATTTATTTAAAAAACTTTTCTTACGACAGACTTGCAATTTAAGCATACAGGTAATATATGTGACCTTGCTGTACGGCGATCAGAAACCTTTTCACGGTGACCCTCTGTGATTTCTCTTGTCTTCTGTGAAAAACTTCAGTGATCACAGATTTTTTTGTGTTGCTAGCTAGCTCAAGTACCTACTGTAGTAAAAATTAGCCTAATAAAAAAGTGGTAATTCATTTGAAGTCTAATTGATCGTTATATATTTCACAAAGACGCAAACGATACTGTTTAAAATAAATTAGTATCGTGTGTCTTTGTTTTGGTAATTTCACCCACCACAATCAAGTTCCAATATAATTATTGACGAAATGGGTGGTTAGCCTTTGCTAAGAGTTGTGATACGTGATTTAGAAAAGTGTAACACCGAAGAACACGTCCCCGTAAGTTCACGAATACGAAAGACCTAACAACGAAAGCACGCTACCATGAAAAACCTAACGCCGTAGCCATGCGATCTCGAATAACTAAATCTAACTACCCCTTTCGCCAAACTATTGAAACTAATTGAATTTAATTGTTTTTAGGGTTCCGTATCTCAAAAGGAAAAAACGGAACCCTTTTATGATCACTTTCTTGTCCGTCTGTCACCACCGATTTTCTCAGGAACGGGTGGACCTAGCAAGTTGAAATTAATACCATAAACTGAGGTCTATAGTCCCTATTAGGTGTATCAAGGTCCCGAGTCAACACGATAAAAAGATATGGGCAAATTTAGATTTACGCGAAAACTTGTAAGTACCAAAATTTACCTTAATTTTTAACTTTTTTTATTGGTAGTTCCCGTTGACCTAGAATCACGAAATTTGGC
Organism: Xestia rhomboidea; assembly: GCA_963853795.1. Taxonomy (NCBI): domain Eukaryota; kingdom Metazoa; phylum Arthropoda; class Insecta; order Lepidoptera; family Noctuidae; genus Xestia; species Xestia rhomboidea. Next base: position 1,800,474 of record OY970776.1, on the reverse strand, counting down.
AAAAAGCAAGGTCTTACAGCAGGGATCGAACAGCATAGTTTGCCCTTTAAAAAGTTTGTACGGAACCCTTTTTTTTTTTTTTTTAGGATGGGAAATCATCAAATGACTTCTCCCGCTCTGGGCGGAGCAGGAGGGAGTGTCGGACGTTTACTGACTAAAACCCATCCATGTTCCTTCATCGCCCTTTGTGTTCCGGGGCCACGGTATCTCTTTCGAATAGTCCCGCAGCCCCGGCAGGCTTCGGCCCTTGCGGACCCCTTCCCTATTGCTGACTCTCTTTGAGGCGCGCGTGGAACACGAACGCGCCGTCGACACGGCTTGTACGGAACCCTGGGTGCGCGAGTCCGACTCGCTCTTGGCCGGTTTTTTTTTTAATGTAGAACCTTATTTTCTGTTTCTGTCTACCGCCATGGGAAAAGATAACATTTTATGTTTGTTCATGTATACTTTATGACATATGGATGTTATAAAGTATACATACACAAACATAAGCATACCTGACCATTCATATTATAAGAGCAAAGGCAGAAAAATGGACTAAAAAAGTCACAGAATGGTACCCAAGAAGTGTATAAAGACGTAGAGGAAAATAAGCGAAAAAGTGAGGGATGATCTGCCAAAAGATTGGCGAAGAATTGCTTCAGATAGGAGACCTGCAAAACAGCCTAACCTGGTAGCTGATTAATAGTAAAGAAGAGACAACAACCATTAGAATATGTTATCTACACTAATATTATAAAGAGGAAAGATTTGTATTTTTGTAATAAATAAACTCAAAAACTTCTTCGCCGATTTCAAAAATTCTTTCACCATTAGAAAGCCACGTCTGTACCGAGTAACATAGGCTATATTTTATCCATGTACTCTCACGGAAACGGGAACTACGCGGGTGAAACCGTGGGACGTCCGCTAGTTAGCTGTTGTTTAGGTATTGAAAAAGTCAGACTTAATAAGGCTATTAGGTATAATGTTTAATTTATACATATTTTCAAATGTTACAGGAGAATATGGAGCTACCGTGAAGAGCCTAATTACCTTTAATAACAATAAACACCTTCGGTCAGTCATTCACTCAAAACTCATCGGAAACCCCCCCACCCCCTTCACCCCCTCACCTGCATACAATCCGATAATAACACAAGATTATTAGACATGAATTATAGTCGCAATTAGACGCGACAGCTAGGGAAACGGCTCTGTCGCGACAAAGCGCAGGACGCGCGGCGGACAGTTGCTAACGTAAATCAATCAGCGCTTGAATGGAGGTTCTATTATGATAATGTTGTAAGAATCGTGGTTATATGATAGGGAAGGTAATTAGGTTTGAGATCCTTTCTTCTTCGTGTGGTTAATGCTTAACCAGGTGTCAGAGTTTTTATGCCGCCCATGGGCCTTTGACTTGGCTTTACATGCCGTCGAAAAGTAACTCTCAGGCAAGCTGGTTTCCTCACGATGTTTTCCTTCACCGAAGCAAGTGATAATTATACAATACGCACATGATTCCAAAAATCAGAGGTGCGTGTCTTGGGTTTGAACTCGAGACCTATAACAGTCCGACGGTCACACTACTAGACTATCACTGCTATAGGTTTGTGATGTCTTCTAAACTGATTCTTGTATGGATGAAGTATTAGGGCTCTCGTTTGAATCTATAAACAACATCACAAATTCACTGACAAACGACGCCTAACCAAAACTGTTGGGTTTAAAAGCATGACATTTTGAACAAATGTTCCTTTCAGGTCGCAAGTAGAATATTTGAAAATGTAACACCTACAAAGAATGAAGTAGGCTGATAAAAGTTTTTGCCAATTGGGAATCCCTCCGGGTAACAGTCAACCTGTACACCTAAATAAGTTGCATAACACAACATACCAGCACACCTGTATTCTCCGATGGTTTAGGCAGAGGTGCAGTTAATCATACAACCACAGTTCGTCAGTTATGCTTTAAGTCCCATCTAATAGGGAGCGAGACTATTGCCATCAACAGGGCACACAAATCCAGCTCTCTCTCTCAATCGCTACTAGAAAATTCCTGATGGAAAAACCCAAGAAAACTATCTCCATTTTGTTATAATGACCGGCACTGTGCATATATGTATATTCGACGATTATACTTGGTGCCAGTTAAGATCGCAAAAGCGGTCATTGACCCACCTACATTTATTAAAGTTCTTAAGTTTGAAATCCAAAAATAAGCCTGTTCAAGTTGTTGTTGTCTGTTCAACATTTTTCTAATGGAAAACGATACATGGTTCATTTGTTTTTTTTCGTAGGAAGAGATATTAGGGAAAGGGCAATGACCGCTATTGGCACCAACTATATAATATCAAATGTTCTCCTAAAGTTTGTGTCATCAGTTTCGTGTAATTGTATTAGATTTACACCTCCACAGAGAGACCATTCAAAGTATTCACATTATTCTAGCCTGCCTAGGTAGAATAGTGCCTATGGAGGCAGGCGGGCACAGATCGCGACTCATAGTTATCTGGACGGCGACCACCGCCGATATGTTTTGTAGTCTCGCAGTCCAGGCAGCGCCGCTGTGGACGCGTTACCATAGGTGTCGGAATGGATAGAGGCAGTGGTTTTAGGGAAATGCGATTTAAAATGATTTTTCTCAAACATGCATGGAAATATTGTCACTATTTTCGAAAAAAGAACACGCGAAGTATCGAATTTACGGTCAAAGAAAATCAAATCGATTGCCGGAGCGTTTTTTTGAATTTGGGACATTACAACGCTCCAGCAATGTTGTCTGAAACGGCGTGCTGGGGTTATTAAATACTCTTTGATTGGATCTCTTTTATCATTCTTGGCATACCAGTAAGTCTCTTTCCTTAGTACAAATTGCGTTCACGTGGCTATATAGCCATAAATGCGTTTGCCTTTCGGCACAGATGATAAGTAGTAAATTGGCGGCAAAGCTAAAAAATCGCGTTGATTTGTTATTTACATACCTAATATAAATTTAATATAATTAAAGTGTGTTCCAACGGTTCAGAGAGTGAAATGGAGATTGATTGTATTCCACCAGATTTAAGATCAGTATTGGCAATGGAAAGCCTGCTTCCAGCGAAGTCAAAAGAAAAATACAATGAAAGTATGAAAATTTTATGATTTGGAATAACGAGAAAAAAGTGAAGTTCAACAAACAAACATGGGAAACACCAGGGAAATCAATAACATTTTCTTTTAGTAATTGCCCCAATATGACTAATGTAACTTTTAATATTAATTAAATTAAATGTATACCTAATATAAAAAGCATGTTTTATTTCCCTGCATTCTTTTGAGAAAAGCACTATAAATGCCTCGGCGGAAATGGCAATTGCCTGTCTCGTATTAGTAAAGTGCTCGCTTACGGCTCGGCCTTCAAACTCATACTCGACCTGCAATTGCCTATTTCACGGCCTTTGTATTATTGCAAAGGCCGTGAAACTGTACGTGTACTATTGTTTGATTTTTGGGTGTCTCGACGATTTAGGTTCACGACTCAGAATTGCAGGCCACTGTCACCCACAGCGGTATTTCTATTTTTTAACAAGCCAGCCAGTCTATTCCCAAACTATTGTAACTCCTGAAAGCCAGAATCAATAGTGGTGACCACCAGAAAAGCGCCGAGACAATGAGGATCGACGAAGATCTAGAGAAACAATTTAACCGTCTTGGATCCGCAACGAAATTTAACAGAAAAGAAAAAAGAAGCGGAGGAGTAGAAAAAACATAACATATTCTATTATCATTTGCGAGGCAGATGTGATCAGGTTTGAGGCGCGCAAAATATAAACAAAACAGAAAACATTCTGTTTAATACTAACCAATACTAACCTGTTAAGAGAGTGCATGGTGGTAAGGTAAACCCCTAAAAACTTATCCAGGCAGCGATCGAATTTGTTAGAAGGATATGGCAACTTCTAGCCCAGTCTTGTGGGATACTAAATCGTAACCTATTCGTAACCAACTAGTGTCTCATCAATGGTTGAGAAACTGATCAGGCTACTAAAGCTACTCATTGCTTTTATATCGTCAAAATTCTTAATGGAAAACCTACCAACAATTTTGTCGACCCAGGACGCTAAACTCAGCAGTTGCACTTTTAACCACTACAGCAAAAGTACTGGGCTAGACACCATGTAATTTTCTTTACTTATTCTTCTTTTTCTTATCCTTTATTGCATACAAAATAACAAATATACAAACAAATTGCAAATTGCAAATAAAGGGTGTAAAACACCTCGAAGCTAAAAGGCACTTGTTCTCCTCATCATTGCGACCATTTTTTTGTTCTACACCATACCTTCTAGGTACGGAGATATTGGGGGTCAAAGTACCAACTTTTTGCCAACTTTTTTTTTATACAAGTTTTTAATGTAAGATTATTACTTTAAACACCGCCGCGACCCCCTTACTATTCAATCCATCCATCAGCACAATGTTTTGAGTGCGTTACATTGAGTTCTACCACAAAACATGATTTTTCATCCAAAAAGAAAGTCGTTTCCCAGCAATAATTTTTGCGTAAAGTTACTTAGTTTGATGTACAGAATGCTTGGTTAACGGCTTCGTAATGAGGTGGGTTTACACCCTGTATGTACAATAGCGAGGTTAACCCAGAATCGGCTTTTCTTACAGCAAACCTAGTTATGACTGCGAGATTTGCAGAAGAGGATACATTTAAACACTCCTGTACATTATCATTACATTGTGTCACTTTTTGTTATTTTCTAAATCCCTAACCAATTATTTTACTCTGTCCATTCTAAACGTAAGGCTAGCTCACACACCCCCCATACCGTGTGGCTAGCCGAAATTTAGATGTCACAAGTGTAGCTCTTCCAGCTAATGTCCAGCCACCGAGTTGTTTGTTAGTGCCGTGCGGGCACAAGATGGAAGATACCAGCGAATTATACGCTCTTGTGTAACCGGCCTAATGGGTTCGCTTTACTTTGTCATGCCACAATTTGCATGGACGCCAATTTGATTGATAGCTTTTTTGATTTAGTTGCGGCGAAATTGTTAGGTTCGTTCGTAGATGTGATTCGGGGTTCTGTTTTGGGGTTGTGAGGTTTCTAGAGACGAAAACCTAATAAAAATGTATTTCTCTAAAGTCCCGAACGAGGAAGGAGTGGATACTAGCCCTTTGCTCAGGTGTGGGACAGAGAAAGCTAGCAAAAAAAGTGTTTGGGACACGTCTTTGGTTAAAATTAATATTCAGCGGAAATATAAAATGTCAACTAGAAATGTATCCTAATACCCGAACTGCACGCCACATCTTCTATTGGTTAAAGACCACCTATTAACTACGTTATCAGTCGAAATCAATCTTTATAAAAACTTCAGAACGTAACATTGTTCATAACATATTCCAGGCTGTGAAAAAACCAGTACCTACGAATTGTAGCACCATAATTTCACACAATTGAAAACTAACATAATATGATACATCTAAGCAAAAAACTTTCACACTAGATAATCAATCCGCAAACATAATAAGGCTGTACCCACACTATCCGACAAAGCGACACAAATGACGCGCGTCGCGATCAACAAGCCTCGCTTGTTATTCAATAACCGTCCCGGGCGATATCAATTTATCACAGGTTCAATGAAGGCGAAACTATATTTCATTGCTGTTCTGCCTGACATTGAACCTCCGATGTTATCTGCGAATAGATTATGAAAGTTCCCCTAACACTGAAAATCCAACCTTAAACTCCACAAACATAGTTCAATTTTCAGTGGGGTTGACGGAGGAGACAGGTCCTTTGGTGAGATGGCGAAGGTTGCATATTGACGTCATCCAAAAGGGAGTAGGCAGTCGAATGCAAAACGGTTGAACCATGGATTTGGCATATGTTATAGGGTGGTAACTATTGTCTGACACACGGTCGAATTCGTTTTGGACTTAATATTTGGATCTGGAAAATTAAATGAGCCAATGTTTTTTTTCAGGATATCATGAAGCCTTTAGTGTTATACTGAATGAAGCTGATAGCCTAGCTATTTTGTACAAACTAAAATAATATAAAAACAAAAAAAAAACTAAATTCATCGAACAAGAGATTCCTGAATCTCTCGACGCATTTGGCGTTTTCATTGTTGACGTCTTTTTTTAATGATTTTCATATTTTCGCAGATCGTTATTTTGGAGAAAAAGAAAAATATATATAAATTCCCAGATGCTTGTTAACTTTTGTTAAGTCTGTTTTACGCTTTTTGTATTGTAAGCAACGACCTATTGTCGGGCCTACGCTGTCCCCCCATACTTATGTACTAATGCTGTAACAAAATAATATTGTAATACCAAACGATTTGAAAAAAGTAACCATGGAGTTTCTTGCCGGTTCTTCTCCATGGAAACGACCAACGCGAACTGTGCACCTTTTTCGACGTTTTATAAGTGCCCATCTAGGCCTATGTGAAATAAAATATTTTGCTTTTGATTTTGGAGGACCAAGTCTTGAATAAGAATGTCATAAGAGTAGGAGGAGATCAATAAGAAACGATAGATAGACTCCGTAAAAGGCTGGGATGACGATTAATAGAAATAAATTAGAAACAAAAAGCCATGCTGCGACGACCCCAAATAAATTAGGATGAATAGAGGAGAAGAATGATGAGTACAGTGAACGACGATCTTTCAAAAAGATCTTGAGAATCTCTCAACGAATAAAATCAATAAGGTAAGCTTTGGGGCCTCTTCATATACCTATGTTTCATAGTGCAGATACTGACCATCACGATTGGTTAAAAATGTAGGAAAAATCAAAACTATTAAACACCACCCGTGGGGTGGTGGCTCCACAAATCGTCCGTGTGTACCACACCTAATCTATATGTCTTAGCTGATTCGGGCGGCTGTATTTCATATCGAAACTGGTGAGCATGCCACTAATTGCCGGCCGCGTGCGTATTGCGACAATTCCATTTGTCTGTCTGTCTGTACGAACCCTTTGATTGAGCCCCGTGTGTTACGTTATTGGTACATTTGTACTGAATTCAGGATTATGGCAGATTATTGTTCGGGAGTAAGCGTGAACGTAAATAATGTGTGATTTGAGGCGTTTATGGTGACAGTGATGGATGTTTCTGTTGTTTTGTTGTGATTAGATATGTTAGGAAACTAGAGATTTTAGAGGACATAGCGAGAGAGGATAGCGCCTCCGTTGATAGAAATCCCGAGACGATTTTCCATGTGATGCGAGGGAATTAAGAGCGAGCGACAAGAAACGTGTATATGGATGGCAATAAAAATAATCAGAAGATAGAAAACATATTATAGGTATCGTTTGTTTGGAAGAGAGTGAGATTTGAGATGACAGCTAAATAATAGAGATGTATGGAAAAAATGAACGTACTGCATCGATCACAAATAAATTGGGATAATGGCAGAGAATAACGATATAGCCACAAGAGTATACCGTATTAGGAAATGGATAAATAGTCAATGTAGGGTTACCTGTTTTTGGTGAATATTTTAATAAATAATTGTAATACCTGAACGATTTGTCTATAAAGACAAAAATGATTATATGGCAGTTCGCCTTTTTACTTTTCCAGTCTTTTATTGTTTCGATTGGGGATGATTCTTTAGGGTTCCCGACTTAGGGTGGATTCCAGTTAACTATTTTTGTAATATACATATAACAATTCAACCGAAAGACGTCCACTGCTGAACATAGGCCTCTCCCAAGTGTCGCCACATTGACCGATCCCGTGCGACTCGCATCCAGCGGAGTCCCGCAACCTTCACCAGGTCATCGGTCCACCTAGTGGGAGGTCTTCCAACGCAACGTCTTCCGGTTCGCGGTCGCCACTCCAGAACTTTTCGGCCCCATCGGCCATCCGTTCTGCGAGCAATGTGCCTTGCCCACTGCCACTTAGGTTTGGCAATTCTTCGGGCTACGTCGGTAACCTTGGTTTTGTAATATATTCAAACTTTTTTTAATCAATAAGTTTGTTTACATTACTTTTTTATTAATTTTTGTGTCTGTGTTATATACAAACTGCAAATTGTGTATTCCAAACAAAAAAAAAAAAACATTTTCAGAAAATGCTTCTGAATTCCGACATGCCATTACATCAATCAACCATTTCCATTTCCTGCTTTTATAGATTCATACAAAAAGGAATGTTTAATCTAACCCCCCGATGCCATCAAACGCCACAAATTAACAATTCCAACTTTCAATATACGTCATAACCCTAAAAAGCGGTGGCGGACAAAAACGACCAACTTAATAGGATTGACAAGATTCCCGACGACCAATAAAAGATGGGGGCCGATCCCATAAAACTATAAGGAGGAAATATGTCTAGAGGATATTTTCTGAGCTATAACCGTGACCATTGGAACCCCGAATGTCATACCAATGAATTCATGTCCCGCAATTTTTTTGCACGGTTTATCGCGTCTCTTTATTACGGTCGGCCGTTTTTGGCTTGTTGGGTATGTATTTTTATGGGCAGCGTTCGAGGGGTTACCCAGCTTTGCCGCGAATATGTTTATAGCACACATATTGGTTTCGGTGATCGTATTGTCTGTTTTATTTTTTAATAATGCTGTAATAGGTTCCTGTTACGTTTATTTCTATTTTATTTCTGGTTGTAAAAGTGTGGTTATTGGGGACAGATTCCTTCAGCCATTAAGGTTTTATATGGATATGTGGGCATGGAGTACTTTCTTATTTAGGGCTATACAATTATACATGACTAGTTTACTAGCAGGTTATCAGATATTAGTTACCTGCTTTAATTTAACAGACAAATATGTTTTTGGAGAGATTGATGTGCCACTTCTTCTTCCCAGCTAAAACACTAAGAAGTGGTGTTTGGTCTTTTTTTGGAAGGCCTTTTCAAAGGACTGTAGTATGTAATTTTGAAGTTCAAGAAGTGCTAACTTTCTCGGCGTAATTGAAAAAAATTGTTTAATTTTCGTTTGGTCAAGAAAAAAAACCAACCGAACTAAGAAATAAATCTCCAGCCATTAAAAACCCATCCTTACCAATGAAACGTCAAGTGATATGCATCCGCCATCTTCCAATATCATAGAAATGTCATAATTATGACACTCCAGTACCTACTAGGGCGACATCAAACACTCAGATAATAAGACAAAGCATTGAATACAAAGGGCTGTATTAAAAACAAGAGTATTGTGGTCCCCCCGATATGGAGGGCTTTCGACTCGATCCCGGGAAGACATCCATTAGGTATTATTGAAAATTTTAATATCAAAAATTGCGGGGAGGCGTTTTTGTGTTACGATACGACTCGCGGTTAAGTTTACAATTGTTAAACTATTAGCAAAATTGGTAGCACTTTATTCCTTATTTTAGGAACTTGAATAGTACAAGAACTGCATCAATGATCAATAATGGAGTCTCATATGACAGGCTAACTAGTTGCTATTTTTAATTATTTTTCGTGATGGCTGCGGGAACCCGCTGTATGCGAGAGGCACATGACAGGGCGATGTGGCGTTGCATGGGGAAGGCATATTTATGTCTAGCAGTTTACGGAAACGATGATTGTTTGGAGCTGTATTACTTAGTTCCCATAAGCATTTTCAAGGGTTTTTGTTTAGTACTTAGGTACAATGTATGAGTGATTCAGCTTAAGTAACTGCTACTTTCCTACTGGGAAGACTGTAAAAACTTCAAAGTCTAACTGCATATTTTGCCCAAACTTGCTTCTCTACTACCAATTCACCATGCACTACACGACATCATTTCCCATGAGAGACAATACGAAACAGCTACGACATCGTCACGACTAGAATCGTGCCCACTAAAAGCAGTCGGAAACATTTCAAGGAATATCATTTGGTATCGCGAGTGAGCCACTTCTGTTTTATAGCCTTCTCTATATTGTGCGATTTGAATGTTACATTCTTGATACTTAGATCGATATCTGTTTCAATGTTTTGCTATTTTTGTACTTGAATTGTATAAAAGAAAATGAAACCTATGACTACCGTCATAGGTATGCAGCAGGAATTGGGGAAACATTGACCAATTTGACCAGACTTGGAGCTGTCATATTTTTCGATGTAAATGGAAGAAAAATGACGCTCCAATTGCTAATAAAGCTGTAATGTTCCCACAGCTGGGACACAGTCCTCCTCTCTATGAGTGGGTGTTGGTAGATGTCATAATGTATTCGAATATTTGGTTCTAGGACAAGACATTCCTCACGATGTTTTCCTTCGCCGTTCTAAGAGCAGTGGTGATGAAAAAATTACACAAACTATTGCGCCTGCCTAGATTCGAGCCTACGACCTACCAATCGTAAGTCGGGGCCGTAACGACTGAACCACCACTACTCGCTCTAATGACTGACGAGTTGGTGGTTGGCGCAATGGCTGAGCGATTGACAGTTGCGCTGCGTGTTGCAGGTTTGATCCCCGCACGGAACAAATGTTTGTAATGGCCTATAGATAGCTAGTTGTTCCGGATCTGGCTGTTTATGTATATGAGTTTAAATATTTGTAATACTCACGGTACAGGAGAAATTCCTGGTGTGGGGTAATGTTTTCGGTGTGTCTTGTGGGTCCTGTTGTTTGCGGAGTTCTTGGCCGACCTAAGGCCAACGCAGACCTGGACGGCATGGCAAGGAATTTATTTTTTTACTAATGGACATTCAAACGTATTGGTATAGAAATACGACATAAATAGCTATGCTTTAAAATGATCCCGTGGCATGCCGTGGCATCGAAAGGGATTTGTATTGAAAGACGCTCCACGGTCGTATTTCTATATCAATACGTTTGAATGTCCATTGGCCAAAATTTAAATCCCTTGCCATGGCCGTTCCGATCTGCGTTAGCCCTTAATAGACTGGCATAACACGCTTAAAAGATAATCGCTAGAAGATAATTACTCAATTTATCCGGAAATTATAATTATTCTCAAAATTCCGCCATATTCATACTTACCTACTCATCAGCGCAGCGTGATCTTATTGACAACCGCATCAAAACACCTACAGCAATATCCTACGGCTCTCAAAAATTCACACACACAACATCTGTCCGACATTTTTTCTACTCTCTTAATCCATGCTCATCAAGGATACAAAGATCGGAAAAAATCGAATGTGTAAGATTTTGTTATATTTTGTTGTAAAATTATAAAGCGTATCGTATCCAGCTGAGTATGTATCGAGTTTGATTGTGAAGTATGTGAGATGAATTAGGGGTCCGTGGTGGATACTGAACGATGGTTTTCTTGACGTCATTGGAACTCAGAAAACCAAAAAGATCTCTCGCCTGACTCAAATAAAAACGTTAAAATATAGTAGAAAAGTAGCCACAAAATTAAACTACTATTAAGGTTTTTAATGTTAAATACATTGAAAAACCTGGTTCTGCAGGGAACATAGATTTAATTTGGGCATCTTAAAGCAATCTTTCGTTGTTTTTATTTTTGTTAGGTAATTAATAGATACCTAGAAGTTCTAGATTCAACGTGCAACCGTGCTATTTAATGGGCTCAATAAGAGCTACCGCATACTATAGACAAGACTGTCTTTAGACAGACAGTTACGCTACTAGTGCGAGCGAGAATACATAGTCTGTCTCGCTTGCACTAGTAGTGTAATTGTCTGTCTAAAGACAGTCTTGTCTATTGTGTGTGGTAGCCCTAACTCGGGAATAGAGGCCCACTCGAATTTCGCATTTAGTGTATTAGGTTTGTTTGTCATGTTATGGTTGCGCTTCGAGGAATAATTTAGTTGCGCTTAGATGGTTGCGCTTAAAAATAGGTGCGCTCTGAGGAATACCTCTAAATTTGATGCCCTCATAAACTTAAGACTGTATTGTTGGTCTGGTGTCGTAAACACGACTGAGGAATTTCTCAGTAACAGTCACGGAGTCTGGATTTCTGTCCAGCTAATGGCAATAGGCTCGCCCCCTATTACATAGGACTTAAACATAACTGGCGAAATATGGGTGTACTATTAGGCACACCTCTGCCTAACCCTTCTCGGATTACAGGAGTGTTGTTATGTTAAATAGAAAAATAATCAAACAAATAAGCCCTATGTTTGTTACTTACACAACTTATCCCCGAATACTGAACGTCACTGAAAATTTAAGGGCTGCTTAACATTTGAGCTCCTAAACTTTAAATTTCGTATGGCCAAACGTCACTTTTGAGTATTTGTTAAATATAAGTGCTACTTAAATTTTGAGTGACGTTTCAGTATTCGCGGGTTAAGTACTAGGTTCTGCTTACCCCAGAAGTGACTAAGCGATTTCATCCAAAATGGAAGTAAAAAGTAACACACACTTAATTCAAGTACCAATAAAATCAATCACCAAATGTACGGAACTTTCAGCAACAAAAAAACAACAGCACACCCCTGGAACATTTTTAAAAAAAGAATGAAAAAATCTACCTTTCGCGATTCGACCTGTGTTTAACCGCTGTCAAGGGTTGTCAATCATACCGGATCGGCCCCGCCCGCCAACTCGCGTTTGACAGCCCTAGCCTGATATTATTTTACTTGTTTTTGATTTTGTTTCGTCTGTTAGTTGTTATTGTTTCTTATTAATTAGGGCTTTATTGTTTTTCGTTTAATAATGGAGAATTAATTTAACTTTACGTTTGTTTTTTTAATAAACCAATGCTGATGTCGAAAATTCTGTCAAAAATCAAGCGAAAAATAAAGATAGCCTGTAGATAACTTAAAATCATTTGATTGATACAATAAGTTAATAGTACTAAACAACATTTTGAAAAAGTGGCCCCTGTGAAAAATACATTTTGTTGAAAAGCGATCGGAACACAAAATGACTAATACAACTCTCGGTAGTATTTGAAACAGAATAGTCTTCAGTGACGGATCTTGCTGGCCGGCGGATCTTTTCAAAATATTCGCTTATATGGACATGAGAAAATATCGGTTTCAGTTTCGACCCGTTTGGGGTCGAAACGCTCAGGTAATGGGGCCTATGAGCGCGTCTCCTTTTTAAGGAAATCTCTCACCAACTGGTCAACACCGACCAGATCAGACCGTGACCAGAGGGCTGGCTCTTTCTTTGGGCAAAGCATTAGCATTGCCATTCAACGTGGCAATCGTGGTCTTCTGGGCACGTTCCCGGATGACAGCGATGTGGAGGAGTACTTTGACGACTAAGTGTCCTATTGTCGTCGTTGTTTACTTTTAGTCTTAATTTTGTATTGTTATTTTAAATCTATTTGTAGTTTTTTTTTTTTTTTTTTGGGAATGGCATCTCGCAGTTCAGTCTAGAAGAGACTGGCTACTGCTTAACCGGACTAGACCTGTGGATGCCTTGAAGCTAAGGCCTCCAGCCAGATCTATTTGTAGTTTGTATCAGTTTATATAAATAGGCTAATGAAATTTCTGATTCCAAAACATTTCTTGAAGATATCCCAATCATTCCTTGGCATACTAATCACAATTTCAAAAGTCTTAAAAAGCACAAATATTCCACCACATGTAGCATTGACAAGAAACTGACAGATGACAGACGGACAGACAAACCGATATTTATATACGTAGCGTCGCTTATTATTAAATCATCAATCAGAATTAAGTCTCGCTCGGAATCCATGTTTAATTACTGGTTACGAGGTTATTGATTAATTTCCATCATATGTGATGGATCTTGAGGCTACTTTTTTATAGGACAAGTTTAAAATAGAGAGTATGTTTTCAAGGTTTTGAGTTATTGAGCTTTTAAAGTTATTTCTTTATAACGTTTAGTTAAGAATGCCTGTAGCATCAGATAAATTAATATTTTTCTCTGTAGCATGTAGTTATGTCGAAAATTCTACATTAATATATAAAATCTAGGCAGAAATAAATAAAACTATATGCAATAAGTGTTACATGGTTGATGAATACTTGAGTACGCAATGTTGCCAGACGAATGACATTTTTTGTACTCTTCGTTTGTTGGTTTACTAATTAATTGGTTAAAAAACATCTCAATTTAATAGAAAACCCACTTTTTAAGTAATTTCAGGTCGAAGCTCGACAAACCATAAACGGGTAACACTACACCTAAATTATCCAAGTTCAAGTTGACAACCCAAAACAAAAAATCACCAAACACCACAGAATTCATCAACCACAAAAAAACTTGGCGGATCAAATAAATCGATTTCTCAAGTACCTACGGTTTTTGCACATCACTATTTTTAAAGCTCTCGATAATCTTGATCCATCGAGTATCATTCAACACTGAAGAGGGTTATTCGCAAACCAGTGTTCCGTAAACGAGGAATAATCGGATCAACACAGGTAGGAAATGACATCCATCGAAAATACCGCAAACGTTTTTTTTTTGTTTGTACCGCACTTTTTTTGAGATTGTTTTTGTCACATGTTACACGGTTTAAAAGGTTAAAAAAACGTTGTTTTTGATGTGTTCCGAATTGTTTGGAATGTTTACCGATTGATATCGTTGTTAGGGTAAGTAAGAATGTAATCCATATTTACATACTAAAATATTATAAATACGGCTAAATTAAAACACCCGCTCGGGTCGATCTTCATGTTAAGCCGCGCTTTGCTAGGTTGGTCTGTGGAGGGGTGGCCACCATTACATACCGAGTTTCCCCCGTGCCTCGGAAAGCACGTTAAGCAGTTGAACCCGGCTGTCATTTGTAGATCTTTGACAGTCGTTACAGGTACTTAGTCAGTGTGCCGTGGCCCGAAAGTCTGACAACAAGTCTTACTAAGTATCAGTATTAACTGGGTTGTGGAGGTCAGATAGGCAGTCGCTCCATGTAAAATACTGGTACCCACCTGGTTAGACTGGAAGCCGACCCCAACATAGTTGGGAAAAGGCTAGGCAGAAGATGAATATTATAAATACGATATTTAACTCTGCCTGCCTGTTACTCGTGTATGCCTTTACGGCTGAACATATTTTGGTAAAATCTAGCACACAGGTAAACCATGACCAGCAGGGCTATTACGTATCTTTCTGATATCCAGTGACTATCAAACTTCGGTTGTACACCGAACTTTGATGACAACCGTGAATTTCATAATATTGGTATTACGTATCACACTGAGTGGATATCACTTTACGGTGACTAACAGGGTCTTACATAATACGAAACTAACCTTTTGACCGTTAATTGATGGACACTGAGCCCAGTTACTATCATTTCGAGCTGTCAACAGAGATACGTAATAGCCCTCTTTTTTTTTCTTTTTTTTCGGATGGGAAATCATCAAATTACTCCTCCCGCTCTGGGCGGAGCAGGAGGGAGTGTCAGACTTTTACTGACTAAAACCCATCCATGTTCATTCATCGCCCTTTGTGTTCCGGGGCCACGGTATCTCTTTCCAATAGTCCCGCAGCCCCGGCAGGCTTCGGCTTCGGCGTCCCATTCCGTCTCGCTGTACGTAATAGCCCTACAGTTACTTTTTCCCGGTATTATGTTCCAATCATTTCCAACCACCACACGGGTGAAACCGCAGGCAACAACTATAGTAATACCATAAAGTGCCCATAAACTTGAACTCTTCAAGTACGGTCGACCAAGCTATTTGGTTTACATTTTACATTGTAATTTGCATGTTAAAATGTAAACCAAATAGCTTGGTTGACCCTACTACTCCTTGAGTGGAATTGACATGAGCTGTAACTTGCTCGGCTTGAGATGATCTTCATGAGATGCGACGAAGTGTGAACGATAGTGTGTGGTCATGATATGGTTACTGGTGATGTTTAACTGGGAACGTTGCATACAATTGTTGGTATGAGACTGTGCTTAAGGTGGATGCTCCAACCAGCCCGCGAAATTAAAATATTCTTACGTTTTTTACAATTTGCAGGTCAGTGGTAGGTTTTATGTTGATTAAAATATTCCTCGCGACTGTAGGACGTGTGTAGTTACAGAATTATAATCATCAAAATCATCAATACAACCCTCCAAGCGCATAAAGGTGCAGGAATGACTTTGACCTTGAAAAAGTCATTCTTGCACTTGTATGTACGTAAATTGGAATTTTGCGGGCTACCCTGACGCTTTCACCTTAAGTGAATTTGTAACAGTATAATGAATGAATGACAAAAAAAAATACAGAATGTGTAACAGAAATAATCGGAAATTCAAAAGTTAAAATTTACATTAATTTTAGGGTCTGTCGATCAATTTATTTTTATTCGTAGTCCAGTTTTTATTTTTCTCTTTATTCTTTTGTTCTCCTTTTTTTCTGTAGATCAGAACCACATACGATGTCTCCAGCAGGGCTTTCTTGCCATGCTTTGCTGTCCCGAAGTGTTTACTGCCTTCTTCTAAAGATCATGTCCCATCCTAGTCTAATTTGAACACATCACAAACAAAGAAGTATCTATGACTACATAGATACTTCTTTGTTTGTGATGTGTTACACCGATAGTTGATAAAATACTAATATTATCAACTATCTGGTGCCCACGACACAAGCCTCGTTGCATAGTGTGGCACAAGATGGCGCTGGGTGTAGTGTCCAGCGATATTTATAATTTTATTCATTTATTTATCACTGATATTTGTGCCGTTTCTTGTGTACTTTCATAATATCACTCCTGTAATGCCCGAACGGTTAGGCCGAGGTGTAGTACCGACCGACGTTAGGTCGACCGTACATCCACATTCCGCCAGTTATGTTTAAGTCCCATGTAATAGGGGGCGAGCCTATTGCCACCTGGCACAAATCCAGACTCCGGGACCCGGGACTTCATGCTCAGCATTCGCGCAGTCGTGTAATAGGGATAGTTGACACACCAATCAATTGACATACTTTTTAAGAGCTCTCAAAGCGCGGTTCTCTCATAGATTTTGTATGGCAATAGCACGCTGTGACGTCACTATGTTGTCAACTCAATGACTCAACTATTTATCGATTTCAAAGCAACTAAAAATCGAATTTGGCAATTAATTGAAAATAAATCGGGTTTTCAGGCCTAAAATAACGTCTGTTTTTTTATTTAGAGATGTCTTGGAATTATTATTTCATGGTGTCATCTACCCAATTATTTATTCTCTCTGAAATCAATCCAAATATAACTAATCCAGTTGTTTTCACTGTTCTGTAGGTTTGTTTCAAAATTCACACAGGAAAACAGTCGCTGACCCAAATCTCCATAAACCAGGAGAATGTAAAACTCCTAGTCAATAGCATTGAGTATTCAATGAATATCTTTGGTAACATGTAAAACAATCTTCCATATCGGCCGTAAGTTATTCAAAGCTGTACCAGTTCAACTTTCTTGTGTTTTATTTGCTCATCGAGTTGCGATACTCTTTGTGTGGGGTATGTTATGAGAGTAAAGCGTGTGCCAGACTGTTGTAAGCAAACCCTCCACACACCTCCACATCGGTCTCGGCACTCACTGTTGACGCACTGTTGTAAACCGCCAGTGGAGACCGATGAGGAGGTGTGTGGAGGGTTTGTTTACAACAGTCTGGCACGGGCATAAGGCATCGTTGACTAGGACAGAGGCCAAATTATTCGATTCTACCTTTAAAATCGGATGACCATATCAACTAAGGCACATTTTATAACTACTATTACGTCACTATACTTAAAATGTCACCTACGGGATATCTTCCGTGATTATTGTTTATTTTTGAGCTCCCGATATTTCGACGCTGTTGCAAGCGCCATTATCGCGGGTTAACTGGAGAATGCGGGTGGACGAAAAAAATGTATGGAGCAGACAAATCTGTCTACCCTCTTTTTTTGTCGATTGCTACGCGCACAAATAGACAGTGTGCACACAGTAGCTCCTGTAGTCCCCTTAAAATAGACCCTGTAAAGCGAAACTACTGAATTCGCTTCGTTTCTGCACTTGCACCACAATGTAAAGGGGATGTCAGAATATACGTCAAACGTCATCGGCCTGGAAGACGGCTCTTCGGTTTTGATACAGCCGTGTCTTATAAATATTATATCCATGTGCCTTGGACCTTATATCGACAAAACTGCCATTCGAATTTATACTTTATCCAACACATGTTGGAGTAAGTTTTTGATTGGAAGACAAAGGTTTTTAAGGGTGAGTTCATCTCTGAGTCAAGATGAGCAACCAATTATAAGTCAAGTTTGATATTACTCTTTAGAATTTTGATTTCATTCAATTCTTTTTGTATCGGTTTGACGAGTGAAGTGGTTATTTATAATTAAAATGGCGATTTCAGATCTCTTTGCGTGTGATACGATTTTTAATTTTGTGTCGATCAAAGGGATTATGCGAATCTAATTTAGGATTCAATTTTATGTGAAGATTTGCTTTGCATAGCAGTGAGACATTTCAATGAGCTGAACAGGCGTCAACGAGTCTTGAAGCCTTTACGACTTTTTATAAATTAGTCATCAACATCGAAATCATTATTAACTTCTACATCTGCTTAGCCTTTTCTCAATTATGTGATTGACTTGTTGTCTAGCCTAACCAGCTGTAGCTTAATCATCTTCCCGCCCTAGTCCCATGTTACTTGGGGTCGCGGCAACACATTTTTCCTTCCATCCGGATGTATCTGAATACATATTTTAAGTAAGTAACACACACACATATTATTTATAGGGTGTAAATAACCTCTTAACGAAGCCCAAAGGACTTGTTCTCCCCGTCATTGGGAACCGTCTAGTTACGGAGATATTGGGGGTCAAAGTTCCACTTTTTGACAAGTTTTTTTTAATACAAGTTTTTAATGTAAGATTTTCCACGACCCCTGTACTATTCAATCCATCCATCAGCACATTGTTTTGAGTGCGTTACATTGAGTTCTACCACAAAACAAGATATTCACCCCAAAAAAAAAAGAAGTCGTTTCCCAGCAATCATTTTTGCGTAATGTTACTTAGTTTGATGTACAGAATGCTTGGTAATTGTTAAACTCATCACGAAACCGTCACTTCGTGATGAGGTTGTTTACACCCTGTATAAGTTACATAGAGGGCCTGCCTATCTGACCTCCACAACTCAGTTACGGGTGTTATGATACCCCTTGTCCATACTGATTGTCAAAAACCGCCCAAATAACAGCCGGGACAAACGGCTTATCATTCTCGATATAAGTACCGTAATCCGTATAAAATATTGACTTACTACTAAAATGTTTAAGAAGCTTATCATCATGTGTGCATCCAATAACATGCTATCAGACTCCTGGTAGATGCAAGAAGTCGAATGAATTTTATGCCCTTAATAATTTCGTGCGATACTTGAAAGTGATGGGTGGTCTATCGTTCCACATTACTATTTTGCTTATACATTTGTGTTTTCTGAAGGAGCAAACATTTGCTTTAACTACATACATAAATGTGAACGACGACGGCCTTTAAAGGTATTTGGAACAGACCTTGATGTGATGCAGCTTGGGAGAGGTATAGATTGCTCCTTGTCAAGGACTAGACTGCGATAAGCCGGACTGATTCATTGATTGGCAAGTATTTTGATCTATTTCTCACTGTATTTTGGTATACATTATGAACTAAATGAAGGGTTGAAAGGATTCATCAGATTACATGACTAAGCAAATCAAAATTAATTGTATCTTAACTTGTGAAACTCCAATAACAAAAACGTCTTTTAATTCGAAAGCCAAAGCTACAAAGTCTTCCAATAAAGTACGATCCAGTACCAATACAAACATTTAAAACATCGATTCAAGAATACTTAATCAAACGCTCCCATTCATAGTCAATTCTACATTGAAAGAACAACAAAATACACCATTATTAGTCATTTATTTTCCAAATGACAATAATACGGCTACCATTATACGATCAGACCAATAAAAATCAATACAAACTTAAACTGGCCGGAATTCCCTGGTCAATTGTCTGGTGATACTGTTCGGGAAGTGGTCAGCTACTTGCGGCCCGATACGTCTTGTAAATATGGGTATGAGCAAAAAGATTATACGTGATTGTTTATTGTATTGAATCGTTTATGTACGGTCAGAAAGACAAACGTGAAATTTGGAATAGTACGAACTTAACTGTGCTCTCTATTTGAAAATCAAACGTTTATCCTCGTAACAGATTTTAAGCTGTTGTTAGGATGTAGTGACTACAAAAAAATTTAAACAATAAGCGCGTCTTATAAAACCTAGGATAGCATGACAACCGCGAATGACCTAGGTAGGTACAGTTGTTCTGCTTATTTTGATCGACTGTTGTCTAAGTTGCAAGCCTTTTGTTATCTAAAAGGTCTCAAATACAGACTATGGGAAACAATAAAAAAAATATCGCTGGACATTACACACAGCGCCATCTAGTGCCACACTAAGCAACGAGGCTTGTGTCGTGAACACCAGATAGTAACACAACACTTTGCCTTATCAGACCCTGGACCTGTGCTGAGCGGTTGTGCTTCATCTCTTCAGATTTGTATTTATTTCCGAACTATTAATAGAATAGAATAGTTTAGAATACTCTTTATTATGTACACCATACAAATTACAGATACAAAATGTAAAACATTTTACAATGGGTGACACGTTGGGCGGTCTTATCGCTAAAAGCGATCTTTTGAAGACAACCTTTGGATGGATTTAAGGGGGAAGGAGAGACAATACTGCAGGTAGCCTGTGGTGTACCATTTACATAATTATATACAATAAATATATATTTATACATATATAAATATATACAACACTTCTAATGATATATACAATATTATCTTTTTATTATTATTATCAAGAAACCAGTGCGAAGAACTGAAATTAAAATACTTAGTAAAAATTAAGCTTAAGGAGAGAGAGATACAGTTTTTTATGAATGTTGTTTTGCTGACCGTACTGAAAACGGTAGGCAAATGAGTTGTGCGAGTGCCGATACCTGCGGCAGAGAACTTATTTTCATATTTGTCCCTCTAGATTATTTATTACATTTGCCTTAGGGTTGCCCTGACAACCTACAATAATAACTTAATTCCTAAATAATATCCAGTATCTCATTTTTTACTTCATTATTTACGGCTTGCTCCCTGATAATAGCCATCGCTTGGAACCACAGCCATAGCGTATCACAATTGTAATTTAAATTTAGCTGGTTCTATAATCACATGACACGATTTTATAATCAATTGGCTTGATACAGCAACATAACATAACATCACGCTTGTAATCACAGAAGGTTAAGGCAGAGGTGCTATTACTACCCCCACATTTCGCCAGTTATGTTTAAGTCCCATATATTACGGGGCTGGCGTATTGCCACCCACCGGGCAATCCAGACTCCGTGGCTACTACTGACAAATTCCTGATGGAAAAACAAAATAACACTTTGCCTGACCTGGGAATCGAACCCAGGACCTCATGCTCAGCAGTCGCACTTGCTACCACTAGATCGACGAGGCAGTAAACCGGAGTACTCTAGCTAGATGATGACGAAATACACTGACCTGCAAAAATAAGTACTACACTTTTAAAAATTCAATTTTTCCTAAACTATAGAAGTTAGAGATTTAAAATAAGAAAACGTTATAAAGCAATTTTTATCATCTTTCTTTGAAACTATAGACAAAATTAAACTATTTTTCGAGTCTTTTTTGTTTCGAAAGTATATCTTGTGTACTAATAAAGTTATTGCAATTTTAAAAGTGTGATACTTATTTTTGCAGGCCAGTATAGTTTAAGTATTGGTATTTCACTGTAAATGAACCATGTCTCAAGATCTTGTACAACTCGTAATATTAGATTTTTTGTTTCTTTGTTCTGATGGTCTTTAAACAAGGTGTAGTTTTGCATTCTAGTTAAAAATCAGGTGTCACAAAAGACTTAAATAATCAATTTAAATTACTATACCTGGTCAATAATTAATAAAGCTGCTATTTTAAATTGTTAAACTTTGTCAGTATTTCAGAATAACACAAAAGCAATAAACACCACCCAAGAGAAGATCACCCATCGCTCGACATGTCGCTGTGTGCGTTTATTTGTGTGTCTGAAGGCGGTTATAGCGGGCTGCGATTAAATACGGTTGCTTTACACTTACCGATTTCCGTAATTAATAAAAACGAGGGTTCCGTACAAACTTTTTAAAGGACAAACTTAACTTTGCTGTTCGATCCCTAGAAACGGTTATTGCTCCAACCGCAAATAATAAGTTTGTAAGAATAAAATGCTTTTTTTTTGTTATTAAACTGTACATATACGGTTTCAGACTTTTCCCTTTACATGTGCTGTAAGACCTTGCTTTTTGCCACATTTCGTGATTCTAGGTCAACGGGAACTACCTTAAAGGTTTTCGACCCAAAACCTATAATTGCTAATTTTGGTTTAAAGCAAGGTCTTACAGCACAGTAATGGGAAAGGTCGGAAAAAAGTGAAAATTAAGGAAAATTTTGGTACTTACAAGTTTTCGTGAAAATCTAAATTTGCCTATATCTTCTTATTGTGTTGAATCAGAACCTTGATTTTTATACACCTAATAGGGACTATAGACTTCAGTATATGGTATAAATTTAAACTTGCTAGTTCCACCCGTTCCTGAGAAAATCGGTTGTGACAGACGGACAGACGGACAAGAAAGTGATCTTATAAGGGTTCCGTACCTCAAAAGGAAAAAACGGAACACTTATAAGATCACTTTCTTGTCCGTCTATCTGTCTGTCTCAAAAATAACCTCCCATTTTATTATTGATTCGGGGCGAGAATTATTAGCATAGATACCTCCTTGAATTTGACCAGGATGCAAAGCGACACCTTGTATAGCGACCCCTGTGTCACTCATACCCGTGTGACTAACTCTTTCTACTGTACCTACTGGGATTCTGTCGGCCATTCATCATAATGAATAATACACCATATTTACTTTATTACCTTCCAAATATTAAAGTAAAGGACATTGACTACCCGATACACAATTAAGATAAAATTTAACGAGCTTCGTAAGAGGCAACCATGAGGTTTGACGTGACCAGGCTTATTGTTCATATTTTTTAGTCTGCCGATTGTCCCATAAGCATGGTATTCAAATTAGGGGCGAGCATTGTGCAACGAATACATCGCCGATGCTTGGCTGATCTTAGGGTGCGGTTATGTTAGACGGAGTTCGTATTAGAGTCGTTCTAAACTTAATTGTAAAGTTGGATAACGATCGTAAATGTTGCTTTTTTCTTTCAGGATAGGAAAAGAGCCGAAAGAATCGAATTTTAGAATTACTTGTATGAAATCCTATAAAACCTCGCACACTTATCCGCGTTGAATCGGACGAATAGATAACGTTATATGGATGAGAAAATGTTTCTTTCGGCGCGGTCGGTTCTTTAGGCGCGAAAAAGTGTGAGTTCACCTTTAAAATCAATTCGCAGAGTATCAGTCGGTCATCACCATTATTTTTATTCAAGGATAATCCATTGCTAGACATAGACCTCACCAAGTGTTGCCACATCGACCGGTTCAGTACATCTCGCTTCCAGCACATTAGTACGACCTTCTGATACTTTTTGTGGAAAGCCTCCAAAGTAACAACTACAAGGTTCTTATATCCATCCCTCTTAGTTCAAAAAATATTTTCTTTCTCTAACTAAATCAACTGCTAATAAATAATCTTTCAGCAAAGTTATTCGGCACTGTGTCCGCACCTCAACATCTTGAATAATTATCCTATTATGTATCGCATTCTAAACAGATAGCTCTATTTGTGCGGTACGCTAAATCTTTGTTTTTCTTCAACATAATGATTTTTATATGAATTTTGGCAGGTCCCGCGTAAACGACCTCAATTATTATGGTTTTGATTCCTGGCCACTACCAGGTATAGAAACCTTAATTATTGAAACAGTTACAAGTTTTCTTAATATCTGAATTTTCTCGTAAGTAATAATATTGTTTAGTAGCTAAAGAGTACCATCAATATGAACATAACATAACATTACGCCTGTAATGGCCAAATGTGGGTATACCTAAGAGTAGGTACACCCACATTTCGTCAGTATGTTTTTTAAGTCCCATGTCAAAGGGGGCAAGCCGATTACCATCAACTGGGCACAAATACAGACTCCATAGCCACGGAGTCTGTAGCAGCCGCTATAGAGAAATTTCTGATAGAAAACCCCAATAACACTCAACAAGACATCAACAGGGAATCGAACCCAGGACCTTATGCTCAGTAATCGCGTTTGTGACCACTAGACCCACGAGGCAGTCATTTATAAGAACCTTGCCATAAATACTGCAAATACTAGACTTAGAATCAACTACCTAAAAATAGGCATGGGTCATTCGACCGCTACTATGAATGGTCAGAAACAATTCTATGGGAATCAAACTTGACGAGGATTTGGTAGACAGAATTATGAAGCAGTTTGTTTTAGCTGACATTGGGTTGTAGCTGACAAGTCATCAGCTTATTAACGTTATAATGTCTTAGTTGTTTGTGATGGCTTGTTTGTGATGGCATTCTACATAATTATTTTGTCCCAAGCACCATTATGTCACGCCAAATTTAATACTTTCATTTGCAGACAAAAGTCTGTAAGACCAGTCGGTAAGACCACCCAAGTCTTGGACTATTCTCCTTACAGGCGGGAAGACATGAACAATGACGTATGTTTGGTATCTAAATTAGAACCTAAGCGTCCTCATCATGTTCCAAAATACTATAAAGTGTTATATATGAAGGCTTGCCCAAAATATTTGAACAGAGATTTTTCAGGTTTTTACAGCTGAAACCCGGATCCTCTCTGTTTATCTTTCAGACCGTACACCTCAAATACGTCCGAGAAAATTTTAGGAAAAATTCTGTTGTTCGCCAATTCACATCAAAGACCCAATGTAGGTACCATCACTTTTTACAACAACGAAAAAATGGCCAGACACACAGTGGTACACAACCTTTTCTTACCGCAAAAAAGTTTTCCGTGGGCTAACCGGGCATTTTTCCCTCCGCCATACAAACGAACCGCAGTGTTTAAAATACAGAAAAAAAAAGTTGTCGGCACTCGCCTCCGACCGACAAAAGAGGATTTTTTATTTTATATTCCAAATATTAAAGGACATCGTTAGCGGTTAGCATTTGTTAAATATCTGAAATATTTTTGTGAGCTTTTAGGGCTTGAGTTTGTTTTTTTTTAGCAACGGCACGCGAGCGAGTTGTCTTGTTAAGTGGGGTGTTTAAAAAATAAAGTTTTTTTTTTCGCCCAGCGGTTATTGTTTTGCGAGAGTTGCAACCTTTCACCGCAAAGGGTGTTATAAGTTCTTGAAAGGAAAGCTTTTAATATTTTTTTGTCCAGATGCTCGGACGCTTTGTCGCTCTGTGCGGTTGAAGATTTGTTCTATTTCTGCTGTCTTGCATTCGCGGTTAATTGTTTGTTTTGTTGTATATTTTTGTTTGATCATGTGATGGATTCTTTGAACATACCATTCAGTCTCTTCCCACGGGAGAGATGAAGAGATTTTCTTAAGAGAATAATTATTTAGCTTAGTCTCACTGGCGTTAAGTAAACGCCAGTTTGTAACTCAAAGCCCGATATCACCGTGGGAAAATCATTTCTTCAGATTCCTTTTCAGTAGCAGAAAAACCGCAACGTATTCTAACTTCAGATTATTCACCTGTGTCTCGAAATCTTCTTAAACTATAGTTCGAAGCATCATCATCACTATGTTATTTGCTTCTGTCACAAACATCATCATCATCATCTGCCTAGCCTTTTCCCAAGTAGTTAGACTGGAAGCCGACCCCAACATAGGTTGGGGTCGGCTTCCAGTCTAACTAGATGCAGCTGAATACCTGTATTTTACATGCCTATCTGACCTCCACAACCCAGTTAGTACTGGCTAATACGACACCCCTTGGTAAGACTGGTTGTCAGACTTTTTGGGCCACTGACTACCTGAAACGACTGTCAAAGATCTATGCTTCTGTCACAAACATTGAATAAAATACGACTTTCCTCGCCTTTTCTATCTTAACTTCTAAATCAATTAACCCATCACTAAACCAAATGAAAACGTTTTAATACTAACACTAGTACCTCTGAAATTCAATGAACTATATCAACATTCACGATTGAGCCCCCGGGGCGGGTTCCGCACGTGCAAATGTCATGCAATATGTTGACAATTGCACCTTCGCTAGCCAACAGGTGGTGGTGTTCGATCAGGTGGATTCAGATTGGGATAGTTGCTGGAGTGAGTGCTTGTGCTAGTAACTTGTATGAGAGCTTGAATGATCAAGTTGGAGTTGAGAAGATCCAGAGTTTCTATGGCAATTAGGGTTTAAACTATTGTAGTTTTAAACCATAGTATTTTCCCAACTTAATTGGGATCTGCTTCCAGCCTAACTGCGTCTTCCTATCTCCACAACACATTTACTGGGTAATACGATACCCCTTGGTGAGACTGGTTGCCAGACTTTCGCTACTGACTTCCTGTTACGACTGTAAGAGATCTACAAATGACAGCCGGATCAACGACTTAACGTGCTTCTCGAAGCACGGAGGAATTACGGTATGTACCTAATGTAAGGTAGAGGTACAATCACCCACAGACCTACCTTGGCAAGCACTACTTAACATTTTAAGATCGACCCGTGCGGCTGTTATTATTTGACCACTTGCTACTCCAAGGTTTAAACAGGTTATTGCAAATTATACTGTTCATACATGCATTGAAATAGTCCATCTAATATTGTGTAGGATTTTTTTTTCTTTTCAAGAATTTGGTGTGAGCTTTATAGCGCTAATTGTCGAGTATGACGAATAGAATCACCTCTTTTACGGATGCAGATTATACTAAATCGCCAGCCTGATATAAATCGGTAACTAAGTTTAGAGCTGAATGTATAGAAGCCTCATTTATTTATGTCAATCGTTGCAAGATGTCTTTGTAGGATTCATGTTTTAAATATCCTTAACGTTTAGCAATCCGGCTTAAATCTCAAAAGTCAATCAAGCAGCTAACCCCGTCTGAACGCAGCACAGTGCATACCATCTAATTCTCAGCGGAGTGTCTACGGTACGACATTAGACGTTACGTTACAACTTAGTTCAACTGCTCTCTGATTTGTTCACACTTACACATTATCTCCATGGCTTTTGTCACTATCTGGATTTGACTTGGAATATTCGAGAATAGAGAATCTATTTCGGGAGATTTAGTTTTATTTAAAGTCAAATCGTTTATTGGACCCGGTAAAACGTAGTCTAATACAATTTCTTCATTAAGGTCTGTACAAAAAAAGTCTGCAAGAAACTAAATGGACGCCTGACTTCCAAAATAGATAAAGAACCTGTACCTTGGAAATCAGTTCACTTCCATGGACAAAATTAAATGGAGCAGTTTGGTTATTATAATAAATAAATTCATTTATTTCAGACATGGTCCATAGTTCCATACAGAATAAAAAAATTAAAAACAGATAAAACACATGTACATTAAAATAATCAATAAAAATTAAATTACATATACACATTCGATTACAATTGAATTGAATTAAACATAATTTAAAATAGTACACATTAAAACATCAATCATCAATAACAAAAATAACCATACACAATATAGTCATACACGCATGACACATAAAACGAGGAGAGGCGCTTACATGAAGCTGCATCCACCTTTGTATCAGGGACAGGTACCACCGCTCGGACAAATGCCTCAGAAGTCTGTTCGAACTGCTTCGTAGGCAACTTAATAGTGAAGCGCTCCGCTTCCTCATGATCGCGAAAAATCATCGGTCCGCGCCTCAGCAAACATAGTCGAAGCACTACTAAAACGCGGAAGCCCTAACAGTATTCTAGAGATGGACGTAAATAATCACAGTGTACCTTAGTAATTCCTTTCCCACCTATAAATCGTCGTTGAAGTTCTAACGCCACCGTAAGTAAATTTTTGGCGATTTTTGCCATTTGCAAATCGGAAGACGCGTTGTTTCAGCCAATCAGAAACAAGCAATTAACGTCTCTATCGAATTTGAAGTGAACACAAATTTAAAAAAAAGTTTTGTACCAAGGTTTAATTAAGCAGTTTTTTCACTCTCCTGTAAAGTTGCTATTTTTGACTAACGTGGTGTTAGAACTTCAGCGACGAAATGTAAAAACCAATAACGAACCAAACCACACATGCATACCCAAAAATAGACATATCTATCTCCAATCTTAAAAAAACATAATCCAGAAATATGTCGCACAGATAACATGTCATTACGCTCTCCACGCTCTCCACGCTCGGCTAGCGTGGCGCGCGTAATTTTTATCGTTCTGCTCGCATCTGAAACTTCAGGATTAATGATCCAGCGCGTCTAGTCATACGGTTCCGCCGAATGCCGTAAAAACGCTATGCGCAATTCAGTTTTGTTGGAGGATGAGAACATGAATATGGAGACGGTATTTTTTAATGTGTTTTTTAGTTCAAACTGCAGAAATATTTCACGTACAGTATTGGCGATATTGTGTACAGATGAAAAGATTTTAAAATTTGAAAATCTTTTAGTAAGTAATTCACAGTTACAACAAGACCAGAGCGGGCTACGTATTTGACGTGTATTTTTTTTTTTATATTTTTATTTTGTAACAGTGATAGCCTAGTTGTGTAACCGAAACTGTGGACTACCAAGTCATAGGTCTTGAATTCGAATCCAAGGCACGCACCTCTCCCTGGAGAAGGGCCTGGTCGTCCTAAATCGGGGTTCTGTCGCCACGTGCGTGAGGATGCGGGGCGAGTCGGTGGTGGACATTTCGTTCGCTAGCCCCGCCCTGTCACCGCGTGTCGTTGACTGGCGCGTCATGGAGGGGGTGGAGACCTATTCCGACCACCGGTACATCCGGTTCGACGTCTCCACCCAGACCTCAAGCGCGCCGGTCCAACAGGCCCCGAGTGGTCCGCGTTGGGCGCTGAAGCAGCTGGACCGGGAGCTCCTCCTGGAAGCCTCGATCGTGCAGGCCTGGGTGACATCACCGGACAGGCCTGCCGACGTCAATGATGAGGCAGGGTGGTTCCAGGAGGCCATGTCCGACATATGTGACGTGGCAATGCCCCGAGTCCGGCCAGGAAGCGCCCGGCGTCAGGTGTACTGGTGGTCGCGAGAGCTGACGTCCCTACGGGAGGCGTGTGTGGCTGCGCGACACCTGTACGCCAGGCACCGCAGGCTCCGCATTCGCCCACCGAATGCCGCAGCCATTGAGGCGGAGCTTTATGAGGGCTACAGAGCGGCGAAGACCGCCCTCCGCGAGGCTGTCCTGCGGGCCAGAGATCTGGCCCGCGAGGAGATGCTGGGGGCTCTCGACAGAGATCCGTGGGGGCGCCCTTACAAGATGGTGCGGGACAAACTCCGCACCTGGCCCCCCCCGCTGACGCAGAGTCTCCGGCCTCAGCTCGTGGAGGACGTGGTGAGCGCTCTGTTCCCCTCGCGAGGGGAACACCCGCCCCCGCCTATGGCTCCGCCGGCTGCGGTGCCGGAAGCGGACCACCAAAGTGACGACGACGACGCTCCTGAAGTGACCGGGGTAGACCTGAGAGTGGCGGTACGAAGGCTAGGTGCCAAAAATACCGCCCCGGGACCCGACGGCTTGCCTGGCAAAGCCTGGGTCCTGGCCTCGGAGGCTCTCGGGCCCCGACTGGAAGGGCTCTTTAGCGCATGTTTGGAGAGAGGCCAGTTCCCGCTTCGTTGGAAGACGGGGAAGCTGGTCCTCATCCGGAAGCCGGGGCGCCCGGCGGACTCTCCGTCCGCCTACCGGCCCGTGGTGCTGCTCGACGAGGTGGGCAAGCTCTTTGAAAGAGTAGTTGCAAACCGCCTCGCCGAGCACCTTGCGGGGATGGGGCCGGACCTTGCGGAACACCAGTATGGTTTCCGCAAGGGGCGCTCTACGGTGGACGCCATCATGCGCGTGAGGGCCCTCACGACGGGGGATGCGGTGTCCCGGGGTGGGGTTGTCTTGGCGGTGTCTCTCGACATCGCCAATGCCTTCAACTCCATGCCCTGGAGCTGCATAAGGGAGGCACTCCGGTATCACCGGGTGCCGACCTACCTCCGTCGTGTGGTCGGGGACTACCTGGCGGACAGGTACGTCATCTACCCCGGTCGCAGTGGAGACTGGAACCGGCGAGGGATGTCGTGCGGTGTTCCGCAGGGATCGGTTCTAGGCCCATCCTTGTGGAACATCGGTTACGACTGGGTGCTGCGCGCCGACCTCCCTAGCGGCGTCAGCGTGGTCTGCTATGCGGACGACACGCTGGTGCTCGCACAGGGGGGGTCGCACGAGGCGGCGGCCGAAGTTATGACACGCGGGGTTGCGATAGTCGTTGAGAGGATCCGGCAACTGGGTCTCGAGGTGGCATTGCACAAGTCCGAGGCCATGTGCTTTCATGGGCCTCGGAATGCGCCACCTCCGGGATCCTCAGTGATGGCAGGAGGGGTTTCCATCGGCGTCGAGTCGACGCTGAAGTACCTGGGACTTGTCCTCGACAGCCGGTGGAACTTCGTGGAGCACTTCCGACGTTTGGCCCCCAAACTGGAGCGGACAGGGGCTGCCTTCAGGCGGCTCCTGCCCAACCTGGGGGGGCCGAACGCCTCCTGCCGGAGGCTCTACGCGCGAGCCCCGGTGTGGGCACGTTCATTGAAGCGGCGTGCCGCCCACCACTTGAACGTGCCCCAGAAGGTGGTAGCCGTAAGGCTGGTCCGGGGCTACCGCACGATCTCCCGCGAGGCGGCGAACCTCCTTGCCGGATTGCCGCCATGGGATCTGGAGGCAATAGTCCTCGCGCGCCTACATGAGTGGCGCGCGGAGGCGCTACGCCGGGGGGAAACTCCGCTGCCGCGGCAAATTGTCGCTCAGCGGACGGACTTCCGGCGGGATCTCATGGCGACATGGAGAGAGCGACTATCGCAACCCCGTGCAGGGCACGCCACAATAGTGGCGATAAGTCCCCTCTTTGAGGAGTGGCTGGAGAGACGCCACGGCGTCCTCACCTTCCGCCTGACGCAGGTTCTTACCGGACACGGATGTTTCGGTAAGTTCCTGCACCGAATCGGGCGGGAGGAAACGCCCGGGTGCTATCATTGTGAGGATAGGCCGGAGGACACGGTGGAGCACACTGTGGAGGTGTGCCCCGCTTGGGTGGAGCACCGCCGTGTCCTCGAGGTGGCGATCGGCGGCGGCGACCTCTCGCTCCCGGCCCTGGTTCGTGCCATGGTCCGGAGCGAGACGGAATGGGACGCCGTCACCTCCTTCTGCGAAGCAGTCATGCTAGCGAAGGAGGTGGCGGAACAGGACAGGGAGAGATCCTCACGTCCCGGCCGCCGCGGGAGACGCCCCGGGCGTCGGGGGCCACGTGGTGGCTTCCGGCCACCGTAGACGCGGGCCTGTGGACGGGGAGCTATGGACTAGCTCGCCGTCCGTACGTCTCATGACGACAGGCCGTGTCGACGGCGCGTTCGTGTTCCACGCGCGCCTCAAAGAGAGTCAGCATCAGTGAAGGGGTCCGCAAGGGCCGAAGCCTGCCGGGGCTGCGGGACTATTCGAAAGAGATACCGTGGCCCCGGAACACAAAGGGCGATGAAGGAACATGGATGGGTTTTAGTCAGTAAAAGTCTGACACTCCCTCCTGCTCAGCCCAGAGCGGGAGAAGTCATTTGATGATTTCCCATCCGAAAAAAAAAAAAAAAAAAAAAAAAAAAAGGCACGCACCTCTCCGGGGCTGCGGGACTATTCGAAACCGGGGCTGCGGGACTATTCGAAAGAGATACCGTGGCCCCGGAACACAAAGGGCGAGGAAGGAACATGGATGGGTTTTAGTCAGTAAAAGTCTGACACTCCCTCCTGCTCAGCCCAGAGCGGGAGAAGTCATTTGATGATTTCCCATCCGAAAAAAAAAAAAAAAAAAGGCACGCACCTCTAATGTTTCGGATTCATGTGCGTATCGTATAATTATTGCTTCGGTGAAAGAAAACATCGTGAGGAAACCAGACATGCCTGAGAAACATTTCTCGACGGCATGTATAGCCAAGTCAGAGGCTCATCGGCGGCTTAGAAGTCTAACACCAGGTTAAGCACACAAAAAAGAAGAAGTTCTATTTTTGTACTGCGATTAAAATCTTATATATTCAGAACTTATTGAAGCAGATAAATTTCAAGTGCATCTCACACAGAGTTTTTGGAATCAGATGAAATTACCATCACTTTTGTGCACCTCCTATCAATTTGTAATTTTGTTTTTACCTGTAAGCGTTTTGTGTTAGTTTATGTTTTCTTTCCTATTTGTGTATGTTTTTCTTAGTTATTCCATTTATTGTACTAATGTTCAATTCTATTCACCCCAAGATACCACATCCACCAACCACTCACCCAGATCCACGTCATCCGACCTTTAATTGCTCTCATCCTGATACGGCTGGTATATCGAGCGAGAAAATGGGTTTTTCGCTGTGGTAACCGCTAGCAACTTTGTACTACGGCACATTATCGGATTTGCTAGTAGCTCTGTGTGATTCCATGTATACTTGTCGCGAATACTGTGACATAGTTGTCTGATGTGATTTGGATTTGAATATGTATGTTAGGTTTTTTAATGGGTTTGAGCATCTGTGTTATGTTTATTTAAGTCTAGTAGTTGGTCTAGTGCGTTACTGCTGAGTATGAGGTAATAGTTCGATTCCCAAGTTAGGCAGTGTTATTAGGTTTTTCATTAGAACTGTCGTAGTAAACGCCCGAAGTCAATGGCTAACCTTCGTTAAGATTTGCCACCGCAATCGAAAAAGATCAGGGAGACCATTATGTTTGTTGAAATCAATATGCTTACTACTAACACCACGTATTTATGAGTAGATTTGCTTAAAATTAATGTATCTATTTCCTAACTCTAGTTCATGCATATTTTTGTTCTAAATACAGCTATCCGTGTTTAACAAATTATTGAAATGTCATGACGAAAGTCGTGATCATGAATGTGGGTGGTAAGAGTAAAGGAAGACCAAAGAAATGATGGATAGACTGTGAGAAAGTTGAAAAAGCTAGTATACAAGTATGAAAGAAGAATACATGCTAAGCGGACCGCAAAGAGGATGATGATAAGCTAGGGCAGGAGATTGATGATGAGTTACTCATTTTGTCCTCTCCAGAGAAAGGACTACTTTCAGTTGCTTGTTTAGAATTGGAGACTTTAATTTGTTTAAACAGCAATTTAAAGACCAAATAATAGTAATAATAATAATCGTTTCTTGGACTCAGTAAAATATAGCCTAATACAATGCCATGTAAATGCCGTGTTAATATTTGAAAGTCTCTAAATCTTCAACTACCCTGTGCAAATACGAAATAGCCCGCAGCAACCCATCTGAACATATAGACGAGCGTATCGAACAAAACCTTTAAAAAAACACTGTTATTAAATGTTCATTAAGCTGCGAAAACAAACTTATAAACAAATCACCATCAAGCAATAATCACTCCTAAACTTATAGAAATAGAATTGAAGTCAACTGCATTAGCAACTTCGTCACTTACTTTACATAAATGATGAAGTTATTTGCAGTTTGTTTAGAGGAAATTTAACCTTATGTCGGGGGAGGAATTGTGAAAGTGTTGGTATATGTATTGGTGCAATGAAAGCCGCAATTGAACGAAAGGTAACTAGTGATTTTGAGGTGAACCGATTTGGATTAATGAATTAAATACACTTGTATGGCTGTGTTTACGTTCGGGTAAAAATATGTCTGAAGCATCTACTTAAAACATTATTGTAGTTCATATAAGGTTGTTGGAAGATGTGAAGGTCATTCTGGGAATTGTAAATTATTCTGATGAGGATGCTCATGAACAAAAATATGAAAGAAAATGTGAATTACTTGGTATTCAGACTGACCTCAAGTCTAAACGAGAACCCGAAATATCATAGAATCTTTGCTATTCTTATTCTACTTAGCGTGTCGATGGCAATCTAAATTGTGTCGGCCCAAAACTGAGCCCCTAGTTTGGGGCCTTCAGTAGCGTCCATCAGAATGGTAGTTTTGGTCTTTTCGGGTTGTGATATTGGTGAAAATACCTACTGTCTTAATGTTAGGTCTTCAGAGTCATATAAGCAGACCCAGGAAAACATTTTGTTATAAATTGTTAAATATTTATTTAATTGTAATTGTAATGTGGGATTCTCAAGGTGCGACACTGAGTCCATTATTTTTTATTTATTTATTTTAATTTCATATACTAGAAGCTGCAGTATTTTTGCAGACCCTTAAAATTAAGTTACATAATGATGCAAAATTTACTCCTAATCTTAGAAAGTATTACGGTATCTTATGCAATTTCTCGGTAAATTAAACCACAAATCTCCAAATCGGTAGAACGAAAAATCTAAGTTTAATGAACCTATTTTATCCGCACATTAGCATTGAACCAAAAAATATTTTAGGGCAATTAAAATATGGTCTGTTTTTTGTTGCAAAAGGGACAAAAAATCACGCGTGACGCCTCGGGAGAGGGGTGGGCAGGATAGCAAGCGTGCATATCTAAATAATTATACGGCGTTAACGGATAATGATTGAAAGGTCTTCTGATGTGGCCCCAGAGTAGTTCTTGAGACAGAGATTTTGTTATTTTTAGAAGTCGAGAGGAAGAGGTTTTTTTATGTATTAAATTAATGCCTTAATAGTTGAGAAGATACCATCACAAACTGGTTACTTTTTGCAGTTGCAAAGTTGTGTTTGTAAGCTTCAATTTTATTTCGACGTCTATCGACTGGAATGGTGACGATGATGATAATCTCACCAATAGTGTTTGTTTCTCATTTGGATGAAATTAAGCATACAGATAGTTTATAACCTGGATTCATACATAGGTTTCTTTTTATCTCGTTAGTACGACACCGTAGGACACACAAACTCCACGCGGGTGAAGCCGTGGACTTAAGCTAATCATAACTACAATATTGTTGTATTGCTTCGGGGATTTGTCGCAACCAAAAACTACTGTCCAGAAAGTATTACGACATAAGATCAGCATCTTCAAAATAAGCACAAACCGTTGCCAAATGTGTTCAGATTTTTGTAACATAGCATTCTTCTAAGTAATTTTTTATCTCATAATTCAATCAATTTACATAACCTAAACGGCTTCCATACATCTTTACTTTTCGCTTTAAAATTACGCAAAAACCAGTAGCAATATCACGAGAAACCAGTCCAATAAAACAGTCATACGAACATACGGCATTAATCTTGTTAAAAAATCAAAATACACGCAATAATAATAATTGTGATGTATCTAGGTACACGTATCTACAGGTTAGGCCGGACTATTACACGGTACATAATTTTCTAAAACAACAGTGTCCACTTTCTTGTTCCCAGAAAATACATAGTCGCACGCGCACTTCATTGGAATCGATCGGGCGTAACGTTTCCTATCTCCCTCACTCTTACACTGTCAAACGGAGAAGGTACAAGTGCGAAGAGCACAGATATAAATCCTACCGATCTATAAGCCACGCCCCACAATCGATCTGATAAATGAAAAACCCGTTTGCTGCGCGGGCGCAATGATTTGAATCTCGTCATGACTTGATGTTCGTTTCGCGATTATTCGTGCGCTTCGTTGCTTTGTATTTAAAATTATCTTTATTACCCCATCCGTGGGAGTCTTAAATCTCGCATTCAAATGTTTATTACCACATGACTCATAATTATGTACGTTTTAAATGTTCAAACGTGAATCTCTCTGATCCTAGGCAGTGTGTGGGGTCAATTGTTAGTTCGTTGACATGCTTATTGAGTTATTTTTGCTATTTTTGTTCGCTTTTTCCCAAGTTTTAATGGGCAAATGAGTCGTTTTTTTGTTGCATTAAAAAATGGTAAAGATCATTTAGATCCCGCGATGCACGTTCTGCTATTGCTATTTTTATTGCTGCCAAAACCACGTTGATTTTTCCTCCTACACATATCTTTATATCTAGTATAATAGTTAGGGAACGATTCCCTCTATTGTGATATTGCCCATCACGTTTATCTTCTTATTCAAAACTGAAAAATAAGTACTTACCGACAGACTACTGTTGGAATTTTCATGCATTTCGTACCTATGCCAATATCATAACCAAAATTTTACTAAATCAATTAATGTTTACCTAATTTAATTTCTACTGAGCTTTTAAAAGCTAACAAAATTAAAACTACCATTAATTAATTTTCTGTCTACTACTACTACTCATTACGGCGCTAGGTGCCAAGCAGACATTTGGTACGAACTCTAAAACTATACCAACAAACACCTACAAAACAAAGCTCTCAAACATAACTTTACGCTACTCTGCGATAGATGGCGCTACTTACCTCACAAACCTACAATCAACTCCCGCGCAGAGCACACTAACTCCATCTCTTGTCAAGCTTTAGAAGCTGACAAAACTATCTTCGACCAATTTGATCAGAGCTCCGATCTGTGAATGGGGTTATGGATGGAGGGACTTTCTACGTCTGGTCATCAATAATTCGATTTTAATAGCAGTCAGAGAGGTTTGATACATTCGTATCGTCTGTAGAATTACTTTTACCTCGAATGATTGCTTGAATGATGTCTGATAATTCGTATGAAGCATGCGCAGCCTGATTGCGTTATTTCTTATAGCATATTTTATTGATGTTCCCTTTGGAGATATTTATTACTTGGAGATGTGTCGTATTTCTACGTCTATTTTCAGGTGTGTCTATTTGTGGATGGATCCGGTTGATTTTTATGAGTATCAGTCATCCATTCTTTTTTATAAAATTGCAAAGGCAATCAAAAAGGTAATTAACTGATGTCTTATTTGATTATCACTTGCTTATCTACAGGGTGTAAACAGACTCTTCACGAAGCCGTCAATCAATCATTCTGTACACCAAACTAAGTAACTCTACGCAAAAAATGCTGGGAAATTACTTTTTTTTGGGGTGAAATATCACGTTTTTCGGTAGGACTCAATGTAACGCACATAAAACAATGTGCTGATGGATGGATTGAATAGTACGGGGATCGTGAAGGCGTGTAAAGTGTATGTAAAAAAAGAAAACTTGTCAAAAAGTTGGAACATTGACCCCCCCAATATCTCCGTAACTAGAAGGTTCTAGGTATGGTCTAGAACAAAAAATGATTGCAATGACAGAGAAAACAAGTGCCTTTCGGCTATGTTAAGAGTATTTTACACCCTTTTTATACTTTAATATCTTTCCGGCTCTAATTTTCGACATATTCGAGAGCTGAATGATGTCGTTCATTCTCATTACCTATGGATAGCTAGCCCTTATCCCAATTCGGGGTCGGTGCAGCATGTCCTTCTTCCTTCTTCTTATGGATAGCCAGAGATTATGATTATTAGTTTTTAACTTTTCACTATAGTTGCTGCCAGCTGAGGGTTCTTACAGACGAGCGGCACGTTGCCAACTGCAGATAAACTGCGACAGGTCGCAGTTTATCTCGGTTCGTCGGCTGCCGTCGACGCACCGGCGGCAGCCGCCCACGCCACAACTGCAAGCGTCGACGGCAGTCGTCGACAGGGTGCGACGGCTGCAGTTTATCTGCCGTTGGCAACGTGCCGCTTGTCTGTAAGAACCCTAAGATGTCAATCGCGGTCATTGACTCACCTACATTTATTAAAGTTCTTAACTTTAAAAACCAAAACTAAGCCTGTTCAAGTCTTGAAACATCTTCAACATTTTTTCAAATGAAAAACTATACGGTCCATTGATTTGGTTCGTGCGAAGAGATATTAGGGAAAGGGCAATGACCGGTATTGACAAGCTAAAACGTTGTACATGTTTAAAATTATTTCAATTTAAAAAATGAAGTTTATCTAAGTATCGTCATGATGCCTTGAATCGAAGAAAATGTGATTATAATAGTTTCAGCGTGTTTCAACCATACGAGGTAAATCCAGGTTAAATGAGTATTAGCCGAGCAAAGCGCTGAAATATTAGGTTATGAAAGTTATTGATGATAGTAACTTTAAATTGAAATCTTATGTTATAATCGTGAGATCGGGATGAGCACGATTTTAATATTTGAAGAAGAAAGACAGTGAACTTCACTGTATTTTCTTTTGACATCACAGTAGATTTCGATTGAATTTGGTAGGTCCAATAGTAGGTCATTATGTGGTTTGTGATAAATGCTCATGTTTGCACATAGGTTATATGTAAAGCACTGGCCTGCAAAACTAAGTATCACACTTTTAAAATTGCAATAACTTTTTAAGTACACAAGATATACTTTCGAAAAAAAATGATTCGAAAAAGTGTTTAATCTAGTCTATAGTTTCAAAGAAAACTGATAAAAATTGCTATAAAACGTTTTTTTTTAATCTCTAACTTCTATAGTTAAGAAATTAAATTTTAAAAGTGTAGTATGTACTTAGTTTTGCAGGCCAGTGTATATCAACCCTGGATTGGACTTGTTTGCTGATGAATGGAAGACGATAATGTTGGAATGTTTGTGGTTCTGCGAGAAGACCGAGTAAAAGGATTAGGTATTTAATTTTATGTTAATTGTTCTAAATACTGTACAAAATAAATAATAATAAAATAAAAAATAAATATCAGTACATTAGTCCTACACGACACTTTGTCTTAATATCGTGTCCTGTTGTCTACACATTACAGGAACTGATGAACGCTTCTGAAAAAGCTAAATCATACCCGAATTCTAGGCCAAGTAAATTTAGATTGCTATTGACATGCTATGAAGAAGCAGCGGTATACCTTAATAGCTTGAGGATGTGCTTTAAAGTTTTTTTTAAATATCTCAGCCACACTACTAGGTATCACAGATCATAACTATTTAAGCTCTAGTTATTATTGATGTCAGTATGATCACAGATGACACAACTAATTGTTATTCAAGCGATTCAACACACAAATCCGAATCGCTATAAAACTGCCTCTCTATATTTAGTAGGTACTCAAATAATCTAAAAGGATCACACTCATCGGATCACAAATCCAAAAAGTCATATCAATTTATCAATAAATAAAAAACACCGGACTCAACCCAAAGTCCCCATGACACGGCAGATTCGAATGCTTTATGATAAAAAATCGTCGGGCTGTCATTGAGGTCAATAAAAGATTAATTTTGATGTTCAGTAGCTGACGGGTTGAGGGCTACTGGCTTCGACAGATTACAGTAACAAAAAGTACATTTGAAAATAAAATGGTGATTTTATTTTGGTTCCCGGTGTGTATACCAGCATATTATATTGGGCAGACGATAATTTGTTGAAATGAGAGTAGCTTCGAAACTTACTGTGGAAAGTGCTCAGGATACAGGGAATAGAGAAATAAATCACAAATCTTATCTGTTATGTTGACTGATGTCCCGATAACAAACTTGGATCTTGGATATCACAGATTATTATTGACAATTATGATAAGGTATTTATATCAACACATTTTCCAAAAGACGTGCACTGATATACATAATTATAAGCATAGGACCGGTCGACACATGTTGTGGTCCTGTGGTTTTAGCATCAAGAGGATTCCTGCGGGCTTCACCAGGTTATCGGTTCATGATTACATAGACCTTCGAGTAGAAGGATTAGTAACATTTACCGAAGACTGTAGAATCATCGCAAACTGTTATGTCGATAAATGCTTTTTGGGAAGCTTATCCGTGAACTTTACAATAAAATTGAACGTGATCTCTCAAAACCACGTTTTAGAGCGGTCAATATTCCAAAGCAATGGCCATATTGAAGTTTAGTTTAAGCCAAACGGTAGCTACCACCAAAACCCACACGCAAAGCTTATCGCTAACTAACTATAAAACTAACAATTAACACTGTCAACAGGATGCGGTCCTATGGACCAATTTCCTCTCGACTCGGTCCTTTGTACCGAAACACATCGTTACCATACAATAGAGGACCAAATTGTCGCTCTGATCCCCATAATGTATCGATTTGAATATTTTAACGGTTAATTCTTTAGGGTTTAGTTTGGTGCAGATGATAACCCTATTGATGGTAAATTGGTACGTTAATGATGTATTCAATTGAGATATCTTAGAGATGTTGTTTGAGTTGAGATTTTTATCTGTGTGTCCACGATGATTCGGTTTTAGTTTTAGGCCTTTGTCACTTAATGTTATGGTTTTTCATTATATTTAAGATTGGCTATTCAACATTTGCTCCTTAATCGTTTGTAAGAAAACTCATAATCAACAGACATTATATTTTGATTAGATTTTTTCTTCTTTCAAGATCTCTACCACATCGATAATGTTTGCAGTGGCTTCGGACAGATTTCTCAAAATGCAAGAGCATAGTTGAATTTATCAAACATTGTCTAAGACAAGTCAAGACTCTTCAATTAATTTTTACATAGCTGTTCAAGGAAATGGTCATGTTTGTAATACTGTCTATACTGTGACAGGTCATCCAAATTAAAACTGAGTAACAATTGACACTAATAATGCCTTAAAAGATTAACCACCGTTAAACTTAACAGGGCAAGCACAATTGAAGGAAAGGGAAACCATAAAACTACTTAACCAGAAGCTATACCAATCAACATGGTACACACGACAGCATAAGAATCAAGCTATTGGTAAGAACATGTCCAGTTTAAGCTGACTACTCACAGGACAAAGAGATTATAGACAATGTTAGGTCAACTTATACAGGCAGTAGCTTGAAATGCTGTCGTAATTACCTATGTATTGTCGAGATCGTAATGGCTGTACCACTTTCATCGACATGTCTTCTTCTTCAAGACTTCGCACCAATTCGCATTCAAATGAAAGTTCACTTGATGTTTAGTCATATTAAAGCACGGAAAAATTGCGGACATGGCTCCTGAAACCGGACACTCCCAGATACTAAACCAAAGTATATCTGTCAATCTACGGTATCTAGTTTTCATTCTCCTCATCAGTTTAACTGATCCTTAAGTTTGAAACTATCACATAGCAAGTGGCATACAACCGAAGGGTGACAACGCAACAACAAGGCCAACTATATAACACGTCAAACACAATGGAAATTAACACCACCACGTGATAAAATTTAAAACGTCTCAATTCTTTGATCGAACTAAGCGTTGGTCTGATGATTGACTTCCTCAGCGTGGGCTGTCCAGCATCGGATTATGTTAACAAGATTAGATTGTTCTTAATGGCTGTGAGACGACTGAGGCGTCGATTGTTATAATTAATGAGTCATGCCGTTATCAGGTCACGAGGGCTGATATGGGCCTTTTGTCTTTGCTAGGCGTTGGAGTTTAATGTGGAGCAGATGCTGTAGTAGATTAGTTAGATTGTGAATATGACATATCAGCATTCCAGACTAGAATTACGGCAATGAATTTGACTGTTTTTAAATTTGCTCTTGCATACGACATTTGACGACGTAAATAACGCCCTACTGCAGGTCCATAATTGGTTTACCGCTAATAATTTAGTACTAAATGGGAAAAAAACTAAGTGCATTAGATTTGCTCTACCAAATGTCAAAAGTAGTGATTGTGACATAATATTGAATCAAGAGAAACTAGAATTTGTCGATAAAACGGTTTTCTTGGGAATCACGCTCGACTCAAGGTTACAATGGGGTCCTCATTTAACATCTCTTGCAGGACGGCTGAGTTCAGCTGCATATGCTGTTAGAAAAATCCGTCAATTTACTGATATTGATACCGCGAGGCTAGTCTATTTTAGTTATTTTCATAGTATTATGTCATACGGTATTTTACTATGGGGACGGGCTGCAGACATCGAGTCTATATTTATTCTGCAGAAAAGAGCCATCAGAGCCATATATGAATTACGTAGACGCGATTCTCTAAGAGAACTGTTTAAGGAAATTAATATCATGACAGTACCTTGTCAATACATCTATGAAAACATCATGTACGTTAGGAAAAATCTGCATTTATTCAGTAAAAGAGGTGACAGACACCACTATAACACTAGAAATAGGGACCAACTAGTTCAGCCAGGTTTCAGGCTTGCTAAGGTAGATTCATCTTTCATGGGGTACTGTTTGAAATGTTACAATAAAATACCTCCCCACATTCTTCAACTGAATGAGACGAAATTTAAATCTTGTATAAAACGCACACTATGTAGGCAAGCATATTATAAGTTGGGGGATTACATTGATGATAAAAATGCTTGGCTAAATGCTGGTCCTGCTCCACAACCATAGGGGCAAACTAATTGAATGTACTGGTCGGGCATTATTTGAGTCTATCGACACGCAAAGAAGAAGAATTGATTCCCATGTTAATGTATTGTGGAAGCTGCAGAAGATTGTAAAAATATACCCACTT
The DNA here is from genome assembly GCA_963853795.1 of Xestia rhomboidea. Lineage (NCBI taxonomy): Eukaryota > Metazoa > Arthropoda > Insecta > Lepidoptera > Noctuidae > Xestia > Xestia rhomboidea. The sequence continues at coordinate 1,758,250 of OY970776.1, read as the reverse complement.
GCATTGTATAGATTCCGGTTTTTAGTATTATATAATTGCATAGCACATGTGTGAGTACTTTGTACTGTTCAGCCACCACTTACATTTAGTTATCTTTCATTGACTTGAATATGCCTTGGTGGCTGAGAGAATGTCATGCTCACTCAAATGTCTCGCTGATGGTGGCGGGTGTGTCGGGTCATTTGGTTCCCTTAAATATGGTCGAGTTGAATGGCGCCGATACATGCGTCATGTTCGTGAACGGGCGCTGTCAGTTGGGACTGGTCATCTCTTAGCTGCCACGGTTCGTTCATTTTAATTACTTTATTTTTTAATTTATTATTTTACTCTGGACGCTCTTAATGTGAACGTCTTTCTACATCGTTCTCACATATGTATAATCTCAACATTAATGATGTAACCAAGATTTTGTAACAATATTTTGATTTAAAAGAGTGTCCATGGAGTTTCTTGCCCGTTCTTCTCCATAGAGATCTACGTTAGGGAATGGGCAACTACAGTACTTTCTCAAGTTATTATGCCTTGTGACTGTGACTGTAGCTTTGCTTTTTTGTAATTTCGACATTCAAAAGTGCCGTAATGGTCTAATTGAAATAAATGATTTGAGTTTGAGTTTGAGTCATACGGCTCGGAAAGCGTTAAACCATTGGTCTCGGCTGTAATTGTAAGTCTTAGACAGTCGTTACACCCGTAGTCAGAAGTGCAAAAGTATGACAACACAGTCAAACCAAAGGGTATCGTGTTACCCAACTGGGTTGTGGATTTCAGATAAGCAGTCACTCCATGTAAAACACTGGTGTTCAACTGCATCCGTTTAGACTGGAAGCCGACACATCCCGGAAAATGCTAAACAGCTGCTAAAGTACTATAAAAGTTCCTATGCTCTGTGCCCCAAAAGGTGTAGTTAAAATGATTTGAAAGTATTGGGCCAATACAATTTGATAGCATCGTCAATACGAAGAAGAAGAAAATAGAAAAGTTGCGGTAGGTATATATGTTGAAACGCAAATCCAAATAAGATTCTCATCAACCGATTCATATAATGTCTGCCTATATGCCCCCCTCAAACACGTCTGAGAATCATAACCTTCTGGTTAATGATCTCACCAAACTCTTCGGCATGAGTGGTTCTGTTATCATAGCGGGCGACTTCAACGCCAAACATCCCGCCTAGAATAGTAGTATGACTAACCCGAGAGGGAGAGTCGTCTGCGATCTAGGGCAGAGTATCAACTTCGATCCCATTGCTCCTATGGAGAACACGCACTATCCCGACACCACTAGTCATCGTCCCGATGTGCTCGATATAGCGCTGCTCAAGAATGTTAGCCTTAGGTTACATTTAATTGAGACGCTACACAAGCTTAACTCTGACCACCGCCCAGTGCTCATGCACCTAGTTTCTCGCTCGGGTATCTCTGACCCTAGCCAACCCACTCCTACCACCCTAATAACCGACTGGAAGAAAGTAAGCGAAATGCTGAAATCCGACACGTCACCGCACCTAGACGGTATCCCCGACCACATTGTCTCAGTCGCAGACACCGAGGCCGCTATCGACTCGTTTACAGTTCACGTGCAATCCATTTTAAAGGATTGCTCTCGGGAAGTCCCAGTGTTGAGTGATCAACGCTGGAAACTACCCGACGACATCCGTGAACTGATAAACGAGAAGAACGCGGCCATACGTGCCTATAGCGTCTGGCCCTGCGATGAGAACAAAGCTCACATGCGTTATTTGCAGCGTGCTGTAAAGAAGCGCACTAGTGAGTTTCGTTCGAACCAATGGGACAAGATGCTCAGCGAACTTGAGCCAACCCACCAAGCCTTCTGGCAACTTCAGAGGAAGCTGAGGTCCTCCGAGGCCTCTTCTCCACCTCTCATCCGTCCTGACAAGAGCGTCGCTTTTGACGACTCTGAGAAGGCAGAATGCCTGGCCGACAGTTTGTAATCACAGTGCTCCCCTAGCACCCTTCCAGTAGACAAGCAGCACCTCGATGAGGTGGATGCAGAAGTCGAACGAAGAGCTGCACTCCCTCCCGTAGAAGACCCCGACGATCCCCTCCCTCCAGTCACTCCAGACGAGGTCAAGGATATAATTGACAAGCTCAAGCCTCGGAAAGCCCCTGGCGCCGACGGCTTCACCAATAGGATTTTTAAAACCCTCCCCGCTCAGCTCATAGTCCTCTTGGCAGCCATCTTCAATGGCGCCTTGAGCAACAACTTGTTTCCCCAAGTGTGGAAAGAGGCCACCGTCATCGATATTCCCAAACCTGGGAAACCGAAAGCTCAGCCTTCGAGCTACAGGCCGATCAGTCTCCTGAGCGCGCTCGGCAAAATCTATGAGAGACTTATTTATAAACGACTCAGAGATTATGCCGAGACAAAAGGCCTCATTCCCGACCAACAGTTCGGTTTCAGAACCGAACATTCTTGTATACACCAAGTCCACCGCATCGTCGAACACTTGAGCGCTGGTTTCCAGCGTGGAGCGATGACGGGGGTGTTGTACTTCGATATGCGAAAGCCTTTGACAAGGTCTGGCACAACGGCTTATTATACAAGCTGTACAAACTCGGCGTGCCGGACCGTCTCGTGCTCATCTTACGAGACTTTCTGTCGGATCGCACCTTCCGCTACCGCGTGGGAAAGACTCTATCCTCTCCCCACCCCATCCGAGCCGGAGTCCCTCAGGGCTCCGTCCTCTCTCCTCTCGTTTTCACGCTGTTCACCAGCGACATCCCAACGAACAAGAAAGTTCAGGTAGCTCTATTTGCAGACGACACGGCTATTTATTACACCGGCCGCTCTCAGGTTTACATCCATCGTGCACTTCAACAAGCCGCCGATTCCCTCGGCGCTTGGTTTTGTAAGTGGAGGATCGAAGTAAACCCTGAGAAGAGCCAGGCTGTACTCTATCAGAAGTTACGCCATCAGCGACCGTCTCCTGCCCCCATCACTATGTTCGGCAAGCCTATCCCTTGGGAGAAGCAAGCCAAGTACCTCGGTGTCATCCTCGACAAACACCTGACCTTCGCGGCTCATATCAAAGCAGCTCGTAACCGAGCAGCCTTTGCCATGAGCAGACTCCACTTCATGCTAGTCAAAAAGAGCAAGTTGTCACTCAAGTGCAAGTTGCGTCTTTACACAGCAGTTATCCGACCTATCATGACATACGCTTGTGTCGTATTCGCTCATGCCCATCCCCGCCACATCCACAGGATGCAGACCTTGCAGAACCGCTTTCTCCGTAAGATCACCGGAGCCCCCCCGTACGTCCGTAACGATAGTCTTCACTTAGATCTTAGAATCCCCACTATTCAGCAATTCATGAAAAGTCTTGCAAAGCGTTTTTTCGACTCCTCTATCAAGCATACCAACCCCTTGATCGCATCGGCCGCCCAATACGACCCATCGCGTATCAGCTCAGTCCGCCGTCCTCGGCACACTCTAGTCACCCCCGACGACGCTATTACCCTCTTACAGGAGAGTAGCAAAGACACCACCACCGTACGTAGAAAATACAAATACAAACCGAAGACATACCGACCTCGCCGCCGAGGTCCGGCGCGTAATCCCCGATCAATTCCCCCCCGACCCTTGCTAGAGCCAGCCCGCGATGCTGAGCCAGTAATGTCAAACGAGCCCCTAAATAATGACACTTAGATCCAGCCTGTCCCTTTGCTGCCCCCAGCGACGCCCTAAGCCGAGGTTCGTACCCCACAGGGGGTGCCCTTAGGCGTGGTCGCTTAGTTTTTAGTTAACATGCCCCTGGCTGGAGGCCTTAGCTTCAAGGCATCCACAGGTCTAGTCCGGTTAAGCAGTAGCCAGTCTCTTCGAGACTGAACTGCGAGATGCCATTCCAAAAAAAAAAAACCAAATAAGATTCAATGAAATTATTCGGAATGGATAGAAACTATAGCAGACGTAACCAAGAAGAGTAACAAAAACTATTTATATTAAAAAAACTGCAGTTTAACCCTGTTTTAAATTATGTTCAAATATAAACAAATAAAGAGATTTTCATATAATGTAATCGAAACTTACGCACACATTTTTAAAATTCATTGAATTCTATTTACTGCTCTTCGTGCTAATTACATACATCTGCTAATTATTCTATTTCAATTAAGTTTAACTGCTTAATTGGAGCTTCAATCATTACTACATCCTAGTATGTCACCACTTTTTCTTCGTTCATACATTTATCTAAATCCTCATTGTTCAATAGATGCGTCTCATAACTCCTATGACATATTATATCTCCTGTATGTCTAACCACAAAAGTCCATTCAGATAAACTTTATAAGAATAATTAATTACAAGCAACGATACTATAAATATCTAAATCAACAAATAGAAATGGATGAAATGATCTGTCATCATACATTGAAGAGATGTATGGATGATGGATGGAATTAAGAAAATTATAAAAGACATACAATGAAAGGTGGATCGACTTTCTTTGAGGAGACAAATTGTGACTCTTTAACCATAAACACTGTGATGATTTTTATTCTGGTTAGAAAGTAGTATATGGAAAAGTTGTAGATGGTGATTCAGGAGATATTATCAATATTGATTGTGATTTTAAGCATTTTGTGTTTATATCGGTATGTGTATTCGTGATTGGAAAATATTAGACACTTATTATACACATATCTGAAACATCAAGACCAGAACAAGAACTACCAAAGATTGAAGAAATTTACAGAAAAAGAATGACAAGTTATCGCTATAAATAGCTAGCGTCTTTGTTGTGTGGAGGAAAATTTACTAACAAAGCATTTGCATGAAATAAAAACATAGAGCCAAATGCAATGATGTCGTCAAGATTTTGTTATCTCTCTCTCGTCTTTGACCCATATCCACCAATGCTGTAGATGTCCTTGGATTTTGTAACAAATCATTTTACAACTTTTTGATTCAATCAATGACTCAATCACGATTTGTAAACTTCTTTACCCCTCCTCCTACGCACGACTGTTATCTCCAAACCAACCATATACTATCAAAAAGAGTATTAAATATGAAAACTCTTAAAGGATTAGAGGCGGTGACAGATTCGTTTCCACAATAAAGGTGGCTGCTCACAATTGATTTATGATTTCCAGGCGAATAAAGCCGTGTGTGCAATAGCCTTTATTTCTTGTTTTATTTTCGATATGAATGGAGTTGTGGAGTCATTGGCTTAGATATATGTCTATATTGTAGCTCCTTCGATGGGTTTTAAATCCGTTTACGTCTCACGTGTGTTCTGGTGTTTAGCTTAAGTACGAAGGAAAGGATTGTTGAAATTGTTGCAGGTGACTTTATATTCGCTGATATTTAGCTGTGTACATTAAAATAATTAATTCATAAATGACGATAACGCTGAAATAAGTGAAATAGTTACGACAATCTGATTAGTAAACCCAGCTGAAAGTAGGTTGAAAATATTCTTCTGCAATTAAGACGATGTAAATGACCAGTAGAATTGGCGGAGTCTTACGCTGCTTTCCTGTGTGTACGTCACCACGTGCACTGCTCCCAAAATGGCAAAGAAATCACTAAACTAAAATTCGACGACGTGTGACCACCGATCGTGACGTAGCAGACCCTTACCCACCTAATCCACAGGAGTCCTGATTGGTAAACAGTGGTTATACTACATGCTGATGATGATAATCTTCTTCATTTCGTGTGTCTAACCTGGTGTCAGAGTTTTTACGCCGTCCATGGGCCTCTGACTTGGCTTTAAATGCCGTTTGGTTTCTCAGTCAAAGGGCGTGCCTTGGGTTCGAACTGGTGACGATATGACTAATCGTGATAATGATTTACTGTTTTATCATCATGGAACAAAAATAATTTGCGTTACCGTAGCAAATCTCTAGGATTAACATTATTAACGCCCAGAATAGCTATATGGTTTGGTCATTTTCAGGAACAACGACGCATCTCTCCGTACCCATGACGTTTTTTCCAAGCTTAACAACATATTTCCTATTGTCAATATCCTCTTCTCCCTCGATACCCTATTATACGGTCGTGATAGACCAAAGAAAAATCAGTACCTACCAAAACATCAACTTCGAATTTACCATACAAAATACAAATGCAATGGTGGCATTACTGGACACGTATTGTTAACTGGCCCACAATGGAGTTTGAACCAAAGCGTATAGTTGTGGGCAAAAATATCGCCGGGTATGCAGACCAGGTGATGTATAGGATTGTAGGGTTGCTGGGTAACTTAGAGTGCCGAGTTTTCATAAATATGATTATTTTGCAATATTTTGTTTTTAAGAGTGTGTGTGTATCTGCATGATGATGCAGCTTGTTTTGGAAATAGAGGAATCATCGTCATCACCATAATTCTCTTGCCCTTATCCCAATTTATTTGGAGGCGGCGCAGCATGTCTTTTTCATAATTCTCTACTTATAGGAATATTAGATATTAAAGAGTAGGTACCTAAAATAGGTTTTTGGTCTGTAAAACAACCGCGTGAAGGCCAGGTGTTTTGGGAGATTGTCTTATGGTTTTTTAACGTTCAAAACGTGCTGATTCTGATATTTTGTTTTAACTTTTCATTTGTCACATTCTTTTAGTTTTTTCACGTTAATATTGTTCTTATATTATTGTTTTTCTTCTAAATATGTTGGTTTCTTGTCTACTTGAGACCCAATTAACTTAATCTTTTTGAACTCTTCAAATCTATAATTAAAAATTGCTTTACTTAATTTTTCTGCTTACCTCTAATTCATCAATGCTACTATTAATATTAGACCAGTCACATAGACCACCAATATGAATGTCTATTATTGCTAATAATTTATAAACAATAATCGGCCAGTGACAATCCTGCGGGGTGCGTAGGCGACAACACAGCGAGGAGACAACGCCTTGTGAATGGACCCCTGAACATGCAGAAGTGGCAAACATTTGGATCTCATTTGGAAGATAATAAACTTACAGGTAATATTTTAGAACTTATTGATATCGAAAAACAAAGTGATGACACCTGATTCGAGTAATGATGACAGACTAGTGCAGACCAGGAAAGCATGACACTAAAGAGACGAAGCCCTCACTCAGCAGTGGGAAGAATAAATCGGTCAATGATAACGATGATAAAGTAGAAACATGTAGAAAACATACACTCGACCAAATGACAAACATCAATTAACTGCAAAATACCGTAGGAGCGAAAAGATGTCCAGAATATTGTCTAAAGACAAAAGTACCTAATTAAAAGTTATTATAGATTCTTTTGTAGTAGAATCCGTCTCCTTTAAAAATGTGAAAGCTACCACTAAATATCGACAGTGACAGAATATCAAAACAAAAATACACCAAACTGAAACATCAACAAACATCATCGATCAAGTCATGATCAATTTAAAAAAAATGTTTCGTCCAATCAAAAATAGCTCTATGGAAGAAGGTAAATCTGAACCAAATGTTGCCAACACCAGCAAGCTTACTCGAAGTCATAAAGAAATCATAAATTACATTACAATACAAACAGCAACGATATGTACTAATTTCAATGGTGTGGGATTCAATTTTATATGAATTAAAAGTCACCTCAGAAAGCCTCTTGTGGTATTGTCTGGTGTTAAGAAAATAATGCTTTTTTTTTAGGAAAGGTTGAATGTTAACTTAAAGGTAGATGAGATGATTTACTGGTTTACAAAGGTGTGTATAAAGTACGAAGGTAAAGTAACCGAGAGAACCGGAAAATAAGGAGATAGAAAAGAGATTGTCACACTGGTTTAAGTGATTGCAATGGCGCTCTATAAAGCCTAACTCTTATTGAAAACTCGCAATGTACCATATCTTAAACCGGGTATCGTAAATAATTTTTTATTGACAACAATATTGAAATCAAAAGAAAAGTTTTACCAACAAACAGCATTGCTTCAACTACAGATTTCAACATTTGCAATATTGTTCAATGGTGTTTTCATTTTGTGTCATCGAAACGAGTGCCTTTACAATTTTCTTTTAAGTTTATTTTTTTAATTAATTTTAAGTTGAAGTTGTCGTACTCATGAATGAAAAAAATGTCCTGCGAGAAGATGTTCTACCACAATCTAAAAAATAAAAAAATCAGTCTCTCAACTTCGAGAAACATTAGTAAGTAGAAAGCCCCATACAAAACACACCTACTTTTGTATCGTCCTCACTTTTTGTTTGCCTACAACGTTTGACTGCCATTGTATCACACGTCTAACCCGATGATTTATTGTACGAATTTATATGAACTATTAATTAGAAAACTGGATGAATAGGAATGTGTTCTCAAGTTTTCAATCTTCTGTTATTTATGACGTTTGGATCAATGGGATGATCTAAATGTACCTACACAGATTAAAAAAACCCGGCTAAGAGTGAGTCTGACTCGCGCACCGAGGGTTCCGTACAAACTTTTAAAAGGACAAACTTAACTTTGCTGTTCGATCCCATTAAACGGCTATTGCACCAACCGCAATTAATAAGTTTATAAAAATAAAATCGCTTCTTTTTACAAGTTTTCGCGAAAATCTAAATTTATATCTTTTTATCGTATTGGCTCAGGACCTTGATTTTTATACCGCTAATAGGGACTATAGACCTGAGTATCTGGTATAAATTTAAACTTCCTGGGTCTACCCGTTCCTGTGAAAATCGGTGGTGACAGACGGACAGACGGACAAGAAAGTGATGTTATAAGGGTTCCTTTTTTTACCTTTTATAATATAGAACCCTAAAAATGAGGTTTATGGTTTGATGTTTTGTTTTAGTTTAATGTGAACGTACTATTGCTTAGTTAGTAGGTTATTAGGTTCATCATCATCATCATCACCCACAGCCCGACTTCACCCACAGCTGGATATAGGTCTCTCTTTGCTTGTGCCAAGCTCCACGCTCTTGGTTATTAGGTTAGTGAATATTAATAAAATGTGCTTTGTATAATTTGAAGTTCTTGTCGTCTAATACAGTTAAAAAGTGCTGATATAGATATTTAGTCGCATCTAAACTAAAGATCAAACCAAACTTAGTTGACGTAAGGGTTTGCTGATAAAAAGCTTTGTAAAGAGTCTTTACTTTTACGAATACATTGTATTGAAAAGGAAAGCAAGACCTTTGAGATGTCTGTGTACTACGCAGAGTGCAATACGAGAAAGAAAGCCAAATAAAAGATGGCTGGATTGAGTGAAATGATATGAAAGAGAAGGGAGTAAATGATGCCGTGACGTCAGACAGGGGAGAATGGAAGAAGACAACGTGATGCGCGGACCCCAAGTAGAACGGGACAAGGACAGGAAGACGATGCAGAGTGCAATACATGAGGCCTTCGTACGCTTTTAGAATCCTAGAGGTTCTTAATCATAAAGAAACGATAACAATTACAACCTAAGTACATACCAAACTCAACAAAACTAAGGGTGTCGCCACACTAATGTCATTGACACGATATTGCGTGAACGGATGTCAAACGTATTTAATAATTAAGACTTTACAACGACCGTCTGTAATTACCGTAACTCCCTTGCCATGACCAAAGAAATTTCAACCTTTTCTTCTGAAGAGAGGTTTCAAAATCAATTGGGGGTGTTCTGGTGTTTAGTGTCTTTTGTCATGTGAAGAGTATTGATGACCAAAGTCATTCGTATGAATATAGGATCATGCAGTCAATTATGTGCGCCGGCGATCATCGCACGGATAGTATTAATACTAATTGGTTGTTTTTTAGTTTGTCTGTCTGTTATGTTTGTTCGTTTATTAAACTATGGATTGTAATACTTATTTGATGTTCTGTTGAGTTCAATTGCTGGGCTTGATCGCCGTGGTCGGTGTTAGGATTAATTTGCAGCATGAGATATACGAAGTGTCGCGTATCGTAGATTGTTCCATATTTTATTGGTTTTAATGGATTTAAGTACCGAACATCATATTTTTACACTTTATCATTATCACACATTAAAGCTTGGATTATCTTTTGTTTCAGATGCTGGAAGCAGCAAGGCTAAAAAATCAAGTACAAGTCGTTAAGAAAGATCTTGTTTAACAACCAACTGGTTGATAGCTGAAGATACATCATCTAAATACTTATCATAACATCACGCCTGTAATTCCTGAAGAGTTAGGCAGAGGTGTACCTAATAGGCCACATTTTTTTTTACAGTTATGTTTAACTTCCATGTAATATGGGGCGAGCCTATTGCCATCAACCATCATCAAGATATTTACCAAAAATATCAGCGAGGCAGACTTCCACAGGCTTGGTGTTTGAAATGTAATTCAAGGGTGATCCAGAGGTCGGGCCTGTGGACGGAGAGCTATGGGCTAGCTCGCTATCCGTCCGTCTCATGACGACAGGCCGTGTCGACGGCGCGTTCATGTTCCACGCGCGCAAGCAAGCAAAAGCAAGGGCCGATGCCTGCCGGGGCTGCGGGACTGTTCGAAAGAGATACCGTGGCCATCCATACATGGCAACCCATCCATATTCCTTCATCGCCCTTTGTGTTCCGGAACACAAAGGGCGATGAAGGAATATGGATGGGTTTTAGTCAATAAAAGTCTGACATTCTCTCCTGCTCCGCCCAGAGCGGGAGGAGTCATTTGATGATTACACATCCGAAAAAAAAGGTGATCCAGAGGTCATTAAGTCAAGGGTTTATAGGACAATGGTACGCTTCTGTCTATGAACTCTTTGCTCAATAACTGTGAGCAAGTCATAGGCTGATAACCACTTAATGATTTGCGTTTTGAACTTAATCTAAATGCCAAAATCATCTCTAATTCCCAAAGATTTGCATACACAGCAGTCTTCATCTTTGACAGCTATTATTTCATAAATAACTTGACGCACCTGCTGATAACTTAATCCCGATCGATGTATTGCTGTCCTTTTCTCTCTTCAGCACCGATCAGTATGTTTGTCTTCCTCTAACGGATGAACGGAGCTGTCAAAACGTCAAATAAAATTAAGCTAAAGACGGTCAAAGATTAAGTATCGGAGTTGTTGTTATGGGAAGATACCTATATGAAAGTTGGCGATTGCGGTCGTCTTTAAAATAGGCGAGACGACAAATTAGTCCGTCAGTTAAATCATCAAAAAATATTTGACCCGTGTTTTTTCTTTTGTTACGTAAACCAAAATTGACGAAGATATGACGCTTTTAAAATTCTCAATACGTCACGCCATGGTATAAATTTTAGCTAGTTCTGACGTCACGAGCCCTAACTTCCGAGTTTAGATGCGTTTTATCTATTGTCAATATTCATTGATTTACAAAAACAAAAATACGTGTCCATTAATTTCCAATACTCTAACTGACGGACTAAATAGATTTGCAATTTTTTGATACAGTCGTCATGCCTATTGTAACTTTAATCTGCGCGAAATTTCACATTCTAAGGTACCTACATATATAAAAATGGATACTGTTTGAAAGGATAAGATTCACTGGTCTTAACTTAGAGCTTTTAAATTAGCATTACCCTAACGCTAGACTCTCTTCTTTCGGCAATGAAAGATATTTTGACCAGTCGTATGTATGTCAATGTAAGCTTATATTTTATAACTATTTTATGTAATAGGAAACTCGTGTCTTATATACAATACAAACTCAAGATTGTCCTGTATTTTCTTCTCGGTGTATTTTTCATTCAATTAAATCATACTCCTGCCCATATCCCAGTGTATCTGTGATCGAAACAGTAAATCTTCATTTCCCATATATTTCTACTAGCCGCCTACTTCAAAATCCTTGCCATATCTGCACCCAACAAACTCTTTGACACAACCGATTGGAAAATCGCTTCAGTAATTAATAGAGACGCAAAGTAATTTGATGACAAACTTGATATTTTGGGGAATCGCTAACGGTTAACGGTCAATTAATTTTGCTTCAATCTTCCGTGATCAGTTATTTTGTTGATTAAATTATAGACTGTTACTGTTTGGGAGATGTCAGTTGCAGGAAGTAGGTACTACTGGTTGGAGATCGACGAGTGGCGAGCTTTAATCGAATTTGATGGCTTAATTTCGGCTTAATACTTACTTGGCGAAATAATTACAGTGAATTGAAATAGTCATCAAGGTTGCTAAGCATTGTGGCTAAGTTAATAGATTTCTTTGTTATGGGTCAAGAGTTGATGAAAAACTAAGTGCTGTTTTATGAGCTAGTCAAGGAAAATAAGTATCTGTTATTCATATAACAGATACTTATTTTCCTTGACTACCTCTATCTCAAGTAGGTTTGCAGTAAAGTAAAGTAAAAAGTACATAAAATTAGATGTAATAATAAAATTGCTGGTCCCTGTACAATCTATATCCTTTTAGTAGGCATGCAAGCATTATTACAACTTTTTCGTTTTAATGATTCAGGTAAAGCATAACACTATTGTCACAATTATTTGTTTCACCTTCAAATATTATACTAAAATACTCCATATTTATATAATCTCAAAGGAATACCCAATTACCATAAAGCATTCAACGTTTTTTGTCCCCAAATAACAAATGACAGATAAAAATAAAAACTTTTAATAAAAACCCGTTGCGACAAATCGCCGGTCGCTGCGATTAGTCGCCACATTTTTACGACATATTCGTCAGAGTTCGTTCGATGCCAATCTAACTTTGTCGAGACGAAGTAACACATTTATAGCATTTACATGTGCTGCGGTTGTTGTTGGCAATCGCAGATATTAAATAATGGCTAATTTTTATAAAATTATTATAAGTTATAATACTTAAGAACATTTCATTTCATAAAAAAAAATACAAAAATTCGTTCCTGAGATTTCTGTTTTTGCCGCTTTAGCCATTTTACCTTTTCACTGTCGATTTATGATTGTGAGTATGACTAATTAAAATGACGAATAGATACCTATAATCTGTTTACAAAAATACCTAGATCATTTCCGGGTACTTGAAAATCTAGTAGATACTAGATTCCCTAGTAAAATTCCATAACGTGTTTTATTCCTTAAAGCGTTTGTATGGGCTCTTTAGATAAATTGTGAACCTTCACTTTTTCAACTGGTGTCGATTTGCCGTTTCTTTTTTCTCCATACAGGGTGTACTTTTCACGAACCTGACAGTTGCTACTAAAGTAAACCACTACTAGACATTTACGAAAGCACCCAAGATCTCCCTCTACCTACAACACAGTACAGATACAACTTATTTTAAGTTTTTAATGAAATATCCTTTGGCGGAGTTGATCTCAAGCAAAAGAATTATTTAGTGAGTTGAGCAAATTTCTACAGAACCTATGAAGATGACGAGGAGTTAGGAGATGAGACATTGTCTACGTTGGTTAGTTAAATAGTTAAGAAACTGTATGTTTTAGTTATCTATTTTATATGAATGGTGTAAGGAAGAATTGTATTTTTATCAAGGATTCAGTACCTACATGAACGGATTCAGTACGTACATGAGGTACTGAATAGTAGGGAGAGATCCTCACGTCCCGGCCGCTGCGGGAGACGCCCCGGGCGTCAGGGGCCACGTGGTGGCTTCCGGCCACCGTAGGCGCGGGCCTGTGGACGGGGAGCTATGGGCTAGCTCGCCGTCCGTTCGTCTCATGACGACAGGCCGTGTCGACGACTCTGCTGCTGCATTCAAAGGTCAACTTTAAAATGTATGGATTGTGAATTTGTTCTTCTAATTTCAGTTTTTGAAAAATCTAGCATTGACACAATGTATTTGTGCAGTGATATTTTAAAGAAATTTTCGCCCTTCATACATTTAGCAGCATTCATTATATTCAGCTATGTGATTGGATATCGCCTTGGTTGCAGACGCATTTAATATTATGAATTGTCGCTTTGTGACCATTTTGCGAATTGTAACGTAATTCATATTAATCAACCCTATTATGATTCTGCTAAAGCTGCCATTTTAGGCCCTCAGGTCACGAAATATCAGAAACTAGTTCACCAAAAAAACAAACCAGATAACTCATCAGAAAACAAAACAACTTGACGAAATGTCTAGCCAATCTTGTGTCGATGTATTGCCGAAACAAATCGTGATAACACGACACTACATCGCCGAGGGTAAAGCGAAGACGAAGCGTCATCACTGTCGAAGTGTTCAGCTATAAACGGGATTGAATTTTTCGTCAACAATCTGATTACGATATTCATTGTTGTTCTGTTTTTGTGTTGTATGATAGTTTTCGGTTTTGCTTGCGTATTTTTGAAGGATTGGGACATTGTGAAATTGTAATTTTTTTTCTTTGATTTTATCATACACTTAGACCAAAGAAACGATGGATGGACTGTGTGAAGAATGATATGGCAAGGACCGCCTTGCCATATCATACTTCTCTATTACTCCTCAAGTCCTCATACCATCAAACACCTGTTTGATGGTATGAGGAGTAATAGCAAAGTATCAAAGAAGAAGACATGCTGCGCCGACCCCAAATAAATTGAGATAAGAGCAGGAGAATGATGATTTTACCTTATCCCATTGAGTTACTGTTACATCATTAATGGTCAGGAAGGAGACCGCAAGGGCCGATGCCTGCCGGGGCTGCGGGACTGTTCGAAAGAGATACCGTGGCCCCGGAACACAAAGGGCGATGAAGGAACATGGATGGATTTCAGTAAAAGTCTGACTCTCCCTCCTGCTCCGCCCAGAGCGGGAGGGGTAATTTGATGATTTCCCAAAAAAAAAGCAAAGGCTGTGAAAAGGATTTAGGCAGAGCATTATGAACTGCTCATTATCCACTACAGGATCCCAGTTCGGGTTGGTGGAACATCCACCCATATGTCTTCCAATTTTTGGTTCTGTGTGTGTCTGTTCCCATACGATGTTTTTCTTTACCTTTTTAAAACAAAAATATACAAAACTATTACCAAAATATTAAAAAAACATTATGATCCAGATGGCCATCAGTAACATGGTCCAAGCTGCCGGGGTCAGGGCTCCAGAGAGAGGAACCTGGACATGGCACGCAAATTGAGGAGGCTCACTTTGCGTGCAGTTTCCAGGAGTACTGCTGTCTGTATCAAACCCTGGACCCAGCCGCGCAAAGAGAGCCTCCTAAGGTGTTGGTCGAGGCTCTTTACGATAAGTAAGACCTATTATTGTTAGGGGATGTAGAATCTCCACCATGACGATCCCTTAAAACAAAAGGCTTTTGTTTAACGACCCACAAGATTTAGTAAAATGTAACGGCAAAAAAACCACTTTTGATTGCCAAAAATAGTAAATGATCACCAAAATTAATTCCCATTTTAGAGTGAAATTAGAACCAAAAATAGTTAAAGACCACCAGAAATTGAACTGTTATGCTCTTGCATCCGAGTCGAGGGAGACCCGGTCGACGGAGCCCCGCTACGCGGGCCTCCTACTTCTGAATGGTTTATAAAAAAATAAACACGAAGGGTATGGCGGGGTCTATTCGCTCCATACCCTTCTAACCTAATCTATCCGTGTCGGGGTGCCCCAAGTCGGCCTAGGCAAAACCAGTTTGTCATCCACGTTTGTCACTGTCACCAAATTTTAATGACCACCTCATTAAAATTTGGTGCTCAATTTACTAAATCAAATCAATTTGGTGATCAATTGATATTTTAGGTGATAGATGTTAGTGGCCACCAAGTTATTTTTGGTGGTCATTATATTTATCCCCAAAACAAAATACACAAACAGACACCCACACTACGTGTCCCTATACCTAACAATATTACGTATTTCCTTGTTTTCCTCCCAATCTTATTTATAGCTTGTTTTTATTCCGAATCTTTGGGATACAATCAAAAGTTCTGTTCATCTCAATCAAACTTTTTTAAATGTCCCTCTTACGTCACGCCACCCTCGCAATAATTCCATTCTGTATTATCGCCTTTTCATTTCATGATATATTTTTATTTTATGGACGATTGTTAAAAAGTTTGAGTACCGTATTTTGAGGTTCAATTATAAATTGTAATGATGATAAGTTATGGGGCTGTGGGTGGGAGTTGTGGGATTAATTTAAAGATTTAAATTATATTGGAATACCTGCATAGGATCTTTGTGTATATTTTCATAAACAATAAGGTGTGCTTACGATATTTAACGCGCTCGTGGAGACTAACCCTGGATTGGGCTTATTATCTGATGAATGGGAGACGATAATGTTAGAATTTTTATGGTACCTACTGTAAAAAGACCGATTCAAAAGATTTACTTAACGTAATTTACTATTAATGGCTTAGGCTATACTAAATGTAAAATAAATAAATAAGCCTTACTATACAGTGTATAACATAAACGGTATGTTAAGGGTTAATCCGCACTGGGCCCGCGAGGTGGATAGCCCATTTCTTCTCATAGAGAGGCAGCCTGTGTCCCAGCAGTGGGAACATTAATAGGCTGATGATGATGATGTAGGGTGTGCTGTAGACCATCAAACTGAACTACTTTCTCCATGGGACTGAACATTTTAATTAACTACCCAATACATTTGGGTCGAGTAGAATTGAAATTTGTATGGCGCAGCTGATACTAAAATCCACATCATCCCTTAAAAGTAATTCAAATGTTATCAAATATTTTTAATTAATAAGAAGAACATAGAACTAAATAGTTGTTCACTCATCAGTATACGACACGGTGGCCCAGTGGCTGAGCGATTGACTGCTGCGTTGCGAGTCGCTGGTTCATACCTCACATGGAAAAAATATGTGTATGACCAACAGATAGTTGTTCCAGGACTGGCTGTTTGTGCATGTAATTGATGTAAGTATAAATGTTCTGTAAACGCACCCACGATACTGGAGAAATTCCAAGTGCAGGCAACGTTTTTCTAAAATAAATTATTAACAATCTAAACAACAATTAAAATAAAAAACA
The DNA here is from genome assembly GCA_963853795.1 of Xestia rhomboidea. Classification (NCBI taxonomy): domain Eukaryota; kingdom Metazoa; phylum Arthropoda; class Insecta; order Lepidoptera; family Noctuidae; genus Xestia; species Xestia rhomboidea. The sequence continues at coordinate 1,741,421 of OY970776.1, read as the reverse complement.
TACCCCAAACACCAGCAATAAAAATACTATACACTAGCAAAAACAACACAAATAATTAAGATACAAAGACAATTAACAGAAAACATAAGCAGAAGACATTACCACAAAAATAACCATAAGAAAATTGTCGCGTCTCCTTTCAAACTTATGTTCGTACATAACTTTACGTTTAAAACAGTTTTAAAAATAAATTGCGAAATACAAATTACCAAATACAACATCAATATCACATTCAGGCAATAATCGTCAGTTTGTAGCCTAAATGACCTTCGGGAGATGGTGCAAGGGATAAGAGAGCAGAGGATGTTTTTAATTTTCAAATACCCCACATCCAATGCTTCATGTACTCGTAAAATTTGTAAATTGTGTTTGTAAATTTGTATTCAACTGATTTTGGTTAGACTGGAATCTGACCCCAAGACAGTTATGTAAAAGGCTCAGCAGATGATGAAATACCCTAGATCACTACCTATAATATTCCGACCATTCTAAATCTTTACAATTCTTTTAAATATTTTGAAGGACAAATTAAAGTGTTACTCACTAAACATCTTCGTCTTCAGCTTTTCTTTGTATTTATACTTCTCATATAATTAATCTAAACATACTGCGCCAATCCCAAATAAATTGGGATAAAGGCAGGAGAATGATGATGAGTGTTCCTAAATAATATTGAAATGAAAATATTCTTTCCTTCCGCAACTTTACTATCGTCGAATGCATTTGACAACATTTCCGATTTTCTTGTCAAATCGATTTATTTGTTTTAGCTTGCTTGTGACACTGGTTCCCTTCTCTTGAATTGGTTAACGTTATGGTCACCAATTTTCTACCATTGTAATTTCTTCTTTGTACATTTCTCAACCTTCTTTTTCTAGAGATCAATAAAACCTCTCCCGCTACCTCTCCCGCTACCTCTCACAACTTAACCCACCTACAAACAGTAATGTCCACTTTGAATTATAATTATTGCCGAGTTAATGTATGTCTTCTTCAGTTAAAGCATTGGGTGTCCCTATTTTTTGTTGTCAAGACACAATATGAATGGCCGACCTGCTGCTGCGATATTGGAAAAAAAAACTTTTTTTTTTCTCCTTTTTCATCTGATGTCCCCAATGCGTTTCCGATTATGGTCGCTTTTTGTTTTGGTAAATGGTTATTGCGTTTCTATATATGTTTGGGTAATTACATTTTATTTGTGATCGTTAGTTAGAACTCGTTGTGTTCTTATTTGGATGAATTAAATAATTGCTGAGTGCAATATCTCTTGAGCTCAATTACTTTGGTTGTCTTATCCGAAGTTTGTTTGTAGTACATATTATAGTAATTTTCACTGTTCTTTCCCTTAAACCTGTAAGTATTCAGTTATTCTAGTCAAGTGATTCTTGTGAGCAATTTGATGTTTCTGAAAAAAGATGTTGAACTTTTTATACACCATACTTCTTATTCTTCAGACAAAATTAAGTAAGCTATGTTTTAAAAACACTTTTCTAAAAATCCAATTCCAAAACCAGTGTTGAATTGACACATTTGAATTTGAAATTCGAATTCGATTGACGCGTTCGAACATGGCCGAATGAGCAGCGCGCGTTCGACTGGAAACAATATTAAAAATATTCACTTACGCATTTTATTTACCGTTTTGGAAATAGACTTTAGTTTTTAAGTCAAAGGATTTAAGTTGAAAATTGTATTGAACTTAGTATTGTAACTGCAAATAAGTTTATAAGTTCGACGGGTTCGGTAGCAAGTTCTACCGATCCGATCGGAAAGATATCTTATAAACACATTCCGATGAAACAACGCGGATAACAAATGTTTTTGAATGCAATAAATAAAACAAAACAATGGGAATGCCATATTAGCTATAGATCTGTATTTTAATCCGTGATTGACTTAAGCCACGGATACAAAGATATGATTTTAAAAAGGTTCAATGTACGGTCTACTTCGTAATCCCCACCACAACGGTAGGCAATGACAGAATTTGGAAATAATAACCCTGTTTTAGAAGACCTCCAAAGGATTTTATCTTATCTTAAAAAAAATAAAAGGTACTAGTTATTTGGGAAAGTAATTTTTCAAGATAACAAAATGATATGTGTACGTACATGTCTAATCAATCGTCAATTTGACGATCATTCACCAAACTGAAATTCAATTTAGTTGCACTCTTATTTTAGCTGAGAAGGTATAGAAAGAAAACTTATTTATTTGGCACATGTCACTAGTGTACACGATACAAATATTAAAAAACTTTAATCTAAACAGAGTGACATTCTTTCAGCTTTTCAAAAATTACACTGTATGATTCTGACATAATCTAACGAAAGCTAATACGAAACGCTTTTGAAAGCGATGTTTGATATCACAAAAACAAAGGACAATCAAATCAAAACATAAACTTCCTAATTAAACTTAAAAAAAGAACAATAATTGAACAAAAACAAAAATCAACATCCTACGGCGGCGGTAGTTCGTGCCTCTACTACGTGACGTTGACATCGAGATGAGGAGTATCACCCGCCATCATCGGAGCCCGAGTTCCTTCTCGGAAGGCCTCCGGCTGACCTCCAGGAACATTGGAAACCGTACGTGCTTGCTTTATGGCTAAAGAAAGGGTTATTATATGGGTTTTCACCGAATATTGTAGGATTTATGAGTGTTTAGGGAGATTTTGATGGTGTTTTGTGTGTTTTACGGTTGCTTTACTTTTACTCAGTGGTCAAAAAGGAAAGGCTACACGAATTTTTGACGGCTGCATGGTTGGCGCAGTAGCTGAGCGATTCGCTGATGCGCTGCGCGTCGCGGGTTTGAATCCCACACAAATAATTGTATGGCCTACAGGTAGCTGTTCCGGATCCGGCAATTTGTGTATGTAAGTTTAAATGTTTGTAAACGCACCCACTATAAAGGAAAACATTCTAGGGAGGGGCAATATTTAAAAAAAAATAACGACATGACTTATAATCCATTCGCAATAATTAGAATAAGAGAAAAACTTATCGTTCTACAAATAGTTAGACAAGAACTCCTACAGTACTGACATTTAAGTACCATTGCTTATGGACCAATCGGCGTTGTCAAGGAGTTTCCTAATACACACGTACACGACCTTACAGAGAAATGAAACCATCGGCACTACGTACTTTATGCAATTATTTGGCCTAGCGTTCACCTATGTTTGTGTCGGCTTTTCGAGACCTTTTATACTTCAGTTCAAACATAAGAAATTAAGATTTAAAATGATATGCGACATTTTGGGGATCACTGTGTAACACTGCAAAACAGGCTTTCATACAAGTCTAGTTCAAAGAGATATAGAAGACTATACCTTTATACAAAGGAACTACCTCCCCCCACATATACATACATCACGATATAGATTAAGATGTATGTTATTCCCGCGACAAGTTATTACTTATGCCCGGTTTTGCTCGCGTCCTATTCCCGGAATGACACCCACGCTTGCATCGTATAGAGAAGTTACATATTAATGTCACTGGATGTTCGTGAAACTACTGGATGTGTGCACAAATTCATTACTGGAAACTTTTGAAAAGAAGCGTTTCAACTGCGTTGAAATATTATGAGGAGATAGGTAGTTATTTAATCATTATTGTGTGTCTATACAATGTTTGTCCAAACTATGGCGTATTGGGTGAATTGGTTAAGTACTTGGCTTTCAACGATAAGTTTTAAGTAAGGATTTCTGTCGGATGTAAAATTTGAGTTGTCTTTAGATTCCTAAGTAATTTTGACATGAAAGTTTTGCCAATTGAAGTTAAAGAGGGATAATGCTTTATCAATCAATTTTACAGTACTTTCAGAGTAGGTATTTTTTTTTTTTTTTTATCTGCCCTTGGGTACTTTCTATTTTTAACCCTTTGAATGAACATAGTATCCATGAACCATCCTGAGATAGCAAAGTACCAACCATTTAGTTACACAATCGTAGCAAATCGACTTAACAACTCATAAACGCTTAAGTCCCTTGATCTGTCCACGAAGTAGACACAATAGTTAAACAATGGTGTCTCGAACAAATCGGTCCTTTGACAGATCATGATTGGGTAGCAAGAATTCCACTTCAATAATCAATATTTAGCTTACAAACCTTCCATTTAACTACGTCTATGGTACGAAGTCTGTGGTCGGTCGTCGTGTGGTCAAACCGCTCGCTCTTTATCCTTTGTCTATGCTTTATGCCCGCTATTAGTTTGTACAACTATTGTGCTAGGATTGATTAACATTCGAGCATTATGCTGAACATTATGCTACAAAGAAAATGAACAAGAAATTGTATTGTGAAGGTTTTTGAGAGGTTATTGTCGTTTTGGGATTTATGCTGTTGTAGTAGCCGGTAAATATGTAGATTGTAATGGGGTATTTGGAATATATTGACGTTTATTGGTATTGTATTGGTAAAGGCTATTTAGAACATAGGACCGCATGCACACATTAAATCATCCTATATTTTTCCAACCGCTGAGACACGGGTCTTCCTTGTGAGGGAGAGCGGAACAGGTAGATTCAATGCGGGTTCGTCTTAGTCACATGTCTTCTAATACATGCTTGTTTACTCACGATGTTTTCTCCACCATTTTGAGAGCAGTATTAGTGATGACATAAATTACACAAAGATTCGATCCGATTCTGAAGTCGTTCGCTGAGGTTGTTTCCACGGAGTCACCTTGCTGCCAAGTCCATAATTATGATTTGTACTAAAGAGTGGACGATTTTTTTGTCAGACAGATATCGTTGACACCATTAAGGTAGATGAAAAAAAAACTAATTAGTCCGTCAGATAGATTTCCAAAAAATATTGGACACATATTTTTTTATTTTTTCACGCAAACAAAAAACGAAGACGATACAGGGCGTCGCAGTCGAAAACTCGTGTGACGTCACATTTGAGTTCATTTTTACGGACTAAACAGAATCATATTTTGTTTAGTCAGTCATTTTAAATTATAAATATCTAATGGAATATTTATTCTGTGCTTATAGATTTATACAATAGGCATCCCTATTGTAATTTATATATAATTATATTTATAATTTAAAAGCTGCAAGAAATGATTTTGCCAAAGTACATATTTTATAGATTTCTTATCAGAACATAAATTATTATAAACGACTAATAACCCGTAAAGAATGAAGCCATAAAATACAAAAAATCTAAAAAGGTTGTAATCTATTAACACTCAAAAACAGTGGCCCGGCCGAAACGACCGGGTATAGATTTTGAATTTATTTACGTTTGATAAAACTTCTTAAATAATGTAATTTATATAAGAAAACATTCACGAATTTGGTGTTTATTTTAACGGTTATAAGGGTCAGCATTTCATTTTATAAAAGTAAATTAAAGTTTGTCGCACGAATAAATAACCAATCTTATACTTAGTTTTTGCGTTTCAGAAGCAAATAATGAGACGATTTTGGATCTTATTGTTTTCGAAATAGGGTTGTATGTGCAGTTTTATAAAGGCAAATAAAAGATTTTATGGTCAGGTATTTCTTACTCGTGGAGGGTCTGTGATAAATAAATATCCACACGGTTTGACAAATGAGTGAACACTGGCTTTATAGAGGCGGCTTGTTCGAGAAACAGTGAAGTATTAAATGGTATGCATCGTTTTAAATATATTTTAAATTAAATTAGAAAAACATTTCTTTGAAATCGGGCTTTTGGACAGGTACACATTAATTATTGTGTGAAGAAAGACAACTTATCAAGTTTTTAAGGACTTTTTCTTCGATCAAAACTTTTGAATTTAAATAACTTTAGAAAACATTCGCGTTTAGTCACACTTTTTCGTGTTAACAAGGTTTTGCACTTCAATTTGACATTAAGGCATAAATAATCAATCCAACAAAACCAACCAACTAATCGCCAATAAATCACAAATAACTGCCAAACTAACACTTAAATCAATACAAGCCATAAAACGATAACAGAAAACAAAAAACATATCAGATTCCTCTCTCAGCGTTGTAAAACACAAACGGAATTCATATTAGCCGATTAATAAATTCTAAGAAAATGAAAATAAGACATAAATTTAAATAAAATGCACCATAATATATTTATCGTTTGGTTCAATCTTAAGTGTCCACGGTCGTGTTCTGAGCATTGTTTTAGATGAACGAGATTCCAGTTTGCGTGATGTGGTATGAAAGATGATGTTTTAAAGTTAGTTTTGAATATTGTGTTTTTTTCGGGCGGCGCGGATAGGGTTAAACGTCATCGAGGGCGTTGACTTGTGGTAGTTAGTGCAAGGATTTTGATGTTGGTACTTGTTAGTGAGATACCCAAATAATTTATCTGCGTAGTTGGATAATTGTAGGTCAGCAGACATAGTGGTGGTTTTGTACATATTAAATGACATTCAGACTGATACGTCTGAGTTTTGATATTGGATTTTTTTGCCGGATGGTAGGGTGCATCCAAATTATCAACCATGATTTCCAATGTAATGTAAGTTTGTATAGTTGACACAGAATGAAATAATTATGTTTATCTGATATATCGAGTCTAGTTGACATCACTGACATAACATAAAATCACGCCTGTTATGCCTGAAGGGTTAGGCAAAAGTGCACACACATTTCACTAGTTATGTTAAAGTGTCATGTAACAGGAAGCGAGCCTATTGTCTTCGTTCGGGCACAAATCCAGACTCATTGGCTGCTACTGAGAAACTCCGGATAGAAAACCCATTAACAATTTGACCGACCTGGGAATCGAACCCATAACGTCATGCTCGGCAGTCAGGATTGCGACCACTAGACCATCGAGTCAGTCATCATATTATTATTATCGTTTATTCATATAAATATATATTATTTACATTTAAAAAAAAAACATTTAATAAAATAAATAAAATAAAAATATATATTATTATATTATTCAAATATTCCAATATAAAATAAAAAAGTATATATCAAAAATTGTAGCCCACCAGCGCTGGTAACAGGGTCCGAGCTGCCGGTGGTCAGGGCTCTTGAGAGAGGAACCTACTAACAATACGTGCCTTGTCCAGAAGTACTGCGCACTGAATCAAGCCCTTGATCCAGCTGCCAAGCGCGAGTCTCCTAAGATGTTGGTCGAGGCTTTTGGCTATTAAGCCATTGGCCGACACGACTATCGGCTCTTTATTTATTTAAAGACTTTGGAAAACTTACAGGTAAATATACAATAGTGATAAATAATTAACAGTATGATAATCAGACACCCAATTACAAGTCTTCACTTCTAGAGCTTGTCTAGTATAAATATACTATGGAACGAAGTATACACACTGCCAAATAATGCCAAAAGATATCAAAGAAAACATGCAAATAGATCGTCACTTAAAATTTGTAAAAAATGATATAATATAATTGCGACAGGTGAGAACCAAGATGTAAAAATTAAATTAAGAAAAAATAAAATAATAATAAAAAATAAGTCCAAAGAAATTATGCTTTAAAGAAATTCATTGTTAAGCACTTTTTTGCCGAGGTCACGCTTTAGGGCTCTCCATCAAGTGCAGAGCACAAGGCTGCTTCTTCTTCCACTTAACTAATAAGTATTACAGAGAAGAGATTTAAGTTCTAGTAGCAGATAGTAAACATACTAAAAACAAAACTATCTCCCTAATAAAAGGAAAATCCCACACTTTCCAACCCAACATTGTCTATAAGATAAAAATAGCACACAAGCATCCCAATCTCATTCTCTATTAGCGAATCGCACTCAGAATAATCAAAATAATGACGACAGACCACCGCATAGGATTCGATTAGCAAAACTACCTAATTAAGATAGGAATACGAAGGAAATTGCCTTGGCACCATGATCACTATAATTGCAAGCGTTCAGCTACCGGTCTTACGAATCTTCTATCACTTTCACTCACACCCAAAAGCTTATCGCCATCTCTCTTCTACTTTTAGATTTATAAATCCAATTCTGAAATCAAAAACTCTTATGAATTTGATTCGGATTTTTTGATTTTCGATTTTGTGTGGAGCTGTGTTGGGTTGGTTTTCAATTGTTTCGATTTTCGTATATCGGATAAAGTTTGTATTATGTGATCGCATGTCGATTATTGAGGTAATAATACACTGATACTGCTTGTAATGATATGCAGTACAAATTCGATTTGTTAATTTTTCTCGTGATTGAGTTTTATATACGGTTACATGTAGTACTCAATTTGTATCATGTTTTGATTTTCTAAATAATACTTTCTGACCCCGCAAACGTTATGCCATATAAATTATGGTATATAAATAGCCTACAACAATATTCTCAGACCTACCAAATATACAAAAAAATATACATAAAATCGTGTCAAAGGATAACAAACACTGAGACACGAGATTTTTAGATTATTAGATAAAATATATGTATGAAGTAGTATGAGTATTTGTGGTTTCAATATTAGTACCGATACCACAAAGTATTATTGGGGCTCAAATCCAGACTCCGTGGAAACCAAGAACACTGCAACCTGGGAATCGAATCCAAGACCTCAAGCTGCAGCACTCGCACTTGCGACCACTAGACCATCGGGCACTACATTGTTTTTAGCGTTATACATGTTTAAATAAATCAAAAATAAAATCCATTTATTTCAGGCAAGACAAAAATGTTAAAAGTACATATTCCAGAAAAATAATCACATTGTCTTTGTGATAGCCTTACTTAGGTACTGTTTAACTCGTTTGGCACTAAATGTATTTTAGCGGCTGCTGATCATGAGGTCCTGGGTTGGATTCCCAGTCAGGGCAGTCTTATTGGGTTCCATGGAATCAGTGTCATCATCATCATCATCAGCCTATTAATGTTCCCACTGCTGGGACACAGGCCTCCTCTCTATGAGAGGGAATGGGCTATAATCCACCACGCGGGCCAAGTGCGGCTTGGTAGATGTCACATGTCTTTGAATTCTTCATGTCTTTGAAATATGGGTGTACTATATATATTATGGTTTACCATATAGTACACCAAAAAATCTCAGCCTAATCCTTTTTAGATTGCAGGCGCGATGTTACGTATTTTATCCATAGTTAGTGCAAATGGGCCTTACCATCAGCTGGCACAGTAGATAAACCTACAAAAAAGTATTTTCCTTGTTACACCTTAGTGAACGTACACGTTAACAAATAATTTAATTCGATTCATCGGTGGTCATCAAAGGCTTCGATGCTCGTTCCACTCGATTTACAGTCGTATGTAATTACTCTATAAATCGAGTTTTAATCGGTATCGGTATTGAAGGTGAAGACTGAAGTTCCGATTTTTATTGACTACTAACGTTTATTTTTATGTACGATGATTTGTAAGTTGTGGTGCGGTCTTAAAATCGACAGTTCGCTTGTTTTAATTTGCTTTTGAAATGCGATAACAAGACGCAATACGAAAGAAAGATGGAGGAAGATTTATTTATGAAATATATATAAACTAACTTATTTTTTCAATAGAGATTTTTCCTGATTTTAGTTCCAAGCGGATTCATTCACTATTCTTAGGAGGCATAATTTTAATAATATAAATGGTAGGTATAGTTAGTAGATCTTAGTCACAGGTAGTCAGTGGCCCGAAAGTCTGACAACCAGTCTAACCAAGGGGTACTATCGTATTACCCAGTACTGGGTTGTGGAGGTCAGATAGACAGTCGCTCCGTGTAAAATAATGGAATTCAGCTGCATCCGGTTAGACTAGAAGCCGAACGTACAGTTAGTGCCCTGCATTGCCCTGCATGCCAAAAAGATGTGGAGAAGTAGAGTCAGGCAATGTGGGATCTGACAAAAGTAAAAGTATAGAGAAGTACAAAAGTCTAACAATATAAACTAACACATCAACTTCAAACCAGCAATATTTCTGAATACGAATCAAACATCAATTCCCATCAACATTAGCAATGAAACAAATCAACAGCACATAATGACAGTAGGTGGCACCACAGTAGCTGAGTGGCCGGCGCGGCTAATAGATGGCGCTAGCGGTGCGGCTCAATTTACAAATTAAAGAGCGCGCGCGCACGCTCGCCGCCGCTGTGGCGGTCGCCGTATTCTGGAGAGAGAATCGAGTTTTATTACGGAAAATACCGATATGATAACGTAGGAGAATGTCGATATAGGTAGATTATGGAGAAAGAGAGATAGTTGGGTAGTAGAGTAGATAATAGGAAGAAAGAATTGGTAAAAGTGAGGATGAAATTTCTTGAAAATAAAAAACCAGGTATTCCTATAACGACGTAGGACGTTGAGACACTAAAAGAAATAATGACAATAATTTAGTTTAAAGACCAAGCTTATTAACTAAGTTAAGTGGGTTCTTGCCAAATGGCAACAAAAGCTAACAAAAAAAAAAATATATATATATAATTTTCATGGTTTTCAACTACTTAGTTGATAAAGTTCCTTAACACTTCAATCAAAATCAACACTTACCTACAATGACTACATTATGTTTTCTCTCGAATTTATTGAAATAGGTACTTTCCTTCATCACTGCTTCAAGTGAACCCAACTAAGTAGATATTCATTCCATATTTTATTTGCCATCATCTCAGAATAGGTCCTCAGCTTCCGAGATTGAACTTTTATAGCTTACAGGCGCACCATCACAGCGATTGCATACAATATTGATTTTACAATTTTTTTGATCGCCCACAATGAAATGAGTCCGATAATGGACGGTTGACGTCCAATATAGATTGAAATTCTGAGTACTCACAATCATTGATAAATTGGACCTTCATTTTTGTTGTAACTTTAACTACTCTGAAGCTGAGGTCTATAAAAGTAACTTGTGCTTTGGCATTAACATTTTGCACCTGTAGTTTTTAATCAATTCTTGTAGATCTGACGACTTAAAGATAATTTTGTTTTAACCAACAATGCGGAGAGTTTTTTTTTTTCTAAAAAGAGATGACAAACACGTACCCTCTATAGTACAGCCTGATAGATCCCAACAAAGTCCCAAGCAACAATTTTACATCTGACTCAATCCAAACAAAAATATCGATAAAAAATCCCAACCCTAAAAAACCGTCAAAGAATCGATATAACAAGAACCGACAAAAGTCACAATCGATACCTGTTTACGACTCCCACGATTTTTTTTTATTAATATCAAAAGCAATGTCAACCTCCTTGTAGGTTCAAACAAAAAAAAAGTCTATTGTCGATGATGTTCCTTTGTCCGCGGAGTTTTATTCAAAAGAGGATTATAATCGGTATCAGGCTTATTGAAGTTTATTCGTGGAGAAATCTTTGATACCGTTTGTTTCGTTAAAAACTCGAAATTAAAAATATTCGTAGTATTTTTTTGTTTGTTTGCAGTACTATCTTATCTTTCCTGTGGATTACCAAATCTTTTAGATAAATCTTCGCTATTATTTTCTTTAACGTTATACACACCTATAACTGCATATTTAGTTTTACAATGTACAGTTTCCTAAGGTTCATCTGGATGACATCTTCCATTGAGACTCCTATTAGAATCAATCCATTCTAACTTTCCATTTTTCAAATTAATACACAAAACACTTGCAAACAATTTCTTTACAAGCCCATGGAATGATTTGTTCATCAACCAACTTTATTCTACCATTCTGAACAACCTACAGTCAACTTTATAAGGATTGACATGAGAGTCAAATTAGAATAGCAAAGAAATAACCAACAGCACTTCAAAAAAATTGCGTTCGAAAGATTGTAAGGGAGGATTGGTTTTTAGCAAAGTTGAAAGCATCAAAACATCTAATAGTATACACCTTAAGTCGTAAGCAGAAGGTTTGAAGTCGTTTGGCTGGGTTAATGATGATGGCATAGAAGAGTTGGTTGTAAAAAGTGTCGTATCCCTCCCATTTCTTTATCAATCACGTAGACAGACAAAAAACGTCTGCACATCGAACTGAGAGTCACTTACGTTAATGGACGCAGCCCTGGAGTGCAATGCTGAGGTTTGCCAAAGAGTAAACGGCAAACGATCCTACGACAACGATTTTTGTAATATTATCACCGGAAAAACTGTCGAACGTGCTTGATTTGTGCCCGGTTGCTGGCAATCGGCTCACACCCTATTACATGGGACTTAAGGTGGGGCCTAAGGTTGGCGAAATATGGGTGTACAATTAGGTACACCTTTGTCTAACTCTTCAGGGATTACAGGCGTGTTGGTATGCTATGTTAGTGCAACTTTTCTTCTTCTCCTATAATGTCTCTATTACACCCTTATCCCACGCTTTCGACTAATCTCACGTCTTCACAGAATCAAAACTTCACTAGGCAAAAATCTCCGTCCCAGTATTCCATGTCCCGTCTAAATCTCCTTGATCTATATCCAATCGTCATTTGGTATTAGCTGTCATCATTTGCCGATTGTCTCCCGAGGACTATGGAGTGATGGCCCTTGATGGCCCATGATGGTGACTATGTGTGAGCTCTTTGTATCATTGTGTGTGCTTGTGTATTGAATGGTTCGCTCTCGGAGGAGTATTTAGTGTTGGAGGGAAATGATTAGAATGTGAATATTTTGAATAAATGGTTATTAGGTGTTGAGATTCATTTCATTTGTAATTCTTTTTTTGTGAAGGTCTAGATTACGTTTTGAAACAATGCAAGTGCTAAATATTTTACGGAGCAATGTTTCTTATAAGGCAAATTAATCAATCAGTCTACGATATTAATCAGTTTACGTTTTTCAGAAAGTTGAGCCAGCATCCATTTTATCTTCTCATTCAAACTCCTCATATCTGTTTTTTCTTGGGATAGGGTTATTGGGATTGTCTGAAAACCTGTCATACCAAGGAGTACCCAAGGAGTATCTTGTTACCCAGTTCAAGTCAGATAGGTAGGCAGTAATGCCGTTTTATCTGCATCTGGTTAGACTTTAAGCCGACCCCAACATAGTTAGAAGAAGACAGAAGCCAGGAGATGATGATGAAATTGAGATTTTCGATTTAATTTTCAAGGTTTAAAAGATAAACTAATCTTCCAATCCAACTCATTGGATTTTCTACCTTAACCTCTAATAAATCAAATGAAGGCTACACTGCGCAGTAATCGAATCATCTGGCATCAACCGGGAATCGAACCCATTGTCTCGTGACTGACAGATATCTCAATACGCTGGTTTATGGCGGTCGATCAGTATTGTCGGCTTATGCTGGATGCTGGCCCATCTGGATTGGGCTTTGAATAATTTTAGTAGGGTGAATGTACCGGTTGCAATTAGTAATTATCATCGAATTTAACAATTTTAAGAGTTTAACATTCTTTTCAATTTTCGTCATTGATTTTATTGCACGTGTACATCATCGATTCTTAATTATAAACTATTTTTGATTCAGTAAGACAGTATTAGATATTGATATGGAGAGCAGCGGTGGCCCAGTGGTGGCGGCCCCGACTTACGAATAGTAAGTCGTGGGTTCGAACCCAGGCAGGCGCATTACTTTGTGTAATTTATGTTGTCCACTGCTCCCAAAACGGTGAAAGAAAACATCAGTGAAGAAACCGGCATGTCCTAGAATCAGAAAATTCGAAGACATGTGACATCTACCAACCCGCACTGGGCCCGCGTGGTGGATTCATGTGTCCCAGCAGTGGGAACATTATTAGGCTGATGATGATGGAGATTGTACCTTACTCATTGTGTACTTGCCAAGAAAGATCAAAAAAATTGTTATTAAATCTATCCAGTAATCCCTTTTTTATTATTGTTAACAAGAAAATGTAAAACTATCTATTTAAAACTGTAGATTAGCTACTACTCTAGAGCTAGCTCTTCGTATCTGGATAAGATTCAACTTCTAAAACCTGACGTCCATCAACAGTGTCCTCCACCCTACTCCTCCACACTACATACAATACTAGCGATATTTTATTGTCAATGTTAAATAAAGTCATTATATTGATTGAACGTCCTATCTGACATTTTTTGTGGCTTCGCTCGCGTTAGGGACAAATCGAATGTGATGGACGGCGCACCTTATTCAGAGCCTACCAAATTACTGATACACCTCCTTAGAAACATCATCGCTTTTATACCAAGAAGAAAGAGTCCATTTTTTAATGAAAAGGAGTTTGTCAGTAACGTGGTTATGGTATGGTTTCTTGATGATGTAATATAGAGAAATAGCCGTAGAAATCGCATAGAAATAATGTGGTAATACAAAATTTGTTATATTTTGGATACATTGGACGTTTGACGTAAACATATGTATGTCATTAGTTTGTGTCGATTCCGATTGAGTTGTCGGTTGAAGACGATTCGATGTGGATGATAGGATTGATTGGTGAAGGTTGGAGGAATACAATGAACCTTTGCCTACTTTTAGATATGGTGATGGCTTTGAATTCTTACCACAACAGGATCTTGCGTTTGGACTTATTTTCTTTTCGCATCGAAGTATTTTTAAAGTCTTCATTTGAAGTAAAAATACAGCTAAGCAAACTTCACTGACGGATAGCATAGGCAATCATAAAATTCACAGGTGATACTGGTACACGATGGACGGAGAGATGTGAGAAGACGCCGCATACGCACTTGAGATCTGATCCGAGCCATCCCCGAACTTCTATCTGTTCAGAATCAATTGCTTCGGTCGACTTGAGTTTGAAGTCTATTTAAAGTTTTCCTTTGGACTGAGATGCCATCTTCATGATCTTCATGACCGGTTCATGTCTTATACGGCAATCTGAATGTATTCTATAGCTAAACCTTCTTACGATTTTAAACTTATGATCTTCACAACCTGTCATAGATTCGGGTGACAACTAGAAGCTTTCAATGACTTTAAAGTTGGACCTACACTCCGAAACAATAAATCACGAGAAAGTAAATCTCAAAACGTTCACCACTCAGCCAACAATATCCTGTTTACTTCAAAACCTACACAACCTGAAATCCATATAGCCTGTGGAAGCTTACCCAAGCCTGACCAAGCCTGGTCTGCTTGCCCAATAAATTAATGCCACATTAAGTTGGTGCAGCCGTCGAACGATGTTCGATTTCAAAGATTATCTATCACTACGACAGTATCGCGACCCTGGGATCTTCTGTGAGCCGCAACATTTTATACAGCGTGTTCTGATTTTGGGAGTTAATCGATTGAGTTTTAAATAGGAAACCATAGAGTTTCCTGTCGGTTTTTTTCCATGGGAAACGACCAATTCAAATCCGCAATTTTTGTCATCATCGTCTCAGTGTAAAGACATCCTTCGCTCATAATATCCTTGTGCAATCAGACCTTTTAATTTGACTTGAGTTTAACAACTATTTCACCTAATTAACCAAAGATTGAAAAATGTTACTATAATTATAGCGTTCACCATTTCACTGCTAAAGAAATGCCTCTCTCTATGACTTCCAGTTCTTTCAAATCAGAATTAATTTGGAACAGTGGTCGTTGGTTTTGTCGAACTCGTCTCGCCATCTCCTACGACGTCTGCCGCAAGGCTTGGCTATGTCAGGGCTTCACACAGAGGTCATTTTATTCCACAGTTAATTGGACATACGGCAGACGTCTCAGTCTAGTCCCACTTCAACAACCTAACTTACCTAGCCATTTTTACTGGCTTAACACTTTCCAAGCGTTTCGCATCATCCTGTACGATATGCGCAGTGGCACCCGATCGGCTTATACCGATCGCGTCTATCACCTCAATATTCCGATTATCTTGATCTAGTAGGCGAGTATAATCACTCTTATCTATCTATCTGGCTTCCCTCGGAAGTACAGCGGTGATGGATGACTGCGGAGAACCGATATTTATATCTTTTACTTGTAAGTTGTGGGTAATTTAGAAGGTTTAGGTAGCTTGTGTCTTGGTTAATAAGTACTTAAAGTGGATTATAGTAGCTCTTATGAATGGCGTATGCTAAAATGGGTAGTTAGTTACATGACGTCACACCACTAGTCCCCAAAGGGCCACTACCGCCATTTCTTCACTTATGTTTCTATACCCAATTTGGCAGCACGGAATTGAAGAAATGCTATCGCACGCGGCAGCATCGACAATGCGATCAACAGCACTCTCTGTTTCTCGCTCTAGCAAATGACTGTTCTTAGCGACACACAAAAGAATAGGATGATGATGACGTTCTACCCTTAAGTCCCATGCAACAGGGGGAGAGTCTACGGATCAGCCGGGCACAAATTAAGGGCCCGGCTGCTACTAAAAAATTCTTGACAGAAAAATCTAGACTAAACTATAACACTGCAGCCTGCAAATCGAATTCAAGACCTCATGCTCAACTTTTACGCTTGTGTTCGCTACCCCTCGAGACTGTATTTTTAGGAATATCTAAACTAAAATATAACAGTATTGATAATATGAAACTCAGTTATAGTAACAAAACAGCGTACCTACACCGAAGATTTCAAATCGTGATGAACACATTTGAATCGAGTAGCAACGATTCCATTCACACATTCCTATGCCCTTACTAATGCCTTCCATTCATAAAAATAAAACGACTCATACCGATTCGAATAAAAGTATCGATATTAAAATATCCAAATCGATTTGATCCTTTGGCAGTTTGATAAATGAATCGAATACAAAGGTGGCCAGTCACCGGACGTTCGAAATATAAAAATTAAAAAAGTTTACTGCTACTGTCCGCTTGAACTATTAATCAAATTCTTTTTGAATCGACAAAGATAATATTGCAGTAGATTTCATCGTTATTTGTGAAGAATCAAGGTTTAGTTTAGTTAGATACAACTGTTAGGCAAAGTTTCTTCTCAGTGCTCATTGATAGAATAAGTTGATTTTTTGGCTACGTCTACCATACAGTTTCAAACTGTCTGTAATTTTACTGTTGCAGTAAAGGGTTTATTTGTAAACGTTGCTTAATGTTAAGTCACGATTATTTTTTGCAAAATTACCTAAAATTTTATAAAGTAGGTAAAATTAAGCCCTAAATCTACTAACAACACAAGTGCTTCCAGATAAGTCGAGACATACGATAAGCTCATAATATCGACAAAAATAATACAAATCGATTTATTACCTTTGTAAACTAAACAAATAACACGACGCTAACTATGAGTAAGGGGCTAAGCAGCAATTATACAGACAGATCGTCCATCAATTGATTTAGTGTGGCTCATCTTATTTATTGTCGGTAAATATTATTTATAGATGCCACAGAAACGGTATAAGTGTGGAAGCTGAGAAAATCTTGGAAGGGTGGTCTTATCTTAGAATCAAGTAATTTTAATTTATCGTACGCTAGGTTTTTAATGATTCTGGCTCATCCTCCCCTCCACTTATCTTCTTGCCTTTGTTACATGTTACTTGAAGTCGGTGAAACACGTTTTTTTCTTTCATTCTGCTCTGTCAACCGACACGCTCTCATTTATTACTCCTTTTTCTTTCATATCATTCCTGACACAATCCATCCATCGTTTCCTTGGCCTTCCTCTCCCTCTCCATCCATCATCAGCATCATTCATCATTTCAGCCGAAAGACACTGCTGGACATAGGCCTCCCCCAAGTGTCGCCACATTGACCCGTCCCGTGCGACTCGCATCCAGCGGATTCCCGCAACCTTCACCAGGTCATCGGTCCATCTAGTGGGAGGTTTTCCAACGCATCGTCTTCCGGTTCGCGGTCGCCACTCCAGAGCTTTTCGGCCCCATCGGCCATCCGTTCTACGAGCTATGTGTCCTGTCCACTGCCACTTAAGGTTGGCAATTCTTCGGGCTACGTCAATGACCTTGGTTCTCTTGCGGATGTCTTCATTTCTGATTCGATCACGCAAGGAAACTCCGAGCATAGCCCTCTCCATTGCCCTCCATCCATCATCAATCCTTAACCTCCACTAAAATGTAGCAAAAAATATATTGTGAATTGACACAGCATAGTGGTATTGCCAGCCAGCTAGAAAGGATGTGACTGCCGAGATGACGAGTAATAGAGAAGTATGAAAGAAGAAGACATGCTGCGCCGAGCCTGAATAAATTGAGATAAAGGCAAGAAAATGCTGTCAATGAATTGCCTAATCAGCCTATTATATTCCCACTGCTGGGACACAGGTCTTGTCTCTTAGACATAGAGCGTTCAGTAATCTACTAATCAGACACAGTTCATGTTGGTAGATGTCACATGTCTTCAAATTTTTGATCGAATTAATTGGCATAATAATCTAAAAAAAAACACAATTAATTCTTGAGCCTTAAGCTTAATGACGAGCAGACATATAGTTATCGGGAAAGACGACTTTTCCAATAATACGGAGCAGTGGATATTGGCAAATTGCCACATTGCCATTACGATGCTAGAAGTGTTACGCAATTAGTGCTGGTCAAGTATTTGGATTTGTGCAAATATTGTGAGCAATTTTCATTTTGAATATTTTTTTGAAGAAGAAAACTTCACATACTTTTGCCACTAAACCAATGACAGCTAAAACGTTATTCATGATTTTTACAAAAAAAAAAGTAATTAGTTTCCCAATCGAAGATCAAATAACAAGTTTCAAACTTACACACAATTTACCGATCGACCACACAAATAATAATATTATTAATTCGAATCCGGAATCCGGTCCTGGAGCGTTGCCCCATGAATCTTCGACATCCGCCAGGGAGGCATTCAATTTGTCACTCCTGTCAAAATAATGTAAACTGCTTAAAATAATCGGGCATTATCGGCGCGGCGTGAATCGGGAGATATCGGGGGTTTGACGTAAAGCTTGCTCGATATAAGATTGATTATAAAGTTTTTTTTTTGTTTTTTTTTTTGAGTACTTGCTTTAGTTCTGTTAGTATTTTTTTTTATTATTTTGTAGAGATATTAATGTATGTGCTGCCAGTGTCGCAGCAGGGATTTTATGGTTTCTAACTGCCGAGATATACCAAAACTTTGAATTAAATTGACGCACTAGGCAAAGACATTGGCCAGGAGTCAGCAGTTGGCTAATGTCTTTCAATAACGTCTTGCTTGCATGTGCTTATCAGCACATTGATACCGAAACGCTCTGTGATGGCCTAAGTTCAACATGTCATCGAATATAGAATATCACCACGCCTGTAAGTTTGGGCAGAGGTGTACCCTCTCTGTTCACTCTGACAGCCTATACGAACACCCACATATCATTATTTACCGTCAGGGTCAATTTTACAAAAAAAGGTTTTAGAAGCAAAGAAATAATGCGATATTGAAACTATCAGCAATCGTTTTCCTTCACTAAATTATTATGATTGCGGGCCATCGATAAAATTCAATGATAAAATCAAGAACTGTCACAGTAAAATATTCGTCATACTTATTGCATAGTTATTTAAATCAAACTCGGTTATTTTCGCGTTCAAAAGAATACTTATCATTTGTTGACGCTACCGCCCACACACTGTCGCTCGCGAAAGTACATTACTGATACAAAAAGATGCCTCTTTTGGGCCCTAAAATGGTGCTAAAGGTAAAATTGAATTATTGAAATTAAGAATCAAGACCTGAAGAGAAATTTCTCAATACACATAAAATTGACATATTCCCTACTTAATTAGATTTGATTTGGTGACCTGTTACCGAGTTACTAGTAGAGGACACTCAGGCAGTCGATTCGTGGTGTAAAATACTGCCATTCAGCTGTATTCGGTGCGACTGGAATTTGACCCTAAAATTGTTCACGAAATCAATGAACTTCCTACTACCTTTTAGTTCGAAATAACCTCTATTCAACCAACCCAATACAGAAACTTCCTCAAAAAAAATATTTCTCAAAAATCACAGCAGCATCTTAGCCCCATATTGTCAGTATTGATAAAATATGGGCTGTCGAGTCAAAGGCCGTAAGGTCCCAGAATGGTGGGCCCAGGATTATGTCCGTATCGGCACCCGTTGAAAAGTTAGATCGCTCCTAATTATGATTTATCGATGCCCTGCCAAGTAACCTCAGAGGTTTACAAAAAGATCGTTAAAGTTCCGAACTACAACAAAAACGGAACTTTTATTTGTTTACCCTGTACTAGCGATTGACAGGTTTGAGGATTTAAAACCTGTTTGGCTTTGAAAGAGTGTTTTATAATAATTGAATTATTATACAAATAGGATTGTTTTGATTACGTGTTGGCTTATTGAGTTTTGTTTGAGGACTATTTTTGGATACATGATTAGTTTGAGCAGCTACTGTAGTTTAATTTATAATAGCACAAAGCATCTATTGAGGAAAAGTTGTAGCTTTAGTTTAAATACAACTTGACACTGGCCATGGAGAATATTTTTGACTTTTGGTGAATTCATCCTTCTTCGATTGTTTATTTTTCATGTTTTTTCTTCCTGCCAGTTTGAACGGACATTGTTTGGTAATCCGTGGGCGCATACGTCGATTTCTTCGATGTATCGTCCATTGAATCGTTAATGAGCAGTGCGCATAATTCAGTGAGTGAAATTATGACTGTACGTTCCCGGTATATTATAAATAAAATGTTGATCTCGAGAAAGAGACGATCGCCTAGTTTACCTGTTAGCTTTACCTTTAGTACTACCTGATGCTGAACCCTTAACCCACCTGAATACCTTCTCACAGAGAGGCAGCTATTTGAAGATCTTTGAAAGTTATCTATAACCAGTCTCACCATGGGGTTTTGTGTTACCATTCTGTTACTGGGCTTTGAAGGGCAGATTGGCAGTCGCTACATGTAAAATACATGTACTCAGCTATATCTGGTTAAACTAGAGGCCGGCCCCAATATAATTTGTAAAAGGTTTGGCAGATGATGAGGGGGATCGCCGTAGTCTCAGCAACGGAAAAGTCGTAAACTGATTATTCTTTAGTACTTGTAGAAACAAAAATAATAAAACTTTTTTTTCTGTGCTTAGGTATAATTCAACCATAATAAGCAGGTTCAGTGATGGTATCGAACTCCTTGCAGATAAACATTCCACCTTTGTTGAAGGTCTCTGATCTCCACATCAGCCTACCGTACGGCATTGTAGGAACCCAGATATGCTGCAACTGATTCACATCCATATTCTTGAAGGCGTAAAAACCCTGGAAAAGGACAAGAGATTAAAAGGATTCGCAGTTTTGGAGATTTTGGTGAACATGACCGACCCCAACCACGACCTCGGGCGATGTGATTTACGTCAAGTGACAAGCGTCTGTCATTTGTTTCGTTTGCGTGACTACAGTCGCGTAGCCTAATCAGAGTCGCTGGTAGCGACTAGTTGAGAAAAACCGTGGATAGAATTAAAACGTCGTGCCATTGGAGCTTTAAGACAGTCATCCATATTAAGTAGACCTATCCAGTAAAAGAGTTTTATTGGCTGACTGTACACACCACGACACTGGTACAAAAAAATCACCCTTACCTTAAAGAACACACAGCTCTTTTTGTCATACTTGACCTTGAAAGCTGCGAAGGTGAAGTGTACCAATGCACTGTGACAGTCTAGGTTGTTAAAACTATGGGATTGGCGCCATTTGCCATCGCGCCAGGTGTAACTCTTGATTTTCATCTGAAAATATTTCATTAAAAAGGGGTATTTTATTTGGAATCCATCATTACTTCAACCACTGCAGAACGTAAGCCGCCCCCAATCGTAGCCACATCGGTCGGACACCCACAATCACTGGTTCGGCCGAGTGGTTCTCGTAACCAACGGATTCTATAGGCTTCAACAAGGTCATCGGTCTACATTGTGGAAGGCGTTCCAGTGCTGCGCCTTTGGCTTCTGCAAGCGACTTGATTATCATCTTCCAAGAACTATTAAGGCTGCCAGAAGTCCATACAAGTAGCCTTCAAGAGATACTTCAGTGTCATCTAGGTCCTTTCTAAAGACAGTATGCTTGGCAACCACCTTGCTGACAAGCGTGTCCTGGGTAAGATCCCTAGGTCGGGATAAGTGTTCTTGGAAAAAATCCAAGAATACTTTGCCCGATCGGCATTAGAGATCTGTCAGTAGCAGCCACGGTATAAAGATTTGTGCCCCGTTGATGGCAACAGGCTCACTCCCTATACATGGAACTCAAACATAACTAGCGAAATATGGCAGTTATTTAGGTACATCTCTTGCCTTAATTGAAAAATTAAGAGCCTTATAAAAGCTTCTAGCAGAACTAGAAAAGGACAATGTCGGTCCAAATGCTTTCAACAACGCTTGCCTCATTGATGACCTACCTTTATATCCTTAGTGTCTCTCAAGACGGTAAGATTCCCGCCCAGCATGTTCCTACCGTCGATATTCTGAATCAATGGATCGAAGGTCATCAGCGGCTTCTTCGAGTATGGTCTGCCAGGACTGCGGCAGTCATTGACACTCACCACTGAAGTTTTAAAAGGTCCCTGAAATATTACAGCGTTGAAATTAGAGGCTGAATACTTGTTTGATCTAGAGAACTCATCTAAAGAAATCGTGGCTTTGTGCAATCACCAATTCACAAGTGTAATATAAAAAAAATCCCCTACTTACCGAAGTTGGAGTTGGTTCAGTTCCAGAATAACACATTGGTAAATAATATAATACAAACAAAAATACAGAAAGAAAACATTGAACGGTCATGTCCGTAACGTTGAATCTAGTCTGTTAAAATCACATTAGTTTTGTTGGGTATCTATACAACAGATAATTATAGAATAATTGTACCAAATGAGGCAAATAATGAGGCTTTAGATAGATATAGAACCATTATCTATTTTTTTTTTCAAAATTATTTTTCAATCATGATTTTATCGAAATAGGGGAGGCGAATGAGAGGCGGGATATGTCATAAAAGAAATTTTCTGGAGTAGCAGAAGAACAAAGAAAAAGATGGATGTGAGAAAGATGATGTAGCTAGACCCAGCTAGAGTGATATGTTTGTTACCGAACATATCGTTAGAAAATATCCAAATACGAAATTATGTAGATGGTGCCTTGAAAGTGGAAGTATACCTGAAACAATTAATTGATAGATTGTTTAAAAGATGATATGGCTAAAAAGAAAGTGACTGTTATTGAGATGATGATTCATATAGACACAGGGTAGAAGAACCCAAATATATTTCGATAAAGTCTGGAGAATTATCATGGCGAAGATAAGTCTACGCAGGTTCAGTCATGGTATCAAATTCCTTGCAGGCAAACGTCCCAGCTTGAGAATATGTTTCTGATCGCCACAGGATATGTCCATACTGCACTTTTATAATCCAGAAATGCAGTAATTGATTCACGTCCAAGTTTTCGAAGGCGTAGGATCCCTGAAGCAAAACATCACGCTTGTAGTCCTCGCAGGGATACGAGAATAGGGTAGGCTGTACTTAAGTCCCGTGCAAAGGGAGACGACTCTATTGCCGTAGTTCAGGGTCCAGACTTAAAATGACAACACACACATACATGACATGATGATGGTTGACATTTTAAGTTTAGTTATAAACCGTGTAAGCTTAAAATATGTTTAGGGTCCAGTCTTCTAACTGCCGAGACAGAATCTACTCGTCTAGATTTTTTTTCTACACCTCTTTGAATGATATTGAATCGGGATCGGCTACATGCAAACAACCCTCACAGTATGCATCCAGGTTGTATCGCTGCCTCGGTGGCGCTGGCCATCTTCTGGACCACTGTGTGAAGATTTTTGGCCCAGCGGTCATTGTGCATGTCAACATCTATTATGCCCGTTATTTCTTAGTCTTACCTTGGAGTACATGCAGTTCTTCCTGTCATACTTAATGTTCATAGTGACACACAGCAGGTGCAGCACCATGCCGTGGCAGTCCAGGTTGTTTATCAGATAGGAAGACTCCCATTTACCATTGCGTAGTATGAAACCTCTGAGTCTTATCTGGAAAAGAATACCTAATCACAGTAGAGGAAATGGTTTCTGACAGTTCCAGGAGGTGATCTTATATCGTTTGGAAAGTTAACACATTTTGGCAGTTGTTTGCGGCTATTTCTAATCTACTTGGATTTTTACGAAATTTTCAGGTTTGAGCATTGTCGTCTCTTAAAGCATACGTAAGTAAGGTACGGTCCGGTTTCTTTCTAAAACTATACACGTTATATTCACAATGACACCAAAAGGCAGACAAAGCGATATTCTAATAACCCATGATCTGTCCACGAAGTAAACACAATAGTTAAACAAGGCATCTCGACCACATCGGTCATTAGACAGATCATGATTTATGGAAGGTCAAAAATGTATTAAAAAAATGAAAAATATATACGATTATCAAATCGTATTTCAATCCGGTTGGAAGTGTTGTAGGAATATGAAACACTTTGAAAGCCAGGGTAGACCCTCTGGGTATTTTGTTATTTTTTTATAGTTTTGAAGAACGTGTAGTTTTGCTGGCTGATCTGAATCAAGCATCCTTTATTTAAGGAGCTTTAAAAGTGTAGTATCGTTAGTATAAGATACCAACCAGGTCAACCAGGTGGAGTTTACCTTCATATTCTTCGTGTCCCTCAAGAAGGTAATGTTTCCACTCAACGTGCTGTTGTGTGTGATGGGTAGGAAGACCACCGGTGGATTCTTCATGTAGGGTTTACTAGGGTCAGTGCAGTCCTTGATGCTGGCGATCGAAATTTTGAAAGGACCCTGAAACATTATTAAGTATAGGCTCGTAGACCTACATTAATTATAAAAGGGGACTTTTTTGTATTAATAACGTAAAATTAGAATTAACTGTGATGAAGTAATTCGGATTTTAGTGAAAGCACAAAAATGGTACGTCATCATCTGCCTGAGTCGGCTTCCAATATGACTAGACGCTGCTGAATGGTAGGTATAAAGCAAAATAAAAGCCAATAATTCGTCTTCTTCTTCTTTATCGTGTAGTTTGTGCCTAACCTGGCCCCTTATTCACAACGCTTCGATTCGAATTTCGATTCGGAAAGTCATGTCTATCTTTTTTTGACACTACGAAATCGAGCGAGATAGACATACGACTTTCCGAATAGAAAATCGAATCCAAGCGTTGTGAATAGCTCCACTGGTGTCAGAGTTTTTATACCGCCCATGAGCCTCTCACTAGGCTTTATGTGTTTTTTTCAGCTGTCCATATTGATGTGGGTACACACTATCATCTGGTTTTGTAATTTTACTGACTTTTATTATTGCAATCAGCTAATCGTATCTGATTTGTCAGTGTGTCAGCAATAATGTGTGATATAATTAGCCTTTCAGTAACCAGGTGTGGAATTAATTATTTTCTAAACGAAATCATGAAAAAACGAGATTCCTTTTATATCTTACCGAAGTAGGACTCTTGGAAGTCTCAAGATCCGCACAGCACATGAATTGTAACACATACACCCACAAAATACACAAACAAAACATAAAGAACTCATATCGGACCGTCATCGAAACGAATTTCGTTAAAATAACATTAACTTGTTGGTTAGTAACACACACAATAATAGTATGAGTAGTTTGTGGCAAATGAGCCATCAGTAATGAGGGTATTCGAAACCAATTTTGTATGTTGTTGGGTTGAAAAACCAATTAAGATTTTGACGTTACTTTTCATGAGCGTCTATCGGTCAAAAATGAACCGGTTTTACTCTTCATAATCGTGGTTTTAGTAGCTAACCTGGTGTAAGGATTTTTATGCCACCCATTGGCCTCTGACTTGGCTTTACATGCCGTCGAGAAATATCTCTCAGGCATGCTGGTTTCCTCACGATGTTTCCCTTCACCGAAACAAATGATGACGGCATGTATCCGAAAAGTCACCGGTTTTACTAAAATAATAGAATTAGGAATTTGTCAGTACTATAGCAGCCATGGAGTCTGGATTTGGGCCTGATTGATGGCAATAGGCTCGCCTCCTATTACGTAGGACTTGAACATAACTGGCGAGATGCTGGTGTAGTATTAGATACACCTCACCTCGGGGATTTCAGGCATAATTTATTTTGTCGACTAGTAAGTCTATAACCAAAATCAGAAACCAATCGAATCCCAGAAGAAGTAACAAAAATTTAAAGAAACATCTCAATAAGCCAGTAGGTTCATATTTTCCTCTGTAAATAAATAATAATACGACACAATATAGTATAGGTTAGGTACTCGTCCTAAATAAATATTTCTGTAGAACTCACTCAGATTATTTCGTTCCCACCTACAGGTCTGCTCACCTACATGTAAATCTAGTGCACAGTACAGGGAATCAGTTTTAGCGCGCTATAAATCCATAAAGAATTCGCTTTAATCCGAGTAAACACGTAAGGTTTCGTACGCACTTGCGACAAGACGCTGCGGATATTTTGACAATGCAAGAAAATTACTTCAGTTTGAATACAAGATCCGACTCGGCTGGTTCGGGAAGTTGCGAGGTATCTTCTCGTCCAACTTGCCGCAGTGTCTCAAAACATAAGTCTACGACCAGTGTGTGTTACCATTGATTACATACGGGACCGAAACGTGGTCGATCACAATGGGCCTCATCAGAAAGCTTAAAGTCACCCAAAGGGCAATGGAAGAGGGCTATGCTCGGAGTTTCCTTGCGTGATCGAATCAGGAATGAAAACATCCGCAAGAGAACCAAGGCTACCGATGTAGCCCAAAGAATTGCCAAACTTAAGTCTTGTGGCAGTGGGCAGGGCACATTGCTCGCAGAACGGATGGCCGATGGGGCCGAAAAGTTCTTGAGTGGCGACCGCGAACCGGAAGACGTTGCGTTGGAAGACCTCCCACTAGGTGGACCGATGACCTGGGTGAAGGTTGAGGGAATCCGCTGGATGCGAGTCGCACGGGACCGGTCAATGTGGGGACACTTGGGGGAGGCCTATGTCCAACAGTGAACGTCTTGCGGCTGAAATGATGATGATGATGATGAATACAATATATTTTTCTTATGATGTAAAGATCATCATCATTCTCCTGCCCTTATCCCAATTCATTTGTGGTCGGCGCAGCATGTCTTCTTCTGCCATACTTCTCTATTACTCGTCATCTCGTCAGACATCCCTTTTCTCCCTAACATCCTTCACACAGTCCATCTTTTGTGATGTAAAGATACTTCAGTGATTTGACAAAATATGTTATAACGGACTAAACTGTTTATTTTTTCGGTAGTTTCATTGAGTCCGTTGGAAACCATGAAACAACATGGACTATCAAAATTACTGGCTGAAATCATTCAGCAAGACAGTGCTGAATGAATTATAGCAAAGAAAAAAGTGTTGCTGGAGAACCAGATTATAATGTTCTAACATTATAAAAATACAGCAAACCTACAATAATGTGATTCCTA
This sequence comes from Xestia rhomboidea, assembly GCA_963853795.1. NCBI lineage: Eukaryota > Metazoa > Arthropoda > Insecta > Lepidoptera > Noctuidae > Xestia > Xestia rhomboidea. The sequence continues at coordinate 1,714,217 of OY970776.1, read as the reverse complement.
TAACCTACGTCTGTATTTAAGAAAAGGTAATTACTTCGTAGGCATACCTACCTAGAATTCGATACTAAAAAGACCATTGCACCACAATATCTAATAGCCTGACAACTGTCGCAAGAACGTCTGCAAACCGCAGTTCAAATTCTGTCACAATCACAAAATTCGTTTACAGTCTTGCGACAAAATAATCGTAACGTCTAGCAAATACCTAAAGCTAATTAAATTAAACGCTCGCTGACCTACAATGAGATGAAAACAATTTATTCGCAATAATAATAAAACGACTGCTTTGTGTTACACTAGTTTTGCTGCTGGGTTTTCTTAAATGTCTGGTATGTCTTAATTTCGAGAATATATGACTCAGAGGTGATGACATTAGTTTGTTCTATCTATGACAGTGGATTCGATATTTAGAAAATTTTATGGACTTAAAAAAACTGAGATAGTGGTTAGATTAATTTGATATTGTAGGACGAAGCAAGGAAAGAATGTGAGATCAAAGGGACGCGGAACAGAAGTCACATTGATAACCAACCTCTCAATAATAGGAATTATAGTTGCTAATGACGATCGTAAGTAACAGACTTGGACAAGTGACAATCGGTTTTCAAAGCGTTTTATATCTCAACATCCACATTCAATACGACATAAGCTTTTCGGTGGTAGCTTCTACCCATCCAATATTTTTTTTTAATTTTCCGTCGTTATTGTTTTTAGAATGTTACTTTGTCTAAGCTTTCTAATAATTGATTAATGTGAATGCTGAAGCGCAAAAACTTCAGATAAATGCTGCAACTCAACATCCTCACACTACACACTTCAAATAAAAGATCGGCCTTTCTCATTTGACTTTCACAAATAACCCGAAACAACAGCAAATATTTTATTTTTCTCTGACAATAAATAATTTGGTTTATACATCACGGATTGTGTCAAAGACTATTCAATGTACGGACACGTCTTCATTACAATATTATTATATTAATAGGGCTAGGACAAACTGATGTCGTAGCGACTGATATGCTAAAGTTGGGATTCTAAAAGAAAAACAACACTGACTTTTTCGGCCAAATCGTGTTGACAGTTTATTTATTGTCGATTTCGATGACTCGTAGTCACCAAATTGCATTTAAGACCAACCCAGACAACACATTCTACGAAATTATACAAAAATTTGCAAAATAAATTATCGAGTTACTGGCAAATTTACCAAGCGCACTAACACCGTCAAATACAAAACATTGCATTTTAAGGGTATCGTACCAAAGGGTAAAAACGGGACCCTATTACTAAGACTCCACTGTCCGTGTGTCTGTCTGTCACCAGGCTGTATATCATGAACCGTTATAGCTAGCCAGTTGAAATTATCACAGATGATGTATTTCTGTTGCTGCCATAATACCAATAAATAATAAAAATAAATTAAAAATTAAAGGTGGCTCTCCCTACTACGATAGTTCACGAGTCCAACTCGCACTTGGCCGTTATTTTTTAAATTGATACTTTGAGCAGACGCAGACTTATACCTTTGGGTGATGTCGAGACAAACAATGGTACAGGTGGTATAAGAAATAAAGTTTTCTTCCGCGATAAACTCCGAACGTTCGCTTACACATCAATGGACCACAACCCCAACTCTCCGTTGGAGCAGTTCCAATAGCCTTGTCAGTTTGATATGAGTCACAATGTTGCCGCGACGTATCGTACGGTATTATTACGTGCGATCTCGCAAATAGGAGCACTTCGTTCATAAAACGGTGTTCAACTATTAACAAAATGTCGTTGATATCTTTGACAGTTAATTTGGGAACATAAGAGACACAACGAAGTCGTAAAATACTGGTCTTTAGCTGTATCCGGTAAGACTGCAACCCGACTCTAACATAATTGGGAAAAAGCAAGGCAGATTTTAAAGACAAGAGTAACAACGAATCACTTAGCTAACCCTCTCGACTGGAGAGTCTGGTAAATTCTAGAAGAGTATCGATTAAGTTCAGAAATGTTTTGTTCGTATCTTAGCTAAATACAGAATTGAAGTAGTTAATGAATGGGTAGCACTTCGGAAACTGGGCATTCAGCAATTATAATAATTATCGGAAATAGCACTTGCTAAGCTAAAGCTTTCTTCTGCCAACTGTCATTCTTTCTGTCGCCATATCAGTAATTACCCATTTAAAATAAATAACATAAAATAAATATCGCTGGACATTACACACAGTGCCATCCAGTACCACACTAAGCAACGACGCTTGTGTTATTTATCTTCTTTCTAGACGTATCAACTTTAGAAATAATTCGAAGCTAAAATGGTAAATGCTGACCGAATCAAATTGAAACAAAATAACACAGAAACCGACCACAAGCGCGCAGTAGTGATGCAATTGCGTAAATTAGCAACTGTGCGACGATAATTGTGTTGCACACATTAAAATTAACATTGGGATCACGAGCTTCGAATAGCTTGCAGATAAAGAGCTCAATGATTCTATTTAGGTAAATAGGGGGAATACTACAGCATTTAATCACTTACTTATGTACATAAACTCACGCTCTTTTACCATAGAACCTGCGGAATTCCAGCTGCTAAGGTTTGACATACTTCATCAGCATCTATGTCCCAAAAGTACTTAATGGTTGAACCACATTCATATAAGGAGAAAAACTGGTGCCCTCAAATAGCGCGGCAGACCCAGAAAGAGATTGTGGCACGAGTTGGAAAGATTCTCTAAAAACTATAAAAGAGGAAAATTGGACAATGAAAAACTGGAACTGGCTGAATGGGATAGAATAGGCTACTAAAACGAAAAGAGATCCGACAGTATGGAGGTTGGTTACATAATTATCCATATTTAGAACCCAATTAAATGAAAACCCTTGATAATCACAAATCAAAATAAAAGTCTCAATAAACACTTCCATCTTGGGTGGTAATGTAAAGATCAAAAGACGCACAGACGGACAAAGAAACTGTCGTGTTGGATTAGCGAATCTCTATCATTATAAACAACCAATATGACAGTTGTAATGATGGAACTGTACGCTACTAGGGGTTTGCGAACTCGACTTTTATATATGAGTATCTTAGTCTGGTCACTAAAATCTCTGAAATCTGAATCACTGAACACATATGTAGCACCTCTGAATTATTTAATCGTCTCATTTAAACGAGTTTATTAAGCATTTCACGCAGAAACCGGCATTACTATAGTTTTAAACAAACCACAAATATGGAAAAGCACTAATGAAGCAAAAATAATCTATAAAAAAATGCATTAAAATGGCATGGCTATGTTCAAATATTAGATACAAAATGTTAAAAGTTAATAATAAAATATGGAGATACTATTAAAATTGTATGTAAGACTTATTTATACGAACAAATGACTTATCCTGAATCATTGAATCGACGACTTCCATCAAAATCAAAAATTCAAAATCAAAGCATTTATTTCAAGTAGGCCAGTTACAGGCACTGCTGAATTGTCGAAACAAAGGTGAACATTAAATGTAGCTACAGTCCCAGTCACAAGACATAAAAACTGTGAAAGTACTGTAGTTGCCTATTCCCTAGCGTAGATCTCTATGGATAAGATCGGGCAAGAAACTCCATGGACACTGTTTTAAATCAAAATATTGTTATAAAATCTTGGTTATATCATTCATGTTGAGATGGTATATTATGTGAGAACAATGTAGCAAGATGAGCACGTTTGTCCATAGTAAAAACAAACAAAAAAATACAATTAAAAAACAAAATAATTCATTCAAATAAGCTATGACAACTAAGAGACCAGTCACAACTGACAGCGCCCGTTCATCATCGGTAAGAAGAACATCATAGTATCAAATTGTAAAACAAAATGGCTCATTGCAATCACAAGCGTGTCGAAAAAAAACTTTGCTAACATTGATATCAAAGCAGATAAGTCTGGGTAAACTGTCTAATAAACAGTGTGCCCTAATTGAATAAACAACACAAATACCAAAGTAAATAAATAAGAAACATTACTCTCCAAATAATAGCAACAATCATAGTAGCATCCCTGGACACATTCCAAAAAGGCCACGCGGTATTCTTAAAGGGAACTCTAATTATAACCTACTGAATTGTGTTTTGAGCGTCCAATTAACAGCTCTTGATATCCAACATATTTATTTATAAAGACCCGACTACATGCACAATCTTACTTGCAGAAATTCCAATTTGAATTCCAAGAGTAAGTGATGGCAGACAACCACATGGATGGATGAGATCCAGAACATCGCGGGCAAGACCTGGTAGCAGACCAGACAAGAATAATATAAAACGGAGGAAGCGTATACTTAGCAGAAGACAGAACAAGGATGTTGATGACAAACATGAGTGTCATTATAACGTTAAAACGGCAAAACGGTATGCCGTGAAAATGGCTTACTCAACCGCTCATTTGCTCCAACTTAGGCTGCACAAGCAAGCATGTTTAGATGTGGGCATCACACAAATTCTTTGCACAAACTGTCTCATGCAAATCTCTATCTTGTAAATAGAGCCGAGACCTTTTTGTCTACACATACTGTTGCACGTGTAAGTCACTACGTGTAAACGAGCCTTAAATGAATAGTTATAAATACAAACACCCCTGTCGTAATTTCTCAATGAAATTTTAATTAGTCCTTATTTAGTCAACTACAAGATCTTACCAAGAATTTGGACATATAAATTCTAATGCTAGACTTGGTCTATTTGCTAATCTTTCATGTTTCCTAGAAAGTTCCAAATCCATCTTTCGTAAGAAAATCGTGGTTTTGAATTCCAACTTGATAGATTTAGAGTTTCCTTAAGTTGCTAATACTTCAGCTACCTGACGTAATTAAAATTAGCTGAATTTATTAATTGCAAATTCCTGATCAATGCTGTTCTCAGTTATAGCACAATAATTATAGACAAGTTTTAACCAGCAAATGGTAACCAGTTGGATAAACAGGGGTGGGTCCTTTTGACATAGAGAAAGCCTGTGTACCAGCGGTTTTAGACTAATTATGCTTCAAAATATTCTCTATCCATCATCCACCTACGATCCCTCTATTTTTAAAACCTACTTAAAGCAATTCATGATGATCGATGCATAGGCAATGGCCGGAAAAATGCAAACAAATTTCAAGAGAAGGAAAAAATCAAAAAGGTTTCAAATATGGTTTCAAAAATCATCCCACACACAACAAAAAATAAATAAATAACGATAGCAAAATCAATAAACCCAATCACAAACTACCCAAGACCAATAACAAAAAGCAACCGAGAACATCTGAGAACCCCAAAGAAACACAACACCGCACCGACTCGCGAAACGAATGGAATAAACTTGTACCATCGACGATCATAAAGCAATGCGCACAGCACGCACAGTGCCTATCTCATGTCTTAATTTGTACAGTGCGACCAAAACTGTATAAATAATATAAAAACAATGAATACGTACACTGACAACGATGTGGGATCGTGAGCTGATAGAGTTATGAATGGAGAGAAGGGACTTGTTGGGAATGGTGAGAGAGAAGATACTGGTGGTAATGGTAATGAGTTTGAAGGTGGTGCAGTCTCTCTTACGGTCGTGAAGCCATTGGAAGACATAAAGACATTGTTTTGGCCGCAAATATACTTGATGACAAGGAATTGCCAAAATAGTGTACATTCAGTGATCAATGGATGCATCCAGGTGACCAGCAATAATAGCTTAAAGTTAAAAGACATAGACAACAATAACTCTAGGTACTTCAATTCTAAACTCTACACACAAATTATATCTTAATATTATAAAGCTGAAGAGTTTGTTCGTTTGTTTGGTTGAACGCGCTAATCTCAGGAACTGCTGGTAGGAACTGAAAAACTGACATTTTTTTTTTTGATGGATAGTCCATTTATCGAGGAAGGTTATAGTCTATATAACATAACGCTACGTCTAATAAGAGCGGAGCATAAATGAAAAATGTTGCAAAAACGGGAAAAAATTATACCTTTTATGAGATTTTTCCCTCTTAAGTGACGCAGACGAAGTTGCGTAGGTCAGTTAGTCTACATAAAATCACGCCTGTAGGTTCCAAAAGTGTTGGCAAAGGTGTGTCTATATTAAACCCTATTTTGCCAGTTAGCTTTAAGTCTCAAGAAATAGGAAGCTAGACTATTGCGATCAACCTGGAAAGAATACAATATTCCTCGACAAAAATAAAATTCTTGTAATCTTTTCAAAAATTACTGTGGACTATCTAATACTTTCTAAAGCTGCGCAAACGCACGCAGCGGCGAGTTTGACGTTTAACAGAAAAATCTAAAATCATAAAGCACTAACACGGGCTTGTCATATCGGGTTGCGATTGCCGCCTGCATGCTAATGTCCCTTGGACCTGTACCTTTTCACCTGTGCATATTGCCAGAAGAATTTCATCCTTATAGCTTAGTACTTTAGGTACTGTGGTCATGATCAGTATTGTGTTCGATAATATTGGTTCTCAGTATTGAGAATCTTAGATGCAAATGCTTCTTTATGAGAATAAAGGATAAGTAGGAAGTATGGGAAACATTATGTCTCGATGATGAAGATTCTAGAAATAGTGATTATGGTTATGATCATAGTTTTAGAGGAATATATCTAATCGTTATTACTTTAACTTTTGCAGATATTGTTTATGAAAATATAATGATAAAATTATTATCAGGTATAGCTTGAGTGAAGGACTGAATCATACAACTGCAAGGGCTGATCAAAATGTTAAAAATACTGAAGTATAGCCTAGATAATAATATATTTTCTGTGACACCATTTAAAGAACTGAACAATAAATCAGTAGAACACATTAAAACAAAAACAAATAACCAATACGACCAATAAAGAAAGTACGTAATGAATCCTCTCAGATAAATCAATAAACATTATGAACCAAACGACATCCATCTTAAATCGGTAGAGAATTAACAAGTCATGTTCGCCACCATTTTATTAGCGTTCACAAAAGAACATCAATAAACTTTACTCTCGGCGACGTTTAATATTTCGCTATAAGATGTGGAAGATAACCTCGAAGGATTTGTGGACAAGCTAGTCATTGTGGCTTCGCGATTTTATGCATAATTGTTGTTCGTTATCTCTGATGAGAGTAAGGAATATACAGGGTTGAAGATTGATAAAAAATTATAAACTAAAGTAAAGAACGGGTGAGGCATTTAAAAGTTGCACCAGTTAAAGAAAAGTTGAAAGCAAATCGACTGTCTTGGTATGGGCATTTGATGAAGAGGGACGAATCACATGTGACTAAAAGAGTGATGAATATAAATGTTGATGGGCGGAGAAGGAGAGGAAGACCAAGGAGAAAACGGATGGATTGTGTAAGGAATGACATGAAAGAAAAAGGGAGTATATGATGGCATGACGCTTGACAGAGGAGAATGGAAGAAAAAAACGTATCACTGAACAAGAGGCCCTACTCTCTAACGTTTCGTCCGTATATTCGGATCTATCCGTCTCTCTTACTCGCACTCTTCTGCAGACGTGCGCGAGAGAGACGGATAGATCCGAATATATGGATGAAACGTAAGAGAGTAGGGCCCGAGGGCAGGAAGATGATGAGATGATAAAAGAACGGGTATGGCATAGTTGAGACTCGCGCAAACCAGGGGAGCATGACGTAAAGGTGAAGGTTTGTACTCAGAAGTGGATTGAGGTTGCTATTATTAAAGATGACGACTAAGGAAACTATTGTGATTGTGACCTAGTAGCAACTCCCGTCACTTGCAAGTTGTAAGGTCATGGGCCGGATCCCAAGCAGCACGGTCTCACAGGGAGGAGAACTGTGTGTCCCAGCAGTGGGAACATTATAGACTAATTATATGCTTATGCTAAAGAAACAGTTGAAAAGATATATTAATTATTTATCCAGGAAGGTAACTATAAATAAAAATAAATAAAATCCATTTATTTCAGGCAAGACGCCCATACGGAAGATACAATTAAAAACAGTTCAAAAGTACAAATTCCAGAAAAACAAATTCATTAAAAAGAAGTAAAATTACATTACATTACATTACATTACGAAAAACAAATTCATTAAAAAGAAGTAAAATTACATTACATTACATTACATTATTGTTGTTTATTAATTAAAGTTAAACATGACTAATTACAATTCATTTAAAATGATAAAAAATACAATAGATAAAAATATTCATTAAAAATTGTTAGCTTAACTATGAACACTAAGCAAGATATATAGAAAAGAAATATATGGTTTTCTTAAAATCCAGGATTTAACGCTGAGAAAATTATAAAGCTAAGTATAATCAAAATGTGATCCTCCTTCATTGATGTTGCGTTCTAGTTTAATATAACAATGATAAATCTGATCTGGTGGATCATAAAATAGTAGCAGGACATGCATACAGATTAGGCGACCGTGGTTCCTCTACAGAATCTTATGAAAAAACACCTCAAAAGTTAAATTCCAAACCGAATTGCGACATCCAAAACCGTCTAGATATGGTCATTGTAACAGTCGGGTAATATTAATAGACGAAACGAGTACTGTGTTTAGCATTCACAGCGTTCGTTTGCTGCTCGGTCACCTTTCATCTCGCTGATAGACATCGGGTGCGTGCGCGCATATGAAACGAGTAGATATGGGAAATGGAAGATCAGGCTTAGAAAGTATAGCTAAGATTTATTTTGTTTAATTTATGTAAGTGTTTCTTGAAATCTGCTAGTCTTGTAACGGAAAAAATAATATCGTAGGTGGACGTGTAACTGAATCATTTAAAGTAAGAGCATTCGATCTTAAAATCGTTGTCACCATTGTGGATAAACAAAAAAAAATATTATCAATTCAGAAAGCCAACTGTATTTGTTTAAAAACACTAGCTACCACGGTTCATAACTAAACTTAAAATTATATTAAATAATTATAATCACGGAAGATATCACTTACGGGATATCTTCCGTGATTATTATTTATTTCGAGCTTCCGATAGAGGGTAGATCGATTTGTCTACTCCTAACATTTTTTTCCATCCACCCGCATTCTCGAGTCAAACCGCGATCATGGCGCTTGCAACAGCGTCGAAATATCTGGAGATCAAAATAAACAATAATCACGGAAGATATCCCGTAAGTGACATTTTATTTGTTTATAGACTTGCTACATGCTTGACATGTTTTTCTGTAGCTTTTGTTACACTTGCACATTTTTTACCTTTTATTTATCGTCGTTTTCTAGGCCCTTCAGAACAGAACGGAAACCACGAACCACTAGAATAGACTAGCAGTATGTCTAAGCACTGACCAAATAAGAACTGAAAGACTACAAGAGGAAATTATAACACGATTAATCACACATCAAATTCTAAGAACCAACTGCAAGTCTTACCACACGCCAAAACAAAGAAACGTCAACAACAGCCGACTCGCACTTGACTGTAACAGTGTGAACAGATACACCGAAACGTATCGCGTCTCCAAACTCATAACTTCTCTATTTATGTCTTACTTTGCTCGAGGCTCCCGAATCGGATTGGGTTACATAAAGTCATTGTTTATGTGGCACCTTCGATTCTTTCTGATGCATCGGTTTTGGGTTTAGGGGCCCGTGCAACATCAGTTGTTTTAAGTAGTGGATCTTTTTCGTTTGTAAATAACTTGGTGTTATTGACACCTTTGGAAGAACATCATTTCCCTACCCTTATCGCAATTTTTTTTTCAATAGCATTGTCTGTCCCACTGTTGGGCAAAGGCCTTCACCTTATTCCAAAGAAGAGAAGAGAGGAAAAGAATACTTGGAAGGATATAGGGGTCGCCTTATCCTAATTTATTTGAGGTTAATTTTGGAAGATCAACAGCACGTTTTATTTGCTGAAGTGGTGGCTTGCAAACAGTATTTCGCACTATCTTGCTAGTAAAAGCTAGCTAAAAAGTATTAACAGGGTATTGTAATTTATATTGATTATTTACGTCTTTTGTGACAAGCTTCTGAATTTTGACTAGGACGCAAAACTACACCTTGCATAATATAAATTGGTAGCAATGATTTTAAATCATTTCAATACCTTTCTGCTTGAGTAACTAAAACAGAATGCGAATCACAGCAGGACTGAGTCATCCCCTTTTGTGCTACTTACAACTACTTATTTAAAAGTATACCCAGAAACTTTTATAAAAGTCAGTTCCATCATATTTCACATCAGGACTTGTCATCAAGTAATACTAAGGTCAAAGATGATCTTGGACTTGAATACTAAAGAAATAAGGAAACAAGATCCTTTGAAGACAGGCCACGCCATATTCGTCGATCACTTTTTCCTCAAGGATATTCCAAATGGACGGTATAAATACATTAGTCGGGCTTGCTTCTTCGTAGGTAGGTACTTTAAGTTTAAGGCGTTATTATTATATTAAGTAGACTTGCTTATATATATTTGAACTATTGTGGTATCAATGATGACATAATATTATGTGCTGTTGGGCTTTAGTTCGAATAGGACGCGGCTTTGAAGCCATTTCATGACCAATTAAAAAAAATGTGAGTCAAAGATCAATTTTCGTTAAAGTTGGGAAAATTCTACTTTCCAATCGTGCTTATAAGGTCAACCTAACCTTTTATCAGTCTGTTTCCAAATTTTAAGAACATAAATTCTAACGTTAGTTCTCATAATCTTAATAACCTAAAACCACCAAGCCGTTGAAACTTGTGACGTAATTCAGAAACCGATTCCTCCATGACTCACTAATTACAGCATTCTCATGGCAATATAAACACAAATAAGTTACTTTAAACATCACGAACCCATAACTTAAAGGAAACTACCCGAAAACGTACCTTACGGGTCTACAGAGACAATATTGTACCATAAATGACCATAACTTCTTTGAAAAGATAAACTTTTTGGGCCAATTATGGGACGGGAGCGGTGTTTCCAAAAATCCCCTATATACAGTTTTTTATCTGCCATCAGACAATATACTTACGTGGTAGATGGTATCTTTTTAATTTACAAAGTTATTTCAGGACTTTTGACCCCCGAAAACACAACCAGCACGACTCTTACCTACTCTAACTTAGAGTTCAAAATCAAACATCACTCTTCATAAGTGGTGTTGATTTTTATGTTGGTTTTAACTAAAATTGTTAGTCACGACCGCGATGGCCAGTGTCTTTTACTGTTTACAAGGTGATATTAAAAGTTGACACGCCATTTTGGTTTCGATAGTTTTTTTAGTGCTGTGACGAAGTGTGGTTAGTTTTATAAGTTTACTTACAAATCGAATGTTTTATGATTTGAATTAAGAAGGGATCCTGCTAACGTGATTTTAGAATAAGTAAATGATGATTAAAATGAAATGACTGGAAAAGAGAAAGGCATGTAGATATTTACTAAAAATAAAAGGTGTAAAACACCTCTTAACGAAGCCGAAAGGCACTTGTTCTCCTCGTCATTGCGATAATTTTTTTGTTCTACACCATACCTACCTTCTAGTTACGGAGATATTGGGGGTCAAAGTTCCAAGTTTTGGCAACTGTTTTTTTTAAATAGGTACAAGTTTTTAATGTAAGATTTTTTCACCTCCACGACCCCTATACTATTCAATCCATCCATCAGCACAGTTTTTTGAGTGTGTTACATTGAGTTTTACCACAAAACATGATTTTTCACCCAAAAAAAAAAGTCGTTTCCCAGCAATAATTTTTGCGTAAAGTTACTTAGTTGGATGTACAGAATGCTTGGTTGACGGCTTCGTGATGAGGTAGTTTACACCCTGTATGTATTTGCCCTAAAATCAATTCAGCTTGCTTATCATGTTTGCCTCCTCCATTCCCATGGTTGTGTTTTTCGTTAGCCTGTATTGTCCCACTGTTGGGCAAGGGCCTCCTCTTTAGCTTTCCACTCTTCTCTTCGTGCTGTTTTCTCCGGCCAATCTCGCACAAACGCCAATTATATTCACATTTTGGCCTCGGCTTTCCTGGTACTCATAAAAACAAAGAACCAAATTATTACGATACATACCTAAGATTTCGACAGCAAACAATCAACTACAGTCGGCAAAACAATTTTAATTGCTGATGATCTCAAAAAAAAGCAACACAGTTCACCGCGCACCAAATTTCCACATCGACAGCCAAAAGAAAGACAGACACGGAAAAATAATAAAAAAAAGAACAATTTCAGTTTTCAGTTAATGATGACGCACGAGAAACGCCACTGAAAAGACTGAAAAATGAACGGAATCGTTTGCTGGAAGAAAGCCTTCGAAATAATGCGGAATTGTGAAAAGAATGGTCGAGACAAAAGGGCAATTGAAGTCGAAAATAATGAAGAACAAACAATTAACACACGACGTACCCGCGGCACTGGCCACGGACGTAGTTCGGGAGCTTGGATCGTAAATGATGAAGTTATCTTGATATTTCATGGGTGTTGCTCAATGTTGTAAATAGTTCTACTGGAACCAGCTTATCGGAAGATATTCTTACTGATCCTACATAGAAAATAAGTTATAGTAAGTGAAAAAGAAAAAAAAAGAAAAGTGAAAAGTGATTTTATTCATACGAAGCGATTGAATTATTTTTTGTCTTTGGCCTCAGTCATTTCATTTGATAAGACACGAATAACTTCGTTAAAAAAAAAATTGATATTAAAGTTAACTGGTCAACTCTGTTTTGAAGCCACTTAACAATTTGCACATCAACTCCCGGACTAAAATATGGTTCTTCGAGAAAAAAAACCTCATGTATTGTTTTGGCTTTACTTCTCCCTTTTAACATAAAGGGTTGTGAAATCCACCCTAAGAAAAAATTCAACTCGAATGGAAGAAGAATGCGAACATTTTTTTGTTTTACCCATTATAATACTTTTTTTTATTTGTTTGTTTTTTTAAATGTTTCATAAATTGTTTCCCTTTGATCGAGATGGACGGGCTTGGGAGGTCAGTCATTCTTTCCGTTTTTATTCTAATTTTTTTGATCAAATATTTCCTCTTTTTTGATTAAGTTTCCGTACGATACCCACGCACTTTTTATACAAAGAGGTGAATATTTTATTTTGACTTCCGAGTTGAAGGTAGATAATTTAAAGCTTTTATTTAATTTTTATCTGTTTTTCTCTTTGAAGTTTAGTAACTTCCGGCGGATGATGGAAAGAAAGAACATTTTACTTGACCCAGGTCAAGACATAAAATGTCAAAAAAGTACAAAAAAAACTTCTTTATACAGGGTGTAAACAACCTCATCACGAAGCCGTCAACCAAGCATTCTGTACATCAAACTAAGTAACTTTACGCACAAACTATTGCTGAGAAACGATTTTTTTTTTTGGGGTGAAAAATCATGTTTTGTGGTAGAACTCAATGTAACGCACTCAAAACATTGTGCTGATGGATAGAAGTAGTAAGAGGGTCGTGGAGGTGTTTAAAGTAAAAATCTTACATTAAAAACTTGTTTTCTTTTTTTAAAGTTGTCAAAAAGTTGGAACTTTGACCCCCAATAATAATAAATTCGTTTATTTCAGGTAAGTAAATAACACCCATTGCCAAATAAAAGATGAAAACATAATTACAAAAAATAATTAAAAATAAAATCAAACTCAATCAACAAGAATTAAATTAAATTATAGAATCAAATCAAATTAAATTAAACGAATTAAATAAAATAAAATCAAAAATAAATCGTGAATGTAAAATTAAAATAAAATAAAATTAAATCAAAATAAATACATAATTGAATAATAATAGAATTAATACCTTCTCTCCGACACTGGTACAGGAATATGTCTGCTGGAACAATGTCGGATGAAGGGGCAATCCAGTCTTCCTGCAATCATCGCCAGCACGATGTTGGGGCTATCCCGTACCCTACGCACCAAGGACGCGGCGCGCTTGCGCATGGTCGCGTGAAAGCAATCGGTACGCGCCTCAGCGAACATACCCGAGGCGCTGCAGTATCGGGGCAGCCCCATCACCGCCCTGAACGCATTATTGTACTGGACGCGGATGGCGCTGTAACTTCTATTAGAGTAGTGAGCCCAATATCTCCGTAACTAGAAGGTTCCCAGGTATGGTGTAGAACAAAAAAAATATTACAATGACGAGGAAAACAAGAGCTTTTCGGCTTCGTTAAGAGGTTTATTACACCCTTTATTGTAACAGTGTGCCTCAGGGATAACATTTTCTTAAAACTATTAATGAGAGAAAAACTTCAATCAATCGTGAGTAAATTTTAACTTTTGTTTAACGATCCATAAAACGACTAAACAAAAACGATATAACTCAGCTAGAAAATACTCAAACAAATACATTATACATTTAAAACAGAAAGTTGAAAGAGAAAAATTAATACTGATTGGAAAGCCAGCCATTTCACGGTATTACCGTTTGGGGATGGGCACGGTAAGTAGCTCCCCCGAGACCAACGTTTGGCATTTGAAAAAAAAAATGCGTAAAAACAAAATGGCGAGAGCTAATCTAAATTAGTACGGTGAGACAAACAAGCTATTGTTTTTGTAGAAAGTTAATTTTAAAAAAAAGTTGTGCACAGACATTAAAGTTTTAATGAGAATTATTTTGTAAATATCGAAATACTTTTTATTATTAAACCTGTAGTAGTTTAATAATATTTTATGGGGAAGATAATAAGTTACAAATAAAATTCTATTTATATGACTGCCTTGAAAGGCTATCATTTAAGGAATGCTCGGTATTGGATCAGTAATTCCGAAGATTATACCCTACATACAAACTTACAAACAAATGTTACCTATTTATGATATTAGTATAGATATAATAATAAGTATCTATGTATAAAAGGTACTCTGTTGGAACTTAAGTATAACTTTATTAAAATTAATACTAAACTCTATTTATCTCCTGGTGCATTTAAAACAATTATTGTATTCCAATATCCAAAAGGAAAATAAATAGTATGCCGTTTACAAAAAAAAAATAACAAACATCTTTTCTTGCTGACGGTACACAAATCGGAACCAATCGCGAGTTGTCGTAATTTTTTATTTCGTAATTAGTATTAGCAAAAGTAGTCCATTAAGATTATATTTTTAAATTCAGGGGTTTGAGGGGGACCAACTGAATAAGCCAATAGTCTTAAGATAGCGATTATGTAGAAAAAACGTCTCGTTTTAACACTGATTGATTTGGGAGGAAATGGCAAAAAATGGACAATTTAACTATGCAAGCTATGCTAGCGAAGTATGAGGGTTTTTTTTAAGTAACATTATCCAACGACAAACAAGCTGAAACCAGTAAAACGCAGATAGTTAACAACCACCTGTGGACTGGTGATACTAAACAATACTAAAGATAGCTGGTAACAAAACTACATACCCATTAATTACATGCTCAATACACGCTACCCATACCCTTATGATGCAATGCACAATATATTACAATTCGTCCGATTTTGAAGGATATTCATAATCCATTGCTTTATTAATTACTAGCGGACTTCACGCGGTTTCACCCGCGTAGTTCCCGTTCCCGTGAAAGTAAGGGGATAAGATATAGATAAGAGATAGTGTAGCTTCCCAACAGTGAAAGAATTTTTCAAATCGGTCAAGTAGTTTCGGAGCCTATTCAATGCAAACAAACAAAAAAGCAATCAAATCTTTCCTCTTTAATAATATTAGTGTAGAAAAAAAAAAAACATCTATTCGAGATTGTAAAAACGCAATAAACGTTTTTCAATTGTGTATCAATTTTATACAAATTTATGTGGCACACTACAGAAGGCGAATAGTACATAACTAAATTGATCTTCATCTGATCTAGTATAGTAACAGTTGATCAAAATTCTTCAGTCAAAACCATTGCATTCTCCAACTTCTCCAGAAACTAAATCCTCCTCACCCCGACCAACAAACCGCCATTTTTATCCACAGACAATGCAATACAACAATAATTAATTAAAAATTCTCAAAGTATCCTAGGAAGTCGATAGTGGGGACAATAAGGGCCACTCGAACTTGGGACAACGTCTGTAGTCTGAAGGGTCCTCCAGCCGAAAGGGTTGTTACAATCGCAGTCTGCTGCTGCTTCTCGGCAATTTTCAAACTGTTGATTTGTAGAATTTTCCAATTGGAACTGGATTGGATGTATTACGTGTTATGATTGAAATTAATTACTATTGCACGTAGCTTCCAGAAAGCCTATACATACGTCATTTCAGTCCATATTTGGTTGTTCGTTGTAGTTTCTGCCCAGTGAGATGAAGCTTAAACAGAAGTAGATCGAGACGTAACACCGGATCAACCCTTGATGGATAAAAATGGCAATTTATCACTGGAACAACATGCTTGATGCCTGTCAAATTAAAGGGAAAATAAACCCTTCTTCACGAACTCGTAGATACAAATTTGTGAAGAAGTTTTTGATTTCACCGGTGAACAAAGAAACAAAAGAAGCTCGTGGAAATGTACCAATAGGAACTCCGTAATCATGATAAGATTACGATCACTAATTGAAATTCCCTTTGCCCAGCAGTGGGATGGCACAGGCAGTAACAGTTATTTAAATTCACCATTCCATTTGGAAGTCCAACTTAAATTACAACCAAATTACCCTTTCCCAAATTCCCAGACTTGCATAGTCACTCAAGCCAAGTCAAGTTCTTCTGTAGTTTCACAGAGATTATTTTTTTAATAATATCTCCAATTTCAAAATCGATAGCAATAGCCTCCAAAACACGTAATACACAGTTCGATGGTGATCGTGACAAAGGTTTGTTTTTCTCTCGTCATTTTCCGACAGATTGTCCCTAGAGCACTACACTCGATGGCTCTTCAGCACTCGAAGTACTTCGGAGTCTTTCGGAGAGGTTCGGGAAATACTCGATCACTCTTCTGTTTTGAGCAATGTCTGTGAGAGGTTTTTGTTATTAAGAATTGATATCTTTGGATTGTGTATTTTTTATTGTGTTTGAAGTGAGAATACATCTGAATATCCGGCTTTGTAATTTTTGTATCTACATACAGGGTGGAATTTTTCAATGCCACCTGGAGGGAAACTACCCTAAATACTGGAAATAGCAAATTTTACTCAAAGGAAACATTCATTTATTTTTAAAAGGAAACAAATCTACATTCACAGATTTTCGAAAATTCGATTGCCACATTCGGGCATCGAACCCGGGATGGATTGACTAAAGCTCAAAAAAATAACATTCTGTACCTTTTTGACATCAATCGATAGGGTCAATCATATGGATAAAATCTTTCTAACAACATGATAAAAAAATAACAATCCCCACTGGTGGGAATTCGCCGGTGGGGTTTTCTGTAATAAACCGACTGGTTGTCAGAATTTCGGGCCACTGACTGCCTCTAACGACTGTCAAAGATCTCCAATCGACCCGAGCGGCTGTTATTATTTAGCCACGGGCTCGAGAAGGATAGGTCATCGCCTTACAAAAGCTATACACGAATAAAACATACACATTGATGAATCCAACGTTCTCTTATCAGTCTGTGACCTCCCATCACCCACAACACAAAGACACGACAAGGACAAAGATATTCGAAACATAATCAACATAAAACCTCATTCACAATCAATAATCCATCACAACTCAATTACACTCACAAACTCAACATCTCTTATTCGGAAGCCGATAATTGGAAAACTGAATTTGTAATTTCAATCATTTGTATCCATTAAACAAAGGAACAAACAAACAAACAAATCGAATCGGGCAATTTCGGCCTCTGCCGATCGCTGCCAAAATCAATTAGCTCCTTGTAATCTGCAAAACAAGGATGTGCCTACCATTCTTCTGCTCAAAAATCAGCTCTACCATCCAAAATATAAGTCTGAATTTAAATTTCTCAGCATCGTTTTAACCTTGCTAAACATAATCGTAGGATGTACAAACCAGACGTCTTGGATTACCGAAAATTGCTACCAAAGGAAAATACCAACATACTATCATTATAACTTTTTTTCTTAGTTTTCGATATGAAAAAAAAAGTCAGCGAATAACTTATGCGATGCAATGACCGCGGGCGGCGACATCAAAAGGGTTACTGGCGAGATGTTTTGTCCTTGTCTCGCTTGTGTAGCCATCAATATCTGAGTGAGATGGATGTATGATGTTGAAGATAAAAAATGCCCTTTAAGTTGGTATGAAGCGATGCCGCCACATTTGTAGTACGTTCTGTGGTGTCAAATGAACGAAAGTATCACGGTTGTTTGTGCGTATTAAATTGCAAATGCAGTTGTTTGCTCACAGCTTTAAATAAAGGACTTATGGGTTTGTCAAGTGTCAAGTTTGTCAGGTTTTGATGTGTTTGGGCTGGTTTGTCAATGATGTGTTGCGGTGTAAATTGGGCAGGGTCATTTTAAACAGGCTTTGGGGTACATGACGGTATGGAAATTTCGACTATCTGGTTTTAAGATGGTCATGAGCAGCCAAAATAACAGTTGTAGATGTCTGATTGCATCAAAGCAGGACCCACTTTGATGATGTATAATTTTACTTCAGCTAATGATGATCTAGCATCGACCCCAAAAACATTTGTTGGAAAAAGCCCCCTCGACGATGATGAGGATAATAGCATCAAACACCTAAAATCAGTAGATATTCATAACCTATCACAAAGATTCGTATCTAGTATCTAGTTTCTCAGTAGCAATCACGAAGTCAGACTTTGTGCCCGATTACGCCCGGAACTAAAACATAACTGTCGAAATGTGGAATGTACAATTAGGTACTCTTTCTAACACTTCGGTGATGACAGTCATCATGTTTTTTAATATTACATACGGTTCTAAAGATAAGAATAAATTAGCTGTTGATTTAAATAATCGACTGCCTCGTTGTTACTAGTCTAATTAACGCGAATCCTATTTTCAAAAACACAATTTTTCCTTTCCAACCACGATCGCCATAGAAAATTCCCTGCCCTCCAATCCTTTCCTCCAACGCGATCTATATTTTGTTTAATAAGGATGTTTCAAAGAAAACAAATTAAACTATTGTAAAAAGTGTTGTAAATCTGGCTACGAAAGAGCAGAACATCAATGATAAAGTAAAAGGAATTCCTTCACGACTTATCCCTTTGAATATAAAAAGGTTTTACAGGAAAACTTTTAATCAGGGGCCATCGCTGCTACCACGGATCTCGTCTCGCCTACAATTATAGTGAACTCGAAATTTATAGTGACTTGTAAAAAAAAATGTGTAGACAGTAGCTGGTGTCAGATTATTGATAACATCTTTCAATGATCCCATATATAGAGACCTAGACAAGCGACAATCGTTCTGCTGCACTTTCAACTGTATTACATAAACTTTCCAGTAGCTTACGTAAAATAAAATAAATAATTAAATAAAATGCCACCTAGTCCTGGCCTATAACTTACCAGGATTTTCCATCACATCTTTAGGCTATGTCACTAAGAATATCGATTTCATTAATGAGATAGATCCTTGAGTATAAGCTTTTACCAAAAGCTCATTGAACTGTTCAGAAAGACGAGCTAAATCATTATTCTTCTTCCCTTTCCAATTTATTTGGGATCGGCCAAGTATTTCTTCTTCTTCCGTACTTCTCTATTACTTCCATTTATCAGTATGATACCAAACAAAACAAGTTTCTGAACATGTGAAGTGTTCCATACTTTTCATATATCCTAGAGTCACCGTAATCTACCAGCAAGTGAAAACTCTTCGAGTTCACCAATAGTAAGTGATTCGGGGACATCGAGCTTAAAAATGAAAGCATAAATCACGATCTTTGGCCCTAATTAATTCCTCGAGGCTTGCAGGGGAGTGTGCCATGGGGTTGAATTATTTGAAAAACTTTCACCTCTTTTGTACTCTTTCATTATCTTTTGGTCACCTGCGTTCTGGTTTATGGTCTAAAAGTTATGGGGTGATTCGGGGCCGATTTTTATGGATGCAGAAAAGATGTAGTTGATCAGTTGGGGATGGGCTGTGATTTACTGATGTTTCCAGACGGTAAACATTTTTTTTGCAGTTGTGAAATTCTAGAAAAATATTCAGAATAGTCAGTATGATAGTTCAATGATATTATGGAGGTTTATCGTAGCAGGTGATGACGATCAGAAAAGCGGCGCTTGCAGTTGTGGCATGCCAAGTAAATGTGTGTCGACGGCTGCCGTCGACGCGCCGGCGGCAGCCACCGACACCACAACTGCAAGCGTCGACGGCACCCGTCGACAGGTGGCGACGGCTGCCGTTTATCTGCAGTTGGCAACGTGCTTGTCTGTAAGAACCCCAAGTCATCACGTTGTTCAATATTCAATAAAAAATACCTTAAAACTTACAATTGCATACGGCAGTGAATATCTACCAAAATAGATTTGTCGCCACGCAGTCTACACAAGTTTGTCCGGTGAATCATCAGGGTCTAACACAGTTTAGCACAGTGACATAACATTTTATCTGAAAACGTAAGCAGCTGATCAATTCCAAAACGTCAAGCCTTAAAAACATTCTTGACGCAAAAATATCGCGTTTCAAAATAATGTATGGGACATTCTATCATGACTATTATAGGCAATTTAGATAATATCAGTAATATTTCTTTATATACTCCATATTTCAAGACAAGAAATAAAAACTAACTTGTTCAAAGATACCTTTTTTGTAGTAACTCTTTGATCGAGGCGCCTAGCTTTTTTACAGGTCAACTTTACTTGAATGCTCTCTCCACACTTATTTAATTTCTATAAATCGAATTCGGATCATCGCACTTCACAAAAACCTAATCCAAATCTCACAGTTCGAAGAATTATTTTATTTAAAGACATCTATGGGAACCACTCCAAGAAACCACGAATCATCTGAGCTTTTTGTGGCCAAACTTTTAATAGAAAATCATCTGTAGATTGACAAAATTTCGTTTACCGTTACTAAACTCGCAACTGACCAAAATTCGTACAGTAATCCCAGGAAATAAGGCCTAAATTTTTTGAACATTTTAATTGAGCGACAGCAAACGTAATTTTGTAATAGCCGAACACCAAAGTTCCAATTTTGACTCTATGTTTCTTTTCACATGGTTTGATTTTGGTTGTGCTTTTTTGGTTAGTAAGAAGTGATATTTTGGACAATAGATCAAGAATCGATGAGCACAGCTTTGGAATTGATTTCAATCAGTGGGACGGTAGGTGGCAACTGTATTACGATGACCATTCGACTGGTAATGTACGGAGTGGAAGATGCTCTACATCGTTTCTGTAAAATTTTCGAGTTAGAGATATTTTCATACAGATCGAATTATCTTTCAAAGTCAGTTGTCCGCAGCTATTCCGCAGGCGGGTCTGGATAGTTTATCGGCACCTTAACAAAGGGAGGTTTAAATTCATCTTAAATTTGAATTCATCTTATGCAAGAAAATACATTTATTTGACATTTATGCAACAACACACACACACACACACACACACATACACCATAAATCATGATCTGTCGAATGACCGATTTGGTCGAGACGACACAATAATTTTTAAGTATTTTTTTGCTGAATTTAATGTTTTTGTTTTTTGGTAACATCGTTGCAGATAACCAAAAAATATTAAATCTTACTTTTCAAAAATGCAGTTTATATCAACCACGCAAAGTTTTTTTTTAAATCTTCAAGTTAATCTAAATATACTCGTACAAGTAGAGCAACTTATCGACCATATCTGCACTGACAGTCAATCAATAGTCCAATTTAATTATGAATGGATTATTTTTTTATAGTAATAAGTAATAACATTATGTCAATGCCATCCAAGTTCATTCCCCGAGACATATTGTGGTCGCTTGTTTCACATCTTGCAATGTAGAAGGAGGTATACATAGCTGGGAAACGGACTGGCGAACTTTTGGGTTATCTACAGTTTTTGATGTGGAAAGTAAGCGAGGTTGAAATGGGACTTGGTGGGTCACATTTCCAGGATGGGTCAGGACAGATGGGCCAGAATCGTCACACAGTGGGTGCCTGAAAGCCGTCTTTGTCACTGAGGCAGGCCCAAGAAACGATGGCGTGATGATTTTGGCTCGTTCCTGACTGATTGGCCAAAGAAGGCAAAACTGAGTTGAAAGGGATGGGGGTCGCCTTTGCCCAGCAGAGGGACAGAATAGGTTAATAAAAAAGAAGCGAAAGAACTATGTAACCTGTAGGGTCATAAAACTCATTGTGAACCACGATATGTGCGATAACTCGATTCTTGATTTGCTCTATTCAAAATTATTTATTAATGTCGTCCCACAGCAGGGAAAGGCCTTCATTCCTCCTTACAAATCTCCACTATTTTGAGCTAGTGTGGAACAATCCTATCCGTAGGCTTAGGCTTATAGCTCGTCCCGCCATCCTCGCTTAGGTCTAGTGCAGAATGAATTTAGACCATGAAAGAGATTTTGACCATGGTCCGTTATATATACATGCAGCAATATTTGTAACAATATTTTGATTTAAAAGAGTGTCCATGGAGTTTCTTGCCCGTTCTTCTCCATAGAGATCTACGTTAGCGAATGGGCAACTACAGTACTTTCTCAAGTTATTATGCCTTGTGACTGTGACTGTAGCTTTGCTTTTTTTTGTATTTTCGACATTCAAAAGTGCCGTCATGGTCTAATTGAAATAAATGATTTGAGTTTGAGTTTTGAGTTTGAGCAGTGTCCGGTTCAGACCCACTTAGCCTTAGTTGTGCTTTGGCCACTTCTAAACCGTCATGCGGCACTCTCACACTTTTCGACGCACTGCTGGATACAGGATGACATCCCAGTGTCTGGTTTCACTCAGCTAATCGATTTACCAACTGTAGGGTGAGGGTTTAGTCACCGGTAGTCGTCACCCGTTCACCCATCATATTAAACAACTTTGAAACTCATATCCGAATTGTAATGTAAACTGTGAAGGTTAAATGGCAATTACTCTTTGAAAACTGGCAATCAATAGCACCCAGGGTAGACAGAATGGTGACCCGAACATAATCTAAAACAAGGTAGGTGATGACAAGACTTTTAAAGGACAATTAAAATCTCCCATGATTGGGTGACAAATGGACACACTTTCCAAAGATCAAAAGCGAATGTCACAAAGATATAAAGAAAAGGTGAGGCCAAAGAGTAATTAATTATTAATTAAAAAATGCAAAGGGAAGTAATTCCGCCGGTATGCTCTCGATGGTCAGTATGGCAGATTTCGATCCCTTTGACTTAAAACCGTATCCTATTGGGTTAACTTATTGGCGTTGGATTAGTATGGATATGATTTGGTATTTAATTTGACATATTTCCTTTAATCATTTCTTTATTATAATTTACATTGTTAAATATTCATATAATAAAAACAATATAGATAAAAACATTTGAAAATATAAAAATAGTAGCCCACCAGCGCAGGACAGGGTCCGAGCTGCCGGTGGTCAAGGCTCTTGAGAGAGGAACCTCCTAACAATACGTGCCGTGTCCAGAAGTTTCTGAATCAAGCCCTTGATCCAGCTGCCAAGCGAGAGCCCCCTGAGATGTCGAGGCTCTTGTCTATTAAGCCATTATGTGTCACTTGTTTAATTTTGTTTTTTTTTTATTTACAAAAAAATATATATTTACAAAATTTTCCTACCTTTGTATAGATTCTTTTTTTTACCTATTTGTGAATGAGTGAACATTGTAGGCTTTGTAAATTCCCAGATGCTTGATAACTTTTGTTAAGTCTGTTTTACGCTTTTTGTATTGTAAGCAACGTCCTATTGTCGGGCCTACGCTGTCCTCCCATACTTATGTACTAATGCTGTAACAAAATAATATTGTAATACCAAATTATTTGAAAAGAGTAACCATGGAGTTGCCGGTTCTACTCCATGGAAACGACCAACGCGAACCGTGCACCTTTTTCGACGTTTTTTAGGTGCCCAGGCCTATGTGAAATAAAATATTTTGATTTTGATTTTGATTGGCCGACACGACTATCGGCACAATGACTGCTGATGTACTCACGTCCCACATGTCAACAACCTCGCGAGCCAGATCTAGATATTTGAATTGACATATTTTATTATTACCAGCTTCGGTATCTAAGCAAGTTTTATGAGCATGGGTAAGATTTAAAACGCTGAACGATCAATTTAAAGTAACATGCCTCGGATCTACTTCCAGCAACCCGCGCTGATCCCGCGTGGTAAATTAGGTCCCACTTCCTCTCACAACAAGAAGACCTGAAGACCTGTATCCCAGCAGTGGGAACATTATAGTTTGGTTATGATTTGGTTCACGATTTGATTTAATAGTTTAGTATAGTAGTAGTTTTTATCAATTTAACAGTAAGTTGTTAGTCGAGAAACGAAACCTAAAAAAATATGAATAAAACAAAGAATATAGATTTACTTTAGTAAAAGTAACTCCCAAAAATTAAAGTCCTATCCACACTACCCCAACTCAGCGCAAACGCATCGAAGGCAGGTGATCGTACACCGCGCATGCCCAACATTATCCGCCGGTAACCGTTCAGCAAGCACGCGACTCCGTAGTAAATTCAATCGCTAATTGTTCGTGTGACAACGCCTTTATACCGTTTAGATGCGACAGCAATGCCATGAAGTGTTTCTAGAAACTTATGAAGAACTT
Organism: Xestia rhomboidea; assembly: GCA_963853795.1. Taxonomy (NCBI): domain Eukaryota; kingdom Metazoa; phylum Arthropoda; class Insecta; order Lepidoptera; family Noctuidae; genus Xestia; species Xestia rhomboidea. The sequence continues at coordinate 1,689,620 of OY970776.1, read as the reverse complement.
AACTCCTGAGAAATTTTGATGAAAGTAACAATGAAGATTAGATGGATAAATAAATTAATAAAATATCTTTATTTCAGACTTATAACAGTCCATACGTTGTTAGATAAAGATAAGAGATATAAAGATAGCGAATGGCAATAAAATTGTCTACATTTTTGTGGTGTTAAACAGTATGGTTGGGTTTCGGTTTGTATTGTACGAACATTTCAACTTTCTGCCAAAGGTCTTTCAAAAGCTTCTAGGTATTGTAAGCATCCTTAGACTATGTATATATAAGTTGGTTGGTAGGCTATAAGAAGTGTACTGAATTGTACAATATTTGGTGATTAAATGTCGGTTATTTCATTAAATCTCTTCATTCGTAGCTGTCGTGTAAGGATATGTCACAGATGTGGGCAGAAGAGTCCATAACAAACTGCAATCACTTTCCTTATTTTTCGCGAGCCTATTGCCAGCAATCGGGCACAAATCCAAACTCCGTGACTGCTACTGAGAAATTCCTGATCGAAAAGCCCAATGACACTTTGGATGCGGAAAGCACGGACCACAAGGAACGTTGGTTGATGTGGCGACGCTTGTGTCAGGCTTTTGTCCAGCAGTGGACATTTTTCAGCAGATTTTATGATTTAAGTTTACCAGTGTCCAGAAAAAGCGTTCTTATGCCACTTGCCCAGTCTAAGCCGTTCATACGCCCAAATTATTCAGCAACATGTCGTCCAACATTGACTTCAATTGCCTAATTGTAGTCCTAATTAACCACTGAGCCACAAAAACTCTTTTAAAACGTATCGCCAATGCCTGACTTCCCGGATACGCCTGCAATATTATTACGGCTGTAGGTAGGTACCTGCCATAAATATGCGACATTGCCCTGGTACAATTACTTAGCCTATAATTTTCTCTTTCTTTTTTTAATTAATAGCCTGGTTATAATAATAAATTGCAGTTAATTATTATTATGTGGGTTAGTAAGTACCTACCGGGCTTGTGAATTTATTGAGTTTTTTTTACACGAAATATGCTTGCGTTTGGCTGCAACTCGCCTGATGTGAACCGGTGATGAGGACTGGGGTGGAGCACACTTGCCTAGAAGAAACCGATTCACTCGAACTTTGAAGAGATCCATTTAGTTACATGAAGCGAAAAATTATTCAACCAAAGCCTTTGTTTTTGGGGTGAAATTGAAATTAATTGATTGAATTTTGACTAGGGTGCCCTACGCGTTAGATAAGAAACGGCTACAATTCAGAACCAGTATTACCCAAACAAAACAAAACACAAACAAACAAGTCCTCTTAAATCAAAAACAACCGACTATCGCCACATAAATGTTTTATAATCACCATTGTTAATTACAAGCGACGTGGTTATTAGTCAACTCTTGCGCACGCATTAATATACGGACTGGTATGTGAACCCGTTCGCCCGTGTTCGATGCTAACGAGTGAATTATCGATTTGAAGTGTTATTGATTGTTTTATTGAATACGCCATAATAGGTTATCTCTCTACTCTTTTTTTTCACTTTGGGAAAATTACTGTTACAGATGTGTTAGTATATCACAATGTCATACATTTGACTTCGTAAATGCCGCCTTGAACTGCACACTTAAAGTGGTCGTACTTTATGAAGAACTTTCGAATGTCATGTCAAATACACTCGAGAGCAATGAATCCGGGTCACTTAAAGAATGTTAAAAATCTCGGAAACTAAAAATGATAGGTTAATGCAATAAATTGTATTTAATAGACAATGTAATACTCCTTAAATGAAAGTAAAAAAAATATGAGTCACCATACATTTTATTAACACAAAATTACATAAAGAAAAAAACTGCTGATCTCTCCTTAAAACAAAAATAGGAAACATGAAATTTTTGAATTTTATTACGATTTTCTTGAATTTTAATACTTCGTATTGCCTCCTCGTGCTTCCATTACTGCGTTTACGCGGTTTGGCATGCTGTACACCAAGTTCCTTATACGATTTTGGGGAATATTCTCCCATTCCTCTGTGAGAGCAATTTTGAGCTCACGAAGCGTGATTGGGGGAGGGTTTCGTTGTTTTACGCATCTGCCTAGCTCGTCCCAAGCATGCTCGATCGGGTTGATATCCGGGCTGCGCGCTGGCCACTCCATACGAGTAATGTTCATCTCTTGAAGGTAGACATTCACAATCCTACCTGTATGAGGTCGGGCATTGTCATGCATAAATATAGCATCCTCACCTAAATTAACCATAAATGGACCAACGTGATCATTGAGGATTTCTTCCACATATCTTACGCTAGTTAAAGAGCCGTTTTCTATGATCACCAGCTCTGTGCGACTTTCAGAAGAAATTCCGGCCCACACAAGTTCAGACCCACCACCGTAGGCTACTTTTTCTTCGATGCATGCTTGCTTGAATCTTTCCCCTGGTCTTCGATACACTCTGTCTTCCATCGTGCTTGTAGAGCATAAATTTTGATTCGTCGGAGAACATAACTTTTGACCAATCTTCAATACTCCAATTTACGTGGCTCTGGGCATATCTTAGTCTTGAAATACGATGCCCACGCTCCAGTTTACGGCCGTTTGCAGGTCTAAGGGGTTTTAAGTTAGATTCAGCAAGCCGACGTCTTACTGTCCATGCACTTGGGTTACTTCCTCCGAGGCGTCGAAACTGATTTGTGAGTTCAGTTCCTGTGAGAAAGCGATTTCGAAGCATGGTGTTCACCAAGTATCGGTCTTCTCGTGCTGTGGTACACCTGGTTCTGCCCGTTCCTGGTCTGCGTAGGTTAGAACCAGTTTCTTCGTAACGTCGGAGAACTCTTTGTACTGTTGACAGCGACACACTGACAGTCCTGGCTGTATCGCGCTGACTCCGGCCGGTTTCCAGCATTGTAAGTATTCTGGTGCATTCTTCAGGCGTAAGCGACATAATTTCAGCTTGAATAATGAATATAGAGCACTATCAACATGGTTTATGTACCCACATAAATGACAGATTACAAACAAAAGCAAAACCAAATGCTGTAATTTCGTAGTTCCATCTTCGAAAGTGGCCCTTTTCCAAATTTGATTTTTTTATGATATAACTATACAATAACTAAGAAGTTTTAATACCTTCATTTAAGGAGTATTACATTGTCTATTAAATATAATTTATTGCATTAACCTAGCATTTTTAGTTTCCGAGATTTTTAGGATTCTTTAAGTGACCCGGATTCATTGCTCTCGAGTGTAGTCTTTAAGGAACTAAACAAAATAAACGGACAACGATTCTTATTCCTAGAGCTATTTATTCGATGGATATGGTACACTGTCCTCACGATAGCATAATATAGATAGTCAGTCAGACACTCCATACAAGTAATCGATTTTCTTTAGACTCAATTGATTGACATCTCCCAATCTCCGACCGACATCCCTCACCCACAAAAGGCGCTAACCTTATTCATCACCACTCCATGTAAGAACAAATAAAAACAGCGTCACCCCAGACACCAGACTGCACCAACATTCACAAGCCACAAGTAAGAGAGGATGATTTAAGGCCCGCGCACACGATGCATTGTAAGGGCGAGCGCACACCGCCCACAGTAGCGGCCCACGGCCCGATCGGCCGCTAGATCGGCCCGCCCGCCTCGCGAGATGGAGATGGGTGCTAGTGAGGAAAGGGCTTTCGAAAAAGCCTTCGTTAAGGAACTTTAAGGCAGCTTCTCCCAACTGATGTGCTTTACCAAGAACTTTTAGAAAACCGTAAAACAGTAGTTTTTGAGCTATTCGAGGGTGACTGGTGAAAAATAATTAGAAAGGTCTCTAAGTAATTATTAACTACTTGTAATGATTTAAAATGTAGTTGTCAGCTTTAAGCAAATGTTTTTTTTTTTAATATATTAGGTAAATACCTTTACACTTATTCTTAAAAATAAAGAAAATACTCCATTGTGCAATAAATGCATCAGTCACTATAATAATAATATGCTTTAAACATCAATTTTTGCAAAAAAAAAATGAAAGAAGAAGCAGATGCCTGTCTTCTAGCCATCCACAAATGCCAGCGGCAAGTCATTAAGTAAAAGCCTCCTCCACTCTCCCCAACCGCAACATTAACATAGAATAACTAAAAGCGAAGTAACAAATAAGGGTACATCCATTCACTTATTGTGCACAGCATTTTAAATAATAATTGAATCAATTCTCCGGCTATCGGTCATTGATTAATATGCGACTAAAAAATAATGCTTTATTGAATTATAAGTTATGGGCCACCTTTGTGCTCGCTTATTTATTAACTAGTAATGTGGGAGTACACCTTTATGTTTTGATGTGTTAGTACTTTGATTTGGGTGTAATAAATTGATATTTTTGTATTGGTTTATTTCCGATATTGTGATTTAACTGCACCTTGTAAGGGCATCGATGTGATAGTATGGGACACATACATTGTAGCATGAGTCGTATTTCGAAAAAACTACACGATCTATCATTGCCATCAAAGGCTGGCTATTATAAGTAGCGGCTGGTTCATAAGGTTACAAATGTATGGCGCCAGGACAATATCCTTTGATTCAAAAACTAGTCTGTTAGCAAGATTGATAGCGGCTTAGGGCCTATTTTCTAAATAACATATCTTTCTATCAACGATTAAAATCATGAAATATTTAAAATTGTACTGCAAAGTTGTTGTAGGAATAGAAAATGCATCATCATCATCAGCCTATTAATGTTCCCACTGCTGGGACACAGGCCTCCTCTCTAAGAGAGGGAATGGGCTATAATCCACCACGCGGGCCCAGTGCGGGTTGGTAGATGTCACGTCTTCAATTTTTTTGGTTCTGGGATGTTTTCCTCACGATGTTTTCCATCACCGTTTTGAGACCAGCCGTGATGAAATAAATTACACAAAGTAATGCGCCTGCCTGGGTTCGAACCCACGACTCGACGACGAAGTCGAGGCCGCCACCACTGGGCCACGGCTGCTCTCAAATAGAAAATGCGTTTGTTGTTAATTAAGAAATAATGAATTATAAAAAAAATATAAGGTATAACGTTAAATACAGTTTTTCTTAAATCTACAAGTTCACCATCAAGTTCACCCATGATTTGTGCTTGACACGTGTCTAGGCACCACAATCCACTGTAGTTTTTATAAAGTATTCGTTTTGCAACCTTTCCAGTAGCTGATTTAATCCATAGACAAAGTTGTAACATTCCATACTATGGCTTCAATTCCCTTAGAATCAAAAGAAATGAATGCTGATTCGCAGCCAGATAAGTATGGCAGTTGGTAGGTACTTCCCGGATGACCATCCTACAACAGCCGCTGATAAAAGATAAAATGCTTTACTAAATAAAAACCCATAAGAAATCCATCAGAAATGTGATAACCCATAAGGTAATTATCATAGAATTTTAATTAGCATCTATAATAAGTATATACGGCTGTTTGTCTGTCAATGTGACTGATTGGGGAGCTATAACAATTTATTAGCCGATGCGGTCAAATGGCTAGTCGATCGCAGATAAAGTATATACTAGTGGATAGAGTAGATATTAGAGTAGATAGGGCTATTAGTATCTTTTAAAATAGATGAATTGTTTGCCTATAACATTAACTGCCATTAATATTACAGTCAAACCCCCGAATACTGAAACGTCACTCAAAATTTAAGTAGCACTTATATTTAACAGATACTTAAAACTGACAGATACTTAACAGTGTGTGTAAACGTCTGAGTCAACACTCATATGCTTTACGTACTCTCGCAAAGGAGGTAAATCAGAAAGTTTTAGTTACGGCGTATCATGCATACGTTACATCTACATTACGATACGGAATCATATATTGGGGCAACTCCACAAACATAGAGACAGTATTTAGAGCGCAAAAAAGGTGTAGGGCGATATGCGGTATAAAAAGCACGGAAAGCTGCAAACCGATCTTTACAAATTTCCGTATCTTAACAGTACCCTGCCTGTATATATTTGAGGTGGCTGTATTTATCAAGACAAATTTCCACTTATTTGAAAAACTACACAGCTCGCGACACAGATATAAAATAAGCACTAGACAACACAAAAAAGTAGTATTCCATAAAAATCTCATAGGAATGGCACCAAATATTTATAATAAATTACCTAATGCTTTGTTATGTATTAAAGAAATAAATGTATTTAAGAAGCAACTCAATAATCTTCTGATAAGTAAGACATACTACACTATAAATGAATACCTGTCAGACAGAAATTTGTGTTTTTGTTTAATGCATATAATTATGGTGAATACTATTGAGTCCGATTTATTTTATTTTATTAATTTTTTTTTTTTTTTTTTTTTTCTCTTGATTCCATTTAGATACTTATTTCCTGATTATTTTGACATTATATACTCTGACATTACTTATTATGAATCTATGACATTAATTACTTACATATCAACTTGAACTTATAACATCGTACAAGGTATTATTTATGAACATTGTGTAACGAATTACGTAATTTGATTTTATGACATTGTTTGGTATTATTTTTATTTTTTTAATTTATGACATTGTAGAACGTATTAATTTGAATTTATCACATTGTATATGGTTTTAATTTTATTTTATTTTCTTCCGACTCTGTGGTATTAATTGGATTTTATGAAATTGAAAAACCTGTAATTATTAATTTTGCATGCCTAAATTGGTACAATACAATGGATTGCGCATTCACTTGACATCTGGAAATGTATAAAATGTACTGTGTTGAGCAATAAATATTTGAATTTGAATTTGAATTTGACGTTTGGCCATACGAAATTTAAAGTTTAGGAGCTGCTCAAATGTTAAGCAGCCCTTAAATTTTGAGTGACGTTTCAGTATTCGGGGGTAAGTCTGTTAGATATCGTAATTCTTTACCATGTCAAAGATTTGATACTTCATAAACTTAATTCTGCTACGCTGGGAATTGAATCAATCCTCAGAAGTCGGTACGTAAAACTATGGAAAAGAACGGGCAAGAAATTACATGGACACTAATCAAGTTAGGTATAATTAACAAAATCATCATCATAAGCTTTTCCCTAAATACATAATATTTGTTGGAGATGGCTTTCAGTCTAACTGGGTGCAGCTTAGTGCCTAGTAGTTACACTTACATTTTTAGTAGTAGTTACTTGTATTTTAAATGGAGCAACTGACTGACCTCCGAAAACTGATTTGGAGGTCAGTCAGTTGCTCCATTTAAAATACAAGTAACTACTACTAAAAATGTTAAGCAGCCCTTAAATTTTGAGTGACGTTTCAGTAAACGTCACTCAAAATTTAAGGGCTGCTTAACATTTGAGCAGCTCCTAAACTTTAAATTTCGTATGGCCAAATGTCACTTTTGAGTATATCTGTTAAATATAAGTGCTACTTAAATTTTGAGTGACGTTTCAGTATTCGGCCATAAGACTTACGCACAATCCATTGACTGGGTGCCCGATATCTCTATCGTCCATCCTGGGTAGATTATTCTTGTTGCTTCGCCCCACTTAATAGGCAGAAACCTTTATCCAACCGTGATAACTCCTCTGTATCAATACCCCGTCATCGGCAGGTGCATGCGATTATATTAATAATTAAACTATTAATTAAAACAGTCGATACTCGTTTGTAAGCGACACCGGTCTTGTCTGTCTCCGTATCGTAACATTATCAGAGATTTCCGATAATTTATTAAATTAGACTAGTTTGCGGTTCAAAGTCCGTTTTATTGGAATCGGAAGACAGGTTTTGGGGACCGATGTACTTTATCGATATGGGGACATATCATTATAACGGAAAATGTATCTTTCTAATGCTATTTGATTTCAAAGGAATCATTTGCACGACGGAAAATAAAGCTTTGCTCGTGCTAAACGAACGAGACTTATATTTTTTTTTATTAGACTGTTTGTGTGTCCCACTGCTGGGCAAACGGCGGGGTATCTCCTTCCATACCTTTCTATCTTGTACAATATCTGGCCATGTTCGCCCCGCAAACTAGATCAGATCGTCACACCACCTTCGCCGCGGTCTACCTTGACGGTTATAATTTGTTTTTTTTTTTTGTTAGTCCATATAATCCCACTCCTGGGCAAAGGCCTCCCCCACTCCTTCCACTTCTCTCCATGGTGTGCTTCTTCTCTCCAATTCGCTAAAAACCCATCCAAGGTCTATGCCATCTCCCCCACCTGCCGCGACCCCGTCTAGCTGTCCCTGAGACGAGTTGTGACTGCATCCGACAGACATGGCCTGCCCAGTCTCATTTGCAATATAGTTTTAATAATTATCCCCCGTTACATATAGTAAGAATTTCACCATCACCCCAGATCTGAACATAAACGATATTAAATAACTCTTTGATGCGAAAAACAAAAAGTAAAAATAAAAAGTTCCGAACACAAAATGTCACACTCATGCACTTACGATTGTGAATAGTATCGGCGCGCGCGCATTAATTTGCGCCCAAAATGGAGTAGCGAGCATTACGTGTAGGGTTACCGTGATCAAGAATTTATTAGGATATGATAACTGTCTCTCGGTTTTAAAGGAAAACTTTGTTCAACCATTGATAACTTTCTGTTGCGTGATAATGTTGAAGGACTGCCTTTTCAGATGGGAAATCGTCAAATAACCCGCTCTGGGCGGAGCGGGAGTGTCCGTCTTGTACTGAATAAAACCTATCCATGTTCCTTTTGTGTTCCAGGGCCGAGGTATCTCTTTCGAACAGTCCCGCAGCTTGAAGGACTGCCGGTTGCAGGAATTTGACGCTGGCAATTTTGACTATATGCGGAGGCTTGGTTTATTCTTAGCCAATAGAAAATTCTTCTAGCATTCTGGACAGCTAAATAAGGATACTAGCGGCAAAGCAGGCTATTGAAGTTAATGTTCAACGGTCGTTTGTGAAAAGATCTAAACATCAAATCTTTTCATAAAGTTATGAAACGAGCGTGTCACCATAATGCTGATTGCTGTGTGTTGCTAATTTCACACTACAGATTTGGAGCTTCTTTACGGTCTTTCAGCAATTGAGTGCCTACCTATTATTCAAACATAGGATTAAGAACATTTTAAACGTAGAAAGTTACAGCATGTATGGTCACCTTACATTTGAACGTATCGCTCAAATCTTGGGTGCCATACGGCAATATAGCGCTACCGTTTCACGGCATTTTATTAAAACTGTATAAACACTTGGAAATTCAAGCGGATCGGTATTTTGCGCAAGATTATATCTATAAGGGTGTATCTATAATGATTGGTCAATAGACTATTTTAATTTGCATATTCATTCAATTTGCCATCAAAAATGTTTTTTTATACATGGCCAAATAGAATTGTTTTCAGAATTGTTGCCCTGAATCATTGACGAACTGGATGTCTTCCTTGAGAACTAGAAAGAAGTAACACAGAATCGAAATCGTTGGAAGGAATGGAGGGAGGCCTTTACCCAGCTGTGGGACAATATGAGCCAAATGTGGTCCCTCCCATGACCGCTTCAATTACAGATTGGCCCTTACAATCAAAAGAGTTCATTTTACGAATTCTATTTACATCATCTTATGCGCATTATGCTAGCGTGGCGAACAACGGCCCTCTTGCTTACAGAGAGAAATACTCTAGCCCAGCAGTGGGAACGCTGATTACCAATCCATCTTTCAGCACAAAGTACCAAATCAAACTACAAGGTCTATTGACAAAATAAATAAGAAAGTCCGCGCATATGAACAGAGCCCAACAGAATGCTGTCGTTAGTATCAATCTGTATCTTTCACACTAAAATCCAGCTCATTCGGGATCGCACTAATTTCACGAATTTCTATCGAAGTAACGATTAATTTTGTTTGATAGTGCTATTTATTATGCTGCAATGGAATCCGTTTTGCATCTGTTTTTAGTAGCAAATTGATCGATGCAAGAGGCAGGTCTTTTCTTATATGCAACTTTGGAATGTGCATTATTAAACAGTAACCCACTTACAAAGTGAATGTGCTAGCAAAAACAAGTTCACCACAGCGTTATTTTTAAGGTCTCACTGAAATGAAAAGCATGCTTGATATTAATATTGAATAATTCTATACTAGCATCAAATCAACTACACACGAATCACTTTCACCTATGGACGGGAGCTCTCAGCTCTCCGACGTGGATGTTACTGTTAGCCTGCATCATTCTATGGCTGGGCAAAGGCCTCTCCGTATATTTTTCAGTTCTTCAGATCTCTATGGTTATTGTGGGCCACATGTTGTTGGTTATGTCTAGCTCGTCCCGCCATCTTCTACGAAGACTGCCTTCTGGCTGGATCAGGGCGCCACCTAGTAATTATTATGCTTGGTCATAAGGCTAAGCTAATTCAGTATGTTTTTTATTCTTAGTACTAAATAGAGTTTATCTCTTCATTTGCCAGGTTGGCAAAGCCATCCAAAACAATCCAGCAAGCTCCTTGCACTGACATATACACCTTGACCAAAACAGTCGGCAATGATACTGATATGACGTCCCAAAAATATGTTTCAGACTTGACGCAATAACATGTCGCAAGTTTTATACAATGTATTACTAGTCCATACAATAGAACAAACAACAGAACTATTGAATTCTCTTCACAGAAAGCGCTTACACGTAGCTAAGACCCCATAACTCACAGGAAACATCTCCTAATTTATCAGTACCGCATAAATTTATGCGCAAGAGTTCTCGCCTCGCAATCGAACATTTAGCTTTTTATCGAGTGTTTGATTTAGGGGCGACTGGCAAGCCAATCCCTCAAGTCGATATGTACGGAGACGTGATCGGGTGACTGTATTCTGGTAAGGACGATATTGTAAGGACGGGTTAGAAAATATCGATTCAGAAAATAAACATAAGTCTTCTGAACCGTTATGTTAAAATTTTGCAATAGTGCTGCAATCATAAGTCGTTTTTACCTATGTTAAAGTCGGTTAACTATGTGGTGGTTTTCCACCTAACTATAACAGCACATCAACATCTGCCTAGCCTTTTTCCATCTTCATTGGGTCGGCTTACAGTCTTACCGGATGTAGCTGAATACCATTATATCATGGCACGTGTCACTATTCAGTGTAGAGTAACGACTAGGTATCTGACCTCTTAAACCAATGACTGAGAAATAAGGTAAGAAAAAAACTACTTAAATTCATGAAATATGTATACGATTCTCACATTTACAATGCAAAGAAACTAATTCGCGTAATAGGTGTCGATTGAGAATTTAAATAAATTCTAGGAAATTAAATAACAAAAAAGCAGTAAATTCGCTATAATCATAATAGTTCAATAACATAGGTATTTTAATAGCGTGTTTATAATTAAATTGTTATTATTATCAACACACTAGTTTGTATTGGACATAAAAATTTATGTGTCGTATATAGATCGTATATTTGCATAATTATCTCTTTTTACAAAGGATTTTAATAAAATGGTTTTCTTCTTAGAAATACTTGTGACGTGTGTTGTAAAAGAGTGTATGATATGAGAATAACATTTATTAAGTACTACTATTACCTGATGGAAGTTTTTTACGTATTACTGATTTGTGTTGCACACAAGCTGTTGAATGCTATGGATCTCCAGTGATTCGACAGCGTGTCAGAGACAAAATTTATATGTTGAAACCAAAAACACAATAAAAGTAAAAAAAAAAAACTTTTCAAAACAAGCTTCTATTATTATACTAGCTTCCGCCAGCGGCTTCGCCCGCGTGAGGTTTGATAATTGTCGCATGGGATCTTACTACCGGGATGAAAAGTATCCTATGTGTGTGTATCCAGGTTATAAACTAACTGTGTTGAAAATTTCATCCAAAACTGCTCAATAGTTTTTGCGTGAAAGAATAACAAACCTCCCACACTCACAAACTTTCGCATTTACTATGTTAAGTGGGATTATGAGTTAAATAATTCAAGCTGAAATCAATTATAGCAGTTAAAAGTTGATGACAAGAACTGATTTTAGAGTTCTGTTTTTATTTTCCTTCAAATCTTATATCTCCATAAACATCTAATGTAACATTACAAAAACTTCACAACTCCAGAATACACCCGCCGACCGTCCGTAGGTGTAACAGGGCGCGCTAAAATTATAGCTCGCATATCGAATCCCCGTGTTTTGCCTGTTGGTTCGCATGTCTGTTTGTTCGTTTGCCCCGTGCGCGCTGTTCAAGAACTATCGGCAATTAATCTTGCTCTATGGGTGCTGTCGTTTTTCGTTTTTGTGTGGGATAGGAAAACAGGGTTATGTTTTACATATTACCTTGCTGTCGTCACGTTTTTGACATTGTTAGTGACAATTCGTGAGTGATTTAGGTGGTGGTTCGGTTGAATGCAAATTGGATCGCAGTTTCGGTTTCGGTTATGCAAACCCCGCGCCGTTTTGCGGTAGAGGTAAAGACTACTCTCAGAAACTACAGAATTCATATACCTGTTACTTCGTCCTTGCTGCTTACACTTTTTAACCGACTTCAAAAAAAGGAGGTTACTCAATTCGACCGTATATCTATAATTATATATTTTTTTATGTGTGTTTGCGGATAACTTAGTCGTTTATGAACCGATTTTGATGATTATTTTTTTATTTGAAAGAGTATGCTCCTGAGATGGTCCCAAATTTGGTAAAGATCTGATGCTGATCTTCGGAGATATATAAACTCTTCAAAAATAGACGGCAAATTTGCCGTGATTGCTGCAATCGCTTGGATGTTTATTGTTTATACAACACAATTACGTAATATCACGCCTATATGCTCTGAAGTGGTAAGCAGATGTGTACAATACACCCAGATTTCGACAGTTAGGTATGTTAAGTTCCATTTATTGGGGATAAGCCTATTACAATGACATGTATTGCTAACAATCTAAAATAAACTCATGGCAAATATTTGTTCAGGCATAACTAAAAATGGAAAAATAAAAAACGTTTTTTTACAAAAAATAAAACTAAAAGTTATTTTTCACTTTTTTGTGTTTTTTGAAGTCGGTTTTTTTTGTCTTCTTTTTCGTGTGGTTAGTGCCTAACCTGGTGTAAGAGTTTTGCCGCCCATGGGCCTTTGCTTTGGCTTTACATGCCATCGAGAAACATCTCTCAGGCATGCTGGTTTTGTTTCCTCACGATGTTTTCCTTCACCGAAGTAAGTGATCTATACAATACGCACATAAATTCGAAAAATCAGGGGTGCGTGTCTTCGCGGGCCTGTGGACGGGGAGCTATGGGCTAGCTCGCCGTCCGTCCGTCTCATGACGACAGGCCGTGTTGACGGCGCGTTCGTGTTCCACGCGCGCCTCAAAGAGAGTCAGCAATAAGAAAGGGGTCCGCAAGGGCCGATGCCAGCCGGGGCTGCGGGACTGTTCGAAAGAGATACCGTGGCCCCGGAACACAAACGGCGATGAAGGAACATGGATGGGTTTTAGTCAGTAAAAGTCTGACACTTCCTCCTGCTCCGCCCAGAGCGGGAGGAGTCATTTGATGGTTTCCCATCCGAAAAAAAAAAAGGGGTGCGTGTCTTGGGGTCGAACTAGAGACCGATGAACTGGCAGTCCAATGGTTATACCACTAGGTTAACATCACACTTGTATTGCAGCGCGCAGCTTAGGCAGAAAGATGTGTTTAACACACCAATATTTCGTCAGTTCGCTATAAGTACCTGAGCCCCATGCACAACAGCAAGTCATTTTTGTCTATGACTAAAATCTTCCTTTCTATGTCCATGGACGCACGTGTTGCCATTAATATTGACCCAATTCCTGGATGATTCTTAGCCCGATACGGGAATCAAACTTTGAACCCAGGTCCATTAGTTACAACAGTCAAAAATCTAAAACTACCCACACAAAATCACAAAGACAATGATGAACAGGCCCATCAAATCATTCCAATCTCACAGCTCATGCAGTAAGGCTAGGTACAGACACACGCAGCCATTACTCACACATTAGGCCGCGATTACACCGGTTACTGCTCAGACGGTGTCATATTCAACAATTTGACATCACACGGGTTTCCTCTCGCTGTTCACATCAGCACTTGTTTGCGCTTAATTTTGGAGGTTACCTAGCGTTGTGTGGTGGCGGACCGGATAAGTGGGACACTGGAAAACGTGTTAATATAATTGTGTCTTATTCTTTACATTTTACATGTTTTCTATTAGACAAATAGATTTACAATTCATGATTAACGTTGTTACAATATGCAGGGTGTTAAAGTAGTCGCGTGCCATAGCTTAGGGGTGAGTTCAGTATCGATAAAAAAACCCGAAAAAAATATTTAAAAAAAAATAAAAAAAGTATTAAAAAAATAAAAACAAAAAAATATTGAAAGATCAACCTAATTTAACTTAAAATAGTACTCGTTTAGAATTAAAATTATTTTATATTGCTATTTGAGTTGATCTTTCAATTTTTTTTTTTTTTTTTTGTCTTTTCGTTATGAACGCACCCCTAAGCTATGGCACGCGCCTACTTTAACACCCTGTATATATGACATTTTAGTTTTTATGAATGCCAAATCGAATGTTGTATTTTTCATTTTAGTTTGTAATTTAATGTTGACAAAATAGACAAGAATATCTCCCAGCTGTCATTTGTAGATCTTTGATAGTCGTTACAGGTAGTCAGTGGCATGAAAGTCAGACAACCAGTCTTACCAAGGGGTATCGTATTACCTAGTTATTACTAGGTTGTGGAGGTCAGATAGGCAGGTTCTCCATGCAAAATACTGGTATTCAACTGAATCCGGTAATACTGAAAGCTGACCCCAACACAGTTGGGAAAAGACTAGGTAGATTTTGAAGTGTTCTAGAAGGACAAAACACATACTTTTAATACATTCCAAACTTATTAATTCAAATAATTAATCATCCACCACCACGACACGCTCCGCCAGTGTAAAGATAAACAGCAAATACCAGTCGACTATAAAATTGATTGCGAACTAACTGAGCATCCTGTGATCTGCGCCTACGCAGCGGCCCACTGCGCTGTCGATTCAATGAATTTATTCATATCTTATTGGCCTATTTGTTTTTGGATTTGGGAGGAGAATTCGTCATTGTTAGATGTGAGTGAGTTGTATACGGCGATGATTCTTGTGATTTGAGGATTAGATAATGGGTTCTAAAATATTTTTGCCAATGTCTACCATTTGAAGATCGTTTTGAATAGACTAGTGTTGTTAACTGTCTCACTGGTATAATTTTCCTAAAAAGCTAGAATTGTAACAGTTCAAACATTGTCACTTACAGGATATCTTCCGTAATTAATATGTATTTTGAGCTCCCGATAAACGCAGAAAAATCTCGAATATACACGGAAGATATCCCGTAAGTGACAATATAAGTTTATTGTAACAGTTATAAGTAAGTAATGACAAGTAAGTTTTTTTTTTCGCAGAATATAGTGTTAAAATAGCAGCAATCCCATTGGTGGAAGTGGAAATGGTATCCAAGAAGTCCTGTTTAAACGCTCCTCCTGCCTTCTCGGATACCATTTCCATGTTTAGCTAACAGAAACTGATAATATGGATACTAGTCTTGGCCAGACCATGAAAATTATTCCTATGCTTATGATACTAAACCGGGTGGAAGGTAAGAGTCACAGAGCATCGGCTATATGGTCAAATGCAATCAAGAAGGCTATTGAGAGGAACTGACGAAACGGTTGGCGCACTCACTGAACGTTAAGCTGCAAGCTACTACGCTGTCCAAAAGGAAGGTACTATTTTTAGTGGTAAAAACATTGAAACTTTAATACGAAAAATCTTACATCGCTTTAAAGATAACAACAATGACTGTAAAAATTATCGTTGACGAAACAACACGAACATCGGTCATGTTTAAGATCTTGTATACAAGTCACATTACATCCACATGAAATTGATCACCACTCCGGTTATGGATGCAAAGAAGAGGATAAATCACGATAATTGGTATCGAGCATTAAACTTATTTATCTTTGCTGAGGAGTGATACATGTAGGCAATGCAGTTATTTGTCAACGCAGTCATTTGTTAAGACCTGTAGTTTTTTGTGGTATAGTTTTGTTTGATGATCTTCAGGTTTATCATCTGGTTCCTCCTGCTGGTAAACGCCCGTGAGAATGAGTGGACAGGTATTTCGCTTTCCTCAAGATGTTTTATTTCACCATTTGTGAGACAAATGGTGATGAAATTAATTTAACAAAGTGTAGTGCCTGGCTCGTTTCGGCCACTAGACTACGACTGCTCCCGTATGGAAGAGGACATTATAATTTTTACTTACTAACTGCTAGTCCAATCTTACATTGCACTTAGAATCTAAATTGGAATATGAGATCGGACTGTCGGACCCTTTATTTCTTCAAATGAAATGAAAAAAGAGGTGTTTGAAAAACAGAAATATTTTGACTTAGGGTCAAGAAAACAATAAATAATAAATATCGCTGGACATTACACACAGCGCCATCTAGTGCCACACTAAGCAACGAGGTTTGTGTCGTGGACACCAGATAGTTGATATACTACATAGATACTTTTTGTTTTTAAATACATACTTAATATACATATAAACATCCATGACTCGGAAACAAAATGTCCATGCTCATCACACAAACATTTGCTCCTACCGGGATTCGATCCCGGGACCCTAAGAACGTAAGGCAGCCCCAGTAACGCTGCGCCATTTGGTTCGTCAAACAATGAAATCAATAACCATTAATATCTTTATCCGTCTATAAAGCAGTAATTTACCTCCGAATAAACAATATGTATCACCTGCCGCTATCAATTCTACGTTTCTCCCTTTATCTGTCGTACGCGTGAGGGCAAGAATACCACTACATACCACTAATTTTATAATTCGGCATGACGAACGAGATCTCAAAACACCTCCGTCCCCGTATCAATACTCGGTTATCGGGGATCAGGGGGACACCGAAACTCATTGATTTATATGAGAAATCATCTTTAAAGTTTATACGATTTCAAACTTTATGAAGTTTAAGTTGGGTTCGGATTCGAATGACAGCTGTCAGGGAGTTTAAGTTGAATGTGTTTAAGGGGTTTTAGATTGTATTGTGTGTGTTTTAAGGTTAGGTTTTGAGGGACTTTGTATAAGATGGCATACCACCAAAGACGAATACGCCACTTTCGAGTGATTTATACCCGATACGGCGTATTAAATGTTTTGTTTTCGTTTTTATAAAATGTAAAAATCTGTTATTTATGATACCAAAATCGAGAGGTCCCGATTAAATTATGTCCGATACTATTTAGATTTATAGCACCTTGATGTTTTGTGCTTCCTCTTATTTGTAAGGATTATTTTTCTTTTTTGTTTTGCGGGTTTAAATGGTGTGGTATGTTTTTTTGAACCGCATTGTACAGTGACAGATTTTTGATTGAGGTTTTTTTAATTGTTATTTTAGAAGAATTATAATCTAATCATGCGAACAAAACGTTTTGAAACTGACGCTGATGACTCACCAAATAAGATAAAAGTTTAGGATCTGCACTGATCTCTTTGTAATAGAACTCGTAGGTATTAGGTAATTGAAATTTTGAAAGAGCGTATTTTTTTATCAAAACTTTTTTATGGCTCTGGTTTTTTGTTTAAAATAATAGTTATTGTATCTAAATCGTTATTTTCAATGTTATGTCCAATTATACTAAGGAGACGTAGAGATAGGGAGATAACTGCACAAGGGTAACTTGTTTCCAAAATTTTCCCTATGAACAATCCATCATTAATTTACACCTCAAAAGAAAGTAACATGTCCAAATAACATTGAAGATCTGTTTACAACAACACATTGGACATGATATAAAAATAGCCATATAACTAACAGGATTAATACGGAAGCGAACAATTAACGAAAGTTTTTCAAAGCGCCACAGCTCTGCGCCTGCGCATCGACAAAGCAAACAAGTGTAGCGGCAACATGCTTGATTAAACACACATTTGGTGCACGGCCGATGCCTTAATTAGAACTGGGGGCAGGGATGGGATGGTGGTGTATCGATGGGTGAATATATATCGATATCGATACGTTGTCTTGAGATGGATGTCTCAGAGTTTTGCACAGTAGCTGACACTGACACTCATCGAGTCATGACGGATGTTGTTGTTGTTGTTAAAATTCGTAGCTATGAGTTTATAAGCCAGAGGTAAACCTTGACAGGTCAAAGCAAATATGTTTAGTAAGTAATTTAAACTACAACTTCCAATAGTTTTATAACGTGTTTTTATATTGTTTTATATTGGAATATTTAATTAATATATTGTGTGAAAACGAAAAAAGGAAATAATCATTTTATTATCAGGCAATCGAGGCCCTTAAAAAAAGTGTGTGTGTGTGTGTAAAGAAATGCAAGTTTATAAAATTTGTATTTATTCAAGCAGGGCGAGTTAACAAAGGCTCACTTTATGGGGTTTTAAGGCTTACACTATAATCAATCAACAGTTTTATCATTTAACAACTCGCAATTGCAGCCCCTAAGACTTCAGCAGGATTTTACAACAAACAGCAAATCTGTCGATATCGATACAAGTTCACGATACTCTCATCCCATTACTAAAGTGTTAATAACAGTAACACCAGAGTCATTGAATATGGTCGTAATCGTAATTATTTTTAATTAATAATCAACACGCTTAGAACGGTGCACATAATCAGGCTGGCCGTGTCGATGGCCTGACGGCCGCGCCATGTTGAACTTGTTGAGTTGCCTTTGTTTAGTAATAGTTTTTTGTTTTTAGTATAGAAGGAATTAACATAATATGATAATATGAGTAGGCACCTAGACTGGATTTGTGCCCGACTGATACAATAGGCATGACGACAGTATCAAAAAATTGCAAATCTATTTAGTCCGTCAGTTAGAGTATTGGAAATTAATGAACACGTATTTTTAGTTTTTGTAAATCAATGAATATTGACTAAGATAAAACGCATCAAAACTCGGGAGCCCGGCTCGTGACGTAAGAACTAGCTAAAAATTATACCATGACCAAATTATCACAATAGTGGCGATAAGTCCCCTCTTTGAGGAGTGGCTGGAGAGACGCCACGGCGTCCTCACCTTCCGCCTGACGCAGGTTCTTACCGGACACGGATGCTTCGGTAAGTTCCTGCACCGAATCGGGCGGGAGGAAACGCCCGGGTGCTATCACTGTGAGGATCGGCCGGAGGACACGGTGGAGCACACTGTAGAGGTGTGCCCCGCTTGGGTGGAGCACCGCCGTGTCCTCGAGGTGGCGATCGGCGGCGGCGACCTCTCGCTTCCGGCCCTGGTTCGTGCCATGGTCCGGAGCGAGACGGAATGGGACGCCGTCACCTCCTTCTGCGAAGCAGTCATGCTAGCGAAGGAGGTGGCGGAACGTGAGAGGGAGAGATCCTCAGACGCCCCGGGCGTCGGGGGCCACGTGGTGGCTTCCGGCCACCGTAGTCGCGGGCCTGTGGACGGGTAGCTATGGGCTAGCTCGCCGTCCTTCCGTCTCATGACGACAGGCCGTGTCGACGGCGCGTTCGTGTTCCACGCGCGCCTCAAAGAGAGTCAGCAATAGGGAAGGGGTCCGCAAGGGCCGAAGCCTGCCGGGGCTGCGGGACTATTCGAAAGAGATACCGTGGCCCCGGAACACAAAGGGCGAGGAAGGAACATGGATGGGTTTTAGTCAGTAAAAGTCTGACACTCCCTCCTGCTCCGCCCAGAGCGGGAGGAGTCATTTGATGATTTCCCATCCGAAAAAAAAAAAGGGTGTCACTGAAAAAAACCTGGTGCACAAAGCAAACACATTGTCAGACCCGGGATTAGAACCAGGACCTCCTGCAGCACTTGTAAGACTTGCGACCACTAGTCCGATGCAGCAGACCATAACATAACATAACACCACACCTGTAATCCCCAAAGGGTTCGACAGAGGTGTACCTAATAATTCACCCACATTTCACCAGTTATTTTGAAGTCCCATGTAATGGGGGGCGAGCTTATTACGACCCGAATGGCGCAGCGGTAGTGAGGCTGCCTTGCGTTCTTAGGGTCCCGGGTTCGAATCCCGTTACGAGCAAATGTTTGTGTGATGAGCATGGACATTTGTTTCCGAGTCATGGATGTTTATATGTATAATAAGTATGTATTTACAAACAAAAAGTATCTCTGTAGTATATCAACTATCTGGTGTCCACGACACAAGCCTCGTTGCTTAGTGTGGCGCTAAATGGCGCTGTGTGTAATGTCCATTGATATTTATTATTATGTATTATAGGGGGCGAGCCTATTAGACAACTATAGAAGCAGACCAATAGGTACCAATCCCAAAATATTATCCCCACAAACAAACAAACAACTTTCACTCTCTACACTATTATCATCGGCTGAATACTTCATACATCAGTATAAGTCTAATTTAGTGACGCGACGCCCAGGTACAACGATATAAATACAAATAACGATTATATTTCTGTTCTTTCGATCGTTAATAACGTTATAACGACCGATAATAACGATAACGATAAATATAACGATGTGGTGTCGTCGGTATATCGCTTATTCTTATTTGTTAGTTTGTCTGTTTGTATTGGATGTGGTTTTGTCGAGTGTGGGGTTAATCTGTAAGTGATAATGCTATTATTGTAAATAAGAAGTACTTTACTTAAGTAAAGTATCAAGATTCCATAATTATTTATTTAAAAGTGGCTTGCGGCTTGTAGGATAGTATTTTCCAAACCATCGGGTAAAGTAAAATTCTATTATTCTGTATTTTACACCATACTGAATTCTGTCTTCCTTTGATTCAATCTTTAAAAAACTTGGGCTAAACTGGAGCAATGAATGTCCCTTTTATGTATTAGTGTGTGTAGTTTTCGCAAAACTATTCCGTTATATAAACCACCGTATAACATAAGCATAATTTATTCAGCCTATAATGTCCCCACTGCTGGGACACAGGCCTCCTCTCTATGAGAGCAAATGGGCTATAAACCACCACGCGGGCCCAGTGCGGGTTGGTGGATGTCAATGAATTTTTGGTTCTAGGACATGCTGGTTTCCTCACGATGTTTTCCTTCACTGTTTTGAGAGCAGTGGTGATGAAATAAATTATACAAAGTAATGCGCCTGCCTGGGTTCGAACCTACGACTTACTGCTCGTAAGTCGGGGCCGTCACCACTGGTCCACCGCTGCTCTACCATCCACCGTATAATGAGCTTCTTCCTTATCGTGTGGTTAGGGCCTAACCTGGTGTCAGAGTTTTTAAGCCGCCCATGGGCCTCTGGCTTGGCTTAACATATAATGAGCTGTAATTCAATGGTTTGATTAAAATAAAACACAAATTACAACGTCATCTTTGAATTGATAACATTAGTATAACAATCATCAAACCGAAAACCAAAGGTGGTTATTGAACCATTAAAAAAAAAGACATAACAAAAACACACCTGTGAATATAACATTCAACAAAAAAGAACAAGCAACGCCGCGGCAAAAACAAGTGCCTCACCTTAATACGACGATAACCGTAAACTAAGCCAATAGTCGTACAAAACAATAACTTAAACCCCCAAAAGCGGCGTTTCCGAAACGAAAATCGATATTTATCGATAAAAAAATCGGTTTTTCGTTTCTCGACGATCGTAAAACGGAATTTATACATGTGTTTATTGGTATCATAATGTATTTTAGAGTTTTTGGGACGATGAGTTTGTTAGGAAACCGGTACTTTAGTAGATTAGTCGGTAAAATATTTATTACTTAATAAGGTTAGTATTGGTAGCTTATCGCTCATCGGAGGACCAATAACTTTAATAAGATGATTGGAGTTTTAGAATAGAATAGTGTGAAAGGTGTTTTGTTTCCGAAGTTTTAACGCAGAATTGAGTTGTTTTTTTTTGCGATTTTTTACGTAATGGGGCTGAAATCTCTCTCATAGCCTTCTGCACTTTTTCTGTGTGCGTTCTTTTCCTGCCAATCTCCCAGGGATGCTTCTAAGTCATGACGCCATTGTATTCTGGCACCCAATGCGTGACGACTCTGGTCAGTCATTCTTGATGCATTTTACAGACGTAGCCCGCCCGATGCAATCAGTTTTCTCCATCACCCAACTTAGAACCACTTGTTAATCCGTGATACGTTGCTGGGACAACGTACCACGAATTAAAGGGTGGGATCACAAGAAAACACCTATGACCTACCTAACAAAAAAAATACTTTTATAAGGTCTGTTCATACATCCAATACTTTCAGAAAATCATCTAACGGCTATAGTGAAGCCATTTCAAGGAAAAAATCTGAGTGCGTTGCGACGTCGCATCGTGGGACGATGCCGCGTCGTAGCACGTTGTGACGTCGTATCGTGTTTATGTGTACAAGCCGTTACGCTAGTTTACTACGTCGCCGCGTCGTATACATCATACTACGTCGTAGTAAAGGTTTTATGCAATCTCAAGAAATTTTGATAAAAACCAAAAACCCTCATAATTTTTTTTTTCTTTGCTGTTGCTTTGTTTTAGCAGTTTGTGTTTGAATCTATCTGACAATGGCCATTTTAGATGATTATGAAATAATCGTCTGTAATCGGTCTATCTGAAATGCTAAATTCCATACCAAGGTTGCTAATAAATTAAAATTAAATTTTGAGTTTTATAAATAGAACTGTGACCTTTAACTCGATAAAAATCTACTTTTACAAAGTAGAAGTATTTTCATCCTAGAAAAAATGTAGTGATCATTGCTTACTTACTTGACGACTTACTTGCGACTACTTGCACCGACACATTTTCGAGCTCTTCATAAAGATAAAATTATCGATGGTGGATCTAAACGTCTCTTCCCTGCTTCACTGGCTTCATAACATCACGCCTGTAATCCCGGAAGGGTTAGGAAGAGCTGTACCTAGTAGTACACCCACATTTCGTCAGTTATGTCAGTTTTGAGTAAGAATGTGGATGGGTATAAGAGTAGAGGAAGACCAAAAAAACGATGGATGGACTGTGTGAAGGATGATATGGCAAGACAGGAGGTGACTGCTGAGATAATAAATAAATAAATATCGCTGGACATTACACACAGCGCCATCTAGTGCCACAATGAGGCTTGTATCCTGGACACCAGATAGTTGATATACTACCTAGATACTTTTTGTTTGTAAATACATACTTATTATACATTTAAACATCCATGACTCGGCAACAGATGTCCATGCTCATCACACAAACATTTGCTCGTACCGGGATTCAAACCCGGGACGTTGTTGACGGAGATGACGAGTAATAGAAAAGTATGGAAGAAGAAGACATGCTGCGACGACTCCAAATGAATTGGAAAAAGGTTAAGAAAATGATAATGATCTCGCCAGTTATGTTTTAAGTTCCATATAATAAAGACCTATTGCCATCAACCGAGCACAAATGTAGACTCCGTGGCTGCTACTGAAAAATTCCTGACAGAAAAACCCAATAACACTTTGCCCGACCCGAGAATCGAAATCGAACCCAGGCCCTTTTACAGAGCAGTTGCGCTTGCGACCACTCGACCAAGAATAACTTCCACCGCCCAATAACAACTTAAGTTTTGTTCCTAAGGACCTCATTTTAAAATAAAACAGCCAAGAGCCACACATAGCATGAAACAACCCTTTTAACATTCCTAAAATCAGCCATAAAGATTTCAAAGACAAAGATCTGTCCCATAATAGACAGTTACAATAATACTACATTTGCATTTGTTCGATTAAGGGCCCCCTCACATCTAGACGGAACAAAGACGCCCCATTAGGGGTGGTCTACACTCTAGATTTATGTGTAAGGGTTGTACCACCCCGCTTCGATTTATGTGCAGTGGTTAAGATACTTCTGATTCGGGATGGGTTTAAAAGTGTTAATGGGTTACTGTTAATGGGTGGTGGTGTGATGTTTGGCGCTTCACTTTGATTGTGGGCCAAAGGACCCGATTGGTCGAATTGTAAAATTAAATCTTTAGTCAAATTGTACCATTTCAGCGTTGCCGGACCCAAGACACGCACCTCTGATTTTTCGGATTCATATGTGTATTGTATAATATTACGAGGAGGCCAGCAGGCCTGAGAGATATTTCTCGACGGCATGTAAAACAAAGTCAGCGCCCCAGGCGCTCGGGCCTGTGGACGGTGAGCTATGGGCTAGCTCGCCGTCCGTCCGTCTCATGACGACAGGCCGTGTCGACGGCGCGTTCGTGTTCCACGCGCGCCTCAAAGAAATTGTCAGCAAAAGGAAGGGGTCAGCAAGGGCCGATGCCTGCCGGGGCTGCGGGACTGTTCGAAAGAGATACCGTGGCCCCGGAACACAGAGGGCTAAGAAGGAATATGTATGGGTTTTAGTCGTAAAAGTCTGACATTCCCTCCCGCTCCGCCCAGAGCTGGAGTGAAAATAAAAGAAAAGGCCCAGACGCTGCACAAAAACTCTGACACAATAGGTTAGGCACTAACACTAAAAAGCTTTGCCGAATTTGTTTTATTTTTCCTCGGATTTTTTGCACTTGGGTGTTATGGGTACCTACTTTAAAAGACCCTAGTATCGTCCCTTGCACAAATACCCATAAGATGACAGTCAATGAGTGAGCTGATTGGCCAAAAAGGTCTAGATCAGTGAAAATGGCTTTCAAAGTTTTACATAACTGTACAACAATTTTAAACAAGATTGACATACCTAAGCTTTTAGGCCGCTTGTTCCAATCTAGATAGAATATTACTATGTCGTGGCCCTCAAGATGAGCCGCAAGTTCCTTAAGTAAATCAAGGACGCATATTTTAATGCACCATTCTTATTACACGAATGCTTAAAACACGACATTACGTAAGACTCCCAAAAAAAATAAACCAACCTTTTCGATCCAATACAAAAATACGGTCGAACCAAAAAAAATAAACGGAAGAAATAAAACAATACAGAATTTACGACACAATAAAAACTCATGCGCGTGAGTCCGCGTGACACTTTAGACGCGCGAAATACGAAAATTTTAATATAATCCAATCGATTTAATTCAAAAGTGTAAAATATTGAAGATTCGAGAATTAATATA
Organism: Xestia rhomboidea; assembly: GCA_963853795.1. Taxonomy (NCBI): domain Eukaryota; kingdom Metazoa; phylum Arthropoda; class Insecta; order Lepidoptera; family Noctuidae; genus Xestia; species Xestia rhomboidea. The sequence goes on along the minus strand of OY970776.1, from coordinate 1,664,583 downwards.
TAAATAATGGACCATAAAGTTTAAGCTGAAGACAAATGTACGAGTATTTATGAAATTAAAAATGTGACAGAAATATTGGAGGGATTCGATTATGGAGACGGTTATAAGGGATTGTCATTGTATCTGAACGGGACTGGTACAACATCTGTTCTCATTTCGGAATCAGTAACATTTGGAATGCGGACGTGTCACTTGAGTGAAGTAATTGTTCATTTAGGGATCAATAAATCAAAATACAATCTTCCCTAACTGGATTAAGTCTGTAAGCTCTTAAAGCTTGCAAAAGGAATTCATCATTGCTGGACAGGGAACATAGGTCTACCAGAACTGTTATTAACATCTATTCCAAAAATCAAGAAAAATACTAATACTCCTCCGTCTGTTGAGCCCCGCCGAATCGGCGTGACGCCATTGTTTAACTATTGTGTCTACTTCGCTAACGGATGAACTAATATGTATCATCCAGAATAATCCATAAGTTAACGCAGTATTGATATTTATTTTTTTATAAAATTCCTAATTCCTTTTTTCTGATCTTGCTCTTTAGACAAACAGATTAAAAATAAGAAGTTATCAGAAGAAGTGTCATAGATAAAACATGGACATTACGATTTTGTTCGTGTATAATCCCGGCAATTGTAAGTAGCTAGTAGATATTAAAAGTAATTGGCTATCGGGTCCTTGTAAATCCATCTGATCCTCGATGTCGATTGCAATAGGATGACTATAATAATTTTAAGAATACTAAAAGACTATCAAAATACCGCTACTGCCAAAAACCGAAAGCAAGAAAAAAAGGAAAAAACAAATAGGATAAAATAAAAGATTACTCCAACTGTATAAGGAAACATTATTTCGTGTGTAGTTGGTCACTTATTGTTTGGAAATTCCGTTTAGAAAAACCCAATGACAGTTTACCCGAGTCGGACATACAACCCAGTACCTCATACTCAACAGCACAAGCCTCGTGGTCGCAACCACGAGGTACTAACTTAGTTGGACAGACCAATAAACATGAAATTGCAAACAAAACGAAGAAATTCCAAAAATCCTTTAATTATTTTAATTATTGACCTTAACGCTATTAATTTGTAGAGGGCAATAAAATGGGACATGTTCAAACATTGAGTTAAATTGCGCCACGGCTCGAATTTAGTGCCGAAAGGGTTCATATAATTACGCCGCAGCATTCCGGGGCCGATCAGGAACTGGAATTAAAATGAAGAGTCCTGTAAGAGGCAGCTGTGACTTATGTACTGGGTATTGAAGAGTAGGGTTCGGGGATTAGAAAGAGATAGTACACAGTGTAGTTGTTTATGGAAGGCTGGTTTCTGAAATACATGGGACTGGCAGAGAATTTAGATTCTCTGTCACTCCCATGTTTTTCAAAACGGCTGAAATGTCATTGTATGTCGTCTCTGACAATTACTTTTATTTTCGCATAATACACATGACCATATTTCCTGAAAGGTTAAGCAGAGATGTACCACCACAGTAGTAAAATCGCATTTCGCCAGCTATGTTTAAATCATATTATGTAACAGATTGCCATCGATCGGGCAGACATCAGGAGTTTAGGCCACTACTGAGAATTCTCTGATGGAAAATCCCAATTCTACTTTTTCGGACCTGGGAATCGAACCGTAGACCTCATGTTCAACAGTAGTGCTTGCTACCACTAGACCAACTAGCCAGTCATCAATCACTGAATAATAGTTTAGAAATTGTTGAAGTGTCATATTTTTCGGATTAGCTTTTTTTTTTTCATACGTATGTTTGGTAGTTGGTATGGAAAGCATCATTTTACGTTGAATTAATTTCAAACTATATGTAGGTGTGAGCAAATCTGACAATTAGGTCAGATACGTAGGCATTCCATGAATAATACTGGTATTCAGCTGCATAGTTGGCAAAAGGACTTCAAATTCACAAATCCCCACAAAACCATACAACCTCCATGCACAAAACCTTATAAAAACCAGACCAACACTAACCATCCTAACTCACGAGTTACACTATACACAGTTAACAAAATCACCTAAACAAAAACATAAGGAGCCATTTTACAAAGCGCGTATTACCATAAGGACTTTGCGGACCAAAACTTTGCTCCACAGACACAATAACTTACCATTTCTTGACTGTTAATAGCCGATAGGATTTTCTGTCCTCGCTCGGCACCGCAGGGTGAATTCGGGAACTCATTAGGGGTATAATTTTCGCAGCAATAAACACCCCGCGATAAATATCAACCCCCTAAAAGGGGTGAGTTGTACGGCACTGTTATTTTTGGAGAAGATGTTAGTTTGTGTCTAAGTAATAGTGGAAGGTTGTAATTTGAAGCTGTTTTAATTGTGAGAGAGTTCTGAAAAGAAACCGACTTTATCTTTTATAGACTTTTGGCCACCATTTTACAAATTGCCATTCGTAAAATTTCAATTTTTAATAATTGATAAATGATTGATCTAAAGATGCCTAAAAGTAGATCATAGAAAAAATGTTTAATGTAAAACATAATCTAGTTAATCAGTTAGTATGTTCAAAGTCCTATTTGCTTATATTATGAAATATTTCTTAGACTGTGTCAGGCGGTCGAATAACACACAACATAATTTTTCGGGCAATATAGCAAAAGTTCAAATTATCGTAAATACAAATTCCAACCTTATAAATAAAGCTGAAACTAACATCATTTTTAATAAAAATGTACAAAATCAAAACATTTCTGACTCAATCCCATCTATGATCTATGAAAATATTCAAATAACAAAAACAGTAGCAATCAGGAGCGGTACCACTACGCGATGAAGCGATGAATATCGTCAACTAACATAATATAAATGTACATTAAAATATCGTATTTGTTGGTCAGATCAGTGTCGTTTCCAGTAAGCGAGATATTATCGAATGATCCGAAGAAACCACTAATTAGTACTGATCATTATTATTTGAAATATAACTATCGAAGATTTGAGAAGTCAGAATTAAGATTGGGTTATACGGCCAATCTATGGGAGTAACTAGATGTTTATTGTGGTTTAGAAAATGATGAAATTAGTAATAGTTAAAGTAAAGAACCTTTGCAACGAATACGGGTGTGTGAAACCGAAATAAGCTATGACAACAGCTATGATGTAGAACTTAAAATACTTGTCTTCATCACAAAAAACTGATTATACAAACTTACATAAGTAACAGCCAATTGATCAAAATGAAAGTATGTGGATAAGGTAAACGAGATCTTGGAACCTGCTTCTTCTTTGTGGGACGTGTTATTTCATATTTTGTTGTCACTACACGCCTAGGGCTAGGCTTGGACTTAATGTTATCATCAGAGGGCAGGTTAGGCGGTGGTGCTTAGTTTGCATTACAGGTCCACATTCACACCCACTTACGTTGTATCGAGGTAGCCCCACTTAATGAGATTGGAGTTACATCTTCTCACTTGAGTCCGGAAACGATTCAGGGACTGCTGTAAGAAAATGAATATAGAAAACAAATTAAAATTTTGATTCTCGTGGAGTTCTAGAGACAGATCATAAGAGTAACTTAAGCAATAATATCGTAGTGTGTGTGTACGCAACCAACTTGCCTAGTGGCTGGTTATGGTAACCGATGAAGAACGTCAACCAATTTGTTCACCCAACTAACAAGCATTCAATGGCCAAAAGAACTATTAACACAGACACAACAACAGTAGTAAATTACTAATTCTACCACAATAAATAGTCACGTAAGCCCATAAAACATTTAACCATGCATTTGACATCAGCAGTAATAGCTACAGTATTTAATAATCTTAGCTTGTCGATCAACCCATTACGGGTCCCATGGTCGAGTCGCGTTGCATTTCAAATCAATTACTAAACTCCTAACACCTTTCCAACCTCTCTTTATATTCTATACTCCAAGATATCGACGGTTTCCGAGAAAAACCACTTCGTGTACGTGCATCGGCTGTTTACCGATTTTTATCGAAATTTTATCGGTTTTTTTTTGGTTCGAAGTTCCAAGTTTCTGAGGGTTATAAAATTTTATGTCTCTATATTTGATGGCCGATCGGTCGGATAGGTTTCGGGTTGATGTGTGGTTACTGGTAGTAGCTCCAAGTATTTGTTGATGGTTTGTTATGGTTTAATTAACTAGCTGAATTTGTGGTTACCATTGATTGGAACAAAATTTTATCTGAGTAGTCTAAGATTGTGTATCGGATTGTAAGAACGATCAAAACTTAAGAAAAAAAAAAACATTAAGTTCCTTGGAATTTTTGAGGTCACAGAAGGAGTTACATACGTTGTAGTAAGTAAGAACTTGGCCAAAAGCAGAACTATTAGCAGGTTGCTATTGTACAGCGTATGATCAATTATTTCGCTACACTGATGATTTAAAAAAGCCTCATTCATACAAAATGAAGGACTAAACTACAGCAGTTGAATTAGAGTAATCGATGACATAATGTGATAGTAATATGCCAAAAGCATTTGATAATCAAAACAAAAATTAAGTAAAAACGAAACGGAAGAATTCTCTAAAAAAAACTAGCATAAACTTAACATAATCACCACAAATTACGTCTATTAAAACATAATAAAAGCGAAACGCAAAATATCAAAGACATAATCAAAATGGCGGGACGTAGGTATTCTGCAATTTTACAGCGGTCATTGTAATAGGTGTCGATTTGGACTATCGAGATGACACGGATAAAATTTAACGATCGATATAATGAGCTTGCCTGTCAAATGTCAGTTGTTTCTCTTTAATGTGTACCGGCTTTAACGCATAAATCAGTGTGATATTCATATTTAATACAAGTCTGGAGGATTTTGTTCAGAATTATTGCCGTTTCTTGGAATACTTGAGTTGTGATGTGTCGCTGTTTGTACTGGTGGGTACAGATGTGTTTTGGATGCATCTATGGGTTTAAAGGCTTTATTATAGGTCTCCACAATATATAAATGGTGAGTTGCATATAAATGGCTAGTAGATGCAGCTTAATTTATGCCTAAAACAGGAAAATCTTCAGCTGCAAATTCTGTAATTTCAGCAAGGTTCTGCCAATACTAAGTACATCCAAAGTTGCTGGAACTTTTATTATCTAAATTGTACATCATTCTGGTTTCAGTAAACATGATGAAACCTAAGATGGTGATGTTTCTCATCTTTGTTAGACAAGACAACCAAAGACAGGTAGTATGATATTTTAACATCAAACTCCGCATGGCACTTAATACACTTATACAGCTCATAATTAGATCTTCATAAAACGCTCACAAATTAATATCTATATTTATATTAATATCTATATCTATATTTATTCTGCAGAAAAGAGCCATCAGAGCCATATATAATCTTCGTAGGCGCGATTCTCTAAGGGAACTGTTTAAGGATATTGGCATCATGACAGTACATTGTCAATACATCTACGAAAACATAATGTACGTCAGAAAAAATCTGCACCTTTTTGGTAAAAGGGGTGACAGACATAATTACAGTACTAGAAATAGGGACCAACTAGTTCAGCCAGGCTTCAGACTCGCTAAAGTAGACTCATCTTTCATGGGGTGCTGTTTGAGATGCTATAATAAAATTCCACAAAGTATTCTTGAACTGAATGAGACGAAATTTAAAACATGTATTAAACGCACACTATGTAAGCAAGCATATTACAAGTTGAGCGATTATATCGCTGATAAAAATGCTTGGCTCAATGCTGGTCCTGCTCCACAAGGACAGGGGCGCTTAAATTGATAGCATTAAATGGTATTGTTGGAGCTGCTGAAGATTGTACAACTATCTTTGCATTGTATAGATTCAATCTCTTTAGTATTATATAATCGCATAGCCCATATTGTGTGAGTACTATGTACTAGAAAGCTATCATTCACTGGAAACCTACGTCTTTTCTTGACTTGAATGTGCCCTGGCGGTTGAGAATATGTCATGCTCACTCAAAAGTCTCGCTGATGGTGGCGCATGTGTCGGATCATTTAGTTCCCTTCAAAATGGTTGAGTTGAATGGTGCTGATCTATGCGTCATGTCCGTGAACGGGCGCTGTCGGTTGTGACTGGTCATCTCTCAGTTGCCATGGCTTATTTTAATGAATTATTTTAGTTTTTGAATTGTTTTTTTTTTTTTCTGTTTTGTTTTACTGTGGACACTTTTAACGTGCACATCTTGCTACATTGTTCTCACATAATATACCATCTCAACATGAATGATGTAACCAAGATTTTGTAACAATATTCTGATTTAAAAGAGTGTCCATGGAGTTTCTTGCCCGTTCTTCTCCATAGAGATCTACGCTAGGGAATGGGCAACTACAGTACTTTCACAGTTTTTATGTCTTGTGACTGGGACTGTAGCTACATTTAATTTTCATCTTTGTTTCGACAATTCAAAAGTGCCTGTAACTGGCTTACTTGAAATAAATGCTTTGATTTTGATTTTGATTTTGATTTGAATACTACCCAAACGGTCCAAGCCACCTCTGTCCCCGACTACCCACAAGTTCAACACGTCCGCGCGTGCAGTACTTTCAAGATGCCGAAACCAGATAGAAGCATACGACCGTACGATACGCATGTCTTATTGCCTTATAGCGGTTACTGTAAAATTGTAACCGTTCGGTTAAACGCCTCGCACTGGTAGCTAGTGGTTAATGGCTGTGCTTACTTTTTTATTTTTTTTCTACTCATAAAAATGGTAGTTTTAAGCATCTGTTCGGATTCTGGGAAGCTTAGGTGTGTATCCGATGTGGGCCTAGGATAGTGCCCTGAGGGAGTCCTGAGAATTTTGTTAAAGACTCGGAAATCGGCATTTAGTTAAAGAAATCAGAGACGTAGAACTAGAAACTGAACCATTACTTTTAACAGTAGTTTAGCAAGAGTTATTTTTAACTAAGTCGTTAATAAAACAAGCCAGAGAAAAAACTTATTAATAAAGACTTGGGATTGACTTAATCAATAGAGGTACTAAAATCATCCACTTAATATCAATAAGACGTTGAAAGCATAGTCCATGCTTGTAAATGTCAAAAGATTATTGAGATTATACTGTTTGGAAGACTGAATTAAAATCTCATAAAATTAAACAGTATCTGAATCATCTCTGAACACAGTTGCATTTCTACATTTCTAGATTTAGATGTAATTCAAGAACTCTAATAAATAATTTTGCATTAAGCTCTACATTAATCTCCGAAACTAAATCAAAGATTTCGCACAGACATAGATGTCTCTACACCCTACGAGTATCTTCAGATGGGTAAGTACATACAGCGCCACATAGTGTGAAACAGTGCCATAACCTTATAACAACTATTATTAGGCCAATTACACGAAAGATTATTATCGCTAGGCTGAGATAGTCAATTAAACTGTCGTTTTAGACACCTCCTGTATTTGCGCAGTTGATAACTATAGTTTTAGTTGTTATTATGGTTGTAGCATTGAGTATAATTAGGGCATGACTAAGATTGTAAAGGTTTGTAGTAGGTAACATAAGCTTTAAGAAAATATGGAAAAAGGAAACCATGAACTGTCAATTTAAAAACTCTGAGAGGGAGAGATCACAGAAGGATGTTTTGGTTGATTAAAACAATGAAAGTACCACGACAGTTTAGGAACTTCCATTTTTTAAGGTGCCATAGTGTATTGCTATTGATCTAAGTACTCACCAAGCAAAGCGATATTATTTAGGACAGTGCGGTAGTGATATTTGTGAAATCACAATCTGAGTCTGTGACAGCAAGCGTTTTTATTTATAAGCGATTCTATAACAAATTATTATTTTTAATTTGCTTAGCTATGTTTAGAGTTAAACTCCTCAATCTAGTCCTTCACAATCTTAAGAAACACGATCACATTTTCAAGCGTCAATAGCCGAGAGCGTGGGTAAGGCAAGCCGCAGCATTTAGTAATCAACAAGTAGTTTGCAATCACAGCGATACTATCACGAGTTGGCTGCCATTACGTAAAAATTACGATTACCGTAATGAAATAGTGGTGCGTGGTGGTGTGCTGGATGTGGCAGGGTTATTGGGAGTAATAACATAAAAAAACAGTCTATCATGTAGGTACCTACTTTCGAGATAAAGACATTCTCTCTGTGATAGGGAAGTGCACCTGTGAGGGATAGCACATGTCTTCGTTTGTCGTTTGATTCTTGGCCATATCGTTTCTTCCATACGTTTCCTTTCATCGTTTTCGCTAATCAGACCGCTAAAATCTTAATTTCATCAGATAGCAAAACTACTTATTTTTAGAATGGTTGACACTGCACATCATGTGAATTGTTGTCTCTAGCTTTGGTGCTATCTGTATCTGATACTTAATCGATTGTCTAGCTTCGTATTACTTTTCCGCAACATATTTCAGCCAAAGGTCCGAAGACCGGAGGAAATATACCTACGTCAACCACGCTCAAATTTCACTTCAAGCTACACCCACCCCATGCACATCCATATTCTTTAAATCATCACAAAGACATGCAGCTCGAAATAATTACGGCGAACCGTAATCATTACAGGCGACGATTAGAGCACAGATAGCTCCGCTCCTCTGAACTTACACTTTAATAAAAATTATATTAAACATTGCATCCATGTTTGTGCAACTATCTTCATGGTTTAGGGAATTGAGACTGTGGCACTAGTCTACAAGGTAGAGATTGGAATGAAGGAGGAAGAGCAGAAGAATTTTTGGATTGAAGAAAATAAAAGTCGTTGGTGGTTGACTTGACATCCTGTTGGTGTGAACTAGACGGATGGCTATCTGATTTTACCATAGAATTAATATTTTAAAAGCTTTTAGTATGATTAATTTAAGTGCAAAACTAAATGCATGGATTTAAATTCTGTCAATAGTTCTAATTAGACATAAGCATGCTTTTCGATTTTCTTCCTCTTATATAATTTGAAATCATACTGATCATCACCTGTATCGACGTCATCATAAGCTTTTTATTCACCTTTTACTTGAGCTTCTTCTCAATTAGTATGTTACGCTTTGTATTTATCGAACATGAACATAAGCATGTGATTGAAAACCCTTATAATTACCACTACTTCTAAATTCATCAATGTTTTACCAATTCCAGCTATAGGTACATTAATATCAGCTATAAGCTCACTATACTGTGACTAATTACAAAAAATACGACCTACTCGCCATACATTACCTGATACCATCACCTTTACAACAAAATTACGATACACCAATAAATCAATAAGAAGTTCCCATTTCCACCAATAGATGGCGCCACTCACAACAGACGATCACGCTCGCAATTACGTTCGTTCACGCACCGCCAACATCGGGTCTAAATTTATACCGGAGGGTAGATTTCGATCTAAACTGTTGCATATCGACGTGCATCGGGGCCATCTTACTAGTTATAGGTATCGTCGATTTTTTTAGATCGGTCGTTTTTATGGATGAGGTTAATTTTAGTGGTTCCTAGAAGTTGCTCTGGTGAAACTCGTTGGTTAAAGTTCTTTACCTTTTTGTCCATTTTGTCTGTGTTTGGGTCCGATTCCGTTACTCCGTGGTTAGAAGATTCTCTTAGGTTTGTCGAATTGGCTACATCTGCTGTGACTCTCATCCCTTTTTCGTCTATTCCTAGTTTAATGCGATTTTGGCCATTTATTTCCAATAATTTCTGCTTAACGTATCGTCTCTTTCAGGACATTTTTTTTAGCCTTTTGATCAATACGTAACAAGACTCGCCTCTCAGATACGCCTACTTCAAATAGATAGCCGAGGTTAAGCAAATAAGACTTAATCTCCCAACCAATGCCAAAAGTATTGCCCAAAACAAATCAAATCAAAAAATTGCTTAACCTACAACCTACTCAGACAATAGACCCCCTTCGTGACGTGCCATGATGTTTCGTAAGTGGTCCAATTTTATTGTGCGTACTCTTTGACAATGGATTGCAGTGTCGCTGCTTAAAACTTACCAATTGTTATGTATTTTGCGAAATAATTTAAGTGGACGGTATGAAATGTTACTACTAGTTGTAGTCATACTATGCAAATCTAAGAGGCAGATGAAAAAGGCTTACGGCATTGAGGTAGCACGAATCATACTAAAAACAGGATCATTAAAAAATACAGACACCGAAAAATGTTTTATGGTTGATCAAATGAGTTTTAAAGTCGTCGTGAGTGTAAAAGTAGATCGTCTAGATAAAGTGATATTTTGTCAGCGAACACGACGATGTGAGTGTCAAAAATGATAATGTCAATCCTTTCAAAAAACGTTCTTGAAATACTCAACGTTCCAAAACCATGATCACTTCAGTAACAATACTGGCAGTTATTTTCCAAGTTCCGTAAACTAAATCAATAATATTGCAAAGCTTTGATTACGGCTTTGACTTCCAGACTACACAATTTTGCAGAATTTAATAAATATGTATATCGAAATCTGTAAAACCTCCGACTCTGAAACAATTGCCATCAAAACTACGACTCCAATCAAATAAACAATAAAACTACATACTACCCATCCAACTTCAAACACCATCTATTCACCTGACCTACTCGAACGCAAACCGCAGCGGACACAATAGATGTAGAGGATACGACACATTTCAATACACACGAGCACATCAATCAATTCGTCGCCAACCAGTCATCAGGTATGAATGGGCGCTGTGAACTGTGACCAGAGGGCGGACTGCGCGTATGCAGATATGTCCGTTTGTTTGTTTGATTTTGAATATGTTGGTGAGTTAGTTTGTAGGAAAACAATTGAAAGTAATTCTATTGATGATCAAATCTGCAGGAGATTTAAAGAGCAGGTCAAGGGATTAAAAGATTGATTGTCATACAAAGATTTTGATCCCGAACATCTTCGATTTTGACACACGAATGCTACCGACTTGTCAAAAAGTAGTAACAAATATTGGATTAAGATTTTCTTCGTCTTGTCCCGTCTATTGCTCATAAATATTTGACGTCTTTACTTTAAAGTAAGATCAAAAACAGATCCTTAGAGTTACTTAGTTTTTTCATAACTATCAGAAACGCAAGCAGTACTATTAGTCTACCTCTCATTGCATTCTGAAACGAACACAAATCTAACATCAATAACATTTTCCTCACAAAAAATACAATACAAATACCGAACACCAAAAAATCACCACCGATATTAGTAGTAAGTCAACCAAATCATGTTATTCTAAGTCGTACAAATTCAGCAGAGGTAGTGGTTAGCCACGCTCGGCTGGAGGCTGATAATTGTCTATCTGATTGACAGGACCAATGTGCATTGTCATGGAGAACAGGCCATGGATGTAGACAACTGATTTGAGGCTATTTGCATTTGTGCATAAAATGAGTCGTGTGATTCTGAATATGTCGCTGTTGGAACTGCATTTGTAACTGTTATTTATTGCATATTAGTTAGTGTTATATGAAATGGCCTGTTTTTCTATTCATTATCATCATCATAATTCTTCTGCTCTTAACACAATTTATTTAAGTTCACCGCAAGATGTCTTCTTCTTCCCAATTTCTCTTTCTTCCTTATATTTGTTTCTTTGTTCATATTTTGCATACATAATTGGTGCTTGTAATGAGCCATCGCATTGTTTTTAATCAGTTTTACAATAAGTTTAATTTGGACAAACGCAAATCTTAGAGCAAATTCGTTTTAGATTCGTCATTAGTGTCATCAAAAGCAAGAAGAACAAGCAAGGTAAGTAGCTGTTTATTCGAAATAGTTTCTACATCTTTGATAAACCGCTATAGATTAAATTCGATTCTCAATCGTCCAGCCACATTGTACATTCGTCAGTCGCCAGCCCTTAGCACATGAGACCCGCTCGACCGAAACCACAGCGTGTTTAAAATTCCGACTCCACCATCATTTGTATTCATTTTACAATACAATACAAATTCGATACTTGTTCATACACGTCCCAAGAATACGTTTTATGGTGTATTCCCTTTTTATCATTATATTTACCGTTAGAGTCCTTGAGGTCGTGAAGTCACGGGTTGATGGGAATTTTAATAAAAGAAGCGTTTTGTGGTCATTGAATATGGATTATATGGTAATTGTAGTGTTATAGTATCTTGTTCTGAGTACGCAGCAGCACTAGAGCATTTGCTTTTTGGAATATTCTAATCATTTTGTGACATCACCTGGACACATCAGCGGTATTTTAACGGCACCTTATAGCTTGACTCAGTACTGGTATAAGAGTTTTAGCTCTGAAACTTTTCAAATATAATTGTAGCCAACTTTCATAATAGAAATAAATACCTTTGATTATAATTACAAATTACACCATTACCTATCTTCAATTAGCTACGTGGCAAACATCTATACTTCTAATGCATTAAAAATATCTTCCACTGGCTAGACGGTCGTTATCAACCTCTAGCATTCAGCGTCTCTTCAAAATGATTTGCCATTAAACCGTCTAAATTGGTCAAGTTCCCACATAAAAAAGTCATTCAATAGTCGATCAACTTGACTTCAAAGTTGACCACTTTCTCTACCATTCCTCAGCTACTGTCATTCATATCATCAAGCCTCATAATGCGAGGGGTGACAGCAATAATATCGGTACTACTGACGTTTCTGTAATCATTTCACTGTCATGTATTTTTCTCAATAGAATTCAATAAGGCGCCTTTTGTCGTATAAAAACCTTCCAGAAAATATGGTGGATATTTACACCGAAGTGAGCTGAAAATGTAGGTTGTTTATGGGATTTGAATGCAAGTGTTTTTGACACCCACACGAAATAAAAGACAACATGATGACGACTTCGTATCGTCACCTGCCTAGCCATTGTCTGGCTATTTTTGAGGCGACTACAGTGTCTAAAATAGATTCAGCTGGATACCAGTATTTTACACGGAGTGTTGGCCTGTCTGTCCTCCATACCATAAAACCGCATTCCATAGTTTAACGTTTTTTATGATCCCTGAAAGACTTAGGGTAGCTATATTTTTTCTAACTCAGTCAAAATATTGTAGAAATTGTCAATGACATTATTGTCGTCTGCCTGCTCCTATCCTTACTTGCGTGTAGTCAAAATATCCGTATCCCATATTTTTTTAATGCATAATAATTTCTTCTCATACAGAGAAGGCACGAGCATTGATCACCACACTTGCTCAAGACGGGCGAAGATTGGCGATTTCAGACTTAGATAAGTCAATTAATTATAAGTCCACGTTTCCTTACGATGTTTTCCTTCACCGAATTTTGTGATGTCCAAGATAAACTTAGAAAGTACATATGAATTGAAAAAGTCACATTGATACTTGCCCAGCAGTGGGACAGTAATAGGCTGGCTGGCAGTAATAATATTGGCAGTAGCTTACTACTGCTACCGTCTGAGGGCCTTACAGAAATGTTTGGATGACAACCATTGTATGCTTGAATTAACCTACTAAATAACTTCAGAGGCTCTTCTAGCAGTCCTGACCAAGACAGATTGTTAGCCAAAATTATCAATTCTTCTTTTGTTTCTCCCACTTTTGTAATTAATGATGTTACAGTTCGGTGTAACAGTCAGCCGATGTCGTTTAATAGCGTTTCTATTGTAACACAAAACGCAAACGACAGGAAGGCAGACATCTAATTTGACGTTTGACATAATTCCACCACCCATTATGCTTTGACAAAGATATTGTTTGACACACCATTAATTACACTTCTTTCTTATTGCACTAAGAATAGAGTTGCAAATTGACTGGCATCGAGTTCAGGTTATCATGTGGAAGAGACAAATAATGTAGAAATTGTGGTCGTGTATTGAACGTATGAAAGAAAATATCTATTTTGATTTTTCTTGTGTTGTTGCATAATTATTACTTGATTGCTTGAAAAAAACTATGGTACTAATGGACACACTTGTTCAAATTCAAATTCAGTTTACTAACAGTCGACATTTGTCTATTCTAGAGGAACTTGGAACCTAAGATAGAAACACGAGTGGTGCATGGATCTTTTGGCACTTGAATGACAATGTCGCTGTCGTGGAGGGCGCTGGAAACATTTCTGGAAATAACATTACAAAACATAGTATCACGCCTGTAATCACCGTATTATAGTACGCCCACACGTCGCCAATTATGTTCAAGTCACAAGGGGGCGAGCCTATTGCCATCAACCGGGCACAAATCAAGAGTCCGTCGCTGGGAAATTTCAGATGGAAAACTCATGCTATCAATTTGCCCGACGAGGTGCCAAAGCCGGGAGAGAAGAAGTCTAGTAATTACACATTACTTATCTGCTATATCAAACCAAATCAAATCATCTTTATTTGTGAACACAGGTATTGAAATAGAGGTCTTATTCATACATTTAGTTGAGCTCTATGTCCTACCAATGAAATTGGTGTACAAATATTGTTTTTTTAGTAATAAGTCTGGATTTATACAATACAAAGTCAGGTTCGAGTAAATAATGAGAATTGAATGTATTATTAATCATTAATTAATCAATTATAATTTATTTTTCATGTAAGTCAACGGTAAATTATTTTGTCTACTGCTATAAATCCTCCATAAAAGTATCTGAAACAGTTAGCCTATTAAAACAACCAATGTCATAGTAACCATAATATCACCCAAACCAGTATAATATCATCAACCATTATATCACCAAATCCATATCTTTGGTAACAACCTTAATTTCTTCTAATTCTTTCAGCTGAGCAGGTCTGAAGATTATCTAAATTAATAAAACACGACCTTGTACCCGATTGACCTGCCAGACAAAATCTGACTGACTCACCCCAAATTTTGATCAAGGAACTCTTGAAAATTACCCCACAATTTTATAGCTGCACTCACTGTTTACAACTATCAACCATATTCCCATTAACAGGAAGGTTATGAGAGATGACAAAATTATAAAGATAAGTTTGTTTAAAGTGTGAGTCAGATGAACTAGACACAACAGCTTAAAGTCGCCAGTTCCGCTTTCAATGACTCCAATTTACATTAAGATGTTTAAGAATGGTATGTTAGTCATCATATTAATACATGGGCCATGCAAACAACTGGACTATATTCTCATACATACATGTAGATTGATGAGAGGTCTTATTCAATGGTCATGTCTGGTCGAGAGAACGACACATTGATATTACTGCACGAAATAGAATGTGATACTGACATTCAACCTTAGAATAGGCAAGACGACAGTATCAAAACATTGCAAATCTATTTAGTCTGTCAGTTAGGGTATTGGAAATTAATATACACGTATTTTTTGTTTTTGTAAATCAATGAATATTGACAAAGATAAAACGCATCAAAACTCGGGAGTGGGGGCTCGTGACGTCAGAACTAGCTAAAAATTATACCATGGCGTATTGAGCATTTTAAAAGCGTCGTATCTTCGTCAGTTTTGGTTTACGTAACAAAATAAAAAACACGGGTCACATATTTTTTGATAATCTAAGTGACGGACTAATTAGATTTTTTTGTCGTCTCGCCTATTGTAAAGCAAATACGAGATTTACTCTGCTTAAGAATGAAGGACTTTTTATATTATAACCTTTTCTTATTTTAAGTTTTTACTTCCAAGAATTTCTCAGTAGCAGCCACGTTGTCTGGATTTGCGCCCGTTTGATGGCAATAGGCTTGCACCTTATTACATGGGACTTCAAAAAAAAAAACATAATTATCGAAATGTGTGTGTACTATTAGGTACAACTCTGCCTAACCCTTCGGGGAATACACGCGTGATGTTATGATTTTGATTTGTATACTTTTTATATTGAAGCTTTTAAAGATCTGCCAGTAACTAAAAGCTAGTAGTCTAGTCATTATAGTAAGTTCACCTCGGAATTACGGAATTAGATACCCAGCTGTAAGTCTGTAAATACTTGTATATTGACACCCTAAAAGTTGTCTCAAAACCTACAATGGTAGGGTGTACGCAACTATTAAATTTTTTGCGCTTTTTTTGTAAATATTTCATTTCCGGTTTTTTGCTATTTGTATTTATTATCAATATTGTAGAATACAAAATTCTCTACAAATTTTCTTTAAAAAAAAATTGTTTTCTAGATAGAGGGCGGAGAGCACGCGGTCACAACATCACTTCAGATCAACCGGTACCTCCGGTCGAAAACGTGCCATATATAGTTGAACTATCGATAAATCAAAGACCGGAGGAATGGTTTCTTTGCTTAAGCCCTATGGTTTAAGCAAAGAAACCAACAATCACTAAGCAAAGACGAATCTGTTTTCAAACATACAGTTTACTTTTTCCTGTTCATACTGTAAGGTAATGATTATGTATTCAGGCTGAACACCGAACTTGATTTCTCCAGAAAAAGCTTATACATCCAGGCGGCTACATATGTATGCCAAACGCTAATGTTAATCTAAGATTCGTATCCGCAGCCGCCGTTCCCACGGCTCGTCACTGAAACCACAACTCTTAAGAAGTGGCTGAGACAGATGAAGGTGGACGCAAGGCAGATGTTACATCTTGGGATATTTCAAGCTGTAATATACAGGCGGAAGGCGAAGAACTGAGTGCTGTGTCCTATAGCCTATGTTCAGTGAAGAGATGAAGGTAAAAGTTCTTCATCAACAGTATTCTCGATTTTAGGCAATATTGTAATGGATTATTGTTCGATGCTGTAGGAAAGATGGAGCGATGCCCAAGCGAGATGATGACGACGGATCAATTTTATTCTGAATGTGGTCAAGACCAGCAAACTTAACTTTTCTTCGATTCGTGATCGTGCAAGTCGAGATTCGCATCCAAACGAAACAAGATTCGTTTTTAACCGACTTCATGAATGTTCTGTTAGGAACACACCTTTTTGCATGACTGAAACCTAATATTTATTCAAATTAAGAATAAATAATGCATACAATTTTTTTCATATTCCCGAAAACGTCAGACATTTCAAAGGATCATTCATGCAACTTCGTGTTCGTGTCCAGCTCTAAAATAAAGGTGATACGTGCAAATTGAGCCGCACTATGAGTGAATTAGCGCAATTTGCGCCGCTGCGTGTTAACTTACATAATGGCATGAGTAAACGCTATCACTCTTCTCATAATCTTCAGGTGTTTTTATTTTTCAGGACTCGATATAATATTTTATATTGTAATTGTAATTTAAATATTTTGATTGTAAGAGATAGAGAGACAGAGAGCGAGAGCTTCGATTGTAAACAATAAATTAATGAAAATAAAAAATAAATATTTTTGAAGAATCGATTTACTTGAAATTAACTTATTTTGCTGTATTGTATCAAGAGCTTCATGGTTAAGCAACAAGTTCAATGTCAAGCTTGTAGAGGTCTGGTTAGGGTTCTTACAGACGAGCGGCACGTTGCCAACTGCAGATAAACGGCAACCATTGCCACCTGTCGACGGCTGCCGTCGACGCTTGCAGTTGTGGTGTCGGCGGCAGACGTTGACGGGTCTCGACACTTGCAGTTGTGGCATGCCGCGTAAATGTGTGCTGGCGGCAGCAGCAACTGCAAGCGTCGACGGCTGCCGACGACAGGTGGCGACGGCTACAGTTGGCAACGTGCCGCTCGTCTGTAAGAACCCTTAGTGGAAGTCATATAGGCAGTCGCTCCATGAAAAATACTCGTATTCAGCTGCATCAGTTTAGACTGGAAGTCCAAAATCTAGGCAAATTATTATTATTATTTATTTAAATCGAAAACAAATGATTCATGTTGTTGTTAGTAACACTTATAAACTATGTTAGTAACATTCTTATTAAAACAATATAAATAATAATAATAAATAATAAATATCGCTGGACATTACACACAGCGCCATTTAGTGCCACACTAAGCAACGAGGCTTGTGTCGTGAACACCAGATAGTTGATATAGTACATAGATACTTTTTTGTTTGTAAATACATACTTATTATGCATATAAACATCCATGACTCAGAAACAAATGTCCATGCTCATCACACAAACATTTGCTCCTACCGGGATTCGAACCCGGGACCCTACGAACGTAAGGCAGCCTCACTACCGCTGCGCCAATCGGGTCGTCAAAATAATAACTAATTCAAAAAACTATAACCATAACTAAGTCCCCCTCCCGCTGCACCAGACCTGCAGCTGTGTATACGCCTCTACTGCCCCAGGAACGCGCAGTCAGGTTTATCCACTATCACCTTTTAAATGACGATACCCTTTTTTTTTTTTTTTTTTCGGATGGGAAATCATCAAATGACTTCTCCCGCTCTGGGCTGAGCAGGAGGGAGTGTCAGACTTTTACTGACTAAAACCCATCCATGTTCCTTCATCGCCCTTTGTGTTCCGGGGCCACGGTATCTCTTTCGAATAGTCCCGCAGCCCCGGCAGGAAATGACGATACCCTGAGATTTAAATGTGTTTATTGAAAGAAAATTTTCCGGTCAAAGTGCTAGCTCAGCACCAAGAAACTTCTATGTTACACAGAATTAACGATAATAAGTCACTTCTTAAATGTTGCGTCGAATCCTTAATGTTAAATAACTCACATCTTTTTAACAAATTTCTTAATAGTACAATATTCGTATCAAAAGAACAACATCACTATTAATAGAACATTCACACTCCGCTCAATGTCTACGTTTTTTCAAGTAAATCATCAGAATTATTAGCATACAAATCTATCTACCGGCTTCCAGCTATTGACAGCAAGCAACCTGTCCAGGTGTCTAACACATCAGATACGGGGAAAAGAAACTTTGACCGTGAGAACTTAAAACACGTCCGAATATGAATTTTAACGACTTCAAAAGAGGTGCTAAATGTTGACACTTAATATACCACAGATATTCATGACCCAAACATTTGCTGCCGAATAAAACTAATTCAACAAGACTGAACTTTACAATCTAGAAGATAAGGTTACATTTGGAGAGGTAGAAGAATTTGTAGATGCAAATAAGACTTGGTAATGGCAAAGTTATTTTTTAAACACATGAGATTTTAAAACAAAGATACGGCTGAAGTTCAAGGGAAATACTAGATGTTATCAATAAATTATTCCGATGTAGCGGTGAGTCAGAATGTGAAATATTATTGGGTATGACGGTAGACTATATGGCAGCGGGTTGCAAAATGGCGGACAGGTGTCCTTGTTTGGTATATTGCAAGTTTGATGTGGGGATTGCAAGATTGTGAGAGTGACTGATATTAATTGCTGATTTATCTCTGAACGTGTCATATTGCCAAAGGGTTTGGCTATTGTAAGTTATAGACCTTTTTTTTTTTTTTTTTTGTAAGTTATAGACCTGAGGGTTCATTTATGGAACCCCATAACAATGTTCACCAAGCCTGTGTGTTTCAATCTAATCTCTGAAGAGAGTCGAATAGAAGATCTTCTCGTCATCTGCCTTTTTTTTTCGAAATAGTATCTCGCAGTTCAACCTGAGAGGTTGTCGTCTGCTTAACAATCCTATTCATATTCATATTCTTTATTGCACACAAAATTAAAAAAACATACACACAAAATCCTGTGGATGAAGTGTAAGGCCTCCAGTCAGGGCAAAAAAAAACTTACAAAGTAAACGACTACACGTTAAGGGCGCCCGCTGCGGGGTACAGGCCTTGGCTTAGGGCGTCGCTGGGCGAGGACAGCAAGGGAACAGGCTGGATCGGAGTGGCCATAATCTGCCTAGCCTTTTTCCATACGATACCTCTTGGTAACACAGACTTCCGGCTTTCAACCACCCTCTACAATTGTCAAAGAGCTACAAATAGCAACTGGGACTGACGCGATGACTGCTAAACATATATCTGACTTTCAATTAAAAGAAGACGAAGGCATAAGTTATAGCTCTTACATCAAAACAACACGCCTGAAATCCCTAAATGTTTTATTCATAGTCGCAATAATTATGTGTATCTGTGATTAAGTAGTAATACATTATAATTTATATGCAACTCATTTCAGAAACTCGCAAGATTTGCAACATCAATTCAGTTTAATATACTGTTGACATACCACAGGAAGAACTTAACGATTGATATCGTGACACAAAAGGACAAATTACCAAATAAAGTCATCGTTGATCAGGAAACTACTTTGAATACTAAAAATGGATGACGTTTATCATCTCTGAAGGATGTATTATGTGAAACTGATAGTCTTGCTGATAAGGTAGACTTCAATGAAACAATCATTCTTTTTCACACCCAATAGTACTGTCAAGCTAACAGGAATAATCGAAATGACTGAAATACCGATCTAATAGTAAAACCCTATTTTGTCGCTGACAAACTTTTAATTGCAGCCACCAAAATCTTAATTCACAAGACCAAGATCGTAAGCAAAACTATATAAGCTCCAAATCCATTCAAATGAAATTTTCAGAACAGCAAAATGTATTATTGTTGCAACAAAAAATGCAAAGATAGCTTTGCATTCGCAGAAAAATTTACAACGAAAATCGAACCTTAATTTCCACAACTAAGCTACTAAATACAATAGCGATACAGAAAATAAAGGCAAAGAGCAGTACGATAGTTACAAATATGCAAATAGTGGCGGGAAGTTCGCATGGACACAAGTCGATTGTTCTGCGGTGCGAACGAATGTCGATAAACGTAGTGTTGCACAATATTGTCACAATAGACAATATTTAGGATCTGATGATATCATACATGATTGTCATTACAGTATGTTAATGTAAAACTGGATGGGATTTGGCAATGAAGGAGAAACTTAAGCCTGTAAAGGGTGCTACAAACCGTGCGGCAAAATTGAATATCCAGCGCGTGAAATGTATTGAGTAAAATTATCGGCTGTTCCATACAAAATCTCAATATCTACCCGATCGAAATGTACAGGACAGCGATATACCGGCGGGACGACCCGAAATGCGCGTGGCGCAGCGGTAGTGAGACCGCCTTACGTTCTTTATAGGGTCCCGGGTTCGAATCCCGGTAGAAGCAAATGTTTGTGTGATGAGCATGGACATTTGTTTCCGAGTCATGGATGTTACATGTATAATAAGTATGTATTTACAAACAAAAACTATCTATGTAGTATATTAAATTATCAACTTTCTGGTGTCCACGACACAAGCCTCGTTGCTTAGTGTGGCACTAGATGGCGCAGTGTGTAATGTCCAGCCATATTTATTTATTTATATTGGTGACATATAGAAAGTTGATCAGTTTCCACTAGTGTGACCACGGGATTTCTTGTACACGCAGTGTATAATAATGTACCGATGGATAAAATTTCTACTAAATGGCCTCGTTGGTCTAAGTGGTAGCAAGCGCGGCTTCTGAGCATGAGGATTGCGGTTTTCGGGGTTTCCTGGGTCGGTCAAAATGTTATTGGGTTTTCGCATACCGAACTTCTCGGTAGCACCCACGGATTCTAGATTTGCGCCCGGTTGATGGCAATAGGCTTGAGATGATAATAGGGGATTATAATTATGAGATTTTAAACATTAACTATTTATTCACCAAGGGGAGTAAGGCACAGATTACTAATCGAGTGTGCATTTGAGGCCCGACGCGAAGCGGAGGGCCGTGAACCACACGTGTTTAGTAATCTGTACTTACCCTCGAGTTATATATACTGCTTTATACTACACTTGCTTACAACGTCATCAAGACTTTAGAAAAAAAAAAACAAAACGCGGTAGTAATGGATTACTACCCTGATTTTCAGGGCAGTAATGAAATTCCATAAAATATAACTGCCTAGATTTTTGGGAAGGTTTAATGAACAGCTTTCGAGCCTTTTAGTGGGGTAGTATTGGTACACTTACTAAGCAAATGTAGTATAAAAATATATAACTTACGAAATGTAGGGGTTCTAGGCTAAAGGTATGGCACATGTCTGCCTAACCTTTCGAGGATAACAGGCGTGATGTTATGTTATGTAATTACTCGTCGGTCGGCTTCGTCATTACACAAATGCAACACAAGAGTGAAACACCTCTACAAAATTGTTGAAGGTAATCAAACGTTTATTGGACCAGTTTTGAAAGTCAATATTGCGAAACTCATAATGCTACTAGAACATGAACTTATCAATAGTGCACATCTAGAATAACTTAACTCATGTTACTGTATGTAAGTATTGTGTAAATCTGTATCACATATTCTTCAACCAAGTAGATCTGATAGATCGTTGCCGTAAGCAAAACACAGAAGAAGAATCATTATAAAGGTGCTGCTGATCGGAAACCAGTACAAGGTAAGTATTCTTAACCATACCTACTTTATTATTATTTATTTACTTTAATCAACTTTGGATCATAGGTACAATTAAACAGAATTTAAAAAAAACAGCAACACAATTAAAATTAAAATCACAATTAAAAACGAGGTATTCCTCAGAGCGCACCTAAAACATTAACAAAATTAAATTAAAATAAAATCAAATTAAAATCCACATCACAAAAAAATATGATATAAAAACAAATGAAGAAGAAGAAGTTCTGAAATATTCCAATTTCAAATTCTGCTTTCCCGCGAGTACAAGGCAAGACGTCCTCCAAACACTATTTTATGACAGTTTTGATACCACTTTGCTGAACTTACCTTAAATATGATTATTCATACATTTTTTGCTCTAGTTTTGGCTAAGACCCTGAAAATACTACCATCTCCCTCTTGTGCCCACCCTGTCCAGCTTTACCTCTATGTCGTTTCATTTTGGGTCGGTTCTCCTATGTCATGCGCTAGATTTTTCAGTACAGTAGTTTAGTTTATTGATTGATTTTCTGTTGTGTAACAAACACTTATCGTCTGCCTGTCTTTTTCCAACTTTATTGGGGTTGGCTTCCAGTTCCAATATTTTACAAGGAGCAACTACCCATGTGACCTTCACACCCAGTTAGTACTGGGTAATACGGTACCGCTTGGTAAGACTGGTTGTCAGACGTTCGGGCCATTGACTACCTGTAACGACTGTAAAAGATCTACAAATGACAGCATGGACCAACGGCTAAATGTTTTCCGAGGCACGGGCGTAACTGGCTTTGTAATGGGTGATCAGTGGTCACCCATCTACGGATCAACCTTGAAGATCGACCCGTGCGCCGGTTATTATTTAGCCACGAGCTCCTCTGTATAACACACACTACATTATTTTAAATAAAAATCAAAACACGGCTCTTCATGTCACAAAATGGACACTCATTCTACTCCCGATACCTGCGTGGTTCAATATACTAACAATTTGGTCCAACATGGTTTCCCTCGACATGTATGTGAATGTTGCCGCTCGGTTGAGCGCGGTAACGAGGCACCGGACGACAAGCTTCACACTGATCAATCACCACCAGTCTTAAGGTCAAGGACTTTGGTGGTACTCCAAAATCAATGGCAGGGTTTGTCGGTTTGATTTTGAAGGTAATCTTGGTGAAATAATTGTCACCAGAATCTATTGTGTCGCCTAAAATGAGGTTCGAAAGTTTGATGAAAAAAGTGTATTACGAAAAAACTTTTATGACAAGATCTTGTAAAAAAAAGCAGTAAGATATTTAGCTATTTAAACTGAATGGTTGCCTCTTAGTCTTATTTATCTTTGTCTCTTATTTTTCACAAAAATCAACATTGCATCAAATAATAATTTACTGTTGAAACAACAGAAACGCATGCAAATTGTTGATTTGTTCATTAAAATCTCTAAGACGTGCCAAGAACAAAGATATACAAGAAAAACAAACTTTAAAAAATCAAAACTATCAACGCCAAGGACTCAACAGCTAAAAACACACAATTCGATACGTTGAGTGGGGGCGTCACGCCTGGCTACCCACTTTGGCACAAGCGTGATGATATAATGGCGATTGTCGCGACGCCAATGAAATGTCTTTCTTCCTTCCTGTCTGTCCCTTTGTGCGATGCCATCTCGGAAATATGTTGATGGTAAGATGGTGCTTCTTGCTAATGGGGTTTGGATGTCGGTATTTTTAATAGGTTAGCTTCGTGTCATTTTGATTTTTATATCTTTATGGATATTATTTTTTCACATTTTGTTAGTAGTATTAATATTGATTCATGCTTGGTACCATTTTTTAAATTAAGTACCTATTATTATTATTTTAATTTTCCTCACGATGTTCGGCTCTAATAGTACAAACTTGATAATTATATATCAGCTAATCTTTAGCTAAAACTGGTAACGGAAGGCTAACACAATTAATAATCGATTTCAATGCGTTTCGTATTTCTATATCGACTTTCATAGGGATTGACGTAGGGTTTTCGATAGCTTCTATCAATCCAGTAGCTTTTTCTCTCTCCTGCCCTTATCCCAATTTATTTGAGGTCGACGCAGCATGTCTTCGTCTTCTCTATTACTTGTTATCTCATCAGACACCTCCTTTCTACCCATATCATCCTTCACAGAGTCCATCTATCGTTTCTTTGGTCTCCCTCTACTCTTATAACCATCCACATTCATACTCAAAACTTTTCTCACAACATTTTCCTCATTCCTCCGCATCACATGCTACTATTCCATCATCGTTATCACTTCATCCAGGGCCTCTGGTCAAAAGACCCAAGCCATGCCGTACTCTTTGCAAAATATACAATATTATTGATACTGAAAAAAATCACTCTGTCATCGTAATCTACAAAAAGCACATAAATTCACATTTAAAAAAACCGTATCTCGCATTGTCCCCTGTCTCCTAACACGTCAATCACTTGGTTGGTTGCGCACCTAAATGACATGTATTGAATCAATCAACCCCGCACCTGCTTGTTTGGGACCTAATGACCCGTGGCTGGTCGAGCTTAATTTAACATCGTTGTTTCCAACGCGAGGTGACGGGTTAAATGGGGTGCGACGAATGTATTGAAGAAAAGTTATGGATTGGTGCTCCTGGGTTTTTTGTGAAGATTTCCTTGCTTTTGAACTTTCTTTCCCTACCCAGTGCTGAGTGATTTTATTTTATTTAACAAACTGCAGCTTCTAGCTACTCCTAGCTCCACTTTTTTGACTAAGGAATATTTAACATTTTGCGCATACTAGAATTTCGAACCAAATTTTTTCATTACAGAGAAAAAAAACTAATCACATATTATAAAAAAAACTTCTTGCAGAGAGTCAATCGAGTGGTATTAGGAGAAAATCGGAGGGTATATAAACTAGTGATCATCAATGACTATTGACAGGACGGACATTTTCTTTTTGTTAGCATTTGTTACTCCAAAACGTTTTTGATCTTTGTCATCATTATTACTACTAGAACGCTACTTTGTCTCGGTTGTAATCACATCCAAAGACTGGAAAGAGAAGTGTTAGTCGTCAGGCGGCGAGATGGGCAGACGACATTGTTGCCATCGCGAGGTTATCCTGGATGAGGCTGGCCCAAGAACGTGGAGTTTGAAACAAGCAAAAAGAGGCCAATACTCAGCAGTGGGTGAGGTCGGGCTGTGGATGATGATGATGAATCTCATCCCAATAGCTAGAAAAATAACCACCGTGTTTAATAAAAGACGATTTATAATCAAACCTACCTACATCAAAGCACCATCAATGTATATCATGTCTAAAATAATTCCTACGACTTGGAAGCAATCAAAACATTTTTTCCTACCCACTATTAGCCTATTTAATAACGTAATGACATCCTCATTCGTGGCTGCTTCACCTATAAGATGGAGTTTATCTTCACATCTGTCTCCAGCCAATGGCTTATCTAATAACACATATCCATGTAATTTGTTTGGTGCCTCTGTTTGTCATGTACCGTGCGTTTAATTGTGCATGATTGCTGTGACTCCATGGTTTTTATAATTGGATTTTGTAGTTATATGTCAAGGAATTGTATTGTGTTTGATGATTATTCGCTTTCAAGTTCTTGTTTATTTTCATTTTCAATTATTAATTTAGTTTCTTGAAAAGGAGAATCAAGTCCGACAAGTTTAGTGTGTGATGTAATAATAGAAACTTTAAAAGGACCTATTTAAATTCTTAGACATACCACTAATGGTGTTTTTCGTGGAACGTTACGTATTATCGTCCAGCTGGGCAAGGGTCTCCGCAGTCTCAGATTCAGATTCATTTATTTATAGGTACATATATTTACATAGGTACATTATAAGTTCTTATTTGGTATCTAAACTCCTTTCACCTCGATCTGGCCAGAGCTGCTGTGACGAGGACCAATCCTTGTTAGATGAGTTCAGCTCATCACGCCATTGCCGTTCAGGCCTTCCGTGAGAACCCACTGGTTAACTCCGTTTTTTTTTCAAACGTACACTGAAAAGAAGTAAATGAATTATTTATCATTCAATTCAAATAAAACATAATTGCTAAATCTGGTTTAGATAGTCTCATTCACTAATACTTTATATTATACCAACTCAATTTGTGAAAGATGAAGTATACCAACAAAGCCACAAAAAGCAGACAGCGATACAAAATCTAACATAATCCGTAACATCTCCAACTTATAGCTTGAAGCTGATTAATTGCAAGCTATTAAGAGCTGTATAGTAAATAAACAAATTGTTGTTTTTTCTTTCGCTGGCCAGCGGAGCGCGGCTGCGAAGATCTTGATGGTGACTAGATTCTTTGGTTACCGCTACTACGAATGGAAAGGAATAAAAACAACTAGCTGTATCCCGTGACTTCGTTCGCGTTCAAATTTTGATGAGTATGCGATACAAGAATAAACAAAGTAGCCTATATGCTAGATTTAAATCTATCTCTGTAGACAAAAATTGACATCTGCAGGAAAACTTAACAATCCTATTAAAAATTCGATGCAACATAAAAACTTTGAAAGCGAATTCCAATTGACAAATACAGACATAGAGACAGGTTAAACCTTTAGGATATTTAAATTCGGCAAAGGGATTTGTGAAGTGTTAGCAGAAATACAAGACCCTTATAATTATAATTTCGTTTTTAAGGTTAGGACACCAAGAATGCGGAAATCATGCCCCAAGCTTGAAGGACCATTTGGCTTTTCCAAACATGAAGAAAAAATTGCGGAACGATTGATACGATAGATATGACTCTATTCGTACAATAAATCACGAATCATCATTATTCTTCACCCTTGACCAAAAGAAAGAAAAATAACACCGTAAAGTCTCTTCAGGTGATTATCACCTCACTCCTCATCATCGAGATCCACTAGTACCTCTGTATACCTACTAAGTACTAGTACTAAAGTCTTCCTACCCACAACAATGGTAAGCCGTGTCTAATCAGGAAGAGATGTTATCAGCAGCCGCGGCCTAAGGTGTCGGATTGTTCTGAGTTAGCCTATGTGTGCTGGAAAATTGTTACTATATTGTCTTATCGAAGTTAGAAAGATTCATTGCTAATGTGTCCTATAGAGAACATGAATTTGATTTTATGTAAACACTAGCGTAAGTGGAGTTTGCTAATAATTTGTCCCACGGAATGATCCTGACAAACTTTCGCATTTAGAATATTATACAAGGATATTTTCAAAAGTCTAGCCGTTGCTAGACCTTTGAACACATTGACATTTTAATACTTATTTGACTTAATGACACTTTCAGTCATTAAGTCAAATAAGCATTAAAATTTATCATGAGTTTCTTTCAGTCAGTATCAGTCAGTGATTTAAACGTTGTCAAACTTAGGCTTTAATATAGAAATCTGATAAGACTTGAGACTCTAAACAAGTTGAAATCGCTTTCAAAATGTTTCATATTTCTATAATGAGTATCAAAAGGATTGGCATTAAGCTCTTCGGTAGCTTAAAGTGTACTCATCATCTACCTTTTCTCAAACTATGTGGGGATCGGCTTCCAGTATGAAGTGACTGCCTATCTGATCTCGACAACCCTGGGTAACTCGGTAAGAAGGTAAGACTGGTTGTCAGACTTTCGGACTTCTGACTACTAATTATAAAAACTGACAAAAATATACAAATGATAGCCGGGACTAACGGTTTCAGTAAAACTGCACTGAGCTTCCGAAAAGGTTTGGTCAATCCAGTAGATTTTAGGCTTTTGTAAATAATAATTATTGTCATCGGTGATTCCCATCTCTTTGTTGCCCTATGGACTATACTAATTAAGACCTTTTTAGGTCCAAATTATAATATCATAAATAATCACAGACATGAAAATATGCCTCACAAATCTTACAAACATGAATATGCTCGATATCACACCACCCCACATAAAAAAGCAATGCTTAGACCACACACACGAAACAATTTACAGCACCCACTATAATACAACTTATCTAGGTATTTTAATGCTCTCTACAAAATCACTGAACCAATTTCGATAAGCCTTACATTGTCGGGTACATCCGTTTAATTAGTGGGCACAAGTCGTGTGAAGCCAGTAAGATATTCTTCGAGATATCACACAATACGTGCGTGAGACTGCGTACGCGCATGGTAGAGGCGCACTTTCTAATGCACTATTATGTACGTAACGTTTGCGACTTTTTAATAGTAGTGCGTTGGTGAAAATATTTTAGATGATGATGTTTGTAAAATAATTGTGGCAGCTTGAGCTCGTTGTTGGAGTCTTCTGAGCTTAGGAAATTGACAAGAGAAATGGGACAAGACGGGGTCATATTTCCAGGAAGAAACCAAGACAGATGGCCCTGTCACACAATGGATGGCTGAAGACGGTCGTCGTCACCAAGG
Source organism: Xestia rhomboidea (assembly GCA_963853795.1). Classification (NCBI taxonomy): domain Eukaryota; kingdom Metazoa; phylum Arthropoda; class Insecta; order Lepidoptera; family Noctuidae; genus Xestia; species Xestia rhomboidea. Next base: position 1,635,993 of record OY970776.1, on the reverse strand, counting down.
CAGGCCCAAGAAACGCTGGCGTGACGATTTGGATCCGTTCCTGACTGATTGGCTGGAGAAGGCAAAACTCAAGGGGAACTGAAAGAGAATGGGAGAGGCCTTTGCCCAGCAGTGGGACAGATTAGGCTAATAAACAAAATATAAGAGATTTTCTATGGAGTGAATATTCAGATCCATCATCACTAGGACGTGGACCAAGAAGAAGAAGACTACCACCACGTCTATTTTAAGCCAATTTGTGATATTCTTTTTATTTTCAAATAATTTGTCTTCTTGCTTTTCTGAAATTTGAACTACACTGCATTGAGCTTTGACCGCTTAATAACACTACAAATTATGTGTTATATAATATGATTAACTTAATAACAATCCGCTATTTATATTCCTAATACGAGTAGTAGGTTCTTAGGGCGTCATCACCTGTGAACAAAACCGCGAAAAACAGAAATCTACGAACTCATCATTTTCTGCACGACTAAAACTAGCAATTTCTCAGCTTCCACATTAAACCCAACATTCCTAACTGGACATACCAATAACAGTCTTTAACCTATCTCCGATCCAATAAACATACAGTTACTGATACAAACCGAGTAAATTGAGATACTATTGTACCACACCGTCACTGCACATAAACCAAGCGACAATCATCCTTAAAGCAAAGAAGCTAAGTTAGTTAGAAGTGTAGACATAAGTTTGCCAAGTTGCCAGGACATGTTAATCGTGATACGACGGAGTGATCTGTGAACAGGCTGGCTACACGCTTGCGACTAATAAACAGTTCATCAGCGACTGTTATGGTGTCTGTGAGTCAGAATTTGGGAGATAAAGACTAGATCAGTTATTTTGGCTTTGGTTTAATTACTGTGTCTGGGAGGTTTCATTATTTGAGTTACTAAGAATATGTTGTAGAAGGTTATGAATTGCCTATAGAGAAGTAGAGATTATTCATGAGATTGTCATCTTTGGGAAATATTACTCCAAGTGAATTGGTGACTATTGTAATACCTATCTCGCCAGCTCTTTCAGATGCTTAGTACTCGCCACCGGCGGTATGTGTATGTCCAGATGAATATAACATGGACGAAGCCAATAAGGATCGTAATCGGCGAAGCGTAGGTGGTGTTCTGATTTTTTTTTCCCCTTTTTGCGTGAATTTATGTATACGAACCGGGTTTTCAACCACAAAATCCATGGTGTAACCAAACGATAATCATCACCTTCCTGCCCATATCCCATTCTACTTGGGGTCGGCGCTATACGTTTTCTTTTTCCATTCACCCCTGTCAGACGTCACGGCATCATTTACTCCTTTCTCTTTCATATCAGTAACCTAATCGTACTGCCTGTAATAAATTCGCAATTTATTGATAGGGTAGCTGCTTGACCATCAACGACTCTTACTAACCATATACGTGCGCATGCAAATATCTTAAAAGGGCTAATTAAATGCGAATGTGCATATCTCGGTCGTGCATAGCGCCGAATGATTTAAGGTGGTGCAAAAACTTAAGGAATTATTGCCGTTTTCCTAGTATATGAAGTAACAGGACATAAGAATAATGTCCCTGGTGTAAATGATGATAGTTGAGAGGAAGACGGAATCTTGGAAACGGTAGCACATAGTGACATAATTGCTAGGTGTTATTTATTTGCAATTCCAAGAGATTTGTTGCAGGGGATGGTGATAACGGTAGAAGCTGAAATGCAGAATATCTAAATCTTGGAGTATGTTAAGATCGAAACAGGTACTGTAATTTCTGCCTACTCCCACGGGGAAAAGGATTGACTTTATATATGTTTCGATGGGAGTTGAATAGTTACCGACAAACCAGATTCATTATACAACAAAAATAACTGACTAAACGGTAATTTCGATATAGATCACGCTGAATAAAGAAAATATGGAAGACATGCTTATACTTCTAGATACTGGTTAAACTCGTTGATAAATACGGAATTTCCAAGACTGTTACTGGTAATCAAGTTTTGCCTTGCTTTGCCTGACGACCCGAATGGCGCAGCAGTACTGAGGCTGCCTTACGTTCTTTGGGTCCCGGGGTCGAATCCCGGTAGGAGCAAATGTTTGTGTGATGAGCATGGACATTTGCTTCCGAAAGTGTGTATTTACAAACGAAACGTATCTATGTAGTATATCAACTATCTGGTGTCCACGACACAAGCTTCGTTGCTTAGTGTGTATATCCCATTACCCACTATATCCATTCTTCATCACCCACATCACTCCGCCTTCTCAATTCACATTCACTCCTTCAATAGACTCGACCAGGTGCTGAACAACAAAGTCCACTTTAAACGATCCTAATCGATCATCTCGGCCTGTCTCTCTCTCTCATCCTGGAATCAAGCCAGATGCATCGACATTTGTAAGAAAATATTATTAATAACCACTTGTATTAGAATAGATTGTAACACGGCAAATGTGTGAGTAATTGCATGGACTATGAAGCATGTGTTGATATTATAGTTTGTTAATATCACACTGTTTCTTGTGATCTCGACTGCAAACAAATCTTTAATATCTTCTCGTGGTTATTATAGGAATCGTTTAATTGATGATACTTTGTAAGACGCAGCGCATGCTATGACTATCCCTTCTCTAATAGTGTCACATGATATAGTTTATGTCTCGAGAAATGCGAACACCAATATAAAACCAAATTTTCGATTCCTAATTACTGCTAACCTACATAATCGTACTGCTGGGCAAAGGCCTCACCCTATGACATCGAGATGTTCCGATCCAGTCAGTTTCTTCACTGATACACAAATGCAAAGCAAACTTACGACTTATAAGTACAAATTGACAGACAGACCGATCATCGGTGACGATGATCACGAGTCTTTAGACCTTATTAATTCAGAACTTAAATTAAAAATACTAAGTGTGAATCAGAACATCTATTCACAATTCAAATTTCCCTTAATGTATGCAAAAGCTGAAGACACTAACTCTTCATCAACACGACGATAAACTACCAAAACTGTTCGTAAAGCCACAAAAACAACAACGTCTACCCAAATACCGATAGAAGCGGCAAAACAAACACCAACTAATCCTTAATATGTCTCAATCTTTGCCTACATATGTCTTATTAAAATAACGAGAAGGATTATAAATTTCAACTGCCGGTAGAGTAGAGGAGATATATTAGCCGTTTGGACACATTTTTGATATAGCAGTGAATACCTGGGATGGTTTATGATTTGTAGTGTCACTGAAAAATATTACCATGTTCGTGTTTCAGTGAATTTGTTGGAGCTGTTGTAACAAGTTGAGCTGTTTGGGAAGATTTATACGCATCAAAATTAAGAGTTGTAAGGTTCGCTTTGGGTAGGTCAACAAAGAATATGAGGTTTCAGGGAAAATACAGGTAATTCAGTAATCTAAGTATCTCTGATAGATTTGCTATGTTATTGACAACATCAACGAACAACAAGGAAACTACATATTATTGATTCGATTTAGTATCGTAAATAATACTTCTACAGTGTAAATGGTCTTTGATATAACTTTTTATAGTCAAATCCACCTTTATGACACAACCCATAAAAACATCAAAAGACCATAAAAAACAAAAGATCATCAAAATATACTTTGTAAATCACCAATAGCGACAGTCGACTGCGCACCGGCGCGTGAGTTTCCGCGCATTGTTCTCTGCGCTTGCGCACGTATCTACGCGTTATTTGTGAAGCGACGTTACACTTTGATCTTGAAGTGGGAAGCGATCATTGGACAATTGAAGTGTGCATAGATGAGAGGATATTATTATGGCTGTAAGAGAAGGGGTGGCTAAATAATAACAACCGCACGGGTCAAGGTTAAGCAGTGCTTGCCAAGGTCGGTCCATGGATCAGCGACCATTATAAATTCATTACAAGCCATGTTTCCTCCGTGCTTCGAGAAGCACTTTACGCCGGTGGCACCGGCTGTCGTATAAAGATCTTTGACGGTCGTTACAAGAAGTTTAAAGCCCCAATGTCTGACAAGCAGTCTTACCAAGGGTTATCACATTTCCCAATAACATGCTCCATGTAAATTACTGATTTTCAGCTGCATCTAATTAAAAAAAGATAAATTATATTCATTGATAAACGTAGCTGATGCTTAGCTTTCAAATTAAAATAGACATGGAACTTAGTGTTAATTGAACAATATTTTTTTTTTATTATTCGCGAGAAATATTGAAAAAAAAATCACATATTCATAGGTGTATTACATACATTTTCTTTCAACCCGTCGACTAGACTAGCCAGTAGCAAATTAGTTCAAAAGAGCAACTAAAAATAAAACATCAAATAAGATTCTGACTAAAAATAGAACTAGCCTAAATATTATGACAGTTTCGCTTTTGCCGATCAAAACAACCACAGCACGTGTTAATACATAAATGAAAGAAACATCACCGGAGGGAAATCGGGGATCGTTTAAAAAACCATTAAAACCCTAGTTTCACCATAAGCTACTTGAAATGAACGCCATCGTTTAGATATAAAAACAAAAAACTTATTGTCACCTATTCAGAAACAATCGAGCGATTTCTGCGATCACCTACTTTTATTTACTGTTATAATCTGCATATTTTTTGCAATTTCGATCTTATGGTTTTGAACATAAAGAAAGTCCAACGTTTACGCAACTAAAGATCTATTATTGTCACTATCATTCTCTACTGCTATGCAAATGTCATCTTTATTATTTAACCCAAATAGATCATTTTTTCTTTTAACACTACTACAATTCCTTACACTTCACAAACTTTTTACAACGGTGAAAAATCTGAAGACGTTGCAAATTGAACTTTTGCTAGAGGTAATAAAATACAAGGAAATGTAAACGAAGTGAATAAAGAACATGGTTCCGAAGTGGTTGGTGATAATGACGTCACGCTAGGTAACCTCTGTCGTATTAAAATGACATTACTAGACGTACGGAACAGTTATAATAATTCACGCCTTCGAGCTTCGGATATTCAGATTTATTTTGATTTGAACACCAATGAGGTCGAAGCACAAGGTAATTTGTTACAAATTATAGGTATAATAACATTGATAGTAACATCGTTATGAATCGGGGCTATAATTTGGAATTCTGTCAAACAGTAATTGGACATTAATAATTTCACACAGTACTATTTCAAAACACAGGATCTAATTAAACTAACGAAAAACATATTCAGAATTCTATGACACCAAATTTTTCATATCTAACTAAGAGCATGAAACGTGTGTATGAAAATAATGAACCAAAACAACCTAGTCCACAAGCTATCAATACAAACCTTATCCAAACAGACACAGACTGAAACAAATCTGACGGCACAAAATCTTTTGAAGTAGCCATCTTAAATAACGAACCGATAATAATATAACACGTCGAAACTCATAATGTGATAAATATAGAGTATCAATGATGCGTCAACTATGTGACGCAGAATTGCGCGTGCGATTAATGAGTCGTGCCAAGACATCTGGTATATTACCATCAATATCTGTCTGTCATATGTATGCGATAAATTTACGAACGATATGCTTCGACGTTCGGAGAAGATCTTAAATTATAGATAGCTAGCTCTTGCCTGCGGCTTCGCCTACGTGAAAGTCGAAAATTACCCCAAGAATACTACCGGGGTAAAAAAAGCCAGCGACTTTGCCCATGTGAAAGTCGAACATTTTCACACTGCGACGTCCAGGGTAAAGAGTATATAACCTAATCTAGAGCGCAAGGCCTAGTAGACCAAATAACATTATATGAGCGATAACGAATGTGAGACTCAAAAATGTATGGAAACTGACATAAGCTATTAGATTATTTCAGTCGTTGCAGAAATACGAAACGCTTTAAAAGCGAATGTCAGTCTGCCTAAGCCAAATCTGTTTACCCATCATCTGCCTAGCCTAGTCTGATCTGTCTAGGTGGATCGGCAGCTGAATACCAAAATTTTACATGGAGCAACTGCTTATCAGAAATCCACAACTTAGTACTGGGTAAAACGATGGCCCTTGGTAAGACTGGTTGTCAGACTTTCGGGCCACTGACAACCTGTAACGATAACGACTGTCAAAAATCTACAAATGACAGCCGGGACCAGCGGCTTAACATGCTTTACGAGGCACGGAAGAAACTCGGTATGTGATGGATGGACCCATCCTCAGCGCGTCCTAGGCATGTACGACTCAACCTTGAAGATCAACCCGTGCGGCTGTTATTACTTAACCACAAGCACCTCCCAAATCTGTTTACACATTGAGACATTACTAATTAACATTCAAATTCACAAACCTACAAACTTACTCGTTTATTACAATATTAGTAGGATGTTTGTAACTCCAATGTTTTTCCATGTTGATGGCTGATGGCGACACCTGTGGTCAACATCTATCAGGGAATACTGAAGTATTTAGTCTGCGGAAAATTTGGGATGGCAAAAAACGTTATGATTGAAGAGGCGAATGGAGAAGGCAGATTTAAAATACGTTTTACGGTGTAAAAGTAGATGTGCAGTAACCCAGAGAAGAAAGGTGACATCGTTCACGAAATTGATGCAAAGTAGAAGTTATTAGAAAGTGCTATTGAGTGCAAGCGTTAAAAACTAATCTTACGGTATGCAGCACTTTTAAAAATAAAACAATCAGTGTTTCTTGTTTTTTTAAATTAACTTGGCTTAACCTTCATGCGTAGGTTTCAATGAAAGTAACACAATTAACATAGCTAACCACATCAATTGCAAACGTATACGTATACGTTATAAGAAAAAACATTTAATAATTCTTCTTCTCTCCTTCTTTTGGTGCTTTTTCAATTTCAAGTTGGTCATCTACTCGGATTACTTCTTCAACAGCCAAAATCTCCAGCCAAAATCCCAGCATCATACGCACAAACTTCTTCAACACCGTTCCAATTGCAGCACATAACTCTATATCTAATAATACACCGTTAAAAATCTCCCAGCAGTTCGATGATGCATCGTGGGGCACTCCTATGATTTGTGAGAAGACAGGTGTTCGACGCAAATACATCGCAACCGGTTCGGTTTCGCCATCTCAATTGGCATTTTGACGTGGTACTCAAACTTTACTAATTGCATTTATTTATAATTAAGCAAGGTTATCTGGTTGGAGGGAAAATATCACTAGGAAACTGATCATATCATAGAACCAAATATTCCAGTATATTTGACATCCGTCAACTCGTATTGGACCCTTTTTGGTGGATTACCCTTCGCATAGAGAAAAAGTCTGTGTCCCCAGCCGTGGGTACATTATTGGCTGATTACTATAAGGTTATCTGGTCCAATGCCTTTTTTTAAAGTAGCGAAGTTACCATAGAAATTGAAAAGAGGACCTAAGCAATTAATTACTTTTAAAGCGTTTCTTTGGAGTGGCGACCGCAAACCGGAAGACGTTGCGTTGGAAGGCCTCCCACTAGGTACCACTGAGAGGATCGACCGGAGGACACGGTGGAGCATACCTACGATGGAGGTCTGCCCCGCGTGGGCGGGACACCCCCGTGTCCTCGTAGCAGCGATCGGCAGCGGCGTCCTCTCGCGCCCGACCCTGGTTCAATCCATGGTCCGGAGCTAGACGCGCGAAATGGGATGCCGTCACCTCCTTCTGCGAAGCAGTCATGCTAGCGAAGAAGGTGGCGGCCCCCGGTCACCGTAGGCGCGAGCCTGTGGACGGTGAGCTATGGGCTAGCTCGCCGTCCGTCCGTCTTATGACTACAGGCCGTGTCGACGGCGCGTTCGTGTTCCACGCGCGCCTCAAAAAGATGTCTGCAGAAAGGAAGGGGTCAAGGGCCGATGCCTGCCGGGGCTGCGGGACTGTTCGAAAGAGATACCATGGCGCCGGAACACAAAGGGCGATGAAGGAACATGGATGGGTTTTAGTCAGTAAAAGTCTGACACACCCTTCCTGCTCCGCCCAGAGCGGGAGGGTCATTTGATGATTTCCCATCCGAAAAACATGGATGCGAGTCGCACGGGACCGATCAATATGGCGACACTTGAGGGAGGCCTATGTCCAGTAGTGGACGTTTTTTGGCTGAAATGATGATGATGATGATGAAAGCGTGTCTGCATCGACCTCTGTCTGGTTCGATGTAAGTTTGTCGGTAGCATATGCCAACCAAAGACATTTTGGACTTCACCATCGCTTTTTGAATCTCACTTCGAATAAGCCCTAAGTTTTATCTGTTTTTGTTCACCAACATTGGTCTAAACGGGATTACTGAGCTATACAATTAATTAAGACTAATAATGTGACATTCGACATGCGGTAGTGGCCCGATATCTTCGACACGTGTTTGTTTTGGACACACTTCAACACTTTACGCTTCAACGTCGAGCAAAAGGTCGAATAAATCTTAACAGAATATGTCGAAGAGTATTCTGGGATCTGATTTGTTTTTATCGTATGGCGTCTGGCGGGTACTTCCTCGCCCGGGAATGTATTTCCTGATAGCTCTAACTTGAGATTATTAAACTCATTGCTGCATAAGTTACTTGAAGCTTGCATTATTTACGTGAACAGTGACTGATCTAACGACCGCGAAAACGTATAGACGAAATCAACTAGTTCGCCAGACAAACATTCATTCTATCCGTGTTAACGATGATAGACAAAGTCTAATATGTAATGGATTGTCATAAACTATCGAAAACTTCATGACATGCTCATGATTCCAAAAAGTGATTGCCATTTGTGTATAGCCCTCTGAAATTAGCCTGGATTAATGACATCTTCAATGTAATTGGAAGACAAAAAACAGTTGACCCAGCTGTAAGTTACCGCTACTGCTGACTATGGAAACAAGCAACTGCAATACCAAACAAGACAGAGCTAAAATGTCTCATCTGCCTCTAATTTACACCAGCACCTTTTGAACCGCAAAGAAGATGTCAATCCTTAGCTCTAAACACACCATAAAATAGCACTAAAACAAACTAGAAGCTCAAAGTTTGAGCACCGCGCTGCAATAAGTTCGGTCCGTCGATAAATCTATGAAAATGAACGTGCTCCTAATGTCACTGGAATGCTTTCATGATCTGACCGAACCAGAGACGGACTGAGTTCTGCGTTATTTTAACATTTAACGTATACTCTTCCAACCTGTACTTGATTACGGCCTCTCTCTTAAATAGAGAGGAGGCTTTCGTCCTAGCAGTGGGAACTTTATAGACTGATTACGTTGTATACTAGGCAAAGGTCTTCCCTTTTTTTCTCTAGTTTCTTCTTATTCATCTCTAAACTTAATTTTTATAGTGCACACTTCGGTTTAAAGAAGGGACGACTATACATTTTCTGACTTTGGGTTTTCTCAGAATTTGGTGATGTTTCATATCGTAATGTGGAAAATAACTACCGGTCAAAATTATGGATTTCATTGGCAGTTGTTGGTTTTCGGCTGTTAAATAATTACCAGAAAATCACCCCTTTCTTCATTAGATATATATGATACCGATTTATATACACCACAAAAAAATTACAGAACTAAAATGTAAAAATTATTTACAAGTATAATTCACCCGAATCCGTTCTCCCAGTCATAACTAACGCCTGACGGCATAAGATCGAAGTGCAAGTATCTAAATATACCAGCGACCAACACCCATCAATTTGAGAGGAATTAATCGCCCAGCAGACATTGTCGCGGGAATGTGAACATTTGGCAAATTGGCAGTTTTACAACGAACGTTATTGATTTTAGTTGCAACTGTTTTTTCAGCTGGTGGAATTCTTTTGCGTAAAAAATTCTACATGTCGATATAGTTGAACATTTACTGAAATAGTCACTACTTTAGATGGTTAATACGGGTATGCAGTACCTATTAAATTAAAATAATGCTGCTCTGAAAGTCATGATATTGAGTTGCAAACAAGCAGGCTACCTACGTAATGAAACGAACAATTATGAGGGCTACCAATGGGACATCTGTATCATCAGTAGAATAGCAGCTCGCTACCTTTCTTAGAAAGGGAGAATCTAAAGATCTTATTCTTATTATAAAACATATAGAAACGGGTATTTATCGCGAATTTTACCTTTAATATAAGTCCGACATTTCGACCGGATTGCACCAGCCGTGGTCACGGGATCTTCTTCTTCTTCTTTTGTGTCGATAGACTCAAATAATACCCGACCAGTATGTTGCCACCTGCACAGCCCTGTCGTTGGCTTCGTTTAAATTCTGGAAGGTGCAGGTGGCTATGCAGGATGGGCAAGAAAGGAGGTGGGGCATCTCCTGCATAGGAGATCCACACTGACATTGTCTTTGGGACGGGTCAATGATACCCCATTTGGCCAGAATACTTCTACAGCGGCCAACCTGGGCCCGCAAACGGTTAAGAGATTTCCAGATTGGCTACTGCAGTTCCTGTCCAATGTCCACCGCTGTTCCTATTGGGGTGCATGAAATGAGCCTCCCAGAGCGGCGTTAAAAATATTGTACTGCGATCCCAAACGCCCGGCGCACCCTGGACAGCTAGCACTCGGTAACGCAGAGTCTAGCTGACTAATCCTTTCACCACGATGACTCAAACACAAACTCAAATCTAAAGATGATGGCAAAATAAATGTTTGTGAAAAGTGCACACCAACAATAGATTGAAATAAAAGCAGAGGATGACGATGATTCTAACATCACATTTTGTCTCATATCCCCAAAGGGTAAAGCAGAGGTTTTCCTTTAATACACCTACTTTCCGCTAGTTATACATAAATTCCATGTAATTGGAGCAAGCCTATTGCTATCAACCAGTGACAAAATGAGACTCCGGACTTCTACTGAGAATTTGTAGGTTACCCAGGGAATTGAATCCAAGACTTTACACTACGCAGTAGCGGTTGCAACCTCTAAACCACCGAGGTGAATCTTATACTAATATTATAAATGCGAAAGTTTTGCGTTTTAGGTTTAGAATGTTTGTTACTCTTTAATGCAAAAACTACATAACGGATTTGTATGAAATTTAGCATACAGATAGTTTATAACCTTTTTCTTTTTTTTTCGGATGAGAAATCATCAAATGACTCCTCCCGCTCTGGGCGGAGCAGGAGGGAGTGTCAGACTTTTACTGACTAAAACCCATCCATGTTCCTTCATCGCCCTTTGTGTTCCGGGGCCACGGTTTCTCTTTCGAATAGTCCCGCAGCCCCGGCAGGCTTCGGCCCTTGCGGACCCCTTGCCTATTGCTCACTCTCTTTGAGGCGCGCGTGGAACACGAACGCGCCGTCGACACGGCCTGTCGTCATGAGACGGACGGACGGCGAGCTAGCCCATAGCTCCCCGTCCACAGGCCCGATAGTTTATAACCTGGATTAACACTTAGAATACTTTTTATCCGGTAATAGTACGATCCCGTGGGACAGTGACCGAGCTCTACGCGGCCGAAGCTAGTTTAACTATATTTGGTTCCCTAAGTCCATCACCCAGTTAATAATTAACCCGACCGACTGCCATAAGATCGAAGTGCACTCGCTAAATATAGCGACATTGCAGACGCACGCATCAATGTGCGACAAATTAATCGTAAGTGCGGACGACTACTTTGTAGACCGAATAATTTTGATAAGTTATTGCGATTTCCGCGTTTATTGAGAATATTTAGGGCTTGGGTATTTGTGATTGAGAATTAATGCGCTACTCGCGATCATAACATCACGCCTCTAATATCTGAAGGGTTAGGCAGTGGTCTACCTAATAGTACACCCACATTTCGCCAGTTATGTTTAAGTCCCATGTAATAGGGGGGCAGCCTATTGCCACCAACTGGGCATAAATTTAGACTCCGTGGCTGCTACTGAGAAATTCCTGATGGAAAAACACAATAACAATTTGTCTCACCCGGGAATCGAATCCAAGACCTTGTGCTCAGCAGTCGCGTTTGCGACCACTAGAGCGAGGCAATCTGCATAACATTTTTTTTTGTTTTCCTTGTGTTATAAAGTAATCTAAATCGTTGAGACACTGTATAAAACGACTACTACTAAACACAGGCTTTATTACAAGTTTAACGAATTATGACAATGGTTTAGGTAGGTGTAACATTTGATTAAAAATTAAGAAGAAGAATAAGAATCAAGTTACAAAATACATTTTTACAAGAGCTGTTAATAAAATAGACACATTAAAATTTTGACCGGCACGGTTGGCGCAGTGGCTGAGCGATTGACTGCTGCCCTGCGTGTCGCGGGTTCGATCCCCACACGGAACAAATATTAGTATAGCCCACAGATAGTTGTTGCGGGTCTGGCTGTTACACATATACAAAGGCTGGTGACAGACAGACGGACGGACAGTGGAGTCTTAGTAATAGGGGCCCGTTTCTACCCTTTGGGTACACAAAAACAACATTTTCTCAAGTTTCAAGATAAACTTCTATCAATGATAACGATGAAGAAAAAGTCTACTAAAGCTGAAACCAATCAATCCTGTTGAAATACTAAATTAAAAAAACGTCCTCTGGTGATTCAAAATCGGCTTCAAAAACTACCAAGTATACAAAACAAACCCCTAAAAAATGCACTGAATCTATTTACCCGTAACTGTCACTATTTACCCCTCTCAGTACATAATGCTACACCCCTCCCCCCACTAAGACTTACCTATACACCCCCCCCCCCTACGCTACGTTAAAATGCAATCTTCTTAATGGAATTTCAATTTTCGCTGCGAAGTTAACTAAAAATCCAACCGGTTGCAATATTGCCGCCTAGCGAAGACGCCGGCCATTTTGTGCGGAGCTTGTCTATCCGTCTGTCTGTATGCCTGTTACTTAAGTTATTAATGTACCGGTATGTAAGGGAAGACTGTATTTTTTTTTAATAAGAATTGGACTTTGAGATGGAAATATAAAGATTATATTGGTTTGGTAGTGTTGTAACTGTCTACCAGTCTTACCGAGGGGTATTGTATAACCCAGTACTAAGTTGTGGAGGTCAGATAGCCAGTCGCTTCAAGTAAACTACTGGTATTCAGCTGCATCCGGTTAGACTGGAAGCAGACCTCAACATTGTTGAGAAAAGGCTATTAGCCAGATGATGGTAGTGATTTTACTGGAACTGACAAAAGATTCGCACTTTTACGATGGTTACAAGTCACCTGATGTATGAATAGGAGAGGAGAGGACTAGCCATGGACACCAGCATATCTATGGCGTAGCAGATGTTGTATCAGTCTTGAGGACCAACTTAAAATACTTCCGAATGTCTTTTAATTTGACTAACATGCAAATAGATTCTTCTATGGGCAAAATCTTTCTCAAGACGCTCTACCAGTCATGGTAGAAAAAGCTGTTGGTTTACATTTTAACATGCAAATTACATTGTAAAATGTAAACCAAATAGCTTGGTCGACCGTACTTGTTTAACACATAAAAACAAAAATATAACCTCTTACCTGCTGATAAGTAATGGTACAGGCTTACCAAGAAGCAATTACCTATAAATGTTTCCGAAACTTAACTCAACAAATCCCAATGATTTTATCCAATTTGGTTATAAATCAAAGACGAAACAATCCAATACCCCCGGTTCCCAACAGTACAGCACAGTTTCCTACTATCACAAAACAAAATAAAACAAAAAATCCTCGAGAAAAACGAGTTATTTGATTCAATAAGCAAAGTTGGGAGCGAGACACTAGTATTTAATATCCAGAACGGAGCCCCGAGGAAAAAGAAAAATCTATACAGGGTGGCAACCCCCCCGATCTTTACGTCTTGGAGACGTTTTCCAACTGCAACCATTATAGACACAGTGCACCTGACCTTGTGTTTATTTGTGTGCTGTGTTGACACAGCACGACACTGTGTTTGCGGTTATAGATTAATTAGTTTTTGTTTGGTATAAAAATAGATGGTGCTTGTTTAATTATGAGTGTCCCAGGTGTTTTTTTTTAATGTGTGAGGTTGTCTTTTTATGCAAAACAAAATAAACTAAATAATGTATGTATTTGACTTTTTTGTTAATTAAGAAGCCCGAAATATGGTAGTTATTGTGCCTTTAACGTTTCCCACGTAAATGCCCACATTTTATTTTCCCATTAAACACGTATTCTGTTTCCGTCTTGATTCTGCATCAGTCTAAAGTATGAAAATCAAAATGAAAAAACATACTTTCTCAGATTTATTATAGCACCAGAAACCTAAAACAATGATATAATATTCCTCTTAGCTAACAAAACAGTGTAACACAACAATGGACAATAACATCCAACTACGCGCACGCCACTCCACAAAAAATAGTCCTAAAAAATGCACCTGAAATACACGACAAGCGGTCACGAAGTACATACGAAAGCAATACCAATCAGACGCTTCAGCGCCCATCTATGTCCGTAGCGCTCACTCCCATTTACGAGAGAAAAAACCTCGGAAAATCTACGTGACGTAACATACAACCGATAGCCAATGGCGTATCGAACCTTCGGCGATTAACGGCCAGCGCACCCAGACCTACCCACCCTCCCTTTTCCGTTCAAAAACCGAAGCCACGAGCGGTTACACGAAGTGGGAACGAAGCTCAAGCGAAAATAGTCGGAGAGTATCGAGAACGAACGACGCGTCGTGATTGGTTGATCGGTTCTGCGCGATTGGGCACAACGGCGCACACTCGAACCGATATCTCGTATTTACCACGTTCGACGTTTGTTTGTATGTGTGCGTGTATGAAGCCGCCTTCGATAGGTATATGTATCAATGTGTTGGTGTAGGTATCGATTTGATTTGTGACGCCTGCTCGCCGATCGGTCAATAGCGGTGCGTCGCTGTCGATTTAAATTTGGAACGTGATATTTAAATTTGGTATGCATTCGTTGACCGTTAGCGTGACGTAACGCTGTCTGATTGGATGAGAGCTAGTAATAGGATATTGTGGTAATTAAACTATCGTTTTGAATTGTGACATCTATTATGTAATGTTAGTTTCAGCTAAAAGACAGAAGGAAAAAAGGGTATAGGTGTATGTCAAATAGAAATATGATTGTACTAGAGCAAACGGAACCGGAAAAGGTTAGAAAAAGACTGATGATCTCTCTTAGTAACCAAGCACAGGCTTCTTGCCTTTCACGAAAATCAACGCACACTCTTTTCCTACAACATATACAGTCAAAACCAAAAAAAATCGCCACCAACCGTTAATTAAAACGCAACAAAATAAGTCTATAATTCACTACTATAGCGAATCTTCACAAATGTCAGTCACTGTAAAAAAACCGGAGCGCGTTTCGACAAATTAAAAAAGCACGTTCCACTCCATTTCTGGATACAAAAAAAAAAGTTTCACAGATAAAAAATGGCAGAACATCCTCATCAACTGGGGCTATTAATAGGGAAAAAGTGCGCAATCCGGGGTTTTACTGTTCACTACCTACTAATATTTAACGAACTTCTAGATAAAGCAAATATATATGCTTTCCCGTGTACTTATTTAAAATGGAAAAATATTTTTCCTGCGTCCCGTCGTCGCTTCCGCTGCAGATAGCCGTAACTGCATTATGTTTGATGTTTTTCTTTTTTATAATGCGGGTGGCTAAAGATAGATGGCCTTTATTTTTCTAGCTTATGCAGACCGATAGGAAAGATGGCCTGAGTAATGTGGTGCGCTTAATTGGATTACCTGGAACAGGAGGTTGGAGGTTGATATACTTTGTTGTATCTGATTTTTGACAGTTTCCTCAAACAATTTGTACAATTCCAGTCGTGAGCTTGAGAACTGCGAATTTCCTTGACATTTCGATGGAAAAAAACAATTACAACCTTAAAGATCCCTAAACGTCTTAAAACATATTCATAAGTACGTTTGTGGACCTTTTTTGGCGTTAATTTTTTTTTTTTCATACTATAGTTAACAAAGCTCATCTGATGGAAATGTGAGCCTTATTTAACACAAAGAAAGGATACACACCCTAACTTTTGGTTCAATAAAGTTCTGTCACGACTCGCCAGTCCTCCCCAAAAGCCTTGCAAATAAATGATCACTGAAAATATTCCTCAAGCTTGTGATATATAAAATTGTCAGTAGCGCCCACTCCAGAGCCGTGGAATTACTACAAAATCGAGTATCGCCACAGCGAGATATCCGCCATTCGGCCGGCGGAGGCGTCGCACGTTCGTTCATATGAGACACACCGAGAGGGATATTATGATAATATTTTCATTCAGAAAATGTTGTCTGATAGTCAAAAGCACTAAATATAAAATTAATCGTAGAATACCTATAAGAACTCTAAAGGCCTATTTCACGATGTCCGGATAGCCACTACTTCCCAAATAAATTCAAAAATGGAACAGAATTTATTTGAAACAGCCAAGTAAATTAACGGGAACTTAATCGTAGGTGGTGAAACAAGCCCTAAGAGTGGCAAATAAGAACCACTAATTAGAATGCCCAGTGAATCGAGGAGATTCAGCTCCGCTGCGCTACCATCGATGATGCTGCAATACTGGCGAAATATTGTTTTTTTTTTTTCGAAAATTGACAAATAAGAACCGCAGTTTTGAGTCAGTAGCTTTGGCCAAAAGCTATACTACTATATGCTAACTATTCGTACGGTAGATTAACTAAACAAACAAGAATATTTAGTTTGTCTGTCTACCTAAAATCAGCGTTATTGGAATTAAACTGATCTTTGTCTCATAGATTATCCACCAAGAGGGAGACTATTTAAATGAAAAGTTATGCTCCATGTGTACAATAAGTTTATCATATACGGTACATAGTCGGTGGCAGTGCGCTCGGAATATGCTCGATATAGAGCACGTCGCCTCCACTCGATCCCGGTGAAACATTGCTCTAGTTAGTGATGTGCTGCACGGCGATATATCGATAAATAAGTTGATCAATACGGTATGTATGAGTTTTCCTAACCTTTGTGTCATCTTGCTAGCAAAGCACGCCAAACCACCACCGCCATCACGGATACAGATCTCGATATAAATTAATGGGAAGTATCGTCAGAGGTATCTTTAGAATTATATCAGACTAATGGCAGTGGCTACATGGCACGGTGATATTATCATTTGATCATGTTGTGTTATTCTGATGAAAAAACAATAATGATACCCAAAAAAATACTTAAGAAATCCATCCTATTGTGCACTGAATGAAACTGCTGAACCCTTAGAGAACCAGTCAACTCACTGATACGTCACTCAATTTAATTCATTCAAGAAAAGAAAAGCTCATGTCCAAACTATCGATATCACCTTCCCCCATCCCTAACAGCACTTCCGATATAATATTTCATATTTAATAGTGATGCACCACGAAAAATCCTTCGCAGATGACTCTCAGCTTATATTTTAAATAAATTGGATATTATTGCGCTCATATTGAATTCGCAGACGTATATTATATTTTGTAGAAACTATTTCCTGGGTATGTATGATTGAAGTTCTTTGAAGAGATATCTTACGAGAAAAAGTATCTTTGGAATAATAAGTTACTCTCAAAATTTGTATGTTAATCCGAAATAATAAAAGTCTATATCCACCATGGCTGACACCAAAGAAACGATGGATGGACTGTGTGAAGGATGATATGGCTAGAACGGAGGACTGTTGAGATGACGAGATATAGAGAAGTATGGAAGAAGAAGACATGCTGCGCCGACCCCAAATGAATTGGGATAAGGGCAGGAGAATGATGAAGATCCACCATCGCTGAAAAGATTTCTAATCATGGCTTTCAATAACCTCTTCTTAAAATCTGTCCGAAAACCAAATTTAGCTTCAATTTTTTTTTTTAAACCAGCACTAATCAAATCCAAAATGTGCATAGCCAGAAACGTAGTTTACCCGTAAACTGCAAAACTACGTTCGAACACTAAAATAGGTAGAATTTTGAAAAATTTTCAATATTCCCCCAAGGTGAGCTAACTGCAAGTTATATTCGCGTTGTTTTTAAATAAAATCAAAGTGTACGTTGGCTGCAAGTTCCCGGCTTGTTCTTTATGAACTTCATAAAAATGGTCGTATTTACTGGAAAAGAACGGAGCCCCTACCATGGCCACTCGATTTAAAAAGTGCTATACCAAGGGAAGTTATAAAATTATGAATATAATACTATGTGGTGTTATTGCTGACCTTTTTATTTAAAAAAAACTCAAATAATTAAAAACGAAGTTTCCTGATAAAATTCCTGATCAGCCTACAAAAGACGAAAGAAGTCAGTCTACAAAAATCAAATATTATCCTAAAGTTTATACGCTTCGTTCGTAGACCAAAAACATCCTCTAAAATCTTCAGTTGATATCTAAATTGCAATCAATGTAGTATTGTCTCTTGTCATTGTCTCTAGGCGATAATTTTGTAAGTGAAAATGTAGTGACTATACTGTGTAAAATATTATAAAACAAATATATTTATATTGAAACTACTGTACTGGTTTATATTTATTTTTGCCATCCACCCGCATTCTCCAGTTAACCCGCGATCATAGCGCTTGCAACAGCGTCGAAATATCGGGAGCTCAAAAGTAAAGGAAGATATCCCGTAAGTGACATTTTAAGTACCACAAAACGTCGTTGGTTAAGTTCAAAATCGAATGAAGAAAATTTGACAGTTTGTAGTAACATGATGCGTTTTGTGACTATACCTATTTACTGTCTTACAAGGATCTCTACTACCAAGTTTACTATTAAAGCTCTATTGCAACCTTGCCTCCATTTCTGCACATCATATACGCGTGACGTATTAACTGGCGAGATAATATACAGTACTCTATTCTGACCATGAATTGAAAGTATATTTGTGGTCACATATAATAAAGAATCAAGTTTTGTGAACGTAATGTAACGTGATACTATACATTTACAGAGAATTCAAAATATGAACAAACAAGGTAGCATTATATTTGTGGAGATATTAGTGGAAAATTACTAACCACTGACCCTGAAAGTATGAATGAACATATACTCTATAACATGACGCCTGTAAATACGCACAGGGATTGACAGTTGTGTAACGACTGTAATAGGGGGCGCCTATTGCCACCCTCAGACATAAATCTAAACTCCTGCTGAGAAATTCCTAATGGAAAAACCCTATAACATTTTGTTGACCAGAGAAGTGAACCCAAGATCTTTATGTTCAGCTTCAAAAAAGTCCTCAAAAATACAATATTTTTAAAACAACAATAAATAAATAATAAATATCGCTGGACATTACACACAGCGCCATCTAGTGCCACACTAAGCAACGAGGCTTGTGTCGTGGACACCAGATAGTTGATATACTACATAGATATTTTTTTTTTGTAAATACATACTTATATTATACATAACAACTCCATGCTCATCACAAAAACATTTACTCCTACCGGGATTTGAACCCGGGACCCTACAAACGTAAGGCAGCCTCACTACCGCTGCGTCATTCGGGTCGTCAATAAATCATAGATCTACTTAGTATCCATTAAAGATTATATCTTCCCTCCAACATACAAACACCATTCTCCCTACAATAAACGTAAGACTCCTGCTCACCCAAAATTCAAAACTTAGAAACTTCTTCAAAGGTAAGCAAGTAACACCCTTTGATACCCCACCGCGTTCAGAACGTTGCATTTTAACCAGTTTAAAATACTTTATGCATAGACATTACGGCAAGCTTTCTGTACAGGAGAAATTCATTCGATGCTCTAAGGTACTGGTCGGGTGGATACGGAAATATAGTGGGGGTTCAGTTTTATGAGCTTAGAGGCACTGGGTTCGAGGTGATCAGTTGATTTGGTGCTAGAAGATCTTGGCCGCAAGCTACACGAAAATGGCTAGCGTTGGCGGAGAAAACAAATTAAAGAAGTGTTTTTCATTTGTTTTTAAATTTTGCCCCACACTAGTAATTGCTGCTGTATCGTGGGTGCGTTTACAAACATCTAAACTCACGTACAGTAACAGCCAGAACAACTACCTGTAGGTCATACATATATTTGTTCCGTGCGGAAATCGATCCCGCGACACGCAGCTTAGCAGTTGATTGCTCAGCCACTGAGCCAACAGTGCGGAATTGTTGTTTGGAGCATGTCATGAGTCATCGCGACACGTCTTTCGGTATGGTACTCAAACAAAGGATACAAGTAACACCAGTCGTATCGGCCGAGGCCGTGTACGAGGCCTAAAAGTGACGAGATTGTTTCAAGAAGAGCAGTAGTCTCGTCCACTGCCAGAATCTATGAGACAAATATTGCAGTAAAAATATTTTGCAAGCACAACAGACTAATACATCAATACCTATGGCTGATTTAAAATGTAAGATCGATCTTGAACATTTCTGTCCTACAAAAGGAAAGTATTTTAAAATAAGAAGTTAAACAAAACCTTATCCAGTATTTCATAGTTTCGCGGATGTAAAATACCACCCAGCGGCAGCCAATAGCGGCGGCCAATTTGAATATAGAACGCCCGCTCGGAATTTATAACGGACACACGTAACTTAAATGTTCGGCAACTGTATTGTGTAGTTTTCAACTGGTTGTTTGAGCAGTTGCTTTTGCGTTTGACCTGACAAAATGAAAAAGGAAAAGTATTTGTCAACTATTCTGGGGTTTAATCTGAAAAAGGATGGAAGCTTTGTTCAATTTTAAAGTGGTGTAGAATTAAGCAGGCTTATGATTTTTGTTGTATTAAAATTAAGGGTCAGTTTTGGGTTGGAGTCTCAACTGTACAGCAGGCCACACGTCTTGACGTCTGTGGTAACAAAACCAGTGTAAACTGGTCTCTTACTCTTCATCTCTTACATCCACCACTGACGCCAAGCGCGATGTGCCGTCGACTGTCCTCTTCAGCAATGATATAACTATAAAAACCAGCAAACACTGAAACTCACTATCAATTTCAATTCTGAATACGATTTATTCGTCAAAAATCACATGTAATCAGAAATACTTCACTTGCATTCCAAAACATACCATATCTTCTCACCTACAAATAATCTTGTATTAATTGCAATTGAACAATTCCTACAAGTCGGAAATTACACCATACGTCACCATTTTCGTTCGAATTTTTGAGAGCAATATTCGTATTCGTGCAGAATCCAAAGAGTAACATCTGTAGTTCGGGAGCAACGGAGCGAACGTTACAGCTTCCTTACCGAAGAATATGTTATAGAAAACATTATATGATTCCGTGTTTGAAAATATCGCTATGCTTTTGTTTTCTTTTGTGAATGTTGTGAATTTAGGTGGTGAAACTTCTTCGTCATTTACACATGAGTTATTGTTATCGGTCTTAAAAGGATTGGAATATCGTTAAATAGTATAGTTTTCAATACCAAGTAACGCTTGTTGATAATTCGGCCCATGGTAAAAATTCTGTCCATAAAGTCCTACATTATTTGAAGTCTCCAGAATTATAGACATCATCATTCGTAATCTCACCATCTGCCTGTCCTTTTCCCAACTATGTTGAAGTCGGCTTTCAGTCTAACCAGATGCAGCTGAACACCAATATTTTACATTAACCATCATCACTTAAATATTTTAACAACACGTTAATAAATATTGTTCATTGTGTATGTATAAATCAATTCTATTATAAAAATCTAGAATGTAGGAATTTGGAAGAGAGAAAACCACGAATTCGATCCTTTTTCTGGATTTGGAATAGTGCCCGAAGTGTTCCAATAAATGGCTCTAACGATGTCCCTTATCGCCGCTCGTAAAAGAGGGTAGGCCGTCCATTATCGTTCAGTCTAAATATCTTCATTGCAGACTATTCAGCATTATGAAATGTATAATCGTAGAAAATAAATAAACAGAAGTATTGGTTACTTTATCATAACATTGCTCTATGACCACACCTGATTATAGACGAAATTCTGTTTTTCCATAGGGGTATAAGATATAAGCATACCAGACATGTGATGCCCTACACCAGAGGCAATAGCTTTCGAAGCGTTTCGTAATTATACAATGACTTTAAAAATGAAATTGGCTTAAGCATTACGCTAGCCTACTGTTACTGTTAGCCTGTGTCATCCCACTGCTGGGCAAAGGCCTCGCTCCATGCCCTCCAAATCTTTCGATCTAGGGCCAAAGTGAACTGGTCGTACGCTAGCTTAATTCAGTTATATACATATTTGAATGATCCATTGGTACGCTGAAAAATGTCACCTTGTCCAGCTGCTGATCTTCTACCGTAACCTTGGATGGACAAACCTCATCGTGCTTGAGGCAAAACATTGATTCTTCTGTCTATTCCCCCGAAAAAAGCATGAAATACTTTAATCCAAGGCCCAAAATACCCTACCCCCCGTCTCTTCATAATCGACACTACCCAAATACCAGAAATTTAACCCTAAAATTAATAAGTAAGCCGGTACAGAAACGCTAAAACTAATAATGCAACAGCGGACCAGATTGCACCAATACATTGCACCTGCCCGTAGAGCACTGGGCTCTTGTCACCCCGGGGGCGAACACCCCCTACCTCCCCAGAAGGGGGGAGGGAGATCGCTGTACGTGTGAAACCGGTTTTTTTATACGTATTTTATTATATTGAACTGTGTAAACTGTGGGAGGTATTGAGAATTTTATGTTTTGTAGTTTCTTGGGGAATGAGACGGGGTTTATGTCCAGCACTGGGTGATTACAGGCTATGGGCCAAAGGTTTTCTGGCTTTAAGAGCGCTGGCCTTCGTTTTCATCAACATCTCCTTTCCTATTTCCTAACGATTTTGCCTGAATCGACTTCTTACTTAACCTCACCAACCCAGTACCTGGTTAGTATGACCTTCCTTGGATGGGTCATTATTCTTCTATCTTGTTCAAACAGTAGGTAGGTTTTAGAGAATGCCTAGGGTAACTAGGACGTGTACATTGAACATGGAGGCTATTCCAATGTATAATTATGCTGAATATGAAGGAAATGTAGAATTTCATCTATACTCAATTTTTTTTTTTCAAAGTCTTATGATCTTTGCAAAGTTGACAAAACACAGGCAGTAATTTCTGGTCTTGAACCCACAGTCCAAAAAAAAACACTCTATACGCCGGTCAAAAAGATAATAGCCATAATACATGCTTGTCTGAAGACCTGGTGATCGTGCCAGCTGATAAGAAAACACTGATGCTAATCCTAGTCACCAAATGCCATGGTAAAAGTGCTGGTAACGTCCTTCTCTTGCCTTTTTTTCTAATTATTTGGGGGTATCCTCAAGTCAGTAACCCCCCTTTTCGAACCACTTCATCTTTCGCTCAGTCCATCCATTGTTTCATCGAAGATCCACTTAACATTCAGCCAAAATATCTATCCCAAAAATAACAAAAATACAATATGCGGACGATAATCTATTTGTCCCTAAGGCCGACATTGTAGGAGAGGATAAAAAACTTAAAGCTTACAACGGGCGGGCGGGATCATAAGGCATTTTTCCGAACACACACGAGCCACAACCTCACCCCCCCTCCCACCCTCCCCGGGCACCCCCCACCCCGGTGATCTGCGCCCGATACCGTAGAGTAGCCTGAAAATTTTCTGTAGAGACATTTTATGTAGGACTTTGTTTGTATTTTGAAATATTTAGTTTTTGGTCTAAAGTATGTAAATAAAATCTTTAACAATTTGACCGCGTTAAAATTAGGTTTTGGCGCTGCCATTGACTTAGAAAATAGCAATTCTTCGAAAATAAATAAGTGAGTTAATTGTGTTCTTTTAAGTACTGTATTTATGAAGAAATCATCTGCAATTAAAATGGTTGCTTTCATGATTAAATTATTGACCTCAATTCGATTGCAAGTCAGTAAACTTAGAAGTTATGTACACGTTCAAGGTAGAAATAGATACAGACAACCAATCAACAAATCTAAAATATGAAATGATTAAAAACTGATTTTTATCTCAACGAAGCATAAAACAGCCATACACCAACTCCTCCAAAACCTGAACGCATACTGAAAATCAACATCAAAACAGTCCTGAAAGCCCGTCACCTCTGAACATCAAACTAACCTACAGGCACTCTTTGCTTCTTCGTCTCGCCGATAGCCTGGGATGTGTGCGGCATCGGAACGCTGAAAGACGCCCTGTGACGCCGAAGCCTTCCTGAAAATGTATGCTACCCCCCCTACCCACGCTCAAGCAAAAACACACACAACGACACGGAAAAAACCTCACCAATGTACGGAGAAGACGGCAGTGTGCGTCAATGAAAGATTGCTTCTATGTAGTTGCCATACATATTCGTCGAGCGAAAGGTTTTCCAGCTGTGTGCGTTCTGTGTCAACGCTGTTTCGTATTAACTTGCACAAGTGTGAGGGTTTTATTGACATTTTTATACATGAAATTTTATGTGCGCGATTTAGATGTTTTTGTATATAAGCTTGTGTGTTGCATGTGTGTGTGTGAATTATTTGCGGTGGCTTTCGATGTTCGCAGAATACTGAATGGGTGTAATTAATTTGTTTCAGATGAAACTGTTCGGGTTGGTTTCTGTGAGGAATATTCAGGATTTGCTGGAAACTGTAGGATTTCGTTCGACGGTCTCACTATTACTGGATTCTGGACTATTTGTTGTATGACAGGGGATTTGATTTTCGAGAAAGTCTTTGTGTTTGATAAATCTGTGTCGTGGTGAGTTATAGTGACATTGTGTTGTCGTTCGCTTTGTTTTCTATGCTGATATTGTCAAGTTTTCAATTTGCTTTTAATGTTGCAGTGCGATGAAAACGTTTTACGATAGTTTTGCAATGTAAGTATACTAAAACATCATATTTTTGTATCTTGAATATAACATAAAGTGTTTTGTGTGTATTATAAGTGACACTCTGCAACAATTTTCTGAGCGTGGCCTATTTTTTTATGTTCAATGAAATGGCTTAAAGGCCGCAAGCATTGTGGTTTGTGTGGCCCTGAGTTCGGTTCTCAAGTTGAACAAAATAAGCAGAATAGAGGAACGTAAGGGTTACGTAAGGTTTTAATATCTCTTTTCCATTTAACAACGCTTCAAACTATCAACTTCAATGGGAATTAAGAGCACTAGGAAGTATCCACCAGCTTTAATTTTAGGAAAATCGTACAAAAATATAAAAAGGACTTCAAATTTTATTTATCCCACCCACCTTCTTAAAACAACATCAAAAGTGACCACCACAAAACGATGGCAACCCAAAAAGAAGGCAAACTAACCAAAAAAGCTATCCGCTGGTGCGCCCGACGAAATTTACATATTTAGTTAATACGGATCGACACCCACACGTAGACATCCTTGTTCACACACAGTGCATCTTACACACACATGGACGGAGAATTTTCCTCTGCCGTATTAAAATGGACTTCAAAAATATAGAGAATAGTTAATTGAGTATGGAATATTTTGTATGGACTCTCGTTATCCTTGCTCGGTGCAGTAAAGCTCACCCCCTTTTCCAAGCTCATGTGTAGTAAGATTCTGTTATGATAGAGCAATAGATGTAGGTAACGGGGAGATCTATTGAGCATAAATAATACATAGTATCGATGATCTAACTAGAGTGATAGATTAAGGGGACTACAGGAGCTAAACGCGAGTTTTATAATGCAAAAAAGCATATGATTCACTGCAATAAACAAAACCAGAAAAATATATTAAATTCTTCAGGATATATGCTAGTATGATAGAGTTTTGAAAACATAATACAACAAATTTTACTCGATCAAAAAAATCACGAACTTATATCTAAAAAAATCTTTTAACGAATAAAAACCATACTAAACCACCACCACCACCACCATTCTGATTTTTTGGCAAATAATTCCACAAGTAACATATTAGCATGATAGTGTTTTATTCTTTTAGTGTAATCAATAGATTTTTTGTAAATCGCAAAAAACTCCTAATTTCACACTATTCGGCCCGCAGTGACTGACGTAACAAGCACTTTGTAGTGCAAGCTGAATTGAACTTTATTCTAACAGTATTTCAAACGAAGTTTGAACCACCACAAATAGAGTTGCTAATTTAGCTCCTGTAGTCACCTTAAGCCCTTATAGGATGAATGATCCTATAAGGACCAGAAAAGAAATCACCATATTTTGTCTCCTAAATATAGTGATTCTGGAAACATTCTAGCAGTAGAGTGGGCTACTGATAATTAGCATAGTCATACAATTATCACCAAAACATTTGCATAGTTCGATATTCTTAATAACCAACGCAATGATCTACTGAGGACCATTTTAAGAGGTGGCAATTGCAACTGCTGGACATGAGGTCCTGGGTTCGATTCCCTGGTCGGGCAAAGTGTTATAGGGATTTTCCATCAGGAATTTCACAGTAGCAGCCACGGAGTCTGGATACGTGCCCGCTTGATGACAACAATGACATGAGACTTAAACATAACTGGTGAAATGTGGGATTCAGGCGTGAAGTTATGTTAAGTTGAATAAAAACGAGCTGTAATCTTATTTTGGTATCATTGTCCAACACAACTCATTTTTGTGAAGGCTTTCTCACTTGTTTATCAGACATTTCATTTTAGACAGTCCACAGTACGACAAGATTGTTACCATTTTCAAGGTTTTTACCAACTTCTGTTCCACAGCAATACCAAATACAACATAGCTATCACGTATCTACAATGTATGTCCCTCCTCCTGCCTCCCAGAGGTACGTGTGTGTCTTATATTTTTATTTCCTTGCCATCCAGCACGTTGCTCTATGTACTATCTTTGGAAGTCGTGTGACTAGAAAATTACGATTCTGTTCCATTCTGCTGAACTTCTTGACCTGTTTTCTGCTTCAAATGATGTGCTTTGTTTTGAATAACTATAAAGTGTTGATGGTTTTTTGTAGAAGATGTTTTTTGTAAAGGCTATCGCTACCTTGTCATCTGCTTGGCCTTTTCCCACCTTAGTTGGGGTCGGCTTCAAAGTCATCCCTACCTACCCACTTAATAAACCTGATGATGCAGACATGATGACAGTGCAGACCAAAATCGATATCAAATACGGTTACAGATTTATCTAGTATATTATTTTTTTCCCTAGATTTTTTAAAAACTGTTTTGATACGAATGCCATCACTGTTTTTAAAGTCCGATAGTCAGTCCGAGTCAGTCATGACTCTAGTCTGCCGACAGCCTAAGCTTTGCTGTGTTTCTACGGAGGGTGAAATTACAGTCACATGCGACATTTCAACTGCTAACGACCAGCGAGCTTATAAACGTCGAAGGTAATTACCGATACAGCATAGACCTTGAAAAAAAAAGCTGGAAATGTCTCACTTGATGGTGATTTTAAGACTAGAATAGGCATGACGACAGTATAAAAAAATTGCAAATCTATTTAGTCCGTCAGTTAGAGTATTGGAAATTAATGGTATAATTTTTTGTTTTTGTAAATCAATGAATATTGACAAAGATAAAACGCATCAAAACTCGGGAGTGGGGGCTCGTGACGTCAGAACTAGCTAAAAATTATACCATGGCGTGACGTGTTGAGAATTTTAAAAGCGTCGTATCTTCGTCAGTTTTGGTTTACGTAACAAAAGAATAAACACGGGTCAAATATTTTTTGACAATCTAAGTGACGGACTACTTAGATTTTTTTCGTCGTCTCGCCTATTATATGCATGCAGTATATGTAATTTAAGTACCTTTCAGTGATATGACAGTTAAGTCTGGTTTACTTTCAGCCGGTTTTATTTCGATTGGTGGTTAAATTGGTCAAACATCGATCTAGTACCACTGGACTCCAGTGCTGGAACGGTACGGAACTGGTTCAAAGTAAATCAGCCTTTAAAGTCTAAAATCGATAACCATAAAATCGCAATTATATCTCTATTAGGTAACTGGCATCGGAAGCGGCATGATAAAGTATCAATTTGATGGGTTTTTCCCCCCATCCGCAATAAAATCACACAAAAACCTAATTTCAATAAAACAATTATTCACAACAATAATTACTGTTCTTCAGAAACCCATTGATCTATAACCAATGAAGACATCATTAAAAACCGTATTCAATAATGCAAAGTGGCGCTTATATTCAATGAAGTAATATCAATTCATCGATGATAACAATCGTGAACTTTTTGCTGTTCCACAATAACAACTAGGAATGAATTGTGCAGAAAATTATTCATACTTACATCCCTAACTGATGACAGTACATTACCATACAAATTACTAGCATTTTTTCCACACAAAACACGCGAAACACAAACTTATTTATACACTACGAAAGACTGAATCAACTGTATAAAAGTCCCGCTTGGTAAGCCGTAAGAAGTATAAATAAACGAGAGGATGTCTTTATTATTTTTTTTTTATTCAAGATCATAATGTACTAAGAATTGATTAGAATAAAAAGCGTAATTAACATATTGGATAAAAAAAAACCCGCTACAGCTGATTACGGAGCGCAAGTACCAGGGCTCAATGAGGATTGAAGAGTTAGATGGTGAACAACAAATGAGCTTGTTGACTGTCGACACCTTGTCAGGAGGTGCGTTTTATCGAATAATTTGTATTTGTATATAATTATATACTACTAGGAATAATTACTTAGGCCTAGGTGCATTTATTACTTGTCTAGTTAAGTTAGTATTAAAGTCTTTACTTCAACTTGTAAAGAATGCATTTGATGTCCGAGTTGTTTCTAATAAAACTAAACTCATTCAAAGGTTGTAGTGGGCAGACTTCGGTAGTTGTTTAGGAGTCTGAAGCCCGAAAGTCCGACAACCAGTCTTACCAAGGAGTGTCATATTGCTGGGCGTTCCATGTAAAATACTGGTGTTCAGCTGCACCCAGTTAGATTGGAAGCTGGTCTATAATAATGTACAGATCTTCGGAAGTCCTACAAACCTGCTTACACCAGCAACTACAAAAGAAGCTTCCTCGAACTAAAATGTAAAGAGCATACGAATCCCTCAATTATCATGAACCAGAAACAAAAGTTCTGGAATCGAGATGTATGATGTGACCTCTCCCTCCTTCCAAAGAGGTGGGGAGGGAGGAATGGGAGACGCGACCCACTTATCCCTGTAATATAGTAATGGCGGAGTGGCATTTATTAAATTGTAAAAATCTTATTGATTTCCTAGTTGTGGGTGGGTTGAGTGATGGGTAGTGTCTGAGGAGGGGGGTGAAAAGGGGGTGTGGGTGGATTTGTGATTTTTCCGTTCAATGTATGTAAGTGGGACGGTATTACTTTGTGGTTTGGGGAACAAATGGGTCTTTCTGCTACCTGCGGGTATCGAAAACGGTGGCTTAAATAGGAAGGAAAGAAACATCCAATATTTTCATAGCATAATGTCTATAATCAAACAAACCATTTTTATTATTATAATAAAAGCGTCAGTTGTATTATCATCATACTTTATGAGGGAAAGCTTAGTCTTTCAGCTCAAATAATGATGTTGCAGTATTTTACTGATTCCAATAGTCCTCTACTTTGTGCACTTACACTTTATGTAATGACAGACAACGACGTAAAATTTAAAGAGAGACGTAATTTTATTTACACCCAAGTGCTTCTTCAACCCTTACAAAATAACATCCAAATGAGCTATCAAAACTACCCTTTTTAACACATATTAAATCACGGCACAACGCATCCACAATTGCAAGTGGTGACGAAAAACAGCAATATCTCCGTCTGCGCCGTTCAAGGGCCGTATCTTGCCGTTCCTGCCGTTCTGTGCCGTATAGTACGGCCGTTCAAGGGCCTCACCGTGCCAGGCTTGGAGCTCGATGGCTCTCACACAGACATATACTCCAGTTTATGTCGGTATCTTGGAGCTTCTTGCGTTTTTCTTGCGGTTTTGGTGCAGTTTCCGATCAGAAAATGATACGAGGTTTAAAGTTTAAGACTGTATTCTTGGTAAATACAAAATAAATTACATATTAATTACTCATGAATGCCTCTTTGGTCTAGTGGTAGCAATCACGACCGCTGAGCATGAGGTCTTGGGTTCGATTCCCGGGTCGGGAAAACTGTAATTGGGTTTTTTCATCAGGAACTTGTCAGCAGCAGCCACGAAGTCTTGATTTATGCCCGATTGAGGGCAATAGGCTCGCCCAATATTACATGGGACTTAAAAAACATAACTGACGAAATGCGGGTGTACTAATTACACCTCTACCAAACCCTTTAAGGATTACAAGAATGATATAATGTTTTATAATGTCTGTAGATGTCATTACTAACTCTAAAGCTACCTTATACGCTTATTACTATTAAACAGTCATAACCCCATGAAAACCCTTTAATTTTCTTACTTTCCCATTTAAAATATGTAGATATTTTGGTACAATCATGTCTTAACATAATCCTATCAAAAACTCCACATATTTTTACATAACATCTTACACAATTAATATTTCTATTGTCGCTCGTAACAATCGTACTATGCGACACATCGAGACCGCTCATTACATTTGTGTGTCGTTTGCGCAACGCACTCATTTCTTACATGTATGGGAAATTTTATATGCAACCTTTTTGTCAATTATGTAGTAAGTACATGTGTTTTAGCGTCTTCGGTCATTCTAGAATTTCTAAATTTCGCTAACACAGACGATCAAGACTGCATTTGCATTGCACATTGGAGATTATTAGAAGCTCAAAGCAGCGCAAACATTATGATTAAAAAAACTACTAAATTCATGCTTTCCTAGCTCTGCTTCTTCTCCTTTCTGTATGCTCCAATAGACCAGCAGCCTAAACTTTGCACGAATTTATCGAAAGAAGTAGATATTATAGTTATCGTTTTATATTGATGCATTTGAAACTGTACAAGAAGTGTGGAGGGAGACGAAGAAAGGAATATGTCCAGCCTGCAATGGATACCTTGACCTCCTTCATAGCTGGAAACAGTGAAGCATTGTCATCAGAGGAATGGAGAAGAAGACATGAAGGAAGTAAACTGCTCTTAGATTCTGGTTGAAGTGTGGTTATTGTGAGACCTTCTCTGACTGAGAATTCAGTTGTGAATGCGATATCTAAATTCAATAGCTACCTCCACTGATGGTCCAAATAATGGTGAATAAGACACCTAAATACAGTAGAAGATGATCAGATGACAGCAACTGATCATCATTCAAAAGTGACATTTAACACATAATAAATTCATCATCAAAATCAAAAATCAAATTCAAAAGCATTAATTTCAAGTAGGGCAGTTACAGGCACTTTTGAATTGTCGAAACAAAGATGAAAATTAAATGTCGCTACAGTCCCAGTCACAAGACATAAAAACTGTGAAAGTACTGTAGTTACATCTGCCTAGCCTTTTCCTGTTGAGGTCAGCTTCCAGTCTAACCGGATGGATCTGAATACCAGTATTTTACATGGAGCGAGTGCCTATCTGACCTCCACAACCTAGTTAGTACAGGGTAATACGATCGCCTTTGGTAAGACTGGCTGTCAGACCACTGTTCGGGCCACTGGCAAGCGCGGCGTAACCTGAAGATTTATCCGAGCGGCTGTGTTATTATCTAACCACGAGCTCCTGAAATCATCAAAATCATGTGAACAAATTACCTGAAACAAATTACTATCAAAAAACATCACAACCAAAAAACAAATCCCCAACACGAGCACAACACAAATCTAAACGCAACAGATTTATATCCTCATACTTTCGAAGACAATAGGAATCCTAACCTGGCTCCGTTCTATCGTACGGCACAAAACAACACCTAACAACCTAACTTCGCTATACCTAGGAGGACGTAGCACTCCTAACAAAACCCTGGGACTCTGCTCAAAGCGCGCGAAAGTAGAGCCCTCTTTATCTAAGAGCGTCTAGAGGGGGAGGGTGTAGGTGAGGCGCGGGGGGGGAGGACAAGTGCATCTCAAAGAAATGCAGATTTTACACGTCGCTACTCTTCGGGTGTGTCGGATGTATCGCGTAGACTGTTGCGTACGGTTAGCATATGTGGCGGACGGGAAATATTTTGAATAATTTTTTTGTTTGAAAATAGATGTGGCCATCACCAAAGATAGGAAAGTTTGGTAGCCTTATATCCTTTATCCAAAAGTTTTTCAGCAGACTAGGAAAGCAAGTTACCAAATACACCACAGGACCTCTTTAGATAGGTTCTGTACTATTAAACGAATTGATCTAAACTGTTTATGATATAAATAACGATTATAGTCGTAAACGAGAATAGCGAAGAAATGAAACTTCTTATGCAAGTTGGATAATGTGATGTGGATGGATGGACAGAGATTTTATTGGTCTGTCAGAAGTACTGTGAGAGGAATTTGTGAAAGTGTGAACATTAGCTTAATTTTGCTTTACTTACTTATTTTGTTTTTTTTTTTAATTTAATGTTATGTTATAACTCTTTTAGTTACTGTAATTAGTTATAAACAACCGTTGTAATTAAATAATTAAATGTGTCTAATCATGTGATTTTTCATTAGCAGATCACCCTTGGTCCTATGGAATTTTAGTACAAATAGAAAAGTTAGAAAAGTATTGTTCTCTGTCAGTAATCGAAATGTGATGAGCCACTTGCATTGTGCAATGCTATATAAATAAATGAAAATCAAAGCTTTATCCATTCAACAATTTCGATTATTTTCCTACATAAACTTTATGTCTACCACAATATCCACGTATTAATTTCTCGTCTATTACATGACAAGACATTGCAACATATAATTCAGTAAGACATAGCGTGACAGATATGTATCTAAGCACATTTTTATACAATACACAGCGTTGCGTAGGATTTATGAGACATTACATTAAAAGGAACGGTGTATAAAAACTAGTTATTAGGTTATTATAAAGTCGAGTTGTTAGTGCAGTTGGTTGGCACGCGAAGACGGCTTTTGTCTTTTTATCATAGGACAATTGACAAGGCCTGCTGGTTGTTTTAAAGAACGCATTGTGGTTTGTTTTTAGTTAGAGGTGGATATAGGTGTCTTATCTTTGTCTGTCAAAGATAAACGACCAATACGAGAACAACATTAAGTCTTCGAAACGTTACTATTTTTATCATTTTATATCTAGTCACAAAACATAAATAACTTTTCATCCGTTTTGCAGACCGTACACCGAATATGACACTCATTATAGCGTGCCGGTAGGATTTGTGTAAAATATGTCAAACGTAAGTAGGCGACGAGATGTCTGCCGATTTTAGCTCTAATGCTCTTTGTCTAACTGTCGACAGGTGCTACAACTTATATGAAAAGAAAAGTAATTATAAATATTTTATATTAAGTTGAAACATTTGAGTTTGTCAATGAAAAATTTTACCGATGAGTTGAATATAGCGCGGGATCAGTTTTCTAAATGATTATTTTTATGTCATTTTCTTTAGTAGATTGGACCCGCTCTTAAACTTAAAAAAATGCCATCGAATTTCAAATATTATAAGCATCAAGGGATATTATAAGCATCAAGGGATATTTGAATTACAAAAAGCTAATAATCGTAATTAATCTCCTAGTACGTGCATTTTACCATTAAAACACCATCCCTTATATCCCCGAAGTGTTAGGCAGAGTTGCAACGAGGCTGTCAATAACTGAGAAGCCTATAATGACGTGCTTATTGAATTAAATCGAAACCATAAACTCTAGTCAACAAAACAGTATAAAAAGCACCATTAGAAACATGATGTTTTCACAAGAAAACAGCTTCAAAATACTTCAAAACAGAACACATTTACAATCACAATTAATAGCAATATTAGTTAAGGGGTAACTTCGATATTCTTGAAGGGGCGAGTCCAATAATCTTTAGGGTAAGTCCAATATTCGTTTGCGTTCGATCTGGGTCCAGTCCGGAGAAACTTAGCACATTATGATTGTAACGCGCAGCGATTAAGAGGAAAGTTTTTACAAAGGGGTGTGGCTTGGGGACGGAGTGGAAGTTTATAGAGCTGCTAATACTTAGGATTTTTAAGATAGTATTTATTTTTTTTAGAAATTTCTTGGAGGTGTCTGATGAGATGACGAGTAATTGAGAAGTATGGAAGAAGAAGACATGCTGCGCCGACCCAAAATAAATTGGGATAAGACTGGGAGAAAGATGACGAGAAATGTTTTGATTACTTTTTGATTTCGCAGATACGCTGTCATTTGTAGATCTAGTAGTGTAGATGTAGTACTAATTGGGTTGTGGAGGTCAGATAGGCAGTCGCTCCATGTAAAATACTGGTATTCAGCTGCATCCGGTTAGACTGGAAGCCGACCCCAACGTAGTTGAGTAAAGGCTACGCAGATGATAAAGACTTTTAGAGATCGGTCTTGAAATTAGAAGAACAATAGAAAAAGCAGTCTATAGAAAAGTATACAGTACTAAGGCCCACGTATTGATTTACTCGTACCGTTTGTACTTATAGTTTAAAGTCAGTATTGTTTTAAAGATGCAAACAATATTGACTCTCCCTTTAATTTTCTTTCTTTCTTCTTTTTTTGCCACATTTCATGATTTAAAAACCATGTAAGTGTCTCAACAAAGTTTTCATTTTTTTTATTACACCACTAATAATTATAATTAAAACCTTTCTGGCACACAAAAAAACCTCAAAAATCACAGCCGCACAACTCTATACAGTTCAACAATTAGACAATCGGCGCATCGGTGGCCCATGAGCCATTAGGACTTTAATTGAAAATAGCGTAAAAGCTGTAAATCGTACAGTGCAGTCACTGTGCCCCATAGCTCTGCCCCTTCCCATAGCTCTGAGCTCTGCACGCGTTTGAGTGCTCTGGCTAGATTTGTTCCAAGAAATTATTGAATCACTGACTTGTTGATCTAGTGGTCGCAATCCCTCTAACATACAGTAATAAGGTTCCATACATTTTTGCTTTTTCGACGAGTCTAAGAAAGTTAACTTTATGAATTTCTTCTTTATCATGTGGTTAGGGCCTAACTTCGTGTCAGAGTTTATTTGCATGAGCCTATGACTTGGCTTATATTCTGGAGAGAAAAATCTCTCAGGCACACGATGTTAGGGCACGCCACAATAGTGGCGGTAAGTCCCCTCTTTGAGGAGTGGCTGGAGAGACGCCACGGCGTCCTCACCTTCCGCCTGACGCAGGTTCTTACCGGACACGGATGTTTCGGTAAGTTCCTGCACCGAATCGGGCGGGAGGAGACGCCCGGGTGTTTCCATTGTGAGGATCGACCGGAGGACACGGTGGAGCACACGGTGGAGGTGTGCCCTGCTTGGGTGGAGCACCGCCGTGTCCTCGAGGTGTCGATCGGCGGCGGCGACCTCTCGCTTCCGGCCCTGGTTCGTGCCATGGTCCGGAGCGAGACGGAATGGGACGCCGTCACCTCCTTCTGCGAAGCAGTCATGCTAGCGAAGGAGGTGGCGGAACGTGAGAGGGAGATATCCTCACGTCCCGGCCGCCGCGGGAGACGCCCCGGGCGTCGGGGGCCACGTGGTGGCTTCCGGCCACCGTAGGCGCGGGCCTGTGGACGGGGAGCTATGGGCTAGCTCGCCGTCCGTCCGTCTCATGACGACAGGCCGTGTCGACGGCGCGTATGTGTTCCACGCGCGCCTCAAAGAGAGTCAGCAATAGGGAAGGGGTCCGCAAGGGCCGAAGCCTGCCGGGGCTGCGGGACTATTCGAAAGAGATACCGTGGTCCCGGAACACAAAGGGCGATGAAGGAACATGGATGGGTTTTAGTCAGTAAAAGTCTGACACTCCCTCCCGCTCCGCCCAGAGCGGGAGAAGTCATTTGATGATTTCCCATCCAAAAAAAAAAAAAAAGGCACACGATGTTTTCTTTCACCGAAACTATAGTGATAATTATACAATATGCACATCAATCAATCCGAAAAATCAGAGGTGCGTGTCTTGGGTTCGAACTCGAGACCTATAACTTGGTAGTTTGACTGAACTACATACATTTACATGCTGTATTTCCAGTCTTACCAAGGAGTATTACCCAGTGACTAGGTTGTGGAAGAAAAAATCCTTGTAAGATACCTAACTGGTTTTCACCTGCAACCGGTTGGACTGGAAGTGACCAAGTTGGGAAAAGGCTATTAGGCAGATGATGAAGCCCGATTACTGTCTAAATCTATAACTTCTCTTAAATAAAATATATCGGCAAAGACAAAAAAGAGTTCGATCCAAACAATAACAATAACTAACCACAATTACCAGATTAACTACATTTGAACTGCTAACCTTTAACTCATTAACCGTTGAACCTATCACTTCTCTACTACACAAAAAAAAACAACAATTTCAATCGATATCTAAACTAAAACGTAGTCGACGTAGAAATAGTGTCCATAGTCCATACGTTAAAAGAAATTATGTATATTAAATTCTCAACTGACTTTCTTATCGACATCAAAATGTATCGGCGGAGGGGAGATAGTAGTCTTGATACTTGGAAATAAGTCATTTGAATTTTTTAATTACATTCGCCTTTGGGTATTGAAAGTGGGTGATATTTGTTTATTTTATTTTAGGATATAGCTTACAGACTAATAACATTATAGTAACAAAAATATATAACTAAATTGCTAATAACAAGCCTCCACAGATAGATTTGTGATTTAGCTTGTAATGAGTCTTTTTAGAGGATGTCCCGTGAATGAGAAATTGCCAATAAAGTAAAAAAGTAACTGGAATCAATGGTCAGATAAGTAGGCAGTGAAAATGCAAGTTATTCTATAGCTGGTCAGTAGAAACAAAGCTTCTATAAAAATCGTGTATTAGTAAAGTGATACTTTGCGTTGTCATAAAACTGAAAGTGGTGAAGAAAGCCATTCTTATTTCTTGCCATTACGATTTAAAGCTATCACTTCAACGGGTGAAAATCATGAATTGCCCAGAAACTAGCTTGTGAAGGTCACGTAGGCAATCACTACACACAATCCAGCTCGTAGTGAGTAGATTGAAACTCATCATATAAAGGCTAGCCAAATGATAACTGAAATCGGTGACGCAGTAGACCCAGAAGGGGATGGCGTGATGATGGCGTGGGATGGCGTGGATGAAGCTGGACTGCTACTTAAAGGATTGAACTGAAATAGCTCTAGAGAGAGGAGATTGGAAAAAAAGAAGGGAGGCCTTTGCCCTGCAGCCGGGGCTGCGGGACTGTTCGAAGGAGATACCGTGGCCCCGGAACACAAAGGGCGAAGAAGGAACATGGATAGGTTTTAGTCAGTAAATGTTTGACACTCTATCCCGCTCCGCCCAGAGCGGGAGGAGTCATTTGATGATTTCCCATCCGAAAAAAAAGGCCTTTGCCCTGGAGTGGGATATAAGAGACTCATAATAATAACTGATTGATTGATTCAGAAAGCGGTACTCCTGGACACGGCTCGTTTTGTTAGGAGGTTCCTCTCTCTGGAGCCCTGACCCGTAGCTTGGACCCTGTTCCAGATAGCGGTGGGCTACAATTTTTAATATTTTTTTAAATCTTTTTATGTTGTTTCTTTTATAAAATATTTAAAACTGTATGAAATTTGTATAGGAATAAATCAAGGAAACCAACCTTGGTTTCCTTGATTTATTCCTATACGAATTTCATACAGTTTCTGAATTGGTCAGTTTCTGATTCTGAATGATAAAGGCCAAGAAATATAAAAAAACATCAATCTATCCACAAGTACCAAGACGGCTCACGTAACAACATAACACGTTAATATCGCATGCGACTAACAATCTAATTACAACCCACGGGAATCGAACCGCGATCGACTGCCCGATACGAACCGATTACACTCCCACCGGCCGATACCCTGCCTTAGTTAAATGAGTGTAAAAGGGTCCCTTTTCAACGATAATTATGCTGCCTTCTGGTGAATTTTGTTGTCAACTTTTGTTTGAATTCTAACTGGCTGAATATGTTGTATGAAGCTACCGACTGAACGATTGTGGCAAGGTCACAATTGGTAGAGGACGTCGACGAAGATTCGAAGACTTCCTACAGAATACGTGATATGGTACAGTGGCTTTCAAATAGTTTCGTACTAACAAAACAAACAGCACCTTTACGGTAGCTATTGCAATTCAGTGCATTTTTTTAAATAATCCAACATCGATATTGCTGATGGAATATCAATTTTGCTTTGGCCTTCCGGACTTAGGTCCTCATCATTCTTCTGCCCTTATCTACATTTATTTGGGGTTAGCGCAGCATATTTTCTTCCTCCATACTCTTCTATT
The DNA here is from genome assembly GCA_963853795.1 of Xestia rhomboidea. Classification (NCBI taxonomy): domain Eukaryota; kingdom Metazoa; phylum Arthropoda; class Insecta; order Lepidoptera; family Noctuidae; genus Xestia; species Xestia rhomboidea. The sequence continues at coordinate 1,597,886 of OY970776.1, read as the reverse complement.
ACTCATCATCTCAGCAGTCAGCCATATCAGCCTTCCAGACTAGTATTGGTCTAAAGTCGCGAACACACTGTGAACATACATAGTTTGCTCGTTTCTTCTTTTTACGAAAAAAAGGTCTACTGAAAAATCCCTTTGTTTGGAAAACTCCACGTTTACAAGTAGGTTTTGTATTGACAAACTCACCAATTTGGTTAAAACAATGTAAGCCCTTATCCGCAGCTCGGAAGTTATCGAATAAAAACCATATGAGTCACATTTCCAACCCCATAGCTAATCAGTATACAACACACCCTCTAACAGTACATTATCTATCAATACACAATAGCTATAAGACAGCCACAATATCGGCAACCTCCCCTGAAAGGACTACAACTCATGACAATCAGATTGAAATAAATTACGTCTTGTTAATTGATTCAATGCTGATCAGAATGGCGCTATCGACTTAGTAATGAAGATACTGGTAATGTTTGTGGATGATGAACCAATCAAGAGATAGGTGAAAATATATCCAAGTTAAAGTAAGAAAAATACAGAGAGAAAAATGTAATGAGAGCAGCGTAGAAAAATGGTTGTTAACGATTGAAGATAGAATTATGGCTTTATCACAAGTAAAGAGAAATAAAAAAAGAATATAAATTAAGGATATTATGTAAGGTACACTGAATAACTATTAACCTACTGTAGGTACCACATGTTTAGTTCTGAAAGACCTAAGATATAAACATAAATAACCCAAGGGTTGCACTTTAATACTGAAGTTTAATAAAAATGAACAAAAAAGAACTTCTTATAGAAAAATCTAGAATCAATAGACAACGTTAAACACCTGAGTTTCAAATAAAAACACATTTTCATAGAAACAACAGCAGATCCTCAATCATTTGATCAAACGAAACACAAAAGACCAGTTATTTTACCCATTCAATTCTTAGGCCAAGGTTCCGCATCGTTACAAAGGGACTTCCTTAACGCAACCACACACTTTTACATGTGTGGTGCCCCTAATTACATTCATATTGGTGACCGTCTTGCAGGTGCACAGCCAGCCGTAACGGGCGTCAGTCAAGCGCAGAAACAAGCTGAAGACGACCATAAGCATGAAATAACAGAATTTAAAGTACATTGCAGAAATTTCAAGGATGAAGACACGATTGAAGATCGATGTATGATTCGTATTAAGAAAGTAGTAGAGGTTATTATTGAACGTTGGAATATATTCGGTAACAATGATACTGGGTTTGCGTAAGGTCAATAGCATGGTCGAATTCGGCATCGTTAATTACTGACCGATGGTCGAATGATTTTTTATTAGTAAAAGGTGGTATTCGATCGTAATTTGAATTTGATGGACGGGGAAGTGGTCGATGGGTCAGATAGCGCATCCAAGTGGAACTTCTGTACCATAATTTACAATTTTTGGATTAGTTGGCCCTTATGAATTTTGTAGAATTAATGTTTATAATATCGATTAAAAGATTACCGTTGCCAAGCTACTTTATTTCAGTAAGAATATCGTAGCTGATTTTTCTATTTATGTTGGCAGCTCTATCACCAATAAATTAAAGAGTATGCACTCACTAGGAGTTTAACTAATATAATATGTAAGTGAATACTGAAAATAACTTTTGACTAACTTAAAGTTTGCGTTTGTCTGTATTAATACCTTTTTTTTTTTTTTTTAGGATGGGAAATCATCAAATGACTTCTCCCGGAGCGGGAGGGAGTGTCAGACTTTTACTGACTAAAACCCATCCATGTTCCTTCCTCGCCCTTTGTGTTCCGGGGCCACGGTTTCTCTTTCGAATAGTCCCGCAGCCCCGGCAGGCTTCGGTCCTTGCGGACCCCTTCCCTATTGCTGACTCTCTTGTCTGTACTAATACCTAAAATATTGTTGGTGTCATTGGTGTGCCTTCACTATTTTCTTATTAAAAACTTCAAATGATTTCTCGTCGTTTGAAGTTTTATTAGTAACATGACCACAACAGTTTTTGTAACCGTAAATTATGTTATTCAAGGTCCATCTGTGTTCGTGTCAAACGTCATATGAGCAGCAAATTATTGCAAGTTTGAAAGAACTGTTATGTTGTACAACAAGAACTTTGTAGCTCCAGTATTCAATTACAAGAAGTAGGATCATAAATCGTTCATTTGACTTTAACTGCTCGCACGAGATGCCAACTAGCTTATAAACATGTCCCATTTTTTCTTCCCTTTTCAGATCACGATGAATCATATCAAAAAAGTCTAATATGTTACACTTCAACTACTCAACAAGCCCAGAACATTCTATCGAACAGAGCTTATAGACCAGGAAAAAGAATTTTGCTAAGCTATACATTGTACGCAAAAAATTTACTTTTACTTCCAATCCATCTATCATTGTTTTTTTTTTGTTTTTGCTACCCACAATAATTATGTAAAAAGAATGAATATAGAAACTGCAACGGTTATGGTGGCCATAAAAACGTCACTACTTAGTATAAATGACCGCTTTCTAATAGGAATGCTATCGGTCCTAGGTATGCTCCGTGGTGAACTTCGCGTGTCAAAGTTGAATTTAACATAATCTGTCATTGTATCCATACTTACAATGGTGTTATTTATAACTGTTCGCTGTAGGCCGTTAAGTCCTATAAGGGATATAGAAAGAAAGGAACAGCTATTGTAAAATGTTGTTAAATTGTTGTAGTTTTTGTAACTTGTTCGATTGTACAAGGTTAAGCTAATCCATGGTTTAATGGATTATAACCGTCTAAGGACATAGTAAATTGGAATTGTTTAATAAAAAACATTGTAGAATGAATTAAACATAAAAGTGCTTGTAAAGCAATCAATATAAACTGTTTGAATCATTTATAAATATGTCAAGGATAAGGCAAAATAAGTGCTTGGACAAATATACTATAATAATAAAACTGAATAAACGTACGTTCTAACCCGCATTGAAAATAATAGAGGACAAGTTGTTACTAACACTTTCAAAATAGATCCAAAGGTATAAAATAACCATGTAATAAACAATGACATTCTCAACGCAAATAGAAAAACCGTTAAAACTAACAAATCTATGTCAAACATAGCCATTAATACTAACACTATTTTACTTTCTACGATACTAACAGTAACAGACTAACCACCATTAATTTATAAAGTCGGTGCAAGGGATGTTCTCATTACGATTGCGATACATCGATACGTATCGATACCATCGAATCGTTAAAAAACTGCCCATAATTAACTGTTGGTAACAGACGCCACATGTCATTCTAAACAAAAGCTCCTATACATGAGAAACTAATTACTAAAGCAAGGGTGAAAGGGACAGAGAGATGGGAAGGCTACAAGTGGGAATGAAAGGTCAGAAAGGCCAAGATCGGAAGCAGATTGGAACGCACCACTGCGCACTGTCCGAATATGTTTTTTACTAATTAAAAATGCAGGCGGCAGTTTGATAAATGGTATCCCGGTCGATTTATTTAACTTTTGTGTTTTTGAGGTTATGTGCGTGAGCGCTGATCGTAATGAAATTGTTCAGTGGCCAGCGATCGGACAACTATTGTTAGTTTTTTGTGGAATGTAGTTGCGATTGAATTAAAAGGGTAAATAGAACCGTGTGTGGAATTGTTTTGTGTTGTTTTGGCTAATAATAGTGAACGCGTTGGATAGGCATAAAAATATGGCTATGATTGTTTCATTGGTTGTTCCTGTTAAGGGAACAAATGGCATTGATTCTCTGCTTAATTTAAGATGTTAAAATGTTGCCTTGATTTTCTAGAACCTAGTTCTTCTTGCTCTTTTCAAACATCCTTATCTTTATACGGGTCCTCATCTGTATCTCATTTACCCATGACGAAGTTTTCTGCTCCAATGGCCATGGTTTCTTGCCACTCCAGTTTGCCAGTTCTAGGAGCTATATCAGTAACTTTACCTCTTTTCTACGTTTTTTCTGTCATCATTCAATCACTCCGTTAATTTATAGGCGTTACAGTCTCTATAATAGCAAAAAGTTGAGTTACCATTAGTTACTGATTGATCTATCCTGATCGTAAACTTGGACGCGCTTGAAGGGTTTCTGAAGACCCTTAAAAAGTTTTGCGTTTTTAGAACGATCAGATGTATTTAACTATCGACTAGTAGTGTAGTATCATCCACTATGTTCTACATCCACTATGTTCTACATCCACCATGATCTACATATGAAATGAAAATGAAAACTATCTTTATGTATGTTTCTGAACAAAAGATTAATAAATTTAATTCTACCATTTAAAATTTCTGGTTTTGTTACGATTAGTTTAACTTAGTCAGTACACTATTATACTGACCACCCCAGTATCAACATTTATAGTAGTATCTACTTTATATTACTTGCTTACTTCTTTATATTAACTCACCATCATCATTGTCTCTGAACAAAATACAATTTACTGTTGGTACTACAAACAAAATTGTTTCTAAGTAGACACGTCACACACATTTAGCATTATCATCGCCAATTTCCATACCATTTCAACCTCTCACCACATTATACGAACCGAAACGGCCCATTCATAGATTAAGTGCATTTGAACGTAAACCATAAATCCACATCATATCTCATACAAAAATAAACACTGAATTGTGATAAATCACAATCATGCAAATAAGGTTCAAAAATTCAAATGATGGCTATAAAATCGGTCGCGATACAATATGGAGAAGAGATCCAGGGATCCCAAACAATATCGGCTTTGCCCAATGCGCACTTACGGACCGATAGCTACACACTAATGAGCTATTGAAAAATGATAGCAAAAATAATTCAAGGAAAAATTATCATAAGCCATTTGAGGGTTGAGTGTTCCCATGAACTGGGAGTATATGCGAAAATGCCCCTTAAACGATTGGATCAGAGATCAAAATGTAAAAATATGAAAGAAAAATCTTTCAAAAGAGCATTCGAATCTTAGCCATCACCATTCCAAATACATTCAACGTTACACCCTAACAAATAGAGATCAAAATCAAACGAAATGGGCAGTCAAACTAATCATATGATAATTTTTTCTAACCCTTAAATGGCGTATGCAAATTTCCGCATTGTCAATCGGATGCGTATGCAAGGATTGAGAAGCGTTCGGGGGTTGACTCAATATGCGATGACAGATGCGAGGTTGGGACACAAACATCATATCGAGTTACTCTTCATTTTTGAGGAGCAGAGCGAATCTGGGATTGTATTTTTGATGGTCCTTTTCTAATGTTATCTGGTTGTAAAGATTTTTAATGTCTCAAATTTCTCACGCCCTGAAACCAATAATCCTAACTGATTGTTTATTAATAAGTATCGAAACTGACAGTTTTCTTTTTATTGCAGATTTATTTTCGTGACCTCTAGGTATATTATCGTACACTTTTGATGCCTCAGCAACAGTCTATTGGTATTAATTAACTTTCTGCACAGAGTATTGATCTATATAATGATATTTTGATAAAAATCTGAATCATACTCATTAAACTGTATCCATCCAACCAAAGTAGACTCATTAGAGTAAATTCTCAATTTCCATAGGTACCTAGTTATGGTCTATGAATATCTTCAATATCACATTTATGCTCTATCACGATTTTTAAATCCAAACCATTTTGCTATCATTCGTCATCTTCATGCATCGTTTGATCCGTTCCTATTTTATCAGACTTCAAACCGTTGGTAGAGTTTTTTTTTCGATTGATCAAGATCTTCTATAAACGTTAGTTCACCTTAAAAGTCTTCAGAAAAACTGAAAATAACTTGAGAAAGATTAAATATATCAAATTCTTTATTAAAGTTACGTTCGATTTCTCACAATTCTTCACACAAATTGATATAAAAAGGCAACTGCACACTTCCCCATCGGATTCGCTTGAACGCAAAAAAGTTGCGGTTACTACAGACAGACGGACGGACGGACAATCGATAAGTAATAATATCGATAGAGGTGATCTAAACGAGCGGGGAGTAATCGAGTTATTACACTGTAATTATTAACCGACGTTTTACTTTCTTCGTTTTGTTAGGTTGGATAGAGTGGAGGAGGCTCTTGTTGTTATTTGAAAACTCGCTCGCTAGTTATAGTTAGAATATTTAAGCTTTAGATTATTTCTTTGTAAGTTTTGGATATGAAACATAACTTTGAAAAGCTCTTGGAAAACTATTGGAATTAAATAATATATTGCAGAATAGTTTTCATAACTTACAATAATACTAGAATAGAATATTATATTATAAAATAATAATATTATATTTTTATAGAATATTCTTAGTAATTATTATTTTCTCATTAAATCAATAAAGACTCTGATCAATTAAAATTACGCTAAAATACAAAGCCTAACAGTTAAAATCGAAGATTTTTTAAATATCCAATACCTAGTAGATGCTAGCACCTAAAATTTTCACCTTCCGTTTCACTATCTTAACAGAAGCCGTCTCCTGCGCACCCATTTACCGCGAGATGTCCGCAGGTGTGGCCACGCTTCATCGCCTACCACGCACGACGGCGCAAGATAAAAGCCTCTCTGTCCATCGCCGACAGCATTTTATACCCTATTTGCTGTTTTAATTGACAAAAACTTGTTCACCACTGTTTTGCCTCCATCTTCAGCTTTTTTCTCTTCAGTATCGATTTTGATTGAATGCATTATTGATGAGTCTGCTGTTTCCTTTTATGTTGCTTCCTTGTCCATTTTGTTGGTTTTTTGTTTTCTGTAGATCTTAATTATGGTTTGATTTATTTGTGTTGTTATATTTATTCGGTGTACCATAAACAGGTAGGAATCGAACACGCGACTACGGGTTTAGAATGAGGAAGAATTGAAGAGTCTTCTACTGCTAAGTTAATGCTAAGTGATGAGGGAAACTTTCTTTATTAAACAGGGTGTAACATTGAGCCGCGGTGGCCCAGTGTGGGGTCCCCGACTTACGAACAGTAAGTCGTGGGTTCAAACCCAGGCAGGTGTATTACTTTGTGTAATTTATTTCATCACCGCTGCTCTCAAAACGGTGAAGGAAAACATCGTGAGGAAACCGGCATGTCCTAGAACCATAAATTTGAAGACATGTCACATCTACCAATCCGCACTGGGCCCGCGTGGTGGATTATAGCCCATTCCCTCTCATTGAGAGGAGGCCGTGTCCCAGCAGTGGGAACATAATAGGCTGATGATGATGAACATTGACGTGTAAAATGTTACCATAATTCAGTACTTGATACACACCGGAGTTGAAATACTTGGTCAATCTCCATTTTTGTTTATGCCTCCCTCAGCAACAGCGGAGAGTAGGCAGCTCTTACAACATATTCACAATACAAAAATAATACAATCGTCTTTGTACGAATCGTAAAACACCGATTATTTTTGCATCAATTACATCTGCAACTGTCGTTGTCACGTTTTCGGTAACGGGTTCCGAAAAATATAGATTAATGATCATGAGCACATTAGGTTTGACAAGCAAATCGATACATTTGTGAATCGATTCGATCATCAATATGAATTATACGGTACGATTGCTGATATATGCAGCCATGGAAGTAATTTGTATTGTACTAAAGATGTGTAACATCAGCTAAAGAGTTAACAAATGGTGCATTTTTTTTCCTTAAAGAAAACTGGATGAGTACTGCCAAAATGCTACTGTTTCTGACGTCAAAATCGAAATATTGTTACCAAATAAAAATTGTCGGACTTCTTATCATAAATAATATCGAAATGTAAATTATTTTGACCATTGAACGACAACGTATAATTTATACTACTAATATAATTAAATACTACTGATAAACCCAACTCTTTCCGGCCCACTGCCTGCACAATGACAGGCCCTAACCAAAATCCGGAAGCCCGAACAATAATATCGAACGTTAAAAAAAAGAACTTCACAACGAACTTTCATATTCAAATTTGAAATTCGAACGAAAAAAAAACTAACGGAGAGCACCGATCAATTAGAGTAACTCAATACTCTGTCACATTAAAATGACGAGTCGCACTAATGGATTTCCAAATTTGAATTTCAAATACGAATGGGATCGGAAGGATCAGTCGGGCGTTCTCGGGTAATTCCGTATTGGTCCGGACGAACTATTGGTTGGGTGTTTAAAATATGAATCAATCATGTTTTTGAACTTAATATTGCCAGATGATACAAAAGTTAATATTAGTCAGATGAGGATAGAATAGAATGTTGTGTTAACCGTATTATCAATGCCATTGTACTATGACGTCAATCTAACTAAGGTTTTTGGTTATATAGTTACTTACGACAAAAGCTAAGCAGAAGGAAAATACAACGATAAACCTTAGCCGTTACAGAAAGATGAACGTACGTTTTCTTCGGAAATATTATGTATTATCATCTGTTAAGTAGTCTTCACCTATTCGAACACAGCCATAGGCTGCTAGCCACGACGCCGTTCTGCGAATGCTTTAAAAAACAACGTTCCTAATTCAAAAATTATACCATCAATACGCCGACATTCTGTCAGTCTCACTTTGAGCAGCCTCCGTGACGGCCGCTCTTTTTGCGTCACCTATAATGTCTACTTACGTCCATGGTCGTAATTGGCGATATTACACGATGGTGATTAATTAATGAGGGTGTTATGACGAAGACTTAATGCTTGACGCCTGCGATGAGTGCTGGTTGCTGATCGGTTATTGTCTGTGAGAGTTTTTGTGGCGTTTTTGTACTGCATACAGGTATCATATTATGATACCTGTCTTTATTTTCAGTGGTGCATTTGTACCACCAGGTCAAAAAAACTACAGCGATGTTTTAAATCATAAGTGAATATTTCTCACTGTTCACTTCATATACTCTACTTACTCGAATACTTTAACATTTTTGAGTTTACTTGCGAAAGATGTACTTGCGAATGATTACTGTAGTGTATACACTGATATACTTTATTGTACACCAAAATTGTATTGTTCATACAAATTATAGAGCTTTTTTTACAATATAAGTGCCAATCGAATAGAATACATGTTCCTTGCAATATCCACATTGATTAAGAATAAGAATTGACTAATCTTAAGTGCTGACCGATTCCAAAATCTCCCATAATTTCTAATCATAACATACTTACTTCAAATCATTCAAAGAAGCTAACGTAATCCCTCAGACCCAGAATTTCTACCATTTACAACTCCGATAACTATCAAATACTTAACTACTACACCCTCTACGCCTGGTTGCGTTGCGTTAGCCAAATCTTTGCAACCAGATAAATCTGTCTATTCTGTGTGTATTCGCCACGCGTCTACCGATCATTTGTCATTCGCTAATGATTTGGTAGCATTTTGAGATGCGTGAAACACCCCTTTGAAATGCTTGGGGGTAGACCAAGGTGGTCGTATGTGATTTTTGGAGTATAGAGTGGTTTGGAGCTTTTTGTGGACGTTTCTAGTCAAAAGTGATGTTATATGAATTGGGTAGATTGAAATGCAGCTTTCTGTTAATACCATGACACCATAGTCAAGTTTTATCCGTTAGAATACTGTGTGTTTTGGTAGCGATTCTTGTCATCAAGGCTGATTTGCTTTAGTTATATTGCAAAGATTGTTAGCTATTTTACTTAATCTTCGGATTTCTCTAATGCGGTCTTCATAGTGGTACACACGGCGACACATCAAGCAATACATTTCCAGTATAACACGGCGTCGCTTTGAATAGATTTCCAGTAAAATAACAGATCCGCATAAACTGGTTTTGTATAGCTTGATTGGTTGCTGTACGTACACTACACTTCGATACTGGCGTTCATTTCTTAAAATGCTGAATATATTATGAACCTACTTTTGATTTACTACCATCGTTGTCATTAATACCTGTGGAAAGGAAGCTATCGATAAAACTTTACAAGACACGTGCTATTTCTGGTTTCAACCTCAATTCCCACTCCTCCCAGCCACATTAAATTTAAAAAGTCCAGGTACAAAATATCAAATCTAAATTTAAACGCACCGAGAAAACCGTAGAATTTCATATCAAAAAATATAATTTAATTCACGTAGGTACTATTTAAAGAACGCGTGCGCAAGTCCGCCCACGGACGAACAGACACACAAACCGATCTCGTTACTAACAATGCACCATATATTACGCTGTTTCCGGTGAGATATCACATCTTGCATCTCTATCGCACTTGGGTGTTCTGTGTGTTCTGTATGTTCTGTCTCTTTCTGCAATCATCGCGAGACATCAAGATCATTAACAGGCGATACTGTGATTTGTATTGTGTGTTTTTTATAACTTATTTCCCCTTTGTGCGTAATTTTTCGATTTGGCGAGTTAATTCTGAATTTAGTTGAGTACTTGAATGTGTGCTTTTGGATATCTTGTCATCAGGTGAGGAGTTAGTTGTTTCTTGTTCGTGGCTTTGCTTTTTGGGGTCTACGGGTGTGGGTTCGTTGATTGCATCGATTACTAAGCCGTGTGTAATTGCTATAAGAAGCACCATTCCTTATCAATGACATCTTGAACGCGTTTCAGATGTGCTAATCGCGTTCAGCATCTTGTTGACTTTCTCTTCAAGTTTTGCGAGTTCTTAAGAAAATCGTTCTCAGGATTGAGAATGATCTTTAGGAGAATAGGAACAACGCAGCGTTTTACTATACATGTCCAAAAAGATTATATCCCAAATTATCTATTCAGGTCATCGTTAAAGTTTGGCTCTTTCACTACTCCCAATTCTAACTAGCAAACGAAGAACTTTATACAGCTATCCTTACTCTTACTGTTACCCTGCATCACCCCTGCTGCTGGACAAAGTCCTCCTCATGACTTCCAGATTTTTCGATCCATGGCATCTCTGTTAATTTATTCGTAAACAATAATACAGAAATCTTTATGAAATGCACATTTTAGAACGAACTAGCCGCCTGCTATTTCAATATTCTCAACAATAATAATAACTAGAGCATTATCAAACAGTTCGATGATACCAACACCATAGATATCGCTTTGTCTATGATTTCAATAGACCTCTATTATAACACGATCCATCTTTTATGGATATGTCAAAAATATAAACCCTGTTTTGCATATCAAGAGAATTTTTGCCCTGCATTGTTGGTTCGGTTTTTGGTTGTTTAGGGTACCGTGGTGCAGTCTTAAAAACTCTTGCACTTGACTTTTAAAACCTGGTTTAATCTTTTGAGCTTTATAGAGGATTCCAAGCATGTTACGTGGACGAGGTAAAAGGAGTATGTCAGAAGCGTAGCAGGTGGCGTTTTGTAGTTTCTGCTTACTCCTATGAGAAAAATCAAGAATATTTGTGCATGTGATAACAATATTATGTCATCCACTACTGCATCTTGCTGGGGTTTTTAGTACCTAATACACCAAGCAATAGCAATCAATATAGATATGGCAAACCATTTCTATACAGACTGCTAGTATGAGGTGACCGCTTGCTTAATTACTGTGATGAAATTCTCAACATGAATTTTACGTCCACGCCACGAATATTTTCAAACAAAAAAGAAAGCTGCAATTATTCTACGGAACCCAACCTGCCAATCACGCTCACACATGTTTTTCTGTCATTATAACAAGGAATCGAAACAGACAGTGGATTAGATACACTGTCATTAAATGTTTTACGCCTATCTCGTAAAAAGCAGATGTTTTTGTTATATGGTGACATAATATGAGTGAGCCTTATGGAGACTTCAAGCTTTATAAGATACTGTAAAGACCACTGTAGCTGTTTTTTTTTTAGATATTCTCCATTTATTTAATAGTGTGAATAATATAACGAATAAATTAAAAATATAAAGCAAGGACGTTGCTGCCAAGGCCGGCCAAGAAAGAGTGGCGAGACGACCTCGACGTGCACTGCCATAGCTGGTTCGACGAGGCGCACGAAGTGTTCCTAGAAGATATGAAGGAGGCCTTTGCCCAGCAGTGGGACATTAATGGTTACTAAAAAATTAAGTACTTATAATAAATACACTACTGCCCGTTTTCACAAAGACTAAGCGACACCTAAAAATGCGCCTGGCGTTATTGCATGCAGTCATGTTAATATCTTAACACTAGATTGATTTACATCATAATAAATAGTTAAAATGTACGGAATGCACCTAAATATTCACTAATATACCCAATCACTTATTTATAACAAGAGAGCAGTATGCCAAGATATAGGATAGATTCTGATATAACATACAAATTCTTGAACAACAAAAGAGAAAAACAAACATGGATATTTGTTATCCACAATGCCTCATTCCAAAATCTATTATCTGTGCTCTATTTTTTTTTAATAATGGCGAAGGTATCCGATCAAACATCCTTTAACAAAAGCCCCAGTCATTACTAGATTTGAATAATAAAAAAAAAACTTTCAAACCAAAGGGGAGAAACTCAGCCTTGCATAAGTAATTAGAACAATTATTTTTTGATAGATAATAAATTATTTTTGACATCGACTTGTCCGTTGGGGTGTTATGATGTTCGAAAATGGATCGCCATTTTGTATTTGCATTTTTTTCCCTTTGGCATTGCCGTAGACATTGGTAAGGGAAATTGAAGTTTGTGGTGTACTTTCAATTTCTATCTTTAGCCTTCTGTTAATGATCCACTGGTAATCCCAAAGAAACCTTTTGGAACGAAGGGGGCTAGACGGAAAAAATTAAGACGAAGAGTTGTAACGACACTTTTTGCAATAGTAGGTAAGCCGTGCGGCGTGCGCATGTTTCTCTGTCTCTCTCTCTCTCTCTCTCTCTTATAGAAAGCAAGCCAGATATTTTCGCCGTTTTTTTTATTATTATTATTATAACTTAAAAAAAATGAAATTTTATTACAATTCCTTCACTAATTAATAGAAAGGAACTTTTCATTTGGGTGTCCCTTGACACCTCTCAAGTTTTTTTATTTCATTTTTCATTTCCTTGGCTAGCCAGATGACCTGCATCTGGCTAGCACCGGAGATGGCCGATGAAGAAAGGCTTCGACCGAGTCGTGGCCCAGATTAGGCCAACGCAATTAGGGCCGAAGCTCTATGGGTCGTTGATATCGTCTAAATCGCAGGAAACTCCTGGATAAGGTACGCATAGAACCGGGAAGTGTGTCAGACGAAAGGAGAGGCCTATACCCAACAGTGGGTGATGCCGGGCTGATGTGATGATGATGATTTCCTGCTACCTCAATTTTGGGAATCTTCAAGTCAATCCACATACAGTTATTTAGTTACATCTAGGTAAGCGATTACGAATTATGAAAAATACTAGGAGCTTTTTAAGAAAATAAAACCGAAATATTCTCTTTTTCAGATTTCCTCAATGGTGACGGAGTACGTAAGAGGCCTAATTAAAGAGTTCTTATAACTTAAACATCAAGCTAGTGGTCATAAAAACTGCAAATAAATGTATTCCTCGTTTTTACCATACAATAAAACTTTCATTTTTACCCCATAGAAAGTGAGTCGTCACAAAAAGCGAACACCTTGACGGCAGGAAATATTTGAATATGTCATCCGATCCACGGTATCGATAAATATCGGATGTGTCGGAATGGTATGAGGGGGAGACTTTTTTGTAAGTCTGTACTTTCTTTAGTTAGTACTTGCATATCCTTAGGGATGCTTGTGTTGTCTCGGACTCGAAAGTGAGACTTTTATTTGATGTTCACGAACTTGGACAAGGGAAAAGGAGTATTTAAGAATCGTAGCAAGTGGCGTTCTGCGGTTTCTGCCTGCCCCCATGGCGCAAAAGGCGTGAGTTAGTGTATATAGCGTATGTTAGGTACGTGTATTCTCGAGTCTTTTTTATTACATACCGAGTTTCCCCCGTGCCTCGGAAAGCACGGTAAGCCGTTGATCCCCGATATCATTAAATAGGTCTTTGACAGGTGGTTACAGGTAGTCAGTGGCCCGAAAGTCTGACAACCTGTCTCACCTAGAGTTATCGTATTACCCAGTACTAATTGGATTGTGGAGATCAAATAGGCAGTCGCTTCATGTGATATACTGGTATTCAGCTGCATCTGGTTAGACTGGAAGCCGAGTCCAACTTAGTTGGGGAAAGGGCTGGGTAGCTCGTCTCCCACCGGGCGGGGGGCTGCAGCGGTGGTCGGGACGCTAGGAGCTGCGCGTGGTGGGATGGTGGGCAAGTCGATATGAGCCGATGTATAGACGCCAGTGACATGTGCGGATACACGAGCTGTAGATCAGTATAATTATGTACCTACGTCTCTTTTGAAGTAAACACTGGGCAGCTCGAGTATGTGTGCAGTTAGGCGTGGTGTGATGCGTACCTGTCCCGTCTATGTAAGTAATAAAACTTTGTGTTCCCTTACCTTTTTAATGGATGTATTATTATTAGGAAAATAAGAACTGTGTCCACGAGAACACTGCCGATAAACTGTCCTGCAGTTTAGCAGAAGATTTGTGAAATAATCTTAGGTAACTTTTTGTTGAAATAAATAAATACATAAAAAATGAGTGTGTGTTTACTATACCTACAATAGGAACACCTCCGACCTCTACCCAATCCTTCGAAGAATACAAGCGTGATGGTATATTATTAAAATCATAATTAAAACTCCTCAAACACGTTAATTAACATCGAAATGATAAATCAAACACCCTCACCGTAATATTTTTTGTAGCACATCGTCACTTCCTCTACGACAGATGTCATCCATTCATACACAAATCTTTGTATTATTATATTTAGATCAACCCTTTTGGTATCACAATGAAGAAAGAAGATACTGTACCGTATGCCACCGTCTTGTGGCGTTGTTATTGATAAAAAAGTTTGTATAATATATTAAAAATAGGACAGTTTACGGATTTCATGGAAAAGACATCTTGACCCATCACTACATAATGTTAATATTTGTTTGTAAAAATATGTTTTTTTAATACAATAATATTAATAAAAATATGTTTCATAGTTGACTGCCTTGTTGGTCTAGTGGTAGCAAGCGCGACTGATGACTATAAGGACCTGGGTTCAATACCCAGTAGAAGCCAAGTTGACAATCTACAATCGTTAACGCATAGAAAACTAACCAAAAGTATGGGAATGACATCATTTCAACGTTCAAAACAAACGAATAGAAACTTTAAAGTTCTGTCAAAACTGTAAGTTGACTACGATTTATATGGGATGTAGCGATCACGATTGTAGAAACGAATACATTTCATTCTATCATCTTGATCGATGTAAACTTGTCTACGAAGTTTCTATTCGTTTGTTTTGACCACGTGACTTAACGTTTACGATTGTAGAAAGAGAATCGATACGAATCGTTTGTAACTTGGCTAGGCCTGCAGGTCGGACAAAATGGGTTTTGCCATCAGGAATCCCTCGGCAGTGCTACCCATTTTTCTAAACCATGATTTCTTATGCCCAAATTCTGAGGTTACTTTGGGGGTAGTTTGTCTAAAGGATAACTCTGTTAGGTGTGAGATAGGCAGATAGAATACTCTTCACTATGTACACAATACCAATAGATCATGATCTGTCATATGACCAATTTGGTCGAGCCGCCATTGTTTAACTATTGTGTCTACTTCGTGGACAGATCAAGGGATAACAAGTATCAGAAAGAAAGAGCTTTACTGAAATACATAACTTAACCGAATTAAATTGAACAATCGATCTTGCTATTGAAAGTTTATCGGAGAACCGCAGACACAAGGCATTATTATTGTCAAGCCGGATCAGAACCAAAACACCATCGAGACCCTTGCCAAAAGTTTCACCAGCAACAAATAAGCCCTTAAAAAGAGAAATTACGTACAAGTGGCGACAGGTCAGTATACGCACAAATGCAGGCGACGTCGCGGGGCGGGCACAGTTGTATCGGAGAGAACAGAGCGCCCGCATCATCAAATTTTAATTGTTACAATGACGCCATTACTTTTGTAGAGTTAGGAGCGGATGGAGGTAGCAATGCAGTCGTGCAACTGCATTTGTGTTGTTTATCCGTGATGAACTTTAGATGAAATACGTGAAATCAGGATAAGTCATTTCCTGAAGTGACTAAATATTTGAAGTGAATAAAAACAGCAGAGCAGGCGGTGGCCCAGTGGTGGCGGCCCCGATTTACGAAGAGTAAGTCGTGGGTTCGAACCCAGACAGGCGCATTACTTTGTGTAATTTATTTCATCACCACTGCTCTCAAAACGGTGAAGGAAAACATCGTGAGGAAACCGGCATGTCCTAGAACCAAAAAATTCGAAGACATGTGACATCTACCAATCGATAACGATCTAATCCCTATGAATGGCACCTCTATCCACCTCCTAACTCTACACCAAACTCATTTCACATGTATCCGTCAATTCGGGGGCAATTTTCTGAAGAATATAATAATGTTGATTAATTAATTATGGTGATTGTGGTAAAACAATGCGTCAGCGGTGAACGACCACATCAGCCATGGGGGCCGGGCAGGGGAGTCGTAATGTGGAGCTTTAAGAGCATTGATGATTATTGAGTGGGTTTATTGGTATGATCGGTGGTGTCTACAGTTATGTATAATCTTTACTGTTTTATGAAGTTGTTCAGAAGAATTTGAAGAAGAAAAAAACGTTTGACTGAAAACGATACTGTCTTATTCGAATTATCATCATCATCTGCCTAGCCTTTTCCCAACTATGTTGAGGTCGGCTTTCAGCCTAACTGGATACAGCTGAATACCAATATTTTACATGGAGCGACTGCATATCTGTCCTCAACAACCTAGTTAGTCCTGGGGAATACGATACCCCTTGGTAGGACTGGTTGCCAGACTTTCGGGCCACTGACTACCTCTAACAACTGTCAAAGATCTACAAATGACAGGCGGGCCCAACTGCTTAACGTGCTTTCCGGCACGGCTCGGAGGAGGCATGGAGGAAACTCGGCATGTAATGGGTGGTCACCCAGCCACGAACTAACCTAGGTAAGCAAGACAATTTACATATCATCTTATTATTGATTAAAGTAAGTAAAGCCGTTGGTCTTGGATATAATTGGTGGTCACGTAGTCAGAAGCCTGAAAGTCTGACAACCAGTCTCTTGCCAAGGTTTATCGTGATACCCAGTACTTACCTAAGTGAGATTGTTCACTCCATGTAAAATACTGGTAAGACTGGTCCCGCTGCATTTGGTAAGACTCGAAAGAAAGAAATTGGAAAAAGGCTTGGCAGATGGTGATGAATGATCAAAAAACATGCCTATCAATGGAAATAAAATATGCGTGAAAAGTTTGACATGTCATCTTCCGTCGTCTGGACCTCTTGCTATCCCTCAGTTATATTCTCATTGTACACTTCATCAATCGCACGCAACTCAACTCGATTCTCGGCAACTTTCATCCACTTGCTACCAGCCACCCTGCGAGGATCGTCACTCCACTGAGCCTGAGAATCGGTCTACGGCTAATATGACCGGTCCATTGCCACTTCAGCTTACTTATTCTGTGAGCTATGGCGACAGCTCTGGTTCTCTGTCCTGATCACATCAACCTAACCTCATTGTACACTTAGATTTGATTAAATCATTGATCTGTTCATACTAATCCCCCAAACATAAACAACATCAGTAAGACGAGATGAAGATTCTTATCAAAAGCTAAAATCTCATAAAAACAGATGTCACGAGTACACTCAATACATACACACTCCAAAGATATCGAGCTTTTGTGAAAGACTACAATTTCGGTAAGTACTTTGCCTAACAGAAAATATTGAACCACAATCTTAAACGAACGCCAGAGACAAACAAACATGATCTTTATACCGTTTGAAATAAGGTGTTGGCTAGTTGTAGTGTTATGATTGTAAGTGTGGTACAGAAATATTCAACCCTTACGAAACCGCGATGTGCATTTCGATAATAGGTGACAGAGTAGTGTTCATACAGAGACGGCAGACTTAGAATTTGTCAAGATATACAAAAATCTAAAAATGCTGTTATTGGTGGTCATTTAAAATTCTGTTTTATTAAGTTCTCAGATTTTTATCAATTTACATTTTACTAACCGTTCTTCTTTTCATTATTATAACCTTTTTAGGAACTAACAAAACACAAATACGAAGTTGCCATGTTTTACTACCTAAATTACAATGAGGTTCACCATCATTCTCCTGCCCTTATCCCATGAAGTTTACCGTTACTCTTAAAGTTTTTTACCTAATGTACTCTCTCCAAGTTGCCCAGCTTCAAGTATGTAAGTATACATACAGCCATATTTACTCTCTATTGTCATTCCCAAACTCAAAAGCTATTCTAACACCTGTTCACAAGCCACTTAATTCCAGCAATCATGACATCACAAGTAACGCCCTTCAGATGTAAGTAAACACTAACATTTGACCACCTGTGTGGTCTGACCACGGTCCACAATGACCACGGCACACAAAACATTACATGTAACCTCCATATCTAGCACTACTCTGTGACAAACATGGCCGCTATCAAAGATTCAGAGACATGGATTATTGAATTGCATTTCTTAGATTTTCGTGTACATATTGTTTTTATAAGCTTTTCTTAAGGTTATGGTTGACATTTTTGATTTGTGTTTAGATATTTTTAAAATCTTAGCAATATGTTTAAAAAATCGAAAGAAAATTATTCTCTGTACAAGTTGCCACAAATATTTCGAGAAGGAGGGTTATCTTTTAAAATCTTTGAGTTTTTTGGAATCTTCTAGGACAGTCAGGTAAAAAATCCTGGTGGAATCGAGGTCATCTTTATCACTCGCACATCGTCCATAGCTATGTGATCCGAATAGCTTATGAAGTTTAAGCAAGATTCGTTAAGGGTATGACTGTCCAAAGAACACAGGACATACCAGTGGTTCCAAATGTCGGCTAATAAATGCACTATTCTTTAACTTTTAGACGAATTTAAAGCGTAACAATCTTGACTGGAATGTGTAAAAGATTATATAGCAAGAAAGGAGGTGTCTGATGAGATGACGCGTAATAGAAACGTATGGAAGAGGAAGACATGGCGATGATGAATCTTGAGAAATGACGGCGACCTTAACGCTTCACGTTTTAGAAGGCTAAGACCACCTTTCCACAACTTACCAAATGGCAAAAAATACATAATATTAATATCAAATACAAGGCCAAATCCAAGTCTATCCAAAAACATATATTTGGTATAAAATATCGTCTAAGCAGACATAGTTCACCCGATACAGCAACACAATAATTCTGATCTAACTGCAAGTATTAGCATACGACGATAGACGTCAGTAATAAAGACTTCACGACTCATAAATAATTAATGTAAGAGCAGAATTCTTATAACAGAAGACGGTAGCTGCTTTGATGTTGGGCTGTGGACTGAGACATAGACTGAAGCGATTTTGAAAGCTCATCTCAATGCGTCATACTCCAGACATACAGACGTTATTGATAAAGATGCAACCGTCGCGTGGACTGTCGAGTATTTAGGTATACCTCTGCTTAAACCTTCAGGAAAATATAGGCGTGGTGATATATAGTGAACTAATTGACAATCCCAAGACTTTACTCTACAGCTGCATATAGTTAAGACTGGAAGCCAACCCCAAAATAGTTGAGTGGAAGAAAGAATTACCTATTATTCTCACACTGATAATCATATTAATTGACAAAGTTATTTTATTAGGGAATAACAGCACAACCCCTTAAATCACCACTCAGTAACTTGGAAATCCCCCTACTTCATGTACAAAATTATTTAATATTTTAATTTAAAAATAGAGCCCCTTAATGAATCCTAACTCACCTATTTACCTCTAAGTTGCAGGGAAAACGACTATAAGTCGGGAACCTTGCCGGATTAATTCAAGGACCAATACAACATATTTCTCTCAGCCTTCGGCGATCGCACATTGATACCCATGACGCCATCACTTCTCCGAACAAATAGACGAAGTTAGCTCACCTATGACAGTAGGTTATCTAATCCGTGGCATCTTTCCAAGTTCGGGATATAAACTGGGAATATCAATTGAAGGAGAAACCCGATTAGTTATTTACACACTCTTAGCTGATTTGGAAGCTAACCAGGTTAAAAGCAAACCTGGCGCCTGGCAATGATATCGCACTATATCTGTCACAAATGCGAGATTTTTTTTTTCTCCGAAAAAGTTGTAGTAGCCATTCATTACTTTGTACTTTTTTCTTTTTAGCGTGTCGATGGCAATCTAAATTGTGTCGGCCTGAGCCCCTAGTTTGGCGCCTTCAGTAGTGTCCATCAGTTCCTATAATGAACAAACAACAGAATACGCAGGACACAATATTAAGTGCCCCATCGTTTGTCGAACACTTTGAACTAAACTTCTGTCTTCATAATTTTTTTTCTTAATGTCAAGTCATCTGTATTCCAAATATCGCAAACTTTTACTCAGAACTTCAAGTACCCTCTTAGCCAAATTCAATCATAGAACATAATTACTATAATTGTTCAATAAACTATTCAATCTACAACCAACAACAACCAACTATACAATGAACATTTTTTTTGTTTTTTTGTCGTTAAGATCGGTCAGATCAGATCTTAACGAACAGCATAAAATTCATCGTGAGAAATAAAGGAGGCTTTTTAATACAAGATAACTAAAAAAACCAAACCACAATCAAAGGAGCTTGCCCACTTCCCCGCTAATCTCTCATCTCTTACGCCACGGTGTCCACCTATGCGCATCCAGTAGTGGGTGACTATTGTCACTCCACACGTGGCCACATTGTCTGAGGAGCAGGGTGACGATGTATCAGAACTGGTTATAAGCCGAGCTGGTTGGGGCAGATTGAATGGTAGTATTGTGTGGTCGCCTTTGTGTGAAATGAGGAAAAAGTTTGTATTAAATACGTTTTGATATCTCTTAAACTTGAGGGACGCAAAGGCATGGAGATAAAGATATTCCAACAATAATATAATATCACGTCTGTTTTCCTGATGCACGATGGGTAAGGCAGCCTTATAGTACGGGTAAGCCTATTGCCATCGATCAGCCACGAATCAGACTCCGGGTTACTAAAAAATTCTCTTGGAGAATCTCCATATCATTAATATAAATAAATAAATATCGCTGGACATTACACACAGCGCCATCTAGTGCCACACTAAGCAACGAGGCTTGTGTCGTGGACACCAGATAGTTATACTACATAGATACTTTTTGTTTGTAAATACATACTTATTATACATTAAATTAAACATCCATTACATACTCGGAAACAAATGTCCATGCTCATCACACAAACATTTGCTCGTATACCGGGATTCGAACCCGGGACCCTAGAACGTAAGGCAGCCTCACTACCGCTGAGCCATTCGGGTCGTCAAAAGATATCAAAAGCCAACCATTACAAGTTTAAACAATGTAGACTAGTGCTTTCTGGCGTGGCTAGAAAGGAGGTGACTTCTTGAAGACATGCTGCGCCGACCCCAAAATAATAATAATAAGTTGTAGTCTAGTCGTTATAGAAAAGATCCGACCGGACCGATGATCTGGTGAAGGTTGCGGGAATCCGCTGGATGCGAGTCGCACGGGACCGGTGAATGTGGCGACACTTGGGGGAGGCCCATGTCCAGCAGTGGACGTCTTTCGGCTGAAATGATGATGATGATAGAAAAGATTGGCTGAATTAATTACTTTTAAATTGTAACTAAGGAAATTGTTGTAATAAATACATTTAAATAATAACAACCTCTACAATAACACAAAGTTAAAATTCAGAAATCCTTCTATCAACTCCAAACGAACCCAATCCGGAATTCTGATTACAGAAATATAAAAACAAAAGGACAATTTACACTTCAAAAAACCTCGATTTTCTTTCGCGTTAATTAATTCTATTGAACGAAAAAGTCGAGAAACATTCGTAACCCTTTGAAAGGCTTCAGAAAAAATAGGTGCCATTCGGAATCCGGAATTTTTCATAAATCGTTCCGAACAAAAAAAATGCTAATAAATCACTTGGAAATTAATAATTAATAAAGCAACACTCGGAAGTGACGGGCCGCTAAAATCAAACGTAAATTCTAAGGAGTTATTTGCATAAGAAGGGATTTTTTCCGTAACCATTTTTTTTCTGCTTTTTAGAGTTCACTTCCCGATTTTCGGAGTAAGATTAGGGGGGATATGGTTGGGGCAAAGTTTTAAAAGTTTTTGATGAAATGAAAGAAGATTAGTACCTATGTATTTATAAGCAATTTAAAACTTCGGCGGAACTGGATAAATTGTTGTAAGATGGTAGCTATTATGTGAATAATTCTAGTCTACCTATTCACTGGGTGAGTAAGACATGACCCGAATCTTGAGTCAAGATCGCCGTTGCACCCATAGAATAAGCAGGGCCGGCAGTCGCGACATAGATAACGACAAAATCGCTAACTTTCGCTCGCTAATTAAGTACTTGCATAAAGAATTCGATTGCACTATCGATGCTTGACTTGCGTTTCCCGCAAGCATCGTTATTGCAACCGAATTTGGTCATTGTTATTTTAGCGATCGAAAGTTAACGATAATGTCGTTATCTATGTCAAGACTCGGCCCAGTATTGTAAAATGGTTACGTAACAATTTATTAGGTTAACAATATTTTCTATCTATCTGAGTAAGGAACATACCATTGGCTTTTATGTCACAATTACCACAAAACAGATACTCCACAAAAATTAAAATTCCTAAATACTTTAAAAAAGCCAGAACGTCCACAACAATTTACCTCAACCCTTCCGCTGAGGGTATCGGAGGGATCGGAACAGATGTTTTTAATATCGGAGAGACACCCCTTACGAACTGTTTACATTGAGTCATTGTTGCTCCGACTTAACTTGCGATATTCAAGGGTTTTGATTGTCTAAGCGTTTGTTTAAGAAATGTTTGTGCAAGTCAGGTAGATCCCGGTGTGTTCAGATGCTGCCGATGTTGGTAAACAAGCAATAGGTTTGAATGAAAAAATAAAAAGCGTTTAGAAAAGAATTTCAGAAATAAAGAAGAATGAATGATTGAGTCATACACTTTCGGCGACATGTCGGCGACACGGTCGAGATATGCAATGTTTCGTACAAGCCGACAAAATGTCATCCAGGCTTTGTTGTGTGGAGTCCTTAAAAGCTACATGGGCCTATAATAATAAAGACTTTATATTACATTTGTGATTAAGTTTAAGACACACCTTCAGTGGTAGGCAGTTTACAGTATAATATCACTGATGCATTCCATAAAAGATTGTCAAGCTGTATAGAAGGTGTAAACGAACCCTTCATGAACCCACCAACCAAGCATTCCACAAGTACGTCAAACTAAGTAACACTACGCAAAAAATATTGCTAGGAAACGACAAAAAAAACACGTTTTACGGTAGGACTCAATGTAACGCACACAAAACATTGTGCTGGTAGGTGCCGGGGGTCCTGGAGGTAATTTAAGTAAAGATGTAACATAAAAACTTGTGAAATAGTTGGAACTTTAACCCCTAATATCTCCGTAACTAGAAGGTTCAAAGGGTTGGTCTAGAACAAAAAAACGCAACGAGGAGGTAGAGGTTAGGGTATTTTACCCCCAGTAGTAACCACCCACATTTCGCACAACTCTGGGAAGCTACTCAAAATTAGTCATCACAACATCCAGCTACATGAAGCAACAGCAGTAAAATTAAGAACTAAACTTTATTTTGAGTAACCAGATGTTTATCAGCGGACTGCAAGGTATGCGTGAACAATCAACGAAAAGTTACCCGTATCTGTAAGTAACCAACACTGACGAAGATCTCGAAATTAGCAAACCAAAGATCCAGTTACTACCAAAAGTAAGTTACAATTACGGTCCTGAGCGAAATTAAGAAAACTCCATTAATCTAGACTTACCCAATGACAATAACAATGATGTTCAAATAATACAATTTGCTAACCGACCTGCAATTATATGAAGGAGTGCAAATTACAAGAGGAAGCGGGCGCGATTATAGACTCCCATTAAAAACAATTCAGAAACTATACCATCATCTGCCTAGCCTTTTCCCAACTATGTTGATGACGGTCTCCAGTCTAACCGGGCGCTGAATACCAGTATTATACTGTGAGTGACTGCCTATCTGACCTCCACAACCCACTAGGTTTGACTAGGTAATACGATTCCCCTTGGCAACACTGGTTGTCAGACTTCCAGGCCACAGACTACTTAACGACTATCAAAAATCTGCAAGCCGAGACCTTAAGATGCTTTCCCAGGCACGGAGGAAACTCGGTATTTAATGGAGGGTCACCCATCCATGGACTAACCTAGGAAAGCGCGGCTTCACCTGAAGGTTGACCCAAGCGGCTGTTATTATTTAGCCACAAGCTCCTCCCACACAATTAACTACCAAAATTCCCCAAATATTCTCCTTCATTAGAGATGTTCTTCTCAAAATCAATACAAATGAAAATAATTTTACAGGCTTCAGAGATAACCTATCTATTAACAACATATGAACCTCCAGTTACGGTTGAAACTTTCCGAAGGTCTTAACTCACCTTCTTGAATCAGAAGCGATGACGGGAATATGGAGTTCATCATTCTAAACCAGCAACAACATCCTGTAAGTTTCATAATAGTACTTGTTGAAATACCTATCTAACTTCAGATGCAGCTGTCAATCTCGCTTTACTACCCTGCCGACTAGCTTAGCGTCTCCATGTAGGAAGAAAATAAAACGTTCCATTAAGAAGGTAGAAACTTCGGTAGCGTCGGTAGAGTCTGTTGTCTACTGCATCATAAGCATAATCAGCCTATAATGTTCCCACTGCTGCGACACCGGCCTCCTCTCTATGAGAGGGAATGGGCTTTAGTCCACCACGCGGGCCAGTGCTGGTTGGTACATGTCACATGTCCTCGAATTTTTGATTCTAGGACATGCCGGTTTCCTCACGATGTTTTCCTTCCCCGTTTTGAGAGCAGTGGTGATGAAATACATTACACAAAGTAATGCGCCTGCCTGGGTTCGAACCCTCCCACTGCTCGCCCACTGTGTGCTTCTCCACTGTGATCTTCCATAAAAAAAATCTCCTTCTCCATTAAAAAGTATAGTTTTATCTCCCAAACCCCGCTGTCAGCTCTATCCGCGCTATTCGGATGTCGCCACATTGCTTGCGTGAGCGCCGAGCTATAATAATTGCGTTCGCACGATCGACTCCGGCGCAATTATTTTGTCACAATTTTCATGAATCTTAATTTCTTCTTTTGTTTTCGATGTAATTTTGAATAGATGGAGATGAAAAGATTTGTTTATGTAAGTGAGATCATTTTTGAAACGTACTTGAAAGCTATTTTAGGTAAATTATGAAACAACTATAAATATGTTTGTTATAATCTGTAGATATTCTGCCAGTTTGTAGGCAAAGATGCACAACTGAGCACCAATAACCCAAATCATGAACTAAACACAATTGAAAAGTTTTTACAACTTTGCCCCCTGAGTAGTCAATGCTTAGTCAAATTGGTCAACCCCTTGATGGGCGACAATAGCCACGTTTCGTCAGTTCAAATTCAAAATTCAAATTCAGAATAATTTATAAATATCGTATCATATATATAGTTTGGCCGTCGGGCCTGACTAAAAGTAGGTAGTATGTGTTACTTTAAAATAGCACAGCTAACAGCCACAAATATCGTAAATAATTTTATTCATAACTTAATTATGAAATATTTAATGAATATGAATTCTGAAAAAAAAATGTTTTGAATTGGGAAATAAATGTAAAACTACCAACCTTAATATTATTCATCGTAGCAGGAAATAAAAATCATCGTTTAACAGACGCTAATAAAACTTACAACTAAAAACTCAAGTTTCTTCACACAAAAAACACAATTATAACATTCACAAATACTTCAAATATTGTATTTCAATCGAAAACTCACAGCTAACTTTAAAAAGTAACAAAATCACCATCATTAAGAACCATACAACTTGTACTAAAGGTTTCATCCAACCCCTTGGTCACTAAGCTCGGAAAATGTACGGAAAATGAGGAAAAGCGCCGCTTAGCGCCATCTAGCGGCGAGAGGAACGAAACTGCAATTTTCGCACGGAACTGTGAGGTATGGGAGGTTTTTTATTTATTGTATTAAAGTAAAAACAGTAGTGTTTTCCATTTCCATTCCTACTTTGCCTTGATATATTACATAATCTTTTGTTTGGTAAAATTGTTTTTTTTTGTGTCAATTTTTAAAATTACTATCGTATAAATAAAAAAATATTTTGTCTATAAAATCATTTTAAATTGTTTACGTAATGCTGGCTAATGCTATGTAAAAAAGAAGAGGCATCCATTAACACTGTATTTAACTTTAATCACCTATCCTTTATTATTATATATTTCACAACAAACATTATATTTATGTCACGGCCAAAAAGTGAGGTAAAAGTACCAATTATTGGCTCCGTTAAAGATTAATACCCGAACGAAACACGAATGAACCTAGTAACCGAATTTCGGGTGGCGCGAAACAAAAACTGACCTACATCGGCGCCCTACGGAGTTCACCCACCCCTGCCGACGATGAGACGATCACCCTACGCGTCTTGCCCTTACATTTGTGTTCATGCACTTTCTATTATTTCAAGGTGATGGCTGATACCGGATCCCCCTTTCTTATTTTTTAAACCTCCAATATTGCCAGTGCAATAAAAATCAAGCGTAATTTTTTTTTATCACCAGAAATGTACCTAAAAAGTGCAGAAAAGTATTGATGTATAGAAGAGAGCTTGAATGTATGATAATATAGTGGCACCCAAGGCGGTGGACCTTTGATCAATACATTTTTAACAGGCAGAAAAAATCAGGTAGGCGTGTTTGTTGTGGTCACAAGTGGAAGCAGTAGAGTAAATGTAAACAAATGAATGGCAACACAAACAGCCGCCGAGCGGTCCAAGAAGCGGGCAGTCGATCGCGCCGCAAAAAAGCGCATCCTATTATCGACTACAACAAAAGGACTTGTGCAGTGATACCTAAGTACACATCTCGATTCATCGTCTCGACTCGATCCGCCGAACCGATCCTATTGGCGCGCCCCACTGTCGCCGCGGGGGAAAGGGACGAGAAGCGTGGAACAGAGCGCGAGTGATAAAGAGGGAGACGGTCATCTTAGCTACCGAGTGGCGTCCCACTGGGCGGGGCCGCGCCAAGGAGTGAGCCTCAGATGCGCGTAGAGTTGGTGGGGCTTCGTCCGAAGGATCGCACTGCAGTCGTGTGTCGCGCCAACGACGCGCGCCCGCTGACACGCCGCGCTCCGCGATCAGGATCACCTTACGTAATAATAACTAATCGGATCGAAACCGTTTGTCCGATAATCGATTGTGATTGTAAACTGTCGATAATCCCACACTGATTTTTTATTAATTTAATTTTTTTTTTCTTCCGTACCGGCCGTTTGTGAACTTGAGTTTTGTGTACATTGTGTCATGTTTTTGTTTTGTTTTCGCTCGGACTTAGATTATTTTTGGGCGTAGCTGACTGTGCTTCTCTTTTATAATTTAGTAACAATATTGTTACTAGTGCGTGTGATACTGGACAACAATTTTAAAACAGTTCTTGTGAATATTTTGACTTAGAAGTGTTATGTGCGAGTACATTGAAAATTATTGTGATTTTACAAGTTTCTTCTGAAAACACACGTAAGTGTTAATTGATTAAGTGTTTTGTTTGTTTTAATTAGGGAAAGTGTGATTTTTTGTCGTGATTTCAAATGTTTATCAGAAAAAAATCTATGTGTCAATAAGACAAAATCTTAAAGGACTGACATAGTTGTCTCACTGTCACAACATTGTTTCTAAGTTCTAACAAGATTTAGGCTAACTGGACACCACAATAATTTACGACAAAACGTAGAAAATATAAAAGCAGCTGGTAAAATCCAACTAGCGGAAAACAAAAACATTTTTACCCAGTCCCGGCAAAACTTTATGATCATGCAGCCTCACATTAAATTAAAACTAAAACTCTGAACAATAAATTCGTAATACCGAATAATAAAAATTGTTCAACACATCTTCGAAGAATGCATTTCTCATTAAAAAATAAAAAGTTGGAAATAGAGCACAGAGTGGAGTCGATCGGTAAATCAAATGATCAATTGCAATCGAAAGTTTAATTATCTGTGGCGCGTCGCGACGGTATCTTGCCGGCGAGCGACCATACGGATGATTCTCTGATTGATTGGACGATTGTTGGTGCTCTCACCTCACAATCTTCTTTCGTAGATTTAGTGGGTTCAAATTAAAGAAGCTTAAGGACTTAAATTGTACTCCTGTGTTAGGAAAAGTTAGTTTTAATTGAGTGGTCAAGTTGAGAAATGTTTTGTAAAAGCCGGGTTTTAAAGTGTCTAAATGTTGGTTAGATTTTGTGGTTGACTATGGGTATTGAAATGACGGTACAAAATGTACCCAGTTGACCTATTTTTAAAAAAGAATGTTTACCATATAGTCAAAAATAAAAAATGAAATTTTTAAAAAGGTTTTAATTTTTTTGCTTTGTGTTGTAATTACGGATAGCTAAACTAAAATTTACACGTTAGAGCACTATAGCGCAATGTATGGTTGCCTGAATTACTATTCATTTTTAAGGCATAACATTTGATTGTCCCTATACCTATTTGATATGATGTTTGTCTATTTTATTTACCTGTGTCCAGTTCGTTTAAAATTAAATAGTATGAAGACTAGAATAAATCGTAATGATCTAATGACATCATATGAAATCAAAACTAACTAGAATGAAAAAGTACCAAGTCACCTTTAATTTTTTATTTAATCTCAAGACAATTTATTAGCGTTGTACTAAAACAATAATAATTATAATCTTCAAAAATGTACAAAAAATCGTTATTGTATTTTAATTAATTAAAATAGAGAATGTACAAAACTAAGTAGGTAGGTAGGTAAAGTCAAATGATTCTGGCACAGATGGCGTCCTCCGGTCGTTGACCCCTGGAGTTAACTTTGACTACTGTTGAATTAAACAGTACTGTTTCCGGCCTTTAATTATTTTATTATTATAATGAATATGTCAATTTCATTATTATAATTTAGGACAATATATTGTGACAAGTTGACCAGTTTTTATTCAAAGTAAATTATTTATTATTTTTTTTATATCTTAGGTATGAGGCTTAAATTGAAACATAAAAATAACCTTTCCGGTCCGATTACATCAGGAAACATTATACATGGTGTTAAATGCAAAAAAATATAATATTCAAATAGCCCTTCGTATAATGAACGAACAATGAATATTGAATCAAGTCCCATACAAGTGTTTTTCCAACTGTATCAATTACAGTTAATACTAATTAGAATGCCGGCAAAAACCTAATCGATTCTAAACAGTATCGATTAACAGTGAATCGAATAACGCGAATAAGTGATAATGTGAGATTTTTCCATTGTTGTCGTGAAATATCTTGCTTTTTTCCCCGTGAGAGAATTATTTTTATTGCTTACGTTTCAATGTAGTGCGAATAGACTACTATTTCAATTATTATAAGCAAGACATGTATGATTAACGTTTTAAAATAGATTATTTTAAAAAAAAAAACAATTTGCAGGTTTTTTTTATTTTAGTTTCTGTACTTTTTAGAGAAAAATGTTAATTTACTAGTTCGATTCCTAGAAAATTTTATTTTGCTATAGTTAATTAGTTGTTAATTTAATCAAATTAATTTTGTGATAAAATGTCAGATTGGTAATTATTGAATGTAAAAATAATTATCAGAAGTCGTTATCGATAAGACGATGTTATTTCTTATTAAGTTCGCGGTAATATTATTAAGAAGATAGGATTTTTTTTTGTAAAAGCCGTAGTGAGATTGTTTGCCTTAGGTACTTACCTAATTACTTAGACTGAACTTACAAATAAATAAAAACAGATTTATTAAATACAGGAGGGAAATGCAAAGAATATTTTACGCTTACAATAAAATTTAATCCGGTATCTACAGTATTAAGAAAAACGTGGTTTAAGCTTAAATTTAAAGTTTATAAAAAAAAAACTAAAAAGTTGGTGGCTCTTCATGAATCATAGCTACCCTATTTTTTAAATTTTTCACTTATTTAAACTTCTGTAACTTAAAGATTTTCTTTAAAATCGAATATATAACTATTGTCATATAAAATGATGTCTGAAAAAAACACACTTTCCCAGCAGCGCTAGTAATTTATACCATGAGTATTAATAAATAGGCAATTCTTTAAATATGTGTAAAAATGTTGGCAACTATACGTATTATTTCCAATAATCCTCCTACTAATTATTATTATAAGTTTTGTTATCAATACGGGCGCTGATTTAACTCGTCCGCCAATGTCTTGCTAAGGGCTATGTTCAGCAGAGGGTTACAAGTACAACCTCAAGTGGGTAATGAACTAATGATGTTCTATGTTACTAAGTATGTTGTTCTAATCTGGAAATATTAGCATGTAACTTATTTGCTTATATACAAACAAACATAAAGAGTGCATTTTCAAAGTACCTACTGACAATCGGTCAGTACCTTGATGTACGGGTAAAATGTCCCTATGCAATCTAATGCGTTCGTTCATAAAGATGAACGAATGCATTAGATTGCACCCGTACCGATTTGTCAGTACTTTAAAAATGCATTATTTATGTTTGTACCTTTAAGTTGTAACTTTGTTAAAGGCAAAGTTACCATTCCGTTTTCGACAAACAACGAAAAATATATTTTGAAAAAACTTGGCCAATATGTAAGCGCTTCACAAATCCGTAGGTACTCTATACTGTAAGAAAAAAAGAAAAAGAATAGACAATCGCAAAATTTTTGTTTTTAATAATAAAGAGTTAAAAGAAGTCGTAATTTATTAAGGTGAATACTCCAAATACCGTCTGTCCTTTGAAATGATTACCGGTATATCAATAACATAGCTTGTTAATATAAAATACTTTGTAGCACAATGTAATATCAACTTTGATCTATATAACGATGATACGGGAACCATGTGTTGTAATCGTTTGAACACTGTTTCAAACGTTGTGAAGAAATTTATTGATGTAGGGGACATACATACTAACACAGTACAGTAATTATCTGCGACTTTGTGTATAAAGAAACTTTGCTCCCCCGTTTGACCTGGATTTAGGGGGTGAGTTTCGGGAAAATCCTTTTTTGGCGCACTTGTGCCAAAATACACGTATAATGATAGACCACTTATTACTTAAGTATCACTTTTGTTAGCTAGACTATTTATAGTTTGCAAATCCATACCGTATTACTGATTTCTAGCAGTCCAACGAGATTGAAATAAACTTGTAGAACTTTGACAATACAGTCAACATCATAATAATTTATCTGTTGAAACCTTATTGTTTTTAAACGCATGGAAATAGTTTAATGTAAATCGTTTTCGTATTCTTTCGTATCATCTGAAGCACATTTACCTGTAGCACATATGAAACAATCAATTAATTTCCAAGTAACAAATCAGACTCATCAATTTATTTTCAAATGCCAATCAACTAAGTTCTTAGTAGTTCTTATTTGCTGATCATAGGTACAGATAGCAAATAGCGGGTGTTGCTAACGCGTGGGACGCGGCTTGCCGAGGTGCTCCCATATTGTTCGATCTCTGACGTCATTATTAGTGTTACATACACAGGGTGTGACCGATTTGCTACACGTTCTTTATTGCACAAGTGTGTTAAGCCATGGATATTGATTCAGGTGGTAGATATCGTTAGAGACAGCAGTATAATTGAAGAATTTAAAACATATCAATTGATTTGATTTTAAAACAGACAGAAAAAAAGTTAGGGTATATTTTGTCATGTCATTTGTACAGTCATAATGATAGTTATACCCAATGCAATAGAGTACAAATTAAAATGAATAACGAGGATAGATTATAAGTAATAAGACAGGGGGTGTAACTAGTCATTAATTATGGGAAGAAAATATATTAGTGCTTCGCTATTAATTAATATGACTATAATAAGGCGAATCAGTCAACTTTAAAACTGCTGTTAATCATTTATAAACACTAAAGACTGCACAATGGTGATCACCGTAATTTGGTACAGTCAGTGACCTTCATTATTTGACCACTCTTAGATAAAAGATTACGGAAAGAGGGTACAGCTTATGCTAGGCCCTGACTGTACTTGATACCAGCGCTGCCAAAAATAGCCAAGATGAACTCAAATAGACAATACGTCATAATTATAGCTATAATTAGTTCCTTGCGTTCAATGTGCCAAAATATAGGATACTCTGTATTTATTAAGATGATCAGGCTTAGAAAGTACTGAGATGTCGACTAAGGGGCTACTCACACTTATTCAGCTCTATTCAGCTTGTAAAAAACAACGATTTTGTATGAGACGCGTGCGCATCCGTTCAGCGCGCGCGTCGCGTATGCGTCTCATACAAAATCGTTGTTTTCTATGGCCATAAGCTGAATAAAGCTAAATAAGTGTGAGTAGTCCCTAATGGAGAAGTATGAAAGAAGAAGACATGCTGCACCGTCCCCAAATAAATTGTTGGAATAAGGGCAGGACAATGGTGATAACATACTATGTTAGTCGGTAGAAAATACACAGACACAGATCATGATGATGACTCTGTATTTAAAAATACTCTTATCAACATTGCAACTCAAACAAAACCGTCACAGTCAATCTAAATAAAATTTTCCTAAGTAAGAAGCCAAAAATAAAATTAGTCGACCATAAAAATGGCCACGAAAATATCCTCCATCAATTACTTAAACACACCCGTTTTTTGAATTTTCTAGTAATAAAACTATCAAAGTTATCCCAAAGAAATACGAAATCGTTGAAATAAACAAATATTTGAACGTTTCAGTCGGAGTCTGAAGGTAAATGCGCAATCAAATACGTTTATTAGTAGGTAGGTAGATACGGAGATACGCAATTATGGAGGATTCCGATACGCATCTGAAGTAAATATTTATAAATAGTCGTTAAAATATTACTTCTGTTTTTTATGTGGATCCGGGATTGATCAGTGTGGAAAAGTTTAGGAAATTACTGCATGTAAATAAAATCCTTAGCTCTTGCGGTTCTAGAAAGATCAAATTATGACACGATTTTTGTTTAATTTCTGCAAAATTTTCGATTAGAAATTATTTAGATAGAAAAAATATCTTTCGCAACTTTTTTTTAACATCACCCTGTATTAGATCCAGCGTCCAATATTGTTTACTCTAAGTTTATCTGCAAGACGGTAAACCGAGCCGCCATCGCCACTCGACTCCTGCGCCGATCGATACAAACAAGAGATCTATAGATCTCACACAGGATGCTTGTGGGAAGAAATAAGAGATCGACATTTTTATTGTTTTATTTAATCGGCTATTGTTTGTGGAGATATTTAGTTTAGTGTTGAAAGAAATGAGATGTCATTATTGTAATAGTTTTAGTACTAGGTGTAGATAACAATCTGAAAAAACCGTTTCTTCAAGTTATGGTATGTTATCTGTGTGGTTCTTTCTTCAAAAGACCATCTCAGACACTAATCTGCATGACTATGCATGTAAATTGAGCAAGATTATGACTTCAAAAGAGACTATGACCTCTGAGTTTGTTTCGGCTGTTTCTTCTCAGAGTAGTCAGGTACGAAACACCGGCCCCGTCTAGTTTAAAAAAAAATGACGTGTAAAAGTGTTTGTAAAAACCTACTTGCAAAAATAAACATCATTTCATTTAATTTCATATGAAAAAAGAATATGGTAATCATCACTTAACTGTAAGTAACGTTTATGTATTAGAAGGGTTTAAGATGAGAAGGGGCCGGCTAGACTAAGTGTCGAAAGTGACATTTTATCAGAAATAACGTTATAGGAAATGACTAAAATGGATTAGATTGAAACAACCTACCGAAAAGCTTATTCTAATTTATAAAAAGCCTAATATAAAATGTCAACATTATGTTGACCATCAATCCGTCTACCAATTATTTGCGTTACAAATCTAGCAATGGCAAACTGATAAACCATTATTTTTAAAATGTATACGTTCGAAATTCAAATAAAAATACATAAAACACAGCTAAATAAACAAACAGCAAAACTGTTTTTGCAATTTCTCAATTATTGGAATTCTCCTAGCAATAACAAAGTATCAATATCAGTTATAAAAGTAACAGCCAACAAGCTAGTCATAAGGAAATTAAAATGTTTACGATATATAAAAACTCATTGGTTTCACATTTCGCAAATCATCACCTTCTTATCATGTTGATGTATTGACATATTTTCTCACGGCTATGATAGGGAAATTTGAGCTTTAGGTTAGAGTGTTAAAGTGGGTTATCGATTGGGTGTTTTCTTTGAGGAAGTAATGCTGGCGCAAGGTGTGAGAGGTAGCGATTAACAAATAGATTTGTCGCTATAAAGGTAGAGGCTAAAGCGGTTATTCAAGAACTAGTTTAAAATAATGTTTTTTTGGTTTTTCTTCAAAACCGACGCAGCGTACCTGCTTTGCTTATGATCATAATAAAACAGACATAAAAAAAAGTTATAAACAAACATAGACTGACTATTTATATATTTGTTTGTTTTTTAAAGGCAAACGCAATTTTAAATCAAAATAAGGTTATTAATCACTATAATCTCATCATATAAGCTTGCCTTTTAACGCTTAAATAAATTCCAATTGCTGTCAGGTATTCTTTATTTGAAAAAAGTAGTAATATTCATTAACGTCTTTGAATAAGAACATTTCATAACCACACTAGCTTTTTCCGGCGGCTTCGCTCACGTTGATTTAGAATTTGACAATTAACCGTTATTTCGGGTGGTTACTGAGAGGTTAAACTCTTGACAAACGACTAAAGTTTCTAAAATAATGTACCTATTCAATCGAATCATGATTCGAAAGACACGTGGCGCCATCTATTATCATAAAAACTGATCACATTAACTAATTGTTGATTTCCTCGGGAACTGTACTTTTTTTCGAACCGATCTTTACCTTACAACTTTTATGCAAATTTCAGGATGATCGGTTCAGTAGTTTAGGCGTGAAAAGTTAACAAACAAACTTACTCGTAGGTAACAAAATATTAGTCAGGATTTATTCACTACTAGAGAGAGAGCGAGTTGATTAACCCGCTTCCGCCACCGCCTCTCCCCCACACCACACGGTGTAACATATCAAAAACAAACGCGTTCATGGGGCGTTTGGATCAATTAATGGTGTATTATTACTGTAACCGTCCCATGAATGACTATCGGCCGTCTCGAACATACGATACGGCACGAATCAACGGTTCTAGTCAATGGGATGAGGTGACGAGAGATCGCAACTGATGCAAGGCTAGGTAGGACAAACGGTTCCGGTCTACGTGTTAGGGTAAGAGTGAACAAAGAGATAAGACTCTTTGTTAACTCTGTGTAGCTCAAGGTTAGGCTTAACATTATTTCGGAGAGGCCAGTTCAAGCAGTAGACTAGACTTCTTCATCTTTGCATGTCGATAGACTCAAGTGATACCCGACCAGTATATTGCGTCCTGCACAGCTCTGTCGTTGGCTAGTAGACTAGACAGAGCTGGGTTATTGAAAGGCAAAGGAGCTTACCTGTTTTAGGAGATTGATTATATAACGTTACGCCTGTAGTCCCCCCAGAGTTAGGCAGAGGTGTACCTAAAAGCACACCCAGATTTCGCCAGTTATGTTTAAGTTCCATGTGATAGGGATGGATTTGTGACCGATTGATGGCAGTAGGTTCGCCACCTACTGCCATCAATCGGTCACAAATCCAGACTCGGTGGCTGCTACTGAGAAATACCTGACGGAAAAACCCAATAACACTCTGCCCGACCCGAGAGTCGACCTTCATGCTCAGCAGTCGCGCTTGCGACCCTTAGGCACTATTCGAAAGAGATCCGGAACACAAAGGGCGATGAAGGAACATGGATGGGTTTTAGTCAGTAAAAGTCTGACACTCCCTCCTGCTCCGCCCAGAGCGGGAGGAGTCATTTGATGATTTGCCACCCGAAAAAAAAAAAAAAAGGCATCGGATTATTGGTTCTAATACCCTCCACATGAAACAGTTTTATTTTGGTTGAACTTTCTGGTCTATTGAATCTACGTATGGGCATGCATCACTATATGAGCGATAAGAGGAGCTGATGAAAAGAATCAATGTCTCCAGGACTTCAAAAGTAATCTCAAATTAATCTAAAGACCTGATTAGTATTAAATCTTCGTCTTTATAACATTATCAAACAAACTCAAGATAAACAAATAATAATCACACTAATAACTTCTTAGTTTCAACCCGTTAATAAAACTATTCGAAAAAAAAGGACAAATATCCATTGATCGCACACTGGAAACACATGTGGAGGAAGAGAGGGACAGCACTATACACCAGAGAGGGACACAGTTACAATTTTTCTCTTTTTTTTCAGCCATCGGAGGCACCGATTTCGCCATATGTTCGAAGCTTCGATGGTAATAAAATTGGTTAGTTGGGCTTTGTACAAATAAAGGATTGGACCACAATCGGACTCTGAATCGACCGTGATGAAGTTTAGGCGACAATTTTTACACCAGAATTTTCGTGTCCTTCTGTGTGTTCAATTTGGGGTTTATACGAGTTTATGGACCGGAATTTCGGCAATTAAATTCTTTATGCAGTTTCTATTGGTATGAAGGAGTAATCTTGAGGGTTACAGTCATTTCCCAGACGCTTTGGTGATCGCTAAAAGTACTCTAATCCTCAGAATGCTTTTCTATAGTCTATTTTTCACGACATCCACCAACAGACTGCCCATTCTTCAGTCATTAGTGTCATCAATAATTCAATCGTCGCTTAATCTACTTTTAACACTCCCACGGTAGTTAAACTCATAGAAACTAAATCAATATCGTTAGACACTACCAATAACTCACGGTCAAAAATAACCTAATTATTCCACCACGCCTTTTGACAACTACAATGTAGCTCTGGTTAAAATAACTTGCCATTCTAGTCTAACTATACAAGTTAGTCATAACAGTTGTGCAATTCTCAGTGACCTGCCAATAGTCAATAGTTTTGAGTCTCTGCCAGATAAGAAAATGTCAGCCGGAGATATTAAATATGATTATAATAGACATAAAAGTTATTGATGGGTAGGTAAAGAGAGAAACACAATTTAATTATGACAACGATCTGAATATGTCTGATTCTAATTATATTATTGAATCTAGTTGAAACTATTCGGTAGATCACGGTGTGGAAAGCAAACCCTTTTGGGGAGGATTTAATAGGTAGACTGGAAAATATAATTTCATATCGATTTATGGGTACCTATTGCTAATAGAAAGATAGTCAACTAAACCATTGATGACAAAACTTCGCAAAAGCGAAATTTTTTGAGACTTAACAAAACATGTTATAAATCTAACCAATGAAACGAAACAAGAAAACCTAAAAACCAATCGAACAGCCAAGGAATCTCTTTGAACTACTCCAGTAACAAAAGCACGCAATCATAAATTGATTCAGCAACAATCTCATCTATTAGAGCGTACATCCCTAAATCAGGCCTAAATATATCCCCTTCAGTCACCTGTTCTTCATTACATCATGTACGATCATCTTGTGTGCCTGTTTGTGTGTTTAAATGTCTACTTGTATGTATGTATGGTGGGCAGTCGGTTTATCATTGTCGCGCGGCAGGCCAGCATTGTCGATATTAATGTCGTAGGAGTTATGAAGACTATCTGAGTAGATTATGTGTATGAGTGGATTGGTTGGGTTTGTGATTAGGTGTAGCTTGGTTTTGAGTGTTGCAGTATCTTGTATAAAGCATAATTTATAGTGACAGTTATGCATTATTTGATAGTGTCACTTTATAAACGAATCTGTCACTATTATGTCTGTCAATATTCTTTTCATAACTATCAGCCTTGATGAAAATAATTGTAATAGGGTCGTTTAAATGAGCACATGATTCCATACTAATTTCATATACCCAGCAAATCTTAAAAATACATCATCCTACCTCTCTATAACATCAATCACCGACTTAACATAGTTTAAAAGACTTACTATCATTAGCTTTCTCCCACAGCTCTACGCTATTGATGTAGCCGTAATACACGAAATCGACAGCTTCCCGAAATATACTGTCCCACGCGAGGGAGTAATGACATAGTGCCTCGAATCTGTGGGGTGGACACACCATGGGAGACAATGGGACAGTTCCTTTACAAGATTTGGGAGTTTGTTCCATGTTTTTCTTCCATTTCAAACACAGATTATTTCCAATCAAACGATAGGCCGAGCCAATTTAATTTACGAGATTGTTTCGCAGCTCGTTTTCCGGTATAAATTGTAATGTGGCTACAACTTTCTCAAGATATCTATCCTTGCATTAAATGCCCTTATGACCTTAACTGGTTCTTATGCAAACAACCAATTAGTGCTTACCTAAGTAAATACCTACTTTGAAATAAATTACAATTTGCATAAGAACGATATAAGTATTAATATTGTTGAATGAAAGTTGATTGGGGACGATCACGTGCTGCTTACCATGGTAACCGACGTAGCCCGAAGAAATGCCTAACTTAAGTGGCAGTGGGCAGGGCAAATTGCTCGCAGAACGGATGGCCGATGGGGCCGAAAAGTTCTGGAGTGCCGACCGTGAACCGGAAGACGTTGCGTTGGAAGGTCTCCCACTAGGTGGACTGATGACCTGGTGAAGGTTGATCCGCTGGATGCGAGTCGCACGGGACCGGTCAATGTGGCGACACTTGGGGGAGGCCTGTGTTCAGCAATTTCAGCAGAAAGACGTCCGTCTTTCAGCTGAAATGATGATGATGATGATGACGTGCTGCTTATTAGAAGTCGATCATGAAATATTGATCAATATTTTAGAACATATTCTTATTAAATTGTGATTCTTCTGTCTAAGTGTATGAACATTTTTTGATAGTCTTTTGTAATTTTGTTGAAATTCTCTTGGCTACGAGCAAAGATTGCTTGCCGAAGTCTACAATGTATTTCTTGTTAGCTAAGGTTTTGACTTTCCGAGTCAAAAGGATACTTCTATGAACAAGTGTACATCACAGCTTACCAGCAGGTGAGATGGCCGTCAAACGATCACCTATGACAATTACAAACAATAAAACATACCATCACGCTTGTATTCTTCGAAGGATTGGGTAGAGGTCGGAGGTGTTCCTAATGTATAGTAAACACACGTTCTTCTGCCTAGCCTTTTCCCAACTATGTTGGACTTGGCTTCCAGTCTAACCCGACGCAGCTGAATACCAGTATTTTACATGGAGCGACTGACTGCCTATTTGACCTCAACAACCCAGTTAGTAGTATGTAATACGATACCCCTTGGTAAAACTGGTGTTCGGACCACTGACTACCTGTAACGACTGTCAAAGATCTAAAAATAAGAGCCGGGACTGACGGCATAACGTGCTTTCAGAGGATGCAATGGGTCGTCACCCATCCCCGGACCGGACCAACCTAGGCAAGCAAGGCTGTTGCTATTATTAGTATCCTTTCTTACAAAGAACCTCAGAAATACCAATATCTATATTCACAGTAATCACAGTCACCCTAAAACACCGGGTAACAAAAAACAGTAGTACAATATTACATATTCGGATGTAATTTTTTGCTCCTCATCTACGGAGGATAGCGTGATGTTATGTGAGATGCGTGTTTAGATAATAATTGAACATACCATTATGTTAGTCAATCGTGTGGAGTGCCCATCTATTGGGAAGAAATCGACCTGGCCTACCGTGACAAGACTTGGAGAGTAGTCAGAGGTTGCTCGTACAAAAATTGATAGTATTTGTTACACTTGTCCATATTTTGTATGTGAATATTGATGCTCTTGCAGGTTTATTCGTCTTTTTTTTCCTTGAGTTTCTATGTTGTCCCACTGCCACAAAAAAGCCACATAGCCTTTCACTCTTCCCTCTGTCTCTTCCCTTTCACTCTTCTCACAAACGCCTCTAGGTCGTCACGCCAGCGTTTTGTAAGTCTCCTTTGGCGAAGACGCCCGTCTTCTGGCATCAGCCACTGCGTAACGACTCTAGCCCATCGGTCCTGATACATTCTACAGACATGGCCCGCCCAGTCCGACTTCAACCCAGCAGTCTTATTGCCCACACCAGCTGTCGGTTTCTTTAAGTTGCCTGATTTCGAAAGAAATTAGCTGGCCCTAGTATATTTCTTGCCGATCAACCTCATCCCTATTTTTTGAGCTCATCATTAGTCCAACCTCAAGGTTTGCTATGCTCAGATCTTGGAGCACAGTTGTAACTCCGCAGCGGTCGGTATAAGTCAGAGCCGAGAGTTCTTATTTGATTCAAATATTAGAAGGAGCAATCCACACTGGACCCGTTTGGTGGATTTTGGGCCATTCCCTGTCATAGTGACGATAGGAAATTGGGATGGGGATTCGGCTAAACCTACTGCTATGTCCAGCAAAAAACATTATAGATAATATAATTTATGTTTTCAATCTGCCTGCCCCTTAAATTTTGATCTACAGTAGTTATAGGTTTCATCTGCTTTCATCTCTTCGTCAACCACACACTAAATCATACTAAGTACTACTAAAGACTCCCGTCTCCATTTTTTCTCATCGTCCTAACATTGAAAGTTCATTAACACATGAACATATTTTGTTTTAGTCATAAACTAATTTTTTATAGTCATCTCCCCTTCGATTGAGTTTTTAAGCACACTATTATGTCAACTGGCACCGCGTTAAATCCCAAATGAATTTTAAATTAACCAATAACTATGCCCAAGTGTATATTTAGTATTATAATTATTTTAACTTTTTTGTTAATTTCGGGAAGTGTAATTTATTTTGTGGGGTAACATTTCACAATGTTACACTTAAAATGGACAGTGTTACTACAAACGTAAATTGTAGAAAAAAAAAACGGTTTTTGGACAGTAGTTTTTTTTTTAAAGGGGTTAAACTAAATATTGCAGTTTTATCAGCCTGTATTTTATGTATTTTAATTCAAAAAGCATAGGGATGGGAAACGTTTCGCAGTGAACAACTGTCGATTAATTTATGTAATTTGAATTGTTGCTGTAAAATCACAAAAAAAAATATCATTAAGGTAAATAATAAAGTCTCAAACAAAATATTAGTCCAAAAGTCTCAAGCCCTAATTCCGTAGGTCATAGTTTCCATCGCTCAGATAACGCTCAATCGATCATAATGAACGTTTGAGCGACGGCATAAGTAATGCGATAGTTGCTCGCGACTCGTACTCGCGTGTGAAGCCTATTGGTGCAGTCACGGAGACAAGTGACATTGTACAGAAAAGAAAGAGAGGAAATGTTTTTTTTGTCTAATCGATAGTTTAGTGGGGTAAGGTGATATTAAAGGTATTAAAAAAAAATGTAAGGGCAGCAATTTTTTCTGTTTTTAATGTTTTTGTGTAGTTTCTAGATGCAATAACAGATATTTCGAATGAATTTTGCTAAGCAGTACACTGCAATGTTTCAACCACAGTTTGATATGCTTCAATGTCGACTTGAAGGATTTATTACTCAAAATAGATTTGCAAAGCAGAAGTTTGCAAACCAATAAATTTTACCCACTATGCAGATTTTAGCATTGTCTACTAGGTTTTAACTTGAAACTTGAGCTTTTTGGGTACAGAATTTTAATGACGATTTTAAACAAAAAAACTGAACTGGATCAGTACAACTAAACTACGTTCAAGATCTGTCAGTATCGTGTCATTACAATGGAATATTGACAGCTATTAATCGCGTTCAGTTTTGTTTGTGCATTTTGGCCTTATTTATCGAAAGTAAAAAGGTTCTATTTGTGATTAAAACCGCGGCCATATTAAATTTTAACACTCTCGCCTACCAGTGGTCGTTTTGCATACAA
Organism: Xestia rhomboidea; assembly: GCA_963853795.1. Classification (NCBI taxonomy): domain Eukaryota; kingdom Metazoa; phylum Arthropoda; class Insecta; order Lepidoptera; family Noctuidae; genus Xestia; species Xestia rhomboidea. The sequence continues at coordinate 1,556,000 of OY970776.1, read as the reverse complement.
ATGTGTACATAAACAGCCATTGGAAATGCAATAATGCACCGAACATTACTCATATTTAATTAATTACCTGTTCAAATACGCGATACTTTTTTGTAATTAATGTAACTTGATGACAGCTTCTTGCTACGTAGACATATTGCGATACATGTTTTTCTTTATAGTGGTATGTAGTTACTATGTGAAATTGCAAACCTCTGATTTGTACAAACATAGTGGTCAAAGTTTTTCTATTTTTACAGTCGAGATAAGTAGGCCTTGCCCAAAAGGATGACTGATGTAAAAATATTCTTCTCTTGTGTTCGTCATACATAAATTCGTTTAGATGATCATATTTTAAGTCTGTTTAAACTTAATCCAACAATCTTTCTGTTTTGGATATAAAATAAACAGAAAATCTAAGAAAAACCTTCCCAAAATATATTTTTTAATACTTTTTTACCATTCACTTGTTCACGGAACGATACATTTTTTGTACTTGACTCATTCATGACAATGCTATTTTTTCTCGTCCATTCAACAAGCCCCAGTAATTGTTACTAATTATTAATTCCGATAGATTACACCTATTATTGCATGCCGTCTGCTTCGTCTGTAACGTTCTCTTATACGACCTTGATTTGCAATTTTTAGACTGTTCAAATAACAGCGGTTTTCGATTAAACTTTTTTAACCAAGTATAGATGAAAACTTAAACCAAAAAGAGCTGAGTTTCGCTTGCGAATTAAACTTGACCCTGCTTAAATTTGAAATGGCTTTTCAAAGATTTGGGCCGATAGTTCTGGCTACTACTACCTACTTTCATAGATAATGAGGCTTCAAAATATCAAAATGATAAATTTAATTGTCAAAGAAAATAAATAACTCTTTTATATTGATAGAACACACCTTGACGTTACAAACAACTCTTTTGACCTATAAAAAGTAACCGTAACATCAAAACCTTCGACATATTACGATCACACACTAGACCTTTTCGAAGTGACACATAATATTTATACTATTATACAATTTTAATAAAGAAAACTATGACAATAACATAATGGCGGAAAAAAAGAAATTTACCACCGCACCTGCCAGTGATAAACACACACGCGACTCGATACAACTGTATCGATAATCGACCATTTAATAATCGAACGGCGCGTCACTATCGTGATAGGGGGACGTTAAAAAGTGATGTACCTTATCGCAAGTGAAATTGAAATTGATCATTTCGTAGAATTAACGTTTATTGGAGTGATAACCGTTATTTGTCGTACGGTCAAGTAATTGGTTTAAAATACCCATTTTTTATATTTTAGTGTTAGGGCATCGCTTAATGTCTGTTTTAATAGACGTAAATTAATATTTATACTAAGTGTATTGATTAACATTATGAGGTTAAGAAAGGTTTCAGTGGCTATAAACACGAAGATGTCATTAAAAATGTCTAACACGGGACTTTGATACCTACTACAGTAATTAACCTAAGTAGGTATACGTAATGCTTAACTAGTAACACGTGGTATCACTGTTCGCTGCATATTCACTAAAAACTACACACAGCTCACTGCACCGAATCGAACACAAAATCCTAAAAAACGTAACTCCATTCAATAAAAGAACACTCGTTTTAAACCAATACGACAAAAGGGCACTTAGCACACGTTCGAAAACCGCTCCGCTCTAAAAGAGAAAACAAAAACGCATCAATCAAAGAACAGAAATGAAATAATCGAATTTCAGAACGTCGAGCGTAGTTCAAAGAGCACAAGCGAAGACCGCAACAGATTTTTGAAAAATGAAATAAAAACTAAAATGGCCGAACATGACTAATATCTGGTACAAAGTTCGGTGTCGATATGAACAAAAGGAAGCGGAAGGGGAAGGTATTTAGAAATGGAACGCTCAGAGAGCACTGGGTGATTCTTTTTAAAATTCGAAGTCATTTTGCTGGATATTTTGGTCTTGCTTTTTATAGAATGACAGCCGTTTTTATTGAATTCTCATTTTGATTGCGATTTAGCGACTTTGAGCCAAAAGCTTTTGAACTTATTGATCTCTTTGATTTGTAGTTATTGTTGATATTCAAGTGCCTCTTAACTTAACCTCAAAATAAAAGGTAAAAAGACGTCTACTGGAATTGAACCCTAAGTTTTTTTCTTCTCCGTTGCATGTGAATAAATAATTAGGTTAGAAAGTTAGTAAAAAAACACCGAACTAAAAGGCATCGATTGAATGGTAGGTACTAGCGAACTTTTCCGTCACGAACTCAACAATTTCGATGCACGATAGATTTTACTACGGCCAGGTTCACTATCGACTGTTTGCGCGCCAAAACTTAATTTACTTCCCAAAAACTGAAAATCACAGGAAAATAAACCTTGTGTACCGAAAATAGAGGACGGTAAGGTGTTTATAGGAATGATTTGTGTGTATTGTATTAGATTTCTTCGATGTATTTTAGAATTTGAGGGTATTTTTTTATTTACAACAGTGATAAAAATGTTTGCGGCCGTGTATTCGTTCGTTTTTGTTGAGTAGTCTTTGGATAGTCGTAAAATAGTTTTTAATGGTTTACTAAATCATTATAATGATGCGCCTAAGGTTTGGTATGTATGAAGGAAGAAAGTAATAGGAGCGATTTCTTTAATAGATATTAAAATCTTTTATGTTAGTGGTTTATCATTGCGACAGTTCACTTTCCGTGTTTCCTGGCGATCGTAAAATGTAAAAAATGCCTTGATCTGGAAAATTCTTACCACAGACAATTAATTGTCTATTAAAAAAAGTAAGTTGGAACTAACAATCTGACATAATATCTTTGTGTCTATGTTACATCGATTCCCTAGAGGAGGCCCCTATTCTTTTTTTAGTCTTTATCGAAACTCAGCACAGCTAGTCAACGATTCCTTTAACAGTTTTCAATTACCCGCCAATTTTGAACGAACAAGTACACGACACAAACCACTTAGCGACACGACAAATTTACAATTCTAATTCACAGTTAATTTATATTATATTCCAACGTAGACATATTTTAAGATTTTGTCGAAAAATAAAGTTGTTAGAAGCCATTGTAGTAGGGGACGCGGTGAACGGGCGGCCAGCACGCGACCAAAGATCACTATCGATGACAAACTTAACCAAGTTACCAATATCTATCGAATAATCAAAATTTCTACAAAGTAATCCTTATACCTTTGCTTGTAAGTTCGACGAAAAAAAAGTTCAGCTGTCAAACGCCATACACAGAATGTTGACGTTCGATTTTTTAAATTAAGCCTTCAATTTTGTTTTGTTAGCTGTGTTAATTAATTCAAAGGGCCAATTCTTTTTTATGAAGATGGCAGCAGAATTTAATTTGATGCTTGCTTCCGTTTCTATGATAGTTTCTAGGAAAAAAAATTACCTTTAAGTATCTAAAAGTTTTTGTTGCCAATTAAACATAACATATTCCATCTATTAACATTTAGGTAGTGTAAGTGTCAGTGTCGTTTAACGTGACATTTGACTGTCAAAATCATGCATTACACTAGCTGTCACTTTTTTTAAATTTCCAAAATGTATTTTTTTCACTTTCGTTGTCATAAGCTGGCTTATATTAATTTGTTTTGTGTAATATGTAACACAAAATTAACAATAGGTGGGGTAAAGCGTTACTAATAACGACTGCAGCTTATCGGGCACATCTGACCTCCCCGGCTAATGAATATTAACTAATATGAACTGCTGCAAAGTGGATGGTTACAGCTATATATTTTGTCAGACTCGGTGACTCACTTTAAAATAGGAAAATCAGTTTAATTTTATATCATTTTTCCTAGTTTAAGATTCTTTGAAGACACGTTTAACCATACTTACAGTTGATTTCTAAAATTCCAACTATCCCTATCATTTCAGCCGATAGACGTCCACTGCTAGACATAGGCCTCCCCCAAGTGTCGCCACATTGACCGGTCCCGTGCGAATCGCGTCCAGCTTATTCCCGCAACCTTCACCAGGTCATCGGTCCACCTAGTGGGAGACCTTCCAACGCAACGTCTTCCGGTTCGCGGTCGCCACTCCAGAACTTTTCGGCCCCATCGGCCATCCGTTCTGCGAGCAATGTGCCCTGCCCACTGCCACTTAAGTTAGGCAATTCTTTGGACTCCGTCGGTAACCTTGGTTCTCTTCGGATGTCTTCATTTCGAAGTGTGGTGTCTCCGCTTGATAGGAGTGGGTGTTACATGGGCATTCAACATGACCTTGGTTTTGTCCATGTTCATTTTAAGACCCACTCTTTCGGAGGCTCTAATGAGGTTATCGAGCATTGTACTGAGGACCTCCATGGTCTCAGCCATGACCACTATATCGTCGGCAAACCGAAGATGAGTGATATACTCGCCATTGACGTTGATGCCTAGCCCTCTCCAGTCCAGAATCTTGAAGACATCCTCCAGTGCAGCGGTTACCAGTTTCGGAGTTATGACGTCTCCCTGTCTCACACCTGGCTGCAGAAGGATAGGTTCCGAGGTTTGATCTTGAAGTCGGACTGACATGGTGGCGGTTTTGTACAAACACTTCACTCGATCTGGCACCGCTGGAGAGACTGCAGTACAGCCCAGGTCTCGATCGAATCGAAGGCTTTCTCGTAGTCCACAAACGCTAAACAGAGAGGCAGGTTATACTCTTCTATAACCTGCCGCAGCGTATGTATGTGGTCCACGGTTAAGTTACTTATTGACTTGGAGTTTTACAAATTTACAAAATGATTGAAATAAAAACAGTATATGGATATACAATAGGCACATACTTGAAAACTCAACACACAATTCTTTGTGACTATTCGAAGTCCCAGTCCAGCTATCTGACAAGACAATCCTCTCTTAACGAGCTACAGGTCTTGCACAGTTATTATACCTCTTAAGAGCAGCAGCCAAACAGCAACCTTATGGTTACGAAAATAAAGATCACTGTAATTTTGACAGTTATGGAAAATCAGAGGTAAAATATTTGCGAAAGGACTGTAACTGCATAATACAACTAACATCATTGTCTCTGCTTTCGAACAGAGGCACAGACATCTAATCAAATAGCCTATAGTGTCGTCGCATTTAGTTTCAACTAATTAACATGAGCAATCGATTCGTACAATCGCCTAATCGATTCAACGCGTGCAGAGTTCGTGCGGCCGTGTAATCCTGTTTGCATATCTGGTAGCACGAAAGTCCCGCACTTATCATGTTTATTGATTGACACGGCAGTAATTCAACGTACCAACCCCGCCGCCTAACTTGCGGGTTGTATTGCAATTTGGGAGTTAGTGGCGGGAAAAAAAATGAATAAAATAAATTGGAGAAAAAGGATTTATTAAAAAGAATCTTATTTTATTAAACTAATTTAAAAAAAAAAAAAAACAAAAATAACAGAACACCTGTTACTAGGTTTAACAACAAACTATCTCTTATTTAACAACCAGTACCTACTGGTTCCATTCATTTTTTTCTAACTAAGTACATTGTTTCTAAAAACAAACTCAAAATACAATAAAAAACTTCTCAAGAAATTCTTGGTTACCAAAAAAATAACTGCTCCATTTCGCCCTAGCCTATGCCTTGGGCCGGCCTCACAAATTCACAGGTAGCAGTTTACGGCTCTTTGTTTGGGTGGCGATAAGTTTTTACATGTTTTATTATACTCTTTAGTATTTACTATAACATGAACTAAATAAAGAAACCAACGACTTCGTGTAAGGCGGTAGAAACCGTTTTCCCGCTAAAATAACGACTTTCTTTATTTGAATGTGGAATGCGTTGCAAGGATGACTTGCTGTTGGAATTTGATATTCGAATGTTCTATTTCTGAATATTAATACTGGATTCACTTTTTTCTTGGTTTTTGTTGGCCAGATTTATTTTGGCAATTGAATAGACCTTTCAGTACTGTAGTTGAAGTAACATGTTTAGCTTAAGCTAAGTTTCACAATGGCGGCGACAAGTTGCTAAACATTCGCCTACGCACTGTAACCTATTTTCCTGAAGTAATAATAACAACTTAATAGCAAACAGTTAATAAGAACTACAATTATCTTCAAAACTAGACCGCTACAGAAGTAATCTTTGTCCTCTGACCAATATTAACGACTTGCGTCATTGACAAACCCACTCCCATTTTTCATACTTTTCCTTCGCTTTTCCGCCATTGTATTTCACAATCTACCTCCCGATTGTTCTTTTCGATCCACGAACCTGTCAATTTACTTTTTCGTAAGCTATCGCTTTGATCAAACTTCGCAACCAAATTAGTTTCGACACGAAAACCGAGTGGCCGATTGTCTACAGACAATAGAATCGATGTAAACCTTCCCCTTTCAATCGCCTTTTTTTCTGTTTCAGGCTGAACAAGAAAGTTAAAGAAAAAAGTAAAAACATTTGACACGCGAGGCTAAGGAAAGAACAATCGATTTGGTTGAGTCAAGAATCGATGGAAGTTTTGAATATAGAATGTGCGGTAGTGCTCGAATGACGTTCGAAATTCTGGCGCGATGTTGATGTGGTCAGTATGAGCCGGGCCTGAGACTTGGACGGATGCACCCCACGGGCGCGGCAAGCCTGCCCGCCGCACCAGAGGCGGAGGTGCAAGCTATGCACTCGATGGACTGGCTCTTCAAGAAAGAGAGAATATATCTACTCGCGCAGTTCTGGCAACAGGTAAGAATCTTAGTAGAACAAAAAAAAACAGATCATACTTAGGAAAAAAAACGTAGGTACGAGAATAACAAGCAATAATTACTTAACTACCAATCAAAACACACACACATTCACGAACAAAACAACACCTTTTCAAATCACGAACATAATTACCTAACCCTACAAATGCGACAGGGGTCTTCATACCCCTATTATTCGAACTATTCGAAACAATTGAATACCGATAGTAATTAGACAATGTAGCAACAAAATCAATTAATAGTTGAACATTAGAGGCACAATTAACCTGCAGAACCCACAGGTCGGGCCGACCATCGAGACGTGATTATTGTATTGTCTCGTATGGTAATTGTGATTGGTGTATTAGCAATTTCTGTGTAGACGTTGAGGTTAGTGTACCTTGTAGATAGAGGGGTATTCTAAAAGGATTGTCGAGAACGTTGAATTACTTAGAACTTAGGTAGGTGTTCTAAAGTAAAACCAGCATGTCTTGATAAAAATACATAATGGAGAATATTAGGTACATATTATCGTGTTTTTTTAAAACATCATTTGTTTTTTATAAATTTTGCAAAAATATCGCGAAACTACTAAGGAAAAAACGGTTTCAATATTTTATTTCTTACACACCCTTAAAACCGTATCAAATTAACAATAATTATAACAAAACAATACAATAGTTCTAAGTATTTTGATCTGATCTATTGCGATATTCAGATCTGTATCGTCAATAGTAAGGTCGCAGGATGTTACGCCACACAAAGGAAACACGTTGATGAGTCCAAATCATTACGTAGGAATCGCTATAAAAAGTATATATTGAAAGATTAATAGTCTGTAATGGCCAGTAATGATGGCTTATGGAAATGTGCTCTTTAGTTATAAACTTTAAAAAATGTATGCGATATAGGAATCATTTAACAAGTTTGGCTATTTAAAGATTGAGAAAAACTGGATAAAAAAGTTTCGAATAATTCGAATCGATACTTTGTCATAATTGCCGTCGACTTTTGGGGGTTAACATAAAACTGAGAGAGAGAGAGAGAGAGAGATCTTTTTGATAAAAACATTGCATTCTAAAATCACAAATTTATATCATATATACATAACAAATTTGATTAAAAATCCAAACAGAAACATCCTATAAATTCTTAAGTGAATATTATCATAGATAATGAGTTCTGATCTGTGACACGGCATTGGCTATGTCAAACGCCATTCAATTATTACACGTCGCATTATCGTCTAATGTGTGTAATATTGAATAATAACATCGATCCTGAATGGGAGACACGTATAAATTAACATGTAAAATGGCGGCGATGGAGGGTCAAAATGGCTTCTTGAAGAATGCTAAATGATTTGCTGGGTGGGTATTTTGTGATTTGTAATTAGTTGTTTGTCTATGTTTCTTTTATAAATAAGCCACTTGCGGGTGTTTCGAAACTTCAATTATTGACAGTATTCTAAGATGCAATAGCCCGTTTTTCGAACAATAGGCTGTGATTGCAATACATTTTAAATTAAGGTGGAAGCTCCACGGTAGCCCGCGAAATTTAAATTTTCTTACGTTTTTTGCAATTTGCAGGTCAGTGTCAGGTTTTATGATGATTGAACATACAACCTGACACTGGCCTGCAAATTGCAAAAAACGTAAGAAAATTTGAATTTCGCGGCCTACCCTAGAGCATCCACCTTAAGAACTAATTGAATTTTAGTTTTAAAAGAAAATTAAGTACTCAATTCGAACGTGATCGAAACTTCTACACATTCTTATTTCAAATAGAAGCAACTATAAAACCAAAACATATGCATTTTAAATCCAGACCAATAAAAACAATTGCAAGTTCAATTCCGAATCCCTATTCTAGATTCCGATACGACAATAAACGACAAATTACGAACAATAGTATCATATAAACTGCTATACGCTAAATAAATATTCATTCGCGTTCAAGGAACGGCTACCGATTCGTCCCACTGATACTGAACACATTTGAATGCTGCCTTCCGATAGTATTGTTAGTATACTAAGCCTTAACATTGATTAAAAAGCATATTTACATACAAAATTTGCATACTCCGTGCCTCGAATTGCACTTATCGATTAGAACTTTGCAAGGACGTTTTGCTTTAATTTCGAAGTTAATTTTATGATGTTTCTCTACTATTTTGCTTATAAATATGCATTAAAGCTGTGTTCGCGTGTTTGTGTAATATGTCACTATTTTACTATATGTATATAATTATATTGCGGGACTTCGGACTTCATTAATATGGATTTCTGTGGACTTGGAGAAACATGCTGCGTTTTCAAAGTGAAGGACGAAATTGTCGGCTGATCTTATACGACTAATCAACCTTAATTAAAAACTCTTCCTTATACTTAGGTACATTGTAATTTAATAACCACTTAACTGAAAAATATTATAAACTTTTTTGTAGGTACTTTATCCTACTTTGAAAAATATCTGAAAAGATAAAACGTACTTACCACCTATGGGTATATCTAAACACTCTATTATTATTGAATGTAATTGCATAAAACGTCCTATTTAATCGTTTAAAAAAAATGCCAATTTATAGCAGTCACTTGCATAAGCCAAGATGCCAAGGTTTCCGTAAAATTACATTAAAGAAATCGTAAAATAGCGAAAGTAAATAGATTTCTAATTAAAACAGTAATTAATATTGCCATAAAACTGCATTTCTTTTAATCGTTTTTGATACTTGTTGGCTAGTGTTGGGAAGTAAAGTTCATACCTTTTTGCAAAAACATATTAGATACAACCTGAAGAAAACTTTGAACATTTACAATAGAGCACATTTTGGTTTAACAACAGCAATTTCTTCTGCAGCTTGAATAATAACTGAGATGCGGTATTCAGATTAACTTCACAATAAAACTAGTCTCGTTTTCTACGTCACTAATCAAATATAATACCACAAGTAATCAATTGCACAAGTCAATTAAAGTTTCTATAACATCACTTTTCAATCGCAAAGACGTCATTTGCAGTCATAAAACTCACATAATCGCCATCAAAGCCAATAGTAATAAAATGGAAGATTAGCCACCCAACGTGATTGAACGAAAGCCGAACGAAGACGGCCACAGATTCACTTATGTCAGATTCGCCTGTCAACTGTCATTTTTCGCGGCAACTGCAACTTTTTCATAATTTATCTTTTTTAAACTTTCCACGATACGCTGCCAGGTACTTAAAGGAGGTTGTTAATAAAACTAACAATTAACATCAATAAAATCCTGGCGGCCTATAGCTTCGCATCATTTTATTGTCACTATAATTGAATAAGGTCGGGCGAGCTTCGATTCAATCGTTTTTATATCATTTAGCGGCGTGAGTGGCAAAAAATAAGGATGTTCAGGGCAGAAAGCTCTTGTAAAAAGCCTTCTATAGTCTAGACTATATTGTGTTTGTGTGATGAGACTTTAAGTTGCAAAATAGTTGCATCGGCAGTCAGAATTAGTTGATCTACAAGGTAGGACTATGTCCAAATGCTCCGTTGAGTTTTGGCACTGTGTATGATCATTAGTATAATTCATCAAAATAATTCTTCATTATAATTATGTATTTGCATTCAATTATGTTATTATATAATACTGAGGTTTGCATTGCTGACTTTATTTGATTTATTTTTTGTTACAAACGCTGATCATAAATGCTTGAAAACTCATTAGCAGAAATAATAAAGTTTTCACGCAAAAACTATTCACGATGGCGAAACACGTTTGCAGTTTCCAAAATAACTTTAAATTTAAAAATTAAGCTTCGAACGTCGCGTCCCGAACGTTAATTAGTGTTGGCCGAGGAACGTCACCGCAAACATTCGAATTTCAACGCCGTAATTAATCGACTCGATTCATCGGCCGATCGTATCGGTTTGGATCGTAAAAAGAGCATTTCCCTACGAGTCGCAAGCGGAATGCAATCGGTTCCCACAGCCTTGATGCCCCGAAGAATTTGTCCCGTGTCCCGTTTAGAGCAAAAAATCGCATGCTTTCCCATGCCTACGTCAATTCTGGGTCGAATAGTGACGCCAGCAAGGACGTAGACTCCATAAAAATAAAACGGAACGCTGCCTTCCTTTCTTTTAAGCAAATGAGCACTAAGTGTCCAAGTTTATTTTTAGAAACTTTTTTACTCCAATTATCTTATTATCGTGCAAAAACCGAAAGCTTCAAGTCTCCAAAAACGTGGAATCTTGTGGCGCGAATGCGGCTCGAAACAAAAACTGTAACCTGTATTTAAAAATCGATTGCAACCAAAAAATTGTCACTGACAAATGATTCGAACGCCTTGCGGTTGAAATTACGAATTCAAATCTTCGAATTTCGAACAAAAACCGCCATTAACCGACGGTTGTTACCTTTTTTCGGCTGTCAATGATTTTCGGGGCTAATCGTGTTTTTTGCCGATACGTTCGAGGCTAATCGATGCATCGGGCTCACTAATTCGATTTGCGCTCCTCCCCCTGCATCTATAAGTGGGCGTGACCTATCGATCCTCTAGCTAGATCATTACCATAGACTCATCAACTTCTTCTAACAGCAATCCTACGTTCTAAGCCTTGATATTTTTTTGTGATTGAAACAAATAAAGATCTATTTCTCGTTAATGTTGGACATAATATTCGGTAGCGCAAAATCGAACGTTAAATACCGCGAACCATAAACGAGCGCTCTTTACGACGTGGCTCAATAATTTAATAAAAATACTAAGAAAAAAAATAAAGAATCGATTGTGGTTGATGGCCGGCCGCACGAATCATCTGTGGAACATTCAAATCATCAAGCGCTGATGGTTTTTTAATGATATTTTTCACAATCGGCCCGATCATTGATGGTTATTAGGTATAGGCGAGTGCCTCGAGACATGAATGTTAAGACTTCGACACAGTAACACCGCCTTACCAATGTTACTTACACTAATCTGATCTTTAATGCTACTAGATAAAGGGCAAAATCCTGCACAAATCATCAGCGATTAGTGTTATTTCCATGTGGTCGTATAGTTCAGCTGTGGTGGGAACGTCTCCATGATGTCATATACAAATTATAAGAATTGTGAATGTCGTACAAAATAGAAAAGTTATAGCGTGCCAGTTATTTGTCTTTCGTTTTTACATTGGATTGAAATAAAAATCAACACTTTAGTGCAGCTAGACAACTGTGATATTTATAGAGAATGTAAACAATATCTTTCAGCTAGTTAATTTTTTTAATCCGCTCTGAATTCTCTCTATTATTCAGGTCAATAAAACGTCCGAATCAATTTGGCATTCTTTCTTGACATCATGTTCAAAGCGTCTCATTTCTCACTCAACTTTTCTTGCAGCATCACCATTCGAGCACAAAATCGATACAGCATTTAAAATCGACTAAACTAACGAACAATAGCGAACACTGGTAGCATCCCAACGGGCGGCGGGAGTCGAGTGCTCATTATCATAATCTTAACCGCTTTCAACTGGTTTCGACTAATTTCCCGCTCGCCGCTCGCGTGTTTAGCCGAGTCGCTAATGCACCGCACTAAATGTTTGTAAACATACCTTTATGAATGAATGTATCGATGTTTGATTGGGTGCACACTGCACGTCACTATTGATGGAGTGAGTGAATGATTAGATAGAACGGTTGATGAAATAGGTAGGTACCTACCTAGGTTCTTACGAGGATTTAGAAACGAAGAAGAAAAATTGAATTTGGAACTTGCTTTAGAATACGGACATGAATTATATTGGCTTCAAGGTACTCGTAGGTACCTACTTCATTTTGAGATTCAAGTTAACTGCTAATTCAATGTTGCGTTTATTTTTGCATATGCATGTGCAATGTGCATGAAATACCTAACAAAAATTTAATAGCACCTATATCCGAAATGTTTATAGGCCTATATATTTACCCACTAAACTAAGGATTAACTATTAATTAATAATACGACTGCTATTATTTTCAATTACACAGCATTTAAACTTAAAAACAGCTTTCTTTTATAGGGCAGATGTTTTGCTTGGAATAGGAATCAATGACACCTGTAATAACGAATTTATAACAAGAATTAATTATGATTTAATCGCTGCACTTTTATCGACGAGTACACAATTATCGTTGAATTCTAATCAAGAGGTTATTGGACAGTTATTTGGATTTCCGAAACTAACCTTTGTTGATACTTTTTATTAGTCAATCACTGAAAATCACATTGTATGTTTTAGCTAACTAACCAGAATTCAAAGGGTACTGCAAAGGGCAGTTTCACCACCAAAGGCTAGGTACTAGAAAAGACTAAATTAATGATGGAAAATCCAAAATGACAAAATGGACACTAAAAGCTAAAACGAAGTTGATTAAACCAACAAACACAAGTTTTAAACAGCTCGTAGAGCAGTTAATAATGTTAACAGTCGATAATTGCTATAATGCAGTGTATATCCGTTTATGGTAGTGTTAGTACATACAGCTGGTAATGAGCGAGGCCTATTGAGCGAACCATTAAGTGGGCTGACAACCTTGAACCATTTGCTTTATTTAGCTCTATTGTGAGACTTTGAAAAAAAAACTGATGATTTTTCCTAATGGTATTGGCAAATAAACAAGCATTATGGTCTACAAACTCGAGAAACGACTTTTCCCTATTTTTAACAAACAATTATTAACAAAGAAATAATTTCAATGACACAAACTTTAATAACATCATTACCACATCCAAACGTGGAACACAAAAATTTGAATATAGGTAGAATGCGTCTGCATTCCAAATTCAAAACAAACGCGACACGAATCAAAAGATTAATTTTGACGTTCGGATTTAGAATTCTTAATCGTGCGAGTGTTGTATCGGCACTTAATTAATCGATTACGTTCAATCGATGGTTTAACCGATTAATTATGTATCGATAACGCATCGAGTTACAGATACAAATAGCTTGTGTTAGTGATTTACGATACCATTATAGTAAGCGACTGCTAAGCGATGTCGCACATACTTAAAAGGTTAATTGGGTACTCTTTACGCCTAAAATAACCAATCGTAAAGTTTTATGTAGAGTGCCCAGATATCGAGCGGTGATAAATATGAAGCTAATGCATTATAATTTAGAGGATTTCATTAGAAATAATGTCGTATTAATGTCGGAACGTATATCACGGACAGGAAACGATGACTCCTATGTATCGAGATTTGGGAGCTATCGATGATAAAAATTCAAACAAAGAAGATCAAGGGACGAAAGAGTTTTCATAAAACACGTACCTAAACCTTTCCATTAGAAATCCTAGCATTTAGCAAATACCTCCTAGTTACCTAAGCGAGAACAATTTATAAGTCGTTGGGTAAAACGTGCAATCTTAAAAATACAGTTCCAAAACAACTTGCCAATCGATTTCAAACTTAGCGCCATTAAGAACAAGGCACAAAAATATGCTAAGTGTGCGAAAAAGAAACATTTGTAAAAGTCCAACTGAAATGTCATTCATGTTTGACTGATTGCTATCGAACTGCAAAATGTTGCCGTGTACGGATAGCAAAAAAATCGCATGACTGCAACAAAGGTTTATTGTTTGAAAAGAGATCCAACCAGGAGATAGTAAACGTTTCTTGTAATACAGTTTATTGCACAATAATGTCGATAAATAGAGGCTAGCATTGCCTCGTGCACCGTCGGTACATAAAATTTGAAAAGATTTTGATTTGCAAAATTAAAGTAACGATTTGAATGTTTGCCAGATTTCCTAAGCATGCCTTGGGAGATAGATGTTTCAATTGTGACTTCTAGTGTTATATCGAGATTAGCTGCTCAATAGAGAGAGCAATTTTGTACAGCCCAGAGACACATTGTTTATGAATTCCAATGCCTGCAATCTGGATCTCAAGTGCTGCAGTCGCTGGATGTGCTGTCTTTCTTTTTATACTAACTTTTGGCACTATAAACGCTTGAGTAATAATATGATCAGTAGAATAAATGCTAATTGAATTCTCTCGACAATTTCCATCATCTAAACAGCAATCATCACCAGCTGCCTAACCTTTCCTCAACTATTTTAAGGTCTGCGTCCATTTTAACCGGACAACACAAGCTTTAAATTCCTCACACGTCCCACCAAAGAAATCACTTGTAACATTCATAAGTACCCCAAATCGATACCATCAGCCTCACCACAAACGAGCAGTTTTTGCCAAACTTTCCTCGTCTGCTGACGGTACTCTAAGCTGCCCATTGTTTGCGTCGATACGCATCGCAGTTAGAATTGCTCACGCGCTCTTGTGAGAAATGACTTTATAAAGCTGGAGCTGATGCTTTAAGAGTAAACCTTTAGGTAAAGTACAGTTTAGAATAATAAATTGCTGACTAAAAAGGAAAAAATAAAGCTAAAACGTAGAGTAAATGAGGATATTTGAGTGAAGAAGACAGATTCACAATTGATCAAGTTAGACTGGAAGCCGGTCCCCACATATTTGGGAAAGGGCTAGGAAGATCAAAACATCGACTAGATAAACCAACAAAATCAGAATAGAAGCTTTAGTTGTACCTACTGTTGATTGAAAATACAACGGCTATAGAATATCGATTCCAAAAGGAAGAGAAACAAACAAACCGATCAACTTATCAATGAACACATCGAAGAATACCGCACCTCCATAAGAAAAGTGAAACTTTGCAAAAGCTCGGACTTAGATCAAGTATGGAGATACAATTTACAGAAAATCATGAATGTTGTAATCAAAAGGTAAGCAGAAAGTCATATTATTAGACATATGACATCACAAGATTTCCCGTGCAATTACCTAAATAGCAAATAACTTGTATTCGAGACACGTAACCAAGAATATTTATATTTTGCGATACGGAGTTTGTGTCACTGGGGCTTTCCCTGTACCATGATTTGGCAAGCTCTGATGATTAATGCGATGACAAAAAAATATACTGCTTGGAGAAACATAGGTTACAGTGAGAAAACAGTCTTTGTTTTAATAATCTTGTGGAAATGAGTCAGTTTTTCAGATTTCAGGAAAGGATTCTGAGAGTATTTTTCATTATTTAATTCCCCTCTTAATCAAGCAAACTTACGCAAGCTTGGGATTCTTACATGACGTGACCCATTTCATTGTAACAGAAACATGCATCCCAAATAAAAAACCAGGAAAATCAACCAACACGTCACCGCAAACAATAAAAATAAGAAACAAACGCATTTCATAACTCCCGCGCAATTTTTCACGGCGCCGCCATTGACGCGTCCCGGCAGCCGTTCGAAAATCGAAAACATTTCAAATTTAGAACACCCCCGCCCGTGTTCGAACTCTTTCAAAATACGCGCGGGAATCGAAAACAGCGATTAGTTTTAAATGTCGCCGTTCGAACTTTAAAAATATGTCGTATTCTTAATTTTAAATATAAACCGACGAACGCGTTCTATTTCGTCGCCACTTTACGATGTTTGTCAGTTTAATGATTTTCGTTACGAAACATTTCGAGATTGGTAATATTAAATTTATTTGCGCTTTTAACAATTTTTCTTTTTGTTTTTATGCCCGTGGGCGGGGTTTATTTTCATATATTCTACGTTAGTGATGGGTGATTATCGTAACTAAGATGTTATGTCATAATAGTAAAGCTTTTAATGATCGAGCAGAGCTCACTACATTTTATATGTTCCATAATTAATTTGAGAAGAATCTTGACGTCAGACTTGAAAACAAGCTTAAAATCCTTAAACTAAACCCAATCATGCGCCGTGTTTACTTTTAAATCAATCGCAAATTCTACATTCCAACCTAACATTTCCCATAATTTCAAGACTCGATCACACAAAAGTCCTACAGCTTGCATTTCATCTCCAATTTACTTTACCAAAACACAGACTAATCAATAAGTCCTTTATAAATCCGAGTCCATCTTGACATCTCCCAACATCTGTCATCTGTAGCGGACGTCACTTTGACGTCTCGGACGCTAGGATTTGTACCGTCAGTGATTCCTTCGTAGCCGAGCCCTAGGGACGATTGGACCGAAGATTGAGGATATTAGAACAGGGAAATTAATTAATATTTGTGATATTAGATATTTGTTGTTGGTATTGGTAGGTATACGTATTGGTTTATATTCAGGCTACCAATCTATAAAGGGAACATGACCATTCAATAAACTTCTGACAGTTCTCACAGTTCATGTCAAAATGGACAGTAAACTAACCTACCATGTCAGTCACTGACTGCACGGCACTGTAGTCAGTGAATCAGTGACCACAGTGAAGTTACCAAATGACGACAATTTTAAGTTTGCTACAGGTTCTGGATCAATCTCTGTTAGAAAAGACACAATTAACCAAAGAGAAACATGGCCCTTTCTACAATGAACAAGACATCACGATCATTATCAAGACTTGTCATGTTAATTACGTTCAAAAATGTCAATAAAATTTTATTGTTACAAATACCTTTTCTACCGAACGCAGCCCTCTTTCTCAATTTATTGATATATTCAACAAGTATCGGAAAATACCTATCTCGTTATTATTAAATTTTTAAATAAAATAGGCTCTAATAACAAGTTTAGTTATTCCGTATAATTTCATTTATAAAGTCATAAAAATCGATAAAATTATATTTTATTAATCATGTTCAAATCAGGTTCTTTAAACTGATTAAGTATGTTAGAATCATATTTTTATAGCTTTATTAATTATTCAAAATATGTTATTAATGTGGAAGCGTAAGACTGGAATCTTACGAAATACCGAATCGAATATCCATTGGTTTAAAAGGAAATAAAAACTAACAAAATGAAAGCAATAATTAAATTTCGAATTTTGTTAATCAAATTCCGAACAGTGATTTGAATTCGTCATGTCGGCTGACTCACCGTCATTCATCTAGTGATACCAAGAATTTCAAAGAGAACGTTTCGTTTCACTCATCTTTAATCGCGACAACAATGTCTCGCCGATAGTGTGAACACGTGTAACGCTATAAAAAAAATAATCTCCAACATTCCGTAAAATGGAGCGGTGTTGTAACCGATTTTGTAACGGTCACAAAAATAAATTCGGTTTTATGACATTAATTTCTATGACAAAGTAATATTTAAATGCAAATAGGCTAAAAATACGGCACATTGTGTTTTGTTTCATTGACACTCACCCACTTGGCACGTGTTTTTGGGATAATGACGCTTTTACTTACGAAAACATTGGAGTTTTTCATATTTTCCGTGATGTATTTATTTACTGAACATGTTTAGCATAAACTGCTGTGGCAATGAAAAACTCACCTATCTGAAAATCTTTCTCCTGTTATTCAGATGATATATATAATAATAATAATATCAGCCTATTGCTGTCCCACTACTGGGCAAAGGCCTCTTCTCAAAAGAAAAGGCACGAGCATTGATCAAGCCTTGCGCTTGCTCAAGACGGGTTGGCGATTTCAGACTTTTATTATAAGTCCAGGTTTTCTCACGATGTTTTCTTTCACCGATGTCTGTGATGTTCAAGATAAACTTGGTATAGTAAAACTAATAACTGTAACACGCATATTTTGTAAAATAAGTATCTTGATGTATTTGGTTACATAAATAAAAAATTAATATTAATAAAATTAATACCTCTTGTAAGTTGTAATAAAGGCTTTATTAACTAAACACGAAGACTAACTTGTACCTATATCAATTAGCATAGTCAATAATTAATAAACTTATTTTACCGCAATTTGTTAATTAAGTACTATTAACAACTCCCTCTGAGCAATTCAATTAATTGCCGTATTTACTCAACTAATAAACATTAAAAATAATCCGTCGTTAATTAAAAATGAAAATTATCTATCAAATACCGAAGCGTACACGATGTCTCGCGCAAATAAAGAGGATATATCGGTCTTTCCTCGTTATTGCTTTTCCGAATGTGAAAAGCATGTCATGTGACGTCGCAGAGACACTTCCTTCAATACGAACAGGACATAAGCAATAACACGAAATGAAAACGTTAAAAGAAATAAAAGAACGTTCTAATTTTAAAATCGTAACGATATCCCCCTCGTGGTTCGATGGAGTTCGATTTTTGAATGCCGTTTCGTTCGGAAATAGCGCGCGACAGCTGAGAGACGACATCGGACTGTTTTTTATTACCTCCTTCGTGTTTATGAGCACTTTATGAGTTTTTATAGATTTTATTTTTCTAATCCAATGAAAGTCACACCGGGTTCGTGATCGGATACATTCTGAACGTTAGGAAATTTACGACGGAGACCTGTTCGCACGTTATTTATTGAAGAGTTTAACGAATGACACTTTTTTCTGAGTATTGAAACTCGAAAAGTGATGCTCTTTAACTACTAACAAGAAATGGTCGTTATTATTTAGATAACATTACAGCAAACGGCCAATTAAATTACTAAACGTTATTGCCAGTACACGCAGTCTTGGTGTCCTAAACCCCCCTGACCACATGTTTTGCAATAAATACACAAAGCTATCGACAGATCTAAGATAATTAAACAGTGATATGCAAACCCGACGAACCGTGCTTATTATGTTATAAAATTTACCAAGACTCCGGTTTAAAATTAGTTTAATTTAAATAAAAAGACCCTTTGATTGGATCATTCAATAGCCGGATCGATAAATAAGCAATATTCTTTAAATGAGGTCACTTATCGAATGAATCTATAATCGAAATTCGAATCTCATTCGGTATTCAAATTACCGATTGAGTTCCGCACTCTATGCTCATTCAGAATTCGAAAAGAAATAAAAACCTATTTATAAGAAGCTTCTGTTTGAATTAAGAACGGAAATCAACCGTCGCGGCCGCTTGTTCCAAGTGTGAAAGGATCGATTCGAAATTTAAAAAGGGGTTATTTTTTCCAGCCAGCTCTTATTGACATGTTGCGTGTTGTTTTTTCGAAAAAAAGCCATTGTCTTAAGGTCTGACATTTGCGTTTCGTAAACGCGCATAAATTACTCGGGTTTCGACGAGTTTTGTTTTAAATTGCACTAGTATTTTTCACATGCTTACTTACGCACAAAAATGAGTTTTTAAGAATGCAATAAAGTCATCTTGCTGCCTTTATTGCATTCTTAAAAAATCATTTTCCTACTTAAAACAAACGAAGGTACTTATCACAATTGTAGCTTTATTAGTAAACACTAGTCCGAAGACACCTGTTTGTAACACTTTAACAAGAAAATAAGCTTTTTATATGTAAATACACCGATTCATTACACAGATATTTTCCAGGGTGGAAATTTTTCTATAATTTTATTGTTTTCAGAGCACTTAATGAAGTCAAATTAGGCATTTTCGGCTTCCCATCGGGTCATAAAAATGGTAGTAAAATTGTTGGTATTGATCGCGACCGAGTAAACTATTTTATGTTGTTTTTATAGTTATTTATAGTGGTATAAAATCGTTTTATGAATGTCATCGGTTCCTTAGGGCAGTGGAACTATTAATGTATCGATAATTAAAGGTTTATTTGGTTACGAGCAGGTAGGTCCTTTTAGAGACGAAGTTTAGGGTCCAGCGAGTTGGATGTTAAAAGTGTTATTTGAATCTTTGATAAATATTTTTTGAGATTCTGTGTGTGTGTGTGTGTGTGTTTTGTTTCTGTGTGTCGGTAGGTGCTGTTTCGATGATTTGTTTATTTTCTTGAAACTGCTTGCAAAACCATTAAATTCATTTCAATTTAAGTACTTACTTACTTAAAGCAGGAAAAAGCTTGCTGCCATTTTAATTTAAGAAAAGTTTCTAAAACTCTGGTATTTCCCAACACTTATTTCTTAAAGGAACCAAAACCTATCTAGTTTTGATGTAATCTGAAAAGAAAATCAAAATTCTCAATTCAGGATTTAAAATTCTACAAATCAAACGACATTTCCACGTTCAGGGACAAGCTGCAGTCTACTTATCTATGGTCGGCAATCGGGTAGATATTTCACTATGTCTACATCAAGCGTACATGTTTTTATGTAGGTAACTGGTTCTTATATTAATAGGCTATGTATTAACCATCTACTCTATAAAGGCCACCCTTGAAACGCAGTGAAAACCAGGATTACATTTTCCGAAAAAAAATTAGTTCGGAATACTTTTGACACTTCATCTCGATTCGACAAAATATTTCAAAAGGGTATAAGTTTATTAAATTCTATATTTTAATGCCGAAAAATCAAAAGGAGATAATGCTCCCATTATTATAATTCAATACAAGTTTTAATGTTGATTGTAAAAATGATTCTAGGCTCGTAAAGATATTTATTATAATGTGTTTGTGTGTAATTTTATGACGGGGCCCGCATGATCTACTTGATGCTAATAATCCTTTATTTAAAATAATACATTAACCGCTCCCTTTGATGAACCATGATGCTATATGATCTAATTTTCGACAAAAGTCATAAGTTGTTTAACCATATTTATATTAAGTATTGCATCTAATCGGATCGTGCATCTTTTCAGGTAAATTAAGTTCCCGTATGAAAAGCTACAGTGAGTACCTACAAATTATTTTATGATTTCCAATTTGACACTTAGTGTAAGTACTCCTTTTTTTTAAATTACAATTGATTTACAAAATATTTTTTTTACACAAGTTGACAATTAATGACAGCTGACATTCGAAAATTACAACACAAACAATTGATTCCAAAAATAGAATTCGTTTTCCTAATTTAGAACACAAATGAATTTTGTATTTGGAACAAAAAGAGCGCCCCCTGCTGCAAATTAATTATTAATTTGTTAGCATTGGCCACCGTAACATCGTGTGCATTTTAGGGTTCCGTAAATTATTGTCTGTTTGTATGGGACAATTTTGACGTACACTGATAGATTACTAACTACTTTGACGAACATTGCGCGTACAAATGCAGCGATGGACAGTGATATGTGGATAACATGTGTCATTGTGAACAAGAGCCTTAATAGGTATTATGTGTAGTGTCTGGCTTGAAACACTGTTTGTACATTGTTATGATTTGTCGGAGATCTATGTCTAAACGTGTTGTTATTCACATTAGCACACAGAATACTGAATAGGCAGTACTGGTGTACTTATCATATCAGGTGATTTTTGTTTGTGACAACATTAAACCAAAATTTTATAATACTGTACGGTACATTTTTCATCACAGATTCAGATTTTCACGTTTATCGCTTAAGGCGACTACAGGAGCTAAATTAGCAACTCTATTTGTGGTGGTACAAACTTCGTTTGAAATACTATTAGAATAAAGTTCTAAGTAGTGCCAAAAAAACAGAATGATCGCATGTATTTTAGTATGGTTTTTACTCGTTAAAAGAAATGTTTATTAGAGATAAGTATGTGTTTTTTTATCGAGGAAAATCCGTTGTATTATGTTTTCAAAACACTATCATACTAGTATATATCCTGAAGAATATCATATATTTTTCTGGTTTTGTTTATTGCAGTGAATCATATGCTTTTTGCATTATAAAACTCGCGTTTAGCTTCCTGTAGTCGCCTTAAGCATTAGGTTCAAAGCTGATTGGGAAAATTTGACAGTTTCGGATAGCTTAATGTGCTGCCATCTCTACCTAAACTAGTAATAGAATGTATTGCAAATAAATGCATCGATACCGACGTCATGTAGTTGAAATGTAGCCAAGACTATAAAAATAACTACGTGGTGACAGAACAAAGAGAGAAAATCTTGATAGAGAGACTGCATACTTTACAATCAAAGAAATAACAACTTCGAAGGAAAAAACGGTATTATTTGAAAACACGCCAATAAAAGGGTGGGTGTCACAAACTGACAAATGACGTATAAAATTGTCAGTGCGTTTGTTTTCGGTTTGGAGTGCAAAGTTTATTCGTCAACGTCGTAAATCTCTTTGTCAACGAAATAGAAACGTGAACATTCTTGACGTGGTCTACGGACAGAAGTCCCTCGTCTGCACAGGCCCTAAGACGTATTCAATGTCTCTACATTGATCTCTCATTGGTCGCTATCCGAAATAGGTCCAGAAAATAGGGTAGTTCACACCATAGAACAATAATTCCAAGACACCAATCTCTAAAAAAGAAACTTTATTTTAGGCCTGAAAACCCGATTTATTTTCAATTAATTGCCAAATTCGATTTTTAGTTGCTTTGAAATCAATACATAGTTAAGTCATTGAGTTGACCAAACCGTGACGTCACAGCGTGCTATTGCCATACAATATCTATGAGAGAACCGCATTTTGACAGCTCTTAAAAAGTATGTCAATTGATTGGTGTGTCAACTATCCCTATTATCGGCTTTGCATTTTTATGATGTCGACTGACGGTTAAGGCATCACTCGACATTTTGAAATACTAAATAGTAGTTGTGGATTGTCTCAGTTAGTTGACAAACCTGAAGACTCAATTTTATACAAAAAAAAAAAATCATTTTTATGCTCAACTAAATTGCTCTAAGTATGGTCCTTCCGCAAACCTTCTTAGATCACCAGAGAAAATCTTAAACCAATATTTGTAAAATCAATTTTGTGTCAATGCTATGCAACCCTCGGTGCTACGGGGGTGAATGAAGCTATAAAATTGATTAGCATCGACAATTCGACAGTTTGAACACGTAGGTAACACCCTCGTGTCGTAAACTGATGCACCATATAGCACTTTACAAGAATTTTGAGGGTAGACGAAAAAAATGTGTTTTGGAGACGAAAATTGAATTTTGTTATCTATCGATGGATTTTTGAACAGAGAGAGATTTGTGAAGTCGTTCCCAAAAGCTACTACGTTTCTGGATTTTATAGACAAGTCTTTTAATTTTAATCGAAAAAAAATTTCACAAACTGTTAGGTACTCATTAAGCACGCATACTGTTATGTTTATTGCATTACTGTTTAATGTAATTAAAAAAATACTTATGGCTGTAGTTTCCATAACCTCGATCTTATCATACTATACTACTACGTAAGTACCTACACTGCAAGAAACCTCATAAATAACATTATTAGCACAGCGGCACTAATTAATAACTTTCTAGTAGTTTCCAGAACAAAAGTAACAATATTAAAATTCATAGAAAATGTTAAACTCTCTTTTAATTCACACTACAATTATTTATTACACATAAATTGTGTATTATGACAGGGTTTTTCAAAATATATTATCCCTTTCGCGGCGAAATTTTTAACATTTGCGCGTGAGCCACTGCGAATTATAATTCAAAATGGCGGATAAAATTCTGCACATATCGCGACATTTCTTTGTCCGTGACAAAATTCAGTAAATGCATTAAACATTTATGATAATTTCGACCATGTATTGTTTAAAATAAGAACTAAAAACGCGTAATTTTGTAAGTTGCGTGTAAATGCAACGAAAGGTAGTTTTGAAAATGATCTGCAAAAACTTCAAGACAATGATCTTGCTATGTCTCTGCGTATAATGAAATTAATGAATTACTTTTGAACCATAAACGACGCGGTGCTTTCGCGAATTCATGTTTTTGGACACTTGAGCAGTTTGCAAGCCAAATCTTGGAGCAGATTATGGACTTTGATGGTTTTGGAGAAAAAAACATAAAATGTACCCTGCACGGAGCACAATGCCCCTCAGTGTCTTAAAACTTAGTAGAATGCCTTTATGTTAACGCTAACTCATTTGATTTTTTGCTGAGAATTATAAACAAATACTTACCAACTGCAGATTCTTTCCACCACAGTCAGAACAGAAACCCTAAAATTAAAAAAAAAAGGAAACAAGGCGCGTTCGATTTCTTACAAACACCAAAAGTAACAAAGTGAAACAAATAAAGGCAATCGAAGTTTAACCGCAAAGATTTCCCGACATCTTTCAGCCGATGTTTACAAGTTCAAAAGAAAACTCCCGGCGTTCCCCACGAAGGGTCCGGGAGACCGGGACACAGGTAAAGAGGTGCTTAAAGGTATTTTTTTGCAAACAGATCACGTTCGATGTTCTTAAGTGAGACATCTTTGTTTCCCCTCCAAAACATTTTAAACGTGCAGCTACCTAAATCGAACGCGCTTTATTGATTCTCGCGCGGATCGAGAGTTCCAAGTTTAAAAGTTTTTTTTTTTTTTAATTTGGATAAAGGATTCGATTATTGGGGGATTATTACCGTGTCATTCATTTTCGGATTCGGATACGAAGAGTTATACTGTATATTTATTTTAGTAAAACTAAAACTAGCGATTATTTTCACTGTTAAGTATCTTATAGTTAATCTGTGAACAGCGTTGTGGGCTGCAATATTGTCTATAAATTTTGTATATGTTTCTTATTTCTATGTTTTATATTGCAGTTGTTTGTTGTTCCTTTTGAATAAAAATAAAATAAAACTGTATTTTCGCAACTTGTGTTTTTTTCTTAGAATTCATGCGTGTAGCCGATTCTATATTCAAACAAAGCTACTAATATTCTAGTTCATCAATAGTAAAGACGAAAATATACAATAACCACGTTCTGCGCACGTTAGTCCATCGTGGCAGCTTCGAGTGCACTGGTCGGCAATTGTCCGCGTATTATCCGATAATGCCGATCAATCTGTTTTGATTGAATAATCAATCGTTAGTCAATTGAACTCGATTTAGTTCGTCCGAGATGTTCTGTTGTGAGCGTGGCATAGATTCGCTGAGAATTGGGAGTGCGATGTCGGAGTATGGTGACAGAATACTGTGCTTCAGTAGTTAGATGGTCAAATGTAACTGGTAGGTATTAAGAGCTATCCTTAACGATAGTGACATATAATTAATCGCTGGTTACAATGCAATATTATTCATAATATATTTCCATTAAACAAAGACACACTCACACAGTTCGTTGAAATCACAAATCACATATTTATTACAAAAGCCGAAATTAGTTTTTTGACAAATATTTATAGTGTCTCGCTCACTCAATTTACGATTTAAGAAGATTATAATCTTTTAATTAAAAACATTTTTTGGTCCATTATCGTCCAATATTCGATTCGTAAAATCGATTTTAAGAATAGAGTCACCTACCAGAGAACCTAAATTTTTACGACCAATAAAAACTTGACTTATTCGAGACCTCACTCGCCACGTAGGTACCTCCACTAAAAATTCTACACATTAAAAATTCGATATTACGACCGAAAGTTCTAATTTACGATGGTTTAAAACTAAACGATAGGGCTTTTTCTAACTAATATATAGATACACAACAAATTGATGATTTTTATTACGTATATACGATTTGATGAAAACACAGTCGTAAAATTTTACAGTATCGTTATGAGGACGTTGATTGCGGCACGTAATTCAGAATCAGATGATCGTAAAATGACATTTTGTAATGTGAAATATTGACCGAGACGTGTTTTCTCCGAAATTAAAAGAGGAGATGGGTATATGAGTAGCCTCAGTGTTACAGATCCCATTTGTGTGGAAATTAAAAGAAATAAAAGGTTGTAAGTGCGTACAAATGAGACCGGTTAAGTCGGTTCCCTATTCTGTAAAAAAGTGGGTTTTGCTGGCCGTGGATTCTTGGCAAGGACACGCGACTGGTGAGCGGGCGATGCGCGCGATGCTCAGCGCTTTAATTGTCAAAATTGCGCTCGCGTCGCTTTTGATGTCGCCGACAAGCCCCCGCTGTGAGAGTTGTGGATTCCAAAACATACGAGCAATTATCGAAGGAGTCATATTTGCTAATGAAGTGCAGATGTGCTTCTGTGCTGCTTTGTTTCATAAATATTGATGGAGATTAAAAGAAAAGTAATTATGCTCTTTTGGAAGCTCTGACTACTGAAAAATTCTTTGATCGTATCTGTAAATGTAACACAATACCATTCGAAAGTGCTGTAGTTTTGGCAACTCAACCGAATGCAATATGTCACTAGCTATTATTTATAATTATTTTATAACTATTAAAATAAACCATGGCCATTGTTGAACTTAGCCTAAATTTTGAAATATTACAAACTAATAATACCTGAAGCCGGCAGTCTCATACAAACCTAACTTTTTCCTGATTACCTGCCCTTGTAACTTGAGAAAAACCTAAGACAAACTTCGACCATCAACATCAAAATCTCCCCACGAATTCGCCGTCAAGTCAATACGTACACAGTTCGCACTGAATGCGCACGCGGCGGCGCGGCGCTCGGCCCTGACCTCAGCGTCAGCGCATCGCCGCCGCCGACGGGATCGCGTCCGCGAGGGGATACGATGCGCACACGCACTTGTGCAGCGAAAACTGTGTTAATAGTCTGTACTGATTGCTGGAACGGTTGAATTTTAACATCCTGGGTTAAGGGTTTTCTATGTGCAGTGTTTGAAGGAATTAATTAAAAATAAGTATTGTTATGAATGATTTTAAGTTCACCTTCTGTGTCTTTCTGATTAGCTAGAAGGAGAAAGAGATATGACTCCATCAGTTTCAAGCTTTTTATTAGTTTTTGTATTATTCAGTAGGTACGTATTGAATTCATTTGAAGTTTGTTCTGCCAAATGATTGAAGTCTTGTGTTCTTCGTTGTTATAAGCTGAAGCCATACATAGCGATGACGTAAACAAACTGTTAAATTAATTATTAATAACTTCAGGATCCGTGACCCATTTACACAGAACAGACAATGAAATGCATTTCAAGGAGTTACTGAATTTCTCCTGAAACTTAACTAATGCTACGGTTACAGTACGTTTAATGTAAATGGATTCTCGCACATTCCTATTACAAATCTTCGTCTAAATTCAGTGAGTTCAATCACTGGAAAACGTTGCGATTTTAAATACATTATTATTATTATCAGTGAAAGGGTTTAAATGTGACGCTTCTCGCAAAGGAAGAAAGCTCAAAATTAACTGTCAATCAATTTAGACGTCCGCAATTATAAAAAGGTTGATCTCAAAACATTCGCGGGCCACTTTTTGCGCGGATACCGATTATTCGACGTGACGTTCCCACAGCGCTCCCGACTCGAGTCAAGCGATCGCCGGAATAGGCCCCGCGGTGGAATTAAGACGAATTCTTTTTACGAATTAGCGAATCACCTGTCTAATTACGCGCAAATCCAAACTTTGAGTTTCGAATCCCGAATTCTTTCTCTCTCAACGACCACCGTTCAAAATTTGAATTTTCAATCGAATAACGAAAGTGGTGCAACTGCGAAAAAATAAAAACGGTGTAAGAAAACAATGATTAACATAACAAAAGTGATGAAGAGGAGCGTTTGTTGTGAATTGACAATCTGACAAATTTACAACCGATCGCTGAGCAAAACACACAAAAGTGCCCTTTTCGAATGCAAATTTGTCAGAGGGATTCTTTTCCGAATTTTTTCTCTCCGGCGCGAAACTTCCGCCTATTTTCCCGCTCAACGCACATCCGGCAGGGGGCGCCGCTTCCGCTATCGGTGTTCGTTCGGAAATCGGATGAGTTTCACAAAGATACGTCTATTCTCAACCCTCGCCCCATTGATTCTGTGTAAAGTGGTCATATTTTCTATTTCATATTTTTTATTGACTTTCAATGATTCTATTGTGTCGGAATTCGCAACTTTGTAAATTGGGAACGTTTTTATGGGGTAAATACATTATATTTTCTATTCTATTTTCCAACCAAATTTTCACTGTTGGTGGTTCTGAAAGCAACTAAACCGCCTCTTCATTAGTTAAAACCCTCAATTAAGTTTAACAGTCGCCGCCAATTGGCTTCCTATCGGCTATAAAGTGAAACGGGCGATGGTGTTCAGTTCAGACCACATAACTGGAGATCCTTATCTGTGGTCCCGTGGGTCGGGTATCGGCGACCGCAAATCGGCGGACGATTGTCAGCCGCCATCGATGGCTGAGCAAACGATACCGCACCGAAGAAACAGTTATAGAATTTAATGGGGGACCTATCCTGGTCTATGATTCGAGTTTCTAATAGAGGTTCCGTGATATCAATAAATCTATCTATTTGATATCTAAGAGGTATTGTTTTAGTTATAATAAGATAAACAATAGGTGCTTCATTCCATATCAATACCTGGAAACTAAGTCTTCTTTGCAAGTATACAGATATCATTTATCAGATCATTAAAATACTGCAGTATGATTAAACTCAATAGGTATCATAAAATGTAAAAAATACGTGTCGTAACTGTTATATAGGTTGATGATAACGACACTATCTTATATACTAATGATATAGGTAAGGCTTGAACAAATAAAAGTTGACAAGATTTTTTAATCAGCCAATGGCGTTAGCTGTCACGTGAAATATTGACAGGATGTTTGAATAAGAACCTAAAGACAAGCAACCGCTATCTTTAGTACAACAACATAACAACACGCCTGCAATCCCCAAAAGGTTAGGCAGTTGTATACAAAATGTGAGTGTACTATTAGTACACACATTATTTCGCCAGTTATGTTTAAGGGAACTACAGGAGCTAAACGCGAGTTTTATAATGAAAAAAGCATATGATTCACTGCAATGAACAAAACCAATAAAATATATGATATTCTTCAGGATATATGCTAGTATGATAGTGTTTTGAAAACATAATGTAACTAATTTTACTCGATAAAAAAATCACGAACTTATCTCTAAAAATTTCTTTTAACGAGTAAAAACCATACTAAAATATATGCGATCATTCAGATTTTTTGGCAAATAATTCTACAAGCAACATATTAGCTTGATAGTGTTTTATTTTTTTAGTCCAATCAATAGATTTTATGTAAATCGCAAAAATCACTCATTCCGCACTATTCGTCCCGCAGTGACTGACGTAACAACCACTTAGTAGTGCAAGCTGACTAGAACTTTATTCTAACAGTATTTCAAACGAAGTTTGAACCACCAAAAATAGAGTTGCTAATTTAGCTCCTGTAGTCGCCTTAAGTCCCATGTAGGTAATAGTGGACGAGCCTATTACCACCAACCGGGCACATATCGAGACTCCGTAGCTGCTACTGAAAAAATCCTCATAAGAAAACTTAATAACACTTTGCCCGACCTGGGAGTCTAACCCAGGACCTTATGCTCAGACATCGCCCTTGCGACCACTAGACCAACAAGGCTCTTTAATCCTATAGATGTAATGATTTTCATTGTTTCATTAGTATAAGAGACGTTGATATCAGCACTTCATCACCTGTCAATGTACTCGAAAGGTCCAAAATTAGCCTTTACGTTCTAGACCAGTGGCTCCCAACCTTTCTTGGACCAGGGACCACTTTGGTGTGTTTATTGTTAGCAGGGGCCATAAGGTCCTATATAAACAGAAACACACACATATGGACACCGACAGGATTATATCTAGGGGTTTCTTTAACTCACACAAAGCAAAAATTGGAAAATAGGATGGATGAAAACCTTTAGAATTAAGATAGTGAAGGATACAAAAGCGGTTGAAGTGAGCTCGAAAAATTTTGCAATTATTTATACGGAAAAAGGAATAAGTTAGTAGATTCTCAAATTTTAACACCTCACCTCTGATAGGTTCAATAAGGTTGGGTTGAGCTCGCATCTTCTGTGGAAGTTAAAAAGTACCAATAACATTTTGACCATTCGCGGACCATATTCGAGGCTCCTGTGGACCACTAGTGGTCCGCGGACCATGGGTTGGGAACCCCTGTTCTAGACAGTCGAATTTGAGTTACTACACTCTTAACCACTTACTCCATGTCATCGACCTTACCCAACTATTCAGAGTGCAGAACATAAAACCCAATAGTATTAAATATCGAGCCAGTCTTCGCTAATGGGTCGTAATCGAAGAGTTTGAAAACAACAGGTGTCGGGAATCAAACCGACTGACAGTTACGACAAGCATCTGCTCAACTATCGGGATAACTCCAGCGGGATTTGGCTAAATATAATTTTCTAATTTCTTTTTTTTATTATACTTCGGGGAAAATGTTTTACATTTGCTTTATTTACTGATCGTACATCTCACTTATCTGACGACCTATTTTTGTGACAGAAACATAATAAGTGAAGACGAGGTTGTATAAATAATAAATGATATTTTTTATTATGCAGATTTTTCATATTACTACCTACGTGGTCTCAAGAGCTTTAAAAGTTCCCGAAATATTCAGTTTTAAAAGCTCTTTTGCCACACTTATAGATTCTTCGTTCACCGCTCCTCGAATAGTACAGCATTTGAATTTCACCAAACCTCTCTCTAGTCATAAACTAATCACCATAAGAAAATTACAACAACCAAAAACTTACAACAACAATACAACGAATTAACACAAACTAACAAACGAAAACATTTCAAAGTCCAATTAATACAAATATAACACCTTGCAACTGACGCTCTGACCCTTACTAACACCATCGAAAATTATACTTTAACTAGACAAAGAGAGAGTTCAAAATTGCATGTGTGAGAACCAAGACACAAAGGGTGCTGGGCAAAAGGGTATATCTCAACAATAAAATACTTTTGGTGAGCCGCAACTCAATAAATACTTCATAGTATCGGTTTGAGGGCGACTTGACCGGATGTCCGGCCTTCGATCTTTTGCCCTCCGGAAGGGTAGGAGGGTAAGGGTTTCCATACTTTGAATGTATTTTAGTTATTTGTAGTGGGAAATTTTATGGCAAAGGCATTTAATGCGGCTTTTGGTTTATAAATGTTAGTTAATTTAGGTAGCTCGGCTAAAATATTGGGATACTACAGCTATTTGGTTTACTGTTTATTTTGTTACATTTGATAAACAAAGTTTTGTAATAATGTTTTTTCAGTACCTATAGATTATGTAAACATCATTTTAATCCAATTCATTATTGTGATGGAACAATCTCACAGCGATACTAAATACTAAAATTAAACCAAAATTAATGATATTTTAACCATGAGAATACCCAAAAATCATGAACTTTTTATTATACAACCTCTACCTATTTATTTAAGTCTACACGAAAATCCATTTGTTCAACAAAAGATTATTACAAAATTAATTTAAATTAACTTACGAAATCCAAAGTTAAAATATCACCATGTAACATCACATAATTCAGGACTAGAGGGCAAAGGTCGCTTTAAATAATAGAAGAGAAGGGGTTCCGTTGGCGAGAAAAGTCCGGTCAGAGCCGACGCGAAGCAGTTTGATCCGGTTATTTGCCAATATAACTTGAGCTCTGTAATCTATCTTCTGTTAATTTTCTGTGGATATGTATTGGTATTTTTTTTGGATATTTATTGCTGAATTGAATCAACTCAGTTAGAATATTTTACTGTATTTTTGTTTTGTTAGTTTTCGGCACCATGGGGTAGTTTTCTCAAGTTACTGCAAATTTGACAGGGGCCATCCTAAAGAAGTTAACAGTAAAGATGTTAGTGGACTCGGTCAAGAGGTGTTTTATTGGGATAATCCCGGATTACCATTGTATCCTGTCACGGGCCATCGCCTTAATTAGGGTCAATAGTTCCGAGTTCAGTGTAAACTGTCGGTTACTTTAACTAACACCCCTATTGGTTTATTTGTTATCGAATAGTTTATTGAGTTAGGAGCAGACATAAACAACTCATTGATTGAAACGGTATTGAAAGTTTTGACTTTAATGTAACCGTAAATTCTATTAACTGATGTTTCGTTTGCTACTGTAGAGATGTAGGAGTAAAACAACAAACAGAATTACTTTTAAGCTCTCAAAATCTACTAAGTATAATCCCCTAAAATAAATAAGTCATTGAAATTGAAGTGTATTGTACTCTTGAATAGACTAATGCAATAACTAATAAAGAAGATTATGTCATTACGAATTTGATCACCTTGACATCACCTGCTTAAGTCAGTACAGACGAACAAAAAACTAATCCCTGCGACGAATTCCATCCATTGATCTCTTTCATCTATTGATTGATCGAGATACAAAGAACCACCAATTCTAAAACGATAAAAAACTGCATGTTTAACTTATCTAAAAAGAACTCTATTCTGAAAGACATAGCGTTCAGATTCGATTGTGTTTTACTCAACACGTGCAATCTGTTTACGAAAGGTTAGCGGATATTGCTTATTAATGTTATGACTGAATCAGACTATTGGCAATAAAGATGATTGAGTCGGCTAAAGGTACGGTTGCGTAGGAATTGTTATTGTTATGATACTCACATGTTACTATGAATATGGACCAGTTAAAACACTTGGGATAAACAACGTTACATAATCTGTACTGAAGAATTTAGATTCTCGCGTCTATAGAAATGTTTCAAGATCAGTAAAGTAGTTCGTGAAGCAATTATTAGAATCTGTTTAGGTTTTTCGCAGCTTTGAACTTCAGCGTCAAAATAAATATTATGAGTACGTATACATACTGTTAGTTCATTGTTCTGACTCACACATAATCAAACACACGCCACTGATGTGACTGAACTCAGATTTTCAATGCCACACCAAAAAAATCTATATTTGAATTTATAACCAACATAAAATATGACAAAAAGATAAAAAACAATGTTTTTAACGACACACAGATACAAAATATGTATTTTCTAAATAAACAAAGCCCCATTAATATCTTTCTGAGTAATTACCGACATGAGAAAACACCAGGATTATAGATATACATAAATAATCATAACATAAATACATCTCTATGAACAAAATCAAACAAAACTCAACACGATTGAGACGCCACATGTATCATATTTATGTTTTGAAAAGTTATTTCTAGTGAATCTAAATAACGAGTTAACTGGCTTATACAAATATCCTTACTAAACTAAGACAACATAATAAAAAATATTCTAAACATTTGACGGTTGGTATTATTTATGTTCCATTTTCTGTGATTTTTGACTTAGGTGCAGTTTGGTCGTCAAATGACAGAGTTGACAGTTCTGTGATTTAAAATTCGAATAATTTAAAATGTCATGTTTGGAGACATTGGCTTTTGAGAGTTGTATAGAAATATTTATGTTTTGTTTCAAATTAAAAATCTACGAAATGTCAGGTTTTGAGTAGTAAAGCCTTTGTAAATGTTTTTCGAGGAATGATTGATGTTATCAACGAAGCGATGATTGCTGTCTAATGTCTATTATCTCCTTACCAGATACTAATTGATAGACATTTGTAACCCCTTTTTTCTTCTATCTATATGTAATAAGTATCTCTTACGCCAAGCCTGAAAGACTGAAGGCTTTTCTAAACTATACTATTAAGTAAGAAGTTTATACTAAATCTTCGACAATGTCAGTCACTGAGATCGTTAATGTAAAACCAGTAGAGATATAGAAATCGCAATTACAACCTAGAGTGAAGATTGGTACCCGGCGACCTATTCCTGTCTCAAAAACACCATGTTTATCGTCGCCTATCTTTGAACGTAATCAGGTCCATACCATTTTGAAAAACACTCCTAATAATAAACCAGTAGGTCCCACAATAAACTGGGCCCACCCGCCGTATTTATAGACTCCCGCTAAATAAAGGATATTGTGTCATTCGACTTATAAATAGGGACAAAAGCCTTCAAATTGCCGACCACGCTCAAAGTCGGATATTACGAACATTCTGACAGCTCAGACAGTTTGACAGCACTAAAACTCGACAAATATCTCCAGAATCAGTTTAGTTTTTCTTAAAGTGATAGAATAGGGTGTTGGATGATGTTCTCACTAAAACGTATCAACCTCTAAACTCCCACAAACACTCAATTTACATAAAATGTAAAACAAAGAAGAGTATTTCAATTAAACAAAGTACCAAGCATTCATAAACGGTTAGCATTTTAATACATTTTATTTGCCCATTATTGCTTGCTTGATAAGAAAGAATGCGCAGAGAAAGAGCCGGTCCTCATCTCAGGACGACCTGCGCCGCTGAAAAGGACGCATATATGGAAAAAACTCGGGAGTGAAAGAGACACCACCACCTCCGATAACACGTCAATACATTCCTTACAGCACTCACACACGAGAAGCGTCCCTAGCCACACAGAATAGAGTCGAATATCGCTTATTTGAGTTAATGGAAAACCGATACGACATCAATATGTTTTACTGCGTCATTCTGCAACCGAATCCATATTTTAGAGAGCTACAAATAAGGTTGAGTTTGGGATTTTCGTTGTTTTCTTGGAAGGCGTACTCGATATCTTGTAAGATAGTCTGGGCGTTCGGAACCGATCGAACGCCGATATAACGTTATTGGAAAAACACCTCTATAGAGCAAGCGTAAAGGTTTTAGTCGACAAGGCGTTCCCGTATTGGGACACGCCCAAGTCTTATATGGAAAAATGAGGAGTGACTTTTTTTATTTCCCTCGATCGTACCCGCAATATATCGAGATAAGACGTATATTATTTTATTTCATTGTTGATAATGTTTTCTTTATCTTATTCTGCTTTGATTTTTCCAGGTACGTTAAGATGCTGTGTCTCTATCAGGTAAATATAGATAACCTAGATGTACTAACACTGTCAATGAGAAAAGAGTAATCCCTTTGTTTGATCAGTGTCGAGATTTTTTATTGGTAGTGGGAAGATAATTCAAATTGGAAAGATAACGAACAAAATTAGAACATACTATACTACAAGAATACATACCTTCTCATACAGGCAAATTTGAATTTAGAATTATTCAATTCAAATAGTAGTCACAAATCGCGCGTACCGTTAATTCGTATTGAGTTTCACGCTAGTGTTCTAGAACAATCCCAATTTGAACAACAATTAGAGCTCCTATAGGTGAACAAATCGAATGAGGCTGAACGCGATACGCCGCACTCACAATGCGATTAAAAAGCGATCGAAACAAATGAAGTGAAAGAGCTCGATTAACGATTTAAAAAAAAAAGAATTCTTTATGCGTTAGGAGTTTAAAACAATACGCCATTCAGCCATTGGCCTGTTTGAATATGGAACGTGATGGACAGATCCACGGGTTCCTTTTAACTGTTTATTTCGGGTGCGTTCAATTTCGCTACCTGTGTGAAGGATTTCATTATTTTTTACGAATTGATTGACACGGATCGCCGGTAAAATGTCTATCAATATGACGTTTTAAGTGATGCCCGCTGCAAACTGAGGGATTCTGCTTAATTCCAATTTTGAATTCGATGCCCTTTTCGGTTGTATTTGCCTTTTTTGACAGCAAAATTGGCGGGAATAGTTTTGACTGAGGTCTTATTTTTCGTGGTCTATTATACTTCTAATTCTAATTTAAAAAGTCTATCAAAGTTTCTATATCCATCCATTAGAAGACAAAAAAACAATATCGAAAAGCGTTTGGGCAATCCACATTGTCCTAAATAATCCAAGCTATACTCAACAGACATCTGTTCCGACATCAGAGCAAACAAAAAGCTATAATCAAAGGTGGCCGGTTTCTTGCGGGGCGCGCTATCGGGCCATTTGTCCGCCGCGCCTACGATCCGATAGCCGCCACAAACAACAATTTAGCCCCAACAGTGATTGATACAACCAATACATCACTAAACGCGTTTTTCTATGAAAAATTGCTATAATCGACTTAAAAACTCATTAGGCCGAAGACAAAGAAATCTTCCGACCGCCATTCATCTAATTTGAGTTTCTCGATCGAGACGAATTTCAGTCGTGATTACCGTTCCCCTTTTTTTGTGTTATTAAATGCCATCAAAGAATTTTAATACCATCATCCTTAATTTAATAGTTCGGTATCATTGGTTGATAATGTCCTTGTGTTAGATCTGACGTAAGTACACCCCCATACAGACGTAACGCTTGTGTGTGCGTATGCACATGTCCTACGTCACCGGCGTCACATTCATTAGTGTTGACAGCACAGGAAATAGTAATAAAGCGTGTACGCCGCACAAAAATCATAAACAAGAATAAATAATTTAAATAAAGCATCCATATTTGAATGCGACTCGACAGACTCCGCTGGAACAGTACAGGGGGGATTCTTTCATAGTTCCGAAAAAAAAATCGATCACAATGCACACGATATTAAAAAAAAATGTATGTCACCGTCACCATTCAAATTAAACGACAAGATAATTTTTGAATATGTATCGTGGTATATTTGAATAAGTGTTACATTAATATTCTTTTGTGATAATTTCGAATTCGGAACGCCCACGCCGTCCCATTGTCTCGCAAGTTATTGGCTCATTAGGCAACGTGTCGCTTTGTCTCGAACGATTTGAATTTTTGATTTTCGAATCGAACGTAATTGATTTGTGGCTCTTGTTCGAATAACAAATTCAGAAAAATAACGTTAAAATACAGTATTGTTTATAGTAAAAAGATTAATGTTAAAGCAATTCAAATTAAACCGCTCATTGTTGGTATAACAACTCATTATTTCAATTCCAACGACAAAACGTTATCTAAATGAAAAAATCTCAAAATGTCAAATTGACAGTTACAACTTCCGTATTACCCGCGCGCGTTATCTCAAATCAAAATGCGATTCGAACGTATACAAAGGAGCGAAATGATATATTTGAACAATAAGAAAGCGAGAGTCGCCCACGTGTGAGCTTGGGACAGATGTGCTCACAAATTACGTATGCTAATGTATCTTGTAATCCTTCCGTCGGACCTCCCTGCGCCGCGTCACCTTGTCTCGCGGTATAATCGATCGATTATGAATGCGGGCAATGATTCTCGATTATAGTTTTGAGATGTCGCGTCACTCAGGAACTTGTCGCGCCTTCAGTTTCAAACTTCGAACACAAAACGACTGGTACCTTCTCCACCTTCGTATATTTGAATATCGAAGTCGTCATACAAAGTTTTTCTGTCAACAAATCAGGGGTATGTTCTTTTTATTAGGCGCCGATTCGAATGGCATTTGGCGGTAACAGGACCCCCAAATATGAAAAGGTATAACGTCAAAAATGAACGAATCCTCGCGACATTACCGGTAATCATGTTTTATGAGTTTCCCCCGACGACGGAATAGACGCACAATATGCCGCCCCCTTCAGTGACACGTATACTTGTAAAAAGTTAAAATTGCGTAATATTACGCTCACGTACTTATTATTGACATTCATCGCAATAAACGCTCAAATTATCGGTGTGCCGAGGCGAAATAACATGTTGCTCTTTAGCTGGAAACTGTATTGAGCGGTACATCGGTACATCCACCTACCGCATTTGCATAGAACGGCCTATTATAAGTCATTATCGTAAATTTCCGTTCAATATAATAACATGCGTTGTGTCGCGCAACAAAATTTTATCAATAGAAACGTTGCGATATTTCGTTTGAAATTAGAATCAGTACCGTTTCCGCTTCCGTTCGATATTTGAACTCGCGCGTATGAATTAAGAACGCCGCTCTAAATAAATGATAACTGTCGATATAATTGAAATGGAGAATGCGACTGTTTGAATTGGGAACAATTTGAGGAATTAAATTTTTTGAGGCACCTGAGTCCTGAATCGTTCGGAATATTTCGTTCGGTAACAGATAGCAAGGGAAGAGGCAATAACCATTAAAAGCTTGCGGAGGGCCGTTCCGAAAGTTTTCTTTTCAATAACGCGTCTAATATTCAAATTAGAGGCACTAAGGCGAGGAATTCTCAGCGATATATCATCGAAGCTAATCAGATTTTTTCCTTGCTCCGTACATTTGGTAAAATGTTTCGGGGATTAAATAGGGTACGTTGAGACGAGGATAATTTAGTAGTTTCGTTGCAAGATTTCGTTTTTATGCGAATACTTATTGTGTTTTTGTTGGATCCATCATTTATCTTTTTGCACACCCCAGTGGGTTTAAATCTATTGGAAGTGTTATGAGAATATGTCTGGCTCTTACAGTATTCTTATAAGTTATCAAGTATGCCAAAATAACCTTTTCTGAGATGGAATTATAAAATATTCAAAGAAGATCATCCCCTAACAAAAATCCATATTCGAATCCATTACTTTTTTTTAAATTCCAATCATAATCTCAAACACACGCATTAAATCTATCACACATACAATTTAAATTTGGAACGCGTCTCTATACCCACGAGTGGAGACGAAATCTATTCAAATATGGCGTCTTTCATATCAAATGTGTCGGTTCATATAAAATTTACGAAGAACGGAGGCAATTCCTCGATGCCGTCAGTTGGCGAGGACTCAATACACTCGGGCGCTATAAAAAATAATTTAAATTGCTCTTACAGTGACTCGCTATCGCTCCGAACATTTGCATACTAAAATAATGCAAAAATCTATGCGCGGAACGCACTTGGGGCGCGTTCGCGTTTGCACACGATTTTTTTATGTCGTATCGTCTATTAGGAACTGAGTTTTTACTGATGAGCTATGTAAATCTGTCAAAATCTTGCTAATCTTATTGGGAAAGTTTAGCTGGAGTAATTTCTTCCATAATACAATTACATATTCCAAAGACTGTTGTTGGTAAGGTAGTATCTGAGGTTCAGATTCTACTGTAACTGGTCCTTTCGCAGACTACGTATATTCTTCTGTTACGGAACAATTAGGCTGATCAAAGAACTTATTCAAATTCTTACTTACAAAAAGTAAGTTTTTGTTCTTTGACTTAGTGCCCATGCCGTACAGATAATAGATAATCCGTCACGAGAATATCCTGGAACAATGCGAACGCGCGCAAACATTAGACGCGTGGGGCAAAGAAATTTTTATGTGTTATTTTTTTTCTTGTTTTGAAATATGTACGCCGTTAGGTTATTTATGGGCTCCATAGAGGTTATATTTCGGGAAGTAATGAGGTTTCGTTCGGAAAGAGCAATTTAAATGTGCGTAGATTGAGTCGTTAGGGGGCGCATCGGTCGCTTTCCCCGCATAAGTAACTCGCGAGCGATCATGCGTGGCCCCGATCAAATTGTGGCTTTGAAAGAAATGCGTAGAACGCGTAAATTATCCGCGGAAAATTGAGAAAATTGGCGGGAAAGATTAAGTGTGAAAAATAAGGGCATTTGTGAGAACTGGGAATAAATTCGATGGAAAATTAATTTCTAATGTTTGAAAACGTGTACTTATAAAATTTACCTATACCTATTGCAGAAAGCTTTCCCTGCAGGTATCTAATCTAACAGATAAACTAAAAAAAAATGAATGACCATACCAAATTTAAAAGAAGAAACAAACGAACTTCTAAATACCTTCTAAAACTCTCCCTGAAGAATTTAACTCTGATTACCATCAAATCCCCAAAAATAAACCGATTAATTGATAAACGAAATAAAACCAAAAAAGCACAATTCAAATGTGAACGTTCGCCAAACGGAGCGTAATACTAAAACATTTACGTGTTCAAATACTGTGGTCTGGACACGGTAGATAAATTAAAAAATTCACCAACTACCTACCTACAACCGCTACGTTTGAAATCTGATAATGAGAGCGTTCATAAAAACTCTTTTATTCATAATTTTTATTTATATTAATTAAACATGGGCCAAGTGTACTGTGACGGGGTTAACGCACGTTTTCGTGGAGAATACCGAAGAATACCTCAGAATACCGGCCGATATTGGAATGTGTACCTAGTGGTAATAAGTAGGAAGTAATTGGCCATTAACTATTTTTAATTCAGAGTAGGTAAAGTGTTAATTTTCCTTTTTTATAATGGCTCTATCTAGCTTCCTTCTGGGGATGTGGCAAACATGTTATATTATTCCAAATTTGAAACTCGAATAACCGGAGTTTCGCTTAACTCTTAACCCGACACATGGTGTTTGATTATTCCAGATTTAGAATTCCAAAACAGATTTTTTTTACTCAATGTAGTTTGTAAGCCAACATTAACAACCTGTACCTCATAATAAAAAGTGCGTTAGTAGGTATCTCAAGTTATTCTTAATTAGAGTTCATTAATTCCAAACTTATCAGAACCGGTAAACAATCTAAACTCCGCCAACTAGCAAAGAGGTCAATTGCGGTACCGAAAATAATAATTCGAACGAATTAATATGAATTATTGTTTACGGCGCACAATTACTAAATAAATTCAAATTGCACTAATCCAACGCTCATTCATTGGACAAAACAATAATATTTTCTCATACATAGTAGATCATAACGTCAAAACTTTCAGAACTTACGGAGATTATGATAGAGATGGTTTTCCTTTGGCAGGTTATGTCTTTAATAGTGATAATTAATTAAAAAGATTATATATCTACTAAAACATTTCCAAATTCTTTCGGAGTCAACGAATCGTTGGACGTGAGACCGGCACTTACAGCTATTGTTAAATTTTTATTATTCGGACCGTTACCACGATATACTTTTACAATTAGCTTTTTATTGATGACCGTTAAAGCTACTTAGGTTTCAGTATTCGAATTTTGTATTTTTAATTTAGAATAATTAGGTATGATTTTATTTTCCATTCGAATAATTATTCGAGATTTTAATTGTATAATTATTATTTTAGAACCATTGATAAAGAGTAGGTACCAAAAAAGGAGACATTAGGATCTCCTAAAGTCTCCTTTTTAACTAGCTTCTTTCTAGAACAAATAGAAGGATTATTACATCCATAAGACTGGTCATGACAAAACTATTCAGCCATCTACAAAACAAAATATTTGCCAATAATATCTCACTAACTAGGACGAGTGCTTTAATTACAATGTCCTCCATTGAAACGTGTCAAAAGTTATTACAATTAGACCGTCTGAATCATCGGCTAATTTGTTTTTAATTTTACTCTTTTTTCGCAACGGAAATCGCTAAATATGCTCTTCCTGTATGTATACGTTTATTAGGAATTGCGGAAATAGGGATCGTGGATGATTAAAAAGTACTACTAAAAGAGGACAATAAATAAGGTCTAGTTTTATGATAGTAGTCGGAAATATTCTATGTAAAACGATATAGGGCATTAAACCGATTAATTATATTATTTTTAATAATAAAATCATGATTTCATTTAAGCAAAAATTAAAAAAAAAGTATGAGATCTGTTGCAATTCCAACATTCGTCAATAATAAAACTAAATAAAAGCTTATAAAAATAGCAGCCAACGAATTCAAATTAAGAATTAAAAAATACATCAAGAAATTCGATCATCCGTAAAAATAATAAATCAAGATCGAACCCACGGTGTGAGTCAAAGATTCTCACAAAAAAGAAACCAGTTGAAGACATTCGAGGATTCTTAATATGCAAATAATTAACCAAGAGTATCGCTCAACCCTTAACCCGACACATGTAGGTCAATAAATTAAAAAAAAAAAAAACAGTAAACCGGTTCTTACCGATCCGATCGTAACCCCTCAATTGTTCTATGATTTATACCGATCGATCTGCATATGGTAATTCGAATAATTATTACGGAGGTCGAAACTACTTAATATGCGAATAACAATTAGTGTTTCCTTATTTTTCTTGAGTCACTTTCTCACGAATGGGGTTGATTGATCGGATACTCGTATTTTGTTATCCAGGTGACCGTTTTATTTAAATCTGTCCTGTTTTTGGAATAATTAATGTGGTTACTTGAAATTTCTCGAATAAACCAACTGTAATTTGAAAAAGTTTGTAATTATTCGAACCAATATTATTTTTTCTATCACAACAAGGATGCCTGATAACTTTCCAAAATAAATCCAAAAATCTCTATGGTTAGAGTTGCCAAAAAAATAATACCCAAAGCTTCTCCGCGCACCTATCTCACGACTTAACAGATCAAAAAAATAAAGTTTGTATTCAAAACATCATTTTTCTCCACACTGATTATTGTCAACGACATAAATTGTCAATGCTGAATACTGAGACATTAATGCACACAAGCGATCGCATCGCATTATAAAATACCCATTTCCGAATTTCTTGGGCCGAACAATGAACTAAATATCAATACTTCGAATGCGACACTGACATCTGGGCCGAAGGGTTAAAAAGTCTTAACCCTAATCCTATCTCAGGGCGAACAAAGACGCATCACATATATTTAAACCTGTTTTACCGATTGATAGCTCGATTCCGATATAAAATGTCGAACAACAATAGCGTAAGATGCATGCTCGCGTCGATTTGCATACATCTTCTTTGCATATGTAAATGATTTGGTACGATTTTTACAAGGAGCCGATAGTATGGGAAACTGTGATGTTCGGGTGCGTATGTAAATGAGGCGATAACGCGGCGAGATGGGTGCTTTATCTAACTTACTCAGTTAGTTGGTCGCGCGCTTCGGATCCGTAAACGTCATGCGCGGCAATATCGCAGTGTTTAGAACTCCAGTGTAAACGACGCGTTCGATTTTGAAAGAATTTACACTTATAATTATTGTTCGATTTAAAAAATCTGTTCGATTTTTGTTGTTTTTTTTTTCGTTAGCGTTAGGTTTTATTTTGTTTAATTGAATAGATTTTTCTGTTTATTAAATCGAACAGTGATTATAAGTTGCATTCGAACAGAACGTCATCTATTTTTTATATTTTCAGGGTTTAAATTTCAAGTTTAAATTAATGATAAAAATAACTTTTTTAAGAATAGTAATAAATAAAAACAGTGCACATGAATGAAATTTACTGTGACAGGCTCAAGATAACATTTTTCGAAATTATGAAAATTCGGAATTATTATCATGAGGTAAGAGAGTTTATTTTTTAATTAATTTTGTAATTATGAAAGTGATTTAATACGAGATTTTCCTTAATTTCGCTGAATATTTTAATTACTTAACTGTTTATGTTTTTGTTTAGGTATTTATGAAAACTAAATATCGAATAGACTTTTAAGAACCTTTAACAACAAAAACAGATCAGTAGACGCATTTCAGTTAAATTCTTTAAAAAAAAAAACCTACAACAGTCAACTCACTTTTCATTTAAAAAACAACGACCAACCAAACAGTAATTGCTAATTAACAGTTGAACCCTAATACCCTACTAGTTAACACGACAAATAAAGCAAAGTAGCCCGATCAGTAGTTAGTGCTTCGGTATCCCGGCTCAAACTTGTGCAGAAGCAAATAAAAAGAGAATCTATAATTGAGGAGGTCAACCTCAATCACGGAGCTAGGGTCTGAGGATGCGGCATAATTAAAAATAAATTGTATTAATTTGGTCTGTAATTATAAGTAAGTACTAAGTTCGAATCCTAATAAATCTATATAAGTATATATCCTAAGGAGCTCGTGGCTAAATAATAACAGAAGCACGAGTCGATCTTTAGGTTAAGCCGTGCTTGCCTAGGTTGGTCTGTGGACGGGTGACCACCCATTACATACCGAGTTTCCTCCGTGCCTCGGAAAGCACGTTAGCAGTGGGTCCCGGTTGTCATTAGTAGATCTTTGACAGTCGTTACTGGTAGTCAGTGGCCCAAAAAGTCTGACAACCAGTCTTACTAAGGAGTACAGTATTACCCAGTACCTACTAACTGGATTGTAGAGGTCAGATAGGCAATCGCTCCATGTAAAATACTGGTATCTGGTACAGCTGCAAATCCTTATTCCTTAATTGATAATTACGTAACAACATTAAGATTGAACGTTGAAAACGCAAAATTGACAGCACAAAACACAGCCATATTTGTCCTAATTTAAAAGTTCAAAATACAAAAATAACCACCATGATTACATCAAAAACTTAATTATTCGCCTAGATAGATAATATTCTATAATTCGGTTCCCCCATCAAATGACGCAGACTTCCTCTGTTCAACTTATCGCATTGTTTTCCATATGATGTCATGCTGATCTAGAATCCCAGCATATAATTGAT
The DNA here is from genome assembly GCA_963853795.1 of Xestia rhomboidea. Lineage (NCBI taxonomy): Eukaryota > Metazoa > Arthropoda > Insecta > Lepidoptera > Noctuidae > Xestia > Xestia rhomboidea. The sequence continues at coordinate 1,511,705 of OY970776.1, read as the reverse complement.
ATCGGTTGTCGCGAGATAAAATTGAGTCATTATTACAAGATGGTATTTTCATTCCTTGAAGATTATTAAGATGTGTGTTATCAATTAAATTGTAATAAAGGATAATTTACCAGCATATGAAGCCTACACTACTTATTAATTAGTTCAATGTGATACTTAATAAAAGAAATAACAGTAATAAACAGACAAATCAAAAAAATAATTTCGATTATTTCGAATAATCACAATTTACGTTTATTCGAACCACACATTCCAAAAAAAAATAACATGCAAATAGTGAACAACAAAACTTCTTTGCACAAAACAAAAAAAAAACATAATTCAAACATGGAATACCGCATCAAACGTTACGCTCCTAGCGCCACACGTCTCTGGTAATTAAGAGGCGAAAATTAGCAACACGAGCGAAAGACGAGTGTTTTTCTTTTATCCGCCCGTATGTGGCCATCCTACGCCCTGAGGTTTCACAGTTTCACACGGCATACGTTTGTAGCGAGCCTAACATTTGTTTGTCTCTTTTCCAATGGTTTTGGTGGAATACGATTCTAATTATAACCTCATTTTTCTGGTCTTTTTGATTAAGTTAGTCCTTTTACTGTTACTGGGTTATTTTAATTGGATTTGTTTGATAAAATTGTCGTGGTTTCCTGTGTATCATTGATAGCGTTATGTGTTATTGTTGGTTTAATGTTTAGTTTAGGTAAACTTTCGCATTATTGTGCAAATATCGGAGTGTCATTTGGTGCTCGCAAGTGAATGCGTTTTCAAAGTATTGCATGTTTTTACTCAATTCTGTGATTAAATCTAAACATGATAAATAAATGTTGCTATGTGCTATACTTACCGATGGAGTATTATAAGCTAAGTTTAATATCGATAAGAACTAAAGCTATAAGCATTAACCGAACCTTAAACTAACATTGATTGTATCTAGTTACGTATTTATTTATTATTTCATTTAGGTCTGTTGCGGTAAAACTATTTTTTTTTTAAAAAGAAAATGTCCAGATATACATGCTGCTATTTAAATATTTGTAGGTTCCTAATAGGCAATCTTTACTGACACACAACATTTTTCTCGGCAAAAAAAAAAAACAAAAAATAATCATCCATCTTATTCATCTTTGCTCACGCTGACGCTACACATTAAAATTGATCAACACATAACGTCGTTATCCATATAATACGACCCGACTCAGCGGTCACTTCGACAGCGGCCAACCTTGCCCCAACACCCCCCCTTTCACCCCTTTTCAACCCACTTTTTACGTCAATGTTTTTCTATAGAAACACGGAGGGACGGTATAAGTGTAGGAATAACTGAATGATGGGGGCTATCAAAACATCTCCCTTATCAGAGGAGCAAGGGTACAGTTTTTAGGGAAAAGGATTAGGTAATACATGACGAGAAGGTTTTAATCGTGATGGCGGGATCAATTTTGCGTGACTTGACGTTTCGGAGCGATTGTGTTGTGTCGTTAAGGATTTTGGGACAATTTTGTACACAAAATACTACCAAGAAATTAAAAATTAAGGAACGATGGTACGTACTTACGTAGACTGATATGTAGGTATCGATAATTTTGACACTCACTAGTAACATAAACCAATCTCAGTATACCAACAAATCAGTAGAATTTTCAGTCAAAACAATGTTTTCTTTCAGACTGTTCTTAATCTTAATGCAAAGTAAACCATTATAATTCTTATCTGCAACCAACCTAATGCACATAACCGATCAGCACAACCCTTTCAAGGGGTAATGATCACCCCAAAGCACCCCCCACATCAAAACCCATAGACACATCTAAACACAAACGACCCACCATCACCTTCTAAGCCAAAATGATCCCCACATCCTTACCCATCGGACACTCGGGCCTTTATAATTTTTCCACTCATATTAATTCCTTAATATCGACGGCGAGGGTAGGCAGGGAGGCAAGGGTAGATAACGGGAGACATAAAGCGTAGGAGATCGCTAATTCATCATAAGTTAAAGGGTTTTTATGTACGGAACCAGTCCTCTTTGTACGGTCCGCAAAAAGCCCCGATGTCTGCGATACAGTTTAAAAAAATACCATCAAAGGCTGTGATATTAATTAACTTTTTTAAAGGTGATTTTGTTAATAGGTTCTTGTTGGAGATGTGAGATACCTTACACGTGAAAGTTGCGAGTGGGCGGTTTTATTTGAAAACGATTTTTAAGGGTAAAGTTGACGCCGGCCTTTAGAGGGTGTTCTTGTTAGAATTTTACTGTGGAAACATGGCATTTTAATTCCAGTTGGATTTTTGATAAAAGATATAAATATCTTATAGAAATAGAGACTTAAAAAAAGCATATCAAGTTTGGTAAATGCAATACCTACGTATGATGCCATTTGGTTGAAATTGGTTCCTTTGACGAAAAAAGATAGAGCTATCAAACCCCATCTTCTCCTAAAATTAAATCAAAAGCAAGCTAAAATCTAAGTAAAATTAGCACCATACACACGTCCCATCTTTAACATAATTACAGTATCTATTTACAAAATACATTTAAACTTTTAAACCATTTAAAAGTTGGGCAAAGTTGGCAATATCGACAGACGTCGGGCGCTGAAATCCGTTCGGGTATTAATTGTATTCTATTAAAAGTTCACTTTTAATCTTATCGATCCCCTCCAGTTCGTCTGGGGTGTAAACAACTGATAATTCAGTTATAAGGTATTGATCCGGTTAGAAAGGATTTTGGGGCTTAACAATTATTGACGATAAACAGGGTTTTGTAGAGGATTTTGGGCAAGTTTTGGCGATTTTGCTCAGAACTAGCGGACGTCACACGGTTTCACCTGCGTAGTTCCCGTTCCCGTAGGAGTACGGGGATAAAATATAGCCTATGTTACTCAGTAAAGACGTGGCTTTCTGATGGTGAAAGAATGGTGAAATCGACGCAGTAGTTTTTGAGTATATTCATTACAAACATACACACCAAAATACAAATCTTTCCTCTTTATAATATTAGTGTAGATAGCAAATATTAATATAACTAATGAATTATCATATTTCTGAAGTAAAAGCAATCGCATTTCCACATCAAGCGCCCCAGAAACAACACGTAACGCAACTTTTTGCTAAAAAAAACCTCAAGTGTTGCTCGAAAAATTTCCTATTTTCGGCAACCATTGGTAAAGTAAAAGTTACACACTCTCCTCGTACCTACATCCCTTCGAGTTAAATCAATTAAGGGCTGTTTTAAAATCGTGTGAGGGCCAGAGGGCGGGCTTAGAAAAACTTCTAACGAATGCCTCCGAACCCTTTTTAATCAATTAATTACTTACTCAATACGAGTACATTGTACTGATTCGATGTTTTAGTTAGTCCAATGAAGGTATAGGATGAAAACGCAATGGTTTTTCACGTCTAAGATAAGGTCTTTAAGTTTTCTTGTATAGTGTTGTCATTTAATATTTTGTTCAGTTTTGTTTAAGGCCGTGAAACTCTCAGGAAAATCCTAGCTTTGCCATTCAAGCTTGACATTGTGTTATAGTCTGCCAAGAATTGCCGTGATTTCACTTGAAAATCGACACACAACTAGATGTTCAACACTTAGTATGTATACAGAACACCGATATAGACACTCACTCTTGTCACGACTCGAAGCACTCGATACATAATGCAATCGATTTGAATCGATTATAAATGAAGTGCGAATCGATTGTTCCCACTGCACTCGAGTTAAGCGATGCGACTAATTCGATCTGATCGAATGATAGATGGAGCAATCAGTCTAATAGGAATCAATTCGAAGATTCGTTTCTGATTGATAGAGAGTTTAATGTTACAATGAAGTCATTCAATTAGGGTCTTGATGGACTGAGGAAGTTCCACTTTGAACAGATTCGTTAAGACTTTTTATGTGTATTTTTCAGCCTAAAATAGACTACTTTCAATCCTTCCAGAGATATCTAAAAGATAGCAGTTTATCGCCTTTTTCACCATTTTGAACTGCTAAAGGTTTGTATTTACATAAGAAACTACACACAGGAAAGGATATCTACAAAGCTAGTTCTTTTATTACTATTTTATTACCAAAACATCTGCATAAAACATATGTAAAACTCACATAATAACCAATTACCAGTAATTATAAATTAACGTAACGAGGACCATAAAAGTCGTGGATTGCAAATATTACCAAAGCGTCAGAGAGGCCTGGGCGTCGCAAACTTGGCCCAACTTGACGCAACTTTGCCCAACTTGGCCCAACTTGGCAGAGTTGAACAACTTGGTCCGAACTCGATGAGCTACAAATAGGCATCGGAATTAAGTTTCTGTCGGTTTTCTGTGCGCCTTTTAATTATTTCTCAGTACCCCCTTCAGGTACTTTGATCGGCCCCTTTCAGCCTCTTGATTTTCTTCCGAATTGACTGATAGGCACTTATAAATTGTAATTACGTTTGCACTGCGACTTTTCTGACAATTTGTATTTTTTTATTTTAAGTAAACCTCAGAAAAAGGGTTGAAGTTTTTTAGGGGTCGTAAGGTGTCTGTGATTGTTTTGTAATGGGGTTAAAAGTGTCAATGTTGACAGGAACATTATGAAAAGAAAAAGCCGTAGAACAAGACTAAACAAACCAAACCAAAGCATTTCTTAATTAAACTAATATAAAAATACCTTTTAAAAATCCTATCTTCCAAAAAATGGCATGGTTCCAAAAGCTGCGCCGGCGACGTTTCAATGGACCCCCTCCCCTCTCATTCACTTGTCAGCGATCAATCAGCGCGCATGGATCATTACGGGGATCTCTCGCCGATCTATAGATCTACGCCATCTTACCCGACTCCACATAAATCAAGATAGTATGCTGTTTTATTTTGTTGTCTGCACTTAATATAGTCGTTTGATCGCGGAAGAAACATTTGGACCTTTTTTTACTCTAATTTATGTCAGGGCTTAAGAAAATATGTCGATTAAATGGGCACATAAGTCAAGTTTATTGACTTAACAAGGATGCTGCGCAGTTCTTATTTCATTAAAGAGGATTGCTTTTGAAAGTTCACACAATTGTGACAAATGTGTGGTTAAGTAGTTGGATCCTGAAACTGTTTCTACTTATCCTAACCTCTGACTTACCAGGACATGAGTGTTCTTACTTAAATCCACCACCAAGTGGTTTATTAAACCATTGTTGGGTATACTCCTCTTAAAAGTTGCAATCCAAAAATCAGTATTACCTACATCATCTTCACAATACCTAAGAAACTAACTCCATAAAAATCTGCCACTATCTTTCTCGGAAAATTTCAATATTTCACCAACTTATTGGGGAAAAACGCCACGAGATTTCCCCAATAACTTTTCGCCTTGGAAAGTTTTCAGAAGATTTCCCATAACGTGATGTTTATTATATGTGAGGTGTAATATCGGGCGTCAGTTTGTTTCGCACCCTGAACATCGGCAGTCACCAATAAACGTCGCCCTTTGAGGTGCTTGGCAAAGATTAAGTAATAATGTGCGAGTAGATGAGACAGTTTGAAAGATGTGTTTTTTTACGCGTTTTGGACGTAGATTTGCTCAAACCTGCCCGGTATACAAGAAGAAGAAACGTAAAAAAATCATATCTATTGTAAGATGTGATTTTCTTACGTTCTTCTTCTTCGAGTCGCTGGAACGTTATGGCCAAACTTTGCCACTTCCAAAGTGTCATCGGTGAACGTGCAGAGGTCACTTTAATTGCATGTTTTGGGCACTAGTGGGGAGGATTTGATTTACTTGTGATATATGAATAGTAGCAACATAGATTTATTTATTTAATATTTTGTTGATCTTTTATTTTTATCGAAGTTTTAAGTTTTTCGACAGTCTTTTTTGTAGTTAGAAGAGTAATAAGAGATATTATTAAATTATCTTTGGCATTAGCTGAGTTTTATCAAGGTATTTGCAATTTTAGTCACGGTCCAAGGTTCAGTTACTATTTGTAGATAAAACCTGCTCAAATGTGTCGCATCTGCCATAATCATAACGTATGCAGCCTCCCTAACAAGTACCTCATTGTGAACACGATTGAAGATAAAAGCCTAGCTAATAACGCGCCAATAAAGCCTTTATTGAGCCGAACAGAATTAAGAGGCGACGGAAATTACCGATGTTAGCCGAACGTCGCCGAATTTAATAACGCACGTTCAGTTTTTAATGTACTTTCGGGGGGGAAGCCCGTGTAGGTTGTAATTAATTGAAACATTTTATTAGACGATATTACTTACTGATTTATTGGATGAGTTTGATGAAAATGCAAATATGCACATAGATACTTAATTACCTTATGAAAAATCGCAATAACTAATTAAGTAGATACCCAGGAAACTGAATATTACCACACAATTTTTCTTTCCACCAATCTGAACTAAAATCAAACCTTAATACACATTTAACAAGCGCCAACCTGTTACAGTTAATTCCGCCATTAACACCATTCCCAGTTGACCGGACCAATAACAAGACAATGTAAATCATTGCAGCGTACGATCTTGCCCGAACGCTTCCGAACGGCTCCGAACAATGCCGATGATACAGATCTAAATGAGTCGAGTTAAATATTGTTTAAATGCGCTCTTTTGGCTTAATCATAGGCTCGAGTGGGTACCAGGTGATCATAGATAGGTGAGAACGTTGACTTTGTGTAGACCAGGGCTTCCTTGATGATTGTAATTGCTTTACGTACGCAACTTAGGAATGAAAGCGTGACAGATTTTAGCGATAGGTTTACAATATTCGTCGGTGAGAGAGTTTCCTACTTTTTCTAATTCGTAAAGGCTTGTTAGACTAAATATTCAATCTGATAAGATGGCATTGTCACAGATTCATAAGGCGTCATCTACAACGATATAGTTCCTAACTTTCTATGAAAAGATGTAAGTATGGACTATTTGTATGAAAAATGAAAACATTCCAGAAATTTCTAAAAAACCAAACAACAATAACTAACCCTTTACATTAGAATTCGCGTGTAACCAAACAAACAGTCAATAAGCGTACAATACGCGCCACAAGTGCGACTGCACGGAAAGTTTAAACAACAAGCGAATAAACGTCCCGCTACGGCACAACTTGCGCGCACTGTTGTACACCCTACTGATTTGTGAACTTCGAACATTGGACACAGAATAGAAGGTAGATTAGGGAAAGGTTTATACCTTCGTAGAGGAAAATAACGACAAGAAGTGCAAGTACAACAACAACTTAAAGAAGTGGAAGAAATAGTTTGCGACAATTAGCTAATAAAATAAACGGCCAACGATACCTAAAGATGATACAACTGGAGAGAACTATGATAGAACAGCTGATTTTAAGTGGAATATAATCTGAAAACTTAAGAAATGATATTCTATTTGGATAATTATTGAGCGTCACAAACAAAAGAATCGTAATAGATGAACCAACCCTTGACTCACAGAAGAACACCAAAGATAGGCACAATATACTGCTAGCCACATCCTTTCTACCACCAATAAATGCTCACTGTCAAAGTTACAGGTGCGAATATTGAGTTTTATTGGCGCCCACCCCGACCGGGTAGGTGAGCACAAGTTTTTGATTTAGTTTGCTAACAACTACATCAAAAACGAAATGTATTTCCAATAGTCGTTGCACGAGCTGGGTTTTCTATTTTAATGATGGTTTCATTGGTTTTTGAGTATTTAGGTAACTTAATGCGGGAGCTGACAGTACCTAGTATTTATGTCGTGTGGCCTATTAAAACCTTTTTTTATTAAAAATAGATAGACCAGCCAAATAAAACAGTGAAAATAGAAAAAGGTATAGATGAATTTAAAGATCTTTAGTATCTTACAAGAAATCTAATAGCAAAGTCAAACTTATTAAACCTTGAGATGAAGATTGAGAAAGTGACAAAGACTCCAATCACAAATATCATTGATGACCAACCCAATCAACAGTTGATAACATTCTAGCTGATGATGATTACGATGATGAATCTAAAGACAGTGCCAACTGCTCCACAGATTGGTCTAACTCCTACTAATCAGTCTAGCATTCCGTACATCATGAATTACGACATTCTAAATCAAAAAGTAATCAGTTTTCTTGAGAAAAAATAGGTTAATTGAAGATATTTCTTACTCAGTCTTAGTGCCAAGATGTCACTTCCAATCTAGTAATATGATTGTCCGAACATCGTGGATGGTTGTCTGACATCTTGGAAATATGTATTTTGAAGTTGATAAAATTGGATTCTACATTCTATACACATATTTTCTTATACATGTTAATAGCCCTGTACCAATTTCATATGATCTTCATCCAAAGTCAACAACAATAGTTTTACCACAAAAGAGTTTTAATCCATCAATGGCTACACATATAAAAGTAATCACAAAAGGCACTTATTACCAAAACAACAAGATACTACACAAATTCTAATCGCGTTCCTGAATTAACGGGAACACACGAAAATTCAAATGTGGAACGCCGGAATCACCAATCGGATTATCGTTCTACATGTATAAAAGACGAAAATTCCCGTTCTTACCCCTTTGCCCGACACCCCACGAGGACGCGAAGGGGGGCGAGGAAGGAGGGGGAGCAGGGTGTAGCTAATGGCAGTACCACTCGGATTCATTAGTAAATTAGAAAGCGGATGAGTCCAAAGTTACGAAAATTCAATATCTAATAATGATCAACTCTTACCTGCCTATAGTCGATAGAAGGGTGTTTGAACGAAAATTTCGCCTTTCGAACGTTTCTATTTGAATTTGTCAATCCGACTTTGTTGAGAATTGAATTATTTAGTTTTCGATTCGACTCTGTTTGGGTTCTGTGTTTGTCTATCTGAGGTGTTCATGCTCTGAGGGTTTTGTTTTGTGGAGAGATTCCATCAATAACAACCTTTTGGGATGTGGAAAAGTAAGTCAGCCACATGGATTTTATTCACTCAAATTAATTACTTAAACATTGACCTGAATTTCACGATTATTTTTAGAAAGTCTGGTGCCTTTTTTTAAGCTAATGGTAATCAACTTTGACGTCTAATCCCATTCAACCCTCCCCTGTAGTACCTGTTACAAACTACCAAATTACAGTCCCAGGTAGAGTACATCAGACCCTTCAAAAAAATCATCAAAACAAAATTGGAAATCTGAGCCTAATCAAATTACTATGTAGACGTTATTAAAAACACCGTTTTTTTTTCGTTTAAATCTATTGAACAGCGCTTAATATCTCAATGTCGGTTTTAATTTGGGAGCATCGTGTTACCTCCCAACAGTTTTATTTTCAGAAGTAAGACAAGGAAACGCGTTTCGACAGCCTACGTGGAAAATAAAATAATATGTTGATCTTGTGATGAAATGAAAAATCGAAAGCCGTTTTTTTTTCGCGCGACTTTTGACAGCTATTATTTCTTAAAGTGCAGTGTTAATACGTCGATTGTCAATAGGATATGGCTGACTTCTTTTTAAGAATTATGAAGAAAAAAAACAAGCAATCATCGAAATATATCTAAGTATCAGCAAAACGTCAATGCATCGGTTGACATGTACAAATTAATAGGCAAATTATCTGACAATGGTCAGGCGGGCGAAGACGGGAGGGTTGTGAGGGACGAACGAGGGTAAATAAAGTCCAAAAACACAGAACACAGACACTCGTAGACCTGACTTATATTTAATTTCAGCTATTTCGTAGAATAATCATACCATTTCATTAGTATGACCTATTACATTATAAGGCTAAAAAAAGCTGTCAGAATAAAAATAGAGGAAAAAGATATCTATTGTTTGTCCAAAATAAGTAAAAACGTCTGATACTTTAACACCAGCTACCACAGTCTGTTAAAAAATGAATAAAAGTAAAGTTACAATTAATTTGTATTAATTAAAACCACCTAACCTTGTACCGAGTTATCTGGTAGTTTAGACCGCCCACTTGATTTTTGTGTTCTACCCTAAACAGTCTAAACCACGAACTTTATTTAACGGACCGAAGTAAAAATCCTGTAACCCAACTTGAACGCCCACGATTACTTACTTATACTGAAATTTATAATCTTCTTTAAAAAATCAGTATCTGTTTAAATTACCTATCCACTCGAGCTCAATTATAGAGTTTACTTGTCTAACTAGACAATTTTTAATCATGTACGAACGCATTTTTTTGCCCACATAACATTATGTAATCTATCATTCTCCACTTTTTCATGTAATTGAGTTTTCTTTTCAAGTAAAAATTAATCAATACGAGCCAAAACAAACAATTGTCTACATCGTATTGACGTCCTAATCCTTCAGCTACTGGCTGCCGAAAAAAAAACAAAACCCCGAAGCCCTTCGACCGAGGCAAGAAGGGCGTCCTTTATCATATTTATTTTATTTCAATTCGGTCCGAATTTAATCCTTTTCCATTAATTAGTGACCGCTCCCCGTATAATGCGGGGTCTGACCGACCCCTCGCGAGGATGCGTTAATTTTTCTTGGCGGCGGCCGCAGGGTTAGGTTGTGGGGTAAGTCATAAGCGATTGACATTTTATTTAATCATATCAATTTTTACTGAAAGAGGCGTTTAATGAATTGAGACCTTCCAAGATTCCATAGCTACCTTCATAACGCATTCCCACTGTTGGGGTTCAATGCAAGCCTCCTCTCTGTGAAAGGATGTGGATTACGATCTACCATGCGGCCCCAGTGCGGGATAGTGAATATTAAAACTATAACATTCCTAAACTCTAATTATACATTATGATATTTCTTCAGTTTTAAAGGTTGACAAGCCTCTCATACTTTCAAAACATTAAAAAACTCATAAGCATTTTAATATAACCGCTGGTCTGTGTCGGCTCTCACCGAAACACATATATGTTTTCCTTCATTATCTTCACATTTTATAATGTTCTAGAAAACGGATGCGTTACTCATTGAGATTCACCTTTCTGTTATCAGATCTAACGTACCATGTATCATATTAATTGGTCGTTTCATGTTCATTGTAATTAAATCTTAATTTTTCGGCTCCATGTTTTTTGTTAATACGTTTTTACTGTTAGGTTTTATAATTTTATTGTTTTAGCTGGGTTGAGCAGTGGTTACACGTGGAGCTGTTAGTGCCAATGTTCTTTGTTATCTTGCAGGCATTTTGCCTCTTATCGGAAAACTGTATGTAGAAAGCTTGGACTGATTAAGTGTCTTCACAAAAACTGTCATTCTTATTTGAATATTCTTCTATTTCTTCAAATTTAATATCAGTCTTAACATATTCAACTGCTTTTAAAATAACACTGATGGTTCTCAGTCAGTCTTTCGTTAACTACGTTAAAACTTACACCAAAGCTCGTCTAGTGTATTCCGACCTTTGTAAAGAATATTAACTGTCGACATATCTATACAGCCAACAGTCATAAAAGTCAGTTTAGCAATTCAGGCATCGTAAACATACGAATTGTCATACTTTTAGTCATTATTTCTTTTTCTTTTGTAGTCATTATCAGTCATTAGAATACACGAAATGCCGATGTAGTTACAAACAGACAGACTTGTGTACTTTGACTCATGGATACAAGACTGTGCCAATACACAACGTCTAGTCGTGTCTTAATAATATTGCACGAATTCTTGTTCTAAATTATAAATATGACACTGACAGTGTTTTTGAAATGTAGATTATGATTTTTTAAATTGTTTTCTGTATTTTTGGATTTTTTTATTGTTGATTTTTGATATTTGATTTCTATGATGCAGGTGGTGATAATATTAGATGTTTTATGATATTAGACTGGAGAATCATAATCAGGTGGAATCTTAAATTATTACATATCATTTTAGATGTAAATATTTTTAAGAAAATTTTCGCAAAATATTCTAATAGATCTATATAGATCATCTTGTATTTTTCACCATCCGGTACTCGTTGAAATAACTCATCTGTGAAATGTAATTGCAATCGTGTTCTTTGCTTTCAGTTCCAGAATTAGCGACTCTCAAAAACGCGTTCTTCAAACGCGTCAAGACTATCTGCAGCTATTTGCTCTTTCACATTACTTTCAAGAATTTATCCTTTAATGGGTGTAGGCGGAAAAATTCATACCTCGTGAACATTGCGAAACTTTTTTAAAGGAGAGAAAAACGCGCAGCCCCTAAAACTCCCAACAATAACAAAGACCGTAACCGCTTTACAAATCAAATTGAAATCATAAACAAAATATTATTTGAAGACAAAAGAGTTTCAGGACAATGAGCTTTCAATACAATTTGTGGCCTTTCGATCTTATTGATTGGTTACAACACCACCGAAATGAATAAGTTTGATTGATTTTACCGTTTTCCACGAAATAATTTTAAAGTTTTAACAAAAGATGTTACCACAGCTTTTGTTCTGAATTTAGAAAACAAAATGCTTGAATAACAGTCAAACAGCGGAAAGATTTGATGATAAAAATAGTCTAAAGTACAGTACTGAAGATACGAACAGTAAAAACAACGATTACAAAACATTAACAGGTGACTAACCCATCGCCAGAATTTCCAGCAATTAACCACATTGATCAACAAGATCTGATTGAACCACGTTATTTTCCAAATCTAACCGCGCAATAACTCATTGAATCATTAAGCTTACAACCGTTACTGTAATTGTTAGCCGTGAGAGTTCAATTACTAAAATTACACCGACTTAATCTATTGCACAAACATACTAAAATTTAGAATCTGATGACTTGAATAGATAACCATTCTTTGTTGGTTAGTCGCCATTGCTTTAATTGTTGGTTTAGAACCGTGCACTTCGGTTAGGTTCTTTTTGAATAACGGATCGTCATTGATTACTATCTGCAGTAATGTAAGTTCGGGTAGACAGCTTTACGCTAGGATTTAATCTTCACAATTAATTACCTTTTGTTCAGAACCAATATGCTAATTTCTGGTTACAAGCTTTTCTTCAATATCATTTTTAAGATCAATGTCAAAGTAATGAGTCTACAGAAAGATGTTCTGGCCGACATTCGGATCATTATCAACTTCTTTTATATTTTCGCGAATATTTTTAGAACAATGATATCTATAATATTCGTCGCGTCAATTCGTCCCAGTTTCGCAGTCATCAAAGTTCCCATCTCTTTCATGTTCAAAGCTATAATTCATCAATGTCGAGTGCGACTCACCTTTCTTGTCCACACAATCGAAAAAAAACTACTTTCTCACATTATACGCAACTGAAATGTCTCTTGGGCTATTATAAAAACATTTTTGACGACATCGACTGTTTTTAATTATTCAGAATTATTACATTCTCATTACGTTTCACACAATGCTGATAATTCTTCTTCTATTTTAATTGAATGTGCTACTTCCTCTTTAATGACTACTTTCATACTTTCGTGTGTTTCAACTTTCTAGTTGTAAACATAAAATTATTCGGTCGAAGTACATCGTTTCTGTTTAAAGTTTAATTTGAATTACGCACTTTACGATGGCGGTTTTCTATAGTCTGAATAGATAACTAGTAATGGTCGGCTTCGTGGCTGGGTGCGCAGAGATGACACGATAAATGTACATATTATGCCTGCAACTATGTTTCGGGGCCGATATATTGTTGGAAAATAGATACTGTACCATAATATCGTATATGAATTAATTGTTAAAATGTATGCTTTCTAAAACTCATGTGACGGTAATTAATCCTGAACTCATAAGCAAAAGCTTCTACAGCTTTTATTAGTTCTTCCCCTTCATCTTTTCCATCTGGTCCCACTTCTCCCTCCAACCTGTAAGACCTTCATCCTTCACTTCGTACACAATGTCATAACTCTAAGGTCTCGATGACGACAGTCCTCAAGGGCGTTTATTCTTAAAACACTGCACTGAGTCAGGCAACGAGGCTGAGTGATCAATCTTGTTCAATTGAGAGAACGTTACGTAATCGGGACACCGTCAATTTGCTACTAGGTGATAGGAATTATCGGATATTTTGTTACAAGTAAATCTCGGCCTATATTTAAGATGTTGATGAAGAAATTATCCCGAATGAAGACTTAAAAACTGAATTATTTAAAAAAGTTTTAGATAAAATTAAAGTAGAAGAGAGCATCTTTAATTTAGCATATGTTACTAAGACTTAAATATCATTTCTGAAATCTCAGTAACTGATAACTAAATCTACAATTTATCTCTTGTAACATTAGCGTGATCCCAAGAATCCTACACGTATTACCATAATATCTGTAGGATTTAACATAATATTTAAAGCAATAACTAATTCTGTAGCTAAACGTTAAGACAGAGAGGCGCGGGCAAATATTTACCTATTGCTGTATTGGAAGACTTTCCTGGAACCCTGGTCGTTACGAGATGTCGCGGCATGTTCCAGTTAGTATGCCATTAGTATCTCCTGTTTATGTTTCATATTATAGTATGTCTAGATGTGTTCTTAGCCTAACTACTACTGGGTCTCCTGAAATTAGAGGAATCATTTTGTGTTTATGTCTATGAAAGATAGCAGTGGCGATGGTATGATGATGGGTTTCGTCTTACCATGATTAGTACCTATTAGTAACTATGGATTAGCTCTAATTGTTCTCTTACTTAAGAGACTAATATAACATCACGTCTGTAATCCTAGAATGGGTAGGCAGTGGAGTACCTGTATAACAGCCACATTTCGTCGGCGTTACTAAACGCTCTAATATCTTAAGTGAAGATTCTATACGACTAATTAGAATTAACGAAATTAAAACTCAATAATTAAAGTAAATCGAGCGAGAGTACCTGTACTTACAATTACTTAAATGCAAGTTAAGAGTTAACTGATACAAAAGAAAGTAGACCGGCTAATATAATTAGACAAGTATGGCGCAAAATCCAGTGATCTTTGGTTTCATCAGAAACGTGCGTCTAGTGCGTAAACCGTGCGTGTTTGTCAGATGTTTCAGATGAGATATGTACGCTGCGTTAATGCTGTATCTACTGAAAGAAACTTGTAATTATTAGATATTGCTGTCACGCAAAAACTGTTACTGATAAATTCAACTTTAGGATCGATCCAAATCTTTGCTAGATTTAATATTTGTACATTGTTATTATCCATCATTACCAAAATTTTCTGTGTAAGTAGGTACTAGTCATCGCCTTCGAAAGGTGTGTCTGAATAACCGAAAACCGCAGCGAAACCGCCGTTGCGTCTGGCACCACCCTTCTAATCTGCGTCCATATCATCACGCTGATACGATCTGTGCAGGGGCCGTGCAGTCACGCGTGTGTTCACTCAGTTTTATACTTTAGCTTTCTTTAACTAATGGCTCATTATTTTAGTTTTAGTAATTTCGAAAATAGATATTTTTGGTGGTACCGTTTTGTGTGTAGGTAATTAAGATTGCTTTAATTTGGTAATGATTTCTGTTATTATTTTGAAGCCGAAAGCGCTATTTGAAAATTAAAACCAATTTTTGAATAACCAATGGGAAACTTTATTTTTGATATCGATTTTATTATGCCATATCTGCTATAGCATCTAAATACATCCTCTAAATGAATTCCTAAAACAAAAAAAAACACTCATCAAATAAATCATACTCCACAATACATTGATGGCCTTTTATAAACAATACAAGCGAACAACACCTTTTCATTATTTCACCGATCCAACCGCCAATAGCTATGTACTTCCGGTCGATCGCTGATAGCCCCAATGATGATGATGTTACCGGAAGTACGTCACTATGGGAACTGGTAATTAGATTAAATTAATTCATTTGCGCTTGTGAAAAATTTACTTCCTCTAGAATGTTATTGTTGTAGTTTTAATTGAGGATATTGATGGGCTTAAAATTGTTTGGCGTATTCTATTCTATTGTGTGCCCTTTATCTCTCTCTGGATAAACCTTCATGGGATGACTAGTATCATTATCGGAATTATCATGAAGGTTGCTAAGATTAAAATGCTATCGGAATGCTTCTCTATTTTGATTTATCATGAGATGGACTAGAAGAAATCACCATTATTATTGTTCTACCTTCTACGTATCAAAAACCAAAACAACCCATTTTTTCCAAATCCGACTCCCAGCTTCAGACCAAGGAATTTCAAAATACTCAGAAACCTCTCTCTCTCTTGTTCACAGCGAGCCACACTGGCCGAAAAAGAAGTGACCACGTTGAAAGAACAACTGGCCACGACCAGCCCAACCCCACTCCAGGCCACAGTCCCTAAAACCAATGGCTCCCACATAGAACCCACCAGGGATCAGGCCACGGAGACGCGGATCGACAGGTTCAGTCCTGACATCAAGGAAGAGAAACACGACGTTGATGACGACGTAGAGAAGATGGATATGGCAGCCACCGGGAGGAGTAATAGCAACTCTTCGAGGAGTAGTCCCGTGGTGCATCAGCCCCTTCTTGAGGGCGAGCTTGCTGCTAAAGAGAAAGAGGTAGGACTACTTTTAATTACTAGCATTTTTTATTACAAGGAGACTCTGCTCCATGTAAAATACTGGTAATCAGCTGCCTCCGGGTAGCCTGAAAAATTAGCACAATATCAAAGAGAATTATGAGACTATAGATAACAAATGTCATAGAAAAAATGTAATCTTTGGCGCAGTGTGGCCATTATAGCAAAATGGCAAAAATGGCAGGTTTGTTGACACGTTACACTTTTACTGACAGCAACAAGTTGGTTTTTGCCGGTAGATCACGATGCTGTTCGCTTTGTCCTGTATAACATCTGTATATTTAAATGGCACTCTCTAATATTGATTCTTAGATTCTATGTTAGTCAGTAATGGGCTCTGTCTGTACAGCTATATCTATCATTCATCCAATAAATACTAATCAAATCATGTCACATAGGTATGTACTACAGGCACATTACATGTCCTATTAATGTACATGAATCTTCCCATATATCAGTGCCATTGTCCACGATCGTAGTAGCATGTAGGCGGCCATCTGAGTCTACCAGTTATGACAACACAAGCGATTGACTCAAATGCTGCATCACCACTCTATTGCTCTCAATTAGAGTTGCCCAGCCGACTCACGTTAATTGACTGTATCGATAATATTGATTGATCGATTGGTGGGCGGCCAACATTTGTTATCGACGCTTAAATGAATAGGTGATTGTGTAAATTTTTATGAGTTAAGTGACTCAGGCATTTGGGAAAATACGGGCCGTTCAGTGACAATGTTTCATTTATTGTTAGTTTCTGTCAACGTGAAACTGGACCAAAGAAACGCTACACATAACTTTTCCTTAGAACTTTCTGAACAAAAGCTTTTAAAAGAGCTTGTTAAAAGTAACAAAACAATAAAACAGTTAGGAGACGCAACTGGGTCAGTTAAACGTTAAAGAAAAATCGATTTCACTAAAATTTGCGAACACATTCACGTGTTGGACACGGAAACTCAATTTAGAAGTAGCACCACGTGAAACAAGCACTCTTAAGAGCTGCGGAAAAAACTTATCATGTCTTGTCGACATTTCGACATCGGTGTTGGCACAACACTAATTGAAATTAGCAGCCCGCTCTGATCGCTTGCCAATGCCAATTAAGACAGAAAAGATAATGTCGTATTAGATAACTATAGCTATAAATAATAACCATATTCTTCGTGGCATATGTTCAATGGTAGATTTAGATATAATTCTAAGATTTCCGGCGTGAAAAAAGAAATTCGTATCAGTTGATAATCTTGTTGCGAAATGGGTTAATGAGTACAGAGTAGACGTAGTGTTATTGAACGAAAATATCGCACGTGTAAAGATATATTCATAGAAAAAAATCTCGGATCTTAATCTCATCACTGCATCCTTTCATCATCTTAGCTTGAGATTGAAAGTTTTTGTTGGTCTTGTCTTACAGTACATAGAATTACCCAATGATTCCAGCAAAGGCCACAAAACAGACAACAAACAAATAAAACCCGTATCTAGACGGATAAAGAAGTAGACAGTCGTACAGGAAAACACGAAAAGACCGTGCTGCTACTAAGTACTATATATTTCCCAAATACCAACGCACGTATCAATGCAGCTCTAATTAGGCAGCATCCTATAAATAACGGTCGAGTCGCGTGTCTTAGAGGGACGTTCATAAACGGTGATATTTATTTAGTGCAAGGATTACGTTCGTTCGGTGCCGATCAATCATCCCATTGAACGTATCCTGTTTCCTTTGCCTAGGGATGTGCAAGCCGATTGGGTATCGACACTTCGGAAAAGTTGATATCGATATAAAATAAATCTTTGTTTAAATCTTCAGCTTGCTGTAACTGAATGAAATAATTTCCTTCAATAAAACCTTCACGGTGTATTTCATTTCGTCATAACCTCTACGATTACAACCATGAATAGTCGACGACGATCCTAATGGCTAGTTACGAGCTTCCTGTTTTAGTTAATAAAATAACTTCCTCATTATTATTGTGCTAAGTAACCTCAGTAGTTACTTCTGTAATATTCAACCTTAGTCTTTAGTGGCTTCCGCTGTATTTAACTAATTACTTTATTTAAACCCTTTTTATTCAACAATTTAAAAAAAGTTTTGTTTTTTTTTATCGATTTTGTCATTAAAATTCTATCGATAAAATCCCACCCACAGATCACAAAACCCATCCCTAGATCTAACCGACTGTCAAACCCAATTCAGCATTGCCCCCGCACACGTAATTGATTTATTGATCGTACGTTACATTCGATACGAGATGAGCTGCGTTTGCGCTGCATCCTTTACTCACAATTTCTAACCAGTTGACCGGCTGACCTCGATCGCATAAGTCATGTGGATGCTAGGGGACGGACCGATTGAGTATTGGGTTTTAAGGCCATATGGAAGGTAAGAAATGCGGATACATGTGCCAGTAGATATAGAAAAGGATTAAGGAGTATCGAAGATGTGTTTACCCGGATTCTGACATCTTTTTCTAAATCTCTTCATAAAATGTGTCTAAGCTAGCTCAAAATGGACAGGACAGGCCGATGATGATTGTCATCTTAGAGTAATCAGACCTCATCTCTTCATAATCTCTTGTTATGAAGATCTTCAGATACATGATAACGTTTATAAACTTAACGTTACTGTGTGTGTTTCAGTGCCATAATTTATTGACATGAATATTGAAGAGCGTGTAATAGTGAACGTGTTGAAGGTTGCAGTTAGAACAGTCGCGCATCTTCGCATGCTGAGAAACAAATTACAATGCCTGCTGATGCCGAGATAGCTAACTGTCGCTACTATGTGCGTAGAAAGTATTATATCTTAGATATTATTGATGGCTGTTCTTTCATTACAGTCGTAAAAAGCATTTAAATTGAAGTCTCGAGTTTGATTGACCTAGAGATAGCAAAAGGTGAGACTGAGTTTTTTGTTCAGAAAATCATGTGTAAAGCTCGAACGATAGATGAATGAGGAGAATAAAAATGGCGGTACATAAAGCTGTATGTAAAGCGAAGCCTACTGAAGATTCCATACAAACAGTATCAACACAAACAACATTTACATGAAAGAAACTACACAAACAATTCATGAGTCAAAAACAGACCCCCATCCATTTGAAGTGGTGCTCATCGCCAATGCGGCCGAATTTCAAAGAAGCCTAGTTGCAAGCGAGGCCTTTCAGAATGCACCCATTCATGCTTCAGAATCATTAGTCCATTGAATCACCGAATTTAAAGCAAGCGAAAACGAGGATTCGAAACGAATTTTCATTTCTTTGTTGGGAATTCAATAGCTCTATATAATTACAAGTATATGTTTCGGTTTATTGGTGAAAATGGACGCTGTACAGTCTAAAGCTAATGAAGATGGGATTTTAGATGATGGATTATGAAAAGAGTCTGTGTACAAAATATTTTAAAACATATTCGAAAAAAAAGAAAAAGACACAAAACAACAAATCGACCACAATTAAACTACTGCACAAATTGAAGCGACAAAATGACAGAAAAATTTAAAACATAAAAACATCAATAGTGCTGAACACGGCCCTCCAGAATACTTGCACAGTGTCGAAACTCAATGAGTTCGCGATATAAAAGCTGTTATTTGCCGTAACGAACGCCTTTGTGTGAAGGAATGCCTTTAGAAGCACTATCTTAAAGACGAATTGCCGTACAACGCTGCGCAAGTTCCTACCGATGCAGGCACAAGGTACTATGACGCAGCAATGCAAACAATCTCCAGCCATAGTTTCGTTCACAAACTAGCCATAAACAATCTGATAAAGGTACCGAACGAACAACTTTTGATAGTACGCCGCTTTTTATGCAAATTCGTGGCGTTGCGAAATATCGAAGTGTTCAGCGAGCTTCTGCGTTGTCTTCCGGATTTATTTGTGGTGTTTTGCTTCTATTGTAGTTTTAATTTAAGGATGGAAGAGGAATTCATTTTCTTCGTTAGTTTTGTTATCATGAATTGTACAGTAAAAATAGAAGCCTGATCTCTTTCAACGAAAAAAATAAATAAAAAAGAAAACTGCCACAGACCAATCAATAACATCTTAAAAAACTTTCTTAAATCAAAAACTCGTGCAATCAAATTCAAAGGAAAGTTATCAAAAGAAAACGAGGACCTATTATCGGAATGTCATCAAAAAGAAATAACACAGCCGTCACCCTTTCGGCAACTTAATTAAAATCTTCGCAAAAAATCCCCGAAGGAAAAACTTTTGACCCTTCGATAAGGTTTATAAGTTCCAAACTGTGGTTGTGGACTGAAAAATTGTTTCGTTTCTTCAAAATTTGACGAACAATCAAAGGGTATCAAAGAACATGCCCAAGGGTGCATTGTCGTGGTTTTTTGACTTTTTAACCCTTTTGTAGTTATTTTTTTTGCGGAAATGTTTTGTTATAACCTGTATTTGTTTATGAAAAGGAATTTACCACGTGCGACATTTCATTGTTTTATTGTTAGGAAAACCTTAGGAAAACCTTACAAGTGAAGTCCCAAAGCTTCAATTTAGTTTTACTTTAGCTTTTTAACTTTACTCGTAATTAAATTAAATATCCTTACAACGAAAACTTTTAACTTCGTCAAGTATTGTTTTTACCGTTCACAAGTGATGTTATGTGGTTTCATTGATAAGTTAGCGTCAGCCATGTTAGGTTTCTGCCTTCAACTCTTTAATATCGCCATCGATACAAATAATATTACTCAGTTCTTCTGCTTCTACACGGTGTCCATTATCAATTGGCTTATTAGAATTAACGAAATAAGATTTTCGTGTGTCACCGCCGTATTATGATAAATGATGGGCGATGATATTCCTTTTTTTTTTTATAAATTGCCTATTTATTACACTAAACCATGTTTCCGTCTATCCCGATGGGTTTTAACAAGATTTTTGATGTTGCTGGCGAAATGTGGGTGTACTATTAGGTACACCTCTGCCTAACCCTTCTGGAATTACAGGCGTGATGTTATGTTATGATGTAATGTGAGAAGTCAAATAGACAACCGTTTCATATAAAATACAGCTGCATCCGCTTAGACGCAGAAGTCTAGATGAAGATGATGATGACGTGAGGGACCTTTGATGAAAATTTATGGAATGGATTTTGGAGTTATGTTTAATAAATAATGCAATATTTACCATTAATTTTTCTAATCACGCGCCATACTGAGTAGGAGAACTGATAAAGAAGGCTAATAGGCATAAGAAAAGAGAATAGCTACTTCTATTTGTGGTAAATAATTGTTAACTTATTAACTCTGTCCACCGCAATGGATTACTCATCGGCAACATAAGCATCAAGGCTCTCTACTATTGACTTACACATTGCGACAAAAGATAACGAGATACCGACATGTTTTTCTTTCACAATCAAATCAACAGACAACTGGCTTTATTCTTTAACAAAGTTATTGAATCATAAACAAGCAGTTAGTACATAATTACGCCGACAGATAGCGCCCTTTTGTAATAAAACCTTATTTTTGGAATACCTTTTTAAATCTCATGCGTACAGGCACCTGTCATTAAACGTATACAGCCAGACACCTGGCATCAAAACTAGGTAAACATCACAATACATACACATTACGATGCTACTATTTAATTTCAGAAAGCAATAATAGTCCTACATAAATCATAAACACCTTTCTTTTTAGGCAGTAAAAACGTTACTTTCATCTTGGGACTCATAGATGGCGCTGTACTAAAATCCAACTGTAAATTATAGTTTAATGTCACTTCACGGCGAGACATGAAAGAGTGACGATGCTATTTTTGTACACACCAAAACGAAAACACTCGAAATTAGTTTATGACGTTTGTCTGTAGTTCGATTTATTTTAATTTTGTTATTTTTGGGGGCCGTGCTCTTATTATGTGTCGGTCGTCGTAAACCGGTGTAGTTCGACACTGAATTATCTCCCGCCTGACTTGACTAATGATGGCGGCAGTATTTCTAATTTAGACTTTATTGACATTTATCGATGATCGGCCACTCTTGCGCCGGAAACCAGAATACAAGTTTGATGTTACACATTCCGTCCGCCCATAGTTGTTTTTGTTTTGTAATTATAAATTCTATTCGCTCGGCATAACGTTTGTAATTTTTCGTTTCCTATATTTGCAAGACTCATTTACTTTTGATAAATGTCTTGCTTTCCTTCATCTCTGCCTACAACATTAGTGATGATATAATTATTTGATATTTCATTCAAAGCTGCTTCATCAAACTCTTATGCTTCACCTTCATCTCTCTCAACATCTTTTTGACACTTACAACTTACCTACTCAAGATATTCAGCATCACTACGTTATTTTTTGACTGCAAAGTACACTGCAAGTGCTGTCATTCCCGTCATTGTCACTAATTTATTGTTATCCATGGCACTCTAAAGCTAATGACAAATTTAGTTAACAACTGGAGCGATCTATCGACATTAATTTGCAATGGTCTATTCACTGATAATTTATGTTTCGAAGACGATGCCAAAACGCGTCCGTGTGACACCCTGAGTAATGACAATATATCGACCGATAGATTCGTATCGATAGATATACAAAACCCGATAAACATGACTAACCTCAAGCTTGTTAAAATAACATATTTGAAACAGAAATTACACACGCAATATTACTTTCGAAAGATCATCAACATAAACAAGCCTTTGCTTGACATTCAACATTGAGCTCTCATTTGCAACTGAATCGACTCTAACAACACTAAAGAAAATAAATAATAATGTTTTCGCGACTGTAAATCCATGTTTGATTATAGATATGCTCTCACATACAAACACACGTGACCTTTGCGTTCTGATTTCCAAGCGAATCAAAGAGAAAGCATCGAGGGATGTCGACAAGAGAAGCAATCAGATGCCCCATCAAACGCAACCTATCATCTTGTCAGAAATCGGCACGCACGTTAATTTAATAACAAAAAAAGCCTAGAGTTACATTAGAAAAAAGGACAAAAATAAATGGTAAGTAGTGTGCGCGTGGGTCTCTCTCGCTCGCTCGTCGGCGACGCCCGTAATTACGCTCCAAACACGCGAGCGCAACTTGAAAGCAAATGTCAAACTCACATATTTATTTCTTAGTATTGAATGCTGCGCTCGCTTCTCGGAAGATCCGATGTAAACATCATCGTGTCGATGATGAAAGCGATCTGCTTCTTTGTACTCGATGCTGATTAGTCTAATTTTATCCGACAAAAAAACATCACAAATATGTAATTTGTGTTTACCGTGACAACGCCTGGCGTGACTGGAAGCGAGGCTCAATAATGACCGGAAAGTGTTCGGTACATCTCAACCGAGTGGAAACTTTGTTAGTCAGTCAGCAATGTTACTTTAATAACCTCGTAATTAACTAAAACGAAGACGGCTCGTCGAATTCGTCCCGGTTTATTTATACACGGTCCCGCGTCGATATTCAGAAGCCAACTTGATAGATTCATAGCAGCGAACATCAAAGAGCGAACATTAATCATAACTCACATCAATCGCCGGTGAAACATTTCTGTTTTTATTGTAAATCAGTATTAAAAAGCGACAACGTAAGCATATGAATCAAACGTGCGCCTCGAGACGTCGACTATGTGCAATAAATTCGTGAAAACGTAAATAAAAAAGTGTGGCGGGCCGATCGGACCACCCTGCGGTACACCTGTTGAATCTATTAACGTGTGCGCGGCCCGCACCAGATACTATCGAACTCGTCGCCAATCGCCGGCCGAGAGCTGATGTGGCGTGCTGTCGTACATCATAATACGCGATGCGTTGAGAAAAATCTGAGTCGGTCACATCTGTGCGTCGGCGTCGATGGCTCCGCGCGATGCCTCTCCGAGCAAATCGTGCGTTTCGTTTCTTTTAAATTAAAGCCGGTGTAAGTGCGCCTCAACTGCGCAAAACTAATAAAAGTTATACTTCCTACGAAGTGATATTTATGTATGTACTACGTCTGGCTTCCATCTTTTACGATCGTCAACAGTTACATATTTAATGTTCGATGTTTATCAACATTTCTTTCTTATGCAGGTTTTAGTGGAGCGATAAATTATTTATCATCAAAGACTTGCTTATTTTGAAACTTTTGTTTCTTTAGCGCGGTAATTCCTGGCTTTACAACAGACGTCACTGGCATTATTAAGTAAACGGCAGTATTCTTTTATCATAGATTTGATGTATTAAGAACGGATCATAAATTCAAAGATAGCATATGGTATGATAACAATTTGGCAGGACTCGAAGAGGATGGGTCGTGTCATGATGTCACTGTGTACATAGATGTGGACATGTATTAGTCAGTAGTTGACTAATTGACTCATTCTGAAAATCTGTGAAACACTGACGCACCCTCGTAAATTTTTAACAATGATTTTAAATTAAAACATTTCATGACTGGTGGTTCAATAGAGATGATTCAAAAACCAAAGGCTTCAACCTTTACGATTGTCGTTTAAAAAATCGTCACCCTCTTAAGCCTCTCAGTTCTCCTGATCTCGTGACCAAGTCAAATGTTACTTTTAAACTACCTTTGTTCAGCCTTTCATGATATGATTCAGCCCTCAATGTTACAAGGCCGTGAAATCTGTTTGCTATACAAGTCTGCGTTGACTTTTTATATTTAAGAGCCCTCTTTGTCTCAGACTGCCGCAAGTCTAATAAGATACATCTGTTACTACTATATTTTGGGGACATCGTCTTCAAACGTCATATACAGCGTAGATATTGAGTTACAGGAGCTTTTTGTTATCAATTTTCAACCTTACTACCTGCTAATAAGGATTGTGGTTTTGTGATATATTTACAGATTTACACCTTTGATGTATTTCGATTTCTTTTTGTGGGGAGCTGAGAAATTTCGATGGCTCATCGAGACAGGACAAGATGAGTAAATCAACGGGAAGAGTTATCAATATTTTTAACGGCTTATTCATAACGTGTCTCACGGAATTGTTGGGCTGAACTAATTTTGTTTTGTAAGAGCGTTGACTTCTGTTACTGAAAACAAACTTTGTGTAAGCTGTCGATTTAAACCAGGTACTAGGAAAACCTTGTGAACCTCACAATTTATGACAAATACCTAAATCAGATCACAATTAAAGAATTTCAAGATCAGCTTTCTGAATAAACAAACCCTTACAAGGCACTTTTATCTCGTACCGATTATTAAACCAGCATGTAGGTTGTATCAGATTGCTAAGAGATTCCAACTATTCCTCAACACTACACATCACTTCATAATTCGTTTGATCACCTAATGTTTTATGTATGTCGTCGTAATTAGTTCGATCTCCTGATCATCAATATTAATTCGCAATTACAATATCACGCCTCCGTACATGATTAGGTTCATTCCAATTTCATTAAAGTTTAATTCGTTTTGTTTATTCATGATTTACTAGCTATGTTTTTGTTCAATATTGAACGTTTGATCATTCAAGTTTTTATAAGGAGGCCATTTTTATGGGGGATTAAATTTTTTGCTCTTGTTAATAAATTATGGTTTATGGGCGTCTGGTGATAATTAATCTTAATTATTTGATTAAGCCACGGATACAGCAGTCATTTCTGGTCTAGTGAAGTTAAATTATTATAGTTTGATGGCATGTCAGACACTAATACATCTACACTTGAATGGACAAGAAACAGCATCAAATAAGACTATATTGATGACCGCTCCACACACGATATGGTCGGACAAGAAAGAAAAAGATAATCACGCGTTACGTTAATCCACAGTCCCAATAAAAAAGCAATCTTCTAAACTCAATTGCGTTTAATAAAAAAACAGTAATTATAAATGAAAATAGCTCCAATACTAATACATAGGCAATTATCGTCGCGACTAACGATCAAGCAGTATTACACTTATCGGAACTACCGCCATATTACCTTAA
This sequence comes from Xestia rhomboidea, assembly GCA_963853795.1. Classification (NCBI taxonomy): domain Eukaryota; kingdom Metazoa; phylum Arthropoda; class Insecta; order Lepidoptera; family Noctuidae; genus Xestia; species Xestia rhomboidea. Next base: position 1,485,370 of record OY970776.1, on the reverse strand, counting down.
CTAAAACCTTATTGGGTTTCAATAAGAACCAATTTGTTCCGCGGCTACCGTAAACCGGGGAAAATCAAACTTGGACCTAAGATAGAGCCTTGTAGAGTCTAATGTTGTTTGCTTATCGTGTGCCTCCATATGTAGGGACGTGTTAGTTCGGAGCGAACACGTGTGCGGAATATGTCAATTCATTATAAACTTTGTGTCGTATAGAAGATGATTTGTGACATATTATAGAATAATGCGGTATCTGTTAGTACATGCATCCATTAAGGACTTATTGTTTCGTGTGTAGATACCGCCGAATTCTGAGTAATTGACGAAATTTGTCGGTGTGTGCCTGTCATTATGTGTTTAATTAGTTTCTGTCTGTTTATTGTTCGTATTATCGATTCTAGTTATGTTATCGTCGAGAAAGTTTCGGTTCGGGATGAATGGGAAGATTTGTGTGATTCATTCTGTGTTTAGAAACTTAGAAGTTAAGCGAGTTGAATTGAAAGGGTCATTTGTACTTTTGTAATCGGTACTTACTTATGTCTTTCACAGTTACACAGTAAGTACTTAATAATATTCATCTTTCAAAGCAAAAAATAATAATTCAAGAGACGAAAAGCTTCCGTTGATTTCGGCCTCATCAAAATTTCTAAAACTTTTTCGTCCCCCTTACCTGCAACTTCGTCCAAATGCAATTACAGCCCGTCGAAAACATTCTACTATTGTTTTTATTAAAATTAATTCTGAAAATCAATCAATTCAGAACTTTCTTGTCGTCCCCTGTTGTTCGGACCATTTTTCTCGTCCCCCCCTCTCAGAGACAATAGAAAATGGTTATTAATATTCCTTGTAAAAAAACAGAGGCGCTAAACAATAGGTGTTGTTAATTTACTCATTAAGGATTCATGGGGTGTGCCGCCTCCTGGGAGAAGGGTGGCAGATCCACAGTGATATTGGCTTCCTTTGATACATTCGGTTTTGGTACAAATTGAAAATTAATTTTATATCAGTTGGGATGTGTCGAATTGTGTGTACTGAAAAATTATGAGCTTTTTTTAAAAGCATTCAAAGATATTTGAAATGAAACAAACTTGAGATGAAAACCTAATCACAGTACCTTTTTGAATAGAAAAACGTTGTCCACCCAGTCGCAAAAGAATTAATAATAATAACACAATTTTGGCTATAAATCACAGATTAAACAGAACACAAAGGAACACAAAACAGCCGATAATTTTAATAATGACAAAACGTATGACCACGTGGCGGGAGGGTCAAAACCGGTCCCAACCGGTTCTTAATAAAACACCATTCAATCGAATTTCGTACAATCCACCACTAATATAAAGAAACTCCACAATAGCAGGTCACGCTATTCTGACCTCTATTCATGCAAAATAAGGGCGAGAGTTTCATACAAAAAAATCGACCAGGGTAGTGATTGGTACATTTTGATCGCCTATTCATTCGCCAGATTTGAATCTACGCAGATGTCCATCTGGTCATATAACACATTTAATCGAACGAGACCTATTGATACGATTTTTTATTGTTGAATTAATGGTCAAGTTTGAATAGAGTATCGCGTGACGATTTCAATGTAATTCGGAGCCCGGAGCCCTGGGCGCTTGGCGTTTGCCATGGAAGATTCTATTACTGCGTTTATTTCAGACAGTTTGAGTAAACCTTCGAAATCTATCGTCACGATATCGTGAATTCTAAAATGTCAGGTTAAGTGCTTGGTATATTTGAACATTGCAAACGATATTCTAAACTGTTACTAGTGACTAGTATGCAAATTCTTTCGTTTCGTTTTCGTTTATTTAAAGATACCTTCTAAGTACTCTCTATATTTAGACCTAATTCCATTCCATTTATGATTGTTTACTCTCAGAGGCATACAATTTGGGATTTCCTAAAATTAGATTTCCATAAAAGTAATGATGCGGTGAGGTCAGGAACCTTACTCGATAGATTCCAATACGGGTTGTAAAATCCCGAAATAATTGTGATCATAACAACCACAAAACTGATAAACATGAAGGTGTCGCATATACAAATAAAACACAGTTTTCCCGCTTAACAAAACACTAAAATGATTAGCATGTCATCCCTATCTTGGGGACACTTTAATTGAACGTTTCCAGCTCCCATCGAAACAAAGGCGTCAAAAGGAATATTTCGCATAAATTATTTTTTCTCTTTTTTTAAACACTTCATTGTGAAGATATCGTTAATATTAATTTTTTGACACGGAAACACCACGCTTTAATATTCGTGATACAGCCCTTTGTTATTTTAATGGCTGCCGATATTCCCTTTGCTACCCATAGCTTCGTCAAAGAAGTTTTCTATTTGGTTTCGTTGCAATTCATCGGGCGATTGAGGGTTGGGATTCTGTTTTAACAAATAATTAAAACAAATGACTGTAAAGGTTTGAAATAGATTCTCCTTTGAATGATTTAATAGACAACAGTTTAGAGATATGACACAAAAGAGCAAGGCAAGGTTGAAGGCGAATAGAATTAAAGCATAGATTACGCTACGTTGGAGACTGGCTTACCTATACTGCAGTGGACTTCATATAATAATAAAAGCTTGCGATAAATAATGAGTAAAAGAGACAGCCTCCGATGGATAAGAGCTATACTGACGCAATACGGAGCACGAGTAAGCAGCAATTGATCGTAAAACAATCGATAGTGGAAGCGATTTAGACGGTAAGTCAACGCCCTGCTTATCGCAGGTCAATAATTCGGTGTAGTTTAGTTGAGCGAACTCACGATTATCTGAACTCTTGCGCAGCTGTGTGGATGTCAAAGTTTTGGAATTAAAATAGCCATCTTCCCTGGATTACTTTTTGGATTCAAACTCTCATGATTCTACTGTGAGTTTCATCATCATCATTTCAGCTGAAAGACGTCCGGCCACTGCTGGACATAGGCCTCCCCCAAGTGTCGCCACATTGACCGCTTCCGTGCGACTCGCATCCAGCGGATTCCTGTTGTGAGTCCCTACTGTGAATTTAGGATTATCTAATTTGAAAGATTTCCGATTGTGTCAGATGTGATTACTACCAAGGAATTAAAGGAAGTAAGTACTATTAAGATCTAGGTAATACAAAATACTTTTATTACAAAAGTCGAAATTTTAATATTCCTCAAAGAAAATATCAAATCTTAGAATGACAATCTGAAGATACAAGACAAACTATCAGACAAAACTCCCAAAGCTACACTAATGAATTTCCAAAACTTTGACAACCACAACCAACAGATCGATACACGCATTTTGACAAAAACAATGTTCCCGATACTGTTGATAAAGCGATGTTTATATAATACATATATTTGTTTTACACATATCAGTATGTTATATGTTAGTTGCCGGTGGTGTGGTAGAGACTTGCATCCGTCCGTGAGTGATAGTGGCTCCATACGTCTGATTTCTATCGGGGATATTTGGTGATGAGGTCGGTTTATTCGTTTATTTATAATTTTGTCGATATTTGATATCTAAAATCAAATCATCTACATACATATACTTCATCTCTTACTACCAAAGCAAGAGATGAAGTATATGTATGTAGATGATTTGGTGGTTTTTACTTGGTAATATCTTGTGGTGATTACTTTGAGCTGTGTAAAAGAAGTTTCTGTTCCTTAATAAACTATGTTACACGTGTAAGGATATTAACATAATTCTCCCATATTTGTAATCACGCTTAAAGCTCTAATAATCTTAGCAAGTTATATAGAATTCATTATTAATGAAGGTACAAAAGTTAAACCCTACAAAGTAGTAAGAATAATTACTTGAATATAGGAAAATATCTGAACAGCCTACGGAGACAGTTTCCATCACTGCCTCAATAGACGGCTTAATAGTATACAAACACAAGCAACAACAAACATCACAATAGTTACGGAGAAACAAAACGTTTCCACCATCCGTTTAGAACACATTAAGCGATTTACTTAATGTCTTATCACCGGCAATCAATAATAAACTTAAAGTACCAATCAATAAGAATGACATTCGATTGGGGATCCAGCCGTCCTTGAAAACATCCGATCTAAACGCGGTACGCGAAGGATACTATTCTCAAAGTACAATCAACTCTATATCGAGTCGTCTCGGTTGACTGTCAGTCGATTCCGTGTTCTTAGTTACGTCACTCCGAAGAGGTTTGTTACCAATCTATCGGAATAGTTCTCTTAGGATGGAGGTCTAATGCATTGTCGTTAAATTAATGCCACGATTTATGACAGTCGGAATTAGCCCCAAACGAGGGCCAGCAATGGATCACTGTTTAGTTTTATTGATGAATGTATTTGAATACAAATAACTGTGACATTATCCGTGGCGGGTGATGTACGAGCGATTCTGGTGTTTACTGATTTGAGAATAGTGTGCGTTTTAGATGTTATAGAAAATTGTTTGATAGTCATTTGTTATGTTGATGGACTTGCGAATAATTTTCTAATCTATCAGAACTAGGAGGTAAATGATATTGAATATGAAGCTGCGCAAACAGTAGCGTCTTAAGATTTAGTTTGCCTCTGAGAACGACAGCAAATCTCTGGTTAATAAATCCAAAAAACAAAAAGATATCTTGCACAGGTGAGCATGTTATCATAATTATTAACAACTAGGCTCCCATGACCAATGGCCATTGCTTGTCGCCGCACCGATCCATCACAAGCTTATATAAAAATGTCAACGATTCGTGTTACTCAATTTGCAATAATTTTCAGAACCGCGGCATGGTTGAGCAATTCCACCATGCAGTAACAGCCTGCCGTGGATAATGAGGTTCGATTCCGCGGGAAGCAATTTTCTTCTATAATACGCCGATTTTTATTTTATGATCGTCTCGGGACAATGATTCGTTTGACTCGACTACTGTTGAGTTGTTGACAATCCTTGCGAAGCTTTATTTGACTTAAACGGTGTTTGTCAAACGTTTGATCAAATTCTTCATATGCGACAAATATTTGAGTCTAGCTAACTGTTTCGGAAAATAAAAAGCTTTTATTATCATAAATATGTTGTTTGCGTAACATATTGGCAAGTTCATACAAATGTTTGGTTAAGTTTCACAGTTGATTGTTAGTTTTTGTCTGAAGTGCCTTCTTCTACGCGAATATCATAATATTTATCTGTCGCTGTACTTCAGTTTCTCTTCTAAACCTTACACTTAGGTATTATTTATATCTACATTCAGACTTTTGTATGTATCATCAAACATAAAATTATTGTCAAGAGTGGTCATACATATTCCTTCTATAAAGCATCTAACTTTAGTCTGGAAAAATCCTTTATAAAATTCAGTCTGAGTCTGGAAGTCACCGAAAGTTTGACCAAAACGATCGACAAATTGTTCAGCGTCAGCCACTGTTTATTTATTTTACAAAAGAGGGTATTTGTCTCCAAAGACAATGGCTATTGGTGCGCGAGGGGGCTCCCGATAATTGAGAGGGTCTCTTTAATAACCTTCGATTATTTATTTAAGAGTTTCGCCACCTGAGGCTTTGGCGACTGACAAAAAAACTCCTACTAATTATTTGTAATTTCCTGCATTTCAAAATTCAATTTCAGCTTTATTGTGGTCTTGGTTGGGTTCAGAATTGTTTGTTGAAGTTAGTATTTCCTGTAAAGGATTTGAATCGGGGAGTAAGCTGTGGCTTACATTATTTTTCTCCGCAACTTCGTTTGTGTCTGTAATTAATGATTTTTTAGATAAACCTTTTGATGCACTTTGTGTAACATTTCTACTCTTTTGGTTGTTGAAATATAATTCTTTAAATAAAAAAAAAACTTCAATCATTGTCTATGCCTTATAAATACCTCTCAAAGACACCCCAAGTAGCCTCCAAGTACTTACGTATTTGTAATCCAAATCATAACTCAAAATACATACTAAGCACATACATCAATACATACGTCAAGTTATATACAAAGAGGCGGTCGGGCCAAACCGATACACAATTAAAGAGGAAAACAAGAATACTTGTAAGTACTAATGCTAAGACGAATGTTGCGTAAAATCGACGCGTCTCCCCTTCCTCCAGCCTCCCCACGGCCGTAGGGACGCCTGATTTACGATATCTAGAGGAGAATGGGGTTTTGTTTTTTGTAATTTTTTATAAATATTCAAGATTGTTGTATCGCTCGGTTTAATGACTACAAGAAGACGGGTTTCAAAACCTTCATTTTTTTAAGGAAATTATATTGTATTGTTTCGTTTGTAACATAATATTATTTACCTAATCATTATGCAAATGAGAATAATAAATATTTTCAATGCCTTAGATTTTTACAAAAAAAAACTATAACTAAAAAAAATCTTTCCTAATAGGCAAAATAATAATCATACGATTCAAATTGTTCTTTTTATGATTAATTAACATCCAAAAAAAAATAGCATTTAAAATGAAATACCTTAGCACATTTCAAAACCCGATTTTCCACTCATATTTGTATCTTCTTTGCATCTGACATACAAGAAATCGTTTTTCGTATGAAGCACAGCCCTGCGCCTCCCGAATTCGGCGTTTTCTTTCTCTAATTGATAATTCTTGCGCGATCCCTCATCGGGGCTCCTACAATAATACAATTAATTCCCTTATGCCGAGACCTACTTATAAATTTCTTACGCACAACCCTTATTGGGGAGCGTTTACATTGGATATTTGGATGATCTTCTAGTTTAGTGTGATGCGGTTGTTTTGATGTTTTCAAAACAGGTAGGATTTGAGATACATTAACCTGCACTAATTAAAAAAAAACTCTTAAATCCAAGTCAAAAGAAATGAGATTATTAATTTCTGCAACATTCCGTGTTTTATCAAACTTGAGACCCAAGAATGATTCTAGAAACTTGTGCTCCCTATAGTTAGCCAAACTTTCTTTTAGTTACTTCAGGAAGAAAGTCTTGAACTCCATTTTTGTTAAACTCACTATTTTAAGCTTTCACTGTTTATAACTAAACTGAAAATGTCACTTACGATCCCGTAAGTGACATTTTAAGTTGCATTTTTGTTGTTTGTATATTGCGTGTCTTCTGAAACTTCACCAGCTGAACTTGCTAGCATTTTTCTTATCATAAGAAAACTAGCCTCTTTAGAACCCACAAAAACCCTTTCGCTTCTCTCTTCCAATCCCTCTAACTCCAAGCTCCCACCTAGTGTACCATCTCCTTAACCTCCTGTATGTGTCATGTTCTCCCTTCAGTTCCGACACCGGAGACCCGGCAGTAATTGCTTCCCCGATCCGAAGAGCGCATCTTTTGTGATCCGACACAAGACACAAAACAAAAACATATTTATAATACCGCGATATATTCGTGACTCTACTTATTTAGTTATTTGAGGCGTCTCAGTGCGTGTGTATTGGTTTTACCCCTTTTTGAAGTGATTTTGACTTAAGTAGATGTAATAGGAGGGTCTAGTAAGCTCGTTCGGCTGTATGTTAGTCTTAACTTGACGTATTTATCTTTTGGTTTCAATTTTCATTCAGTTCTATTTCCAAACTGTGTTTTGTTGTAACATCTCTAGACCTTCACAGAACCCTGAAAGTCTAACAATCAATTTTACCAAGGTGTATGATGTTACCCAGTAACTAAGTTTTGGAGATCAGAAAGACAGCCACTGCCTTTACAAATACTGGTATTCAGCAAACCCCAACATGGTTGGAATAAAATTAGGCAGATGATGAGAATGAGAGTCTTTAAACATTTTGCTGATTTTAACGGTCAATAAAATGGAAACGAGCAACCTATATATTGACCCGATGACCTTACCAATCACAAATAATATTATCTAACTGAAAAAATAGCTCTGAGTCACGGTGATAAAGCTAATAATAATGCAATTGATTTGTAAAACGGATTGTACGTATTATATTGTCGTTACAAATATGCCTAAGTATCTACTGAATAACAGTATTTTCGGTAAGATTATTAACATTTTCACAGATTATATTACGATTATAAAAATCTTTTAAGATTTCCCAAGTGCACAAAAAGCTTGAAAAATCTTCCAAAAGCATGACTCATTATAAAACCTTTCAACTACTATCGATGATTTAGTAACAAATTGTGCGATTCTCCCCAGTCTCCCCATTTCCAGATGGTTTGCCGATTTGGCCGGCGCGACTCCGTACATTTAAATATGGCGGCTTAATGTTCAAATGGAGATATAGATGATATTTTATTACTTTGTTTTCTTGATAATGAGAGAAACACAAAGTGTCTGAACTGTTTTGTAGGTATTATTAATGATAAATTAGTTTTTTTTACAGAAGTTATCATAGAAACTGATTGATTACTTAATTAGTGTTTTGCTAGTGGTTTTTGAACTCGTAAACTAATGATTCCCTTTTTTTTGTTTCAGGTAAGATCAACATAAACGCCTAGACACAAAATTAAATCAAGATAAATCCTGATTATTTCAAACGCGAACTAGGTGAGACGAAGCGGAACTATCAACATACAAAACATAAATGAAGTACTACGTATAAAATAAACTAAACTTTTTGTTCGGCTATTTGACATTTAAAAAAAAGAAACATCATCCATTGGCGCCAACTGTCAGTTACACATCAAAGTGAAACAATTTAACAGATACCAAAACAATTGCCATTAAACCCACTCGATTACCAGTAGAAATTTGTCAATATTCGAACCGAGCAGCCATTAATAGCGTTAATCTTTGAACGTCAAACGATTAAAAAGTAGCGTGACTATAAAAAGGCACCATTTTTAAACGCGACTTATCGACTGTCACTTGTTAACGATAACACGTTTGAGTAGCCGTTAGTAAAGAGCTTTTCACATTGAACGGAGGTAGAGCGAGCCGTATCGCGTCGCGTTTAGTCTGCCACAGATATATAAAGCCTAATCGCGTGGTCGTGTCGTTGTAGACAGTCCTTATTGGCTGTATAGATAGTTGTCTTTGACTTTATCGTTTGATTCGAAATTCGAAAAGTAATTCTATTATGACATGAACTGTCACGAAACTTGAAATAAAATTCAAGGTACTTGCTAATTACTTTTACAAAATAACTTATTCGAATGTAACGTGTGTGTACCACATAATTAATAAGTCATTTGTGAGTAAATGATGTGACGTGAAAATATGTATAAGTCCATCAAATGTCAAGCAGGATTAAAGCAGCAATAATAAAAAGGGCTAAACAAACACATAGAAAGTGTAGGTGTGTATAACGCCAATTTACGATGCGGTAGAATTGTACAAAAAAACGTTTGCCCTTTTTAAAGTAATTGCGTAATAAAACTACAGGCAAGTCATAAAGTCACAAAATAACGTAAAATCGATAATCTCAAGTGGAACAAACGGAACAAATATAAATAGCTTTGAACGGGTTATTAATTTTTCTTTCGTATTTAATTTTTTTAACTGCGCAAATATTCAAATGGGACTTTTAACGATTATTTTTATTGACACTTTATGGTTCGGAAACTGAAAATGACTTAGATATGATCCGATGCTCGGACGTTTAACGACTGCACGCAAAACGCCATTTTGGAAAATGGAACGTCTGAGAATGAGTTACAACCTCCTTGCGAATTGAATAATGATTTTATTTTTTATTGTCTTTCAGTACCAGCTATTCGTGACAGACAGTAAACAATTTATTATTCAAACCTTATTTTCGTACGTGCAAGTTTAACCCTTCACCGGCTAGAAATATACAAAGTCATCAAAAATCAATGAGGCGTCTTCTCACCAAAAGATGAGCGCATTAATCATCTCACACGATGTTACGACAATGGACAGAATCTATAAACACACCCCCTTCCCCCTTACGAGCTACCCTCCACCCACACACACGTAATTAATTAAAATTATTAATGACAGCGCATAATAATGGATAATCAATATTCTCGAGTTACAATTATGAGGGAATTAAGTATGCGGTGAACGGGTTAAGCTCCCGCCAAACTGTTCGAAAAATGAAAAGTAAAGCTGCTTGTCATTCAACTGTCAAATTTTTTTTTAATGTTGTTGTTGGTTGCCAGATGTAGGTCAACTTGAGAAACGACTGGAAAGAGGTTTTTCTACATTGTCTATGTCTGAATTTTTTTCTTATTATTAGAAGTCACTGCTATGTAACTTACACAATTAATTCAGTTTTCTCAGTGACTAACTGTCGATTATTATGATATGAAATTTAGCCTGGGATCGGTCTACATTCATGGAAACATTAACTTTAATAGAAACAACATTGTTTAATTCCTATTATAACTTATAATTTTCTATTCACAGTTTTTACAACACACACCAACCCATATTTATATGATTAATTATACACATTTATTAGCAAAACTGAGGGTAGTACGTCCTCCGTTGTGAAGGGGTGTAAGAAAGGGTTGTGTGCTATTAATATTTATTTCGTATGCATAAGTTATACCAAGGATTGATTGCTAAGCGCCGAGAATTCGCCATTTTGATTGATTCGGTTAGTAAAATGATTCATACTTTTTGTTCGTGTATTTTTTTATTATTAATGACTGGGTGAACTGTAATAGTAATTATTGTGGCTAAGATTTCAAAACTACCTTAGCTAATTTTATTACAACGGGAATAGTTTTATTTAAATTGTTTCACCAGAAATCGAACTTCCAATTACACGTAAGACAGACACCTAAATCGTTTACCTACTTACAAAACCACAATTTACTACAGCAATATATTTAAAAATTGCCACTTAAAACCTCGGTGCCTAGTTACGAACAAAAGTAACAATACAAAACAAGATAACAATCACTAATTGCACACCAAAAAGCAAGCCTTTAAACGCGAAAATTTGAGTGTGAAAAGTACGGACGATGCCGTGTCAAATACTATGGGGGTAGTCACGCGACGATGCCTAACCGTATTCCAACTAACAACACTGTGCCTAAAACCCCCTACTTCTACCCCAAGGGTTGGAACACAGTGTCACTGCTGTGTGCAAGTGCAGTGAGCTCAAAATGTTATCATAGTTCGCCTGAATCCTAAGTATCGCATGTCCCCGAACAATAAAAAGTGCATTTGGCAAAACATTATACATAAAAGTTTTTGCACAAATACGCCTAACTACGTAATAATGTGAAATTAGCAGTCACTCATTGTCGGTACAGATAGAGATTTGTTTTTACCTATAAACGTTATTGATCGAACTTCAAGCGAATCATTTAATTGAAGTGTGTGTGATACAAAAAAACTATAGTCAATGTAGGCAAGTTTTGTCAGACGTCAACCAACAGGTCAAATGCAAGAAGAATAGAAAGAAAACATATCTAAAATAATGTAGCCATTGATCTTTTACATTACTAATTACTCACTTCTTTGAATTATGTTTGAAAGTGGCGCCGGTGACTGAAAAGTTATATGATAATCGTTTGGCTTGGTACGGGCATGTGATACGGAGGAATGAGGAAAATGTCGTGAGGAAAGTTATGAGTATGAATGTGGATGGGTATAAGAATAGACCGAAGAAACGATAGATGGACTGTGTGAAGATGATATGTCTGATGAGAATGGCAAGAAAAGAGGTGTCTGATGAGATGGCGAGTAATAGAAGAAGAAGACATGCTGGGTCGCTCCCAAATAAATGGGAATAAGGGCAGGAGAATGATGAGTTGCACTGTGTTAGACTTTCACGGTTTTAAATAAAAAAATGGGGTAATGGGTTACGGTGGGGTAATGGTTTTTTTTTATATCTGGAGCTCATAGCATCTAAAGAATATCACGGATATAATCCCGTAAGTACTTTAAGTGGAATGATGACTTCTTTGAATAATAGATACAGGAGTCAATACTTCGCAATGAGCTCGCTTTCTTTCCACCAAACTGAACGCTGCCATCAACAAAAATTATCTAAAGCAAATAACAATTTTTAATTTCGTTCTCCAAGTCTAAATCTCTACACAAATAAGACCAGACAAACATTCAACACACATACAGTATCAGTCGAACCCCTAGCAATATTTTAAACTACCCCTTCGGTTCAACCCTTTGATTGCGACTTTGCGATCAATCGATTGGGTCCTGACCACCCCTTATTATTTACCGATAGCCTTAATATATAAAAATACACCATATATCTGATCACGATTAGATATAGAGAATTGACAACCCTACAAAAAAAACCCTTTAGTTACGCCATGTTTAATAATTGCAAAATTTTTATATGTTTGTGAAACATAATCTCAGAAATTGCTGTACCAATTTGGATAATACTGCTCTTAAGTATATTTCTTTGGTAAATAATTTGTGTTGGTACATATCGTCACGCTATACCAATAAGAAGTCATATGGAGCTGTATTTATCTTGCTGTAAAGAATAATATTTCCAAAGAATTGATCTTAAGATTTTACACGTGGATGTATGAGACGTTTTTGAGTTAATTAACACACATAATTAGCATACAATGTAAACCACACAGATTCACACAGTTCAAAGCTATCGTTTTGGAAAAACAAACCATTTTAATGAATAAGGATAATTCTCTTCTAGAAATTCATGATACTTGTGGCCATCGCGAGAACACGCCCCCCAAAATGTTCGTACAGTAGATAAAACCTAGTATTCACAGTAATCACCAAAAGTGCTACACGATCAAAATCCAATGCCATCACGACGATGTCCAAAAAATCACCCCCTAATCTGTCACCCCTAACACACACACAAGCCCATACACACCAAGACACGTAAGTTTCCGATAGGGTTCAATCGCGATTTTTGATCCCCATCTCAAATTTGGTCCCGAGAGAACCCACCCTTTTCGAGCCCACTATATATACGAGAATTATACATTATAGTTGCATACATACAAATTAAAACTGCGCCCTTGGGTGTTACTTTTGGGGCAGTTCCATTTGACTATAAGTCGCAATACGGTTCGAAGACATTCTGATGGTAATTTTGGCGCGTAATTTTAAAAAAGATGGCGTCGACGTTTCTATCAACATTAATTATAAAAAAAAACATTTCATATTCACACTAGCTTACAACCACATATAAATTATAGAAACAACCAATAGTTAGGTACACTCTTAAAAAAACGCACTAACAAACAACAACCCTTTCACGCAGCTCCAAAAACCATCTCTCTCCAACCTTACTACCCCACCCCATTTACCACAAAAACCCGAAACGATCAACAGAATATCCCAAAATGATTCATAATATTGCAAATAAAAACAAAAGCGGACGACAGTAGCAGCCAACCCTCAAAAAACAATAAAAACATATAGTACGCACCTCAGACGGACATGCGGAACCCTCTCGCATAGAATTAACCCTTTCGATACAGAAAGGTGAATAACCCAGTTAAAAACGGGACTTTCTTGTGCCGTGTTGAGTGATAGGCGTTGGCGATTTTTGGTGACAGTACTGACAGCTATCTAATTTGAAGCCCTTTATAAGCTTGCACAATTTCCTATAGGCAAATAATTGTGATAGTTTTTGTTTCTTCCGGTCTGTCTTAAAAGGTGTTTCTTATATGCCCTTGGCTTATGTTTACACCTCGAAATTATTAAATCTAGACACAATTAAAATTAACCATGCTTTTCAATTGTTTCTGATTACAAGAGAGTCCATCCTAAAACTATTCGAAGTTCTTGAACTTTCTTTTTCCGTCAGAATAATCTGAATCATATACATCAATCATTAACCTATCAATCAAACTCGCTAGCTCTGCTAACTTGACTACTATACTCGTATTTTATCCGCAGGGCGACACGCATGCAAACGAATATTCATATCGAACTTAAAAAAAGGATCGTTCATTTAGAAATAATCTGGAACGCGTCCAAAATGTCCGCTCCGTTATTAATTTCTAGATCAAAGCTTTTATTTTAATTGTTGTAATATTGATATGTGGATGTTTTATTAGGACCATTTTGGGATTAATATTAAAGAAAGGATTTTCTGATATGCCCAATTATAGTGCACATTGCCATAAATACGTCCTCCTTAAATTATTGCTTACAAAGCTGAGTCTAAAGAGATAGAGCACCGAAATCTGTAACAAATCATCTTAAGATAGAACAGAACTAAAAATACATCACCACAAGTCGATGCATCACCAAGAATTAATATAATTCTTGTCATTAGACGTCCGATCGCCGCGACGTCTGCGCTCCAACTGACAGTTGACATTGACAGCTCCTTAATGATGGCTGACAAGAGGCGCCCTCTGACGGCCATCTTGCCAATTTTGTTGTACGTTCTTGAACACGTCTCGATGTCAACTTGGTATATATTAAAATATGTTTAATTATCTGAACATCAGTTGCTGGGGAGGCATAGCTGAATTGGCATTCAAAGAATTGTATTTAAGGATGTTAATGATCCGAGAAATGTGAGAGAATAATAAAAATAAAATGCGAAATATCCTATCACATTTTCGCAGAAGTAATTATAATCATTATGATAACATCACCATCCGATCAGTGGCAAAATCTCAAAAGCGTGGCCCAAAACCTTACAAACTCAGTGTAATCAAAACAAAACGTACATCATTAAATATCTGCGTACGATCGCTGGCAACTGAAAAGTAAATTAATTCTGGAAGTGGAACAAAAAAACTGCAAAACAATAAGACTTCGGAGGAAACCGCACAATTCGACCGCCATTAATTATTCAGTGTCATCATCCAACGACGGATATCAACGCTCATAATAAACTCGTATTTTGTATTACTTAAACATAATATATGCTAGGATCTCGAAGACTTAAGATAATTCAAGAATCGTGGAAGCTTTTCTTTTGCATTTTCGAACTTAATTAACTAACTTAGTGTACAAAACCCCAAAAACACAAAATATGGATTCAAAATAGAACACTTCATAATTGTCTATAGCAAATCCAATCTAATTCTATATTCAAAAAACTTCGTGCCAAGCTTAGCATTCACACAATGAGCACAATTTATTACAATCAATAGACACACACACATAGACAATTATAAATTCGGCGCACACACACAAGTTTTAACGAAACTCATGCATATTTATAAACTTAATGTGTATATTATTTTATATCTGCGCCTGTGTGAGTGCGGAGGGTCTTAATAACAGATATTCAATCAAAATCAACCCCTTTTCCTGTCCGATATCTTTGCACTGTGAGTGTGCATCTCCCTTTGTCGGTTTTGTTTTGGTAGGAGTATGTATGCTTATGTTGACAATTGGTAATGTTGTTCATCATAGAAATATTGTAAAATATGGATAAACCTTGAATCTGATTCCTACACTTTCCTTTCCAGTAGCGATAAACCATAAAAAAGAATCCTAAAAATATATACTCCTATACTTACTATACTCATAGTCATAACCCTCTTTTTGCCAGGCCGTAGTGAGCTAAGAATTGTGTTTCCAAGTATCACAGTGACTAAAGAAACACAATACAACAACCCATTACAGTAACAACTACGCACACCGTGTAATTTAAAAACTTCCCTGTCATTAATATTTGTAAAGATTCCTGTCGATATAACGTCGGGTTACTTCCAAGTTTCTATAACATTTGCATATGAATACCTTTATGCCTTGTGCGACACAACTAAGACGAAGAAAAAAAAACTGCGATGGCTAATCAAGGTTCACGAATGAAGTCCCCCAATTTTTGATCTCAAAAAGCAATAGTAACATGCCGTCTTTAAAAAAAGAAAAAAAAATACCTACCTAGATGATTTACTCATTTTTCGCAAACACCTTCTTGTTTTCATGCAAAAAGTCCCCCTACCTTAAAAAGTAATGTCCATTTCAATGAAACAGGAGCAAAACTCGAACGCTTCACGCAAGAAAAACTCTCCATCCCAATAAGATATTAGAAACACCAATTGCGTATCAGAAATATACAATTAATAACGAGTCGTCCAAAACAAAGGCATGGGCAGACGCCAAAAAAACGGGGAAACATATAATGCATCAGTGAATCGTAGAATTTGAACAGTATCGTGGAACGGGGTGTATAAAATGTATAAATCTTTCGGGGTGGCCGTCTGGCAGGACTACCGACTAGCCATGCCTGTGTGTAGATATTTAAAATTATTCCCTTTGATACGGAAGATAATTTCATTCGCAGACTTGCAGCGTCAACAGAAACAGTATTAATAATTTAAACTTATTGCATTGATTTGTAGTTGGAAATACTTGATCGAAAGAAAACTTAGAAAGTTAGACAGTTTGTTCTGTGCTGGCAAAGTTTTCAAGTGACTTCAGTTATCGTTCACAGATTAGAATTCAAGGAAAAATCAAGTTTCGAACACTGAAGTAGGTTCTGGCTTTGCAAGTTTTTTTGTTTTGACCATAAAATTATACTCCAACTAATTGGTAAGTTTATTTTATTCGCCAACGTTTTATTATAAACCCAAAGAATTGACTGGATCTGGTAGATTACACGAAAGTTTCTAAATTACCGCGACTTAATATCCAAACTAAAAGTAGCCATCATTAGGGATTTGAATTTGGAAACAAACATTCTAAAATCAAACGGTTCGATGGTACGGCCAGCACGTGACACACGGCGTAGTCGGCAAACTTTTTCCCGACGCAACGAGTTCGCTTCTGAAAGTTGTGCGGGCCTTTGTTTCGCGCAATCATACGCTACGTTGTAAGGATGCGTTGCGAACCGCGATCTCCACTCATCCTTTTGCCAACAGTACTTTGATTTCCGAACCGCTTTGATTCAAACTTTTAAGCATCCCGTGTTTTGACGTCGAATATTGCATTTCCGTGTGTGTTTAATTTGATATTTGTTTGGAACTACATCGGCCGTATATCATCTGTATTTGAAATTCAACTTCAAACGGCGATTCCGATGAACGTTATTTAAAATTTTCCGACGCGCTGTGATCGGGCCAATAACACTCAGTTTCTAGTTATTCTCATTGTATACAATCTCACCCCACGTCGACCGCGACCCTCCGAGAAAAAATAATAAATTATTTTAGTTAGTATGCAAATAAGCGCGGACCGATATTTTAACCTACACGGTACACCCCATTGAAATAGCGCATTTTTTTTAAATATCTGTTCTTTATGGTACGGAAGAATGTGCTTGTTTTTAACATTTGAAATTGGAATCATAAATAGTTCCACGGCAAGTACCCGCTTGTTAAGTTTAGAATTGCAAAGTGATTCTGAGTTTGGTTAGTGATTCTAAATGCGAATTCAACGATGGTTTTAAATGATGGCGCTTCACAAGCCCCTTCAACATTAATCTAGATCTTAACGCGTACATCTCTGTGTGCGTGTGTATTGTGTGTGTGAGACAGGGCAATGATATTTAATTCGAAGGGTAGAATTTCTCATCGATTTTAATTTTATGCGCGCATCCCGTCTCGGCGTGTATTATTTGTTTTTTATGTAAATATTCTCGATCTCTTATTCAGACGAGTGGCGTCCATTTTGCGGATTTTTTCCCTTTTCACATATTTAGACGTTGGAATATTTAAATATAATGGGTTTTGTGTTTGCATATTGGCATAACTTATTTGGAAAATTATAATTCGGTCTATCTATTATTGTGTTGTCGTGGACTGGTGGGTGACGTCTTTTTATATTTCACACTCATTCCCAAGTTGTTGTATGCAAGGTGAGAGAGGAGCAGGGTTTTTAATTGATTTCTTTCTATTATTTCAGAGCTGATTGTGAAGACTAAAGACCCAAATCATTGGTTCGATAGGTTAGTCATGCAGAACGACCCAAGTAACTGCGGTCAAACTGTTACTATGGAAAAGCTCGATTAAAATAATGAGTTCAAAATGGTCCTATTTCTATACAAACATAACAGATACATGATAGACACAGTATCTTATATTCTAATGAAGAGGTCAATGACGTAATTAAGGCGCCCCCACACACACACACAAATACCTGTCGATATATCAGACCCACCCCTATAAACCCACAAAATTAATATAGCCGAGAGCTACGTCAAAAATCATTATATTTTATGGGCGGCCAAAATAAATGACGCTTATACGGTACTGGTGGAAAGTTTATATTCAAATTTCACTCAGTCCGTCGGTCCGGCATCTCCAAGGATCAATTTACATATTTTCACAGGTTTCCACGATTACATTTAATGTTAGATATGTATGCGGAACCGTAAGCGTTAAAGATACTTTCTGTTTTCGAGCTCACATGCTGTTAGATTGCCTGGCTGTTGGGATAGTTTCCTTCGCGTACTTTATATGATGGCGCATATTAAAATTGTATTTGACAGTTCTCGCATTTTCCGACTTCGAAAGCTCAACTTTGAATTTCAAATTATAGAACGTTCACACTTCCATTGGCCCACAAAAACCATAAACAAAAAAAAAACATTGGCAGCCTCACTCCATGATGAATTTTCTTTGTCGAACATAACGTGTTTTCTAATTACACGTGTATTTTATACAATGTAAATTCCAATTAATTCTTGCGAATACTAAATAATGAAAACAAAGGTTTAAACGTATGACGTCTGTACGGAGGACCATAGAAACGCAAATTAATTCCAAAGAAGGAGAATGTCAAAAATAAGTTAACGTCAAAGCATATTCAATTAAAATAATGATAGGGATGTGTTTGTTACGTAAATAAAGATGTCGGTTTGTGTGTTGGTTTGCTTATTTTCCGGGGGAAAGGAAACGTCTTGCGTTAGAGAAACACAGGAACACCTTCCACCAATAGGTACCTTACCTACCTTAGTATTTTATTCCCGTGTTATTCTTCGCTTAAACGATGTTTGAGGAAGCCCGAACTTTGCCGAACTTACACGAGAATTCTGAACTAACTACAACGAATATGAGATTGATATGCATAAATGTTTGGTCTGTATGAGAATCAAGTTTATTTTGGCTTCTGCACTGTTGAAATGAATTTGGTCCAAAAAACTTTCTAGTGTGCAAAATTGAAGTAGACACTTGTTTCGATGCATTGCGTCTGCCGAAAAATAACGCTATAAAGCAAATAATATTTCAAATTGCAAACGTAGCAAGCAGCCACAGAAACTAAACGCTACAGAATCAATTCCCGTCTACGAATTAAAAGCATTAATAATACAAAATTTGATTATCCCATAAAAGATTCGGGCCATAAAACTCATAGTTGCTATAGTGTGCACCGTTGCCGAATGTACGAATTAGGAACCCTTTTGATCGCGGCCCACCCTCCACCACTGCCGCCCGGCGCCCGCTCTCGGCTGCCATTCATTTTCATAATAAAATCGTAACAAACGGCGCAGGTAACAAAATATGGAGAGAGATCCTAAATTTATGTGAACGCAATGTGATTATTTATGTCGAAACTTGAGATTCTGCTAGAGATATTGTCGGCGAGGTAGATGTATGGCCGCTCGGTGACGAACGCGAGATTTCGATGATGAACTGGTTTTGTGTTGGGCTACTTCGTGTTATCGTTAAATTGGACAATGGACATAAATAAGAAATTGCTACGATCATTTTGCTCCAATATTGTAGACAGGTTATGTAGTTGCTCTATTGTGTCACCCCTTCTAAAAACATTCGAGACAACACAAAACGTCTCGCGCCAGACAATAACAACGGCAAAACTTCTCAGAACTAAGTATTTTATACATCATAAAACAATGTAACCACATCCACACCTCCGCATCTGTAGGAAGGGCCCAATCAATCTGTCTGTTCGAGATACAGGCTCCAAATCTAACTATTGTTCACGAATAGGGAAATTTCCATTTGGATTTATTCATTTGTCTAACTATTGTCGGGCTTTCCCATTTTGTATATTAAAATAATTGTTTTGCCGCCAACATTTCGATGTTCTAAATTCAAACTGGTGAATTTGCGTCATGTGTTTTGTTCCAGTGTTGGATTAACCATAGAGTTCAGTAGACATCTAGTTTTAAAATTTAATCTGACAATGATTTATATTTACTCGATCTAAGTCTGTCTCTTTTCAATTAAATATTACTTGTAATTAATTTCTCAGCCGTAAAATCGACGTCTTATTAATACTTAAATCCGAAGCCTCAATAAACGTTCCGTTTCACATCGGAAACCGAAAAGCCGTTGTATAATAAATTTAACGACAAATTCCGATAAGAATCGGCGACGCACAGACGCAATTTTCATAGATATAGCTCAATTAACAATTGGTTTCAATCGCGAAGACATTTCGTATAATAAAGTGTCCCCCCACGAGGGGGTGCGGGGGTGCCTTCAGGCAATCTTATTTCTGTTTGTAATATTGCGGTGTCAATTTCGCATATTGAAGTGTGAGCACGAATATGGAACGCCATTGTTTGAATCTATATTGTCTATGAACTTGCTTGTCTCTGAACTGGTAAATTGGATCCTGAGGCTTCGTTAAAATTGGAACGGCTTGAAGAGTATTTTAAAATGCAAGACTTTTCTTTTTTGAAGTATGAAGTAGATAGTAACAGCAGTTTTCAAAGGGGATAACTAACAAAGGATGTGTTATTTTTAAAGTCAAACACAACCTGACCCAATTAGATCACTCACCACACAAATCTGTTCAAACACAATATCCGCCCGTTGCAAATGTTTGTAAACAAACAGTCAATGAAAAAAATCGCAAACATGAGAATAAAAACGCCAATAATCAACCGACACAAAACGATAAAAAAATAAAACCATTGTGTGCAAAAGAATTACACACAATATCCAATTGTGGTTCCGTCAACGAGCTCTGTAGTAAAAAAACCGCCACCCCACGGAACCCGGGCATTAATATCAATCCATCAATAGCTCTCAATACAGAGGCGTGAGTGATCAATAAACCATAATAAAAATACCCTATTTTTTTCGTCCCCTCTATTACTATTTTATCGATGATTCGTATCGTCTGTTTTGATTGGACCCTCTACAGCGTTGTCTATTGAATTATCGAGTATCGCATTTTAATTCCTCAATGTGATTTATTCCGATTCGGTTTAATTTATTCCGATTGAATAATTCGATTTCGGTAATTGTTTACAGTTATGGCTTAATTTTTGATAATCGAATGTGTCTTTACCACTTCCAATGGCTTGTCACTTAAGTTTTAATCAATTGAATCTGATGTGGCGAATTGATTAAATCTCTATGGTTCTATTGAATTATATCAGCTCGAACTTTTAGTGCCTTTCTTTAAATCTTTACAACAGATCTAATCAATCAAAGCCAAAAAGTTTGACAAAACAATATCAAAATAACTTCAATACGCACACGACTTCTCTTTAATCTTGTTTCATCATCAAATGTTAGAGCTCACACAGACGTTTCAAAAGCCCAAAAACAGTCGTAACTTGAAAATGTTCAATAAATACACATCTTGGCAAAACTTGGTACATTTTAAACTCCATTACTTATCACTCTCTCAATCCACATGTACTTAATTACACTTGGCAAATACAATGACGTCATATCGATAGATAGATAGATAGCTACCGAAGACGGGGGGAGACTGGGGAAGATAGAAATCGTATGTTTTCGGATTAATTCGTTCGTGAAATCGTCTCGTCCCGATAAGAATGGTAACTGCTCTGTACTAATTGAATCTACAATTGCGTTGGCATGTCTGATTTCATTAGACAGTTGTGTGTGTGAGGGGTAAGGGGGTGGAGGGGGTGTAAGTATCCGAACTGATGGATGCTCTTGAAAGTTCTGCAGCGAAATTTTTGGCGATATTGGTTTCGTGGTTCAGTTTGTTTTTTTTTTGGACTGTTTGATTTTTGTTGAAGGGTTAAATGGGATACTTTTACTGACATTGCAAATGCAATTTGTAAATAATAGATCTACAGTTACAGATACAGACATGTGTGAACGTTTTTCTACACATGAAAAACACAATCCAGCATCGACATACGAAAATCGAAACCCTCTCAACTTTCTGAATACATCACCCAAACTCAGTTTCACTCCAAAATATACGAAATCTCAAAAGTTGTCTGTTCGTACACAAACGTCTTATTGAATACCCTCGTTCAATCCAAAACAACGGAACGGTCCAAAGCGTGAATTGTTTCAGAATAATGGTATTTATATGCTACATTGGTTTCAAGGGAAATCACTCTTTGGAATAGTCCATAACGTCTGTTGGAGTATAGCCGCGAAGAATGGCGGAACACAAGGATCCCTTTAGTGCGTTGTACGTGAAAATGCGATGCCAGAATTCGATATTACTTAAACTCGTATTGAAACCGGCGGGGGGAAGATTCGGAATATTAAACATTCACGTTTATTAGTTTGTCCTCAACGTATTTGGTAGTCTAAACGGGGGTAGTTTTCGATGGGAAACTTGGAAAGTGTGTTAACGAGTTCACCCCAGCGAGTGTAGTCGATTTTCCTAATGGGTATAACATTTTAGTCGATTGTGTCAGTTTTGAACTAACTTTTGATGTAAGTTAAGTAAGTAGTGGTGACGGCTCACTGCACTAATGGGCTTGATTCGGGTATCGAATGGAAGCTGCGAGTATTTGTCGCTACAGATCGGTTACATTCACTGACACGTTATGAGAGAGAACTTCATCCATTCGTATCGCATTGATGATCTAGTAAAGGCAAATAATAGTTCCGGGGACACGCCTAAATAATAGATACTTAATTTGAAATGAATGAATGAATTTTAAATTGATAGATAAATAATTGTTCCAACAAATTACTCAAGTTTTGGTTGAGACCTCAAGAAAGATCACAACCTCTTGCAACTCGAAATAATATGGAGCCCTTGACTAAAGCCAAAGCACTCATAAAACCGTCCACCCGTCTCAACAACCAAACCATGCTGCCTATCCATTAAAATAAATCAAAAATTCAATATCACGAACTCTTAACGAAAAAGAAATCCGCTCTTAATCGATGGCTCTCGAAAAAAATCGTCAAAAGAAAATTGGTATCGTATGATCTCGACTGCACAGATAACTGAAGGGGCCCACAAAGGCAGCTATCGGAAGGAAAACGAAAGGGTAATGCGGGCATAAGATGCGCATCGACACACACGGCCTAATCACGACACTCCCCTCCACCCACCGCCCAACTTTTGCATATTGCCCAAATTGCCCCTACCTCCCTTAGCTTCGCCGCTAAGCGTACATTTTTGCTGGCCGGATAACTCTTTAGTTTACCGTTTTTTCAGCATTTCCCACTGAATTTTCGACCTTATTACGTTTTGATAAGAATGTATCGTTGTTTGCGCGTGTGTGCCAATGTTTTGTTTGTAGTGTAAGGGTGTCATGACGTTTGAGGGATGTTTCGACTCAGAGGACTTCTTAATTGTGAGCGTGCAGTTTTGCTATTGATTTTTTAATGTGTCTCTATGTATGATGGGTTGGGGGCCTGCTAAGTACGTTTTCGTACATCCATTTTGTTATAAAGTATGGATGTATTGTTTGGAGGACAGAGGGAATGCTTGAGTATTTGATCTTCGTTACTTTTCCTAATGAGAAGCAAACATAATCATAAGCTTTAACGGTGCTTTTTCATAATTCATAAGGTCTAAACTGCCTTCTAAGTTATTACGCTAATTGATTAAACTACACCTCAGAGTAGTAATTATAACAAAAAGAGTAATTCATATAAACAAGGATTAAACAAAACACGCTCATTGGTAGTTCGTTAAAACGCTCAAAGTATATAATTATGGCACAAAATAGTACCAAAGACAAGCCGCTCTTTAGCAAACCTGTCTATAATTCCTTTCCAACCATAGAGTAAGATGTAGACTGGCATTTAAACTTGTGTTTTAAAAATAAAGCGCGAGAAACAAATGAAATTAATGTCGTTTCATTGTTTGTGATTTATGTTCATGTTGTCTATGGATTCTGAATGGCATTACATGGATTTTTTTCCCGTGCTTAATAAGGTATTTCCTGTAATTAAAGATAAGATTGTAGAAAAGGGTTTTTCCAAGAAGATAATAATATTATACTGAAAAAACGGGTCACATGACTAATCGTCAATATTATGTTCAAAATAAAACAAAAAACCCTTAATAGTACCAACTGTTTGCTATTTGTGTTGAAAAGTTTTAAGTGTCTGTACTGCATAGATTGCTACTCCGCGACATTAATCTCTATCTTGTTAAATTATAATAATTGCATCAACATTTAATAACTGCGTTTCATTACACGCATTTACCTTTTCTCGTATTAAAACGAATTATTTTCTAGAAATTGCTAACCCACTTTGAAAAAACATGGAGACTTGTAATTAATGTCAATTTTATTTATAATTACGCGTCGAGCACCGCCAGATGGCGGTATTTGCGTAAAAACGAGACCGGCCCATGAGCTATGCGATAATATAAATATTTCTTACAATATTAGACTTTAGTATCTGTGCTACAATTTTATTATTTTAATCTATGACTACATTCTTCAAAACGTACTAATATGGAATAATTTCGCTTGTGCGTTCTTAATTGTTTAATAGAAGAACTTTATGTTGCCATATTAAAAAATGATGATCATTTACGCCATTTTTCTGTACTCTACTCAGTGGTCTTGGACTAAAAGCACCGTAACTTCACAAAAGGTCGTATCTACCGTGGCTGTAGACAACCAATACGTCCTTTTACGACTGTAATTTCTTGGCATCAGTGTCTAACTGTCGTATGGAGTGATATGAGCCACAATTCAGCACAATTAGCTGCATTATTACAACAATGGTAATGTTGCTGTGCATTGTGGGCCGTCCTTGCCACTATGGTGCGCACAATGGTGCAGGCCGCGCAGGTGACGATCTTACGATATAAACAGGTTAAGTTGACTTCCTTGATTACTGTAATGGCTGCAGGTTGACTGGCAAGGTTTATATTGTCTTGTATCAGTTGTGAGACGTAATTGTAGGTAATGGTTTCGACTGAAATAGTTAGGACTTCCCTTTTCAATAACATTCTCATTGAAATGATAGTGATGAGAAATATGGGCTTAGGTTATGTTGAAATAGTTTACTAAATTGGTAAAAATGGAGGCCTATTGCTCAACAAGAAAAATCTTATGTTGACTATCATCCAAGTAAATCTCAGATAAAATCAGGCTTAGAGACATTTTCACTTCTATTTCATTCCTTTATATAACCGGGTAGAGTATAACTATACTGAATTAGTGCTAAGTAGGCACTAATTCAGTATAGTTATACTCTACCCCTAATAGACAAGAGAATTAACGATATTTGTCGAGCACAAAACAAAATATCGTTTTCCATTCTCTTTATCTTGTCATATTATTTGCTTACGAAGCCGGCATACGGGCGGCCAGCGAAGTATGGCAATGCTGGATGTTCGGGACTCTTTGTAAGCGCGCTTATAAATAGAAAAGGCGCACAGTTTGAATTTGGAATCGCATTGTTTGACGTTTAAAAGCTTAGATTTTTGCGGAAAATAGTGTGGTGACAGATTTTCTTGAACGATACAAGGTTTTGAATGAATGAAAATGAATTTAGATATTTAAATAATGATTCAACACAATTTTTTGATGTGATTTTATGTTTTTTTTTTTTTTTATTAATCAGTTTCTATTAAAAATAAAAACAAAAGGCAAAGTTTTTAGCCTCTATTATCACATTCAATTTTTATCACCACACGGTGCGCGTTTCCAGTAACATTACATCTGTACTCATTCCCCCTTCTTCCATTCTATTTGCACAACTCCTTAATGCTTTATTTCGTTTGTGTGCTTAGTCTAATTAGAAAACTCCGAATCTACTAATGGCTAATATCGAATTTTAGCTCCTTTTTGTTTTTCTATGTCTTCGTATTATCAAATTATGTTCTTTAGACAGCTCATACGAGTTCATTCTGGGAGTCAATTAAAAAAGGAGCTTTAGGTAATTTACGTCGATTTTCAGTTACGACCTTTTTACTTGATGTTAGTCTATAGTATTACTTTGACAGTTCAAAAGTAAGTACTGCAAACATCTTGAAAAAATCCGTCAAACAGATTTCCCGCCTCATTTTTTTCGGAAGCTTCGTTCTACGAAACGTTTCTAAAAGTTTGACGTATCGAAGTATCATTGTGACAGGCACAATTTTGTCAATCTCCGGCGCGTTCCGGCGAATTGGAACGTGTTCCGATTAACAAAGACGTGATTCAGAGACGGAACACTTTAGGAAGACATCGGAATATGCTTGGATTGAACCGGCTTCCGAATTAGTTCGATTAAGACTTGAATAGATTTGCAATGGAAAGTCTTGTTAGGAAAATTGTTTGTTTTGAGTTTTGGATAGGATCGTAGCAAGGTGTTTTTATTAGTTATAGATTCTGCCTTGACTATTTTTTTAAAGAAACTTACGTGTTCGCGATCAGTTATTAAAATTAATTAAGTTGTCTGAAAACTTAATTAATTTTAATAACTGATCTATCCGCAAAGTATTCCTATTCCTCAAGTATCAGCTTCTAATAAACTTGCAATTCTAAAGTTAACCAAGATAGAGGTTGAACACTTATCTGCTTTGAGTTAGCATATTTATGTTTATTTCTATTGCTATCCCCAATTTAAACCCAACACCTTATCGCTCGAAAAGGTGGAAATTCTTGAAAAATAAATGTGATAGAAGCAAGCGATACGTAACTATAAATTAAAATAATTATCGCCTCTTTTCGGGGGTAGAATGCAAAGCCTTCGCGATCAGCTGTTCACGGCATACTGCACGAAGGCGCTAAATTCTGTTTTGTACTGATTGTAGTGATTTGTTTCTTAGTTTTGTTTTTTTTTTGGCTAGTTTTTCGGGCTGATATTAATCTATTATGACATAATTGTTACCCAGAACTGACTGTAAGTAGTTACTTAAGTCAAAATAAATAAACTAAATTTATTTTTGGATAGAATAATAACTAATTATTTTGATAATTTAAATTAGGTTTCTCACGATATCTGTTAACCTTCAATGTATTATCTTATTTTTAATCATAAAAATACACAAAATAAATTCAGCTTATCACCTGACACTATTAATGTGATAAATAAGCTGAATTTATTTTTGGAGACAACAATTGAATTATTGATATTTTGAAACTTAGTTATAAATCAATTTCTCACGATATATGTTTGCCTGAAACTTTGTAAGTATCTAGAAGCTACAATTAATAATTATGTCATGTTAATATTATTCACAATCTCACCCAAAAATAGTTTGAATGCAGACATAATAATATAAAAGAAAACACCCTTACAACCGTTCTTGAAACAACAATTTTAATTGCAACACGAAGCCATATTTTATCCATGGTATGCATTTTTTCCGACCACCCCGACGGCG
Source organism: Xestia rhomboidea (assembly GCA_963853795.1). Taxonomy (NCBI): domain Eukaryota; kingdom Metazoa; phylum Arthropoda; class Insecta; order Lepidoptera; family Noctuidae; genus Xestia; species Xestia rhomboidea. Next base: position 1,458,140 of record OY970776.1, on the reverse strand, counting down.
GGCCGTTACTCAAAATAATCTAGGCTAGATATCGCACACCCCACGTGATCTACTGCCTCTGCCACGGAAGAAACACGTTTCACTTGATATTTTTCTTTTAATCCCGAATGACGTCTGTACGTAATTGGCGGTTATTTTCAAGTCGCGTGAGGCTGGTAGCATGCGATGTTATGTTGGTGTTACTGGATCCGTTCGTAATTTGAAAATGTGTGGTGAGAAGGTGTCTGACAAAATTATTACACCTTTTTTACAGGTAAGAAACTCACAAATCTGTTCCACTACCGAATCCTTTAGCATTATTTATCAAAAACATAAAGTTCTACCACCACAACAAGTTCTACACAACAGACACTAAACTCAAATCAAAAGTCCCGCTTCAGTGAACCCTCACGTGCAATACTCAGAGCCAATCAACCTTCAACAATCGGTATCCAATAGATACCTTCCGGGCTTCCCCACGTACAGCTCCAGAGCGAACTTATCATCCAAATCAAAACAGCGACACCCCAATAACGCCGAGTCGAGACCACAACAGGCGAAACTTAGTTTTCCATTCGGTTTTATAACGCGAACGATAGACAGGCAATAAATGAGCTCCCACAACTTATAATTGCTTCATTTCGTTGTCGACTCGAACCGAGAACTATGCAGTTTGCATTCGGCTTGTCTATGTCGTGTTTCCAAACGATAATTGGATTTGTCAATAAAAAGTATCGCTGAATCGCATGACAGGTCTCTAATTATGATTTGGTTGAAAGCTTACAATTTTCAGATTTGTGTCGTAATGTCAAAGTCAGCTCTTAGACGTTGACATTGACGTAAAGAATTGGAAACCTAATTAGTCTCGTATCATTTTTGACTCGAAAAGAAAAATCTGAAAGCTTTTCATTAAACCTAGTCCTAAGATTAAAAGAGAACAAAAAACTGATATCCCAACGTCAATCCCGAGTCTTAAATTTCGGCGCCGCTCCACAAATATCCTTCATTCAACGTTAATCAAGTCTGTTACACGGTTCATTAAAAACTATCTACTATTTAATACTGACAGAATCTCCGCGCGTAAAGTTCCCCAACACGAACTGACAGCGTCGAAAAAGTAATAATCGAAATGATCACGATTCATCGCTATGTTTATCCGAACGCCACCGACGTATCATGTCAAAAGTGCATGGACAAGTTCCATGTCAGTGTTTGCCGGTAAAATATACTCCAAAAACAAATTACCAAGCCAAACTCAACCCTAACACCTACACAATAATAGAAATAATAATGTGCTACAATCCGGCTTGTCCGTGCTTATTAATTTTTACCATTTTCACGCCGCACGTTCGATATGACACTTGATTGATGATCGCGACGTTCATTGTCAATCAAACTGTTACTGTAAAAGCATTTGCCGAAATGTGAATATTTATGAATCACAAATGTTTGTCCCGTGCAATACGTTAAAATAATAATTTTCATCTGGCCGTTTTAATTCCGATAGATGCGATGACAGCTGAAGAGCACGTAATAAACGGATAGTAGGAATCTTTTTGAAACTCGCGTCCAACTGTTCAATCATTCGCGTCGTTTATCATCTTTTTTCGAAACGAAACGAAACTCGTCGCGTCAAACTAGACAGACTATAGATGACGTAAAAAGAAAAACCGCCGTCCCGCCGTAGAAGCTTTCCGAACGTCTTTTTGTTCGTTCAGTTGGTATTGCTCGCGCGTTCGAATACGAAATTTGAATTTTCCCGCTTAAACGTCGGCCTAATAAATGTTTCCTGACGACTCGCGATTTTCGTAGGGTCACCACCTACAACCGAAGACTTAGGACATGATTTAAACGTTTAATTAATGAATTAATAGGTATAATTTATCGCTTTAGCCTTTAGTACTCTAATGCGGAAGTTCAGTGCGGTGTACTATAACAAAATGACTGACATTGAGGAGCACTGCAGGTAAATATAACGTTTTAAAGGTCTGCTAAGCATTCATCTTTTCTTTAAATAGATGTGGTCTAAGAAAGCATTAAAAGGTTTTAGGCAGAATATATGCAATTCAGCATTAATAATTGGTAGTAATTGCTGCGATTATGCACAAACAGTACCAATTCTTTCTGAATTTCTCTTCCTGAGCAAACCGGGACGAATCCCATGAAACCCTGACAGATACTTCCCTTGAACTGTTTGACCACTTTGACAGATCGCCAACATGAACTCTTTCCGACATCAAAATGGCGTATTAGGTTTTTTTTATTCAGTAGTCTGTCATCACTTCCTTTGTGATTGAGCACTGCATTGACGCATTGTGCTCCAAATTGATTCTGTTTTGTTACTTTATTGAGTTTTAGACAATCGACGTGGTCGCCATCTTTGTTGCTTTTTCATCGATCTTGGACAGATAAAAGAGGTTATGGTTTTGAAAAATGGAAATAAAAAGCGATCGTCCTTTGTAGCTCAATTTTGTGGATTGGCTTTTGGTTTGCTGTTCTCATTTCGTGCTTCTTCGGTTCGTTTCGTTTGAATGAACGCGGATTTTCATGCTGGTATTAGTAGTATGCTTTATCATTTTTGAAGAACACTCTAAAAGAAAACTCACTAAGTTCATCTTTTTTCTAACATTTTCGAAGTATCATCACCGCCATAAATAAGTGTAGGTAAGCACATTACCACCATATAAAAGTAGGTGTAAGGTAGAATCGAGCACGTCTGATAAACCGCCGGGGACGCTGGCGGATTTATGGCCCAAGACTCGACCATTTGCATCGGAAGGAACACCGGTAAGAATGCGAGGCGACGCACGCAGGCCGTGTGTGTGGCTTGACAACTTTAGACTGAAACATGAATTGCTTCATGGTGTTTTCTCTTTAAAGTGCAAATGACGATCCTAGGTGTAAAGTTAAAGGAGCAATGAACCTCAGCACTAAAATAAATCGTCTTATTTCCCTGTCATCAAAGTACAGTCAGCCAAATTAACAACTGACCACCTATTACCGAATAAACTACCAACTACAAATTGCAGTCCCAAAAAATCCCATCTGGAACTCCAAACAAAGTTACTAACACATGTAAATCTCACCAAATTGTGCAAAAGGTCTTTTTTAAACGATCCGTAGGAGAGAGGTATTCGAGTTAATCGGCGTCACAGTGGGGTGATCACAGACCCCGGCGGCCACGCTGTAATTATACTAAAAATGTGGTAGACTTCAATAAAAAGCTGAAACTGTGACGGGCGGCGGTCGAAAACATAATTGTCCATAGTAATGATTGTAGGTAATTGTGCGAGGGCTACCCTTAACCCTTCGCTGAAGGAAACACCCTTGGATGCTGGGTAAGATGCGGGCGGATGGCGTGAAAGCAAGTTACAAGCATGGTTACAAAAAAACACGTGAAAAACGGAACAGGTGTGCCAATGAAACAATATACTATCGAATGTTTTTTATCTGTTTCATGACGTTTTGTGTAATAAAATATCCGATGTCATTGCTTTTCAATCTCATAATTGAAATAACACCTTATTTATGAGGAAAAATACGAAAAAGGTTGTTCAATTTCTACAAAAAAGTCTAAACGTCGCACATTTTTCACTCCGCCCCGCTACCGCTTATAACATAAAACTAAGTTAATAGCGGTCAGTGCAGGTCCGAATTTAGACAATAATTACTCGCGGTGCCGTCCGCCCAAATTTTCGTTTCGGCTAATACTTTTTATGGTGACTGTACTATTCTGAACGACGGGATACGTGTTTACATAGCCTTTATGGGGACGTGAAAGATTACTAGAAAATTGACAGTCAAAACAAAGGAAAATATCTCACCGTTTAAATGAAAATTTCAGGTAAAAGTAGATAGAAGGGAAAAAGCTAGTTCTAAAACTATTTTGACAAGTAATAAAATACATAACTTAAATTTTTATACACATAAAAATATCAATGAAAATAAAGTAGCGCAAAAAATGTCGCGAAAAATCGAGTTGACGTAAACTGTCATCCGTTTTTTATAAGCACGTTCTCGTATGTCAAAATATTTCATTTGTTCTCATTAGTTATTCTATATTATTATAAGTATAATGATGTCTGAAGGTTATTTTTCAGTTTTTTACAACATTCTATAAAGAGGCCGGGTTTTAATGTAAGATTATTTATGACACCTCTTCAAGGTTTCGTCAAACTAAACTGACAATATTTACTGAAGTATTATCGTACTGGTATGTATTAAGATATCGATGTCAAGGTGTGATATTAATTAAAGTGATTTTTAACCGTATTTTGGAGGCGATAAGAAATAAAATTGGGCAATAAGTTTTGATTTTTGCTCCCTGATTCAAATAGTATCGTGGATTGTACCCATTCATAGCACCAACTTATAATAATCCGTTTTTTGCTTAAATGTATTAAGGATAACACTAACGCTAAATAACGTAATAAACAAAAATATTACATAATTTGTATCATTGTGTTCTAGACAAGAAAAAAAAATCGGAAAATTATATTGAAAAAAAATAATTAACGTTAATTTATTTAATTACTTTACTCTACCCATTTATTCGTTAAAATAATACTATTTCCTGTCTGCTTAACTGCAATTATCACGAGGTATTATGATGACTATCATAAAATACTAAAATAAATAAACAAAAAGGAAAACTTCTATGGAAAATTCTTGTGAAACTGTACTAATGAGAAAGTCTCGTTCAGAAATAGTTCATAATCTTTATTATTTACTTGACAGAAATAGACACTGTTGAATATAAACTTATTATTTTAATAAATCTAATGTTGTATTATAAGAAAATCTAACAACATTGGATGGGAAAACTCAAACCTAAAAACCAGATTTTCACTAAATGTATGCATTGACAAAGCTTTATGGTCTCTAGGTGGTCTACGGATATTTCAACAACAACAACATATCCATGACCGAGAAGTTTAATGCTGTGCTCATAATGATATTTAAGCATCAAGAAAATAGAATGATATGGAAGCATTCTCTTTCTTAGCATATCGAGGAGTTCTTATAATAACTGAGCCTGCCCAGAACACTACACACACTTGTGTCTTTCTTTGGTGTTTATAGCATACTTTAGTATATTTTTTATGTAAACTAATCAACGAGACACCAATCAGAAAAACAGCTCCATAAAACTAGAATCGGAAAACCAGCTATCTAAAGACACTCAAGACGTACCAGGGTCATGTGCCATGATTTCCGTCGCATCTATCTCGACGATACGCATCTTCACGCCCGAGTGCCGACGACACCCCACCTGACGGTCTGAGCTGAGGCAACAATTGATATCTTCCGAAGGTCGGGTAATAACATGCTCAGAGTTATCCGACCAACACACTAGAACAGCCATACAATATTTGTGTAACTCCTATCTCAATGGTATAACGTTGATATTGCTAGGGTTATGGTGCTAGGTGCAACAATAATGGGCTTGTCTTGATCGGTGCTGATTTTATGAATAGATCGTCAATTGTCGAACGGAAACGCGAACTAAAATTAGTTTTTAGAGTTCTGTTTTTAAATAATACGATTGGATACGAACTTCTTTTGATTTAGTCTATGGAACAGTTTTTTTTTTAATTGTTGATTCCATTTATTGTAGACTATTATTAAAGTCGATTGCGGGGAAACTCAAAAATAATTGTTAAGCAATAAAATGTTGTATCCACGTAATTAATTTTTGTGTTGCCAAGCGAATGTTGTATAAAGTTTAAAAGCTAGAACAAAGCAATTATATTTACACGTGTTTCAACTCACAGAATAAAAATGAGATTGTTTTACGTCTGATCGTTCATGGAGGCAATTTGTATGAGAAACTTTAAATGTTAACAAATAAAATTACCGTATTATTAACAAAGTAGGCCTTCTCTTAAACATATTTAAACTTATTATCATCACAATAACGTGATGGCACAATTTTAAATATTTATTTTATTATTAAAATGTCTGACAGCGTCACCTATCTTTATCGTTAAAGATTGATCTACATAATTACAGAGTTAGATGCTTTTATTGTGCACACAGATAAAAAAAGATAATTATATGGCAATTAAATTCTTTAGAAAATATTTTTACTGGCGACATTTTTAATGTCGTAATGTTATTATTTTAATGTTGGTAGTTCCGTCTCAGGAATTACGAATGTGTTGTTACGTGTTCTGATTCTCTATTCGAATGTAGAACGTATCTAACACTAGTGATGCGTCTGATTCAAGAAAATTTTATTGATCTATTCTATCCCTAAAACACAGGTCATAAACATATTATTATCTTAAACAATAGGTAATCAGAAACCGATCTCTGCGTCAAAACTATCAACATTTAAGTACCAACCTTTAAAAAAACCATATTCATTAATCAAACCATTTCTTCCTTAGATCGCCCAACTAGTGGAAGACGTACGCCGTCTCCAAGCATCGCTTACAGCGCTTCAGGAAGCGCACGCTCAGCAGTTGCAGCGGCTAGAAGAACGGCTGGACGAGAAGAAACAGCATATCGCCAGGCTTGAAGCGAGGCTCGACACCCAGAGGGACTATGATGATATCAAAAGAGAAATCAGGTGAGTATCCGTTCTGATGAACAATTGGGACGACTTTATTTTTAGTTTTACAATGTTTTAGAAATACTACAGGTTACAAGAGAAAGATGCTCTGAAATTAAAAGGAAAGAAAATTAGAAAAGATTTGAGTAGGTCTAGGAACATTAGGAATCTACTACTTAGTAAGCAATAGCATAAAATATTCAACACTGAAAACATTGGTTAAAATAAAGAAAATGTGAAAAACCTCGACTATTGAAATGATAAGCTATCTCAGAATTAAAAAAAAACCGGCCAAGAGCGAGTCGGACTCGCGCACCGAGGGTTCCTTACAAACTTTTTAAAGGACAAACTTAACTTTGCTGTTCGATCCCTAGAAACCTAAAACCGCAAATAATAAGCTTGTAATAGTAAAATCGCTTTGTTTTTTGTTATTAAACTACATATTTACGGTTTTCAGATTTTTCCCTTTACATGTGCTGTAAGACCCTTGCTTTGTGCCAAATTTCGTGTTTCTAGGTCAACGGGAACTACCATATAGGTTTTCGACCCAAAACCTATAGAGTACTTCCGGTTGACCTAAAATTGTCAATTTTGGTTAAAAGCAAGGTCTTACAGCACAACTAAAGGGAAAAGTCCGAAAAATAAAAAAAGTTGAAAATTAAGGTAAATTTTAGTACCTACTTACAAGTTTTCGCGAAAATTAAAATTTGCCCATATCTATTTATTGTGTTGACACAAGACCTTAATTTTTATACATCTAATAGGGACTATAGACCTCAGTATCTATACAGGGTGTAAACAACCTCATCACGAAGCCGTCGACCAAGCATTCTGTACAACAAACTAAGTAACTTTACGTATCAATGATTGCTGGGAACGACTTTTTCTTTTTTGGTGTGAAAAATCATGTTTTGTGGTAGAACTCAATGAAACGCACTCAAAACATTGTGCTGATGGATGGATTGAATAGTACGGGGGTCGTGAGGGTGTTTAAAGTAAAAATCTTACATTAAAACTTGTATACATGTAGAAAAACACTTGTCAAAAAGTTGGAACTTTGACCCCCAATATCTCCGTAACTAGAAGGTTCCCAGGTATGGTGTAGAACAAAAAAAAAAACATCGCAATGACGGGGAGAACAATGGCCCTTCGGCTTCGTTAAGAGGTTATTTACACCCTTTATAAATTTCAACTTGCTAGGTCCACCCGTTCCTGAGAAAATCGGTGGTGTCAGACGGACAGACGGACAAGAAAGTGATTTTTTTACCTTTTGAGGTACGGAACCCTAAAAACATCAAAAATCGACTAAAGATCCAAACCACCATGTCTACATCCCTACATAGATACAGGCAGCATAGAAAATTAAAAAGTGTACAACATAGCACGTGTTAATAAACTTGATAAGACGCGTATCTCGGTCATTCACCTGCACAGATTAAATATTGTTTGTAGAACAAGCCTTGACTATGGTCGAGGTACTGGCGCGAATGATCTTGGTGCGACGCTCCTAATTAATGCATTTCCTTGATTGATTTGGTTTAGTAGAAATAAAACAAGCTTAATGCATTTGTAATTAAATACGCGTTAGGAATGATAATGTTCATATGATATTGATAGAGGTGTTGTATGTGAGAAAAGTGGAAAATATTATTTGAAATTTCATTTGACATGTCAAATGTCAAAATGACAGTTTTGTTCTGTTTTCCGCGTTCATGACATTTTTCATAAATGTCACGTCTTAGGAAAACAATAATTGCCACTATATAAACACCTCCTAATACTTTTCTTTTAAACGTCTTCGAAGTCTTGATTATCGAACTATTGAAATGGTTATCGAATGTCAACTGTATATCCACAATCAAATCGAAACGAATAATAAAACATCACCTTCTACATTTAATCAACATAATGACACAGCATCACGCTTACCATCCCCGAGGTTGGGCAGTGGTGTACAATACATATAGTACACCCACATTTCGTCAGTTATGCCATCGCCTATTACCATCAACTGGGCATAAATCCAGGCTCCACTGCTGCTACTGAGAAATTCCTGAACGAACTAATATAATATACAGGGTGTAAACCACCTCATCACGAAGCCGTCAACCAAGCATTCTGTACATCAAACTAAGTAACTTAACGCAAAAAATATGCTGGGAAACGACTTTTTTTTTTGGGTGAAAAATCATGTTTTGTGATAGAAGTCAATGTAACGCACTCAAAACATTGTGCTGATGGATGGATTGAATAGTTCGGGGGTCGTGGAGGTGTTTAAAGTAAAAATCTTACATTAAAAACTTGTATTTAAAAAAAAAGTTGGAACTTTGACCCCCAATATCTCCGTAAAGGTTCCCAGGTATGGTGTAGAACAAAAAAATGATCAACAAGATCATGAGGAGAACAAGTGCATTTCGGCTTCGTAAAGAGGTGTTTACACCCTTTATAGGGACTGCTTATGCTCAAAGGTATACAACGAAAGGTTTTGCCTTCTCTTATCAAGACAGCAGAGATTAACTCTTTCGCCATAGAACAAACAAAAAAGCTAGAAACGGTATGATAATCCAAGTTAACTTGATGTCACTTGAGTACATACGTTCAATGTATCATTGTGTGTTCTGTGCGCTTTTGTTTGTTGAACGTACCTTTGACTGATAAGCAGGCGCCTGCAAGCACACCCTGTCTTTGTTTGATTAGTTCGTTAGTCGATTATGATATAGGAAGATAGCTAAGTTGTACATAAATAGGGAATGTAACAACTTGTACTGTTACAACAACTATAGGTAAGCTAACATAACTTGATGAAAACTTCAATGCTAATGTCAGTTGACATGGTAAATCCATATCTGAATACTTTGAGAAAGTTTAACAGTTAAAAAAAATACAAGATCATGTTGATAATATCATCATTATAGATATCGTTGCCAAAATTATTCCTGCAAACATGAAATCACAACTTAAATCTTATGTATTTCCGCGAAATAACACCTGATCGATAACTTATCTGAAATCTAAACTATACTACTACTACAAAGGGTTCCCAAATCTATCTCTTTTTTTTAAATATCCTTGCCACACAGCACGATATACCCTTTAACTGCTGTCACCCCGTTGTTTAGACAGCCTGCTCCAACAAGTACCAGTTAATTACCAACAGCCATCTTAAAGGATCTTTTATGGAGTTCCCAGTATTTAATGTTGTTTTTCAAACAAGGATTGAGTCCTCACTTTGAGATCTGACGCCCGTGGTTTTTGGTACCGTTCGTGTGATATTTGAGATACTTCCTCTTTCCGTACTTGTGTTGTAAGTTTACGTAAACATGTACCACTTATGTCATTGTCATGTCTTTTAAAATTTACGGTTTTTAGAAAACTCTTCAGCACTTAACTGGGTCTTACGTTCCATAAGTATTTGAGCACTTCTGAATTGTCATAAAGTACTACTAACAAACATAACCATAAACTGAACAAACTTCACCAAAAAGTATGCATTGGTAAACGACACATTCGACAGTAAACAGAATACACCCATCGGCTCCCAGAAAGTCACCGAGGAGGTCCGAACACACGTTTTTTTTTCTTCTACCACAAATCGAAAACCACTTGTCCCGATGCTGTCCCACCTCGCACTCCTACGCTAAACGTTCGAGATAAGGAATTTAGCGGCCTCCCCTAAGTTTACACTATATATTGATACAAAAATCGCTCCCTGAGAACTTTAAAAGGTGCCTTTTTTATTTTTCCTGTCGCATCAGTGGGAAATATAAATAGAATTATCGAGGGATGTTAATATTTTGACGCGATAGTGGGATGAATGGGAAATTATTTCGGTTTGGAAACAATAGTCGTAGGAGGAAGTTCTTATGATGTTTATATTAGGGTGTTAATTCCAGCAATTTCTTTTGTATTATTCCGAAGTTTCGCATGGGGTGACCAAACTCCTCTGATATACCATTTCTTGGTTTTTCGTCATCCATAAGTAAGAGCTATAGCGCTCACTGTGCATTGTAAGCATCATTGCAATTTGCCTTCTTGGTTACGGCATCCTTTTGAACTGATATTATCTTGCTGTTAAGTCAAGGCCTTTAGACTAAAACATCTGTACTATCTCCTCAAGAACTCTTACAACATCCTTCCTTCATCTTTCTCCCAATTCCATATCGATGGCTCTGTTCCCACGTATCAAAGTAATCAGGCGATCAGTCAACATCCTCGAGAACAATCTATCACCTGCGGCTCTGATAACTGATAACGCTAATTAGCAGTAGGTACCTGTCTACAAAGTTTCACACCAGGTGTGAGTTGCTTTCGTCATAGTTGGTACACGATGTCGGAAGATTGGCGTTAGCACTTACGAGGTTTGATGGATAGAGATTTGAGGATCTATTTGTCACTGATAGATGATTAGAAATAAGTGAAGAGGGATTTGGATGTCTATGGGAATGTTGATAATGAAAACGTGGTGTAAAAAGAGCAACACAGTCAAAAAATTTGCTTCGTAGTCAGTTGTAAGAGAACTGTAAAAGAAAACTAAGTAATTTTGCGTTGGTTTGGTTTTGCTTGTATTCAAAAGCTTTAGCGAAAGAAAATGTAGCGAATTTTCCGATCCGATGATTCCTTTTCAGACAGTCCCTTACTTAAAACAGACTTTTAACAAAATATAGATGCATCTCCACCATACAATGACAGTCCACATCACAAAGGCCCACTCAGTCTATAAATACATCGCAACAACATCCCAAAACCGATGTTTTGAGCAGTTTAATGTGCTCCACCAATACGGTGTCATACCGGCGGCGCCTTTGATCTACCGTCAAAGATCACATCACAGGCGCCGACATCACGACATAAAATCAAGACTGTGCAAACACGATAAAAAGCGTTTTTTAACTTTAATAAAATGTCGATCGATTACAGTTTACGACGGGAAATCGGAAATTGGAACGAGTTAAATATAACTTTATATATCAGCTGACTTGACTTGCACGTGATTATTTGTTGTTTAATCATGTACGCGTATTTATAGGTGTTTTATTCTAAGATCTAAAGGTCATAGATGAACAAACAGCTAAAGCTAGATATCAACTTGAAACGGAGCTAGTTTGAAACAAACACTGTTTTTAGCTTTCACGGTTTATAACTAAAGTTACACTGTCACTTACGGGATATCTTCCGTGATCATTATCCCGCGATCATGGCTCTTGCAACAGCGTCATCGGGAGCTTACAATAACCGAAAAAGTTTAGTTTGAAGCTTGGCTTTGAGTTGTCCATTCATTTTTCAAACAAGATCGGAGTAAGCATGCTACAATAAGATAGAAAAGATACATGGAACACAATCGAACCCCAACAATACCAAGAAAACAAAAATCCGTCCTCATCCCAATAAAGCACACATAACTGACACATTATCAGTCCACACGACACAATATGATGGAAAAATAAACGGAAAACACCCATTTCAATTATTGCTACCGTCACGCGAATGTCCGCCATTTGGTCTCTTTCCCATGATCGCTTTCCTTCGCACACAAAAGATATCTTCTAATCCTATAAGATCTATAATTCCCGATATAAACATAGAAGGCACCTGCACTGGTTTATTGCTTATTTATTCCGGTTCTCAAGCAAGGATTAAGTTATAGCCAGCCCCCGAAGATTAAAGCTTAATGGAGGGAGGCGATGGATTGATTTCTGAACGCGGTTCCCGCCAAATCTGCGCTTAACTTGGCTTGGGCGTCATTACGTTCGATTTATTTGTTGTCTGTGCTTCTTTGAGGATTTTGGTTAAGCTGTGGTTTTCAATTAAATTCGAAAATAGAATGGCGGTTATTGTTCTGAAAAACGATATGCTAGACGCTTTTTTTGACACGTTAAAGCTTATGAATTCTAATCATGATCACACAAGATCTCTTTGGGGTTTCGTTGTAATTAAAACTCACTAAAACCCAAATACAGCTCGCAGTGTTGACACGTCAAAGATGAAATTTAAAGAAAGTCAAATAAAGAGTCTAGCTGCTTATCTGATGTTTAATTAACATCTAAGCACACAAGATTTACATAATTTCAAAGAAACATTCTCTTATATTATGTGTGGTGTGTTTGTCCCTATATATCAATATGAGAGCCTATCGTAGACACCTGTTCTCATTTGCTTAGGCGATGTTTGTCTTTCATTTAACGCAAGTTTAGTCTAACACTGTCGCACACAAATTATCAACTAATTTACGTAGCCCGACGATTTCTGATGCCATAAAGAATGCCCGACGGGTCCTAAGCTTTTTACTGTGTTTGTTCTACATACATTTGTAGCTGGAATATCTGAGAGCGGGAAAACTAAGCTTGTGTCAGTAAGAGTTTGTTTAGACATAGCCAATGGACGTTTCTGAGATTTCCAAGTCTGTGTGTAAAGGCGTTTGACCGATTGATCAGCGATTGGTCAGCTTGGCAGGGGCGGGGCATCGTTATCGGCGATCGAGTTGATACTATGCAGTGACGTCACGTTTATTGTCAGACATTGATGGGAACTAATAAAGTGCGTGTTCGACATTTGAATACAATTGAATTTGTTACACGTGGAGACTGATTGTGAAGCGAAGTTTCAATGTCGCCATTTTTGTGACTATAAAAATAACGTGTTGAATAAATTCACACCGATAAAAAATGATCATTTTAATGTTAATAGTTAGGTATGGATTTAAAAACTGACGAATAGAAGAAACTGTGTCTAAATAATAAGTCTTCTTATCTACAAGATGAACTCGCCAAAAGCTATCGGTAATCAAACCGCTAAGCTCCCCAATGACACGGCACAATAAAACAAGGTAAAGAACTCGACAGGAATTCCTAATTCGCTAATCAATATTGAAACATCCCTTTACTGAACAACCCCTTTGGAAATATGTCTTTGAAATATTCCCTTGAAAGGGTTGCACAGTGTAGGGGCGATCAATCGACATTTTGTCACAGATTTTGAAATATGATCGTCATTCGCGGGCTTTTTGTCTATGGAAAAGCAGGAAATTTTCTTGTATACATTTTCCTTTAGAACATTTTTTAATTACAATTCTAGTCCATGGCTGCTTTTTCCTATACTTTGAATATCCTTTAATTATAAAGCGATACCTAGGTAAAGGATAGCCAAATATAAAACAGTTGCATAAAATATTGTAGCAGTATTTCCTGGTGCAAAAATCCAGCAAGATAGTTAAAATTTTCCAAATCAATAAACAAACTAAATCCAAAACCAAAGTTAACCCTAACGACACCGATATCAGAATATTTAAAGCCTGAACACGCACAATGTTTTAAAAGTTAAGCCACTAATTAATTCAAAGTTAGGTAAGCGCACATCGGTTTCATTCGGCGTATCAAATATTCAGTGTGTACACGCCTTATACTGAAGGCTTTTGGCCGAAGACAAAGATGCTTTTAAGCTAGCGTTTAGGACACGAAAGGTGTTGAGTAGCTACTTTAAGGATTTTGAACACAAAAAAGCTGCTCTAGATTATTTTGTAAGTTTTATATTACAGCATAGACAAAACTTTTATCGGTAGATTTCCAACAATGCAAAGCCAATCCAACGTCAAAAAGAAAAAGCACACATTTAATTTCTATTCCAATTTCGAATATTCAAATAGCAAAATACGGCCGACGCTTAGTCTTCCATCTCCCATATTCAAACTACAACTGCATCATCAAACCATAGACATAAAATAAAAAGATAAAAACCTTCGCACCCGACGCCACTCCACGCCACTAGACTAAGCTAGGATGTCGTCACTTCCCAACTGTGTCATCGCTGTTTATAATGTATCAGTTTTAAAACCATCGTAAACATTAGCCGACGGTCTTCCTTGTGAAGTACTTACATTTTGTGGGAGTTTCAGAACTTTTCACCGTATATATTGTACACTTACCTCTACGAGGTTTAATAGGTGCTGAGCACTTTTTGCTATCCGATTTAGAGTGAAAGAAAATGTTGGTAAAGCAACAAAAGTATACAAAAAAATAACGTAAAAATAAAGTATATACTTACAGCGCTTAATGTCAAATGAACATCTATGACAATTCCAATTTTGAATCATGCTTTGCTTTCTCATTTCAAACACTTTTTGCTGTTCCCCAAAATTGATGCTGCATCCCTTAGGGCGAATTTCACCAATGGTAACGTTAAAGAGCTGTAAGTGCTATCATTGTTGCGGAATATTGACACTGACATCCCTTGAACGCGGTTTAGATGTGCTTGCTGATCGCGTTCAGTTCCATTGCCTAATTGAAACCTTAGACTCGTATTTTTTGTAATAAATAAGGTAAAAGTTTCGTATTGATTCATTTCAAATAGAAATTTACAGTATTAAATCGTTTAAACACAGCTGAACGGAGGGAGCCGGCAGTCGACACTAGTTATCTGTAGTCCCTGTGAGACGGTCGCTTCAACGAACGCGGCTAAGCTTCGAACAATACCAGTACGTGCGATTATATGAAACGTTTTGATACTAGCGTTTCAATTGTTTTTAGCATTGTAGGTTATGGAATCGGAACAAATAAAACAGCGATTTTCCGAAATGTGAGCCAAACATTGTAGGAATAGCCATATTAAATAATTTTAAAACAGCTGCAAATATCAGATAAACATAATAATTTGGTATGCCTACTCAAAAAATAAATTAATGAACTCAGACTAATCGGATCGGAATCATTTTCATTGAGAGGTGAATAACGCTGACAGCTTATTTCCATTTTACAAACAGTAAAAACTGCTATAATTGGTGCGCAGTTAAGATCGCAAAAACGGTCATTGACCCACCTATTACATTTATTAAATTTCTTAACTTTGAAATCCAAAAAGAAGCCTGGTCAAGTCTTGAATCGTCATCTATCGTGATCTTCAAAAAATTTTCTAATGAAAAACGATACATGGTTCATTTGTTTTGTTTCGTAGTAAGAGATATTAGGGAAAGGGCAATGACCGCTATCACGATCTTAACTGGCAACAACTATAGAACAGAAATGTGCAAATAACATAAGTAAGTAATGGCCGCTTTCGCATAGTACCTATGCATGTTAGGATTCCTTAAATTCAGTGTTTATTGCCGCAAAAACTGTATCATTACAGGGTAAGACGCCATGTTGGAAAAAACGTCAAAGCTTCGATTACTTTCTGGTGCATCGCAGTCACGCTTTGTAACACATCAAAACCACAGTAAATTCAGGACGTATTTAACTAATTAAACTGGACGCCATCAGCACTAAAACGCGACCAGGATCTCTCAGCGTCAATATGTCATAGTAATGATGACACTGACAGCTCGTAAACTCAGTTTAAACGTGCTAATCGCGTTCACTGTCTTTGGTAAAACCTGCTCCTAAATCTATCGTAGTAGGTAAAGGGAAAAAATATCAAAGTAAATTCAGACACGACCAAAACAAATTCTAACGTAAGTCGTATAATACACCTTCCAATTAGAGAATGGAGTTCGCAACACCTCCGAGATTCGGCACTACCGATCAACGATTTAATTGGCGATATATTAAATTGTAATTAAGGTGCAACCCTATTGTGCCGGAGGTAACACCGATGTGTCGCACCACTAGTCTACCAACGTCCCTCCACTAGTCTACCGACCGATCACAGTCTTAAGGCGAAGTCACACGATCAGTTTAGTGTTCGACCAAAACATAGAGTAGTTGAACGATTTGTCGAAAGTTGAATCGTGTGTCATAAGTTACCTTAACAATATGTTGTTGATAGTTTTATCGGCACCTTAGCTTCGGTCCCTTGTGGACTTAAGAAAAGAAGTCTGCTAAGATTTTGGTCTTGTAATTCTAAAAGAATTTCTTATTGTTAGAATTTTCGTATAACATTTTGTCATTGAGGAAATGTCGCTTTGTGAATTTTGCGAATAAACGCTTACACGTGTACCCGTGTAGGTTAGCGAGGTCAAAAATGGTTTAAAATTAGCATCGATAATTTACATTGTTAAATTAATTTATTTTTCTCTTCCCAGTTCATAAAATCCTTCGCAAGTAATTACATTACAGCACGTGTATGTTAAAATGAGATAATTATAGAAGAATAATTAAATACCAACGGCAATTAATGTATCATAAGTACTTAATGCTCATCGTTATTTATTATTATAAAATACATGGATAAACAATTAGGCATAGACGTCATACACAATATTTTAGATTCTAAATCTGCACGTGGAGTAGAATTAACAAAACCCGTGATTCATTATTTTTAAAATAAACTATAAATGATGATTTTGGGAAATAATAAAGTCATCAAAAATAGAAACAATGATCCATCTGAAAATAAAACTGTGTAGCTAAATGATGTTTATTAGTCTTTCTGTCGTTGGTTTAAGAAGCGATATCTCACCTTCATCCAATGTATTATTAATAAATTCTAATCCTAGCGACCCATTAACTACCCCCGCAGGAACCAACCGTCAGCTACCTAAAATACACATAAAATAATACCAATAAATGAGCGGGCACAGGTACGGAGGGTCTTATCTCTCTAATGGCCATAAGATACCGTTCAAAGAGGCCCAATCTCAATAAATTTATTAAAGGAATATTGCCAATAGAGACCCAGCACATCCTATTAATTAAAATACTTAATTAATTCACCTGGAAATTGTTTAATCAATTCACTTTTGACCCAATTTATTGGGGTAAATCGAACTGTGAGCCTGTGACCCGACGTCTTGTGATAATTAAAAGCTTTATATTACAATCAGGTAATCTATAGGATTGTATTTTAATTATGATTACGGTGTAAGGGAATTTTGGTGAGGTGAAAGGGATGCTCACGTTGACTACTTATTTAAACGTTTTTCCAATGTTCTGTTTTTGTAGGGCCCTGAAAAGTCCGGTTTCCGCGTCTATCATCAGTTTGACGTTTTTCTTTTTTCCAACGTAAACCACACTTTCAGTAATAATCCGATTTTCATCGAATGCTGAGCTGCTTTTCGATCAATTCTAACAGTTTATTTTCCTTGTTCCAGCATGCTTCGAGCCCTCGACCTTGGCGGTGGGGAACGATCTTTAGAGCGCAAGCCTGAAATTCGTTCGCCAAGCACCGCTCCTTCGCTCCGAGACCATTCGGCCGAGCGAGAGCGAAGCGCCGAGCGCAGGGAACGGGATACAGGTACGTCACTAGTATTGCCACGAGTATTTTGAGTGGGCGGTCAACTTGAAACGCGTAGAGCTTAGGGTTGGGATCCACTCAGTTTAGTCGTGTTGGTTGTAGACTGCCAGTACTCGGCCCGAATGATGACGTCATTCATGTTCTGAAATAGTGACGTGTCTTCGCACCGGATGCTCGGTATCATCGTCCACAATAGAACATTGGAAATCGATCGCGGCCATCAGCTATGCACGTTCGATGTTTCAAACCTTGTGTATGTCCGTAGCTAGTTCGTGTTCGCTTCACTTTTCTGTCCGCAAAAAGAACAACAATTCGCAAAAAACGCGCGGAGTACGAGGAATATCCAGTTCCCACCACCTCAGCCATGCCGCTCACGGACGCGCGTAATCGTTTCAAACTTAGGCTTTAGAATTCGGAGCATGCCATGATGCCGACATGAGAGACGCCGCGCGCGCATTAAAGATTCGTACGCCGTTGCCGAATGATTGCGACGCTTACGAGCGTGCGTGCTAGCCCTCCCTCTCCTCTCGCCCCCCCGCCCCTCCCCGCCTCCTCTCCTCGTGTTCCCGCGTAACCGTGCTCTCACCGCAGGTGTGGAGGAGTGGCCCAGCACGCCGCCGCCACTCAACAACAACACGACGCACCACAACAACAACGGGCCCACGTTGCCGCTGCCGCTGCCGCCACCGAGCCCCTTCCGCTTCGAGGAGCACCGCACCTACAGGTTCGCCGAAGACATGGGACCCCTGCCGCCCGGCGCTCTAGTCGGACGCCTCGGCGACTCCCTCATCCCCAAAGGCGACCCCATGGAGGCACGACTACAAGAGATGCTAAGATATAACATTGACAAATATGCGAATACGAACTTGGATACGTTGCATATAAGCCGGAGAGTGCGAGAGCTGCTGTCGGTCCACAACATTGGACAGAGGCTGTTCGCTAAGTACGTGCTGGGCCTGTCCCAAGGGACAGTGTCGGAACTGCTGTCGAAGCCGAAGCCCTGGGACAAGCTGACGGAGAAGGGGCGCGACTCGTACCGCAAAATGCACGCGTGGGCCTGCGACGAGGCTGCCATCATGCTGCTCAAGTCACTGATCCCTAAAAAAGGTACTTTTCTAAAACATTCACGTCTGTAGATGTTATAGCGGGATTTGCGTCCTACGTTGCGTATATTTTGAGTCCCTCGTCTGGCTTGATGTGAATACCACTGCATCAACGAATGAACTTTTTACTTTTCAGGCAGTAAACATATCTATCTGTTTGACGACTTCATTTCTAAACCAGATTCAGTGGTATTCGCAGTTTTGCAGGTTCTAGCTCTGAACGTACCAAAAGTGACATCAACCATTCAGAGAGACCTCGCGACAAAATTATCTAAGTTATCACATTTGGTACGTCAGGCCATGATCATCAATTCCTTTTACACGAATCATTTGAACCGTTTGACGCGCCGGTTATCTTAGCTTGTCAAGTTTACCTGACAATACAACTCATCAATCATGGCAGCACTCGCCTACGAATACAAAAGATGTTTACATTTTCCGCGTCAATTACTTGATACGGGAATATTGATCAGTCATTATGTACTTTGTCAATCAACGCGTACGTTAGGAAAATTCGATTTTTTAGAACGCACTCGAAGCTTCTTCATATAGTTCCGCACTCTTTTTTATTTTTTTTAACACTTTTGTTTTATTTTTTTGTTTTGTTCCTTTTAGACCTTTCCCTGAATCTTTTTCCTTTGTCCCTGTATCCTGTCGCGTGCGGAAATATCAGGAACTGCCCAGTTCGAGGAAGCGAGGGATAAGTAATCATCTCCCACAGTTTTGATTGTAAAATTATTTTCCATATATTTTTTCTAATTGACAAACTTTTGTGTACTGTCTCTAGCATTTTCCAAGTGTATTTTTGTTAATATTTTGCGCATGTTCTATTTAATCTCGCGAGCGTCCATTTCAGGAGACATATTTCTAAATTGTTAAATCAAATTCCGTAAAAAATTCACCTTTTTACAAGAGCCAAATAATTTCGAAGCAACTTATCTGAAAATACGAGTCCATTTGTTACATAAATGTGGAAAAGCGGAGCGGACACGCGGTGCTAACTACGAACTTGCCGCAAAGCGATAGCGTTCACGTTCAGTTACATAGCATAGCAACTGCAACTGTCACTCGTTCGGCTTTGTATAGTTGCATGGCACAACTTTAACAAGTATATGTACACTAAAGCTAAAGTTAACATATACGGACTGAACATTGCTCAGATATGAGCCATTCAATATATTTTACGTACCTATTCACAACCATTTCTATATTCAAACTACTTGAACTACTTAGACCGATATTTATAAACGCAAATGGAACTTAACATTTATATTGACAATCGCCATTCCTATCAATTGCTTTCAATTCTAACTTGATTTTTTAAAAACCAACACGTAATGCAACCACAATAGGAACAGAAATTCGGTGGAATTAAAAAGAACGTACTCATTGTAAGGCTGTGTACACATTAACGACAATGCACGACAAAGTATAAATCTGCGAATACAATGGACTCTTGTGTATTAGCCTTTGTCCCCATCGATAGGGATGAGCTCAAATAGATTGAATTTCAGATAATTCCCGGAAGGGTTACGGTTTTCTTATTTCGCTGCTATGTTATGCGGTTTTCGTTTTTCCTATTCTGGTTATTGCTGATTGGTGTTTTAGCCACGTTTATGGGGTTATTATGCAAGGAACATGGATGCATTTTCCCTTTTTAGCGGATTTCGTTTGTTCGCGAAAATGTTAATCGCTGTAATTCGTCGGAATGAAAACAAAAGCTTTGTGCGTTCTTTCAGTGCCTGTATTTTTGTCGATGGATAAGGTAACATTGGGTACATCCGAGGCTGGTAATAGGCAGTAATGACAGCTCATCCGTCACGCTACATGCGTAATCAATCTAGCCAGCAATCGTGGGAAGCAATTTCTTCCGATTGCGGATACTTTTCCAAGTTTCAATCAGTACACAATTAAACCTGACTCTTGTAGTTTTAGTCTTCAGGAATATTTCTATAGAAGAAAAGCTTTTCTTGTAAACGTTACTATTTCATTCAGTTATGTTGTGTTAGTATGGAGTGTGCTATGGAGCGAAGTATACCGGGTGTCAAGCTTACGGACCGCATTATAAACTCCATACTTCGCTCCGAAACCCAAATAGCTGATGCTGGCCCTACAGCTGCTAAGTTGAAGTGGAACTGGGCTGGTCACATCTGCCGCATGTCGGAGGAACAATGGCCAAAAATAACTACTCAGTGGATACCAGACAGCAAGAAACGACAACGCGGCAGGCCCAGAAGGAGATGGCGGGATGAGCTTGACTCTTTCTCAAAGGATTGGCCTACAATCGCACTAGATCACGAAATTTGGAAAGAGGGAAGGGAGGCCTTTGCCCTGCAGTGGGACAATATAGGCTTATAATAACAAATGACTTTAGTAAGGTCTATCTGACAATATCTCCAGGGCATGGTAAAAATCCTGAAAACAGATTTACCTAACTGTTGCTTCGGATCCTAGATTCAAATAACGTACAATAACGTCAATACTGTTACATAACCACTAACCAGCAACGTATCATTTCGCCGCAACGTTATGGGTGTCGGCCATTTCCCAGTTCCCACGATACACATGCATAATGTCCGTTCGTCCGTCCGTTGCGAAACGATTGTTGTTCGACGTTCACACGCGACAGCGTTGTAGCAATGGTGGCTGGTAGGCCGTGTTTAAGAATAGAACCTTACCGCCATTTTGTGACGTTTAGCTGTCAAACTTCTGATGGGTCGTGTTGGGCAAGATTTGCAATACGGTTAATGACATTTGAGCAGCTTATGCTAAGTTGGCAATGACAGTTCTAGCTCTTGTTCATCAGTTATTTAGATCGATACCTTTGATTTCATACAGAGTGATTATTAAGAAAGATTGTATAAAAAAAAAAAAACAGATTTTAAATCCAACAGAAATTACCAGTATTCTACGAGATATTTTCTTGTACCTCGCACCGTTCTAAAAACCGTATGTATTAATTAGCAATCTATTGTTTATCTAGCTAGTAAACGTTACTTTACATCCACGTACTCCCAAGTCGACACAACATAAAAATAATTGGATAAACGTCGCACGCGCCGTAACAATGGCGGATCAATTAAAACTAGCTACACTAACTTCCCGCCCTTCGAAATACACCGCGTAAAAACTGTAAAGAGTATTTATTAAAGCCATACTCTATGTTCTATCATCAATAGTTTTTGCATTTTGTTTATGGTATATGTTTATGACGCATTAATATTGTAGAGGCTAGTTCTTAAAATATTACATAATAATTGGTATTAATTGTTTATTCACATACAGGGTGTAAACCACCTCATCACGAAGCCGCCAACCAAGCATTCTGTACATCAAACTAAGTAACTTCACGAAATATTAAAAAATATTGCTGGGAAACGACTTTTTTTTTTGGGGTGAAAAATCATGTTTTATGGTAGAACTCAATGTAACGCACACAAAACATTGTGCTGGTTGTTGCTGCTGCTGGATTGAATAAAAACTGGTTTTTAAAAAAAAAGGTTGTCAAAACTTTGGAACTTTGACCCCCAATATCTCCGTAGCTAAAAGGTTCCCAATTATGGTGTAGAACGAAAAAAACATCGCAATGACGAGGAGAACAAGTGCCTTTCGGCTTCGTTAAGAGGTGTTTTACACCCTTTACACCTAGGCACTAAATTCTATAGAAATGCATATTATGACTTAACGTAAATCAAACGTCCATATAATTATATTTTTATATCTGATAATTACTTTGCAAATCCGACGACAAAGTTTCTTTTAATGAGTTAAAGAGAAAAAAACAAACTAATTTACAGCAAAACTTTTGTTATTCTATATTCCAAGCTTACGATTACACGGTCTAATTACAGGTAAATAGTGATGTACAAATTTTGCGGTATTAAACCGATACCCGTAGCTGTCGTGACTGAATTCAATTTTCGAACGTGCACACAGCAAATAAATTGGTAAACTATCGTCGTACATCTAGTGTACACAAGACAATAATATTATATTATTTTTCACGGGCACTTCGATGTAAGTTGGCTACGTTCTTTATTCATATAATCCTTCATTCCAATTAAGTTTTATAATGGTGGTCGGAATTATTGCTCTTATTACTTGTACGGTTCAGTGACGAAATGCTATAACGTAGACGTCTTCTTGTTTATGATCACTAAAATCGATTTAAAAGCTTATTGGTCGAGATAAGTATCGTGTTTCATATTGCCGCAGTAAATCTCCAGCTCGCTCTTTTTCACGTTACAGTTAGAGCATTGTTTTAAATTAAATATCTAGGTAATAACTTCTCTTCAAAAACATTCAATTTCAACACTTCTACAACGAATGCTTTTAAGAATTCAAAAGTTTAAGAAATGCAAAGTTTTCCAAGTAATCAGGTCTCATCTAATCTTTGACGTTGAAACGGTTGAACAAAAACCATTTAAAAAAACCGATATTGTTAACATAATTGGAGCCGCTCTAAATCTAAATGTCAAAATCGATGGCACCAACATTCCAAAAAGTCATTTGTAAATAGAGCGCGCCTTAATGTTCGGATACACGCAGAGAATTTAGAGGACCCAATATTTGAACGAAGTTCACCTCTCAAAAGCATTTCAAGCGTAGCGTGAAAATCTATTTTCAATGGGCCACTATCGGCCGGCACAGGACACCCGCCAAAGGCTTTATGCCCGAAGTTAAGCGTCCTCGATGCTCCTATACTGTAAACTCCCCTTGTAGAGCTCTTAGTTTAGCGCTAAGCAAATTTTAATATTCAATTGTGCTTTTGCATGTTCGGGATTTGTTTTACAATAGGTGCTTCATACTTGAAGTTTTGAAACTGTAGTGGTAAAGTAAATATTTGTCCGATAGTCATTTCTGATCTAGTTTTAAGCTATGGTTCGTATCAAGCCTAAAACATGGTTATTTATTGTTCCCAATTATCTGTAATAACCAAATAAAATAAAAAGCCAATAACTAGACAATAGTCTCTATGTCCCTGTTCATTTTAAGGCCAATTCTTTCACAAGACGTAAAGTCGCCAGTCGCCACACATTTTGCCCAATAACCATTAAAGTTCAAATGTAAACTTTCCTTTTATTGCTAATAAGTTATCGATGTGGCACGTAGTAAGGCAGCCCACACGGGGGCTGTCAAAGGCGTTTAAAACTGAACGGAGTTGGAAACTCGGCAAGTGTATTAGCTGGCCGGCTAATGCGAGAGGACAGAACATCGAGCGCGCTCGGACACGACTCGCCGTCTTCACTCTAGGTCTTTAAACCGAACAGTCTTCACGATTCATTTGAATGCGTTCTATTTTAGAATTCAATTTACTGATATTTTATAGGTTTAAAAATATAGTGCAGCGTAGTTCTTTTGACGATTGAATTTGAAAATTGGACAATTATTGTGAAAAGGTTATGTCGTTCTTGAGGAAATTGTATTGAAATAACAAGGTTGCGTTATTAGTTCCGACTATGGCCACGCAAAAAGAACCATGCCGCATGTAATTTTATAAGGTTCCAAGTTTGATAGCAGACTTTTTGGAATGAAATTTTACAAGTACGCAATAAGAAATTGAAAATTGAATGCCTCATATTATTGTTTGTCATCATGCCAAGTTTTGTTTGGAAATTCTTTAATATATTTAATGTTTGATACGATGGTAATTCTTAAATATTATCCACAAATAACAAAATACATTAGTCAGAATGCCAAAATAATAAGTGTTTTCCTGTACGAAAGAATAAATCTATAAAAATAATGTCACTGTAATTGCTGTAAAACAGGAAATATATTTTCAGGATGAGTATAATGACAATTAGACAGATTACGTACCTACTTAATTGAACTGAAAACTGGAAATCTCGTTAATCCGGTTTACAAAACTATCAGGGAGGGTAAATCGATTCCTCTATAATATAACTACCCAAACGAGGGCGAATCGGCTAAAAGTAGCTACCAAACGAGACCATAACACATAAATCATAAACTTTGAAACACGAAAATTCGTGTTGATAATCACATAATAATTACGGACCCGATAAAACCCGCCGGGATTGAAGGGATCGGCTCGTAATGAGAATAAAATTGGCAACATATTTGTTCATTAATACCAATTGTAAATTAATTAAACGTACAAAGTTTTTGATAAATCGGTTCATTGACGTAAATCTGAACAAAGAACTAATTTATAAGACATTGCAACGTAGCGCCATCTAGTAGCAAGCGGCGAAACAGAAAATAAATAAGTTTGCTAGAAAAGTTTTTTTAAAGGCTTTAAAGTGACATGAACTGGATGCATCTTCCAAACACTTATGAAATTACGATGACTGAGACAAACATTTAATTTACGACGCAATTATCGCTAAAGTATTGTTACAAAGGACATTTCCAGCAAAAAGTTTCGCGACGGCCACTTAGAAAGCACCTTTGAAAAACTAAATGCTCGTTTAAGAACGTTTAAGCAGAAATAACTTGGAAAAAAGTGTGGTATGCACGCAACAATGTGTACGTAACGCCATCTGTCGCCAAGTAGCGTAAAGCTAGTAGAGGTCAAGAAATTATTTTGCGAAGAATGTTTGTCGTCCCGCGGCCGCTTTGATGGCTTCCGACGAAGCAATCAGACCTCTTTACGGGCATATTTATGATTATAATACCGTGTCTCATTATATACTTTATGATTTTATACCTAAACGACTGACCAAGATAATAATACCTAAGTAATTGTTACGGCCGAACGCGTAAACGACTTAACAAGCGAGACAAGTATCTTCTGTCTTTGTCTAACTATTATAGTACGTAATCCAAGCCAATAAAATCGTAGAGAATTTTCATAATTGAGTGGCCTGTTCTTAGTGACTAATAGATTATAGTTGTTATTGTTCTTTTGTAGTAATTAACAACATAATAATAGAACCACAATTGGTTTTTACAAGTGAACAAATAATATTTCGTTAGTTAATTGTTTAATTATGTCTTCATAATTGTGATAATAAGAAATTTTAATTACCAAATAAACATTCTTGAAATCTAAATAGGAGAATGATCTTTTAATTTTCCGACTTGATTAATTCAATTGCTTTTTTTTTTACAAAAACTCAAATTTATTTTTCGTAACGGAAATTGTAGATTAAAATTCAGACGATGGAAAAATACTATACAGCCAGTAATGTCAAATAGCTGTCATTTCGAGCTGCGTATTGGAGAAAGTGTCAAAACTATTAAAACCCAACGCGATGATATTACATTCAAACTGCACGTAATGTATTCATATAATGTGGACTCACTTCATAGTCCTTAACACAATTAGCTTTTAATAGCCAAACTAAAATAAGATGGCGCTAAATTATTGCAATCAAGAGCTCTTGTTGTATAGCGTTCCGTTGCAATAATTTTGTTGTGTTTTACATTTGAACGGACAAATATATTTTAATGTATATCAGTTGACACGTGAATTAACTTCAGAGAAATATCGGGGTTAACTATTTTCATCTACGATGTTACAAAGACATTTCACGAGCTTGCTTAATATATTGCTCGTCATTTTGTCTTGGGAAATTAATTGATAGGTTTCATTCAAACTTGTGGCTTTATTAGTATTGGAAAGTTTATAACCCACCCTACTTTGAAACTCATTAAGCTTATTCTAAACAGAGTCCACATACCAACGGAAGCTTTCTAGCCAAAAGTGTGAAAATCTTAGTTTGCATCCAAACATTTGTGAATGATAAAAACAAAATAAAAAATCGAACGCGTTCAAAATCTGCACAGATAACCCAAAAAGTCTTAATTCGTCAACAATACGTAGAAAAAAAAACAAAAGAAGGGCATTTTCGTTCGTCAAGCAAGCGACCGAAGCGCGGGTAATTATTTTAATAAAGCCGCGGTTGCACCGACGGTCGTAAACACGTCGCGCGACCGGCGCGTCGCTACGTCAACGCCCACCGTTCACTTTCAAACGTTTCGATTTTCGCGCAAATGTGATCGAGAATGCACCCGGACTGTTGCTGTTCCGGCCAAAATAATGATGTGGTTTGTCTGAATTGATGATGAGGCGCGAGGCGAGGCGTTCAGCGCCTGGATCTTTGTTGAATGTTTGATTGATCTGGAGAATGTTTGACGCTATTAATTGCGCGTTGCCATCCTTAATTGGCATTCTATGTTTAGAATAGTGTTTAGCACTTAGTTGTTAGTGATCGCCGAGTTTTAGTGGCGCCTGCTCATATCTCTTCCGCATGTCAATTTAGGTAGTCAGGACTAAATGCAATATCTTGCAGCTAAACTTGCTACTAGAAAAACAATCTTGACCAAACTTCAACAGAAACTTCACAAGCACTTCAGAGAAAAGATCAAAATTGTCTCGCGCCAAATCGCGGGCGCCATTTTGCGAACCGTTTTCACAACAGTTTAATAGGAAATTAAGTGCATCCTGACGTATTATTCGTCGTAATTAATTACACACGTTTCCTTAGCAAACTCCGAGTTATATATCAGGGATCTGTCTCACAAGATGGGTTGTTTAAACTGTCAGTTCGGACGCGATTTGTGACCGACCATTTTACATCTTTGCTCCCCGTCTTGCATAATTAGTAAGGATTAATGTGTAGCTATGAATGACTCGTCATTGTGCCGCGAAATAGTTTTAATCCAACACACTCGCAAATTAAATCAAGCTCTAGATTTATCTATAAAAGTCGCACAATTTATGACTGCGAATTGTGCAGCATGTTGAAAATATTTCCAGTTATTAAAAAATGCGACCGCAATTTCAATGGCGTTTTGACAGATACTCCACGTCAAAGCAACGCGCTGTAGTGAAAACATGTTTGTAATGACTGCCAAGATCACATTTTGACCTTTTGTCACTTACCTATTTTTAATGCACCACATTTCCGCACTTACGATGCCAAAAGAACGTTTACACAGCAAAAACTGTGATGTTCTTTGAGGTCTACCTACTTATTCCTGGAAAATTTTACGACTAAGGTCGTTCATGTCAAATGTTGATACATCTCAATTTTACTTCGTAAACGTGCTTTATTTTTTCAACACGATATCAATGAAGCGATCAATTCGGTCTAATTCTTTGATCTTGGGAATGTTTGACAATGATTTTGACATGAATGTTCTGTTTTATCATCAATTTTATTCTTAGCCACTGTGTCTGTGGAAATTTTTGTAAGTCATCGGTTCATTGTAGACTCCACAAATCTTTCATACAGTTATGGGGTATAGACTTGCCATCGATCTTTTTTTTTCAATTTTCACGCAACAAAAGCCCTCTCGTGCTCGCGTGCCGCGCCGCAATCAATCGCCGCCACAATCAATAAAGCAACTGTGAGAAATCAATGCATTAATACCTGCCATTAATGCGGTACACATGAAAAATCACGACATTGTCACAGCACATTTAATATTATTATATTTTATCTGTGGAAAAAACCGTTTGACATTTTGAAGATGGCGGCAAAGTATTTAAATTCGACGCCACTGTCTCATCATAAATTGAGCATTTGGCGGTTAAACGAAATTAAGTAAATTCAACAGCTAAACTATCGTAAACATAATTTTCTTGGAACTTGAAGCTAAGGAGACAAAATTCGGTGAAAATTGTTTGTAAGTAATAAATAACTGTAAACAAAGACATGGCGCAGACCTTAAAATCAATTAAAAACAGCACATGAAGCGGCAGACACGATCGGCACTAACCGCGTTACTCCGCCTGTAGTTAACGGGAATTCGGTTATTTCGTTAAAAAACTTCGCTTCGCTATCGTTAAAAGTTATACAGATAAGCTCCAGGGAGACGCCAGGGTGTAGTCTGCAGTTTTTGTGCTGTCATCTCACTGTGTACCCCTACCTATACTATAACAGCAAATGCGATGAAGTAGGTACCAACGTCTGTCTAGGTTCGGCTGAAAACTGTAGGTAATGAACGTTTGAAGAGAAAATCTTTTCAAGACCAGACAGTTTTGCCGGTAGACAAAGAAGTTTTAAAATGCATTGTACCTAAAAGTAATCTGAATAAGTTCAGTAACTACAATTACGATATGACCAAACTAATGAAGGAAGAACCATGACCCATTAACTGACAAAACCCAAGTTTCTAGTCGGTGGCTGATGAATTTCATCTATATTTCACGGTGTAGTGATAGCACTTACTCAGTTTAATCTATATGGACGAGTCCCTGAGCGGGGCTGGCAAAATTGATTATTGAATCTAGTTACAAACTAGCTAGTACCGAGATTTTAACTTCAGAGGGAGTTTCAGAAAAGACTTTTTATTTTGTCCCACGTAGGAATATTGTAAATTTTTCGTAGTTTCATGAAGGTACGAAGCTTATATTCGACGTCTAGTCTAAACAGAGAATGTGTTATAAATATGTAATAAATAAACTGAGGAATTTGTATTATGACACGAAGATTGTTTCATAGATTAATCATATCGTAGACAAAGAAAATTCCCAGAACTAAGCTTTATACACACAAGCTCAATATTATGTAGGTAGATATTAAGTCGCTGAAATTATTAGTCTGTTGACAAAACACAGGGATCATTCGAATAAATTGATCTATAAAAATGATTTAAATTCCAAACTCAACCTACGATGTAATCTCTTCCTAAACTAATAATAATTTAAACTTTACTACTGTGCCGTAAATCTTTAAAATTATTTCGCTATTATAATGCGACACATTTTAATACGGTTTTACTACTGAATAATAAAAAACCTCACCCTCAATATTATAGTTCTAACGAAATCATGTCATTTTCGCGCTCGTGTCGTCTACAGCGTTTAGCCATCAGCCAATCAAATGCACGCAATTTGAAATTCGGTAATTTTCGGCTCAATCAACGAACGTGATTGTCCATTATGTGTAACTGCGTGATCACCGACATATAAACGGATCGCATGTTTACATAACATAGATTCGGCGAAGGTACCTAACAGAGCCACTTTAATATCTATCTGTACTGTTAGACTTCTCCGGTGTGCGGAGCGCACAAACAAATCATTCGTAGAATTGTCTTACTCGTCCTTATCTTAATTTCATGAGCTCGCTTCCTCCGGCGCACGTAGCTCTAGATGTATGTGCCCTCGTCACATGCAGGACCATTCTGTTCTCTCTCGTGTGGAATCAATTGTGGTCGGTGCCCCCGTCGCGGCAGATTGCCATCTAGCACGCGATCCCGATCACCCGACCCTACGCACGCGACGTCGAACAAAAGAAACTTACCAATCGAAAATTATATCATTCCAGACTTTACCTCTTCATTCTCGACGTTATCGTGTTCAACATAACCAAAGATTTATGTTGTGTCGTTATCGAACAGTATTTGGAAGTTTTAGGGGCTCCTCATTGAAATACTTCCTACACATGCAAGCCTATTTGTACCATTTTATAGTTGCACCACTTCGCACCTAATTTTAACTCAGATGCCCGTTTATGCAACTATTTCTTTCGCATATAATTAACAATTCAAATGCAATATTTTTTACGTGTTCTGCAACACTTTCGAGCGGCCCTGACGTCCGCTGCCGACGACGACTCGAATGCAAATGAGCATCGATCGCCTGTGTGACGTATAGAGCGCGCACTTCTCACCCCTTTCTTGCGACTACCCGCCAACTTGATTTACAATCCCGGATACGAGTTCCCCGTTCGAATTCAACCTATACGGTTAAATTACGAACGTTACTTTTTTCACTATGTCACAGTGACACTATAATTTAGGGCACCGCCCCTTTACTTTCCAAAGCCTTTGAATATTCATACGACTATAGCAATCAATAACGGCCACAAAGAAAATAGTTTTCGCGTGCACGCACGCGATATAATGTCGCATAAACAAATAATTTCTTCGTTTTTATTGTTATCCTTGAATTATGTTATTGCCACTCGAATTTACACAGCCCCTTTCCCGCCATCGGTCAGAAGCGATCAAACGGCGTCCGATAAATTTTAAACTTCCGTGACTGGACGACGTTAATTGAGCGCGTTTTTTAAAAATATCCATCAAAAATGCACATCTTAATGGCCAACAATAAAAACTGATATCGTTACATACTTTATAGTCTACTAGATAAGAAATACGAATGAAACTAGATCAATAAAAATGTAATATTTAGAGTAGCGGCGTCTCGTGGGCCAGCTATCGGCCATGTTGACGAGTTTGACGTGTGCACAAGATGGCGCGACCCGCGTTGCGTCACACGCCTGTGGAAATAACCTCAGTTTTTTGACAATATTTCGAAGCACGTCGCAGTAATTGCCCGCGCGCCGTTTACAGAATAACAAAATGTCTGCAACAAGATCAAAGGCATTAATAGACGTGTGTTGAAATTTATTGACGGCCCGTATGTCGAAGGATGAATATATACATACAAATCGCGTCGAGCCATTTGTCTGTGATTTCAAAATTATCTACTATATTTGCGAGACGTTTATACATATAAAGAGTACTTTTATAGTTTTGTATTTACGTCCGTCCGTTTATACTGAACATTAAATTAGTCGGTTCATAAGAGATAACTGCGTGCTTCACATTTTGATTCGCTACGATATGTCAAGCGGTTTTGAAGTTATAAAAGAAAAACCGCGAAGACCGCCCCGAGGCGAACCGCGACTTTGAAATAAACTAAATAATCAGCTAGTCGACGGCGGACGAGACACCAGTGACATTCTAATTATTTTCCGATCGGTACTTATTGACATAACGGGTGTCTTTTAATACCAAAATTGAATTTTGAAGGAGGCCTATTCCATCAGTGTCGTATAAATACAGAGATTACCTCATTCGCATTTATTTACGGTCCGCGCGAACTACCGATGACTAAATACATTTATATTGCTGTTTGAAAAGTTGTCGCTGCTCATTTGTTCAAAATAAAAATGTGACAGATCATGCGTTTCGATTTAAAATTGGAACGTCACCGTGATTAAATATTTTCCATTTTACCACAGAGTAAATGAGCTGATTTTGTATTTGAAGACCATAAAGTTTAAGTGGCAATTTACGCAAACATTAGAAACGTAATTATTTTATGAACGAATCACGTATGTAGAGTTATTGTCTAGAATTATGGTCACACAAGATCATAATCTGGGATATGTTTTAAAATATTTGTATCACGTTCGCTCAGTCATAAGTCGTTAAGTTCGTGAACAGTCGGTTTCACAAAAAAATATTGTCTATAGAAGGACATAACACACGGTCTTTATTGTATGATTTAGAACGTGAGAATCAACAGAAAGTGACAACATTGCCAATGAAATTTTCGAAAGTAAAAACAATACCATTTTACTTGAGGTTAAGAAAAAAGCCACATAAATATGGTGAAAGTTGAAAAAATCATTCCGACTGCCAAAACACTGAGATATTGCTCCATTATATCTTGTCTTGACATTTAGTATTTAAAAATTCGATACTGGTAACCCTTTCTAATCGAGGTAGTCTCACGGTATGTAACTGTGAAGCTAATTTTAAACGTAAGTAAATATAAGTTAATGTATTTCGACAAAACACTTGTAAAAACAATGTCACAGTGCTTTATCTTAATTCATTTTTAACTCTCAATAAATAAAATACACTTTACGTTCCTATAAAAGACCGTTGTGAGTTTTCGAAGAAAAACAATTGCAACGCACACCATTATGTTTTTTATTGTCAAATAATTAGAGACCAACTCGGCGCAACAACAGACAAATCTAAAATAAACCAAGTGGAAATACTTGTGAGGAAATTAGCGTACATATTGTCGGTTTTAAAATAAAATTTAAGGACGCAATTAAGTCTTTGTGATCCTTGAAAATTAATACGTCAACTCACAAACGATCCGTTTTCGGAGTCGTTAAAATACCGCAAAGCAAATAACATTATCGTTTTTCTTTAAACACTTGACGGATGTGGCCGATTTTTTAACGTACTCATTGGCATACAATATGTACCTACGTACAGACACAACAAGAGTACTTATCTAGAGAGATGGCGTCCAATTATTATCATGTTCATAAGATAAAATAAATGAGGGCGCCGCGCTAACACCGCTCGGATTTAACACCAAAAATTCTTTGAACTCGAAATATACTGTAACAAATATTACCCGCAAGAGATCTCAGTATCCGAACATTATGCGCGCACTTTAATTCTATAATCATCTCGGCGAACGTCTAAAACTAATTACGCGACTTAATTAAACTAATTCTGTGCGTACATCACCATCTAAATAGTGTCGTTTCATTGTGAGAGCGGAGACAATATGTTGACAGGATGAATGACCACAGTATGGCGGGCGGGATTCACGCGTAACTTCACTTGTTTATGAGTGCGCGGGCGCAGTTTTAGGATTACTGGGCTTAGGCGATGAGTGCACGTTCCCATTCAGCGATTATCTCTAAAGCGCTGTGCATCGCTGTAGAGTTTAAATGAAGCGCCTAATTTCAATTGTACCAAATATAACTCGCGTATTTATTACTTGGCAACAGTTAAAGCTACTAACACGGATGTACGCAGCCCTACGTGTGTGTGGGAACAATTTAGCGGCAATCAAAATTGTTCGTGTGCGGATTCGAATGCAAAACGATTGCAATACATTTTGTAGAAATATAGCAGTTTACATTGTATAATTAACAACATCACAACCTTTGTACCATAAGCGCCACGCCATTGTTTCTGCTCCGATTTCACGGTTCACAAACAAGCTATAATATGTTCATAACGCAAAAACCAATAAAACTAATTTTGTAATTCGCTAAGTCATAAAAAAATCGTGGAAATCTCACACGACTCACGAGCAATCATGAATATTTACTCAACCTAATTTTAGTAGAGATAGCTAGTTAGGCTAAACCCTAATTGATGTGAAGGTAACAATATTGTTTGTTTTTATTTCTAGTTGGGACGAAGGATGGCACCGGCGCAGTTTTTGGTCGGCCGGAGGGTGAGGGTGACGACAGGCTCACGCACGCAATCCTGAGTGAAGCGCATCTGATGAAGACGCCCGGTGGACCTCCCCACAACGATGACTCCAGAAGCAACGAGGACTCTAGCTCGCCAAGGACTCAGTGCCCCTCTCCTTTCTCCAATAAGGTAATTATGTCATCAGTATAGTCATTACGTAATGAACCACATGAATTCGTAACATGAAAGTATACCGCAAAAAAATATTACTACCATTTATGTAATTTCTTCAGGATGGGAGTCAAAACAGAAGACTCAAGAAATACGAGAACGATGACATTCCTCAAGAGAAGGTGGCGCGCATATACCAGGAGGAGCTTGCCAAAATCATGACCAGGAGAGTAGAGGACATCCGCCGTGAAGGTTTTCCTGGGTAAGTCTTTATTTTATTCCCAAACTTAAGTCAAACTAAAGCAAACTTAAGTAAATATAATAGAACCTTATAGATACTAAAAATTGTAACGAGAACAGCATATCTAAAACTAACGAATAGCATGTTTCCTCCTTTTTTCAGCGGCGGCATGCCCCCACACATGGAGAGGCCACCGGAAGACATCCGCATGGCCCTGGAAGCGTACCACAGAGAACTTGCCAAGATCCAGCCGGGTGGCAACATTCCCAACCTCCACAACTTGCCAGCCATGCCGCCCTTTCCGAACCTCCTCGCCTTGCAGCAGCAGGCGATGCAACAAGCACAGAACCAACAGATGAACGGCTCAGGAGCGGTCCAAGATCTCTCTTTGCCGAAAGATAAACACGCCAAAATAAATGGAATGACTGATAGTGATAAGGATAGATCAATGGATGCCGAAGAGGCTATAAGGCACGCGGGGAGCGCATTCTCATTAGTAAGGCCTAAACTAGAGCCGGGACAGCAATCACAAACTGGATCGTCCGCGTCCAGCCCACTGGGGAACGCGATACTACCGCCTGCAATCACTCCAAATGAGGATTTCAGTAATTCAGCGGCAGCAAGCCCACTGCAGAGGATGGCTTCGATCACGAACAGTCTGATCTCCCAGCCGTCAAACCCTCCTCATCATCCACCCGTACAGAGGTCGATGAAAGCAGTTCTTCCACCAATCACACAGCAACAATTTGATCTCTTTAACAATTTGAACACTGAAGATATAGTAAGGAGAGTAAAAGAGGCTCTGAGCCAGTACTCCATTAGCCAAAGACTGTTCGGAGAATCCGTCCTTGGTCTATCACAAGGATCCGTGAGTGACTTGCTAGCGAGACCGAAGCCCTGGCACATGCTGACGCAGAAGGGACGAGAGCCTTTTATTCGCATGAAAATGTTCTTGGAGGATGACAATGCAGTCCACAAGCTGGTTGCATCACAGTACAAAATCGCGCCGGAAAAACTAATGAGGACTGGAAACTACAGCGGAGCACCTCGTAAGTATCACCTCTATACGACAACACATCTGCAGTTAATACTCAATGAGATGAGAATAGTAGTTTAATTGTATTTTTCTTCATCTGTTCTTACAGCATGTCCGCCAAATATGAACAAACCCATGCCGCCAACACAGAAGATGATTTCCGACGCGACCTCCTTGCTGAGCAAGATGCAGCAGGAGCAGCTCCTGGGCGCGGGTCACCTGGGCCACCTGGGGCAGCCCACGCCGCTGCTCCTCACGCCGCCCGGCTTCCCGCCGCACCACGCCGTGACGCTGCCGCCGCAGCACCACGACAACAACAACAAGGAGCGCAAGCCCCCGCCGCCGCCGCAGCCCCACCACCAGCCCCCCGTCATGCGCAGCCTGCACCAGCACATCTCGCCGAGCGTCTACGAGATGGCTGCGCTCACGCAAGACCTAGACACTCAAACGATTACGACCAAAATTAAGGAAGCGCTACTGGCAAACAACATTGGCCAGAAAATCTTTGGCGAAGCTGTTCTAGGTCTATCACAGGGTTCCGTCAGTGAATTGCTGTCAAAACCAAAACCCTGGCATATGCTCAGCATCAAAGGTAGGGAACCTTTCATTCGCATGCAGTTGTGGTTAAGCGATGCTCACAATATCGACCGCCTACAGGCTTTGAAGAATGAAAGACGGGAAGCGAGTAAACGACGACGGTCAAGCGGCCCCGGGCAAGACAACTCATCCGACACATCGTCGAATGATACGTCAGAGTTCTACCACTCGAGCTCGCCGGGCCCCACAGCTGGAGCGCCGTGTGCCAAGAAACAACGAGTACTGTTCTCCGAAGAGCAGAAGGAGGCACTCAGATTAGCATTCGCACTCGACCCCTACCCAAACATGCCAACGATCGAATTCCTCGCCGCAGAATTGGGTCTGTCCTCGAGAACCATCACCAACTGGTTCCACAACCACCGCATGCGGCTAAAACAACAAGCGCCTCATGGCTTGCCCGCCGAACCTCCTGCGCGGGATCAGTCCTCGGCGCCTTTCGACCCAGTCCAGTTCCGTCTTCTCCTCAATCAGAGACTACTGGAACTACAGAAGGAGAGGATGGGTCTCGCTGGCGTACCCCTTCCCTACCCGCCTTACTTCGCGGCCAACTCCAACCTAGCAGCGCTGATTGGTCGCGGGTTAATACCCCCCGAAGACCAGGTGAAGGATCAGTCCGGCGGCCTCGACCTTTCGATGCCGCTGAAACGAGAACCCGATGGTGATGACTTCGAGGACGACGACGTCGAGAGCAACCTCGGCTCCGAGGACTCGTTGGACGAGGAATCTAAGACTGAGCCGAAGGCGGCGTCGACGCCGCACGCTACAGGTCGATCCAGCAGACGAAAGCCTGCAGCGCCGCAGTGGGTTAACCCTGACTGGCAGGAAGACAAGCCACGTAACCCTGACGAAGTGATAATTAATGGAGTATGTGTGATGAGAAGCGATGACTTCCGGAGAGAGGCGGAGGAGACGGTGCGCGTGGAGCCGTCGCCGGTAGCGCGCGAGGGCTCGCCGGCCGCGTCGCCCGCGCCGCGCACCCCGCACACCC
Organism: Xestia rhomboidea; assembly: GCA_963853795.1. Classification (NCBI taxonomy): domain Eukaryota; kingdom Metazoa; phylum Arthropoda; class Insecta; order Lepidoptera; family Noctuidae; genus Xestia; species Xestia rhomboidea. The sequence continues at coordinate 1,421,423 of OY970776.1, read as the reverse complement.
CGCACACCCCGCACACGCCGCACACCCCGCACACGCCGCGCCCGCCACACACACCTGAACACGTGATTCCTGAAGACAAAATTAAATCCGAGACCGACGACGGCTGGGAGTATTAAGACTTTACTTGCTCGTACTCTTGCCGAGTGTGATAAAACGGGTCCCGAACTGTGAGGTGTAGACTGTACCATATCACGTTCGAACGATTATTTATTGTGTGACAAGTGTCCGCCGGTGTCGGTCCGGTGGCGACGCTCAGTGCAAATGTTACTGTGTAGCTAGTGTTTGTTGTAATTCGATTATAAGGCCAAAGACTTTGTAAATAATACCCTCGTAGCTTCTCGTGATACGCCAGGCGCGTCCCCTGCCGGGACGAGGTAAACTTGCGATACAAAAAGATGCATTTTTGCTTTAATTTTTTAATGTAAACACGTACCCTGATTAGGTACAAATATCTGAGTATTTTTAAGTTACGGCTTTCTAATTCGATTGTAAATAAATATACCAAATATGTGTCGAATATTGCCTGAGAACCAGACCCTGTATATAAGTAGGATAGAAACTATTCGTGTAAGATAACTCAGTTGCTGATCAAATTAGGAATAGGGAAGGTTCATTTAATTGTTAATGAAAAATTATAAAGTGCAATCAGATGTAAATTTAAGCTATGGTTTAACGAGCCCCAGTTGAAAAGTATTATTATGTTTATTAGAACCGGCGAGGTTTAAAATATTATAATCGGGTTATATAAGTTTAACATTTAAATTATTAATGTTTATTTTATACTATTGTATGTTTTTCTATTGCATTATTTTATAAAAACGCCGCGGGACCGCTCAACTTTGTGATTTTAGCTGTCATTTTATAACGTTTAGTTATCGTAAACCGTCAATTCTAATTCCGTACAATAGCTATATTGTTTGTTTCTTTTCATTTTTATATATTTTTTAGAAAATGTACAAATCAAGACACAAAATAATACGATTAAGCAAGTAATGTACTGCTTATGGTTTATAGTTTTATTTTATTTTAGCAATAAATTTGCTTTTAATCTTATTTTCTTTATTTTATTTTACCTCCTTTTTTATCCTTTTTTTTCTTAGGATATAAGTAAAAGAAAATGTAAATTTTAAAGGAACCATACTCCTTGCATCACGTTGTACATAGTTATATTCAGTTATATGTAAATATCTAATTGAAATGCCACGTTAGAATAAAAATAGTTAAGTAGGAAAATAGTTTAACCCAAAAAATTTAAACTTCGTAAAAGGGTAAATCATAAATAATCGAAATTATTGTCATTCTAAAAGTGTATCGAAATTGTAACGAAATTATGTCAGAATAGATTTAGGCCTCCAGGTTTCAATAAAAAAGAACAGTTTGGAATATTTCAATTTAACATGAAGAATATAAATTCTTTATAAAATACATCCATTTTTTAGAAATACCAACATACATATCGATGTTATATATAAACAGTAAGTTAGATAAGAAATAGCGTGTAATAGTCAATATTAAAAAAAAAACTTAGGCTGTTTAACAGTTACAAAAACAGTTATTTTAACTCTCCAACTCCGTTGTAAGAAGTGAAGGAAATTTTTAACTTATTAAAAGATTGATTTTTAGAATCATTTCATAGCTTTTTGCTTTTAAAAGAATAATATACGTATATTATGAATATTATTGTTATTCGATATAGAGGCCTCGAATATTTTTTGATATTGACAGTAACTTACCAAAATTCCTCCATGAATTTTTTACTTTTGATGTTGGACAGACTGTTCACATTGGTGAAGTCCCGAGAAAGATTGCCACGCCTGAAAAAAAACTACTTTTATCATATAAAATACATTTAATTATTATAATTTCTGTAGACTCTTCATTCAAGTCAGAATAAACTAAGTTCATTGTAAGTATTTTTTTAAATACAATAACATAGACAATACTTAAAATGGAATTCATTTTGGTTTAACTTTTATCGATTATGGTATGCAGAACCCATAGACATACACGTTTTATCAATAGGTTACAATATATAACCACCTCCTTTTTTAGAAGTCGGGTAAAAACGATGCCAGACTTTTTTTTATAAATTCAGAGATAACATAATTTTTGTTTTGTACGAATGGTATAAGTAGCTATCAACTGTTTTGATTGGGATGGCTGATATGTGAATCATTTAAAGGAAGGTCTACAGCTGGGACATAAGCCGTGCCTAATAAGGCTAGTCTATGTCTTTATACACAGCTGTAGAGGCAGTATATGAGTGAGTTTTGTTCGTATCAAAATATTCGGAGCACCTATCAATTAAGATACGCCATCTTGTATTTTATATTGTTACGTTGAGTGTTGCCAGGTTAGAATGTAAATAGTAATCCGGTAGTGAATAGATTATTATTATGCGTTATATCTATTATAATAATGAATAGTATTAAAAATTATAGCGATAATTATTATTGTTCATATCATAATATTAATTAATAATGATGCTGAAAACCATTGTCTTCTTTCCGAACAATTTCTAAAGTTATTAAAATTAAAAATAAAGAAATTGCTAATCAGATTTTGTTTTATTATGATTCTTATTTGGTATTGCTAAGAAGATCAGTCGAACAACATACCTGCTTCGTAGAACACTGCACAACTGCACATCGTTACTCCTGACCACACGAAGAAGAAGCGGGCGAAAGGACGGGCGTTTTGAGGGACTGTCACTTGAAAACTATTGTCGTTCAAAAAGTGAACCAATTAGTTTCGATTTTGAGAAGAAAACAAATTAAAGATGTTACTAGTAAAGTACCTAAGTGTAGGCCAGGATTTTTAGTCCAAAAATGACCAAAGATGTGAAATGAGTACTAAGGTCTAATGTACTAATGTCTAATGTATCATTACATAGGCCTAAAAGTACCCAACTCTCCACCGCTGGCGTCCTGAAATATACAGGTTGTTAGGTTGTAAATCGAGATTTATTGGATAAAAAAAGTCAAAGAAACAAAATGCTTCTGGTTCTGGTATTGAATAATTACCTAGAACCCCACAACCCTCCTCCGCTTCCGTCCTACGGTATACAAGGTGTTAAAGTGAAAATCAGCAATAAAAAACACGAAAAATAACCTCACTTCTTCCTGGGTTATAATTCTGAAAAGTAGCACTTTATAAGAATGTTTAGAAGAAAGCTATAACTCCTTGAAATGTTTGTGTAACATCCCGCTGGGTTAGACAGATTTGATCTACAGTAGGTACCTACACAATCGTTTATTGTAACGACAAATGTTACGTAATTAAAATCCAGAATATTGGTCAAGACATTGGCGGCACAAACCTAAACACGTGAAACCTGCTTTCTGACAAATGCACCAGCATTCACACCTCTTTTTAAAATTCATGCATTCACCAGATTACGGGCAAATTTTCTATTGAAAAAGTTTTACGCTAATTCCTGGTTTCCACAGAAACTGATTTCAGGAAGAGTTTATGGCTCCGTATCGAAACATATTAGCAGATGGTCTTAAAAACAAAGGAATGGGATTTGTAGTCACATACATGCGAGTTGTTTTAACATTGATGTTAAGGGTGGATCAGTAAAAAGAGTGCTCAGGCTTAATTTTGTGCAAGCGGGGTGAGGAAGGCGCGTACGTGCTCTCTCTGATAGAGTTAAAGAAAGAAATATTTTATTTATTTATTTATTTACTTCAACCAACTTTGGATCATAGGTATGATATTAAGATATTATGATATTAAGTTTGAGACAGTAAACTAAATCAAATAAAATTATGGGAATGGGCTCGTACGTACTGGTTGGCGGATGTCATACAGGGTGTAAACAGACTCTTTACGAAGCCGTCAACCAAGCATTCTGTATATCAAACTAACTCAATTTTTTTCTCAACGCAATTTTTTTTGCTGGGTAATGACTTTTTTTTGGGGTGATACATGACGTTTTTTCGGTAGAACTCAATGTAGGTACAGTCGTGGTCTTTTCCGCCTGATCAGTTAAAACATTTTTCGCTTAAATCATGCGGAGGCGCCGAGTAGCGCCCTTAAGCCTATTAGGAAATACAATAATTAGGAAAAACAATAACTCTCGTTTGGCGAGCGTCGTCAGTGCGCTCGGCCGGTCGGTATCTTTTCATTCGTTATTTCTATACAAAGTCAACGGGGCGGGGCTAGAGAGCGTTTCTATGTTGTAAGTGCAAGCAAAAATTAGCTTAGTGGTGATCAGGCGGGAGTGTCCTCGATTGTACCTAACGCACTTAAACATTGTGCTTATGGTTGGTTGGGTTGAATAGTACGGGGGTCGTGAAGGTGAAAACCGTACATTAAAAACATGTATTTAAAAAAAAAAACTTGTAAAAAGTTAGAACTTTGACCCCCAATAGCTCCGTAACTAGAAGGGTATGGTCTAGAACAAAAAAGTGATCGCAATGGCGGGGAAAATCTAAGCCTTTAGTCTTTTTACTTACCCCTTATATCTAATAAGTCAAAGATTTCCATCTATATTTTGAGAGCAGTGGTGACGAAATAATTTACACAAAGTGCTTAACTAGATTCGAACGATCTGCAACTCCCCCCGAGTTGCAGATCGTTCGAATCAAGTCGCAGCCGTCTCCATTTGTCCACCACTGCTTAAATCATTTGCTTAACCATATTAATCGTAAAGAAATCTCAACACTGGACTGAATAATGTATTGTAACTATTAAGTCTCCTTCACAAATGTTAAGGCCGGTTACAGTTTCCCATTCACACCGACCGTTGGTGCGTAAGTCATGCTATTATTTATTCCGTTCTGCGTCGGTCGGCATTGCGAAGGGCAGCTGCAGATTATTGCAAGATCAACTGCAACAGTCTATATATCTATACATATAATAAAATCGTTGAGACCAAAAAATCTGTTCATTGAAGATTAAAAAAAAAAAACCAGCCAGGGTGACTTAAAATAAGTAACTGAAGATATAAAAACCATTTTAAAAATTTTTGTTTGTTTGTTTGTTTGTTTGACCGCGCATCACGTAAAAACTACTGAACCGATATTGTTGAAATGTTCACAAATCTATTTAAATACATTCAGAATAACATATAGGCTATAGAAATTTTGGATTTTTTTGGAAAAAGGGGGTGAAATGGGGGGGTAAAGTTTGTATGAAAAAAAAATTTTAGATTGTTCTAGAATCATGAAACTTAGAATAAATACTTATTAATAAAAAGAAAGAAATACCTGTTTCAGCATTTTTTTTAAATCTCATCAGGAGACGCAAAAAATAGGGTTTTGTGTTTAAAATTAATAAACTTCAAACACCTATACAATCAAATCCAATGAAGTGTAACCTTTTAAAGTTGCTACATATACTTCGTATCTAATACAGGTAAATATAATTTCTCAATTTTCTTGAAATTTGATTTTTGACGTGAATACGCACAAAATAGCGGAACTCAAGAAAATCAGCTTTCTTCGGTTTATGTAGTTGGTACGAAATGTTTGTGCGCGCATCACGTCAAAATTACTGCATAGGCTTCTTTAATATTTAGACTACATATTATCACGCTACTTCCTTAAGGGGGTAGGCAATTTTGCATTATTTCCGTATACTTCAATTGTTTGACGTTTCAGTCATGACGTAAGTACATGAGAACGGCTATTTGTGGCTTATGTCAATGAAGTAAATAGCCTCCGCTACCGCTCTGTAAACTACGGGGTTGCAGGTTCAAACCCTCCAACATTATTTTCACTTATTGTGATTTGTTTAATTTTTTTTTTGATGTGTGAGATTTTCTATATATCATTTTGTATTTAAATTGTGTGCATTTCTATATTTCTTATTTTTTTTCGTGAAATATTTTTCCAAAAAGTAATAAGTAGTGAAGAATGAATACAATCATGCTCCGCCGACCCCAAATAAATTGGGATAAGGGCAGGAGTATGATGATGAGGATGATTTCTCCAAAAAGTAGTATAGCGAACATCAGAAGCCTGATAAATCCACGTGTTCCTGCCGTGCAAGAACTGTGCTATGCTATTCGCAATAATCAATAATCCATACGCAGTTTACGTAGATTATATTTACAGCTAAATTGTTATTGGCCTCATATCGTGTTTTCGGGCGGGAGGAGACGCCCGTGTTCTTCCATTGTGAGGATCGACCGGAGGACACGGTGGAGCACACTGTGGCGGAGCACCGCCGTGTCCTCGAAGCGGCGATCGCCGGCGGCGACCTCTCTCTCCCGGCCCTGGTCTGACACTTCCTCCTGCTCCGGGAGGAGTCATTTGATGATTTCCCATCCGAAAAAAAACGAAACTCTCTCTTACGTAACGCAGACGAAGTTGCGCGGGTCAGCTAGTCTTCAATAATTATCAATTATCCTCTTGTATTTCTATTTGTATCATTCTTGCAATTGCCATATTAATATGGTGTATCAAATGAGAAACCCCAAAAAACAAGAAATTCATCAACGTAAAATCGTTTACTCATAAAAACAAAACTTAAACACTTTCTCAAAAGTTCTAATCAACTTCTTCTATGACTGGTCCATCGCTGCCACCTTGTCCGGTTCTAGAGCCAGTTGCGTGTATTTTCTTCATGATAGGTGCAAACTCTCTGCTCAGCTCCTTATATTTGCTTTCGTACTCTTCCTTTTCGGCCAAAGAGTTGCTCTCTAACCAGCGTAAAGTATCGTCGCATCTACGACGTATCTTCGCACAAGCTACCTCTCCAAGTTTACGTCCTTGCTCCTCTGCCGCTTGCTTCACACTAAACACATAAGATTCTAACTTATTTCTGGATGCTACACGATTCCTCTGCCTCTCATCATCACCCTTATATTTGTCAGCATCAGATAGCATTCTGTCAATCTCAGATTGAGATAAGCGACCTTTATCATTCTTTATGACTATGTTCTTGCTTTTCCCTGTACCATTTTCTTTAGCAGAAACGTTGAGTATGCCATTAGCGTCTATATCGAATGCGACATCTATTTGTGGCACCCCACGTGGTGCTGGAGGGATGCCAGTCAGATCAAATGTTCCTAACAAGTTGTTGTCCTTTGTCATTGCCCTTTCACCTTCGTAAACTTGAATAGTTACTGCTTGCTGGTTGTCCGAGTACGTAGTAAACGTTTGGGAATGTTTGCAAGGTATCTTGGCGTTGCGTTCAACTATAGCCGTCATTACACCACCTGCTGTTTCGATACCCAATGATAAAGGAGCCACGTCAACTAGTAGAACATCTTGGATCTTAGAATGACGATCTCCACTCAGTATAGCAGCCTGCACGGCTGCTCCGTAAGCAACTGCTTCATCAGGATTTATAGATAAATTCAACTTCTTTCCGTTAAAGAAATTCTGCAGTAAGCTTTGTATTTTAGGAATACGAGTAGAACCTCCGACTAAGACGATGTCATGTATGGAACTCTTATCTAGCTTGGCATCAGTCAAAGCTTTCTCAACAGGTTCTATGGTAGTGCGGAACAAATCGGAGTTTAACTCTTCGAATCGCGCTCTGGAAATTCTTGAGAAGAAGTCTATGCCTTCATATAAAGCATCAATCTCAATGCTCGCCTCTGTGCTAGAAGACAACGTTCGCTTAGCTCTTTCGGCCGCTGTTCGAAGACGTCGAAGTGACTTTGGATTGGAGTTCAAATCTTTCTTATGTTTCCTCTTGAATTCATCAGCAAGGAAATTAACAAGCCTGCTGTCAAAATCTTCACCACCAAGATGTGTGTCCCCGGCAGTTGCTTTGACTTCAAAGAGGGAGCCTTCATCAATTGTCAGTATTGATACATCGAATGTCCCTCCACCAAGATCAAAAATTAAAACATTTCGCTCACCTTTGAGGTCTTTATCCAACCCATAAGCTAACGCAGCCGCCGTTGGTTCATTTATAATCCGAAGAACGTTCAGCCCAGCTATGGCTCCTGCGTCTTTAGTTGCCTGCCTTTGAGAATCATTAAAGTAGGCTGGCACAGTTATAACTGCTTTCATAACTGACTTACCTAAATAGGCTTCAGCTATATCCTTCATCTTGATGAGTACCATGCTACTGATTTCTTCGGGGGCAAAACGTTTGCTTTTGCCTTTATAATCAACCTGTATTTTTGGTTTTCCTTCATCATTGACAACTTTAAATGGCCAGTGTCTTATGTCTTGTTGTATCTTAGGATCGTCATATTTTCGTCCAATGAGACGTTTGGCGTCAAAGATTGTATTACTTGGATTTAGAGCCACTTGATTTTTCGCACCATCTCCTATGAGTCGCTCAGTGTCTGTAAAAGCGACATATGAGGGAGTTGTGCGATTCCCTTGGTCATTAGCAATGATATCCACATTACCGTGCTGCCAGACGCCAACGCATGAATATGTTGTTCCTAAATCAATTCCAACGGCAGCCATTGTACAATTTCATTTATTTAAAATTCCGTTGCGTTTTGTGGTTTTTGTATTTTGACAATTAAATATTATGACGTCAGTTTACAAAATTCGAATATATTGATTTCTTTTTTTTTTTTATTAGTTGTTCCAGACAGTATTTTCTTTTGTGAAACAGTTTCCTAGGACGGTTGAGGATCAACCATGGATCTAGAACCTACTAGTTAGAGAGCCCACGATACTAAACCTATAGTTCGAGAAGACTCCCAGATGATATATTATATACAACACAATTTTTAGTCGTTTTAATTACTTACTTTATTCATGAAAACGAACAACTTTTACAATGGGACCGACTATGAAATCTCGAAAAAAAAGTCAGCTGCTTCATACATTACCTATTGGTCGCGTAACTCGAAAAAATGTAGGCAGCAGCTGATATTTTTTTCGAGATTTCATAGTCGGTCCTACCTAAAAATCATTTTCAGGGTTCCGTACCTCTAAACGGAACCCTTCTAGGATCACTTTGTTGTCTGTCTGTCAAGACCCTTTATCTCGAGAACGCGTGAAGGTATCGAGTTGAAATTAAAACCATATACTTAAATCTACGGTCCCATAAAACTGTGAAAAAGCAACCTTCTAAGTTAACGTAAAAAAAAAGGTACGGGTGTTTAGATCGCAAAAAAAATCGTTTATTTCGAAACTCTCAAGGTAATCAAAATTCATAGGGTACTTCCCGTTGGCCTAGAACTATTAAATTTAGCAAGTAATATCGTCTTAAACTACAAAAACAGAGAAAAATCTGAAAACTACACATTTGTAATTAAATCATAAAAAAACGCTTAGCTTTATTTAAAGTACGCCGTCTGTCTCTCAAGTCCCTTTATCTCGAGAACGCGTAGAGGTATCGAGTTAAAATTGAAACTTTATATTCAAGTCTACAGTCCCAAAAAATCAAACTTCCAAGATAACGTAAAAAAAAAATACCTCCGTTTATGCCTCCGCCGCCTCCTTGGTGCGCGGGCCAGCTCCAACACCGTGCTAGCGATGATTGGGGGAAGGCTTGACTGCCTCGATTTATTGTGATATAATTTATTTAGATTCCCGGTTTATTTAGACCGGGCCACCCGCTTCCTTAGAACGTTGATTCGATTTTCTCAAAAAGTATAAAACTTACAACTATTAATGTTATATCTACAGAGAGTATGTTTCATGCTGATTAAAATGACCATGCATTTATTCAAAAGTACCTACCGTCAACTCACATTGTAATCAAGCAACAAACACAATGCTAACGATTTACTCTGTTTTGACTAGAGATCGCGATTTGCGTTCTTTTTTTCTACAATGAAGATAGTCGGATATTTCTTATCATTTGTTTAGTTTTTGTCTATCGTTAGCTCTGACGAGTGTATTTTTGATACTTTTTTCGGTCAATAATGGATCCGATATCTCAGGAAGCCTAAGCTGTAGCACTACTTCAAGCAGGCGTTGCGCAACGTGAGGTTGCTCTAAGACTTCGAATCAGCAGATCTTCGGTGCAACGAGTTTACAGACGATACCTAGAGACTGGAGCATTGGATCGCCGTCCTGGTATGGGCAGAATTAGCACTACATCAGCAGCAGATGATCGTGATATCCAACTTACTGTTGTGGGCAATCGCCGCCTAAACGCAGTTCAAGTCCAACAAAGTGTGTGTGACGAAGGCCAAGGGGTGATAAGTTCAGATACTGTCAGAAGGACACTTGCTGAACGGAATCTGACTCCAAAGAGAGCTGCAACAGGCCCAGCATTAAGGGTAGCCCACCGTCGAGCATGACTTGAATTTTCTCACGTATATTTCAACACTCTCAAGAGAATCAAAATTTATAGGGTACTTCCCGTTGACCTAGAAAGATGAAATTTGGCAAAAAGCAATGTCTTACAGCACACGTAAAGGAAAAAATCTGAAAACCGTAAATATGTAGTAACCGTAACTGTTCCCTAAAACCTACATGTTTTTAGGGAACCCTCAGTGTACGAGTCCAACTCCCACTTGGCCGGTTTTTTTTTTCAATAGCGCCGCCAGGTTTTTTGCATTGCAGCATCGCCATTTCGTGTTCCCCCATTAATAACGTGACTAATTATACATATAATTATCATCTGGGAGTCTTATCGAATTATGTTTAGTGCCGTGGGCTCTCTAACTATAGGTACTTTCCAAACGTACCCAAACAAAAATTGTCAATGTCAAACTACTCTCAGCCTAATTGTCAAAGTCAAAATTGAAACTGTCAATGCAAAAGCAAAACATTCTAGAAGCGCGTTGTTATTTTAAATATTTCTCTATCCTAAAATGCAAATAAGCAAGGATTTAGACTATTCAACGTCCTGAACTACCTAATTTTACTGCTGGAATTGCCTTTACCCTAAAAAGTAGAAACTAAGAATAAATATTGCATGTTATTGTCACATAACCTATAATCGCACTTGTTTCAAGTTTATTTTGAAAATAAACAATGCGATACGCACAATTAGTCGTGGGGCCTGCTGGGAGTGGTAAGGTAAGGATTTGATAAGTAACTTAGAATTCGTAGAAGGCGTTTGGTCTGTAGTGTTAGTTAAATTTTTGGCATGTTGTGAGTTGTGACTTGAAAGTTCTCCACAATAATTTAAGCGAGTTCCTGTCAGTAAAAATAATAAATAACAATATCATCATCTCCTCATCCCATCTCCATCTCATCCCATCTCCATCTCATCATGTTTTCCCAAATATGTTGGGGTCAGCTTCCAGTCTAACCGACTGCAGCTGTACTTCAGTATTTCACATGGAGCCTATCTGACCTCCAGAACTCAGTTGGTGTTGGGTAATACGATACCTCTAGGTATAACTTTCGGGCCACTGACTATCTGTAATAATGGCTTAACATGTTTTCCGAGGCATGGAGGAAACTCGTAATATATTGGCTGGTCACCCATCCACAGACCAACCTAGGCAAGCGCAGCGTAACCAGTAGGGCTATAACGTATCTCTGTTGACAGCTCGAAATGATAGTAACTGCTCAGCATCCATCAAGTAACTGTCAAAAGGTTAGTTTCGTATTATTTATGACCCTGTTAGTCACCGTAAAGTTATCCGCTCAGTGTGATACGTAATACCAATTTTATGACATTCACGGTTGTCATCAAAGTTCAGTGTACAACCGAAGCTTGATAGTCACTGGATAAAAGAGAGTCAGAAATATACGTAATAGCCCTGCTGAAGAATTATCTGACTGGCTGTTATTATTTAGCCACAAACTCCTCATATACAAATATTTGACAAGTTTTTATGAACGACTGCTTATTTGGCCTCCAAGACCCAATTACTAGATACACAATTATATGTAGTAACTTGAAAACAAGTAGTCGTAAAACTAAAACCCGTCTTCTGAATGATGTTGGTTAAAATGCCTATGTTACCCGGGCCATAATAACGAATCGATTGACAGTTGACACTTTATTCATCAAAATCGGATGAATAGTTAAGGTGCTATGGAGGAACATACATAAATACAAACATACAATACATAGACTGCTAAAATCATAACCCTTCCTTTTTGCTTTGCCGTAGTCGCGTAAAAACAATAACCACATTATGTTTCAGTCCACATACTGCTCAACGATAGTCAAACATGCTAGTGACGCTAAGCGTATAGTTGAGGTAGTGAACCTGGACCCAGCTGCTGAACACTTTGACTATGAGCCTCTTGTGGATATCAGGGAGTTGATACACCTTGATGATGCTATGGAGGATGAGGAGTTGCAATTTGGACCCAATGGTGGACTTGTATTTTGTATAGAGTAAGTTATTGGTCTTAGATGGCATTTTCTGTCATATCAGCATAAATACTTATGACAGTAGTTCAGTAAATGGTAAAAAAATTAGTGAAGCAGTAAGGTACTATGATATAAAAATACAACTTGCAATGGTACTTAACAGTTAGTGCTGTTTATATAAAGATTATATGTCTGAAAACAAGAGTACTTTAGACTGAGTTCAGAATTTTATTATCAAGACAAAAACGGTTTTTTCCTAGCCTGCTCTTTCTCTTTCCATTTCTGACTAACCTGCGTGTCTTCCTTCCAGTTCTGAAGGAATGTTTCCAGTTCATCCCACCATCTCCTTCGTGGCCTGCCACAAGCCCTCCTCAGTGTCTGGGCACCAGTACCCTGCTTATTTATATAGTTGTCCAACATTCACCAGACATGTCCTGCCCAGTCCCATTTGAGTTTGGTAGCCTTTTGAGCTAAAAAGGAAACTGAATTATAGGCTTTTTTTTTTGTTAGCCTGTACTGTCCCACTGCTGGGCAAAGGCCTCCCCCAATTCCTTCCATTTGCTCTTTTCCCGTGCCTCCTCGGACCAATTATAGGCTTGTCAACTGAAAAAATGTAATAAGTCCGTCTGTTAGATTATCAAAAAATATTTGACCCGTATTTTTTTTGTTACATAAACCAAAATTGACGAAGATACGACGCTTTTAAAATTCTCAATACGTCCCGCGCACCGTGGTTTAATTTTTAGTGCGTTCTGACGTCACGAGGCCCCACACCCGAGTTTTGATGCGTTTTATCTTTGTCAATCTTCATTGATTTACTCAAACAAAAAAATACGTGTCCATTGTTTTCCAATACTTAAACTGACGGACTAAATAGATTTGCAATTTATTGATGGTGGAAAGCCTTTTAGCACTCAATAAAAAACGTTAATGTAGAATACAGATCTAATACTACATTTAGTTCTGGACCATTTTAAGCACAACAAAAGACTTATTTCACAACTCATATTTTCCAGAACACTCTTAGAAAACTGCGACTGGTTAGAAGAGCAGCTAGGAGACGTGGACGATGACTACCTCCTGTTTGACTGTCCCGGCCAAATCGAGCTGTACACACACTTGCCGGTCATGAGGAAGCTAGTTGATCTGCTGCAGAAGTGGAACTTCAGGATATGTGTCGTCTTCATGGTGGACTCACACTTCATGATTGATGGAGCTAAGTTTTTATCAGGTAAGGATGGAGACATTTAGATAATGGCTGAATAAAGAAAATCCTAGCCTTTTGTCCACCAGAGCATAAACGCATGCCAAGCCAAACCACAGTTTCACCTACCATTTTGTCAGTGTCGTTTGGTGTACAGGGCACGCGCTTGCTTGTCACGTATATGTGACTATGGCGGTCAAAAGGTTAAAGACCCAAAAGATCCCTTTGGCAACTGACAATGTGGCAGGCCCAGTTGGATATGGTAGGATGAGCTGGTCTCATTCCATAAGAACGGGTCCTTAACAGCTTTAAATAGAGAGAAGAATGTAGAAATGTAGGGAGGCCTTTGCAGGCTTTTATTAATAATTTGGCATCAGCATTCTGACATTGTGTGATTTTATGTACTACCTTGATAATGTCTTTTAACTCCAACACTTATCCAGGCTCTTGTGAATTTATTTATCCTACAAGTTTCTCTTATCAAGATTGGTTAAAAATAAATGTATGGTGTTTTTTTATATTTTCAGGCACAATGGCAGCACTCAGTGTTATGGTGAATTTGGAGCTCCCACACGTAAATATTCTCACTAAAATGGATTTGCTCAGCAAAAGTGCAAGAAGACAGATAGATGAGTAAGTAAATAATTATTAACTTCTAGACTACCAATGAAATATCTAGTTTGCAAAAAAAAATATTACGACGGAATATCATAGAACCCTGATTTCTCAGAATTCTGAGGTTTAGTTGGGCTACTTTTTTATTCTGGAGTGCCACCCCATCGGATTTCGCACACACACTTGTACACTTAAAACCTTCTGTGTCCGAAACCTTTTTATCTAGAGGACATTGTTATAACATAAATTCCGTTACTTTCCAGTTACTTGGATCCAGACCCACATGTCTTACTAGCAGACATGAGAAACGCGAAATCAAAATGGCATGAAAAATACGCAAAACTAACAGAAGCTATTGGAGAAGTCATAGAGAACTTCAGTTTAGTTCGTTTCTACCCACTGAATATAAAGGATGAGGAAAGCGTGGAGAATATACTTATAACAATAGATAATATTATTCAGTATGGAGAAGACGCTGATGTGAAGATCAGGGACTTTGATGAAGAGGAGCCTGAAGATGATGAAAACTGTGATTAAATGATTCTGTTTTTAATATTCTGGTGTTTGTTTTGATCATATTCCTTGTTAAATGTTTCTGGAAAAATATCAATATTATCTACGTACAAATAAAGTATAATGTTGTCTGGGCGAATCATACGCCCTATTGTTGAAATCTTACACAAAGAATATAAAAGCTTTTGGAGTGGGAGTTTAGCTTGTTAGTTATATGGATTAAAAATAAATCAAATTTTCTTAATATTAACCTATTTATTTGACAAACATAAACATCATTATCCTAGATTACGCTACATTACTGATACATGCATAATACTACACTATGTAATATGCATTAATTAGTTTATATTAATAAACTAAACGCCTCTATAAGAGGTCTGGGAACGAACGAGCATTCCTTTTCTTAAGCTTTTTAATAATTCACTAAATTAAAACTACCAGTATAACAGGTAATAGAAAAATTGAACTACATGTAAATATAAATTATCCTAAATATTACATAATAATACGATATTTATGGGCTCATGGCAAAATGTATGGAAGACTGATTTGAATAAAAAATACAGCAATCTTATTTGAACTATAACATAGCTTTGTAACTGGAAAAGGACAAGCATATTCCTGAATTGAACTATTAGAGCTATGTAGTGTGATGTACCTTTATATATGAAACATAACATTACATCATGCTTGCAACCTTTGAAGGGTTAGGCAGAGATAGACCCATTGTACACCCACATTTTAAGAGTTATGTTGTAATAAGGGGGCAAGCCTATTACCATCAACTGGGCAAGAAACCTGACTCCGGATTTCTCCATCAGGAAGTAGTGAGTATTTTTCTAAATATATTTTCCATCAGAGAAAGGTAATTCATAATTGCAGTCAAACAATGGTGATAGAACACATCGTGTGGAAACAGACATGTCCTAGAAGCAGAACTTCGAAGACATTTGGAACTTGTAAGGAACTTACAGAGAGGAGGCCGAAGTCACAGTAATAGGAAGATTATGGACCGATTATTATCTAGCTACTGATATAACAAAGTACCTACAGGTAAAGGTTGCAATAAAAACAAGTGAAACCTACACTTAAAACATAGTATGCTCGTTCATTCTTGGCAGTGAAACACTTCTGCATTCTGGTTTCTTATTATTGTCATGAGGATATTAGAGCTATTACTGGCTCGAATATATCGATGGAGGAATATTATATCAACTGACGTAAGGGACATTTATATTAAACGTTTCTATGATATTTGACATGTCCCCACGGTCGACATTATGTTGTGGATTCAGCAGAAAATGACTTTGCGAAGTGCGATTAATTGCTGAATGAATGAATTGTCATGTCTTGAGTGTCTTTGCATTAAGCGTTAACGCTGCGTACGCTAAGTTAGCACTCCACGTAAAATGTGAAGAAGTGATTGTATCGAAACTATATCGTATTCACGAAGTGTTGGCGCCTAAGCTGCGGATAAATTTGACGTATACCCAAAGACGAGGATGAGCATTGAGCAGGTATTCTAACACTCGTACACTGGATCAACGACTGATGCAAAGGCACTCATGACATGCACTATTTTTATACACTTAACTCGATTTTTATATGCGAGGTATATTTCTTATATTTTTAAACCAGAACACAAAAGTTTGTGTCTAATGGCTGATTCGCAATAAAATGACATCACCTGAATTTAATATTTTGTCTAAGATAGTAAAGTGGATAATGCGACAATATTTCTGTTAAAACAAAGAAAACGTAAGGCACAACTTAAGGGCATTACCGATCCTTCATGGGCATTTATTTATTTTTCAGTTTTTTTATCATTGCTGATATAACTTGCTACATTTACACTTAAAGTACTTACGGGATGCTATCCGTGATTTTTCTTTGTTGCTATGAGCTACATTTTTTTTTATTGCAAATCAGCCATATACTTTTACAAAAGGTATCATAAGTATACACATAATATTCTACAATAATATGTGGTTATAAAAAAGCGGCCAAAATCTATATATTATGGTATGTTTCAGCCAAATATTCTTAATGATTAATTTTACGGTTACCTTTTACTCAATGTTTCACAAATAAATGAAACAAATTTACTAATATCGAACCAGCCATGGTTATTTCCAAAAATATAATATTCCCATATTATATGGGCATTTTTTTAGTTAAAATAAAGTCTTATGAGGGTTACACAAAAAAGTATTACCTAATATTATAGGCATATAATTATAATTACTATACATTCCCGCTAAAAAAACCTTGTATAAAATAGATACATGGATTAAATTGATTATAATTTGAAATCACAACCGATTGTTAGAGTGCGTTAACGTACTAACTACAGTTAAACCAGGAAAAGTATGCTCTTCGGTAATCTTCGCGTTTCCGAATTAGCTCGAACCTCGAGCCCGAAAATTCTAACTTTTATGTAGCCGCGCTTTGTAGTAGAGTATCTATAATAGGGATGATGACTGACTAAAAAAATATGATTCTGTTTAGTCCGTCAGTTAGATTATCGAAAAATATTGGATACATGTTTTTTGTTTCATGTTTTTAGTGGGGGCTTGTGGCGTCACTTTCCGGTAAAAAATGTACTCTTAATTTTTTGTTTACGTGAAAAAAGAAAAAATGTATCCAATATTGTTTTTTTTTGTCATCTACCAGGTCCCCAATCCAATTTAGTAGTAAACGTGATCTAATTACAAGTTTTCAATAACTATTGAAAATTGATACTGGAGCTGTGTGTCATCCTGCTTTTTCGCGTTTGAATAAAAATATAAAGAGTGACAACACATTTTTGTCAGGCTCCTCTGGACGTCTCAGATCGTAATCTGTCACTCAAAAGTTGTGATATATTTTTGGAATTGAATGAAATTGTTAATTTATATTTTTTTTTATTATGGTAACACAAAGTATCCAAGTGCTTCTGAAGTTGTAACTGTAACAGCTCTATATTAGAACTATCATCGAGTGCTCATGTTTCAGAGCCTGGACGATGATTCCCGAAGCGCATAGTTTTCCAAGGAGATCTGTATTTAGTTAGCGAGTGAGGGCCGACTAATAAGCACACGGTTTAGTTTCTCGACCCGAGCCGAGACGCTATAAGATAAAGCGCTAACGCCTCATTTTAAGAAGACTTGAAGATTTTGCAATTGTTAAAACTGTGTAAATTTCAAAAGTATAGTAACGTTTTCTTTTTAAACATACATAGTATCCATATCCTTAATGAAAAGCGTCCATTTATTATTTTAATATCTAAATATTTACAATCACGCTTCAACAACATGCAAAGCGTATATTAGTATAACAATTTTGGTAAAATATAACATTAATGTTGCTACAGGTATTTTTGTGACAGATAGTATGAAAAACCAGTAATAAAATCAGGATAGCTGTTAATCAAGTCAGGAGAATCAATATAAATAAATTAATATAATTAATTGATTATTTAGTAAGCATAAGGAAAGAAAATACCTATTACTTCTGTTTGATCTGAGATGAATTTAAATAATAAAAATCTAGGTGCTGTGAAATGCCACAAAACACCTGCAAGCTTAGTATTCATTGACGTTTGGGTAAATAGGACGTATATTGCGCAAACAGCGCAGTGTTGCCAGAACAAGACCGAAAGCTGCGTTTGCGCTCCGTCACTTTCAGTAGTAGAGTAGGTCAGTTCCCGAGTGAGCCAATAACGATATTAAACCCCTCGTTAAAAAGGACAATTCTATAGACACTATTCAGGCATTTTCCCAACTGAAAAACGATTTCCTAACAAAATCAACATAGAACACTAACATGTTCTCAAAAGAATATGAGGTTTGACAGATTTACTGATACAAGTAAATCCACCATCACTGATTCTAGAACTGACCTACAATAAATAATATAATTGGCTTTAAAACTTAGTAGTTAATGGGTCCAACTGTATGAACGAATGTAAAATATACAACAAAATAACATACATATCGCTTGTATGCTTAAAACATTGCATTAAAGAATTGTAATACAATTACACTAGGGGTAAACATAATAGTATGTGTTAAGAGCTAACATAATGCATTGATATAACCAATGTATATGGGCTGAGGTAAGTGTATACTGTACAATTTACTGCCGATGCTAACTCTATTTTACTTTATTAGTACGTACATTAATGTATCAATTAAATATTACATTTTTGTACATTTCTGAGGGAGCCTTTTATTTCCAGCTTCGTAGAATTCTCTAAGAGTTCGAACATACCTTCTTTTATTGTTGAAGATTGTGGCTTTGTGGCTTCGCTTCTTTTATTGTTGAAGATTGTGGCTTTGTGGCTTCGCTTCTTTCTAGTTTAAACACTATGGCACAGTCAGTGCCCTGCATAACCTGATCCATGTTTTGAGATAAGTCAAGTAATACAGGGCACTGTGCGGTAAATGTCATCTTCTGAAGACTTTAATTGATCAACGCTTAGACTGGTTTCAGTCCATTTTAATATCTTTGAGTCATCACAGTCACTATAATATTTATATCTATTGTTGATGCCGTACTGAAGTTACCAGTCAATCATGATTAGCAGGCGTACATATATGTATTTTCATTGACATGCAATCGGCAGTGAACAGGCCTACACTCAAGCCAAGCTGAAGTCAGTGCGCGCGCTATAGCGGGTCGTGGTCGTGCGTGATGCTGAACACGTAGGCCGCGCAGCCGAAGTGCAGCAGCGCGCCGTGCGGGACCAGCGCCGAGCCCTCCCACGCGCCCGGCGCCGGGCTGGCGCGCGCGCAGCGGCAGGGCGGCTCGTGGGCTAGCCCCGCTGTTAGGTTGCCGTTTATTCTGTGTTAGTCGAAATAAATAAAACATCAGAAATTATTACAATTTCACTGGGAAACAGTACTGTTTGGTTCTTTTATCTTAACAATAGGCGTCTATTTCTTGGGGATATTAAGTTTCAATGATTTTAACACACAATAATGGGGAATATGCATGTATTTTTTCTCCACTTAAATCAATAAAGTACAGTACTATCAACCCAAGAAAATAATTAAAAGTTAAGTTCAACGAAAGCTGGTCGCTCAAAAAAAAATTAAACTTCTTCAGTTTTCTACGACCGTTCAAACGTCCGTGACTGTCGCGGCCATTCCTGTTAAAGCGTTTGACGTCATTTCCCTCTATCTGCCTTGTTGCCTAATTTTTTACCCAATATAATAATTTTACTAAATGTATGTGCTTTATTCAAGCAAACATTGCAATAACAATATTATAATAACATATTTGTGAAACTTTAACTAGTTTTCAATTAAAAGTGTTTCATTGACACAATGTTTGACGTCACTAACGGCGACGGTGCGTTTTGAATTTACGTTACGCTGTAAAATAAGTGTTGTATTAGAAAGTTAAACAAGTGTATCACCAGGGGCCAATACAAGGCATTTTTAAGGAATAAAAAATTAAATAAATATATATGATCGCGGTACAGGTACAAAATGTATCCAGTGCGCCACCCGATCCGACCGAGATGAGAAGAGGATGTTGACAAAGTTATTTCCGTGAGTACCCAGTGCAACGTACAATTGAGGAACGCTTTGGAGAGTGCATTTCGGCAGTGCAGGATTGAGCGGCGTATCGGTGAGGCTAGGGCACTCATCGGCAAGTTAATCTGCTTCAGGGAGGGCAATACTCGCCCTAGAGTGATGCGTTTTGTGAGGCGGGCGTTCTCGGGAACTGATGTTAGTTTTCGAGATTACTTGGCCCGCGTCACAGAGCGTATCGACTTCCTGAAGCAGAAGATCTGTGCATGGGCAAGCCGTATTCGTCGGTACAAGCGGCGAGTGGTACGGTACACTCAGAATCAGACATATTTTCAATATTAGACACTAATGACCGCAAGGAGGAATGGCAGGGCAAGAAGCTTCATGGACGCTTTTACCGGGCCCTACATCGCCCCGATGTAGACTTCTTAGCGTCCGTATCCTGGCTGCGCTTTGGTGGTCACCAAAGCTTCTTCTTCGGGGAAACCGAAGGTTTTGTCAGTGCAATAATGGATGACGAATAACTACCGGAAATACATAGTGAAATAACTAACGGAAATACATTGTGAAAGATGGCACGGTTGACATTATGTCGGGCATGCCACCGTCCGGGAGTATCGATCCGACACATTATTTCTGAGTGTTCTAGTCTGGCTAAAGGAGAGTACTTGCATAGACACAACCTTGTTGCCAGGATTATCCACCAGCAACTTGCTTTGAAGTACAACCTTGTGGAATCAGAAGTGCCATACCATAAGTATACGCCCGACCCAGTCCTCGATAATGGTAATATCACGTTGTATTGGGCTCGACCTATCACCACTGACAGGACTGTTGTTGCCAATAGGCCTGACATTGTGGCGATAGATCGATTGGAGCGTCGCACAATGATTGTTGATATAACGGTCCCGCATGACGAGAACCTCGTGAAAGCAGAGAAAGATAAACAATTCAAATATCTAGATCTGGCTCGCGAGGTTGTCGACATGTGGGACGTGAGTACAGCAGTCATTGTGCTGATAGTCGTGTCGGCCAATGGCTTAAAAGTCAAGAGCCTCGACCAACATCTTAGCAGGCTCTCGCTTGGCAGCTGGATCAAGGGCTTGATTCAGAAAGCAGTACTTCTGGACACAGCACTTATTGTTAGGAGGTTCCTCTCTCAAGAGCTCTGACCACCGACAGCTTTGACCCTGTTCCCAGAGCTGATAGGCTACCATTTTTTATATTTTTAAATGTTTTTATTTATATTGTTTTTATATTAGGAATATTTAAAAATATAAAGATATGTCGTAAAATGAATAAACGAAAATATATAATAGCAAAAGTAAAACCAATACATAAAAATAATAACAAAGAGGAAATGTCTAACTACAGACCTGTAGCGTTAATCCCTATATTATCTAAAGTATTTGAGAAGATTATTTACGAATCATTATACACATTTTTAAACAAACATAATATATTATGCAACGAACAAATGGGGTTTAGAAAAAATAGAAATATTAATATGGCAATATACAATTTCTTATGCAATATAATGCCAAGTGGAGATAATAAGACTTATGTGTGTGCTATATATACCGACATGACTAAGGCTTTCGACTACGTAAACCATGACATCCTTTTGGAAAAACTATATAATTACGGTATAATAGGAAATGTCCTAGACAGCCGGTTTCTGAATTGAGCATTTTAGTGGAACTCAGTTGAGAATAAATTTTATAAGTTTATGGTCGATTTACTGTTATTGTGAATAAATATTAAAATGCGTTTGTGAAGAACGAAACGTTTGTAGGTTATGTTCCGTTGTATTCTGCCAGATGGTAAATGTTGTTTTATTTTATAACAACAAACAAAAAAATTAAGATTCCTTTGTGAATTTAAACCAATCTTTAAATTGCACGTCATGGAGGGTTACAAAATTGGACGATTTCATGCCTCTCTTCGTCTCCGTGGTTGTCGCCTTTTGGTTCCGGCTCCTCCATCGATGATAATGAGATATCGACATGTTTTTAGCCACAATAACTCAATTTATTTAGCAATAAGCTAAAGCTCAAGTGGTGTCAAGATAGACAAGAGCAAATTAAAATGGATATCCTTGCTGTGAATCATGCCAAAAGTGATTTCAAACAGTTTTGGAAGCAAACGGTCAAAATGAGTAGCAAGCCTGGCCTGCCTGTGAGTGTAAATGGCATTAGTGATCACAGTATGATTGCTAACCACCTCAGTGACCACTTCAGGGGGGGACCTCAGCCTATTATTAGTACGTACATCAACCTGAAGGTAATGAGGCTGTCAACCATCGAAGATCGGTGCGTTTTACGGCTAAGGAGGTACGCAAAGTTATCAAAGATATGAGTAGACGCAAGTCTCCGGGGTATGACGACCTCAGTATCGAACATCTTAAATATGCTGGGTTTCATCTGCCGCGCATACTCTCTATGTTTTATAATTTGTGTTTATGTCATGGATATTTGCCTGAGGAGTTGACAAAAACTTTTGTCGTTCCAATAGTAAAAGATAAGACGGGGGATATCTCCGATAAAAATAATTATAGGCCCATATCACTGGCAACCATAATTGCAAAGGTGCTTGATAGCCTGCTTAATAACATTCTACATGAACATATAAGTCTACACGACGCCCAGTTCGGTTTCAGAGCTGGGCTTTCCACTGAGAGAGCAATCGTATGTCTTAAGCAGGCTGTCATGTACTAGACTGATAGGGGAACGCCGGTATACGCGTGCTTCCTGGATTTGTCGAAAGCGTTTGATACAGTACATTATGACAAGCTATGGGGCAAGTTGGATAGGACGGGTGTACCGGCGGAGGTTACGGCCTTACTGAAAGCTGGTATGGTTGTCAGAAAAACCAAGTGAGATGGGGCGGGAGCCTTGTCGGACGCGTATGGCATGGAGTGTGGTGTGCGGCAGGGGGGGACTGACCTCTCCTCTGTTGTTTAACCTGTACGTGAACGACCTAATCGGCGAGCTTAGCAATACGCATACGGGGTGTCACATAGATGACGTATGTGTCAACAACATAAGTTACGCGGACGATATGGTATTGCTGGGGCCGTCGGTGGGTGCGATTAGAAAATTAGTGGCTATATGTGAGGCATATGCGGCGGAGCATGGACTGATATAACTCCTCTAAGTGTGAAGTTCTGATGTTTAAGTGTACTAAAAACGTACCGGTCCGTGTTCCGCCTATTATGGTAAACGGAGTGGCTCTGAGGCTGGTGACTAGCTTCAAGTACTTGGGACATATTCTCAATGAAGACATGACTGATGACGCCGATTTGGAAAGGGAGCGAAGGGCATTGGCGGTGCGAGGGAATACGCTTGCTCGTAGATTTGCGCGTTGTTCGGTAGAAGTGAAAACCATTCTGTTTAAGGCATATTGCCAATCCTTCTACTCGAGCAGCCTATGGGTGAGTCATACCCGGCGGGCCGCCAATGTCTTTAGAGTACAGTACAACAACATATTCAGGATGCTGTTGCGGCTGCCTCGTTACTGCAGTGCATCTGCAATGTTTGCGGAGGCGCGCACAGACGGCTTTCATGCGATTATCCGCAAGAAAGTTGCGTCTATTTTTAAGCGCGTGAGAGACAGCAGTAACAGTATCTTGAAGATGATTGCTTCGCGTGCTGATTGCCCAATCCAACAGAGATGGATGAACATCATGTTGGGACGTTAGATGTCGGCAAACTAGCGCAGGAGTTTGTGGTGTCTGGCGGTGGCCTTATATAAGATGTAGGTGACGTGTCTGGCTCGCCGATTGATCGTTGTTTTTATTTTATTTATAAGATTATTCATTTTATCTCTATATATTTTATTTTTTTAATTGATTGTTTTGTTATTTAATTTGTTATTAATTTTATGTTAATTTAGAATAATATAATTTAATTGTGTAATTTTTTATGATTTATATGTAAAATTGTGTTACGATTATATTAAGTCAGATGTAAAATGCTATGGACGATAAGTCTGAAATAAACGTTTAATAATAATAAGCAGGTAGAGTAAGATTTAAGTACGCAGATTCGGCTACTCAACTGTCTAACGTTTAAGTTTGTAGTGAGCGGGATTTGAGTACTGTCAATCGTGTTCAGAAACGCAAATTTCGAGATAAGCACTAGTTGATGTTCTAAACTGTCAAATTTGAGAATTCTCAAACTCGAATGCTCAAATTAAACTTAAACTTAATTCAAAAACAAAAATATTTTTAAGTCATACTTAGGTCGTGCTTAAGACGTTCTCAACGTTAAATTCTCAATTCAGAAACCGGCCGTTAATGAGATCCTATCTTACTGGACTGAATATGCCTTGAAACTAAATGTGAGCTTAGATACACATCAGCCGGTAGGGAAGTGAAATACGGTGTACCGCAGGGGAGTGTCTTGGGACCTCCTCTATTTCTCCTATATATAAATGACTTGCCACGTCAGACGCGACAACCCATGGTATTATTTGCAGACGATAGTACAGCGATAGTTAAGTGCACCAATAAAAAAAACTATAAAAGAGAAACAATTATACATTGGCTTGGTACAATTAACTTAATATTCAATCTAAAAAAGACAAAAGTAATGCACTTCCACCAAAGGATACGCGCTTATGATATAAATGTTAGTTATAATGTTCAAAAAGTGGATACAACTTGTGTAACGAAATTTGTAGTTATCCTGATTGACAAAAATTTGATTTGGAAACCGCATGCCGATGACGTATGTAAGAAGTTAAATAAATCAGCCTACGTACTGTATAACCTATCATACAAAGTTAATAATGATACGCTTCTACTAGCTTATCATCGGTTGGTTGCGTCAGTGTTAAGATTTGGAATCATTTTTTGGGGTAACTGTAGTGAGAAGGAGGAGATTTTTAAAGCCTAGAAAGTGTGTATTAGATCAATGTCAAACCTTAATAGTATATTTTATAACGAGGGACTAAACGAAGCCATAATATACCAGAGGTCAATGAAACCGAGGGTATATTAAGTTGGCGTTTAGTCTCGAGGTGCAAACTGTACTTTTCACTTTGAGTGCGAGAAAAATAGTCAATTTAGTACAAAAACATTAATTATTCCTCCAGTCCATAGAACTTTCGTAAGTTTTTAGGTAAATCTTCCGCGTTTTTGGCGGCAAAAGATTATCTATTATGTCTTTTGCTCTTTGCTCGACGTCAAACTTTTCACTGTCACTGGACATTCCTATTATATTATTACGATATTAGTGCGTAAAGATGGTTATAACATGCGAGGCGGAATTTCAGCCCGAGCCGAAGGCGAGGGCGTAATAGAGCCGAGCATGTTATAACCAATACGCACGTATATCGTACGACGTTTTTTAACACATTTGCGAGGAAACAGAAAAAAAAAAATTCATACGTGGTTATGTATCTGTTCTTGGATATTGACGGCAGCAAGCTGTCGCATGCGGTTCGCGCTTCTGTTAGTATATCCGGTGGAGTTGAAGTAATATATTGCTCATCTTCATTATTGAAAGTTGTCATTTTTAGATATTCACAATACAAGTACAAAGAAAAGAAAATTTGAGAAAAATGAAGGATTATTTTCTGCCGTGGCTGCGTGAAAATGTTGGCAAAGACGCTAGAGCATGCAGCCAAGTTTTTAAATTACCGAATAAACTGTTTTTTTTTTTTTTTAAATAAACTCAATCTGTGAATGCACACTGTTGCTTTCCCGCCATTTTAACAGCGCGCTAGCGCTGCCTACTGAATGGCGCCGCGCGGCGATTAGTTCGAAATTTGAATAGCAACAGCGCGCTGCTCACTAGCTGGAGTCGTGCGGCGGCGATCAGTTCCATATTTGAAATGGCAAATAATACTGTTATGGAATTTGTATGGACTATAACTTAACTATTTGCTTTGATAACACACGCGTTTTTTATGACCCGCTTTACATATTTAAAACCGGTGGAATTACATCAGCTTTACGAGCAAGGGTGTTAAAAATGACTGTCATAATACTTTTCCAGTGCTGTTTTGTAATTGCCCGAATTTAGCAAGCCCTTGTATTGGGATCTCAAGGGGCCATTTCGTGTTCTTATGTATTAGCCAGTGACGAAAATAAGTTTAAATTGGTTTTCCTCTAAAACCTCCAATATGTACAAACATGGAAAAGTCAGTATCCTCAGAGACCGAAACACAGGTTCACAGCTGTCTGTGCTTTTTCACTTCTCATGCTCTAAAAGTACGCCAATATAGCCCTACGAAGCGGGAGTAAAGTGGTGGTCACTTTAGTCCCTAGGGAGTAAAAAGTAATTCGTTTTTTAAGTTCCTTCATGTGACATAGACAAACTCAAACAGCCAGTTAATATACTACTATTATCTGTGGAGTATGGACCATCTTCATTGCGAAAATGTTGAGAGTTTTAGTTCTATGGTTTTTCCGCAAGGAAGGTGGCGCTTTGCGTTTTAAATTCTTAATCTGTGACTGGTTTAGAAGAAAAAACTGATCGCGAAAATTTCTGAATTTTTGTCGAGTGTAAATTTGTTCGGTTTTATATAAATTTTTTAACACCCTTGCTCGTAAAGCTGATGTTATTCCACCGGTTTTAAATATGTAAAGCGGGTCATAAAAAACGCGTGTGTTATCAAAGCAAATAGTTAAGTTATAGTCCATACAAATTCCATAACAGCATTATTTGCCATTTCAAATATGGAACTGATCGCCGCCGCACGAATCCAGCTAGTGAGCAGCGCGCTGTTGCTATTCAAATTTCGAACTAATCGCCTCGCGGCGCCAGTCAGCAGGCAGCGCTAGCGCGCTGTTAAAATGGCGGGAAAGCAACAGTGTGCATTCACAGATTGAGTTTATTTAAAATAAAATAAAAAAACAGTTTATTCGGTAATTTAAAAACTTGGCTGCATGCTCTTGCGTCTTTGCCAACATTTTCACGCAGCCACGGCAGAAAATAATCCTCGCGCCATTTTTCTCAAATTTTCTTTTCTTTGTACTTGTATTGTGAATATCTAAAAATGACAACTTTCAATAATGAAGATGAGCAATATATTACTTCAACTCCACCGGATATACTAACAGAAGCGCGAACCGCATGCGACAGCTTGCTGCCGTCAATATCCAAGAACAGATACATAACCACGTATGAATTTATTTTTTTCTGTTTCCTCGCAAATGTGTTAAAAAACGTCGTACGATATACGTGCGTATTGGTTATAACATCTTTACGCACTAATATCGTAATGTACTATTATAATAAAATACCTCATGGTTTTAAGGACTGTTCTTTAAACGTTTATAAATCTAAGGTAACTGCACTACTTTTAGACAAATGTTACTACTCAGTGAAAGACTTTTTAAATGATATGAATTGAACCAGATTATGTTTGTTTTTAACTGCAAATTTGACCATGTAAGACTTTTGTAGCTGGCTATAATATTATTAATTGACTTCACTTTCATTTCTGTTTTGTTTTGTTGACATTGTTTTGATTTTATTAATATTTTAATTTATGTAATATTTTGCATGCCGTAAGGTAGACTGTAGCCGATCATTATTTATGTACAACATCTTATACCGGTACACTCAAAGCAAATAAATATCTGATTCTGATAAAAAAATATATTATAATATATATTTTGTTATTTTTATGAAGCAATTATATTTATAATTTATTTAATTATTATTTTTTTATAATTTGTTAAAATGTATTTTTATTATTATATTTTTTGGGAATAAAAAAAAATTGACAAACAGGCGATGAGATTCCTAATAGCGAAAATCAAAGTGTTCCACACAATATTAGAGATAAGGGCCCCTATTTGGAGAGCATTGTTGTACATCTCGGCTGCAGTCTCCCGTATCTACGTATTAGATATACTAGATAGTGTTTATAAGCGAAAACTCGTAAATGGCTTTCAATATTGTTTTTTTTTACGAACACTACAAGAACCTATAGCTTTAAATTTTCCTCAAAAAATTATATTTGTCCCCTCACCTGAGCGGTTCCCTGATACGATGCCTCACAATATCCCGCAGCGCGGCGGCTCTGACGTCAGCGGTGGGCGGGGCCTCGTCGGTGGGCGTGGCGCGCTGCTGCACGTCGCAGGCGTACAGGACGCCGTTCACACAGCTGCCCCACTCCGAGTAGTTGATCAGCTCGAAGTGCCGGCTCACCTGGGAAGTGAACGTTAGCTAATTCAAGTTTATGTAAATCAATTCTATATCTAGTAATAAGCTGCGGTGGAACCTCGACTCTATTATAAATATAAAGATCATGACGCGAAAAATGGTCACGAGTCAGTCTCGGTTATGGTGCAACTTTAGACCTCGTGTAACATAGTGTAGCAACATCAAAACGTTTTTAATTTTATAAATAAGCTCGTTTATATTATGAGTGGTGTAGTAGTCGCACCTCGTCCATGAATATGACGGCGTGGTTGCGCGACACGTGCGAGCAGGCGGCGGGGTCCAGTCGCACGTCGCAGCCGCTGTCGGTGCCGATCGTAAGGGACGACAGTCGCATGGGGATGGGTCTGCCTAGGCCGTCGCCTACGCCGTTCCTGCGAAATACGAGTTTTCGTGATATGGTTAGCGTTATCACAGTTTTATCTTAAATCAACCTATAACATAACGTTCTCAATATTGGGACATGGCTACTTTTCTGTGAGCGGAAGTGAGTTGTCAGTAACGTGTTTTAACAGCCTCAGTGTTACTTAAGGCGCGCGGTCGGCCCGGGACAGCAGCTCGTGCTGTGTGACATACCTGTCCGGCCTAGTGATAGCGCAGAGCGTAGCTCTAACAGTGGCATCGCTGAGCGAGTGTCCGGGCGAGCGCGGCGGCGCGGGCGCGGGCGGGGGGGGCGCGCCCCAGACGGCGCGCGCGATGCGGGCGCGGTCGGCCCGGGACAGCAGCTCGGACGGCAGCGCGCGGCGCAGCAGGCCGAGGCGGGCGAGGCGCGCGCGGTCCACGGAGCGCGACACGGCGGCGCGGGCTACCGCCGACATGCTGGAGCCGCGCCACAGGCCCCACGACTGCTCGCCGGCTAGCACCTGACGATAGTTCACTGTTATATTACAAAGGCTCACTTGGGAACAAAAACTAAATGACAAAATATCTTGGAAGTCCAGCCGGCCATTCCGGGTTCAATTCCCAAATTAGAAAAAGTATGTAGAACACATGCAATGCAAATACACAAAAAAAGAACCTAATTTTTAAGATCTTGTTGTAAATATTACCTATGTTTACGATCCTGATTCTGAAGACAAAATCACACACTTACACTCACTCACTTACATACAAATTCTTTTCTTTCTACTTTTTTACCGTTTTTTTTCAGTTACTATTCCTTTATTTCAACGTAAAATTACATTCTCTGTACACAGCATTCCATTTATGTTAATAATGGATGTTGAAAAACTCCAAAGAACGACACGTGAAATCAACTGTTCACTTCCTGCCTAGCTGCAGAGTTCATCGAACTCATCGTTGTGCTTGCCATTCGCTACGTGCGTTTTGCCACGGTAGCGATACATTGCGTATGAGGAAATAAAACAAATCAAATTTAATGGACTCCCATAACTTTCCTGAAATAATTTCTTGTACCGGTCATCTTAGTATGATATACTGAATTCACCCTATCAGTTTTTACACCCTATATATTCTCCAACCACACTAGAGAGGACCGGCATTGACAACAATAGGTCCTGCCGTCCTGGAGTGACGTGATTGTTGAACTTATACAACATGTAACATAATTAACGCACATCCTGAAATTAGTTCGTTCAGAATCGTTTACTGAATCGATTTCTATAATTTTTAATATAAGTAATTTTTTATCCCAAAAATAATTTAAGCTACGTAATTTATAGTCACACTACCCCTGTATAGTCCAAACAAACTGAAATGGACCGTAACTCAAGGCAATAAGACTTTTAAAAGTGCAGTTTTATTTGTATTAATACAAATTCCGCCATTCAATACAAAATAAAGACAAAAGAAACTTATTTCAACTAAGTTAAAGTCGTTACAAATACAGTTAGGTAAACTTAGCGATTCAACCGCACGCACACACTAAACAGGCACTCGTCAAAGGACACAATCGATTAACCAACAAAATACAAAATATGTCATACTTGTTTTCGTTCCCTTTCTCGTGCAAATTCAAAACGTGGGATAGAGCGAGATAGCCACCATGACACCGGGCGGCGCGGGCGATCAAAGCTAACTTAAATAAATGTAAACAATATTTAGTTACGCGCGCCCTTGCGTAGAGTGTATGCAAAAGGTTTTTCGTGCGCGATGTCTTTCCAATAATTGACACAAAATGTTCGGGGAAATGGTGACTAATGGTGGGGACTGTGGCACGGTGTGGTGTGGTGATAATGTGGTACATCCTGGCAGAACATTCAAGTCAACCAAAGGTATAGTACAAGAGTAGACGGCAGGGTAGGACTATGTTAGCTGCTACTCAGTGGTTTCTTGGACACGGAACGTTCCGTCCGAACACAGCCATCGACAGGGGAGCCGATTGGCGTACACGTACTCGTTTTCAAAACGAAATATGGGATTAATTCGATGAGTATCCCCAATCAGCTGATTTGACGACATTTTTTTGTGGGGACGTATTAAATCGTTAGTTTATTTTAGTGCGACAACAAGTGCCGAGGATGTAAAAAATAGGATGGTGAACGCTTTTGATAAAAAAAATGACGAAGTGCTTTCTAAATTAAAACATCAATTAAGAAAACGGGCATTAAAATGTATTGAACTTTTCTATTGAAGAAAGATTGAAGTTGAGTCGAGCGACGACGTTAACAGCTAATCTGGAACGCGAGCGAATACCTACTAGGCTAGCAAGACTCACACAGTCGCATACGTAGGTATGAGACCTACGTATGCGACTGTGTGCGTTCGTTGATTTGTACTGTGACTACAACATTCTTCCGGAATTAGGAAAACTAATTTATTAAATAATCATTGCTTATACATGTATAATTAAATAAATAATTAAAAATTCAATAAAATCCAAAAAATTAATTAAATAATTAAAAATTCAGTGCATGTATTATGATTATAACATAACAAACTAATTGAGGTGTCTGAGGGTGTGCGTTAATTACGTTACATGTTGTATAAGATGACAAAAAAAACTAATCAGTCCGTCAGATAGATTTCTAAAAAATATTGGACACATATTTTTCCTTTTTTCACGTAAACAAAAAATTAAGACGATACAGTGCGTTGAAAACTCGTGTGACGTCACATTTGAGTACATTTTTTACTCAAATGTGACGTCACAAGTAATTTTTATTAATTTGATAAAACAAAAAACATTCGTTTTTTGATTCGTATCCAATATTTTTCGATAATCTAACTGACGGACTAAACAGAATCATATTTTTTTTAGTCAGTCATCATCCCTATTGCCTGATACCTCGCTTTCACCAACACGTAAGTGACACCAACTCAATGCCTAATCCCCATTTTCACCAACACGGTAAGTGAGACCAACTCAATGCCTAATCCCCATTTTCACCAAAACATAAGTGACACCAACTCAATGCCTAATCCCCATTTTCACCAACACGTAAATGACACCAACTCAATGCCTAATCTCCATTTTCACCGTTCTGAGTTTCAAATCTCAAATCTTTATTGCATTCCATATGTATTACATAGATGGTGTAATCAAATAATAAAAAGAAAACAATATGGACCCTGTCGGGCACAGCAACATTAGGAGAGACGGACGGTCATTGTGGCGTTTTCATTAAGGCATCGCTGCAGAGACCTCGGAACTGAACAGGTCTCGACTCGCCCTCTCATAGTCCACAAATTCAAGACACAGGCCGATTATACTCTTCGGACTTCTGTTTAATCTGCCGCACTGCGTCAATGTGGTCTATGGTGCTGTATCCTCCTCGCAACTTGGTTTACTCCAGTGGCTGGAAATCGTCGAGAATTCGCGCCAGACGATTCGTGACGACACAGCGAAACAGCTTAAACACATGGCTATGGAGCGAAATGGGTCTTCAATTCTTTAATAGAGTCTTGTTCTCCTTCTCCACGTTTCTGGAGTTCTCCCAGAACAGAACCGAGTTTAAAAGCTCCCAAAGCTCTCTTAATAAAGGACTTCCTCCCGCTTTCAGAAGCTCAGTCGTTATCTCATCCTCACGAGGCATTTTTTAATTCTTAAGCTGTCTCAGAGCCGCCTCAAATCCATCATGGCTGACTTCTGGCATGTATTCATTTTCGGGTTTAGGTCGAGATGCATACGATGGGTACAACTGGCCGTAGAACTTTTTGACTTCGGAATCTCCGGCTTCGAAACGACGATATCCCCACTAGATTCGGTCAATTCCGTCAAGTGGCTCCTCCCATGTGATTGGACGAACACTTTCGACCCCCGGTTTTGCTCAATCGCTTTTTAGGGTTCTGTACTCAAAGGGTAAAAACGGGACCCTATTACTAAGACTCCACTGTCCGTGTGTCCGTCTGTCACCAGGCTGTCTCTCATGAACCGTGATAGCTAGACAGTTGAAATTTTCACACAACGTGTATTTCTGTTGCCACTATAACAACAAAAAAAATATGTGTGCTGGGACACACAGTAGAAGTGAAGCTTTTTTTCCACTTGTCCGTAGATCGTCCGTAGAACGATTGAAACTTATTATAGAAAATAGTAACATTATACCAGCCTATCAATTTGGATTCAGAAAAAAACACTCAACGATAGACCAGGTGCATAGAATTACAACAGTAATTGAAGAAGCACTTGATGGTAGGAAAGTATGTACCACTGTTTTCTTAGATGTAGCCCAGGCTTTTGACAAAATTTGGCACAAGGGATTGATTTATAAACTAAGAACTATATTGCCGAAACAGTTCGCAGATATATTAGAATCATATATAACTGGTAGAGTCTTTAGAGTAAGGCAAGAAAATGCCTATTCTGAAATAAAAGAA
Source organism: Xestia rhomboidea (assembly GCA_963853795.1). Lineage (NCBI taxonomy): Eukaryota > Metazoa > Arthropoda > Insecta > Lepidoptera > Noctuidae > Xestia > Xestia rhomboidea. Next base: position 1,388,457 of record OY970776.1, on the reverse strand, counting down.
ATAAAAGCTGGTGTACCACAAGGAAGTGTTCTAGGCCCGGTCCTGTACCTATAGTACACATGTGATATACCAGAACTAGAAAATGCAACTATTGCCACTTTAGCTGATGATACCGCAATAATGTCCACAGGATCTAGTCACAAGGAAGCTGTGGTAAAAGTATAAACAGTAATAAATCAATTCTATGATTGGACCAAAAAGTGGAAGATCAAGTTGAATGAAACAAAATCCATTCACATTGACTTCACTAACAAGAAATCAGAACACAACCCATTGTACATAAACAACAAAATTGTACCGTACGAAAACACTGCCAAATATCTTGGTATGACCTTAGACGCAAAGCTTCGCTGTAAAGCCCATGTCAAAAAAAAACGAGAAGAATTAAAAATTCGTTACAGAAGCATGAACTGGTTACTAGGAAGGCATTCCGCGTTGTCAGTTCCTAACAAAATCCTGCTCTACAAACCAGTCCTTATGCCAGTATGGACCTATGCTATACAACTGTGTCCCAGCACACATTTATTTTTCGCAGGTTTACTGCAAATATGATTTGGTTAGGTTAGGTACATTTAAATGAATGAATTTTTAATTTTAAAAAAACCCCTCCTCACCCCCACCGCCAGCCCCTCCCTCCCCCGTAATAAAGTAACGTGTCTTCGTCGAGGTTAAGTTTAGAAGTGAGGCGGCGGTCGGAGCGGGTCGCGCCTCCAGTAGGCATGCCACGCATAGACACTGCCCGTACGCCGCATTTTGCAAGAACGCGTCCCTACCTTCAGGGCTGACTGGAACGCTTCAGATACTAGCATAGTTTGGAGCATATTTGGACGGAGCCTAGACCTCATGAAAACGGCTAAATCCAGCTTGAAGTTAATATTCAGTGCCATGAACAAGTCTGTGATCACTACCGGTATTGAACCGAAACATCTCTGAATACATGCTTTTTATCCGCTATGAGGACGTCAATCTCACTTTTCGACATATCAAAATCAAATCAAATCAAAAATATTTATTTTGCAAGAAAATACGTCGTACAATTAGGAAAGATCTTAGTAACGTCATAGTGTCGGGGCTTCGCTACGTCCACTTCTTGTGGGGCTGCTTCTTAAAGAAGAAATTCATCACGAAAAGCGCCTGCTTCTCAAGGAAGTTGAGAAGCATTGGCCCCCTATGATTTATGCTGCCTAACCCGTAGGATCATACTACCCGTTCACTGCAATGGGCGATGTATGAAAATTTTAAATTGTCTCGATTTTTTTTCTGCACATAGGAATAAGCTAATACTATCTACAAAAAAAGTGTCAGATTTATCTGATAAGTATTTCCAGAGAAATAAATTAAATTCTGTTAGAGGCGACCACCGTCGATACGCTACGGATTTTTGTTCAATTTCCTTAGCCTAATCAATGAAAAATTAAAAAACTGTCTGACATCTATCATCTATCATAACTTGTCATAATATAACCTCATTTTCACGTCTTGCTTCGTGTGTTCGTTTGCGATTTTATGGATATATCTTTAAAACGACCCACACGCTTTGAATACTGGATTAGATTTCGACTGCCTTCACGACGACCCTCACGCTTTGGACACTGGATTAGATTTTGACTACTTTCACGACCCCACGCCTTGGATATTGGATTACATTTCCAATGTCCAAGGCGTGAAGGCAGTCGATCTAATTTTCGTTCTTGAAATAATGCAAATTCAAACCCTTTTAACAGAATGTCAATACAAGCAATTATTCTTTAAAAATACAAAAATTGCCCCTCGGCCCTCTGTAGCATAAAAACTTAACATTTACAGGAGCCTCTGCCTAGCCCTTAGTGGAATGAAAACGTAACGTTACCAAACTGCTGCAACCTCTGCCGTAACTAAAGTCTGGAACTCTTCAACGTTGCACTCAAGTCTCAGCTCCATGCCACCACTGCCTAGCCCTTAGGGTTATGAAAGCATGATGTTACATACCTGCTGCAGCCTCTGCCACGCTAGTAGCTTGACAAGCCTCTCATCCAGCTTCTTCAGCTGTTCATCCACGACAGCCAGCAACTCCTCGACGTTCCCTTCCGGTCTCAACTCTAGTCGCTCACTCTTGCCTAAAGAAAGAAAGAAAATGTATTTATTTTGCCCAGGTTGCACACAATGTAAGAAAAAAAACGACCAAGCGCGTGTCGAACCACGCGCAGTGAAAGGTTCCGTAGTTACGATTATTATTTAAGCAAGCAATATTCTCGAAAAATCGATTTAAATAAAAAAGGCACTTTGAAATATCATCAATCTAATCTAATGATAAACCACGCTCCCATAATTTCACTACACCATTGTTTAATATAGAATACACCTTTTTTTCTCCATTTTCTACTGTATAGTACCATAGTCTCCCGAGTGGAAGATGATTTCCACCAAACGGCTCGCATCGCATCGGATCGAAAAGGATGTGAACGGATGTGGCGACAGCCGATCGCGTTCGCCTGGATGTCGTCGCATACGATCGGATCCGTCGCTTGCGAACGTATCCGTTTCTGCGTCGAGTCAAATAGTTTCATTCCTACCGCGTCGGATACGACGACAGGTGAACGTAGCCGATCGCGCGTCACAGCATACTTTCGGTTATGGTCAAGCTACTGTGCGCGGTTTAGTAATATAGACTTTTAAATACTGTGTCGATTTAATATCATTTAAAGATTGTAAAATCCGTTCCGATCCGATGCGAGCCGTTTGGTCATCAATCATCCTTAGGAAGGCTGTGATTTTGATTATAATTCGGACAGACAAACAGACAGACGAAATGATAAGAGTTCTGTTTTTTTTTCATTTGGCTATGGAACCCTAAAAACCAGAAAAGACTTAGTTATAATATATATACCTCGTTTGTTAGGGCTCTTGTCTTCGGATTGAGAGACCTTGCGCTTCTTCACTGTCGCTGTGAGGTACTCGAAGTCTGAGTCAGAAAGGTCACTCGACGAGTCTGTGTGGCGTTCGGGCTGTGGAAGAAATAGAACTGGTTACAAAGACGTCTCTCATGGAAGAATGGGTGGTTGTTCAGGCGGGCATAGTGTCATCATCATTCTCCTGCCCTTATCCCAATTTATTTCGGGTCGACGTAGCAAGTCTTTTATTTATTTATTTATAGTTAATTAAAACGGTTCACACCAATTACAATAATTAACATAGAAACAATAATTAACAGTCTTCTTCTTCCATACTTCTCTATTACTTGTCATCGCATTGGACACCTCCTTTCTAGTCATATCATCCTTCACACAGTCCATACAGAATTTCTTTGGCCTTCCTCTACTCTTATATCGATCTAAATTCATACTCAAAACTTTATTCCTCACAACATTTTCCCCATGTCATTGACCTTTTTTTACTCAATGTCATTGACCTTCTTTACCAGTCAACCTTTAGGTGATGCTGAGACAAGTAGTAGGCGACGTAATAGTTTCATTGAGTACTAGCTGACCCGGCAGACTTCGTACTGCCAAATATAGCCTGTCAAAATCATTTGTAATGTGTCATTTTTTTGTTCCTACATATTTTATAGTCGGGGCAAAAAATTCACCTGAACAGAACCGTCACCCTGGTGATAGGGTGTTGTGCATAAGAAATATAATTAAATAAAACATATATAAGATTTCGTTTTCTTTTTCTTTTTTGTTTATCTGTGCTCCAATGCACACTGACGTTAGGAACATACCTACATTGTTTAAACAACAGTGACTGTTTGTAATTCAATATGAACTTTATACAATAGCAATAAAGCTCGTTTTAGTTGGAAAACGTTTGTATGGGAAAAATAAAAGGGCTGTTTTTAGGGTTTTTCCGGCAATTATTCTAATTTTTCTCGCCGTAAAAACCATCTTTGAACTTCAACGAACATTTCAAAAAAAGAATTGGCCAAATTGGTCCAGGCGTTGTTGAGTTATGCGCTTACCAACACATTTTGCGATTTATTTTTATATTATAGATTATTTTCAATGTCACACACTGTAATGACTTAAAAATGTGAACGTCATTGAGGCATATTGACCAGGGTGGAAAGTTTCCCAAACTCCATTAAAAAGGGTGGGTCCTCCGACCGGATGTTGTGCCTGGTGGGCCATTGACTAGAAACTCGACAGAAACCGCGGGGTTTGCTGTTTGTTTACATGTTAATCTCTGCTTGCGCAGCAGGATTTTGCGTGATGCCATGATGTATGAACATGGCGAGATAGATGCTGCCACATACTGAACACTGAGTTTAACTATCTAGTAGTCGTCACCTTGAGACTGTGCTCGGAGCTGATGGCGTGCAGGTCGTCGGCCGCGTCTTCCTCGGTGACTCCTGGGAGGGTCTCGTCACATTGCCCACTGCTGTACTGGGGACACGTGAGGTTCATGCAGATCTTGTGCTTCGGAGCCTGGTCGTCATCGTCGCTGGAGTTGTAGCAACCGCTGGCTTTCTGCTTGTTGATTACTGAATTGGAAGAAAGCGGAAGTTTTATTAAAGACAGCACACATGTACAAATCTGCCAGAGAATATATGCGCTTCGGCAATCATCGTCTATCTTTGGAAATACGAACTTGCTATGATGACATCTGATATAGCGCTGAACTGTATACATCTGGATACATCTGAACTGTATATGTATATCATGCAAGTACTTGACTATTTTGCAACATATATCAACTTATGTAATTCATTAACGCTGTTGGGTGACAGGTGATGAGTTGAGATCTGTTTAGGTTAACCCTCAAAGAGAAAACTTTGTACAAGATTTAGGCTCTATGGTATTTATTATTTACACAAGGGTATACATTTTCTCGGTTCACTGTATCTGACTGATGTATTTTACTTGATATATGCTCAAATATAATTTCGAGAGCAATCATTGGAGTTATTCTCACCGTTTCTACAGCGCACGTACTCTCGACGGCTCGGCAGCAATGGCGGCGGATGTTCGTAGTGATGTCTCACCATGTCCGGAACTATGACACGACCGCGCATAGCCACTGGCACCTTGATACTGGACGAACAAAGTATTGTTAAGTTGAAGAATGGGAGATTTTAAAGCCGTTGATATTATACCAGGAGCCAGATACAGTGCTACTGTGTATCCAGGATTAAATAAAGTTAAAGTCCTCGTACATTACCCGAAATGATTATTAATATTTTGTGTATTTTATCTAAGGGCCTTAGTTGCCTGATAATAAAATGATTGTTGTTGTAAGCAGAGCAACTTCACAAACGCGATGAGTTTCGATATGTACTACTTTATCATAAATGGTGTAGTTACTTGAACTTAAAGAGTTAAGAAAACCTTTTTAAAATTTAATCTTACTCCCGTATTCACACGTTCGTGAACACGGGGTCTGATTAGATACTCCTTTATATTGTGACGACTTACCGGAAAGCAGGCCGTGCCTTCCTAGCCCGTCTAATGAAGTTCTCCTTGACTTCCTGTTGGTCCACGGGACCCGAGAACTTCTCCCACAGAGCCACGCGCTCCGTCGCGGATATCGAGTTCACTAGCTTCCAATCCTGAAAAATAACATTCAAATTAAATTTAAAAGCCCTTTTACAAGAGTCGCACGACTTACTACCATTATAGTGACAAATACGGAACCCTAAAAACAGTTTTGACAGGGCGAAATTTTCCAAGGTTTGCCTTAGGAGAACTACGCCGAAATTGGTTTGGAAACATATCAGAAGACTGTTTTCGCTCCAAGACGTGTCAAGCAAAGCCTGAGCCCTGAGGACATATAAGGAAATCCTATGATATTTTTTCTCTATGTGAGGTTATGGCTCCAAAATGTAAAGACAGTCTTCAATTGTTTTTTGTCTGTTCTGCTTAATAGTTTAAGAATATATTTAAGTATGTTGGGTACACACTCACAATGTATTGTTCCACATGATTGGGACACATCCAGCGGCCGGTCGGCAGAGCTGTCAGAGGTGGGTCCAGGCAGTCCTGTAACACAAACATATCGAATTATAATAGAGGTATGCGGAACAGTGTGTAGAGCTCCTCATTGGGGATGAGGAGGGGAGAATACTGCCTGACGGTTGTTGTAGGGTGCGATACTCTGCATGACGTCAGCATGAAACATAGTTCCTTTGTGGCATTGTAGTGGCTTCCAGATCTGGTGTTCATTTTCAGCTTTGTAAGCAAATCAATCATCCCAGGGCTATCTGGTATCTACATAGTTGTATCGTATGTTGGGCTACCTACTTCAACCTATTGTTGCTTTTTGATATTCCTTCTCCCAACCGTATCCTGACAAACTTGATCACTTGCAACAACACTGACTAACTGGTACTATTAAAGAAGCCATCGAGCTGCAGTAGCATTGCAGATGCTTTCTACTGTACCTGGTGGAACAGTAGGGGGCAGTAGTCGCACTGCAGCAGCGGCGCCTGCTTGCAGGTCCCCTGGCACACGAAGCAGCTCTTGGCAGGTATTGGCACGCAGCCCCAAGCGTCCACAGTCACTAAAGAAGCATTGCCGTTCTTGCCAGGATCTGATGACAAAAACTGAGTTTTAAAAGTTATATTGGTAACGGAATATCATTTCTGTAAGATGCAGGACAGTCTAAACAAATTGCCTTTTTAACATGATATAGACGAACGACTTTGATGTTTTTGGTTACCAAATTGAACTACAGAAAATTGCTTGCAAGAATAACGAGGCTATTGTTTGAAGAGAAGTTTTAATTTAATTTAATGGCAAAACTCTGCAAAGACCCTTTCTTTTAGCATGTTTTGATACATAAAAAGTAATTTCATTTGACCCTGAATTATTTATGTACACCATGGTCTACCTTTATCAGTTCCTGGAAAGATGCAAGGTATTCTCATCTCTCGGGGCAGTTCGAACTGCTTCGGATTCATGATCTTGGCAGCTTTCACGAGAATCTCCATGGGAGTCAGCTCCTTCTCCAGTTCCTTCTTGATTTCTTCTTCTTCGTTGCTCTTCTTCTTGGCCGAGTTGGAGCGGTTCCGCAGGCTGGGCGAATAGGTCATAATTTAAATGTTTTTTTTTTCTCGGGGATGCTATACCCATCATGTTCAGGTTGATCTGATTCCGCACAAGCCGGATGGCAAAATCAAATACATAAATATCTTGCCGCCTGGTTGGGCAGAATCGAGACTTATCAATCCGATCCTAATTGTGTAAGCCTTACTAATAAGGTGTTTTTGAGATGATCTAATTCTCTGGCTTATTTCGACGACTTTTGGATTGTTAATTGAACGTTATGTTGAGCTATAAGCAATAAGGATGATACATTAATTTGTTTAATCCATAAAAGAACATGATTTTGCGTGTAACACGCCTGCCGAAATATTCATTGCCAGTTACGCGATGCGCGTAAGAAATATTAAGTAACTTTGGCTTGGAATATTGCAGGTAGTTTGAAAAGAAAACATTGCAGATGTAAGCAAGCACTTTCCGTCTTGTGTGTTTCAATAGCTGTGCGGACACTAACCCCGCGTCCTAACTAAAGCGAGTGGTCACGAGTACCGTCGTGCTCGTCACTCATTAGTTCGGAGAATTGAAAAGCCTTCTCTTTTGGCGCGACCACGCGTCCGCATTCGTCGAACAACATTGAACGCGACTGTTCAATGCGCCGCCTAGCTGACATTGTGTTCATAAACTTCCCCACTACCAAGCTTGTTAAATTTGGCAATTTCCGAATATCCAATGTGGTTGCAAAACTTACATCTGCCTACCTAGCATTTTCCCAACCATGTTATGATTGGCTTGCAGTCTAACCAGAAGCAGCTGAATACCAGTATTCATAAATTACACTGAATTGCCGGAAAGTTAATATACCTAGACTTCTTTTCAGTATCAGACTTGCTGTCAGCCGGAGACTGAGCTCGGCTGCTGCGAGAACTTGCTGGCTTGTTGTCATCGGAGGCCTTACATTCTCTGCACAGCCATAACCCAGCTGGTATGTCATTCTCATCCAGAGGAGGATCACTGAAAGTTAAACACATTCTATTTAGTACTCAAAGGTGTACTACAACAGCTTGCAAAACAAATATTGGGGAAAAAGTGGTATATCGCTTGTGTTATCTTCAAGGTTAATTTCTTTTTAAGCATCATCATACTTCCTCTCGCTCACAGAGAGGCCTAGCAGTGATAATATATGGGTTGGTTATGATTATGTACGTTAGCCTATGTACAGACATCTGCATTAATTGCATATCTGTCACGCATTAGGACACTCAATAAAAGTGGTAACAAATTAATGCAGTCAACATTTGTTGGAGTCATCCAATTTCTTTGCCCTGTCACATTGGACAATGATATTTCACCAGTAGCATACCATCCTTAATATAATTTAGATTGAACATTAAATATAATAAGGCAATTTATTCTTGACTACTAATATGTAGTCAAGAATAAATTGCCTTTACCACACATAAGTTGATTAATTAACAGATGTTTTGTTTACAATGTTTTTGGATAATGCACTAGATAGATCAGTGTTATCAGTTGACCATAAGCAGACCCAACATAGTACAGTGTTTGAATAGAATGATAGGCCACCTTATACTGATTTGGTTACCATGTGAGGCTTACTATCATATTTTACCCTAGACATCTTACCAGAGTAGACGAGTCCTTGCTTTATATTGTATGAAAGACTTCTATCTATCTACTGATATACCAACAGACAACTGACTTCTATCACTTCAAACACTAACAATGATTTGATGCAACATTCACATTACTAGAAAATTGTGTTACGTAAACCGCAATGCCTGATTTCTAAGCCAGGTGTCATGTTGTTTGGGACGCCGTCACCTCCTTCTGCGAAGCAGTCATGCTAGCGAAGGAGGTGGCGGAACAGGACAGGGAGAGATCCTCACGTCCCGGCCGCCGCGGGCGACGCCCCGGGCGTCGGGGGCCACGTGGTGGCTTCCGGCCACCGTAGGCGCGGGCCTGTGGACGGGGAGCTATGGGCTAGCTCGCCGTCCGTACGTCTCATGACGACAGGCCGTGTCGACGGCGCGTTCGTGTTCCACGCGCGCCTCAAAGAGAGTCAGCAACAGTGAAGGGTGGACCAAAGCCTGCCGGGGCTGCGGGACTATTCGAAAGAGATACCGTGGCCCCGGAACACAAAGGGCGATGAAGGAACATGGATGGGTTTTAGTCAGTAAAAGTCTGACACTCCCTCCTGCTCAGCCCAGAGCGGGAGAAGTCATTTGATGATTTCCCATCCTAAAAAAAAAAAAAAAAAAGGTGTCATGTTGTTTGGGATTCTTGTATTTTAGTTACGTAGCCATCTATAAAATTGCTTCCAGATGAAGAAAACATTTAGAAATTCTGTTTTGGTTTTTCCTAATTTATAATTTTATAGATTTGAAAATACCCTTTTTAAGGCCATAGGCGCAGAGGTTTATTATACCGCTATTTATTTCACATATATTGTTTTTTTTTTTTTTTTTTTTTGACATATTTTAAATTATTTGAATGCAAACATTTCAATTTTTATCAATTTTGGTAGGCTATAAATAATGTATTTGTTTCCGCATGTGATCATTTTATTTAATAAGTAATGTTCAACACAATGTAAATTGTTTATGAATAAATAAATGGAATGGTTGTACTAGTATGCAGGTGTCCTGTCCTGAAGTTAAATCAGTTTTCAGTCAGTGTGGCAATCTTATATGAACTGTTAGACTGAAAATTAACTGAAAACAAAGTATGTTTCAAATAGGCCACTTACAGGCACTTTTGAATTGTCAAATACATCAAAAAAAAAAATAAGCTACAGTCCGTCTCAAGGCATAATAACTGTGAAAGTACTAGTTGCTTATTCCAAAGGTTAGGTCACTAAGGAGAGGTATGGGCAAGAAACTCCATAATAATTATTATGTTTAACCTTTTAAACGCCATTGTCACATATACGTGACAAGCAAGTGTGTGCCTCGTATGCCAAACGACACTAATATGTGACAAATTGGTAGGTGAAATTGTGGCTTGGCGTAGAGGGCACGCGCATGCGTTTATGCTTGGGAGTTTAAAAGGTTAAATACTTGTCCGCCACACAAGCCTCCTTTCAGTAAGATAGCATCTATTTCTTCACCACTTTTTAAAAACAGTTGTGATGAAATATCCACACAAAAATATGCCCGCCTGGGACAAACCTCAACTCATAAGTCAAGGCCGTTTCCACTCTGTCACCACTGCTGTTGTATCAGATCAGTTATGTATTTATAATATACTTATTGCTCTTACATTATTTTTGTCTTTTTTATACTTATCCCATTCAGCTATATTAATTTTCATATTATACTTATTATTCATGTATCCACCAAGTTACTTACTAGCACCCGAGGTGGAAGCTAGCGGGGCAGCGATCACAGCATATGAGATCGCCGCCTTCCCCACACGCGTCGCAAGAATCATGGTTGTGACCTTTACCAGGCCTCTTATAGTATGGATGCTGGGGTTTCTTCGGCTTCTGCACGTTCAAATCCTCGTCGGGCGGCTTTATCAGAGCGCGTATGAGCTAAAAGACATCCCAAAACCTTCGTAAGTATCCTTTGTTCCATACCAAGGCTGGCTCATACAAACTCAGCTAGCTTAAAATGGCGCCAGTTACCAAGTAGAGTGGCATTCAAACTTTTTAGAAAATAATTTTAAACAACAAACCGGCATAAGCCCGCCCGAAGTATCGAGGTCGTAGCCAACGCTAGACATTGTTACACCTCACAGTATCTTCAATTGTTATTTCTATTTAGCAATTAAAACAAAATATATTTAGGCAAAAGAGTGCACTGAAATTGAATAAATTCTCAATTTAACCACACACAAATTGGGTTTTAGGGTTTCATTTTCATTAAAACTATATTGGACGCAGAAAACATATGAATTTATAGAGTTAATAAGGAAAATTAGATATAATTTTTAAAGAAATACGATTTATTAGAAAGCAAAGAACACCGACGACCGTCTACAAAAATGGCCGATAGGTGATTTCCAGGATAGGAAAGCTATGCATCTTGAGCATGACACACCACTGGTGTTCTAGTTTGGCGAACTTTCACGTGTGGTGGGAAGGGTATAGTAAAAAAAATAATGCGAGCAATGTAACGTTTGTTATAATGGAACGCAATCAAAGCGTGCGTTTTGACAATGACACTAGAGGTGAATTGTATTTTGGAAAAAAACGTTTAATTTCATTAGTAACTAAACGCAATAGAAGTTGAAAAATCTATTCAAAAATAAATATGTAAGGCTGTAGGTTAAAAGCTGCTGATGCAGAAATCTCAAGCGTTACAAATAAAACAAACTCATTAGGACCGTTTTTAATTAACTGACTGGAAACTATACACCAAGATTAAACATAAGAACCACGAATGCCACAAGGCCTTGCCAAGTGGTTGATTTTACTTTGCTATCATCAAGCGGTTAGTTGACTTTTACTCTTCGTGATCAGAGGCTAGGCCTGTTTTTGCTCCAAGAACTGACATTAAACAGCTCAAAGTGAAACTGATTCCCCGAGTACGGCAAGTCAAAAGGGTTATGATTTTTCATCTGCCAAGTTCGGGTCAGCTTTCAGTATTATATATTAAATTTATTTGCATCGCATAGGTGCATCATGAATACCCAAGTTATAGAAGAAGCGAGGAGCGAATCGCTCAACTTCAGCCACTTTTTTGCGGGAGGCGAGGCAGTTTGGCAAAATAGAGTAAGAAAAAATGAGGGCGTAGTTAGCGACTTTCTGGCAACCCAGAGCAGTGACAAGCCAATGACACGACCGTCTCGAGCCAGTAAGCCTTGGAATCGCTCGCTCTTTCTTTTTTAAAGTTGATTGATAGGTTTAAAAAGCGTAGTCGACGCTCAACAGATGGTCGGAACGGGCAAATAAAAAGCTGCCGCCCTATCTCCCGTCCGTCGGAGCTCCACCGGCCTTCGGCCTACGCTCCTCATGTCCCAAAGTCTGACTCTAGGGACCAATTTTTTTTTAAATCCATGAAATATAAAAAAACAAACACATATAACAAAAAAATAACAAAATGACACGATTCACAAAAATAAAATCCTTAGGCTAGAATTGAACTCGAGTCACGAGATTGTAACCCAGCGCTCTGTGCCCCGAGATCAGCTAGCTTGTTAAAACCGTGGTGAATAATTATGTAGATCATAAGCTGCTTCAACAAGGACCGACCTTGTTGTAGCAGCAGAAGTTCGGAAATATTCGGAATTGTTCGGGATGTCAGGTGCCAAAGGCTTGCTTACTGGCGCAAGTCGGTCCTTCAATGACATTGCCAAGTTTGACAGAAAACGCGGTATTGCCAGATAGGAAATTTGTAGTTCCAACTGTCACCACCGCAGACTCTTTTTTGCCAAGCTATAAACACGTACACTGTTCAGCAGACTTCGGGAATTCGACAGTTACACAGATACATGCATTCTTTTGCTACAAACGCACACGAAGAAAAATCAACCACATAATAACCTCCTACGACAAAAACAAAAAGGACATAGTGGCACAACCAATTAGTGGTATTTCATTCATCATCCATAAATGAATGAATGAACAAAGTTATAATTTTATTTTAGGAATGGCTGATTCTCCTAACGACAGGAATCTGCACCACTAACCATTTTAGAGAGCACCTGTTTGCGACACAAAACAATACACCATAGCGGCGATCGCCAATTAAACTAGTTTTAATATACCTAACGAACGTGAATGGTAAAATGGCCAATGTACAGCTACTACATTCTGTCAAATTTCTTTAATATATTTTCAACTATATCGTTAGAGCTTTAGGTTCAAGGTCGATTGGGAAATTTGACACTAAGAAATTTGCCAGAAGGGTGTAAACGCAGCTTTGCAGTCTTTATGGCTTATTCATCTATGGGGTTCATGGATGTAGACTTGCCTTACTCGTCATCTGCCTAGCCTTAGAGTATTTATTTACAGTAGTACTCCACTAGTACTACTGTAATTATATACTCTAAGTGCCTAGCCTTTTGCAAACTATGTTGGGGTCGGCTTCCAGTCTGACCGGTTGCAGCTGAATACCAGTATTTTACATGGAGCTGCCTATCTCACCTTCACAACCCAATTATTTTTACCATACCACTTGGTAAGACTTTTTACGCCACTGACTACCTGTAACGACTGTCAAAGATCTACAAATGACAGCCGGCTCGGACCCAACATGGTCTAGCGTGAGTCAAGCTTAAAACGTGCTTTCCGAGACACGGAGGAAACTCGGTATGTAAGGGTGATCACCCATCCGCAGTCCAAACTTGGCAAGCACGGATTAACCTAAAGATCGAACCGAGTGGCTGTTATTATTTAGCCACCAGATCCTCGTGTAGACTCGCCTTACTATGAAGTTTTTTTACTTTTACATCACTATGTAAAAGTAAAAAAAACCGGCTCGTTCCGTTTTTTCTTTTTTTTAAGCCAAGGTTTTGACATTTGACAAGTACTGTCAAAAATCTACTAAATTAGTATAATAGTAGTATTTTCGATTACTTGAAAGTTATTTTTAATTAAGGCTAGTGCATCATATGTTTACCTGAAAATATTATTCGATACAGAGGTACAAAACATGAAGTAATAAATTCATAATTATATGGTTTCTGCAGAAATCGCTTAATCTTCATTTCCATTCACTCGAAAAATATTGAGATTGTATGTCTTTTGAAGAAATGAATATTTGTTTAGATCATAGGTACATTTTAAAATTAAGTGGGATAAGTTACTATTTCTGAATAACAGCGAAATGGGAGAAAACCATCTCACGTATATGGCAATAACCGTCTAGCGGAAGTTGCCATTTCCATGACGTCATGGGCGGAGTTTAGTTGAAGATCGAATTCGGATTCGGTTGGCGGGCGCGGCCATCTTGGTGAATTAGTGACCTGGCGATTCGGTTTTAGTTAGTGAAAAATCATTTGTCATCCACAATGTCGGAAAGGGAAGATAATGTGTATAAAGCTAAGTTAGCCGAGCAGGCTGAGCGCTATGACGGTGAGTACATATTTTCGTTGTATGTTCTGTAATAGGATGAAAAATCTATCGTATTTTCGCCGACAGTTGAAAGACGATTTGGTGATAGTTGAGGAAATTTCTAGATCAAAGTAGCCGATAAGCTTTCGTTTCGTAGATTTTTGCGGGGAAACGCGCGTAATACATTCAATTATATTACTAAATCGGCGTACTATCAAATCAATGGCATTCGTTAGGCTTGGTCAGCGATCGATGCGTCATCCGCCGGTGGGATGTCCTTAAGGTTTTTAGCACTTTTAGAACCCATGAAAAACTATGCAATCACTGTAGAAACCTGTGTGGTAGAGTAATATCCCAATTTTCATTCGTGAAAACTGATGTCGTTGGGAGTATGAATCGATACTTTGGTAGATGTACGAGGAAAAAAAATTGTCTCCTATTTTTCCCGTCCAGGGGAAGTAAAATGCGATCGATGTCATTGGATTCGGTCATGCATGTCGCACCTTTGGTAAATCTTTTGATAAGACCTAGAAGAGGAACGTTCTGGGTTTAGTAAACGGCGTAATTTTATGTCGCCTCCGATTTCACCTATTGTTCACGATTTAGTTGCACGGCAATCTTACCTGAGAGCTCTTTACGTTATCGCGTTCATCTTTTTTAAATCGGCGCGGTCAATGTAAAGGTTATCACTGGTTTCTTCGAAGCCTGCTCGTTATTTTACACCTTTTACCCATTTTATCTGAAATGTGCAGTTCAATGACCTTTATTAGAATTATCATTGAAATATACCAATTGCTATCTTATCATGCCTGTTACTGAATTCAGGAAGGTTTCAAATAACCTTTATTTAATAAAATTGTAAAAAGAATTCTGAAACATAATCAATTAACCCTTTTCTTTACCTCGTTTTAATCATAAGTACATCAATACATGAATGTCATTCATAAATAATATAAGTCAGAAAATGACACAAATGTTGTCATGATTAAATTGAATAATTTGACTTGTGCAAGACTTGCCTTGCATTTTTGTCTGTTTCAGAGGGTTCTGTAACTTGCATCTTTACTTTCATGACATAAAAATGTAACATTTTAATTAACCTAAAGGTTAACAGACCACACCCTTACGTCAGGTGGATTAAAAAGTAATTTTAAAATATCACCTAGTGCAGCGAGTTAATAAAATCAATAAGTCATCAGGCTAACAATTGACACATTTTAATTCTGAACATGATTAATGGAGCTATAATGCTGAATTAGTAATAGTGAGCAAGCAGCCACTTATGAAGAGGTTACTCATGCAATGTACCTAGTGAGCAAATATTGATTATCTGCTATGCACATGCAAATCCTTCAACATAATAGAACAGATCATTTCTTTTTCTGAAAGCACAAGGCAATCAAATTGGATGAAGATGAACACCTATTTGGTTTGAAGGTAATTAAAAATGATAATTTTATGCTCTTGGAGAACTGTTATAATAATGAGTGGCTCCTATTCTCAGCTCATTTTCATAATGTTGCCAAGCGAGCTTGGGTTTTAATTACCACTTTCTATTACTCATGATGGTTTGAATTGAGCTTGAAGATAACAAACCTCATGGTGGCTTATAAAAGTACTATTATTTATTCCACACTTGCACAATCATAACTTTCATAGTTTTAAGTGAAATATTACAGTTATCTTTCCATAATTGAAGAAAATTACTACAATTTTGCAAAATAACCCAATCACACTTAAAGTAATTGCTGTATAGATAAGTGTGGTGATACTCATCCTGCAGGTTTTACACCTGCCTTTAATTGTATGCACCCACATTTTATTCAAAGTTGGTGAAGTAGATGCAAGGACAGGCATTTTTATTAATTTTAACAAACCAGTTTCTATGAAACATTTAACCCTATTTTGTGTCTGACCACTGTCAAGTGAGTTTTTATCAGTACATCCTGTCTGATTCGCTGTAATCCGGATAGTCGTACAATCGCACATGCAGAGCGCACTTGCGGACAGTAACACGTGAAGGCCTTCGAAGCTTACGCAAGGCTCAGTCAATACTACCCAGGTCACCTCTTTTTATCGAAAACTCCATCTGAGGCAAAATGGAGGTTCAGTTCCGTGGCGCGTTCCATTTATTCAGTAACATTTTTAGCGCACGCATACTAATTGCAATTTTCGCATAGAGGACGCCATTGCGCAAATTGCCGGAAAAACGTAACGAATTAAAAGGATACCGTCCTAAATAGGGGTGCCAAATGGATTGGGCGCAGCTGGCGTGGCCAGGATCTTAAGATGGCGTCTGCACGGCCGCAAACACATCCCTAAATAATTTCATAACTTGGGACCTCCCTTTTTGTTTTACGATCACTCAGTGCCGCCTGAATAATACAACAGTGTCCCAAGATTTTTTGTTTGAACAGGCCTCAACCAAATCTAGGATGTTATTTTATTTCAGTAACCCTGTTTTATAATTCAAAGATATTCTGGGAGTGAAAGGAACGCGCGATGTATCAGCTGTGTCGCGAAGTTCAGGAAAACCGCATGGGCCGTGAGGCGACGTTTTAGCACCTGTTACGTGCAGGCCTTGCCGCGATCGCTAAAATCGATTACAATGAACTCTGCAACGTTGTACTAGCGCTTTATCAGAATAACCTTCGATTTTGTTCCAGGATTTTCTTCTCCTTGAATGAGAAATGAGCCCTATGCGTACGTTTCCGGGATTACGTCTGCATTGCATGTTCTAATGCGGCAGTAATATTGCAGGACGATCGTAAACGTCAAAATTAAAGCACATGGTGAAACATGAGTTTGGCTCGCTACTCCGTCTGTGCGACGCCCAATCCCCCTTCCCTACAATAAGCACAGACTAAGTTCCCATCGATAAAAGAATATTTTTATCTAAGTCGTCCGACATTCCGAGATAGCGCAGAAGTTTATAAAGAATCGACATTTAAGTATTTAGTCTCACTGGTTCCTTGCTATCAACTTATTTCTTCCGAACGGCTCAACAGTTTGAAACTTCTAAATGAGGCGTACTAGCGCTAATACTTTATCGATCCCGCTATGACTAACCTTTCGTCGCGGATATTTTTGCAATCTCCGTTCTTTTGGGACGAGCTACTTCAAAATACTTTCACCTTTTCAGCCTTTTATTTAAAATCTGTCTTGTTGAACATTTTAATGAGCTGTTAGAAACCCTGATGACCTGACGTCATTATTATCCTTATTTGTCGGTAAAAAAGATAACGGATTCATTAGAATCCTATCGTCTATGCTATATATGTATATATATGTTACAAAGAAGGTACCATTGTTACAAGCAACAAGCACGTAATCGTTATTCACCTCTCATAAATGTTAATAGCTTTCCGGTACCAATTCCTAATTGATTTTACTCAAGTCACTCTGTTTCAAAAGTTTCTTAAAGGGCACTTGGCTTATTTATCCACTTGTGATTATAAACTGTAACGATTTATTAAATCACACTAGACCTCTCTGAAAAACACGCCGCATCAATGTTTTAAGTCGCAAAATCCCGAACGTTCCATCCCCCTTCCCGTACCAACGCCAACAAAATCAATAGTGACATAATTTCGTTCTGTTTTCCAGAAATGGTTGAGGCGATGAAGAATGTAGCCTCACGAAACGTGTCCGACAATGAACTTACAGTGGAGGAGAGGAACTTGCTCTCCGTCGCCTACAAAAACGTGATAGGTGCCCGCCGCGCCTCGTGGCGGATCATATCCTCCATCGAACAGAAGGAGGAGACCAAGGTAAGACTGCAAACTGCATATTATAACCTTTTTCCACAGGGTGAAGATTATGCTGCACGAGAAACCATACTCCATTCAACGCAGTTTCCCTGCCAATCTTGCTGACGGCCATTTTTCTCCACACAGTATGTTCTATTACTTGTACAACACGTGCACGGATTAGTTTAAAAAGCAATTTCACAGACCTCAGCCGTTTACGCAACCGTAAAGTAACGATCGTGTATTAGAGCGTATTTACGCGTCAATGTGACCGTCCCTTTACAGCGTCTGGAGTCTATCGATTGGTATGAGTGACGCGCGTGTATTACTAGTCTGTGGTCGGGATGGGACGCGACTTAGTTTTTCTAACAAATAGGCAGTATAGGCACCCATTATTACGACAATCTCTTGTAAATTGGCCCCATTTCTATAGGTATAGAGAGAAAAGTGATTTATTCAACGTATTGTTAGAAAATATATTCTTCTCTTTGCTTTATAAAAGAATGGCGCCCGCAGCTGAGTAATAAAGTACTGCTAACTAAATCAATACCAACCCTGTGAGCTTTCATTACGTGTTAGTGATTCAGCCTCTGTACGAAGGTCTCGGGTGATTGATGACATTATAGCATCAAGGAGAGCTTTTACCTTCTGCGGCTATAAGATTAATAACCGTAAATACAGCTACAGAAAAGTCTTTCACTTGGTGCAATCAATAAATAGGGATACATGGTGCAGTTGGTTGGTTCCGCACGAGCCGCTCGCTTGATTCACCGGTTTTTTTTTTGCGAGGCACGAGCTTCTATTGTCCCTTAGCCCCGACATACTTTGGGGTTATAGTCTAGCCAGCGCCCAGCGGGCTACCCGCGACCCCATTTAGCGTAGTGGGCAAGACCGGGCGCTGCGCTTAGGGACACATGTTTGAACAGTATTTGAATAGCCCCAAGTTATTGTTCCATTTGAGCCTTCAAATATTGCATGGTGTAAGTATTTTAAAGATTTTGCATTTGTTATAGGATTTTGTTTAAAGGTTACTGCGAGAAGAATGGCGTCTTTGTAAAAAAATAGGGCTGTTATCAGAGGATTATCTTCTCTTTTACCTAATGCTTTGCGGAGAGAACGTTTTTGTCCAACGGAATAATTGCATCTGGTAACAGTGAACTTAGTTCATTCCTCTACGAAAGGTGATCGAGTATTTGATTAATTGTATCCCACGTGCCTAACTAGACGTACGGCGCGACTGGCAATCTATGCCAACTATATAGAAATAGCAGATCGTAAAACTAATGTACAGTCACACGCGGCGTTTCTCTGTCATGGCCAACTTTATAGCCACTTTCCACCTACATTTTCTACCAAAACGGTGAGGACATACGTGTACTTGCATAAATGACTGATTCCTATCGAAGTTGCCACACTCTCGCTTTTAGTACTGCCCGAATGACCGATCGATATGTATGAATGTTTGTATCGAATAAAGTTAGCAACTTTCCTGCGACATTGTAACAAATATTTGTACTCTTTATGTCCTTTCACGTATGTAGTCGCCATTGTCTGAATGACGTAATTTACGATGTCTTACTCATGCAATCAAAGGTTCAACGACCAATGATAACTTTCATAGTAACCTTGTTGGAGCTCGACCAAAAACGTCCAGCGTTGCGATAATGAGATAATAGGATAGCGGCCTGTCTGACCAGCCCGTCCTATTGTTGCGGAAAAACTTGGCATACAAAAGCCCAGAATTCGTGTTCCATTTTTTTCTTTATGCGGTGGTCATGTATTGATTTGAAAACCTGAATTCAAGGCAACGTACGAATGGTTAGCAAAAAGGTCACCGGTGGTATGACGTGTCGTTATCTAGGGAAAACAGCGCATAGTCAACCCTGTACGAGTGAGTCATTTTCCTCATTACATTGTATTTCGGCGTCATCTCAATTCCGTTTTTGTGTCGGAGTCGAAACTTCCAATAGGTACGAGACACTCGTTTACTCTTAAATCACGTTTAGGGACTTTCCCGTGACTAGTTTAAACAAATAGCTGTTGAATTTAAACTGCAATTAATTTTAATAAGGCTTCAGCCGCTCTTAAGGTTCATTAACAGAATGTAAATTGGATTTTAACCATTTGCTATATCGAGAAGTATAATTATATTATAATACTTACACGGCTAATTTTGTTTCACAATTAGTAGAACTCGACATAGAAAATAGATTTATGTTTGCTATGTGTATTGGTTCATGCTGGGATATATGTATTTCAATTACAGGACCTGTAATTTCCTAACACTAAATTGTTTAGAAAGTATCTGAGCTAAGAAATCATGGTAATTAACCTCTGGTCCTGAAGTAAATACTTCAGGACAAGAGGTTAATTACCATGATTTAAACATATTTAAGTGTCGAACAGAAGTCAGTCAAACAGCAATGACCTCCAAGCTAATTGTTGCAATACATGTCATTTTACACTGTCAATACTGCTCGGAAGGTCAGTTTCTGCTTGCTGCATACTTACGTAGCGAACGTCAAATTAAATAAATAAATATCGCTGGACATTGCACACAGCGCCATCTAGTGCCACACTAAGAGCTACCGCACACTATTATAGACAAGACTGTCTTTAGGCAGACAATTACCCTACTAGTGCGAGCGAGACAGACTATGTCATGTATTCTCGCTCGCACTAGTAGGGTAATTGTCTGTCTAAAGACATTCTTGTCTAGTGTGTTGTAGCCCTAAGCAACGAGGCTTGTGTCGTGGACACCAGGTAGTTGATATACTACATAGATCCTTTTTGTTTGTAAATACATACTTATTATACATAAAAACGTCCATGACTCGGAAGCAATGTCCAAGCTCATCAAGTCATCACACAAACATTTGCTCCTACCGGGATTCGAAACCGGGACCCTACGGAAATCGTAACGGAACGTAAGGCAGCCTCACTACCGCTGCGCTATTCGGGTCGTCAAAATTGTATGAAGAGCTGTACTTTTCAGTCCCAAAATATGACGTCATGAAAAGACGTTCATTTACGTATCGATCGAGCTTTAAAAAGTTGTGGGAATTTTTATTGAATACCGTGTAAGTCATGCTAAACAGTTCATTAAACTTTTTATTGCATAGAAGCTGGCTCAAAGAAATCGAGCAGTTTCCAACAATAAAGTTTTTTCTCGTTCGGCCGTCTTGAATATAATGAGAAATCTGGACTGGCAAAAAGCCATCGAAACCTGCATACAAAAAACTGGTTGCATTCCTTTAGCGAACTAGCAACGATACCGAATAAGCCGAATTGTAAAATCGTAGCAGTAAATCGTAATTTCGTATTCATATCTAGTATAAACTTTCCATTATTATATTCTGACACGGCATCACGTAACCTGCATACAACTGGGTACAAAGTGGCATACGTTTGAAAGTCAACATCATAATATTAAATCGATTTTCGCCCATTTGCCCAAGTTGAAATGCTAATAACTGTAATAACACTAATATCCTCTTTCTGGCAAAAAACATAGTAATAATTTGTAATCAATGGCAACGTTTGCATTTTTGCCTAATTGTATTAGTTGAACTCGAGTGCCGTAAAGAAACTCTTACTTTATTACTTACAAGTTTCATTGCGTTCCTTGAGAGCACCTGCTTTCAAGCTCGATCCAATATGTTACGTAATAAGTTTCATGGACGCTGCGATTTTTCAACCTTATTGATCAAATACGTTAAATGCATCGCAGCGTCTTTGAGAAAGATGCATCATTCGCTTCTTTAGAAAACTTTCTCTTTGACACTCTCACAAGAACTTAAATTAAATTAAATTAAATTGCAACTCAGATATATCAGATTAGTTTTTAGTACGTTGCAACAAAAATGAAGACTGACAAATAATGTTGTCTACAGAATTACAAATTACACGTAAATGTCAGTGATAAACTCGTTAGCTTTTACAGTTTGGTTTAACTACAGACAGATTTACCGTAGCATGTCGTAGACTAAGCGTAGCTTTCAGTAACGGTATAGGATTCCGCAAGTGAAATTGGATCATTCGTCAAGGTTTTGTTTTTTGGTTTGAATAAAATATACAAAGGTAGTTGCATCAGCGAGTGGTTTTCCCAAACAGTGTCAGCGTTACTTGTGGGTGTAGGTTGGGTAAACTTGGATAAAAGGATGTATTGTGTAACGAATGGGCGTGCCACGAAATTTACGTATAAATAACTACATATTTTTGTTTTAACGGTTTCAAACACATGTATACCGTGGATATAGACTAATGTATATTAAAGCTAATGATAATTTATTCATGAACATTACTAAACACGCGTCATGTCTGTAATTCTCGCTTTATAGGACAATGTCGAGGTATAAGCTACGTACACCCACGCTTTGCATAACTGTGTTAGGTCCCAATTGAGAAATAATAATCACATTATCTAAGTATAGACCAAATATGAAAAAGTCTAAACCTAAAAAGCATTCATCGAGCAGGCAGGTACGTGAACTATAAAGAGCGGGTCGAAAACCAATCTAGTTAATCGAACACGATATTATTTGATGTGACGTAAAACCGTCAAATGTAATCGATTCAATTTTGCGTTCAGAGTTACCCTCGTTCGTGCACTCGCCAATTTAAATCCAAAGAGTCGAGGCACAAAGGAATAACACAATCAGATGTATATTCATGTTTCTTTAGGCGAATCCTCTTGTACGACATAAATAATTCACCAGCTTATCACTACAACTCATTAAGAAACTCGTTTTAAAAAAATCGTAGGCTGGTATTGCCTATAATAAGTTAAACCGGAATAAGTATTGAAATCACGTTCATCAAACGTGTTACGAATTAAAATGCACACTGCATACGACATCAGTCTATCTTGATATTGTGACCCGCTTATCAGTCAAATTGCTATTGGATTTTTCGTGAACATAGCATCAAACGTAGTCACGCTAATCCCCGGGCGGGGCATGCAGAGATATGTAGAGATAGTTGTCCACACGTTTGTAACACGTGAGGCAACGCAACCGAGATTATTGATTAATTGGTAGGGTCGGTCTCGTTTGTTATCCCGACCGCAGGGATTATATTAGTATCGTCATCATAGACGATACTGTTTCCAATAGTTTCACATAGACAATTTAGTTTTCGAACGAAGTTTTAACGGTTAGGAACTTTAAAGCTTAAGAACAAGGATGTTTAAGAGAAATCGTATTACAGATTCAATAGTATTCTTACAGTTCATAGATCTGCAATGGAATCATGTTTTATGCACAAAAACGATTCTCTCCTATCGATTTTTCTTCCTCACGCCATGTTTACAGTATTGTTACAACATAATCATGCTTGTTTCAGGGGGCGGAAGATAAACTTAACATGATTAGGGCGTACCGCAGCCAGGTGGAGAAGGAGCTCCGTGACATATGCTCAGACATCCTCAGCGTTCTGGACAAACACCTCATACCCAGCTCACAAACCGGCGAGTCCAAAGTCTTCTATTACAAAATGAAGGTAAGAACAACACTAGTAACTAATGCGTCACTATGAAAATTGGGCCCTGAATATATCTTTTGTTGAAATTACTTGCAGCACTTCCCAGTTGACACGAATTATCATCATCCGACTTTTTTATTTGAACACAACTCACTACTACACTTAACAATAATTGCCCCCAAGTCAAATTCTCATGTTTAGCCATTTCATGAAACTGCCATAGAATGACAGTAAGTTGTTTCTCTTAATAAACGGACAATTGAAGGCGGTAGTCAATTTCTTCTACAATTCATTCATCAATCTTCGTCTGATCTATTTAAACTTGCACCTTGTACATGTTCCTATGTGTACAATAGTTCACAGCACTTATAAATTGCACTGATCTTTCACATGATACAGGTTATCTGAAAATAGAAACATTACATAAACAAAAAGAAAACTGTTTTATCAACCACTTAATTAAGCCATTATCGCATGGAAACAAATCTCTTCCGATAATAATAACGGGATAAATTAAGCAGATATAAATCATGAGAATTACTAATTAACTCTAGAGGCATTTACACGCCAGCTATTATAAGTCAGGCTGGGTACATGTTGCTAATTGCTGATATTACTAAAGTCAAGTCGATGTGTTTGACTCACTGAACACACACACACACACTCACTGACTAACACTTCCAACCAAAATTGACGAAGATACGACTCTTTAAAAATTCTCAATACGTCACGCTGTGGTATAATTTTTAGTGCATTCTGACGTCACGAGCCCCCACTCCCCGAGTTTTGATGCATTTTATCTTTGTGAATATTCGTTGATTTACAAAAACAAAGAATACGTGTCCATTATTTTCCAATACTCTTAAGGGCTACCGCACACTATAGACATGACTTGTCTTTAGACAGACATTTACCCTACTAGTGCGAGCGAGACAGACTATGTATTGTCGCTCGCACTAGTAGGGTAATTGTCTTTCTAAAGACATTCTTGTCGCAAGTGTGCGGTAGCCTTAACTGACGGATTAATAGATTGGCAATTTTTTGATACTGTCGTCATGCCTATTCTAAACAATGGGCTTGTAAGAATTCACATTCAGCAATGACGCACTTCAATTTATGGTAAAGAAAGGTTTTCTGAGTGGTTTCGGCTACGGTTTAAAAACGTGACAATTTTCTGTTGGTGTCGTAATGTAAAATATCGAGTAACTTTGAATAGAAATTGACGCCCGTTCTTGTTAAGATTAGGAATCTTTAACGAAAATCCAATCATATTTAGCCGTTCAATTAGGTGTCCTAGTGTTAGAGATGATGATCATAATTGTTTATTGATAGCTTACTCATCTCGCATCGCATCAGTTCTAAATATACAAGGATAAAAACGAAGACACGATCACACGAGGTGACCACGGCAATTTGATATTACGTTAGGTCATTGCAGCGCTCTGTGAAGTGGCCTATTACGACGATTGTGACGGACACTGCATTTATTAGGTACTGGTCAATTTACAATACATGGACTATAATGGCGCATCGAGTTTAAGAATAAGTTCTAAGAGCATCGTCTCTGTTTGTCATATTGTTGACGGCCGAGTAGAGAATTTGTAATGATGCGGTTAATCCCACTTCCCAGGCACTGATTTTTGACAGATAATGTATCCGTCAAAGTCCGGTGTCCACACTCAGCCAGCCTCGAGTCCGGTCCGGTCGGTTTGATCAGGACTTTTCGTGTAAATACTTGTTTGTTATATTTTTTCTGATGTGTCTGTTGTGTACTCCAGGGCGACTACCACCGGTACCTGGCCGAGTTCGCGACCGGCAACGACCGCAAGGAGGCGGCCGAAAACTCGCTGGTCGCGTACAAAGCCGCCTCCGACATCGCCATGACGGAACTGCCACCTACCCACCCTATTCGTCTCGGCCTCGCGCTTAACTTCTCAGTAAGTACACTGTTTGTCAAGTTGCTAGATTGTAAGGAACGGCTGTTGATGAGGAGGTGTTTGTGACTAAATACATGCTGTTGCCAAGAATACAGGAGAGTTATAGAATATGATTTAGCGACGAAGTTGTTTATAACGTATCTTACCGGTTGATACACGATTGCCGTCGTGACTGACTTCCCTAAGGAACTGCGGATTTGGATGAAGTGCCTGGAAATAATTAGTTAACAGAAAACTATAGTAGCTATGAGCATAAAAGAATCATAAGATTCAAAGACTTGAATAATGACGTAAAAGAAACGGAATTGATATGACTGCTTTACGTGAAGCCTTTATATCATATAATCAACATCTTATCATAAATCAGCAAGAAGTACGACTGTAGGAACCCCCATCTCAATTACCAATCGATAAAACACTTCATGAGAAAATAGCTGTTACATTTCCGAACCTGACCAAGGCAATACATTGTACGACGTTTGAAAGGAGTTACGACGCATAGCTCTCGAGTGACGCGCTCGTCGTGTGCACAAACATATTTACCGAGTTAATCACGGCGACGACGCGTCATCGTGATGTCACGCTGTAAAGAACATGACAACGGACTAATAACTAGGGATATGAGGACAGATTTACGAAGAAATATATCATAAACACAAATTACGCGCTGAAAGTTCTAGGCTAAGAAGAATGGGTAATATTTTATAGCATAGCGGATAAGATAAACTGCGGCACCAAATTGTACTCGATGCAGACTTAAAGCAACTCTGCCAAACTGACTTTAGGCGTCACAGATTTCCTGTAACGTTAGACACGCTTTTTTATTGATTAAAAAACTAGTTGACCGTGCTGGCGCTTCCTAATTGAACCCTGACGCGTAGTCTTGGTTTTTTCAATTCAGGAAGGCTAGACCCGACATCTAAACCGGTATTAGTAGTAAAATAGACAAAAAAAGATGCTTTTTTTATCCCAAAACACCCTGGCTCAACCGGGTTTATCCGCCGTCGTCCCAGCATAATATTGTTTCACAAGATAAAATGCGTACATAACCTACATTGATCAGAAAAAAATAACAAAAACTACGTAACCATGTGAGATAGATGAAATAAAATTTGCATGTCAGTCGTAAATCTTCCACAATTATTTGTCGTTCAGACATACCCTATTGCCTGAGTTAGAACTGCTCGTAAATACGTAATAAAGACGCAACGACCACGAATTTATGGGATTATTATGGTACCGTCTATTTGCTTTGAACACCGCTATTATACGATTCATTAAATTGATTTGGAGACATAGGACCATCTGAAAAAAGGAAAAATTCTAACCTAAATATGTGTGACTGCAAGTGAGCATAAAATATTAAGTATGTGCATATATGAATATGTAATTATAAGAAATAATGAAATATAAATGTAGAGGACATGCTAAGATGTGCCATCTGTGTTAAATGTCCTGTAATATATTCGCCATAAGAACGTTAGTGCCGCTGTCTGGCTAATTTATGCGGTAGTCAGATATTTGACAGTTAACGACTGATTGTTTGCGTTCGATTCGGCGTTATCTTCGCGTAGTAGTAGTAAACTGCTACCGGTAACGTACAAATGCAGCTCAATAATGGCTCGTGCAAGGACACAAACGCGCACGCGCCCGTTAGCTGTAGACATCTTGCATAGCTAAGTAGATATCATCTCGTCCGCCCTATAAAATTCAATACAGTTTTCTCGAAGTCCTTCCACAAGGTCTAAGTAGGGACGCGTAGACAATTTTAACATTAGTATACTTTATGGTAATGTAACGCGCCGCGCCGCTGATTTAATGAGCACTGAATATATTGACGACCTTCAAATAATGTATGTAATTATCATACGCGGTTTTCTCCGAACTGTGAAACTAAACTATCAACTCGCCGCTTTGTGTAGGTTGACGTAATTGAAATGTAATAACGCGAGATAAGGGACATTGTGACTATTTTAGGATCTGATTGTAACGTGTTTTCCTTTAAATTGAACGCAGCTTATTGCACGGCCATACCGTAACGAAATATGTTTATGGACCTGGTAATAAACCTATAAGCCCTTCAATCTTGTCGAACCCTAAGTTCTATAATATATGTAGAAGTGCGTCCTACATGTACGTGCATCAGTAAAGTTATCGATTTAATCAAAACAGGACACAGCTAATATTAAAACGATGCCAGTTTAAATTTATTTAAAGTGTGTTTATAGTTTTTAAGTTTATACACTAACACACATAGTACTATTATAATATATATATTAGTCTGTAAGGTATTTATCTAAGGGCCAAAGTAGCCTGAAAATAAAGGTTTTATTATTATTATTAAATTTAACCGCTTCTTTTAAAGATTTTTTTGAAAACTATTAGAATGCGAATTATCCGGCGTCGCTGGTGATATCAATTATCCGTTGGCGCGTCACGCGATAACTTATCTCGTATTTATCTAGCCAACCGCTCGAGTTCAAGGTCGTCGAACATTCCGAATTTTTACGAATTTGAAATTAGTTTTTTTATTCGCTACAAAGATGTACGATTCTGGCTAGAATCAATACGTGATTTTCGATAACGTCAATTTGGGACACATTGAGATTTGACTGTTTCAATAATATCACTATCACATTTATATTTAGATTTTGTCAGTTGGTATATTATTCATGATTCAATTGAAATGACAATGTTGTCACATATTTACTACTACAATAATATTTTGCAAGCTTATAATATAATTTTTCGATTCTAATGAGTTTGCCCTTTGACCCTAAGATAATTTAGTTTTAATCAAACTAACCGGTTATTAAATATTATAATGTGTTTTAATTCTAGCTGTCCGATGCTTGGCAACAGTAACAGCCTCGATATTGCTCTCAAATATTTGTCAATTGAATATTTACTTCACTAATCTGCACACGTATAATATCACGCCTTCAATCCCTGTACCTATTAGTAGTCCAACATTTCGTCGTTAATGTACCAAGTTCCATGTAATTAGGGGCGAGCCTACTGCAGTCACAAATCCAAACTTCGGGCAGCTACTGGAGATTCCTGTTGGAAAAACCCAATGGCACTTGCAGCCAACAAGGTAGTCTGTAGCTGCACAACGTTACTAATATGAACATTTTCCCTGTGCAGGTATTCTATTACGAAATCCTGAACAGTCCGGACCGTGCGTGTCGGCTCGCGAAAGCCGCGTTTGACGACGCGATCGCCGAGCTGGACACGTTGTCGGAGGAGAGCTACAAGGACTCGACCCTCATCATGCAGCTTCTACGGGACAATCTCACGCTGTGGACCTCCGACATGCAGGGCGACGGAGAGTCGGGTCAGTAGCAAGTCAGCACCGCATGCCAAGCCTATCCTTATCCATTTTCCAACTGCACAAACATCATTATCTCTTTACTGAATTAATTGTTTGTGTTTAGTTAGTGCGCGGAACTAAGCCCCAGGGCAAAAGCTGCCACTTCGAAGACTCTTCTACTTGCTATCTCGACATATTATTCCATGCTCTTTTCGAAACCGCAGCATTGTTCTTCTATTTGGCATCCTTTCGTGGACTACAATTACATTCACAAAATTATAAGACTCAATTAAGACATTCTGCGTGCTTTAAAAATCGGATACGCATGTATCTAGGCGTGTTTCTTGTGTATTTCGCTTGTAGTTTAATGGCTTCTATTAGATAGAGATCTTATCACACTTTAGTTAGATGATAGTGTAGCGATATCAGATTACAATCTGAGTATGATAAAAAACACGAGTAGCTATATCTTATGAGATACGTTGTCATCTAGTTTTTTGATAGCCACGCCTACATGGGAGGCCTTTGTTTCCGGCGTGTGTGTGTTAAACTGAATCTAACTATTACTTTTTCGCGTTCCAGGTGAGACAGAGCAGAAAGAACAACCGCAGGACGTGGAAGATCAGGATGTGTCGTAATACTTTTTAACATTCTATTTAAATATAATAAAAAAAATAACTATAGTATCACGTAAGACCCAGCCCCCAATGACAACCGGTTGTATGGTACTCCTCCACACAGCTCGCCCCCGACGTAAATTGTCAGTCCCAGCCCCGTTGTAACACAACACGCATATGTATACATGGTAACGTTTCGTTTATGTATCGTGTCAAATTATCTACGAGTTATATACATTCATATGTACTTCTTTTGATATATTTGTTTTCAATTACGAAAAAAAAATAATGTTTAAGAAAAACGTACTTTGGTATTGCATTTTAACTGTATGTTGTATGATGTATTTTCATAACTGTAACGAGTCGATGGATCTCTCGCCGTCGCCTAGCGCGCTCCGCTGCGCCTAGCTTGTCACTCACACTTCCGACTTCCGTGCGGCTACTTCTTAACGTGGGAATTGTAAATTTTCTAAGTATTTTATACCGTGTGTAAAATTAATGTATTTAAAAACTCTGTTGATACTTGAAACAAAAGCACCGTAGCGTCGAGGATGATTAATGAGAAATACAAACAAATATAACGATGTAATAGTTGGATACATTAGCGAGTTGCGTATCGTCACGTATGTCGGTATAGTGTTTACTTTGTATTCGCATCTCCGTGTTGATTCGGTCTGCACAAATAGTAGTTTTATACAATGGACGTTTAATCTCGTGGCTAGGTTGTTGTTTTGAGACTGTTGCTAGTTCGTATGCGCGGCGGGCGCCTGCTGCCGGCCGCGCTCTGCGAGCGAGTCTTCCGCGCCCTCGCTGCATTTGTATACATTTGAATCATTTATTGATATATTTTAAACGATAAACGTAACATTATTAGGGTGGTAATGATGTAGTACTTGCAATATTTAGCTAAGTGATAGCGGCGTCACCCTGTTGGTCTTTGTGTATCTATCTCCTATGTATCGTACATGTATGTATTTATTGCAAACGGATAAGTTGGTGTAACTTGTGACTACTGTGTAGTACACGCGCTCGCGAGTCGTCACTACACCGCTCGCGCCGCAAGTCGTCAGGCTGAGCTTAAATAGAATTAAAGACATGTCGATGTACCCGCGCTTCGTTCGTATTACAACATTTGGAGTATTCACATTTGAATTGCTTTAATTACTTACGAGTATTGTGATAGAGATTTTGTATATTTTAATTTATTTTTTTTAATTTCGCAAGTTCTCGAAAATTGCTGTAGCGCTACATCTCTTACGATTTTTACAGGACAAACAGTAGTTCTAAAAGTTGTGCTAGGTTAAGGTAATGCACTTGGGGAAATTATTTATTTGATGCGCGTCGCGGGCGGCCGCGACCGCGACAGTAATGCCTACTCGAAGACATTCCATCTTCACGATACCTGTTAACTAAATATCTGGCCGATGTTCGCTGAACTCCAAACTGTAGCGTGGCATAGCGGCGTGGAGCAAGTGCGTGCCCGAGTAAGATATTAGCGTTATTTTTATTTGAATTTGTAATATTGCATATATTTTGTTAATTTATCCACAAAAATACTAATGCAATTAGCCTTAGTGTTATGCAATATTGATTTATGTCCTCCAACTACATGGAAATTTATTGTAAATGACAGTGTAAATCTAATAATAAAAATTCAAAAGTCCATACTTTGCTTTTATTTATTTAACTTGAACCCTCAATGCAAACGCATACAAAAAAAACGTCTTCAACACGATACCTACTAATTCACTATCAGTGCAGCTCACTATTCCTGACACCCTGAATCGCCTGAAGAGACTCAAAATCCTGAACCTGGCCCCTTATTCACAACGCTTCGATTCGGAAAGTCGTATGTCTATCTTTTTTCGAAATTACGAAATCGAGCGAGATAGACATACGACTTACCGAATCGAAGCGTCGTGAATAAGGGGCCTGGATAGCCTACAACAGTGATTCCCAAATTGGTCCAGGTGGAGCCCAGGGGTCCACGGGAGAACCGTCGTCGGGGGTCTACGTTGGCGTGAAAAAAAGATGGGGGTTCACAAGTTGTAACTGGGGGTCCACGAAAATTTGTCTGGTTTTGATTCTAAAGAACAAAAAAACCGGCCATGTGCGTGTCGAGACACGCGCAGTGTAGGGTTCCGTAGTAGCCCGTTATATTTTAGATTTTGTTTTTCAATGAAAGTCTTCACCCGTTATAAACAAGCAACTACTTCATCTTGGTCACTATAGGATTTATTCTAATTGTATTTGGAACAAAATTATCCAACACCCTCTGCTGCTAAACTAATAAAGTTATCTTAACCGCTATAGTTTTCCTTTAAAGTTCATGAAATGCACTATCATCATTCCAGATTTTTTAAGCCAGCAGTTTAGCTTTTAGAGGGGGGGGACACCCTACTGGAACAAAAATTTGGTGTACGTTACCCCAGCAGGAAAGTGTCTCCTAGAGTTATATGAGTGGAACGTTTAATGTGTGCCCTAACTGCTGTAAATGTGCCCCCTGTCGTTTTGAAAAAAAACGGAAAAAACGATTCCTGCTGGGGTAACGTTTTTCTAGCAGGAAAATTCTAAACGAATGATCAGAGAGAGAAACATTGTGCATGGCCTTGTAGCTTATAGTTGTGCCAAAGTGTGCCCCCAAAAATAAATTGTGTGCCCCTTCAGGTTTTCGAGATATTGCATTTCCTGCTGGGGTAACGTTTTGCAGAATCTCTAAAACCATTGCATGTGCCCCTGTAGAATAAACATACACGCGTAGCTCTTCATGTGTGCCCCTCAGTGCCCCAATTAGATTTAAGAAAATATTTATAATTTCCAAGTTATCACGGTTTTATGAAAACTCGAAAAAACATCACAGCGCCTAAATGAGACAAGGTATGAGCTCGCTGAAAACTGTATTGGGTCCGCCTTGACGCTACTAATAACCATACAAAGTTTCAAAACTGGTCATGCATGCGTTTTTGAATTATCTTGATAAAACTCTAAAAGATGGTGTCATAACTTTGACGCCAAAAATACAAGGAACCAGCTCGATCCCAGATGTGTAGGTGTTAAGGAACTAGTGTGCCCTTAGTCAAAAATATATGGTGAAAATATTCAGCTTGGAATGTTTCGCATTAAGTAAATATTAACAAAAAACCAAACATGTAAACAACGGCTGGTTAGACGACCAAATTCGAATGACTACTAAAAAGCGACGGATTCATATGAAAATGAAAATGAAATTTTTATTTGTAGACATAGGTTGTACAGTGGTGTTACAATAAATATAATATAGCAAGTCCATCCATGTCTTGCGTTGAAGCGTACAAATCTGATCCATACTTATAATCATCAATTATCAATTTCTATACAAATTCAATATACTTAATAATAAATGAGATGTCAATGTCAATACAATAAAATAAAAAATTGATAAAAAAATAAAATTATTACATGTCACATAATTAAACGGGTATTAACAATTTGATTTTAATAATATAATTTAATTCATAGTCAAGGTTTTACTAATATAATAAATCGGATTTAGCAGGTCTAGTATCTTTCATTTAAGTATTCGTTAATTGTATAATAACATTTTGTAACCAGAAATTCGTTTAAACATTTTTTGAACAGATCTTTATTAGTAATATGTATGATTTGTTTAGGTAGTTTATTATAGATTTTGGGTGCCATACCTAAAAGATTTTTACTGAAAACGGCTTTTTTATGTCGTGTTGCGCATATTGTGTTTTTGTAGCGTATGCTCTTTGGGTGGTTATATAGATGTAGATTTGCTTTGACATAGTTGGCTACTTCATATACAACATTTAACATAACACACCCTCAGACACCCCAATTAGTTTATTATGTTATAATCATAATACATGCACTGAATTTTTAATTAAACATGTTTATGCAATGATTATTTAATAAGTTAGTTTTCCTAATTCCGGAAGAATGTTGTAGTCACAGTACAAATCAACGAACGCACACAGTCGCATACGTAGGTCTCATACCTACGTATGCGACTGTGTGAGTCTTGCTAGCCTAGTAGGTATTCGCTCGCGTTCGAAACGTGTGCGTTCGCGCAGCGGAATGTTGTTGAATTTAAAGATATTAATTATGCAGATATTTAGTGTATGACGTCGTATAATTGTGTATGGTAAAAAAAAAATTGTGTACGCAGCCATTGTGGAGAAATTCACCAAAAACTGATTCCGCTGGGCGAACGTTGTCCTGGCGGAACTTATTTTAATCCATAGACTTTAGAAGAAAAGAGGTGTGTCCAAAAATTAGTGTGTATTTGTGTGTAATTGTGTATGTATGAATAAAATGAGTGCATGCATAAACTTCGGAGAAATTCAAGTTTCCGCTACGCGAACGTTTGGCCATTAGCTAGTTTTCATATAAAGCGCTTACATAGAGAGCTGTAGATTTTTACATACGTTGTTTTGAATTTGTTTATATTTGTTTAAAAAACAGATTTAGAAAAAATCGTAGGGCTTAAAAGATAAAAATATAAACGTAAAATACACTTAATAGGTCTTAGTTCTTAAAGTATGCACTTTGGGGTCTAGATTTTCACGTTTATACAAACCTTGTAAGTATCTGAAACATGTTGCCAAGTATCAATGATGTTCCGTTAGTAATTAAAGAGTTAAAGGACAATTTTACCATGAATAGATCACTGTTTACAAAACAGTCAAATATCACGACGTTCTAAAGGAATTGCATGGTAAAATGTATGCCAAAAATTAGTTTATTCATTCAACTATTCACATGCAAAATTTCATGTCATTAAATTTAGTAATTAAAGAAATCAATTAAAATACTGACGAAGCATCGAAAACCTACATAACCCGACCAAGTTCGGATAGCTACAAAAAAGCGTCCATGCAATATATTTAGGTAACATCCCAAAATTTACCGTATAATACCGGTATTGAATTGGTATAGGTGATAACACAATTGTTGTTTCGATATAATTTAAAGGTCATTTATTTTTGTACACCAAATTTTTGTTCAATTGTTCTGATTTTTCAGCTCCAGAATTGACTGGAATAATTCCGGAGTTCCGATAGGTATTCACATTTTTTAAAAGTTAATATTTTGATTTAATTATATTCTTGTGAACGCACGTAATTTAACGTCTGTGGAATATTCCACAAACTGCTAGTCGAACAGGACGCGCGCGGCTTCCCGCTTGAAACGGTACTTCCATCCTTGAAGAAAAGAGAGGGCAATAATATGTTTTATTATTAATTGGCGATGCATAGCAAAACAACAGCGCATACGCACATTGTCCTTGACTGCACATTTGTTTGTGACTGGGGATAAAAAACAAAATCAGGTTCAAGTTCAACAGCAAAAACGAATACGCGCGGGCCGCGGCCAATGAAAACATATTATTGCCCTCTCTTTTCTTCAAGGATGGAAGTACCGTTTCAAGCGGGAAGCCGCGCGCGTCCTGTTCGACTAGCAGTTTGTGGAATATTCCACAGACGTTAAATTACGTGCGTTCACAAGAATATAATTAAATCAAAATATTAACTTTTAAAAAATGTGAATACCTATCGGAACTCCGGAATTATTCCAGTCAATTCTGGAGCTGAAAAATCAGAACAATTGAACAAAAATTTGGTGTACAAAAATAAATGACCTTTAAATTATATCGAAACAACAATTGTGTTATCACCTATACCAATTCAATACCGGTATTATACGGTAAATTTTGGGATGTTACCTAAATATATTGCATGGACGCTTTTTTGTAGCTATCCGAACTTGGTCGGGTTATGTAGGTTTTCGATGCTTCGTCAGTATTTTAATTGATTTCTTTAATTACTAAATTTAATGACATGAAATTTTGCATGTGAATAGTTGAATGAATAAACTAATTTTTGGCATACATTTTACCATGCAATTCCTTTAGAACGTCGTGATATTTGACTGTTTTGTAAACAGTGATCTATTCATGGTAAAATTGTCCTTTAACTCTTTAATTACTAACGGAACATCATTGATACTTGGCAACATGTTTCAGATACTTACAAGGTTTGTATAAACGTGAAAATCTAGACCCCAAAGTGCATACTTTAAGAACTAAGACCTATTAAGTGTATTTTACGTTTATATTTTTATCTTTTAAGCCCTACGATTTTTTCTAAATCTGTTTTTTAAACAAATATAAACAAATTCAAAACAACGTATGTAAAAATCTACAGCTCTCTATGTAAGCGCTTTATATGAAAACTAGCTAATGGCCAAACGTTCGCGTAGCGGAAACTTGAATTTCTCCGAAGTTTATGCATGCACTCATTTTATTCATACATACACAATTACACACAAATACACACTAATTTTTGGACACACCTCTTTTCTTCTAAAGTCTATGGATTAAAATAAGTTCCGCCAGGACAACGTTCGCCCAGCGGAATCAGTTTTTGGTGAATTTCTCCACAATGGCTGCGTACACAATTTTTTTTTTACCATACACAATTATACGACGTCATACACTAAATATCTGCATAATTAATATCTTTAAATTCAACAACATTCCGCTGCGCGAACGCACACGTTCGAAACAGCTGTTAACGTCGCGTTGTCGCTCGACTCAACTTCAATAGAAAACTTCAATACATTTTAATGCCTGTTTTCTTAATTGATGTTTTAATTTAGAAAGCACTTCGTCATTTTTTATCAAAAGCGTTCACTATCCTATTTTTTAAAATAAACTAGCGATTTAATACGTCCCCACAAAAAAGTCTTCAAATCAGCTGATTGGGGTTTCTCATCGAATTAATCCCATATTTCGTTTTGAAAACGAGTACGTGTACGCCAATCGGCTCCCCTGTCGATGGCTGTGTTCGGACGGAACGTTCCATGGCCACGAAGTAGCAGCTAACATAGTCCTACCCTGCGGTCTACTCTTGTACCATACCTTTGGTTGACTTGAATGTTCTGCCAGCTAGAACCACATTATCACCACACTGCACCGTGCCACAATCCTCACCATTAGTCACCATTTCACTGAACATTTTGTGTCAATTATTGCAAAGAAAGCGCGCGCGAAAAACTATTTGCATAAGTACACTGTACGGAAGTTAGCGCGTGACTAAATATTGTTTACATTTATTTAAGTTAGCTTTGATTGTAGGCGCCGCCGGCGCCGCCCGGTGGCTATCTCGCTCTATCCCAGGTTTTTAATTTGCACGAGAAAGGGAACGAAAACAAGTATCACATATTTTACATTTTGTTGGTTTATCTATTGTGTCCTTTAACGAGTGCCTGTTTAATGTGTGCGTGCGGTTGAATCGCCAAGTTTACCTAACTGTATTTGTAACGACTTTAACTTACTTGAAATAAGGTTCATTTTTCTTTATTTTGTATTGAATGGCGGAATTTGTATTAATACAAATAAAACTGCACTTTTAAAAGTCTTATTGCCTTGAGTTACGGTCCATTTCAGTTCGCTTGGACTATACAGGGGTAGTGTGGCTATAAATTACGTAGCTTTAATTATTTTTGGGATAAAAAATTACCTATATTAAAAATTATAGAAATCGATTCAGTAAACGATTCTGAACAAAGTAATTTCAGGATGTGCGTTAATTATGTTACACGTTGTATATAAAGACACGGCAGTGTAAGTAGCTGAAGTTTTTGGAAGTGTGGCTTACAACTGTCTGTGCTTTGTATACCACATATTGCCCTTATGCATTTCTTCTGTGCTTTAAACGCCATTTCTCTGTCGGGTGAGTTCCCCCAAAACATGAGTCCGTAGCGTAATGTTGATGAGACATATCCGTGGTACGCTGTTAACAGCGTTGCCTGATTTGAGATTTTTCTTAGGTTATAGAGGGCATAGGAACATTGGCTAAGTTTTTTGCATACGTTTTCAATATGTGTTTTCCAGTTCATGTTTTTATCTATCCAGATGCCTAAGAATTTGGTATGATCCGCCTCGCTAATACTTTTGTCACCATATCGAATGTCTGGTTTTTTATGGTTTGTTCTTTGTTCAAATGAGATGTAGTTTGTTTTTCCTAGGTTTATTTTTAGGTTATTTTCGATTAGCCAGGTTATTATGTCATTAACATTGTCGTTTATCTCTTTTTCAAATGTCTCATCATTTTGACTTTTAAATAATATTGTGCTATCGTCCGCGAATAAAATCATAGGATTATTAATAATTTAAGGCATGTCATTAATATATACAATAAAAAATAATGGTGCAAGGACCCCGCCCTGCGGTACCCCGAATAAACATTCGCGGCGTTCGGAAGTATATATAATTTCTGTTTTTGTAGAGGGGCTGATTTTATTGATGTATGTAAATTGTTGCCGATTCGTGAGGTACGATTTAATGAGTTCAAGGATATTGCCTCTGATGCCATATTTTTCCAGTTTGTTTAGGAGTATTTTATGACTAACGTGGTCAAAGGCCTTTGACATATCCATAAATAGTGCGACTACAGGAGTTTTATTGTCCATATTGGTCAGAACGTGTTCCACAAGCTCATATAATGCGGAATTAATACTTTTATTTTTCCTCAAGCCGTATTGTTCGCTGATTAGGATTTTATTGGTTTCTAGAAAGGAATATATGCTTCTATGCAGTACTTTTTCTAATATTTTGGAGAAAACCGGAATAAGTGCGATCGGTCTGTAGTTGCTTGGATCTTGCCTGTCGCCCTTTTTAAACATGGGTTTACTGAAATTTTCAGTCTTTCTGGGAATACGCCTTTCTCAATGCAATTATTGATTATGTATATATAAATAATTATAAAGCAACATCTGCCATTATTGCACCAATACTCAGTAGTATTGGTGCAATAATGGCAGATGTTGCTTTAATCACTTTAGTAGTTATATCGTCATATCCAGCGCTGTTAGTATTTTTCAGAGATTGAATTATTTTAATAATGTCAGAGGGTATAGTCGGTATCACGAATATTGAATTGGAATTTGAATTAGATGTCAGTGTATTATTATAGTTAATGTCATTTTGAGATTGAATTAGATTAATAAAATATTCATTAAATGATTCCGCTATTTGTTTTGGATTATTTATAACTTTATTGTCTATTATTATGCTACTGATTCCTTCTTTTGGGTTATTTATTTTCTGTTTATTAATTATGCTCCACGTAGCTTTGCTCTTGTTTTCAGAAATATCTATGAAATGGCTGTTTTGTGCTTTTTGTGTTTGCTTGATTATGTGTTTTAATCTGTTAGTGTAGGTTTTAAGTTTATTTTTATTTTCTGGGTTTGGTGACTTTCGATATTCCCATAACATGTCCCTTTTCCGTTTGGAACATTTTTTTAGTCCCGTTGTTATCCACTTGGGTCTTTTAATTAACGAAACTTTTATTTTATTAATTGGAAAACATAAGTCATAGAATAATTTATATAGGTCATGGAACTCATTAAATGCATCATTTGGATCGGAGCACATAAACACATCATGAAATGTTAAATTTTGAAGGCATTCTCTAAATTTTTTAATATATTCGTCACTATAATCACGTTTATGTATAAACCAATGAGATAATGTGCAAGTTTTCTTGACACGACATTTTAACAATTGCGCTGTATGGTCAGACAATGCTAATTCTTTAACCTCACACCTGCTGCCTCTGATATTGTGAACAATATTGTCAATGCAGGTCCCACTGCGTAGACGTGTTGGTGATCGAGTACCCAAAATCAGATTATAGCTTCGTAGTATATTTTGAAAAGTGACAGAGGTTTTACTATTATTGCAAATATCTATATTAAAATCTCCACATAGTATGACCTTTTTATTACGTTTTAGACAGATTTCTTGTAACATCATGTCCAGATTAACAAAAAATGACGATATTTTATCTTTGTTATTATTTGGCGGTCTGTAAATACAAATAATGATAATGGGGTGGGAAGAAAGTTTTATCGCACAACATTCTATTTGATGTGGTATGGCCCATTTTTTGATGTTGACGACTTCAAATTTATGTGTGTTTTTGACTAGAATGCACGAGCCCCCCGTTCTATCATGTTTAGTGTAGCATGTTGCAAGTGAATAATTAGTGATATGTAAATGTTGATGGTCATCTTTTTTCATGTTGTGTTCTGTTATACAGAGGATATCTATTGACTTACCTTCTTCTGATAGTTCATTTAGATGTATTCCTAATAGATCCGATTTATTTATTAGGCCATTGATATTTTGGTGCATTACAAATATATGATTAAACACGAAAAAGATCATGGTTCATACATATCGATGACCTTTAATTTACGCACTAACCGATTCACACGTGTTGTGCCTGAGTACACTGAAGTAGAAAAGTAATATGTAATAAAATAAAGTAGTTATTGGATAATATTCTACTAGCTTTTTCTGTGATTTTGCACATGATTAAGTACATTATAAATAGTAGCTTAGATGATATTCCAAAGTAAGCTATCTTCTTCATTCAAAATTTCATTAAAATACATCTAGTAATTTATGTGTGAACGAAAGACATACATCCATATATTTGCCAGGTCTTTTACCCAAAATTTGATTGGGGGATGTTTTAAAAAAAATATATAGTTCTTGAAATGTGTGATGAATACCTACCTACTACGAAAAAGAGGTAGCTCTTTTTGTATATAAATAAAAAACAACACAATAGTAAAAGAAGTATTTATATATTTATTGATAAGCCGTAGGTTAGGTAAATTAACATTAAGTTTTTCATCATTAAGGTGGATGCCCCAGGGTAGCCCACGAAATTCAAATTTTCTTAGAAAGGTGCAGGAATTACTTTTTCAAGGTCAAATTCATTCCTGCACGGGCTACCATGGAGCATCCACCTTAATAGAAGATTCCCTTTTTCGCCTCCCCAACGCTGCATATCTCTAGCTGCGCTCCATCCGCTGAAGTCGTGTTGCAAGGAATCGCTATGTCTAGTTAGGAGAAAGCGAGACAGCTAGTATGCATAAGGTATTAGTGGGACAGAGACAGATACCTACTTATACGTCGCTCTATAGATGAATAATACGAAGTGTTTTTGAAGGGAAGTGCGTCTGGATTATTAGTATTGGTAAACATTTGCAGTTATGACGCCAAGGACACTGTTGCATGTTTACTTTTTTTTTAAGTTGGTTGTAAGTTGCGTAATAATTAAGCATGTATAACAATGATGTGGTTATAGGGGTGGTGAATTTTGTAAAAATAGTTACAATGATGGCACAATCTGCGGTGGTAAGTATTGGCATTGTTTTGACTTATTTCAAAGTACTTAAGTACACTTAACAAGTACTTGGATTTTTTTTCATTACTTTATTTATTTATTTGTAAACAAAAATGTTTTAAATCATGTTTGTTTTGGTTTCATCTGAAAGGATATAAGTACATACTTTCCGATTGATCCAATAGAAATTTCATCAAAATCGATTCAGTCATTTGTTTTTTTTTTTGTTTAATACGTATTTTGTCTTCTTGTGCTACGTTGATGACTTAGGATCCCTTAATAACTTCTAGTTACAATGTAAAAAAAAAATCAAGACAAGAATTCACAAGACTCCAAACTCGACCACAATCCGTCAACATATCATAGGGCTCTATCTTTTCAGCCGAAATAGCTAAATACTTGATTTTCACAGAATGTTCTATGGCAGCTATTACTTTATGACTTAATATTAAGGGATTTAAAATAACAAACAACAAGCTGTTTCATTTAATATGGTCACAAGGTGCATTTAACATATTTTTAATTAGCCCCCAAAACTTTTGAACGCGACTGTACGGACAACAGCTTAGGTATAATACGTCCACTAAAGAAGGTCATCGATATGTATGAATCCGTCGCTTTTTAGTAGTCATTCGAATTTGGTCGGATAACCAGCCGTTATTTACATGTTTGGTTTTTGAGTTTTATTACGATAATTCCAAAACGCATGCATGACCAGTTTTGAAACTTTGTATGGTTATTAGTAGCATCAAGGTGGACCCAATACAGTTTTCAGCGAGCTCATACCTTGTCTCATTTAGGCGCTGTGATGTTTTTTGGAGTTTTCATAAAACCGTGATAACTTGGAAATTATAAATATTTTCTTAAATCTAATTGGGGCACTGAGGGGCACACATGAAGAGCTACGCGTGTATGTTTATTCTACAGGGGCACATGCAATGGTTTTAGAGATATACGATTCTGCAAAACGTTACCCCAGCAGGAAATGCAATATCTCGAAAACCTGAAGGGGCACACAATTTATTTTTGGGGGCACACTTTGGCATAACTATAAGCTACAAGGCCATGCACAATGTTTCTCTCTCTGATCATTCGTTTAGAATTTTCCTGCTAGAAAAACGTTACCCCAGCAGGAATCGTTTTTTCCGTTTTTTTCCAAAACGACAGGGGGCACACATTTTTTAAGTGGGGGCACATTTACAGCAGTTAGGGCACACATTATACGTTCCACTCATATAACTAGGAGACACTTTCCTGCTGGGGTAACGTACACAAAATTTGCACTTTAAAGTTTAATATTTCGTAAATGGAGCATTAAATCGAAAAGTAGTTTTGGCAACCCGTAAGTCGTTTTAAAAGACATATTCAACGATACCCCACATGATGGGTTAGACGACGAAAAAAATCACCTTTACAAAATTACAGCTTTCTAGTACCAACGGTCTCTTAGCAAAACCTCGGACAGACAGACGGACGTGACGAAACTATAAGGGTTCCTTGTCAGGACTACGAAACCCTAAAAAAGTTAAATTTTTAGTTTACTTACCTGTACAAAATTACAGCTTTCTAGTACCAACGGTCTCTTAGCAAAACCTCGGACAGCGACGGACGTGACGAAACTATAAGGGTTTAATTTTTAGTTTACTTAATTATTATTAGATTATTTTATGTATTGTATCTATGGGCCTTACTTGCCTGAAAACCTGGAAATGAAATGGTTGATAATTTAAATACATAAAACAGAGCACCTACTTGTTGGTACCATACAATTATCTCGATTTACCCCTGCGTCTCTGAGGAGATGCGTACATAGAAAGTTGTATTTTATTTTCAGTTTCCTAGTATTTAGAAAAGTTATAAACAAAATATCCTTATTGCCGATCGGCGCTCGTCGGGTGGTGATGGGTTCAAAAGAAACATGACAAAAAGGCTCGAAATTAAAAAAATCAGCGGAAGTGGAATATATTTATTATGAAGCAAGTTATCAATTTTGCAACATTTTTCTTACAATTAATGATTTCACATAAGTATAATAATTTTCTGTATTTTAGTCCAATCTGCGCAACTTGTTTTTTTTTTTATAATGTGCCCGGCCATCGACAGATACCTACATAATTACACAAAGTTGATTTGAAAAAAAAAGCAGTTTTTTTTTATATATTTTTTTTGGAGTTTACTTTTTTTCTTAATCTCCGAAATGTGAACCCATTATTTCGTAATGTAGATAAACGATAGAAAATATTGTTGCCCTCCGTATCAGCCTATTTTTATCTCGGTACGACCAAAACTTGAGAGATCAGGGGGTCTAAAATGGCCGCTTTAGCAGAAACATAATATGAATCACGTTAGAAATTTAAAATTCTTAAAATGGACTTTATGGTATAAACCCAAGTATGTAGTATATTTGTGTATTAAAATAGTTATTAATATAAGTACCTAGAATATCGCTAGTCCATGACCGGACACATGGTATTAATGCTTGAAATGAACACGAATAATCTGGAATGATTAGTATATGAAAATATCAAT
The DNA here is from genome assembly GCA_963853795.1 of Xestia rhomboidea. Classification (NCBI taxonomy): domain Eukaryota; kingdom Metazoa; phylum Arthropoda; class Insecta; order Lepidoptera; family Noctuidae; genus Xestia; species Xestia rhomboidea. The sequence continues at coordinate 1,345,650 of OY970776.1, read as the reverse complement.
GCACATTTTATAAGTATGCACAGGATCAGCTTGGCCTCATTGCGATCCCTTCAGAAATCTTTCTATGAAACCGCTTGTGTGACGCTCAGGACCTTCATTTGCTAGAGCGAGAAGCAGAGCCTCCTGACGGCCGCATCGACGATGCCGCCGCGTGCGGTAGCACTCACGCTCTGTTTGTCGCTCCAGCAATATTCTATATATCTAAATCTTACAAGCTTCGGCATCGTGATCAGATAAAAAATGCACGCGACGTTGAGCTAATCCGTTGATGATATTCGTGAGTGCTTACGTTGGGTTGACACCTGGTTTATGACAAGCTGAGGCGATGCTAATCCCGTGCAGTGCTTAGAAGAGTTTGATCTTAAGGCCCCAACTTCACCAAAGCGGACCCCTGCGGAGATGTGCGAAGTGGAGAGATTATTACGAGCAAGGGTGTGGAATGTTTCCACGAAAGCTAAGCGGAGACGAGAAGTGTAAATAACTAAGTTCTATTGGTGGTTTACAACACATCCCCTCTCCTCTTGTCACGGGTTCACTTTGGTGTAGTCCGGGCCTAAAGCTCGTGGTACAACCGCCCAAACACTGAATTCACTTCACATTACTTACATTCGCGCGACTTTATAGATACACGGTCGATGAATCATGGTGGGTTTAGACTTAAGGCCAAACAAGCACTGCACATTCTACCACTCAAAATATTTGTGCAAAAGAACCTTTCGTAGTTCTTGGCTGGTTCAAATCAGCCTTCAGAGGTTGACCGTAGTTGACTATTTAGATTTGGAACCGAAACATCTCATTTTAAAATATTGAAGATAACTTTTTTGAAGACATACTTTATTCACTACAATAACACACTTACAATAATTCAATATAATAAATATGATCTGGTATCATCACAAATGCTCTGTAAGTACATACTTCAAAGAATTAGACTGACTTTGCTACTAAATAAAAGTGTTAGCAGCTAGGTCTAAGCGTTTTTAGCAATATTACAATTATCACAATCGTTATCATTTTTTTTTGTCAGATAGATGTTCTCTCATAAAAAATTACTCTTTTAAATTAAATGTATTTATGTTCAAACAAAACTGCCGTCGGAATAATTTCTTGTTCTTCAAGGAGATTTAACTAAAGCTGAAAGACAAAATAGATCTCGTTTCTGAATTAAATGCACCGCTTGATGCAGGGTAACACACTCACATTCTAAATGCTGTTTATTTTGACAAATTTCATTACATTTTTTTTTTTATTACAAAATGCTTTTGACCTCGATCACAAAATTATACACAAAAGGTTTTGCGTTTATTTTATAATAATATAGTTAAGCAGACGAATATTTTGAATTTCTAACATAATCCTTCGGTTTGTGATAGAAAAGTGTGTTACATAATGTATACAATAACCAGGATAAATTATTTGTGATTCCTGTCTTTGTATGTGAAGAGACTTCAGGCCTGCAGTTGCAGTTTGCATTAATTATAAACGACTAAAAAAAGAGGAAGATATCAAGTCGCCCGTTTTGTTTTTTGACTATATTGTTTACCTTCCCGTTTTCAGTACTTTAGTTTAACGCTCTATGTTTATTTTCGAACGGTTCTCAGCAAAGTATAAAATTAAATCTCGTTTAAAAACATTTGGCAGATTTGAATCTGAATCGAACTTCTTTAAAGAATAATTAATACAGAAAGATAGTGAAAACAACAAAATTTGAGCAAATTAAATAAAGATAGTTAAAAATATTCAGTAACTATGATTCACAGATTCACACCCTTATAAATATTTTCTACAGATTGTTGGAAGATTTCTTTTACGTTTACATTGAGTTCATTAGACCGACATCGGTATAGGATGGGCTTTTCCATACTAACCTACCTATGCTATTATATTATTCTTATAGCTCATTAAGGGAAATCGGTTGACATTTTTAATTTGTTTATACAAAATTTACATAGCTAGTTCGAGACACATTTGTTTCTTTACATATTTTTTCTAAAGTATAAAATATAAGGCATATAAATACTATAAGCTGTCAAACGGCTATTTGTATTCCGCAGATCTGGGGTCACGGCAGTGCCCCCGCCAAGACGCGCCTAAAACTAACTGAAAATTGAATAATCGGCCCCAGTTTTAATAGCATTGCACAATCCTACACTAAACTAAGACCATCACTTACATCAATATGAATAAATTATAGATCTTACTACATCTAACTTAAGAATATTCACAGTCATTACGTGTTGAAGTGAATTAGGCATAATTAGATCCATCACAAATTGGCCAACAGGTCTGAATCTATTGTAACGAGAGTACATCCAACACTCAAGAGATAAATGCTTCTTAATATTGTTACATAAATGCCATATTGTGGTCTACAAAAATATGGTTATCTGTCAAATAACTATAATTTTGCAATTAATGAGCATGTTGAACCAAGTGTTAGTTAGAACTTCACATATAGCCTTCATTCAACTAATAATTTTGACACCAAACAATAAACCTGGTACATACATTCTTCTTCATCATTATCTTTTGCGATTAGAACCGACCCTGTGTCCCTGCTCGCTACCGACACTTGAAAGGCTAAGACACACACACGATATGACATCACGTCACCGCAATCTTGCGCCTTGAAAGAAAAAGATGGACTCGAGTGTTTTTCGCAATGTCACGGATACGACGTCACAGCGTGTGTGTATTTTAAACTAAAGCCTAATTTTTTATCAATTAGCAAAAATTACGACCCTGTCCGAACATCCGTGCCGGTTTAAAAATTGCTACAAAGAAGCTAAGGCAATAAAAAAACTAAATAAAATTATACTAAATTACTTTACATTCAGAATCTTCGATAATTTACGATAAGATTTTGAATTCAAGCGAAGGCAGTATTGGTCTGATACACTGATAAGTAAGACTAGTACGAAATAGCACGCTAAGGTTACACTTAAAAACACAAGCTACTATAGACTCTTTTGATATCCAGATACGATTAAAACAGACTATTCCCTAATAACTCCCCCCTCCATGGTCCAGTAGTCCCTGCAATCACTATGACTAATCACTGCTTACTTATTATGATTCGGTCTAACTATAGTACAATCTTTGACCTTATTCTCGTTTAGTGCCCTTACACTACAATAATATATATTTCATCATAATTAATCGTTAGTTCATTGAAAATTTAATCACACTCATTGGTAAAATTTTAAACATTTTAGTACGAATTAATACGAGTACGAAATACGAGTCAATATTTGTTTATTTATTTATTTATCACAAACACTATTAACATTACAGGGAAATCCTAATGCGTTAGCGTGGTCCTTAATTAAACTATCTTATATGTAACTATTATAAATAACATAACACATACAACATTGTTTTTGTGAATTCATTCAGAGAGCAGGTAAATAGATCGATCCTTTCAGCTGTGTCATTCAGTGCGTGCAAGGCGCGCGTCAGTGGCGCAAGTTGGTTCGTGCGTGAGGCACCGCTAGTAACCGTGGCTTCCGGCGCCGCAATACTAAATTGTCAGGCACATTTAGACATATCTCATTCAAAACACCGGAATTGTATGTGTTACCACGTAATACTTTAAATACGTATGTGGTTATCGCTAGGTCCCTCCTTGTCTCGAGTTTGTCAGAATCACATCAGCGGATAGAAGGAATAGACACCGTAAAGTTTCATATACAAAAATCGGGTGAATTTGTTTTGTATACGCTCCAGCATGAGACTATATTTAGTCTCATGCGGAGCCCATATGACAGCATTATACTCAAGCTGAGATCTTATAAGCGCATTATACAATGCGACAACTGTATGTATATTTGTAAAACTCGATGCCCGTCGAAGAACGAAAGACTTCAGTATGATTTTTTACAAACATTTACAATATGGTCACGAAATGTTAGCTCAGTGTTCAGGCGTACACCCAGGTCGCGAACCTCTTCTACCGCTCAATTGATGTGCCCTCTAGCTTGTAGTCGTGATGATGTGGTTCTCTCATTCTACTGAAAGTAATGACTGAGCATTTTTCAACGTTAAACTGCAGTTTATTTTTCCTACTCCACTCAGCTACAGAGTCTATATCCTGCTGCAATCGTGCACAGTCACTTTTATCTTTAATGGCCATGAGTAACTTAAGATCATCCGCGAATAATAGACAAGTGGCAACCCTGACAGCCTCAGGCAGGTCATTTATCATAATAATGAAGCTCAGCGGACCCACATTACTGCCCTGGCTTACTCCTGATCGAGTATAATAAGGCTCAGATTTACAACCAGCATATTCTACGAACTGCCGTCGATCCCTCATGTAGTTAGCAAAGAACTGAACCAACTTAGGAGTACATCCGATTTCTGCCAGCTTTTCTAATAATATGTCATTATCAACCAAATCGAAAGCTTTTTTAAAGTCAAAGTAGGCAGCGTCGACTTGCACTCCAGCATCAACATTTGGAATCACGTACGTCATAAAGTTCAGTAAATTGCTGGTTGTGCTACACGCCGGTCGAAATCCGTGCTGGGCGTCCGATAGTGAACTGGACACTTGGTCTAGTACGCACCTTTGTATGGTCGACTCAAAAACTTTTGCTGGCGTTGATAGGATTGCCACTGGCCTATAGCCACTCACGTCTGAATCCATCACACCCTTAGGTATTGGGATCACGCGCGTGATTTTCCAACTCTCAGGGAAATATGAGGACTCATGAGGACGATGCACAGATTATAAAGGTGTAAGAGCAGTTTCGCTAATACAGCGCGGCAATCCCTAATTACAAAAGCAGGAATTCCGTCCGGCCCCGCTGACCGTTTTGGTTTAAGTCGAATAAGTGCATCCGTTACTTGACTCAATGCTAGGCGACCTATGTGAACACGCGAGCTGTTACCGCCGCTTGAAGCTACCGCTGAGTTTACGTCAAGACGCGGCTGCTGACTGTTGTATACAGAATAAAAGTATTTCGCGAATTCTTTTGCACATTCAGAATCAGGTAAAATGTTAATTTGAATATAATTATTCTAGTTTTCATAAATTATGGTTTGGTATTAACATATTGATGCCTCTATTCGATTATGGATCGTATAGTTATTTTAGTAAATGCTTTAATGCTACTTTTATGCTTCTATCAATAGACTTTTAAATTCAAACATATTTTCGGTATAGACATTTAAGTTTCAAAGTTATTTTTACACATTCATGTGGATCTGGATTATTATCTCCCTTAAAACTATCCTTAACTCTAGTATGTTAGGTGGTGACTAATATTTTTTATTGTATGGATAAACTAGAGCTATAAATATTTAATTTGAAACACTACCTTTTCAAAAATCATATACAGTAATTAGTAGTGACAGGTAGGCTATGTAAATTAAACTAAAACCACGTACAATATTTATTTAAGCTACCCTTTAGTTAGACAACGTCTCACCTCTGCTGCTACATGCATTACGCCTTACCCCATGGGGGTATGCAGCAACTCTGCTGTTCCTACCCTGCTCAACTTTCTATTTACCTGTAGGCTAATTCACGTAACTAAAGAAGTGCTGTTGCAGTGCAGTTGCAGTTGCAGTTAAGTTTCGATCAAAACAACGCTTTTCGTATTCTATACCGCTGTCAAACACGCTCGCGTCAAGTTCGCGTCACGCGTGCGCTAAAACGGCATTCTACTGTTGCGCGTCTTTTTTGCGTGCTTCGGAACGCAACTTGATTGGTATTCTACTAAGTAAGAAAAAGCACTAAAATCTGTGCTGGGGTGTTATTTTAATAACGTGATATTCATTGAAATATAATCGATTCTATTCGATTATTTAGTGAGTAATATTTTTCCTCTCTTATGGTCACACCATAAGTAAGTTTGGTACAGTTGACGTGCAGTTCACGCGCAGCTTACGCGCAGTTCAAAGATTACAAGAATACCGTTTATCACTCGAACTCGAACTTAACTGCCACTGCACTACAACTTCATCGGCGCGTCATAAAATTACGTGAATTAGCCCTCTGTTCATCATACATCTTCGTTTTATAATGACAATAGTAATCATTGGCCCACGTATTCCTAAATAAATTATCTAAGATTACATACTAATGAAAAACGATTAACAGTTTGGGATCCTTCGACGATATAGGGGAGAGGGCAATGACAACTATTAACACTATAATACCTGTTCCCATTGACACTAGATCTTATGAATCAAATGAGTATGTTATTTATTTAACTTTCGGTGGTATGCCGACTGTCTAAAATTCAACAGCGTGAGTTTATTTCTGCATACACTGAGCAGGGGTCACCAAATGGCTACCGCGTCCGGATCCGAACCGCCGCGGCCGACCTAGTCTGTGCGGACCTTAAGTCATTGTCATCACCTTCCTGCCCTTGTGCTGTTACTTGGGATCGGCGCAACACGTTTTTTCTTCTAATTCTCCCCTGTCAATCGTCACGCTATCATTTACTCCTTTTTCCAGGAGGGAATGAATATAAATACTGACGGATTGAGAAGGAGAGGACTCCTTCGCAATCCGTCCGTTTAGCGGTCGGCAACCTTTTGGCAGGCAAGGGCCACAAGGTGGCAAAATAAACAAAAGGCGGGCCGCACTTGTGATATTAGCCCTAGAAGCCCAATATACCTACGTATAATTGGTCATATCCCAATTATCCCATAGAAAAAATGAAAAGCGCGTTCTTAAGGTTGCACTAGTCGCGGGCTCGAACTCACTGGTGGGCGTGGCCAAAAAGAAAGCTCTCACCTGGCGTCGTACCCGACTGAGTGACTTCAGTGAGATGCACGATAATTCATAGTTAAAGACGCGCGTAAAAAAACACGAAAAGGCCTTTGGAAAATTGAGTTTTATGTAAAAACCACTGCATAAATCAATTACGAATATTTTTTTTTGAATTCTTGTGCTTTGTCGGTACCGATATAAAAACGAATCTTTGGTAGCTCGTAACTTTTTAATGGCTTTTTATTTTACTATTCTGTTTCCGCACAGACAAAAGTAATTAATGAGACAAAACAATATCATGTTTAACTTTGGATGTACAGTGTCAAACAGTGGATTAATTCCCCGAAATTTCTATGGAAAAAATGTCGACTAGGCACCACAGGCACTCGATGACTCAATAGGTACACGATGTGGTAGGCAATGGACCTTAAGGCTGGATCCACATTATATGGTCGATTGCGGTTCGTTCATGCATTTATTTTGATAATTATAACTTATTTACAAAACGTTCACGGGCCGCAAGTAAGACGTCCGGGCCGCGTGTTGCCGACCGCTGTTTTAGTCACATCCACATGCGATACATCCCTCCTCATAACATGCCCATGTGCGGATCTTAAGTAAACAGTAGGCTTAGCCAAGTTGACAATCTACAATCGTTAACGCTAATAGAAAACTACCCAAATGTATGGGAATGACATCATTTCAACTTTAAGTCACGTGGTCAAAACAAACGAATAGAAACTTTTAAGTTCAGTCAAAACTGTAAGTTGGCTACGATTTATATGGGATGTAGCAATCACGATTGTAGAAACGAATACATTTCAATCTATCATCATAACCGATGTAAACTTGTCTACGAAGTTTTTATTTGCTTGTTTTGACCACGTGACTTAACGTTTACGATTGTAGAAAGAGAATCGATACAAATCGTTTGTAACTTGGCTAGGCCTGCAGTCTTAAACAATTTACTTGAGTATGTTATTTAATATATAATAATAAAATTAAAATAAACATTATTATTTTAACAAAGTAGATACACGGGGGGGGGGGGGGGAGGGAGGGTGGCTTAAACCTTACAAACCGCGACGGTCGAATTATTTTAAAAAACGTACCCCAAATGAAAGTAGGTAATTGGTGACCCCCGCACTAGAGTGTAGTATAATATTCGTGACGTGGGTATAAAACGCGAATAGTACACCACCTTTTTTGCCTACATGCAACAAGTACCAACAAACCTAGACTGAACAGCCATAGCATAAGATAGCCAGCTCACAGATCCACGTTGTTCAAGTTAGAGCCGGAGTGTGTAGGCAGGTCATCTTGCACCAGCAGCGTCCCTATGGGGACCACAGCGTCGTCCCTCTCGCGGAGCTTGCGCATCTCGTTGCGAAGCTTCTCCAGCACCGCGTAGTTGGGCTCGTTGTGGCGAGCCTGGTCTTGCAGCAGCGTGATCTGTTGCTCTTCTAGCTTCTTCTCCTTGCAGCTCTTGACGGAACGAGAGCCGTATAAGCGGAGTAACGAGCCCCACGAACGGACGTGGGGGTGTAGTGCCTGACGGAGAAAAGGAGACAGTTGTCATTACTAGTTTTTTTCTACGCGAGATCTTTTCATCAAAAAGATCCATATCGTTGAGAGTGCCCCATACCATAGCCATCAACGGGCCTGTGGACGGAGAGCTATGGGCTAGCTCGCCGTCCGTCCGTCTCATGACGACAGGCCGTGTCGACGGCGCGTTCGTGCTCAAAGAGAGTCAGCAATAGGGAAGGGGTCCGCAAGGACCGAAGCCTGCCGGGGCTGTTCGAAAGAGATACCGTGGCCCCAGAACACAAAGGGCGATGAAGGAACATGGATGGGTTTTAGTCAGTAAAAGTCTGACACTCCCTCCTGCTCCGTCCAGAGCGGGAGGAGTCATTTGATGATTTCCCAACCGAAAAAAAAAAGAAAAGCATAGCCATCAACATCTAATTAGCCTTTTCCCAACTATGTTGGCGTCGGCTTCCACTGCATATGCAATTGAATACCAGTATTTTACATGGAGCGAACTGCCTATCAGATCTCCACAATTTTATTAGTCCTGGGTAGTACGACAACCCTTGGTAAGACATAACCGTAGCTATATAGGAACATATTCTTCCCAGAAAAAAACAATAGCTAATATACGTTTTGTATATTACAAGTGGACTGAATTACTAACTGAAACTCTGTTCCCTGGTGAATAATTATTACAAGAGCTAGCACTCTAAGGGTTGAATCCTGGATTGCCTAGGATGAATATAATAAATAAATAAATAAATATCGCTGGACATTGCACACAGCGCCATCTAGTGCCACACTAAGCCACGAGGCTTGTGTCGTGGACACCAGATAGTTTTTAAATACATACTTATTATAGATATAAACATCCATGACTTGGAAACACATGTCCATGCTCATCACACAAACATTTGCTCCTACCGGGATTCGAACCCGGGGCCCTAAGAACGTAAGGCAGGCTCACTACCGCTGCGACATTCGGGTCGTCGAATAGGTTATAAGCGTAATAGGTTACTTGTGGCATGGCCTGACCTGTGGTGGTGTGCTTGCCCACATGGTCAGCTCGATGTGCTGATGTACGTACAACATGGCTGACTAAGTGAGTACAGTACCTGCAGTATGGACTGCGAAGCGCGCTGCTTGGCGGTCTTCTTGTTCTTGCTGACTACTGTGGCGGTGTGCTTCCCGACTTTCATGGTCAGTTCGATCTTCTGGTATTCCAGCTTTTTCATCTGTACGTACATATTAACTATGCAATTAAACAAACATATTAACTATGCAGAGAAACTATGCTTTATATTGGATGTAATATGCATCCATACCGCAGTTACTTTTTGTAGAACGTTTTCAAGTGTTACTAAGCAACATCTGATATCAAAAAGTTATTTATTGTTTGTATAAATGTTGGCGTGTTTCCACAAGCTGTGGCTGGACCACGGCGAGTGTAGGCAGGCCAAGGAAGCACTTCCGGCTATCGATGTCCGCTTCACCAAACGCGCGCTTCTGCGGACCAAACCACAGCAGCGCACAGTTACAGCCGCCATTACCGGACACGGCTCTCTAATAAACAGCTCTTTGTCATAGGAGTCACAGACAGCCCCCTGTGCCTGCATGGAGGAAGACGAGACAACAGCCCACGTGCCTCTGCACTGCCCAGTGGTTGCAACATACAGGGTAAAGTACTTCGGTAACCCAGGTACTCTCCGCGAGATAGTCAGCAACATCAAGGCGCTGCTGGCCTTTCTCGGGGAATTGGGATGGATCGAATAGTTTCCCACCCGCACGCAAGATACGCGCTTTGACGTGGAGTTGCGGACACTAGCCCGTTATAGAATACAAAATGTTGCCGTGTTAGTATATGTTGCCTACACAGAGCAGCAGGCCTAGCCAAGTTACAAACGATTTGTATCGATTCTCTTTCTACAATCGTAAACGTTAAGTCACGTGGTCAAAACAAACGAATAGAAACTTCGTAGACAAGTTTACATCAATCAAGATGATAGAATTCGTTTCTAAAATCGTGATCGCTACATCGCATATAAATCGTAGCCAACTTACAGTTTTGACAGAACTTTAAAGTTTCTATTCGTTTGTTTCGACCACGTGATTTAACGTTGAAATGATGTCATTCCCATACATTTGGTTAGTTTTCTATGCGTTAACGATTGTAGATTGTCAAGTTGGCTAAGCCTACAGGTGTCAGTCATAGCCGCAGTGCAGTAAGGCTGACTCACGTCGGTGTGTATGTGCCGGTCGCCGGCGCCGAAGTTGCGCAGCAGGCAGGTGCGCAGGATGGCGTGCGGCGACGGCTCGCACGTGGCGGCGCAGAACTCCGTGATGCGCGGGTCCTCGATGCCCACGAAGTCGAAGAACTGCCAACACAACCACAGCTGACACAACTCGACAAGGCTCTGAACACCGGACATATCATGTACCGCAAAACGGGATGAAGAGAAACTAAGGACGAATCGGGACAAAACTTTGGAAGTGATTGTAATGTTGAATTAATATGGTATGTTGCCAATAAGAGTTTTTTTTTCAGTGGCCTCTAGCAGGTCAACATATGAGGCTGGCTTCTGCTTGACTGGACTATCCTGTGGGTGCCCTTAATGTAAGGCCTGGCCAGCCAGGAGCATACAACTTTTAAACTAAGCGACAGTTCGTTAAGGGCACCCCCTGTGGGGTACGAACCTCGGCTTAGGGCGTCGCTGGAGAGGGTAGGTAAGAGACAGGCTGGATCTGAGTGAGATTATTTAGGGGCTGATTTAAAACTACTGGCTCAGCATCGCGGGCTGGCTCAAGCAGAGCAGGGGTTAGGGTGCCAATAAGGTCCCTAAATAATTAATTATCTTATACCTAATCCCTGGCACCATCAGCGGTTTCTTTCTCTTCCTCTCGTTCTTACAATTGAACACCATTCTTATTCAAATCTTTCTTTTAGAGTTAATACCGTAGATACAGTTACTCACCTTTTTCCGAGCATTGAGGAAGTAAAATTTTTATAAATGTTAACAATGTTGCTAGCATAGCCTTGCTTTAACATTTCGCCTAATTACCAATAAAATCTTACCTGACCTGAGGTTCTAACTCAAGATCCCGTGCACGGCTGTCCAAATAAATTAACTAGCGAAACTGTACAGACTATTTAGTTTTATCATGTTAATCAATTGGTTATCATCATCATCATCCACAGCCCGACTTCACCCACTGCTGGGTATAGGCCTCTCTTTGTTTGTGCCAAGCTCCACGCTCTTGTGCCAACCTCATCCAGGATGTCGTCTGCCCATCTCGCCGCCGGACGAGCAACACGAGGTTACCCTACGTGAAGCAGTGGTACTCACACTGAACTCGGGCTCCGTGGGGTCAGCGGGCGCGTGGTGCGGCGCATGCGCGTCGAGCTCGTCCTTCATCTCGGGGATGAGGATGTGGATGGAGTTCCTGGCGGCGGCCGACTTGGCCTGGCGCTTGCTGGAGCCGTGGCCCACGCCGTACTGCATGCCGCCGATGAACACGGTGGCTTGGTAGGGCGTTGACGCGTTTTCTGTGTGGCGTGAGGAGACAACATTTTTATTAGGAGCTGGTGAGTAATACAGCCGTAAGGGTCTTAGGTTAAGCTTCATTTACCGAGACTGGTCTGTGGATGGATGACCACCAATTACATACTGGGATATCTCGGTGCCTGCTAGCTGTCATACGCAGATCTTCGAAAGAAAAAAGAAAGAAAGAAAAAATATTTATTTGACGTCAGTTAACACACAGACAGTAGAGACTGTCAGAACCGTCCATTAGCCAGAAGCCGAAGAGCTTAACAACCAGTTGTAAGAAAGGGTGCTGTGTTGCAGAGGTCAGACAGGCAGCCATTCCATGTAAAATACTGTATAAAGCTGCATTTGGTTAGGCTGGGAGCCAACTCCAAAATACATAGTTGGGAAAAGGCTAGGCAGATGTTGACGTCTTATCTTCTGGGGCTGATTGGTTGGCTTGGTAAGACTGGTTGTAAGACTTTTGGGCAGCTGCCTACCCACAAAGATTGTAAAACCTGCGATCGTCCTGCGTGGCTGTTATTACTTGGCTTGTTTGACTGAAGACGATGATGAAGCCATCAGAGAAACAAAGGGTAACGTAAAGCAAAGTCCTATATGTGAAGTGTACTCACCAAGCTGCTTGAACTCGTACATGGGCTGCTTCTGCAGCGCGCGGCGCACGTACTCGTGGAACACGGACAGGTAGCTCCGGCCGTTCATGTTCATCACCCAGTCGCGCTTGTTAGTCTTCCCCGCTGCAATCATTTTATAAATTAAAATAAAAAATATCGCTGGACATTAACACACAGCGCCATCTAGTGCCACACTAAGCAACGAGGCTTGTGTCGTGGACACCAGATAGTTGAAAAAATAGAATAATAGAAATAAGATAATGTTGAATAGTTGAATTATCCTAATACGCGTACAGGTAATCTAGGAAAACCGCATCCAAATCGGTTCACGCGTTTAATAGCTACGGTGCCACAGACTGGCACACACACAGACATACAAAGTAGTCTAACTTTTAACACCCCTCGTTTTGCGTCGGGGGTTAAAAAAAAATATGGGCTTCGGTAATTCTCGTGTTGACTGCAACCACAATGGTAGTATGTACAAGTTACCAGCATTCTCCTCGCCCGGGGCAGTCGGTTGGGCAGGGATGGTGATGAGCTTGGTGCCCTCTGGCAGCGTGGGGTACTGAAGAGTCTTCCTCGCCTTGGTGTACTTGCGGCGGTCTGCCCAGCGTCTACCAAGAACATAGAGTATCGTATCACATTGAGTTCTAGAACTATATAATATGACTGAACAATTTACTTGAATTTACTATAAGTATTATGTTTAACATTGTTTAAAGTTTAGTGTACACGTATAGTAGCAGTGTAAAGTCGAACAAACTATTTGGTATACTTTTACTGCCAATCTTTTTTTTTAATAGAAATAAATATTCAGCATACCTATACAATGCTCAGTGTTTAGTGTAAAATAACTTTTTGCTTTAAATTAATTTCATACGAGTGAATGATTTGAATACTCAGTACACTCATGTTCACAATGTCGCCATCTCAAAGGGCAACATTTACATAAAAAGCATCTGTTATCTTAAAAAATATAAGGGATTTCGTTCAGTAATGACTGAACGAACTCCCATAATGAAAGTTGAAGTGCCGGGCATAGAAAGTAAATAAGTACATTATTCATACATTTTTACATTTGTTTTTTTTAGATTAACGAATCTGAAGGGGCGAGAAGAGGGGTTTTATTAGCCTTTGCTGAAAGCGCCCAAATATATGTTTTAAGGGAATAAAAACACAAATTTGAACGATATATTATTTTCTTCTTATTCAAAGAAATTGACAGGTGTCTTTTTTCAAAAAAAAAGTTGGCAACCCACTCACGACGTATTTATGAAATATTTGCAAGCTTTAGTAGAAACATTTTAGTAGAAAAATCGCAACGCAAATCGGTTTAATACAACGCCAGTAATACTTACTTGAAATGCATGATATTAACAGTTTTGAACTTGAACAGACGCTTGCAGTAGTCGTTGATCTGCTCAGCGTTGAGGTGCGCCGTCTTCCAGCTGGAGTTGATGGTCTCGACGCGCGGCGGCGGCATCACGAGGCCCCCCGGCAGTACCACAGGCTGCGGGTTCAGTTGGGTATCCTCGGCCTCGTTAGACTGTGTCCCTTTACTTCCCACGGCCCCGCTTGTGCTAGCTATTTCGTCATCAACTGTTACCATTTGTTCGGGCCTGTTTTCTTCCATCTTCACAACGGTTAATTTTTCAACGCTTTCTCTTTTAGAGTCTCCATGACCATTCACTGCCGTTTTTTGAGCGTTTCCCCCAACTTTACCGTTAAGGAACGGACACATTGTTTCTTGCTGTACAAGAACTTCTTGTTTGATTGTTATGTCTTCAAAATTTGACCCTATATTATCGCCGACGACAGCGCTACTATCCTGGTTGTTCGGCTCACATTTGATTTCGAGGTTGATAGGGATTGATTGATGTTGATTATTGATAGGGTTATCAACCCCAGAGTTGCCCCAGTTGCCGGTGCGGATCTGCTCCGCGATACGCTTGTCGATCTCCTTTTGTTTGTCCTCTTCTTCAATCGCTCGGCGGTAAGCGAAGCATGGTATGGCGCTTATTGGTATTTCGTGACGCTGCAAAGAAATGGGATTGTCAGTCGCGTCAAATAAAACTGAATTCATAAGACTGTTTTATTTTTTCAGTATTGTTTCCCGTTGTGGGGGAAAATATATGGCGAACAATCGCGATTGTCGAATCGTCGATCCGAATTATCTTGAACACCCCCGATCGTTTGGTCCCTCTTCACAAACTTACCCTAGTATTTCCCTTGCCGAGGAAGTAAGGCTTGGAGAGCGTGACAACCCGCGTAGCACGGTGCATGTAGATGGGCATACCGCTGATGTGGCGTACCATGATCCAATCCAGAGGCAGCACCTCGAACAAGTTTACGCCTTTCTCTGTAGAGCGGGAGGGTCAAGTACAGGAGGGGTAAGCACAATTTGACATGATTATTCGAGTAAAAGCACGCGTGGGCTGCAACCGAAAATTTGCGTCAGGTGATGTGAGATGGCAATACTGAGTACTAACCCAGTGTTGCTATTTTATTTGTTCCTTTGTATTTGTTTATCGTAATAAACTCATTTTCGTACTTCTTACATACAGTCTAGTGCCTTTATTTCATCGTAGCTAGGACAATTTCCTTAATTAAACATAGCTTTCATAAAAGGAATACGATAAAGATGGAAAACTGATGGTACAAATACAAAGCAATATTCTTCACGATATCAAACAAATAATGAGCTATGCTTGTTAACAGATGAAATGTAGTTACATGCTTGTATTTCGGCAGAAGGCGGAGTGCACCTTCCAGTTTTCTCTGTAGTTATGAAAATGCCTACCTTCTAGAACGATCTTCTGTCTCGTGATGTAGGCCTTCTCCTTCTGCTTGGGGGCTCCTTTGAAATCATCCGGAAGGTCCTCATCCAGCATTTTCTCGATTTCCTCTTCAGGGACACCTTTGGATACATCTATGAGTTGTACTACCATAACCTATCATATTGTTGTTGTATTTTCATAATAAAACCATGTAATACAGATAAAATTAATAAGAAAGTTTAATACTCCCTGATTTTCAAGCACAGGATTGCATGTAAGTTTTTAAAAAGAAACATTGATTAATAAATGATGTACTTCTTCAGTTAAAGAATGGGATCTCGCATAATCGCAATCAGAAAAGAACTTTATTTTGGTTAAACAATACCTAAACATAAATAGATATTCCTGAAACGGTAAGGCACTGGTAGGCAGAGTCGCACGGTCGGTCGTGTCATGGTGTCTACGTAGAGTCGAAGTGCGGGTCGGCTATGCTTCTATGCCTTCTCTATACGTAGCTACGCACTAAACGGAATGATAAAACGGCGTCAAGTAGCGACGCGGGCGCGCGGATGCCTCCGCGCCACCACCTCGACTCTACCGCGACGACACCTCGCCTCTGCCGCGACTCCTGTAATGTGTGCGCGATTTATTCCTAAAAACCGTAGTCGGACGGACGGAGTTGGACGGACGGACGGACAGACGGACAGGGCGAATCTATAATGGTTCCGTTTTACCCATTTGTCTACGGAACCGTAAAAACGCTAGAAGCGGCGGACCGCCTGCACGCCCTCGACTCCTATGGCTCATTTACGTGGTGCGTCGTGCGTCCTATGCGGCGTGACGTCTGGCGGCGCGTTGTACGTTTTTCCCGTTTACGACGAGGCAGCCCGCTTTATCACAAACATAATAATTATAGTAATGTACGACGTTGTCAACAAAGATGCGGGGCACTACGCGGCGCGTGTGACATCGCGTGCTCGGTCGCGGGTATCTCTACGATTCACACGCCGCTCCTCCATGGAGTATTGCATAATTCAAATTCATTTAATCTTTGTCACAGGTGAAATGTCAGTTCTTGTGATTATTATAAAAGATCGCTGTAACATACCTATAAGGTGTAAAATATTTTTAATTTTGGTTAGGTACATATTTATTTAACATAAACTAACCGCAACGGTGCATGCCCTGCCGCTAGAAACGTGGCATTTGAAGCAAACGCGCTTAAAATAGCTTCTCCGTAAACGCTCTCATACGAGGGAAGATACAAAAGTTCGCGGAAAAGAGGGGTTAGCGGGGAGGTCATTTTTTTTTTTTTAATTGTCACTACTCGGTGACCCAATTTAACTATAAATACTAAGTTTTAGCCCGATCGGTTCATTAACCTCCGCGATATCGCTGGATTATCAAGTCAATCGGGAAGAAAACACAAAGCAAAAACAGAAACAGCACCGTGTCGGGTGTTCTCTCGAGTTTTTTGGAGCTGTAACTGGGTATGAAACTTGAGTCCATCATTATGAACCTGAGTCGAAACGAGAATACAATAGTACATGCAATCGCACAAAAAAAGCTCAAAACCACATAAGGACTTCAAGGTGCCAAAATTGGTCGAAAAGATTTAGAGGGGATTTTATTGATCGATGACAATGATTAAGATATTAAAATATCATTTTTTTGTTCGATCCCTAGAAGTGGCTATTGCACCAACCGCAAATAATAACTTTGTAATAGTAAAATGGTTTTTTTTTGTTATTAAATTACATATTTACGGTTTTCCGACTTTTTCCTTTACATGTGCTGTAAGACCTTGCTTATTGCCAAATTTGGTAATTCTAGGTCAACGGGAACTACCTTTTAGGTTTTAGATCCAAAACCTATTGTCAATTTTGGTTAAAAGCAAGGTCTTACAGCACAAGTAAAGGGAAACGTCCGAAAAATAAAAAATGTTGTAAAATAAAGGTAAATTTTGGTATTTTTATCGTGTTCACTCAGGACCTTGATTTTTATACACCTAACAGAGACTATAGACCTCAGTATATGGTATAAATTTAAACTTGCTAGGTCCACTCGTTCCTGAGAAAATCGGACAGACAGACAGACAAGAACGTGATCTTATAAGGGTTCTGTTTTTTCCTTTTGAGGTACGGAACCCTAATTAAAAGAAGCAATTCAAGAAAAAGAAAGGGGATAGTGATCTTGTGATGAGCTCCTCCTGCACGACAATGCAACCCGTTTACAAGAGCCATGTTGCAATGGCTGCCTTACACAAATGCGGATTTGAAACATTGAACTACCCTCACTTTAGTCCAGATTGGGGCCCTTCTTATTATTATTTGCTTCCAAAAATGAAAAAGGAGCTTCGTGGAAAAAATTACTGATGATGAAGAAGCGAAGTCTGATTTACTGCCTATTTTGAGGGCCTTTACAATTTCTTTTTTGAAGGGTTAAATAAATTATTTGAAAGGTCTGAGTACTGTATTAGCCTTATTATGGACTATAATATTTTAAAGGAAAAACAATTAAATCTTTAGTTTCAAACCCCATCCCTTTCATTTCTCGAACTTTTGGACCTTCCCTCATAAATCTCTGCGGGCCGCGTTTTCTTAAATGAGCACTTAATCGTGTGGACATCAGGCGTTAGAAATAATTTCACGAAAGTAATGAATTTTTAAATTTATAAGGGTTTGTAACAATACCGCACTGGATCATATCCCATTCTTTAACTGCATGGATACATTCCATACATAGTTACAAGACCAATTGACTGAACCCAACAAGAAAGTCAAACCATGCAAGAAGGAATAAACTCAAAGTCAACAACATCTACCCTCAGAGCTGTCCGATTCTTCTTCATTGCTGTCTTCATCATTGGACTTCAGTTCATCAAGCACCTTGAATTCCTTCAGCCTCTCAACTTCAGCAGGGTTCACGACGTTACCATAACTTTCTTCATTACCAAACTTGTCACCTCCACTGTCAACATTATTGTCTATGACAGTGGTAAGACTACACGAAGGTTCGCCATTGTCTCTGGTGGAACGACATGATGCTTCACCATTGTTAAGCCTTTGCTTTTTAGTGGCTGGCAACTCCAATTGGGCCTCTTCATTCATGTTATTCTGTGTAAAAATATTTGTTAGTTTTAAATTCTATTGAGGTATTGATGAGTGGAGCCAGGATGCTTCAGATGTAGGTAAATATTGAATTATCTATAACTGGTTAATTTAACATTCTATAAGATTTTCAGCCAGTACATAGCACTACAATTGGGACTCACTGGCTTTACTCATCCTACACAACAGAAAAACGTTAGTACATAAATTGTTACACCAATATCATACTACCTATAAATACTAAATAAGAGAATAATCAACTAACAAATGACCAGTTATTGCTGCAAATACTGTGGAAGACTGTGACGGCAGACATTGTTACCAAAACAAGATATGCTTATGTAAATTTATTGCCTTTCATGTCACAAAGAAAGTATTGATTAAATATTTACTCTACTACTGAAAATGAGGACATGGTTATATTATGAGTTCATTGAACAGTACAGTACAGAAGACTTAAAAAGAAATTACATAAATTATTATGTCAAAGTACCATACAATACATTCTTATCAGTATTTCAACAATAATAGCGCCAAGAAACACCTGAAGGCTTTTACCTTTGAGGTTATTCACATAAACTAAGCCCAAAAGTCGTAGTAAGATCGTCCACAACTAGCGATGGCACTGAAAATCCAATGTGCAACAACAGTTGGATTCCAACCATCGCTCGATGTAAACTTTCGTTAATTCTGTGACCGCGTGTAAGGCGAGCGCTACGGCGAAGATGTGGCAGAGTTGCGACAGACTAGGGGCTCTGACACATTATACAGAGCCTAGTATGTAGCAAAACCGCTTTAAACACCCGCAGAGTACCATCTCGGGCAGCGCTGCTAATGTATTCCTGTGTTCTCTGCAAAGACAACTTGAGACTTCTTACTTGCAAAAAGGTCAACTCCAAATCCATAACAGTATAAAGCACTTGTAAGGGCTAAGCACTGCAACCTTGTCAAATGCAAAAGAGGTAAGTTACGGATTATCATTGAAATCTGACCGTTTTGCAAATATGCAATAAATTGTGTTACTTACGTGACCAGTCATGCACTCAAATTAAAGTAGGTAAAAAAAATTTGTTTATGTTACGATTTCGCCAATCCTGCGAGTGTTTAACTTAAAACCTAGTTTAACAATTAACGGTGTAGAGCTTGTACATCAAAATATAAATAGAATTGATTTGTTTTAATTGAAAATATTCTTTATTTTGCAACTTTGCATTTTTGCACCTCAGCCTTGTTTGTCGTTTGATCACAGTCACACTCACACTCACAGCAGCAGATCTTGAACATACGATACGTTTGATTGAACTTCGTTCCGTTTTGCGTTGTTCGTTCACCATTTGTTACGTATGAATGCGTTAGAAACTAACAGCCCACGAAAATCGTATAGTAAATACAATAAATAATAAGTAACAACGAATAAACCATAATATAATGAATTAGTTGTAGCATCTAGGAGACGAAAAGAAAATCTGTAGAGTGACAAGCAGCGTTGTGAAATGAAACGTATCATTAGTGTTTCCGCCTAGAAAAAACTAGTTTTCGATGGTAAAGCAAGGAACTTATATACTAACTGGAATAAGAACGGGAAACCCAAAACTTTCCGAGCGAGAAAGCTTCGAGAGTGGATGTTGTCTCTTTCTAATAGAGTGTCCCATAATCATACTAACTCTTGAGACAAATACAGAGTAGCTGATATTTTATTATCTAATGATGATGGCCTATAACTCATTAGCATTCTAGGCGAGATAGCTTCAAGAGTGAATGTTATTAACTTTTCATGTGAATTTATTACCTATAACTTAACCCTCTATTGCATGAATTATTAAATTAAAAAGAAAAAAAATATTTTTATGTTTTAATGTGTTTTAATAGGGCTTGTAAGACAAAATATAAAGTGAAAAAAAAATAAGTATCTTATTTTAGAAAAAAAAAACAGAAGCCAAAATTGGCTTCCCATGCAATAACGTCTGTGTATGAGACTGCCATTTTTGGCTTCCTATGCACAACAAATACCAAAACTTACACAAGGTGAAATTCTCTAAAACAGTTTCTTTTCTCATTCAAGCAAAGAAACACGTCACATTTCTCACATTTTATATGAGAACGCAAAGAACAATCATTCTGACATAATTGACGATTCTTTTGGTGTATCGGGAAATGGTCAATTTTGTCTGTATACGTACTGAATTTAGAGGTAGGTCTTGCACTTTTGCTGGGGTTTTCCGTGCCCCTTTTCGAGGTGCGAAAGATTCATTTATACTGGTAGGAGTACCCGTTCTAGATGACGTAGGAGTATTTCTTCTTGACAAGGTAGGTGTACCGGAATTACTGATACTAGGACGGCCTCTTTTTCTTGAGATGCTTTTGCCAGCCTTGCAATAATGTTCAGAAATGGCTAGCTTGAAGTCAAATAGTGACATGTATTGGTCAGTCTTGCGTCGCCACAGTAACCAAGCATTAACTGCACACATATCAACCAAGTGGAAAAATATTTTTTATACCACTGACGAGATCTTATTTTGATCCTATACAGACCTAACAAAGAGTCAAGTAAATCAACGCCTCCCATGTGTCGGTTATACACATCAACGCATTGTGGCGATGTTATGTCCTTGTACTGTTTATCTTTTCTGAAATATCTAGTCTTAGTAGAAGTCGGTTCACTACCAACAAACGCAGACAGTAAATTGACCACTTTATTGTCATACCATGATACCAGGCTTAGTTTTACGTCATCGACGATGGCGATTTTCTCAACCATAGTACCACGACCTATTTTCTTCAGGTCCTTTTCTGTAGGCATATCAGCGTTAGGTACTCTGTTCATCCTAATGGTTCCCAATGGCAGCAATCCATTTTTATACAGGTAAACTTGCAATTTTATACTATTGAACCAGTTATCGAAAAAACTCTGAATGCATGCGAAGCCATTTTAGGCGCAAACATATTCATCGTAAATGCATGCGAAGCCAAAATTGGCTCCTGTAGAAAATATTGAAAATGAAGTATAAGGAGCAAATATTTTGAATAAGCTGTGATAGGGGTCAAAAACAGAGGTTTTGCAGAACATTATTTAAATTTTTTAACATCAATTTTCTTACCTTTTCTATTTAATTTCCACCAACAAAGCTGCAATAAATTTCACTAAGAACGATGTCGCGTACGCACCGGAGAAAAGTGAGGTTAAAATGACACATGACGTTGGCCATATATAATAAAAATTACGTTTCGGTTCAGTTTGAATTCCTTAATATTACTACATTGACATTTTATAATTTTGTTTAAAATTAGGGTAGAAATAAATTACTAAAGTTGAGCAGCCAAAATTGGCTTTGTATGCAATAGAGGGTTAAGGTGGAAGCTCCACGGTAGCCCGCGAAATATACGTACTACATATGTAGTACGAAATATAACGAAATAAACGTATGTAGATACGAAACGAGGCACAATTTTTTTACTGCAACCAATTTCGAGGTAGCGCTCGCCGGCCGCTCCCACGGCACTGCTCGCTCCGCTCGTTCGGCTCGCGCTTAGTTAGTCACAGTTCTAACCTAACCTAACCTATATGGTCGGAATGAACGGAATCCCTTCGACATCGTTTTTACGACAAACGGTTAGTCGGAGACAAAAATCACTTAGGTGCTTTTCGCCTTATTTTTTGTTGTTTTATACGATAGAATCGAGAAAATAAACAATTTACAAAAAAAAAATGCAAAAAAAACCTCTTTTTTCCTCAGTGCCCCGTTACATATACTCCAACCCTACATACGTCTTACAGCCGCGAATCATATTTTGATCAACATACAACCTGACACGCCTGCAAATTGCAAAAAGCATAAGAAAATTTGAATTTCGCGGGCTACCCTGGAGCATCCACCTTAAATGTATGTCTGTACCGTCCAGTTGCAAATTATCCATTTTGCAACCAGTCTATCCAGACGACTTTTGTATTTGGGGATTCGAAGACTCCGTTAATTATTTTTTTTCAGACATGGAAAATTGCATTGTCATGCTATGACTGTTTACCTATAATGTTTTAGTAACATTCGCCAATATTTATTTTATCTGGCCAAATGGATTCTTTTGCTGGAGAAGCATGGAAAAATCTTTAGGACCGGCATGGCACGGCACGGTGCGGCGGACTCTTTTCTTTTCAGTATTTGTATTTAAAAAGCAAACTAGGTACTACCGACACCATGTGCGATGTCCGATGTTTCTAATTTATAAAATGAAAATATACTTTTGATTATTATGTACGACAACGATGTTCGAAACTTCGAACATAGTTACTTAATTTATTTGGATATTTCCCGTTTGTCAATCTAAGTTAAAAAAATTACCTGAAAAACGAAATTTTACATCAAGCATACCCCTCACTACTACACCCCTTCACACACAACGCATTTTATTATTTCATTTAAATGAAATAAAAAGCAGTTAGGGCTTCAACGCGAAAGTGTATCGGTCATATTGTTTACATCGGTGACAAGGCAAGACAGAGACACCATGAACCAATGTCGGTTTCTCGCTCGGAACGTTTTTTAACTATTGAATCCATTGTACAAATTGAAACTCTAAGCTTTAGTTTATTTTTAATGTTTTTTTTTGCGTTTTGTTCGTACTCATTCCAGTTAGTAAATAAGTTCCTTGGGTAAAAGTCATAATGAAAATGAGGAATGATCTTTTGCATTTCTACTGGTAATCTAATCCTTTTCACAGCCAGCGTACACAGAACGCGATGCCTCGCCAGCGCTAAGCTATAAATGAATAACGAATTACGAAATAAATAGTAAACAGTAGTGATAACGATGAATGAGATTTTAATTACAATTTTACGGATCTAAATAAAAAAATATTACTTAAATATTTCCATATTTGTTTTATTTCACACTATCCATATTACGAAAAAACAGTATAAATTATAAGTATCAAAAAAACAAATACACTACACAATTAGGGTTTTAAGAAATGGGGTACATCTCTATTTGTTTCATGACGTCATTCTTTGACTTCATTTCAAGTCCTTGGCGCTCAGAGCACGTTAAATTCAATTCTGATTAGGGATGTGGCCATGTGGTCTTTCTTCTATTTCTGTCTACTCCCGTGTTTTATAGACTACTTCAGTAACCATTTCAACCTTGTTAAATTCGCTTTCCAGTAGGGCTATATTACGTATCTCTGTTGACAGCTCGAAATAATAAAAATAATTAATATCGCTGGACATTACACACAGCACCATCTAGCGCCACACTAAGCAACGAGGCTTGTGTCGTGGACACCAGATAGTTGATATACTACATAGATACTTTTTGTTTGTAAATACATACTTATAAACATCCATGACTCGGAAACAAATGTCCATGCTCATCACACAAACATTTGCTCCTACCGGGATTCGAACCCGGGACCCTAAGAACGTAAGGCAGCCTCATACCGCTGCGCCATTCGGGTCGTCAACGAAATGATAGTAACTGGGCTCAGTGTCCATCAATTAACTGTCAAAAGGTTAGTTTCGTATTATGTATGACCCTGTTAGTCACCGTAAAGTGATATCCACTCAGTGTGATACGTAATACCAATATTATGACATTCACGGTTTTCATCAAAGTTCGGTGTACAACCGAAGCTTGATAAATAAATAAATATATCTTTATTTCCCAAAAACACAGATCAGTTTACAAATTTGGATTAGTGATAGAGAACACTTACATTAAACATTTGGATGCTTCAGAAATCTGTACACAAAAGATTAAACTCTGTCTCTTAAACTAGGGTATCCTGTATCTTAAGAGACAGTGTTTCATACTAAGGTTCCAATTGATAGATGCATGAGTGGACTGTGTCGATTAACCATCAGAAGGGAGAGAAGTTATTGCTTACATTAGTTTTTTACTGTTTTGATAGTCACTGGATATCAGAAACATACGCCCTGCTGAGCCACGAGATACCTATAAGCGACGCGCAACGCTTAGTTTGTGGCTTACCGAACATTTCACTTATTAAATTCTTACTTTTTGATGAATAAACGTTATTATTATAATCTAGTTGGACATACCTCAGGATCATCTTCTTCTGGTTCCAAGTTCTACACAAAATACTCCGAGTCCGATTCCACACCTTGTAAAATGTTTAAAAGCTGATCCGAATCCAGTTCTTCATTCATTTCACTACCTATTTGTTTACTTATTAATTATTACTATTGGTATAATATAACATGGTACCTTTTGCAACAAGCAAAGTGAAAGAATCCGATAAGTACCTGCAGTCTGCACTATGCCAAAGTGACCTTGACAGCCGTACGTTTATGACGTCACAGAACGACTTCTATATTAGTCCGTGGCGCCCCGGGCACTGACAATCATAGACTTATAGCCAACAACTATTTAATTCCGAGTCGGCACCCATCTGAAGGTCGAAATTAGTCTATTTTCCCTTTGTTATAAAGTAGTTAATTAAGTTCATTCTTACCTCAAATTGTTTTCGATAATGATATTTATAAATATTTCTACAGGTGAAATCACACAGTGATAACTTTCGCGTACATCACTGGCTGACTATATAGGTATAAAGTCCTTGGCGTTCTGGGGACGGATTAAAAATGTTCGGAGTTTTTGTTTTTGCCAATTATAAGAAAGTGCTATTTAAATATTACAATGAAATAAACCTGATAAATACATTAGATTTAGTTTATTATCATAGTTAAAACGAAGAGCTTCTAATGAAGTCGTGGCACTGATGGCACGAAAGTCTGGAATTTCTATTGAAGTCCTTGGCGGTGAAACGGTTAAAGAGAGTAACATCACCAAAAAAATTACCTACTTCGAAGATACGAAATGTATCGAATCGTATCCATTCAAGCATCAATGTTGGAAAAAAACTCGACGGATGGTAGAAACACTTGAAGGAGATAGGTATCATCAATTCTTCATCATGATTATAGGTTGCTAGCCACAGAACATATTATATACTTTGCTAGCAGAGAGTGAAAGACCCGCCCGTCGGACGATCCGAATCACGGAAATGGGGTCGCGGTGAAAGGGGGCCAAAGGTAACAAAAGGGGATCAGATGCGGGGAGAAGGACGTCAAGGGTGGGTGCATCACTCTCTGACTACGGTGCTGTTTAAAACCACGCCTTTACAGTTCACACATGTGCCCTATAGGCACAACTATATTTAAAAAAGTTTTTTTCGAACAATAAAACCGACTCCTACACACAAAAAAGTGAAGAGTTGACTTTTGTTTGTTTAATTCAGTTTTTTTGCCGCCGAATTCTGAAGGTAGGTAAAGCCATTTTTCACTTTTTTACCCGACCACGGCGAAGCCAAGAGGAAGGGTTATGATTTTAGCAGTCTATGTATTGTATGTATGTACCGTAGCGCTGCCACTATTCATCCGATTTTGATGAATAAGGTGTCAATCAATTGGGGCTGCGGGACTATTCGAAAGAGATACCGTGGCCCCGAAACTCAAACGGCGATGAAGGAACATGGATGGGTTTTAGTCAGTAAAAGTCTGACACTCCCTCCTGTTCCGCCCAGACCGGAAGGAGTCATTTGATGATTTCCCATCCGAAAAAAAAAGGTATCAATCAATTTGTTATTATGACCTGGGTAACATAAGCTAAATTTTAACCGACTTCAACAATAGGAGGAGCCGCTTTTACCTTGTAAACCGCGATTTTAATATGAGCGTGATTTTTCAGTAGTCGGGTTTTTTAGATGTAGTTTATAACACAAACTCTTGTTTATGGTAATATCACGCGAATAACACGACATTTTTCGCGGGCAACAGCTAGTCCCCAATAAGGTGGAACTATGAAAATGAACTAACTAGCTAACTGTTAAAATCTGGGTGTACTGTACACATATGAGTACCCCTGAGCATATATAGGATGGAATTTTTCAACGCTACCTAGAGGGAAATACTGGATAAAGCAAATTTTACTCAAAGGAAACATTAAGGTAAAAAAAAAGAACCCTTGTAAGATCACTTTCTTGTCCGTCTGTCACCACCGATTTTCTCAGGAACGGGTGGACCTAGCAAGTTGAAATTTATACCGGATACTGAGGTCTATAGTCCTTACTTTTAAAAAGAAACAAATCTGCATTCAAAGATTTTCGAAAATTTCTTTACACTCGGGAATTGAACCGACTAATATTCGAAAAACTGGCCAAGAGCGAGTCGGACTCGCGCACCGAGGTTTCCGTACAAACTTTTTAAAGGACAAATTTAAGTTTGCTGTTCGATCCCATGAAACGACTATTGCACCAACCGCAAATAAATAAATTTCGTGATTCTAGGTCAACGGGAACTACCAAATGTAGGTTTGCAACCCAAAACCTATAGGGTACTTCCGGTTGAACTAGAATTGACAATTTTGGTTAAAAGGTCACACAGTACAAGTAAACGGAAAATTCCGAAAAATAAAAAAAGTTGAAAATTAAGGTAAATTTTGGTTCTTACAAGTTTTCGCGAAAATCTAAATTTGCCCATATCTATTTTTATTGTGTTGATTTAGGACCTTGATTTTTATACACTTAGTAGGGACAGTATATGATATAAATTTCAACTTGCTAGGTCCACCCGTCCCTGAGAAAATCGGTGGTGACAGACAGACAAGAAAGTGATCTTAGAAGGGTTCCTTTTTTACCTTTTGAGGTACGGAACCCTAAAAATAACATTCTGTACTTTTATGTCATCAATCGTTACGGTCAATCATATGGATCAAATCTCTCTAACAAACATATAAATTAAATGAAAGGAAAACCATGAAAATACTATATGTACTCAAAGGTCCATCCGATTACTTATTAGTAACTAATTAGCAATTATCTTTTCACCACTCCCGCACGAAAGAAGTGTCTTTCCTCTACGAAAACAGTGAGGAAAGTTGGTTTTTCCTCACTGTTTGAACAGTGAGGAAAGTAATGATACCGTTCAGAAACTAACCTTGCCTGATTTTTTTATGTTAAGTTTTAAAGATATTTTAAAAAATAAATAATTTTATGCTTAGAATACAAATATTTTGTTAAGATTAATGTTTTTTATAAAATTTATTTACCTATGATGACTGAATACTTTCTTGCTGGGAGTGGTGAAAAGTTTTGTATGCAACATGTGAGCAAGTTCATTTGCTATTCGTTTTGTTGAGTCTTTCGCTTACTCAGGATTGAAATTTATAATCACTCGCTGCGCTCGTGATTCTATTTTCCAATTATTCGCTCGCTCAAGACTCAAAATCAAAACTCAAAACGAACTTTCCTCACATGTTGGATAAATAACTATTGTCGTCATTTGACGAAGAACTATGAATTTGTTTTTACAAATTTACGACTTTTTACGATTAACGGTGCTTCCGGTACTTTATGGAGAAACGGGCATATATAAAACCCAAAAATTAAATCGCCATGTTGTTTCATAAATCACCTTTATTTTCCATAATTTAAACGTTTTAGATCTACAATTTACCAAGTACTACACAAAGAGTCATTAGATTTATTATTACCTGTAAGCACAGAGATTTAAACTCGAACAAAATACATCAAAATAATATTTTCACTTACAATCTATGAACATTATCACAGTGGTTTGCAGCAGTCGAGAGATTTGGAAAAGCTGCATACATTTATTTTACCCTCATTTATTAGAAAATGTGACAACCTTAATTATTTTGTTTTAATTAAAAACAAAACGATAAACAAACAACACAGAATAGTAAGCAAATGGAGTCACATTTATGTGATTTTGGAAAAATAAGTATTAAGAGTAAAGTCTGAATCAATCCCGAACATTACCGACCTGTTGAAGCAGCATAAGATCTACATATTCGCCACGGTTTACAACAAGCCAGCTGGTCTCGGGGCACAGAGCTGGGTTACAATCTCGTGAATTCGAGTTCGATCCCAGCCTAAGGATTTTCTTTTTGTGAATCCAGTCATTTTGTTTTTATTTATTTTTTATTTTATGGGTTTGTTTTTTATATTGACTTTTTTATTTTATTTTTTCATTAAGCCATATTTAGTTCCTGTCGTAATCCGTTCTTTTAAGCATATTACTTGTACAAAATAATTTCGATGTTTCACATCTGCCAGGCGTCCCGTGACAGCTCACAATTATTTTTTTCTTTACCGTTACGTATTTATCTATGAGACAATTAAACATTTACAAATACTTTACTTTTAAAATACTTCCAAATGCGATTTGGAAGTATGCCATTGCACTCCATTCTTGTACTACTCTGTGGCACAGTTTTATTTTTGCTGTTTTTACAGACATATAAAGAAGGGGTTTGACATCAACAATAGAGCCACATTTCTATTACATTACTAATAACACTACGCTTATTTGAAGGCTACGCAGTGAAATAGAACACACTCAGTGCTTTTGTTAGAGAACATACAAAATACGACACTGACGAATTAATACATTTACCAAAAATATTATGTTGCCTATAATTAGTGGACCAAAGAAAGATCAATTATAATATTTAATTCTTGTAGGTTATTAAAGGCAGTGTGAATCAGCTCCCTCTATCTATTTATCTACTGTGGAAAAAACGCACTAGCAAAGAAAGATAAAAATAAGAAAATTAGGTTTAACGACATTGACGATAGAGTTGAAGTATGAAAAGCTACTGCTCGACACAGAATTATTAAGAATAGAAAGAGAAGACGCTTTTATTTCTGTTCCTCACTCCCTCTCACAGTCAATAACCTCACATAAGCGTAGTATCAGCTATGAGTGAAGCCACACGGACGTTGCGTCAGTCGGCACAACATTACCGCACACGAGCAATGTCGTGTCGCAACGCAATGACGCCGCTAATACGTCGCAGCTTTTTGAACAATACTTTGATATTATAAACAATAA
The DNA here is from genome assembly GCA_963853795.1 of Xestia rhomboidea. NCBI lineage: Eukaryota > Metazoa > Arthropoda > Insecta > Lepidoptera > Noctuidae > Xestia > Xestia rhomboidea. Next base: position 1,316,486 of record OY970776.1, on the reverse strand, counting down.
CACACACCGCAGCTCCCCTCCCACCTCCCCGCTCTGGCCCCTTGTCCGCGCACGCATTCAACGCACCGTGTGGCATGTCGTTCTGGTACCAAACATGCGTAACAGAACATGCGCAATACCTTTTAGGCGATGATCCAGACAATCAAACTAGACAGCTAAGGAACAAGGGAAGAAAAAAAAAAGATCTCTCAAAAACTGCGTCAGTCGATGCGATATTTCGTATGGGACCCATGTTCCTTATGAAAAGTGAATGACCACCTAAAAGGTATTAAGGTAATTCTGTCCTGTAGAAGGACCAACAACGCGTGGTGTGGCGGCCTACCGTCGCCGCCTCCTGGGCTTGGGCGGCGGTGCCACACTGACGTGCGCGGTTGCCAGCTCGTCCTGCGAGGCGCCGGCTTGTTGCTCCAGCTGCCCGCGCGCTTCTACGAAGAACATCACGTCACGAAGTTGTTCTTTTAGTTCGGCTACCTGAGGAAAGATTTCAAATTAAAACACGTTTTTGTCCGCCTACGGTGTTTTTCCGTAAATGGGTTCTATGGTTAGGCTAGTTTGTGTCTGAGTGCCCGTAACCCCTTAACACTTTTTACATCACCGTAATTCAGAATCTGACCTAGTTAACCTTTTCACCGCCAACGTAGACAAAACCCGATGCCTAGCCAGCGCCACGCTATAAATGTATAACGAGACATTAGAGTAAGGATGTGGTCTATTGTCTTTTTTCTATTTTTGTCTACTCCCGTGTTTTTTTTAACTACTTCAGTAACCATTACAACTTTGTTAAATTCGCACTCCAGAGCCACAAGATACCTACAAGCGACGCGCGACGCTTAGTTTGTGGCTACCGAACAGTTCACCTATTAAATTCTTACTCTTTGATTAATAAACGTTATTATTATTATCTAGTTGGACATAACTCAAAATCATCATCTGGTTCAACATTCTCCACAAAATACTCAGAGTCCGATTCCACACCTTATAAAATGTTTAAAGTTGATCCAAATGCAGTTTTTCATTCATTTCACTACCTATTTGTTTACTTATTACTTTTAGTGCAATATAATATATAGTACCTTTTGTTACAAGCAAAGTGAAAGAATCCCATTTATACCTGCACTATGCCAAAGTGACCTTGACAGCCGTACGTTTATGACGTCACAGAACAACTTCTATAATAGTCCGTATCGCCCGGGGCACTGACAAATAGCTGACAACCAATTGTTTTGTAGAGATAAGAATATAATTATCGACAAGGATTGCTAACAAATAATTATTCCCTGTCGGCACCCATCTGAAGGTCGAAATTAGTCTATTTTCCCTTTGTCATAAGGTAGCTAACTTTACTAACTTCATATTTTACTAACCTCAAATTGTTTTCGATACTAATATTTATAAATATTTTAACGGGTGAAATCAAACAGTGATAACTTTCGCGTCACATCACTGGCCGACTATATATAAAGTCTTTGGCGTTCTGGGGACATTAAAAACATTCGGAGTTTTTGTTTTTGCCAATTTTAAATCAAATGAGGGCTTCTTTTGTGTGGAAAAATATAAAATTGGGAATTAGACAGTGCTATATTAAATAATAAAATTAAAAAATGTTAAATACAGTAAATTTATTTTTATAACAGTTAAAATGAAGAGCTTCTAATGAAGTCGTGGCGCTGGTGGCACGAAAATTTAGGAACTTCTATTGAAGTCCGTGGCGGTAAAAAGGTTAAGGCATCATCCTAATAGAACGCGAATGCGCGATCATCGCGCGAGTAAGCGATGCGTCCATCGTGTGTTCGCGCGATGGCAAAAACTGGGTGTCCTATTATCGCGCGAATTGACGACGCGAGCGAGCGAGCGACCGTGGACTAGGGCAGTGGCACGGTCGATACCAACAACCATGGATGTCAGAGACGCAAAATTTTTGCTGTCGGGAAATATTTGGATGACTTATTGTGCGGGTTTAGATGGAAATGAATGCGGGCAGCGCAGTGCAGCGCAATATCGCGCGAATTTAAATTAGGACGCCTATTCGAATTCAATATGTTTGATCGCACCTTCGTACCAACTAAGTTTCGCGCGAATAGATTTACAAACATTTAAGTCGTGCGACGGCGTCGTGCGATTGTCAGTTAGGACACCTATTCGAGTTCAATATGTTTAATCGCGCGTTCGTACGAGTAAAATTCGCGCGAACCTACGATGATCGCGCATTCGCTTTCTATTAGGACGATGCCTTATTTGTCAAGATATACAACAAGAAACACGCGTAAACACACGCGTCTGCATGTAAAACACAAGTTAAAAGTCTCTCATCATAGTACAAGTTTCCATTTTTACTTTAAAAACATAGGTTATCGAGTTGTGGCTGTGGTGCAACCACCGTACCTTGAAAACCCTTGGATACGTAATGGAAATGCATCCACATCGCAGTTACTTTTTGTAGAACACCATTTCCAAGTGTTACAGAACAACATCCGATACCAAATAGTTATTTATTGTTAGTATATGTTGCCGTGTTAGTATATGACTTTTGCAAACAGTTAACATGTGGTAACAATTGACAACATTGTTAGAGAATGTTACATAGAACAAATGCCGTGCAACTGGCTTATTGCTAAAAGTTACTCTTTGTTGTATTTTGTTAATTTATGTGGCGGTATAGCCGCGATGCGTAACATTCAACAAATAGTAACAAGTAGCCACAAAAGTTACAAATAGCCTAATTTTACCGTGTTGCACAGTGTTGCTCCACAAAAGTTAACTGCGGTGTGGATGCACCTTAAAGGAGTCTAGTATAAATACCTCTTTGACGAAGGTCTCTTCCCGGATCTTGGCTCTGGCTTGCCATTCAGCCTGGCTGCTCGCGAGAGCCGCTGCCAGTCCTCGCTCTTCCGACAACTCGTTCTGTAGTATTGATAGTCTGCGAAAATAATGAGAGATTTATACAGGGTGGAATTCAAAAAATGTGAATGCGAAAATCTGTGAATGCAGATTTGTTTCTTTTTAAAAATAAAGGAATGTTTCCTTTGAGTAAAATTTGCTATCTCCAGAATTTAGAGTACTTTCCCTCCAGGTGGCAATGAAAAATTCCACCCTGTATACTATTCTGTATGTCGCCAGAGGTTATGTGTAAAAGACGTGCGTTTAAAACAACGGATTCAATACAACGGAAAGCGAAACTCTAATGTATTCGATAGGTTCTAAATTTCTATTGAAATAAGTTGACATTATGGTAGTATTTGCTGATAACATTTATAGCTCTGCCGATGGCGAAGCCAACATTGAACAGTTTCTGTGCACAAAAAGACTCTGTGAACAAAAACATCTTGCTTCAAAAATATTACAACTTTTGTTTTTATAGAATCTTCAACATAACGGTCAATATATTTGCCGATATTTACAGTAACTCACTTGTTGGTAACATGATTCAGTTTCCTCTCAAGAGCCTTGTTCTCCTTGGTGAGTGTGGAGACCTGTTCGCTCAGTTTGGACGAAGTGGCCTCGGCCTCGGATGCGCGGAACCGAAGCTTCTCCACCTCGTTTATGTGTTCTGCTTCTATTCTGTTCAACAGGAAAATAAGAAATTATAGGGTAATTTTTCGAGTAAGCCTAAGCTTATAAAAATCCAAGTTTTATTTTCTCATCATCATTAAACATGGCATGTTATACAAACTGCCTCGAAAAACAAGGGAAGTTTCAAGAGAATTTCAGAACTTTACGGCGCCTAATTTCCAAAGGTAGAGGTACTCTAACGTGCCAACATAAGACTCATAATAATCAGCAGGTAAACTGTTGCTACTAACTTGTTCATCTTCTCCTCGTAGAACATCCGCTGGCTATCCAGCTGCTGCGTCAGGATGTACGTGAACTCCAGCTGCGCCGAGTCCAGCTTCTCCCCTCCGCAGGCTGAATCTTCAGACGTGAACCCTCCTTCCGCGGCCACCAGCTTGCCGTCAGCTTTGTTCTGGACAAGGCGGTGGACAAAGTTGTCGCCTAGAAGGATAATATTTATGTGAAATTTTATACATAGAAGAAGACCTTATAGAAGCCAAAACTGGGCACAGGACAGAAGGTTGTCAGTTAATTTTTTTTTCGCTTAAATCATGCGGAGGCGCCGAGGCACATCCTTTAAGTTTAGGCCTATTAGGAAAGCGTCAATTTGGCGCTTAAAATAACAATAACTCGTGAGTCGTCAGTGCGCTCGGCCGATCGATATTGTCTTTCATTCATTATTTCTATACAAAGTCAACGGGGCGGGGCCGCGGGGCTAGAGAGCGTTTCTATGTTGCGAGTGCAAGCAAAAATAAGCTTAGTGGTGATCAGGCGGGAGTGTCCACGATAGTACGTAGTTTAAATAAAGAAACAATCTGGACTGAAAGTCAATCTCGGACTGAAATTGTCATCAAAGTCACGCCCTTCAGGGATTAGAAAGCGATCAAGTGACTTAAAAGAAGGACTTACCCGCATAATCCCAGACCCGGTTTGATCCCAACTGTAGAGCGTATGTATGATTTGATGCTAAGAAATGCTTCGCTGCATGGCCACCCTCGTACCTGGAGTTGGAATTTAACAAATAGTTTTTAACAAATGGTGCAAAGCTTTGTGTAAAATATTATAATTATTCGGGGAATTTCGACTTTGGAAGTTTTGGAACTTAAAATTTTAATATCAACGGCTATGTTACGTTACGGTTAACGACAAGATTAAAAAGAAAAGTGTATTTCGATAGTTCAAGTTTAGGAAATCGACTGACCTGCCACATCCAACGTTGCCGCATATGAGACAGATCCACAGCGTGCCAGCTTCCAAACCCTCCATCAACCCTTCAGCTACACCGCTTATATTCTCTCGCGTCTCATCGCCATCTTCTTCTATTTGTGCGAGAAAATAGAACCTATTATTGTTCATTACTTTACTTAATTCACTGAATTATTCCTTGCTCTAGGAGGTGATGATCCATTATATCGTCAATGTATAGTACAACAACCGGTTTGCGTTTGTGACCGGATATTATGAACGTGGATGAAGCAAAAGGAGTATGTAACAGGTGGCTGTGTGAAGCTTAAATCAACCCCATGTGGAAATGGCGTGATTTTAATAATACAGGGGATAAGATAATTAAAAAACAAGCCAGTTGTACATGTATTTAAAGAGCAGGACACATAGATATTACCCCAATATCAAAGGCATTCAGGCACGGAAGTCGTGTTCTCCTTTCAAAAGTTAAAAGAGAACCGGACCTAGAATTGAACCCAGGAGAACGCCGTTTAACACTGTGCAGTTGTGTTGAAATACTATTTTACTTTTAATTATTTTATATTATGCAGTTAAATTAAACACGTCAACAGGTTAAATGCAATGATTTCCATCTCTACAATAATAATATCATTTACAAACAATGATTGCATCATTGCATGACCTGCATCGTCAAACACTTTAGGCAGATCTCAGAAAACAGTAGTGGACAACCACGACATCTATATTATTGGATATTTAATGTACGATAGGAAAAGTATATAACTCGGTTCACTGTCCTAGTCAGCCATCTATAATTCCACTTTAAAATTATCAGACTCTAGACTTGTAGAACTAAGTAGATGTGGGAAAAACGTAGGTACCTGCTAGTGCAGCCCGCTCGCACTGGAAGCACGTAGCCTGGCCGCGCGGCTCCGGCGTCTGCGCGCAGCGACACACGGGACAGCGCGCGTCCCGCCAGCGCACGAGGCACTCGGCGTGGAAGGCGTGCGCGCACTGCACGCTCAGCACGCCCGCCACGCTCTCGTCCATGCGCTCTGGGGAATACAAATTCAACTGTCGAAATCATTTATACAAATTAGGACGAGGATTTGCACTATTACAATGTTAAACATTACAAAATATCTTCCAAGAAGCTCGCCCTTTACTACTTCCTAGTTTATAACTACTTCTACTACGCGACTAGTGACTGAAGTGGAGATTCATGGATAACTTCAGTCTGGAGTGTAAATGTGGTGCTGTTCCAGAAACAAGGAGGCAATTAATATGATGTCTTGCTTGTCCTGTTGGTTGCTCATTACATGATTTGATGACAGCTTACTGAAGGCGCGAAGGTTGTCAATAACACGCTGAGAAAAAAAAGTGGCTTTAGAAATTTTGAAACAAATGCAGCATCATGTGTTTTCCTTTATCGATAGCAGTGCTTATAGGTACTTTCAGGTATCTTACCTAGATACACTGGGCTGATAAGCAGCTCAGCGTGCGAGGAAAAGGGGTGTGCCGTGTCGGCCATGTGGCATAGAGCGTTGGGCGGCTCAAGTCGCTGTAGGAAGTGCTCTGTGATCCACTAGTATCTTACCTAGACACACGGGGCAGGTGGGCAGCTCCGTGTGCGAGGGTGGGGGGGTGCCGTCCCGCGCCCACTCCACGCGCGACACCCACGCCATGTGGCACAGCGCATTAGGCTCGAGGCTACTGTATGGAACACCATCGAAAGTCTCGTGGAACTCCTGTGCCGCGTGACTGTTGCGGAATCTGCAACCAAAGCAAGTGCTGATAAAAAATTTGGAAACCAAGCAGCCTGTCATTTAGAGGGTTTCTATGGGTAGTTGGGTACCCAAAGAAGTTAAAGTGATCAAAAAAAAAACATCTGCTCTCTCACTAGCTAACTTTTAGTGACTATCTATCTACATCTCTATCAATCAACTCTTCTGTCAATGACACGATCTTATCTCCTTGTCTTATCTTCCTGCAAAACTGTTAAAAGAAGATGATCCCAATAGATTGTTAAAGTAATGACATCTACTTACGTAAACAAAGCCATGTAGTGATCAGGCGAGCCATCCCTCAGAACTCTCACATGTGCGATGTCCTGTTGACAAGCGGCTGCAAATGCTAGTAAATCTGTAGCCCCGAGAGCGCCTGGTACCGAGAGCAGGCACAGGGTCTTAGCTTCTTCGGCCTCTTTCATTTCACTGAAACACAAATTAGTGATGAAGTCTGTCTGTTTAGTATAAAATCAATTTATATGAGCAGAGATCAGAATGATAATAATTTTCCTAAATCCAATGCCACTACTAGTGTCCTCAAAAAGTTTTGATATATTTAGAACTTAAAAATATTCTGGGATTTTAGAGGGAGGTATTTAAGACAGTCATGTTACTTACTTCAATGAGGTCTAAGCAAATAATTAGATGACCTATTGCGATCTTTAGTTATGAGTAAATGCAATTAGAGCACTATGAGAAAGAGAGGAATTACATTATGTGCACAATCTTTTTCAAATATTTTGTATGTTGTGGTCATGTCAATTTTGATCAAAATGTTCACAGAAGGACTGTAGAGTATTTCCACATTTAATAATATCATATGCTGTTAATTCTGAAAGACATATAAATCTGAAAAACGAATTTTATTGTATAACAAGCTGGTGTCTGCAATTCCACATCCAAAGCCAGTATTTTGCATATGGGTGGGAAAATCATTTGATCCAACCCAGTTCCCCGAGAAAGGTCAGCAATTCCTTGGTTACATACTTACTTCTCTTTATAAAGATGCAGCACTCCCTTAGTGACTTCAACAAGAGGGTTTCCGCAAAAGAAGCTTATGGTGTCCTCATCCTCAGAAACACTGTTCTCCGGAGGGGAACGCCTGGAGCTTGTCGGCAAAATCCCAGTATCTGTGTTGGGACCTGTGAGTACACTGGCATATGTCTCCACAGTTATGATCTTGGACTCTCGGGCTCCACGGTCTTTCTTCTTTTGTTCTTTAGCAGCTTCTGGGAGGAATTTAAGTTGTTCAAAGCAAAGATCTATGTCGCTCATGACTTGTGGACTACTGCGCTGGTACTATCTTTTTCAGCTGGCAAATTTGCGTGCCCTGTGTGTTGACGTTCAGCCCATGTAAAGTTAGTGGATACAGCTCTGAACCAAACATCACTCTCACTGATCATCACTGATTGCCTTAAACCAACCCCGGTACAGATGCTATACCCACTGGTAGGAATAGCGCCACCAGAACAGTGGCAAGCTGTAGCGAAAGAGGCAAAATGGTTTCTGACACATGACACCCTTTACACTTAAATATCCTTGTGTCGCAAAGGCTGAAAAGCCGAAACAGCTTTCTAAAGTGTGTTCACTGCAGGAACTGATGGACGCTACCGAAAGCGCCAAACTAGTCGCTCAGTTCTGGGCCGACACAATTTAGATTGCCATAAACACGCTAAGAAGAAGAAAGCAAAGAAATAGTTCATTTTGTTTTTAATGTAGGGTTGAGATCCTGAAGATGGTCCTCTGCCCAAGATGTGAGTTAAAAGCAGAAACTGTTTTGAATTAGCTCTATACCTACATAACTAAGACCAAGTTTGTAGGAATCTTAAGAAATATGAAAACAAAGCCATAACTACTACTTTGCTAAGAATATTATTTAGACTAAGTAAAATTCAACATTTTGAGTGCTTCTTATTGATTCTCAAAAAGATGTCCGTGTACTGTAAACACCACGTCAAGCTTACGTCGTCGATGTTTTCAAAATGAGTTAACTATTGGTACAGCTGTTGCATTGTTTGTTTAAATCTTTTGGCAACAAAGATTCAAACAATTGTGTGTATTGATATCATTTTAATATTTCTTACCCATTTCAGAAGGATTATCGCCCATTTCAGGCAGATCTTCGTCAATTTCAATACGTAGGACACACAAAGACACGGACATTTAACAATTCAATTATTTATTCAAAATAAAAAGGAACAAACGGCTCCATACAGCCTTTACTCATCACTTGTTTTTATCAAAATACTATTACAATCTATTGCGAAATTAGCATGCTAATGCAAACAAAGCAATAATAAACTCTAGAAATTTCAGAAACACAGCACAATCAGATGACTATTACTTGGACAAATAAAAAATAATCAAATTGGCTGATCAATGACAAATCTAAGATGAGATAGCGCGAGCAAACAACGATATGAAAGAGAGAGATGCAAAAGCCAAATGTGCTAAAGATTAGAGAACAATATTTTTATGCAGCATTCAGCATCTTTTGACATGAGTTGTTTGCCATTGACTTAGACAAGTTTGACAGGAGTTTATTTGACATCTTGGCAAATAAAAAACGTTGAAATTTACAAACATATAACCAAAATAGAAAAAAAGTTCAGGGTACTTCTGGTTTCTAAAACAATAAAATAAAATAATGCAAGAAGAAGAAATTAAATATTTATTTAGGTGGTTGGACTCACGTAGAATTGTCAAATAGAAGGTTTTCCGAGAGTGTATCCGAATAGAGATTCCAAAAGAAAAAAAAAACATAGTTTAATTTCCTATTTTCTTATACATTGCGTATTCCGAAGATACTAAAGACACACAATTGATACGAAAAACGCAATTTGTATCATTTAGATTCAATAGTCGATCTTATTGGATGGGAATTTGAAGTAGAAGAAAAAAATATTCAATATGGCTACAGATCATACGACGTGAGCTGTCAGCTGTAATAATTTTTGTTTCTTTGTGTTTATTACGCCTTTAAAAATGTTATGATCTCTATGTACTCGCGAATATGGGTGCGAAAGACTCAAAGCCATCGTTTATATCGTACGAGGATGCAGTGAAACGAGGTACGACAAGTGCAAGAAGTTGATCTATGTGCGTTGTAGGAATGTGATGAATATCGGTTTATTTTATTTGCAGTGTCTGATAGTGAGTTGAGACGTATACGCGAAGCGTTCAAGAGATGTGCCGGTGCGAACGGGACGGCCTTGAGCTTGGAGGCGTTCGTCCACGAAGTGCTGTGTGATGGAGTGCCGTACGAGGTGGCGGAGTGGCTGTACCAGGCGTGCGGAGGCACCAAGCGAGGCATCGCCTTCCGGGAGCTGCTGTGCGGGATCGTGGTGCTCACGAAGGGCAACATCGAAGAGAAAATCAAGTGAGTAGTCAGTTGTAAACAATTACATCACTTCAGTAATCAGATGATGTAGTATATGTTGTTAGCGCCAAAATATTCACTCGCTAATTAATACGTAGCGAAGATTCCGAGAGATATGTCGCAAGTATTTACTTAATTAATGAAGATAACAGGTAGTTTGTTTTTTTTATTAGTAATTAAGTAAATAATGGGTTTAATTTATGGTGTTTAGTGGCTGCTATATTGGTTCAAATGATATGGTTGAGCAAAGATTTAAATATATACAATGAGTTGTCAGTTTGTTGCTGTAATTTTCCAAGATTGTATTCATCTTGATACAATTGAATTGGTACTTGGAACTGACTGTATGTTCTTTGTGGTTCCTAATATAAATCAATAGATTATTTACTTTGTAGAGGTATATGTATTTGTCCTCTGTTGGGCAATTTTAATAAAAAGTACAAGTTAAAAAGTAGGTCTTAATTTATTCATTCATAGGCCTACAAATTAGAAGTTGTATTATCTGACACTAATTCACAAACTCAGGTTTAAGATATTTTTTATACCCTAGTAAAAATAGACTCACGAATTTGTTTATTTATTGACTTTAAACAAAGTTTCTGTTTATAATAAACACTTGTTAGATCACTACAATTCTATCAAGTGCTGTGGAATTATTGACCATTTTAAAGTATAAAATTGTATGAATACAACAACATTGTATGAGAAACACAGTGTTTTTTATCACTAAGAAAACATACAGTAGAATGTGTTAATTAATTATTATCATGATGTGATAATATCACAAGTGTAAATGTGACAATGATGGACAGCTTAGAGTCTTGTAAATTAAGCAGTATTTACATTTTTAAATTATAGCATCAACATAACATCTGAAACTTTACAGTTTTTCTAAATAATTTCCTGTTTTAATTATACTTCTAACTATCTTTCAAATGGATTTTGATTAAAGCAGAACCTAAAATAAAAGATCAAGGAAAAATTACAAACTATAAAAATAACAACCGAAACATTGTTATGACGGAATTAAGTGTGATTTTCCTCAATTTATTGAAACATTTCGAGATAACTTTAGTCCTATTGTTAAGCTTTAAAATTAATCCAGGATCTAGGACTTCCTGTTAGACTGTTTAATCACTGAATTTTGCATATCTCCAGATTATGTTTGAATGACATCATCAATTTTGCTTGCTTCACATAATTTTCTCATGCTATTGTTCATACTCTCGAGCTAATCCTTAAACAAATTGTTTTCTTAGATTTACTTTCTAAGTGTGGTATTGTTGATTTGTTTAGTAGTTTTGCGTGTTGATGAATTGTTCATATTGGTGAATTTTTAAAAGGTAATGTTTTGGCTAGTAATATGTTAGTGATTGAACTTGAACTGCAAGTAATGGGATAGCGATTAATTAAATGATCATGCATGTGCGAGGTATTGAATAACTTGTATGTATGGGTGGTCATTCAAAATTTTGTACGATTTTCATTTAAGTAATCTAAAATCTACACTGTAACCTATTTTTTTTTTTATATTCCTACTCAAAAAAATACACTGGAAATAGTGTTTATTATTTATTTATTTAGGTATGTGCACACAAAATATTTAACAGGACATTAGATTAAGATAGAAGAGCACAATGGTACTGTTTGGTAGGTTGTGTTGTTTTCTTCACGAATTTGATTCTAAATTATTTTGTTTATTTCTAATTATTTATGTCAGCGTATTTGCTGCCAGACAAAGTAAAGTACTTACCCATAATAATTGTCATCAATAACAAAGTTGCTTATATAATCAAATTCAAATTCAAATTCATTCCGAGTCAATCCGAGTTTTGTTGAGTCTTTCTAAAGTTATAAAAAGCTGTCAATAGGATTATGTCTTATCCATTTGCAGTAAAATCTATCAATAAAACTTCTTTTTTTTTAGCCAAAATCTATTTTGCTGTGTGAACTTCCTGATGGAGATTTTCTATAAATCTACAGCTGTCACAGCTTTATTCCTAGAGATCGCGTCTTTGGTGTGTGAATATCGGTTTTATTATGTCAGGTATCTTCAGGTCTAAAATCAAATTTAGAAAAAGATCATAACAAACGCATTCAATTTTAGGTTCCTCTGGACGCTCTACGTGAACAATCAAGGCGACAATGGCACGTACATATACAAAAGGGATTTCGCGCGGAATCTCCACTTGGAGTACACATCCCTCCCCCTCACTGGGTCCCAGCGGAATGCTGAGATTCTTCTCAGCCTCTTCGGGCCGGCGGATAAGGTCACGTTCGATCAGTTCAGGTCCTGGCTGCTAATACACAAAGATGCGACGGTCCTGTCAAAATGGCTGCTGTCAGAAGTGAATGTGGCCCAGGATCTGGAGACGCCGACCTTCTATCAGAGTTTAGCTGGAGTCACGCATTTGGAGGAAAGGGTAAGTGGATATTTTGTGGTTTATTTTTGTAGAGATAAGGTTGAGTTTGGCATTTAAATGTTCGGTCGTCGTAGGTCTTTAAGAAAACGAAGAAGATTAGTTCCCTACATAGTATCACTACATGTTATAAAACAAAGTCCTCCACCGCGTCTGTCTGTCTGTTCGAGATAAACTCAAAAACGACTGCACTGATTTTCAGGCTGTTTTCACCAATGGATAGAGTGGTTCTCGAGGAAGGTTTTAGTATATCATTTGTCAAGTTTTGTAAATATTGGCTAACAATAATGATATTGGTTGGAGGTGTTTTATTTTTATAATAATTTCATGTCAAGCGGGCGAAGGTCGCTGGCAACAGCTAGTTAGGTATAAACAAAAAAACTTGCGCTATACGGTAATGAAGGTTTCATATCAATCAATCGCGACAGACGTCACTACCAAATTCCAAAACAAAGCTTTCTTTGTAACATTCCAATTTCCAAGTACCGACATAATCTCTCGATACTGCAATAATAGCTATGTCTCACTCTCAAAACAGTGTCAAATAGCGCTTGTCATCACAAAAATCATGATCAGCATCAGTGTAAGATAAGCTCGTCCCAAATCGCATGATAGTTGGAATCGATTCTCAACTCGATTGTTGACTATCGATAACACGGAACAATTTGTCGATTAGGTACATCCAGTCCAATTGATGTAGAGATACGTTATTAATCGAATCGCTGGACATCTTGTTGTGAGAAATGAAATGCCTTTGGGAACCGGGCGAAGCAGATAATAAGGGTTATTTTATGAAAGTCTGTCTGTAAGCAGTAAATGATAATGATAGCGTGACGGTTAACAGGGGAGAATTAAAGAAAAAATTCCCTTTTTTTTTTTTGGATGGGATATCATCAAATGACTCCTCCCGCTCTGGGCGGAGCAGGAGGGAGTGTCAGACTTTTACTGACTAAAACCCATCCATGTTCCTTCATCGCCTTTCGTGTTCCGGGGCCACGGTATCTCTTTCGAACAGTCCCGCAGCCCTGAACAGTCCCGCAGCCCCGAACAGTCCCGCAGGCTAGGATGCGAGGCGCATATGATGATATGAAAGTCGGTTGGTCTGGTCGTCAAAAGCCCGAAAGTCTGACAGCCAGTTTGACCAAAGGATACCCAGGGCTGAGGAAACCATTTAGACAGCGGCTCTATGTAAAATAGTGGCATGCAGCTGCACGCCGTTAGGGCTGAAAGCAGACCACAACATAGTTAGGAAAAGACTAGGCGAACGATGATGTTGGTAGTCTGTCGGAATAACACTAGAATAGAATAGGTTTTAATGTATTACAAATGTGAGGAAGAAGAATACATTCTAGGCCGAACTCTGTAGTAAGAAAAGTGCATGAGGATTGTGACGTGGCTTAATATATTATTGAAGATCATACGTCCTTTCTTTGGTATTGTTCGTCGTTTCGTTGAGCTCCTTAAGTTATATAAGTCGACCTACACGATAACTGACAAATGCTTGCACTGACTGGACAGGTCCACTCACATCTGTGTGGTTCTTTCTTCATAAGATCATCTCAGACACTAATCTGCATAGTCCTCATGTGAATTGAGCAAGATTATGTCTGGACTTCAAAAGAGACTATGACCTCTGAGTTTGTTTCGGCTGTTTCTTCTCAGAGTAGTCAGGTACGAAACACAGGCCCCATCTAGTTTGTAAAAACCTACTTGCAAAAATAAACATCATTTCATTTCATTTCATAAGCAGATTGATGTCGGAGAAATAGATAGATGTTATGCTTTCGCAGGCCTGCTGGTACAAATGCTTTTGAAATTAGCTGTGCCTTTGTACTGTTATGTTATTTCCTTATATTCTCTCTTGTGTGCACATAAATGACGAAAAATTAAATACCTAGATAATAATATCTATTTACGCACTAATATAAATAAACATGTCAGGATTATGTTGCATCTAACAATCGTTATCGGGTCAAACATATTTAATAAAAATCTGCATTCATTCAAATTAATCTGAAAATTAGCACTTGTTGAACAAACCTACCACCCCCATAGCTCCGTTTTGGGAGCAGTGGTGATGAAATAAATTACACAAAGTACCTTTACTTTGTGTAATTTATTTCATCACCAGCCCGCCTGGTTCGAACCATGACCTTCGGCAGAGAAGTCGGGGCCGTTACCACAAGACCACCAGTGCAGTGCTCACTAGGTGATAACACCTGGCAGAACAAAATATAATCTTTTTAAGTACAATTTGCGTAGGTAGTTTTATCTTATTTTACGCTCTGATTAAAGCAAATCAATGTGCACAATTTAATTTGTTTAATCGACCTTTGAAGTATTACACGCATGAGTCGATTCTACTAGTGATTACTGTTCAAAATGTTTGATCCCAAATAAAATGATTGAAGTTTAATCATTTGGATGGATCGCTTTGTACGAATAAAACCTTTTTGGCTATACGAGTTTTGTTCTCGAAGTTTCAGTAAGGCTTTTATGTCTTTAAGAAATACTGCTTTTAAACTGAATGTTCCTCTGCCTCCTCTGGCTTTGTTTAATCAGCATATTATTATATCGTTCCCATTGCTGAAACATAGACCTCATTTATCTGTCAGAGGGAGCATGTTTGCAAATGCATTACTTGCAAAATCGCTAGGTTTAAAAAAGACTTATATGTAACTGTACCCAAGTCGTAATATGTGGTTGTTCTTGTGTTACTATTATAATATTTATTTTTCTAATTGTTCATTTCCGTAGTTATTATAGTTCATCTTTTATGTAATTCATCTTGTTTCTTTTGTATAACTTTTGTGTAATGTATTTTTATTTGCTTTAGATTTTTAACCCTATCAAACTTACTGTATGTACCTACCTAGATTATAAGTGAATGATGTGGTCTCCTATAATTGGAAACGCACACTTGTATTTGTCCCTGATCTATGTATACTTGCATGTAATTGTGTAGTTTCTGTTGGAGATCCAATAAATAAATAAATAAATAAATGTTCCAGGACATGACGTTTTCGTTTTCGAACTCAAGCTTCCAGTGAGGATTTTATTTCTGGAAGGAATTGGAGGACTAAATCGAATGGCTTTGTTTACTAGGGAAGTAGGCACAAGTCTAGAGACTAACGAACCGAAACGATTTCAACAAAATCGTCTGCATCCATATCTCTGTGCTGTTTGATTTTAGGATTGTTTATCTTATCAAAATCTCGAAAATCTATCTTCAGATAAAAATCGCTCAAAGACACAAAAGTTATATTACACATAGCTGAAAGAAAAATATGACTTAAATACAACAGCATGCATTTAGCGCACTAAACTCTTAGTTACCTGATTATGTACGTGTAAATGAGACATGTTTGTGGTATTTACGTTCAAGTTTGTAAAAGAATATCTGAGGATCGGGCAGTGACAGCTTTTTAGAGATGTCTTCATTTCTACGAAGCGACTTGTTGATCTAATTAAATGTCATCGTAACCTTAATCCTGATATTATTATTGGCATCCCAAGAACCAGCACTAGCTCCTGTTACACACGCAATGTCAGAAATTACCAATTTCTCTTTGAAACCAATTTTCAAAGGGATGACATCGCAAAATGTTTAATTCTTAAAGGAATTAATGTAGCGTAAAGCTTCTGGGTAAAAGGGTTATTACAAAACCGCAATTAGATAACTGAATTTGTGCTCATTTAATAGCAATTGGCCCGCCCCATATGTCATGGAACTTAAACATAACTGGTGAAATGTGGGTGGACTAAAACACCTCAATGTAATTCCTCGGTACATCACAACCATGGATACCCCGCATCACAAGTTTTTTCCATTTCTCTCATTACGTATCATAAGGAAATCTTTCAAGCCCCCGTAGGGAAACCCCGAGCACAGTTATATCAAGTTGCAGTATCGAAACTAGTTGGATTTAATGCGCAACCACTAAGATTAGTATGAGCTTATGACACACTTTTAACTTGCATTATTATTTTGTAAACAGTACTCTAGTATTGATATCCTCATGTTTATCTTTTGTTGTAATAGAGGATTAGTCACTTGTTGATGTAATGTTAGTTTTCCTAGGTTTGCCATTTATGGACGCTGTTGCTTTTCAGCTACATCTATGGCGCTAGCCATCATTCTTGGGTAAAAAATTAACAACTTTAAAAGCTATCAGCCTTACAAACAAACGTGGTATAAAAGTTATACTCGAGAATAAAATTAGAATAAGCAAAATGTCTACAAATAAACAAAGAATAGCTCATACCAAGTATAGCTTTGACATAAGTTTTCATACAACTGCTATTCCGAAGTTATTCGCGCCTTCTCCCTTGTATAAAGCCAGTATAACCTTAAAAATACCACGGTTTGTGTTTGTTTACGCGCATTTAAATATCTTACGTTCGTTTTGATTATGGAATTAGATGCAATAGAAGAAGTAGAACCAGTAAATAATACTCTAAATCTAATGCAGGTTCTAAGAAAAGTTAAAATATTAAAAAAGAGAAAATCCTTTTGATTTAGGTATATAGCAATGAGCAGTTACGGTTAAAATATCAATTTTCTATCGGTGGTGTTTTTAGACCAATTAATTGGTAGATCTCTCAATATGGACACGCGCGGAGGTGGCCTATCTTCTGTTTTGAGGTACTGGGGACGCAAATAAAGATTATTCTATTTTAATCGTTCTCCCAGTTGATTGATCTGTCTCTTTTAGCCATTTTAATATTCACTTTTAAAATTATATTTCTCTATCCACAAAAATAAACAAATTCAATTACAACTGTATTGACTCAGTTCGCGCGCAAAGAATAGAACAAAAAAAGGTCGAGACGTCAAGTTGACAAAGGGTCCATACAGTTTTTACGGACAGACTGTTTTTTTTTTAGAAGTTTCTCTTTGGTCGCGCTGTTGCCAAATCGTGCATTTTGACATAACGGAAGAGTAGTTAATACCAAAGATATACCTGGTTTATTTGTAACAAAATATTCTCGACATATTCTTAAGTTATAACTGTTATAACTATACTTAGTATAAGAATGGAATAGATGCGGTATAACACATTTTTATTTGTAAGGCTGTATGACTTGCACATACTCTTTTTCGATCAATCTCGAGTAAAAGTTGGCAAAATTCGTAGGGCCCACCGACAGCTGGTGATACGCAGTGTAGGGCAGTTGTTACAGCCAAGTTGACCCAGAGGAAAACGATTCTGTAGAGTGTGGATGACAAC
Source organism: Xestia rhomboidea (assembly GCA_963853795.1). NCBI lineage: Eukaryota > Metazoa > Arthropoda > Insecta > Lepidoptera > Noctuidae > Xestia > Xestia rhomboidea. The sequence continues at coordinate 1,298,935 of OY970776.1, read as the reverse complement.
ATTGCTGTCTATAGTCATCCTTGTTGCCGCTTTCATAGAGCTGCATAGAAACTCACTGCAATTTGACGACCCGAATAGCGTAGCGGTAGTGAGGCTGCCTTACATTCTTGGGGTCCCGGGTTCGAATCTCGGTAGGAGCAAATGTTTGTGTGATGAGCATGAACATTTGTTTCCGAGTCATGGATGTTTATATGTATGATAAGTATGTATTTACAAACAAAAAGTATCTATGTAGTATATCAACTATCTGGTGTCCAGGACGCAAGCCTCGTTGCTTAGTGTGGCACTAGATAGCGCTGTGTGTTATGTCCAGCGATATTTATATTTATTTTATATTTAATTGGGCCGAACTGTTGCTGCGATTTGCGGTTGCGGTTGCGATCGAAAGAGCATCATGTCGAGTAAAATGTAGCATAAATAGCTCAGTAGCCCAGTCCCAGTCCAGTTTATATTGTAGCCCAGTCCCTCTTTTAGAGGCTGAGAGGGACTGGGCTATAATCCACCAAGCCGGCCCAGTGCGGGTTGGTAGATGCCACTGCAGACTTCGAATTTTAGGTTCTAGGACATGTCGGTTTTTTCTCGATGTTTTCCTTTGTCGTTTTGAGAGCAGTGGTTGTTATGAAATAAATTACAAAATAATAATCAAAGGTAATCTGGAGAGGACATTTCTTGTGAAGTTCAATGTCAAGAAACTATCTCTTGTGGAATTGTGGGCATCCGTTAAAATGTATTTACTCGTGATAGCACTAGCAGTTCCCGCTATCAAAATATTCGTTGTTTACCGCCAATGTTTTTACAGGGTCTGTCACTTATATGTACTATCTGTTCAGGACGTTATCTTACTAGTACATTTTATACGATATCTTGCATGTAAATATTGTACTCAAATACGTGCATTTTGTTCTCGTATATTCGGTTTAACGACGTAGTTGTGAAACCGCAATGGAATATTGTTTAAAAACGTTTTCCTTTATGGTTATTTTTATTGTAAGTAACAAAGTAAAACAATGAAGTCGTTACTGTATGGTATTCAAAACCAGTCATAACAGGCTCTATCCAGTAACTGGGTTGTGGGTGGAGTTAGATAGGCAATCGTTCCATGTCAAATACTGGTGAGCTGCATCCGGTTGGCCTACAACCCTACAACCCGATGCTCGGTAAAAGGCTCGACAGATGTGATGATATAATGTATGTAAAACTATGTAGCGTGTTACGTTTTCTTCGTACATACCTAATGGCCTTTGCCATCATAATTATGTTGCCAGTAATGCTTTCCACAGCCCACCCCAGCAGGTGGCCCTATTGATTAGCTCTAGGTCGTTTGAATACATCGGCTCCCCGCTACCTTGCCAAGGGCGCCACTTAGGGCATGGCTCTTCGCTCGTATTGTATCAGTACCACGCTGTGTTTGGCGCACCAAAAGTTGTGTGGGAGTCCTGAACTCAATTCGCCAATTTTATTCGTAATCGTAGCTTGAACACATTTCAGTCAGATATTTTTATAAACTGGAAATATCCAGTAATCATAAATAATTAGTTAAGAAAGTAAATAGAATTCAAACTGAACCGTATTTGTTAACTTTACCAAAGTCAACAGAAATTGATAAAAGAACAATTCCATTGAGTTTCTTGCTCACATTGTTGGTAACAACAAAAATCGATTAAGTCGAGCTTAAATAATATTTGTATCAGTATTTATCTAATAGCGGTTGCACAAACAATAATGAACTAATTTACGCTTTGTTTGTTTTGATTCAGGTCAAGCGATTATTTGCTCATATGAACATATGATTGTGGTTATGATAAACATAATAATTACAGATTACAGTACAATCTAAACAAAGAGTTAATGTTGATGGAATTTAAAGTATTTCGAAGTTAATTTAGGAACAGATAGTGTAATCCAGATAACCTGCAATACTTGATAATATTTGTGATAAAGGCGTGGTAATTAAAGTGCAATGTAATTGCCGTATCGTAGGAATAGCCAGATAGGTACATGTCAAAAGAATTTCTGATACAATTTAAAACGGGTAATCTTGCTAGAAAGTGTCTCGTTAATCTTGTGGTTGTAAGCGTACCGCTGACAATGAGGTCTTGTGTTCGTTTCCCAGGTTGAGCAAAATATTCTTAGGATTTGTTTTAGGCATTTCTCAGTAGAAGCCCGGAGCCTTAATAGGCTCGCCTAGGTAGGGTATACCTTTACCCAACCCTTCCGAGAAAAAACGGTGGAATGTTGTGTTGTAAAATGATCAATAACTCCCAGGATTTGGTGTTTATAGCCCACGCACACATACGGTTACTTCATCCAGTTCGAGATTGAATAACTTCTCTCTATCTACAGTATCTACTAATGAAAACCTACCTGACCTATCTACGCAAGAAGTTAAAGGACCAACCAAAGGAAGTTGCCTATTACCGTGTTGACGGACAACGGGACAGAAGCTGCTGCTATTTATGAGTCGTTGTATGTAATCTTTGAACCCGGCAGACAGTCCACGACGCAATCAAAAGAACTCACTCAGAGCATCATTGGAATTATTCGTCTTTCACACAATTTGGTGCAATATTTCCTCATGATTTCAATGTCTTTGAAGAGTATTCCGTGTAAGTTCTGTAGTTTCAGTAAATGTTTTCCTTATGGCTACCGCAAAAGTATCATAGATTCGCCAAATCTTTCCGCGACCGAGTGAATTTCGGCTTCCAGAGCACTATTTATTTTACACTTTTTAGTTACTTAGATATACCATTTTAAAATCTTCATGATGAGCCCTTTAACGAGCCGTTCAGGCAGCAGAGCGTCCCAAACATTTGAATTTGGCGCCAAAAATCCGCCATTTTGTTTTTTTCATTTTGATATCCAGTGACACACTCACAGTAAATACGAATATAACGACACCTCTCAAGCTAAATTCCATCGAGCCGTTCAGGCCACAATCACACACAATTATACATAAGTACATACATACTCTCGAAAAACATAACCCTCCTTCTGGCGCAGTCGAGTAAAAAAGAACAAATAATATACCTACTATCTTCGAGTTCGGACTTTTTAATGGATCAGAATAATTATAATATGACTCACTCAATTTAAGTTAAATTACAGTCCAGATTCACTGCTGGACATATTGACATATTTAATAGATCGGCCTTTCACAATTGACGCCACTGTAATGTTAACACTTCGCTTATCAATGGCGGCGGGTATAAAATTAAGGGGGCCGTTTAATCGTCAAGTATCGGATTAGGTATATCAAAATCATCGATTGTACAAATATTTTGATTAAAATCAATCAAAAGATTCGTATGAACGATAAATCATGTGTGACCCGCTTTATCTTGAACAATTACTATCGTATGTGTATCGAGGTTTTAGTTCAGCATCACACATTCGCACCATTAGCGCTTTTAAAGCGAGTTCAACAGCGTATGACGTGAAAGTTAAGCGCTTTTTTTCATTTGAGGCTTTTAACGGGACTGAAAATCTATTTAAGTGGTTTTTCCCCGCAGTGGGTGATGTTGCGAGTTTTTCTGCCGTTTTTTGTTGCGACTGAAAATAGTTTCACAGTGTTGTAAGGTCGAAGTTCGTTTGCAGTGGAGTCACGTCCGGAAATTCAATTACTTGTACAATTTATTTTACGAGGAGTAAGGGTCACTGAATAGTTGCGCCAAGTGCGATGAAAGGTGTTTGATCTTATTGAATACGAAGTGTATGTACCCTTCACAGTAGGCATTTTTCACGGATCTTTTTTTTTGCCCTGATTTCAGAAGACATAGATAGAAAAGCCCATGTCCACTGGGGTTCTTTTCGGCATAAATGTTAGAAAGTTTCATCCCCTATTTCGTTTTTCCTTTCTTAGTTAGTTACTCTCTTTCACCTCTGTTACAATAAAAAAAATTGCAAAATGTCAAGCTTCAATACCAAGCTGTTTAGGCGTACGATGTCTGCCAATGAGTGTATTTAAGATTTATACTAAGTAGGCAGACCTACCTATCTATCTGCTTACAAGCTTTCCGTTTTAGAACAGGGGGGCTAAAGTGGCCGCCTTAGCAGAATCAAAATAAAAATCACGTTAAAAAAAAAAAATTCTTAATATGGACTTTGTGGTCATAACCATAAAGTAAATTTTAAGAATTTTAAATTTTTAACGTGATTCATTTAAGATTCTGCTAAAGCGGCCATTTTAGACCCCCAGAGCTGGTAGACATGTCCACTCAACTATTCTTAAACCTGAACACAGAGTTGTCAATGACATTTATCCGTATTTGGGCCTTTACTTCCCTTTGAATACGAATATTTAGTGATTGCAAATGTAACTAGCAAATTATATGGCCGAATCGAAATTACGGCTGCAATTACATCCAACTTCATTATTTAAATAACATGTTATGCAACTAGTATTGAGACTTAAAATAGAGTGTAACATTGTAATGTTTTTTGATACTGAATGTGTGGTTTCTTAGTTTTCCTTGATCACAGTTAAGCACTATTACCTGTACTATAGCGCTACTATAATGGGTGTAAAAAAACCCTTAGCGATGCCGGAAGGCAGTTACATTGCGATCACGTCATTGCTAAATTCGTGATGGGAAAACTCAATAACACTTCTTAGTTACATAGTATAGTGATTTAAACTTTTCCCATAATTAAACTACAAATAAGTACTAAAAACAAAAGAATGTTATCAATTTAACTAGTATTACCATTATTAGCACTCGGCGTATCCATGGAGAGTAGTTGACTGATAAAAATGTTCGCTCTTGAAACTGGGTGTTAATTTGACGCTACAGTTTAATGATGACATGTGTTACACAATAGCTGCGATACGCTATCTGAGGCGCTTAGCGTTCAGTGTCGGTCTTTCAACCTAGAAACGGGAATATCTAATTTTTATTGTTGTGATGATGTTTTTTTAATGCCTTTTAGTTTCATGATTATGGGAAGTTAGTGAGGAGGAACCCTGATAAAGAATTTAACAATTTTGTGGGCTACTGCAAGAATTAATGACTCTTCATTCGCACGAGCCTACAAGAATCTTAGTCGTTTCGAAATATTTCAATGGACTTACTTGAAGGTATAGTCTTAAGTACAAACGTTCCATTAGCCACACTTTAAGTAACATCCCCACCCTTTCGTCCACTAACCTCAGCCCATCCCCCTACTGTAGTAGGTATTATGCATGGCCTTGCGAGTTCTTTTATTTGTTGGGAACTATCGTTAGTATTGATCATCTTCAATCACTACTCAATTCATGAGTAAGTCTTACAATTACAACTCTATTCAAGTCCGCCTGGTAACTTAGGTAAGTATCCTACTTCTATTCCAGCTTTGCTCGTTATAAGTTATATCCAAGGTCGCTAACATAGTGGAAAGTATGATTTTCCGTGGCAGGGAGGCATGAATAAGGAAACTTCGATCGTCTACAGTTTATGTACGAAACTTATTACATAAACATAAGACTTTTCCTCGACCATTTACATGTCAAAAGAAAACTTAACTCCTTAAATATTAGAATATTCTGATAATTTGTTACAGTCGATTGACCTATCTAAATCTATACAAATATTCCTTGAAATAAATTCGCCGACTTTATTTCAAAGAATACCTATTTGTATAGATTTACAATTCAACAATCCGGGCACACGTACGGACTTGATACGTGTGCCCGGATTCTTCCTAACCTGTACTATACGCTACAGATTGTGATCATTTCATGTATAAAATTACACAGAAACACACAGATAATTATATCAGAAGATTTATGACCATAAAAATAACATTTTAATGTTGCTATAATAAAGAAATCTCTATGTTTTGTCAAATCGTCAAAACCGTGCGAAGCAGGGAAGTGGACGTTTTGAACAGGTGTTTCTGCCCGATTGATATGAAATGAAACCTATACCGTATTTGATAACATTACATACATAGCACATTTGTGTTTCATTATAAGGAGTTGGCATGCAAACCAAAACTAAAATATACAAGACTCGTTTACGTACAATATCAGACACACTTCCATTATTTTCTCAGTTTCAAGAATCTTTTTGTTTTGAATAAATTTTACTTCTTCGAATGGCCGTATCAAAAGTCTAGAAAATGTCGTGGAAATCCATTCAGTGGAAGACAACAAACGATGGAGGGTGACTGTTCTATTGTAAATCTGACTAAAAAAGAACTTATTTCCTGCTTGAATCTTTGTACTAACATACACCCCCTTTCCAGGATATAATAGAGCTAGAGAAATGTTTCTGGACCCTCCGCAACGCGGCCCCCACGGGCCAGTTAGACGCCGAGAGCCTGTCTCCACTGCTGTCGCCACCACTACCGGCTGCCGCGGTGGCTGGGGCCTTCCTGGCGTTCGATGAGAACAGAGACGGACATGTGGACTTCAAGGAGCTGTGCTGTGGACTCAGTGCGGCTTGCCGGGGACCTAGGACTGAGAGGCTGAAGTGTGAGTAGATTTGGTCACTATTTAATGCTGTTTTGTTTTTAGGATGAAAATGTTTAAAGGTGCTCGTCAGCCTTCCTAAGGCTTCCTAAGGTTACATAGAACAGTTATGCTATGCTAGTACTGCTTTCTGTTATTGCGGCTGAGCGACGGCGACGTCACTGTTGCGGTTGTCTTCGGAAGAGCCCCTTTTAATCCCCTGTTCAATGGGATTTTAATTGGTAATTGTGCCTGTCAGTCATCGACCTGGCAATTTAGTAAGATGTTTCCATTTTAATGGTAGTTTATTTACAATAAGGTTCAAGTTCAGTGATAGATTTTTTTACGTACCAACTACCTATTAAAAACTCACAAACATACATACATACATACATACATGAACCCTGAAAACATAACACTCTTTTTTTTGGGCAGTCGTGTAAAAATAGTAGATTTTGCAACTTCTCCCCAGATTCTGATTTGGTTATTTCCTAACAGGAAAAGCCCTTTTAACAATAAACTAGATGCTTCCGACAACTTAACTATTATTTGAAAATTTGTACTTAATTGTTTCATTGTGCATTCTCTTAACTTTAAAGTACGGTCAATTTGTCTGCATTAACTTCCCGGCATTGTTCATTAAAGTTGTCATCGAGATATCTTGAGTAAACAGCACTAGAAAACCTCTTTCTGCCTCAACGCATTTTAAAATAACCATGTTTTAGCTAGGCTCATAATAATATATTAAACGACAATTTGCGACACATGCGACAAGACTGTCTTTAGACAGACAATTACCCTACTAGTGCGATCGAAAATACATAGTCTGTCTCGCTCGCACTAGTAGGGTAAGTCCGTCAGTTAGATTATCAAAAAATATTTGACCCGTGTTTTTTCTTTTGTTACGTAAACCAAAATCGACGAAGATATGGCACTTTTAAAATTCTCAATACGTCACGCCTTGGTATAATTTTTAGCTAGTTCTGACGTCACGAGCCCCCACTCCCGAGTTTTGATGCGTTTTATCTTTTGTCAATATTCATTGATTTACAAAAACAAAAAATACGTGTCCATTAATTTCCAATACTCTAACTGACGGACTAAAAAGATTTGCAATTTTTTGATACTGTCGTCATGCCTATTGTCTGTCTAAAGACAGTCTTGTCTATAGTGTGCCGTAGCCCTAAAACAGTAATACCTAGTTCAAAGCTAGTAAGCTTTGAACTATAGCTGTCCTACTAACTAGAGCTGTCCTTTGTGTCGTTGTTTTTCTGCCAGAGATAATGTTATTAGCTATCATTGTAGACACATGCATGCATTTTATTGATATGTGCGGTATTTCTTGGAAGGTTGTAGTATTGGTAGAAATTAGAAAATGCCAGTACTACGGATCTTTCGCCATTGTCAATATGGTCAGCGATTGTAATTTCACCAGTATTCATTTCCTCTAAATCAGAACATGATGTATGATACGTTTCACGACTAAAATGTTGTACAATTAAATCGAAATATACGAACGCACCCAATCCAAAAATGTTCTTTTAACTTTTTAGCCCATTAAAACAAAAAATGTTAATATTTCTACTTATAGTATAGGTCCTGTAGGTCCTCATTACCATACATGACATAAATCTTTTAATGGTTACTTTTATTGTATTACGATTTGTATGCTAACCCGAAAAGTAAGTGAATACATAATAACAGTAAGAAAAAACCGGCTTATTCGCGTTGTTCTTTCCTTATCTTGCGGTATGAAACTGCGAGCATCTGCGCCCGCGGCGGTTGACGATAAAAAAAAACGTCTAAGTAAATAATATACGTATGATATTATGTGGTACAATACATTGTAGGTAACTGGTCGTGGTTTTTGATAAAATATACGGTAAGGGGTTTCACGTGCAAACTGATTCTATAAATTCAGTTCATGATTCTAGCTAGAGCAATTAGCGTAGAAATTATGCGGAGAATATTTAAAAAAAGTCAGTTGTTTCGTACATTTTGACCTTTTGACCGAGTATATAGAGAGTGGATAGGCAGCATTTATGACAAACAGCTGATGTTATTCAGGTACTTGGTAAAAAAAATGTTTTTTTCAGCCAGTAATGTTTGCGGTTTTGCCCAAACTTGTCGTTGAAAATCCAAACTAAAATACATATATAAATAAATAAATACTTAATAAGTGATCATGTTATTGATCAATCATGTCCCCAAGATCGTAATTTTTTAATTTTTTTCCGGCTTTTTCTTCTCTAACACACGCCAAAATCCGGATTCTTCCGATGTTTTCCTTCACCGTTTTGAGAGCAGCATACTCGTATAAGATCAAAACAAACATCATACCTAGTACCTACCTACTGGCTTTTATAATGTAGGTACCGTATCTCTGAAGTTCAATGTTAATGACGATAATATTTAATTTACACTCTAAATGGCTATCTTTTATTAGAATATCATTAGCTATCTCTTGTTTACGTTGTGACGTTATGGCTTGAAACGCAAGTGTCTGTGCGTTTGTACGTTTGCCTCACATAACGATCGGTTGAACGGGGTAATGATTTATTCATTCGATGGAAAATGGATAGAGAGTTTTACAGTTTGAGCTACATTAAATATGTATACAAAGGATTCTCAGGTCACGATAATGATGTCATAATATGTTTGTGAACTTATATTACTTTTGTGATAATTTGGTATCTAAGAGCACCTAATAAAATTGCGGTGACAGGCACGCACAGTCTAAACTGCTTGCACACGAGTTGTTTGTATAACGAAGGCGCTCATTAGGCAAGGATTTTTGAAAATTTGTCCCTATTGGGCTAAATAGGGGTTGATATGGGATGGAAATAGAAGGCTTGTCTATTGTATCTTTCTTAAAAGATAATAATAATACAGGAGTTTTCTAGACTTGAGGTTAGTAAAATGACAAGACGCTTAAAGCGCTAATTGGTGTTTCTGGTGTTAATTAAACTGTTATCGAATCACAAGCATAACTCGATAAATGCATAATTTCTTAGTAATTCATACAGGTGGAAACTTTTAGTACCTACCTACGGGAAAAAAATGGCATTGCACAAAAAATACTTGCAAGTGGGTGCAAGGGTCCTATAATAATGATGACGCAGCTGTTTTTGAGATTTGAAAAGCCATTTTACAGACAATTGTATTGGGATATTTTGCCTTGTCATACCTTTGACGTTAACCAATATAGGCACACATACGTAAACAACAAACATCTAAAACGCGGGAAGGAAGGAAAACAAAAATACTCAGTGACGTACTTGTATGTGTAGAGCACATATTCCACGAAGAGGCAAACTTGTCCCGAGTCGGTTTATACGCAATAGCTTTGTAATAATAATAATAATTTAAAAGTACTTTTGGACAAGGCGCGCATTGTCAGGACGTTCCTCTCAAAAGCCCTGATCACCGGTAGCATGGACCCTGTTCCCGATACTGGTGGGCTAATATTTAAAAAAATGTAAATAATATGTTACGAAAAATATAATAAATAAGTAGTTTTCTTTTAATACAATTTGTATTCCCACGAATACTCCTCTTGTCATTATAAAATCTCAAAAGTTGCAATACTTACTATTTGCTGCCCCAGGTTCGTGACTGAACCTTTTGAAGCAAACGCTCAATGGCGAATTCCTATTATTTACCATAATTACGTTTGTCGTAACAGGCAATTTAAGATTGATAGTGCAAAATGACTATACTCGCCAGATGTCCCAAATAGAACTCTCAGAGAGGCGGCTAAAAGGCCAAACACATGTTTATGTGAATTAATCAATGTTAGGCAAGGACATCAATGTATTTAGGACATAGTCATCGTATCATTCAAATTGAAAGAAATAAAACTGACCGGTAAAAATCAGGAGCTATCGATATAGCTTGCAGAGTTAAGCAAGCTGAAGTAGCAGTAGATTGGCCATGTCTGTCGAAGGAGAGATGGCAGGTGGAGCAAACGACTCCTGGAGTCGATATCACGTATCGGCAAGCGTTGTGTGCTACGGCCCCCAGCAGCTAGATGTGAAGGTGACCTTGGGAAGGTGACTGGGATACGCTGGATGCGGGAGACTGAGGACATGGTGTTGTGACGCAATTTGGGAGAAGTGTATGACTAGCAGGCCCGAAGGCACCTAAGAACCTAATTCCTGCCGGTTTCCATTCAGGAACAAGGCACTCTACTTGTCTAGCAGAAGACTGCGATAGGCTGAGTGTAATGATTGATCGTTACATTCCACAAACGGCAACTATTAAGGATTAATCATGACGATACACTACTACGTTGAACACTCGCTACTATAACACACTTATCAATGCCAAAAACGTTACTATAAAAATAAACGCTAATCATATTCAAAACATCTATTCTAATTCTAAATCAGCACGGAAGTAAAGTTTAAAACAAGAAGGGTCCTTGACACAGCTGACATAACGAACAAAAGCGACGTAAAAAGCGTAGTTTCCTTCGTTAAGACCATGCCCCTCCAGGTCATTAGATCAAGGTGATTTTCATACGTCACTAGGTTTTGCATTCGGTTTATTTTGCAGTAGTAGAGATATGTGCTTTACATAAGAATGTTCAATGCAATAAGTCCAATTAAAAGCTATAATTTGCTTGTTGACGTCTTGCACTGGGTAAAGTCATCTTGAAGTCGGGCATCTTGATAGGGAAGAAGAGAACTGTAGTGTCTACTGTCTAGTACTATTATTCAAATAACTCTTATACTCCCAAATGGATGTTTAACAGTCATCATCATCAATAGCAGTCTGTTTCCACTGCTGAGAATAGGTCTCTTCTTTTTTAGCCCATGCCACCCTGGTCTGCGCCAGTCTTGCCGCGATCTTCTCAATGTTATACACCCTTTTTCTTTTCAAATGACTCCACCCGCTCTGGGCGGAGCAGGAGGGAGTGTCAGACTTTTACTGACTAAAACCCATCCATGTTCCTTCATCGCCCTTTGTGTTCTGGAGCCACGGTATCTCTTTCGAACAGTCCCACAGCCCCGGCAGGCGTCGGCCCTTACGGACCCCTTCCTTTTGAGGCGCGCGTGGAACTCAAAAGCGCCGTCGACACGGCCTGTCGTCATGAGCCGGACGGACGGCGAGCTAGCCCATAGCTCTCCGTCGACAGGCCCGCGATGTTATACACCCTGGCTGTTGGTCTAACAGTAAAATAATCAATTCATAGCTCTGTCTGTATAAGTTAGACCACTGCATAAGTAAAAGTCCCTTACACTTGAAGCATACAAATTAACTTCCGACTTCCTCACAGGATGACTGTGTCAACAGTCGCTGGTATTGTAAAAACAGTTGACGACGCAGGACTGTCACCGGACTTCCCGGCGACTGTCCTCATAGTCATTGGCTTATACTTCCGTGTTGGCACAGCCTTCGTAGATTTCTTTATTTACTTGTTTTGCTTACATAATTTTATATGAGTGTGATCGCACAAGTGTAATTCAAAGGAGGATTACCTAGATCAAGTTAATGTTAACCTCTTTAGTTGACATCTTCGGGCATAACTTTGTGAAAACATTATGTGTCTTGGTGGCAAGGTGACAGTCGGGGCTGCGCGCGAAGGTCCTTCAGGGCCCTCTACTCATTGTAGTAGTAGGAACCGTGGAGTCTTAGGGTTAGCTCATACCGAGACTTCATAGACAAAACAAGACATAAGACTTCACACTGAAACTTTCTTAAGGCGAAGGGTCAGTTCACACCGAGACGCGACGCGACGCGACGCGACGCTGCGCGCAGAGCGACTCAAAATATAACTTTATTTACTACACGAAAAGATACACATGTCATTGTCGAGGCGCAGTGCTGCATGGTACAACGTATTCTGAATTCTCATAATGAAATGTGTATCTTTTAGCTACTACGGAACCCTACACTGGGCGTGGCCCGACACGAACTTGGCCGGTTTTTGAAGTCGGTTAAAAACAAGGTGGCAAGGTGCTACTTTGTCGTATCGTTGCTGTCGAAGTCGTAAAATATTAACAACATTTTTCATTGTTTTCTTGTCCAATTTTATGGCTCACTCATTAATTAATGATCTTGACTTAATGTCTCATGACGCGCACTCTGTTTTTGTCAAGAATTATCCTTCAAGAATAATGTAATTATTAGTCCCTACTAACTACTAAGGGATGAAATCCAATTACCATTTCCACATGTTTAGTGTATCTTTGTCTTTCTTATAACGAATCTTATCTTAGATAATATTATCATTTGGAGTAAGTCAACGACATCTGGTCCCACGGAATTAGGGAAAGAATTCCGACGTAATTTGGCCCGACAAAGATATAATTTAACCCGATTTCGAGGTCAAGTTAATTAAGATTTGTCTCAGACCTTACTTTGATGAGATGTTTCCTTCTGCTTCTTGTCAAGGTCAGTGGTCAATGTCAGTCTTATCATTGTTTTGGCAAATTAAACTTATTTTTATTTTGACTAGAACTCTAGGAAGACTACATTAGGTACTATTCTCGGTTTCGGTTCCCGGGTCCTGAAACACAGAAACCGTGTCCCGCATGCCCTATAGCCACATTACGCGTAGGATACTTTTGATTCCGATACTACTTGCAGTGGAATAATTTCCGACCTCCACTGACAAAGCCACAGGAAAAAACTAGTTAAAGTTGACAATTAACCTTAAAATTTGTTCTCACAATAAAATAATAAGTCCTCGCGTAAAAATCTCTGCGTCATAAAGGGACACAGTACTGTTGTGCACACAATTGAAGTGAAATGTCCGGACGACGAAGCGAAGGTCGTCTCAGCATTGTTCATCTCTCGCGCCGCGACTAATTGCGTTTTAAATGAGACGCTCGCGAAGCACGTGCTACGTGACCGTACCATACTTGACCATAGGAAAACCGACTTTACTGCTATGAAATAAAATTTCTTTCAACGACCTACGGTGGAATCTACATACCTAGTACTGATGACAGAGAGTGATGAGTTCAAAACCAGCTCTTACTGCTACGGAATAAAGGCGCTGCCAATGTCTCACCTACCTCGTCACTTGTTCGTTTATGCATTTCCGACTTATTGTCAGTTGATTCGTCTTTGTGCGGGTCGTGGTGACAGGTTTATTAATTAAGGTGTTAAATAAACGATTAAGATTAACTAGTATGGTAGAGCTATTTGTTAGAGGATTAATTCGGGGAAGTACTAAAACCAAATGTACCTGCCGCCCCTATTCATCATTATTCATAGCTTGACTTCACCCACTGCTTGGTATAGGCCTCTCATAGGTTGTGCCAATCTCGACTGTGCCAGCCTCATCAGGGTTTTACCTGCGACGGCAACGTCTGCCCATCTCGCCGCCCTTATTAGCATAATCATATTGAGTAGGATGTAGTTTACAACACCAAAAGTTAGCTTATGAAATAGTTTTTGCATATGACATAACTCTCTCTTAGACAGCAAAATTAATGTCTCCGAAGAATTGGGGCAGACGGCTAGTCTTAGTTCAAGACTTCAAGCATGATGGTATTAAGCCGACCCAAATACGTTTTCAGAATAATTTCATTATGGATTCCAGACTGTTATCTGATTTTCATTCATATGACGTCATATACGTTAAATCCTTGTCCGATTTTTTAGACATAATAAATGGTAATGTTTTTCTGAGAGTTTTGTTCTTTTTATTTATTTATTTATATTTATTTATTTATTTAAACTTCATGTACATGTACATACGCGGACTTAATGCCACAAGGCATTCTCTACCAGTCAACCTTTGGGTTCAATAGGAAAACATAGTGATAGGGTACAAAAAATGTCTAAAAAACTAAGTTCTTGTAAACGAGAATTTATATACTTATATTGATACTAATACACATATACAGATAAAATAAACTAATAGATATTTTATAAAATGCCAAAAACTAAAAAGAAAATAACGAGAAACCTAATAATAATTATTGTGACTAGACTTCAAATTAAGAGCGATTCTTTCATTTAGTTTTTTTTTTCTTAATATGTTCATAATAAGGTTAAGTGGTTCCCACCCTAGTGCACTTTCTGCTAGAGCAACAAGAGTATAAACAGCTTCTAAACTTCCCACGTTCCTGCTGCTGGGGCATAGGTCTATCGTGAGAGGAAGTGGGCCGTGAACCACCATGCGAACCCAGTGCCCAGGACGTGGTACTTAACACTAATTCTCGAATGTTTTCTTTCTAGAACATTACTGTTTCTTAGGGATGTTTTATTCATATAAGCAGAGAACAGCGGTAACATAACATCACTCCTGTTATAATTAGGCAATGCCTACACTTTCCCCCCCATTTTGGCCAGTTATGTTTAAGTCCCATGTTATAGGGGGCGAGCCCATCGCCATCAACCCGACACACTCTAAACTCCGGGATGCCCCTGCAATATTCCTCATGGAATAACCCGATATTCAGACAAAAGTGGTGATAAAATAAATTGCACAAAGCATTGCAAGCCTGCAGAAGTTTCTAGCCTAATTATCGTCTTGTACTCAATTGGTGTACGTCATTTAAGTATGCTGCTTAAACGTCAATATGACGTGCGGGTGACATAACGAGTTGCTGTCGTTAACATTAATATTTATACGTGGACTGTGCACGACAATATGTGTGTCATTCGAAGAGGAAAGCTGGTGGTATTGTCGTCATCATCGTTGACGACATTAGGGCAATGGTTGGCCGAGTTGTTGACTCAGTTCAAAGAGATCTCCCCTGTCGCAGGTTCGCTGTAAGAAATTCCTAATAAAATTAACAGTCCTTATAAATAAGTTCTTTGTTTGTGGTGAATAAACTCGTTAAAATTTGGAGGTCGACGTGATTCAAGAATCGCAGTATAGTTGAGGCATGGCCGCATGGGCAGTTCAGAATATTTTATAGATTCAACACAAATCACTAAGTCTAAATATAACTAGCTGTCTTTCGCAATCTTACCCCTTAGCTTACCACCCGAATTGATAACAGTCTGTTATCATAAGAAGCGTGGTCTGGTCTTCATACAGGAGTCATCTTTCATGGGGTACTGTTTGAGATGCTATAATAAAATTCCACAAAGTATTCTTGAACTGAATGAGACGAAATTTAAAACATGTATTAAACGCACACTATGTAAGCAAGCATATTACAAGTTGAGCGATTATATCGCTGATAAAAATGCTTGGCTCAATGCTGGTCCTGCTCCACAAGGACAGGGGCGCTTAAATTGATAGCATTAAATGGTATTGTTGGAGCTGCTGAAGATTGTACAACTATCTTTGCATTGTATAGATTCAATCTCTTTAGTATTATATAATCGCATAGCCCATATTGTGTGAGTACTATGTACTAGAAAGCTATCATTCACTGGAAACCTACGTCTTTTCTTGACTTGAATGTGCCCTGGCGGTTGAGAATATGTCATGCTCACTCAAAAGTCTCGCTGATGGTGGCGCATGTGTCGGATCATTTAGTTCCCTTCAAAATGGTTGAGTTGAATGGTGCTGATCTATGCGTCATGTCCGTGAACGGGCGCTGTCGGTTGTGACTGGTCATCTCTCAGTTGCCATGGCTTATTTTAATGAATTATTTTAGTTTTTGAATTGTTTTTTTTTTTCTGTTTTGTTTTACTGTGGACACTTTTAACGTGCACATCTTGCTACATTGTTCTCACATAATATACCATCTCAACATGAATGATGTAACCAAGATTTTGTAACAATATTCTGATTTAAAAGAGTGTCCATGGAGTTTCTTGCCCGTTCTTCTCCATAGAGATCTACGCTAGGGAATGGGCAACTACAGTACTTTCACAGTTTTTATGTCTTGTGACTGGGACTGTAGCTACATTTAATTTTCATCTTTGTTTCGACAATTCAAAAGTGCCTGTAACTGGCTTACTTGAAATAAATGCTTTGATTTTGATTTTGATTTTGGAGAGCTTTGCCTCCGTTCAATATTAAAATCTAAAGTCATTTATTCAAATTAGGCTGAAAATCAGTACTTTTTAAACGTCAAAATTACACAAGATTGTCTCAAAAAACGCCCGCTCTACGTCACTACCTAGTGTTTTAGCTGGGAAGAAAAAGTGGCGGAACAAGCAACACATCTTTCTGTTAGGTTAGTTCCCAACCTTTCTTGGAGCAGGGACCACTTTGGTGTCTTTATTGTTAGCAGGGCCATAAGGTCCTAGATAAATGGACACCGTCAGGATTGTATCTAGAGGGGTGAATCTTTAACTCACACACTTCAAAAATTGGAAAATGGAATGAAAACCTTTAGAATTAACATAGTGATGGATACAAAAGCGATCGGAGTGAGCGAAAAATCGAAAAATTTAGCAATCATTCATACGGAAATAGGAATAAGTTAATAGATTAAAAAAAAATAGAACCTTGCCTCTGATAGTTTCAATTAGGTTAGGTTGGGCTCGCATCTTCTGTGAAAGTTAAAAAGTACGATTAATATTTTTACCTTTCGCGGACCATATTCGAGGCTCCTGCGGACCAAAGGTTGGGAACCACTGGGTTAGATGAACCACCGTTTCCATAGTTGTTCTTGAATAACCTCGAACAAACCTCTCTACAACAAAAACCTTGGATGTATTTAGGTCAAGACAAGGATGTTTATTTTTTAAACAACAAATTATTACAAATATGTGCAGACAGAAACTCGAATTGTCTATTCTATTCAAAATAAAACTCACACATCAAACTTGCTACCATAAATAGTAACAGATGCTTCAACCGACAAAATTCCCTCGCCATTTAATTAGATAATTTATATTAATATGATTCTGCACAGATAATGATTATCGCCACTATCTAGACTGAGCCGGTATCATTGCGAGTATATCGCGTATTATAATTGATTCCTAGGACCTTGGTTTTGAATCTGTTAAAAGGTTATTAGAACAGCAATGAGATAATTATGTATATGGGCATCTTGATAATGTTATGTAACCGTCATCTGGTGTTCTTGGGGTAGGATAGTAATATCACGGATCCTACACACACATGCTGTCGTCATTTAATCGAGCGCTCGAGAAAAAGTCGTTAAATGACTTAGCTCTAATTGTGCTGTTTCGACCCGAACAGGATTCAGCGATAGTTCATGCCGTAGTAGGTACAGAGTTTTCCGACAAATCCGTGTAACAAGCACCCTTTAGGTTCGAAAACTGTGACTGTGTAATTGACAATGAGACAGTGGCCTCCAAAAGATAGTTGAAAATTTTCACTTAAGGGGACTACAGGAGCTAAACGCGAGTTTATACTTAATGCAAAAAAGTATATGATTCACTGCAATAAACTAAACTAGAATAATGTATGATATTCTTCAGGATATATGCTAGTATGATAGTGTTTTGAAAACATAATACAACTAATTCGATAGAAAAAAATCACGAACTTATCTCTAAAAAATTCTTTTAACGAGTAAAAACCATACTAAAATACATGCGATCATTCTGTTTTTTTGGCAAATAATTCTACAAGCAACATATTAGCATGATAGTGTTTTATTTTTTTAGTCCAATCAATAGATTTTTGTAAATCGCGAAAAACCACTCATCATTCATTCATTCTCATTTAATTTTTATTAGTTGATAATTTCACCATTTTTTTTATGTGTTTTGTCCTGTGCGGGTTAATAAATGCTTTTTCTTTCTTTCTTTCGCACTATTCGGCCCGCGGTGATTGACGTAACAACCACTTTGTAGTGCAAGCTGATTAGAACAAGATTTCAAACGAAGTTTGAACCACCACAAATAGAGTTGCTAATTTAGCTCCTGTAGTCGCCTTAAGATGTTTCGTCGCATTAACATCTGAAATTATAGTTTTGATGGTCCTGTGCTTACCACCTCCAGCTAATCCCCTGAATCATTTGTCTTTAGAAAAGCAACTGATTAGAACAATCCTATAGTAGGGTTACAGGACTGTTCTAATCCTACAGTTGCATATTTTTAATTTATGATAATTCATTCTACATTAGCTTTCCCAATGTAAATATGCTTATGATTAATAACTGATAAAATATAAGTCTGTGCAGGTGCACTTAATCTGTGACCAACCACCTGTGTTGGAGTAGCACAAACTCGAAACTTGAGTTCTGGACGAAGCCGAGTAATCGGCTGACGCCACAACTTTTGGCTGAAAACGAAGGTTTAATAAATAATAACCCTAAGAAATTCAATTCAAGATGGGCAAAAAAATAATTATTCACAAATCACAATTACATTTTTAGTAGGTACCCAAAGGGTAAAAACGGGACCCGATTACTAAGACTCCACTGTCCGTCTGTCACCAGATCTCATTAACCGTGATAGCTAGACAGTAGAAATTTTCACAGATGATGATTTCTGTAGCCGCTATAACAACAAGTAAAAAAAAAAAAAATAACAGGGGCAACCCTCCTACATTAGTACGGAACCCTCCATGCGCAAGTCGACTCGCACTTGGCCGGTTTTTTTTACTTTTAAATTAAACGTCTAAGTTGACTGTATTTAATCAATCAAACAAGACGATTAAAACTACCGTCTGACCCCTGCCTCCCCCCCCCCACGTGGCTTCTGTTCCATCGTGATCTCGTGAGTTCGTTTCGATTTCAGCGCTTTCGGCGCTTTCGGCTTCGGAAGGGGGGTATTCATTGCTCTGATATACACTGGCCTGCAAAAATAAGTATCACACTTTTAAAATTGCAACAACTTTATAAGTACACAAGATAAAAAATAGTTTAATTTTGTCTATAGTTTCAAAGAAAGCTGATAAAAATTGCTTTAATTTTTTTTTTTTTTTTATATTTCTAACTTTTATAGTTTAAGAAAAATTGAAATTTTAAAAGTGTAGTACTTATTTTTGCAGGTCAGTGTATATGCTCATATGTGACGATATAGAGGTATCGCCACAATGTAAATACTCCAAAAGTTCAGCTTTAACTTGAATTGCTGAAACAACAAACATCATAGAAAGTTACTAGTTTACTAAGTTACTAGTTATTCTTATTTTGCACTCCTCTTGTCCTCCAAACACCCGCTTCATATATAATTACATGTGCGCCTAGCGCCTTATCTCTCGATACTATTAATAGATAGGGAAGTACAGAAATAAGTTTATCTAGACAAGAGATATCTAGAGAATGAAGAACCGAATTATTTTGATGATCCTATCTTGTCTTTTCTGAATTTGTGTCATCTTGTTTTCTTGCCCTTGTCAAAAAGAAAGATCAACAATCTCACAAACTGTTGACAGTGTTATACCTCAAACATAACGAAGATTCAAATAGTGTGATACTTCAACTAGAATAAAGAAAAAGCGTATAATTTAAGGTTTTACGTTTTTAGTTTTTGTGAAGTTTAGCTGGCCCGGTTGACGCACTGGCTGAGCGATTGGCTGCTGCGCTGCGTGACGCGGGTTCGATCCCCCCACGAAACAAATATTTGTTTGACCTACTATTACTACTTAGTTCTCCCAATAGATGGCAACAATAAAATATACTCATCTCTATAGAAAAACACAAAAATCCCGCAATATCTCCAAAGCTAAAGTTCCCATAAACTAACTCCATCATCCTCTTCCAGTCTGCTTCAAGATCTTCGACCTGGACAGCGATGGAGTCCTCAACAAGAAGGAGCTCATCGACATGGTGGGCATACTGTGCACAGTCGCCAACGAGAGCTTGAAGAACCAGAGCTCCCGGGCCTCCACACCTTCAGACAGCAACGACTCCGAAGGAATGGAGAAAGGATTCGACCCTGAAGTAATCCTGGTGAATTTGAGGGATAAGCTCGTGACTGTGCCGAAGAATGGAAGGAAGCCGGTGTTTCAACTGGGCCCTAACAGTGATAATAAGGAGGAGATTAGTGTTTTTAAGGAGGTGAGTTTACAGTAATCATTTAAACAATAGTGAGGTTATACGAGGTTCACGTATGTCTGTGCTCATAGCAGTAACGAGACGCCGATATTTCCGGTTCTCACGCGCGTACGTACTGTTCAAAACCTAGTGCGACAGCATGTCGTTGTCTTTGGTCACCCTGACTGGCCGATTTTCAAAAGTCAAGATTGGTATGGACCGCGCGGCCGTTAGATCCACCAAATCCGCCTTCGTGGGAACATCTGTTGTACCACTTCGTCTGTATGGTGTCCAAGACAGTGATAGAACAGAGGTGCTCACGATGACCCACGCACGCACATCGAGTGAACTTTGACGCTAATAGTTTATTAGATTCATCGTCATCCAACACCATCATCACCATCAGGAACGACGGCTGGAAGGTCAACGAGTGCAGCTCGCAGTCTTAAGGTCGTACGCTGCACATATCTTTACTGCTGTCTGCATCGAACTATTATCAACCTTAGAAGCCACCAAACCCATTTCGGCTGATGCGCTTACTATTGCAGGCTAAGGCGCTGACGTAGTTTAGGTCTCCAAAATACTGTTACTTAACTGCCTTTTTCTTCTCTTTCTAGCAACAACAGCAACTGCAAGAGCAAGAGGAAAAAGAGCAACAAGAAGATAACGAAGGTCTAATAGCCAGCGACATGGCGCTCACTCTAGAAGACTTCCTGATCTGGAGCGTGGAGAGCGCGGAGGCGCTGGTGACGCCGTTCCTGGAGCTGGTGGTGGAGGTGTGCCACATCGTGCTGGGGCTGCGGCCGCAGTGCAAGCACCAGGAGCGGGACATCGGTGAGTCTACTCCTACATCATATGACATGGCGCTCACTCTGAACAAAGTAAACGTAGATACACAAGCTTGGGGAGGCTCTTTCACTCCCTTTCTGGTTATACTGAGGCAAGGAAAGGTTTGGTCATCTTCCTTGTAAAAGGATTAGTCAGCTAGACTCTGCATTGCCAAGTGATAGCTGTCCACGATGCGCCGCCGCGCGCCGGGCGTATGGAATAGCAATACGATATTTTGAACGCAGTTCGAAGAGGCTCCTTTAGTCCACCCCAATCTTCAATCTTTACATAGCGAATCCCGCACCAGATACGGGATGAACTATTCTTTTGCCGATGTTAAAACTGGCCTGGGATTACTAAGTAGTAGTCGCGTGAATGCTTCGCCATTGAAACAATCGACACGTGCAGTATTTGCCTCTGTTGTGACCAGCAGAGCTTATTGGTTCCGGGGCTGCGGGACTATTCGAAAGAGATACCGTGGCCCCGGAACACAAAGGGCGAGGAAGGAACATGGATGGGTTTTACTCAATAAAAGTCTGACACTCCCTCCTGCTCCGCCCAGAGCGGGAGGAGTTATTTGATGATTTCCCATCCTAAAAAAAAAGAGCTTATTGGTTATCCAGTTCTTTCACCAATTACTCTAATATCTTTGCATTTGAAGTACCCTTGAAACTACAAGTAGGCTTATAATCATACATATTATCAAAAGATAGTGATGATTTAATTGCATGCGTCATATAAGCTACTGCATAATCTAGAAACCATTTATTTCTGCATATTTAAATCGTTTGATGTCCTCACCGTACTTCGGTCTAGCAAAAAAGTGTTTTCTTAGTGAGCTATCACCGTTAATCTTATGATATAGATTTTTGCCAGTCTCCAAAAGACCGCAAGAACAATAAAACGTAATACAACAATCGAATCATTACATAACAGAACTATAATTAATTCAATCTTCATTCAAGTAGTGCCTGTAATCACAAATGTGTTGCTATAATTAGCTTACTTTTGCAGAGTTATTGCACAAATATATATTTACAATCAACATTGTTATACAATACTGATTAACAAATTAATATAACAATGTACAGAAATATAGCATTTAAGACCATTTAAATAAAGTTCATTTTAAAATGACAGAATAAAATGTGAAACAACTGCAATAAAAGTTGAATTTTATCTCACAGAGTTAAGGTTAAAAATCTTAAAACATTTAAATTTGTTTTGGCGTCTTTCCATTGCGTCGTCGCTACTGCAAGTATCAAAATGCTTGTAAACATTGTTATCTATGTATATCAGTGGCGCGCTACACTTCACTTTAGCAGTCGATGGGCGGCTTATCGGACATGTAAACTAGAATTTTAATATTATATTGTCAAGCGCCAGATTGACATTGTGATAATGATTTTTTATTCAGTTTTTTTTTCTTAATTAAATAACTTTTTAACCGACTTCCAAAAAGGTGAGGAGGAGGTGGTTTTTTTATCAAGCAACTTGTCAAAGATATGATTTGTAATTTTGTTGGTCTCGGAAACACGCATTAAAGAAAACTCTTTTATTTTAAACAAGTTTGAGCAAATCGAATAGATGAAATGCAGATGAAATGCTGAAGTTTAATTTAATTCAGTTTTGAACTAGTCAGAAACCCTATAATGTTAGACGTAAAATGGGGTATCAGGACACTTGAGCGAAAGACATTTGCGCGAAAGACACTTGCGCGAACCCACTTGCGCGAAAAGACAAATGCGCGAATGGACTTTTGCGCGATTGGACTTTTGCGCGAACAGACCTTTGCGCGCCAGGACACATGCGCGACTGGACTTTTGCGCGATTAGACTTTTGCGCGAACGGACTTTTGCGCGCCAAGACACTTGCGCGAATGGACTTTTGCGCGAAAGGACACTTGCGCGAATGGACATTTGCGCGACTGGACTTTTTCGCGACTTAATGGCCACTGAGGTTTACTCTGTACAGAAACATAACATCACGCTTGTTATTACTTGAAGGTGGTTTTTTTTTTGTTTTTCCGCCATTGGTGTCGTTTTTATGGTTTTCGGGGTACCTGATTACGAAAATGAGGTCAAAATGAAAATCCAAGATGGCGCGGAGAAATTTAAGAAATTAAAAGTTTTTGGTTTTTCCATCATACCTTTATCAGCGACCCAAAAACCATGAAAACGACACCCATGATGGAATAACCAAAAATTTTCCTCGGCGCCATCTTGGATTTTCATTTTGACCTCATTTTCGTAATCGGCGGAAAAACCAAAAAAAACCACCTTCAAGTAATAACAAGCGTGATGTTATGTTTCTGTACAGAGTAAACCTCAGTGGCCATTAAGTCGCGCAAAAGTTCAGTCGTACAAATGTCCATTCGCGCAAGTGTCCTTTTGCGCAAAAGTCCATTCGCGCAAGTGTCTTGGCGCGCAAAAGTCTAATCGCGCAAAAGTCCAGTCGCGCATGTGTCCTGGCGCGCAAAAATCTGTTCGCGCTAAAGTCCAAGCGCGCAAATGTCCTTTCGCGCAAGTGGGTTCGCGCAAGTGTCTTTCGCGCAAATGTCTTCCGCGCAAAAGACCCAGATCCGTAAAATGGATATTAAATAAACCCTTCTCCTATTTTAATGGAAGATAGCTATACAGTTTAGTTAGCGATCAATAAAATCCGCGCCCTTGTATAGAACATACTTCATCATCATTCTCTTGCCCTTATCCCAATTTATTTGTGGTCGGCGCAGAATGTCTTCTTCCTCCATACTTCTCTATATCTCGTCATCTCATCAGGCACTTCTTTTCTTGCCATAACATTCTTAACACGGTCCATCCATCGTTTCTTTGGTCTTCCTCTACTCATATGCCATCCACATTCATACTCAAAACTTTCCTCACGTCACGTCATACCGCGACAACCGATTACCACACAACTTTTCAGTCACCGGCGCCACTTTCAGAACTTGTAAGAAAACATACTTATCTTCCCAAAATCCCCTACCTATACCAAAATACTTGGTAATTCTTTCCACCAACAAATTAACGTGAAACTCTCAAAAAGTACTCATGTTTTAGTGTTATATGCTCCACATGGTATGTTATTTGTGATAACAGCGTACCTATACTAAGTATTAGGTACTAAAACATAAGTACTTTACATGAGTACATGTTGATAACTAGAGAACAACTTGCTACTGGTGACTTACATTACACATACATACACAACACGTACATTGATTGTGTATTGTTTAACTCACGTCTCTGTGAGAATTATTAGTTTACAAGGGAGAACTACTATGTATGAGATTTAATAGTAATCGGAATGTACAGGGTGGGCCATAAAGTTTTGCACATTTGAAACATGAATAGAAACAAAACTACAAATGTTATTTTGTTGATCATTAATTTAACGTAATAAACGTATATTGTTTTTTTTTTAATGATAACGTCGAGATGTGCCCCTTCTCGTCGTTGGCACTCCTGCAATCGACTACGCAAACTTTGGAAAACTCGCTGACGCATGCTGCGAGGGCTCGCGGATATCTCCTCGTTGATGTTTTCTTTTAATTGGGATATGGTCGTCGGTTTATTGAGTACACTCGACTTTTCAGGTATCTGGGGATACCTGAAAAGAGACAAAATCGGTAGGTCCAGATGCAAAATTCGCTCAGACTAGTCCTTGATATTGCCAGAGCCGCCGAACGATTACGCGTAGATGATTCTGGATCGTTCCTTAATGAAATTAACACTTGGACACTCACTTACAAGGCGTAATCCGTATTTAATTCTAAATAGGCGTCGTACAGTAACGTAGGAATCGTTATAATTTTGTATTTACACAAGAAGCACGCTGTTGTCCCGTAAAGTGCTCCATCGTGACTAAAACTGCATGAAGCGACGCACAATTCCCCTCTACCCCCCCCCCCCTTCTTACGGTTTCTGAGAAATCAAATGTTGCTTTATGGCCCACCCTGTATTTGAAATTGTTTTAAACCATCATAATTTGAGACAAAAAGTTGACGTTACGTACTGTTATCCTCTGATTGTTATGTTTAGCGTTGTCTTTAATGATTTGCTATGGTTATACTTAATGAAGAGCAATATTCATTATAACTATAAAAACTATCCATATCTTGATATTTTTATGATTTGATATCGCAAATGGAGGAATAGGTATTTTCCCAGCAATCGAAAACAAAATAATTTACAGAAAAAAAACCCTTTCTTCAAACAAAACTTTAAGCTTGGCCCTGTTTATGACTGAACTGTCACTCTAACTCTTCATACCAACATTTCAAGCTCCGTCTTATAACAATTCGCATGTCAGTACTCGTCCTTAACAGATAACGCATGTTGTTCGAATGTAATAACATTAATTGTCGAGATAGGTGCGTAACTGGGTCGCACGCTTACGCCGCTACCACAGTGTAAAGATAACCAGTAAACTAATTAGGCTTTCTTGTGAAATTGACCGCCCCATTGTAATCATAGAATTAGTAGTAGGTATTGTAAAAGAGATGTGTTACGAATTTGGTGTGAAATAAAGTATATTCTATTTATCGTATCTACCAAATACAGACTTTATACACATAAAACGTAACCATATGTGTCGATGCAACACACATTGAACTGAAAATGAAGCTCTTAGAGCCTCTTGAAAATATTTTTTTTTTTAATATTTTGGAGAAGAATACCACGAATAACCTGTTACCTGAAGCATGCTTATAGGATTTTTTTAAAAGCATGCGTGTGTGAGCGAGTCCGATCATTTGTTGATAGTGGAAATACTGTATGTTGAGACTAATATGTTATGTGTACTGTGACATTACGACGCAGTGCTAGTGACGCATTCATTTGTTTTCATGTTACCATCGTAATTGTGATGGATGACATTGCGACGGTTGTATTGTGCGTTAGCTTATGAATTAATGGCCGTTATTTCGAACAGTGGGAGAAACCTTGATTATGGAGGTCTTGTCTCCTAGTCTGTGAGAACGGGTGATTTAAACAAACCACAAAAAATATAGTTTTTTAGTTATTTGAAATTATTTTACCAACTACTATGGCAATGGCTAAGGACCTACCACCAAACGTTGCGACGCTGCGACTTCGTGGACCCTTAGGCATCTCTTACGGGTTGCATAACAATAGATGGCTACCACTATTGACAGATACCGAACTTAGATTAAGAAACCAGAATAAAGAGTCTAAAAAGTTTAGATTTTTAAACCAACGTCTACACGTTAGGCATTGCTTAACTTTACGTTAGGGGAGATGGGCATAACAAAAAAAAAGATATCGTAATTTATCGTAAAAAAAGTACTGAATTTTTGTTGGCGAACAAAGAATGAACCCATAGCCCAGAATCGTCGTCACCATTCATCATAATAAAGAATATGCAAGAAATTCAATACGGAACGCAAATTCAAAACGCATCCGTCGTCGCCGGTAGTGACTTCAAACGCATTTTGTCAAAGATACACTTTTATTTGAAAGCTACAAAAGTTTCACGAAGATGTTATTATAATATTGTTATTGCAATGTCTGCTTGAATAAAGCATATAGATTTAGTAAAATTATTATATTGGATAAAAAATAAGATGTAAACAAGGCAGATAGAGGGAAATGTCAACCGCTTTAACAGGAATAACCGCGACAGTCACGGACGTTTGAACTGTCGTAGAAAATTGTAAATATTTTTTTTGAGCGACAAGCAGTCGTAGAACTTAACTTTTAATTATTTTCTTGGGTTTATAGTACTGTACTTTATTGATTTAAGTAAAGAAAAAAAACAAGCATATTCCCTATTCTCCTGTCCTTGTGTCAATTTATTTGGGGTCACCGTAGCATGTCTTCTTCTTACATACTTCTCTATTACTCGTCATCTCGGCAGTCACCTTATTTCTAGCCATCTCATCCTTGACACAGTTCATCCACCGTTTCTTTGATCTGCCTATAATCTTATAGCCATCAACATTCATACTCAAAACAGCCCACAATCACATGGCAAAATATTCTATTGACCGATAACGAACGCAATTCGCAGACACGTAGCAAATTAATAGCGTGTAGGCTGTGCAAATATTTGGCCCCGTTATTTTATGGAGCTGATTGATCAGTTAATATTGTCTATCTAGCTAGATGGTGACATGCTTCGGTCGTTTAAGGAACATTGTGCTCCGACATATGTGGCTTTTATGTAACGAATATTTATTTAGAGTATCTTTATATACGTTTGATTTGTAGCAAAAGAAAAAAGTACATTTGGGCGTTGTCATCTGGTTCAGAAACTCACCACTACTATTTGAGATTTATTATTGAGTAGTAGGTAGATTGCCTAAGTTCCTAAATACAATACGGTTATAAAAAAATAACTAGCAACTCATACGGGTGAGATTTATAAAGAAGAACAAAAAAAAAAAATTGTGAGCCGTCACGGGACGCCTCGCAGATGTGAAACATCAAAAATATTTTTTACAAGTAATATGCATAAAAGAACAGATTACGATGGGAACTAAATATGGCTTAATGAAAAAATAACATATTACTAATTTTTCCCTGAAAATGATGACTGTTTATTAAATAATCATTTATTTTCATAAAAAATTAAATAAAAACAAAATGACTCGATTCACAAAAAGACAATGCTTAAGCTGGGATCGAACTCGAAGTCACGAGATTGTAAACCAGCGCTGTGCCCTGAGACCAGCTGGCCTGTTGTAAACCGTGGCGAATATGTAGATCTTAAACTGCTTCAACAGGTAGGTAATGTTCGGGATTGTTCGAACTGGGTTGACAACTTGACAGTTGGCGACGCATCGCAACGCCACTTTTTGGTTTTACCCGCGCCTAGATGTTACACATAAAAAAATAACTAGCTAAATTTTCTATCATACAAGCCTTGCCCTGCCAATTACGAAGAAAGCAAAACAAAACTGTCGGGCCTACATGCAGTAAGTAATCTAAAATGAAAAAAAAAAAACCGGCCAAGGACGAATCGGACTCGTGCACGAAGGGTTCCGTACCATTATCTTCACAACAATAGACAAAATTACGTTTGTTGTATGGGAGCCCTCCTTTAATATTTATTTTATTTAAATTAATTTTTGAAAGTGAGTATACTTACAACTAAATATTCTGTGAATATTTCTTTCAAGCGTCCTGTTGCTGTTATTAATATAAGGCAAAAAACGGCAAAAAAATCACGTCTGTTTTTTTTTTCTGATGGGAAATCATCAAATGACTCCTCCCGCTCTGGGCGGAGCAGGAGGGAGTGTCAGACTTTTGCTGACTAAAACCCATCCATGTTCCTTCATCGCCCTTTGTGTTCCGGGGCCACGGTATCTCTTTCGAACAGTCCCGCAGCCCATGGGAGCCCCCCTTAAATATTTATTTCATTCTGTTTTAAGTATTTCTTGTTAGAGCGGCAACAGAAATACATCATTTGTAAAAATTTCAACTGTCTAGCTAGCACGGTTGATGAAATCATGAGATACAGCCTGGTGAAAGACAGATGGACAGTGAAGTCTTAGTAATAGAGTCCCGTTTTTACCCTTTGGGTACGGAACCCTAAAAAGGTATTTACAGGGCAGATGTGAGTGGCAACGCCGGGCCGCCCTAGAAGGACATACTCTGACGTTATTGGTGAGGTTCTTCAGAAAGATCAGGTGCGTAGTGTACTCGCAGCCGGCGTGCGTCTATGACCAGATGTAGGAACGTGGACGACGCAATAGGAGTATGTGAGGATCGTAGCAAGTGGCGTTCGGTGGTTTCTGTCTACTACCATGGGAAAAAGGCGTGAGTTTACAACTAGACACATTTCCCGCAATCAATGGGGAAGGCTGGTCAAAGCTGATTGTAGATGGCGCGTCCATAGCTTAGACCCAATCTGACCAATGAGGTCAAACTATTTTGAAATATAAAATGATATTGACAGATTTTCAACCAATAACGATGTTTGGTTCATGCGATGCTAGCGCCATTAGTTCCACCAGTTGCCCACCCCATTGACACGTTTTATCGCTCGCACTCAATACATGGTCGATTTCTGACGTACTTAATTACTCGGCGCTTGTGAATGTCGCCCACAATTAATCGGTTGATGCACCAACATTTATCATATCGATGAATTACTGCGTGAAACTGTTTCCTTTTGTAATACCGGAAATGTTTAACTTTCTGTCATTCCTACTACTTTGATGTATATTTTGGGGTAGGTAGGTATACCCGATACGATATTGAACATAATTCAGACAAAGCAGTGTTGATTGATGACATAACCTACTACTTACTGTCAAAATGGTCATTGATGAAGCGATCAGTTATTTTGACTGAATTATTTTGGCACGATTCGCGCCTCTCAAAAAGGCTATTCTAAAAAAAAAGTCTATTTATTGATTTAGGATTTCCAACAAAAGAAAACAACATGAATAATGATAACAAGTCATGATTAATGATTTACAAGTTGGGTTTATAAACCAAAATAACTTACGTAGGATTTGACAGCAGATTCGCAGATTGGAGACAGAATCAAGCTTTTGGAAACCTCTAAAAAATGCTTTTAATTTTCTTCTAAATATATCGTACTTTTTGTTGTGCAATTGAGACTCATGCCTCACAGATATTTTTATATCCTTTTGTTTATGATAACATTTTATTCTCCTTTCTAGTCCTCGGTTGGCTCCGCCGCTCTGTCCAGCGCGGGTACTCAGTGGGCCAGTTCTGGTACCTGGTGGCAGCCGAGTGGTGGGGCAACTGGCTGGCGTACACCTCGGGAGCCAGCACCGACAACTGTTGCCGCGCGCCGCAGAGACACATCG
Organism: Xestia rhomboidea; assembly: GCA_963853795.1. Classification (NCBI taxonomy): domain Eukaryota; kingdom Metazoa; phylum Arthropoda; class Insecta; order Lepidoptera; family Noctuidae; genus Xestia; species Xestia rhomboidea. The sequence goes on along the minus strand of OY970776.1, from coordinate 1,269,051 downwards.
ACGAGGCCATCGTGTGTGACGAGAGCTTCACCAGCAACTCTACAGGTGGGTCCAGAGGCAAGTTTCCGCTTTAGCTAACACTCTAGATAACTAAGATAGTCTGCTTTTTAGGACCATCCATTGAGATCAGGGTTCGAAGTGATTATTGTATATATTCTAGGTTCAGGTTGCTTAGAGGTAAAAAATCTATGCGAAAATATTGTTCTCAGTACGATTTATCGAGCTCAATAATATAGTAAGAAAGTTTAAAATGCAGTTTTTAGTAGTGTAATTTCAACAAATAATCTGAAAATCTAAAAATATTACTATTGCACAACTGTTGTTAAGTGTGTGGGTCAAGATAAAAACAAACTATGCAGAACGACTTATATTGGAGAAAATAAAGCTAGTAGGTACAAAACTTTTATACGGAGGAAGCGCGCGTTGCATTTCGCGTTCGTAATGGCACTGTCTTGTCTATTGGTTCGCAGAAAAAACATGGCGGTCGCCGACTCGCCCCTCTCCCGTTCATACCCCGCGCACTTCCTCTTACAATTTCGTTTTCGCGCCGCTAACATTCCCCACCCCAGTGCTGCCTCAGCAGCACTCTTCATCCACGGGTATCCGAGCAATGCGCGTGACCGATCTAGTCAAAATTCCAGACTTCGTCTTGACTCGAACCATTCTGTCTCGGTTGTCTTTTCCTGGCATGACTTCCTGAACAATTCCTTTGGGCCAACAGTTGCGGGGACTGTCTGGGTCCACTATAAGTACAAAGTCACTCACTTGTACATTTTTGTGTTCATCTTGCCACTTCTTGCGGGGCAGCAAGTCTGGTAGTACTTCCTTGACCCATCTACGCCAGTACATGTCAGCCAATCTTTGTGCAATTCGCCATTGTTTGCGCAGATATATGTCTGAATCATTAAATTTTCCGATGTGAGGTAAGACAGACGACGATCCCAGCAGGAAATGATTAGGTGTTAACGTTTCAGGATCATTTGGGTTGACAGACACGTGAGTCAAGGGCCGGCTGTTCACCATATTCTCAACTTCTGTCAATAGAGTGCTGAGAGTTTCATCTCTCGGCACACGTTCTTTCAAGATTACTTTCAGGCTGGTCTTCACGCTTCTGATGAGCCTTTCCCACGCCCCACCCCAGTGGGGACTCGCAGGCGGTATGAAAGTCCATTTTGTTCCTCGATTTAAGGCCTCATCTTTCAGCACTTCTTCGTCTAGCTCCTTTATAGGTTTTTTCAGCTCCGTATTCGTTCCTCGGAGATTTGTTCCATTGTCGGAATACATATATTGAGGCCATCCCCGTCTTGCAGACATCCTTCGCAATGCCATAATAAAGGAGTCGGTTGTAAGGTTAGTAACTACTTCCAGATGGATTGCTCGTACTGTTAAGCAGGTAAATAAGACGCCGTATCTTTTCTCGCGACGTCTTCCCACCGTGACATCCATGGGACCAAATAAATCCACACCGCAGTAAGTAAAAGGCCGTTCGTGATGGGCAACTCGAGCACCGGGTAAGTCTCCCATTCTTTGTACTTCTGGTTTGGATTTTCTAATTCTGCAAGTTGAGCACTTAGATGTTATATGCTTAACGGTAGGTCTAAGTCTGGTGATCCAATATCTTTGTTTAATTTCATTTACTATTGTTTCTTGATTTCCGTGTGCGTAGTAGTAATGATAATACTTGACGATCAATTTAGCAATATGACTTCTTCCATCTAATATTACAGGGTTTTTAGTTTCAGGTAGAATACCAGCAGCAACACCGATGCGGCCACCGACCCGCAACACTCCGTGTTCGTCCAGGTAAGGAGACAAGGTAAGTAGGTTACTTGTTTTTGGTACACATCTGTTGTTTTTTATCGCAGTTAACTCCTTGCTAAACTATTCCGCTTGTGATGTTCTCAGTAATAATATTTCAGCATTCTTCATAGTGTCGTCGAACCCAAAGGTAAGCTTCTTGCATTTATTTATAAATTTGAGTACCATAGAAGCCGATCGACGTAAACGTAGCCATGAACTAAATCGATTCGCGTCAGGTACGGGTAAGTTAAAATGTTGTTTATCTTCTTTTATTAAATTAATACATTCCAATAGTATTTCTTTCTTTTCACCAGATAATATGACGTCAAGCGGCCATTCGTCTTCTTTGCAGTGTAAGAACGTTGGGCCGTACATCCATTCATTTGGCAGTACGGAGTAGGTGTAGTTTTCTCTCGTAGCAATGTCGGCTACGTTTAGTTTTGTTGGTACGTATCGCCATTCATTCATCTGCGTTAACTCATCAATTTCGCCTAACCGGTTTGCTACGTAGACTTTATAATCACGAGCATCATTTCTTATCCAATGTAGCACTGTTGTCGAGTCGCTCCAGAATATTCGTCGCTCAGGTTTAATTGTATGTTCTCGTACAACTAAGTCTGCTAACCTAGCCGCTAAGACAGCAGCTTGAAGTTCCAAACGCGGAGTAGTTATCGGTTTGTTTCCGACAACCCGACATTTACTCGCAATAAATGCTACGCGTATAATATTCTTGTCGTCAATCCATCTCCAATACGCGACGGCGCATTAAGCCTTGCTAGACGCATCACAAAATATATGCATCTGTAGGTTTCTATAACTAGCATTAGGTATCTTTCCATCATTTAACATGCAACAGCTGTGTGTGACGGTCATTGCACTCGTAGCGGATTCCACGTCCGCTACGGTCGTAGCAATCTCCGTAGCACTCGTAGGCGTAGCGCTCAAGTTGGATGGCGGGGGAATTTTATTTTTCTTCTCGCTCACTCCTTTGGTAGCAGCCGCATAATGCCTTGGCAAGCTAAAATCTTGTAATGTTTTCAATAAATTAATCCATTTTAACCATTTATCGAACACTGTATCAGGTATATAATCATCCCAACTAATATTTGATTTCCAGGTTTTTTGCATAATGATTTTTCCATTAATCGTGTATGGTGCAAGGACGCCATACACGTCGAATATAGACATCACCACAGCCAACATCTCTCGCTTGGTGGGCCTTTGCGTTCCCGATAAAATTTGTTTAGGTATCCTCTTGAAGGACACGTCAAATGTCAAAGCATCATCGTTCGGATGCCAAATCAAACCGAGCGTGCGCTCACCCTCACACTGCGGGCCTATTTTAAATTTGACAGCTGTATCGCCTAGTAAATCTTTAGGTATGCTCGCAAGTACTTGTTTACTGTTGCTCGTCCAATTCCGCATTTCGAAACCGCCTTTCTGGTGAATGGATATGACGTCATGAATCAGCTGTATAGCGGTCTCTTCGTCAGGTAGGCTGTCTATGTAGTCATCCATATAGTGGCTTTTATATATAGCAGAAGCTGCAGCGGGCATTGATGACTCATACTGCTTCGCATTTTTGTTCTTTACGAATTGCGCTACGAAGGGCGAACAATTAGCACCAAAAATTAGGGATGTCATTACATAGGTATTTATAGGTCCTTCTGGTTCTTCTCTATATAGGAATCGGAAGGCGTCCTGGTCCTCTGGTCGAATTTTCACTCTGAGGAACATATCTTTAATATCTCCAGACACGGCTACTCGATTTTCTCTAAATCTTAACATTATGCCGAATAAGGACATAAGTAGGTCGGGGCCTTTCAATAAGTAGTCGTTAAGTGACAATCCATTTGTTTTAGCTGCCGCGTCGAACACTAAACGAAGTTTTTTCTTGTTGGGGTTGTCGACCCCAAAATGAGGTAAGTACCAAGTTTTCGGTGTAACATTTAAGTTGTTACATATTTTTGCGTAGTCGTTATCAAATAGGTGTCGTAGGCGTTCTTTGTACCTACTCGCATGTTCCTTGTTTCTAGTTAATTTCTTTTCAACTCCTTTCAGTCTACACAGACCCGTCGGGTATGAGTCCGGCATTACACATTTCTCGTCTCGCCAAGGTAAGCCAACATGCCATTGACCATTGATGAGTACTGAAGTTCGTTCTAAACTCTCAACAGCACGTAAGTCTTCTGAGTTCTGTCTTGGCTTACCAGATACGCCCATAGACTCGATTGAGAACGACCTTCGCACCTCCTCCTGGATCTCGCGTAGTAAATATTCTGCGTCTATGACGTCACTAGTGACAAACAATGAGGAGTGACGTACAGCAGAATCAGGTAGGTAAACATTAGGTACCCGTCCATGCAGGCACCAACCCAGAGGAGTCCGGGTGGCACAAGGTTCATCGGGTCTACCCACCCTCACTTCCAAAGGTAAGAGAAGGTGACAATTATCTTGTCCGATTAAGACTTGTGGTTGCAGTTGACTGTCTGTGCATAAATTATGGCTGATGTCACTTAGGTGCGCGTAATTTTTACTATTTACTGTGGATAGACCTGGCGGTAAGTTTAATTCTTCAACGATTCGCGTGTCGATTGTAAACATCTTGTTATCAGCACCACACAAAGTTACTTTTGCGCGCTGTGCGTTGCACACTAGCTCCGTGTTGTTCCACGCGCCACACACTCGAAGACATTCCAGGCGGCCGCGCAGCCCGACTTTTTCCGCCAGCGAAGCGCTAACCAACGACACAGTGGAACCGTCGTCCAGCAGGGCGGTCGCGCTCACACTTCCGTTGGGTCCGTGAATGTTTATAGGTACAATCTTTAACATAACGGAACAGCTGACATTTATATTTGTTATTGTCTCGGGTGGAGTTTCAGTTTCGGGTGGAACTTCGGGTTGTACCGTCGGCACGGGTTCACTATTGTTTTGACGCGCCACGTAGTGTAATAATCGGTGATGAGACTGTCCACAATTATTTACGTCACAGATGGGAGCGGTGCATGTGTCCCTACGATGATGCGCTATTAAACACTGATAACAAATACCGTTACGCTTTACGTGCAACCATCTGTCCTTTCGTAGTGATTTTTTAAAGAATATTTCGCAATTTTTTGCACCCTGGGCGGTTTGGTGCAAAAAAGTCGCGCGCGGGGCGGGTGAGTGGGTATGACAATAACGACACTTTTCTTCACTTTGTCCATTTTGCACTAGAATACTTTGTATATTGTTCACTTTATCACTTTGTTTACGTTTGAAACTGTCCGTTCTAGGTTGTAATAAAGTAGCACTACAGGTTGATATTTTCACAGCTTCTTCGGTGAGGAAATCTGATAGTACATTTAGTCTAGGTTTTGGTGATTCGGCGGTGATAAACGGGAAACTATAGTCTGTCCACTTCGCGAGCAGAGTGGTAGGTAGCTTAAATAGGATGATGTTAGCTACTTCCATGCCTTGTAGGTATTCATGGCGACCGAGGGCTCGTACAGCTGCGACGTAATTCTTTATTTTGACGGAAAATGGTACTATTTCTCGATGGTAATCTGCAGAAAGATTGTTCATCCTTTTTATGTCTGACACGATGTGAGAAAGAATGACGTCGACGTTTCCGAATTGTAGTTTCAACGTGGACATTACGTCCGTAGATGACGCACCACTGATAAGCAGGCCGGCTACCGCGTCGTGAGCGGCGCCGCGTAAACATTTACGTAACCGCCAAAGATTTTCTTTATCGCTGAAGTTACAAACTTCTGTGGATTCCATAAAAGCTTGCTCGAAATGAAGCCACTCTTTTGGGTCGCCGCTGAAAGTAGGGAGTTCTTTCGGTGTGCTAAGACGACTTATCAGCTTGGTATTTTGTTGGATGGCGGACGACGTGACGAGTTCTTTTAATGCACTCGTAAGCTGTTGAACTGCTCCTTCTGTGTCGGTCGGGTTCGTGTGCGACATGAGTTTATCACTGTCAAGCTGCTGGAGTTCATGTTGACTGCGCTCCAACCACTTCTCGATGTCGCCCGCGCCGCCATTTTGTTCCGATGTTTCTGATGGTGGACTGTATTCTTCCTCAAGTTCGGCTAGGTCTGCCGCTAATTTTCTATCGATGAGTTCCATTTCAATGCGCGCCTTCGCCTGGGCTGCTTCTAGTTCCAGTCTCCTTTTCTGTGCTTGTATGGATTGTGATGATGACGGTTTCTTGGACCTGACTGACTGACGTGATGCATGTGAAGGCGGATTTTGTTTTCCAGTTCGTTCCGATTTCACTACACTCGCGGCACAAGAACTTTTTCCTCATCCTTTTTCTTAACTGGTGTAGGCGGTGGCATTTCCTGTGCTCCTGTTGCCAATTGTAGCTTTGCCTCCAATTCCTTCTCCTCTCGTCTTCTAATGGTACTGCGGGTGTTTACTATCATTGACCTTGGCGGCGGAGTATTAAACATTCGCGATCCGGTTCGAATGACCACTGTTAAGTGTGTGGGTCAAGATAAAAACAAACTATGCAGAACGACTTATATTGGAGAAAATAAAGCTAGTAGGTACAAAACTTTTTTGCGGAGGAAGCGCGCGTTGCATTTCGCGTTCGTAATGGCACTGTCTTGTCTATTGGTTCGCAGAAAAAACATGGCGGTCGCCGACTCGCCCCTCTCCCGTTCATACCCCGCGCACTTCCTCTTACAATTTCGTTTTCGCGCCGCTAACAACTGTGTTTACTAAATCAAAAATAAAACATGTTTATTAAACTTTATAAAAAAAAAATACGAGTATTTAGTAAGAAATTAGAGATCTTTTATCACAGTGTAGGTATGTACGCCAGTCACAATAATTCATCATATCTGTCATCCTGTTCAAGCATGTCTTATTGAAGAAAAGTGTTTTAAACCCGTTGAAGATTATGTACCAAGTCCATCTGTAAATAATGGGTTATTTACAGATGGACTTGGTACGTAATCTTTCAAAGATCGGAATAACATTTGTATGTTATCACCAAATAGATTCTTACTACTAAAAGCTACCCCAGCTTTTCGCATAAGTTTCTAACTATTGGCTCTCCATATTCCAGAATCTATGGGTTCTCTGCTATGGCGCGCTGAGACGGCTTCAGTGGGCAGCGCTGGCAGCAGCAGCGGGGTCAGCAGTGCTGCAGCTCAACGCGGTCACAGACATCCGGGGCCTGTCGATAACAAGAGGCTACTGGCGCCTAACTTGCTCAAGGTAAACAAAACAATAGTGCTTACGTAAAATATTGTTCATCGTAGAGGGAGTAAAAGCACGAACTATGAGGGAGAATGATTTCGAAAAACTTGAATGTTTTTTTTTTGGTTTCGAAAAAATATTTGTAATCTGGTATAGATTTGTCTTCCTTGTGAGGTTTCTACGCGTCATCTTATTTAATTCTGTATAAATGCGAACAGTGTTAATTAATTTGTCTTTCCTTCACGCAAGTGTGAATAGAGCCAGACAAGGCAGGGGGACAGCCTTTATTTTAATTTCGAAAAAGAAATCTAAAAATTTGGAAAAAAATTTTTGGGAATCCATAGCAGACATGTTTTTTTTTTACAGTAATTCACATAAATATTTCAGGTCCGCACTCTAACGGGCGAGGGCGGGCACCTGAGGCGCGACGTGACGCTGGCACAGCATCGCGACTTCGAGCTCGTGCCCGACGCGCTGTGGCGGGCGCTCGCACTGTGGTACGGCGGACCGGACCCCTTGCCTAGACAGGTCAGTTACGGCGCGACGTGACGCTGGCACAGCACCGCGACTGCGAGCTCGTGCCCGACGCGCTGTGGCGGGCGCTCGCACTGTGGTACGGCGGACCGGACCCCTTGCCTAGACAGGTCAGTTACGGCGCGACGTGACGCTGGCACAGCACCGCGACTGCGAGCTCGTGCCCGACGCGCTGTGGCGGGCGCTCGCACTGTGGTACGGCGGACCGGACCCCTTGCCTAGACAGGTCAGTTACGGCGCGACGTGACGCTGGCACAGCACCGCGACTGCGAGCTCGTGCCCGACGCGCTGTGGCGGGCGCTCGCACTGTGGTACGGCGGACCGGACCCCTTGCCTAGACAGGTCAGTTACGGCGCGACGTGACGCTGGCACAGCACCGCGACTGCGAGCTCGTGCCCGACGCGCTGTGGCGGGCGCTCGCACTGTGGTACGGCGGACCGGACCCCTTGCCTAGACAGGTCAGTTACGGCGCGACGTGACGCTGGCACAGCACCGCGACTGCGAGCTCGTGCCCGACGCGCTGTGGCGGGCGCTCGCACTGTGGTACGGCGGACCGGACCCCTTGCCTAGACAGGTCAGTTACGGCGCGACGTGACGCTGGCACAGCACCGCGACTGCGAGCTCGTGCCCGACGCGCTGTGGCGGGCGCTCGCACTGTGGTACGGCGGACCGGACCCCTTGCCTAGACAGGTCAGTTACGGCGCGACGTGACGCTGGCACAGCACCGCGACTGCGAGCTCGTGCCCGACGCGCTGTGGCGGGCGCTCGCACTGTGGTACGGCGGACCGGACCCCTTGCCTAGACAGGTCAGTTACGGCGCGACGTGACGCTGGCACAGCACCGCGACTGCGAGCTCGTGCCCGACGCGCTGTGGCGGGCGCTCGCACTGTGGTACGGCGGACCGGACCCCTTGCCTAGACAGGTCAGTTACGGCGCGACGTGACGCTGGCACAGCACCGCGACTGCGAGCTCGTGCCCGACGCGCTGTGGCGGGCGCTCGCACTGTGGTACGGCGGACCGGACCCCTTGCCTAGACAGGTCAGTTACGGCGCGACGTGACGCTGGCACAGCACCGCGACTTCGAGCTCGTGCCTATGATTGTTTCATCCTTAAGTGAGCTAAATGGACTAGAGAAAACTGTCGAGATTGACTGAATGTGGAAGATAAGTTACAGGATGTTGTGACATAAATTGAAAGTGGTCTGTGTCTAGCAGCAGACTTTTATTCGCCGAGTTATATATTTATCCCAGTATTAGATTTTCTTATAACCGATCGTGTTAAACCTATCATGTACCAAAAATAAACGTATTTCATTTGTTTCAGGTTATCCGCCCACCGAATTCTGACGTCGAGTTGGAATTATATCCTCTACATCTGAAGCTTTTACGTCATGTTCAGACCCCGCAGAGTACGTATAAATCATTTTTAAGGTGGACGTATTAAGATTGCCCGCAATTTTCGAATTTTCTATTTTTGTAGTTTGTAGGCCAGTATCTGATTGTATTTTATTATCAGCCTACAACCTGATACTGACCGGCAAATTGCATTTTTTTTTTCAATTACCCTGGTCGAGTTTCCGGAGCTAACTTAGTGCTTCTCTCATGAAGTGATTGTGATCTTAATAAAATTGGTTGTTTTCCCAGGAGTGGCCCCGCTGTCGGGCGGCGGGGGCGGCGGGGGCGGCGGGGGCGGCGGGGGCGGCGGGGGCGGCGCGTCGCTGTACAGCAGCGTCCCGCTGGCGCCCGCGCCGCCCGACCGCCAGCTCGCCTACACCGCCGCCTTCTCCCGCCTCGCCACTGTGCGCCAGGTGGGTACGACCCTACGACGCACGTCCAGACCGGATATCTACCACGTATTCAGCAATACGTCATTTCGAACCTAAAATATTGGTATTCAACAGTGGCGAAGGGTGAAAATTGTGTCAGGGGAAGCCAAAGACACATTTTTTATTTTTTCTTATGTTCATTTTGACCTCATTTTCATTATATGCGATTTCAAAAACCACGAAAATTACACCCATGATGAAAAAACCGAAAAGTTTCGTCAGCGCCATCTTGATTTTAATTTTGTCCAAGGAACTTATATACTAACTGGAATGAGTACGAACAAAATGCAAAAAAATAAAAAAACTATCTGAAGAGCCTAGAGTTTAAATTTGTACAATGGATTCAATTAAAAAAAAAACTTTCCGAGCGAGAAACCGACAAAGGTGGATGGTGTCTGTCTTGCCTTGTCACCAATATAAACAATATGGCCGATACATTTTCGCGTTGAAGTAATTTAAGTACTTTTATTGTATTTAAGTGAATCCGCTTTAGATATGGTAAAATTGTGTTGTGTGAAGGGGAGTAGTAGTAGGGGTATGCTTGGTGTGGAATTTCGTTTTTCAGGGAAGTTTTTTACTTTGGTTGTTTATTAGGACTAGGGTTACCAATTTTTTAGATCGTCAAACGGGAAATATCCAAATAAATTAAGTAAGTAAGTAAGTTCGAAGTTTCGAACATCGTCGTCGTACATAGTAATCAAAAGTATATTTTATAAATTAGAAACATCGGACATCACACATGGTGTCGGTAGTACCTAGTTTGTTTTATAAATACAAATATTGAAAAGAAAAGAAAAGAGTCCGCCGCACCGTGCCGTGCCATGCCGGTCCTAAGGATTTTTCCATGCTTATCCAGCAAAAGAATCCATTTGGCGAGCTGCGAGTGAAAATGAATGGTTTCGGAATATAAAATAAATAATGCACTGTTTTAGACTTTCACGGTTTTTCACTACACTTAAAGTACTTACGGGATAATACGGGTTAATTTTCGTCCCACCCGCATACCTCTTCAGTATTCCCGCGATCATGAAGCTTGCAACAGCGTCGAAATATCGGGAGCTCATCGAACGAAAAGAAAATCACGGATATCATCCCGTAAGTACTTTAAGTATAAAATAAATATTGGCGAATGTTACTAAAACATTATAGGTAAACAGTCATAGCATGAATTATGGGATTTTCTATGTCTGAAAAAATTATGTAATATTGACGGAGTCCTCGAATCTCCGAATACAAAAGTCGTCTGGATACACAGGTTGCAAAATGGACAATTTGCAAGTGGACGGTATAGACATACATTTAAGTTAAGGGCGCGTTTGCATATCAGGTAAAATTATGCTGTTTTTCGGTACAATTTTATGGCATAACCAAACAAAATCCAATATAACTAATAACTACCTCGTATAGATTGGTTCTTCATCTTCAAATAATAGGTACTTGATCATTGAAAATTTTAGTTTTTTATAATGTAAAATCAATCTGTCGTAGCCATTTTCCATAAAATTAACGATACAGGGTTGAGTTTAGGTACATTTTTGTGTTATTAACATATTTTACTATTTCTTAAAATACTGTATGTTGGCAAACATAATCAATTGTTAATGCAAGGATTTTTTTTCATCTAAATGATTTACATAGTCGCAGAAAAAATGAAAACCAAATCTTATTTTTCACATTTTTTGCTATTCTGGATGAATCTTAATCGATTGCATTAGGGGTTATTTTATTTTTGATACCTGTCTTGATTTATTGCACAAGCACATTGAATGAAACTTTAGTCCGCGCACGGCCGCCGTCGAGAGTGGACACGTAACGCCTGTTTGGAGCGGCTCGAGTTGAAAAAGATCGCTGTACAAACAAAATATTCGATAAACCAAATTTGATACTTGACAAGGTAAGATTTTTATTATTTATTAGTTATGATGGGACTTTACCCCCGGACTTGACGTGATTGGTGACTGCTACTGGAACTTGACTGACTTGACTGTACTTCGATGATTGCTACTGGAACTCCTTGTCGTGTTGTACTTGGTACAACACGTCAAGGAGTTCCAGTAGCAGTCACCGAAGTAAACCTTCAGGACACTCCATCAAGTCCGGAGGTAAGGTCTCATCATAACTAACAAAACGAGCCCAAACTCGTCTCACCTAGTACAACACGTCAAGGAGTTCCAGTAGCAGTCACCGAAGTACACCTTCAGGTCGCTCCATCAAGTCCGGAGGTAAGGTATCATCATGACTAACAAAACGAGCCCAAACTCGGCTCACCTAGTACAACACGTCGACAAGTTCCAGTAGCAGTCACTGAAGTATACCTTCAGGTCACTCCATCAAGTCCGGAGGTAATTCATAAAAACAGCAAAAATATTTTTACGTAGTGACCTACCATAATTTTATTTCTAAGAAATACGTAAAAATCTTTTAAAGCATCAAAATGAGTTCACTTGACTACTATTCTCGCAGTTAGTCGTGCGTACACTTGTGTGTATGACCCGTGTCAATGTAGTAGTTCGATTCTGTACCTATCAATTTTGCAAACGCGTCCTTAACATAAAAAGTTAATGACATCCACTCTTGAAGCTATTTCGCCTAGAATACTATTGAGTTGCAGGTCATCATCATTAAATAATAAAATAACAGCTACTCTGTTTCTGTCTCAAGAGTTAGTATGATTATTGGACACCCTATTAGAAAGAGACAACATACACTTGAAGCTTTCTCGCTCGGAACGTTTTTGGGTTGTCCGTCCTCATTCCAGTTAGTATATAAGTTTCTTGATTTTGTCCTCATGTTCATTATCGACGACACCAAAAACTACAAAAATGACATCTATGAAGAAGAAAAAAAATACAGTGGAATTATAAAAAAAATAAAAGTGATTTTGTCATGCAAATAAGTCAACAAAATAGAAATCTTGTTGGTACCAAATACAATATCGAACATTACTCATTCTATCTCGTTCCACCATACATATTACTTTCTTTTTCTGCCACTGTCGTAACTCGAGAATCTTCGGCTTACCTAGCTCCCTACAAAACGGTACAGCCAGCCGCGAATCACTTTTGCACATCCGTACGATTTTAGTTCTGTATTGTGACACCCGGCCACCGGCTTATTTGGCGCTACCCGTTGCTTTCTTTGTTGACATGTTTTTTTTTTGCATTTTTGTAATGTTTTTAACTCTACGTGTAGAGTGCCTTGTTCGAAGGGAGGCCGGTAGGAATAGGCTTCTTAGGTGCCTTCGGGCCTGGTTTTCAATGGTATCTGGTCGGGCGGTTTGCATAGTTAAGCCGCGTGGCTCAGGTCGCCGCGTCGGCGTTATGTTGTAGCGGTCCCGCGTGCCACCCGTGCCACCCGCACACATGTTCCGGTGCGCAACGTTCTGGAATCATCAGGGTAACCCGCCATCAGTTTAGGCTAGGTGGATCAGGAAATTAATTAAATGTGTTTTTGTCACCGTCTAGGTGTGCGAGTTCCTGTGCGCCGCGCTGGGCCTGGCCCGCGAGGACATGCGCGTGTGGTCGCTAGGCAACACGGCCGTACTGCTGGACGACGAGCGGCCCACGCTGCACGAGCTGGGCCTGGACGAGCGCGCGCGCCTGCTGCTGGAGGTGCGCAACTCCGACCTCACCTGGCCGGAGGAGATAGGAGCGCTCAGGTACTGTATACACCTGTGTGACGACACCCAGCCCACTGCTGGACGACGAGCGGCCCACGCTGCACGAGCTGGGCCTGGACGAGCGCGCGCGCCTGCTGCTGGAGGTGCGCAACTCCGACCTCACCTGGCCGGAGGAGATAGGAGCGCTCAGGTACTGTATACACCTGTGTGACGACACCCAGCCCACTGCTGGACGACGAGCGGCCCACGCTGCACGAGCTGGGCCTGGACGTACTTACTTACGTAAAATTCTGACAACAAAAACCAGTGACCCATCAGACAATACACGGTGTGTGTTCGGAGTATCCTCCCATTTCTACCCTATTCCTCATACCTCTCTAAACCAAATAGTCTGTCAATGCAAGCTTTTCTCAGAATAATCGTACGGGAAGAAAGTGTGAAAGTACCCAAACTTCTTTATCGTAATTGTAGACAGAGAGCTCTCTCAAATGGTTCTTGTCTCTCTTTCTTACTGCTAATCAGTCAGCTGGGAATAATCATGCCAAAATAACAATAATATGCTTATCAAAAGGAAAAATATTAATTTTCCTACACAGTTCCCCAAAAAGAGTGTACATATAAAAATACGTGTTTAAATTATTTAACAATTGTTAATGTGAAAACATTGACCATGAAGTTTGGTGAGAGTTTCTCTTCAAAGATATGAAACCCCTTTTACTGCGGTAAAGTGTACTTTTCGTTAGTGTTTTTTCATCGGATATTTATTACGGAAATAATGAGTGAATTCAGTGTTTGGTTGTAAGCACGTGTTTTACGGAAGTACGCAAATGTGAATAACGAATTTGTTATTGTTGGACTATATAACAAGTTGTGTTAGTGTTAGTGCTTGTTGCGAGGTGGAAAGACTATGGCCAACTCAATACATGTTTATAATTTTCGAATAGAACTCATAGTTCATGAACCAATAATTATGTTCATCCCTTGTCCCATTCTACTTGGGGTCGGCGCAACACGTTTTCTTCTTCCATTCTCCCCTGTAGTCAGACGTCACGGCATCATTTACTCCTTTCTTTTTCACCATTTCTCATAACTCCATCCATCTTTCAAGCAAGAATTATGTAAATGGCAAGAAATTAGCTTGTTGTTATTTTGGTTACCTCAAAATAACAGTTTTTTTTCAATGATGCATGATAATTTATTATGCTTACAGTATGAGCAGTGGATCAAGTCGAGCCACGGAGCGCCGCGAGACATTGATAGCGCCGAACCTGCCTGGAGCCACCGGTCTACACAACCTAGGGAATACTTGCTTCATGAATGCGGCCTTACAGTCGGTGAGTACTCTACATTTGTGATAGTACTGTCCGCTGTGTGGTTTAGTTTGGTTCTAAGAGTAGAGGAAGACCAAAGAAACGATTTATGGGCTGTGTAAAGGATGATATGGCAAGAGAGGAGGTGGATGACGAGTAATAGAGAAGTATGGAAGAAGAAGACGATACTGAGGTCTTACTATAACGTTTCGTCCGTATATTCGGATCTATTTGTCTCTCTCACTCTGGCTCATGTGGAGACATGTAACATCTATCGATTCGTGCTGTGTTCACGTGGTGCATTATGGACCTGTGTCTCAAGCATTGGCACGTATTATATGCTGCTTATGTTTATGTCACATGTATTATTAAATGTTTCAGGTATGGAACACGGGTCCCTTGACGAGGTACTTCAACTCAGGCATGCATCTGTACGAAGTGAACACTACCAACCCGCTCGGCACCAAAGGAGTGCTAGCGTTAAGATACGGAGAACTCTGTAAAGAGGTATTTCAAATTTTTGTATTTCTAATAAAATATTTTCAAAAGATTATATAGAACTTGGCATGTCAAAGGAATTATGCCAACTAACAGCGTTTGGTAATGTTGGAGGTCTACTTAAAGCTTGTTGAAGTTGGTCCGATGTTCCCGCTCCCCGCAGGTGTGGTCGTGCAGCGCGCGCTCGGTGGCCCCGCTGCGCGTGCGCTGGTGCGTGTCGCGCTGGGCGCGCGCGCTGGCGGGCGGCGGCCAGCACGACGCGCAGGAGCTGCTGGCGTGGCTGCTGGACGCGCTGCACGAGGACCTCAACCGCGCGCCGCAGCACCAGCCCGCGCCGCCGCACAGCGGGGACTCCGGCGGCAGGCCCGACCAGGTGGGACCCGACATCTCTATAATACTACATTATACAACAACTCGAAAAAGGGAGTTTCATTCGAGGGACTAAGTTGGATACTAGAGTACAATCCTGAGCGTAGCAAGGCATTCTAGAGTAGAATCCTAAGCGGAGCGCGGGATACAAGAACCGAGATGATTATTTTTACGTGTTGTATACTTTTACCATGATATAGGTGTAGTATAAGAATAGTATTTATATTTCTCGTGGGTTAATAATAACAGCCGCCCGGGTCAATCTTCAAGGTTAAGCCGCGCTTACCAAAATCGGCCTGTGAATGGGTAACCATTAATTCATTACATACCGAGTTCCTTCAGTGCTCGGAAAGTACGTAAAGTTCTTGTCGACACGTTTTATTTATGTTTAGTTCAAAATTTGTATAATTGTTCAAAATTCAAACATTTTATTCATTCAGTGAATAAAAGAGAGTTTTATTCACTGTTATCTATTGAAAATGTTTTTATTCACTCAGTGATTTTCATTGACGACGACATAAATATGTCGGTATATAATGTAGTGGTTGTCAGGTGGTGGCGGCGGAGGCGTGGGCGCAGCACACGGCGCGCAACAGCTCGGTGATGACGGAGCTGTTCTACGGGCAGCTGAAGTCCAAGGTGCAGTGCGACACGTGCGCCAGGGACTCCGTGCGCTTCGACGCCTTCAACATGCTCAGCCTGCCGCTGCCCATGGAGTCCTACGTGTGCTGCGAGCTGCGGGGTAACGTCTCGCCTCATTCTAGATCAATAGTCGACGCCTTGGATATACAGGCTGTTCAAGAAATTGCGCGTCATAGCTTAGGGGTGGGTTGAAATAAATGACTTATGATTTATGTTCAGTATCGATAAAGAAACCTAGGAAAAATAAACATATTAAAAACATTAAAAACAAAATTGCTGGTTCAACCTAGTTTAGTACCTACTAACTTAAAATACCAATCGTTTAGAATTACAATTAATTACTTACCTACTATCGAACTCTTTATTCCCGTCTGCCACCATTGGTGGCAGTTGCAACTGAACGCATACGCTTGCAATGTTTGTTTTTGTTCCTGGGTTCCTTTATCTATACTGAACCTACCTCTAAGCTACGGCACGCAATTTCTTTAACATCCTGTATTTAAATCGTAATTTGTATCTTTATTAAAAAAAAAGTAACGATTAAACCAACCTAACAAAAAATATAAACACACACTACTTACTATATTTATATTGTAAATAAAAAAATTCTCCTGTATGTTATGCAATGAAAATGTGGCAACGCCAGGGGGCGGGGGGGGGGGGGCGCCCTAGAAGGACATACTTTGACGTTATTGGTGAGGTTCTTCAGAAAGATCAGGTGCGTAGTGTATAACCAGATGTTGAGGCTGTGATCTCGTCCCGTTGCTTGAGGATAGTTTGGAGATAAATGATACGTAATGCTCGGAATAATTGGTTCTATACTTAAAGATAGAATGAAAATGATTACAATGTCGGACCGCGACGTGACAATATAATGTAATGTTTGTGGCGCAGAGGGGCGGGGTGAGTCGCCGGGCAGCAGGAGTGTGTCAGGATCCTAGCGAGTGGCGTTCGGTGGCTTCTGTCTACCCCCATGCGAAAAAGGCGTGAGTTTATAATGTAATATTACGTAGTTAATTAGTTATTTATGTTTGCAGTGATGCTGCTAGACGGCTCGGTGCCTATCAAGTACGGCGTCAGAGTGAACTCAGAAGGAACGTATCTCGATCTCAAGAAGAAGTTGTCAGAACTGTGTGGACTAGCGCCTGAATCGTAAGTACAAAATGTAATCTATTGTATCCATTAACTTACGTTCAATAAATTCACAGCAATGCCGCTTTAAAAATATTTTGGCTCGTAATCAATACACACATAAACATCACGCTTGTCATCCCTGAAGTGTTAGGCAAAGGTGTATTTAATGGACATGAGCGCCGATGGCCAATTCCACAGCGGCGGCGTCGCGGCGGCGCGGCGTGGCCGGCAGCCTTACTTTTTTTTTATCAGGTAGAGATTTTTTTTAAAATAACTAAGAAAACCATATTGCTGTTACCAAAAAAAGTTTACAGTGTTCTAAATAATAATTGGACGTCACGTTTACTGAAAAATAATCATTTCAGCATTTTGAGTGAAACCGAGTTTTTTTTAATTAGAGCGCTATCTAGCGCCGCGTGTCCCTCGCACACGTGCGCGGGCCGCGCGTGCGAGCGAGACAGCTAGTTGGCCGGCGCGGCGCTCATATCTAGTGTCTGATAGTACACCCATATTTCGCCGGTTATCATTGCGGTGAACAAATTTATCTAAAGCAAATAGGTCGAGTTCCGACATTAACTTGTGTGGGCTGCAAAAGTTGTCGTAATGAACGGATAGTCAGCTTCACGATGTGGTATCCCCCTTGAAAGCACCTACGTTTGAACTCGGAGTACTGGGGTACTCAACTGGGGTATCCAATTGATGCAGCCCACTGTACCATCGCTTAACTAGGATTGTACACTCAGTGATCCAGGCGTAGTGACGTCATCGCACTACGCAGCTACTCAGTGCACGCACCATCTCATTTAAACGATAGGCTTTTTTAGCTAATGGTGCTTGTTGTGTCTAATTCATTCAAATTAATTAACGGCCGTGTTGGCGCGTTTACGCCTTGTGCTTTCAATTATAGGAGTAAAGAATAGAATTAGAATAAATAAAATAAGTGGACTGATTGAATCTAGTGTAATCCAAGAACCAAGTTAATAATAGCTATTTATTCACCAAGGGGAGTAAGGCACAGATTACTAATCGAGTGTGCATTTGAGGCCCGACGCGAGGCTGAGGGCCGTGAACCACACGAGTTTAGTAATCTGTATTTACCCTCGAGTGATATATACTGCTTTATACTACACTTGCTTACAACGTCATCAAGACTTAAAAAAAAACAAAACGCGGTAGTAGTGGATTGCTACCCTGATTTTCAGGGCAGTAATGAAATTCCATACAATATAACTGCCTAGATTATTGAGAAGGTTTAATGAACAGCTTTCAAGCCTTTTAGTGGCGTAGTATTGGTACACTTACTAAGCAAGTGTAGTATAAAGTGACGTGTCTTCGTCGTGGTCAAATGTACGCGTGAGGCGGCGGCGGAGCGCGTCCAGCCGCGAGCAGGCCACGCATAGACAGGCCGTTTTCTATTACTTATTTACGTATGACTGTTGGTTAATATGCCTACGTCCGTAGCTATCGGTGTTTCTATAAACAAAGCTAGCTTGAAATATACTATTCGCGTCACCTACCTGACTGATTTATAGAAAAATCAAAGAAAGCTTTTCTGTGACGTTTTGTTTCTATCGGTCCGTAAGCTAAATGTCAAACACAGTGATAGCAATCTTCTATTACCTGTTAGTAAGTTATTGAAAATGGCCATTAATCGTTAATTGTTCGAATATAAATCATGATCTGTCAAATGACCAATTTGGTCGAGACGCTATTGTTTAACCATTGTGTCTACTTAGTGGACAGGTCAAGGATTAAACATTCCGACGAATTAAGAACCATTCCTCCTTTTTTGAAGTCAATCAAAAATAGCGCAAAACACTGTCGTTATCAAACTTTTGTGAAGGTTTGTGTTTAGAATTTGTTTATTATCTTTTCCAGAATGTTGATAGTTGAACTCACAGGCGCGACAATCGGCCGAGTGTTCGACGACAACTCGAAGATATCGGCCGTCAGCGCGACCGAGCTGTACGCGTACGAGCTGCCGCACGACGACTGCGACACCGACAGCGACTGCGCCGACCTGCCGCACCACACTAACGGTGAGCAGTACCATACTCCGGGCAACTTAGCTCCAAACATAGGGGTAAGGTTACAATAGTTCGCATAGATCATTGGTTAGAAAAAGTTTCAAATCAATTTATAGATAATTGCACGATCTACAATTTTATCGAAAATATTTTTATGATAAAACTTACCGTTTGGTTGGAAAATTAAAACCAATTTACGCGACCTTTGACCTTGAATTTTTTTTTGCATAGTTCGGATCGATGGGGACTTTTGACATTTCATTTGTAATGGTGTTCCCAACATTCGTACTAAGTTTTAGATCTATGCGAATTATTGTAACCTTGCATGTCTAAGTTGACCGGCCTAACATGTTATCGGCTGCGGCCGGCGGGACACCCACACGACGCTCCGGTCAAGCTGACGACGAGATGCCATTCATTATACTAATAAAAGAGACCGCTCGGTGCGTTTTCATGTTGAGAAATTGAGGGGTTACCATTGATTCCTGGTGGCCTTTTTGTAGTGCATAATCTTAGACAGTATTTATTAGACATTTCGGTGTCGCAAAATGGTCCCTATATCAACTGCCGTCATTTTACAATTTTATATTATGATGGTACCGCTTTCTGAGAGGACACGCATTGATAGAAGATGCGTCTGCGTCTATTCAGTCGTATTTAAGCCTGCCACAACTAAACTTTTAGTCAATTACTCCGTTTGGCTCGAACGGGGTGATGGTGTTGAGTCATATTAACAAGCCTAACAACAAGACCTTCGTTTCGATTCGTTTTGTTAAAATGTATCGTTCCCTCCTTAGGCTGGAGCGAGTCCCAGCAGCAGTGGGCGGAGGTGAGTGTGGGCGGCGGCAATACTTCCTCACTCTGCATGCCAGCACTCTTCTGCTTCAAGGTTAGCTACGCGCATCGCACACACATGCACACCCACACACCCACACACAACCATACACACCCACACACATACACACCTACAGGAGGAGGATATCCTACTTGGGCTTTCTGATGCAGCGTCATTCAGCGTGGAGAAAAGAGTGTTCCGCTTTCTTTAAAGAGTTTTGTCTTCCTGACAAGCTATACATACTTTTACTTTGATTAAGTCGAAGATTTTGACAAGACAACCATATGACATTATATGCTGCGCCGACCCCAAATGAATTGGGATAAGCGCAAGTAAATGTTGATGAGGAACTATATAACATTAATCAATTTAATAGTCATTTGATTTTACATTTATAAAATATAATATTGTTCATATCAGTTACGCATGCACCAAAAAGCCATAAATAATACAGAAACAAAGATTACACTGCCGTAGCGATTCATTAAAATTGTCTGTCTTTAAATAAAAACGTTTTTATCTGCATTTGGAGAGAACCCCAAATAAAAATGAAAAAAGGGGTAGAAAACTGCTGATTAACGAAACGAAAAATTTGAACGGTGAGGTTTATTTGAAGTATGGGGATTTTGATAAAGAATAATTAGAAAGATTATGACCTTCAGGACATTATCTTGCTCCTCATAGTCTACATACCATTAACTTAGGAGACATTTAGTAATTCTACACAATGTTGATAAAAAAACGTTTTTATGTCCCCGTTTGGTGATGGCATGTAAGTGTAAGTGAAATATTCGACTACCTTACAGAACATAACACATGTAAATAGGAACATACTGTATTATACGCGCTTATTTTTAGGTCGTTCTGGAACCGAAACCCACTTAAACTGTATCATCGAACTCGGAACGATTGGGACTGTTTTTTTTTAAATAACAAAAAACAAATCAAATTTGAAAATGGTTCCAGAACGACCTAAAATTAACGGTGTATATGACGTCGTAATGTGAAGTGCTGACTAACTTAACTGTGTACATAATGTTTGTGCTGATTCTGTTGGGCACCAACTAAACAGAATTGGGAGTATTGTTGTCCCTTACTAACAGGTAGAGGGTAAAAGGGACGGTGATAGTTTGAGCGGTAAACAATGTTCTGTTATGTTTTGGGGTATCTTACAGTTTATTTTGAACTAAAATCTGTTACATTTTTGAAGTTTGGTAGGTATCCGAAGAAGTTCCAGTACAGGTTCAGTGAAAGTCTTTTTATTTTGTACAAAGTCTTAATTTAACCTTATTTGACAGCTCGTATATACTTCCGTCTCTTTCTTCCCTCACCTGTGTAAAAGAGATATCAATAGTCTTTAGTTGGTGCCCAATAGAATGTGGCCGTTGTTCGTTTATCTGTGTTGAGATAGCATCTCGTGACGGAGAGGTGACGGATCAGGTAACAGATGACACTAGATACTGCACTGTAACGCCATTTTTAGTTATTTTCTCATATTTTTTGTTTTGTTTTAACGTAGAAAGTGATGATTTACCATAGTTTTTATGACAGTTTTTCAAAGTCAATTAGTTTATTGTATCTAAATCATATTATTGATCACATTCTATTTTATAATATTACGAATACCTACTCAGTAACCATTTGATTTAACTTATTCTTAAAAATAAATATTTACTTGTTAGAAGGTTGAACAATGGATTTGACCATCGTTAACCATACTTTGACTATACTATGTCCGCTATAACTTTTTTTTGGTAAACGAATAAAACTAGGAACGTCATCCATCAAGATCATAAATATTTGCTAATGAGTCACACCAACACATCTAAATATTACTATAAACGTACGTGTCGTTACTACAAACGTCTAAAATGACGGTGTGCAAATAATAATATTATTTTCTTCCAACTATGCTTTAATTTCATCACAATCACACTAAAAACTCAGTACAAAGCGAGTCTTTAATGCTCTAGAGCAATAAAATGTATGAAATTTCATTATTGCACAGTTTTTTTTTTAATCGCACCAAAAGGTGCCAATCTCAATGGATTAGCTCTATTCAGCCAGCCGATATCAATACTTTTTTTTTTACGTACGTATTATTCGTTTCTATCCTACTTGTTCCAAATTTAAAAAATGATTGCTGCTAACTCTGATTTAAAAATGAAAGAAATTTAAATCAATCGACATCGCCGCGCCCATCTACTTCCCGGGATAACGACTTCATTGTAACAAATCAGCCAGGCCTATCTACCTCGTCTGATAATATTATTCAGTCCCAAGTTAAACAAACAAATATAAATTTGCCCAACAAAATTCTTAACCTTACGTT
The DNA here is from genome assembly GCA_963853795.1 of Xestia rhomboidea. Taxonomy (NCBI): domain Eukaryota; kingdom Metazoa; phylum Arthropoda; class Insecta; order Lepidoptera; family Noctuidae; genus Xestia; species Xestia rhomboidea. Next base: position 1,246,933 of record OY970776.1, on the reverse strand, counting down.
TAATAATTGCTCAAGTATAACTTTTAATTTCAATAATTAAACTTCTATTTTAACTGTTTGATATGAGTTTCTTTTATCTACTATTCCTATAGGTAATAGTTGAAAGAAAAGCAGATGATGCACCTCGCCTTAAGTAATTTATATATAATAAATTACTTTGTGCTCGATGCAATAATCTACTATTGTATCATCGAAATTGGGCCAGGATTTCCAAAGTTACAGCATTGTAAAGTTTCACCGCTTTTTTAACTTTGTGCTCCTTCACGAGCTACTGCGATGACGTCGCGTCGTGGTTGTCATGTCCGATTGCGGGTGATGCGGAGTGTTTATGTTCATATAATTTGATTTGTAAAGTGGTTTGCATTTATTATTTTAGTTGTTGTGTTTAAATATTATTGGTATTAACCGTTCAGTAGCCTGGAATGTTCTCACTGCTGGGCAATGACCTCCCCCATATCCCTTCAGGTATTCTTCTCTTGCGCCACCTCGAGCCAGTAATTAAATTAATTCATTAAAATTATTCGCAGCGCACGACATGACGTCACATGTCAGCGCGGTCGCTTTGTCGGATTTTGCCGCGGAGGGCCGTACTTTAACGTTTAAGAGCGGCCAACCCGCCATACTTTTCGCGAGAATTTTGACAAACGCTCGTGCATGATTATGCCGTTGTTATACATATTATATCTTTGAATTTTTTGAACTAATAGGTATTTCGTGCACTATATCATCTAGGCTTCTAACCAAAGCAAAAAATAAAAATTAGTAGTAACAAATTCAGTAAAGGCCTCCAAAAAATGCTGTTTTGAACAAATTTTACCTCAACTTTGGCCGTTCATAATGTACTCATAAATTGTAAAAGTAAAGAAAGCATCCTGATAGAAGCCTTGCAAATGTAGTGGAGATTCTAATTGACAAATATTTATTCAACAAACTTGTAAGACTTATTCAAAAATACGTATTTCTTGGAACAATTTTTATAAAATTTCGAACACTATTTTTCGTTTAATGTCCTCGCGTTAGGCGGTATGAGGTGTGCGGGAGATGAGTAGTGCGGGGTCGGGGCTAGGTAAGACAGGGGAGTTGAAAAAATATCGCCGTTGTGGCTCTGGATGAAACAACAAGCTTTTCGACCATGCTCGTGTTGACAATATACGGGCCGCGAAGGGCCCTCTTAATATCTCAGTAATTTTTGAAGATAGGACAAAAAATAACAGATTCTAGTTTCTCGGGTACCTATTTTTTAGACATGCTGATTGCAAAAACGTTGGCGTGACTCATTGTACCGTTTTTTCTTATATTGTCACATCCAATCTAAATCATTAGACGTGAGAATCACCCACAACGGAATCATTGGCTTTCAGAATCCGTTTGTCAGCTAGGTACCACATCAGCTAAATGCTCTGTGTTCGTAGATTGTCCATATGTATATAAAACGTTTGGTAGCGGTCATTTTTGTACAAATTCGCTTCTATTTTAGTTTCCAAATTCTTTATAAATTTTTTTTTTGTTGTTGCTGGCAGACCCTCTGTCATAAGCCTTTGCTTTTATTCCAAAAAGTGCAGATTTTACCATTTCAGATCGAAAAAATCTTGATGTCCAGAATAAATCAGGTGGACTTAAAAATGGTTAACCAATTTTGATGAAATCTGTGAAGTGGGCAGTAACGGTTGGTACCTTAATCGTTCAGCAAACTGTTCTAAGAAGACTTAGGAGAGGGTCCTAAACCTTTCAGTAAGAATATTGAGAAGTGTTAATCCAAAATAGCTCTTATTGCAAAGTTTAAATCCAAAAATTGGTAAATTATTTCCAGTCACCTCGCAAGGTTGGTTCGGGCGCTCCCAAGGTTAGGAAAACACACCCAAAAGTCTACATTAGAATCGAACAACGGTTTCAGCGCTCGAGATCGGAAATTCTTATGTCCCAGAGTCCACCCGCAACGTTGTACAAGCACGGCGTGTTGCCGGACGGCGACGACGTGCACAGCGCGGCCACGCCCAGCCTGCCCGGCCCGCTGGGCTCGTCGCCCTCCGTGTGCGACATGCACGACACCAAACATGTGCCCAGCGGCAAGACACAGTACTTGGTGGCTGTTCATAGGTGAGTTCTTGGTTTGTAGTTCTTGTGTAAATGTTTGCTAATGGTTTCTGACGTACCGCTTGAGACCCCTTATATTGATTTAAGAAAGCCTTCCTGAATTATAGGGTATATAATTTCTTAAATATGTTTCCTTTTATCGAAAGTTTGTGAAGAATTAAACGAAAAAAAGAAAAAAGAACAGCCTTATTCATAAAAAAATAGTTAAAATAATTAAAAAAAACCCGACTACATAAAAAGACTGCAACAGTCGGGACCCATATTGGATGCAATGATTTTAGTCTAGATTATTTAATGGGTTCTGACTGTTGCAGTCAATATGTCCTGTTTCTTGAACTTGTTTTTATCTTTTCAGTTTTTATTTAAAGTTATTTTTTATGCAGTCGGGTTTTTTAATTTTAATTTTTTTATTTTACACCTTTTAGTTACTTAGATATACCATTTTAAAATCCTCAGGATGAGCCCTTTATCGAGCCATTCAGGCTACAGAACGAGCCAAACATTTGAATTTGGGCCAAAATCCGCCATTTTGTTTCTTTTTTATTTTGATATACCCAGTGTCACTCTCACAGTAAATAAGAATCTAACGACACCTCTCAAGCTTAAATCCATCGAGCCGTTCAGGCCACAGATCGTGCCAAACATATGAATTTGGCGCCAAAATTCCGCCCTTTTTTTTTTTTTTTTGATGTACCCAGTGTCACTCTCACAGTAAATACGAATCTAACGACACCTCTCAAGCTAAAATCCATCGAGCCGTTTAGGCCACAGAGCGTGCCAAACAATTATACATACATACATACATACTCTCGAAAAACATAACCCTCCTTCTGGCGCAGTCAGGTAAAAAACATGATTCATAAACGTCTGTAAACGCTAATCAAGGCCTGCTAAAGTTAGAGGACTGTTGACCCTCCTTTATCTTCCTGCTAAGTCACAAAATGGCTGCGGCAAATTTGAACAGCTGACTTTGACAAGAGCAAAAAACCATACCGTCTGTCTGTCTGTTTGTCTCGATAAAGCCGGTATCAGGACACAGCACACTTGCGCGAACCCACTTTCGCGAAAAGACAAATGCGCGCATGGACTTTTGCGCGATTAGACTTTTGTGCGATTGGACTTTTGCGCGATTGGACTTTTGTGCGATTGGACTTTTGTGCGAACGGTCTTTTGCGCGAACGGTCTTTTGCGCGCCAAGATACTTTCGCGAATGGACTTTTGCGCGAAAGGACACTTGCGCGAATGGACATTTGCGCGACTGGACTTTTGCGCGACTTAATGGTCACTGAGGTTTACTCTGTACAGAAACATAACATAGAAAGAAAGAAAGAAAAAAATACATCACGCTTGTTAATACTTGAAGGAGGACATTTTTTGGATTTCCGTCAGGGGTGTCGTTTTCATGGTTTTCGGAGTTTCTGATTACGAAAATGAGGTCAAAATGGAAATCCAAGATGGCGCCGAGGAAAATTTTTAGTTTTTCCATCATGGGTGTCGATTTCATGGTTTTTGGGGTCTCTGTTTACGAAAATGGGGTCAAAATGAAAATCCAAGATGGCGCCGAGGAAAATTTTTGGTTTTTCCATCATGGGTGTCGTTTTCATGGTTTTTGGGGTCTCTGATTACGAAAATGGGGTCAAAATGAAAATCCAAGATGGCGCCGAGGAAAATTTTTGGTTTTTCCATCATGGGTGTCGATTTCATGGTTTTTGGGGTCTCTGATTACGAAAATGAGGTCAAAATGAAAATCCAAGATGGCGCCGAGAACAATTTTGGTTTTTCCATCATGGGTGTCGTTTTCATGGTTTTTGGGGTCTCTGATTACGAAAATGGGGTCAAAATGAAAATCCAAGGTCAGGTCAAATTTTTGGTTTTTCCATCATGGGTGTCGTTTTCCGTGGTCTGGTAACTAGAATAAGAGCTCTTGTTTACGTCCGGTTTCTACTCGCAGTCCTGTCGCAGTTATGAACGCAGCACTATGAACCACCGTTAATGGGGGTTAAGCACACATGGGGCTCCTTTTAGACATATTTAACTGAAACGAATAGTCAGCAACATGCATTGGTCTTCACACACTGAAATTCTTTGTCCCCAGAAAGCAGTGTCGCTCCGACGCGTATTTCCTCCCGTGGCAGCGCAGTAGATCGTCAGTGTTCGGCGTGCCCGTACTGGTGGGCGTACGCGACGCCTTGTCCGGGCGGCAGCTGTACGCGCGCGTGTGGCAGCAGGTGGCGCGGCTACTGAGTGCGCGGCCGCCGCAGCATGACCAACACAACCATGCTACTGACTGGTGAGTACTAGTGGCGTACGCGACGCCTTGTCCGGGCGGCAGCTGTACGCGCGCGTGTGGCAGCAGGTGGCGCGGCTACTGAGTGCGCGGCCGCCGCAGCATGACCAACACAACCATGCTACTGACTGGTGAGTACTAGTGGCGTACGCGACGCCTTGTCCGGGCGGCAGCTGTACGCGCGCGTGTGGCAGCAGGTGGCGCGGCTACTGAGTGCGCGGCCGCCGCAGCATGACCAACACAACCATGCTACTGACTGGTGAGTACTAGTGGCGTACGCGACGCCTTGTCCGGGCGGCAGCTGTACGCGCGCGTGTGGCAGCAGGTGGCGCGGCTACTGAGTGCGCGGCCGCCGCAGCATGACCAACACAACCATGCTACTGACTGGTGAGTACTAGTGGCGTACGCGACGCCTTGTCCGGGCGGCAGCTGTACGCGCGCGTGTGGCAGCAGGTGGCGCGGCTACTGAGTGCGCGGCCGCCGCAGCATGACCAACACAACCATGCTACTGACTGGTGAGTACTAGTGGCGTACGCGACGCCTTGTCCGGGCGGCAGCTGTACGCGCGCGTGTGGCAGCAGGTGGCGCGGCTACTGAGTGCGCGGCCGCCGCAGCATGACCAACACAACCATGCTACTGACTGGTGAGTACTAGTGGCGTACGCGACGCCTTGTCCGGGCGGCAGCTGTACGCGCGCGTGTGGCAGCAGGTGGCGCGGCTACTGAGTGCGCGGCCGCCGCAGCATGACCAACACAACCATGCTACTGACTGGTGAGTACTAGTGGCGTACGCGACGCCTTGTCCGGGCGGCAGCTGTACGCGCGCGTGTGGCAGCAGGTGGCGCGGCTACTGAGTGCGCGGCCGCCGCAGCATGACCAACACAACCATGCTACTGACTGGTGAGTACTAGTGGCGTACGCGACGCCTTGTCCGGGCGGCAGCTGTACGCGCGCGTGTGGCAGCAGGTGGCGCGGCTACTGAGTGCGCGGCCGCCGCAGCATGACCAACACAACCATGCTACTGACTGGTGAGTACTAGTGGCGTACGCGACGCCTTGTCCGGGCGGCAGCTGTACGCGCGCGTGTGGCAGCAGGTGGCGCGGCTACTGAGTGCGCGGCCGCCGCAGCATGACCAACACAACCATGCTACTGACTGGTGAGTACTAGTGGCGTACGCGACGCCTTGTCCGGGCGGCAGCTGTACGCGCGCGTGTGGCAGCAGGTGGCGCGGCTACTGAGTGCGCGGCCGCCGCAGCATGACCAACACAACCATGCTACTGACTGGTGAGTACTAGTGGCGTACGCGACGCCTTGTCCGGGCGGCAGCTGTACGCGCGCGTGTGGCAGCAGGTGGCGCGGCTACTGAGTGCGCGGCCGCCGCAGCATGACCAACACAACCATGCTACTGACTGGTGAGTACTAGTGGCGTACGCGACGCCTTGTCCGGGCGGCAGCTGTACGCGCGCGTGTGGCAGCAGGTGGCGCGGCTACTGAGTGCGCGGCCGCCGCAGCATGACCAACACAACCATGCTACTGACTGGTGAGTACTAGTGGCGTACGCGACGCCTTGTCCGGGCGGCAGCTGTACGCGCGCGTGTGGCAGCAGGTGGCGCGGCTACTGAGTGCGCGGCCGCCGCAGCATGACCAACACAACCATGCTACTGACTGGTGAGTACTAGTGGCGTACGCGACGCCTTGTCCGGGCGGCAGCTGTACGCGCGCGTGTGGCAGCAGGTGGCGCGGCTACTGAGTGCGCGGCCGCCGCAGCATGACCAACACAACCATGCTACTGACTGGTGAGTACTAGTGGCGTACGCGACGCCTTGTCCGGGCGGCAGCTGTACGCGCGCGTGTGGCAGCAGGTGGCGCGGCTACTGAGTGCGCGGCCGCCGCAGCATGACCAACACAACCATGCTACTGACTGGTGAGTACTAGTGGCGTACGCGACGCCTTGTCCGGGCGGCAGCTGTACGCGCGCGTGTGGCAGCAGGTGGCGCGGCTACTGAGTGCGCGGCCGCCGCAGCATGACCAACACAACCATGCTACTGACTGGTGAGTACTAGTGGCGTACGCGACGCCTTGTCCGGGCGGCAGCTGTACGCGCGCGTGTGGCAGCAGGTGGCGCGGCTACTGAGTGCGCGGCCGCCGCAGCATGACCAACACAACCATGCTACTGACTGGTGAGTACTAGTGGCGTACGCGACGCCTTGTCCGGGCGGCAGCTGTACGCGCGCGTGTGGCAGCAGGTGGCGCGGCTACTGAGTGCGCGGCCGCCGCAGCATGACCAACACAACCATGCTACTGACTGGTGAGTACTAGTGGCGTACGCGACGCCTTGTCCGGGCGGCAGCTGTACGCGCGCGTGTGGCAGCAGGTGGCGCGGCTACTGAGTGCGCGGCCGCCGCAGCATGACCAACACAACCATGCTACTGACTGGTGAGTACTAGTGGCGTACGCGACGCCTTGTCCGGGCGGCAGCTGTACGCGCGCGTGTGGCAGCAGGTGGCGCGGCTACTGAGTGCGCGGCCGCCGCAGCATGACCAACACAACCATGCTACTGACTGGTGAGTACTAGTGGCGTACGCGACGCCTTGTCCGGGCGGCAGCTGTACGCGCGCGTGTGGCAGCAGGTGGCGCGGCTACTGAGTGCGCGGCCGCCGCAGCATGACCAACACAACCATGCTACTGACTGGTGAGTACTAGTGGCGTACGCGACGCCTTGTCCGGGCGGCAGCTGTACGCGCGCGTGTGGCAGCAGGTGGCGCGGCTACTGAGTGCGCGGCCGCCGCAGCATGACCAACACAACCATGCTACTGACTGGTGAGTACTAGTGGCGTACGCGACGCCTTGTCCGGGCGGCAGCTGTACGCGCGCGTGTGGCAGCAGGTGGCGCGGCTACTGAGTGCGCGGCCGCCGCAGCATGACCAACACAACCATGCTACTGACTGGTGAGTACTAGTGGCGTACGCGACGCCTTGTCCGGGCGGCAGCTGTACGCGCGCGTGTGGCAGCAGGTGGCGCGGCTACTGAGTGCGCGGCCGCCGCAGCATGACCAACACAACCATGCTACTGACTGGTGAGTACTAGTGGCGTACGCGACGCCTTGTCCGGGCGGCAGCTGTACGCGCGCGTGTGGCAGCAGGTGGCGCGGCTACTGAGTGCGCGGCCGCCGCAGCATGACCAACACAACCATGCTACTGACTGGTGAGTACTAGTGGCGTACGCGACGCCTTGTCCGGGCGGCAGCTGTACGCGCGCGTGTGGCAGCAGGTGGCGCGGCTACTGAGTGCGCGGCCGCCGCAGCATGACCAACACAACCATGCTACTGACTGGTGAGTACTAGTGGCGTACGCGACGCCTTGTCCGGGCGGCAGCTGTACGCGCGCGTGTGGCAGCAGGTGGCGCGGCTACTGAGTGCGCGGCCGCCGCAGCATGACCAACACAACCATGCTACTGACTGGTGAGTACTAGTGGCGTACGCGACGCCTTGTCCGGGCGGCAGCTGTACGCGCGCGTGTGGCAGCAGGTGGCGCGGCTACTGAGTGCGCGGCCGCCGCAGCATGACCAACACAACCATGCTACTGACTGGTGAGTACTAGTGGCGTACGCGACGCCTTGTCCGGGCGGCAGCTGTACGCGCGCGTGTGGCAGCAGGTGGCGCGGCTACTGAGTGCGCGGCCGCCGCAGCATGACCAACACAACCATGCTACTGACTGGTGAGTACTAGTGGCGTACGCGACGCCTTGTCCGGGCGGCAGCTGTACGCGCGCGTGTGGCAGCAGGTGGCGCGGCTACTGAGTGCGCGGCCGCCGCAGCATGACCAACACAACCATGCTACTGACTGGTGAGTACTAGTGGCGTACGCGACGCCTTGTCCGGGCGGCAGCTGTACGCGCGCGTGTGGCAGCAGGTGGCGCGGCTACTGAGTGCGCGGCCGCCGCAGCATGACCAACACAACCATGCTACTGACTGGTGAGTACTAGTGGCGTACGCGACGCCTTGTCCGGGCGGCAGCTGTACGCGCGCGTGTGGCAGCAGGTGGCGCGGCTACTGAGTGCGCGGCCGCCGCAGCATGACCAACACAACCATGCTACTGACTGGTGAGTACTAGTGGCGTACGCGACGCCTTGTCCGGGCGGCAGCTGTACGCGCGCGTGTGGCAGCAGGTGGCGCGGCTACTGAGTGCGCGGCCGCCGCAGCATGACCAACACAACCATGCTACTGACTGGTGAGTACTAGTGGCGTACGCGACGCCTTGTCCGGGCGGCAGCTGTACGCGCGCGTGTGGCAGCAGGTGGCGCGGCTACTGAGTGCGCGGCCGCCGCAGCATGACCAACACAACCATGCTACTGACTGGTGAGTACTAGTGGCGTACGCGACGCCTTGTCCGGGCGGCAGCTGTACGCGCGCGTGTGGCAGCAGGTGGCGCGGCTACTGAGTGCGCGGCCGCCGCAGCATGACCAACACAACCATGCTACTGACTGGTGAGTACTAGTGGCGTACGCGACGCCTTGTCCGGGCGGCAGCTGTACGCGCGCGTGTGGCAGCAGGTGGCGCGGCTACTGAGTGCGCGGCCGCCGCAGCATGACCAACACAACCATGCTACTGACTGGTGAGTACTAGTGGCGTACGCGACGCCTTGTCCGGGCGGCAGCTGTACGCGCGCGTGTGGCAGCAGGTGGCGCGGCTACTGAGTGCGCGGCCGCCGCAGCATGACCAACACAACCATGCTACTGACTGGTGAGTACTAGTGGCGTACGCGACGCCTTGTCCGGGCGGCAGCTGTACGCGCGCGTGTGGCAGCAGGTGGCGCGGCTACTGAGTGCGCGGCCGCCGCAGCATGACCAACACAACCATGCTACTGACTGGTGAGTACTAGTGGCGTACGCGACGCCTTGTCCGGGCGGCAGCTGTACGCGCGCGTGTGGCAGCAGGTGGCGCGGCTACTGAGTGCGCGGCCGCCGCAGCATGACCAACACAACCATGCTACTGACTGGTGAGTACTAGTGGCGTACGCGACGCCTTGTCCGGGCGGCAGCTGTACGCGCGCGTGTGGCAGCAGGTGGCGCGGCTACTGAGTGCGCGGCCGCCGCAGCATGACCAACACAACCATGCTACTGACTGGTGAGTACTAGTGGCGTACGCGACGCCTTGTCCGGGCGGCAGCTGTACGCGCGCGTGTGGCAGCAGGTGGCGCGGCTACTGAGTGCGCGGCCGCCGCAGCATGACCAACACAACCATGCTACTGACTGGTGAGTACTAGTGGCGTACGCGACGCCTTGTCCGGGCGGCAGCTGTACGCGCGCGTGTGGCAGCAGGTGGCGCGGCTACTGAGTGCGCGGCCGCCGCAGCATGACCAACACAACCATGCTACTGACTGGTGAGTACTAGTGGCGTACGCGACGCCTTGTCCGGGCGGCAGCTGTACGCGCGCGTGTGGCAGCAGGTGGCGCGGCTACTGAGTGCGCGGCCGCCGCAGCATGACCAACACAACCATGCTACTGACTGGTGAGTACTAGTGGCGTACGCGACGCCTTGTCCGGGCGGCAGCTGTACGCGCGCGTGTGGCAGCAGGTGGCGCGGCTACTGAGTGCGCGGCCGCCGCAGCATGACCAACACAACCATGCTACTGACTGGTGAGTACTAGTGGCGTACGCGACGCCTTGTCCGGGCGGCAGCTGTACGCGCGCGTGTGGCAGCAGGTGGCGCGGCTACTGAGTGCGCGGCCGCCGCAGCATGACCAACACAACCATGCTACTGACTGGTGAGTACTAGTGGCGTACGCGACGCCTTGTCCGGGCGGCAGCTGTACGCGCGCGTGTGGCAGCAGGTGGCGCGGCTACTGAGTGCGCGGCCGCCGCAGCATGACCAACACAACCATGCTACTGACTGGTGAGTACTAGTGGCGTACGCGACGCCTTGTCCGGGCGGCAGCTGTACGCGCGCGTGTGGCAGCAGGTGGCGCGGCTACTGAGTGCGCGGCCGCCGCAGCATGACCAACACAACCATGCTACTGACTGGTGAGTACTAGTGGCGTACGCGACGCCTTGTCCGGGCGGCAGCTGTACGCGCGCGTGTGGCAGCAGGTGGCGCGGCTACTGAGTGCGCGGCCGCCGCAGCATGACCAACACAACCATGCTACTGACTGGTGAGTACTAGTGGCGTACGCGACGCCTTGTCCGGGCGGCAGCTGTACGCGCGCGTGTGGCAGCAGGTGGCGCGGCTACTGAGTGCGCGGCCGCCGCAGCATGACCAACACAACCATGCTACTGACTGGTGAGTACTAGTGGCGTACGCGACGCCTTGTCCGGGCGGCAGCTGTACGCGCGCGTGTGGCAGCAGGTGGCGCGGCTACTGAGTGCGCGGCCGCCGCAGCATGACCAACACAACCATGCTACTGACTGGTGAGTACTAGTGGCGTACGCGACGCCTTGTCCGGGCGGCAGCTGTACGCGCGCGTGTGGCAGCAGGTGGCGCGGCTACTGAGTGCGCGGCCGCCGCAGCATGACCAACACAACCATGCTACTGACTGGTGAGTACTAGTGGCGTACGCGACGCCTTGTCCGGGCGGCAGCTGTACGCGCGCGTGTGGCAGCAGGTGGCGCGGCTACTGAGTGCGCGGCCGCCGCAGCATGACCAACACAACCATGCTACTGACTGGTGAGTACTAGTGGCGTACGCGACGCCTTGTCCGGGCGGCAGCTGTACGCGCGCGTGTGGCAGCAGGTGGCGCGGCTACTGAGTGCGCGGCCGCCGCAGCATGACCAACACAACCATGCTACTGACTGGTGAGTACTAGTGGCGTACGCGACGCCTTGTCCGGGCGGCAGCTGTACGCGCGCGTGTGGCAGCAGGTGGCGCGGCTACTGAGTGCGCGGCCGCCGCAGCATGACCAACACAACCATGCTACTGACTGGTGAGTACTAGTGGCGTACGCGACGCCGCGTCCGGGCTATAACTAAACAATTAACTTGCAACCTGTCTATTGCTTGTTCCAGTGACGACAGTTTAGGCTACGAGTTTCCGTTCCGAGTGCGCGTAGTGCGCGCGGGCGGCGCCTGGTGCGCGCGCTGTGCGTGGCCGTCTCTGTGCAGAGGATGTGCGCTACCTTCTGATGACACACCGCTAATCTTTGATACTAGTAAGTAACACTGTTTCTGCGTTTTCCCTTTTCATTCCTTTTTTTCGCCTGTCGCTGGCTGATGAGGGCGACAGACGAAATGTTTTTCTGCACAATAAACCTTTTTTTCCCTTACAATTCCTTAGGTAATCGTCGCCGGCGCAGCAAGCGCTCGAGCGCAGCAGCCAGCTCGCTGGACGGCGACATCCCCAACACCAACTCGCCCATAGCTAAGAACAAGCTCAACCGACACGCCTCCGCACGGCTCTCCACTGATATATCGGTGAGTATTACTTTTACCAGGCTTGCACTGGGGTTTCTGAATAGCGAAAACACAAAAAAGAACCGGCCACGTGCGAGTCGGACTCGCGTATGAAGGGTTCCATATCATCGTAGTAGGGAAAAATTAAATAAAAATTAAAGGGGAGCCCTTTAACTTTTATTATTTGTTGTTTTAGCGGACAACGGCAATACATCATCTGTGAAAATTGTCAACTGACTAGCTATCATGGTTCATGAGATACAGCCTGGTGATAGACAGACGGACAGTGGAGTCTTCAAAATCAAAATATTTTATTTCACATAGGCCTAGAAAACGGTGCACGGTTCGCGTTGGTCGTATCCGAACCGGCTGGTCGAACCGGCAAGAAACTCCATGGTTACTCGTTTCAAATCATTTGGTATTACACACAGTTACAGTGCTGTAACTATTCTGAGCAAAGATGAAAAAAAAAATGATTTTAAAACTATTCTAAAAATCTGAATGAAAAGAAAAAATGAGATTGAGAATAGTTAGACACACAAATTTGTGCCATTTATGAGCTACCAGGGAAGCCGCATGCGCGGAAGGAACTAGAGCCAAACTTCTTTATCTTCAACACATAGTCCTTGATTTTGTAATATGCGATTTAAAAAAGAACTCGTTTGATATAGTTTTTAACTTTTCATCGGTCAGTTCTGTAACTGACTTTGGCAACTTGTTCTAAAAGCGTATACTAATCTGAATTTAGATATTAAAATTTCATGTTAACTGCGTGTATTTTTAGGTAGATTACGTCAGAACAATCTACCTATTGGCCTTGCCCAAGTCAAGTTTTCCGAAAATTTCACCATAGAGGATCTAGTTATGATCCCTAGAGCCCAAAAATCAACCGCCGGTTAAAAAGTGAATGGGGGGCCGCCCGATGGACGAATTCCGCCCGAATTTGTCCATGGGGCGGCCCCCCATGGACACATTCCGAGGGGGCAGCTTTTTGGCCATAACTTTTTTCCTATGGAAAATTTTTGGACCGTTTAACATTTTTTATCATTCCGAGTACGGACGAATACGGATAACTTTTAAATTTAAACTTTTTTGATTCAACCACTACCTTGGGAAGGGGGTTGAAATTTCCAAACTTTTTGGAAAAAAAAAATTATCTCCGAAACGGTAAACATTTTGACCGTCGAAAATATTTTTGGTTGAAACTAAACTCTCATGGGAGGATTTTAACAAGGGATTGAAATAAATATGGGGATAACCTTCTTCGAAATCTACCTCCTCTTGCGGCTTGCTAAAGGGATTTTTATTATGGAAGTCGCTTCTAATTTTGAAAAGCCCTCGATTTTTGCGGACATATAAAATACACTCAAAGATATAAAGTGAAGGCAGAATCAGTATATCGATCTCTTTAATTTTTTATCTGAGTGGCTCGAGCGGACTGCCCTCTTTTGTAGAATAATAATTGAGTCAACGTTAGTTGCTGATCCCCACAGCAGAATGCCATAAGACACAATACTGAGAAAACAAGCATAGTATACTTACGTAGCTGTAGCTACATCAGTTAACTGCCTTATTTTCCTTACTGCATATGCAGCTGAGCTTAACCTGCCCGAAAGAGTTCTAAGTGCGCGCCCCACTGCAATTTTGAATCGATAATAATCCCTAAGAATACAGTTTCCGCTATAACAAGTTTATTGCCGTCAAGATTTAAATTTAGACATCCCGTTGTGATACATTAGGTAAAGAGAACTTTAGACATTTCGTTTTGTTTGCATTCAGTAAAAGATTATTAGCTGCGAACCATTTCTAGAGGACAGTTAGACTTTCGTTGACATGTAAGACATTCGTATCTTTTCTATCTATTTTAAAAATTAGCGAGAGATCATATAAGGGAAATGATTAATGTAAACAAGAAATAGGAAAGGACCGAGAATTGAATTATAGGATTGAACTTGAGGCACTCCCATCTTGACTAGAAACCCGGAGGACGTCGCCGCATTTACATTTAGTTTTTGCTGCCTGTTTTATTAATAGGAAAAAACAAGATCAGCAGCTTGTCCACGAATTCCGTAGTGGTGTAATTTACAGACCAGTGTGTTGTGTTCGACGCAGTCGAACGCTTAAGGAGAGATCTCAGAAAATGCCAATGGCATTCTGGGACTTCTCCCAGGATTCCAAAATGTGAGTGATGAGTTTTACTCCCGCGTCCGTTGTCGACCTACTCTTCGTGAAACCAAACTGTCGACCATGCAGAATCCCATTTGAGTTAAAGTGAGACAACATCTGGTCAAGCATGATTTTTTCATAGATTTGACTCAATGCTGGAAGCACAGATATAGGTCTATAATTAGAGGGTTCTATAATTACAACCCGATTTGAAAATTGGTACTACTTTACTATGTTTCATTAGATCAGGAAACTTGCCGCTGTCCAATCATTGATTGAATATGCCTGTTAGGACAGGAGCGATTGATTCAAAAATATCTTCAAGAGCCTTGACGGATATCCCCCATAAGGGACTACTCATTCAGCTCTATTCAGCTTATGCCCATAGAAAACGATGATTTTGTATGGAGACGCGTACGCATCCGTTCAGCTTTCGCGGCAAACAAGTATAAAATGAGGAAAAGTGTATTATTATCATGCGAGTGCTATACATAGAGTTCAGCGTTGTTCCGTCGCATTCATCGTCGAATGCGGCGGAACAGCGCTGTACAGGGATGGTTCTCGACTCCTTGTCGACAAGTTGTGACCTGCATAGATTTGATTTATTATTACGTAATCATTAAGAAACTATAAAAATATATCGCACAAAGAACTGTTCATGTTGAAGGCACGATACTGAATGAGTAGCTTACCGTCATCGCACTATATTCAGCGCCGTACGCAGTAAATAGAAGCGTTTCAGCGGAGATAACACGCTATGACGGCTTTTCTCATTCTTACGACGCCGTACGCGGCTGATAGAAGCAGAACTGTATAAGTGTGACCAAAATCGTTAAGCGAAACGCGAATGGAGCTGAATAAGTGTGAGTAGTCCCTAAGTCTTGAATTTTTTTTATGTTAAGACTTTGGAATGCGTTTTTAATTGTAGCAATACATATTGGTTTAAGGTTTGGTATGTCCTCAAAGTAAAGTTTTCTTTAAGAAGAGCTTCAGCTAATGTAGATGAGGAGGGGAGAGTTTTCGTAACTTCTAGTGGAATATTAGTGTAAAGAAATTTTCTAGTGTCTCAGCCACTTCTAGTGTCTCTGCCACTTCTAGTGTCTCAGCCACTTCTAGTGTCTCAGCCACTTCTAGTGTCTCAGCCACTTCTAGTGTCTCAGCCACTTCTAGTGTCTCAGCCACTTCTAGTGTCTCTGCCACTTCTAGTGTCTCAGCCACTTCTAGTGTCTCTGCCACTTCTAGTGTCTCAGCCACTTCTAGTGTCTCAGCCACTTCTAATGTCTCAGCCACTTCTAGTGTCTCAGCCACTTCTAGTGTCTCAGCCACTTCTAGTGTCTCAGCCATTTCTAGTGTCTCAGCCACTTTTAAGTGTCTCAGCCACTTCTAAGTGTCTCAGCCGCTTCTAAAAGTCTTAGTAATAGGGTCCCGTTTTTACCCTTGGGGTACGGAACCCTAAAAAGGTTTAATCGAAATTTTCCTCTTGCGTGTTTCTACGAATAATCGTGTCACTGTAAATACAACTTTGACGTGCAAACATTGATGATTTTATTAACTTCGGTAATTAGAAAGAGAGAAATAAGAAGACCATTGATTAGTTTTTCTCCGCACCGCTGAGATAAGAAGTCATCGTAAGCCTAGCCTTTTTCCGACTTTGTTAGGGTTGGTTTTCAGTCTTATTAAATACATTTGAATACTAGCGTTTAACATTTAGTAACTGCCTATCTGACTTCCATAACCCAGTTAGTGGATAATATAGTACCTTATTTGGCAAGACTGACTCAGACGTTCAGGCTTTTGACAATTAAATTCATAGATCTTTGGCAATCTTGATTGTGAAAGATCTACGAATTTCACCTGGGATCTGCTGCTTAACGCGCTCTCTGAGGTTTATTGTCATGAACTGCTTGCCTTATGCCGTAGTAAACAAAATAAAGTAATTTTTGACTTAAGATTACAAGAAGTAGTAGTTTCAGTAGAAGTTTGGCATGGATATGAGTGGATTTCAATAAAATCGATGTTGATTAATAATTGTGTGCAGGGCGAAACGGAGTGCGGCGAGGTGCGCGCGACAGAACTAGGCGCACTGCTGGCGGGCGCGCGGCGTGCCGGCGTCATGCTGGCCATCGACTGGGACCCCACGGCGCTGCATCTGCGGTACCAGTCCACACGGGAGAAGGTACACACTATAAGCTGTAATATGAGTAAACAAGACTGACTGTTTTGAGAGTTCAAATCGTGAAGAAAAACGTCGTTACAAAGTCGGCATGTCCTGGAATCAAAAATATTCAAAGATGTGTGATATCCACCAACCCGCATTAATGTGCGTTGTGGATTGTGACTTCGGGGCCGCGCCCCCGCGCTACCGCACCGGCACACCGCGCTACGGCCGGCGTACCGGGCGGCGTACGGGCCGACGTACCGGGCGGCGTATCGGGCGGCGTACCGGGCGGCGTACTGGGCAGCGTACCGGGCAGCGTACCGGCCGGCGCTGATGCGGCACATGCTCACACTCGTTTTGGTATTTATGAGCCTTTAACGAGTAACAGCATTTTAATCATGTAGGACAGGGTGGAGCGTTTATAGATTTTTTTTAAATTTCAGTTGTGAATAGCGTCAATTATAGGTTGTATTTAGTCGTGAAAAACACGAAAAAATAATGACGTTAGTTTTATTTATTTATCTATTTATTTATTTGAACTTCATGTACAATAGTGGTACATAGGCGGACTTAATGCCACAAGGCATTCTCTACCAGTCAACCTTTGGGTTAAATAGGAAAACAGTGATAGGGTACAATTTTTTTTTTTAAAAACAAGTTCTTGTTAACAAGAATTTATATACTTGTATTGATACTAATACCCATATACTGATAAAATAAACTAATAGATATTTTATAAAATACCAAAAATTAAAAAGAAAGTAACGAGAAACCTAATATAGTATATTTTATATCGAGGTACTAAACGAAGCCATAATAAATACCAGGAGTCAATTAAACCGAGGGTATATTAAGTTGGCGTTTAGGTGCAAACTGTACTTTTCACTTTGAGTGCGAGAAAAATAGTTAATTTAGTAAAAAAACATTTATTATTCCCCCAGTCCATAGAACTTTCGTAAGATTTTAAGTAAATATTCCGCGTTTTTTGCGGCAAAAAATTATCTATTATGTCTTTTGCTCTTTGCTCGACGTCAAACTCTTCACTGTCACTGGACATTCTTAATAAATTTATATAAAACCGAAAAAAAATTACACTCGACAAAAATTCGTTAGTTTTTTCTTCTAAACCAGTCACAGATTAACAATTTAAAACGCATGGCGCCACCTTCTTAGCGGAAAAACCGTGGAACTAAAACTTTCAACATTTTCGCAATGAAGATGCTCCACACGACACCGATAATAGTAGTATATTAACTGGCTGTTTGAGTTTGTCTATGTCACATGAAGGAAATTAAAAAACTAATTACGTTTTACTCCCTAGGGAGTAAAGTGGTCACTTTAGTCCCGCTTCGTAGGGCTATATTGGCGTACTTTTAGAGCATGAGAAGTGAAAATAATTATTATGACTGGACTTCAAATTAAGAGCTTTACGAACTTTTCTTTTAAAAGTGAGTGATTTATGTACACACAAAATCCTTTATACTACACCTGCTAGGAAAGTACCTTGATACTTTATCAAATTTACGGTAGAAAGTACGTCATTGCATATCGAACAAATATGCGGGGAGAAAACGCATCTGAGCGGGAGAGAAAAGTGTATGAAAACCTAAAAATCAAAAGCCAAAGAGTTTTTACAGTGAGTTTTTATCTCCAAGTTCGCAAAATGACACTGGCCACTAGCTGTGTGTTGGATGGTGTCGGGCTGGCAGTGCGACCCTGCGGCGGCAGGATAAACAATTTGAAAAAGAACATGTCAAAATTGCAGACGCCATTGGCGCAATTTTCAATTTGTGTGTTGTTTGAGGATTCAGAATTTCAATTAGTAAAGATTTAGTTTTTTATTTTCCTCGTAGGTGTAGTATAAAGCACTATGTATCACTCGAGAGAAAGTGCGATTCCCGATCTCGGGTGTTTTAAACGACACCCTCGACGGTAATCGGTCACTTTCTCCTCTCGGCGAACAATGTACTATTACAGGACAATATATTAACATAGAAGAGCACAAAGATACTGCTTATTTCTTAAGAAATTTCTTCCATCAGACCTGCGAGAGGAAAGTTGGATAAGAAATGTAGACACAGTGTGTAGAACCTAAAACAAAACTATATCTACATAAACTAAACATACATGCAAATACATACACATATTTTTAAAAATCTACTATTGTAAATATTTACCTATATTAAACACATATATAATGAAGATTATTACTGTAAAGAAGAGAGGTAATGCTCTTTGAATTGTTTTTTAAAGAGAAATAAAGTTTTAGAATCTCGAATGTTAGTCGGAAGTGAGTTCCACAAACGTACTGCGTCAATAGAGAAGGAGTAGGAATACAGTTCGGTTTTATGGGATGGGAAATTAAGATGATGCCTGAGGTGGGATCTACCGAGAGCATCAGAAGGACGGGTATAGGAAAAACGATCGCGCAGGTAGCTGGGATATGCAGGGTTATGAAGGATGTTGTAAAGGAGACATAATATCCGAGTGTTCCTGCGAAGACGGATAGGGAGCCACTTGAGTTTGCAGAAGTGAGAAACATGGTCATATTTCCTCAGACCATACACAAAACAAATGCAGAGGTTTTGTAAGCGCTCAAGCTTATTTAACAGATCCATTTTAGCCCTCTATCACCGGAGAAAATTGTAAGAAAAACAACGCTGATTTGGGTTAATCATAATAAAACAAAAAAAAATTTATTTCCTTCGAAAAATGTCTCCGCTAACTAAATATAAGAAAGTTCGAATAAAATGGTTCGAGATCGAGATTATTTGTATTCGAGACTAATAGCCGTCATGACAGCATAGCAAAATATCTGTATATTGATTTAGTGAAGGATGTAGATAATGAATAAGGTTGGGCCGAGAATGCTTCCCTGTGAAACTCAAATGTCATATTTTTTTGACAACTCATTTTATCACCCAATTTAACACATTTGAGTCCCATAGTAAGTTAGGCTTTAAACCAATCTAATAACAGTCCTCTGATTCCAAAAACGACCAGTTTCTTCACACGAATGGGTATTACAACAAAGTCAATCGCTTTGGCAAGGTTTAAAAACACTCCTGAGATTAAGTCCAAAAAATATATATAAGTGGTGACAAAGACTTATAGATTGACACTTTATTCTATAGGTAAGACTTTTCTAGTTTAGTTAGGAGGCTTATAGCATCTTCAATAAACTGTTTAGTGGAGATAAGCTTGCTCGACTCCAAGATTGAAACTAAGTGTTGGTTCGTCACCTATGCTAAAATTTTGGAGAATTCCTACTCCTTTCTTGTACAGTTATTCACATTATGAACCGTTTTATTTCTTTCCTTGTGCAGGCGTGGGTAGAACACTGGTCGGTAGCAGCCTGCCGACAAGAAGCGGCCCGTGCCATTGACCTGGCGAGCTGCCTGCGCGCCTTCACGAGCTGCGAGCGCCTGGAGCAGCGCTACCACTGCGCGCACTGCCGCAGCGCGCAGCCCGCCACCAAGAAGCTGCAGATGTGGCGCCTGCCGCCTATACTGGTATGTGTGTCTATACTGGTAGGTATTACTTCTAAAGCATGGGCTAAGTGTATCACACGCCCACACTTGTGTTCTTCCCGAAAATATTAGATGTAACGCTGGCGGCGCTCAGCACGCGGCAGGTGCCGCACTGTGGGAGAGCATGTGTCTGCAGGTGCAGGCGCAGGTGCAGGTGCAGGCGCAGGTGCAGGTGCAGGCGCAGGTGCAGGTGCAGGCGCAGGTGCAGGTGCAGGCGCAGGTGCAGCGCGCCGGGGGGGGGCAGCTGTACAGCCGCCGCCGTTGCATCTTCTCGTGAACACCACGTTCCCATAACCTCCGCGTCATACCATGCCCAAATATCAGTCTTGGTACAAAACAACAAATAATC
This sequence comes from Xestia rhomboidea, assembly GCA_963853795.1. Classification (NCBI taxonomy): domain Eukaryota; kingdom Metazoa; phylum Arthropoda; class Insecta; order Lepidoptera; family Noctuidae; genus Xestia; species Xestia rhomboidea. The sequence continues at coordinate 1,226,968 of OY970776.1, read as the reverse complement.
ATACATTCTCTTTCGCAGATAGTCCACCTAAAACGTTTCCAATACGTGAACAACAAATGGATAAAGTCCCAGAAAGTAGTAAACTTCCCGTTCCAAGACTTCGACCCCACGGCCTACCTAGCTTCAGTACCGCAAGAGACCATCCTGCGACACACAGAGATCCTCAACTTGAAGCCAAGATCGTCCGTCTTCGTCGACGACACCATTTCGGAGTCGGAAAGCGAAGACGACGAGAATGCACAGCCGAGAGTTAATACAAGGCCGAAAGTTGAGAGGAAACGGAAAGGCTCAGTTGAGGTGAGTTTTTGGTATTTTAATGCTTTATTCTCGAATACATTTGATGCTTTCATTTGGTGAAATTGAGTTCAAGAGCAGGGCCAAAAGGCAATAAAATTTAGAGGCATAAATACACCTGATTGCAAGCCGCAACTAGAAAATTATAAGTTTGGAAAGTCTTGTTCTTTTTATGGTTATTTTATTATGGTAAGACTACACACTGGATGGGTATATGAGTAGAGGAAGACTAATAAAACGATGGATGGAATTTGTTAAGAATGATATGGCAAGAAAAGAAGTGTCGGATGAGATGACGAACAACAGAAAAGTATGGAAGAAGATGCTGAAGCTGCACCGACCACAAGTGAATTGCAAGTGCAACAGGTCGTCCACCTCCTTTACTTTTTTTATATTTACCTTACACACTACGACACTTTGACACTACGACGCTATGCTTCAATTGGCTTCAATATTTATGTTTTCTTCCTTTATTTAGATGCGAGGGAGAGAGAGGCTAGAGTCGACGAGTCTGGTGACGACGCCGGTGACGGATGACAATCTGATAGACTACCACCAGCATCATCTACTGAAGGATCAGGATCCCTTCGATTTGAAGTACAGATTATATGCTGTTGTGGTGAGTGTTATTTACATTTGTCTACTATTTTATTGGGTTTATTGCGACTTGCCCTTGCTTCGTAATGTTTCATGGCTTTACAAAACATGAAGCTTTCTAAAATATTAACGACGACAAATAACGCGCATGGATTTTGCTGGACTTAAATACGGTTTCCCTCTAGCTGCCAGAATCTTGATGCTCCAAAATTGATTAGGCATAACACACTTGGCATAATTTTCTTTAAACGAATATTTTTAAGTCATAAAAATTATTTACGAATTCACCATGGCATACTTTCCAGGTGGCAGAATTTCATTTAGCATAACGTTTATTTAGAGCGATGATTATTTTTCTATAAAATAGCATTTTTAACATTAAATTGAGTGACAGAAACGAATCGCTCCATAACCGAGTCCACGTAGTGTTGTCTGCCGAACCCCTGGAGTGTAATCTAAGCCCGCTTGGCGCGGAGGGGCGGGCGGGCCGCGCGGAGGGGCAGGCGGGCCACGCGGAGGGGCGGGCGGGCCGCGCGGAGGGGCAGGCGGGCCACGCGGAGGGGCGGGCGGGCCGCGCGGAGTGGCAGGCGGGCCACGCGGAGGGGCGGGCGGGCCGCGCGGAGGGGCGGGCGGAGGGGCGGGCGGGTCGCGCGGAGGGGCAGGCGGGCCACGCGGAGGGGCGGGCGGGCCGCGCGGAGGGGCCGCCGCGCCGGCGCCGTGACAAAAGCCAAGCCTGCTGCATGTTGCATGCTGCATGATGTATGCTTGTTTGCATGCTTTTTACAGGGACTATGAATTTTCTGTAATGTGATAGATGAGTCTTTCAATTATTATGGATATGAAATGTATGCCAAAAGACGATTCTGACTTTAAACTTCCTGCGATATGATAACTCTACGTTTTAATTCTTATGGATATGAAATTTATGCCTAAAGATGATTCTGACTTACTAAATTATGTGTTTTAAATGTATAATAAATGAGTGTCTGCCAAACAATTTTCTGCGAAATGAAGTTTATGATATCTGCTGTTATGCAAAGTAATATTATGACAGAAATAGTTCTATTATAAAGGGTAGACCCCTTAAATACACTTATGAAAGAAACAGGCCTGATTTATGCTTTCTTTTCCTGACTGCATAGTGATGATCATAGTTTATATGATCGTAAATAGTGCTCATTCGTTGATCGATCATCGATTCAGAGTTATTAATTTCTTTATGGACAATAGTGGTACATAAACGGACTTAATGCCACAAGGCATTCTCTACCAGTCAACCTTTTGAGTTAAATAAGACAACATTGTGATAAGGTATAAAAAAAATAACACTAACAGCAGTAACAGTGCATTGTTTTAGACTTTCACGGTTTTTTACTACACTTAAAGTACTTATATCATCCCGTAAGTACTTTAAGAACAGTAACAGTATAGTTATCAGCATGCATGCCTGATTACGATCGCCGGCTGACCATCGATTCACATCAGCGTTTTTCATGTCGATGGCCCATAACTTCACAACTGTCACGGCTCAGGTGGCAGCGTAAAGTGTGTCTTGACGACGCTGTTCGATTTTTTATGGTTGTAACTTTTCCCTTTTTTGAATAGTCAGTGAATATTGTTTTCCGTCGGCAGTCTCACTCGGGGCAGATGTCGGGCGGGCACTACGTGGCGTACTGCCGCAATCCGTCGGGCGCCTGGCTGTGCTACAACGACAGCTCGTGCCGCGAGCTCAGCGGGCCCGCGCCGCCCATCGACCCCGCCTCCGCCTACCTGCTGTTCTACGAGCGGCAGGGGCTCGACTACGAGAGGTAACGTACTGCCGCCCCCTGAGGCGCTGACGTCGGTCTACACCCGTACGTCCGCATTAGCCGACACCACCCTAAGCGCCACTACGACTCCCTCAACAAGTTTGTCAGCTCCCGAGGGGCCACACGATCGAAACACTTGAGTCGAAACGTGATAGAAATTGCAGAAACCAGTACTACGTCATAGATTTGAAACATTGCCACGTACCTCGTGATGACTCACGCGGTGTAAGCATCTGCGGTGGACTTGATAACTATGTTCTGGCATTGTGTATCATAGTAACCAAATGCGATGAAACCTCTTTGATCGAGGTATGAAGACTAGGGTGTAAAGTTTGACATACTTCATAGATCAAAAGGGATGATTTCTTCTTGCTAGGCGAATGTTGTCGGGTGGTTGTATACAGCATGTACTAAAAAGGTGTGGTCATATCTAAGGATCTGGTGTAGAACTTTCTCTACGGGACCGTCATCATCGTTGTGACCTTTTTCATACATGCTGTTTATGCTAATATCTCATATAACTTCGCGTGCACGTTGCAGGATTTTAGTTGCGTCATAGATGTCGCTACAAGATTAGTATAAAAATAATATTCTGTCTCTTCTCAGGTACCTCCCCGACATAGCGGGCAAAGAGCCAGTGATAAGGGACGCGGAAGTCTTAGATCCAGATGAGAACGACCTCAAAAAGATGTGCACTATCATGTAGACACTGTGATATCTAGCGGAGGCTCACACCACGCAACAGGGTGCTTACCCGACAGTGGCGGAGAGGCGAGTTGTGTGTTAGACGGCAATGAAGGCGAGGCGAGGCTCTGATTCGTGACGCGAATGTGGATGTATAGTCATCTACACGTCACTAGGTAACACTTTGAACTACAGCGCTGCAAGGGTCTCTTGGCACCTGAATGACGTTGGTAAACTTTGTATTCTTTTTAAATGTTGTTATCGTAAAAACAAGTTGGTGGCTTTAGCGCCGACTTCCGCTAACAGTCACGTGCCAAAAGACTCTTGTACACACTTACTGTTAGTAAATGTTAAATTAATGTTGTTACCAAAGACGTTCGGTTGACTGTGTATCTTTGTAATTCGTCCAGTGTCGATGAGCTTGCATTTAAAGCGTGTATGTTTTGAATTTAGCGAAAAAATATGTAAGCGTGCTTGAACATTCTACTTTGTTGCGTTATTTGAGATTTCGCTCGAAGTAAAATGTATGTTTAAGAAAGTAGTTAGGGTCTACATTCTCTTGTTCGTCAAAGCACGTCGCGTCACCAGTCTGAGCCGATTGTAAGGAGGTGGCTTATAAAGAAATGCAGTTATGAATATTATGGCCTGAAGATTCGGTGTATAGTTTTGGAAATCTAAAATATTACTATAAAGAATATACTACAATTATGTCTAATTCCAATGATGTGGTCTGTCTCAAAATATTACAGACAATACAACCGCGATGGGACCACAGAGAAACGCTCAAATTTGTATTAATTTGTTCGCTTAATTATCTATGATTGATAATAATTACTTACGGATAATTCATTTATATTATTTTTTTACCGAATAAACTAATTATAAAAGGTTGTTCTTAAGTATTCATTATTATTGATTGTTAACAGCGATGGCACTCAAAAATGAAGTAATGAAAGAGAGATAGCGCGATATGACTATAAAAGCGTTAGAAAGAGAGCGAACATCTCAAGTGCCATCGACAAATCATATCTATACATCTTATCATAGACGGCTATAACCCAACACCAAAACTTCTGTACACAAATAAAATAATTTGTAAGAGGAGAACAATGAAACAAATTCATTTTTGTAATAATTTATGTAAATTATGGTGATATTGATTTTTTAAGTAGATGCCATGGTAATGCAGAACATTTGGCAGGAACACAGATTATAGATATACGTATACTTTCGCTGCCTAGGTTCTCACTTAATGTATATAGCTGTCGCAAAGGTAGACGCCAATACGACATAGTAGTCCATACACAGTATGATGCGTTGCGTTTTGGTCAAATAGTGCCTGGAACTGCTTAAAAATTTGAGTAAGTTTTATGAACTTTTCAATACTTATACGCAATGCTGGTTTACTCAGATTCTTTTAACGACGCAAAATCTATTTGTTTTCGAATAGAAATCTCGTGGCATTGCCGCATTCAAAGGATGTAGGGAGCGAAGTATCTATATTCTATAATTTGTGTACCCAGCTCTAGGGTAATGTTACAGTGTTATGTTAGTTATTGATTGCGTAGTTGTAATTGCATTCCTATTGTTGGTTCATTTTGTGCGTCGAGACAACATGCGGGTCTGCACATGGTTCGAAGCTTTACAGCTAATGTGGAGGGGGATTGATCAGCATTCGTAAGAAATATACCTTTATATTTTAAATGTACCAAATAATTAAAGGATTGCGTAGGTCAGTTCTTACGTTTGCATTCAGGTTTCAAAGGTCTGATCGAGTAAATCAGTTGCCTCGTTACGATGGCTATGTGGTCGCACGAGCTGCTGCCGCGCATGAGGTCCTGGGTTCGATTCCTGGGTCGGGCAAAGTGCAGCAATAGTTATACCTGTGTAACCTCTTCGGGGAAAGGCAAGCGAATCAGCTGTCAAATCTTATGAAAGCTATACCGTGATTGATTTAGCAAATTCAAAGGTAGGTATCGGAAACCAAGACGAAGCTTTAGACTTATGATAGTTGAGCTATCAATGCTGATAAGTCTCCTTCCATAATGTTTTTATTATTAAAAAAGGTTTGCAACGCGTCCCTCTGTAAATAAAATAAAATTCGTTGGTGAGATATACCAGTGCTGTCATTTCATGAACGAATCTAGTGTTTAATCAGTGAGTCAGGGCAAGTGTGATATTGTTTTCTGTTATATAAAATTTATTAGTTTTATTGGTGTCTTTGCCTAATAAGTGTTTTTGGGTGTACTGTAGCGTGTAACTGTAAATATTATCCTTATTGATCTTGGTATGAACTGTAAACTGTGAACTTGTTAGTCAACGGTCACCATAGTGAATTGTTTTTGACGTCATAATGACCTAGAAGAGACACGCAGCCTATTTTTAAACTCTATCTTTGACTTGTTCTGTCCAAAACACAGTGATTTTTATTGTATTTACAATAAGGTTCCTATTGGTTTGCTGCTGTCAGAGGTCAAATAGTTTTATTGGGACAGTAGGTTAGTACCTTGAATGTCCCATGTCTATATTGGTCCATAAGGGTCGGCGGCATTTACGTCGAGTTTACATATCCCTCTCAGCTACATACAAGTTCATACGGATGATATTTCCACCGGTTGCTATGGCAACGCGTTGCCAAGCCCCAAGTTATGTTGTAACCTACTTATAGTGCGTCCTGGTTCTTTTGGCGATTGAACGACTTTGCCAGGAGGCCTCTGTTGGGGAACATTTAAAAAGCCGGTTATGGTTTGGTGAAACGTAATATGGAATGTAACACAAAACAGCCGTCCAAACTTATGAAATGCAACATGAAATGTAACACAACTACTAGGCGTATTTGTTTCTACGTTTGCTACATTTCATGCTACGATTCGCCTACTGTAACCAAATTAAATTGTATGAAAAAAAATGGTGGCGTGAGTCCCGCTCCACAAGAACCATGCCGCACTACCCGGCGAACAAAGCGAGCGTCGGTGTCGCCTATTGCGTTATATGGAGACTGAAGTGATGTAATATATAAACGTGATGTGCTATATTTTACTCATTGGAATATTTTGTATTTAATTATTAATTACTGTAGATAGTCTACGTTACTTAGTGTCTTGTACCAGATAACTTGGAGCTCCTTGTTTCGAAAATGTTCGCATTGAATATTTCATTAATTTATAGTAAGTCCAAATACCAGGACATGGATTCGAGATTAAAATATTTTCGATACAAAATACTTACAAAAACTTTACCGTTTTTATGAATTGGAAAAACGTTGTATCTTTTATCGTATACTTCATCTATCTATCTTTATCTTATACGAAAAAGAAATTCGGCTTTTCATTATTTTCATACTATAAGCTTGCTATTCCCTGTTAAGTTGGTACAAAACACAAGAAATGTTATAATCAAATAATATATTCTTCTAGCGCGGAAACTATTTAGTGTTATAACGTGTTATTGGCGTTTTATGTTAACAGTTATTAGTTATTAACTGAAAACGGCCGATGTATCTATAGTCCTTCGCACGTGCACAAATATTGCAAGTTACTACTTATAAAGTATTTGCAATAAGGAAGGCATATGCATGTATCTTTGTGCATGTGTGAACGACAAGGGAAAACGCGAGCTTTAGCATCCAAAAAGCTCACTATAATTATCTTTTTATAATTATTATAATTATCGTACGGCTTAGGGCACAATTTCGTGATGCTTAATAAATTCTAGTGAGATACGATATAAATAAGTATTAGACACATATATGATTAAGTAATATATTATTATTATTGATATTACGAGCCGGTGTGCACGATCCTAGTTAATCCTCTATTATTATACAATTTATTTGAAATAATTTAATGAAAGTAGCTTTTATAACGCGACATTATGATTTAGCGATGTTAGCTACCGTTGAGGGTAGTTCAACATTATTGTAAGTCGAGGGCTAGTAATGTGGTCCTCGCTGATTTAGTCGATATTTTTATTTATTCGATCGTGTGCACCAAATTAATCGTTATTTTGGTGAATTTGTAGTATTGTGGTCACAGTTATGTCGAAATACATGAATATGATATTATGGCGGGATAATAGCCTTAAGATGTATCTGTGATTACAGTAGTACAGGTTGACTCTTGCACCCCAGTAGGTGCGCACGCAGGGAAACTTACATAATATGTATTGTTAACGTATCGTTGAAGCCGTTGCGTGTACCGTGCCATCAATCGATTCGCTTTCCACTTCTATACCAAAGCACTCTTCTTTCTCGCTCTGTTCAAGCTTTACGTTCATACAACGCTGTCACACATAGCTGCCGTGTCCGTACATACAGCGTCACTCGCTTGAAATGTGTGTGGCGCTGGATGTAACTGGTACTACTGTACCAATAACACGGTTGCGATAGGTGTTATATCAAATTGTTATCCAATTAAGTATTTTGAATATCCCTGTGCAATAAAGAATTTCTTTTGTATGTATTGTTGCTTTTTATTTTGTGTTCAGTTTACAAACGAAGTGTGATACATTCTCATGCTTAGCTTGGCAATCGCTAAAAAATGCCTACTTATACAGACAGGGTGTTAAAGTAGTCGCGTGCCATGGCCTAAGGGTGAGTTCAGTATCGATAAAGGAACCCATAAAAAATAAAATATAATTAAACACAAAAATTTTTGCAAGATCAACCTAATTTAGTACCTACTAACTTAATAGCAATCGTTTAGAATTAAAATTATTTTTTATTGCTATTTAGAGTTAGTAGGTACTAGGTACTAAATTAGGTTTATTTTGCATTTTTTTTTTAGTTTTTTTTTTTAGGAAATATTTTTTTTGTTTTTATTTTTTACGGGTTCCTTTATCGATACTAAACTCACCCCTAAGCTATGGCACGCGACTACTTTAACATCCTGTATAAAAAAGTATTGTGATTTTTCAACATTACAAATTAAACGACGGCCAAATCTTATTGCATGGCGGTTTACGGAATCATAATGGTAATCGTTCAAATCTTTTGAGCATCTTATTAACCTTTTACGCAAAAGGTTAACTAACTGATAAAGATACTGATATATATTTTTGCGTTTGACCTAAAATTAAAAGTGCGTTTGGTATGTATGTACTTTGAAAATGATGTGTGTATTATTGAATGTCTTTCGTGTTAATCGACTTTTGTCACTGATTGTACCTACTAGGTACCTATCGTTTGAAAATTAGCAAGGTATATGTTACCTGCAATCTGTATAATTCAGGTATTCTATCAACTAGGCAATGTATAGAATACCTGGGGCATCCAGGCAATGTATGAAAATGTGTAAAATAGATATATGTCGATTTGGTCTATGTTTATCAATGTTAACCGGCTTACCTATAAAATGACGGGCAAATGAAACATTTTCTGTTACTACAGTAAAATCACAATAAAATTAACGTGAAACTAATTAAAAAACTACTAATTACGTTTATTGTCTGCCTGCCCGCACGTCACCTCCTTCCCTGCTCTCGTCTTTACACACGTTACCGGCCGCGCATTCGGTATTAATTAATTATAAAATAAATAGGTAATATTTCATACATTACCCACACATTTTAGGTATTCTATACATTGCTTAGGTATTGTGTAGAATACCGGATTATACAGATTGCCGGTAACATATACCTTGCTCATTTTGAAACGATAGGTACCTAGTAGGTACAATCAGTACGATCAGTGTCAAGAAAAGAAAAAAAAAAAAACGGACGGCGTGGAAATAATATCACTGTGTTACAACGATTTAATCGGAGAAATTACAGCTAGTTGACGGTATCGCAGTATGTGTGGACAGAGAAATATATGAACTGTGAACGTCGTAAACAAACAAGTGATAAACAATCAGTGACAGTAAAACAGTTTTAGTGACAATACAGGGAATGAAAACAAAATAATGAAATTCATATGAACATTGTGTAGAACATTATAATGCTACCATTTTATTTTACTAAACAATCGGGAGTGTTTACAGATATTAAGTAAAAAGTCACAACCAAAAACTACATCTACAAACCAACAAAAGTTCTCAAACTATCCGGCGACAAGTAGCGACATTTATTATGATCGATAAGAACTAATGAGAACGCACGGTAACTACGAGCAACAAGACCACCAACGCAGATAATACTTGCCCATTTCGATCATAGAGGGAGTAACCTGTACCATAACAAACGAGATGGATGAATTGAAAACACTAATTTTAAGTATGCAAAATAATATCGACCAAAGATTTACGTCAATAGAATCGCAAATATTACAGACAGAAGATCAAATTACCAGTAAAATTCAAACGATGATAGACCAGAAGTTTGAAAGTTTGAACGAAGATTTTGGAAAAATGCGTACACGACTAACCGACCAAGAAACGAGACTATATCAACTGGAGAGGAATAGTGTACAGAGAAATCTTGTATTCTTTGGTGTTACCGAAAGTGAAAAGTCCTATTTCGATTTGGAAGAAATTATAATAAATATTACAAATAACGCTATTAAGGTTCCAGTGGGGGAATTGGATATCCAGTCAATAAGAAGACTCGGTAAAAAAGGGAATAAACCTCGGCCTATTTCTGTAGTATTTAGCACACTGGGCTTAAAAATAAAATGCTTACAAAACAAAAAGAGTTTAAATGGAACATATACTTATACAACATGTAACGTAATTAACGCACACCCTCAGACACCCCAATTAGCTTATTATGTTACTAGCTGACCCGCGCAACTTCGTCTGCGTTACGTAAGAGAGAGAGAGGCTTAGAGAGAGTGTAAAAAAATGCAGATAATATGCTTTAGCGGACTTTTTAAGAGGAACAATCCCGTCATACATGTATGATTGTTGAGTAACTTTAACCGTTTACGCAGCGCACGGAAAGGAAGCTCTCAAAAGCAATAATTTTTCGCTGTATTTGCAACAATTTTCATTGATGCTCCGCTCCTACTGATTGAAGCGTGATGTTATATAACGTATAGCCTTCCTCGATAAATGGGCTATCCAACAGTAAAAGATGTTTTTAACTGGAATCAGTAGTTCCTAAAATTAGCGCGTTCAACCAACCAAACAAACAAACTTTTCTCCTTTATAATAAGTATAGATTCAAGTAGGTAACAATTTAATTTCTCGGAATTATATGCAATCATCGTTAAAATATTGTACTATGTTTTTCCAATTTGGGGCTTCCCTCGACAGCCTTAGGTTTTCATCCTTAGACACTCGATGACAGTCATACTCCAGCTAGGTCGAAAGTTCTCATCAAGGTGCATGAATTAAGCCCAAACACGATATAGCTTTTTTTTTTTTCGGATGGGAAATCATCAAATGACTCCTCCCGGAGCAGGAGGAAGTGTTCTGACACTTCCTCCTGCTCCGGGAGGAGTCATAAGAAGAGTTTTACTGACTAAAACCCATCCATGTTCCTTCATCGCCCTTTGTGTTCCGGGGCCACGGTATCTCTTTCGAATAGTCCCGCAGCCCCGGCAGGCATCGGCCCTTGCGGACCCCTTCTTTTTTGCTGACTCTCTTTGAGGCGCGCGTAGAACACGAACGCGCCGTCGACACGGCCTGTCGTCATGAGACGGACGGACGGCGAGCTAGCCCATAGCTCCTCGTCCAACGCACCTGGCCGGGGGCCAATACGTGGCTCCCGACGCCCGGGGTGTCTCCCGCCGTGGCCGGGACGTAAGGATCTCTCCCTCTCACGTTCCGCCACCTCCTTCGCTAGCACGACTGCTTCGCAGAAGGAGGTGATGGCATCCCATTCCGTCTTGCTCCGGACCATGTATTGAACCAGGGCTGGGAGAGAGAGGTCGCCGCCGCCGATCGCCGCTTCGAGGACACGGCGGTGCTCCGCCCAAGTGGGGCACACCTCCACAGTGTGCTCCACCGTGGCCTCCGGTCGATCCTCACAATGGAAGAACCCGGGCGTCTCCTCCCGCCCGAAAACACGATATGAGGCCAATAACAATTTAGCTGTAAATATAATCTACGTAAACTGCGTATGGATTATTGATTATTGCGAATAGCATAGCACAGTTCTTGCACGGCAAGAACACGTGGATTTATCAGGCTTCTGGTGTTCGCTATACTTCTTTTTGGAGAAATCATCCTCATCATCATACTCCTGCCCTTATCCCAATTTATTTGAGGGTAGCATGATTTTATTCTTCTTCCTTATGTACTACTCTATTACTTTTTGGAAAAATATTTCACGAAAAAAATAAGAAATGCACACAACTTAAATACAAAATGAAGTATAGGAAATCTCATAGCATCAAAAAAAAAATTAAACAAATCACAAAAATTGAAAATAATGTTGGAGGGTTTGAACCGTTTCAAGAAAACTGAGAAATTATATTTACCTGTATTAGATATGGAGTATATGTAGCAACTTTAAAAGGTTACACTTCATTGGTTTCGATTGTATAGGTGTTTGAAGTTTATGAATTTTAAACACACAACCCTCTTTTTTGCGCCTCTGGATGAGATTTAAAAAAAAATGCTAAGACAGGTATTTCTTTATTTTTATTAACAAGTATTTATTCTGAGTTTCATGATTCTAGAACAATCTATTTTTTTTTTCATACATACTTTACCTCCCCTTTTCAACCCCTTTTTCCAAAAAAATCCAAAATTTCTATAGCCTATATGTTATTCTGAATGTAATTAAACAGATTTGTGAACATTTCAACAAAATCGGTTCAGCAGTTTTTACGTGATGCGCGGTCAAACAAACAAACAAACAAACAATTTTTTTTTAAATGGTTTTAATATGTTCAGTTACTTATTTCAAGTCACCCTGGCTGGTTTTTTTTTTAATTTTTTTTTTTTAAAACAGATTTTTTGGTTTCAACGATTTTATTACATGTATAGATAATCATAATACATGCACTGAATTTTTAATTAAACATGTCTAGGCAATGATTATTTAATAAATTAGTTTTCCTAATTCCGGAAGAATTTTGGTCACAGTACAAATCAACGAACGCACACAGTCGCATACGTAGGTCTCATACCTACGACTGTGTGAGTCTTGCTAGCCTAGTAGGTATTCGCTCGCGTTCGAAACAGCTGTTAACGTCGTCGCTCGACTCAACTTCAATAGAAAAGTTCAATACATTTTTATGCCTGTTTTCTAAATTGATGTTTTAATTTAAAAAGCACTTCGTCATTTTTATCAAAAGCGTTCACTATCCTATTTTTTGCACTAAAATAAACTAACGATTTAATACGTCCCCACAAAAAAAAGTCAAGAGGCGTCAAATCAGCTGATTCTCGGGTACTGGCATGGGGATTCTCATCGAAATAGTCCAGTATTTCGTTTTGAAAACGAGTACTTACGTGTACGCCAATCGGCTCCCCTGTCGATGGCCGTGTTCGGACGGAACGTTCCGTGGCCAAAAAGCCGCTGAGTAGCAGCTAAAATAGCCCTGCGGTCTACTCTTGTACCATGCCTTTGGTTGAATTTTCTGTCAACTAATAACCTAGAACCACACTATCACCACACCGCACCGTGCCCAAGTCCTAATTGCACATTATTTTGTTTATTGAAAAGACATCGCGCGTAAAACAATTAGCATACACTTTACGGAAGTAAGTACCTACATCCCACTTAAAATGTCCGTGCGTGACTAATAACATTTAAGCTTTCATACAGCAGCGCCCGCGCGCCCGGTGCCCGGTGTCATGGTGGCTATCTCGCTCTATCCCAGGTTTTTAATTTGCACGAGAAAGGGATCGAAAATAAGTATGTCATATTTCGCATTTTGTTGGTATGGGTAACTATTGTTTTCTTTGTATCCAGTGTCTGTTAGTGTGTGCCTGCAGTTAAATCGCCAAGTTTACTTCAACTGTTTTTGTGAAGACTTTAATTTGCTTGAAATAAGGTTCATTTTTCTTTATTTTGTATTGAATGGCGGAATTTGTTTTAATACAAATAAAACTGAACTTTTAAAAGTCTTATTGCCTTGAGTTACGGTCCATTTCACTTTGTTCTGACTGTACAGGGGTAGTGTGACTATAAATTACATATTTTTAATTATTTTTGGGATAAAAAATGACCTATATTAAAAATTATAGAAATCGATTCAGTAAACGATTCTGAACAAACTATTTTCAGGATGTGCGTTAATTATGTTACATGTTGTATAACAGAAGAATTTCCAGAAAATATTCTGAAAATTAGAAGCGATCTGAAAACCCAACTACAACAGGAAAAAGAAAAGGGGAATATTGCCTACATAAAATACGATAAACTTATAATTAAAGAGAAAACAAATTACAACAGCAACAACAATAAAAGACCCCTATCGCAATCACCACCACAGCCAACACCCCCTACCCCAAACCAAATAAATATTGCACATGAAAATACCAATGCTTCTCAAAATACAGATACCTGGCGAAACAACCAGGCAAATAAAAAATACAAGGCGCATAAGAACACAATGACAGCATATATTACACGCACCAAAGAAGCATGAAAAATAAAGGCCACCAAACATGATTTTAAATTAACACAAAATAAGATAAAAACCGCTCTCCCACCACGGGTGAAAGAGACCAAAACCCTCCATCTACAATAAGAAACGAAGACAAAACACAAAGTTTATTTAAGAGCAACGACCGATCCCAATTAAAAATTGCAACATATAACGTCCGGACCTTATCGTCATACGAACGCTTACTCGAACTAGGGGAAGCAATAATGGAAATTAATTACGACATTATAGGTATCTCAGAAGTGAGACGACTTGGTAACAAGATTGAGGAATACGAGAACTTAATACTCTGCCACATAGGTTGTACACCAGGAAGATATGGGGTAGGCTTTATAATAAACAAGTCTCTTAAAAACAATATAGAGAGTTTTATTGGATCAACAGATCGTGTTGCAACGCTAAACTTAAACATACAAGGGTTTATGATATCCATCATACAAGTATACACACCGAGTGACATCGCAAGCGAAGAAGAAATAGAGGAATTTAATAAGACCATCGACAAAGCAATGGAAACAACATATAAAAACATTATATTAATGGGCGACTTTAACGCGAAGGTTGGTGCTCCCAAAGAAGGAGAATATTTAACAGTACAACAGCATGGATATGGTGAAAGAAATGATAGAGGACAGAGACTTGTAGACTACGCACTTGAACATAATCTAACCATCATCAACACGTGCTTCAAGAAAAACCATAACCGGAGATGGACTTGGAGATCCCCAAATGGACAACACAAAAACGAGATCGACTATATACTATCCAACAAACGAAAAATATTCCAAAATTTTGAAGTCATGAATTTAAACTGGCCGTCAGACCACAGGCTAATTAGAGCATCAGTACAAATTGACAAACAAAAGCTAAGCAGAGCAATATTTACAAACAAACACGTAACCCAACTAAAAAACAAAGAAGAAGTTATAAAATATAATGAAAATCTAATGGCAATGTTACCTTACCCAAACACCGACTTGCGAAACACCTCAGTACAAACCTATTACGATAAAATAAAAGATGCTATCAGCCAGAGTTTGAAACAAGCTCAAGAAAATACGATGGAGCCACATAAACATCACAAAATACTATCAGATCGCACAGCTATGTTACTGAAAAGATGGAAAGAACTACAAGAAACAAAAAATAAAACTCGAACTATAAAGAACGAACTCTCTCTCTCTACAAAATAACAAATAAATACATAAAAAGAGACTATGCCAAATATAGACAAGATACCATAGAACGTCATCTGCAACACACAGGAAGCACAGAAAAGGCATTTAAGTCTCTCAGAACAAGTAAGGCTTGGATAGAAGGATTAGGAAGGCAAGACAAAATTTCTTTGCAAACGAACCAACATTATCAATGCGGCATCAGACTTCTATAGAAAACTGTACAGTGATAAGACCCGAAAGACCAACACTTCAAATACTATCAAGAGAAGTGCCAATGAAAGTTATATTGAGCTAGTTGATGAAATTGAAGTCATAGAAGCAATAAAGAGTTTAAAATTAGAAAAAAGCCCTGGCTCCGACAACATCACAAATGAATTATTGAAAATAGCACACCCAATACTAGCCGGACCATTAGTGGAACTATTTAACTTAATACTACAAAAATCTGAAACACCCTCACAATGGTCTGAATCAAATATTATACTTATTTACAAGAAGGGTGACCCAAAAGATATTTCCAACTATAGACCGATAAGCTTGTTACCGAGCATCTACAAACTCTTCTCTACCATTTTAAACAAAAGAATCAGCAGCACATTGGAATTAATTAATCTAGCTAGTGTTAAGGTGGGACTAAAAATAAATATGTCTAAGACTATGGCAATGCCAAATAGCTAGAAAAAATAAATAACAATTAATGGAGTGCCACTTGAATATACAGACAAAAACATATATCTAGGAAAGCGAATTAGTTTTGACAGGAAAAACAATGAATTGGAAGTGGAACGAAGAGTACAATAAACATGGAACAAATACTGGAGCCTAAAAGAAATTTTTAAAAGTAACTTTCCTATAACCATTAAAACGAAAGTTATGAATTCCAGCCTCCTGCCGTGCTTGACGTACGGCTGCCAGACTTGGAAATTCACTTCAAAATTAAAAAATAAAATCATTACTTGTCAACGGGGACTAGAGCGCAGCATGCTAAAAATATAGAAATTGGACAAAATACGACACACAAAAATAAGATCAATAACTAAAGCAACAAACGCATTGATTTATGCACAGAAACTCAAGTGGAAATGGGCACGACATGTCGCGAGGCTTAAAGATAAGAGATGGACCATAAAGGTGACTTTTTGGAAAGGCCCTCAAGGAAAAGAAGCAGAGGAAGGCCATTGACACGTTGGGAAGATGAGATTGCAAGGACAGCTGGCCCAAACTGGAAATTAATTGCACAGGATAGAAAAAATTGGGCATCGATGGAGGAGGCCTTTACCCAATATGGGGTTCCTGCAGATATTACATATTAAATAAATTAAATAAATAAATAAGTAAACTAGTTAACATGTAATATTTAAAGAATACAAATATAGTTATGTATAGTAGTATAGATAAGTGTTTTAAAAATAGTTAACTTGTAACTTTTAATAATGTTAGAGTAGGAAATAAAAGGCTTTTTTATTTTTATTTTTTTATTTATTGTAAGATTTTATTAAGTAAGTACTTTAAACACCTCTATGACCCCCGTACTATTCAATCCAGCCATAAGCACAATGATTTAAGTGCGTTACATTGAGTTCTACCAGAAAACATGATATTTCACCCCAAAAAAAGGCCGCTTTAACGTGACCTTTTTAATGTGTTCGGCTAGAGATAGGTTAGAGAATTTCATGAAATATACTTGATTTTGATATAACTTTCATTGCAGTCGTAATTGAAAGCTGAAATTAACAGGAATGAATGTACATTAATCATTTTAAGTACTGCTACGTTTCTTAATGTTTTGGGAACTGCGTACCTATTCATCGTTAAAGTACGACCAGTCTAAAATTAATCAAATTTGTAGGTATCTTCATATCGTATAAAGTTACAAAATCTAATATTCCTGACGTTATAAGCGTCTACTAGGGGTATTTTTACTGCTGTTTATTTGGTTTTATGAGTGTTTTGGTTTACTTGCAAATCCGTATTTATCTGATTTTTAAAGCTATTTAATTCCATTGGTTTACGTCAACCAAATCAAAAACTAATGTTTAAACAAATTAAGGTCTCATATTTTTTTCAATCGTCTGCGTTGAGCCGTTTTCGAGATCTGGGAAATCCCAAAACGTTACCGCAGCAAAATCTTAACAAAACTCAAGAAAATAACTCAAGAACCATATCACACACAAATAATTTGCTATTTACTACGCAACCAAACCTATCTATTCATGTATTTGGTTCCGGGCTGAACGAATTTTTGAAAATTGGTTTTGCCAGGATAACGTTTCAAACGCCGTTACTCCAGCAAAATGTGTTTTTCACGTATAACTTTAAAACTACAATTATTCACACAAATTTTGCTATTAGTAAACAAATTGCTCCTCGATACACTAATTATTATTGAAGAGTTCCGTTTCATATCTCCGAAGTCCAAGATCTCCCCTGTCAGCCGTCACGAAACAAAACGATACTGAAATCTTAGACAAAGACACTGTCAGTTTTTATGTAATCAAGCTCACCAATTTGGTACAATACTCCCATTACGAAAGTGCTGATAACTATAAATTACCATTAGAACTCGTTCTATTGTCAGGAGGGTAACCATACTTCAAGAAAATCTATAACAAAAGAATCAGAGCCAAATTGGAATTGATTGCAACATATGCAATCATCATATAATTTTTTTTCTTAGCGTGTCATGTGTCCCACTGCTGGGCAAAAGCCTCCTCTTTCTCCTCCCAAACTTCTCTCTCTCTCTCTCTTCTTTCTCTATCTTATGCGATATCTTGCCATGTTCGCCAACAAGATCAGATCGTCACACCCCCTTTGCCACGGTCTACCTCGACGGCGATTTCCTCCGTCAGGCGTCAAAGTAACGATCTCTGCCCACCTCCTCGGCTGCATTCGCGGTACGTAGTAGCTCGGAGTTTGGAAGTTGGCGGAATGAGCCCCGTGCCTTGGAAAGCACGTTAAACCGTTGGTCCTGATGTCCCTACGGTCGTGTCGGGTTGGCGTCCCATCGGACTATGAGAGTGAGGGAAGAGTCAGTGAAACTGTGCCTGCCCGATATTAAATCTCTGCAGATATTGGCCGTAGAACCGACAAAAAATGGGCAGGAGGACTATATTGCTCTTCAGATTTACCTGAGGCACGATGCTTGTATACTGCTTTGATGATATAATGATGATAACGTATTGAACTATGCCAATATTTTGTAAAAATTTGTAAAAGTTGATTCCCAAAACCTTAAATTTGTCAAAAGTTATAAGGGTTTGAACGTGGCCGCGCCATCGAAACGCGGAGAACCGCACGCAATTTGTAAAAAATTTGTAACAATATAGAAAAAAATCCTAGGTTTATAAGTCCTAGGTTCTTAAGTTTGACATAAATTTCGTATTTCACAATGATTAATTATTGACATTTTAGCATAATAGTTTAAATTTGGCATTATTACTTTGACTCTAATTGACAATTTAATAGACATGTAATTTTAAACTTTAATGTATTTAAATTTTTAATTTAGGGAGTAACCACGTTCCGAACTAAATGTTGCATGCCTAGTGCAGAATATGGTGACACTAACAACTTTCCTGTTCTCCAAAAACCCACCTGTATAACTACCCATATTTGCAATAAATGAATTTGAATTTGAATTTATATTTTAGGAGCTGTAAGACTAAAACCCCATGGGTCCCCTGGAGCGACTCCCTATCTGACCTCCACAATCTAGTTATATTCTACCTAGCAATAAAGTGTCCTAGGTAAAGTTTTTAAGATGGACCTATCAGTAGCTGATACTGGCTATGTCTAGGCAGTCGTGAACTCGGTGATCTATCAATGGAATCACGACGCTAGTGTTGTGGCTACTGCATCGAAATTGTTTGTCAACATTCAATCTATCCATTTTTATTGTCATTATTAACCGTAAATAAATAAACATTACCTTATTTATGTATGTTTATTGTTCGGTACGAACGGCGAAGGATGTTAATAAATTATTGTGATTCAAATTATATAGTTACGGCCTTGGTATTATTTAGCTTGAATAATGGATGTAAAAAAGACCCTTAGCTACGTGTAATAATGCTTTTTTTTGGTAATTGCATTCGCTGGTCAATCTATGAGGCTGGTTTCTGCTTAACCGGACTATACTGTGGGTGCCTTGAAGTAAAGGTTCCAGCCAGGGGTGTTTGTTATTTACCATACCTGGGAACTTTATAGTTACGGAGATATTCGGCCAACTTTTTAACAAGTTTAAAAAATCCACAGTTTTGAGGGCGTTACATTGAGGCCTACCGTAAACCGTGATTTACGAACCCATAAAAACACTCGTCCCCGTGCAATAATTTTTGCGTAGAATTACCTACTTAGTATATAATGTACAAAATGCCTGGTTGACGGCTTCGTAAAGAGTCCATTTTCACCATAGTTTATAGAGCATATAACATAGTTTACCTAAATAACTATGCTAAAAAAAAAACTGCCATCTAAACAGATAGTATCTAGGAGAACCATCAATAACATTAATTAACATGCAAAAAATATTAATTTTCTTATTGTAAATTTTAACTATCAAACCAATTGTCAACTGTTGATGCTAGGTACTCAATTTTTAATATTGCCACAATATTCGAGTAAAATAAAGAATAATGAGTGATGATTCAAATATTATAATCTATTATATTATATTATAGTCTAGTCGTCGCAAGCATGACTGCTGGACATGAGGTCCTGGGCCTGGGTTCGATTCCCAGGTCAGGCGAAGTGTAATTGGGTTTTTTCATCAGTAGGACAGTAGCAGCCTCGGAGCCCCCTATTACATGGAACTTATAAACATAACTGGCGAAATGTGGATGTGACTACTACGACTAACAGGTACTTCTCTACTTAATCCTTCGGGCATTACAGGTGTGATGTTATATAAGCATGTAATCGATGCATTTTCAAGTATTAAACTATCGATACTTTGTAAAAAGAGGTACACCACGCACCTACAGCACTAGAGGTCGTGAATGTAACGTCTGGCAGAAACCGAAAGTGATGCGTCGTGGGAACAGGGTCAGAGAGGCGCTCGGACGAGTCTTAACTGTTTCTATAGTAATATTACTTGTAGGGGCAAGAACAGTTCTATTTATACAGAGTACGAAGCGGTGGGTCGCAAACTTGCGATTTAAGAGAGGTTTTCTTTTTGAGTATTAAAAAAAAAACATGGTTTCCAAGAACTCTGTAGATGGCGTTGAACTGACTCCGTTACTAGGTGCCAAAGCCAAAACGCTTGGAAAATAGTTATTTGTGCAACAAGAGAGCAAAGTGGGTTTTTGCTGCGAGTGTTGATTTTGAATCCCGAGTAAGCGAAGGATTCTATAGTTGAATCACGAGCGTAGCGAGTGATTCTAGGTTAGAATCCTGAGCGTAGCGAGGGATTCAAAGACACGAGGTGCAAATAACTTTGGTCTCGTGTAACACATACAATTTTTCACCTCAGCAGCGAGAACATATACCTAAAGGTAAAAAAACAACATGGTAAAAATTAAATCAGAACACCACATTAAGAGACACATGAGAGCAGCGGTGGCCCAGTGGTGGCGCCCCCGACTTACGAATAGTAAGTCGTGGGTTCGAACCTAGGCAGGCACATGACTTTGTGTAATTTATTTCATCACCACTGCTCTCAAAACGGTAAAGGAAAACATCGTGAGGAAACCGGCATGTCCTAGAACCAAAAATTCGAAGACATGTGACATCTACCAATCCGCACTGGGCTTGCGTGGTGGATTATAGCCAATTCCCTCTCATTAAGAGGAGGCCGCGCGTGTCCCAGCAGTGGGAACGTTAATAGGCTGATGATGATGACCACATTTAAACAATATCAAAAAATCAAAAGTTAAAAGTAAAATGGTTGCAGTTTTGCAAATAAAAAGTACTTAACACTGGAGACTTCCATTGCTTAAAAATTTCATAAGTTTTTAGATATTTTTAGCGAGACTTTTCAGGCAGGAAACTTAATTCTGCTTTTTTTACATTATGCTTCAATTCTTCGGGAGTTAAATAGCAGACTTCTTCACTGGACTCACTGATATTTATTTGTTATTATTACTTTATTATCCAAATTTTATTGTACTTTGTAGCTAGCGTACATTGAGTTAATCATTGCTGGCGTACAAAACAACAAAAATTTAAACCCCGCTATTTTTTTAAAATGCGTTCTGAAACTACACTCGCGGTATTCTGTCTCAATATTAAAGATTGTTATTACAAAAAATAAATAAGTGCATGATAAACTTCGTATTTTTTTCTTTTAACATTCTTGATGTTGATATAAAAAATATAATTCGATTATTCGAAATATAACATTTTTTCATTTACAACCTAAACACGCAATATTACGTTTATCGATTTACAATATCCGTATCGGTATCCGAACGTTTTATTGTTTGTTTCTTTTTTGGGCCTACTAGATATGGAATTTGAAAATCGAATTTCGAATCGACTTGTTTTTATCTCTCGCTTTTTTCGTATCGAAATGAAAGTGACAGAACAAAGTGAAAATGAAATCTTTCGAATTTAGTGAGTAGACCTGCACAGTTGTCGGTATTTAAAAAAAAAATTTAAAAAGTTACTTTGTCTCACGCTCGCAGCAAAATCGAATTTTGCTCACTGTCTGTAAACAGCAAAACCTGCTTGTTTGAGGTGCTGAGGTGAAAAAGACATTGCGCCACGTCACATACGCTCGTTGATTGACACTTTCGTTTGTGACCATTACATCCAAGTGAAATGATGTGACGTTCCGTTCCTTGCAGTGACTTACCAAGTTAAGCGCCATCTATATAACGACTAGGGAAGAGTTTGAAAAGAAAATCCCTCATTGAGAATAATTATGATGGACAGACGGACCCAGCGGTGGGTGATGATGGTCTTCATTTCCAGGTGCTTCTTCATATCCTCAATGACCTCATTTCTGTCAATTTCTTATTCACAACTTAGTTTGTTTACTTAGGGATCAGCTTAGTGCAGCAATTTTTATCTCGGCCCTTTTGGCCGAGATAAAAATTCATATTAACGATGATGTCGATACATACATACATAAACTCACGCCTTTTTTCCATATATTATTATTATTCCATAGATAGAAACCACCGAACGCCACTTGCTACGGTCCTCACATACTCCTCTCGCCTCGTCCACGTTCCTACATCAGGTCATACACGCACGCCGGTTGCGAGTACACTACGCACCTGATCTTTCTGAAGAACCTCACCAATAACATCAGTGTATGATGATGAAAAGTTAGAAACGTGTTGGATTGACATTAGCTTGCAAAAACTATGCCAATCGTCACTTTTCAAGGCTCTTTAAAAAGACAGTGGCATGTAGCGGCTACAAGTACGGTCGACCAAGCTATTTGGTTTACATTTTACAATGTAAAATGCATGTTAAAATGTAAACCAAATAGCTTGGTCGACCGTACATACAGTGGCGATAGGCGAGCACCTAGACAGTGACTGTTGACTTGCTACTGTCCGATTGGTTTACACCACTGCCCTTATTAACTGTACTTGTCTACACTTAAAGTACTTACGGGATGATATCCGTGATTTTACTTATGTTCTATGAGCTCCCGATATTTCGACGCTGTTGCAAGCATCATGATCGCGGGAATATACAGTACACACAAACACACAGTACAGTAGTAGTATATAGTACTTTAAGTGTAGTGAAAAACCGTGAAAGTCTAAAACTGTACTTGTCTAAAACACTTGTACAATTTAAATCATCATTAAAGACACGAAACGACAAACAGATTCTAACATTACATCAGTGTGCGAAGAGAACCGAGCATAACAGTTGGCAACCTGTAACGATGCAATTTGAACACTTAAAACGGGATATGTTTCATTTCCGACCGAATCAAAAAACCAAGCGCAAAAATACGTTCAAGAAAGAGGGTAGACCGATTTGTCCACTCACAAACACCCGCAATAACTTCAGTTTAGCCGTGATCATGGTGGTTGCAACAGCGCCGTAATATTCCCGATATTTCAGCGCTGCTGACACAAAACAAATAGTAAACATACATTTATCCCGTTTACAAAGTTAATGATAATTTGTGACCTGTACAATATTGAATGCTGTAACGTTACATTAAGCGAAGCTCCCGGTATGCGAGCGGCTTCAGAAACTGAGACACTGTCTAGGAAATAAAAGACAGTTTGATATCAATGTAACCTATCATACATTGTAACGCGAAGTACACGGCTGCACTGTGAACGGAAGTGCGCATTATGTAAAACGTCACTTTTATCCAACTTTACATCGCTCCACATTGTGTGTAACAAGTCACAACAGCATCACATAATGAGACTGCGGGAAAACGAATTTGCACGACACTGACGTCTACATGATATTCAGTTGTCTTACTTACTACAGGGTGCAAGGGACAGACGGTTACCATGAATTCAAATGAATCTCCCATCCAAATATTTTGTCGGTTATTTTAAACAAGTAGTTGAAAAAAATTAAAAAGCCCGACTGAAAAAACTGAAAAGCAAAACATAAGCATTTTAAATTAATCAGCAGGCAGTTGGAAGCAGGCAGCGATTTGAATATAAAATTATGAAATTGGAATGGGCCCTTTACTTCTATAAATTTTTGTAATCACCTTTTAAAACCCTTTATTTTAACACTCGTGAACTAGAGAGAACCAGAGACCTCCGACACCTGGAGCGCTTGGCATAAGGTTCTGATGCGTGCTCCATCCCCCGTATTCACATTTCACATACAATACAACGTCCATGTTATGTTTTGTGGCGATGTAAGGGGGCACACCTACCATTGCAGTGTCCCAAGTCAACCTCACCTGCTCGTGATGCATCTTGCTGAACAACAAACGAGGCTCTTACGACCGATTAATGGCGGTATAACCGAACAAAAAGTTTGCAACTAAATAGCGCAGATTAGCGACAGGCAGCAGCGTCACTAGTGCGTGGAGCTGTGATCTGCTATCGCCAACCCGCATGTCCAGCGTGCCGATTACCTATGGGCCTTAAATGGCAAGCCATAATCAACCACGGCCCCCAGCTCCCGGCGGCCTTGTTATTCCTGATTAGTGACGATCTTCGCTGGGTGGCTGGTGGCAACTGGATGAGAGTTGCTAAAAATCAAGTTGAGTGGCGTGCGATTGAGAAGGCCTATGTCCAGCAGTGGACTGCTGTAGGCTGATGATGATGATGACAAATGTTTTTTTCTTTGTTTGGCACAACAAAAGCGAGCGAGATAGAGATAGGCTCCGAATCGAAATCTTGGACTTAGGGTTTGGGAATAAAGAGGCTGACATCCTAAAATCATATCATCTAGTTAATAATAATAATAATAAAACGCAACTGGCGCAAACCTCCAGTGCTTGACACTAAGGACCGTAGGGAAGTATGGCAGAGTAAGGAGCTTCACGGACGCTTTTTCCGGGCCCTGCATGGGCCCGATGTAGACCTATCAGCGTCCGTAGCCTGGCTACGTTCCGGGGACCTATTCGGAGAAACCGAAGGTTTTGTCTGTGCAATAATGGATGAAGTTATGATGACGAATAACTACCGGAGATTTATTGTGAAGGATGGCACGGTTGACATATGTCGTCGCATGCCACCGTCCAGGCGAATCAATCCGTCAAAATATCTCTGGGTGTTCTCGTCTAGCTAACGGAGAATACTTGCATAGGCACAACCTTGTAGCCAGGATTATCCATCAGCAACTTGCTCTAAAATACAACCTTGTGGAATCGGAAGTGCCTTACTATAGGTATGTGCCCGACCCAGTTCTCGATAATGGCAGTATCACATTGTACTGGGATCAATCCATCATCACTGACAGGACTATTGTAGCCAATAGTGGTGGTGGATCGTTCAGAGCGGCGCGCAATGATTGTTGACATAACGGTACCGCATGATGGGAACCTCGTGAAAGCCGAGAAAGATTAACAAATCAAGTATCTTGACTTGGCTCGCGAGGTTGTCGACATGTGGGAAGTGGACTCAGCGATCATTGTGCCGATAGTCGTATCAGCCCATGGCTTAATTGCCAAGAGCCTCGATCAATACCTGAGGAAGCTCTCGTTAGGCAGCTGGATCAAGGGCTTGATTCAGAAAGCGGTACTCCTAGACACGGCTCGTATTGTTAGGAGGTTCCTCTCTCTGGAGCCCTGACCGCCGGTAGCTTGGACCCTGCTCCCGATACCGGTGGGCTACAATTTTTTATATTTTTAAATGTTTTTATATATTTTTTTTGTAAAGAATATTTAAAAATGTAATTAATTTGTTAAAAAATAAATAAAGGAAATAATAATAATAATAAAGCCATTTATTCCAAATCTCACTCTTGATATATATTACAATGTTTGTAAGTTGTTGCTTAAATTTAAGAAAGTTTACCTAAAATTAATGTTAGTATTATTTAAGATATTTGGACCCCTATTTGGGTAAAGGCCTCCTCCATCCTTTTCCATGACTCCCTGTCCTTGCCTGACCTTATCCAGTCGTTTCCTGCGACGTGTATTATGTCATCAGCCCACCGTCTTAATTGTCGACCAACATTCCTTTTCCCCCTTGGTCCTTTCCATCGTGTGGCTTCAGTAGTCCATCTTCTGTCTGGGTATCGTGAGATGTGTCCGGCCCATCTCCACTTAAGTGAGAGTGCGTCCCTGAGAGCATCGGTGAGTTTAGTTTTTTGACGAATGTTTTCGCTCTTAATTTTATGTATTCTTCTAATTTTCAACATGCTCCTTTCCATTGCTGTTTGACTGCATTTGATTTTTTGTTTTATTTTATTTGTAAATATCCAAGTTTGGCACCCATACAACAAGCAGGGCTCAAACATGCAAAAACAAACATGGAAACATGCAAACATGGGCGCAGGCATGTATCAAATATTGTCCTTTTCATGTGCAACCTCTAGTTCCCTTTTAGGATTTCTCTTAATGCCCACAATTTCTTCCAAGTGGCGTTGGTTCTTCTTGTTACTTCTTCCTCGTTGCTTGACGTTTTAAATGAGATTTGCTACCCCAAGTAGATGTATTCGCTGACGTATTCTATATTGTTACCTTTTATTTATCACTATCGGGCGTGCGCGATTGTTGGTCAAATCTCATCGAAATCGTTAAAAAGAAATTTAAAGATGATTTAAATCATCTAGTTAAGAGTGTTCAATGAAATGGTCTTTCTGTGAACGAATTTGTGCTCCTCAACCGACTTATGAAGATATTATTCACGTTCTCGAGACAGTTGTAATAAGCCGATTATTTATTTATGTAAACACTGTGGTACTCTTTACAACTCGTCCCTGCTACTGTCAATACAAATGTCAATGTGGGCGAAAGGATCGCATTCCCAAATGTCATGGTGATCTTTGAACATTATCGCATCGTTTCAAATTGTACGACGCGACGCACTTTGGGAACGATGAAAGGATAAAAGTCAAGTTAATTACTGGGTTGTGCTGATCCATGAGTTAAGACATTTTATAACACATAATATATTTTTCATTACTCATACTCTGAAAGTAGGTCTGAAGTTGCCTGAGGAGCGAATTGAAAGTAATACTTTTCAGCCCTAGGGAGAATCGTTTTCAACTGACAACTGTCAAATTATAAAAAAAATTGTTCATTTTTCTATTAAACCATGTTCCAACTTTCTATACAGCCACGATGTAAAATTGAAATAACAAAGTTAAGTATTAATTAAAGAATATATATATATTTTTAATAACTTGTTGTTACAACTATTTCTTTAAAATAACATAGATTTGGGCAAAATATTTACCATTTTTTCGATGATGAAAATGAAAAATAGGTAATGGCTGAATAGCCGGCCGTCCATAGAAAAAAAA
This sequence comes from Xestia rhomboidea, assembly GCA_963853795.1. NCBI lineage: Eukaryota > Metazoa > Arthropoda > Insecta > Lepidoptera > Noctuidae > Xestia > Xestia rhomboidea. The sequence continues at coordinate 1,200,050 of OY970776.1, read as the reverse complement.
ACAAAATAGGCGGGAAAGCGGCAATCCGATTTTCATTTCTTTTTCGAGTTGATTCATGTTTTTTTTTTACTTTCCTTGTATTCGTAATGAAAAGCACAGTGTTTACCTCGGGTTTAAGACTTATTTAGTCCCTCGAACTATTAGCGCCCTCGCTGCGCTCGGGCACCAAACCCCGTCTCGGGACTAAATAAGTTACTTTCACCCCTAGGGTAACAATGTACTATTATACACCTTTACATAAAAGATACTCAAAAACTTCTCTTGTTTATATTTTTCTTTTCCGCATTGCTTTTTCAAATTTTATCTGGATCCATAATTCTTTTAATAAATTTCTCGTCATTCCGCCTTCTCCTTTTGACGTTTCCCATCTAACTTAAAGTCATTTGCTGCTGTTATGACTGGGAACAGTGTGATATCTTTGCTCACATCTCTTCCATGAGACAGGCTTCATCAACCCAGTTCTGTTTTAGCTTGGCAGCATGTTACCTACATACCAAAGCAATGTGGGCTTCACTAGATGCAATAGTTAGTGTTTTGGGCACCAATCTAGAAGTAAGTAAAGAATAACTCAAAGGGAACGTCTAGTCGCCACCGGGCATTAAGTTGGGCGCCACATTTTTTTTTGACTGTCTAAGTACCTATTGTATATAGTGTAGTCTTTGATTTATTTGTAACAAGTTTTCAATTTAGGGTACAAAAGCCATCGACGACTCCCAATACAGCCTTATGATTCAAGACGATATAAAGCACACAACAGACGACACATGTAAAGGCAAATGTTCCTTTTTAATTTTGCAATATCTTATTATTACATCAGCGCAGATGATGTCCCACTCAAAAGTCTCTGGCCATTATTTCCACTTCTCGCGGCTACCAGTCTTACTCATCCCGCCATCTTCGAAATGATGAAAATAGTACGATCTTTCTAACAGTTTGACAAAATGCGCAGCCAATTCTGACATAATCTCTAGTTTTTTATCATATCGTTCTCAGAAACCCAATCCGGCTGACAACCAGGTAAATCAACGTCCAATCTTGGACCATTTCTATTGCTTACTTTTTCAACGGCATAATAACCTGTATCACAACTGAATACGGTTGATAATTGTACTTTGAAATGTTGTGGGTTGTGTTAAAAAGTGCAACAGCTATATTAATCAACCAGATTTGGTACAGTCGGGAAAGATTTGAAGAGTTTAATTTTAAAGCATCCTTTTCTTTCTTTCTTCCGTGCCTCGGAAAGCACGTTAAGCCGGTGGCCCAAAATTATAACAACCAGTCTTACCAAGGGGTATCGTATTACCCAGTACTAATTGAGTTGTGGAGATGATAGGCAGTCGCTCCATGTAAAATAGTGGTATTCAGCTGCATCCGGTTAGACTGGAAGCCGACCCTATCATAATGGGAAAAGGCTAGCCTTTCCTCATCTGCCTGGGCAGATGATGATTTTTAAATCCTCCTTTTATTCAATGACTGCCTCGGTGGTCTTGTGTCAGATTGATGACAATAGGCGCGCCCCCTATTACATGGAACTTAAACATATAACTATCGAAATGTGAGTGTATCATTAGGGTGCTCCTCGATCTGCCTAACCCTTCGGTGATTACAGGTGTGATCAAAAATCAAAATCAAAATACAACACAGCAAAATTAAACTTACAGAAGCCAAACTCCTCGATGCTGTCTCTACTTGGGTCACATATGACGCAACGTGGAAAGTTACATCGACTCACACCTGCGCCTGCGGTCTGCGCGTACGCAGCTTATCAGCCGCGCAGTAATTATATAGAAAGGGCCGCTTTATGGAGACAGAACTGGACTATGGGGCCTAGGGAGTGCCGGTCACCTAGTGGTGATAATGTGATATCATAATGTGTTACACCTAGTGTGTTACATATGATCCTGTACTAACTTATGCCTGCGACTTCGCCTGTGTTCAGTTGGGTAATAATTGTCCTACAAGATCGTACTATCAGGATAAAATATGTAATATAAAAATTGTTTTTTTTTTCTTATATACTTTTGTACTCTATCACAATGCTGTCCTATTTGACCTAAAGGTTGACTGGTAGAGAATGCCTTGTGGCATTAAGTCCGCCTATGTACCAATCTTGTACATGAAGTTTAAATAAATAAATAAAAAGAATCTTGTGATAATCCAGGTTATAGGTAAACTATCTGTGTGAGACTGTGTGCCAAATATATGAACGTGGACGATCATAAAAGAGTATGTAAGGACCGGAGCAGGTGGGGTTCTGTGGTTTCTGCCTGCCCCCATGGGGAAAAGGCGTGAGTTTATTTATATGAATGTGTGCCAAGTTTCATCCAAATCCATTCAGTAGCTATTGCGTAAAAGAGCAACAAACATCCATCCTCACGTATTTCACACATCATAATTAATTATATCACAATTACCTATCTCGATAATTATAAGCCTTTATAAAATTTATTGATATTAGAAAACATCATTAAAGAATAATTAATACAATCGCTAACGATATCAATGTCACTTCACGTGTATCCGAGTGCGATTTGCCGTAGTACCTTAAAAATAAACTGTAACCAACATTGTGTTTAATGAACATACTTACGGATATTTTTGTCTTGTGTAGGTACATTAGGTATTGTTTGTTACATTTCACATTATCAGACCAGAGTGATAGTTACGATAATGGCGAAAAATAAAGACCCTGTTTGGACTGAAATAGATCTAATGTATAAAAGCTGCATAAATAATTATAAATATTTTCTTTTCTTTCATCTTTTTTTCTTTTTGTTTCTTATGTCCTGTGTGAGTTTAATAAATACTTTTTCTTTCTTTCTTTCAATAACTTAATACCTAAGTACGTTAATTATCAAAGAAAATAATTATCTTGATAATTACGAACCCTGCCTAGAACCAATAATTCGATAACATGTGATATCACCAATCGAACCTCACTGTGCTTGGCGGCGCGCGTCTTGAATCACAGATTCACAGGCGACTCGCTCTCGCACGAGAGACTCGACGCGCGACGCCTGTGTCCCAGCTCCCAGCAGTGGGAATGTTACAGGCTGACTACGCTGCTGTGCTAATTCTGAACCAACTTAATTTTTACCTAATTACATATAATTTGGTCCTCTGTTACAACATCCAAAAACAAAAAGTGATTAAGATTTCAAAAGGCCCAGTAAATAACTCTTGGAAATTGTTTCACAAATGGCAACTATAATGTTTTTATTTATGAATCTTACAACCGAGGTCGTTGACGTAAAACCAATATGTTTTATGTTACACACTCGTATGTATGACTTGACAGGATAATTAGGCATTTACTCATTTCCTCCCAATATGTATAACGTGTCTAGGTAGAGTATGTAGGTACTTATTTATGCGTTTCTTGGAACTTACTGTTACTTTGAATTGGTTTTCGCAATGGCAATGCACGTTAGTTATTTAAGACAGGGTTATACAGGGTTATGACCCAAATAGGTTCGGAAGTGGTTAAAAAGTTTTCCGGTCAAATCTGAACTTGAAGTTTAAAAGTGAATTTCTTGATAAAAACCACAACTTGTGCTAGTCATAAGCAATTTCATAATTTTTGCAAAAGTAATTTTCATAAATACCTGGTCTGACATAATATAGAAATGGCGTAACTCATTTATTAACTAAAAGTACTTAATATTTATATCTTAAACATAAAATAATTAGGAAACATAAAATTCTCAGGAGATAAACTTTAAATAAGCTTTAGAAAAACTTTCTACGGATATTGACTAGTTATTTAAATAAACCAGTTAGGTTGTAAATGTCATGATAACCGATTCGCTTATCTCGAGTCACGTTAAGTCGGAGACAGACAGATTAAGTTGTTGAACCTACTGAACTACGAAATGCAGTAGACATAATAAGTAAATACAAATGTCACTGTGTGGATATTTACTTTCGCAAATGTTTATTTTCGACATACATTTAGTGGCATTGAAGTCAGTAGTTTTGAATTGCGGTCCTTAGGTCCTTAGGTTTAGGTCCGTAGGTTCCTCATACCTTAAGGCGACTACACGAGCTAAATTACCAACTCTATTTGTGGTGGTTCAAACTTCGCTTGAAATACCGTTAAAATAAAGTTCTAATCAGCTTGCACTACAAAGTGGTTGTTACGTCAGTCACTGCGGGCCAAATAGTGCGAAATTTGTGGTTTTTAGCGATTTACAAAAAATCTATTGATTGGATTCAAAAATTAAAACATTATGATGCTATATGTTGCTTGTAGAATTATTTGCCAAAAAATCAGAATGATCGCATGTATTTTAGTACGGTTTTTACTCGTTAAAAGAAATTTTTAGAGACAAGTTCGTAATTTTTTTTATCGAGTAAAATTAGTTGTATTATGTTTTCAAAACACTATCGTATTAGCATATATCCTGAAGAATATCATATATTTTTCAGGTTTTGTTTATTGCAGTGAATCATAATTATGCTTTTTTCCATTATAAAACTCGCGTTTAGCTCCTGTAGTCCCCCTTAAGAAATGGTACTTACAGAAAACATATTTTATCGCGTTATCACTTTGCTGCCATTGTCCCATTCTACTTGGGGTCGGCGCAACACGTTTTCCTCTTCCAGTCTCCTCTGTCACGGCATCATTTACACCTTTCTCTTTCATACAATTCCTCACACAACCCATCCATCTTTTCTTTACATTCTATCGCGTTAATCAGCATAAAATGAAAACGCATTTTCAGGTTTGATCCGATGGTGTTCATAATATAATGACTCCGTAAGAAGTTTTCCACCTGTTTAATACATTTGAAAGAAAACTAAGTAGGTAGATACACATCACTCTTTCAAAAACCGACTTTGGATTTTACTGCAAAACAGCAGTCGTTTAAAAGTGAATGTTTTTAATGTTCCTTCATAAAATAACATTATAAAAAAGAGAAATGATTCCTTAATAGAGCTGTATCGCGATATTGCGCTAAGTATCATCGACTTAATATCTGTATTAAAATTTATTATTTCCGTGCAATAAATTTTATTAGTAACAATCGTTGATATTAGTGTCTATGGTCGACTGAATACTACTTACAAATCATTTCTAATACTTAAAGTGCATTAAATAATACACTATGAGTGAATACACTTGCATTCACTCAATCAAACAGACCGGTAGCTATCTACATTGGATCCATTACATTGATATTCATTTGATTGATTTCCTTAATAATGCATCACCATTATGTGTCTTCGGTGACTCGTGCAAGGTGTAATAAAAAAAACCGGCCAAGTGCGTGTCGGGCCACGCGCAGTGTAGGGTTCCGTAGTAGCCCGTTATCACAATATAGAACGAACAATACCAACGGGTGGTACAGCGCCATCTAGCGGCAGCTTTGTGAAACTTATGATAATTTATTAAGTACTTACTAGCTGACCCGCGCAACTTCGTTTGCGTCACATAAGAGAGAGAGAGAGAGATGGTTAGAGAGAGTGTGAGACACCCTTAAAAGATAGACATAATGATTTTTATAGAACTTTTTCCGTCATACACGATTGTTGCGTAACTTTAAACGTTTACGCAGCGCACGCAATGAAAGATCTCAAAAGGAATATTTTTTCCTTTTTTTTGCAACATTTTTCATTGATGCTCTGCTCCTATTGATTGTAGCGTGATTTTAAAACGTTGTAACGTTGTTGTTCGTTGTTGCCTTCCCCGATTAATGGGCTATCCAACAGTAATAGATACTTTCAACTCGAACCAGTAGTTCCTGAAATTAGCGCGTTCAACCAACCAAACAAACTCTTCAGCTTTATAATATTATAGTATTGATTCAAGTAGGTAACAATTTAATTTCTCTGAAATATTTGCATTAACACTAAAATATTCGGTTTTTCCAAATAAGGGCTTCCCTCGACAGCCTTACGTTATCATCCTTACACACTTGATGATAGTCATACTCCAGCTAGGTCGAAAGTTCTCATCAAAGTCCATGAAACACGATATAGCTGCTGTAAACTGTTGCGGACCTCTTGCAACTGACTTTTGTCTCCATCGTCAGACTTTCGATGACAGTCCAGGCAAGTCTTAAATTCTCATCAAGGTGCATGGAATGAGGCGAATAACAATATAGCTGTAAATATAATCTACGTAAACTGCGTATGGATTATTGATTATTGCGAATAGCACAGCACAGTTCTTGCACGGCAAGATCACGTGAATTTATCAGGCTTCTGATGTTCGCTATACTACTTTTTGGAGAAATCATCATCATCATCATACTCCTGCCCTTATCCCAATTTATTTGGTTTGTTTGTGATTGTATTCATTCTTCCATACTTCTCTATTACTTTTTGGAAAAATATTTCATGAAAAAAAATAAGAAATATAAAAATGCAAACAATTAAAATACAAAATAAATATAGGAAATCTCACAACACCAAAAAAAAATAAACAAATCACAAAAAGTGAAAATAATGTTGGAGGGGGGGGGGGGGGTTTGAACCTGCAACCCCGTAGTTTACAGAGCGGTGATGTAACCGCTAAGCTATTTACTTCGTTGACATAAGCTACAAATAGCCGTTCTCATGTGCTTACGTCATGACTGAAACGTCAAACAATTGAAGTATACGGACATAATGCAAAATTGCCTACCCCCTTAAGGAAGTAGCGTGATAATTTATAGCCTGAATATTGAAGTAGCCTTTAAAGAAATCTTTGCAGTAGTTTTGATGTGATGCGCGCACAAACATTTCGTAGCAACTACTTATACCGAGGAAAGCTGATTTTCTTGAGTTCCGCTATTTTGTGCGTATTCACCTCAAAAATCAAATTTCGAGAAAACTGAGAAATTATATTGACCTGTATTAGATATGAAGTATATGTAGCAACTTTAAAAGGTTACACTTCATTGGTTTTGATTGTATAGGTGTTTGAAGTTTATTAATTTTAAACACAAAACCCTCTTTTTTGCGTCTCTGGATGAGATTTAGAAAACATGGTAGTATTTCTTTATTTTTATTAATAAGTATTTATTCTGAGTTTCATGATTCTAGAACAACCTAAAAAATTTTTTTCATACAAAGTTTACCCCCTCTTTTCACCCCCTTTTTCCAAAAAAATCCAAAATTTCTATAGCCTAAATGTTATTCTGAATGTATTTAAATAGATTTGTGAACATTTCAACAATATCGGTTTCGTAGTTTTTACGTGATGCGCGGTCAAACAAACAAACAAACAAACAAAAATTTTAAAAATGGTTTTAATATGTTCAGTTACTTATTTTAAGTCGCCCTGGTCGGTTTTTTTTTTAATCTTCAATGTACAGATTTTTTGGTCTCAACGATTTTATTATATGTATAGATGTTTTTTTTTTTTTAGGTTTTGTTTTAAAATGCAAGTCTTTACCCGTTATAAACAAGCAACTACTTAATCTTAGTCACTTTATAGGATTTATTCTAAAGATTTTGTATTTGGTACAAAATTATTTAACACCCAAGTTACGACTATTACTGCTAAACTTATAAAGTTATCCTAACCGCTATAGTTTTCCTTTAAAGTTCATGAAATGCACCATCATCATGAATTTTTACAGATTTTTCAAGACCGCATTTTAGCTTTTAGAGGAGGGGGGGGGGGGGGGCTGCTGGAACAAAAAACATGCACTTTAAAGTTTAATATTTCGTAAATGAAGCATTAAATCGAAAAGTAGTGTTAGCAAGTCCTAAGTCATTTTAAAAGACCTATTCAATGATACCCCAGTGGCCCACACGATGGGGTAGACGACGAAAATAAAATTCATCCCCACTTCACATGCTCTAAAAAAAATATTTTCCAAAATTTTATTTCACCACTTTGTCGGCGTTATTTATATACACACCTCTACAAAGTTACAGCTTTGTAGTACTAACGGTCTCTTAGCAAAACCTCGGACAGACAGACAGATAGACAGACAGACGGACGGACATGACGAAACTATAAGGGTTCCTTGTCAGGACTACGGAACCTTAAAAATGGTTGTCTGTAAAGTCGGTTTACGGACGATAATTTTACGAGATAACATCATAAGAAACATTGATGAAAAATTGCATACTTTTATGAATTGAAATGAATTATATTATATATATATTTTATGAATTATTATCACTGAATTGTCATTATTTTGTATAATACAAAGATGAAGTTAATTGAAAATTACATTTTTTTCGATAAATTAACATTTATTTGAAAAAACAAATTTTCATCCCCCTTTTCACCCCCTTAAATAAAATGAAATGATGTTTATTTTTGCAAATAGGTTTTTTCAAATACTTTTACACGTCATATAACACATTAACACGTCATATAAGGACTGAAGGATTTAAATTCTAACAACATCGATAATAACGCTTGTAATTCCCGAAGGGTTAGGCAGAGGTGCACTTAATTATAGTACACCCACATTTCGACAGTTTTGTTTAAGTCCCATGTAATAGGGGCGAGCCTATATCCATCAACCGGAAATAAATCCCGACTCCGTGGCTGCTACTGAGAAATTCCTGGTGGAAAAACCAAATAACACTTTTGCCCGACCTGGCAACTGAACCCAAGGCCCCATACTCAGCAGTCGCACTTGCCACCACTAGACTAACGAGGTAGCCTTATTTGTTTATAATTTAAATTAATTATGCTTTATCATTATTTTTCTTCGGATTAAGCCAGATAATATTGTTTTTTTTTCATTCATTTCTACATCTCAGTAATGTCTCACGTTTCAAGATTTATTGCAGACACGAACCTCACGTCAGCATTGTAACATGTCAACTTTAGTGAGACGCAGTACTTTCCTGGATTACTGCACGACATTTATTGGAATACGAGTCACACGTTACAAACTTATTCTAAATTGAAATTCTATAATGAGAGTTTCAGTAAAAACAATTCGTGCATTCAAGGTGGTCGAAGATTACAGTTAATTTAATGTTAGCAGAGCGTTTAGTTATTAATGAGGTATGGCGATCGTGAGGGACGCCAGTCGACCAAAATTGAAAACGAAAAAGTGAATTGTTTTTTTTTTAGATTAAGTACATCAAGTACCTTCACCTTCAAGATATCTTCGTTATATTCTTACTCTTAGTGGGTACAAATGTAAAATTCGTAAATTATTGCGCTCTGAAAGACCGAAATTACATATTGGTTTGGTTTCCAGCAAAATAAATTTTTCACCAATAAATTATTAAACATTTCTGAGCTTTTCCTTAGAACGTGAAAAACGCGCATTGTCAGAGCTTTTATTAAAAAAATAATTAAAGGTAATCGACACGCCCACTGTTATCACATCGGTACACCTCTCCCTGACCCTTCCGAAATTGCAGTCGTAACGTTACGATGTGAATTTCGTTAAGGTTGAGACCCTAAGAAAAACGAGAAGAAGGTAATATTCGATACGCAGTGCCTAGAATGCAAAAAATGTAAAGGTTTTTATCAGTATGCGTTTAATTGCGAGTAACAATAATCAGTTTGAAGGCAAAGGGTTTCACCTTCGCCTTCAGTCGAGTCGAGCCGATTGATGGACATGTTTACTCTAGCGGTACATTTTTTGTTAATTATTTCCTACTTATTGGTAAAGCCACAAAACAAAATGCTAAATTTTACTGGTTAAATAGAAAGACAGTTGTAGGAGTGAAATTAAACTAAAGGTGTAACAAATCTACTTGATCCTATCAAGATAAAAGGATATAGCTAGACTTGTACGTTTAAAATTTAATAGGGGAAAATAATGAATTTACAAATGAGATAAAAAATACAGCTCATTATAAAAATACCTACCTATCACTCACTCAATGGAAGGTATGAAGGTAGTAGTTTTATAGATAACGCACTTTAGTTGATGTCAAATCTGTTCAGCACTGTAGGAGAGGCAAGATCAAACGTTGGGGTTGCTCTCTAGGACGGTCGCCAAGACAGTATAATATTAAGTATAATATTCTCAGGGTCAAACGTCAGGGCAGCTCTGCGAGACAACCGCCAGTTTGCACAAAGAGAGTTTCCGAAGATCGGGAGTAGAGGTCCCAGGAGAATCTTTTAGTTGGATCACCTGGGAAGTGTTGGTACGCGTCAGGACATCAGGGTCTCCAAAACTGTTCACATATTAAGTTAAGTAATGTTCGGTCATGTTTACAAACAAAAAGTATCTATGTAGTATATCAACTATCTGGTGTCCACGACACAAGCCTCGTCGCTTAGTGTGGCACTAGATGGCGCTGTGTGTAATGTCCAGCGATATTTATTATTTATTTATTTATATTAGAGGGTGTGAACTCTAGTCTATCTGATCGTTGGCTTCCCAAAAACCAAGCTGTTTAATGATACTTCTCATATGAAATCCGATTGTATAATGAAAATCTGCGGTTCATTAGCTCGTTTTCAAAGTAGTCTTCATTTCAAATTTTCGAATATTAGTTTTTCTTCTTGCGGCCATATAATCATCTCTTCTGTCAAGTGTAGTCGGCCAGGACATATCAGACTTCATAAAACCATGCGTGCGTAAAGAATTTTATAAATATAATTTAAAATTAAGTTATTTAGTAAACAATCGTAATTATCTATAAAATACAATATTTCAGAAAAAGTAACCGTCATAGACTAAGCCAGTAAGAAACTCTATGAGAGAAAGAAAAAGTAACTGACAGTTTGGCATATCTTGTTACATGTCACAACATTGAAAATTAAGAATATTAATATTTTATTTTATTTATTTTATTCAGCTAATTCTATGAAAACGAATCGTATTTAGATCGATTCGCTGAGTATAAAGAAAGCAATGCAATGCATGCTAATTCAAATTAAATATAATATGAAATTGCAATGCTTGATAGAGGCTGCTAAGTCATAAGTACTAACATAACATAACACCACATTGTACACTTGGTTCGCAATGAATGTTTTGACTTTGACTTTGAGAAACCAATAAAAAGGTATGATAAATGGTATTATGAATGATAAATATAAAGTGTAAGTGTAGCATATACACTATAAAGCTCCTCTGCATAAAGTTGTCTTTCTGTACTTTGGGAATAAGGCGAGTGTGATTTCTCGTGTACATAATTTATAACGTAAGTGCTTAATATAACGGTCCATATGTTATGTATTTTGAACTACTGAAGTTTCTTAAACACGTATTGAAAATTCTATTAAATATGCAAACCAATGTCTAGAAAATTGTATTAGATTAGATTCAGAATTTTTCGTACGTTTCTTTACTGTACAAAGGGCAAACTCACGCTGTATACAACCTCCAAAAAAGATACATATGTATATACTCCAATTAAACGCTAAACAGTCTTATATCACAGCTCATTATTTATAGAACAGCATCAACATCTTAACTTCTTGCAGTCAGTCGCATGCGCATCTGATCTCGCGCAGGCGCAGTAAGCACGGACTACACAAAGATACGCAGTAAGCACGCAACCGGCGCGAAGTATAGACGCGCGGTATCGACGGGTGTGGAGTGTACTGTTGCAGGCTGCAACGCGAATTTAGACTCGTACTTTTAATATTTTTTTTGGTTTTCGTTTAATTGAATCTTGTGGTGTTGGTGTGAGTAGCGGAGTTTGTGAAGGTAAGTTTTTAATTTTTTTTTGGCGAGGAAAGCTGCATTTGTGGTGATAATCATTTTTAAAGAAATAATCGCGGGGATATTTTCACAAAGCTTTTTGTTAAATATAGTTTATTATTAAGCAATTATTTTAATACAAACTTATTTTTCATATGCAGTTATTATAATAGGTACCATTTTGCATTTGCAATAACTGTAAGTATTATGTTTCGATATTTAACTTTAAAAAAAAATTAATGAGTTCATTCAACTTATTTTTATAGGTTGTCTGCGTGTTTCTTTGAATTCCCACTTATTTCCTTGAATTAAATTATAAAAGTAAAAAATACTAAATCTTTACTTTACTTATCTTTAAATATCGAATCGATTTTGTCCGCATATACCTATGTATTCACAAAAATGGTTCGTGCGCCTCGTTATTCTAAATATTACCAAAGGACTGTCTTCTAGCCTGACATTTAAACTATGATCCCTTAAAAGATCTTAGGCAAATGTTTATTTTTCATCGGCTAGGTATTTTGTTTACCTATCCGTTTATACGGCTAATTAGTAGACACAACAATTAAACAATTGACATAAGTCTCCTGGAGATTTAGTAACGGACGGGAGTCGAAGATTAAATACGATTTTTCATTAATGTTCAGATTGGGCATGACTGCTTTAAATTATAGCAAGGACTTCCTAGTTCCAACTATCTATAAATTAATCTCTACTGACAAAATTAAATATGCACTGCGTATGAGCACTGGATATACTTCCGGAAATTTAGAGCATTTATAAACTTTTTACACGACTGCCCAAAAAAAAAGTGTTATGTTTTCAGGGTTCATGTGTGTATGTTTGTGAGTTTTTATATCTACTATCTCTAACATAATTATAGCCAATGTACGTATAGCTATGTTGACGCGTGTATCATAAACAATGGTGAAAATGCGTCTGCGTTTATCGCGTCGTAACTGTTGCAAGAGGAAGGAAGGAAATGCTTAAATTGCGTGAAAACTTGTCTCTGTAACAATCTCTTAAAATAAAAATCAATACCTTGTGTTTTTAAATGCAACAATGCATTTAAATGTTTTTGCAGCTATTTACATCATAATCGACATATTTACTATATAAATTTTAGGCTCTAGAAGTTATTACAGTTCATTATTTGTCTCTACATAACAAAATGGTCAAGATTCAGGATTTTTTTTGTGCACAAAAAAATGACCTGCCATACTGAACTACAACTTTAATACATTCATTAAACAATATCAATATTATCGTGACTACGGAAATAATAACCGAACCTTCTAAAACAGTAAAACAGCCTTTAAACGTAAAACATTATAATATTAATAAAAACAATTCGTTCCAAGCCATTAGGAAGAGCACAGACAGTATGGAGTGACCTTGCAGCTCGTTGGGTGAACCTTTCGTTTTTCTGTGGCGTATGAATGGAGCACCAAGTTCTGAGGTCTGTAACAATAAGAAATGAACTGCAGAAGGACCTGTTTCTAAAGAATTTAAGAGAGACGACAGATTTAATACCATGAGTTGTGAAAAGTAGCTCATTTGAGAGTCGCATCGGTCGATCCATCTGGTCAAGTTATGCTCTGTCTCCGAAAATGGGTGATCATTTTTATTAGTTTTTAATTAGTTTTAATGTTTAATGTTTTTGTACCAATTTGATTCATAAACACTAGCATAGACTAACATTTGAATTCGACATTATCGTTACTTGCAACAGCTGTTATACATATTTTAGTTATAGTTTACTTATAAGCACTAATTATACAATTGTCTGAAATAACACTACTGCACCCAAATGTACACTTTTGTAATACCTACTTTTTAAATAAATTATTCTTATTCTTATTAAAACGTCGAATGTCCGAAGATCTAGGGGTCCTTGGGTATCGTGTTTTCCCGTCACTGCGTTGTTGAGGTCAGGTTACCGGTAGGACCCCAACATCATCTGCCGAGCCTTTTCCCAACTATGTTGAGGCATGCAGCTGAATACCGGAAGCCAACCTCAACGTCGTTAGAAAAGGACTAGATAGACGAGAATGAACGTGTGATTCCTCACCCGTTCATCATCATCTGTCTGTCTGTCTTTTGAGACTGTGAGCAGCTGTAATTTAAGACGCCTTCAATCATAATTTTTTGGTCCTAATGTTAAAATTTTCGGGCATTATTCATAATTGAACTTCTCAACCAAACTGTTTAGTGTTAGTACCGTGATAATTGGTCAATTTAAACTTGAACAACTTGGAATTATAACTTATTTGGTATCGACCTTAATAATGAGTTCTACAAAAATTGCTTTGCTAAATAAAATGGACTAAGATAGTTTAAATGTAACTTTGTGCGATCGTGCGATGCAGTGTCGTAGCAAATTCTTTTTGAGCCGTGTTTTTGATGGGATTTACTATGACGAACTTGGATACAAAGATTTTCTCCAAAAAATCTTAAAATATTTTTAGTGAACCTGAAGAACCTGAATAGCCTGGAGCCCGTTTAGCGAGATTAGCCAAAGGTTGATGAAGAAGAAGAGCGAATTAATGAATTAAATAATTTTATTATGTAGATTTAAGGTGAACGCACACTTATCCGCGCCGAAAGAAACATTTTCTCATCCGTATACCGTTATCTATTCGTCCGGTTCGACGCGGATAAGTGTGCGAGGTTTTATAGGATTTCATACAAGTAATTCTAAAATTCGATTCTTTCGGCTCTTTCGCTTCCTTTGGCTCTGATAAGTGTGCGTGAACGCACACTTATCAGAGCCAAAAGAGCTTTAGAAACTGACAGTCTACTAAATGAGTAAACATTCATTGCAGACATTGTAAGAGACAGTATAGATAAATTCGGTCCTAGTTTCCGTAAAATGACAAAATACAAGGCGAGCTTTAGGTACGCAAAAGCTTTTCGAAACCACCTTAGACACCTTAGTTCTTCTTGCATTTATACCACATCTAATTCTGTCCAAGAACCAGCCGTAAGAGCGCCGTGAAGGATTCCAAATTGATGATGGCTTACGGCAACCGTCCTTCAAACCACTTCGGCACCTCCATATCTATACCATCTACATTATCTGCATCTCGATGTGGTAGATCCGTCTTTTGTTTGTTAAACTGTTAAGCCAGAAATCCGGTTTAATGCGAGGTTTCTACTTAAGCCTACTGTACATTTGTGTACGGTGTTGGTTCAAGGCAACAAGGGCTAATGTATTAACAGCCGTTTTCTATAACTTACTTACGTATTTAATTGTTGGTTAATATGCCTACGTCCGTAGCTATCGGTGTTTCTATAGATAAAGTAAGCTTGAAATATCCTATCCGCGTCACCTACCTGTCACTTGATTCATGGAAAAATCAAAGAAAGCTTTTCTGTGACGTTTTGTTTCTATCGATCCGTAAGCTAAATGTCGAACAGACAGAGATAGCAACCTACCGATACCTGTCAGTAAGTTATTTAAAATGGCCGTAAAACTATAAACTGTGACAGTCATCATTGTTTTTAAGATACACAACAAGCTCTTCTGTATCGGTACATTGATGGTTACGAACCTATGATGCACACTTCGTAGATGGTCTGAGTGATTAAATAAGTATACGAACTCTTATTACCACTGAAAACTGCATTGTTGAGTGACGAAAGAAGATCCATAGCATAAACAGATAGGCTGTTTAATGTTCTGTGTGTGTAACGGACTTGCGCAGACGCAAGCCTCCTCTCTGTGAAATGCAGTGGGTCATCCACCACGGGGGCCCAATGCTAGTTGACGGATGTCAGTCAGAAATAAATGCTTTGATTTTCAAAATATATAGTTCCTAATTTAATAAGAAGCAAGTGTTAGCAATTATTGCATATTTCCATCAACGCAATATTCACCGTTTCATTGCGCACCAAGTTAGCGAGCTCCATTGTTTTGGCATAATGTAATCATTAATGAATATCGTGTGGGTAAATCTCCGCAATTGGGTAAGAGACTCTATCTGAACTCTTCGAGGTTATTGATGAGAAATATCTATTGAGTTAAGATTAGAAAATATACTTGGAACTGTGGTTACAACATACAGTTTCCTTTGCACACTGAACGCAGGGGATACTTGCACTCTAGCTAGAAGGACAAACACTGACGTTATTGGTGATGTGCTTCTGAAAGATCAGATGTGTATTATGCCGGAAATTCGGAGGAGTGTGCATGCAGCAGGGTGATTAATGGAACGCCCCGCTGCACACTACAAGAAATGCTCCTCCGAATTCGTGGCCTTACTAACTATAGCGTGCATGTTGATGTATGTGTATCGGTGAAGTCAAAGTCAAAATTATTTATTTGCGGTAAATTAACGTGGTTCAAAAGATTGTGGGTTTGACGCAGAATTTGCACTTCGCAAAATGTGCACTTGACGCAAAATGGGCACTTCGCGAAATGTGCACTTGACGCAAAATGGGCACTTCGCAAAATGTGCACTTGACGCAAAATGGGCACTTCGCGAAATGTGCACTTCTCAAAATAATCAGTTATCAAAATGAGCGTGAACTTTATCACAATAGGTCAAAATAAAAACCGACGATTTTTTGCACTATGACAATAGTTTACCTATTTGTTAAAACACTCATTTTTCTTAGTGCTCACGTTGAGAAGTGCTCATTTTGATTAGTGCAATGCACATTTTGCGTCAAGTGCATATTTTGCGAAGTGCACATTCTACGTCGTAGTGAAATAACACATTTTGCCATAAAATTGACATGAAACATTAATAAACAAGATAATTCATTATTTTCACTTCGGTGTCATCTAATTTGATCAGACTTCGGATTGATCGCATTTGTGATGCCTAATACCTACCTCTCGCAATAACTGCCAGGAAAACAACTTAACAAAACCAGGAAATATATTAAACTACCAAAATCTGTATGATCATTCTTACCTAACAAAACTATACAGCCCTTAAACTTTCACTAACATAAAATATCTTCTACCCATTCATTTGCTTCAATAAAAACCTGCGCTAGCGCAAATAATACTACACTGAACGCGAACAAAAACCAAATTAAACTTATCTGACATCTTTATATTCGTTCAATGATAGAAGTTCCAGCATTGGATGGTTTTTTATTTATTTAGCTTCACAATACTTGCCACTTTCTTTTGGAAATAGATACTTTTAGTTTTAGGTCTAATGCAAATTGTCTTCAGGAATTATTTTACGATACTATCAGAAATTCTACTTCAACCTAGATCGAGGCTGCGAGACTGTTCGAAAGATCGCGGCCCCGGATCACAAAGGGCTAAGAAGGAACATGGATGGGTTTTAGTCAGTAAAAGTCTGACACTCCCTTCCGCTTCGCCCAGAGCGTCACTTGATGATTGCCCATTCGAAAAAAAAAAGAAAACAAGGTGACTTTTTTGTTGATACAGTCACCACAACATCGTCATCAGCCAGCCTTTAACTAACTATGAGCGATTGCTTATCTGACTTATAAAACCCAGTTACTGGGTAATACGGGTATCGTATTGTAAGGTAGGTAAGCTGCATGAAATTTAAGGTGACATTTGCAGTTAGTGGCCAGAAAGTCTGTTAGCCAGACTTACTAAGAGGTTTCGTATTACCCAGTACTGACTGTATTGTGGAGGTCAGATAAGCAGTCGCTCCATGTAAAAAACTGGTACCCACCTGTATCCAGTTTGACTGGAAGCCGACCCCAACACAGTTGAGAAAAGGCTCGGCAGATGATATCAAATTAACATTAATCGACAAACATAATAATATTATAGCAGTATCTGTTCTCCTGACATCACAAATCATGCATGACCACACAATTCTGTCATAAATCCATCTGAATATTATGGCAGCTATAACATATTGCTTTTATAATATGTGACACCATACATGTTACACTTGTTTGCCACGGCATTATCAACTTTATTTTCATGTAGAGATAAGTCCAAAAATTTACATCCCATTGCTTCATATTGCTGTGAATGTAATAGTATTTCTAAATATTTTGAGAAAGCATGAATTTCCGTTTTGTTTGGACATAGTCTACTTTTACCACGACCAAGTATAGTACCTTTCACCACAAGTTATTACGATTTGTTATGAATTTGAATGACGAAATTAACCATTACTTGTATTTACATTTTATTAAAAATTATATTATTTAAATAATTACACTACTTTTATACAAACTATAACTCTAAATAATAATAAAAATATGTTCAAGTAACAAAACGGTTACAGGGCGTCAAAAAATTCGTCCACATCGCTGTCAACAGGAAAAGTGCCCAGAAGGCTGGCAGCATTTTCACGTTGGAAGGCAATGCTGATTCTTTGGCCAAAAAATAGCCCCGCCCTTTGTATTTTAATTTAAACTAAAAACACTGTCTATCGTCTACAAAAATCTATAGAACATAGTAATATTCAGTTCAAACACACCAACTTCCTGAAATAATAATAAATAAATTATAGCAATAAATTAAATTGAACCTGAAATTGATGCCGCGCGCATAAGTTGTTAGTATTGTCCTAAAACAATACTAGTGTGGCGTTCGGTGATTGTCTCATGGGATCGTACTACCGGGACAAAAACTATCTCATGTGTTCACGCTATAAACTATCAGATTATAAAATTTCATCCAAATCAGTAGTTTTTGTTTGAAAGAGGAACAAAAATCGATTGGAATTTGAATTGACACAGCTTTTTGGTAGCACATGTCTATACGAGTACAATACATTTTTGACTTAAAATCATAGTTATTCGATGGTCGATCTACACGACTACTGACAAATGCTTGCACTGGACTGGTCCACTCAAATCTGTGTGGTTCTTTCCTCAAAAGACCATCTCAGGAACAACATTGAATCTGCATGATCCTGATGTGAGTTGTAAGAACAAGATTAGGTCTAGAGACTTAACCTCTGAGTTTCTTTCGGCTGTTTCTTCTCCGAGTAGTCAGGTAACATCGACCAAACCACAATCAAGTTAACATTAACATTTATAGTTTAAAAAAAAGTGTAAAAGTGTTTGTGAAAACCATTCAAAAAAAATTATATGATTATATTATATTGTTGGAATGTCATTTTTTTTTGTAAAATTAATAACTTAGCATCCATTCCAATGAGTGAGATGAGAACTATTACTAATCCATGAAGATTAGGATAGCTGTTCGCAACCTTTAACAGCCAATTATATAACGAAAATTAACATTTCAAAGAGTCTTTTAATTTCATTTCATTTATAGATTCTACCAACAAAATGATGACAAAACTCATCGCAAGACTCCCACACAAACTTACAAACCAACAAAAAAATGCACCAATTAGAACACTGCGCTAAGGTCACAACACCACGGTTGTTCGTAACCCTTTCGCACCGGTTACGTGGTTGCTGCGTGCTTGTGGTTGGCGCAACCACCGTGACCGCTCGCGGGTTGATGCTGATTCTTATTCTTATGATGACTGTATTTAATCACTTTACAGTGGTGGTTACTCGAGCGTAGAATTGTAACTATTGAATCGGATTGGAAGATTTGTTTTTTTTTGGTGAAGATGTTCTAGATAATTTTTGAATGGATTGTGTTGTAAAATTGAAATAAATCATATTTTTTCGGCCTATTTAGTAGAGAAGACTGCCTTGTTGATCTATTGGTCCTAAGCGCAACTGCTGAGCACGAGTTCCTGGGTTCAATTCCCAGGGCGGACAAAGTGTTATTGGGTTTTCCATTAGGAACTTAGTAGCAGCTACGGAGGCTGGAGCTGTGCCCGGTTGCTGGCAATTAGACTTGCCCTTACACTGGACTTAATCATAACCGGCAAAATGTGGGTGTACGATTAGATACACATCGGCCTTTTTGTTTTTTTTTTTTTTCGCATGGGAAATCATCAAATTACTCCTCCCGCTCAGGGCGGAGCAGGATGGAGTGTCAGACTTTTACTGACTAAAACCAATCCATGTTCCTTCATCGCCCTTTGTGTTCCGGGGCCATGGTATATCTTTCGAATAGTACCGCAGCCCCGACAGGCATCGGCCCTTGCGGGCCCCTTCCTTATTGCTGACACTCTTTGAGGCGCGCGTGGAACACTCCTGCGTCGTCGACACGGCCTGTCGTCATGAGCCGGACGGACGGCGAGCTAGCCCATAGCTCCCCGTCCACAGGCCCGCGCGTTACTGCTGAGCATCATGTCTTTGGCCACGATTTCCAGATTAGGTAAAGTAGTATTGGTTCTTTTCTCGATTTTGATGGCTTTAAGCGTGCTTGCTTGGGAAAAACAAACATATTTGGCGAAGTGTGGATAAATAAGCCTACCCCCGGGGATAACAGACTACAATTTTGCAAACAACTTTTCTTATGAAACACATACTAAGTACATTTAATTTCATTAGCTGTAGGCTCTATTAATGCTCACGTCGCGTCGCTCGAAGCTAAATACGCGCAACACACGAGTGTACGCCGTTTACACGCATTGCAAAAGTATGCGAGTAGGAATAGACTGACACACTACATGTTACTATAACTTGAATATTTCGAAATACATAAAACTTTACGCTAAATAAGCCTGTGGAGCAATTACTAAACGCAGTTATATCATGTTACTCATGTTTGATGCCTACTTTTTCTGTCTGGTCTAAATCTGGTATCTGGAACGAAAATTATCGACTAACTGTCAAAATCAACGAAGTTACCGTTATGTTACGATATGAGATTCCATTCATCACCCGAATAACATAAGATATTCGTTACTTATGCATATCTATGCTGAAACAAGCGGAATGAATTCTGTTTATCTGTATGTAACGTTTTCACGCCTAAACCACTGAACCGATTGTTATGGCACAGATGTTAGGCGGTTTCCAGGTCCCAGGCTATCTATCTGAGTTACCTAGATAGGACCTGGAGAAAGACATACTTTTCATCCTGGATATTTTAATTAAAAACTAGCTTATGCCCGTGGCTTCGCCCGCGCGCATTTCGGTAATTAATAATAAAATCCCACGGCATCTTACTACCGGGATAAAAAGTATCCGATAAGTTAATCCAGGTTAAAAAATATGTGTGCAAAATTTCATCTAAATCCGTTTTTGCGTGAAAAAGGAAAAAAATATATCCATACATCCTCTCAAACTTTTGCATTACTTATAATTATCGTTACTGTCGTTATTATTATTATTTTATTAGTGTGTGTGTGGTGTGTGTGTGTGCGTGGTGTTTGTGTGTGTGTGTGTGTGTGTGTGTGTGTGTGTGGTGTGTGTGTGTGGTGTTTGTGTTTTTAGTTTGTAGTAGTCGCTCATGAAATACAAAATACTTAAACGCAGACCATTTCGTGGGCAAAATCTAGTTGCTAATAAAGACCACACAACGAAGCCCAGCTTTAAGACCACCCAATTATATTTAATTAACCATTTTGCGCGCCAGCACCTTACTTCAGAATCATAACACTGATCCAATCTACAATGGCTGTCCTAAAATGTTATAACAAACATTCTCACAGCCGTGGGATGCTTTGTCTTAGATCTAATTAGAATAGCTTTTGATTAAGTAACGTAAATTATACGTACGTTCACTAATTTGTGACGAAACTGTAGTTTTTAGGACATATTTTGAGATGTTATAAGGTTGAAAACTTCGTCTTATATAACTAGCTGCGCCCCGCGGTTTCACCCGCGTAAGTTTTGATCTCTATTTTTTTTAAAATAAATTATAGCCTATGTTACAGAAAATAACCTTAGCTATAATTTATTAAAAAAAAAATGAATGAAAATGATCGGTGAAAAAATGGTTGAAATCGGGCCTGTAGTTTCGGAGTTTATTCGGTACAAACAAAAAATCTTTCCTCTTTTTTAATATTATTATTTATCTTATAAATAAAAGGTGACTAAACAGAGAAGGCTCAAAGAAAAATATAAAAAATACAAGTGACAATACTTGGTAAAAGCTACGACATTTGGAACTTTGGTTGGCACATTTTGTAGTCATAAGCATTACTCAAGCAATGGCTTGAAAATGAGACAGTAATTGGCATGCATCTCTGATTCATTCTGATTTTCTGGACACAAAACCTAGACAGAAGTCAGAGTTTAGCAATGTCTTTACTAACTTTACAAAAGAAAAGAAGAAAGTTTTAAAGTCAGATCCTCAATCCTATACTTACGTTTGAACTGTGATCTACCACAGATCATCACTGATCCACATACAATGAAGCAACGTAGATCATAATCTCACTTAACTCACAACCTCACGACTTAAAATCCATCACTCTCTCAGCCCCACGAATCCATAATATTAAGCACGCATTGCCAAACCTTTCCCTCATTCCGATGGCAATCTTTATTGCGACAAGCAGCATTCACACGGGCGACAAAAAGCGGTGCGACTGCGCACACGCGCGACTACGACAAAAACTAATCCGGTTAGAGTTTGTCCTTATTTCTCAACTCGGAGCTAAGTGTTTAAAGAGATTATGTTGGGTCACTGACTTGGACGAGATTTGTCATGTGTTACGTGGTTTGAAACCTGGCAAGAGTTAATCTGAGACACAAGAAACTTGGTAAAGAAGAACGACGATAAGCCGTGGAGCCATTTTAACCAATAGACGTAAGTGACGCCATAGTAAGAGTCGTTACATCGTAGGTACACGAAAAAATCAGAATATGCTCTGAAGAAACCTGCTCCTTGTGTAGTTTGACGTTGGCTCTCATTCTCTCATGAATATTAATTAGGAGGTCCTTTTGCTTCTTCCACGTATGGAACATTCCAAATTCTATAGGGCGTTAGCATTAGCCTTGCAAAGGTTTTTCATAGTGCGGGTATTTCGACGCTGTTGCAAGCGCCATATGATCGCGGGTTAGTTGATCGCGGGTTTGTCGCGGATATCGAGAGCTCAAAATAAACAATAATCACGGCAGATATCCCGCTAGTGACATTTTAAGTTTAATTATGAAACGTGATAGCTTATAACAGTGCAGGCAAGCAATATTTCAGGACCTCTAGTTAATAAAAAAAAAAACATCAATAATTGTAGGGAATCGACGGAGCTGCTTGCTTTTGCCTTATTCTAAACATTGGCGACTCCACAAACTCAAACTCAAACTCAAAACTCAAATCATTTATTTCAATTAGACCATTACGGCACTTTTGAATGTCGAAAATACAAAAAAAAGCAAAGCTACAGTCACAGTCACAAGGCATAATAACTTGAGAAAGTACTGTAGTTGCCCATTCCCTAACGTAGATCTCTATGGAGAAGAACGGGCAAGAAACTCCATGGACACTCTTTTAAATCAAAATATTGTTACAAAATCTTGGTTACATCATTCATGTTGAGATTATACGTATATGTGAGAACGATGTAGAAAGACGTGCACATTAAGAGCGTCCAGAGTAAAATGATAAATCAAAAATTAAAAAAAATAAAATAAAAGTAATTAAAATGAACGAACCGTGGCAGCCAAGAGATGGCCAGTCCCAACTGATAGCGCCCGTTCACGAACATGACGCATGTATCGGCACCATTCAACTCGACCATATTTAAGGGAACTAAGTGACCCGACACACCCGCCACCATCAGCGAGACATTTGAGTAAGCATGACATCCTCTCATAGCCACCAAGGCATATTCAAGTCAATGAAAGATAACTAAATGTAAGTGGCGGCTGAACAGTACAAAGTACTCACACATGTGCTATGCAATTATATAATACTAAAAACTGGAATCCATACAATGCAAGTAGGTATATTTTTACAATCTTCTGCAGCTTCCACAATACATTAACATGGGAATCAATTCTTCTTCTTCTTTGCGTGTCGATAGACTCAAATAATGCCCGACCAGTACAATCAATTAGTTTGCAACTATGGTTGTGGAGCAGGACCAGCATTTAGCCAAGCATTGTTATCATCAATGTAATCCCCCAACTTATAATATGCTTGCCTACATAGTGTGCGTTTTATACAAGATTTAAATTTCGTCTCATTCAGTTGAAGAATGTGGGGAGGTATTTTATTGTAACATTTCAAACAGTACCCCATGAAAGATGAATCTACTTTCGCAAGCCTGAAACCTGGCTGAACTAGTTGGTCCCTATTTCTAGTGTTATAATGGTGCCACAAACTTCAGCAATGATTCGATGTTTCCGGACGGCAATATTTTGCTCTAAAAGGCATTGGCTTGCTTTGAACGTGTCGAAAGAATGCCGAAGGGATATGACGAAACCGATCTACGTAGAATGTCGAGAGACCTATCACGACCTACGGAAAGGAAATATTCTTAAATCAAAGCAGGAACTGCATTTTTGCATGAAGTGACATTTAAGAACAAAGAAAACTAGGTACTTAATAATAAACAAAATTAAATCACACACACAGTACTTATTAAACACGTAATAGTACGACAGACAGTTCTGTATTAATAGTGATTATTAAGCGGTCAGCCAGCTCGATAAACAGACAAATTGTCCAGTTGCCTAGTTGGTGCAAAAATGTAATCAAATACAAAAATAGTATATAAAATACATATAGGTAATAACTAGACAGATACAGAAACAGAACTGTAGATTGTAGAATATTAAGCAATTGGTTTGTTCAGAATAAACAATTTCACTGTCTTTCGATCAGTCTGCCAGATAAACAAATAAATTGACTGGAAAATGCAAAGAACCAAACTTCAAAGTTTTGAAGGCGTCAATGAAGATTGAACATAAGGACAGAATCTGTAAGTGTAAAGATAAAAATATCCCTAAACTTCAGGTAAACACTGAACGTATGGTATTGCACAGAGCACGTATCTAAACTACTGAAGCGGGTCATTTTTTATTCCTTACACATTAAGTGTTGATTGTCAAGGCCCCTAGTTACGTACCTATACCTTCTATTAAGCTAGTCGTTTGCAAAGTTCAATATAAATATTGTTTAGTTTCTTAAATAAATTGCAAGTAATAGGTACAAGCCTAATTTGTCTTTTATATCTTAACTTAAGTATTGACTATTTCAACCTTCACTGTCGTTCGTAATTGGTTCCTTAATTGAATGACATTATTTGGTTGCATAGACGTGACTTTTGCCGTCAATCAATATTGGACAAGTAAACTTTAAATGACAGTAGCTTCTACCTTGACCATGGGTATTATGATCAAACTGCAATATATTATGTGCGATTAGTGGTTGACCCCTCGTTTGACTTGATTGCGACTTGATAAGATAATCAGGGTTGGATTATGAGAGCATTAGAAGTTTCTTAGATGTAAAGCAGGCTATAATTTTCTAATAAGAAACTGATTTGTCGTAGAAGGTAATAATTTGCATGACCACCTTTGGATCACGTTCACTGATTAAAATGACTGGATCAGCATAAAGATCTGTATTTTCTTCATTCCTAATCTGTTTAAGTAGTATAAGCAATTTATGTAACGATGCTGGTTTTTCTAGAACTATATAAATGCAATCGCCATACTATGTCTTCAGTAATGGTTAAATATTTTACCAATGATATCTGTCTTCTGATCTTTTCTGTCTTGTGATCTTTTTCTTCTTTTTTCTGTTATCTGTGTACTAAGCAACGCTTTCTGCTCTATTTTCTTTTTCTTATTATTCTTATCATGATTTTCTATAAAGCATCAAAGAAATCGGAAAGAGAGTTGGCCGTTATCTACCACGCGGGCCCAATGCACGTGGATGGAAACACATGATTTCGAATTTTTCGTTCCAGTACATGCCGTTTTCATAAAATCCCTGATGATATCTCTAAATTCCTTTGGCATCTAAATGGCGCAGTTATAAAGGCTTGTTTACAATTAATGCTTTATTTCCTAGTGTCAGTGGTTTCCCTAATTAAGCTAATTACGGGTGTGTCGCATTGCTGGCAGTTCATTATCTTTTGAAACAACATTCACACATGCCAAGTGTTCTAATCTATGTTTGCTTTCTGTGAAAACATGCATTTACATGGGAAATGCATGACTCACAGATTAGAGAACAACACACAATTACAACATGATCAAATTTGTAATCTTATATTGAATGTACTTTGGTCACAGCAAATATACTTAGTTTTGTGTTTACTGGCAATAACTTGCTTGAGATCTAGAATACATATCATTTTGATATTCATTTTGGCCTCTTCCTCATTTGCAATTAATATTATGGCAACTAATTAACTCATCCCATCACTCATCATCTGACTAGTCTCTTCTAGTCGAAGTCTATGGGGATGTAGCTGAACACCAGTATTTGACATGCAGTGACTGCCTATCTGACGTCCATAACCCAGATAGTAGGTACTGGGTAATACGATAACACAATTATGATTATGTCCCTGTCGCCTCTCGTTTATTGTATAAACTATATTTTTCTTATTTAATACAACACACTATCAAAATTTCATACTTACTTTTACTGTTCTGGCTAGTTACCAGTCTTTATTAAAGTCTAATAATTTAGCAGTGAACAGTTAGTTGATCCAGGAGTTTTCCTTGACATAACGCTAATAGTTATCGAAAGTACTCGTCGTTTAGAGCTCGTCTGCCATTTCAGGCTAGTTAATAATCTTTAGAGAGGTTACGAAAAGCACTCACGATTCCCAGCAAGGTTATGTAGATAGTTCAAAATACACTCGAGAGCAATGAATCCGGGTCACTTAAAGAATGTTAAAAATCTCGGAAACCAAAAATGATAGGTTAATGCAATAAATTGTATTTAATAGACAATGTAATACTCCTTAAATGGAAGTAAAAAAAATTTGAGTCACGATACATTTTATTAACACAAAATTACATAAAGAAAAAAACTGCTGATCTCTCCTTAAAACAAAAATAGGAAACATGAAATTTTTGAACTTTATTACGATTTTCTTGAATTTTAATACTTCGTATTGCCTCCTCGTGCTTCCATTACTGCGTTTACGCGGTTTGGCATGCTGTACACCAAGTTCCTTATACGATTTTGGGGAATATTCTCCCATTCCTCTGTTAGAGCAATTTTGAGCTCACGAAGCGTGATTGGGGGAGGGTTTCGTTGTTTTACGCATCTGCCTAGCTCGTCCCAAGCATGCTCGATCGGGTTGATATCCGGGCTGCGCGCTGGCCACTCCATACGAGTAATGTTCATCTCTTGAAGGTAGTCATTCACAATCCTACCTGTATGAGGTCGGGCATTGTCATGCATAAATATAGCATCCTCACCTAAATTGACCATAAATGGACCAACGTGATCATTGAGGATTTCTTCCACATATCTTACGCTAGTTAAAGAGCCGTTTTCTATGATCACCAGCTCTGTGCGACTTTCAGAAGAAATTCCGGCCCACACAAGTACAGACCCACCACCGTAGGCTACTTTTTCTTCGATGCATGCTTGCTTGAATCTTTCCCCTGGTCTTCGATACACTCTGTGTCTTCCATCGTGCTTGTAGAGCATAAATTTTGATTCGTCGGAGAACATAACTTTTGACCAATCTTCAATACTCCAATTTACGTGGCTCTGGGCATATCTTAGTCTTGAAATACGATGCCCACGCTCCAGTTTAGGGCCGTTTGCAGGTCTAAGGGGTTTTAAGTTAGATTCAGCAAGCCGACGTCTTACTGTCCATGCACTTGGGTTACTTCCTCCGAGGCGTCGAAACTGATTTGTGAGTTCAGTTCCTGTGAGAAAGCGATTTCGAAGCATGGAGTTCACCAAGTATCGGTCTTCTCGTGCTGTGGTACACCTGGTTCTGCCCGTTCCTGGTCTGCGTAGGTTAGAACCAGTTTCTTCGTAACGTCGGAGAACTCTTTGTACTGTTGACAGCGACACACCGATAGTCCTGGCTGTATCGCGCTGACTCCGGCCGGTTTCCAGCATTGTAAGTATTCTGGTGCATTCTTCAGGCGTAAGCGACATAATTTCAGCTTGAATAATGAATATAGAGCACTATCAACATGGTTTATGTACCCACATAAATGACAGATTACAAACAAAAGCAAAACCAAATGCTGTAATTTCGTAGTTCCATCATCTTCGAAAGTGGCCCTTTTTCAAATTTGATTTTTTTATGATATAACTATACAATAACTAAGAAGTTTTAATACCTTCATTTAAGGAGTATTACATTGTCTATTAAATATAATTTATTACATTAACCTAGCATTTTTAGTTTCCGAGATTTTTAGGATTCTTTAAGTGACCCGGATTCATTGCTCTCGAGTGTATTATCGTTAAAACTTAAACGTTTTTTCGTGTTACATAACTATTACTAGCTTTTGTCTGCGGCTTCGCTCGCGTTAATTTAGAATTTGACAATCAATTCAGGTTGTACTCTGCTTGTAATAATATTATTCAATCATGATTCGAAAGACACGTGGCTCCAGCTATTATCATAAGAACGTTTTTGTGGTTTTCCCCGGGAACAGTACCTACTTTTATTCGGGATGAAAGCTCCTATATTAGTTTCTGTACACCTGACATCGTATACTTATGCAAAATTTCAAGATGATCGGTTTAGTGGCTTAGGCGTGAAACGAACAAACAAACTTACTTTCGCGTGGGCCGATTTTCATAATTCTTGCGTCAATCGATTTTTCATCTTGCGAGTGTCACTAAAAAAAAGACAGTACTTAATCAAAATTCAATATGGCGACAACCAGATGCCATTTTCAGAAAAATAAAAAAAAATCAAGTTGACCTACTTTATTATAAGTGGGGTATCATTGAATAGGTATTGAGGAGCTCGTTGCTAAATAATAACAGCCACTCAGGGTCATTCTTTAGGTAAAGCCGTGCTTGCCAAGGTTGGTCTGTGGATGGGTGACCACCCTTACATACCGAGTTTCGTCCTGTCATTTGTAGATCTTTAACAGTCGTTACAGGAAGTTAGCAGTGGCCCAAAAAGTCTAACAACCAGTCTTACTTAGTAGTTTCGTAGGTATTACCCAGTACTAACTGTGTTGTGGAGGTCAGATAGGTAGTCGCTCCATACTGGTATTCAGCTGCATCCGGTTAGACTGGAAGCCGACCCTAACATAGTTGGGAAAAGACTAGGCAGAAGATGATAATTGAATAGGTATTTGAAAATCATCTCTAAGTTTTTCATTTCTAATGACCATGATTTAGGATTTATAACGTTTTACAGTTGGTTATACGAAATGAACGATTATTTTTAAAATATCATTTATTTTTTTATATTGTTCATACAACACGACACTATTTATATTATAATGCACTTACAAAAAGGTTATAATTATGCATTGAGCAGTAAAAATTCACGCTTGAAACAGGAAGAGAGAAATAATGTAATGTCCTTCATCACATGATTATGACTTGACAGTACGTGCTCTTAAAAGTTAATAGAAATATGCCCCGCAATCTAAGTCAATCAGTGGTTGGTTCCGGCCGACATTTAGCTTAGGTTATGGTCATTGACCGTATTGCTGGTATCGATTCAAATGTAGAACATATAACATTTTGTTTCAAACCATACCATCATCATTCTTCTGCCTTTATCCCAATCAGCATGTCTCCTTCTTCCATACTTCTCTACTACTTCTCACTCGTCATCTCAGCAGTCACCTCCTTTCTAGCCATAGGTATTATTATCATCCTTCCTTTGTTTCAAACAATAGCATCCGTACTCAATCAATCTGCCTGCCTGTTCCTAATAATGTTGTGGTCGGCTTCGTCTAACCGGTTGCAGCTAAATATCTACCTAGTATTTTATATGGAGCGACTGCCTATCTGATCCCTACAGTCCTTTGTTTTTTTTTTGGATGGGAAATCATCAAATGACTCCTGCTCTTGGCGGAGCGGGAGGGAGTGTCAGACTGTTACTGACTAAAACCCATCCATGTTCCTTTAATAAAACCTTATTTAAAAACTCAGACCTTTTCCCATAAAAAACATTACCCTAAAGTTTGCTGAGTTACGCTTCACCTACTCAACCACCGTTACGTTAATTTGTGTTCCGGGGCCACAGTATCTCTTTCGAACAGTCCCGCAGCCCCGGCAGACATCGGCATCCCTACAGTGCTTAAGGTAACGGAATGCTCTGGAATAAATCCAATGTAAGTATGACATTTTATTTGTTTCAAACGGATGGATTGTCCATCCATATTATTATTAATATTATTGCGATAGTCTGTCCGAAGCATTTTCACAGTTTTGGCACATAAATAGACCGAAATTTTGATTAGAGCAAAATACACTTTTTTGGGTGGTGGGTGGCTGACAAAAACTGTCAATGAATTAGAAAGAAAGAAAATTGTGTTTATTTGGCATTAGAAACATTTACAAAATTCCACAATATAAAAATACAAACAGAACTAATAATGCCAAAAGGGCCTCAGCTCAGCATAATGCCAGATGGCAACACAAGGTGTACCACCAATTAGAGACAAAGATTCTAATAAACACTAGTCTGCAGCCCATCCCGAAGTGTTCCTTGACATAACGATAAAACTAATCGAAAGTACTAGTCGTTTATTGTTCATCTGCCATATCCGGCGAGTACTTATTCAAGTTTACTATAAATTTAATGAACGGTGAATAAAACATAATGGAACAGTAAGGTGGTTACAATAATATTAAAGAATCCTTGTACATTCTACCATTTTGGCATGCAAACATTCATGCAGTCCGTCATCAAACTTAAAAACATACACACACAACAGATACATTTTAGTTGTCAAACTAAAATGTATCAGCTAGAAAATCCGATACAAAATTAGAAGTAGCCAGAAGGGGTCGTAAATAACAACGACTTGTATTAATTGAAATACTGTCCTGTACTTCCGTATCTTCACTATCACTACATAGTATAAAACAAAGTCGCTTTCTCTGTCCCTAAATCCCTATGTATGCTTAAATCTTTAAAACTACGCAACGGATTTTGATGCGGGTTTTTTTAATAGATATAGAGTGATTCAAGAGAAAGGTTTTAGTATATACCTTGCGGGCGGGCGAAGCCGCGGGCATCAGCTAGTACAATAATAATCTAGTTACAACTTCGCCGTTCCCCAGTCTACGCTCCCATGTCACCCAATGGTACATTGACTACCCCCGTTACAATTTTGAAAGCCCTAGGTTGCCATACTGATCAAAATTAATTATCTTTTTAAACAAAATATAAATTAGCCTTAAACACTCTTATTTTAATTAATTACAAACAAAATTATTTACAATATTGTATTTAAAATAACCGCCCGTATCGTACCACCGGCTTAATCGAGAACCTGCCAAAAAGATAATTCACTACGATAGGCCTTAGGGTTGTCACTGCAAAATAAAACCATGATCAATTATTACGATTACATTAACAAATCTCACTCAATCTTAATGAAATCAATATTCTCAATGGATTCGATAAAATACTTCATAGAGTGACGATTGTGAATTACAAATTGGATTGTTAAAGGCTTTGTTTGTTTTGTAATTTTTACTGGAGGTTTGTCAACAAGTAAACTTGCAGCATATTGTTTTTATAACTTTTCTTATCAGAGCGAGGTAATGGCAAGAGGTTTGTTGTTCTTAAACCCCAAGCATATAAGTTGGGGTGTTGCTGCCATTAAGAGTAACAATGCTGATCATATAACGGTCTCAATCAAATATCACCCATTGAAATAACCATGGATTTGGAGGAATTTCCTTGAATCTGCGCTTTGAAACTTCACCTGCGCCTTGGAATTTGCTGTCATCGAACAACTATATACATATGGTACCTGTATTCTAATAAAAAAAATCACCACGAACAGCGTACAATCAACGCTAAAATTACATAAAAAAACAATGTCACACAACCTAAGAAATAAAAATAAATTACAACGAAGACAAGCTCGGACAAACTACGGTAAAAAAACCATATTGTTCGAAGGAGCACAGCTGTTTAACGACCTACCAAATGACGTAAAAGATTGTGTTAATATTAACAGATTTAAACTAAAACTGAGAAAATATGTTTCTGAAATGTAGTCATACTATTAAGTGTTAGCAATTACATACTTCCTGTATATTTGTTTTGTATAACTTCACCAACACGCACCGGAGGCAAAATGTATTTATTTAGATACTAGCTGACCCGCGCAACTTCGTCTGCGTTACGTAAGAGAGAGAGAGGCTTAGAGAGAGTGTGAGTCAACCTAAAAAAAATGCAGATAATATGCTTTAGCGGACTTTTTAAGAGGAACAATCCCGTCATACATGTATAATTGTTGAGTAACTTTAACCGTTTACGCAGCGCACGGAAAGGAAGCTCTCAAAAGCAATAATTTTTCGCTGTATTTGCAACAATTTTCATTGATGCTCCGCTCCTATAGATTGTAGCGTGATGTTATATAACGTATAGCCTTCCTCGATAAATGGGCTATCCAACACTAAAAGATGTTTTTAACTGGAATCAGTAGTTCCTAAAATTAGCGCGTTCAACCAACCAAAACAAACAAACTTTTCTCCTTTATAATAAGTATAGATTCAAGTAGGTAACAATTTAATTTCTCGGAATTATATGCAATCATCGTTAAAATATTGTACTATGTTTTTCCAATTTGGGGCTTCCCTTGACAGCCTTAGGTTTTCATCCTTAGACACTCGATGACAGTCATACTCCGGCTAGGTCGAAAGTTCTCATCAAGGTGCATGAATTGAGCCCAAACACGATATAGCTTTTTTTTTTCGGATGGGAAATCATCAAATGACTCCTCCCGGAGCAGGAGGAAGTGTCAGACTTTTACTGACTAAAACCCATCCATGTTCCTTCATCGCCCTTTGTGTTCCGGGGCCACGGTATCTCTTACGAATAGTCCCGCAGCCCCGGCAGGCATCGGCCCTTGCGGACCCCTTCTTTTTTGCTGACTCTCTTTGAGGCGCGCGTAGAACACGAACGCGCCGTCGACACGGCCTGTCGTCATGAGACGGACGGACGGCGAGCTAGCCCATAGCTCCTCGTCCACAGGCCCGCGCCTACGGTGGCCGGGGGCCAATACGTGGCTCCCGACGCCCGGGGTGTCTCCCGCCGTGGCCGGGACGTAAGGATCTCTCCCTCTCACGTTCCGCCACCTCCTTCGCTAGCATGACTGCTTCGCAGAAGGAGGTGATGGCATCCCATTCCGTCTTGCTCCGGACCATGTATTGAACCAGGGCTGGGAGAGAGAAGTCGCCGCCGCCGATCGCCGCTTCGAGGACACGGCGGTGCTCCGCCCAAGTGGGGCACACCTCCACAGTGTGCTCCACCGTGGCCTCCGGTCGATCCTCACAATGGAAGAACCCGGGCGTCTCCTCCCGCCCGAAAACACGATATGAGGCCAATAACAATTTAGCTGTAAATATAATCTACGTAAATTGCGTATGGATTATTGATTATTGCGAATAGCATAGCACAGTTCTTGCACGGCAAGAACACGTGGATTTATCAGGCTTCTGGTGTTCGCTATACTTCTTTTTGGAGAAATCATCCTCATCATCATACTCCTGCCCTTATCCCAATTTATTTGGGGGTAGCATGATTGTATTCTTCTTCCTTATGTACTACTCTATTACTTTTTGGAAAAATATTTCACGAAAAAAATAAGAAATGCACACAACTTAAATACAAAATGAAATATAGGAAATCTCACAGCATAAAAAAAGAAATTAAACAAATCACAAAAAGGGAAAATAATGTTGGAGATGGTTTGAACCTGCAACCCCGTAGTTTACAGAGCGGTCATGAAACCGCAAGGCTATTTACTTCGTTGACATAAGCCTAAAATAGCCGTTCTCATGTACTTACGTCATGACTGAAACGTCAAACAATTGAAGTATACGGAAATAATGCAAAATTGCCTACCCCCTTAAGGAAGTAGCGTGATAATATATAGTTTAAATATTGAAGAAGCCTATGCAGTAATTTTGACGTGATGCGCGCACAAACATTTCGTACCAACTACTTAAACCGAGGAAAGCTGATTTTCTTGAGTTCCGCTATTTTGTGCGTATTCACCTCAAAAATCAAATTTCAAGAAAACTGAGAAATTATATTTACCTGTATTAGATATGAAGTATATGTAGCAACTTTAAAAGGTTACACTTCATTGGTTTTGATTGTATAGGTGTTTGAAGTTTATTAATTTTAAACACAAAACCCTCTTTTTTGCGCCTCTGGATGAGATTTAGAAAAAATGCTAAGACAGGTATTTCTTTATTTTTATTAATAAGTATTTATTCTGAGTTTCATGATTCTAGAACAATCTAATTTTTTTTTTCATACAAACTTTACCCCCCCTTTTCACCCCCTTTTTCCAAAAAAATCCAAAATTTCTATAGCCTATATGTTATTCTGAATGTATTTAAACAGATTTGTGAACATTTCAACAAAATCGGTTCAGCAATTTTTTCGTGATGCGCGGTCAAACAAACAAACAAACAATTTTTTTTAAATGGTTTTAATATGTTCAGTTACTTATTTCAAGTCACCCTGGCTGGTTTTTTTTTTTTAATCTTCAATGAACAGATTTTTTGGTCTCAACGATTTTATTATATGTATAGATAAGAAATTACTTTGTATCTCATTGTAAGTGAACCTATGTATTGTTCTTATGAGAATAAATTCTTTAAACCGAAATAACTTGTGCCCGCAACTTCGCTCGCGTTAATTTAGAATTTGATCAATTCGGTTTGTACTCTACTTGTATAATATATAAAAATCTCGTGTCACAGTGTTTGTTGGATTTGTATGTCAATTGGCAAAACATAGCGCACTACCTAATTTTTAAGATCTTGTTTTAATTGTTACCTATGTTTACGACTAAATGATTCTGATTGTGATTCTCAAGTGTTTGTTATCGTCTTCTCCGAAACGACTTGGCCGATTTTTACGTTTTTTTTTTGTGTTCCTATATGTACTTGATAGGTCTGAGAAATGAGAATAGCTACTTTCGCGGGCAACAGCGAGTTTTTATATAATTAAATAAATAGTTTATTTTCTTATTACAAACGTTACTGTGAACAGGAATTATTAAATCTAATACACAGGGTAAACATTTGTGTGAGACTGGTGCCTGAAATAGGTATACACTAACTGTGTTACGGGTCAAGACTTACAGGTATAAAACTAATTTGGATTAATTACTAACAAAGTACGTGATGCTTTTATACTAGGTACAGAATGTTATAAAATAAAAATAGGAAAAATTATAATTACTCTAAAGGGGTATACATGTGTGATTTATGTTTAATTATTTATTTATTTATGTGGAATGTGTGATTTGTGGTAGATAGTGTGTGTTTATGTAGTAGATGAATGTTTAGCGGATTGGCATCAATAGGCTTTCAGTTGCCTGATAGTCTAGAGTTTTTAACCATTTACAGACGGTTAATTTACAGACTGGTCTCCGCAGTGGCTAAATTGTGAGTGTTGTATTGATTTTATTGTACAAATATCCTCCAAGAAAACAGAAAAATCTTTGGGAGAGAATAGTACGAAAAAAGCTTGTAGGACAGACATTACCCGCTCCGCTTATCTTTGTTCATATTGTATTTGTTTATATGTTTGGAAACTATGGAATATATAATATTATGGAATATAATTATATATAGTAAGGACTAGTAAGGGAAGTAAGGATTTTAATAATTCTGTTTTGTCCTGTGCGAGACAAATAAATACTTTATCTCTATTTCTATGTCCACAACGCGGTCTGGTGTCTATTTCGCTCGGGTTTGACCGCACCTTTACAACACAATTGCTCTACACATAATATATTTAAACGCGTCATACACGCAAACATCAATAACCAATGATGTCACCATAACATGACAGTAAGGCTCGGCGCAAACGGGCCACCAACCACAGCCACAGGTGGCTGTGGTTTGATTGTGACTGTGCGACAAGTTTCAACAAAATGTATGAAAAAGCGTGTGAACTGCTTGTCGCTGGCTACCGGTGGCTGTGGTTGGTGGCCCGTTTGCGCCGAGCCTAAGTCGATAAGATCACCACCATTGTCACCTAATAACGACTCCAGAAAGTGATGTAACAATATCATTAATCATGTGTTATCGATAGTTTGATGAAACTTGCAATTAATACTCTATCTATGGGGTTATAATTTAGAACGGCTTGGTAGGTACAACGAAGATCAATTGATCTTTCTATTAGGTTAAGCAATGTTGGCGTGGTCGAGGCTTGGAGAGCACTGATTTTTTTTGTAACATCACGACATAAAGCATGCGTTCAAATATAAATACTGTGAAGACTGGAAACTAGAATTATTTGGGCCATGACATTTGCTTTTAACGATAAAATCGAAACCAAAAATCATTTATTCTTTGGCTGAAATCTACCAATTTTTGAACGTCGAAGTTACATAAAACTATATCCGAAAACGCCATGACAAACGAATGTTCTGTCATGAACTTTTTAGAACCAATTAAGTAAGTAATGGTTATCGGTACAAAACTGGAACATAATAACATGCATTCATCTCAAGTATTGTTATTCTCACAAAACAAATAATTGTACCACTTTCCTATCATTACCATCTTCCGTGTAACAATAACGTGACAATCGTTAGGAACGAACATCACTATTGTCACTACACGACTAGAAAGTTAGTGATGCAACCTCTTTTGTCGATGATATTGTGGATATTTCAGAGATGTCATTAATTGTTGCGGTTAGATCAATTTGTTTCAATTGGGTCAGGCCATTTAATGGTGAATTGGTGTCACTTATTTGATATTCGTTTTTTATGAATCGTGGTTATATTTATTATGTCAAATTTCAAAACTACAAATAGATCTAAAATAATAATAAACATAATTTATTTATTTAGGGAAAACAAACAATTGTACAATCCACGACGTTTCCACGTATTTCTTAGGTTAAAGATACAGTGTAGACACAGTAGTTGAAATAACAATAACGTAAATAATATAAAAAAAAAATATATTATTCAAAAAGTATTACTCAAAAAATTCATCCACATACGTTGTCAATAGGAAAAGTGCCCAGAAGGCTGGCTGCATTACCATGTTGGATGGCAATGCTGACCAGCAATGTGCAGACTGTAGAATTGTGATATTAGCAGTGTCCTGTTGGATTAAAGAAAATCTGTTGCTAATTTATTGATTCGTACAAATGTTTATATATTTGTTTATTATCACGTGAATGATTTCAAAAAACTTCAACAAATCCAAAATTAAATATTTCCCCATTCAATTTTAATCAATTCTTGCTGACTAATCAAAATAATTTAGGTCGTAATTATTTTACTTTGCCAGAAATAACTTCAGATAATATACCTACATTTAATATTTACCAGAACGATTTACTAAAGTAAAGTTTAAAAACCGTTGCAAAACTGTAATTACTTTAGTATTTGACTGTTACACATAACTCTATGGGAATGGTCGGCCTTGAGTCAGAAACGTATCGCTATCGATATAACTAACTAGGTACTTAGGGTAACATCACTAGATAGGCAAATATCAATCGTCAGATTCGTGATTCCAATTAACATCCTTAAAGCGTTTCGATGAAGTACCTACGTCATTAATTAAAGAAATTATTGTGAAGGTTTTTTTATTACCTATATAGGTATTCCTCTGTTCATAACTATAAGTACCATACATTTTTAAATATTAAAAAAACAAAAAACATTTTAAAATATAAAAAACTATTATCATTTTAATTGAGTTTTTTGCCTATTGGTTTTTGTGTGTAAATTTGAACCCGTAGGTTAAACAGATATATTATTCTCTTTAGCAAATATTTTTTTGTATGAGCACCCAAATCGAATAACGCTCCCGATAATTGTTTTACCTTAAACCTCTGTCTCCATACCTATTGGTACCTATATTATGCATTTGAATTGTAGTTGAAAACAAATTTATAACTAAACACTTCCATAAATATTCAAAAAATAAAAATAAAACCCACGATTCTGTTACAAAATCTAACGACAATATAATGTTTCCTATCATAAGCAACATAGCCAAAAACACCATAATATCACTATGGCGTATATTATTAAACGTTGCGACAGAATGTAATATGGGCCGTGATATTTACTGTGCTATAAGATTACCCCACGTTTGGGAATGATACATCGAATCGAGTCTTAATGTCAGATTGTTTTAAGACCTTTAAACATTACGATAAAATTTGGTACCTAGCAATCATAATTATGTTTTTATGGATCTATCTACCTTTTGCTGTCATGTGAACTTTAGCTGTCAAACACAGTTTAGTGTAAGAAAGATTTCTATTGTATGAATTTTGATGAACTGTAGAGAATAATAATAGTAGTACGACTACGTACGACGACGTAGTACGACGTGGTATGTCGGTAGCATTGGTTACTAGAGCAGTGGCAAAGCTGGTCATTCATAATAGGGTCGCGTCTTAAATAAAAATTGGGGCCCTCTGAAGCCGAATGCGGCGAAGCTCAAAAAGAGGGTAATGAACTAATGATTTTTGCAAAACAAGTAGGTATAATAATATTCGGAACATTTAATAATATTCTGATTTGCTTAACCTGTCATTGATATTGTCATTGATATGTTAAATTACACAGTGTTTTAGTCATAACGGGCCTCTTATCAATAAACAATTGAAGATGTGGAAGAGATTTTGTGATTTTTACTTACTCCACATGTTGGGACCCCTGATCCTCGGGTCTTTTGATGTACTTAATTATTATTTCTTTGCATTTTGTATAATCCATTACCAAGCTATTCAAAACTTTCTCACCAAGTCTTAAAAATCTGTAGGTGTGGAATAAGGTGTTACAAGTACCTTCCATTATGTCAACCAGAAAAACAAGTTGTCACCAGCCCTACGCGGAAATGATTTTTTTTTAAGAATTTTATAACAACGTGTGCTCAAGACCTACCTCTTGAAGTAGGTACTCGCAGTGCTTTTTATGTAATGTCTGTAACTTGCTCTATACAGTATACTCCATAGGTTTCCTTGCCCTAATAGTTTATACTAAGTAGTAGCACTAGGCGACACGTAAATGTAGTGTGTATACAAACGTTATACAGTTACTAAACGCAATAAATCATATCGTTACGACGACACCGATTAGCTGAAGCATAAGGGTCAGACCACTTACAGGTTTTCTAATTTTGTTAAAATTAAAATATTTCTAACAATATTGTAACGACTGACAAAGATATACAAATGACAGCCGGAACAAACTTCTTAACGTGCTTTCCGAGGCACGAGGGAAACTCAGCACCTATAACTAATGGATGGTCACCCATCCACAGACCGACCTTTGCAAGCACGGCTTTACTTTGAAGGTAGACCTAAGCGGCTGTTATTATTTAGCTACGAGCGTAATTTTAACATTGATAATAATAGTAATTATTTTGTACTTAATTGAAAATAGATAATTTTCCGCAAACCTCTTATTTCATTATCAAAAATGTCAACGAATCAATCAATTCTAGAGACTTCCTTGAAATGCCTAGGAGGCATTTATTATAATCTGTCTTAATAATTTGCATGTGAGCCAAATTGTATGTGAAGTTGTTTCGTACGTACTATCGTGGACACTCCCGCCTCATCACCACTAAGATAATTTTTGCTTGTATTTGCAACCTAGAAACGCTCTCTAGCCCCGCCCCGTTGACTTTGTGTAGAAATAGTGAATGAAAGACAATATCGATCGCCAAACGAGAGATATAGTTATTTTGCGCGCCAAATTGACGCTTTCCTATTAGGCCTAAACTTTAAGGGGGCGTGGCTCCGCGCCTCCGCATGATTGAAGCGAAAAGAAAATTAACTGGTCAGGCGGAAAAGACCACGACTGTACATATTTGATGCATATATCAATACATAGCTGGGGGCAAATCTCGTTAATGTCAAGCTACCGTCTTTAATGAACTTGTTTTTAATTGTTGCGTACAGACAGCATCGCAATTACTAAGGTTGCTAAATGTCGAAACTTATTTCGCACAGTTTTACAAATGATGAAACCAATCCTTATTCTCATGGTTATTCTATGGGGAGACTGAACCTCAAACACAGACCTCAAAACAAAATGCTCACTCATCCATCATTATCATTCTATCTTTAAAATGTCAGTCATTTGAAGTAGAATAATGTTCCAAATTCGATTATCGACAAGTGCATGTAGTGATATTCAGAGCAAGTTTCAACCTCCGATAGTTTTACAAATGTACCTACTGAAGAAATAAAAGCTCAGTCGATAATTGGAAAAATATCATCACTTTTGTTGCTAGTATAGTATTCAATCATAACTAACTTCATCAACATAAAAAAAACTACTATTAATCCTGATTAATATGACAAATCAGTTCTGTCTTTAAATCACAGCTTTATTTCAGAATTTCATCACAGTGTAACCACACACAAAGCCGTTAATCCGTGGACATACTGCGACGGTCACCTTGACCCACTACCCTGTGGTCGTTGAGACACTGACCGACATTGACCATACGTCGCAACATGGATGATTGTCTGTTATATCTGACATCTGTCACTTTGACACTGACAGTTAAAGCAATCGTTTGATGGATGATGTCTGTGTGACTGATTTGAATTGCTGTGTAAATGAACTAGGTATTGTGTTTGATACAATAGAATAAACTAGCTTGTCTAATAGAAAAAGTTTGGAGTTTGGACATCAGTAATAAGAATTACAAATTTTCTGTTTTAGCAAAATTTATTAATAATAGATAGTGTAACCCATTTTAAGTTGCCAGTGGAGTTACAAAGGTAGTTTTAGTCCTGATAAGAGCTCAAAAATGAACGAGAACCGGAACTGCTAAAACCGGTTTTAAACCTAGTTCAACAGAAATATGTTAAACGGATTAAGCAAAGCCTTAACCGCAACTTTGAATAACTATGTTAAACCTTATCACTACACACAACCTCAACTAATTTTAATAATTACAGCCATTCAACTGTCACTAACGCCAAACTCAATTACAAATAACAAACATACAAAATCTTTAGGAATATTGTCAAAGTAAAATCAATAAACATTACAAATGCGACAGTTACTCTGTCTGTTTGGTACTTTTTACTCCTAAACCGATTTCAATGATATTAGGCACATACTGCTACAGATTACTCCAGCAGTATGTTATCGTGACGTATGACATGACAGAAAGGACTAACAATTAAAATAAAAGTAACCGTGGAGTTGTAATGGCCCAGAGGTTAAGGCCTCACCTCCCATGTATAAGGGTTGTGGGTTCAAATTCGGGCAAGTACCAATGTGACTTTTTCAATTCATATGTACTTTTCTAAGTTTATCTTGGACATCACAGTCATCGGTGAAAGAAAACATCGTGAGGAAACCTGGACTTATAATTAATATAAGTCTGAAATCGCCAAACCGTCTTGAGCAAGCGTGGTGATCAATGCTCGTGCCTTCTCTGTATAAGAAAAGGCTTTTGCCCAGCTGTGGGATAGTGATAGGCTGGTATTATTACATAACCGTGGAGTTTGTTGCTGGTTATTTTACATAGGAAACGACCAATCCGAACCTTGCAGCTGTCTTATGACGTTTCATAAGTGCCATGTAGGTTTATGTACTTAAAGAAAATCATTTGAATTTGATAATTTATGTATTCCACACAGAAGAAGCCTTTCGCAAAAGCTAGTTTTATAAATGACTAAAAACGATATTATTCGTTGACATGGCTTGTCCTTGCTCAGGCGCACGAACAAAGGCTAAGACGCGTTCCCTTTCTGCCGGTGTCAGCTCTCAAGAGCGAGTGAACGGCTTGGTACTGCGCGGCAGGAACGCATCTTCGAATATGTCAAGGAACTAACCGTTTAGTACGAGAATAATAAATAGTGGATGCGAGGTGATGGAAATTTATGTGAAGTGGAAAAAATAAAGTTAGCTATTGAATTAGAAATCACTTCTATCACCAATACAAAGTTTGTGCACAGTCTTATATATGTATAAGGGCACATAAAAACCACGTTACTTCTGTTTTTTTTTTAATGCATCGAATAGATTATTTTTTAACTCATACAAAATGCAATGGTCTAGAATCACGTAGATACTGGAACCATGGCAACAGTTCGCGAGTTGATAGTTGAACACGGAACCAAGAAAATACTAAAGAACTGTAACTCACACACACATAACATCACGCCTGTAATCCAGAAGGGTTATGCAGAGGTGTGACCAATTATACGGCTACATTTCGCCAGTTATGTTTAATCATCATCATCATTTCGGTCGAAAGACGTCCACTGCTGGACATAGGCCACCCCCAAGTGTCACAACATTGACCGGTCCCGTGCGACTCCTATCGAGCGGATTCTCGCAATCTTCCCCAGGTCATCGGTCCACCTAGTAGGAGGTCAGTGTTTAAGTCCCTCGTAATAGGGGGCGAGCCTTTCGCCATCAACCGGGCACGAATCTAGACTCCGTGGCTGCTACTGAGAAAAATCCTGATGGAAAACCCCAATAACACTTTGCTCGTCCCGGGAATCGAAAACTGTTTAAGGCACAATAATATGCTGCTAACTAAAGAGTTTAATCTTAAAATATAGGTACCGCTTAAAAATATCAGTCCCTTAAAAGGCCAAAGCAACAAAAGGTGCATTCTTGCCCGGAGCAATAACTCTGAGTTCGTGTAATAACTATTAATAGCCTATTGGTACGAACGCCTTATTCTATAATAATACAATTTATGCAACAATCGGCTGCTACGGTGTAGCGGCATAGTACAAAAAGTACTACAGCGCCATCTGTGATGCAAATTAACTAGCATCAAAATCGTCAATCGCGGTATACGGTCGTCGCTCGTCGATCCGCGAGTTAAGACCACATAGAAAAACCCAAATATTCCCGGGCAGTAGTTATAGCTCACCAGAAACACCTCCCACCACCTGGTCGGAGGATCCTCCCTTCTTAGGGTTGTAGGTCCCGAAAGGTAACCAACGCAACGGGACCCTATTACTAAACCTCCGCTTTCCGTCCGTCAGTCAGTCTGTCTGTCAGTAGGCTGTATCTCATGATTCGTATTAGACAGACCTAGACCGTTGAATTTTTCACAGAATGCGTATTTCTATTTATGTAAAAATAAAAATATTTTAAAATTAAAGGGAGCTCCCCTACTACGATGAGTAAGAACCCTTCATGCGCTTGGCCGACTCGCACTTGGTTTTTGGGGGATGAAGAGCTTCACAATCTGTTGTAATTTTTTTATTAGTGCTCGATGTAAATACCCATAAAACTGGAACTGTTTAATTGGCTTGTAATCACTCACGTAGTCATTGGCTTGTCATCATTTTGCGACTGAGCTTGATGATTCTGCTATTTTAATAAACTTAAAGTGTTTTACTACAAAATCTTGGTCACAGCTGGCCAGTAACCGTTTTTTTATGGTTCCGTAGTTCTGACAAGGAACCCTTATAAGTTTCGTCATGTCCGTCTGTCTGAGGTTTTTCTAAGAGACCGTTAGTACTAGAAAGCTGTAATTTTGTAGAGGTATGGATATTACTTACGCCGACCAATTGGTAAAATAATATTTTGGAAAAAAAAAAAATTAGGGTAGGTACCCTACAATGTGAAGTGGGGATGATTATTTTTTCGTCGTCTTCCCAATCATTTGGGGTATCGTTGAATAGTTCTTTTAAAATGATTTACACGTTGCTACTACTACTTTTCGATTTAATGCTCCATTTACGAAATATTAAACTATAAACTGCAAATATTTTACTCCAGTAGGCGTCCCTCCTCCTCTAAAAACTAAACTGCTGGCTTGAAAAATCAGGAAAAATTCACGACGATAGTGCATTTCATGAACTTTATGGAAAATTATAGTGGTTTTAATAACTTTATTAGTTTAGCAGTAATAGTCGTTGAACTTGGGTGTTGGATAATTTTGTATCAAATACAAAATCCCTAGAATAAATCCTTTAAATTGACTAAGATGAAGTAGTTGCTTGTTTATAACGGGCAAAGACTTGCGTTGAAATAAATCTAAAAAAACCAACTAAATTATCATAAGTTTCACAAAGCTGCCGCTAGATGGCGCTGTATGTACCAACGGGTTCGTCCTGTATAATGATAACGG
Source organism: Xestia rhomboidea (assembly GCA_963853795.1). NCBI lineage: Eukaryota > Metazoa > Arthropoda > Insecta > Lepidoptera > Noctuidae > Xestia > Xestia rhomboidea. Next base: position 1,156,481 of record OY970776.1, on the reverse strand, counting down.
GCTACTTCGGAACCCTACCGGTTTTTTTAAGTATTTAAACTGACCTTAAACATAGCAATTATGTCTTAGCTAGTCAGTCAAGCGTTGAAATTCTTGTCAAACACAATAAACTTGGTGTTTTGAATTCGTGTGCTTTTCTGTTTGGTTTATTTTGTTTATTTAGATAGTGACCGTAAAGGTTAGGTTGTTTAGTTTATTTTTGAAAATTTTAAATTTGTAAGAAAGTGTCGGAGTTAGTCGGCGCTCGGTGATGTGTCTCTTCCATTCTGGTTTTCCAGTAATATTGAAATGGTTAACCAAAGCCATTACAATAACACACAATACAACACACAACATTATCATTAAAAAAAAATGTACCAAATCAATTTTATTGGTATTATCTACCCGATGATAAGCTACATCGCATCATTAATGTCATACTTATTTATTTGATAAGATTATAGTTTTTGATAGTTGATTTTTCCGGGATTTCCCTAATGCTTCTAAGTAATTAATTCTGCTACCTATGATAATCAAAGGAAATGTGTTGATTTGGTCAGGCTAAATAACAGGACATACTACCAACTTACTTTTCGTCAAAGCCCAACGCACAGTTACAAGCACTGCACTGGAAAGAAAAATCCGGGACGACTAAAGTTGAGGCAATGCTAATCATTGCTTCAACACTAGCCGTTCAGACTTCTGCTCGGGATCAGCTAGTGAGCAGAAGTGGGTTGCTCTGCTCACGGTGAGTTGTTACCTCACTGACGTAGGGTCGTCACCTTCTCTCAGCCGTAAGCAGCGAGCTTACGGAACCTACAATACGAGCATGTGGCAATGCTCATTTCTCTCTTTGTGAAGACCTCCTATAGGGTTTTGAGTAGGTAAGTACCAAAATGCTGTAAAACTTGATAATTAATAGCACTGATGTTAAGTAAGTATTTACTTTACGAAATAGACCAGAATATACAAGAAAAAGATAAAACACTTCTGGTTAATAATTTATTAAATGTTTTAAAACTTTTTACTTTCTGGTTTGTTTTAATAAACTTCTTCATTGAATTTATCTCCTTCGCTCTTTTTCCAATCTACAGTGAATAAGTGCAAGAACGTAGCGCTTGTCCAGTCTTTTCCGACCCTGCTTCTCTCTACACTCTTCAACAAACTCCAGCAATGTTGTTGTTGCATGTAAATCTAATTCAGGTCTATCAGGTTCCACACAAATACCGATATCGTTATATAAAGCGGCCGGTAATGTACATGTACCCAATGCATACATAGTAAAAACTTCATCAAGTAACCTCGGAACAATTATTTCAATATTATCCGTATTCTTGTATCTAGAGAGTTTGTCAGCATCAACATACACGCCGGAATGTTCCATTAGTTCAGCAAGTCCCGGAGCAGGTTCACGATATTGTAGTGTCCATCTTTCTGTTATATTTCTCAGGAAATGAAAGTGTACTCTTGCCTCTCGCTGTATCTCTTGTATTTGTTGGAGCATACTCTCTCTAATAAACCGGAAATCCAATAATGGCCATCCCATATTTACCCCATACTCATCCACAAAGTTAAGTAATATAATTTCTGCATGTGCATCTAATTCACATGACTCCTGTTGATGTGGACATGTGTTAGGAGCGGGCAAAGTTTCATAAATTCTGCGATTTTTCTCGGACAAAGAACATTCACGCAATGCGCTCATTTTAAACACTTCGGTTAGTAACCTTAGAGCTAATGTTATACAATCATTCGACAATTTCTTGCATGCAGTGAGCTTGTCAGCATCAACATACACACCTGAATGTTCCGTTAGTTCAACTTGCCTCTCGTAAGGCAAACGATGAACAAGTGTCCATATAGAGTCTCTCATGGTCCATCTTAAATAATGTTCATTTTTACGAGTATATCCAGCCTTTTCTTTATTCCATTTCACATATCTCATCACTTCCACTTTCTGTCGGATACAATTTTGAATAAATTGGTGATCCGTTATCTTCCAATCCTTCTCAAATCCATACTCTGAAACAAACTCGAGCAATATTCTCATTGCATGGTCATCTAATCTAGGTCTAAGATTTGTATTGTCGCTCTCAAGATCGCTGGCTATAACATTAGTCACTGAACGTGCACTCAATGCACTAGTAGTAAATATTTCATTTACTAACCTTCGAGCTAATGTAACACAATCTTTAGACAATGTCTTGCATTCAGCGAGTTTGTCTGCATCAACATACACACTGGAATGTTTCACTAGTTCAACAAGTCGCGGAGCTGGTTCACGATACTTTAGTGTCCATCGTGAGTCATTTGCATCGCATTCCGGAGGAAGAACTAACTTGCGTTTACAACCGTACCTTCTCATCATTACATTGCTGCTATAAATTTCTTTTATAATACAGTTGTAATCATCTACTTTCCAATCCTTCTCTAGTCCATACTCTGCGATAAACTTTAGCAATGTTTCTGTTGCATGTAAATTTAATTCAGGTATATCATGTTCCTTGATGGCACCGATAGTTTCACATAATGCAGCAGGTAACGCACATGTACTTAATGCATGTCTAGTAAAAACTTCGAAAAGTAACATTTCAGTCAGTTTGTGACAATCTGTCGAAAGTGTCTTGCTTTCAATGAGTTTATCAGCATTAACATACACACCAGAATGTTCCATTAGTTCAACAAGTCCTGGAGCAGGTTCACGATACCTTAGTGTCCATCGTGAGTCATTTTCATCACATTCCGTAGGGAGAACATGCTTGCGTTTATCATTTTGTTTATCTTGCTGTTCTGTGAGATCTTCATTTAACTTTGGAAATGCTGTTACGAAATATTTTGATAAAGATGTGCTTCCGTCCGTTAAAGCATATGACTTCTTCAGCTCGCTTTCTTCTTCTAAGTTTGCTAGTGAACTATTGGTATGTTCCTTTTTTTCAACAGTTTTCAGTACGTCTAGTTGTCGCAAAATGTTTTCAGTACATTTGTTTTCTGTTTTAATTATTAAGTCGTTCTCCAATTCAAACTCTGCAACAAAATTCAACAATGTTTGCATTGCGTTTTCGTTTAATCCAGGTCTGGCATTTGTATCACCGTGGTCAGAATCTTCGGCTATGGGACCAGTCCATGAACACGTTTGCAATGCACTTGTGGTAAATATTTCATCTAGCAACTTTCGAACCAACGTTACACAATCTTTCGAAAATAACATGCTTAAAGTGAGTTTGTCAGCATTAATAAATACACCCGATTGAGGCATTAGTTCAACAAGACCCGGAGCTGGTTCAAGATACTTTAGTGTCCATCGTGAGTCATTTTCATCGTATTCTGGAGGAAGAAACAAGTTGCGTGTCTGAGAACTTTCTCCTAAAAGTTTGTCGCGAGCATCTTCTTCTTCTTTCTGTAGACCACGAATCATCTCCAGCATTGTTTCTCGGAAATGTGTAAGAGAAAAAAAATCCATAAGTTCATCAAAATAATTTTCTTCTTTCTGTCTATGACGTCTCATCTCTAACATTGTCTGGCGCATACCGTTCACACAACATTGGTAGTCTGTTATATTCCAATTCTGGAAAACTCCAAACTGTTTAACATACATCAACAATATTTCTTTTGCGTGTTCGTCTAATCCAGGTCTGGCTTGTCCACTGTGAATGTCGGAAGCATTCGTTGTTTCACTAGTCCACGAACATATACTCAAAGCACTTGTAGTAAAGATTTCAGTTAGTAACATTCGAGCAAATGCTTTGCAATCATTCGACCTTTTCTCGCATTCAGCGAGTTTGTCAGCATCAACATACACACCGGAATGTTCCATTAGTTCAACAACTCCCGGAGCAGGTTCACAATACCTTAGTGTCCACCGTGAGTCGTTTTCGTCGTATTCTGGAGGAAGAATAAACTTCTTCGGAACTTTATCGTTAACTGTCTGTTCTTCATTTAATTTAGGGACTACTGCTGTGGTGTCTTTTGGTGAAGATAGAGGAGCGTCCATCTTAATAAAGGTGCTTCCCTGCAGAGGTGAATGATCTATGAATAAATAAAAAATATTGTAATCATTTAATGTGGTTTCTGCGTTTTGATAATGAGTTCGTGTAGATGGATGTTCGAAAATAACAAACACTAAACTATACCGTAAATATTTGAATGTCTTTGAAACTATACAATAACTACTAGTTATTTAAATAATTGTACCTCATGAACGCATTAATTAAAATAAAAGTAAAGTTATGTGCTACCTGTGCGCTTGTGATTTAAATCACATAATATAACAACACGCCTGTAATCCCCGAAGCAGATAAGCGTACCTCATTGTCCTGGGTGGACAATGAGGTACGCATTTTGGCCAGGTTATGTTTAAGTCCCCTGTAATAGGGGGCGAGCCTATTGCCATCTACCGGGCACAAGTCCAAACTCCGTGGCTGCTATTGAGAAATTCTTGATGGAAAAACCCAATAACACTTTGCCCGACCTGGGAATCGAAGGTAGGTAGGAGGCTCGACGGTACTGGAAGAGGCCAGTGATTTCGCGCTGCGCCGCGCGCCGCCCCGAGAAGCATCGCAATAAAATGTGTATCTTTTCGTGTAGTACCTAGATATGAGGGCCGATGGCCATATCCGCGGCGGCGGCGTGGCCTGGAAATTTGCACGGCCGCGGCGGTATCGCGGCGGCGCGGCGTGGCCGGCTGTGGGCCTTAGTTTTTTTTTTATCAGGGAGAGATTTCTTAAAAATAACCATGAAAACCATATTGTTGTTACAAAAAAAAGTTTACAGTCTTCTAAATAATAATTGGAGATCACGTTTACTGAAAAATATATTTCAGCATTTTGAGTTGAAGTGAAACCGAGTTTTTTTAATTAGAGCACTATCTAACTATAATATAAAAAAAAAAAACAATTAAAAAAAAAGAAAATATAAGTATTTGAAGTAGTATTTTGTTTGTTGTTAACATCACACAACAATACACGTTTACTCGGTTAAATATTCGACTCGACTGCGTTAGCGATGAGTGTGGTGTCTTCACCACACTCATCGACTAGAATAACGAATAACGGAGACGCGACGCGTCGCGCGGAGCGTTGTGCGGCGCGCCTCGCTTTCAATTCAAACATAATATGACGATTGACGATGAATGAGAGTGTTTACAGAGAAGCGATTTTACGCGCGTTTGCTGAAATGCAGCGTCGCCCGGCGCGTGCACCGCTGCGTTCAACGCGGCGGTGCACGCGGCTTCACACGCGCAAATACAAATATATCGCAGATGACACCGTAAACGGAAAAACGCGCAACGCGCTGCATGACGCGCCGCACAACGCGCCGCGTCTCCGTAAATAAGCACTTATGCGGTCGGGCCGCGCGTGCGGGCGAGAAAGCAAGTTGCGACTCGTCGCGACGGAGCGCTGCGTAAAAAAAAAAAAAAAGCGTGGCGTCGCGTCGCGTGTCGGTGTGAATTGACCCTAACAGGACAGGATTTTGTTTTCCCCATATTGTTCCACTTGACAATTATGCGGAAATCCGAATCTGAGATACCGGGAAACTACTAATAAACAATAACTACTTCTAACATGAATCAGCGACAGACGGCAATTAGAAAAAACTTTTACTTACAAATTTTTATGAACATGTCTCACTACACCAAAAATTATGTATATCAACAATATTTTCATGAAACAATTTACAAAAGTTCTAAAAATAAAACTGTAGGTACATATTTATAAAAATATTATCATTTTGCGATAAGAACATAATATTATAAACTTATCAACTCAAGTACCAACCTATCGACAATATCGCTCATTATTGTTTAATCGCTCATTATTGTCTTTCTGAGCTTGTTACTACATCAGTGCTAATTTAGTTTAGCTAGTATATTTCTTATAAGGAAAAACACCAATTATAATTATATATAATTTTGTAACCTCGCGAATGGTGGGCGGTAATATTGGTAATAGGTACTGTTGATAAACCTATAAGTAAACATTTTATATGGTAGCTGTGTATGTCCCATATAAGGTCCCATAATATAAATAAAATTAAAATACATGACGTCATAGTGTAATGATTGTGTACTCAAACAATGAACATTTTTCTAAATTTCCAATTGCAAAGAAAAAACTACATGGATTGCGAAAAAACGGACATTTATTTTAATTAATCTCCTTACATAATATTTCTGTGTAATGTCCAGAGATATTTATTTGTTTATTTAAAACACCCGGTTTTACACCCCCCATGTTTAACAAAAATTTTTTTTTTTTTACTTTAATTAAAAACAAGTCTTACCTCCCATAGCTTATTTTTCCGAAATAAAATTCACGCACACACAGTCCTACGCTCGCACATCCACGTTGAATGATCGTTATTTGTTTGGTGAAAATATTTATGTAGATTTGTAATCTGATATGAGATAGCAATATCTGCAAAAAATCCATTCTACGTATTATATAAATCATTCAATACAATGCAAACATGACACAAGCAGACTTGTAATGATAGCAGTTGACGGGAGCAGACTCGCCCGGCTTATCGGCTAGCAGGCGTCCACCCAACGTAAGCACGTACGCGTAACCACATCGGCTGAGCATCGCCGCGTGGTCGCCGCGCTTGCGGCTAGACGTCGCCGAGCTTACAGCGCGGCGGGCCGACCACTCGCTTGCGGCTTCGTTTTTTTTATGGCATCTCACAAGTCAACCTATAAGGCTGGTTTCTGCTTAATCGGACTATCCTGTGGGTGTCTTGAGTGTAAGGCCTCCAGCCAGGGGAAACTTTATAAACTAAGCGACAACGCGCTAAGGGCACCCCTGTGGGGTACGAGCCTTAAATTGGCTTAGGTCGTCGCTGGGGAGTGCAGCAAAGGTACAGACTGGATCTGAGTGAGATCATTATTTAGTCGCTGCTGCACACTAGTAGATGCTGAACCAAGGCGATACCGGGTTGAACTTGATACTGATTCCATGCAATGCGTCCTATTACTTACAAATGACACCTCTAAACGGTAAGGGCAGACATCGCTAGTAAACCAGTCCATGAATCAAAAATCAAAGACATGTGACAGTGACCGACCCGCACTGATACCGCATAAAGCGAATAGGGCCCCTTTACACTTCAGCGTGAGAAGCCCTGTGTCCCAGCTGGGAGAATGTCACAGGATCATTATGCTATACCTACTTACCTTCAGTTGAGACATTTCAGCTTGTCTTCGAGTTGCACAAAAATATCAATATTTTAATTTTCTAGGCGAATACGAACTTCCATACAAACATTCGACTCCTTTTTAACTGGTATAAGGAATAAATTTTCAAAAAACCTTCATTATAAATTATTCTTAGAATAACCCTAACAACGACACAAAAGTCAGAATTTACAAATAAAAGGGACTGTGTATCTAAATTAATAGAAAAATCAAAAAAATCCTACTATAACGAAGAGTTTTCAAAATGTACTAAAAAACCCAAGAAAATGTGGGGTCTAATAAATTACCCTAACAAGCAATAAAGCTAAACAAAGTTGTGTTCCTCCAAAACTAATGGTTGATTCTAATTACACTCGAGAGCAATGAATCCGGGTCACTTAAAGAATCCTAAAAATCTCGGAAACTAATAATGCTAGGTTAATGCAATAAATTATATTTAATAGACAATGTAATACTCCTTAAATGAAGGTATTAAAACTTCTTAGTTATTGTATAGTTATATCATAAAAAAATCAAATTTGAAAAAGGGCCACTTTCGAAGATGGAACTACGAAATTACAGCATTTGGTTTTGCTTTTGTTTGTAATCTGTCATTTATGTGGGTACATAAACCATGTTGATAGTGCTCTATATTCATTATTCAAGCTGAAATTATGTCGCTTACGCCTGAAGAATGCACCAGAATACTTACAACGCTGGAAACCGGCCGGAGTCAGCGCGATACAGCCAGGACTGTCGGTGTGTCGCTGTCAACAGTACAAAGAGTTCTCCGACGTTACGAAGAAACTGGTTCTAACCTACGCAGACCAGGAACGGGCAGAACCAGGTGTACCACAGCACGAGAAGACCGATACTTGGTGAACACCATGCTTCGAAATCGCTTTCTCACAGGAACTGAACTCACAAATCAGTTTCGACGCCTCGGAGGAAGTAACCCAAGTGCATGGACAGTAAGACGTCGGCTTGCTGAATCTAACTTAAAACCCCCTTAGACCTGCAAACGGCCCTAAACTGGAGCGTGGGCATCGTATTTCAAGACTAAGATATGCCCAGAGCCACGTAAATTGGAGTATTGAAGATTGGTCAAAAGTTGTGTTCTCCGACGAATCAAAATTTATGCTCTACAAGCACGATGGAAGACACAGAGTGTATCGAAGACCAGGGGAAAGATTCAAGCAAGCATGCATCGAAGAAAAAGTAGCCTACGGTGGTGGGTCTGTACTTGTGTGGGCCGGAATTTCTTCTGAAAGTCGCACAGAGCTGGTGATCATAGAAAACGGCTCTTTAACTAGCGTAAGATATGTGGAAGAAATCCTCAATGATCACGTTGGTCCATTTATGGTCAATTTAGGTGAGGATGCTATATTTATGCATGACAATGCCCGACCTTATACAGGTAGGATTGTGAATGACTACCTTCAAGAGATGAACATTACTCGTATGGAGTGGCCAGCGCGCAGCCCGGATATCAACCCGATCGAGCATGCTTGGGACGAGCTAGGCAGATGCGTAAAACAACGAAACCCTCCCCCAATCACGCTTCGTGAGCTCAAAATTGCTCTCACAGAGGAATGGGAGAATATTCCCCAAAATCGTATAAGGAACTTGGTGTACAGCATGCCAAACCGCGTAAACGCAGTAATGGAAGCACGAGGAGGCAATACGAAGTATTAAAATTCAAGAAAATCGTAATAAAGTTCAAAAATTTCATGTTTCCTATTTTTGTTTTAAGGAGAGATCAGCAGTTTTTTTCTTTATGTAATTTTGTGTTAATAAAATGTATGGTGACTCATATTTTTTTTACTTTCATTTAAGGAGTATTACATTGTCTATTAAATACAATTTATTGCATTAACCTATCATTTTTAGTTTCCGAGATTTTTAACATTCTTTAAGTGACCCGGATTCATTGCTCTCGAGTGTATATTGCGAAGCCACGTGATATTTGTCAAATATTTAACAAATACTTTGCTACGATAGGACCCTTTTTAGCAAACGAAATACCTGAATCATTTTATGACAATTATGATCGTGCTTTACCAAACCCCCTTCCCCAAGACGCTGAGAAGCTCTCTAGTTTTAGTAGTTTTTTCTGCTAATGAAATAACAAATATTATAACTAACCTTGATCAAAATTGCAGCACGGGTCTAAACGGAATAAATACTTTTATAAGTAATAAAAAATGTTAAAAATTTATTCCCGGATGATCTGAGTAGGTAAATGTTTGAATAAACTGCTAGCCGGTGGGAACTTTCCTGAAACACTAAAAATAGCGAAAGTAACGCCAATCTATAAATCAGGAAATACCACAGATCCTGGAAATTATCGACCGATTGCCTGTAATGTTGAAAATACTCGAAAAAATTATCCACAACCGATTAGAAAAATATTTAAGTTCTATAAATTATATCACTGATTTAGACCAAAAAGTGATGATGCTACACCTACTATTGATCTCATTACTAAAATTAAACTAAATATAGATTGTAAAAATATAGTCCTGAGTATTTTTATTGACCTAAAAAAGGCATTCGATACAGTCAGTTATAAACTGCTCCTAAGGAAACTGGAATCCATCAATATCACTGGCAATGCTCTGAAAACGTTCGAGTCTTACCTAAAAAATCGTTCGAAAGTGGTTAAACTTGGCGCAGTCACCAAAGTGATGCATTAGCTATTAAGTTTGGCGTCCCGCAGGAATCTATTTTAGGTCCCTTACTCTTTTTAATATCTATTTAAATAAAATTCACAAAATTAAATCACGTGGTCACTTTACCTTTTACGCTGATGACACTTGTTTATTCTACTTCGGATCCTCCATCCATCAAATTATCTCACAAGCCCAAGATTATTTAGATTCCTTATTTGCATGGTTTCAATACAATCTCCTGACAATAAATATCTCCAAAACTGTTATGTTAAATTTAAGGCAAAAAATAAAACAATTCCCCCATCCCACTAACAAGTAATGATGTGCCTCTACATCAAAAAACCTGTGAAAAATATCTCGGTCTAAGAATTGACAGCTCACTTACGTGGAATGCTCACATTGAACACGTAAAAAGCAAACTTTCAGCACTTACAGGATCACTAAGTAATATAGTTCGTTGCATCCCACCAACATTGCGGTACACCATCTATAACAATAACCTAGTGAAGCCGCATCTGTTCTATTTGATTGAAATGTGGGGGCAGTGCTGCAAAAAGTAAATTGTCATAACTTCAAATAACTCAAAATAAACTTATAAAAATACTATTCAACTATCCATACTTAACATCAACCAGTAACATTTATCATCATCATCATCATTTCAGCCGAAAGACGTCCACTGCTGGACATAGGCCTCCCCCAAGTGTCGCCACATTGACCGGTCCCGTGGGACTCGCATCCAGCGAATTTCCGCAGCATTCACCAGGTCATCGGTCCACCTAGTGGGAGGCCTTCCAACGCAACGTCTTCCGGGTTGCGGTCGCCACTCTAGAACTTTTCGGCCCCATCGGCCATCCGTTCTGCGAGCAATGTGCCCTGCCCACTGCCACTTAAGTTTGGCAATTCTTCGGGCTACGTCGGTAACCTTGGTTCTCTTGCTTGGATATCTTCATTCCTGATTCGATCACGCAAGGAAACTCCGAGCATAGCCCTCTCCATTGCCCTTTGGGCCTTCTGATGAGGCCCATTGTGAGCGACCACGTTTCGGTTCCGTATGTGATCACTGGCAACACACACACTGGTCATACATAGACTTTCGTCTTGAGACACTGCGGTAAGTTGGACGAGAAGATACTACGCAACTTCCCGAACGCTGCCCAGCCGAGTCGGATTCGACGATTGACCTCTTTTTCGAAGTTAGACCTACCTAACTGGACCGTTTGTCCCAGGTACCCATTATCGTCTACAACTTCGAGTGTAGAGTCTCCGATCTTGATAGGAGTGGGTGTGACATGGGCATTCGACATGACCTTGGTTTTGTCCATGTTCATTTTAAGACAGTAAGTAACATTTTAGATACAAAAATAATGAATATATATTTACCACACATGTATTATCATCAATAAAAGTCTTACCAAAACTATTCACACGAACATCACACTCACCCAATATAAACAAATCAGTCAACGTAGCGCACGGCGAGCTAGCTTGGTAGTTTTACCCAAAACTAGAACTAACTACGGCAAAAAAATGCTTACTTTTGAAGGAGCACAGCTTTTTAATAGAATAGGTACCCAAGAAATCTGCACTCTTCAATGCATTCAAAGCTCAACTTGGTCAGTATGTTAATATTTGAATGGGTGTAGACGTATAGTCTAAATACATAGTTTGTAACTGATGACGACGAACTTTATGTAATTTATATGTATGTTTTTAGTATAGTTTTCAAGTGAGTGACATTTGTCTTTATTGAGAATAAAGTTTCTTTAAACCTATGCTAGGTAGCTCACTGTCTTTATAATGAACTAGATTGAGCGTTGTCTGTCTGAGGTAAATATTCTGGTCTGAATTAAATATTGTTGCTAAACAGGAGAATTAATAAAATAAACAGGTCACCTATCCACATTGAGCTCTCTTTCCTCACTCTCGTAGTCCGAGTCCAAGGTCCGAGTGGAGAGAGATATCAGGCGCAGGACCAAAGGCTTAACATGCATTCCGTGACACGGATATATCATATCGCCAACTTCCAATTCCGGGCTGCTACTATGAAGTTCCTTATGGAAAAACTCAATAACAGCTATTGTCCGACCCGGGAATCGAACCCAGGAGTCCTGAGCTGGTCCTGGGTTAGCTGAGCGTGGGTTCCTGGGCCAGGACAACATGAGTAGATAAACCAGGACCCCACGCTCAGCCCTCGTAGAGCCACTAATAACTACATTTCCATTAAAACTATATAGAATACGTAATAAGCACCACATAATGCCAAGAAACAACAAACAAACCACTCATTGTCTATTGCCAAGTTCCAATGCAGTGCCATAAGTGGCGTACTAAGTGGCAATTGCCGCGTCATTATCTTTGTAATTGTTGCCACTTATAAAACTTTGTACTTGGTTTAAAATAACTATGATTGCAGGAGTTCTAAGATGTCCTACATGGGTTTAAGTATGGTCTGTGTGTTTGGCTCAATTCCTCTGGCCTTGGGTTTTACAAGCACTTGGTAATTAGAAATATTTTCTTCTATTGTTTTTTTTAGGTACTATTTATTTTCTTTGTTTTTCTTACACAGTAATAAAAGTATGATTTATTTGTACCAGTGTAGATAACAATACAAAGCTAGAATAAAAAGCTTAAAAAAACTAACAACAATAACATTACATTTCTATTATTTTGAATGAAGAGTGTAGACTCTTCATTCAAAATAATAGAAACAGGAAGTCCCACAAAAGCGATGACAGAACCACCGGAAAAAAAACAATTATCACTTCCACGTCTAAGTTACAAATGCACACGACCCTCATTAAAATATCACTAGTTTTACGTAAAACTCAAAATTTTCTCTTTTGCCACCATCTTACTCTAAATATGTTATGAATTCGCAAGCTGCACATAATAGCGGGCTCTATTCCCGCGGCACGATTCCCACCGGGCCAGTGAGATAACACTTAGGGTTCCATTGTTAAATACAACTGAACTCTTTTCAAGGTGGTTGAAATTGTATTACATGCCGTTACGTCAAGCGTGGTCAAGCGTGATCCGTTATTTTAGAGCCGTTAAACTGGACCAGAAACTCGCATGGGTTCAAAATAAGTGACGAATATTTTTAGATCCATTTCAAAGTTATTTGATATTACAAAAAACAAACAAACGTTGCGTGAGATAGAATTTCGTGATTTCCGCAAATATTGTATTTCGTTGATTAAAAACGCAACCAAAACCGAGACGACTCTAGAGGAGTGTGATACGTAATTTAGAAAAGTGAAACACCGAAGATCACGTCCCCGTAAGTTCACGAATACGTAACACTTAACAACGAATGCACGCTACCACGAAAAACCATACGCCGCCGCAGCCATGGGATCTCGAATAACTATATCTCTAACTAATTTCACATATTCTAAATACTTAACAAATAATGCACTATTGCACACTACCAAGAAAAACTGAACACCGTAACCATGCGATCTCGAATAACTAAACCTCGAAAAGTCATCGTAAAAAGTCTTTTTAATTTTTTTTTTAATATTTACATGTTTTAATGTAAGATTTTTACTTTAAACTCCTTCACGACCCCCGTCTGTTTAATCCATCCACCAGCTCCATGTTTAAGGTGCGTTTTAAGTCGAGTCCTACCAAAAACATGATTCATAACCCCAAGAAAAAAGTAATTTTCCAGCAACAATTTTTGCCTAAAGTAGTTTGATGTAGAGAATGCTTGGTTGACGGCTTCGTGAAGAGTCTGTTTACACCCTGTATGTATTAATTGTGATAAAATAAACCCGCACTCATTGTACACACAACGACCAATCAATCAACCTACATACATCCAGTTAATCTGGATCGCTCGTTGTACGGCAAATCAATACAAAGCGAGGCCATGTTGTACGGGAAATGTATATAGTTTGATGTATCGCCGCGTGTGCTATCCTGTATGTGTGGCTAAGTAATAAGCCACTCGGGTCGCTGCCTAGGTTGGTCCTTGAATGGGTGATACTGAGTTTCCGCCGTTGGTCCCGGCTGTTATTTGATGATTTTTGACAGTCGTTTCAGGTAGGCCCAAAAGTCTGACAAGTCTTAGCAAGGGGTATCGTATTTCCCACAGTTTGTGGAGCAATATGAGATGAAAAACAAACTTAAAAAAAAAACTAAATTTATTTGTAAAAAATAACATAAGTACCTACATGTATTAAAATACCTATTAAAGTGACCGCAACAGTCTTATCTATTAAGACTAGCATTTCGCCCGCAACTTCGTCCGCAAAAATTGTGATAGCTCGGCTAATTTGCATGATATCAATATAATTTATAGCCTATGGCTAGCCTACGGTAAAGATGTAGCTTTCTAATGGTGAACGAATTTTTTTAAATCGGTGGAGTAGTTCTTGAGTTAAGTCGTAACAAACAAACAAAAAATCAAATCTTTTCTCATAGATCTTTAGATTATAGTAAAATCTATATACAACACTATTTCAAAATGAACAACTTTTATGAAATCTCGAAAAAAAATCAGCTGCTTCATACATTATTGGTCGCGTAACTCGAAAAAATGTAGGCAGCAGCTGATATTTTTTTCGAGAATTCATAGTCGGTTCCGTAGTAAAAATTGTTCATTTTCATGAGTATGAAACTTCGTGTCAAGGTGTTTGTGGTCGCACTCCTCCGACACGGCCCGACCGATTTTTACGATTTTTTTAATGTACCTATATCTAATAGGTATGAGAATAAATCTTAAGTACAATTTATATGGCAGAACAACGTTTGCGGGGTCAGCTAATAATACAATAAAACGCACGACCATTATTACCTGTGTAAAAATAGTTGTAAACTATTTTTACACAGGTAAAATAACACAAGGAGGGAAATATTTTGATAAAATGAAAAATATTTAAATCATCTTAAAACATTGTGTCTTGTTCATACATAAACTGAGGCAGTCCCAGTAAGTTTCAATAGTACTTGTGTCGGAGCTGTCTCACTCTTACCTTAAGTGGTATCTTAGTAGGTAATTATATGATAAAGCCAATGAACCGGAAGAAATACAATACAAAAATGTTGGAGAAGGATGATGTTTTCTTAGTTCCTAAGTACCTACACTAACTTATTAACTAATGCGCCCGCATCTGAGGGCACGGTATAGTGGCCCCGGCCAAGACGAGCCAAGCGAAGTGCAAGGGCACTACCTACCTTTTCTCGAAGCGCTTCGTCGTTTTTTTGAACCCTTATAACTTGGGTTTGGATTGTACCAGATAAACAAAATTCTCGGGATATGTTGCCAAATGAAGTTTTAATTGCATAACTCTTATACTTTAGATTTTATTGATATCTGAAAACCCTGATTTCGTCACTGATGATCATCAAAATACATATTATGGTACTTCCCAATGTCCTAGAAAGCTGAAATTTGGTACGTAAGCTAATATTATTAGTACACAAACAACAAAAAAATTATAAAACTTGTAACTTTAAAAAAAAATCCCAAGCAACTTACAAAATGAAATGAAATTCCACCAAAAACATTTTCATGTAAAATGTTGCCAAGACGAGACCATATGACTCGCACTGTCAAACAGTTATCAGATTTCACGTAGAGCCAAGCTTTTAACTCTACACGCCCTAACTCTACAAGGTCTAACTTCATAAACTCTACACCTTATAGTCAAAATATTATTATGTGGCCTGGCCGTTTCGTTACTAAGAACTTGTATCTGAAATTGTATAACGGAAAAGTGAATAAATTTTTCACCTTACGCCCATGTGAATGTGTGCTATTTTCTAAGATTACTTAGATGTCTTTGGTCTCATACTTATTAAAGTAGAGTACATATTGGTTTTAACTCTTCGCCGAGTGTTATCCCAACTAAATACTTCCTTGTTTTCTGTACAACTAATGGCAAAATTCAGTAATACCTCTCGTGCATGTGCATC
The DNA here is from genome assembly GCA_963853795.1 of Xestia rhomboidea. NCBI lineage: Eukaryota > Metazoa > Arthropoda > Insecta > Lepidoptera > Noctuidae > Xestia > Xestia rhomboidea. Next base: position 1,140,737 of record OY970776.1, on the reverse strand, counting down.
TAATCCAGGTCTCACATTTGTCCCTTGCGAGCCTGGAGGTTTTTGGCCAGTCCAGGAACACGTACGCAATGCACTTACAGTAAAGACTAAACTTGGTAACCTTCGACACAAATCATGGAAGCCCAATCTCATGCAATTTTCTAGACGAGTAGCACTAGCTCAACAAGTCCCGGACCAGGTTTACGATACTTAAGTGTCCATCGTGAGTCATTTGCATCGTATTCCAGAGGAAGAACAAACGTTTTTAGTTGTCTAGAATATTTTTGTTCGGTTCTTGGTTCATCATTATTACCATCATCACAATCATTATGATCACAATTATCATCATCAGAATCATTCTCTTTTACCTGTTCCTCATTTCTTTTCTCTTCATTTAATTTTGGAATTCGCACTGTCGTATCACTTGACGCAGATACGATAGTGTCATTACTTAGAGAACTTCGACTGTTATCTGTATTAATATCATCATCATCACCACAATCATCATCTTCATCAGAATCATTCTCCTCTGTCTGCTCCTCATTTCTTTTCTCTTCGTTTAATTTTGGAGCTTGTACTGTTGCGTCACTTGTCGCAGATGCACTTTGGCTGTTATCTGTATTCATGAGTTTATTAATTATTTCTTTGGGCAATGAATTACCTGACCACTTTTGCAGTTCTAGTAACAACTTACAACATTCGGTAAATATTGGTAAATGGACGATTGATTTAGGACCTAAGGAATGGTTTCCTTTTGAAGCATTTTGGTTTACAATTGGTTTCTTCTCTGTATTATTTCTATCATTCGATTTTACAACCAGTGTTTCTTGTATACACAGATCTTCATTAGAACCTTTATGTGTAAGCGTCTGATTGATAAATGCTAGACTAGATGGTCCCGCGACCTCGTTAACAGATCCACCTGGCTCATTCACTCTAGATCGTTTATTATGAACTGTATTATGAGAATCTGCTGGTGCCATTCTCTTAAGTGTAATAGTATTAGCAGATTTTGAGAATGTGTTCCATCCTAAGGCGTCTAGCATATTCTCGACAGTGGCTTTATTTTGAATGACTGACGAAGTGGTTTTGCATGATCTTCCCTCCACCTTCGCAGATAATGGTGTATGATCTAAAATAAGAAGTAGTAATACTTAATTAATTTTACACACTACATCAGGTTCACTTATACATGGTGTTACTGAAATAACTGAAAAACCTCTTAAGAGGGCGTTGCACTCATCATTATCAACCACTTTGACTACGGGGCCAACCTTGAAATCACGAGAGTATGTATGTGTGTATGTTGTCTAAATATTCGTCCCTTAGTAGTGTTCAAATATTACAACTACACCTTGTAGGACTCAGATGTTTAATATTTACGTAACATAGCATCACGGCTGTAAACCTTGTCGGGTTAAGCAGCGGTGTACGTATTAGTGCACCCCAGTTATCTTTAAGTTCTGTGTAATAGGAGGAGACCCTATTGCCATCAACCGCGCACAATTCCAGACGTCGTGGCTGCTGAGAAATTTCTGAACGAAAAACCCAATAACAGTTTGCCTGACCTGGCAATTTTTAATATTTACCTTCGTTATTATTTTTCTCCGAGTATTTCTTATTTTGGATATACATTTTGGCTTCTTCATACATATCTGCAAATAAATACTACCTATAGTATGTATGTATACAGAGTGTAAATCACCTCATCACGAAGTCGTCAACCAAGCATTCTGTACATCAAATGTAACTTTACGCAAAAATTATTGCTGGGAAACGACTTTATTTTTTTGGGTGAAAATCATGTTTTGTTGTAGAACTCAATGTAACGCACTCAAAACATTGGACTGATGCATGGATTGAAGAGTACGGGGGTCGTGGAGGTGTTTAAAGTAAAAATCTTACATTAAAAACTTCTATTTAAAAAAAAAGTTGGAACTTTGACCCCCAATATCTCCGTAACTAGAAGGTTCCCAGGTATGGTGTAGAACAAAAAAAAATATCGCAATGACGAGGTAAACAAGTGCCTTTCGGCTTCGTTAAGAGGTGTTTTACACCCTTTATGGTATTATGCAAGCAGACACATAATTATACACACAGCTAAATACATAAAATAGTCGTCTGGGGGCCTAAAATGGCCGCTTTAGCAGAATCTTAATATGAATCACGTTAATAATGTTATTTCTTAAAATGGACTTTATAGTCATTACCATAAGGTCTATTTTAAGAATTTAAATTTTTTTAAGATTCTGCTAAAGCGGCCATTTTAGACCCCCAGGTCGTCGCTATCAATAGACTGGCTAATTGACGATAATCTTCGCTGAAATAATAAACAGTCCAAAACTTTTTTATTGTATTTGGGTTTTCTCTGTGACGTAGTTAGTATATTTATTTTAGACTACCTACACATTGTAGGTTTGAGCATGAAATATTTTGACTATAAAATTGGTCCTAGCTGTTTTTGCTTTTAATAAATGGACCATTCTCAACTCAGCAAAAATAAATAAATTCTTTATTTCACCAAAAGCCATCATAGTACAAAGGACAAAAAACTAAGAGCATTTAAGGCTTATAACTAGATCACAATAATTTTAATTCCCTGACTCCTAAACTAGATGTATGTGCCTGTGTCTTGGGAGTCAGTGATTCTCCATAACAAACAAGACAAAGCCATACCTAATAAATAAATCAGGACGTTACAACAATAAGCATATGGTGTAAAAGAAAACAGGATAATTTAATCTATGTATAGAGTAAACACAAAATAAAAAAACGTTTAAGTGTGTGGTGAGGTGAATAAATGTAGGGTCCGTGTGTGTAGTGAGTAAATGTAGGGTGTGTGTGAGTGCGTATGTGGTGTGTAGGTGTAGGGTGTGTGTAGTGAGAAAGAATGGTGTGTAACCAGGGTGTCGAGTCTGCTATTACAATAGTTTCACAATGATCTATCATTGATTTCATAATTGTTGATCGATGACAATGATCATTTTGCTAAAAATCCATAATCTGCTAAATTCATAATGGTCGATCATTGTTCGGTCAATGGTCTTGTAATAGAATTGTGTTATAATGACATTGTTGTATTGCCATTATTAAAAAAAACCTTAATAGAAATGATTGTCGAAAAACTAGAATTAAATTTGAACATCTAATCATGCTAGATTTCATTTATAAATGTTTTTACATATTATTTATTAGTGTTCTATGCAATCTGAAGTAGTAAGAAGTTCGTAAATAGCAAAAAAAATTAAGTTATGTATAAACAATTCAATAATATTTTATCTGTTTAGATGTCAAAGTCAAATGTAACATTACTGCTTACTGACTGACGTTTTATCTGTTTTTATTTCTAGCGGTCGGTGTTTTGATTTATTTTCATTTAAGTGTTTTAAATTATCTTTAATATAGAAGCCTATATTTATAGCAATACAAAATGGTGCTAATTGAGCATATTTCTGCTTGAACTGTCAAAACTTTAGCAGATTACCGCGTAAGTCAGTCATTCATTTGTCATTGTGTACGAGATTACGATTCTATGCCATTTCTTCCAATGGAGTGTCAGTGGTTGATCATTGGAAAGTCATAATGACGCCACTATATTAGAAGATTACCAAACTTGTCAAAATCAACAATTATGAGATCAATGATAGACTATTGTGACACTATTGTAATAGCAGACTCGCCCCCCAGTACACATCCGTTTATGGTTAGATTTAGACTTATATTTATATGTGTAGTACCTTATCATTGTAAATTACCCAGCAGAAGATCCTCAGTGTCATCATAACTTAGCGTTTGGAGATAATCTCTAAGTAAGTTTTTGCATTTATATTTAGGGCACGAATCAATTTTAAACTTTTTATTTAGGAGGTTGTACATATGCTATTAACGTAGAATTGGCGTTTGGCAAATATGCATTGGTGTTTAAACACCAGTGCACATTTTATTTGAGTTTTTTGAGTTTTGTTTTAGCTGAGTTCGTTTTTTAAAACGAAACGTTGAATTAATTTTTCACCACTCCCGCACGAAAGAAGTGTCTTTCCTCTACGAAAACAGTGAGATAAAGTTCCAAAAACACGCTAAAAAAATTCAATATAATAAAATAATTACTTTTTTAGGTATATTTGAAACTATTTGTGTAAGGATCTTTAGTCCTCTCCATGGATAAACTTATTGAACGCAGCTATAATTGACATGTAATAGTTTTGAAGCACGGACCTTTAAGGTAAGGTTTTGTAGCGGCACTAAAAAAAGAAAAAAAAAATCCCATGTCTACCCGTGGGTGTCGTAAGAGGCGACTAAGGAACTTACTAGAGAATGGGCAGCAACGTTCTCTGTGCTTTTGTAACAACCGTACTGCGATCGCCAACCCGCCTGCCAAGCGTGGCGATTATGGCAAAACCCCCCCACATGAAAAGCGCATCAAAGAAATGGCCCCTAGTGCCCGGCAGCCCGTCTACCCTCGACTACGGCAGCGGTCGAGGCTACGGCGTGGCAAGGGGTGCGAAGAATCTCCGGAAGGGATCCGGCTGCCAATACCAGCGACTGGACCTGGCAACATATAACACACGCACACTCCGGACTGACGAGAACATAACGGAACTCGAAGAGGAATTGAGTAGGCTGCGATGGAGTATTGTGGGATTATCAGAAGTCCGAAGAGAGGGGGAGGACACGATAATCCTGAAATCCGGCAACCTGCTTTATTTCCGAGAGGGTGACCGGCAGTCCCAGGGTGGTGTCGGGTTTATCGTCCACAAGTCCCTCGTGAACAACGTAGTGAAGATCGAGAGTGTGTCGACCAGGGTGGCGTACCTTATACTCAGAATATCCTCAAGATATTCGCTGAAGGTCATACAGGTTTACGCCCCGACCTCGGCACACCCCGACGACGAAGTGGAGACCATGTATGAGGATATTACTAAAGCCATGCATGGTTCCAAAACTCACTTTACCGTTGTCATGGGGGACTTCAACGCGAAACTGGGCAAACGAGACGGGGATGAGCTGCAGGTAGGGCAATTTGGAGTTGGACGTTGGAATCGCCGGGGTCACCAACTGGCTAGTTTTATGGAGAGGGAGGGCCTCTATATGATGAATTCCTTTTTCAAAAAGCCTGAGCACAGAAAGTGGACCTGGCAGAGCCCCGATGGTGCAACGAGAAATGAGATTGACTTCATCATGTCTACCAAGAAGCAAATGTTCAATGATGTCTCTGTGATCAATTCGGTGAAAACCGGGAGCGATCACCGCATGGTAAGAGGCACATTGAACATCAATATCAAGCTTGAAAGGTATCGACTGATGAAGTCTACGCTCCGTCCAGCATAGATCCAAATCCAAAACCCCGAGAGCTTCCAGCTTGAACTCCAGAACCGTTTCGAGTGCCTAAGAAGCTCAGTGGACGAATATAACGATGGGTTCGTGGAAGCTGTCCATGCGACCGGGTCTAAGTTCTTTAAGGCACGTCGTACAGATCAGAACAAGAGACTCTCCGATCACACTCTCAAGCTCATGAAGGAGCGGCGTGAGATGATCCTGCAGTCTTCAGACGAGGCGTGTAAATACCGGCAGCTCAATAGACGGATCTCTAAATCCTTGAAGAGCGACCTCCGCCGCTTTAATACCGAGCGTATTAAAGACGCGATTGAGCGGAATAAAGGCTCCAAGGTATTTGCAAGAGATCTGGCTATTGGGCAGAGCCAGCTCACGAAACTGAAGACCGACGATGTAGGATCTTGTCCGCCAAACCGGAGCTTCTGAGGGAGATCGAGAGCTTCTATGGACAGTTGTACACGTCACCCAATAAACCCGTCGTAGATCTAGCAAACGACCCAAGAGCTAGACTGACCCGACACTATACCGAAGAAATCCCGGACGTCAGCCTGTACGAGATTAGGATGGCTCTGAAGCAACTCAAAAACAACAAGGCACCGGGTGATGACGGAATTACAGCCGAACTCCTGAAGGCGGGTGGAAAACCGGTTCTTAAGGCCCTTCAGAAGCTGTTTAATTCCGTCATACTTGAGGGAAATACGCCACAGGCATGGTGCGGGGGTGTGGTGGTACTCTTCTTCAAGAAGGGCGACAATGCCCGGTTGAAAAATTATAGGCCCATCTCACTTCTAAGCCATGTCTACAAGTTGTTTTCAAGAGTCATCACGAATCATCTCGCGCGCAGGTTTGACGATTTCCAGCCTACCGAACAAGCCGGTTTCCGAAAAGGCTTTAGCACCGTGGACCACATACATACGCTGCGGCAGGTTATACAGAAGATCGAAGAGTATAACTTGCCCCTCTGTTTAGCGTTTGTGGACTACGAGAAAGCCTTCGATTCGATCGAGACCTGGGCTGTACTGCAGTCTCTCCAACGGTGCCAAATTGACTATCGGTATATCGAGGTGTTGAAGTGTTTGTACAAAAACGCCACCATGTCAGTCCGACTTCAGGACCAAGCCTCGGAACCTATCCTCCTGCAGCGAGGTGTGAGACAGGGAGACGTCATATCTCCGAAACTATTCACCGCTGCACTGGAGGATGTCTTCAAGGTTCTGGACTGGAGAGGGCTAGGCATCAACGTCAATGGCGAGTACATCACTCACCTTCGGTTTGCCGACGATATAGTGGTCATGGCTGAGACCATGGAGGACCTCAGGACGATGCTCGATGACCTCAGTAGAGCTTCCGGAAGAGTGGGTCTTAAAATGAACATGGACAAAACCAAGGTCATGTTGAATGCCCATGTCACACCCACTCTTATCAAAATCGGAGACTCTATACTCGAAGTTGTAGACGATTATGTGTACCTGGGACAAACGGTCCAGTTAGGTAGGTCTAACTTCGAGAAAGAGGTCAATCGTCGAATCCGACTCGGCTGGGCAGCGCTCGGGAAGTTGCGTGGTATCTTCTCGTCCAACTTACCGTAGTGTCTCAAGACGAAAGTCTATGACCAGTGTGTGTTGCCAGTGATTACATACGGGACCGAAACGTGGTCGCTCACAATGGGCCTCATCAGAAGGCTTAAAGTCACCCAAAGGGCAATGGAGAGGGCTATGCTCGGAGTTTCCTTGCGTGATCGAATCAGAAATGAAGACATCCGCAAGAGAACCAAGGTTACCGACGTAGCCCGAAGAATTGCCAAACTTAAGTGGCAGTGGGCAGGTCACATTGCTCGCAGAACGGATGGCCGATGGGGCCGAAAAGTTCTGGAGTGGCGACCGCGAACCGGAAGACGTTGCGTTGGAAGACCTCCCACTAGGTGGACCGATGACCTGGTGAAGGTTGCGGGAGTCCGCTGGATGCGAGTCGCATGGGACCGGTCAATGTGGCGACACTTGGGGGAGGCCTATGTCCAGCAGTGGACGTCTTTCGGCTGAAAATGATGATGATGAATGACTAAAAAAAGTGCTACGCTACATGGAACAAAAAATACATACCCCCAAATTGGGGGTATGAAGAAAAGGGTGTAAAGTTCTTCATACCCCATAGAAGACGGAGTGTTATGTCTGGTGGGCCCACTGCCAGACTGTTGTTGTCGGGTTCTCGTATGTAGTTGCATGCGCGATTTAGGTTTGACGTGTTTCGCTTGTTAGTTCATCATCTGTTCCATAGATGGCGTAGTAGTTACTTTTTGTCCAATGTAGCTGTAGTACCGCTACATCACTCCCCCTCGGAGACCAGACTCGATAGTAGATAGATGTGCCATAGAGAGGTGCGCCGTAGAATAGCACCGTAGAGTGGTCTCGCTGCTCGAAAGCTTGAGGAAGTGATCTTGACGATGATGATGATGACGTCTCGTTGCTCGAAGGTTGCGCTGACGTCCATTTCGGGGTCACCAATTTGGGGATATGAAGAACAGGGTGTAAATTAAGGCTTATGTTTAACCAACCACCAGATTTAGTCAAATATAACGACAAAAAAATCACTTTTGATTGCCAAAAATAGTAAATGATCACCAAAATTAGATCCCCATTTTATCGTGAAACTAGAACAAACAAATATTTTTTTAGTTAATGGCCACCATAAATTGAACTGTTAAGCTTTTGCATCCGAGTCGAGCGAGACCCGGTCGACGGAGCCCCGGTATGCGGGGCTCCTACTGCTGAATGGTTTATAAAAATTTAACCATGAAGGGTATGGCGGGGTCTATTCGCTCGCTTTGCTCGCTCATTCGACCCTTTTTTGTTTTTTTTTTTTCGGATAGGAAATCATCAAATGACTCCTCCCGCTCTGGGCGGAGCAGGAGGGAGTGTCAGACTTTTACTGACTAAAACCCATCCATGTTCCTTCATCGCCCTTTATGTTCCGGGGCCACGGTATCTCTTTCGAATAGTCCCGCAGCCCCGGGCTCATTCGACCCTGCCATGCCCTTCTAACCTAATCTATCCGTGTCGGGGTGCCCCAAGTCGGCCTAGGCAAAACTAGTTTGTCATCAACCACCTAATTAAAATTTGGTGCTCAATTTACTAAATTTGGTGATCAATTGATATTTTAGGTGATAGATGTTGGTGGTCACAAAGTTATTTTTGGTGGTCATTATATTTTCCCCCGTAAATTAAGCTCTTTATCCCCCATAGAAAAGGGAGGATCCTCCGACCAGACGGGTGTTATGTCTGGTGGGCCACTGCCCGACAGTTGTTTTGTCGGGTTCTCGTATGTAGTCTTATGTCGCTGATAATCTTTGCTTGCGCGATTTAGGACTTTGACGTGTTTCGCTTGTTAGTTCATCATTCATGTCATAGATGGCGTTGTAGTACTTTTAATTCAATGTAGCTGTAGTACTTTTTGTAGTACCGCTACAGTTTTTTAAAAAAATGCATGCTATTTTGGTCACTTAGGTTAGGGATGAGAGACTGTTTATTGAAATAATGTCCGTCTGATATAATAAAATAATGAGCATTTTTGATTTCCTCTGTATCAAACACAAAATGGTGCAGAATATCTTACCTGTGCTATATTTCAGAAGGGAGAGGAAGGACTCCCACTGCTCCGACTTCTTCTCCCTTTTCCTAACTTTATTTTCTGTGTTCGATAGATCTTGAGTGGGGTACCAAACCCTGACTATGTTATCTTCAGGACTGCACCATGTGACCCAGGACTTCGGCACGCACACGTCGTCACAGCTGACTCTTCCTGTCTCTTTGAAAGGATTGTCCAAGAATTTAACGACATGGTATTTATACTCGCCAATTCTATTCATCTGGAAAAAAAAACGTAGGTACGTATTACGTAGAGTTACCAGTACTCCTACATTTCACCAGTTATAGTTCAGCCCCATGTAATAGGGGATGAGCCGATACTGAAGATTACCGGCCGCTACTGAGAATTGCCTGATAAAAAAATCCATTAATACAGGCCAATCTAGAAGTCGAACCCAATCCCACCAACGCAACGAGGCAGTCAACAAACTAAATAAATAAATAAAAATATAACAACTTAATTAGTCATGGTTTTATTACGTGTTTACGTTTATCATCATTACTTAGAGTGCGGGACAAGGGCAATTGATAGTGATAACAGTTGGTTACATAGTAGGTACTAGTTTCAGGCACTTGTTATATTTATCTATAGGGATGAACGAGTGTACCATTTACGTAATATCGGTTGTTGGAATCTTAGCCAGATATTAGAAACTCTTTGGCGTTTAGGAACTTTTGTTCTTGTTTATTACCTAGGGTCCGGTCGTCGTAAAATTAAATGTTTTATTATTTCTTTAAATTTTTGTTACGAATAGTATACCTACATAATGGTATTGTCTGCACCCATTGATATAAATAATTATGCATACTTTGTAATCGTTCGTAGTAACAGTTAGTGTGGCCATTGTTACTCAATGTAAGTACTTATTTATTATTAAATGTACCTTTGAGATTACAGCGATCCACAATGGTAAGTAACAATACAAACTTATAAACTGATCAGTTTATAAGTTTGTATTGTTACTTACCATTGTGGATCGCTGTAATCTGACTTATAAATAAATTGAACTGAATTGAAATAACACTAAAACGGGATTTAACCATGTTTAATTTTGTTGTGAGTTAACGATATTTCGGCGCTGTTGCAAGCACCATGATCACTGATAAACTGAACTTATCGCTACCACTGTCACTCGCAACTTGATTCTGCTCCCGACACACGAAACTCGACTTTTTCGGCACTTTTTCGGTTTTATACAAAAGAGGAAGACAATAAATTCAGTTTTTATAACCGTGATCATGGTCTTTGGTCAACAACGCCGAAATATCGGAAACTCACAACAAACAGTTTTAACATGGTACTTAAATATTCAGTTACTAGTGTTAATGATAATGTTAGTGACCATGACAGTTTAAAAACTTGGATCTTTTATGATTTCAAATAAACAGTAGCGTAGCGATAGCTGTAACTGTTGCTCAGCGCCAAAGTGTGGGAAATAGTGGAGCGAACCGACGCCACTGCGGCTAAAAATGATAAAAGAGTCTGGTTTGTCCAAACAGGTAGGAAGGACTTCCGATTTAGAGTTCAGCCGAAGCAGTTCGGATACAGATCTGGCACAAGTCAGTAGGCTGAGCAGGCTTAAGGTGGATATGCTCCAGGGTAGCCCGCGAAATTCAAATTTTCTTACGTTTTTTGCAATTTGTAGACCAGTGCTAGGTTGTATGTTGAATAAAATATTGTTCGCGACTGTAAGACGTATGTAGTTACAGAATTATAATCATCAAAATCATCAATACAACCCTCCAAGCGCATAAAGGTGCAGGAATAACTTTGACCTTGAAAAGTCATTCTTACAGTCGCGAGGAATATTTTAATCAACATACAACCTAGCACTGCCCTGCAAATTGTAAAAAACGTAAGAAAAATTGAATTTCGCGGGGTACCCTGGAGCATCCACCTTGAGTACTCGCTAGCTTTGACACTGGAATATAGTATTTCTACTTCCACCATAGTCTACGCAGCCGATCTTCACTGTCTGACTGGTGTCCAGCCCGAATTCCACCAATTCAGCACATTGTGCGACCCATCGCGCAAGCTTAGGGAATAAACATAATTGAAGCGAGATGTTAAATCTTAATAAAGATAATAGGTATGATATTGCAAAAATCTGATGGCTAATGTGAAAAAATCTTTAGAGTGAGGGCAAATAAAATTCTTAACCACTGACTAAGCTTATATACCTACTGCTTGTCTACCTACTTATCTTTGTATACTCCAATGTTATGACGTTAGGTAGTGAACTAGAACTCTGTAGTACCTAACACTGTTTTAAACTTTCACGGTTCATAACTATACTTAAAATGTCACTTACGGGATATCTTCCGTGATTATATATTGCTTTGAGTTCCCGATATTTCGACGCTGTTGCAAGCGCCATGATCGCGGGCAAAGAAAGAGGGTAGACAGTTTTGTCTGCTCCTAACATTTTTTTCCATCCACCCGCATTCTCCAGTTATGGTGCTGGCACAGGGGGGGGGGGTCGCACGAGGCGGCGGCCGAAATCATGACACGCGGGGTTGCGATAGTCGTGGAGAGAATCCGGCAACTGGGTCTCGAGGTGGCATTGCACAAGTCCGAGGCCATGTGCTTTCATGGGCCTCCTCCGGGATCCGCACTGACGGTAGGAGGGGTTTCCGTCGGCGTCAAGTCGACGCTGAAGTACCTGGGACTCGTCCTCGACAGCCGGTGGAACTTCGTTGAGCATTTCCGACGTTTGGCCCCCAAACTGGAACGGACCGGGGCTGCCTCCAGGTGGCTCCTGCCCAACCTGGGGGGGGGGGGGGGGCAAACGCCTCCTGCTGGAGGCTCTACGCGGGAGTCGTGCGGTTCATGTCCCTTTACGGGGCCCCGGTGTGGGCGCGTTCATCGAGGCGGCGAGCCACCCACTATCTGACCGCGCCCCAAAAGGTGGTAGTCGTAAGACTGGCCACCGTAGGCGCGGGCATGTGGACGGTGAGCTATGGACTAGCTCGCCGTCTGTCCGTCTCATGACGACAGGCCGTGTCGACGGCGCGTTCGTGTTCCACGCGCGCCTCAAAGAGTCAGCAAAAAGGAAGGGGTCCGCAAGGGCCGATGCCTGCCGGGGCTGCGGGACTGTTCGAAAGAGATACCGTGGCCCCGAAACACAAAGGGCGATGAAGGAACATGGATGGGTTTTAGTCAGTTAACTTCTGACACTCCCTACTGCTCCGCCCAGAGCGGGAGGAGTCATTTGATGATTTCCCATCCGAAAAAAAAAAACCCGCGATCATGGCGCTTGCAACAGCGTCGAAATATCGGGAACTCAATACAATATATATAATCACGGAAGATATCCCGTAAGTGACATTTAAAGTCTGTAGTACTTACTTAGAAGGTGGTCTATTATTATTGTTGTTGTTGTCCTTGAGATAATATATCGTTTTTTAAATCAATTTAAAAAGAAAATCAAATTAATATTTTAATAGCGAAATATCCGTTTTCATCACTGTTTTTCAAGTTCTACGTTTTTTTGAGTATCAAATTAAAATTATATATTTTTATTTTGTAATATATAGATTCGTTAATTAATCAGTTATTCACTGTAAATTTTATTTAGCCATATCTCTTGTAGTTTGCGATCGTCAAGTGTTTTTAACTAAGGTGTCCAAAATACATGCGAATATTTCGCGAATATTCGGAGAACTTTTTATGAAATCTGGTCACGTGACTTTCGCTACTAAGTGGATAGAAAACAAAAACATCTTTTATATCTTATCTTATCCATATTTTATATTGCAGTTCAAATACTTACATGTTTCAAACTTCAATAAACTCACAGATGGGTTTTTTAAGGAACCACACACTCAACGGATAATATTGTGTTTAAAATTAAATCAATGATAAACAAAATGTTTAGAAAAAAACTTACTTTGTTTTCACACAAATCTGTACAATGTTGTCACTTTTCCACAATATAATGTATTCGAATTGTTTCTTTACTCTTGCTTTCGATTTCGTATCCGGAAACTTAAATGGATCCACCCATTTTTGTAATAAAAAACTATGTTTCTGTACACACGTCCCACAATCGATCGAGCGCAGATTGATTACAAGGATTGGCATACATCATGTAAATAGTCCTCATTGTGGGTGTTAAAATGATAGCAAAGTTTGGTTTATAGCTCTGTACTCTTCATAACGTTACTATTGCAGATATCATTTGCAGCAACACAGTAGTACGTATGTATACCTACGTCATGCGCATGCCTATAGTAGTCGCTCGTTGCCATTAGAGAGAACCATTGAAATAAAATGAAATGAAAATTATTTATTTGCCAGAATATAGGTTAGGTTAGGCTTACATGATAATTGGTAAAATAATTTTACTTTCACTGTATTGGACTTATCAGTCGTGCAAATATTTTTAGTACTTACATGCATAAATAATATCATTAAATTACATCAATGTCATTAATGTCATTAGTCATACACACACAATATATTATACTCATCATTGTCATAATAGAATTTACAGCAGTCTTGCTTTGATTAATATTAGTTAGGAATAATGTTCATTATAAAATGTATTAAATTAAGTAGTTAGTAAATTAGTTATTATTAGTACCTAATTTATTATATCCCACTGTCACGACAATTCATCAATGTATTAATTAATTTATTGCACTCAGAGCTGAGCAAATACATCCTTTGCTTTAATAAAATACAAATTACTTTTCAATACACTTCCTCGAAAACTGGTTCATAGCGCACTACGATTAGGTTCAACATGCAATGTATTTCACACGTGTACCTAACCATACGATAAATGGTGTCAGAGTTTATATCCCGCCCCTTCTAATAAACATAAGTACACTTCAACTACAAAACAAAATACCTACTGAGAGAAAATACAGAGCTATGTTGGTTGTGTGTGTGTTATGTGCTATGTTCCAAAGTGTTCAAGTGTTGTGTGCGTGTGTGTTTTGTTTCATTTTTATTAGTTGATAATGTCACCATTTTATTGATGTGTTTCGTCCTGTGCGGGCTAATAATAAATGCTTTTTCTTTCTTTCTTTTCTTTGTTTCTTTTTCTTTCTTTTTAAAAACTTGCACGTGCTGACGGAAAATAATAAGTCCTAATATAATGTTGTGACATACAGAACGGCCGGCATTAGAATAAATAAATAAATAAGTAGCGCCAGCAAGGCGTTTGAATGTGTACTTTGAAAACAGAGTTGTATATCGTCGCCTGAGCGCCATTAAATTTTGTTTCGGACGTCTGCCGCCCAGAGTCACAGCGCCCAAAATGACGCCTTTTGTAAATCCTCATCATCCCCACCATTATCACATTTTGATCAGGCAGTCAGTTCTCACACATGACATAACATAAACGCCTGTAGGTGTGATGGTATGTTATGGTATCCACGAATGGTTAGTCATAGCTGTACCTAATCGTACACCCACATTTCGCCAGTTATGTTGCAGTCTCATGTAATAGAGGGCGAGCCTAATGCCATCAACTGGGCACAGAACCAGACTCCGTGCTGCTACTGAGAAAAATCCTGATGGAATAACTAAATAACACTTTGCCCGTCCCGGGAATCGAACCCAGGACCTCATGCTTAGTAGTCGCGCTTGCGACCACTCGACCAACGAGGCAGTCTCATACAGTATGCAACGAGGCAGTCTCATACATTATGCAACGAGGCAGTCTCATACATTATGCAACGAGGCAGTCTCATACATTATGCAACGAGGCAGTCTCATACATTATGCAACGAGGCAGTCTCATACATTATGCAACGAGGCAGTCTCATACATTATGCAACGAGGCAGTCTCATACATTAGGTATGTACACACCGCGAACGAAGTCGCGGGCAACAGCTGGTAAATAATATTTAAGTGAAGTTATATAAGTGACAATATTGTATCGACAGGAAAACGACAATATGGTAAGTTTTTTAAAATTAATTTAGCGTATATTAACATCACGCTTGGTGTCACCAAAGGGTTAGGCAGAGGTGTAGGTACCTATATTGAGGACACACGCGTTATACCCGACTGCGCCAGAAGGAGGGTTATATTTTTCGAGAGTATGTATGTATGTATGTATAATTGTTTGGCACGCTCTGTGGCCTGAACGGCTCGATGGATTTTAACTCGAGAGGTGTCGTTAGATTCGCATTTACTGTGAGAATGACACTGGGTATATCAAAATAAAAAAAAAATCAAAGTGGCGGATTTTTGGCGCCAAATTCAAATGTTTGGCAAGCTCTGCAGCCTGAACAGCTCGATGGATTTTAGCTTGAGAGGTGTCGTTAGATTCGTATTTACTGTGAGAGTGACACTGAGTATATTAAAATAAAAAAAGAAACAAAATGGCGGATTATTGGCGCCAAATTCAAATGTTTGGCACGCTCTGCAGCCTGAACGGTTCGATAAAGGGCTCATCATGAGGATTTTAAAATGGTATATCTAAGTAACTAAAAAGTGTAAAATAAAAAAAATAAAAAAACCCGACTGCATATAACTAATAACTTTAAATAAAAACTGAAAAGAAAAAACAAGTTCAAGAAACAGGCCATATTGGATGTAATGATTTTATTCTAGATTATTTAATGGGTTCCGACTGTTGCAGTCAATATGTCCTGTTTCTTGAACTTGTTTTTTCTTTTCAGTTTTTATTTAAAGTTATTAGTTATTTTTATGCAGACGGGTTTTTTATTTTTTTAATTATTTTTATCACTTATGTTTAATACAGGCGCGCCTAGCCTACCTACCATCAACTAAGCAATAATCCAGGCTCCAGAGGCAAGAAGAGCTCGTGTCGTTGCTATATAATAACAGCCGCTCGGGTCGATCTTCAGGTTAAGCCGCACTTGCCTAGGTTGGTCCGTGGATGGGTGACCACCCATTGAATACCGACTTTCCTATGTGCCTCGGAAAGCCGTTTTGGTTGGTTTTGGCCGGTTTAGCCCGTCATTTGAAGTTCTTTGACAGTCGTTTCAGGCAGGCCCAAAAGTTTGACAACCAGTCTTACCAAGGGGTATCGATTTCCCAGCCAGTACTAACTGGGTTGAACAGTTTATGGCTTAATATGAGGTGAAAAACCAAACCTTAAAGAAACTAAATTTATTTAAAAAAATATCATAAGTAATATCATAAGAATATAAAAAGTCATAAAACATTTGATTAAAAGCTTTTTATGTAAATATTGTAAAATAATACAATAAAATGTTAGTTTGACCACACAATACCGGTATAAAATAGATTAACATAGTGAGGGAAATGTTATGATAAAATAAAAAATATTTAATTCATTTTAATACATTGTGTCTTGACATAAGGTCATACATAAACTGAGGCAGCCCCAGTAAGTTACAAATGTTACAATAGTACTTGTGTCGGAGCTGTCTCACTCTTACCAAGTGGTATCTTAGTAATGATATGATGAACCGGAATAAATACAATACAAAAATATTAATAATGAAGCAGCTCTCGATTGGTGAGGAGTGCATGTATTTGAATATGCGTGCGTGTGTGTGTGTATATGTGTGTGGATATCAAAAGAAAATATTTCTTAGTTCCTGCGCTGATCCTCAACAAATTGGGATAAGGGCATGATGTATTCTTAGTTCCTAAGTACCTAGACTAACTTATTAACTAATGCCCGCACTATGTTTACTGCAGACTTGTTATCGACAAAAAATATCCAAAAACAAATATATTCATATTTCGTCGCTTAAATTCTAACACCACGTAAGTACAAAAGTCAACTTTACTGAAGTGTGAAAAAACTGCAAATGTTATACAATTTTATAGTTTGTGTACATTTGATACCAGCATCTCTAGCAAATATGGTTGTGCAATGAATACATCTCTGTCTACCCGTTTTCTTGCGATTTTCTAAGGTGACTTAGATGTCTTTGCTCTCATCCTTAACATATGTGAGTACATAGTGTCTTTAAATTGTTTTCGATAGTAACTCAACTTATGTTCTGGTATTTCTGATCCATCGTCCTCTTCTATATTACCAATGGCAAATCCCAGTAATACCTCTCGTGCATGTGTATCTAATCCAGGCCTCACGTTTCGCCCGTTCGAGCCTGGAGGTTTTTGGCCAGTCCAGGAACACGTACGCAATGCACTTGCAGTAAAGACTTCAGTTAGTAACAATACACACAAATGATCGGTCTCATTTGACAATGCCAAGCCAGTTTTTAGACGAGTAGCATGTACATACACACCGGAATTTTCTTTTAGTTCAAAAAGTTCCGGAGCAGGTTCACGATACTGTAGAGTCCATCGTGAGTCATTTGCATCGTATTCCGGAGGAAGAACAAACGTGTTTAGTTGTTTAGAACATTTTTGTTCCGTTCGTGGTTCATCAATATTGTTAGCATCATCACAATCATTATGATCACAATTTTCGTCATCAGAATCATTGTCTCTTGTCTGTTCCTCATTTCTTTCCTCTTCATTTAATTCTGGAGCTTGCACTGTTGTATCACTTGACGCAGATGCAGTAGTATCATCAGTTAGAACACTTCGGCTGTTATCTGTATTCATGAGTTTATTAATTATATCTCTTACCAACGAATAACCTAAACACTTTTGCAGTTCTAGTATCAACTTACAACATTTGTCAAATATTTGTAACTGGACGACTGATTTGGGATCAAAAGAGTGGTTCGCTTTTGAAGCATTTTGGTTTACAATTTGTTTCTTCTCTGTACTATTTGTATCATTAGATTTTACAACCGGTGATTCATTTGAACCTTTATGTGTAAGCGTCTCATTGATAAATGGTTGACTAGATGGTCCCGCTGCCTCGC
Source organism: Xestia rhomboidea (assembly GCA_963853795.1). Taxonomy (NCBI): domain Eukaryota; kingdom Metazoa; phylum Arthropoda; class Insecta; order Lepidoptera; family Noctuidae; genus Xestia; species Xestia rhomboidea. The sequence goes on along the minus strand of OY970776.1, from coordinate 1,122,986 downwards.
TAAAAGATCTGCCTGTCTCATTCACTCTAGATCGTTTTTTACGAGTTGCTTTATCAGAATCTGCTGGTGCCATTCTCTTAAGTGTAATAGTATTAGCAGATTTTGAGAATATGTTCCATCCTATGGCGTCTAGCATATTCTCGACAGTGGCTTTATTTTGAATGACTGACGTAGTGGTTTTGCATGATCTTCCCTCCACCTTCGCAGATAATGGTGTATGATCTAAAATAAAAAGTAGTATTAAATAACAGGTTCATCCTCTATCAGGTTGAGTTATTATTAAACAAGGTGTTACTGAAATAACTGAAAACCTCTTATGAGGGCGTTGAACTCATCATTAACAACCGCTTTAGCTACGGGCCAACCTTAAAACACGAAAATTAAAATCAGTTGCTCCATGAACGTATGTCTTTATGTTTTCTAAATAATCGTTCACATGTCTCGATAAAATGTGGGGAACTGCGGATGTAGCCTACAAGTACCCCTTAGTAGTGTTCAAATATTACAACTACACCTTGTAGAACTTCAGATGTTTAATATTTACGTAACATAGCATTACGGCTGTAAACCCCGAGGTTAAGCAGAGGTGTACGTATTAGTGCACCCCAGTTATGTTTAAGTTCTGTGTAATACGAGGAGAGCCTATTGCCATCAACCGCGCACGATTCCAGACTCCGTGGCTGCTGAGAAATTCCTGAACGAAAAACCCAATAACACTTTGCCTGACCTGGCAATTTTGAATATTTACCTTCTTTATTATTTTTCTCCGAGTATTTCTTATTTCGGATATACATTTTGGCTTCTTCATAGATATCTGCAAATAAATATTATAATAAAATACCAGTATTACGCAAGCAGGCACACAATTATACCGACAGCTTAATTAAATAGTCGTCAGTTCGTCACTATTAATTGGCGATAATCTTCGCTGAAATAATAAATAGTCCAGAGCTGTTTGTTGTTTGGGTTTTCCCTGTGACGTAGTTAGTCTATTTATTTTAAACTAAACAATTGTAGGTTTGAGCGCAAAATATTTAGACTATAAAATTGGTCATAGCTATTCTTTGAATAAATACACGGTGTAAGGCACAAATGCAGGCTGTGGAGACTTGCCCCGCTTGGGCGGAGCACCGTCGTGTCCTCGTAGCGGCGATCGGCGGCGGCGACCTCTCACATCCGGCCCGCCCTGGTTCAATCCATGGTCCGGAGCGAGACGGAATGGAAAGTCATCACCTCCTTCTGCGAAGCAGTCACGCTAGCGAAGGAGATGGCGGAACGTGAGAGGGAGAGAACCTCACGGTCCAGCCGCCGCGGGAGACGCCCCGGTGAGCTATGGGCTAGCTCGCCGTCCGTTCGTTTAATGACGACAGGCCGTGTCGACGGCCCGTTCGTGTTCCACGTCTGCCGGGGCTGCGGGACTGTTCGAAAGAGATACTGTGGCCCCGGAACACAAAGGGCGAAGAAGGAATATGGATGGGTTTTAGTCAGTAAAAGTCTGACACTCGCTCCCGAGGAGTCATTTGATGATTTCCCATCCGAAAAAAAAGGCATAAAGTAAGGCTGCTGTGGGCGCCTCCCACGAGTACAGCTGGATTTCGGTCAACAGGGAGAAATGGTTAATAATCGTGAGGCGAATACAATCTGTAGAAGTCCCCACAGAAGTCGCTCTGTGATGACCACGACTGATCTGCGAAGGCTGTCACGAAGAAAAAGAAGAAGGGACATCGATGTGCAAACAGTTTACCAAGAAGTCCAAATGAAAAAAAAAACCAAAAATCCAGACCCATGTAAAAACAGCTGTTGCATACAAAAGTGTCATATCTATTTTTAATAATATTTATAAACTATCAACGCTGGCGGGTCTAGAATCTTGTTCTGAGTTAACAGACAGACGGACAGACGGGTTCATCAGACGCAAAATTGATAATGATCTTACGAGTTTCCCGAGAAAAGAAAACTATTTACACGTTTCCAACTGACATTAAGGCTTGAATTCCTCCTGAGCTGATGTCGGTCGCGCGTACGAGTACACATTATGTTCTATATAGCACCATACTGCGAAGCCGACTGACGACGCAGACCGACAGCTGTATTTTGTTCTCGCTGACGTCACGACCGACCGTGCGCGACCGACGTCAGCGTGGCAGGAATTCAGGCCTAAGCAATTTTATTCCATCTTACTCGTGCTATATTTCAGAAGGGAGAGGAAGGACTCCCACTGCTCCGACTTCTTCTCCCTTTTCCTAACTTTATTTTCTGTGTTCGATGGATCTTGAGTGGGGTACCAAACCCTGACTATGTTATCTTCAGGACTGCACCATGTGACCCAGGACTTCGGCACGCACACGTCGTCACAGCTGACTCTTCCTGTCTCTTTGAAAGGATTGTCCAAGAATTTGACGACATGGTATTTATACTCGCCAATTCTATTCATCTGGAAATAAAATAAACATAACATCACACCGGTTTTCCTCGAAGGATTACGTAGAGTTACCAGTACTCCTACATTTCACCAGTTATAGTTCAGCAGACGTCAGCCCCATGTAATAGGGGACGAGACGAGCCTGTTGCCATTAACCGGGCATAAGTCAAGACTACCGGCGGCCGCTCCAAAAACTCCATTAACACAGGCCGATCTAGGAGTCGAACCCACACCAACGCAACGAGTCACTCAATAAACTAAAAACATAACAACTTAATTATTCATGATTTTATTGCGTGTTTACATTTGATTATTGCCTAATTATATGGTTTAATGTATCAATAATAAGGCACGATGGGGTTTACATATCTGTTTAGATAGAAACCCAAAAACAAATAAAGAAAAATAAAAACCGGCCAAGAGCGAGTCCGACTCGCGCACCGAGGGTTCCGTACAAACTGTCTAAAGGACAAACTTAACTTTGCTGTTAGATCCCTAGAAACGGCTATTGCACCAACCGCAAATAATAAGTTGGTATAGTAAAATCGCTTTTTTTGTTATTAAACTATATATTGGTTTTCAGATTTTTCCCTTTACATGTGCTTTAGACCTTGCTTTTTGCCAAATTTCGTGATGCTAGGTCAACGGGAACTACCATATAGGTTTTTGACACAAAACCTATAGGGTACTTCCGGTTGACCTAGAATTGCCTATTATTATTATAAATATAATTATATACATATTTATATTATTCGAATTTTGGTTAAAAGCAAGGTCTTACAGCACAGGTAAAGGGAAAAGTCCGAAAAATAAAAAAATAAAAAAATTAAGGTAAATTTTGGTACTTTGCGAAAATCTAAATTTGCCTATATCTTTTTATCGTGTTGACTCAGGACCTTGATTTTTACATAAGTACATTATACTAACACCTAATAGGGACGGGACTTCAGTATATAGTATAAATTTCAACTTGCTAGGTCCACCCATTTCTGAGAAAATCGGTGGTGACAGATGGACAGACGGACAGACGGACAGGCGGACAAGAAAGTGATCTAAGTACACAATGTGGACCTAATTATAGCTATGTAAGTCAAACATCATACAGTCCTACCTACCTAACGTATTTAGTAAGAAATACATCTTTGGAAAAGACCTTTGGAGAAAAGAATTATATTTAATTCAAAATCCTGCAAACACAATAACAACCTGTACGCTCTAAACATGGCTAATACAAAAAATCTGTAGAGTAGAGGGCAAATTCTTCATCACTGACCAAGCTTACGACTTGTTTACACAAACGTTATGACTTTGTGTAGTGAACTTGAAGTCTGTCGGTCAAGGCTCCTTTAAGAGAAGGTGGGACATATCGATTGTTATTGTTGCTGTTGTCCCTGAGATATATCGAATAGAAAAACAGTTTTAAAAACCCATAAAACATCGTAACCATATTTTATATTGCAGTTTAAATACATTTGTTTCAAACTTCATTATACTCACAGATGGGTTTTAAATATTGTGTTTAAATCAATGACAAACAAAATGTTTTGAAAAAAACTTACAGTACTTACTTTGTTATCAATTTTCATATCTACAATGTTGTCACTTTGTCACTATACTAAATTCTAATTATTTCTTTACTCTTGCTTTCGATTTTGTATCAGGAAACTTAAATGGATCCACCGATAATAATAAAAAAAATATATTCCTGAACTCACGTCCCGACGCTTGCGGATCGAGCGCAGAATGATTACAAGAATTGGCAATTTGGCATACATTATGTAAATAGCCGAAACTGGGTGGGTGTAAAAGATGTAGCAATGTTTAGTTTATAGCTCTGTCCCCTTCATAACGTCTCGTTGATATTTTTTGAAGCAACACATAGTATGTATACCTACGTCATGCGCATGCCTAAAGTAGTCGCTCATTGCATTATAGAGACCTATACCACAGTAATAAAAAATATATAAGTGTATTACGACATGTTTGATGAGGTTGGTGTTCGCTGATTTTTGCGGGTAAGCTCAGCTGGAGTTACGACATCATTCTGCTTGATGTTTAATGATCTGGTTTGTTTATTAATTTCAAATTGGATTTGTGCGGTTTTGGTTAAGGGGTGATGAAAAATGTTAACGACTTGCCTTTTCCCGCGGCTTCGCTGTGTGTAGAGTGGCATTTACGTTTACCCAAATCCCACGGTACCTTTCTACCGAGATAAAATCATCTCATGTCTAGAGCCAGGTCATGATCTACTAGCGTGACAAGTTTCATAGAGATGCGTTCAGTCGTTAAGACGTGGAAAGGTAACAGACAGACAGACAGGGTTACTTTCACGCCGCGGTGTGAAGACGGAAGCTCCGTCATTAATTTAAATAAGTAAGTAATGTGGTCTCCTATAAATTGAAGGAGTGCACCTACGTACCAAGCGATCCAAAATAAATAATGTCAATTTGCTCTTCGACGGCTATAACATCCACAATTAGATCCTGTTGAATGAGCTAAGAGATCTACACACATACAGACACACAACACACATTACACACAAAACAATAACATTTAGTATTCCGTGATGATACCAGATTACATAAATTTAATATGCTCTAAAAGTGGCGCCCTAATTTAAATACCAAGCCCTTCCTTCACGCACGCATCACCAATGACTCATGGTCTTATAGAACCACAAATAATTATCTGTGACTCGTATGTTAATGTACCGGAATATAACGATGTACGAGGAAGGAAAACCTCCCTTCCTCGTTTGTATTCGTAAAAAAAAAATAGGTAAGTACTTAATAAAAAAATCCTCAAAAACTGATAAGCAAAGATAACCATTCAATGCAACATTGAAAACGAGCTATGCCATCTTGTTGACCTGGGCCGGCAGTCTCGACAGAGATAACGACAAAATCGCTAACTTTTGATTGCTAATTACTAACGAATAAATTCGGTTGCAATAACGATGCTTGCGGGAAATGCAAGTCTTTACATCAAAGATGCGATTCTCGTAAGCATCGTTATTGCAACCCAATGTATTCGTTAGTAATCAGCGATCGAAAGTTAGCGATTTTGTCGTTATCTCTGTCGAGACTGCCTGCCCAGGGCTGGCAGTCTCGACAGAGTTAACGACATTATCGTTAACTTTCGATCGCTAAAATAACAATGAAAAACACAGTTGCAATAACGATGCTTGCGAGAAAAGCAAGTCTTTACATTCAAGATGCTTTTCTCGCAAGCAACATTAGTTCAACTAAATTTATTCGTGAGTAATCGGCGATCGAAAGTTAGCGATTTTGTCGTTATCTCTGTCGAGACTGCCGGCCCTGGGCCGGCCGGCAGTCTCTACAGAGAACGACAAAATCGCTAGCTTTCGCGATGCTTGTGGGAAATGCAAGTCTCTACATCCAAGATGCGATTCTTGCAAGCATCGTTATTGCAACCCAATTTATTCGTGAGTTATTAGTGATCGAAAGTTAGCGATTTTGTGGCTGGTCTTTGGCCCTGATAATATTTTTATTTAAAGCTAGTTCTTTGCCAGCGACTTCGACCCTCCCGATATTCCTCATCCCGTGAGATTCTCGAAAAACCCAGCCATGTTTCTTGTCTACATGATAAAAAAACCTTTGCGAAAAAATTTAGCTTTCTAAGTCCAAGGGATTACGAGATTTTTAAAGCAGAAGTTCTCTGTCATAAATTCGGCTGTTTAAATTTCGCGCTCAGCGGGGAAAACCCTGCGTTTGAAATTGGGCAGATTTGATTCAAGGTGACGGCAGTGACGCAGTACTCGATCCATCGCTATCTCTTTTGTGTCCGAACATTTAGACAGAGAGAGAACTACGCTTGCGTCGCATACCAATGAACGCCGTCGGGTTTCTGATGTAGTTAGGTACGATAATAAAAAATGTTATGAGCTCTGCTACTCGTTTTTATTCAAATCTTGATTGGCAAGCGCGCAGTATTGTGTCTGAAATTTGAGCCGTATTGTTTTCATTTACAGATATTAAATAAATTTTAGTGTAGTCATAAGAAGTGACAATTTTGTAACAACAGGAAAACGAGGGAATAAGGTAAGTTTAATAAAATATATTTTAGTTTTTTTTAAACATCACGCTTGGTGTCCGCAAGGGGTTAGGCAGAGGTGTACCCATATAGAGTGCACTCGTTTTTTATTAGAACTTTGTTTAATACAGGTTAACCTAGCCTGTAACCGTCAACCAAGGGATACTCCAGACCACAGAGAGGGGGAGGGAGAGCTCGTGGTCGTGGCTAAATAATAACATCCATTCGGATCGATCTTCAGGTTAAGCATAAGTTCCGAGTTACCTCCGTGCCTCCCATCATAATATTATCTTATACAATGTAGATCTTTGACAGTGGTTACAGATTACAGGTAACGTAGTCAGTGGCCCGAATTCTGGCATGTTTTGCCAAGGGGTATGGTATTGCATAGTACTAAGTGGGTTGTGGAGGTCCGATAAGCAGTCGCTCCTTGTAAAATACTGGTATTCAGCTGCATCCGATAAGACTAGAAGCTGATCCCAATAAAGTTGGGAAACGGCTAAGGAGATCATGATGAGAGGGCCTGCCATCACCTATTAAAGCAGTATGATTTTAATCTAACTTCAGTGTGGATAAGTGCTGCTGCTGAGAAAAATGCAGTACTTAACACTTTGCCCCACTTGGGAATCGAACCCCAAACCCCACGGTCAGGAGTTGCGCTTGCGATCACTAGCGTAGCGTTTTTCGCATGTCGACTTTGAATAACCATCAAGGTGACCGTAACTCAGAATAGCTAGTAGCAATATAATCATTGTCATCAGTGTGTGTAAAAAAATGTACTCAATGTTAATTTAGAAATACAGTAAACAATAATACGTCCAAATATGATTTAATGTTGTTGTTGTAGGTCATTACGATAACCGGCAAGATATGGAAAAAGATCATGCATTTCATTTTTTTTTTTTTTTTAATAAATAAATATCGCTGGACATTACACACAGCGCCATCTAGTGCCACACTAAGCAACGAGGCTTGTGTCGTGAACACTAGATAGTTGATATACTACATAGATACTTTTTGTTTGTAAATACATATACTTATTATACATACAAACATCCATGACTCGGAAACAAATGTCCATGCTCATCACACAAACATTTGCTCTTACCAGGATTCGAACCCGGGACCCTAAGAACGTAAGGCAGCCTCACTACCGCTGCGCCAGTCGGGTCGTCGATATATATATATATATATATTATATTTTATTAGGGGTGTCTGCCTCATCTACTTAACGTAATGCCTTCAATTTTAATTTCGTATAAATCTTATTTATAGTCCTAATGGGAATTATTCATTTGCTCATTAAAAACATACTACATCCTTATTCAGACGACCCAAATATCGCAGCGGTAAAGAGGCTGCCTTATGTTCTTAGGGTCCCGGGTTCGAAGCCCGGTGGGAGCAAATGTTTGTGTGATGAGCATGAACATTATTTTGTTTCCGAGTCATGGATGTTTATGTGTATAATAAGTATGTATTTACAAACAAAACAGTATCTATGTAGTATATTAAATAACTGGTGTCCAAGACACAAGCCTCGTTGCTAGGTGTGGCACAAGATGTCGCTGTGTGTAGTGCCCAGCGATATTATTTATTATATTTACTTAAATAAATCTAGTTGATGTAAGTTTTATATTACTTACATAGTTTTATCCAAATCATCAGATAGTGTGTACAAACAAACTTAATTACGCGGTCCAAAATATGTACATGAAAATCTTTGAAAGTGTCTTTTTTTTATTTCCGATCGAGTTTACTCTATCACATACATTTGCTATCGCAGCAAAAAAAAATTGTAGTTGCTCATTATTCTGAAAGTATTTTTGCGTGGTTTTTTGATTAAAAATACGTATGTGTATCAAACAATGACATCATTTTAATAACTAGAAATTCGCAGCAACTCTTTATCTAAAAACGATATTAGTGGTTTACCAACGAGAATGCAAACCGGGTTCATGGACAAAATACTGAGCATTTGGTGTCAAGTTTTGATAACATCGTAATAAAAAGTTTGCATATAATCATAGATGTAAACCAGTTTCTGTTTCTAGACAACTCTGCGCATGCTCTCTTGTAGATAATTTGTAGCTGAGATACAAATAAACTAATTTGCGTATTTACCGCATCATAAATGTCGTTTGATTAAATGAATATTATAGTCGCAAGCGCAATTACTGAATATTACGGTACTTGTTCGATACCCAGGTTAGGTGTTATTGGATTTTTCCATCTGGAATTTCTCAGTGGAAGCCAGGAGTCTGGATTTGTGCCCAGCCGATGGCAAAAGGCTCGCCCTTTCATTACATTACACTTAAATATAACTAGCAAAATATGATGCAACTCTGCCTAACTCAAAGGGAAATACAGGCGTCATGTTAGTTATGTGTAGTTTCTTATGAGTATCTGCGTATGGAAGAGGCCATTCCCAAAGATATATTTATAGAACAGCACTGAAATTCCCATAAAATTATTTGAGTGACCTTGATCGTACAATCCGCACTGGGCCCGCGTGGTGGATTATAGCCCATTCCCTCTCACAGAGAGGCCTGTGTTTCAGCAGTGGGAACATTAAAAAGGCTGTGATGATGATGCGGTCATCATCATCACATAACTAGTAAAAACAGGCTATTAAAGCTTTGTTTTGTTTCTTTTATTTGTAGATGAGTGAACATCAATACAACGTGATACAATTTTTGGAAGCTCCTTACAAAGAAATTGCTGATTATGTCTGTGTACCAAGATCTTGGGTCCAAACCCGTGGACCAGTTGATCCGAAAGTCAAGGTTGCATATCCTGATGAAGACTCAGTAGCCACAGAAAGAAAAGTTAAGAAAAGGCATAAGAAGTCGGAACAATGGAAGTCCTACTTGTCTGTTGTGAAATATAGAACAGGTAAGAGATATTATGAGAGAGACAGTGCAGACTAAAAACAATGTAAAGAAGGGAAAAGCTTCATAAAATTGTTAAATGTTTCAAAAATGTTGGTTGCGAATCTAAAACTAACTGCGAGTTTGCAAAACTAATTCACGAAATGAATGAGTATTCCTTGTGATGGAATTTATAGGCAATAACTATCATGCGAATATTTTATTAAGTCTAAAAATAAATACCTAGACTATAAAATTTGCCACGGGGAATAACCCATGGAATGGATTAATACTGAGTTATTATTTTTATGGACGAAAATAAAATTCCAAAATGTAAGACCGTCTGTAAATAAAATGATACTTTTTGCAGATTCCTATGGCGACGCCAAACGTTATATCCAAGAGTTGCTGGATAATGAAGGTAAATGTACTGAGATCTTAGGAGTTATTTTATTTTGCGAGTAGATTAGGCGACGATTTGACAAGGCCGTGCTTTTACCTTCTTTTTCATAGTTAAAAAACATTGAAAAATACCTGTGTTTGCTCAAAAGTTAACAATTTGTTTTGGATAATTAAAATTATTCTAATACATAAAATGCCAAACCTAGTATTTTTTTGTATTTAACATTACTTAACTTTTACTTTTAGATGAAAAACCACGCAAATATTCAATAAAACCTACGCCAAGTGCTAAGATGAACATGATGGAATCTCTGAGGTTGATCCCGACTACTACTGATACGAACTACAAATTTGCAAATATCACAGCACAAAAACGAAAAGCACTGCCGGATTCTGATAAAGAAGTTCATAATAAAAGATCAAAAGTGACTGAGCAAAACGAAATTGTCGCCGAGGTCACGGGCCCATCTAATCAAGCATTCGAATTGAGTGACAACCAGTCACTTACTCATGCAATGGCCGTTGAAGATCCGTGTAAACAAGAAGCGTCTGTTACAGAGGAAAAACCAACTGTTTACGAAAATCTTTTAGAATCGAAGCACTCTAAGGATTCCGAAACAATTGCAAAGCAAGAAATTTTTGGCGAATTTTGCAGGGGTGAGTTACGAGAACTCCAAATCAATTTACAAGTCCACGTGACTTCGCTGTTCAATAAAATGATGAAAAAAATGTTGAGTTACGTTTATATATCACAGAACCTGCTACAGGAAGGCCCAAAATTAATTGAAAATAAACGAAACGAAATGCAGGCACAAGCGAAAGACGATGATGAGGATGATGATCAACCTCTAAAGAAAATAAGTTCCCAGAAGCGAATCAATAAGGTAGTGTTGCTTCCGGAATACGATGAACATGACTCACGATGGACACTAAGGTATCGTGAATCTGCTCCGGGACTTGTTGAACTAATGGAACATTCCGGTGTGTTTGTTAATGCTGACAAACTCGGTGAATGCAAGAAACAGTCGAATAATTGCCAAACATTGGCTCAAATGTTATTATCCGAAATTTTTACTGCAAATGCATTGAGAGTATGTGGATTAGGCAACGATTTTGGTATCGACAGGATACATGATGGACCTGAATTGGACACACGTGCAACAGTAACATTGCTGAAGTTTGTTGCAGAGTATGGACTAGAGCAGGATTGGGAAGTAAGTGATTACGACTGTATACTAAACGGTATCCGTAAGAACCTAACAACCATGAAGACAATTGAAGAAAACCAAGAAGGAAAAAAAATCACCAATACCAATTCGAAACATTCTCATAAACGCAGGTTTGTTCTTCCTCCGGAATACAATAAAAATGACTCACGATGGACACTAAAGTTTCGTGAACCTGCTCCAGGACTTGTTGAACTAAGGAAACATTCTGGTGTGTATGTCAACGCTCTAAGACTGGCCAACTGTAAGAGATTGTCGAGAGATTGTAAAACTTTGGCTCGAATGTTACTTACCGAGATCTTTACTAGGAGTGCATTGAGTACATGTTCCTGGACTGGTGCAAGAGCTAAAGCTTTTGACCAGGACGGGACGAACGTCAGGCCGGGATTAGATGAACAAGCAAGAACGGTGCTACTGAATTATGTCGCAGACCGTGCAAAGAAGGAGGGGTGGAATAATTGTGAAAACCAAACTATTTTAAACAGTATGCGCAATAAAATGCAAGAGATGAGATTCAAATATAAATCTTAGTATGTTGTAGTAGGTTTAATAATAAGTTAAGGTGAAAGCAACAGGGTAGCCCGCAAAATTCAAATTTTCTTGCGATTTTTGCAATTGGCAGGCCAGTGCTAGGTTGTATGTTGATTACAATATTCCTTGCGACTGTAAGACATATGTAGTTACAGAATTACAATCATCAATACAACCCTCTAAGCTCATACAGGTGCAAGAATGACTTTTTCAAAGCCAAAGTCATTCCTGCACCTTTATGCGCATAGCTAGCGGCCTAGCACTGACCTGCAAATTGCAAAAACCGTAAGAAAATTTGAATTTCGCGGGCTGGTTGGAATATCCACCTTAACGTTTACGGGTGTTAATGCATTTTAATGTACGCTTAATGGAATACTTTCTTACTTTACTTTTAAATCTATATTTGAAAGAAAATGCACCGGTGGTTTTAACCCCTTTAACTGTTTTTCTTAAATATGTAAAAATAAATAAAATATGTAAGTAAATGAAAAAATTAAGCTACTCTCTATCTCTCGGACTATCAAAACAATTTTATTGCATTTAATTAGGCACATCATTTTGTAACGCAATATATAATAATATATTTTGTGGATTTTTACGATCTGATTTTAACATTTTAGGTTATAAGGAGGCTTTATGTAAGTTATGTAACTAACCACCACTTTGTACTGTAAGTTTGTTTTTCCTAGTATTGTAGTCTATTTTTTGTCAAATGTTCTACCTCGTTATAATTCTATAGACTGATGGTTTTAATCAAGTTATTATTTAGCTCTTTTGTTACAGTGAAATCATTAGCCAGTGTCATATTAATTTAGTTTTACGATAAGAATTAAATAGTTTTTTTTTATTTAAGTAAAGCGATACATAATGTTACCTACATGTTGTGGTATTTTAAGACTTTTGTACTTACCAATGTTTTAATAATGATCATAAATATATATTATTTTTAATGTGTTTATCTGCATTAAAATGAGTTCCTTACCTACGATAAGCTACTAATTCATGAGGTCAAGTTACAATGACCTACTAAACAATACCAAGTACGTACACACCTGTGACCTTATAGGCTCACCGGTTAAATGCAAAAAGATCTTATCAGATAGTTAACTTAATGACGTGTAAAAGGTTATACACTAGTGACGAATCGGGAATTGAATTCAAAATCTAAAATTCATTTGTTTTCTTAAGGTGACGAGTCGGTACTCCTAGTATGAAAAAGGTTTTGGTGAAAAATCGGAACAGTGACGAATCGGGCATCCGCATAACTTATCTGATAGCTAGTTGATACATTATGACAACGTTAAGAGCTGTAAGCCGATCAGTTTTACGGTCAAATGCATTTCTATAGACGAGTGAGCTACAAGATTAAATCAGTAATAACTTCCTAATTAATGATGCAGCCACAAATTAAATTAACCTACATTCAGTGGCGGCGTTAGGGTGGGGCGCGGTTGGGCGACCGCCCAGGGCGCCAGGTGTAAAGGTGTGCCGCTGGCGCCCTCATGGCCCCGAATACACACATTATTTTCAGCTTCTGTTCATCGATGGAAAATTGTAACCGATCACTTGGGGTCATCTATACAAAAAATAGTACATTTTGATACAAGTGGAGAAAGTTTGTTATTGCATCCAAGGCGGAATTAACTCCCGAGCCGTAGGTGAGGGTGTTTTTGAGCCGAGAACTGCAATAACAAATGTCCACGTGTATCAAACGACATTTTTCAATACACTTTTGAAGAAATAAAATAAAAGAACGAAAAATATTTTTGTCATAAATTATTATGAAACTATGATTTTGATTTTCTTTTTTTCCGCGCTTTGCTTTCGCCAGGTTGAAGGAGAAGCAAAGATATGAAGCCGATAAACAGCCTAATATAAAAAAAAATGTTTTATTTTTGAATTTAGAACACAAATAAATGTTAATTTGTTTGTAAAAGTAAATATTAGTTTTAAATAATCATGTTTATCTATGATATTCTATTTATAAACACTATTTGAATATTCAAAAATGTTAACGCCGTAAAGACGCATTATTGCTTTGAAGAAATAAAAAAAAACATTCACCTCCGTCTATAGGCATTGAACCAATTTGGACTAAGTATAGGTAAGTTATCTGTGGCAATTTTCATTCCCGCACACGTGTTGGAAAATGAAAAAAATCGCACGTGTGTGAAATACATTGCATGTTGGGCCTAATCGTAGTGCGATGAGAACTAGTTTTCGTGGAAGTGTATTGAAAATAAAATAAAAGTGTCTGTTTGTATAATTTCAAAATAACAGCTCAGCTTTATTCCTACGGCGTTGAAGGGACACCGATGTGAAAACGGTTATCACGTTTTCACATCATTCATTATTTTTTCGGAATATATTAGGAAGTACACTTAAAGTACTTACGGGATGATATCCGTGATTTATTTATTTTCTTTATGTGTAGTGAAAAACCGTGAAAGTCTAAAACAGTATATTAAGAAGTGTATTGAGAAAATATTAGTTCAATACACTTCCTCGAAAACGGGTTCTTATCTAACTAAGATTAGGTTCAACATGCAATGAATTTCACACATGTGGATCTTTTTCATTTTCCAACACTGCGTGCTGTGCCGCGTGCGGGAATGGCTCATTCCCGCACGCGGCACAGCACGCGGGTGTTGGAAAATTGCCACAGATAAAACTATACCTATACTTAATCCAAATTGGATCAATGCCTATAGTCGGCGGTGATTGTTTTTTCCTTATTTTATTTCTTCAAAAGTGTAAGTATTGAAAAACGTAATACACGTGGACATTTTTGTTATTGCAGTTCTCGGCTCAAAAACACCCTCTCCTACGGCTCGGGTGTTAATTCCGCCTCGGATGCAATAACAAACATGCACCAAGCACCACTTGTATCAAAATCTATAATTGCGTAAAGTCACTTAGTTTGATGCAGAATGCTTGGTTGCCGGCTTCGTGAAGGGTTCGTTTACACCCGTATTTATTTAAATCTCTGTGTACAAGTCTACGATACACATCACCACAGCCTTTATCAAAAGTTCTTAAACGAGTAATAAAAATCTCACTTAGAATACATCAATAAGTTTCTGAGGTAATCACCGCATAAAAGTAAGAAAGATTGGGGTCACTGCACTACACACTACGTTTTACATAAGATCAAATCTGAGAAATATGACTATTCTATTAGGCCATTACACACTGACCGAACGTTTGCGTGACCGAGACTAATCCACTAACTTGTGCGCACTTAGCTGTAACATTATGACACAGTATTTTCTGGCTTATAATCTGATCGAATTGATTCTGAGCCTTCGGATGTACTTATTATTCTAAATGCCTGTATGGGTGGGTATATGCAAGTATGCATGTAGAAAGTAGAAGATTAGATACAACAAAATCGAAGAAAGTAGAGTATTTACTTTTTATACCTAACATAAACTTACAACATTACATCACGCTTATAATTCTAGTGACAGAAAAGTAACACACAGAATGTGAATGCGGTGCTCCCGTCCCCAAGATGTCGCACTTGAGCCCAAAGTGTCCCTGCACCTGTACTTTAGATGACCGTCTTTACAGACGCCGCGATTAACGTGGTGGCAACATACTAGGCCATAAATGAAATTCAAATAAGGGTTCTTACAGACGAGCGGCACGTTGCCGTTGCCGTTTGCGTTGTTACTGCAGCCGTCGACAGGTGGCGACGGCTGCAGTTTATCTGCCGTTGGCAACGTGCCGCTCGTCTGTAAGAACCCTAAGTCGTACCAGAAAAATAAGATGTTCGCGCATTAATAAGGGGGAGCCTTTTGCAGATAAAGCAACTAGACTCCAAATTGCTACATAAGTAATTCATATCCAAAAATTTAAGACCTCATGCTACTTTTTATTTAAATTCGTTAAGTCCATCCAAAGGCTGTCTGAATAGAACCAGAGAAATATTAAAAATAGCATAACATAACATCACGCCTGTATCCCGAAGGTTTAGGCAGAGCTGTACCTAGACAGTACACCCACATTGCATTATAGTTATGTTTAAGTTCCATGTAATAGGGGGCGAGCCTATTGCCATCAACCGAGCACGATTCAAGTCTTCGTGGCTACTACTGAATAAATCCTGGTGGAAAAACCGTATAACAATGACCAACCCAGGACTCATGATCAGCAGCCGCGAAAAAAAAACCGTGTTTTAATTTTGGAAATTTTACACAGTCTCTCCGGACGATATCGATAAACTTCGACCGGTCATTGTACTCATCATGAGACCAAACCCTTAATCGCAAAAAAAAACAGTTATTCCATACATTTTGACGAGTTATGCGAACATAATTGTAGGGAACAGCACATTTTTTTTGCGATTCTGGATTTGGTCCCATAGTAAAAGTTGTTCATAATGATGAGTACAATGACCAGTCGAAGTTTATCGATATCGTCCGGTAACACGTCGTATGTATTCTACTTTATCTATCTGTCTGAGCAGCTTGGCGGCAGTTTTTAATCCTTTTCTCTCCTTAGTTAATTCGATGCACTTTTGCGGCAAGTCCAAACTGTCATAAATCGCCTACATCCTGCGCAATACATAACATTTGACTAATTTATGTGCTTTAATTGATTAGTTGACTAATTACATTGATTAACTTGCCGAGCAGCGGATGTGTGCTTAATGTGTTACATGTTTCATTGGACATTTCGGTTAGATTAAAGAATTAGTAAATACCTTATCCCATTTATTTAAATTTTTCTCTAAGTAAGCTGTGAGTAACATCACGCCTGTAATTTCCGAAGGGCTAGGCGGAGAGTACTTATAGTACCTACACCCACATTTCACCATGTAATAAAGGAGAGCCTATTGCCATCAATCTGGCACGAATCTAGACTCTGAGCTGCTACTGAGAAATTTCTGATGCAAAACCCTATGCCACTTTAACCGATCTGGAATTCGAACCCAACCTCACGCTCAGCACTGGTGCTTGGATGACTTATTCTAGTGAAACTTTAACAATAATAAGAGACAATCACTCAACTTGCTCTCCTACAGCGAAGTTTCTGGCAATAACGTTTCTCTCAAATACGCCATACGCAATTAAATGAAAACATGTCAATTAAAACAGATTAGTCAGGCATTGCAGAGTTAATTTCCCATATTTTTCGTTAATTTCAACACTGGTAATCACACGACACAATATGTCTTGTCTTAACTCTGAACCGCTAATTATGCAAGTCTCACAATATAAGTACTCAACGATAAGGTCGCGACACACCGACCCACAAACGCAACGACACGAGACAGAATGATGTTATCTTATCAATCACATTGTTATGATAATTGATGGTTCAATGTCAAGCAGTATGTGACTGCGATGAGGTGGCGAGTGAGGGCAATGAACTGTGTTGTGTGTGTGAGTCTCCGGGCACTGGCTGGAAACTGACAGACATTATTCTGAAGTGCTTATCTGTGCGATGTCTGTTCCAGGGATAGAAAAGGTCACCCGTATATCGATTTAAAAAGGGCTACTTTTTAGGGTTAGGTGAAAAAGTTGACGTTTCCCAAAAAAAACAGGCGACGAGCCGCTGTAAGTGTGATAGCAATGCGTATTGCATTTCAAAATCCTAGTTAAGAGGGTGCATTCTGAAAGTTGATAACGCGTCGCTTAAAACTGTCAGATATTGCTCTGTTTTCATCAATTTGCTAATTCAATTCAATTCATTTATTCAATAACGATTTTTACATCGTGTCTGAATTTATATAACTAAATATATAACAAACATCAATCATACATGCAATTCATATTAAAATCGTTACAATTACCTATCCAAATTAAATTAAAATCAGATTAATAATAAAAATAATACAAAAAAAGAAAGAATTAAAAAAGAGAAAGGCTTAAAAAAAATTAACGTCATAATTTGTCAATTCATAAAATACAAAAAATGTGTCAATTCATAAAATACAATAAAAATGTCCATTTCAAGTCAATAATGAAAATGATACAATCGAGTTTTGTATTAATTTATAATTCATCAATAGAATATAGACACTTGTTTAACAAGAACCGTTTAAGCTTACTCTGAAACCCACTTGTATATACTAGACTTTTTATTTCTGTCGGCAGTTTATTGAACATTTTTATCGACTTGTGGTAGGCGCTATGCTTTGCAACGTTCAGGTGAGGCACTTGCTTCATCTGGAGATCTTTCCTTCTTGTACTCTCCCTTTTTTGCCTTTCCTCTTCAGTCTCATATTCAAAGATGTACTTTGATAGGTGGCTAAGTAGGACCAAAATGTACAAGCTTGGGACTGTCAATATGTTTAACTCATTAAAATGAGGCTTGCATGATTCTTGCTGTTGAATTCTAGCTATGGTTCTGACTGCTCTTTTCTGAATCACAAAAGCTTTTTGAGTATTGTAATCATAACTTCCTCCCCAAAAAAGTATGCTGTATCTCAGTTTTGACTCAACTAATGCGTAATAGACCATTTTCAAATGTTTTATGGTTACCTCGTTTCTTAGACTTCTTAGTACGTAACAGGCAGAGCTGATTGCTTTCTCCAGGTACGTTAACGCTAATGTTACTAAACATCATTCTCTTGCCTTTATCCCAATTTATTTGGTGTCGCAGCATGTCTTCTTCTTCCATACTTTAAACTCTTTATATTGCTGTGCCCTAGCTTTTAACAACTTGTAAATTACATGAATGCAATAAATGATGATTATGATTACTTCTCTATTACTCGTCATCTCTGCAGTCACCTCCTTTCTAGCCATGTCATCCTTCACACAGTCCATCCTTTGTTTCTTTAGTCTTCCTCTAAGCCTCTAATCTTATAGCCTTCTACATTCATACTCAACCTCAAAAATTTCCTCATTCCTCCGCATCACATGTCCATACCACGATAACCGATTACCACACAACTTTTCAGTCACCGAAGTCTGAAAGTTGCGCCAGTGACTCACCAGCGCCTCTTCCAGACTTCCTATTATGTACTAATTTCTTATTTTATCCATTTGCGTAACACCACACGTCCCTTAGCATTCTCATCTCAGTCACATAATGAAATTATGAAATATCGTTCTGTGATGTACTAAAATATCGAAATGAATTGTAATCATCAATATCGACACTAAATATTTCCCTACACACACACTATACCACACACTATAGACAAGACTGACTTAAGACTGTCTATTTCCCTACTAGTGCGAGCGAGAGATAAATAGTCTGTCTCGCTCGCACTAGTAGGGAAATAGTCTTGTCTTTAGTGTGCGGTAGCCCTTCGTTTATAAGCAACTGACAATTTAGTTTTAAGGGTCAAAAAGGGTTTGGAAGACATGACGGTTTTGGTTATAAATAAATAAATAAAATATCGCTGGACAATACACACAGCGCCATCTAGCACCACACTAAGAAACGAGGCTTGTGTCGTGGACACCAGATAGTTGATATAATACATATATACTTTTTGTTTGTAAATACATACTTATTATATGTATAAACATCCATGACTCGGAAGCAAATGTCCTTGCTCATCACACAAACATTTGCTCTTACCGGGATTCGTAGAGCGTAAGGCAGCCTCACAACCGCTGCGCCACTCGGGTCGTCAAATCGGTCGGTTATGAATGGATTGTTTGTATCTAAATGCGATCCGCTGCGAGAGCTTGTTCGACTGGACCAGGTGTACCTACCTTTTTTTTTTTTTTTTTTTTTAGGATGGGAAATCATCAAATGACTTCTCCCGCTCTGGGCTGAGCAGGAGGGAGTGTCAGACTTTTACTGACTAAAACCCATCCATGTTCCTTCATCGCCCTTTGTGTTCCGGGGCCACGGTATCTCTTTCGAATAGTCCTGCAGCCCCGGCAGGCTTCGGCCCTTGCGGACCCCTTCCTTATTGCTGACTCTCTTTGAGGCGCGCGTGGAACACGAACGCGCCGTCGACACGGCCTGTCGTCATGAGACGTACGGACGGCGAGCTAGCCCATAGCTCCCCGTCCACAGGCCCGCGCCTACGGTGGCCGGAAGCCACCACGTGGCCCCCGACGCCCGGGGCGTCTCCCGCGGCGGCCGGGACGTGAGGATATCTCCCTCTCACGTTCCGCCACCTCCTTCGCTAGCATTACTGCTTCGCAGAAGGAGGTGACGGCGTCCCATTCCGTCTCGCTCCGGACCATGGCACGAACCAGGGCCGGAAGCGAGAGGTCGCGGCCGCCGATCGACACCTCGAGGACACGGCGGTGCTCCACCCAAGCAGGGCACACCTCCACCGTGTGCTCCACCGTGTCCTCCGGTCGATCCTCACAATGGAAACACCCGGGCGTCTCCTCCCGCCCGATTCGGTGCAGGAACTTACCGAAACATCCGTGTCCGGTAAGAACCTGCGTCAGGCGGAAGGTGAGGACGCCGTGGCGTCTCTCCAGCCACTCCTCAAAGAGGGGACTTACCGCCACTATCGTGGCGTGCCCTGCACGGGGTTGCGACAGTCGCTCTCTCCATGCCGCCATGAGATCCCGCCGGAAGTCCGTCCGCTGAGCGACAATTTGCCGCGGCAGCGGAGTTTCCCCCCGGCGTAGCGCCTCCGCGCGCCACTCGTGTAGGCGCGCGAGGACTATCGCCTCCAGATCCCATGGCGGCAATCCGGCAAGGAGGCTCGCCGCCTCGCGGGATATCGTGCGGTACCCCCGGATCAGCCTTACGGCCACCACCTTTTGGGGCGCGTTCAAATGGTTGGCAGCTCGCTGCCTCAATGAACGCGCCCACACCGGGGCCCCGTAGAGGGCCATGGACCGCACGACTCCCGCGTAGAGCCTCCGGCAGGAGGCGCTTGGCCCCCCCAGGTTGGGCAGGAGCCGCCTGAAGGCAGCCCCTGTCCGCTCCAGTTTAGGGGCCAAACGTCGGAAGTGCTCCGCGAAGTTCCACCGGCTGTCGAGGACGAGACCTAAGTACTTTAACGTCGACTCGACGCCGATGGATACCCCTCCCGCCGTCACTGCTGATCCCGGAGGTGGCGCATTCCGAGGCCCATGAAAGCACATGGCCTCGGACTTGTGCAATGCCACCTCGAGACCCAGTTGCCGGATCCTCTCAACGACTATCGCAACCCCGCGTGTCATTATTTCGGCCGCCGCCTCGTGCGACCTCCCCTGTGCCAGCACCAGCGTGTCGTCTGCATAGCAGACAACGCTGACGCCGCTAGGGAGGTCGGCGCGCAGCACCCAGTCGTAACCGATGTTCCACAAGGATGGGCCTAGAACCGATCCCTGCGGAACACCGCACGACATCTCTCGCCGGTTCCAGTCTCCACTGCGACCGGGGTAGATGACATACCTGTCCGCCAGGTAGTCCCCGACCACTCGACGGAGGTAGGTCGGCACCCGGTGATACCGGAGTGCCTCCCTTATGCAGCTCCAGGGCATGGAGTTGAAGGCATTGGCGATGTCGAGAGACACCGCCAATGCCCACCCCGAGACACCGCATCCCCCGTCGTGAGGGCCCTCACGCGCATGATGGCGTCCACCGTAGAGCGCCCCTTGCGGAAACCAAATTGGTGTTCCGCAAGGTCCGGCCCCGTACCCGCAAGGTGCTCGGCGAGGCGGTTTGCAATTACTCTTTCAAAGAGCTTGCCCACCTCGTCGAGCAGCACCACGGGCCGGTAGGCGGACGGAGAGTCCGCCGGGCGCCCCGGCTTCCGAATGAGGACCAGCTTCCCCGTCTTCCAACGAAGCGGGAACTGGCCTCTCTCCAAACATGCGCTAAAGAGCCCTTCTAGTCGGGGCCCGAGAGCCTCCGAGGCCAGGACCCAGGCTTTGCCAGGCAAGCCGTCGGGTCCCGGGGCGGTATTTTTGGCACCTAGCCTTCGTACCGCCACTCTCAGGTCTGCCCCGGTCACTTCAGGAGCGTCGTCGTCGTCGCTTTGGTGGTCCGCTTCCGGCACCGCAGCCGGCGGAGCCATAGGCGGGGGCGGGTGTTCCCCTCGCGAGGGGAACAGAGCGCTCACCACGTCCTCCACGAGCTGAGGCCGGAGACTCTGCGTCAGCGGGGGGGCCCAGGTGCGGAGTTTATCCCGCACCATCTTGTAAGGGCGCCCCCACGGATCTCTGTCAAGAGTCCCCAGCATCTCCTCGCGGGCCAGATCCCTGGCCCGCAGGACAGCCGCGCGGAGGGCGGTCTTCGCCGCTCTGTAGCCCTCATAAAGCTCCGCCTCAATGGCTTCCGCATTCGGTGGGCGAATGCGGAGCCTGCGGTGCCTGGCGTACAGGTGTCGCGCAGCCACGCACGCCTCCCGTAAAGACGTCAGCTCACGCGACCACCAGTACACCTGACGCCGGGCGCTTCCTGGCCGGACTCGGGGCATTGCCACGTCACAGATGTCGGACATGGCCTCCTGGAACCACCCTGCCTCATCGTTAACGTCGGCAGGCCTGTCCGGTGATGTCACCCAGGCCTGCACGATCGAGGCTTCCAGGAGGAGCTCCCGGTCCAGCTGCTTCAGCGCCCAACGCGGACCACTCGGGGCCTGTTGGACCGGCGCGCTTGAGGTCTGGGTGGAGACGTCGAACCGGATGTACCGGTGGTCGGAATAGGTCTCCACCCCCTCCATGACGCGCCAGTCAACGACACGCGGTGACAGGGCGGGGCTGGCGAACGAAATGTCCACCACCGACTCGCCCCGCATCCTCACGCACGTGGCGACAGAACCCCTATTTAGGACGACCAGGCCCTTCTCCAGGGCCCAGTCCTCCACCATCCTTCCCCGCACGTCTGTGCAACGGGAACCCCAAGCCAAGTTCTTGGCATTGAAGTCCCCGAGGACAAGCACGGGGAGGGAATGGTTTCCGACGACGACACTCAACTCTGCGAGAGAGTTGTGGAACTCGGCGAGAGTTCGGTTCGGGGAGAAGTAGACTCCCACTACGACGATCTCCCCGAACCGGGCTGCTACGCACCCCCGACCCCTCCTGACACTTTCAAGGGTCGGGGTGCTCGGGGTACCTACCTGACATTACCTTCGTAGAGAATGCATGCGACCTTCATTTGGTGCGCTTTGACCGGCGCGCGCGCATTCGGTGACGCGGGATTAGCGAGGATCATTGCGAAACTTTTAACTAAAGGTTAACAAGTAATAACGATTTGCTGTCTCTTTAGAGTTTATTATAATTGAGGTGGATGACCTTTGCAGGGAGAGCATTTGCCGGAGAGTGGCTACTCTG
This sequence comes from Xestia rhomboidea, assembly GCA_963853795.1. NCBI lineage: Eukaryota > Metazoa > Arthropoda > Insecta > Lepidoptera > Noctuidae > Xestia > Xestia rhomboidea. The sequence goes on along the minus strand of OY970776.1, from coordinate 1,100,287 downwards.
GCAGTGGTCGATGGAACTGAGAGAAATGTCAAAAATGTATGGAACTGACATAATTATGCTACCGAAAAGTTCGAGTCAAATCTGTCTTTACAGAAATACGAAATGACGTGAACGAATCCGTTGAGTGTGCCGATTGTCTCAACAACTTAAGTATTACGCGAAATACTTATCCGACTGTCTAGGCAGCTTTTAACCAACAGATAAGATATTACCTCAGTACCTATCACTAATAAATTCCTGGCTTGCAATAGTTACAACTATTTACTTGCTCATTGATATAGACTCAATGTGTGTGTGTCTTACTACTGTAAGAATAGACAAATACTGAAATACCACCTCGCTGGTCCAGTGGTCGCTTGCGCAAGTGAAACGTCAATTCACAGGTCGAGCAGTGTTATTGGGTTTTTCTACACTGAGGGTCAGGAGGGACCTCACACTCACCTCGTACATATTCAACGTACTTAGAGGGAAGGTACATAATGCGGACATTTTAGGGAACATAGGTTTGTGTGTTCCGGGTTCCGGACAGGTAGGTACGTGGGGCGACGTCGGCAGCCACGCTTGAGGCGCCATTGACGCGTGCGCTCCGCACTCTCAACCTCATAGACGTTGACTTATTCAATCTTTCTCTGAGTGAGTTCACAAAAAATGTATTGTTTTTAATTAGTTACAAAAATGTAATATTGTTATTGTGAACACTATCGCATTAGGTAACATTGTAAAGATAGTCGTAAGATGGCGAAAAAAAAAAAGGCAATATGCTCATCACCTACATAGACAAAGCCACAAGTGGTGAAATGTGGGCGTACTATAATTAGGTACACCTTTGCCCAACCCTTCGGGGATTCTACGCGTGATGTTATGGCTTATAAATAAATACTATATTTAGACTCGGTACCTAATCTTAACAGAAAGACTACACTAACAGTTGTATCGTAATCCAAGTGCATCGAGATTTACTTGTCCAATCATGCGCAGGCAGAAATAAACAATGAAATAATTTAGTTATTGAATCAGTAAACACTGAGCGTTCCGCATTTCCTAATAACAACACTGCTTTTGTGTAATTTACTTTTCAAACTTTCTTGCCATTACCTATACGTACATAGAAAACTTTGTATTTACCGATAGTTTCTTTTTCAATAACAGACACTAGATTTTCTGAAAACATGTACTTCAATCAACTGTGAGCCTCGTAAGGGACCATTGTACTCTTCACTATGAACCACTTTTACTATAGAGTAACTATAAAATCGCGAAAAGAAAGTCAGCTGTTTCCTGCACTATGTGGAGTGATTACACCGTATATTCCGCTGGTTGCCAAAAGCTTGCTGCCAACCAATCAAATATCTTACTACCAATTATCAAGGACGTTTATATCTTGTCTACACCGGCAAATGTCACTGTGCGACAACTTCAAAGTATCCATCTCCCAATCGTCACATTAACGAGCTTCGTTTCTTGTCCACCAGATGGCGATAACGTGCGACTGCCCGATGACGCAGCCGGGTCCCACCCTGGCTGCCACCTGCGGAGGCGGCGCCTTCATGCTCTTCATGGGGCTTCTGGAGGTGTTCCTCAGGAGCCAGTGCGACCTGGAGGATCCGTGTGGGAGGGCACAGGTAAGTCCACCGTCCACTGTTACAGCTGGACACGGAACTTTTGGCACGTGACCACAACCGGAACTTACACCGACATCTTAGATTTTTTATTCATTTCACCAAACTATGTGAGGGACAGCTTTGTGGCAAAAGTGCTTACCAAATGCGCGTTCCTTTTAATGTCATTCAATCTAGTCATTTAAGAAGGCAACGTGGTATATATTAAGTTCTATATCATTTAGCGCTATGCTATAGGTGTGGACAACGCCGTCATCTTGTTTTTTTGATACGTACAGTTTCCACAAACAATTTTACAAATGTTTATGATAATGTGATGTAAAAAATGATCATAGAATGAAAAGCAACAGTTGAAATAACAAAAAATTCGATTCCACTAATCCTGTAGATAATGATAGCGATAAGAGACTGAACAAAGCATCAACAAATAAATGATAAGAAAACAATCAGAAATAAAAAAGTATTAAGTACTTGATACGTAGTTACATGCCAAGCTGCTAATCAAAAGAGGACACGCCTCCGACTGGCGTCACTTACGCCATGGACACACCTGCGTGCCTCATTACAATCAGTTTAAACATAGATTGTAGAGAACTGCTAAAATAACGAATTTATTCTAATCGGGTATCGTACAGACATAGACCTAGACATTAATTATGCAACGATAGATTACCAATAATGATCGTGAAAAAAATCATCATCATTCTTTTTTAGAGTATTTTTAAGGTTCCCTAATGACCGTAGTCCTGACCAGGAACCCTTATAGTTTCGTCATGTCCTGTCCGAGGTTTTGCTAAGAGACCGTTAGTACTAGAAAGCTGTAATTTTGTAGGGCCGTGTATATCAATTACGCCGATAAAGTGGTAACATACAATTTTGAAAAATATTTTATTTTAGGTACCTAGCTCCCCTACATGTGAAGTGGGGATGAATTTTTTTTCGCCGTCTAACCCATCGTGTGGAGTATCGTTGAGTAGGTCTTTTAAAATGAATTAGGAATTGCTAACACTTGAGTTCAAATATGTAGTTTCTATTTTATGCTCACCTACACCCACACAATGAATGGGTTGTGGAGGTCAGATTGGCAGTTGCTCTATGTGAAGTAATGGTGCTTATCTGGTTAGACTTGAAGCCAACTCTAAAAAAGGGAAAAATCTGAGCAGATGATGACATGCCTGAGTCCATTTTCTCTCCTGTTTGACTACCCTTGTACCCTTTTTTAAATATTAACATTTCTAGATGTTATATCTACATTTTGTTGTTACTTATAACTTTTTTTTTAAATCTTCATCACGACATGTCGTGGTTTTTGTTAAGTCAAGACTGTTGTCGTGATCAATTTATTATGAAGCAAAGGTACATAGTATTACACAATAGTACATAGACGAAAGTGTGGGAGAAAATTAACATGATAGACATGAGAAAATACAAATAATATGGCAAGCGATTTAAAAACTTACGTGTTTATTTTAGATTTCGCGTTTATTCTCATTCACTTCAGACAAAATTAATTGGTTTAACACTTCTCATTGCTACCAACTGTTCCCATAAATAAGGCGTTTAAAGACAAAAACGACCGCGCTTTTCTCATCTCTTTCAAGAGATATACAAAGCAAAAAGCAAAAAATGATCGACTGCACAATGGCACATGCTGGCACATGGCCGACTACACTTCTCTATGTTAGACATGTTCTCGACATTATCTATCCATCGCTTTTTCTGCGATCCAAAGATAAACGCTGATGAATTTTATCGAGCATTGATCTTGGGGAAAGAAATGGAGCGGAACACTTCTTTGGCATTAGCAATGTTGGCAACATTACAACAACATACGGGATTGCGACTCGGTAAAGTTGGATCCCGCAGTCTGGTGGGATCCAACGTAATCCCACGTCCTGCGAAGCCCGCAATTTACAATTAAATTTTGCCGCCTTTATTTCATTGAGCAGCGAGTTTAAAGAGTCTAAAGAGCAGAGAGTTTATAGAAGCCGTCCCAAATCTCGAGTTTTTTTTTTTTGCATTTTTCATTGCACACAAACATCATCATCTGCCTAGCCTTTTCCAAACTATGATGTGTCCGCTTCCAGTCTAACCGGATGCAGCTGAATACCAGTATTTTACATGGAGCGACTGCCAACCTGACCTCCACAACCCACTTTAGTACTGGGTAATACGATACCCCTTGGTAATTTATATTTGGGTGCATGGCTTGCTAATTATTATTGCTAGTCCTACTAATTATGCATAATTTTGTGGGCTGGATCCTGCATCCTGCATCCAGGCTTGTTTTATTTTTCGTGGAATTAAAACTAAATATTTTGCATAACATTTAAGGAATGAGCTTGTAGGCACTTTATATCGTCAAAATATTCACACGTATTTCAAATCACTTTGTAACTTATCTAATATCTTACAAAATGAATCGATGACTTTCCCTACTGTGGGAATTAATTTTCTTGTCATAATCTGCATCAAGTTGGGAAGATCGTTAGATGATGTTTCGTCACGAATTCTCGACATGTCGATTGCTTTCTATTTAATACCTTTGTATATTAAAGTTGTATTATTTTAAGCTTCACGTGCTATAGTTATATAATTATGTGGACGCCACAAGGCATTCCCTACCAGTTAACCTTTGGGTTTAATAAAATTAACCGAAAGGGTAGACTGGCAGAGAACGCAAGAACAGCCGTTGTCATAGAGCACAAACAAGAAAAACATTTTGATTGAAATACAAAGATGCCATGACAACCGATTATCATACAACTTTTCAGTTACCGGTGCCAGTTCTAGACCTTCTGTTGTATTCCGACTTGTTTCAAATACTCTCAATTCTCGTTACTTCCCCCCCCCCCCCCCAGCATTCTCATCCTAGCCAAATTCACCCATTTGTGACCCATCATTCTAATCCGTACAACACAGTAGGTCTAACTATTATTACATTTATTAGACAAAGTAGAGTACAAGACAAATAAGAATCAAAAATCTTATGAAACGAACAATAATTGTATTAGTAATGAAAATGATGCTTTGCCTTATCATCGATATTATGGCGGATACAAGTCAGAGTAACTACACTCGAGAGCAATGAATCCGGGTCACTTAAAGAATCCTAAAAATCTCGGAAACTAAAAATGCTAGGTTAATGTAATAAATTATATTTAATAGACAATGTAATACTCCTTAAATGAAGGTATTAAAACTTCTTAGTTATTGTATAGTTATATCATAAAAAAATCAAATTTGAAAAAGGGCCACTTTCGAAGATGGAACTACGAAATTACAGCATTTGGTTTTGCTTTTGTTTGTAATCTGTCATTTATGTGGGTACATAAACCATGTTGATAGTGCTCTATATTCATTATTCAAGCTGAAATTATGTCGCTTACGCCTGAAGAATGCACCAGAATACTTACAATGCTGGAAACCGGCCGGAGTCAGCGCGATACAGCCAGGACTGTCGGTGTGTCGCTGTCAACAGTACAAAGAGTTCTCCGACGTTACGAAGAAACTGGTTCTAACCTACGCAGACCAGGAACGGGCAGAACCAGGTGTACCACAGCACGAGAAGACCGATACTTGGTGAACACCATGCTTCGAAATCGCTTTCTCACAGGAACTGAACTCACAAATCAGTTTCGACGCCTCGGAGGAAGTAACCCAAGTGCATGGACAGTAAGACGTCGGCTTGCTGAATCTAACTTAAAACCCCTTAGACCTGCAAACGGCCCTAAACTGGAGCGTGGGCATCGTATTTCAAGACTAAGATATGCCCAGAGCCACGTAAATTGGAGTATTGAAGATTGGCCAAAAGTTATGTTCTCCGACGAATCAAAATTTATGCTCTACAAGCACGATGGAAGACACAGAGTGTATCGAAGACCAGGGGAAAGATTCAAGCAAGCATGCATCGAAGAAAAAGTAGCCTACGGTGGTGGGTCTGTACTTGTGTGGGCCGGAATTTCTTCTGAAAGTCGCACAGAGCTGGTGATCATAGAAAACGGCTCTTTAACTAGCGTAAGATATGTGGAAGAAATCCTCAATGATCACGTTGGTCCATTTATGGTCAATTTAGGTGAGGATGCTATATTTATGCATGACAATGCCCGACCTCATACAGGTAGGATTGTGAATGACTACCATCAAGAGATGAACATTACTCGTATGGAGTGGCCAGCGCGCAGCCCGGATATCAACCCGATCGAGCATGCTTGGGACGAGCTAGGCAGATGCGTAAAACAACGAAACCCTCCCCCAATCACGCTTCGTGAGCTCAAAATTGCTCTCACAGAGGAATGGGAGAATATTCCCCAAAATCGTATAAGGAACTTGGTGTACAGCATGCCAAACCGCGTAAACGCAGTAATGGAAGCACGAGGAGGCAATACGAAGTATTAAAATTCAAGAAAATCGTAATAAAGTTCAAAAATTTCATGTTTCCTATTTTTGTTTTAAGGAGAGATCAGCAGTTTTTTTCTTTATGTAATTTTGTGTTAATAAAATGTATGGTGACTCATATTTTTTTTACTTTCATTTAAGGAGTATTACATTGTCTATTAAATACAATTTATTGCATTAACCTATCATTTTTAGTTTCCGAGATTTTTAACATTCTTTAAGTGACCCGGATTCATTGCTCTCGAGTGTAGTACAGTCCTAGTCGGCCAAACGTTTTACCAATTGGACTTTGCTCACGAACGCAAAACAGTGAGATAGCGGCTTAGTTTCAATACAATGAGGGATTTATTACCACTTAGGGCCTTCTGCAATCTAGTTTTCGCCTTTTCATACAACTACAACAGAATATTGGTCTGATCCAGGTTTGAATAGTCTCCCATCGCAATTGAAAGCTTTGGGACTTATACCATTCCACGAACATTCCAATTAGTGATTTCCGAGTCTGTGTAACATTATCTTCTGGCAGTTTGTCATTGTCAGCATAAAAATAATCACTGGAATCAGACATTAGTTTATCATGTCCTGGAGCAAGTTCCAGATACTTTGGTGTACCTTTTGAGTAATTTTCATTGAATTCCGGAGGAAGAATACATTTCTTCTGAACTTCATCAATATCTGCCTGGTCTTTTGATGAAGGTGCGGTTACGTCCATTGTAGCATTAGACGGCTTAAGCGTGATTCTGTGCATTTCTTCTTCTAATTTCGCCAATAAACTACTGGTATTTTCTTTACTTTCAACAGGTTTCAACACAGTTGTGTATTTGTCATCTTTAACCATCCAATCGTTATTCAGTGCAAACGCTGTAACAAAATTAAGCAATGTTTTCATTGCGTTTTCATTTAATAAGGGTCTGACATTTTTTCCACCATGGTTAGAGTCTTCAGCTGTGGGATCAGTCCATGAACACGTATGTAATGCACTTGTGGTAAATATTTCGTTAAGTAACATTCGAATCAATGTTACACATTCACGTGCCAATTTCTTGCATTCAACGAGATTGTAAGCATTAACATACACACCAGAATGTTCCATTAGTTCAACAAGTCCCGGAGCAGGTTCACGATACTTTAGTGTCCATCGTGAGTCATTTTCATTGTATTCGGGAGGAAGACACCACTTGCGTGTATGAGAAACCCTTCCTAGAAGTCCATCATAAAAATCTTCTTCTTTTTTCTGTAGATCGCGTATCATCTTTAACATTAATTGGCGGAAATATGTACGAGGATATTCTCTAAGAAGTTGATCATAATTTTCATTCTGTCGAACGCATCTTGTCACGGGCATTACTTGCCGGGAATTTGTTACAGATTTTTGTTCTAGTAGTTCTTCAAAATAATTTTCTTCAAAACAATTTTCTTCAGAAGAAATTTCTTCAAAATAATTTTCTTCTTGGATTTTCGAATGTTTATGAGAACCCTGTCGATCTCGTTTCATTTCTAGCAATATTTGGCGCATACTGTTCAGAAACCATTGGTAGTCTCTTATATTCCAGTTATGGATAAGTACATACTCTTCGACAAACTTTAACAATATTTCTTTTGCGTGTTCGTCTAATCCAGGTCTTGCTTGTCCACTGTGGATGTCGGAAGCATTCGTTGTTTCACTAGTCCACGAACATATACTCAAAGCACTTGTAGTAAATATTTCGGTTAGTAACATTCGAGCAAATGCTTTGTAATCATTCGACCATTTCTTGTATTCAGCGAGTTTGTCAGCATTAACATACACACCGGAATGTTTCACTAGTTCTACAAGTCCCGGAGCAGGTTCACGATACTTTATTGTCCATCGTGAGTCGTGTTCGTCATATTCCGGAGGTACAACAAACTTCTTCTGAACTTTATCATTATTTGTCTGGTCTTCATTTGTTTTTTCTTTAATTAATTTTGCAACTTCTGTTGCAATTTCCTTCGATGAAGATGCACCTAAATCCATCATACCATTAAACTAGATTTCTTCTTCTAACACTGCTGATGAACTATGATCTAAAACAAAATAATATATATAATTATAGGTCTTCTTTTACACCTGCACAGTGCACAATGTCATCATCATTCTCCTGCCCTGATCCCAGTTTTGTAGGGGTCCGTGCAGCTGCAGCATATCTTTTTCGTTCTCTCTTTCTATTACTCGTCAGACACCTCCCTTCTTGCCATATCATCCTTCACACAGTTAATCCATCGTCCATCTTCTTTGGTCTTTCTCTACTTTTATATCCAACCACATTCAATTTTCAATTTCATAATTTTTTTGTCATAGTTTACCTATAAGCACTAATTATAATATCTTTGTTTGAGAAATAACACTACTGCACTTAAATGTACACTTTTGTACTACTTTTTAAATAAATTATTCTTATTCATACTCAAAACTTTCCTCACGTCATTTTCCTTATGCCTCCGCATCACATGCACGTACTCAACCAACCACCACACAACTTTTCAGTCACCGGCGCCACTTTCAGCCTTGTACTCATTTCTTATTCTATCCATTCGCGTAACACCACACAACCCCCCTCAGCATTCCCATTTCAGCCAAAAATGCAAATGCCTTTCATTTATACCTTTTGTGGCCCAACATTCTGAACAACTGATTTATACAAGACAAGCAGGTCCACAATGTGTGGAATATTACTAAAATCCTTGTTATAGTTAATTCTATCAAATAAGTTATAAATAAAGCCAACAGCTCATTTTATAAAACTATATTTATAAATAAACACACTCATGCTACAGATAGGATGATGTTGTCATAGTTATCAATTCATGTTGTTTGTCAGTTTTTGCTTTTTCAGATATTCTTGTAAGTTTCGATAGCATCCAACAAAAAAAATTGTGATTAAATAATCTAAGCTTACCTCTAACTCCTCTGGGCTTCCATTTGATTTAGTCTTTGCAGTAATAAGTGCATAATAGATAACCGAAACAGATTATTATTTTTGATTTCACGCTCACGCCCTCACTTTCCCAAGTTTCGCGTTGAATGATCCGAAGTTAAACTATATGTTAGGGTCCGGTCCCAGTGAGAGATACAGACAACGCTATACTATTTCGCTGTATAATATGTTGTTGTATCAAATTGTGCCATCATAAGCTATAGCTTCATTAGCTATATCTATGTTACTTATAGCTATAGTGTGGCGTTCACAATATCCTATCCTAACTAATACTATATTATAAATGCGAAAGTAAATTTTTTGTTTGCTTGTTACCTTACATATACAGGGTGTAAACCACCTCATCACGAAGCCGTCAACCAAGCATTCTGTACATCTAACTAAGTAACTTTACGCAAAAATTATTGCTGGAAAACGACTTTTTTTTAACGCACTCAAAACATTGTGCTGATGGATGGATTGAATAGTACGGGGGTCGTGGAGGTGTTTAAAGTGAAAATCTTACAGTAAAAACTTGTATTTATAAAAAAAATTGTCAAAAAGTTGGAACTTTGACCCCCGATATCTCAGTAACTAGAAGGTTCCCAGGTATGGTGTAGAACAAAAAAATAATCGCAATGACGAGGAGAACAAGGGCATTTCGGCATCGTTAAGAGGTGTTTTACCCCCTTTTTATCAATGAACTGATCATTTTTTTTTGTGTAAACGTTGTCAGGTGTTAAACGGGCACAGCTTACCTTTCATACCGAAAAAAAGTACTGTTAACTTTCATAAGATAATTTAGTTAATTACACACACACAATTAGTTATGGCGTACAGCAAATAGTGTCGGTGGCAATCAAAATTTGGCGACGAGTTTGGCACTTTAAGGGCTACCACACACTATAGACAAGACTGTCTTAAGACAGACTATTTCCCTACCAGTGCGAGCGAGAGATAAATAGTCTGTCTCGCTCGCACTATTAGGGAAATAGACAGTCTTGTCTTTAGTGTGCGGTAGCCCTAAATAGCGTCCACAGCTTTTAAGCATAGGTAGGTACTAAGAATAAGGATAATTTATTTAAAAACAAGTATTACAAAAATGTTAATTTAGGTGCAGTTGTATTATTATTGTTTGCGCATTTGGATTCGGTTTGCACATCTATCCACCAAATGCGCAAACAAGCTACTGGTTAAAAGCTCTCAACGGGACCACGCCCTAATCGTATGTACCTACGTCAGAACTGTTTGTGTGAGCGTGAATATTTTTATTGTTCTGTGCGTTTATTGGATTGGGACCGCGCGCTATCCTATGCCTGGTTTTCCGCGCGTTGGTCATCGCGTTAACGCGTTCAGAGGTTATCATGCAAATCAAAAGTGAGTTCTGAACTGTTTTAACAATCATTCAAGGTTATTTACATTCGATTCGGGATTTAGACGCTAGTTAGCCGTCCTTATTAGGGTATTTTACTCTATATGAGAAAAAAATCTAAAAATATGTTATTGAGATAGCTTAGGCAAAAAGCAGTCGGAAAACGTTAGTTTTAGTTCATAAAATAGCAAACTAAATTTTAAAATTCAATTCAAAGGTTTCAGCTTTTTTAATCTGTTTCATAACACCATTATAGTGTCGCCATGTTTTTATCACGTCATACGGCTATGTAAACTTAGAAGTGTCAACTGTCAACTTCAAATATCACTGCATTTGTTTACACAGCCAACTGACGTCATGACCCGAGAACTATATGGCGTCCACTGCGTCCAGCGTTTTCGTCAAAATACGCGCGAAATGTGAAAATGCAAAATTTAAATGCATTTTTGGGGCACTTAACGATTGAATAAAATTTTTGAGAATTTTTTAGTGGTTCATTATCACTATAGAATCTAATTGAGCCACTTTTCAAAAGTGGGTGTAATACCCTATTGAATGCTAGTTCCTCACAGTAACAACTCAGTTACTACAACCCCGAGCGTCTCTTCACCGCACTCATTACGACCGCAAGTCGCCTCCGAAATGAAATCACTTCTTCAGATTTGCGGTCAGTTTCGGCATCGGGCACCGTTACCTAATCGGAGCATTTGCAATAACAATTGTGGAACTAATCGGCACTGAAGTGTTGATAATATCATGAACAGTAAAGACTTGTGAGTATAGTTGTGAGTGACGTACCTATTGACGTAAAGATTGACAAGGAGTGAAAGAAACAGGTGTGGAGTCTTTAAAGGCTGTGATTAAAGGGAGGTTGTGTCGTGGAGAAAGGTATTTGGGTTATTTCACTTCTTTGTAATTTTTTGTTTTCATTAGTTATACAAACAAAATATGGGCCGTAGAAGGAATGTAAAATAGGACGAAGCGGGAATAAAATATTAAAAAATATATTTAGGAAGCATATTGTTTGGGACGAACCAGGATTTTGTTATGTGGGACGAAACTCAGTGGGTCGAACGAAGCTAAAAAAGACGTAATACTAAATAATAATTACTCTTGTTTGCCATTGAACAAACAGCTAGAACATAATAGGATACTAGTAGAACAACGTGGTCTTGTTCCAATTTTGTTGGAATAACTGTTTTGTTACCATAACTGGACATTTACCCTGTGGAACAGCAGTAGCGAGAAGAAATTTCAGGTTTATCAGCCCCAGGCTCTATAACAACATAAATAAGACCCTACATATTTATCGTTTACCCCGTAGTCTTTTGAGAAGGAAGTTGACTGAGTGGTTGAAATCATTGTCATATGACGCCACTGAAAAAAATGTGGAAAATTAACTAGCAAAAACACTTACACACACACAAACTCTCACTCGCACACTCATACACCCCACACTCCACAAAAACACACACTCCCCCTCACACACAGACACCCCACCCCTTTGATAATTTTGATTGTAGTATATTTATAGTTTAAGTCTGGAACAATTGTTTTCTTGTTTATATGGGCGTTGATAGCTGCGACACAGTTATAAACTTTTGTAGCTATCATCGTTTTCTTTGTAATTGTGCCAATTGTCTATGTTCCACAATAAACTTTTACTTTACTTTATTTAAGTCAACCAAAATAAACTTTATTTGAGTTTGAAGCTTATTATTGTATTCTTTTAACAAGTCTGGAAATCTATTAAGCCCTTAATTAGCCGTAACTTAACAAGCCGCTACAACGTTACTGAATATATGGTGGTCACCCATCAACAGACCAACCTACCTGCTGGCATTGACCCACGAGCTCAAAGGAGATATGTTTGTGCTAAATTCTGTTAAAAATCAATTTGGACAACAGCTATTTTGATTGTTAGCTTCAATTACGTAAAAATAATAACCAATTCCATTCTTTTTAACAAAACATGCACTTTTATAGTCCTCGATATTTCTTACGGACATTTTGACGTATTTGAAGACGTGGAACTTTCCATGAAGTAACACTTAATATATTATTTTGATGTTGTTCCGCAGTACCGTCGGCACATGGACTCGGTGTACGACTTCATCGTGGTGGGAGGAGGCTCGGCAGGGTCCGTGGTGGCCGCGCGCCTCTCGGAGGTGCCGGAGTGGAGGGTGCTGCTGTTAGAAGCAGGTAAGGTGCCTTACCTCGCTCATCATCACATTTTTAGTCTCATGTAATGGAAAGAGAGGCTATTGCCAGAATGCGAGCGCAAACCCAAATTCTGACAATAAGGCGATTCTCACACGACACTACAGGCGGTACGTGTGATAAGCATCAACGGATTTCATACAAGCCAAGGCGATGTGAGACCCGCTTCACTGCTCGACCGCACGGACGATCGATGTCTTGTAAGAATCGCCTAATTTAAAATAACTATTTCCTGCGTAAACAGCTGGCAGCAGTCTCGACTGAGACGGGGTGTCGTTACTGAAGACGGCCAGGACGACTATAGAGCTGATGAGGATGATTACATGTTCCAGGTTTCGATGAGCCGACGGGTGCTCAAGTGCCTTCCATGTTCCTGAACTTTATCGGCTCCAGCATCGACTGGGGCTATCAGACCGAGTCCGAGCCGGCTGCCTGTCTCGGCGAGACCGACCGGAAGTGCTACTGGCCTAGAGGGAAGGTAAGCTAACCGGACAAACCACCGATATTTCAACGATATTGTGTTTTTCACCAATCCTCCCTGAATTGGCGAAAAGCACAGTCATCCAAAGCGCTCTGTCGACTCCTCTGCGGTCTTCCACGCATTCAACTAGCCATTCCAAGACTTGCACACAGTTTACATCCAGCAGACATTGAAGCCGCTGCAAATTTTAGGTTTTTAGCTGCTTCAACAAATTGCGTAAAAAAGGATAAAAGTGAGACGCTGTTTCATTTTGGAAACTAGTTAAAAGTGCCAGTTCCTGTTTTCATTTTATTCACGATCATAAAACCTAACCACAACACCCTTATCTCCAGGTCCTCGGCGGAACGTCAGTGATGAACGGCATGATGTACATTCGCGGCTCCCGAAAGGACTACGACAGCTGGGCGGCTGCCGGCAACGAGGGCTGGTCGTACGAGGAGGTGCTGCCGTACTTCCTCAAGTCGGAGGACAATAAGCAGCTGAAGGAGATGGACCAGGGCTACCACGCGACCGGCGGGCCGTTGACTGTGGCGCAGTTCCCGTACCATCCGCCGCTCAGCTACAGCTTGGTTAAGGCTGGAGAGGAACTGGGTGAGATCTTGAACATGCTTTGAGTTACGTACTCTGGGATAGTCACTTGTTAATGTGCGATTCGTATGGTGCATTCACACCCAATTAATGATATATTATACATATCCACAGGGTGTAAGGGACAGACCTCTGCAAACTGACAGTGCATTCAGCTCCTTATTTTGATTCATATTCCACCGGAAAATTTTCATTTTTTTTTATCGTATTTTCAGTTACTTCTCCTTAATTTCAATGTACAATTATATTCCTTGTGTGCAGCACTCCATTTATGTAAATAATACGGTAAAAAAAAAAAACAACAATGTGTATTTATTTATTTTATTTATGTTGAAATACTCTAACGAACGGCGCATGAAATCAGCTGTTTAGTTCCTGCCTTGCTACATATAAGTTCATCAAACTAGTCGTCGCGCTTGCCGTTCACTACGTGCGTTTTACCACGGTAACGATACATTGATTCATTCATCATTGAACAACATCTTGAACTATTAAAATCATACCTACTTGACAGAAAACAAATAACAGAAATTAACAGAATAAATATAAGCACCAAAAGAGAAGAAATCTTTATTTCGGAGGAACGTAATGTTGTGTAAGGAGTTCCACAAGGAAGTATACTAGGACCACCGCTTTTTACATTATATATTAATGACTTTCCAAGGGCAATCAAGCATCCTATGACACTGTTTTTATTTTTTATTTTTATTTTATTTATTCGGGAAAACAAACAATTACACATTAAGAATTACAAAAGATAAGATACAAAAATGATACAAATGTGAAATCAACCACGTTCTCCACAGATACACAATGAGACAGTTTGGTAGATTATAAGATTAGCGTTGTAAACAAAAAAAAAAAAACAAGATTAAAGGTAAAGTATCAACGATACATAACATAAAGCTGCCAATAGTGCCGCAAAAGTGGAACAACAACAGTGTAATACTAATTTTTCAATATGTTAAGTAACATGAGTCTAAACTTTCCTTGCGGTAAAGCAAACAGATCCAAATTACAGAAATTCTTATTAAAATTGCTCGTTAGGCGACGAAGAGGTGCACGCAAGCCGGCATTTGTACGACTGGTAGTAGTAGCGAATACAGGTCGTGCGCACACCTCGCGTCCCTGGCATGTTCTGGGAACTATATAACACAACTTATTACTAATATCTAAACAATCATACGAGTTATTGCACAAATCATATAAAAATGTAGTTTCAAGAAAAGTACGCCTTGAACTCAAAGAAAGAAGGTTAAATTTTTTAAGTAACTCACTATAAGAGAGATAACAACTCTTTAAGCAGCGGTAATGCATAGACTTCAAAAATTTACGTTGTATGCTTTCTATACACTCAATGTATTTATTGTAGTAGGGGTTCCACACAGGCACTGCATATTCTAATTGAGACCTAACTAGTGATCGATACAGATATAAATATGTACTAGCGTGCTTAAAATCTGTGGCTGATCTCATCACCAAGCCGTACATGCGATAAGCATTATTAACAATTTTATTAACATGTGCATCTAAGTGTAGTTTATTGTCAAGTAGTATTCCCAGGTCGCGGATTAAACACTCCCTTGCCAGAGTTAAACTGTGTATTGCATAGGGATATTTAAATATATTTTTATTTTTAGTGAAGCTAATACAACAACATTTAGAGATACTAAGTTGGAGTTTATTTTTAGTGCAGTAATTTGCAAGACGATTGAGGTCTTGTTTGCAGATGACAGTACGATAACTATTCCATGTAATCAAAAACAATTTTATAAAGAGGACATAAATAACACATTAAAGGAAACTGTAGCATGGTTAGATAATAATAATTAAAAAGTAAATTTAGAAAAGACTTTAATTATGCATTTTAGCCAGCGCGCATTGACTCCTCCAAATCTTGACGTAATATACAATAATAACAAAATGGACATAGCTAATACAACCAAGTTTTTAGGAGTCACGATAGATCGAAGTTTAAATTGGAAGGCGCATGTTGAGGCCCTGAGTAAAAGAATAAGCAGTAGTGCATTTGCCCTCTACATTTTGTCTCATAAAGTCAACATAGATGCCTTATTAACTGCTTACTACGGGTTAACTGAATCTGTTCTCAGATATGGGGTTATCTTTTGGGGTAACTCAACCGAAAAAGAAGAGGCATTCAAAGCACAAAAGAGATGTCTCAGAGCCATGTTTAAGTTGAAAACCACCGATAGTTGTAAGCCCTATTTCTTACGTTATAAAATATTGACACTGACCTCCCTTTATATTCTGGAAATTGTAATGTTTATTAGGAATAACAATAACTTATTTCCGTGAATGACCGATAAATTCCCCAGAAACAGGCGTGATCAAAATCAGTTGTGTTTGCACAGGAGTAGGACTGCACTTATGCGCAAAAGTGTTTTCTGCATGGCTCCCATTATTTATAATAAATTGCCTAAAAGTTGGAGAGAGCTTAATAATGTACAATTGAAGAAACAACTAAAATCATTTCTAACTGACAAAGCTTACTATAATATTGATGAATTTTTGACAGAACCATTTACTGTGACATAGATTAAATTATAATTTTATTAATTAACTGCATTTGACATGATTGTGTACCTTTATTTTGACATTATTATTTCGTTTATTTATTTTATGACATATTTTTAAGTTTTTATATATTCCTAATATAAAAACAATATAAATAAAAACATTTAAAAATATAAAAATAGTAGCCCACCAGCGCTGGGAACAGGGTCCGAGCTGCCGGTGGTCAGGGCTCTTGAGAGAGGAACCTCCTAACAATACGTGCCGTATCCAGAAGTACTGCTTTCTGAATCAAGCCCTTGATCCAGCTGCCAAGCGAGAGCCTCCTAAGATGTTGGTCGAGGCTCTTGGCTATTAAGCCATTGGCCGACACGACTATCGGCACAATGACTGCTGTACTCACGTCCCACATGTCAACAACCTCGCGAGCCAGATCTAGATATTTAAATTGTTTATCTTTTTCTGCTTTCACGAGGTTATCGTCATGCGGGACCGTTATATCAACAATCATTGTGCGACGCTCCAATCGATCTATCACCACAATGTCAGGCCTATTGGCAACAACAGTCCTGTCAGTGGTGATAGGTCGATCCCAATACAACGTGATATTACCATTATCGAGAACTGGGTCGGGCGCATACTTATAGTATGGCACTTCTGATTCCACAAGGTTGTACTTCAAAGCAAGTTGCTGGTGGATAATCCTGGCAACAAGGTTGTGTCTATGCAAGTACTCTCCGTTAGCCAGACTAGAACACCCAGAAATAATGTGTCGGATCGATTCTCTCGGACGGTGGCATGCCCGACATATGTTATGACATTTATTATTATGTGCTCACAATTTTATTATCATATTTTTTTTATTTGTTTTTACTTTGGCATGTATTGTATCATTTTGACATTTACTAAGCGATGCTATTTTTTCATCATGTTTGTTATTCTTTTAATTTATTTTGCCATTTAAGATTCTTAATTTTAATTAGTACTCAAAACATTTGCACGCCATAGTATGTGGCAAACATGTCTGAACATTTTTTTATTTTATGCCATCCTACATGCACTTTTATTATTGTATGTGTACACATGTTTATGCAAATAAATATATCTTATCTTATCTTATCTCTTATCTTATTATGAGGAAATAAAACAAATCTATTGGATTCCCATAACGTTCCTGAAATAATTCCGCGTACCGGTCATCTTAGTATGATATACTGAATTCACCCCATCAGTCTGCGGAGGGCAGTCCCTTACACCGTGTATATCTAAAACCATGAAACCCCTAACAAAACTCCCGCAAATTCCAGGCTACAAACAGCGAGACCTCAACGGCGCCGTCCACACTGGCTTCTCCATAGCGCAGACGACGAACCGCAACGGTTCCCGGCTGTCGGTGGCGCGCGCCTTCCTGCGCCCCGCCAAGCACCGGCCCAACCTGCACGTGATGCTGAACGCCACCGTCACCAGGGTGCTCATCAACCAGACCACTAGGCAGGCGTACGCGGTGGAAGTCAGGAACAGTTTCGGAGGCACTGAAGTTATTTTCGCTAATAATGAGATTGTTTTGAGGTAATTTGTTTTACATAGTAACTTTGTCGTTTCAGGTAAACAATTATTAAGTGTCCATTTATTTGTGACGTAAAAACTACGGGGTGACGAAATTTTGTATCAAGCCATTTTACGCCAAGCTACAATCACGTTAGCTTAACTTAAACTTTGGATTTACATAGCAACTGATGAGTATGACAGGATAAGGATGATTCTGACTACAAGAAATTGCCATTTTTTTACCTTTTTCGTGTTGTATTATATACGACCTTACGTGCCATATTATTATCCAACATCGTGATATTGAAGTTATTCGGGCTATTAAAATTATTATATATATTATTTCAATAGAGGATGAGGAATTTTACATCCTATTCCTCATACTTGTAAAAAACTGTCAAGCAAACCCAGATTAACCCACATCCTTCTGCCCCACAGTGCCGGCGCAGTAGCGTCGCCCCAGCTCCTGCAGCTGAGCGGCGTGGGCGACCCGGAGGTCCTGTCCCGCGCGGGGGTCAAGCCGGTGCACAGCCTGCCCGCGGTGGGGCGCAACCTTCACAACCACGTGGCGCACTTCTTGAACTTCCAGGTCAATGATAACAACACCACGCCACTCAACTGGGCCACCGCTATGGAGTACCTGCTGTTCAGAGATGGGCTCATGTCTGGGACAGGTAAGTGCTCAAGAGAATTTTTAATTTGATTTTTTGACTTCGACGAATTTGAAACCGGATCAAAGGTGGCCACCTCATGATAAAATATCCCAGTTGGTTGCATTCAAATAAGCTGATGCCTATAGTTTCCTAAGAGTAAGAGGTAGAGGTTTTTTATAAAACTCACCTCGCAACGAAAGAAAACCTGCACACTGGAGAGGATATTATAGTATCAAACTTCCCCAGGCATATCCGAAGTGACAGCGTTCATAAACACGAAGTACTCGAACCCAGCGGAAGACAACCCTGACATCCAGCTGTTCTTCGGCGGTTTCCTGGCCGACTGCGCGAAGACCGGCATGGTGGGAGAGAGGTTGGACAACGGCTCCAGAACCATCCAGATCATTCCTACTGTGCTGCACCCCAAGAGTAGGGGACGCCTCGAAATCGCGTCCAATGATCCATTTGCGTATCCCAAGATATATGCCAAGTGAGTCTCTTATCTATTTTAATAAAAACATCAATATCTGGTGAAGAGATAGTAAACAATTAAACACCGTTTACTTTACTAAAATAATTTTTTACCATTATTTCAGCTACCTAACACACCCAGACGACGTCAAAACCTTAGTGGAAGGCATCAAGTTCGCTCTCAAGCTAGCTGAGACCAAAGCCCTGAAGCGTTACGGAGTGAAACTGGACAAGACGCCTGTAAAGGGCTGCGAGAAGATCAAGTTCGGTTGCGACGCGTACTGGGAGTGCGCCGTGAGGATGCAGACTGCTCCAGAGAACCATCAGGCGGGATCCTGCAAGATGGGGCCGAGAGGAGACGATAGCGCTGTTGTTGATAACTTGTTGCAGGTAAGCTTTTTTTTTGTTTTAGAAATGGTGTTCTGCATACAATCAACCAGGTTCGGGCATTGTCATTAAGGCTCTCGGATTCTTGCTTTTATTTTTAGATTTTGAAGTAAACAAGTATCTACGGTAAAACGATGGAACACTTGATATCGTGTCCTGCGCGTTTACAAGATAGATGGGTACATATTTGATAACGAGCGACCTAGCCACGCCAAACCTAGCGAGATTAATCTTTATCCTTTAAACTAATAATTTTCAAGGTCAAGTCTTGTAGTTTTTAAACATTCCCTTATTTCCTGTCTAGGTGCAGGGCATAGACCGCCTGCGAGTGGCGGACGCGAGCGTGATGCCGGCGGTGACGTCGGGGAACACGAACGCGCCCGTCGTCATGGTCGGGGAGCGCGTCGCGGACTTCATCAAGCGGCGCTGGCTGGGGACTGTCAGTGTAAGTCCATATTTGGAAAAGTTAGGGCACACATTTGCAGAACGCGGTTTTCACCGAAATAAAGTCTACGTACATTGACACTAACTCCATCATGTCTGTTTCTCAAAATAGATATAAGAACGAGTCCCACAGTACTAAGGAGCTACTCCTCTTAGACATGGCCATTACCCAACAGGTTCGTAGATCTGGCAAGGACCTATCGACATGTTGGTAGATTATAGGAAGGCCTTCGACTCACTACCACATACATGGCTCATGAGGGTGCTGGAGTTGTACAAGATAGATGACTTTATTTTAAGAGAAGCAATATTCATATTTGTTTGGCAGGGAAAACCTTGGTTTGAAGTGCCTCGCTGGACTAAGTTAAGCCTTAGGTTTTCTTAACTAGGGATGTTTAGGCGATAATACTATTTTTGATTCCAGGCTCCCTACCCAGTGTCTCACGGCGGTCTGACCAACGTGCTGCAGGCGAGCGAGTCCTCGCAGCACGCCACGTGGCGGTGGCTGTGACGTCAGCCGCCACAGAGCACGCGCCCCTAGACTTACATAGTGTACATATTTAGCTGTAAGTCTTAGATGGTGTCATGTGATGAGGCTTTCTTGTGGATTAAGGGGATGTCAACACCAAAATGTGCGCACACTGTCTATTTGTATCAGAGTAAACGAGAGCGAGAGAGTTACTGGGCGGCCAGGTTTTAGAAGAAAATAATGAATAAATATTGAAATAAAAAAAGTGTGGATTATTTGTGAAATATGCTTCGTTAGCGGGTTAGATATGAATATGTTGGTTTCAACCCACACACGACCTATGAGCTAGACTGACCCGACACTATACTGAAGACATCCCGGACGTCAGCCTGTACGAGATTAGGATGGCTCTGAAGCAACTCAAAAACAACAAGGCACCGGATGATGACGGAATTACAGCCGAACTCCTGAAGGCGGGTGGAAAACCGGTACTTAAGGCCCTTCAGAAGCTGTTTAATTCCGTCATACTTGAGGGAAAAACGCCACAGGCATGGTGCAGGGGTGTGGTGGTACTCTTCTTCAAGAAGGGCGACAATGCCCGGTTGAAGAATTATAGGCCCATCTCACTTCTAAGCCATGTCTACAAGTTGTTTTCAAGAGTCATCACGAATCGTTTCGCGCGCAGGTTTGACGATTTCCAGCCTCCCGAACAAGCCGGTTTCCGAAAAGGCTTTAGCACCGTGGACCACATACATAACTGCGGCAGGTTATACAGAAGACCGAAGAGTATAACCTGCCCCTCTGTTTAGCGTTTGTGGACTACGAGAAAGCCTTCGATTCGATCGAAACCAGGCCCCTTATTCAGGAAAGTCGTATGTCTATCTCGCTCGATTTCGTAAGGTCAAAGAAGAGTCTATCTTTCTTTGACATTACGAAATCGAGCGACGACTTTCCGAATCGAAAATCGAATCGAAGCGTTGTAAATAGCTATTCTGGGCTGCACTGCAGTCTCTCCAACAGTGCCAAATCGACTATTGGTACATCGAGGTGTTGAAGTGTTTGTACAAAAACGCCACCATGTCAGTCCGACTTCAGGACCAAGCCTCGGAATCTATCCTCCTGCAGCGAGGTGTGAGACAGGGAGACGTCATATTTCCGAAACTGTTCACCGCTGCACTGGAGGATGTCTTCAAGGTTCTGGACTGGAGAGGGCTAGGCATCAACGTCAATGGCGAGTACATCACTCACCTTCGGTTTGCCGACGATATAGTGGTCATGGCTGAGACCATGGAGAACCTCAGGATGATGCTCGATGACGTCAGTAGAGCTTCCGGAAGAGTGGGTCTTAAAATGAAGTGTGTGTTGCCAGTGATTACATACGGGACCGAAACGTGGTCGCTCACAATGGGCCTCATCAGAAGGCTTAAAGTCACCCAAAGGGCAATGGAGAGGGCTATGCTCGGAGTTACCTTGCGCGATCGAATCAGAAATGAAGACATCCGCAAGAGAACCAAGGTTACCGACGAAGCCCGAAGAATTGCCAAACTTAAGTGGCAGTGGGCAGGTCACATTGCTCGCAGAACGGATGGCCGATGGGGCCGAAAAGTTCTGGAGTGGCGACGGACGACGTTGCGTTGGAAGGCCTCCAACTAGGTGGACCGATGACCTGGTGAAGGTTGCGGGAGTCCTCTGGATGCGAGTCGCACGGGACCGGTCGATGTGGCGACACTTGGGGGAGGCCTATGTTTAGCAGTGGACGTTTTTCGGCTGAAATGATGATGATGATGATGATGTTGACTTCATGTTTTTAATTGCAGATGATTTTAAGACCACTCTGCAATTATTTTCTATCGAACCGATTTCGTCCATCTTATGTATCAAGTCCGTCCGAGGTCTTTGAAATATGATAAATATTACCTTTTTTTTTTGATGTGCTAGAACAAATTAATAGTTTTAAAAAACTGCTTAGTTATTATTGTGTTGCCAGCCCCTTAAGGTGGATATTTTTCCTATATTGGTTGTTTTTTCACGTTCCAGTTATTTAAGTGACAGACGATATTCGGTCTGTGTACCGCCTGCCGCAATTTGTCCGTATCGGTTTCATCAAACCTTAACACTGTTGTCTTCATATTAAGCTTAAATAAACTTGTGAATATTTTTCTGAAATTTAATCTGTCGATCTGTGGCATCACTTGGGTTTTACTATTTTATTATAACTTGTGAACGCATTGCGTTGTTGTACAAATTAGTATTTATTTGTATTTTAATTCCGTCCATTGCACATTGTTGTAAGTCTTCACTTGAAGACAAAATAATTGCATCAGTGAGATATTTATTAAATCGAATATGATTCATAACACTGGGTGCAAATATTTTTGGAAACAAGTGTATAATTTATGATAGATATTAGATAAGTCAAATTTTATGTAATAAATAAACGTTTTATACTGATTTTAAGTGGAGAATTTATTTAATTATGTGATATAAAGTTCGGGTAAGTTATCATTCGGACAAATGATGATTACGACTTATGAGTTATGGAAAACTATCCAGTTAAAACAAAACTCACTAGCACTTTCATAAAAATGTATTAATGTTGCCGAATGTTTACGGTATACTCGGTGTACTCCTCGCGTTCTCGCAACTCGCGCATTATATGCGTATCGTGTCTCTCACGCATGTTTGTAAGATCATCTCGCTCTCACAAACATGGCGAAGCAAACATCAATATTATTGTAATTTTAAACAAATTAACATTTTTGGCTGTACTTACGAGTGGTAAGTAATCCCGTGTGTCTTATTTTTCTTCCTTGTATTATTGAAACACTGTTTAGCTGCACAAGAACTTATTTTGATGCGTGTTTATAAAAAAACGTGTGATCACAACGTTGTTCCGTGCGCGAATGAGTGCCAACTACGGGCAATCACTTAGTTGACTAGGACCAGGCGCTGTGACTAAGTCCCGTATCTACCGCTTTTAATACATCAATGGGTAACACGATTGACAACCCCGAAAAATACCTCAAATATTCAGATACTGAATAACTGACTATGATTTAAGTGTATTGAAGCTTACAAAATCACGTTTAATCTTAATTTCATTTTATAAACCAGTCACAAAGTGATCATGAGGGTACGTATTACAATACTTATCTAAAACTATTTCGAACCATCAAGTAAGTTCTAATAATAAAATAAAAAAACAAACAACAACACGCACGTAGTAAACATGGTAAATATCCCGTTTTTATTATCATGATATATCTGTTTTTAGTACTTACATTTAAGTATTAGGACGGCATACGAAGTTACACACTGACGCGATAATAACGCCGCAATTGAAGAAGGATGCTTGCGTTTCTGCGTTCTGCGATATTCCGATATGAGTAGAATATCGCGCAATAGTAACGCGCCTGTGTGCAAGAAATAGGAACGCATTATCGCAATAATGCATGCGATGTTATCGCGCGATAATAACGCGCCTGTGTGGGGGAGCCTTAATGTCGTGAACATCAGAACGACTGGCCAAAATGGCCGATCAGCTTTAAAATATTATTAAAATAGCTATTTGATTTGATACCTTTTTTTAAATAATTGGTATCTAATTAATAACAGAAAATTATTTTTAAAATTGGGCAGTCATTCTGATGTCAGGATGACTGCCCACATTTAGAATCTCCACGTAAGGGCTCCAAAATTTCAATTAGCCTTTACAAAAATTTTGTTTCTATTTGATACCTAAAAATATATTTTTCTAGAATTTTAGGGCAAAAAATAAAGATTTTTTTATAGATTGACTGGCCAAAATGATCTAGCTGCTTTGAAATATTACTAAAATCTAATAAGTACCTAATTTCTACTATTTGATACCTTTGTTTAAATAATTGGTACCTAATTAACAACTGACAAAATGAATTTATAAATTGTAATCATAGTTTTATATTACAGTACCAGTGCATAGAAAAGGCCGCTTCTCTACAGGATTGATTAATGATAAAGTTTAGATGGATGTGTTACTCTTTCACGTAAAAACGACTGACCGGATTTGGATGAAATTTGGCAAAAAGATAGTTTATAACCGCGATTAATCCCTTTTCGTCCCGGTAGTACGATCCCGTACACTACTGAACTCCTCGCGGGCGAAACCGCAGACGTAAACTATGGTTAGTTATAAAACACGAACTCGAACGTAATACAATGCATTGACAACAAATAGCAGCAAAAAATAAGCAAAATAGCATCTATTTATGAATTAAGCTAAAAACTCGCGTTTAGCTCCTGTAGTCCCCACAGGAGCTAAACGCGAGTTTGTAGTGCAAGCTGATTAGAACTTTATTGTAACAGTATTTCAAACGAAGTTTGAACCACTACAATTAGAGTTGCTAATTTAGCTCCTGTAGTCGCCTTAACAGCCATTTCTTTTCATTACAGTACGTTGGTATATTTATATCTTACTTGGAAATCAAAGAAAGTCACGTCAGCAATTAATCTCTGAATACGGATGATGTCATTTACGAGGGAAATACTGAAGTTATCCC
This sequence comes from Xestia rhomboidea, assembly GCA_963853795.1. NCBI lineage: Eukaryota > Metazoa > Arthropoda > Insecta > Lepidoptera > Noctuidae > Xestia > Xestia rhomboidea. The sequence continues at coordinate 1,075,631 of OY970776.1, read as the reverse complement.
GAATTTAGTTGAAATAGATAAAATCAAACCGGCCAAGTGCGAGTCGGACTCGCGCATGAAGGGTTCCGTACCATCATAGTAGGGGAGCCCCTTTTAATTTTATTATTTGTTATTAAAGTGGCAACAGAAATACATCATGTGATAAAATTTCAACTGTCCAGCTATCACGGTTAATGAGATACAGCCTGGTGACAGACAGACAGACGGACAGTGGAGTCGTAGTAATAGGGTCCCGTTTTTACCCTTTGGATACGGAACCCTTAAACAAAACGCGAAGTAATCGAGAATTTTATTGAGCCTGTTAGATACTCCTGATGTGCAAGTTAACACAAAAGAACCCAATTGCTTGCCACGCGATAATGGCAAAAGACGGGAGGCATATATCTTTGTTTCTTTGGAAGATGGGTAGACCTTTAGTGTGTAGTATCTAGCAACCCCCAAGTCATTTTAAAAGACCTATTCAACGATACTCCGCACGATGGGGTAGACAACGAAAAAAAATATTTTCCAAAATTTTATTTTACCACTTTGTCGGCGTTATTGATATACACACCTCTACAAAATTACAGCTTTCTAGTACTAAAGGTCTCTTAGCAAAACTTCGGACAGACAGACAGACGGACATAGCGAAACTATAAGAGTACCTTGTCAGGACTACGGAACCCTAAAAAGGTGAAACGATGCCTCACCCGGCTCGCTAGGATTTATACTGGTTTTGAAGTAATCGTTCCACCACTCCGCCGCGCGCCGCTAGAAAATAGGAACGTGTGGCACCCGCCCGCGCGGTTCCATCACTACGGAGCGGCGCGCGTCGCCTGAGCGCTCAGTTACGTTGCGGGCACCGCGCGATCCGTACGTCACAACAAGAACGCGCGCCAGTCGCTATGGATCGCTTTGACACTGAATTATTTATTGATGAAGTGGAGAAAAGACCAGTACTATGGGATCTTCAGTGTGAGGATTATTCCAATAAAAATGCCAAGATCCGAGCTTGGCAGGAGCTGGTGGAGATTTTCGGAAATGGTGAAGACACTTTGGAAAAAAAGACTATTTTATGTAAGTGGGTATTTACCAACAGTTTAACAGTAATTGAGAGAAATATGTTTGTCTTGCCACGACACACGCTCGTCGCTCACAAAGTAAAGCCAATTGATCTCTAATATTCAAAGATGACATTTCGAAGCTATAAAGTCAGTTTATTTAAATAATTACACAACTTTTATACAAACTATAACTCTAAATAATACCTAATAAAAATATTATGTACAAGTAACAAAACGGTTACAGGGCGTCAAAAAATTCGTCCACATCGCTGTCAACAGGAAAAGTGCCCAGGGGGCCGAGTCTGTTATTACAATAGTGTCACAATGGTCTTTCATTGATTTCATAATTGTTGATCGATGACAATGGTCATTTTGCTAAAAATTCGTAATCTGCTAAATTCATAATGGTCGATCATTGTTCGGTCAATGGTCTCGTAATAGAATTGTGATAAAATGACATTGTTGTATTGCCATTATTAAAAAACCTTAATAGAAATGATTTTCGAAAAACTAAAATTAAATTTGAACATCTAATCATGCCAGATTTCATTTATATATGTTTTTACATATTATTTATTAGTGTTCTATGCAATCTGAAGTATGAAGTAGTAAGAAGTTCGTAAATAGCAAAAAACATTAAGTTATGTGTAACACGGATTAATGTGAAACTATACAATTCAATCATATTTATCTGTTTAGCTGTCAAAGTCAAATGTGACATTACTGCCTACTGACGTTTTATCTGTTTTCATTTCTAGCGGTCGGTGTTTTGATTTATTTTCATTTACAAAATGGTGCTAATTGAGCAAATTTCGGCTAAACTGTCAAAATTGTAGCAGATTACCGCGTAAGTCAGTCATTAATTTGTCATTGTGTACGAGATTACCATTCTATACCGTTTCTTTCAATGGAGTGTCAGTGGTTGATCATTGGAAAGTCATAATGACGCCACTATATTAGTAGATTACGAAACTAGTCAAAATCAACTATTATGAAATCAATGATAGATCATTGTGACACTATTGTAATAGCAGACTCGCCCCCCTGAAGGCTGGCAGCATTGCCACGTTGGATGGCAATGCTGATTCTTTGGCCAAAAAATAGGCCCGCCCTCTGGTCACGTGAAGAGTCGACCAACCGCTTGGCGATTTCTCGAAATACTAGGTGGGCACTTGGACCCCATGGCCCTAGTGTTTCAACCCCAAACGGCTCAAACACATAATTACCAAGACGACATTGGCTGTTCTTGCTTGCAATGTATTTAGACAACTCATTGGTGTAGTAGGTATTTGTAATCGTACTTTATACATCAATTTAGTAGGTATTTAAATTGATGTTTATAGTACGTAATATAAAAATACAGTAAGTATTTTAAGAAACTGATTTTATTATTGTTGAAATTCAATGGCTAGTTTAATTTGATGACGTCACCACTGGAAAAGATTCCTTTGCTCGTTCAACGGTTTAAATACGTGAGTGACACTAATGAGAGTTTGTTTTTTAATGACATCTTTATGAAGCTAAGGGCTCATTCAGACACGTGGGAATCGCGCGTTTGTCATATCCATATCTGAACGCAGGCTTAAGCGTAGGTATTCCTTCTCTAGATAACGTCATTGAAGGTCAAATATAGTATATTTTATATCGAGGGACTAAACGAAGCCATAATATACCAGAGGTGGTTTGACTCCCGAGCGTGCGAGGGAGTCAATGAAACCGAGGGTATATTAAGATGGCGTTTAGTCTCGAGGTGCTAATTGTACTTTTCACTTTGAGTGCGAGAAAAATAGTTAATTTAGTACAAAAACATTTAATAAATATTACATAATAAAATAAAAATCACAAATGTTTCATAATCCTCCAGTCCATAAAACCTTCGTAAGATTTTATTATGTCTTTTGCTCTTTGCTCGACGTCAAACTCTTCACTGTCACTGGACATTCTTAATAAATTTATATAAAACCGAACAAATTTACACTCAACAAAAATTCTGAAATTTTCGCGGTCAGTTTTTTCTTCTAAACCAGTCACAGATTAACAATATAAAACACATGGCGCCACCTTGCCGAAAAAAACTAAAACTCTCAACATTTTCGCAATGAAGATGGTCCACACTCCACAGATCATACTATATTTACTGGCTGTTTGAGTTTGTCTATATAACATGAAGGAAATTAAAAAATCAATTACTTTTCACTCCCTAGGGACTAAAGTAGTCACTTTACTCCCGCTTCGTAGGGCTATATATTGGCGTACTTTTAGAGCATGAGAAGTGAAAAAGGTTTTATGTATCTATGTGTGTATTTTTTTCATTCTAACAAGAAATAAATGATCAGAAACCTTATTTATCGATTTTTTTTTGCAGTTAGTACAATTTTTGAAAACTGGACAATCACTTTTCACACCCGAGCCGAGTGAATGTGTTAATTAAGGAGCCGAACAGGTGACAATAAAGCCCACGTGTATCAAACGACGTTTTTGAAACTATGATTCTGTTGCTTTTTTTTTGAGCTTTGTCTTCTCAGGTTGAAACGCTAGACAGCCTAAAATAAAATTCTAATATTTTTAATTTAGAACACAATTATACGTTTATTTGCTTTTATCACAACATTCATTTAGGGAGATAAAAGCAAATAAATGATGTGTTCTTAAAATATTTAGGCCTATAAAGGAATGTCCCTCTTATTAACATTAAAAAAAAACCAATCACCGCTGGGCGCTGACTATAGGAATTGAACCACGTTGAACTTAGTTTATACCTAGGTATCGGTGGCCAAAATAAACAACGGTAAAAAAAAACCACGAGTGTGAAATACGCTGCATTCTGAACCTAATAGTAATGTATTATGAACCAGTTTTAGAGGAAAAGTATTGAAAAAAAATAAGAGTGTATTGAGAGCAGCCGTGGCCCAGTGGTGGCGGCCCCGACTTACGAACAGTAAGTCGTGGGTTCGAACCCAGGCAGGCGCATTACTTTGTGTAATTGATTTCATCACCACTGCTCTCTAAAACGGTGAAGGAAAACATCGTGAGGAAACCGGTATGTCCTAGAACCAAAAATTCGAAGACATGTGACATCTACCAATCAGCACTGGGCCCGCGTGGTGGATTATAGCCCATTCCCTCTCATAGAGAGGAGGCCTGTGTCCCAGCAGTGGGAATATTAATAGGCTGATGATGATGATGTATTGAAAAAAATATAAATATTATTATTTTCAGGTACAATACTGCAAAAAAAATGGAAGAACATACGGGATTGTTATAATAAAGAATACAAAAAGAGGAAACTAAATCCTACCCATAGAGGATCCCAATACATGTATTTTTCCAGACTTTCTTTCCTGCAGAGGAGTGCAGACAACAGTGAAACTACTAATAATATGGAAGAACAACAACATGAGAGTCAGGAAACACAAAGTGAATACAATAATTATAATGAGACAAGTCCAGTAAACGCCAATGTAAATGAAGACACTGAAATATGTTCACCTAAAGAAAGGAATAAAATGATGCCAGAAGAACGAATTAGTGTTTTAATAGAAAAAAACATTCAGTCACGAAAACGCCTTCAGAATGAAATTCAAGAAAATAGTGTTTTCAAACAAGACGACGACAAACTGTTTTGCTTGTCGTTATACAAAGAACTGAAAAAAGTACCGGAAAATCGGCGTTTAGCGACCAAAATCGAATTGCTTCGAGTGATACAAAAAGGGCAAGATTATGCTTAGCACCACGTACGCATGATCTTTGGTCAACAGTCTCCAAACCCGCGAGGGTAATTTACTACATCTGGATCAACTTCTGCTGTCATACCTACCGCTAGCGTCACCGTCACCATTTTTAGTTCTGGCTCGCAGTCTTCTACTATAATAGAAAATGTACTTATGCTGATCTTGATGAACAATAAATACTTACCTAATTTACATCTGGCCTCAAAGTTAGGTACAGTTGGGTGTCAGTTGGGACTGGTCATCTCTTGGGTGCCACGGTTAGTTCATTTTAATTACTTTACTTTTAAAATTTTTGAGTTATTATTTTACTCTGGACGCTCTTAATGTGCACGTCTTTCTACATCGTTCACACACATAATAATATGTATAATCTCAACATTAATGATGTAACCAAGATTTTGTAACAATATTTTGATTTAAAAGAGTGTCCATGGAGTTTCTTGCCCGTTCTTCTCCATAGAGATCTACGTTAGGGAATAGGCAACTACAGTACTTTCTCAAGTTATTATGCCTTGTGACTGTGACTGTAGCTTTGCTTTTATTGTATTTTCGACTTTCAAAAGTGCCGTAATGGTCTACTTAATTGAAATAAATGATTTGAGTTTGAGTTTGAGTACTACGAGTTTTTCTTCTGGTGATACGTTTGCCCTCATGTGTGTTTCAGAGCTCGAAATATCTTTCTTCCCTGATCAATTCAATTAGTCCATCAAAAGATTTTATTGCATTCTAAATTGTCAAAAAAAACTCGCAAACATTTTTTTTTTTTTTAACCGACTTAACAATCTTTCTTCGCCATCCATTTCTAAACTGATAATAATCCATAACATAATTTTGCGGTTCCAAACCGCACGATTTGCAACCAGGCGGCCCCCGCGTGTATGGCAGAAAGGATCATTATGTTCAAACGGTGGGGCGTCGCGCGTCACCGCGCCCGCGCCAAATCTTTATACTGTGCCCGCGCCTTCTGTGTTGAATATTAGTATGAGCACAACATTGTTTACGACGTGTAAATGGTTATTAGGTATTCGTTTATCACACAATGTTATTTGGCATAGTCGTGTCATGAGCCCCTTTGTGCTCTTTCTTTGAATATCCAATTAGCCACAAATGACACCACTTTCGCGTAGGGGTACCATTGGCGTCTACGTTATCAGCTTCCACTTTAATATTAATTTATTACATTCGCCATCTAAAATCAGACAAAAAATTAACTGCTCATAATGTCTACCCATGCATGTATCATGTATCTGTCCTCCGGTTGACGTCTGCTGCATGACGTATCTGGTCCCAAAGAGCTAAAGAACAGTTTAGGGAAGCATCTGACCGACATAATTCCATGAGTGAAGTTTATAATAGTATCGTTAAGCTCGTGGCTTCAATATGTGAATAAGTATGAAAATATAATCACGGCCTGCATTGTAGATGTGGTCTACTACTACTAGATTTGAAGGATTAATAGATTTGCCCATATTTGGAAGAACTCGAAGTCATGGGGAGAGGCCTTTGCCCAGCAGTGGGATGACACAGACTGGTTACAGTGTTTATAGATTGGTACTAGGCGAGACTTGCCAATTTATTCTGGGACATTTTTAAATTTGTAAGCAATTCAACTGTTTATTTTGATGGCGTTCGGTCACCCCTCGTAATATACAAACCTTACAGAACTTGTATCGTTGTCGGAGGGGAAGTATTACAATAGAAGTACCACAAATGTTCGATAGATGGCACTGTGCAATGACGTCACGTTTCTGAATCGCGGTGTTGAGATTCTCCGCGATCGAATGACGCCCCTCGGGTACTTTGATTATAATACGGTTAGATAATATAATACCGCTTCCCGGCCCTTGGGCCAAGTTCTAAGTATAGTATCTCTTTCTGTCCTTTTCAGCTTAATATCTGAAAGTTCCCTCGTCGAGGGACCAGTAAGTTAACCAGTACAATTATCTGATTTTTATAAGCTGACGGTATGTTTGGGGCTCGCTCCACTCCCGTCGCGGGTCGGCCCGGCATTGCCCTAATATGTACGGCCCAGTAACGTCCCTATGAATTTAGTATCAATTCAGTATAACGTCTGTAAACTGACGTCTTGAGGCTGTGACAAATTGACTGACTGATGGGACCCCCGACGTCAAGACATGACATCTCTTACGTCGAGCAGTACCGTAAACGGACGACTAACCCCCGAATACTGAAACGTTACTCAATATTTAAGGGCTACATTTGAGCAGCGCCTAAACTTTAAATTTCGAATGGCCAAACGTCACTTTTGAGTATCTGTTAAATATACATCGTCATAATACAAATCGATTAAATTGTATTTCCATCGTCATCGTCACAATACAATATCAGCCAGAAGACGTTTACTGCGGGACGAGGTCTCTAGCATTCTCTGTCTACGCTCCCATGACATCGACCGGTCTTGTGATTCTCGCATTCTGCGGATTCTGACGACGTTCCCCAGGTAGCATTTTTACGTCATTATTGGCCGAATACTGAAATGTCACTAAAAATTTAAGTAGATAACATCATGCCCTTACGGTACCCCCCGAAGGTTTGGGTAGTAGAAGAGTTTAGTAACACGTAAATACATACGTCTTTCTTACCTTATATGACACGGCAATCAATTTGTTAGTATAATTTGCAGAACAATAAAATATCGGTCTTGTCCGAGCTACTTTTTTGGAATGTCAACCAATCGTGTTTCTTCCCTAATCCGAGCACACGCTCCACCCGTTGGGAAAAGGCACGTCAAGGTACGAATTTCACCTGCTTATTGTAGTAGTAAGATGGTTTTAGGAACAACATGGTGCGAAAACAAAGGTATGGTTAAACTTTAGTAATATTATTGCTCAAAAACGTCACGAGGTAGTTCTTTATAATTAACAGTGCCAACAGTGCCATCTCTTAGTGAGTTAAGACAACATATTTGATTACCTTTTTTCAGTTATGGTAAAAAGATGGCAGCACCGTGTCGTTCATCAGTTTTGTTAAAATTATAAAACAACTGTTAGCAATTGTTGTTTGATCTAGGAGACCAATATTAACATACCGCACCGCTGGCTCCGAAGCTTTCTGTGATTTTGTTCGGCGGTTCCACGTGCTAGGGTTTTCCTTTAGTTTTTTGTTAGGTAGGTATCCGCGATGCCTTTTTCAATCTGTCAGTGGCGCGTCAGTGCTGCCAACCATCGCAGGCGCATTTCCGCTTCCATCATTGGATACATGGCTTTTGAGATCACGTTGACATTTCGACCCATCCCAAAACGTCAAAGAGGGACAATAAACTAATACAGATACATAATGTGTAATGTGCATGTGTGTGTTCCGCGAATTCTGTATTCTCTCATATATATTAAACATCCCCCCGCCCGAGAAAGGCTGAAAAGCCTTTATCAAAGATAAACCGCAAAATATAAAACCACAAGATAAAAAACTACATCTAAAACTAAAATAGAATAGGTTCGTAGTAACCGAACCTAGTCCAGTGGTAACCTACAAATTTTTACCACCGGCCTCATAAACGAGCCTGAAAGAGTCTTCAACCTAACGGCACGGACTACCCCGTCCTTCCCAGGAAAAACCTCTATCACTCTACCGCGTCTCCACTTGAGACAAGGAACGTTTTCTTCCTTAATCAACACGAGGTCCCCTATTTTAGGTGGATCCGTAGGTGTTGTCCACTTATTCCGGTTCTGAAGACAATGCAGGTACCGGTCACTCCATTGCTTCCAGAATCGTTGAGAAATTGCCTGTACTAACTTAAACCGACCAAACCGCGTGTCAGGTACATCCACCAGATTGTACTCTGGTACCGAAAGTAAGGCCTTACCGATTAGAAAATGTGCTGGCGTCAACACTTCGAGGTCTTGAGGATCCTGTGATAATGGACAAAGTGGTCGAGAGTTGAGTACCGCTTCAACTCTAGCAAATACTGTGGACAGTTCTTCATATGTCAAAACCTGCTCTCCTATCATCCGCTTTAAAAGAGTTTTTGCAGATTTGACAGCCGCTTCAAAAAGACCACCGAAATGAGGAGCCCCTGGTACGTTAAACCACCAAGTTATACCGCTCTTGGCTGCAACGTCCTCCAGAGTTTTCTCAACGTCTTTGCTATGTAAATATTTATCAACCTCGTTTAAGTGCTTGTTCGTCCCTACATAATTAGTACCATTATCGGACCTGATAACACTCGGGAGACCGCGCCGAGCTGTGAACCGCGACAAGGCCGCTGTAAAGGCTTCCGTCGTTAGGTCACTTACGACCTCCAAATGAACCGCCTTTGACGACGAGCATATAAACACGCATAGATATGCCTTTAAAATCTTCGCGTTACGAAGGCGCGATGCTTTAATAGAGAATGGCCCTGCAAAATCCGTTTGCACCGTATGAAAAACCCCAGTCGCGTTAACTCTATCGCTTGGTAGCGCAGACATCATGGGTTCGACAGGCCTCGCCTTAGTCCTAAAACACGCAATGCATTTAAAAACGCGACTTCTAATGGCTTGCCGAGCCGATAAAATCCAAAAATTTGATTGTAAAATTGCCTGTAGGGCTGTTGGGCCAACATGACAATGAACCCGATGTGCATTGTCAATAACCATATTAGTCAGAGGATGGTTCTTGGGTAAAACAACCGGATGTTTCACGTGAAATGGCAAGCTTGAATGTTCTAGGCGTCCCCCTACCCGCAAAAGACCCGCATTGTCTATGAAGGGAAACAACCGCCGCAACCGCGTGGAACACTGCTTGTCCCGCTTTAAGGAGTCTAAATCCGCAGCAAATTCCGTTTGCTGGACTAGACTGACAAGCCGATCCATAGCCGACTTGCGTTCTTGAACCGTCAAAACACCTAACCTTTTGTTGGATGGATCCCTAGCATTATGCGCAAACCGAATGCAATAAGCTACAACCGACTGTAGCATTGCTAATGAGCTGAACCGATTGAAAATGGGATCTGGCCCCGCCGTACCCACATGGACTTGAACCTGTAGGGAGGACTTCCGCATTCCTGGTAGGTCTTTGTCCTGTCTAACTCTATCCGCTGGCCAAAACGATGATTCGGCATGAAGCCATCGTGGGTCCCACCATAAGGTATGTCCGAGCAGTTCCGAAGCTCGACAACCTCGACTCGCGACGTCCGCAGGGTTCAGCTCAGATGGTACGTGCCGCCATTTTAAATCTAACCCGCAATTAACAATTTGGGAGACCCGGTTCCCTTCAAATGTTTGTAATGTGTGAGGAGGTATCCGCAACCATGAGAGAACAATAGTGCTATCCGACCAACAGACTATCTCCTCTATCCCCACTTTCCCCTTGATAGATTCAGCGACGTATTTAACGAGCCGTACCAATAAAGCCGCACCTAATAATTCTAGTTTAGGAATTGTGACTTTTATCTTAGATGGCGCTACTCGTGACTTTCCCATCATAAGAGACACTTTCACTTTACCCCCTCTGTCAATGGTTCTCAGATATACCACTGCGCTGTAACCGCGTTCAGACGCATCTGAGAATCCATGCAAGGTGCAAGTGTTGGTATTACTGCCTAGAGCAAAACGCCCCATATAAATATTTTCTATTTGAGGTAAATCCGCAATTATTTCACCCCATTCCGCTACCACATCCGGTGGTGGAGTCTCATCCCACGACAAATTCAACCTCCAAAGCCGCTGCATGAGGACCTTGCCCTGGAAAAGCACCGGTGCTACCCAACCTAGTGGGTCGAAGGTTCTTGCCAAGGTTGACAAAATAGTCCGCTTGGTACAACCTTTGTTGTCCTTTATTTTACAATGATAAGAAAAAGCATCTCTATTGGGATCCCATTCTACCCCCAAGATCTTGAAGAACCCAGGCCCGTCTACCTTGTCAAAGGTCCGTGGTTTCTCTAGGTCCTCCGCAGAAACATCATCTAGCAACCGCTCACTGTTCGAGACCCACTTGCTCAACTCAAAACCGCCAGAGCGAAGCAAGTTTGTTAGGTCCGATTTCAGTTTTTTAGCTTCCTCCTCAGAGTTGGCTCCCCCTAAAATGTCATCCATAAATACCGAGGATCTTAAGAGATCTGTCGCAGCTGGATACTCAGCAGCAGAATCATCAGCGAGCTGCCGCAACGTCCTAATCGCAAGGTATGGACTAGACTTCATACCGTAAGTCACAGTGTTTAGCGAATATAGACGCAAAGGCTGATCCGCAGCCTCCCTCCAGAAGATGAGCTGATACCGCCTGTCTTTTTTGTGGATAATTATTTGACGAAACATCATCTTAATGTCGGTTGTGAACACGAATGCCGACATCCGAAACCGACAAATGATCTCCATAACGTCCCGCTGTAACTTTGGCCCCGCATGTAAAGTATCGTTTAATGACAACCCCGTGGTCGTCCCGCAACTGGCATCAAATACCACACGAATTTTCTCGGAGTCCGCCTTGAAAATACCGTGGTGGGGTATGACGTACCCCTTTCCGCTGGCATAGTCGGCCGGGTCCCGGTCGCAGACCGACATATGCTCCATTTGCTCATATTCCCGCATGAATTTAATATATTTTTCACGTAGTGAGTCATTAAAGGAAAGCCGCCTTTCCATAGCTAAAAACCGCCTTTTGGCTAACAGAACCGAGTCACCTAACTCAGGTTTCTCATCCATAAAAGGTAACCTAACGATGTACCTACCCGACTCATCCCGCTGATGAGTATCCCTAAAAAATGTTTCGCACTCAGCATCTTTAGGGTTAACAATCACCGTATCCGGAATATCCTCTACCTCCCAGAACCTCTCCAGGATCTGATCGGTAGTGACATGCGCCGCAAAAACAGAATGTGAATAATGAACCGCATTATATTCACTTTGTGGAACCGCATAGGTCACCGGACCCATAAGTACATGCCCGAACACCGTGTTCATCGCACATGGTAAGTAGTTATTTACTTTAATTATGCCACCTATCATAATATCACCCATCAAATCTGCCCCTATCAGAATATCTATTGGTCGGCTAGAATAAAACTGTTCATCTGCCAAGTAGATTCCCCTATACCAAGTCGCTATATTCGGCGATAAGTTTGTGCTAGGTAAATTATGAGTAATGTTACCCAAGATCGTGGCCGTAGTAACAAGCCGAGGGTGATCCGCATACCTGGGGCTAATCGTTAAATTAACTCCACCTCTGCAGTCACTAACCGGTAACCCCCCTAATCCTGTAAGCGTAACGATTTCAGACCTAAACCGCCTCAAACCTAGCCTACTAGCACAAGCCTCGGTAACAAAAGTGCTCTGACTCCCCCCGTCCAGTAGCGCGCGCACTTCCTGATATTCACCGCAAATATCCATAACACGCACTACGGCCGTCGCCAGTAGCACTGTTGTCCGTTGACAAGGATTCCGAACCGCCGCCTTATTATGTGACGTTAAAACCGCCCCTTGGTCCACAGTTGCCGAACTTCCCCTATTCGGTTCATAACTGGGACCGCCTACCCCATTCGGCGCATTTGCCCTATCCGGTCCGGGTATGCTTGACCGACCTGTGTTGGCAGAAGGAGTACGAGGTCCACCCACCGCTGGTGGCCCCCCCGCCCCCGCACTAGCTGCCGCCGCCGCCGGCTGTGGCAAATCAAAATGGATGAGGTTGTGGTGTTTGGTCGATTTACATTTGTAGCACGACCAGCCCGATGTACACTGCGCAAAGTTATGTTCTCCTAGACACCTGAAGCAGAGCCTGAACTCTTTGACGCGCTCCTTCCGCTGGCGCGGCTTCAGTGACAAGAATTGTTCACATTTTGCCAAATTATGGTTACCCTGTTTACATAACTTGCACCCATTTGTGGCGCCCTGAGAAGCACCATGATGTGCCCTAGATGTGGATGCACCACCTTTACCGCTGTGGGCATCCCCGCTTGATTCCAAAATTCTCACCTCATTTTCCAAAAACTTGATGAGATCCGCAAAGTTAGGTAATTCTTTATCAGAAATCTTGTCCTCAAACTGCTTCTTCAAACTTGCCTCTAACTTTTGAAAGTTGATGAAGAAGAGGAGGTATGACCAGTCCGCTACTGGAAATTTCATATTTTCTAGAGCCTTGGTGTTCTCCAACAATGTGTTCAGAAATGGCTTTAGCGAGCTCAAATTCTTATTAACATGGGATGTGCCTAGCAAGTTATGTAATAATTTATCCGCAAGTAACCGTTTATTGTTGTATCTACTTTTCAATAGCTCTAAAGCAATTGAGTAGTTGTCCCCGGTGACTGACAAATGTTGGGTGAGTACTTTAGGCTCTCCAGTCAATAACCCTACAAGGTAATACAGCTTTTCTGTATTGGTCAGTGCCGTGTCCTGTCCCACCAGTGCCTCAAATAGGTCCATGAAGGACACAAACTCTTCTATTTTACCCGAGAAAGTAGGCAACTGTACCCGTGGTAAAAACACCCGCTTGCTTTTACTTGTTCCATCCGTGGAACATGCAGTACCATCTTCAGAAGAATGGCTACTGACCCCAGGAAACAATTCTAAATACCTACGCTTAATATCATAGTATTTTTTATTATAACCTAAATATTTTATTTTAAAATTATCAGACTCCTCATCTCCCTCAAGACTGGCCTGCAATTCAAGATGTGTTGATGTAAACTCTGAATAAATGGTTTCCACATCCTTATACCTTAGCTTGAACTCATTCCTTTCGGCTTCAGAGGTCAAACCCGACTGTGAAATCTCATGCAACAGATCTAAATTCACTATGGCCATATCATACCGCACCTTGAGGAACTTATTAGCCTGAGTTTTAGGAGGCATTTTGACTGATTGAACACTCTTTCAGTCTAAACAAATCAAAAATAAACACACAACAAAATAAACAATTTATAAACAAAAATAATTTTCCTCCGATGGGAACTAAACCAGAATGCAACTTGGATACCAGATCTAAACCGCTTAGATTGCTGGATAACCTGCTGACTACTAGGTAAGTATACCGCAGTCGTAGGCCCGATACCACGAATCTATTCCAATTATGTACAACAAAATACAAACAAAGTGATTGAAATGTGCACAATGTTTCACTCAATATACCCCAAATAAATCACTGTTTTACACACAAATAAATCTTAAATTGCACCTGCTTACCTATCCAGAGCCGCTAGATAGTAAGCCTACTAACATTGAATACCTACCCAGGAAGATATAATTATCTACAACATATAAAATACCAATAAACTTCAAGTGTAAATGTTTGTGTTAAGTAAACCTATTTAGGCTGTAGGTATATACAATTTTAATATTTTAAGGGACACTACTTATAAACTATGTGTAGCCCTACCGCAATACCGTTGATAAAGTGTGAGTTTCTCTGTGCAGTGTAACTTGGTAGGCACCTTACCGCTCGGTAACCTGACCAAGAGAATTTGACTGAAAATACTATAAACCGCCAAGTATTTTCAGTCACCGCGTTCCGCATAAATAGGAGTTGGGTTTGAAAGATTCCGTGCCAAAGCTACTCATAGACCACCAGAGCACTTGGACCACGGAACCGACCGCGTGTTTTGTGTGCTAGCACGGGATGACGACAAAATCACAGGGCTTCGGAATTAAGCAAATCCGTGCTCGAGTAAGGACCAATGTTTGATCTAGGAGACCAATATTAACATACCGCACCGCTGGCTCCGAAGCTTTCTGTGATTTTGTTCGGCGGTTCCACGTGCTAGGGTTTTCCTTTAGTTTTTTGTTAGGTAGGTATCCGCGATGCCTTTTTCAATCTGTCAGTGGCGCGTCAGTGCTGCCAACCATCGCAGGCGCATTTCCGCTTCCATCATTGGATACATGGCTTTTGAGATCACGTTGACATTTCGACCCATCCCAAAACGTCAAAGAGGGACAATAAACTAATACAGATACATAATGTGTAATGTGCATGTGTGTGTTCCGCGAATTCTGTATTCTCTCATATATATTAAACAATTGTCTTGTCTTACAATATTACTAAGTAATATGTATTACGTCGCAAATCTTGCAAGTAAATAAAGTGGCAGCAAGACGCTCATTTGGACCTGTTTAATTGAATTCGACTTTAGTTACTAACTAGACTTGAGGCCTCATTCTGATAACTTTTCAAAGACCAAGCTACATTACACATTACTTAAATAACCAAAGTTTTAAATTACCTATGTACTTGACGTAACAACGCAGAAGAGAATATGTTTTTGATACACATCAACATTTTCAATAATTCATCGTAAGTTTCCGTAGTGTAGCGGTTATCACGTGTGCTTCACACGCACAAGGCCCCCGGTTCGATCCCGGGCGGAAACAGTATCTTTTGATTTTTACAAACTTTATATTTGAAATGCTTTCAAAATATTTTGGAATGCTGTCTACCTTTTTTGTCGAAGTTAGTTGCTGATTGCTCGAATTTTTGTTGTAAATTAAAAACGCCTATTAGAAACAAGCTGCAACGCGTAATTACAAGCATAGTTTGTATTCTCCTACTAGGCGCAAATACCTTTAAGTATTTATTTTCATTTTTAGGGTTCAGTACTCCAAAAGGTAAAAAAAGGAACCCTTATAAGATCACTTTCTTGTCCGTCTGTCCCCACCGATTTTCTCAGGAACGGCTAGACTATTCCGGGGCTGCGGGACTATTCGAAAGACATACCGTGGCCCCGGAACACAAAAGGCGATGAAGGAACATGGATGGGTTTTAGTCAGTAAAAGTCTTACACTTCCTCCTGCTCCGCCCAGAGCGGGAGGAGTCGTTTGATGATTTTCCATCCGAAAGAAAAAAAGGGTTCGGTACCCCAAAAGGTAAAACAAGGAACCCTTATAAGATCACTTTCTTGTCCGTCTGTCCCCACTCGATTTTCTCGATTTTCTCAGGAACGGCTAGACCTAGCAAGTTGAAATTTGTACCAAATACTGAGGTCTACCTTAAAACGGGGTGTATAGAAACGCAGGGGTGAATCGAGACAAAACTTTGAGAAGGATTATAACGTAGAAATTGTAATTATGGTATGCTGCCATAGATCGCGATATCTCAAGTTACCTAAATTAAGCAAATAAAATAGAGCACTTTTTGGTAACATGTCATATCAATTCAACGTTAAAATCCCTTTCAAAGTTTTGTCTCGATTCACCCCTGCGTTTCTATACACCCCATTTTACCGTATAGCCTATTAGGTGTATAAAAATCAAGGTCCTGAGTCAAGACGATAAAAAGATATGGGCAAAATTTGGAAGTAAGTACCAAAATTTACCTTAATTTTGCAACTTTTTCTATTTTTCGGAATTTTCTCTTTACTTGTGCTGTAAGGCCTTGCTTTTAACCAAAATTGACAATTCTAGGTCAACCGGAAGTACCCAATAGGTTTTGGGTCGAAAACCTATATGGTAGTTCCCGTTGACCTAGAATCACGAAATTTGGCAAAAAGCAAGTAAGACCAGCAGCATGTTAAGGGAAAAATGTGAAAACCGTAAATATGTACTTTAATAACAAAAAAACGATTGTACTATTACAAACTTATAATTTGCGGTTGGTGCAATAGCCGTTTCTAGGGATCGAACAGCAAAGTTAAGTTTGGTTAAGTCGGGGAGAGTCTGTTTACACCCTGTATAATAAACATTATGCTTGCTCATGTACTGATCACACAGTTCGTAAGAACCAATGCGGACAAATTAGGGTCACTGGTCCGGACACTGATATATAAGATACTGTACCTACCGAAATAATTGTCCGGCGTCCGGAGCCGTATCTACAATAGGTAGTATGTCCGTACAGGTTTGACCGAAAGTTAGGTATTCCTCTGACATACAACCGAAGTCGCAGAAAAGGGCCATGTATGTATGAACCTACCTACATAGTAAATACTATAGCTACGTAAAAAGGTAATTGAGCAGTTGTCTCATTTTTCCTATTTATTTAAGTTCATAAGAATTTTTATAAATCATAAGTAAATAATGGATGTAATGTCCTTGATAAGCACAGTTTAGATGACGTCATTTCAACATAATTACTTAAAGTTGGTTTGGTCAACCAGTATTTTGGACGTCACCAAAATACTGGTTGACTAGTTTTTTAAAAATAAATGAACACAAGCTGGTCAACCAGTATTTTAACAAAAATGCTTAAGAAAAACCTGAGTGGAACTTGCGGAATAAAATTGACTTGTGTTCTGCCAACTTCAAACCATACACCCAAGCTTGGCGGATCTAAAAAAATCTTAAATTTTCATTTAATTTTCATATTGTGCAGAATCCTCAGGGTTTGGCCGGTTGATATATGCGTTAATTTTGTCTATTCCTTTAAGATCCGGGTTTAATACAAGGTGTTTTTTTGATATCCCATAACTATGGGGTATGAATGAGACTGAATACTTTAAGTATGACTACAAGTGGTCCTTTCATCCACGACTTACGGAACACTAAAGATCACCCGTTGAACGGTGACGAACGGAAATTTTGTGGTCCTGGCACGAGCGGCGTAAATGTCTCGGAAAAAAATTCCGTTACGCCGTATTCCGGACAAAAAAGATCGTGGTTACAATTTAATTGATTTGATTTTTGTTGAATTCATCGCTTTGCCGTCGGTCTTTGGATGAAAAAATGGTTACTACTTATATCCGATCGGTTCGGTATACAGTATCGATGATTAGGTGCATTTATTTGTATTTTTTTCAGTTCTAAGAATAACTTTTACACGTTATAAACCTAAAATTTGTATTGGAACTTTGACCTCCAATATCTCCTTGACTTCAAGGTTCCCAGGTAATTGGTCTAGAACAAAAAAATGTCGCAATGACAGGGAGAACAAGTGCCTGTCAGCTTCGTTAAGGGGCTATTTACACCCTTAATAATCCGATGTCTAGCCATCAGTGTCAATATTCATTGGGCAATTAGGTATAACACTGACAGGACTGACAGGTTTTGAAGTGTAATCAGTTTTTTTGTGAAACTGACTCATAGTTGTCGGCAAATAAAGGTTATTAGGTTAACCAACCTACCTGAGTAACCTTAGTTAGTTACCTGTTTAACTAAACAAGAAGGTCTCTACTCCCAAACTAGTTATATCTTATTAATCGTCCTTAAGAACTAAGGGTCAAGAAACTCAGTGCTGCATCATGTGGACATCAGGCATCGGGTCGGCCCAGGAGTCATTTCATGATTTCCCAATCGAAAACAAAACAAAAAAAGTCATCGGGTATCGACATTATGTTTCTTTTGACTATAGGTACTTAATCATTACCTATACAATACCTACACCTTAATACTGCCTACCTGCCTAAATTTTGTACCTAGGTATTGAAAAACATAAATAAAAACATTGAACAAATGTGATTAAATTATGCACTTTTGTCCTCGTAGTACGTTCTGATCATTCAACTCTACCTGCTACCTTAAAAAAAGTTTAAGCTTAGAGTTTGAATAATTTTTGAAAACATCATCATTCTCCATCATCCGTAGAATGAAAAATACTTTATAAGCAAAAAAAAAAACGATTTCCAAAAGAATACACTGAATAACAAGCAAAAACTAGCAAAAAATAATCTTCTCATTTAAAACTTATTAATCCAAAATATAAACACTCAAAAAAAGTGAAAAATAACTTTATTTTCGGAAGTCGGTGGCAAAAAAGTCAGTGGAACAAACAAAGACCGACTGCTAAAAATAAAGTTATTTTTCACTTTTTTTGAGTGTTTTTATTTTGGATTAATAAGTTTTAAATGAGAAGATTATTTTTTGCTAGTTTTTTATTACCTTATAATACTTAATACATAGGTATTTGCGTCACTGCGAGGTTGTATGTAGATTTCATCAAACGTAACATTGAGATTAGACGTTTTGAATACTACCGGTATAATTGTGTGTTGTCTTAATGTATTTACATTTATATCTTTATTCAGTTCGTACCTATTAAGCTTAGTTCTAGATTTTAAATGATTGACTCATATTTCCGTGTGTAAACCGTGTTTCCGTGTATACCTATTTATAGAAATATATGTATCCTCTGTAATCCTCTGGCATTTGCCCGGGATTGCGCTCGCCTTATCCTCGCCGGGAGATAACCCCATTGGAACGTTTAAAATATACATATCTAGGACACTCGGAGATAAAGTAGCTTCCCATGTGTGAAAGAATTTTCGGAATCGGATCAATAGTTCCGAAGATTACCTGCTCCATCCAAACACACAAACTTTACCTCTTTATAATATGAGTTCTTATGGGTTTAATATTAGTAGATCATATAGGTACATGGGTACTGGATAATAAATACTAGGAACTAGGTTACTAGGGACTAGGTATGTTGTTGTATGTGACCTAACTACTAGAATAGAAAACCAGTTTCTACTTCATTTTTAATACACTTCTATAGATACCAACATACTTATTGTATGCAGTCCTTCTCAGTTCCTTATTTAGAAAAAAACGGCAATTTTGTGCGAAATGGCAGACCAAGATGCACAACGGCCAGGGAAGACAGACAGCTGGTGGCTACAATGCTCCGAAATCGTTTTCAAACTGCTGTTGGTCTAAAAACTCACTTTATTCGCTTTGGAGGTGGCAATTTAAGCGCTCAAACAGTAAGAAGACGTCTTGCTGAAGCAAATTTGAAACCATTGAGGCCCGCAAATGGCCCCAAACTGGAACGGGGAGATCGAATTGCAAGACAGAGATACGTGCGCGAGCACCTAAACTGGACACTAGACGATTGGTCTAGGGTAATGTTTACGGACGAGTCTAAATTCATGCTTTATTAGCATGATGGTATGTAGTTGGTGTACAGAAGTCCAGGGGAGCGCTTCCATCAAGCGTGTGTGGAGGAAAAACTGGCGTACGGTGGAGGCTCCGTACAAGTTTGGGCTGGGATTTCTGCTGAGGCCCGCACCGAGCTGGTACTCATTCAAAATGGAACTCTAAATGCAGATAGGTACGTGGAAGAGATCCTCAATGAACATATAGGTCCTTTCATGGCCAGGATGGACCGGCATGGCATATTAATGCATGATAATGCGCGTCCCCATACCGCCAGAATTGTACATGACTACCTTGAAGAGGTCGGTATCGAACTCATGCAGTGGCCAGCGCGAAGCCCGGACTTAAACCCCATCGAGCACGCCTGGGACGAGCTTCAGAGATGCGTGAAAGGTCGAAACCCCCCACCAATCACGCTTCCCGAGCTCAAACAAGCACTGGTGGAGGAATGGGAAGGTATTCCTCAGCACCGGCTCCGAAATTTGGTGTACAGCATGCCTAATCGCCTGGGAGCTATCAGAAGAGCTCGTGGAGGCAATACAAAGTATTAAATGAAGAAAGTGATGAAAAACAGCAAAAAACAAATCATAAAAAAAAAATCTTAAGAAAAATATGACTTTAGTTTTTTTTTAATTTAGAGATTAATGTTGTGGGTGCAACTAAGTTTTATTTTATTTTTTATCTGTATAATTAAATTCTCAATTGAACAGTCTTCGTTTCATTAGGATGGCATACGTAGTTCGGGAGATATCTCCCGATATGTCTACCTTTAAATTAAATTGAATATAATCATCATTCTGCCCTTGGCCCATATTACTTGGGGTCGGTGCAACACGTTTTTAGGGTTCCGTACCTCAAAAGGATAAAACGGAACCCTTATAAGATCACTTTCTTGTCCGTCTGTCCGTCTGTCACCATGTCATTTTCTCAGGAACGGGTGGACCTAGCTAGTTGAAATTTATACCATATACTGAGATCTATAGTCCCTGTTAGGTGTGTCTTATATGTAAAATCAAGGTCCTGAGTCAACGCGATAAAAAGAAATGGGCAAATTTAACTTGTACATTTACCTTAATGTTTTATTTATTTTTCCATTCTCCCCTGTCTACCGTCACGCTATTATTTACTCCTTTTTCTTTCATTATCATTCATAACTTCCTAATTTTGGCAATGACAATGGATAATGACAAAAACGGAACCTTTATAGGATCACTTTGTCGTCCGTCTGTCAAGACCCTTTTTCTCAGGAACGCGTGGAGGTGTCAAGTTGAAATTAATATCAAAGTCTGCTTCTTCTTGGAGCAGTGAAAACATCAAAGTTGTAAGTCAACGCGATCAAAACCGAAAATATGTTGTTTAATTACAAAATACCTATACCTAAGTTTATACGGAACCCTCGGTGCGCGAGTCCAACTCGCACTTGGACAGTTGTTTTTTTACTTTATCCATTCCTAAAATTCCATACACATCCACCCAACGTAATTATTAAATTGAATAACAATAATTTATAACACATTAGTCCATAAGTTCAAGGTTTTATCAAGATTAGCACGAGCTCTTGTTGTATACTAGCTTTTCCCCGCGGGTTCGTTTGCGTGGAGGACGAAAATATTCCCACAGGGACGTCCTACCGGGATAAAAAGTATTCTATGTCCTAACCCAGGTCATATAGTCTATCTGTATGACAAATATCGAAATCCTTGCAGTCGGTAAGCCGTTTTAAACGATCTCACTCATATTATTTTATAGACACGGGTGCGGAAATTAATTTTCGGCTATTTCTAAGAAAACAGCAAGAATAATATATTCTAAACAGCACGACATAATTCACCGACAGGTATGACGAACATTTTTTTATTTTGCCTAATTATTCTTAATTAAAATTTAGCCATCCTGTTTTTAATATACACTCGATGTTGGAGAGCTTTTTATATACTTCCGTGGGAAAAAAATATAGTTTTTAGTCGGTCTCGTGGCACTGTTGTTACGTTTGTAAATAGCCAGCCTTTTCCCAACGATTTTGTGGTAGGCTTCCAGTCTAACCGGATGCAGCTGAATATTTTGCCAAGAATTTTTGCCAGTACCTATTTTGCATGAAGCGACTGCTTATCTGACCTCGATAACCCAGTCTGACTGGTTGGCAGACTTTCGGGCCACTGAGTAGCAAAAACAGGAGAAATTTAAATGACTGTAACAGGTGGCGTTTCGTAGTTTAAATGTAACGACCGTAACGGTTGGTAGTTTCTGCCTACCCCTATGGAACACAACGTGAATTTATGTATGTTTGTATGCAGAATAAAGAGTTAGCGATTTTTCATCAAAACAGTAAAATCTCTTTGCTCGCTCAACGACACGCTTGCTTGCACTTTTCTTACTAGTGCAGATTGTTTTCCGCGAATGCACACGATACATACGATGCATACAAAATGGACACTTACATAGTAATTCAAGCGTGGAATCAAGTATACCTATCGTTTACACCCCTACTTACCACGTAGCGGTACGTACAGGTAGGGATTTGAAAAACTACGAAATTCTGGAGTTGTATCGATAGCGATACCTTAGTGGTGCCTACTTATTTTATACAAGCTTTTTTGCTCGCCGCTTCGCCCGCGTTTTGTTCGGATCCCACTGTAACGCCTGTGTTTCAGTGCGTTTTTATGTTTGAATTACCTATAGGTATACTAAAAGGATAAAAGTGCACAGCACACCCACATTATTCTGACATTATCCCATTTTTTAAGGATACACAGGGACAGGGTTGTCTTTTCTTCCATACTTTATCTATTTGCAGTTATCTCATGGAAATCCTTCCTAGTCATGTCATCTCGCACACAATCCATCTATCGTATTTCTGGTCTTACCCTACTATACATTCATACTCGAAGTTTTCTGCACGACATCAAAATATTTATCGATACTTTTGATATGATACGAACCCTACTCACATCCCTGTTTACCTCGTAGCAACAATAACAGACACAGGTAATGTAGTTCGAATACCATGCAGGTTTCATTCGCGAAGCAACCTCTCGCAAGCAACCGCGTCTAGCTAGACTTCCAGATTTATTCCATAATATCATTTATCTCTCATTTTTAAGTTTAAAATATTATTTAAATTCGCGCTCTGACCTTGCTTTTGAAATTTAAATTCAAATTAGTGGCTGTGATTCTATAAATTAGTATTTTTTAAATCTTATTATGTTTCGCAGTGGTTGACGAACATTTTTTGCGGTTTATTAAAAGTATTTTAGGTAGTTTCGGATTTACCTGGATTGTTTTTATTTGGTGAGTATTTTGTTTTTATTATTCCAGGAAATCTACGGAGATATACGGTGCTGTAGTTTATTTTAAGAATTTTACGTTCGGTAAAACTTATCGAACATACCTACCACATTATTGCGCCAAGACGCAGCGTAGTGCGTTGCTCTTTTTTTGAGTTAACTGCAAAAAAAAACACATTTCTTTGTTAACTTAAAATTCACAAGGAACTCATTAAACATTGTTTCTTGTCTATTAGGTAAATAAAATTATCAACAGGAAAATCTGTTCACAATTTTCTCAATACCATTTGCCTCTTGGCTAACCGGAGCCATTTATCTGAGATAACTTGGACACAAGATTGTTCAAGTAATGTCAACCTCAATGACTAAAGTAAAGTCGTAATGGGTAATCAGAATCCCGACAGTCTGACAACCAGTCATACAAAGAATATTGAGTTTCCCCGTAAATGTGTTGTGGATGTCAGATAGGCAGTCGCTCTCTGTAAAATACTGGTATTCAATTGCATCCGCTCAAAGTGAAAAAGGATCACAACACAGTTGGGAAAAAGCTAGGCAGCTGATGGCTAGACTAATTCAAACTTTTGACGAAAGAAAGCGTCAGTGTAGCCCGCGAAATTCCAATTTTCTCACGTCTTTTGCTATTTGCAGGCCAGTGCTAGGTTGTAAGTTGATTAAAATATTCCTCGCGACTGTCAGACGTATACGTATAATATAGTTACAGAATTATAATCATTAAAATCATCAAAATTATCAAAAAGGTCAAAGTCATTCCTGCACCTTTATGCGGTTGCATACCTGGTTTGTATTCTACACTAGCTGTGCTGGCATTGTGTGCTGGCTAACTGGCTTCGTTAACGTGACTTTGAATGTAAAATCCTGGTATAATATTTGTAATATCCTCAACAACATCAAACTTAAACTTGCTAGTTTTACAATAAGGCTAGCTACCTGATTTTCACAGCCAAGTATTACCGAGAATACTAGTTTCAAAAGTGTTTTTATTTTTTAAGTTCTCCCAAGTTTTCATGTATACCTGTTTTACCTGGAAATAGTTTGACTTGATCTCTGAATCATCGTGGGGTAGCTAGATGGCTTCATTTCTAAAGAATATTCTACGGTCCATTGCAAAACGCAGCAAGAATCATCAAATGTTACTGCTTAAAGCAATCTCTTAGTTAATTTTCCTTTATATTCAGTAGTGGCTTAAATGAGAAAGAAATTGTTACTTACTTACAAAACAAGAAAGGAGGTAAATAACACTGCGGTTAGACATATCTAATTTGAGGTTGTAATCTATGAGATTGCATATTTCCTTAAGGTTGTAGGTCTAATATTCCTAGGGCTTACATCACAAATTCACAAGTTATGTAAACCCTTTATTTGCAAGTCGATAAATAGAAGTAAACAGAAGCTGTCTGCCTTATTAAGAAGTTGTTGGACTAGTTTTGTCTACTCCTAAACTTATAAAACACTTGACAATAACAGATTCCGATATAATTATAAATGACAAGATAAATAATAGCATTGCATCAACAATAGTGTATGTAATGCCATGAATTAAACATGAAATCGTATTATTAACTGAACTAGTCATTTATAACTGCGAGTTGTCATGAATAAAATATGTGTCTGCGGTCGAGTCAATCTCAGGCAAAAATAAAAATGAATAAGTACTAAGATGATGAGTACAGTGGTGACTTGGGACCGAGTGGCGTCCATGGACTGGAAAAAGTTTAGTGTTGGTCGTCCGGGTGCAAAATGGGCAGACAGAATTGTTGCCATCGCGGGAATATCCTGGATGAGCCTGGCACAAGAACGTGGAGCTTGGTACAAGCGAAGAGAGGCCTATAGGTAGCAGTGGGTGAAGTCGGGTTGTGGGTGATGATGATGATAAAGATGATAGCTGAAACAGTCGTACATACAAAGGTATGGATAAAGAAGACATGCAGAAGGGGAACATAAAGCGCCCAGTAAGAAATGCCCAGTAGCTGGGTTGTGGAGTTCAGAATTTTAGGTAGCCGAATAGTGTTGGGAAAGGAGATGATTGTATTAAGGAAATAAAACCCATTATAGCAAATATATCATTGCACCATGATACAACCACATAATACCACTGCCTCTTAGGTTTCTAAACTAAAATTAGCAGCATTGATAACAGGGCATTAAGAACCAGTGATTATACACTCAAGTGTGTGATCAACTGACAAACCGACTAATCTCATGAACGTAACGTGCAATTATCATAAATCATAAATGAGGGATTTCCTAGGTGACAGAACTTGACAAAGTAAAGTACCTATAAGTGGCATATACAAATGGCATAATTAGCAAAGGCAGTGTAGGACGGTCTTGGGGTAGGTGAAGAAATGGTATTTGCGAGGTGATTGCCAGTAGAGAGGATAAGTTCAGGAGCAAGAGGTCAGGATAATTGAGGACTCAGATCTAAGAATTTAGGATCTTAGGGCCCTCTTCCTAACAGAAGACTGTAACAGGCTGATAATGATACAGATTACGTGAAAATTGAATAGAGATTCCTGAGTTAATATACCCGCATATTTTCAGATTTATTAAGAGGTTTGCGAACCACAAAAACGGGCCATTGCTCTTCTAACTAAGAGGCAAAGTTATATACCTAGTAGGTAAATGTCGAAATTTCAAAGCAATCTATTTAATTTATTTTTTGGATGGTCATCAAATGACTCCTCCCGCTCTGGGCGGAGCAGGAGGGAGTGTCAGACTTTTACTGACTAAAACCCATCCATGTTCCTTCATCGCCCTTTGTGTTCCGGGGCCTCGGTATCTCTTTCGAATAGTCCCGCAGCCCCGGCAGGCTTCGGCCCTTGCGCGCGTGGAACACGAACGCGCCGTCGACACGGCCTGTTTTTGTTTAATTTTTGCCTGTCTGTCGATCAAATCTGTCTGTTTGTTCCGGCTAATCTTTCAAAACGGCTGGGACGATTTTAACAGGACTTTAACTGGCAGATAGCTGATGTTATAAAGAGTAGCTGTTTTGGAAAAAGGATTAGGGATTCGTGCAAAAGGAAGAAAACCCTTGAAATGGTTAACAAAATCCGATTCAAATACGGAAGCAATATTTTTATAGTAATTTCACGCGGACGTAGGGCGCGAGTAACACTTCGTAAAACATAAGGAGATTTGAGTACGTTGAATTGTAGGTTGTTTATTTTCTTGCAACACCCTTTTTGTTATTTAATGCGATTGAAAAGCCAGTCAAGTGGTAGCCTTGCAGCGGCTCGAGTTGTTAAATTCTTCGTTGGCAAATTTTATTTTGGTATTCTAATGCAGCTTCTGGATATTAATCCATTTTTATAAATACTTAAGTCACCTTTGTTTAATTATAGATTACTTACTTAATAACTTTTCCTACAGATTCGCTTGCGGTTAAAAACTGCCGACCGGGATAAATAGTTTCCAAGGCCACGTTTGATAGCATGAAAAACGATAGACACGGTAACTTTCGCATTTATCTGATTTATCGTATTATTTAATAAATATTCTTAAATTGATTACTAGGAGCCTTAATATACTTGTCATTAAAAAGATGAGCACACCTAAAACTTCTTATGATATCCTTAAAATCCTTCTCAATCACAGACGTAAATAAATTCGTAAGTTTTATATCAAAAACTTGTTAGATCACAAGTGCTATGCACACAGACTGTTTTGCATAAGAAGTTGACTTGAACAAGATTTATTATTTACAAAATAATCCAAGTGAATTGTGTACCTACTTCTAATAGCCGCGTTTAAACTGGAGTGTACTTATAACCTCACCTTGACTTGGAAACCAGCAAATATACTACGCAGAATAATGTACTTAAGTACTTACTTTTGTTGGTAATTTACAGTTGGGTTTTTCGGCTTTTTCTAATGTCGTCATCTCAAGTACAATTTTCAACATAGCAGTAAAGATGGTCAGAGAAATATTCTTCAAAACAAATCCTTGTTTGTTGAGCCATAAAAGATTACTTCGCCCTTACTTTATAGCTACCGATTTTCCGATTTTCCTGATTGTTACTATTGAAAATACTTGTTCTGATTAAAGATCTTAAAATGAATGAATCTTTGTTATTAAAAGCTTGTTTATAGATGCTAAATATAATCGTCATTTTTCCTTTCTTCATTTTTTTCTACTATTATTAACTAGCTTTTGCGCGTGATACGGAAATTCATTCACGGAAACGTTTAAAATAGAGTTGATGACATTGTAACACATCCGATATTTTCGGAAACGGATCATTTCCGAAGATTATCCTCTACGTCTAACCTTACCAACATTACCTCTTTTTTGTTATTGTTTATTTCTTTAAATCTTAAAATACCTATCAAAATTGTAGCCCACCGGTATCGGGAACAGGGTCAAAGCTACTGCCTGTCAGGGCTCCAGAGAAAGGAACCTCCTGACAGTACGAGAAGT
Organism: Xestia rhomboidea; assembly: GCA_963853795.1. NCBI lineage: Eukaryota > Metazoa > Arthropoda > Insecta > Lepidoptera > Noctuidae > Xestia > Xestia rhomboidea. The sequence continues at coordinate 1,048,406 of OY970776.1, read as the reverse complement.
GTCCAGGAGTATCGCTTTCTGAATCCACCTGCCTAACGAGATCCTCTTCAGGTATTGGTGGAGGCTCTTGGCAATTAAGCCATTGGCTGATACGACCATTGGCACAATGATCGCTGAGTCCACATACCACAGTCATGTTGCATCCTCACGAGCTAAATCGAGATACTTGATTTGCTTATCTTTCACGATTACTTTACCACTTTTTTTTTGTTATTAATATAAGTAATTACGTAATATATATAGTATATTTACTGTTACTCACATAAAGTAAGTGTGTATTGTAAATTTTTTGCATCATCATTTTATTATAACATATTAGGCCCAATGTTAATAGATGATAATGCTCTAAAAATGGGAAACTATGTAAAGACTTGACCTCAGGCTTTGATAATGTTGTCCTCCGAATATACATACTTGAAAACTTTAACTATTGTGACAAGAGCATTTTTGGAGATTTTATCAGATATTTAAGACATACATAAAACAAGATATGCCAACGTGGGAGTTTAGTTTCTTACGTCTTTATTGTTATTTTAAAAGGGTTCCACCAAGGTTCTATCATTAGCCCATTCTTTTGAACTTATTGTTATCGTTCAGAAGCTGTTTAAATATATTTATTAATAAAACATAATTATCTGCTTTTGCTTTGCTTCACCTCGCGCAATTTAACTGTAATGTCTTTTAATAAGTAAATTAAGTCAAAATTAAACATTAAATTTTAATTGCAAAATATTATGTACTTAAGTACATATAAAAGTAAAAAATACGTTTCTAAGTAATTAAATGTTGAATTAAATTGATTATCTTGTGGATCTAGTTTTTAAAACAACAGGCGTTCAATTACGTGGAGAATAAGCGTGTATTTCTTGTTTCCGTATTCTGTACCTACGACACGTTTAGAAGTACCTATGTATAATCAGTCTCTAATGTTCCCACTGCTGGTACACAAACCTCCTCTGCAGGGGCTAGTGTGGGTTGCTGGATATTATTTATTTATTTTATAAAAGGTAGCTTCACAGCTGACAGTCCATTAACATAAAAAAAAAAATCGAACATTACGCCAATTACGAACGTTTACGATTACTTATCACAATTAACATCTTTGAAAATTTTTCTTCTGGAATATTTTCTTACAATTTAAGGCATTTGTGGCGGCGCATAGACGTCCATGTCGCCAATTAAATGAATTGTGTATTTATTATAATTTTGTTACTTACTAACAATAGGTTAAGATTATATAATACATTGGTCTTACCTTTGGTCGTAGTATAAATGATTAAAATAAAAATTAAATGCAGTGATAATGAAATAATCCTGGATCTGAATGGATGCGGAAGGCGTAAGTCAAGGTGTTGCGGCATAGCTTGGGAGAGGCCTATGTCCAGCAGTGGGCCTCTATCGACTGAGTTGATGAAAAAAAAAATTTAAAGTGTTTATTCACGGTAATATTGTTTGCATGGTACATAATTCGCTCGAACCTATACGAATATATTACCCAACGATGTTGTTGAAGTAGGGCTTTTTGTTATTCATCCTGAGCTGGACTTTGTGAGCTTTTCGTTTTATTACCTACTGGTTTAAGACAAGTGTCAAGTTTGAAAGCATAAAGAGCCTTAGGTATATCTGAGAATACATCATTATTTCTAGTAAATCTATTTCTACTTTTGTTTTATAATAGTAGATATTATGTAAATTGCAATTTTATTACTTGCATTGTTACCTATTTAAAATAATACAATTTACAACGAAATCCGTTCAATAGTTTTGACGTGAAAGAGTAACAAACATCTATCCATCCTCAGAAACTTTCGAATTTAGGTATAATAGTAAAGTAAAATGAAACTAGAAGACAATATGAAGCCGACCCGCACTGGGCCGGGGTGGAGTACCTCTCACAGGGAGGCTTGTGTCTTACTAGTGGAAACGGTAATAAGTAATCAGAGTAATTATTCGTTTTTGTTATCCATTATTATTGGTAATTTGTACCTGTTTTGCTTAGCCGTCCATACTCGTCCAAAAAAAACTGCGACTGAGTCAGTAGATCAGATCTCGTTCACCTTTGTGGAAGTAGATTTAATTCGGTTCAAATCTACTGGTATTTATCCTGGTAAAAAAAAACTTAACAATTTTCTAGCATCATAAATTTTCGATCAAGAATAATTTTATGAAATAATTTTAACAAATACAGGCTTGAGTCCGAGATCAGAACATTACAGTCTCATTACGCTGAGGTATGCTCAATGTTAAGCATGTATGTAAAATCATAGATGTTTCATCTGTCTGGATAACTCGCACATCCCGCGTGAAACGAGAGATACGAAGTGCAGTGTGACTGAATGAGCGAGATAATACTAATAAAATCTTACTGTCAACTAGTATCATAGGCATTTTCAATTTATTTATTTACGAGTATACAGGGTGTAAACTGACTCTTCACGAAGCCGTTAACCAAGCATTCTGTACATCAAACTAAGTAACCCTACACAAAAATTATTGCTGGGAAATGACTATTATTTGGGGTGAAAAACACACTCAACACATTGTGCTGGTGGATGGATTAAATAGTGTGGGGGTCGTGGAGGTGTTTAAAGTAAAGTTCTTGCATTTAAAAACATGTAGGTACTAATAAAAAAAAACGGCCAAGTGCGTGTCGGACCACGCGCAGTAGGGTTCCGTAGTAGCCCGTTATCACAATGTAGAACGAGCCCGTTGGTACAGCGCCATCTAGCGGCAGCTTTGTGAAACTTATGAAAATTTATTATGTTTTTTATTTTTAAAATTTTGTGTTTTTGTGTATTTTTTTATGTTTTTCAATGTAAGTCTTTAGTTTTGTCGCTATTTACTGCCTAGAGTTTTGTCGCTATTTACTGCCTAGAGTTTTGTCGCTATTTACTGCCTAGAGTTTTGTCGCCATTTACTGCCTAGAGTTTTGTCGCTATTTTTCACTCCTTGTCTTTGTCTTTACCAGTTATAAACAAGCAACTACTTCATCTTAGTCACTTTATACGATTTATTCTAAGGATTTTGTATTTGGTACAAAATTATCCGACACCCAAGTTCAACTAATAAAGTTATTTTCACCGCTATAGTTTTCCTTTAAAGTTCATAAAATGCACAATCATCATGATTTTTTCCAGATTTTTCAAGCCAGCAGTTTAGCTTTTAGAGGGGGGACGCCCTGCTGGAACAAAAATGTGTACCTCAAAGTTTAATATTTCGTAAATGGAGCATTGAATTGTAAAGTAGTCTTAGCAACCCCTAAGTCATTTTAAAATACCTATTCAACGGTACCCCACCCGACGGGGTAGACGACGAAAAAAAATTCATCCCTACTTCACATGTAGGGGAGCTACCCTAAAAAAAATATGTTCTAAAATTTTATTTTACCACTTTGTCGGCGTTATTGATATACACACCTCTACAACATTACAGCTTTCTAGTACTAACGGTCTCATAGTAAAACCTCGGACAGACAGACGGACATTAATAGTTATGAGTCTTTATAACCGACTTCTAAAAAGAGGAGGTTATCAAGTCGACTGTTTATTTTTTATTTTTTACATCGTTTGTAGGTTTCTCAACAGCTTACAAGCGTACAACATTTAGGTATACATACGTTTTACAGTATTGGACTTACACAGTCGCCAATTACAGGTTAACGAGCATTCACAAAAATAAGTGAAAACAACAGAAAAAAACAAATATTATAACGAGTAAGAATAAGAATAATTTATTTGCTTAAAATACAGGTGTTACCTGATGTTAAAGTTGGTGGTTTAGGCACAAACCATATTTTGCCTTTTTAGGACATGCAAATATAATTTTACATTACATTATTGTATAATGTGTATCTATATGAAATTTAACAAGATGTATTAAGGGCGCGTTTGCATATCAGGTAAAATTATGCTGTTTTTCGGTACAATTTTATGGCATAATCAAACAAAATCCAATATAACTAATAACTACCTCGTATAGATTGGTTCTTCATCTTTAAATAATAGGAACTTGATCATTGAAAATTTTAGTTTTTTATAATGTAAAATCGATCTGTCGTTGCCATTTTCCCTAAAATTAACGATGTATCGTTAATTTCGGGTTGAGTTTAGGTACATTTTTTGTGCTATTATTAACATATTTTACTATTTCTAAAAATACTGTATGTTGGCAAACATAATCAATTCTTAATGCAAGGATTTTTTTTTTATCTAAATGATTTATATAGTTGCAGAAAAAATGAAAACCAAATCTTATTTTTTCACATTTTTTGCTATTCTGGATGAATCTTAATCGATTGCATTAGGGGTTATTTTATTTTGGATAGTGTCTTGATTTATTGCACAAACACTTTGAATGAAACTTTAGTCCGCGCACGGCCGCCGTCGAGAGTGGACACGTAACGCCTGTTTGGAGCGGCTCGAGTTGAAAAAGATCGCTGTACAAACACAAAATATTCGATAAACCAAATTTGATACTTGACAAGGCAAGATTTTTATTATTTATTAGTTATGATGAGACCTTACCTCCGGACTTGATGAAGTGATTGGTGACTGCTACTGGAACTCCTTGACGTGTTGTACTAGGTGAGCTGAGTTTGGGCTCGTTTTGTTAGTTATGACGAGACCTTACCTCCGGACTTGACGGAGTGACCTGAAGGTGTACTTCGGTGATTGCTACTGGAACTCCTTCACATGTTGTACTAGGTGAGCCGAGTTTGGGCTCGTTTTGTTAGTTATGATGAGACCTTACCTCCGGACCTGATGGAGTGACCTGAAGGTGTACTTCGATGATTGCTACTGGAACCCCTTGACGGAGTTGGCGAGCCCAAACTCGGCTCACCTAGTACAACATGTGATCCTTCACATGTTGTACTAGGTAGTAGCAATCACCGAAGTACACCTTCAGGTCACTCCATCAAGTCCGGAGGTAAAGTCTCATCATAACTAACAAAACGAGCCCAAACTCGGCTCACCTAGTACAACATGTGAAGGAGTTCCAGTAGCAATCACCGAAGTACACCTTCAGGTCACTCCATCAAGTCCGGAGGTAAGGTCTCATCATAACTAACAAAACGAGCCCAAACTCGGCTCACCTAGTACAACATGTGAAGGAGTTCCAGTAGCAATCACCGAAGTACACCTTCAGGTCACTCCATCAAGTCCGGAGGTAAGGTCTCGTCATACCTAACAAAACGAGCCCAAACTCGGCTCACCTAGTACAACATGTGAAGGAGTTCCAGTAGCAATCACCGAAGTACACCTTCAGGTCACTCCATCAAGTCCGGAGGTAAAGTCTCATCATAACTAAAAAAACGAGCCCAAACTCGGCTCACCCAATACAACACGTCGAGGAGTTCCAGTAGCAATTATCGAAGTACACCTTCAGGACACTCCATCAAGTCCGGAGGTAAGGTCTCATCACAACTAACAAAACGAGCCCAAACTCGACTCACCTAGTACAACACGTCAAGGAGTTCCAGTAGCAGTCACCGATGTACACCTTCAGGTCGCTCCATCAAGTCCGGAGGTAAGGTATAATCATGACTAACAAAACGAGCCCAAACTCGGCTCACCTAGTACAACACGTCGAGAAGTTCCAGTGGCAGTCACTGAAGTATACCTTCAGGTCACTTCATCAAGTCCGGAGGTAATTCGTAAAAACAGCAAAAATATTTTTTTGTAGTGACCTACCATAATTTTATTTCTAAGAAATACGTAAAAATCTTTCAAAGCATCAAAATGAGTTCACTTGACTACTATTCTCGCAGTTAGTCGTGCGTACACTTGTGTGTATGACCCGTGTCAATGTAGTAGTTCGATTCTGTACCTATCAATTTTGCAAACGCGTCCTTAAGTAAGTAAAGGAAAATAAATTATTAAATAAAAAATAACACGTATTGCACACGAAACTAATACCTATATCTTAAAATTAAATTTTGTTTTGCAGAAATTCTTGCAAACTGTAAAAATTATATTTTTAAAATATTTAAAAGGGAGTTCTCTAATATTTCTTGGTAATTTATTAAAGACTAGCTGACCCGACTTCGTCTGCGTTACGTAAGAGAGAGAGAGGCTTAGAGAGAGTGTAAAAAAAATGCAGATAATATGCTTTAGCGGACTTTTTAAGAGGAACAATCCCGTCATACATGTATGATTGTTGAGTAACTTTAACCGTTTACGCAGCGCACGGAAAGGAAGCTCTCAAAAGCAATAATTTTTCGCTGTATTTGCAACAATTTTCATTGATGCCCCGCTCCTATTGATTGTAGCGTGATGTTATATAACGTATAGCCTTCCTCGATAAATGGGCTATCCAACACTAAAAGATGTTTTTAACTGGAATCAGTAGTTCCTAAAATTAGCTCGTTCAACCAACCAAACAAACAAACTTTTCTCCTTTATAATAATAAGTATAGATTCAAGTAGGTAACAATTTAATTTCTCGGAATTATATGCAATCATCGTTAAAATATTGTACTATGTTTTTCCAATTTGGGGCTTCCCTCGACAGCCTTAGGTTTTCATCCTTAGACACTCGATGACAGTCATACTCCAGCTAGGTCGAAAGTTCTCATCAAGGTGCATGAATGAGCCCAAACACGATATAGCTTTTTTTTTCGAATGGGAAATCATCAAATGACTCCTCCCGGAGCAGGAGGAAGTGTCAGACTTTTACTGACTAAAACCCATCCATGTTCCTTCATCGCCCTTTGTGTTCCGGGGCCACGGTATCTCTTTCGAATAGTCCCGCAGCCCCAGCAGGCATCGGCCCTTGCGGACCCCTTCTTTTTTGCTGACTCTCATTGAGGCGCGCGTAGAACACGAACGCGCCGTCGACACGGCCTGTCGTCATGAGATGGACGGACGGCGAGCTAGCCCATAGCTCCTCGTCCACAGGCCCGCGCCTACGGTGGCCGGGGGCCAATACGTGGCTCCCGACGCCCGGGGTGTCTCCCGCTGTGGCCGGGACGTGAGGATCTCTCCCTCTCACGTTCCGCCACCTCCTTCGCTAGCATGACTGCTTCGCAGATGGAGGTGATGGCATCCCATTCCGTCTCGCTCCGGACCATGTATTGAACCAGGGCTGGGAGAGAGAGGTCGCCGCCGAGGACACGGCGGTGCTCCGCCCAAGTGGGGCACACCTCCACAGTGTGCTCCACCGTGGCCTCCGGTCGATCCTCACAATGGAAGAACCCGGGCGTCTCCTCCCGCCCGAAAACACGATATGAGGCCAATAACAATTTAGCTGTAAATATAATCTACGTAAACTGCGTATGGATTATTGATTATTGCGAATAGCATAGCACAGTTCTTGCACGGCAAGAACACGTGGATTTATCAGGCTTCTGGTGTTCGCTATACTTCTTTTTGGAGAAATCATCCTCATCATCATACTCCTGCCCTTATCCCAATTTATTTGGGGGTAGCATGATTGTATTCTTCTTCCTTATGTACTACTCTATTACTTTTTGGAAAAATATTTCACGAAAAAAATAAGAAATGCACACAACTTATACAAAATGAAATATAGGAAATCTCACAGCATCAAAAAAAAAAAATTAATCAAATCACAAAATGTGAAAATAATGTTGGAAGGTTTGAACCTGCAACCCCGTAGTTTACAGAGCGGTCATGAAACTGCAAGGCTATTTACTTCGTTGACATAAGCCACAAATAGCCGTTCTCATGTACTTACGTCATGACTGAAACGTCAAACAATTGAAGTATACGGAAATAATGCAAAATTGCCTACCCCCTTAAGGAAGTAGCTTGATAATATATAGTTTAAATATTGAAGAAGCCTATGCAGTAATTTTGACGTGATGCGCGCACAAACATTTCGTACCAACTACTTAAACCGAGGAAAGCTGATTTTCTTGAGTTCCGCTATTTCGTGCGTATTCACCTCAAAAATCAAATTTCAAGAAAACTGAGAAATTATATTTACCTGTATTAGATATGGAGTATATGTAGCAACTTTAAAAGGTTACACTTCATTGGTTTTGATTGTATAGGTGTTTGAAGTTTATTAATTTTAAACACAAAACCCTCTTTTTTGCGCCTGTGGATGAGATTTAAAAAAAATGCTAAGACAGGTATTTCTTTATTTTTATTAATAAGTATTTATTCTGAGTTTCATGATTCTAGAACAATCTAATTTTTTTTTTCATACAAACTTTACCCCCCCTTTTCACCCCCTTTTTCCAAAAAAAAACAAAATTTCTATAGCCTATATGTTATTCTGAATGTATTTAAACAGATTTGTGAACATTTCAACAAAATCGGTTCAGCAGTTTTTACGTGATGCGCGGTCAAACAAACAAACAAACAAACAAACAAACAAACAAAAAAATTTTAAATGGTTTTAATATGTTCAGTTACTTATTTCAAGTCACCCTGGCTGGTTTTTTTTTTTAATCTTCAATGAACAGATTTTTTGGTCTCAACGATTTTATTATATGTATAGATGGAAATACACATATGAAACACATTGTTTTTAATCAATTTTGTATTGCAAAATGGGATCGTAATTTTTGTTGGATCTCTTGGCCTCTGCTTAGTGTAATTGTCACCTTTGAATTTAAAAAATTCACTATGTTTCCTTACAAAGTAAATTTTGGCAAGGTAAACATCATTTTTATCGTTGTATTATTATACACTCGAGAGCAATGAATCCGGGTCACTTAAAGAATGTTAAAAATCTCGGAAACTAAAAATGATAGGTTAATGCAATAAATTGTATTTAATAGACAATGTAATACTCCTTAAATGAAAGTAAAAAAAATATGAGTCACCATACATTTTATTAACACAAAATTACATAAAGAAAAAAACTGCGGATCTCTCCTTAAAACAAAAATAGGAAACATAAAATTTTTGAACTTTATTACGATTTTCTTGAATTTTAATACTTCGTATTGCCTCCTCGTGCTTCCATTACTGCGTTTACGCGGTTTAGCATGCTGTACACCAAGTTCCTTATACGATTTTGGGGAATATTCTCCCATTCCTCTGTGAGAGCAATTTTGAGCTCACGAAGCGTGATTGGGGGAGGGTTTCGTTGTTTTACGCATCTGCCTAGCTCGTCCCAAGCATGCTCGATCGGGTTGATACCCGGGCTGCGCGCTGGCCACTCCATACGAGTAATGTTCATCTCTTGAAGGTAGTCATTCACAATCCTACCTGTATGAGGTCGGGCATTGTCATGCATAAATATAGCATCCTCACCTAAATTGACCATAAATGGACCATAAATGGACCAACGTGATCATTGAGGATTTCTTCCACATATCTTACGCTAGTTAAAGAGCCGTTTTCTATGATCACCAGCTCTGTGCGACTTTCAGAAGAAATTCCGGCCCACACAAGTACAGACCCACCACCGTAGGCTACTTTTTATTCGATGCATGCTTGCTTGAATCTTTCCCCTGGTCTTCGATACACTCTGTGTCTTCCATCGTGCTTGTAGAGCATAAATTTTGATTCGTCGGAGAACATAACTTTTGACCAATCTTCAATACTCCAATTTACGTGGCTCTGGGCATATCTTAGTCTTGAAATACGATGCCCACGCTCCAGTTTAGGGCCGTTTGCAGGTCTAAGGGGTTTTAAGTTAGATTCAGCAAGCCGACGTCTTACTGTCCATGCACTTGGGTTACTTCCTCCGAGGCGTCGAAACTGATTTGTGAGTTCAGTTCCTGTGAGAAAGCGATTTCGAAGCATGGTGTTCACCAAGTATCGGTCTTCTCGTGCTGTGGTACACCTGGTTCTGCCCGTTCCTGGTCTGCGTAGGTTAGAACCAGTTTCTTCGTAACGTCGGAGAACTCTTTGTACTGTTGACAGCGACACACCGACAGTCCTGGCTGTATCGCGCTGACTCCGGCCGGTTTCCAGCATTGTAAGTATTCTGGTGCATTCTTCAGGCGTAAGCGACATAATTTCAGCTTGAATAATGAATATAGAGCACTATCAACATGGTTTATGTACCCACATAAATGACAGATTACAAACAAAAGCAAAACCAAATGCTGTAATTTCGTAGTTCCATCTTCGAAAGTGGCCCTTTTTCAAATTTCATTTTTTTATGATATAACTATACAATAACTAAGAAGTTTTAATACCTTCATTTAAGGAGTATTACATTGTCTATTAAATATAATTTATTGCATTAACCTAGCATTTTTAGTTTCCGAGATTTTTAGGATTCTTTAAGTGACCCGGATTCATTGCTCTCGAGTGTATTTTGTATTTTTCGGTCCAGTAACCCATTCAGTACCTATTTATCGAGATAAGGTATCATTAATCGTTGATATCATTGTATGACGAGACACCATTGTTTAACTATTGTGTCTACTTCGTGGACAGATCAAGGGATAAATAATTTAATAATAATAAAAACACATTTATTTCTCTTCCACAAAGCACCTTAAAAACCTGTCACACAGATTACCATTTACATTTTTACATTTTTACAGATACATTTTCACTAAAAATTTCACAACTTCAACATTTACCTCCAACGGCTCTCTGTCAATGCCATTCAAGCCTGAAATATGCTGTAGGTAGGTATATTATTATGTCGGCGTCACATTGTAAGAATCGTTAGATTGTAATCTGTCTAGCGAGATTGTAAACTGCAGAAATATTGTCAACCGAACATACTGCTTACAATATGACGCATTATTTTTCGGTAGATTATAATCTGTCGAAATGAAACCGTCGAATTGTGAAATATGTGCGAATGAACTCACCTCGCGCGCTGTCAAGGGGGCGGGGGAGGAAGGGCGTCCCCCTTGCCCTCTGGTACCACTCCCATGAAAAGATAATGCATCATTCCTGAGAAAAAGCGATTAATGTAACCTCCTATCCTCAAAACACTTTATATTCGCTGAGTGGCTAAAAGCGTAGTCGATGGGCTGTCTGCAGGGTTTAAAGCCTAACGTCGGCGTGCCTCAAGTCCCGATTATGGGGACAGAGATAATTTGATCGCATGCATTTCACAATTTTACGGTTTCACTCCGTCAAAATCTGCCGAAAAATAATGCGTCATATTGTAAGCAGTTGTAAGTGTTCAGTTGACAATATATTTACACAGTAGACAGTTTACAATCTCGCTAAAAAGATTACAATCTGACGGGTTTTACAATTTGACGCTGACTCATATTTATTAGTATAACTGTTCCATTGCGCTTAAATAACAATATTGATCTTGACTGATCGCAATATTTACCTACTGGTCAACAACCTACCTCAGGTCAAAATGTCAAAACTTAAATAAGTTAAGTATAATATGCATATCATTACTTATTTATGTTCATCATAATTACAGGTAATAAATCATATCAAACTCAACAATATTTTTTGTGAAGATGCATAATATTGGAACTAAATGTACTTTATTTGACACTCATTGAACTTATACTGTTTAATAATAATAATAATAATATATTTATTCAAAAATAGAATTAGCACAAAAAATAAAATTCAAATTCTAGAAATAATGTAATGTGTAATGTGTGTTTAATTTATGCTTGACAATAAAATTATGTCATTAGCTCGTGGCTAAATAATAACAGCCGCTCGGGTCGATCTTCAGGTTAAGCCGTGCTTGCCTAGGTTGGTCCGTGGATGGGTGACCACCCATTACATGCCGAGTTCCCTCAGTGCCTCAGAAAGCACGTTAATCTGTTAGTCCCGGCTGTCATTTCTAGATCTTTGAAAGCCGTTACAGGTAGTCAGTTACCCAAGTCTGACAAGCAGTCTTACCCCGGAGAGAGACGGAATGGGACGCCGTCACCTCCTTCTGACACGGCCACGTGGTGGTCCGCGGCCACCGTAGGCGCGGGCCTGTGGACGGTGAGCTATAGGCTAGCTCGCCGTCCGTCCGTCTTATGACGACAGGCCATGTCGATGGCGCGTTCGTGTTCCACGCGCGCCTCAAAGAGATGTCAACAGAAAGGAAGGGGTCCGCAAGGGCCGATGCCTGGCGGGGCTGCGGGACTGTTCGAAAGAGATACCGTGGCCGGTGGCCCCGGAACACAAAGGGCGATAAAGGAACACGGATGAGTTTTAGTCAGTAAAAGTCTGACACTCCCTCCTGCTCCGCCCAGAGCGGGAGGAGTCATTTGATGATTTCCCATCCGGAAAAAAAAGGGTACCTTTCATCCCGAAAAAAACTACTGTTCCCGAGGAAAACAACAATAACGTTCTTATGATAATAGATGGCGCCACGTGTCTTTAGAATCATGATTGAATTCATTATAATTATAATATTACAGGCAGAGTACAACCCGAATTGACTGTCAAATGCTAGTCAAAATAAAACCGGCCAAGTGCGTGTCGGGCCACGCTCAGTATAGGGTTCCGTAGTAGCCCGTTATATTCAAGCCACTACTTCATCTTAGTCACTTTAAAAGATTTATTCTGAAGATTTTGTATTTGGTACAAAATTAACCAACACTCAAGTTACTGTTAAATTAATAAAGTTATCTTAACCGCTATAGTTTTCCTTTAAAGTTCATGAAATGCACTATCGTCATGAATTTTTCAAGCTAGCAGTTTAGCTTTTAGAGGGGGAGGGACGCCACTGGAACCAAAATTTGCACTTTAAAGTTTTACATTTCGTAAATGGAGCATTAAATCGAAAAGTAGGCTTAACAACCCCTACGTCACTTTAAAAGACCTATTCAACGATAACGATGGGGTAAATGACGAAAACAAAAATCATCCCTACTTCACAAAATGTAGGCGAACTCCCTAAAAAAATATTTTCCAAAATTTTATTTTACCACTTTCTCGGCCTAATTGATATTCATACCTCTACAAAATTACAGCTTTCCCGTACTAACGGTCTCTTAGCAAACCCTCGGACAGGACGGACAGACAGACAGACGGACATGACGAAACTATAAGGATTCCTTGTCAGGACTACAAAACCCTAAAAAAGGCTATTCAACACAAATTTTACACTTAATTTGGAATTTTGTTTTTTTTATTCGGAAATAAAATAAATATATAAACTTTATCACAATACTTCAATTGAGATGAACAGAATAATTATGTAAGACCGAACTCCTAAAGGAGCCGATCTCTTCAAAAATAAGAAAAATTTCAACAGTGTATAGTGTAGGAACGAACACAGTCAATATGAGCACGAGATCATGATTTTCATGTCTTCAATATGTGATTTTAACGCCGGGTCCTTATGTATGCGGCGAGGTAACGAAACCATAGCGAGATCTAATTCGACGTCAACGCCATCTATCGAGCAAGCAGTACAACTTTGACCTGCGATAGAACTTTCATAGCAATACATTTAATTATTGTACTTTATTAATTCTGAGTTATGTTAACTTATTTTTTTAAGTATCATTAATGACTTCTTTTACCAAAAAATAATAATACCTATACATAACCATAAAAAGCGGTAGGTACTTTTCTTAGAGGTAAGTTAAATTAAGATACCTTGCTGATTTACTTCATGCTTTGTAATGCACATTTAAAATCAATAGCCGTGAATTAAATTGTGTAAATAGACCCATAACGAACTCGAAAGGCACTTGTTCTCCCCGTCATTGCGATCTTTTTTTTCTGGACCATACCTGGGTACCTACTTGTTACGGAGATATTGGAGGTCAGAGCGGGAGGAGTCATTTGATGATTTCCCATCCGAAAAAAAAAGGGTACATAGCATCAAACTGAACCACTTTCTCCATGGGACCCACATCGTATTTAGGTTCTACGATATGGTGGTTTCAACACGATGTTGTCCTTTACCTATCACCTTGTTGTACGGACTGCCGGACAAGTCCATTTTTTTTAAATTAACCTTATTTTCCTTAATATAATATAATAAAATAATATACATATAATATAATAATCCTTATTAATTAACGAAACCGCAAACCTAATGTCAAGGACACTTGTTTAAATTGATTTGTATCCGGTTTTTAATGGACAATTAAGTTTATGATTCATAAATGTCATGCCTATGCACTGTATTCATAAAGTTTAAAAGAACGATTTGCGTGTATTAGAAGATCCGTCAATTAAGTATTTCGTCAAAGCGTGCATCGGTATTTTATACTTCGAAGTTCAGTATGAAAGTCACGATTTATGACCTTATTATCCATTAAAAACGTGTACCAAGTTTGTCTTATCGATGCATTTTTGCTTGACATTATTACTTATTTATTTACACTTCATGTACTTACAATAATGGTACATAGAGGCGGACTTAATGCCACAATCAGTGTCATCTTGAACTGCATAATTAAAGTGGTCATACTGTAGCGTAGTAACTATGGAATTTCAATAGGTTCTTAAGGCTAGCTAATAATGGTTTTGTTACCACTGTCATGCACATCTTGCCAGTTAGGTATATTCAAGTCTTATGTAATAAGCGACCCTACAGCTTTCAATCAACCCAGATCCGGTCGCCAGATCAACCTCAGCATGCTACACTTGCTCCTAAGAAATGACTAATGGGAAAACACTTTATGTGAACTAGGAACAAGTCTGTCTTAAGGTGACTATAGGAGCTAAATTAGCAACTCTAATTGTGGTTGTTCAAACTTCGTTTGAAATACTGTTAGAATAAACTTCTAATCAGCTTGCACTACAGAGTGGTTGTTACGTCAGTCACTGCGGGCCGAATAGTGCGAAATTAGTGATTTTTTGCGATTTACAAAAATCTATTGATTGGACTAAAAAAACAAAACACTATCATGTTAACATGTTGCTTGTAGAATTATTTGCCTAAAAATCAGGTATTTTAGTATGGTTTTCACTCGTTAAAAGATTTTTTTGAGATAAGTTCGTGATTTTTTTATTGAGTAAAATTTGTTGTATTATGTTTCAAAACACTACCATACTAGAAAATATCCTGAAGAATATCATATATTTTTCTGGTTTTCTTTTCTTTTCTGCATTATAAAACTCGCGTTTAGCTCCTGTAGTCCTGAAAAAGGCAATGTCATTTACAGTGAATCTGTCCTACACTAAACTAAACTATACTAAAGAGGTAAAGTTTGCGAGGTTGTAAGTGTAAGGGGTTAATCCCCGGGATCTACTGAATCGGCTATATTTATTACTATAAAAAATAAGGGGGGGGGGAGGAATTAGAGGAAAATAAATGTCCACGCGTGCGAAGCCGGGACGGGCCGCTAGTCATCTATACAAGCGTTTTCAAAGAGTTACATAGAAAATTGTACCTTGAAGCTAGACTGGCATAGAATAATTTTTAGACCATGACTCTGTCACATTCTGATAAACCAAGATTTTTTATCGTCTTTATCTGCTACTGCTTTTACCAAATACATTGAGCTCGCTTCCAGTCTTACCGGATGCAGCTGAACACCAATATTTTACATGAAGCGACTGCCTATCTGACTTCCACAACCTAGTTACTGGAAAACACGATACCCCTTATCGTTTGTTAAAAAAAAAATTAAAGTATCAACTCTACTACATTTCAGAAACAAAATGGCGGGCGTAGTGAAGCCGACAACGATTGAGCAGGAGTATGAGAAGAACCCGGACATCTCACCAGCCGAGATCAAGAAGTTACGCGACTGGCTCAAGACGCAACCACATCTGCCGGAGAAACATCTCACAGGTATACACACAGTACAATACACAGCTGTAACGCTCCATATTACACTCAAAACGGTTAAATCTGTGAAAAGCGGTTTTGACAGGTTTCAGTCAAAACCATTATAAAGTTAAAACACTACTATACATTAACCACTTGTTAATCACTTGCTTCGGTGAAGGAAAACATCATAAGGAAACCAGCATGCAGCATGCAACATGTTAAGCCAGGTCAGAGGCCCATGGGCGGCTTAAAAAACTCTGACACCAGGTTAGGCACTAACCACACGATGATGAAAGAAGAAGTTTAAACGCGTTTTCTGTACCTACCTATAAAGATCTATGTTTACAGAACGACTGAAAGACTGAATAACACTTTCTCTAGGTTGGGCACAAAGGGTCATTGAGTCTCTTCATCGTGATCTTCATTCTTCCTCTTTAGCTTATCGTTGGTTTATATTGAATCGGTCCAGTTTAATAAGTTATAATGAATTGCTCAAAAGTTGATTTGTCAAGGTCAGGTGGCATAATTATAAAATTATTCAGTTGTAAATAAGCCAACAAAAAGTTATTAAGATGTGTGTGTTTAGTTAATTAGTTAATTAATGTCAACTGACAAGGTGATCTGTTCTGTTACCTAGCTAATAAACGACTGTTTTAAAAACTTGTCTGGGAAGCATCTGGTTTTTACTGCCTAATCATCTTTGGAATTGGTGGTACTTAAACTACGATTCACTTCATGACTATGTTTTCTATTCCCAAGTAAAGAACAAGTTTTGATGTGTTGTTGAGGAATTTGCGAAAACAATAACCGGAGTAGTGCGTGCATTGTGAAGGCTGACTCATATTTTGGCTGACTCACTCTTATTTTGACGAAAACGTGCTGATTATCAGTCTAATTTGACTAATGATGCTTTGATTTTGATGTTAATTATTCGACAGCATTAAACTGCCAGTATTTTTTTAACTAATAATAATAATAATAATAATAATAATAATTTATTTGCATCAAGTTTAACATTTTACATTAGATACATGTTAGTACATACAGTTTAAGGAAAATTAAACAATATTGTGGCGACACCAACACCCTTGCTAAGTTGTCAAGACAACTTGTGTTAAAGATGCTGGGCCCGACCCTTTAGTGGATGATTCTTAATTGTAATTAGTTACGTAAATGTTGTTTACAAAAAAAAAAAAAAAAATATGACTAGTCCAAAATGCAGCATAAGTAAACGGGCAAATAAACTATTTAGAAAAAAAAGAATGAAAACAAAAGTAATATATGGTATGAGCAGAGTAGTGTAGTGTGTGTGTGTGTACATGTGTGTGTGTGCGTGCGTGTGTGTGTGTGTGTGTATGTGAGCGTGCATGTGTATGAGCATAGGATAGTTTAACGGGAACTATATTGAGTCAGCAATAAATTTTCTGTATTGTTGTAGTTAAGTGTTAGTAGCCAATCATTTAGTTTCTTTTTGAGTGACATTTTAGGTAGTGAGTAGAAGTCTAGTACTTTGTTAAGGCTATTATAGAGATGAGGACCTTGGAAACAAGGAAATCTTCTTGTAAAAGAGAATTTACAGGGGAAGGGTTGACATACCTTTTTTTTTTTTTTTCGGATGGGAAATCATCAAATGACTTCTCCCGCTCTGGGCTGAGCAGGAGGGAGTGTCAGACTTTTACTGACTAAAACCCATCCATGTTCCTTCATCGCCCTTTGTGTTCCGGGGCCACGGTATCTCTTTCGAATAGTCCCGCAGCCCCGGCAGGCTTCGGTCCTTGCGGACCCCTTCACTATTGCTGACTCTCTTTGAGGCGCGCGTGGAACACGAACGCGCCGTCGACACGGCCTGTCGTCATGAGACGAACGGACGGCGAGCTAGCCCATAGCTCCCCGTCCACAGGCCCGCGCCTACGGTGGCCGGAAGCCAACACGTGGCCCCCGACGCCCGGGGCGTCTCCCGCGGCGGCCGGGACGTGAGGACCTCTCCCTGTCCTGTTCCGCCACCTCCTTCGCTAGCATGACTGCTTCGCAGAAGGAGGTGACGGCGTCCCATTCCGTCTCGCTCCGGACCATGGATTGAACCAAGGCCGGGAGCGAGAGGTCGCCGCCGCCAATCGCCGTTACGAGGACACGGCGGTGCTCCGCCCAAGCGGGGCACACCTCCACCGTGTGCTCCACCGTGTCCTCCGGTCGATCCTCACAATGGTGACACCCGGGCGTCTCCTCCCGCCCGATTCGGTGCAGGAACTTACCGAAGCATCCGTGTCCGGTAAGAACCTGCGTCAGGCGGAAGGTGAGGACGCCGTGGCGTCTCTCCAGCCACTCCTCAAAGAGGGGACTTATCGCCACTATTGTGGCGTGCCCTGCACGGGGTTGCGATAGTCGCTCTCTCCATGTCGCCATGAGATCCCGCCGGAAGTCCGTCCGCTGAGCGACAATTTGCCGCGGCAGCGGAGTTTCCCCCCGGCGTAGCGCCTCCGCGCGCCACTCGTGTAGGCGCGCGAGGACTATTGCCTCCAGATCCCATGGCGGCAATCCGGCAAGGAGGTTCGCCGCCTCGCGGGAGATCGTGCGGTACCCCCGGACCAGCCTTACGGCTACCACCTTCTGGGGCACGTTCAAGTGGTGGGCGGCACGCCGCCTCAATGAACGTGCCCACACCGGGGCCCCGTAAAGGGCCATGGACCGCACGACTCCCGCGTAGAGCCTCCGGCAGGAGGCGTTCGGCCCCCCCAGGTTGGGCAGGAGCCGCCTGAAGGCAGCCCCTGTCCGCTCCAGTTTGGGGGCCAAACGTCGGAAATGCTCCACGAAGTTCCACCGGCTGTCGAGGACAAGTCCCAGGTACTTCAACGTCGACTCGACGCCGATGGAAACCCCTCCTGCCATCACTGAGGATCCCGGAGGTGGCGCATTCCGAGGCCCATGAAAGCACATGGCCTCGGAGGGTTGACATACCTTGTCTTTGCGTCTTGTGGTGATTACTTCATAGGAGGTTCTTTGGTGCTGATATAGTAGCATGTGTAAGACAAATAATTGCCTCACTGTAAGGACTTTACAGTTCCTATATAATTCCTCAGTTGGAAAAAGGATGGACCTAAAGGTGCTAGTTTTTAGCACGGCTCTCTGAGCTCGTTCTAGTTTCAAAAGAGTAGTTTTTGGTCCACCACCCCAAGCGCTTATACAGTACGTTAAGAGAGACTGACAAAGAGCATAATATGTACACCTAATAATTTGGGGTCCTGCTATGTGGCGAAGAGTACTAAAGACAAAGATTAGCTTTCTAATTCTTTTCGTCAGTAACTCTATATGTGGTGCAAAGCTCAGGCTGTCGTCGAGAGTCACACCGAGATATTTGATGGTTCTACAGCGTTCCAGTTCGGGACATGTACATGTCGCAGTGCTAGGCATTACACAAGAGTGCGCTACCAAAGCGTGCGAATTTGGTGGTTGACTCGAATTTCTTAAACTGTATGTAAGAGTTTTAGTTTTGTCTGTGTTGATTGTGAGAATGTGTCTTTTGAGCCATTGTAGAACATTACTTAGTCCTTTTTGTGCATAATCGAAGGTGTCATCCCACGTATCACCAGAGAAGGTAAGGACAGTGTCATCAGCGAATGCCACGATTTTTCCACTTCCCAAACTCAGATTACATAGTTGGTTAACGTATATTAGAAATAAGGTTGGACCAATCACACTGCCTTGGGGAACGCCGAATGTCACTGGAAGCTCTCCACTGAGGTAGTTTTGTATTTTTACACATTGTGTACGATTTTGAAGGTAGTCCTTGAAGATGTTAAGTGATTGGTCACGTATCCCCAGTTCTTCAAGCTTTATTATTAAATCAGAAATCGAAACCGTATCGAATGCCTTTTTTAGGTCCAAAAAAATTGACAATACCTTCTTTTTCCTGTCAATATTTTTGGTCACATAGTCAATGAGGTCAATTACAGCGCTACTAGTAGATTTATTGCGTCTAAAGCCGAATTGGTTGGGAGAAAAAAGCTTTTTATCTTCCATGTAAGTCACGAGTCTTTTATTAATTAATCGTTCTAGTATTTTGGAAATGGAAGGTAACACTGCAATAGGACGATAATTATTTACCAATTTTTTGCTTCCAGTTTTATGAATTGGGTGTATGATGGCCTTCTTAAAGTACAAGGGGAAAGTGCCAGTATGGAAACAGAGATTAAAAATATGTGTGAGTATGGGGACTAGTATCAGTGAGTAGCGTTTTAAAAACTTTGTAGGAATATTGTCCCAGCCTACAGCAGAATCTGTTTTAAGTGACATTAGCAACTCTCCAACCTCCGCTTCATCGGTGTCTAACATGACGAATGATTGTAAAGGTGGAGATGTAGGGGTAGTGTCTGATGGGACTTTATGACTACCAAGTGGACTTGAAAAGTTATCAGCAAGTTCCTTGCCGATATTGGCAAAAAACTCGTTTACTTTGTCCACCGACAGCTGAGGTGACGTAGTAGAATCCAATAATTCGGTGTTGGGTATGTTAGGCTTGTCTGTGTTAGTCACTCTCTTTATCACCTTCCAAATCTTTTTATTGTCCTTTGAAGCCTCAGTCAATTCTCTCCTGTCAAAGTCTCTTTTTAATTTTTTCAAAATTTTTGTGCAGTGGTTCCTATACCTTTTATATGTAGTACTTAATATAAGAAGGTAAGTACATTTCTTTGCTTCAAAGAGGTGAAGGTCCCGCTTCTCATGCACCAGGGATCAAATCCGGGCACTACCAATGTGACTTTCTCAATTCATATGTACTTTCTAAGTTTATCTTGGACATCAGAAACATAAACATAGAAATCTGGATTTAAATCTGAAATCGCAAACCCGTCTTGAGCAAGCGTGGTGATCATTACTCAAACTTTATTGGCATTCCACAATGATCAAAAAAAAATTGATCATTGTGGACGGACGTGTCGGGCACAGCAAAAGACAAAAATGTAAGTAGTAGTAGGAGAGATCAGAGGAAGCTTTAAACACAAAAAAATATGTCTAAACTAGTACCATACCAACAATAATACCATATTAGGAAATCTTTATATCTACACAGAATTCTTTAGACATTATTTATATTTTATCGTTTAAATATTCATTTAGACTATAATAGCATTTTTCTGTTAAAAATTGTCTTAGCTGATCAATGCTCGTGCCTTCTCTGTATGAGAAGAGGCCTTTGCCCAGCGGTGGGACAGTAATAGGCTGGTATACTGCAGTGCATATTTTTTTCATATATTTATGAACAAGTATATTTATAGTTTGTGTCTAAGATATTAACCATCACGTTCAGTTCAAACGTGAGAATTTACGAGTATTAACCTTTTACTGCTGATAGCAATCGCTCTTGTAGCATCCTATTCTATTGTTTATGATGCTAATTATCGTTTCTTACTATATAATTAACATAAATACTTGAAATGTCGTTAAAGGTCGTCAATGGGTACGACAGTCGTCACCCAAGCACTTGTCTTAACAACCATTACTGCAACAATGTCACTGTAGTTACGGATACCGTGGTGATGTCCACCAGCCCGCACTGGGCCCTGGGTGGATACCGGCTGACTCCCTCCCGTAGAGAGGAGGGAGAACTGTGTCACAGCAAGGAGAACGTTATAGAATAATAATGAGGGAAACGTTTTGCTTGGGTCTTTTAACATGGTATGGTAGGTACTCCATCAGTTCTGTTTTCACTTAATAAACTTATTGAATGCACGAAGATAGGCAATATGAACCTCTCTTGTGACATAAAAAAGGTCCAGAGGTTGCAAGCGACTGCTGAGCTCGAGGCCCTGGTGTCGATTCCCAGTTCAGGCAAAGTGTTATTGGGTTTTTCTGTCAATTTCTCAGTAGCTAGCAGTAACGGAGTTTAGATTTGTGCCCGGTAGATGGCAGTGGGCTCGCCACTTATTACATAGCACTTAAGGTGTTATGTTTAAGGTGGATGCTCCAGGGTAGCCTGCGAAATTCAAATTTTCTTACGTTTTAGTTACAGAATTATAAGTCGAGGAACGACTTTTTCAAGGTCAAAATCATTCCTCGACCTTTATGAACTCGGAGGGTTGTATTGATGATTTTGATGATTATAATTCTGTAACTACATACGTCTTACAGTCGCAAACAATATTTTAATCAACATACAACCTAGCACTGGTCTACAAATTGCAAAAAACGTAAGAAAATTTGAATTTCGCGGGCTACCCTGGAGCATCCACCTTAAACATAACTGGCGAAATGTATATATATGTGTACCATAGGGTATATGCGTCAATAGGTTACTTTCGGGGATATGGGCTTATGGTATTATGATGATAAAAGTGAATGTCCGTGATACGTTAATTTAAATACGGACATTTGTACAAGCAATGGTCAATAAAAGCATTATTGATGGCCATTTGTTATTGACAAGCTAAGAATACGTAAGTACGAACAATTATCGTCGCTACGTCTGTCATAATGATTGTCTGCATTGCATCGATTCTAAAGAAGCGTTTAAGTGCGATGATTGCCTGATCAACATGATTGATATCTGTTTGAGACAGTTTACCAACGTATATAATGGTAAAGGTAATATAAATAAGTAGTTATCTAGGGCATTAGTTTATTGTTTCAAGTTAATGGAGCTCGACTAAGAGGACGACAACAATGTTGATTTAGATATACTGAGTTTAATCAAATGTAGAGTATACGTATAGCAATAAGTAGGTAAATAATCATGGTAAAGACGAGAGCGAATGCAGATTGTCGTCCACCACGATACTCAAAGATCAATTATAAACCCAAATCACCAATGAGTAGTCAGCTCTCTCTCAAGAAACTCTTAACTCAATCCACATCGACCAGTAAATTAAATTCCTTACTTAACGCCTGTTGCTGTACATGATGACGTTTGTACTACAGAATAGGATTAGATACGATGGGTTAGGGTAGGCGGTAATTTACCAGGCGGGCCTAATGCGGGTCTAATTTCAATGACCCGAATGGCGCAGCGGTAGTAAGGTTGCCTTACGTTCTTAGAGTCCCGGGTTCGAATCCAGGTAGGAGCAAATGTTTGTGTGATGAGCATGGACATTTGTTTCCGAGTCATGGATGTTTATATGTATAATAAGTATGTATTTACAAACAAAAAGTATCTATGTAGTATATCAATTATCTGGTGTCTTTTTTTTTCTTTTTTCGAAGTGGCATCTCGCAGTTCAACCAGAGAGGTTGTCGTCTGCTTAACCGGACTTTTCTGTGGGTGCCTTAAGTGTAAGGCCTCCAGCCAGGGCAAAAAACTTACAAACTAAGCGACTACACGCTAAGGGCACCCCCTGCGGGGTACGGGCCTCGGCTTAGAGCGTCGCTGGGAGAGGACAGCAAGGGGACAGGCTGGATCGGAGTGGTGTCATTATTTAGGGACTGACTTTGGACTACAGGCTCAGCAACGCGAGCTGGCACGAGCAAGGGACGGGGAGGGTTCGTAACGGGGCGTCGCGACGGGCCTCGACGGCGAGGACGGAATGACGGCTGTTTGCATCTGTGCTTCTTAAGCGTGCTAGTTTCCTTCCTGCTCTCCTGGAGGAGGGTTGTAGCGTCATCGGGATCGACTAAAGCATGCCTTGGGCGGCGGAGCTGACTGATTCGCGAGGGTTCGTAACGGGCGGCCGCTGCGATCAGGGGATTACGATGTCTGACGGCAGAGTCGAAGAAGCGCTTGGAAAGGCGCTTCATGAACTGGGCTATTGTGGGGATTTTAAGATCTAAATGTAAACGGTCATTGCGGACATAATAGTATCTGGTGTCTACGACACAAGCCTGTGTGCTTAGTGTGGCACTAGATGGCGCTGTGTGTAATGTCCAGCGATATTTATATTTATTTATTGATTGGTAGAGAAAAAATGGTAATGCTATAATGGTATGCGATGATGTTTCAGATGTAGACCTGGTAATCGTGTACCACTGCTGTCGGTTGAGTATCGAGGTGTCGAAGCAAGTGCTGGACCTACACTTCACACTGAGGACACTCTTCCAGCCTTTCTTCAAGGATCGAGCCTTTGACAAGAAAGCTGAGTTCGCCTTTACTACAGCGTAAGTACATTGGCCTTTAAATCATCTGTTATAGCTTTAGTTAATGGTTATTGGGTAATTGTTCCTTTGTATTCCAGATTGGGCAAAATGTTACTGGGTTTTTCTATGAGGAATTTCACAATAGCAGCCCAGTGTTTGGAGATTGACGATGTGACATTTTTGTGCTCCAGCAGACAAGTAAAACCAAAAAATAACTGACATATGTTTACAGAAATTACGGTCATTATAATAACTGAGAAACTGCCACAATTAAAGGCTAGACAGGCGGTTATATGATATCTCTGCTATTACAATTCATGGTGTATCCTGATATTTAAAGACAAAATGAACAGTTTCGATACCAACTTATCTACTAATTAACAAAGGCTTAAACTTCCTACCTAAATAAAGTAACAGTCATATATAATTGGCACTTGGACTTGGACTATTTAATCTTGCTGCACAAAGCAATACCACTGAGCCAAAGAAAGATGTCCTTCTGGACATTTTTAGCTTCCCCAAGCTGTCTCTTATTCTACAAAAGAATATCTTCTTCCAATCTTAAGTGATAAAGATAGCATAAGCAAAGATAGAATAATACGAAACCTTTATTTCATACTTAAAATGTCACGTAGGGGATATCTTCCGTGATTATTGTTTATGCTCCCGATATTTCGACGCTGCTGTTGCAAGCGCCATGATTGCGGGTTAACTGGAGAATGCGGGTGGATGGAAGAAATTGTTAGGAGCAGAAAAATGTGTCTTGAATCTGTTTTGTCTTGTCTTAATCTGTCTTGTCTTGTCTTGTTCTTTGTCTTTTGCTACGCGCACGACTGGAACTCGACACTAAGTCACGGCAAAACCGTGAAAGCTTAAAACAGTCGTTGTTTCATATTTTCAGATTATGTGCTCCACTAGCCACCCCGACAGTGGAAGGCTACCGGGTTGTATACCTCCGTCTGCTGGACCCAGATCCTCGTAACTTCAACCTACTGGAAACCGTCAGAGCTTTCATGATGTTCTTCGATTTGTGGCAGTATGAGGAAGGGTCTTGGCCTGGGTAAGTTCTTGGATGACAAACGAAACACCGGACGGTGTGACCCTTTGGAACTTAGTAACGCTGCTTCGCGGCAGGAAATGTGTAAATAGAGAAAAGTGTTTTACTTTTAGCTATCAAGTATTACAATAATATTCATTTCAAATTATATTAGAACCTCCTCGGACCGTCACGTGTCAGTCAGAATTTGAACTGTATCCAGTCCAGTAAAATCCTCTCTCTTAATTTTCGCACATTTTGAGGAGCATTCAGCGATGTCTTGCGTTGCGGCGTACCCTGTACAATCCCAAAGCAGAGCAGTCTCTTGGTCACTATTGTGTAACTAGGGCCAGGTCTTCGATCCAAGTATTTATGTCTAACAATAAGCGGAGAGAACACATTTAGGACTGTGACACTACCAGCAATTAGATGCTAATTAATTTCAATTACCGCAATCTGTAACCTGGTTTCAGAATGTCTGTAATGTCTTTCACAAACAAGTTTATTGCACTAGCAACAGACATGCTTTAACATGAACTCAAGTTATAAAACTTATAAGTGGTTTCTAAACTGCATCATTTGGTCACCTGGAATCAACATTGAAATATTTCTAAAGGAAGAAGAAAGACAGCAGGATACCACCTAACTTGGTTCATATCCCATCTATTCGTATTCAACAATTCTCTTCCACATTTATTATGTGCACGGCCCAAGAGTGAACCCCTCAGCCCCCCCCGCCCCAGCGTCTATGTTTCCGTCCACCTATCCCGTCCGCATTCAAAGCAAGAGTAACCAGGCACCTTTTTTCATCGCAGACCTAAATCATGGCTTTCCATTACGTGAGATCTATCAAAAGCAGAGCCATCACAATGAACGAAATCAGCCATCAGAATTTAAAATGTGTAGGTATATTATATTATTGCTTGATATTAACTTGCAGCTAAAATGATGCTTTGTTGTTAACAGTTTCGTGATTCTCATTGACATGGAAACAGCAACCCTGAGCCACGTCACGAGGCTGGACCTCATGGTCGTGAAGAAAGTCATATACTTCTTACAGGTTAGTAGTCATCTTCTTTATAAGCTAAAATATGTATAGCCATAACCCAAGATCTGTCCACGAAGTAGACACAATAGTTAAACAATGGCGTCGCGACCAAATTGGTCATTTCATCAGATCATGATTATCTGTCTTCGAAGCAGGTAAACTTTCAAAGCTTTTGGGATGTTACCAGTCGGGATTATACCCGCGAATGTACCTATTAGTATCTCCCGGGACCCGAAACCCTGAGCGGGATAAAAAATGTTGAAATTATCAATGCTTATTGAAAAACGAGTGTACTTAAGACGGTTAGGAACAGAAGAGTCGGCTTACCTGCTCATGGCAACGTAGCAAAACTAGCAATACGTCTATCATCGATTCTGATCAAACACATTAATCCTTCTCCGCACTCTTCAAGAATAGGCTATTCTTGAAGAGTGCGGAGAAGGATTAATGTGTTTTACATGTTTTACAGTCCATAAGATATGATTCATAATAATACCTCAAACATTTTAGGAATGCATGTTCTGCAAACTAAAAGGCGTGCACTTCATGAGCGCGCCGTACTTCATGGACCGGCTGCTGATGCTGATCAGGCCGTACCTCTCGAAGCAGCTGATGGAAATGATCCACACTCACCAGGTCGGGGCCGAGTCAGTCTACAAGTTGATATCGAAGAAAGCCCTGCCGAAAGAGGCGGGCGGAGACTATAAGGATCATATCACTTTAAGAGGTTAGTAGAGGTTTATTTTTATTTTGCAGAGATTTAAGAGTTGTGCTCGCTAAAAAATTCATTATGTTCTCTTAAGGCGACTACAGGAGCTAAATTAACAACTCTATTTGTGGTGGTTCAATCTGCTTGCACTACAAAGTGGTTGTTACGTCGGTCACTGCGGGCCGAATAGTGCGAAAAGCCACTCAGGCTTTTTGCGATTTACAAAAAATCTATTGATTGGACTAAAAAAATAAAACACTACCATGCTAATATGTTGCTTGTAGAATTATTTGCCAAAAAAACAGAATTATCGCATGTATTTTAGTGTGGTTTTAACTCGTTAAAAGAAAATTTTAGAGATAAGTTCGTGATTTTTTTTATTGAGTTAAATTAGTTATATTAAGTTTTCAAAACACTATCATACTAGCAATTATCCTGAAGAATATCTTATATTTTTCTGGTTTTGTTTATTGTAGTGAATCATATGCTTTTTTGCATTATAAAACTCGCGTTTAGCTCCTGTAGTCCCAGTAAAGTTATTTAAAAGACACGATAAATGCAGCTCAGTTTTTTTAGAAACTACATTTTGGCAATAGTAGTGTGCCTATAATGGTCTGGAAACTTTGAAACTTCTGTCTTTGAGACTTTAATTAAATCAATGGTCACTGGTGCATAATTGCATTTAAAGGATGTAGAAAACCTCAAAAAAGTCATTCAAGTCAAAAAGTCGTTTCCCAGCAATATTTTTTGCGTAAAGTTACTTAGATATGTAATGTGATATGTCTATGTACAGAATGCTTGGTTGACGGTTTCGTGATGAGGTTGTTTACACCCTGTATAGTCGCCGCTTGCAAACTTACTACTTCCCGCGACCCAATTGTATGATAAAACAAAGGGTTTTGAAAGAAGCTTTTACTATTTTTTTACGTTAGGAAATCTTCAATGGATGTCACAACCAGACCAAATGAAGAGGAGTCAAACAGACCCCTGTTTGACTCCTTCCGACTAAAACCACACGGTGTTCCTCCTCGTCACTTGTGGCTGGGGTGCAGATACACTATTGTATTCATCAAACAACCCAGCAGTATTAACTTAAGCTAACCCATTGCTTCATCTGTTTGAAAAATTCGTAATAATTGTATGTGTGTGTAGGTATATTGTCAAAACGAACGACATCGCCATTGTAAGTGTGTTACGCAATTATCCCGCTGATTCTACATCCCTATTATTTCTAGATGAACTACTGAAGCGCATGCAAGCGAACTACGTGTTTATACGAGAGGAGAACAAGCGAAGAGTGAACGAGTCCCTCCGACCTGGAGGCAAGCCCTCCCCGGCAGAAAAGGAATTCGGAATTCAAGGCAGCTTCAAGAAGTTAGAGTTAGATTAATTGGTTTAGGGATGGATGTAGGAATAAATGTATTTTATTTATATCGTTGTTGTTTGATTTTAAACCAGTGGGTCCTTTTATGAGCTTATGTATGTATCACATGAGCGCGGGATGCAAGAGCTATTGGACCACGAGCCAAATCAACGATGACCTTAGTGACTATAAGAAAATGGCGGGCAGGTCATTTATCAAGACGTGGTGATGGCTAGTAGAGCAGAGCTCTAACTGACTGGTTGCTGAGAGAAGAAGTGAAATCAACATCCAATGTATGCTCGACGTGGAGGCAATGTTTCGGGTGATGCACTATAAAAGACTAGCACAGACTAAGGGTACATGGCACACCCGAGCCTTGCTTGAGCCGGCCCGCGATGCTAAATAATCTCACTCAGATCGACTATAAGGCTCGTATCCCACAGGGGGTGCCCTTAGCGCGCTGTCGCTTAGTTTATAAGCTTTATGACCCTGGCTGGAGGCCTTACACAAGGCGTCGTCAAGATAATCCGGTTAAGCAGAAGCCAGCCACATAGGTTGACCAGCAAGATGCCAAAAAAAATGGCAGAATAGAGAACAGGCCTATTCTCAGCAGTTGGTGGATTAAGACTGTCAATGGACAATGATAATATACCAACAATGCAGTAGGTTTAGTAAAACCTACAATAGTAGGCCTAAACACAGCTAGTTAGGTCCTAACCCCGAATACTGAAACGTCACTAAAAAAAGTGTGCTATTTGACGTCGTTGTATATGTAGGTACTTACTTTTATTTTTTTAATAATATATAGTACTAGTTGGGTATTTCCAAATGATTTACTGCTATATTATTATTGTCACTATTTAAGAGTCCTTTATGACCTGCCGCAAAGTGGCAGCCATCTTTAAAATTGACGTAAGCACATCCGATCAAAACACATAGGTAGTCATTATTTATTGAATTTTTCGCTTTACATATTACTGTAATTGTGGTTATTTACACAATCCACCGGAAGAAGACATTATCACGTTTGTATGATTATATTTTTTTTTTTATATATTTACTATAAAATGAGTTGATCGAGGCAGTGTTCAGTCCAAGGTTTCAAGATGAAGTTCATCGGAATGTTGCTGGTTATCATGACTTTTGCGTTGGCTCTTGTGGTAAGTAACCATTGAATAAGGTTTGTAAAGAAATCATAGGATCTTGAAACAGTCCTGTTGAAACTCTTTTTTTCCCTTTTGCAAAATATCGTGAGAGATTTGTTTTCCAACAAGATCGTCATGTAATTATGATAACTAAAGTTTCAACCAAATTTTATTTTAAGAGTTTACAAGACACGAATTTCCGCCATGATTAAATTCGTGTAATAGCGAGGTTTTTTTCATCACAAATAGAATTAGATGAATATTTGTCAGAAAGGGTGGCACCACTGACGGATTCTAGTAAAATTTATTAGGTATGGCTCACCGTTTTTCTAAACAATAGGTACTTGATGCTGCACGGGTAAAAGAGGAAATCAATTTAGTGCCCCGTGACCATTGACAGACGAGACTTTTATGTTAGCTAAGAATTAATTATTTCCAGAGTGGCATGAGTACAGGTGAACAATCAGCCGGCTGCCACGGCGGCGGCGGTGGTGGCAGAGGGCCTCGACCCCCACCCACTGCGGCCACCACAGCAGCCACCACCGCAGCACCAGCTACTAGTAAGTTTACTTTCAAAACATCTGCCTAGCTTATCCCCAACTATGGACTGGACTACCAATTCCTAGATAGTGGTCGTCAAAAAGATGATTAAACCATTACTATTCATTATTATTCTTCACGTATAAACCACTGATAGTATTCAGTGCATATTAATATTGTCATTTATTTACCTACAGATGCAACGAGCAGCGGATAAATCATACTACGGACACGGCACGCCTTCAACTATGACGAATGATAACAAAATATACTGACACAACATAATATTACAATTTATTCATAATTAAAGAACTTAAAATCCCATTATTTTTATGTTTTATTTCACTTTATTATCATCTTGTGTCAAAGTCGTGGTGAAATGTATACCTACCCGAGGCCGGACGTAGGCTCGGCGCATGCAAACGAAATCGTATCTCTTACCGGCTAGAAACCGGGTACCTACGTCTACAAGCTTAACCTGGTACTGCTGCCCGGGTAAAAGCCGGTTATAAACAAGAGCCATAAAGCTGCTATCAGACGCTTCACTCAAGTGATTGTTCATTTTAGTTTCATTTCATTTTCACACTAAAACGACAAGCACAGGAAGAAACGTTCGTCTTCACATTCACATTGCATTTATTTTTTTGAACGAAATGTCGATTTCCAATATCTTTGGATTGTTTCACGAATGAATACTTTTAAATGTTCAGACGTTTTATTTCGTGAGAAAAATGCCTAGTAATCGTAACAACCAGTGAACAAAAAGTGAACCTTCTGATGATTTCATTTTTTTTTCGGTTTTGGTGCGTATGGTTGTCTCATAAGGGGTTCACAATCACTGGGTATGGGATGAGTTGATGGTTCTTCAATTTACCAGATTGGGATGTACCTAGCAGGCCACCTGCGATAGCAATGGATTGAGATACCTACGTATGACTTCGGGTCGTGTTCAAACTCTAACAGAAACTCAACATAACTCAAGAAACTAATCGGGAAACGCAAGATAAGAATCACAAAACAACGCCAGAACTGAAAACCTTGTTCTAGCCGATGATAAATAGGATACACCTAAGTTTAACCACCGGTGTGCGGCTGCACCTACTTTTAGCCGCTATGATGAAGGCTAAGCCTGATGAATCCCGGTTGGAGCAAATGTTTGTGTGATGAGCATGGACATTTGTTTCCTAGTCATGGATGTTTATATGTATAATAAGTATGTATTTATAAACAAAAAGTATCTATCTATCTAGTAATAGTGTATCAACTATCTGGTGTTCACGACACAAGCCTCATTGCTTAGTGTGGCACTAGATGGCGCAGTGTATAATGTCCAGCGATATATATATATATATATATATATATAAGCCTGGTTCTAACCGAAGGTAAGAGGATACATCTAAGTTTAGTTTAGTTTTTAGTTGTATGTATTTGGCTAAAACTAGGTGTAGCCGCACTTCGGCTATTAGGCGTTACTTAATCATACAAGGGCGTCGCCAGTTTTTTAAACATATTTCACTTTAGGAGTGATTCCACTGTAAGTACCTACCTACGCTACTATTGATACGTACTTACTAATTCTGTGGTATTAGGCAGTAAAAGTTCTAAGGGGCCCTGTCCCCCTTTGGCGACGCCGCCGCCGCCGCCAGCGCCGGTGGGTACCTACCACCTTTTCCTTCAATTTTGTTAGTTAGAATATACGTAACGGACAACCACGCTAATAAGCCAGCAGGTACTGCTGCCAGGCATAGCTCTGCACAACGCTGTGGAATGTGACCGACTGGGCTGAGCACGTTGAAAATTAATTCCCGAATAGAATGGAAAGGCAAAGGTATACCCCACCCACGTTCCGCCAGTTATGTTTAAACTCCATGAAATAGTGAGCGCGCCTATCGCCATCGACCGGGCACAATCCACTCTCCGTGGCTACTACTGAGAAATTCCTGATGGAAAAACTTATTATCACGACATGACAATCAAAGCTAGGTCCCCGAGCTCAGGTAGCGCTACTGCTCCAACGAGGAATATAATAATTATTTTCTGTTTCAGGGTAATAATTTTAATAAATAAATTTCTCTGCGAAAACCAAAATTATACTAATATTACAAAGAGGAAAGATTTGTATTTTTGGATGTAACGAATAAACGTAAAAACTACTGGACCGATTTGATTTTTTTTTTCAGCAAAGCATAGCTACATTATCAGCGAGTAGCATATTAAGCTATATTTAATGCCCCTAAACTCCCACGGGAACGGGAACTACGCGGGTGAAACCGCGTGACGTCCGCTAATGAGTAATAAACTAGCTTGAATCCTTGTCAATTTTTAGTGGGAAAGATAGTTCTTTCGTAAGGAAATATTCACGGCTGTTGATTTTAAACGTGCATAGTAAATCAGCAAGGTATTAAATATCTCTAAGAAACGTCTTTTTCTTATACAAACAAATAAAATACAAAAACTATAATTATTTTTTGGTAAAAGATGTCATTACTGAAACTTAAAAAATAAAAATAAAGCTAATAATAAATTAATAACATAACTCAGAATTAATAAAGTGTTAACTCCGACTGAAAGTTCCGTCGCAGGTCAGAGTTGTACTGCTCGCTCGATAGATGGCGTTGACGTCGAATTAGATCTCACTATGGTTTCGTTACCGCGCCGCATACATAGGACCCGGAGTACCAAACCCAATTCAAGTTGTACTCTATCATGTGAGTCAACAATACCTAGTTCGATAAAGCTATTTTTGAAGAGATCGAGCTCCTTTTTGAGTTCGATCTTGCATATATGCATAATCTGATACCACTTAGGTATACCTACTTATGCGACTGTGTGAGTCTTGCTAGCCTAGTATAGTAGGTATTCGCTCGCGTTCGAGACGAGTTAACGACTTAACGTCGCTCGTTTTCTTAATTGATGTTTTAATTAGGATAGCACTTCGTCATCAAAAGCGTTCACTATCCTATTTTTAGGTCCTCGGCACTTGTTTTGTTGTCGCGCTAAAATAAACTAACGATTTAATACGTCCCCACAAAAAAAAAGTCAAAAGGCGTCAAATCTGCTGATTCTCGGGTACTGCTACATTGTTCTCACATAAATATACCATCTCAACATGAATGATGTAACCAGGACTTTGTAACGATATTTTGATTTAAAAGAGTGTCCATGGAGTTTCTTGCCAATTCTTCTTCATAGAGATTTACACTAGGAAATGGGCAACTACAGTACTTTCACAGTTTTTATGTCTTGTGACTGGGACTGTAGCTACATTTAATGTTCATCTTTGTTTCGACAATTAAAAAAAAAATGCCTGTTACTGGCCTACTTGAAATAAATGAATTTTGATTTTGCGACCTCTACTTACGAACATTACGAAGATTTGGATAAAATTTTGCACACAGATAGTTTAAGTTTATGACCTGGATTAACACATAAGATACTTTTTATTCCGGTAGTATTCACGTAATAATAATTTTCAATTAATCGTCATCATTAATTTAAATGTGGCAGTTTTATTAGAACCACTAGAGTAGAATTCAAAGCCGAGGTATGCGTGAGCACTTATTACGTTATCTATCATCGATTTATATATATTGTCCATAGCTATATTAGACTTGCACATACATGTGATATATATATTATTTGGAAGATTCTGGTATTCTAATGCGTCTCAGATACTTTTATGCGAGATAGAGTCGAACGCTTTCGCGTAATTTACATATTCTACGTGTTTTTCTATTATTTGCTCTAAGGTATGGTGTATGTGGTCAGTTGTTGAGTACCCTTGGCGAAAACCTGCCTGTTCCACAGGTTGGCTCTATTCTTTTCTCTAGACACATTGCAAACATTATACACATAGTAGGTAGTAGACTGATAGGTCGATAGTTATTTAAATCTGCTGACCCCCTTTTTGTTTCAAAGGATTATCCTTGACTTAGCCCCATTTTTAGGTATTTCCTGGCTGGCTGGATGTTGTCCGGGCCTTCATTTTTTCTTCGCCAGTGAAGGGTTCAACAGTTTCATTCGTTTCTCCCGTTTTGTAAATTCTACTATAGCCACCATTTTTGATGATATCGTCATATAGTTTTTCATAGAAAACAGAGGCAACTTTTACTAAGTCCTTCCTTGTTTGTTATTTGTGTGGTTTGTGCCATAAGTGACGGAATCTATTTTTTCTCTGTATTTAGTTGTTTATATGCTTTCTTTTGACTTCCCGTTGTTAGTAGATGTTTTTCAATAATTTCCATTCTGTATTTCTCATAATCTTTTTTTAAGTAGTTTATTTGTGTACCATAGTACGTTGGAGATCGTGGCTAAATAATAACAGCCGCTCGGGTCAATCTTTAGGTTAAGCCGTGCTTGCCTAGGTTGGTCTCTGGATGGGTGACCACTCATTACATACCGAGTTTCCTCCGTGCCTCGGGAAGCACGTTAAGCAGTTGGTGCCGTCTGTCATTTGTAGATCTTTAACAGTCGTTGCAGGTAGTCAGTGGTCCAAAAAGTCTGACAACCAGTCTTACCAAGTGGCAACGTATTGCCCAGTACTAACTGGGTTGTGGAAGTCAGATAGGCAGTCGCTCCGTGTAAAATACTGGTATTCAGCTGCATCCGGTTAGACTGAAAGCCGACCGACTCTCGAAGGATTGTGAACACGGAACGCACCTCGCGCGTTGATTGGTTGAACGTCATGTGCCTCGCGCTGCCATATTGATATATAATATGATCTCGTGTTGAAAACAACTCAAAGCTTTAGAATTAGTTAAGTAAGTATATGAAATTGTGGTGGAAGTAAAATGAATCTGTGATTAACCAAAGAAACAAACAACGGCCTACTGTAAGACCGACCAATCAGGGACAGGTTCACAATATTTCGAGAGAAATCTCGCGAGATAGATTTTAGCGGTATTTATAATTTTACGGCGACACACATAATACACAACTGAACACTGAATAGGTAGCTAAATTGATGATGAATTGGTCATTTACTGACATCACAGTAGAAACTATTTAATTTACGTCAATTTTTTTGTATGCATAATTTCTGTTTCAAAATTGTGCGGGTTTCGAACTAGTCTAAGTTCGCACTTCCTCCTACATTTTATTACGTTTTTCGTATATTCTCTTAAAGAGATTACATAGAATACTCAACACAGTTTAAAGTAATTAGGAGTGCCTACCTCGGCCAGTAGGTACTAAATTAATAAGTAACTGCAATAATGATAATTTGCGAGATTTCAATATTGACCATGTTTTCCTTTTCATCTTTTTTTCTTTTTCACCCAGCCCAGAGATGTTACATGAGCCTATCTGACCACTTCTAATGTTAGATGTTGTTAATGTTACAGCACCATGCTGAGATAGGGCCTTTTGGCCTCGTCAGGACCAATGTCGTTTCTTTTTTTCTTTTCTCTGTGTTTACTTTTAATTAGTTGTACTGATAATTAATTTAACCATTTTATTTTTGTGTTTTGTCCTGTGCGGGCTAATAAATTCTTATTCTTTCATTCTACTATCTAGTTATATTATACAGGATGGAAAAAAAAATCACGAAGCCGTCAACCAAGCATTCTGTACATTAAACTAAGTAACTTTACGCAAAAATTATTGCTGGGAAACTACTTTTTTTTTGGTGAAAAATCGCAAAAAATATTGCTGGGAAACTACTTTTTTTTTGGGTGAAAAATCATGGTTTGTGGTAGAACTCAATGAAAAAGTTGGAACTTTGATCCCCAATATCTCCCTAAGTAGAAGGTTCCCAGGTATGGTGTAGAACAAAAAAATGATCGCAATGACGAGGAGAACAAGTGCCTTTCGGCTTCGTTAAGAGGTGTTTGACACCCTTTATAACAAGATCCTAGTATAATTGGTTGCCAGACTTACGGTTTCTGATTAGCAACGACTGAAGGTATATAAATGATAGCCGGTACATGTTTAACGAAGCACTGAGAGCTCTCAGTAGGTAGGTAATGGATGGTAAGGGTAAAACACCACTAGACGATTTCACTGTTGGAACCCCAACATACTTAGTTGAAGATTAGGCAGATGATGATATCTTTAACGTACTATCGAGGACCTGATCACCACTAAGCGAATCGTTGCTTGCACTTACAACATAGAAACGCTCTGTAGCCCCGCCCCGTTGACTTTGTTTAAAAATAATGAATGAGAAGATACCAATCGGCCGAGCGCACTGACGACGCACGCCAAACGAGAGTTATTGTTATTTTGCGCGCCAAAGTTGACGCTTTCCAAATAGGCCTAAACTTTAACGGGGCGTCGCTCGGCGCCTCCGCATGATTAAAGCGAAAAAAAAAAAAATAACTGATCAGGCGATAAAGACCGAAAGAATCTTGTTTTTCTTCGTCGTCTCTTCAATACTGAGGTTTGTTCAAGCTATGCGCTCTTCTGCCGTGTGGACCGCTCGGTACAGGCTGCCTCCACCAGCCTTAGGCGTCTTCCATCTTGCTGGTGCTGTCTTGAGCGCACTTACCTTAACAGACATACATACACATCGGTGTATGTATGTCTGTTAAGGTAAGGCTACGCCATAACTATCCAAATAATTTGCTTATCACTATAATTTTGTCGCATCGTCGCGTGCAAATCACAGAATAACGCTTACGTTTATAATTATTGTTATTGTATTGCTCACCGGATGTACAATTGTAGCAGGTGGACCATTTCCTACAGCTCTTCTCTGGTATATAAACTGAGGGAACATGCTAGTTCGTCAGTTGGTGATCAGTCGCTGAAACATGAAGTTTTTTGGAGTACTCTTGGCCATTATGGGCATTGCCTTCGCTGCGGTGGTAAGTACAACTAGATTAATTCAGAAGTGGTAAGAAGTAAAACAATCATGAGACGACATCTTTTGAAATGCATTTCAGTTAGTAGTTATCTAAAAACAACATTATCCTAATCAATGAGACTCTTTAAAGAAAGAAATCTCAAAATTGATTAATTCAAGTTACTAGTAGTTTGATCATCACCAGTTTTTAACCCCTTAATTACGTAAGACAGTCTTACTAAGCCACGACATGTTCTTAGCGGTGGAAGAAACTCTCCAGCAACACACACATCTGTCTTCGTTAATTAGCATTTGTATTCATTACTCTCGTAATGTCATGCGTTTTATCCCTTCTTTCGCACATGTCATGGACAGGCCACCTCTCAACTTTTCTGAAACAGTCGCCACTTTTAATCCTCCTCTTATAGATCATGATCTGTCAAATGACCGATTTGGTCGAGACGCCATTGTTTAACTATTGTGTCTAATTCGTGGACAGATCATGGGATAATGTTGCTTACTAACAACTTACAGACTTGTAATGGTATTGTGTTTCAGAGCGGGATGACCACTGTTCCCAAAGCTGGCTGCAACGGCAACGGTGGATACGGCCCGCCTCCTCCACCACCAACCAGTACGTACTTTTTGTTTTTTATTTATCTGCGATCTGCTTTCTAGCCATGATGTGAGAGCTTCGCGTGAGATGGTTTTTTTTAGATCAAAATCAAAAAAATCAAAATCAACGCATTTATTTCAAGTAGGCACTTTTGAATTGTCGAAACAAACATAAAAATTAAATGTAGCTACAGTCCCAGTCACAAGACATAAAAACTGTGAAAGTACTGTAGTTGCACATTCCCTAGCGTAGTTGTCTATGGAGAAGAATGTGCAAGAAACTCCATGGACACTCTTTTAAATCAAAATATTCTTACAAAATCTTGGTTACATCATTTATGTTGAAATGGGATATTATGATGCTATATTATATTATGCTCCGTTGAATATTAAAATTAACTGGTTGAGGACCTACTAAATGAATTCTAAATCACTGTCACTGGTTTGCATCTCTTTCGCGGATTATATCCTAGCTATCTCAGGCTAAGATACTGCTGTGCGGATTACCTAAACATCGTTTGTTTCTTTCAACTTACATCCTTTTTAAAGAACCGACATCAGGCACTAGCCGATGATGATGATGATGATGGTGATGTGGCATGCGAATCTGTTTGGCATTAGAGAGTTATATGTCTATCGTACTATTATAGTAACTGTTATAATAACAGTTACCCGTACTTTTTCTGGTAACTATTCAACTGTAGCGGATCGTACGAAAAGAGCTACAGGCGTTGTCTATGTCACAAAGGAAGAATTAACATCAAAATTCTGAATTTAATAGGAAAAACCCAAAAACAACTGTCGGGCGGTAGAGTAGCCGACCAGACACAGTCTGGTCAGAGGATCTTTTCTTTCTATGGAGTATTGAGGAATTTTATAGCCTCATTTAGTGGGCTAAATAGTTAATCACCGTTACTGAATTGAAGTTTTCTAGTTTAAAAACTTTACTTTAATTCTACTTTGAAATGATCCCTTTACCGCTGTATTTGTATGTACAAGTCTAATATAGTTATGGACAATATAAATCGATGATAGATAACGTAATAAGTGCTCACGCATACCTCGGCTTTGCATTCTACTCTAGTGGTTCTAATAAAACTGCCACATTTTCATTATTCTTTTCTTTTCCAGACTCAACCGGCTAAACCTCAACTCGGCAAATATCTCGACGACTTCGGCTAACAAAACTCACCAATAAATAGATGCACCAGTCATTACTCTCGTCTTTTATTTCTCAAAACTACTGGAAACTTAAATTTGTAGAGGTCGAAAATTATCCCACGGGAACTCACTATTAGGATAATAAGGTGCATAAGTGAAAAAGTAATAGACCGACAGACTTACTTTCGCTTTTAAAATAAAGGGTGTAAAAAACGTCTTAACGAAGCCGAAAGGCAGTTGTTTTCCCCGTCATTGGGATCATTTTTGTTCTACACCATACCTTCTAGTTACAGAGATATTGGGGGTCAAAGTTCCAACTTTTTGACAAGTTTTTAATGTAAGATTTTTTACTTTAAACACCTCCACGACTGTCCTATTTAATCATTACATCAGAACAATGTTTTGAGTGCATTGCATTGAGTTCTATCACAAAACATGATTTATCACCCCTAAAAAAAGTCGTTTCCCAGCAATAATTTTTGTGTAAAGTTACTTAGTTTGATGTAAAGAATGCTTGGTTGTTCCATATAGATGCTGATTTCATCTCACTTGGAATTAAGTTTAGTTTTTAACTCAAAGTAACGCATTTTTTTGCACCTTTCTTACTTGCAAATTGGTACCTAACACTACCCAAGCTAGCCAACACGCATACATTCTTAGATATTATTACACGCGTTATATCTGTTCATACACGAAATCTATTAAGGGGTCATTAATCAGCTGTTCCATACATTTTGACGAGTCATGCGAACATATTGTAGAACATCTGATTTTTTTTTCGCGATTCAGGGTTTGGTCCCATAGTAAAATTTGTCCATAATGATGAGTACTCCAGTCTATGCTTGTTTTTTGGACCTATCTAAAGCCTTTGACCTAGTGTCCTACAATTAGTTATGGGTGAGGGAAACAGTGTCTGTACAAAACAGTGTCTGTGTCTGCATTGGTATGAAGAGCAGAAAACCCAAGTAAGATGGGCAGCCACACTCTCGGATGAGTACAAGCAGCGGGGTGACGCCGGGGGGCTTTCCTCCCCACGTGAATGAGTTGTTCGAGGAGCTCCGTAGCACTACGATCAGCTGTCACATAGATGGTATTTGTGTCAATAATATAAGCTATGCGATGATATGGTCAGCTGTGCCCTCGGTCTGTACATTGAGAGAACTTTTACATAAGTGTGAATCTTATGCGGAGGCCCATTGCCTTAAATACAACTCAGTGAAATCTGAACTGATGGTTTTTATGTCAGGGACTATGTAAATAATAATATATATATATATATATATAATATAATACTGTTATGACAATGTACCTGAAGTTTTCTTAGGAGGTAACTCCTTAAAAAGAGTTACTTACAAAGTTTAAGTATAGTACTGACATTGAGAGAGAGCGCAGGTCATTGTCTGTGCGATGTAATATGTAAGCTCGCAGGTTTGCACGGTGTACAAAAAAAGTAAAAGTTACGTTGTGTATAGCATACTGTCAGTCCTTTTACACGTGCGGCCTGTGGGTTGACTATTTGCAGAGGGCATACAGATACCTGAAAGTGCAGTACAACAATGCATTCAGGATGCTGATGGGGCTGCCGCGGTATTGCAGCGCATCGGGCATGTTCGCCGAGGCCCACGTGGACAGCTTCGCTGCAATCATCCGCAAGCGTTGCGACTCTGTCTGAACACGCATGCGTGCTAGTACCAACAGCATTCTGTGCGTAAGTATTGTCGGACCTGTGGGATTCTCAAATTGTCGAGCGCTGGATACGACTACACACGGTCAAGTAAACACGCGCACGAGTATCGGAGTATCCAATGGGTCATGTTTTTATTATAGTACTTTTTTTTTTAAATGTCTCATTAGTATACATATAGCAACACACAACACTAGTTTATAAACATTAGTTTATCATACTTATGTATTTCTGTGTTACTAACCATTTTATGGATGTTTATCTGAAAATAAATGAATAATAATAATAAAAATGGTTCCTCTCTCAAGAGCCCTGACCACCGGCAGCTCGGACCCTGTTCCCAGCGCTAGTGAGCTACTATTTTCAAATGTTTTTATATATAGGAATATTTAAAATGTAACGATATGTTGTAAAATGAATAAACGATCTTAATAATAATACCCCCGCCCCCGCCCCCGCCCAACCACAATTATTATAGTGTTAACCTCTTCGTACAAAGAAAACTTTTGCTATGAAAGTTCCGTCGCAGGTCAGAGTTGTACTGCTCGCTCGATAGATGGCGTTGAAGTCGAATTAGATCTCACTATGGTTTCGTTACCTCGCCGCATACATAAGAACCGCGGTACCTTGGCCGATTCAGGTTGTACTCTAGCAAGTGAGTACAACTGATCCCACTTCTGATTAAACAATTTTTGAAGAGATCGAGCTCCTTTTTGAGTTCGATCTTGTATATTCTGACTGATTCTAGGAAGATGAAACAAATTCAATACATTCGGTCGGATAGCAAGCAAATTAACGCCTCAATCCCCCAAGGGAGTGTTATTGGATGCCTCTTATTTATCATCTATATAAATGACCTCCCTACAATCATAAATGAGTCATGTGTTCTATTTGCCGACGATATCTCAGTACTAACTTCTTGCCACGACAATACCAACTTAACCGAAA
Source organism: Xestia rhomboidea (assembly GCA_963853795.1). Classification (NCBI taxonomy): domain Eukaryota; kingdom Metazoa; phylum Arthropoda; class Insecta; order Lepidoptera; family Noctuidae; genus Xestia; species Xestia rhomboidea. The sequence continues at coordinate 1,007,721 of OY970776.1, read as the reverse complement.
TACTTACAGGTATACTCAACAAAATAACAACTTGGATGACAGAACATAACCTTGAACTAAATTTTGATAAATCTAAAATCATGTCCTTCTATCCACATCAGAAAACTCCTATAGACATAACATTTATTTACAATGACGCAAAAATAGAAACAGTAAAAGAATTCAACCTACTCGGCTTATCCATAGATACACATTTAAATTGGAAATCACATATTAAAAAAATCAGGTCAAAATTGTCAAAATTTCCCTATGCCCTCCGTGAAATAAAAAAATCAACAAATTTCTCCACTGCTCTGGTTACGTATTATGCCTATGCATACGCGTGGTTAAACTACGGCATAATATTATGGGGAAATAGTACAGACGTACCAACACTTTTCTTACTACAAAAACGACTGATTAGAATACTAGCCAATATAGATAGCACAGACAGCTGCAAACCCCATTTCCAAGAACATAAACTTCTAACCCTACCTTGTATATATATCTTGGAAATGTGTAAATTTGTTAAAAATAATCAAAAACTCTTCACTACTCGTGAAAACATACAGACTCACTACACACTACGACACAAAAATAGATTAAATCAGCCAGGTTCTAAGCTAAAAATACACTCCACAAGCACTTTAGTAATGTCAGTTAAAATATATAATAAAGTACCCGATGAAATTAAAAATGAACAAAAATTTAATATCTTTATAAATAAATTAAAACAACTTCTAATCCGTAAATGTTATTATAATGTAAATGAATATTTAAATGATAAATTTAATAAATAAATAATAATAAAAAAAACCGCAATAATAATCTATAATACCAATAATAATAATACATGTATAATTTAAATAAATATTAATGTATAAATCCAATATATATAGTAGTAAAAATTATATGAAACAATTTATGTACCTAGTTGTAAGCCCTTCACAAAACGAATGAGTAGATAAATATTGAAGTTGTAAACTAATTTTAATTTATAATATCCCTCCTCCAAATTTGTATTTTGTTATGCCCGACAGGGCCCACAATGCTCTAAAACTACTGTATGTATATTCCAATGTACCTACCACCTAAGTTCACATTGTGGAATGCAATAAAAGTATTGAGTATTGAGTATTGATGATAAAGTATTGTGATCTGAGAATCTTAATCACGTTAAAAATTTAAAATTCTTATAATGGACTTTATTTTATGAACAAAAAGTCCATTTTAAGAAAATATTTTTTTTGAAACGGTTTTTTTTGGATGAAAAACACGTTTTACAGTAAAACTCAAAGAAACGCATTTAAATTAAGATACCTTGCTGATTTACTTCATGCTTTGTAATGCACATTTAAAATCAATAGCCGTGAATTAAATTGTGTAAATAGACCCATAACGAACTCGAAAGGCACTTGTTCTCCCCGTCATTGCGATCTTTTTTTTCTGGACCATACCTGGGTACCTACTTGTTACGGAGATATTGGAGGTCAAAGTTCCAACTTTTTCACAAGCTTTTTTTTTTTCAAATACCTACTGTTTTTTATAAGTCATAACTTTACTTTAAATCCCTCCTTAACACATTTACTATTAAATGCGTCTAGTAGCACAATGTTTTAACTTACCTCTAATATATATACTTGAAAAAATAAGTTAACATAACTCAGAATTAATAAAGTACAATAATTAAATGTATTGCTATGAAAGTTCTATCGCAGGTCAAAGTTGTACTGCTTGCTCGATAGATGGCGTTGACGTCGAATTAGATCTCGCTATGGTTTCGTTACCTCGCCGCATACATAAGGACCCGGCGTTAAAATCACAACTTGAAGACATGAAAATCATGAATTCGTGCTCATATTGACTGTGTTCGTTCCTACACTGTTCACTGTTGAAATTTTTCTTATTTTTGAAGAGATCGGCTCCTGTAGGAGTTCGGTCTTACATAATCACAGAGTACTTTTCTATATAGGTATAGAGGCTTTACTCACCGGGTTCAGAAAAGCGATTGGTGGCGCCATCTGTAACTACAAACTAACAACTTTCCTACGTATACCTTACTTCGCTTCAAGCAGGTTTTTATTATGAGTTTGTTATTAATTTTTACTAACCCCGTAATTTACTCATATACTAACGTATTTGAATAAATTAAGGGATTAAGGCTACAGAAAATAAAACCCATATTATTATAATCATATTAATTTATTTTGCCTTAGGAATGTAAGTACAGTCGTCGTAGTGTGTGCATGTATTAGAAAATCTTACTATAGTTGTTCTATTGTGATATTTATGGTTAGATTTTCTAATACTTACATATGGTATTTAACATTATTTTATTATTGCATTGTTCCTATTGTCATTTTTTTCTTTTAAAACATCTTTTATAATACTTTTTTGCTTTGCACTGCATTACATCCTCATCGCTGTCTATATCTTTTTTGCCAGATAATATTTTATTTATATTTTTACAATATGTAAACATAAAACATCGACACACTAAATTGATTAAAAATTCTATTAATCTATCTTTGTGATCATAGCATGTTAAAAAATTAAAATCTAGAAATAAAAGAATTATTGTTTTTGTGTATTCCCTGAGGGCTTTTTGATTTAAATTATTACATAAAATTGTATTTATAATATCTTGCATGTTAGATATTGTGGCGGCGTTCGATTTCCGAACGCACCGACTCGGGATGGCAACACTGCCACCATACTGGGAGAGAAAGACGTTTGTGTTTTTATCGGACTGTGAATTTTGTAACTGTTCAACAAGTAATTGTCAACCCTTGTTTGTGAACAATAAACCGTGCAGTATTATAATTATCGGAGTTTATTATTACTACATGGGAACTGATGCATCCCTGTATCATTACACCATATTGGTGACCACTTCTGAACACGTTTCCCGAAGAATCTGCTGAAAAAGGACATTTTCGTGCAAGGTACATCTATTTTCACAAGCTGAGAAGACCAGTGACAGATTTTTTATCACAATTTGTTTCTCTATCATCAAGCGTTACTTCTACAAGAAAAGTTCTTTCAAGGTCAAAGTTCGCAAGCGTCGAAGCTATTTTTAGCACATTTGAATTCTTCGATCTGATTGGTCGACGCCGGTTTGCATACGCATCATTTACGTCGTACATTGCTGCTGCGAGTTTGAAGTACATTGCCACTGCATGCTTGATGTCCATGGCTGCAAATGTACTAGTACATTTCGACATTCATTGCTGACAAAGTTCGATGTTCATTGCTGCTTCACTACTTCAACATTCATCGCATGTTTCGCACGACGACTGGATATTTATGTGTTTGTTTTTTTTTTTAAATCGGGTTTTCGGTAAACTACATCGTGTTTTCTGTTCGCGTGTATTCAAACTGACTGATTTTTAACATAAAGACATTGCTATTAAATTGGTTACGGTATCTTTTAGTTTTAAGGAAATATTTTTGCTGTACTAATTTTTTGTGGTGTGTTTAGACTAAACTGGTTATTCTCTATCATTTTACTTGTTTGTGTGTGTTTATGCTAACTGAATCATTGGGTATTAATGGTTATTTTCTTTCTTAATTGAAACTTAATATTCCTTTTACATTGTGTTGCACGGAATGCAAACTTATTAATCATATTTGTTTGAATTTTAGCCATAACTTTAAACCTAACACTCGAACTTTTAATTTTAAGGCCTTTGTTTATTTGAATGTGTATTGTTTTCTCTCCTATCTACGAATGCCGTTTGCACTTAGAGTTTAGTAACCAGTGATTGCTGTTTTCTACCTTAACAACTAGTATAAAACTACTCACCGCATTTACACTACTTACCTTTTGTTTTTCACGCACACGCTTTAACTACTTACCAGTTCTCGCCATGCCTGATACAGATGAATCCGCCGCGAAGCTGGAAGCTCTCAGACGTGAGCTTGAATCATTGTCTTCACAGTTGCAGGCAACTATAAGGGAGAATGCTCAACTTCGCACTGAGATGCAAGCCCAGGAATTTACCCAAGGTGAACCTAAACAGGAGCCTAAAATAGATGACTCAGGGAATCAAGTATGCAAAGTATCGCCATAATTACCTCCCTTCTGGCAGCAACGACCTGAAATATGGTTCGCGCACGTCGAAACGCAGTTTCGTATTGCTGGCATTACAAGTGACCAGACTAAGTTTGATCACGTGATTAGCCAACTAGATTTCAAAATTTTGGTTGATATCGGGGATATAGTTACTAGTCCTCCAACCTCTGGTAAATATGAACACCTTAAAAAGGAACTGACACGCCGGTTATCACGGTCTGAAGAGGAACGGGTAAGACAACTGCTCACTGAGGAAGAGCTTGGGGATAGAAAACCTTCCCAATTTTTACGACATTTACGTTCTCTCGCCGGTGTCAAACTCAAAGACGATGACGAACTTTTTATGCGTCGTCTGCCGCAGCATCTTCAAGCGATATTGACTGCCAGCGCGGATCCGCTTGATGACATCGCAGCCCGCGCAGACAAAATTCTGGAAGTCGCACCCGGGATCGCAGCGTCTTCTTTTGTACATGCTGCTGCAGCACCCGGAGGAGCGCCTGTTGTTCCTGACCCCTATGGCTTACATGCCATCGCTGCACAGATGCAGAATTTGACCGCGACTGTTGCAGCGCTCACTCGCGAGCGCAGTCGCAGCCATAGCCGCAACCGAAGTCAAAGCAGGTCTAGGAGCCATTCCCAAGGATCCGATGTGAAGCTTTGCTGGTACCACCAGAATTTTAAAGCTAAAGCTACCTAATGCATTACTCCTTGTTCTTGGAATTCGGAAAACAAGGAAGCCAGTCAGTAGCGGCGGCAGCTGACTGTGCCACTACGCCAGGCCGTCGTCTTTTTGTCACAGACAAAACTTCAAGGGTCAGATTCCTGATTGATACAGGGTCTGACCTTTGTTGCTATCCTCGGAGGTTGATGAGAGGCAAGACTCCTGTCTCCGAGTATGAGCTTAGCGCAGCCAATGGCAGCTCGATAAAGACCTACGGTATGGTATCGCTTAACCTCGATTTTGAATTGCGACGTGAATTCCGCTGGCAATTCGTCGTAGCTGACGTCAGCACTCCCATAATAGGTTCCGATTTTTTAGCCCACTACGATTTGCTGCCTGACTGCCGGAACAAACGCCTTCTGGACGGCATCACTGGGCTTGCCGTTTCCACCATTTTTGCTTCTACCGATCAGGCAAGCGTTAAAACCATCTCGGTTGCCTCAGGATCTGAATTCAGTAATATTCTCGCCGAATTTCCTGCTATTACTAGGCCTCCAGGACTTCACAGGGACATTAAACACACGACCGTTCACTTCATAAAAACTACTGAAGGTCCACCTGTGTCATGTCGCCCTCGTCGTCTTGCGCCTCAAAAACTAGCAGTTGCTAAGCGGGAATTCGACGAGATGCTTAAAAACGGTACCGCGCGACCGTCCAAGAGTCCTTGGGCCTCGCCTTTGCAGCTTGTACCAAAGAAAGATCTTTCTTGGCGTCTGTGCGGTGACTACCGCACCTTAAATTCACGCACTATTCCTGACCGGTACCCGTTGCGTCATATCGGAGATTTCGGGCATAATATCGCAGGTTCCACTATATTTAGTACTATCGACTTGGTTAAAGCTTACCAGCTTACATGTTAAAAAATCTGGGCTAGGGCTGGAAAGCCAACGAGGATTGGCAAATTCTCTTCTTTTAATAAAATCATTTTCAATTTGCCTTACAGATTTCGCAGGACCTAAATATTTTATTTTTCGTTTTTTTTTATGAAATATCCCGAAACATATTGTAGGGGCCCCATTATTTGGGGCTGCCTTTTTTCCTCTAAAGGTGTAAGGGTAATCTCATTTACAATATCCAAAAAGATATCATCAGTCGTCGCGGCTTCCCTACTCTTTGTAACAATGAGGGCATGTAGTGCATTGCATTGGTCTTCTTCACAATTTGCTCCAGGGGCATGGCCACTGGACAGGCTATTGACCAATAAGGTTGTTAACGCTGATTCAAATCTTTCTGGCGTTGGATTTGTGTTACGTTACGGCACCCATGACTTCTTATGGCCCCAAAGAAATTCTCGATTGGGTCTTGGTTTAGGTGCCGCATCCATATAGACGTAATATTGTGGTCAATAGCTAATATTTTAACTAATGTTTCTATGCCTTCCAGTGTCCATACCCAATTATTGATAGTAGGTACACATGCAATTTTGTTTTTTTCTGTAATAAATTTCATGGACTTTAAAACTTTTTTAGATTCTGCCCAAAACTCACCCTCTTATTATAAAACGTGGTCTTAAAAAAAGTACCGTGTTTAGTACTAGGTTTAAACGAATGAACTTGAATAAACGTTATTACAAAAAGAAGTTTATCGCTAGTCCTAGAACTATCTATGGTACCAAAGTTAGACCATCGTGACCCCTAGTTTAACTATGGTACTAAATTGTCAACTCGTTTTTTTACATATTTATATTGGTTTTCGTTGACTTATCCTAAAGTATTTTAGCCGACTCGACATTATGTTGACGCGGTATAAATCCGAGAATGAAATTTGTATTAATGTAAATACTGTGGCATAGGTTATAGTTTAGCTTTAGTGCATCAATTATTGTGTATACGTAATCTAACATGTCAGTTATCACTAACCTTTTCTTCTGAACTCCAATTTTTACCCCTTTTTTTCTTTGGTTGTTCTATTTTTTTAATTTTTAATGCACACGCGATCACACAACAAAGAATACTGTGCCCAAAGAACTGACTGTGCCTTTACTTGTATTCATAATCTTGGAGTGTAACCGGACATTTAATTTACATTAAGATGTAACATAAACATTTCGATAACATTAGGTACTCAAATTACGCGCACCGCTCAGTTCACTCCATTATACGCGCTAGCTCGATAGTTGTTCCAAAAAAGAACAATTGGATTAATGCAGACAAAAAAATACAAGTCGGAATATTTAGATACCTCTAGATAACTAAACTTTATATTTTACCACTACAAATAACAATTTCTAAAATGTTTTCTTCAAATTACGTAACAACATTTTGTAAAAAGGAACGGCGCATAGAACGCGGAACGAATGATTGAATAGTTTTAATATTTTGTTGCATATAATCTGTGGATAATGTTTAGACCATGGACTATCTTTGGTACTAACTAGTCTTTTGTTGGTCTACGATTTGTAATACGAATGAAAGAACTAACGTTAGTACCGTACTAAACCAAGATCTTTTAGTCCTGGTTTAAACCTGGTACTTATGAAAGTTTTTATTATAAGACGGCGGTGTTTTGAATTTGGTGATAAGGGTCCTAGGAGAGGTTTTGAAAATCAGTTTTTTGTAAAGCTGCCATTGACAGAATCAAAAAGAGCAGGACATCTGCAGTCTCCTTGCATTCCGCTGGGAGGATTCCATTATCTGTAAAACAATAATAATTAAATATTAGATTATGTTTAAGATTTCTGTGCTATGTGCACACTTTATGTGTATAAAATTATACATGTACCTATGCTTTGGAATACATGCTTGCATAGATGGTGTACCAGTATACATTTTAAACTGAAGCCAGATGATTCTAATTTATCTAATGAATTAGAATTGAATAACTTAAATTCCATGTTGACAAAAGTACATACAGAAAATTATAATTTAGATTTAGATTCTTCTATATCATTACATTATGATATAAGTAAGCCATTTCATTTGAGGACAACCTAATGTTGCTGAGCTCAATATAGCTGATCCTTAACACAAAAACATCACATTGCTGATCTTACCTGCAAGGTATCCCATAGTAGAAGACACAGTTCTACTGAATACTTGGCTGGCAAATTTTACTTTCATTTTCGTTCTCGTCGGATCAACATGACTATCTGACAACTTAGGCACTAATCGAATTCCTTTATATGCAGGATTTTCTTCATGTAATTGTTTAATATGATCCCACTTAGCAGTTTTTTCTTGATTATCGGTTGTATACCTTAAATTCTTCTCTAAAAGATTATTTCGTATACCTTTTAACAAATGTAGGGGATCATACAGTGGAACAATTTTCTTATCATTATTTATTATTAATTTGGTGTCTTCTCTGACTTCTTGTCCACTTCTCAGCATATGTCCCCTGGTTTCATTTAAGAGAAGATTTAAGGCATGTCTATTATTAGTGCCTTGGTCACATACTGTAGCCTTGAACCCAGTTTCTTGCAGATTTTCTATTACTGTTTTAATTTGCACAGCCAGCTCTGGGCCTTTAGTGGCCGCCTGTGCAAATGTATAGGCGACAGGTTGTTTGTATTTCCTTATGAGACCCCTGATCATAAAAACCTGTGCATGGTCTGCAAAATCTGGTTTTGTCTCGCGTCCATTATTAATAAAACCTATGACCAAATCTTTTCTCTCATTATAAGTAATATTAGCTTTTAACGACATTTCATCAAACATTAATATGCAGAGTTTGTCTGCTGGCTTCATTTTATTTGCTCTTGCTTTAAGTTGAGCAAATACATTATTGTTAATACCAGGCTTTATATTTGCCTGGTTCAAAAATGTTGTTAGTATTTGCTGAGAAGGCAAAACTAACATTCTTCGCAAAAAGCGATAGCCTTTGGGGCTTTGTTTCAGCATTGCCAAAGCTAATATTTTTTCTTCAGTAGAAAATCTTCTGCCTTTCTGTTTCTTTTTATGTTCTCTGAACTGTAACATGGTTAAAACTTTAGCAGCACTTGGCAAATTGTTAACAGTAGCTATAAAGTTGCTACTCTTCATAAAATTTTTGGCTGCTTTTATTTGCAATGATTGCTTCTACGCTCTGTTCATTTAGACAATTTAATTCGAGTTTTTACCAATTTTTGGTATAAATCATGCTCCTTTTTTGTCATTTTTGTGCGATTCACTACTTTTTTAGTAGTGTTTGGACCTGTAATTAAAATTAAGCTATTATAAAACCAGCTAAGTTAGGCATTATTACCTCCTTTATTAAATTAGCATCTTATTACGTTTTTAAATATTTCTTATAAAAAACATAAAAAAATAGTAGTCCGCCGGTGTCGGGAGCATTATTATTACATTAAAACTATTATTTAAACATTGTTTATGAAGTACTTTCCAACAATTTATATTATTTGATCATAAATAATGCCATGTACCTGATCAAATACGATAAATAATAATGATAAAAAATTGTTATGGGCCAAAACCGAAACTATGAGAAATGGGAAAAAGTTGTCTAGGAGTCGTTACCTCGATTTTGACTAGAACAAAAACTGCATTTTCAGATAATTATGTGATTACTAGCTGTTGCCCGCGGCTTCGCACGCGTGAAGTTCGGTAACTGTCCCACGGCTCATACTAAAGGGATAAATAGTATCCTACATGTTAATCCAGGTTAAAAACTATCTATGTGCCAAATTTCATAATGATCACAATTATTATCATCACTATGACGATCACCACCATTAACACAATCATTATCACAATTACCATCATTATCACAATCACCATCACAGTCACTATCACAATCACTATGACCACAATCACTGTCACAATCACTATCATCATCACCATCATCATCACTGTCACAATCACTGTCACAATCACTGTCACAATCACTGTCACAATCACTGTCACAATCACTGTCACAATCACTGTCACAATCACTGTCACAATCATCATCATCGTAATCATAACCATTATCATCGTAATCACATAATTATCATCACAATCATTATCACCGTAATCACAATCATCATTATCACAATCATCATCGTCGTTATCACAATCATCACATTGTATAGAAGTCGAATCTACCATCTTCTGGATCTCAAAATAAATGCCATATTCGTAATCAGCAACCCTGATAATCTCGGTATCGAGACCCATATTGATGTTTAGACATTTCAACCCCATCGCACCCCAACAGGGGATGATGGTATTTCAGGTCCGCCATTTCCAATCTTAAAATCGTTGTTTTTGTAATACACCATACAAACTATATCAATGTTGATTTTCAGACTTTGTCACCCCATTTCCCCCTCTTAGGGGTTGAATTCTGAAAAAACCTGAAACCATTTTATTTATCAATAGGAGCACTCTTCGGAAGTTTTGAATTAAATAGTCTAACTAATCTTGTTTCCCCATACAAACTTTGGAACCCCGTTTATCCCCCTTAGGGGATGAATTTTGAAAAATCTTTTCTTAGTGCACCCCTAGACCACATAAGGAACCTACTTGCCAAATTTGGAATCTGTAGATCCAGCGGTTTAGGCTGTGCATTGATTTTTATACTTTGTCACCCCATTTTCCCCTCTTAGGGGTTGAATTCTGAAAAAACCTGAAACCCGTTTCTACTCATTTATTAATAGGAGCACTCCTGTGAAGTTTCGAATAAAATAGTCTAACTAATCTGGTTTTCCCATACAAACTTTGGTTTCCCGTTTAACCCCCTTAGGGGTTGAATTTTGAAAAATCCTTTCTTAGTGCACCCCTAAACCACATAAGGAACCTACTTGCCAAATTTGGAATCTGTAGACCCAGCGGTTTGGGCTGTACGTTGATAGGTGAGTCAGTCAGTCAGTTTCTTCTTTTATATATTTAGATATTATATTATAAGAAAGATTGAGTGTATTAATACAACTTCCTCGAAATTTTTATTCTATAATCTTACATCATACTAGCTGTACCCGCGGTTTCACCCGAGCTCGGTTCCTAAGTCGTAGCGTGAAACATAAAGATAGAGTACATGACCATAGTTACTCTATCTTCAGGTTTCTTTTTTCCATAAAATTTATTTAAAGGACACTCACCATATTTAGCCTGTAGTGTGCATTTTTGTATTCCAAGATTTCCAACAGTTGCTTCTAGGTCAACAGTGGCTGGAATACAAAAGATATAATTAAGTTTATTTGTTGAAAACCGGCCAAGAGCGAGTCTGACTCGCGCACCGAGGGTTCCGTACAAACTTTTTAAAGGACAAACTTAACTTTGCTGTTCGATCCCTACAAACGGCTATTGCTCCAACCGCAAATAATAAGTTTGTAATAGTTTTTTTGTTATTAAACTACATATTTACGGTTTTTAGACTTTTCCCTTTACATGTACTGTAAGACCTTGCTTTTTGCCAAATTTCGTGATTATAGGTCAACGGGAACTACCATATAGGTTTTCGACCCAAAACCTATAGGGTACTTCCGGTTGACCTAGGTATCTTTTTATCATGTTGCCTCAGGACCTTGATTTTTATACACCTAATAGGGACAATAGGCCTCAGTATATGGTATAAATTTCAACTTGCTAGGTCCACCCGTTTCTAAAAAAATCGGTGGTGACAGACGGACAAGAAAGTGATCTTATAAGGGTTCCGTTTTTTTCTTTTGAGGTACGGAACCCTAAAAAAGGTAAAAAAGAAACACTGGGAGTATACCCGATAAATTGTTAAGCAGCAAAAATGATAATAATTTCGAAATTAGCAAACTGGTAGTAGGGAAAGAAAAATACCAAAATTATACAACATGTAACATAATTAACGCACATCCTGAAATTACTTTGTTCGGAATCGTTTACTGAATCAATTTCTATAATTTTTAATATAGGTAATTTTTTATCCCAAAAATAATTAAAGCTACGTAATTTAAAGTCACACTACCCCTGTATAGTCCAAGCAAACTGAAATGGACCGTAACTCAAGGCAAATAAGACTTTTAAAAGTGCAGTTTTATTTGTATTAATACAAATTCCGCCATTCAATACAAAATAAAGAAAAATGAACCTTGTTTCAAGTAAGTTAAAGTTGTTACAAATACAGTTAGGTAAACTTGGCGATTCAACCGCACGCACACTAAACAGGCACTCGTTAAAGGACACAATAGATAAACCAACTAAATGCATAATATGTCATACTTGTTTTCGTTCCCTTTCTCGTGCAAATTAAAAACCTGGGATAGAGCGAGATGACACCATGACACCGGGCGGCGCCGCCACCGGCGCCTACGATCAAAGCTAACTTAAATAAATGTAAACAATATTTAGTCACGGGCGAACTTCCGTACAGTGTATGCAAATAGTTTTTCGCGCGCGATTTCTTTCCAATAATTGACACAAAATGTTCAGTGAAATGGTGACTAATGGTGAGGACTGTGGCACAGTGCAGTGTGGTGATAATGTGGTTCTAGCTGGCAGAACATTCAAGTCAACCAAAGGTATGGTACAAGAGTAGACCGCAGGGTAGGACTATGTTAGCTGCTACTACGTGGCCATGGAACGTTCCGTCCGAACACAGCCATCGACAGGAGAGCCGATTGGCGTACGCGTAGGTACTCGTTTTCAAAACGAAATATGGGATTAATTCGATGAGAATCCCCAATCAGCTGATTTTACGACTTTTTTTGTGGGGACGTATTAAATCGTTAGTTTATTTTAGTGCGACAACAAGACGTGCCGAGGATCTAAAAAATAGGATAGTGAACGCTTTTGATAAAAAATGACGAAGTGTTTTCTAAATTAAAACATCAATTAAGAAAACAGGCATTAAAATGTATTGAAGTTTTCTATTGAAGTTGAGTCGAGCGACGACGTTAACAGCTGTCTCGAACGCGAGCGACTACCTACTAGGCTAGCAAGACTCACACAGTCGCATACGTAGGTATGAGACCTACGTATGCGACTGTGTGCGTTCGTTGATTTGTACTGTGACTACAACATTCTTCCGGAATTAGGAAAATTAATTTATTAAATAATCATTGCCTAGACATGTTTAATTAAAAATTCAGTGCATGTATTATGATTATAACATAATAAACTAATTGGGGTGTCTGAGGGTGTGCGTTAATTACGTAACATGTTGTATAAACCAACCTTGTGATGGTTTTTCATTTTCTTTTAATGGTTTTCGGGATTCTGGTAGAGTAGAGAGTAGAGTAGTAGTAGATAGTGGTCCTGAAACAAGAATAAAAGAACAATTGATAAAAGTGAATTTGTTTTGCTGTTGCATACAATTTAGCAGTGAATCTGTATAAAAGATAATTGCCCATTTGCAGGAAGACCATAATATTCAAATAATTACTTCACACAAAGGTGACATGTATGACATCGAAATTTGCTCCAAATGCAGCCTAAATCAACTCAGGCTCTCATGCTCATGAATAAAACGAAACCGTGAATAAATAAGAAATGCAGCCTGAGGCCTTACAAATACATAATAATTATTACTTAGCACATGCTTTGGCTTAGCATTATTCCAGTGATTGTGGTACAACTGCACATGCTAAGTAACATTAATGAATTTCGTTCTGTTGTTTGAAGATGTGTTGTTGAACTAACCTTTTGATGTAGATGGTAAATTTTGAACTTCCCTGAATGGTTTTCTATCAGTGTACATAAATTTTGATATGGATAGTGGTCCTGCAACAATAAAGGTAAGGCAACTTTAATAAGATTAATATAAACATCCAACTAAACTGTGGTAACAAAGAGGAACAAACTCTCTGAAAGTGTTAAATAACACATTGAATTCTTTCAAGAACAGACTGGACTGATTTTTGCTGTCAAAATTGTTTTTGACCAATGAACAGTATTGACTGTGACATATAATTATGTATACACATTCAAATAAATATACTTAATATTTAATATATATTCGTATGTAGAATATATATTAAATATTAACTTTTAAATTATGTATGGCCTGATAAATCAACATAGTACAGCTAACCATATGTATAGCTACATAGCGCACCTACCTGGCATAAGTAATGTTGGTAAGTTAGAAATTCTGTTGTTACGGCAACAATATTTCTCTTCGAAATGAGCATGACATACTCGACGAAGTTTATAAATATTTTCATTACTCAGACTCAAAATCTCTCCACCAATAGCATGAACCCATGTTCGGAAACGAGCAATGTCCTTTTCAGGGTTTGGAAACCAATGGAGAACTCTCTGAGAATCTGAAAAAAAAAGGAGTTATATTAGTTACATTACATTTACAGAAGAAAAACTTGAGATCTATGACATAGAATCATATCAATAAAATTACCATATTAATTTTATGAACCATTTCCTAATAAACATAATTGTATGTTAATAACGCACTACGTTATGTTTCTGTACGAGAGTTTACATACACGGTCAATATTCGTTACCACCGGAGACCAAAACATTAATGTATAAATCCAATATATATAGTAGTAAAAATTATATGAAACAATTTATGTACCTAGTTGTAAGTCCTTCACAAAACGAATGAGTAGATAAATATTGAAGTTGTAAACTAATTTTAATTTATAATATCCCTCCTCCAAATTTGTATTTTGTTATGCCCGACAGGGCCCACAATGCTCTAAAACTACTGTATGTATATTCCAATGTACCTACCACCTAAGTTCACATTGTGGAATGCAATAAAAGTATTGAGTATTGAGTATTGATGATAAAGTATTGTGATCTGAGAATCTTAATCACGTTAAAAATTTAAAATTCTTATAATGGACTTTATTTTATGAACAAAAAGTCCATTTTAAGAAAATATTTTTTTTGAAACGGTTTTTTTTGGATGAAAAACACGTTTTACAGTAAAACTCAAAGAAACGCATTTAAATTAAGATACCTTGCTGATTTACTTCATGCTTTGTAATGCACATTTAAAATCAATAGCCGTGAATTAAATTGTGTAAATAGACCCATAACGAACTCGAAAGGCACTTGTTCTCCCCGTCATTGCGATCTTTTTTTTCTGGACCATATCTGGGTACCTACTTGTTACGGAGATATTGGAGGTCAAAGTTCCAACTTTTTCACAAGTTTTTTTTTTTTCAAACACCTACTGTTTTTTATAAGTCATAACTTTACTTTAAATCCCTCCTTAACACTTTTACTATTAAATGCGTCTAGTAGCACAATGTTTTAACTTACCTCTAAGAAAAGTACCTACCTCTTTTTATGGTTATGTATAGGTATTATTATTTTTTGGTAAAAGATGTCATTAATGATACTTAAAAAAATAAGTTAACATAACTCAGAATTAATAAAGTACAATAATTAAATGTATTGCTATGAAAGTTCTATCGCAGGTCAAAGTTGTACTGCTTGCTCGATAGATGGCGTTGACGTCGAATTAGATCTCGCTATGGTTTCGTTACCTCGCCGCATACATAAGGACCCGGCGTTAAAATCACAAATTGAAGACATGAAAATCATGAATTCGTGCTCATATTGACTGTGTTCGTTCCTACACTGTTCACTGTTGAAATTTTTCTTATTTTTGAAGAGATCGGCTCCTGTAGGAGTTCGGTCTTACATAATCACAGAGTACTTTTGTATATGGGTATAGAGGCTTTACTCACCGGGTTCAGAAGGAAAGCGATTGGTGGCGCCATCTGTAACTACAAACTAACAACTTTCCTACGTATACCTTACTTCGCTTCAAGCAGGTCTTTATTATGAGTTTGTTATTAATTTTTACTAACCCCGTAATTTACTCATATACTAACGTACTTGAATAAATTAAGGGATTAAGGCTGCAGAAAATAAAACCCATATTATTATAATCATATTAATTTATTTTGCCTTAGGAATGTAAGTACAGTCGTCGTAGTGTGTGCATGTATTAGAAAATCTTACTATAGTTGTTCTATTGTGATATTTATAGTTAGATTTTCTAATACTTACATATGGTATTTAAAACATTATTTTATTATTGCATTGTTCCTATTGTCATTTTTTTCTTTTAGAACATCTTTTATAATACTTTTTTGCTTTGCACTGCATTACATCCTCATCGCTGTCTATATCTTTTTTGCCAGATAATATTTTATTTATATTTTTACAATATGTAAACATAAAACATCGACACACTAAATTGATTAAAAATTCTATTAATCTATCTTTGTGATCATAGCATGTTAAAAAATTAAAATCTAGAAATAAAAGAATTATTGTTTTTGTGTATTCCCTGAGGGCTTTTTGATTTAAATTATTACATAAAATTGTATTTATAATATCTTGCATGTTAGATATTGTGGCGGCGTTCGATTTCCGAACGCACCGACTCGGGATGGCAACACTGCCACCATACTGGGAGAGAAAGACGTTTGTGTTTTTATCGGACTGTGAATTTTGTAACTGTTCAACAAGTAATTGTCAACCCTTGTTTGTGAACAATAAACCGTGCAGTATTATAATTATCGGAGTTTATTATTACTACATGGAAACTGATGCATCCCTGTATCATTACACCATATTGGTGACCACTTCTGAACACGTTTCCCGAAGAATCTGCTGAAAAAGGACATTTTCGTGCAAGGTACATCTATTTTCACAAGCTGAGAAGACCAGTGACAGATTTTTTATCACAATTTGTTTCTCTATCATCAAGCGTTACTTCTACAAGAAAAGTTCTTTCAAGGTCAAAGTTCGCAAGCGTCGAAGCTATTTTTAGCACATTTGAATTCTTCGATCTGATTGGTCGACGCCGGTTTGCATACGCATCATTTACGTCGTACATTGCTGCTGCGAGTTTGAAGTACATTGCCACTGCATGCTTGATGTCCATGGCTGCAAATGTACTAGTACATTTCGACATTCATTGCTGACAAAGTTCGATGTTCATTGCTGCTTCACTACTTCAACATTCATCGCATGTTTCGCACGACGACTGGATATTTATGTGTTTGTTTTTTTTTTTAAATCGGGTTTTCGGTAAACTACATCGTGTTTTCTGTTCGCGTGTATTCAAACTGACTGATTTTTAACATAAAGACATTGCTATTAAATTGGTTACGGTATCTTTTAGTTTTAAGGAAATATTTTTGCTGTACTAATTTTTTGTGGTGTGTTTAGACTAAACTGGTTATTCTCTATCATTTTACTTGTTTGTGTGTGTTTATGCTAACTGAATCATTGGGTATTAATGGTTATTTTCTTTCTTAATTGAAACTTAATATTCCTTTTACATTGTGTTGCACGGAATGCAAACTTATTAATCATATTTGTTTGAATTTTAGCCATAACTTTAAACCTAACACTCGAACTTTTAATTTTAAGGCCTTTGTTTATTTGAATGTGTATTGTTTTCTCTCCTATCTACGAATGCCGTTTGCACTTAGAGTTTAGTAACCAGTGATTGCTGTTTTCTACCTTAACAACTAGTATAAAACTACTCACCGCATTTACACTACTTACCTTTTGTTTTTCACGCACACGCTTTAACTACTTACCAGTTCTCGCCATGCCTGATACAGATGAATCCGCCGCGAAGCTGGAAGCTCTCAGACGTGAGCTTGAATCATTGTCTTCACAGTTGCAGGCAACTATAAGGGAGAATGCTCAACTTCGCACTGAGATGCAAGCCCAGGAATTTACCCAAGGTGAACCTAAACAGGAGCCTAAAATAGATGACTCAGGGAATCAAGTATGCAAAGTATCGCCATAATTACCTCCCTTCTGGCAGCAACGACCTGAAATATGGTTCGCGCACGTCGAAACGCAGTTTCGTATTGCTGGCATTACAAGTGACCAGACTAAGTTTGATCACGTGATTAGCCAACTAGATTTCAAAATTTTGGTTGATATCGGGGATATAGTTACTAGTCCTCCAACCTCTGGTAAATATGAACACCTTAAAAAGGAACTGACACGCCGGTTATCACGGTCTGAAGAGGAACGGGTAAGACAACTGCTCACTGAGGAAGAGCTTGGGGATAGAAAACCTTCCCAATTTTTACGACATTTACGTTCTCTCGCCGGTGTCAAACTCAAAGACGATGACGAACTTTTTATGCGTCGTCTGCCGCAGCATCTTCAAGCGATATTGACTGCCAGCGCGGATCCGCTTGATGACATCGCAGCCCGCGCAGACAAAATTCTGGAAGTCGCACCCGGGATCGCAGCGTCTTCTTTTGTACTTGCTGCTGCAGCACCCGGAGGAGCGCCTGTTGTTCCTGACCCCTATGGCTTACATGCCATCGCTGCACAGATGCAGAATTTGACCGCGACTGTTGCAGCGCTCACTCGCGAGCGCAGTCGCAGCCATAGCCGCAACCGAAGTCAAAGCAGGTCTAGGAGCCATTCCCAAGGATCCGATGTGAAGCTTTGCTGGTACCACCAGAATTTTAAAGCTAAAGCTACCTAATGCATTACTCCTTGTTCTTGGAATTCGGAAAACAAGGAAGCCAGTCAGTAGCGGCGGCAGCTGACTGTGCCACTACGCCAGGCCGTCGTCTTTTTGTCACAGACAAAACTTCAAGGGTCAGATTCCTGATTGATACAGGGTCTGACCTTTGTTGCTATCCTCGGAGGTTGATGAGAGGCAAGACTCCTGTCTCCGAGTATGAGCTTAGCGCAGCCAATGGCAGCTCGATAAAGACCTACGGTATGGTATCGCTTAACCTCGATTTTGAATTGCGACGTGAATTCCGCTGGCAATTCGTCGTAGCTGACGTCAGCACTCCCATAATAGGTTCCGATTTTTTAGCCCACTACGATTTGCTGCCTGACTGCCGGAACAAACGCCTTCTGGACGGCATCACTGGGCTTGCCGTTTCCACCATTTTTGCTTCTACCGATCAGGCAAGCGTTAAAACCATCTCGGTTGCCTCAGGATCTGAATTCAGTAATATTCTCGCCGAATTTCCTGCTATTACTAGGCCTCCAGGACTTCACAGGGACATTAAACACACGACCGTTCACTTCATAAAAACTACTGAAGGTCCACCTGTGTCATGTCGCCCTCGTCGTCTTGCGCCTCAAAAACTAGCAGTTGCTAAGCGGGAATTCGACGAGATGCTTAAAAACGGTACCGCGCGACCGTCCAAGAGTCCTTGGGCCTCGCCTTTGCAGCTTATACCAAAGAAAGATCTTTCTTGGCGTCTGTGCGGTGACTACCGCACCTTAAATTCACGCACTATTCCTGACCGGTACCCGTTGCGTCATATCGGAGATTTCGGGCATAATATCGCAGGTTCCACTATATTTAGTACTATCGACTTGGTTAAAGCTTACCAGCTTACATGTTAAAAAATCTGGGCTAGGGCTGGAAAGCCAACGAGGATTGGCAAATTCTCTTCTTTTAATAAAATCATTTTCAATTTGCCTTACAGATTTCGCAGGACCTAAATATTTTATTTTTCGTTTTTTTTTATGAAATATCCCGAAACATATTGTAGGGGCCCCATTATTTGGGGCTGCCTTTTTTCCTCTAAAGGTGTAAGGGTAATCTCATTTACAATATCCAAAAAGATATCATCAGTCGTCGCGGCTTCCCTACTCTTTGTAACAATGAGGGCATGTAGTGCATTGCATTGGTCTTCTTCACAATTTGCTCCAGGGGCATGGCCACTGGACAGGCTATTGACCAATAAGGTTGTTAACGCTGATTCAAATCTTTCTGGCGTTGGATTTGTGTTACGTTACGGCACCCATGACTTCTTATGGCCCCAAAGAAATTCTCGATTGGGTCTTGGTTTAGGTGCCGCATCCATATAGACGTAATATTGTGGTCAATAGCTAATATTTTAACTAATGTTTCTATGCCTTCCAGTGTCCATACCCAATTATTGATAGTAGGTACACATGCAATTTTGTTTTTTTCTGTAATAAATTTCATGGACTTTAAAACTTTTTTAGATTCTGCCCAAAACTCACCCTCTTATTATAAAACGTGGTCTTAAAAAAAGTACCGTGTTTAGTACTAGGTTTAAACGAATGAACTTGAATAAACGTTATTACAAAAAGAAGTTTATCGCTAGTCCTAGAACTATCTATGGTACCAAAGTTAGACCATCGTGACCCCTAGTTTAACTATGGTACTAAATTGTCAACTCGTTTTTTTACATATTTATATTGGTTTTCGTTGACTTATCCTAAAGTATTTTAGCCGACTCGACATTATGTTGACGCGGTATAAATCCGAGAATGAAATTTGTATTAATGTAAATACTGTGGCATAGGTTATAGTTTAGCTTTAGTGCATCAATTATTGTGTATACGTAATCTAACATGTCAGTTATCACTAACCTTTTCTTCTGAACTCCAATTTTTACCCCTTTTTTTCTTTGGTTGTTCTATTTTTTTAATTTTTAATGCACACGCGATCACACAACAAAGAATACTGTGCCCAAAGAACTGACTGTGCCTTTACTTGTATTCATAATCTTGGAGTGTAACCGGACATTTAATTTACATTAAGATGTAACATAAACATTTCGATAACATTAGGTACTCAAATTACGCGCACCGCTCAGTTCACTCCATTATACGCGCTAGCTCGATAGTTGTTCCAAAAAAGAACAATTGGATTAATGCAGACAAAAAAATACAAGTCGGAATATTTAGATACCTCTAGATAACTAAACTTTATATTTTACCACTACAAATAACAATTTCTAAAATGTTTTCTTCAAATTACGTAACAACATTTTGTAAAAAGGAACGGCGCATAGAACGCGGAACGAATGATTGAATAGTTTTAATATTTTGTTGCATATAATCTGTGGATAATGTTTAGACCATGGACTATCTTTGGTACTAACTAGTCTTTTGTTGGTCTACGATTTGTAATACGAATGAAAGAACTAACGTTAGTACCGTACTAAACCAAGATCTTTTAGTCCTGGTTTAAACCTGGTACTTATGAAAGTTTTTATTATAAGACGGCGGTGTTTTGAATTTGGTGATAAGGGTCCTAGGAGAGGTTTTGAAAATCAGTTTTTTGTAAAGCTGCCATTGACAGAATCAAAAAGAGCAGGACATCTGCAGTCTCCTTGCATTCCGCTGGGAGGATTCCATTATCTGTAAAACAATAATAATTAAATATTAGATTATGTTTAAGATTTCTGTGCTATGTGCACACTTTATGTGTATAAAATTATACATGTACCTATGCTTTGGAATACATGCTTGCATAGATGGTGTACCAGTATACATTTTAAACTGAAGCCAGATGATTCTAATTTATCTAATGAATTAGAATTGAATAACTTAAATTCCATGTTGACAAAAGTACATACAGAAAATTATAATTTAGATTTAGATTCTTCTATATCATTACATTATGATATAAGTAAGCCATTTCATTTGAGGACAACCTAATGTTGCTGAGCTCAATATAGCTGATCCTTAACACAAAAACATCACATTGCTGATCTTACCTGCAAGGTATCCCATAGTAGAAGACACAGTTCTACTGAATACTTGGCTGGCAAATTTTACTTTCATTTTCGTTCTCGTCGGATCAACATGACTATCTGACAACTTAGGCACTAATCGAATTCCTTTATATGCAGGATTTTCTTCATGTAATTGTTTAATATGATCCCACTTAGCAGTCTTTTCTTGATTATCGGTTGTATACCTTAAATTCTTCTCTAAAAGATTATTTCGTATACCTTTTAACAAATGTAGGGGATCATACAGTGGAACAATTTTCTTATCATTATTTATTATTAATTTGGTGTCTTCTCTGACTTCTTGTCCACTTCTCAGCATATGTCCCCTGGTTTCATTTAAGAGAAGATTTAAGGCATGTCTATTATTAGTGCCTTGGTCACATACTGTAGCCTTGAACCCAGTTTCTTGCAGATTTTCTATTACTGTTTTAATTTGCACAGCCAGCTCTGGGCCTTTAGTGGCCGCCTGTGCAAATGTATAGGCGACAGGTTGTTTGTATTTCCTTATGAGACCCCTGATCATAAAAACCTGTGCATGGTCTGCAAAATCTGGTTTTGTCTCGCGTCCATTATTAATAAAACCTATGACCAAATCTTTTCTCTCATTATAAGTAATATTAGCTTTTAACGACATTTCATCAAACATTAATATGCAGAGTTTGTCTGCTGGCTTCATTTTATTTGCTCTTGCTTTAAGTTGAGCAAATACATTATTGTTAATACCAGGCTTTATATTTGCCTGGTTCAAAAATGTTGTTAGTATTTGCTGAGAAGGCAAAACTAACATTCTTCGCAAAAAGCGATAGCCTTTGGGGCTTTGTTTCAGCATTGCCAAAGCTAATATTTTTTCTTCAGTAGAAAATCTTCTGCCTTTCTGTTTCTTTTTATGTTCTCTGAACTGTAACATGGTTAAAACTTTAGCAGCACTTGGCAAATTGTTAACAGTAGCTATAAAGTTGCTACTCTTCATAAAATTTTTGGCTGCTTTTATTTGCAATGATTGCTTCTACGCTCTGTTCATTTAGACAATTTAATTCGAGTTTTTACCAATTTTTGGTATAAATCATGCTCCTTTTTTGTCATTTTTGTGCGATTCACTACTTTTTTAGTAGTGTTTGGACCTGTAATTAAAATTAAGCTATTATAAAACCAGCTAAGTTAGGCATTATTACCTCCTTTATTAAATTAGCATCTTATTACGTTTTTAAATATTTCTTATAAAAAACATAAAAAAATAGTAGTCCGCCGGTGTCGGGAGCATTATTATTACATTAAAACTATTATTTAAACATTGTTTATGAAGTACTTTCCAACAATTTATATTATTTGATCATAAATAATGCCATGTACCTGATCAAATACGATAAATAATAATGATAAAAAATTGTTATGGGCCAAAACCGAAACTATGAGAAATGGGAAAAAGTTGTCTAGGAGTCGTTACCTCGATTTTGACTAGAACAAAAACTGCATTTTCAGATAATTATGTGATTACTAGCTGTTGCCCGCGGCTTCGCACGCGTGAAGTTCGGTAACTGTCCCACGGCTCATACTAAAGGGATAAATAGTATCCTACATGTTAATCCAGGTTAAAAACTATCTATGTGCCAAATTTCATAATGATCACAATTATTATCATCACTATGACGATCACCACCATTAACACAATCATTATCACAATTACCATCATTATCACAATCACCATCACAGTCACTATCACAATCACTATGACCACAATCACTGTCACAATCACTATCATCATCACCATCATCATCACTGTCACAATCACTGTCACAATCACTGTCACAATCACTGTCACAATCACTGTCACAATCACTGTCACAATCACTGTCACAATCACTGTCACAATCACTGTCACAATCATCATCATCGTAATCATAACCATTATCATCGTAATCACATAATTATCATCACAATCATTATCACCGTAATCACAATCATCATTATCACAATCATCATCGTCGTTATCACAATCATCACATTGTATAGAAGTCGAATCTACCATCTTCTGGATCTCAAAATAAATGCCATATTCGTAATCAGCAACCCTGATAATCTCGGTATCGAGACCCATATTGATGTTTAGACATTTCAACCCCATGGCACCCCAACAGGGGATGATGGTATTTCAGGTCCGCCATTTCCAATCTTAAAATCGTTGTTTTTGTAATACACCATACAAACTATATCAATGTTGATTTTCAGACTTTGTCACCCCATTTCCCCCTCTTAGGGGTTGAATTCTGAAAAAACCTGAAACCATTTTATTTATCAATAGGAGCACTCTTCGGAAGTTTTGAATTAAATAGTCTAACTAATCTTGTTTCCCCATACAAACTTTGGAACCCCGTTTATCCCCCTTAGGGGATGAATTTTGAAAAATCTTTTCTTAGTGCACCCCTAGACCACATAAGGAACCTACTTGCCAAATTTGGAATCTGTAGATCCAGCGGTTTAGGCTGTGCATTGATTTTTATACTTTGTCACCCCATTTTCCCCTCTTAGGGGTTGAATTCTGAAAAAACCTGAAACCCGTTTCTACTCATTTATTAATAGGAGCACTCCTGTGAAGTTTCGAATAAAATAGTCTAACTAATCTGGTTTTCCCATACAAACTTTGGTTTCCCGTTTAACCCCCTTAGGGGTTGAATTTTGAAAAATCCTTTCTTAGTGCACCCCTAAACCACATAAGGAACCTACTTGCCAAATTTGGAATCTGTAGACCCAGCGGTTTGGGCTGTACGTTGATAGGTGAGTCAGTCAGTCAGTCAGTCAGTTTCTTCTTTTATATATTTAGATATTATATTATAAGAAAGATTGAGTGTATTAATACAACTTCCTCGAAATTTTTATTCTATAATCTTACATCATACTAGCTGTACCCGCGGTTTCACCCGAGCTCGGTTCCTAAGTCGTAGCGTGAAACATAAAGATAGAGTACATGACCATAGTTACTCTATCTTCAGGTTTCTTTTTTCCATAAAATTTATTTAAAGGACACTCACCATATTTAGCCTGTAGTGTGCATTTTTGTATTCCAAGATTTCCAACAGTTGCTTCTAGGTCAACAGTGGCTGGAATACAAAAGATATAATTAAGTTTATTTGTTGAAAACCGGCCAAGAGCGAGTCTGACTCGCGCACCGAGGGTTCCGTACAAACTTTTTAAAGGACAAACTTAACTTTGCTGTTCGATCCCTACAAACGGCTATTGCTCCAACCGCAAATAATAAGTTTGTAATAGTTTTTTTGTTATTAAACTACATATTTACGGTTTTTAGACTTTTCCCTTTACATGTACTGTAAGACCTTGCTTTTTGCCAAATTTCGTGATTATAGGTCAACGGGAACTACCATATAGGTTTTCGACCCAAAACCTATAGGGTACTTCCGGTTGACCTAGGTATCTTTTTATCATGTTGCCTCAGGACCTTGATTTTTATACACCTAATAGGGACAATAGGCCTCAGTATATGGTATAAATTTCAACTTGCTAGGTCCACCCGTTTCTAAAAAAATCGGTGGTGACAGACGGACAAGAAAGTGATCTTATAAGGGTTCCGTTTTTTTCTTTTGAGGTACGGAACCCTAAAAAAGGTAAAAAAGAAACACTGGGAGTATACCCGATAAATTGTTAAGCAGCAAAAATGATAATAATTTCGAAATTAGCAAACTGGTAGTAGGGAAAGAAAAATACCAAAATTATACAACATGTAACATAATTAACGCACATCCTGAAATTACTTTGTTCGGAATCGTTTACTGAATCAATTTCTATAATTTTTAATATAGGTAATTTTTTATCCCAAAAATAATTAAAGCTACGTAATTTAAAGTCACACTACCCCTGTATAGTCCAAGCAAACTGAAATGGACCGTAACTCAAGGCAAATAAGACTTTTAAAAGTGCAGTTTTATTTGTATTAATACAAATTCCGCCATTCAATACAAAATAAAGAAAAATGAACCTTGTTTCAAGTAAGTTAAAGTTGTTACAAATACAGTTAGGTAAACTTGGCGATTCAACCGCACGCACACTAAACAGGCACTCGTTAAAGGACACAATAGATAAACCAACAAAATGCATAATATGTCATACTTGTTTTCGTTCCCTTTCTCGTGCAAATTAAAAACCTGGGATAGAGCGAGATGACACCATGACACCGGGCGGCGCCGCCACCGGCGCCTACGATCAAAGCTAACTTAAATAAATGTAAACAATATTTAGTCACGGGCGAACTTCCGTACAGTGTATGCAAATAGTTTTTCGCGCGCGATTTCTTTCCAATAATTGACACAAAATGTTCAGTGAAATGGTGACTAATGGTGAGGACTGTGGCACAGTGCAGTGTGGTGATAATGTGGTTCTAGCTGGCAGAACATTCAAGTCAACCAAAGGTATGGTACAAGAGTAGACCGCAGGGTAGGACTATGTTAGCTGCTACTACGTGGCCATGGAACGTTCCGTCCGAACACAGCCATCGACAGGAGAGCCGATTGGCGTACGCGTAGGTACTCGTTTTCAAAACGAAATATGGGATTAATTCGATGAGAATCCCCAATCAGCTGATTTTACGACTTTTTTTGTGGGGACGTATTAAATCGTTAGTTTATTTTAGTGCGACAACAAGACGTGCCGAGGATCTAAAAAATAGGATAGTGAACGCTTTTGATAAAAAATGACGAAGTGTTTTCTAAATTAAAACATCAATTAAGAAAACAGGCATTAAAATGTATTGAAGTTTTCTATTGAAGTTGAGTCGAGCGACGACGTTAACAGCTGTCTCGAACGCGAGCGACTACCTACTAGGCTAGCAAGACTCACACAGTCGCATACGTAGGTATGAGACCTACGTATGCGACTGTGTGCGTTCGTTGATTTGTACTGTGACTACAACATTCTTCCGGAATTAGGAAAATTAATTTATTAAATAATCATTGCCTAGACATGTTTAATTAAAAATTCAGTGCATGTATTATGATTATAACATAATAAACTAATTGGGGTGTCTGAGGGTGTGCGTTAATTACGTAACATGTTGTATAAACCAACCTTGTGATGGTTTTTCATTTTCTTTTAATGGTTTTCGGGATTCTGGTAGAGTAGAGAGTAGAGTAGTAGTAGATAGTGGTCCTGAAACAAGAATAAAAGAACAATTGATAAAAGTGAATTTGTTTTGCTGTTGCATACAATTTAGCAGTGAATCTGTATAAAAGATAATTGCCCATTTGCAGGAAGACCATAATATTCAAATAATTACTTCACACAAAGGTGACATGTATGACATCGAAATTTGCTCCAAATGCAGCCTAAATCAACTCAGGCTCTCATGCTCATGAATAAAACGAAACCGTGAATAAATAAGAAATGCAGCCTGAGGCCTTACAAATACATAATAATTATTACTTAGCACATCGCCCCTTTAATTATAAAACGAAATAACTCAAAATTTCATTTTTTTGGGAAAACTCATTTAAAGTTTGACATGTTTACCATTACGGCTTTAATTAATCACAAAAAAATAAAGAAATGGTTTAGGTCAATTTCAAAAGTAAATATAGTGAGCCTAATTAATACACTACAAGGTTATCGAAAAAAAACACACAATGTACTATCAGGAAGACACTTAAATCAAGAATGAAAAAATAAGTTCGTAGTTAATTCACTTTTCAGTAAAATATGTAATAAAATAATTATCATACAGTCGGGGTAACTGTAAGTGTTGCAGTTTTATATTAAATTAATCTTGCAAGTAGACGAAGTATTTCGATTTAGTGCATTGTTTAACTAACAAGCATCAACTGTCTGAGAAATATTCATAATTGTTTCTATGTTAGTTTTAATTCGCAAATAAAATTCATGGATTTCTAAGTAAAAAAAAGACAAATATTTCTTCTTTTATCTTAATGTATTGCAAAAAAAAAAATAGAAATGTAATTCACTTAATAGTAAAAAAAAAAAAACACAAAATAACAACCTATGTCATAATTAAGTCAAAACCAAACAAAACTCCATATTAAATGTTCTTCTAATATTATATTAGGGTGAATATCAGCAAAGTGCATTTTTCGTCAATTTTGGTGGCGAAATTTATTCTTCAGTTTTCGTGAAAAATAAGGACCTGGTGTAACAATAGAAAGTCCAAGCTTATAGAATCTTCAAGAGGCCCAAGAATATCTCGATAAATTTTTGAGATATTTTAGTTTAAAGTGTAGTGTGGCCATCAAAATTAAAAATCGCCCACCAAAATCGAAAGTGCCCACGTAAATTGAAAATCAGTGGCACTAAAATTGAATATGCATCGCATGTACTGTTTATCTCGACCTGATCCCGAAAATGAGGATTCCAGAACCACCTTAACCCGTCATTTCACAGAAGACCTGTCAAGATTCAGGCAAGATGAAATCGAGGCGGCTCTTAGACAGCTTAAAAATGGAAAAACCCCTGATGAGGATAGGATAACGACAGAGCTCCTGAAAGCGCGTGGAAGGCCTGCATTAAGAGAGCTTCAGGAGCTTTTCAACTCGGTCCTATTATCTGGGAGAACTCCAGAAGCGAGGAGAAGAGTCGTTCTTTTCTTTAAGAAGGGGAACAAGACCCAATTCAAGAATTACAGACCAATTTCGCTGCTTAGCTATGTGTACAAGCGGTTTTCAAGAGTCGTCCCGAAACGTCTAGCGCAAAGACTCGACGACTTCCAGCCACCGGAACATACCGGGTTTTGAGGAGAATGAAGCACCATAGACCACATCCACACTATGCGGCAGAACGTACAGAAATCTGAAGAGTATAATCGGCCGCTCTGTCTTGCATTTGTGGACTATCAGAAGGCTTTTGACTCTGTCGAGACCTGGTCAGTTCTGAAGTCTTCTCAGAACTTGTTGTCAATGGCGGTCCTCTCGAGGTTGTTTGAGAATATGTTTATCTCGGGCAAACTCTAAAGTTTGGTAAGAACAACTTTGAGACTCACCGAAGAATTCAGCTGGGTTGGGCTGCGAGAAGACCGGACGAAGTTTCCCAAATGCTTTTGGGAAACTTCGTCCAGTCTTCTCGTCGTCATATATGTACAAACAGTGCGTAAAAACGCCACCAAAGCCACTGAAATTGAGCCACCAAAATTGGAACCAGGCATAAAAAAATCTTTAAAAATAGGGGTTCTAAGTTACAATTAAATTAATATCACTGATTTATGCGTTACACAAATCACTAGCTACAACGTGTAGCTTACTATTCAAACACGTTATAATCAACAGCAAAACCACCAAAATTGAACAATTCTTGTCCCCCGTGCCACCTAAGATGTTACGTTTTTATCGGGTAATCGCAGCACTAATCACACACCTGTTACGGGCACGTCCAGCGCACGACCGAGAGGTGCGAATTAAAAAAACGCGATTGGTCGCACACGCACGGAACTTTATGTTTTAGTAAGTTGAAAAAGTGCCACCAACATTTTGCGTTTTGCTTGGACAAACTTTGATCGAGTGTCCTGTGCTTTTAAATTAGTAATTCTAATATGGTTTAATTGTTTTTAGATAATGTGTCTAATGCATAAACTAAGGAAATTGATTATTTTACATTATACCATAAATTGTTACTTTGGTGAATGCAATTATATCAAAAAATGGAACTGGGACAAACCACCAAACTCGAATTTTAAGACAAATTTTTTTCCTGATTATTTATAAACACGAATAACAACAAAAAATGTGGCCCTAGTTGCACCATGTAACGTAGTTTACAAAAAAAAATAGAAACATCCTATCATTTTACACCTTGATTCTCAACGTGGACACGTAAAATTTGCTGCTTTGATATTCACCCGTATGTACCTAGATCTTTATTATTCTGTTGTTGGTTTTCTTTACAATCGTTGTATAAATCTTTAATACTTTTGCTGCCTTCTATACTCCTTTGTTGAAGAAGCTCGTACGTAGTGAGATTCAATTTTAGGTATGGAATTTATGTGTTTCATGATCGCAGCTCGTAATTCAGGATATTTTTTCTTGTGATTTTGATGTCTTCCTCTAAAATCAATGAGTGAATAATCATTATTCTTTATTTTATTCTGTGTTGTGAATATCATACGGTTCGAGATGTCTAATGTGGCTCGAAAAACGTTTTGCAGACCCTAATCATAGTGTTGTTGACTGTAAAGTGGAAGGCTTTATTATTATGTCTGGGTCGCTCTGAGTTTGTATACTAGTATTTTGGCTGGACATCAATCATGCTTGCACTTATGAATGCTCTTTGTTTCGCCAAATCTCGCCAATCCGAAAGAGGTCGTATCTGCTGTCTATAATTATTTCTGTGGTGAATTTAAGCCTGCATTTTTCTGAGCAAGGTTCTTTGAGACACCGGGCTGGAACACTCTTTTGAGTTTTAGACAGACATGTAAATATACGTTTTGCCCTTATTACGCAAAAGTTTCACTTTATTTTGTTTTTATTGAGATGGATTTTTTTAACGTTTTCGTCCCTTTTTTGGAGTTGTACGCGAAAATAATTAAACCCTTGTTAATGTTTAAATTTAATAACGACACTCATTAATTTAGTAAAGTAGTGAAATAACTCGAAATTAAAACAAAGCCATTCCTGACAAGTTAACAGTAAATAGGAACAAACCAAAAAAATACTACGTTTTTGATAAACTATAGTATAATACTGAAATAATACATAATTCGATTTAGGTTTACTTATGCATTTTATTATAAAACTACATCAACTGGAAATGTGTCGTAATAGGGTTGATAAAATTAATACAAAACTGAATTAAGTCAAAATACTATCGAAACAAATTACCTCTGTTTTTCTAGTAAAGAGAAATAACTCAAACAAAATCACTTTTTGAATAAATAAAAGCTTATAAAATAATTACCTGATAGCAAAACACCGATTTCTTTTCGTTTTATTCCGCTTTTTTAAAATTCTTCCGAGAACTTACCTTGAGCAAGGTCGGTGCATCACTAAAGGATTCACTTTACCAGTATCAACTTGTTCGAGTGCATTAATCAAAAAGAGAACGACTGTCTTCTATCTCCGTCATTTTCATCGTATCGAGTTGGCTGTTGGATTGTACGTATTCTCCGTGTGAAGTTAATTCACTTTATGATAAAAAATCGAAAAACGTAAATTTTGAGTTGTTTCTTTTTATGAATAAAGGGGCGACATGCTTTGGCTTAGCATTATTCCAGTGATTGTGGTACAACTGCACATGCTAAGTAACATTAATGAATTTCGTTCTGTTGTTTGAAGATGTGTTGTTGAACTAACCTTTTGATGTAGATGGTAAATTTTGAACTTCCCTGAATGGTTTTCTATCAGTGTACATAAATTTTGATATGGATAGTGGTCCTGCAACAATAAAGGTAAGGCAACTTTAATAAGATTAATATAAACATCCAACTAAACTGTGGTAACAAAGAGGAACAAACTCTCTGAAAGTGTTAAATAACACATTGAATTCTTTCAAGAACAGACTGGACTGATTTTTGCTGTCAAAATTGTTTTTGACCAATGAACAGTATTGACTGTGACATATAATTATGTATACACATTCAAATAAATATACTTAATATTTAATATATATTCGTATGTAGAATATATATTAAATATTAACTTTTAAATTATGTATGGCCTGATAAATCAACATAGTACAGCTAACCATATGTATAGCTACATAGCGCACCTACCTGGCATAAGTAATGTTGGTAAGTTAGAAATTCTGTTGTTACGGCAACAATATTTCTCTTCGAAATGAGCATGACATACTCGACGAAGTTTATAAATATTTTCATTACTCAGACTCAAAATCTCTCCACCAATAGCATGAACCCATGTTCGGAAACGAGCAATGTCCTTTTCAGGGTTTGGAAACCAATGGAGAACTCTCTGAGAATCTGAAAAAAAAAGGAGTTATATTAGTTACATTACATTTACAGAAGAAAAACTTGAGATCTATGACATAGAATCATATCAATAAAATTACCATATTAATTTTATGAACCATTTCCTAATAAACATAATTGTATGTTAATAACGCACTACGTTATGTTTCTGTACGAGAGTTTACATACACGGTCAATATTCGTTACCACCGGAGACCAAAACATTAATGTATAAATCCAATATATATAGTAGTAAAAATTATATGAAACAATTTATGTACCTAGTTGTAAGTCCTTCACAAAACGAATGAGTAGATAAATATTGAAGTTGTAAACTAATTTTAATTTATAATATCCCTCCTCCAAATTTGTATTTTGTTATGCCCGACAGGGCCCACAATGCTCTAAAACTACTGTATGTATATTCCAATGTACCTACCACCTAAGTTCACATTGTGGAATGCAATAAAAGTATTGAGTATTGAGTATTGATGATAAAGTATTGTGATCTGAGAATCTTAATCACGTTAAAAATTTAAAATTCTTATAATGGACTTTATTTTATGAACAAAAAGTCCATTTTAAGAAAATATTTTTTTTGAAACGGTTTTTTTTGGATGAAAAACACGTTTTACAGTAAAACTCAAAGAAACGCATTTAAATTAAGATACCTTGCTGATTTACTTCATGCTTTGTAATGCACATTTAAAATCAATAGCCGTGAATTAAATTGTGTAAATAGACCCATAACGAACTCGAAAGGCACTTGTTCTCCCCGTCATTGCGATCTTTTTTTTCTGGACCATATCTGGGTACCTACTTGTTACGGAGATATTGGAGGTCAAAGTTCCAACTTTTTCACAAGTTTTTTTTTTTTCAAACACCTACTGTTTTTTATAAGTCATAACTTTACTTTAAATCCCTCCTTAACACTTTTACTATTAAATGCGTCTAGTAGCACAATGTTTTAACTTACCTCTAAGAAAAGTACCTACCTCTTTTTATGGTTATGTATAGGTATTATTATTTTTTGGTAAAAGATGTCATTAATGATACTTAAAAAAATAAGTTAACATAACTCAGAATTAATAAAGTACAATAATTAAATGTATTGCTATGAAAGTTCTATCGCAGGTCAAAGTTGTACTGCTTGCTCGATAGATGGCGTTGACGTCGAATTAGATCTCGCTATGGTTTCGTTACCTCGCCGCATACATAAGGACCCGGCGTTAAAATCACAAATTGAAGACATGAAAATCATGAATTCGTGCTCATATTGACTGTGTTCGTTCCTACACTGTTCACTGTTGAAATTTTTCTTATTTTTGAAGAGATCGGCTCCTGTAGGAGTTCGGTCTTACATAATCACAGAGTACTTTTGTATATGGGTATAGAGGCTTTACTCACCGGGTTCAGAAGGAAAGCGATTGGTGGCGCCATCTGTAACTACAAACTAACAACTTTCCTACGTATACCTTACTTCGCTTCAAGCAGGTCTTTATTATGAGTTTGTTATTAATTTTTACTAACCCCGTAATTTACTCATATACTAACGTACTTGAATAAATTAAGGGATTAAGGCTGCAGAAAATAAAACCCATATTATTATAATCATATTAATTTATTTTGCCTTAGGAATGTAAGTACAGTCGTCGTAGTGTGTGCATGTATTAGAAAATCTTACTATAGTTGTTCTATTGTGATATTTATAGTTAGATTTTCTAATACTTACATATGGTATTTAAAACATTATTTTATTATTGCATTGTTCCTATTGTCATTTTTTTCTTTTAGAACATCTTTTATAATACTTTTTTGCTTTGCACTGCATTACATCCTCATCGCTGTCTATATCTTTTTTGCCAGATAATATTTTATTTATATTTTTACAATATGTAAACATAAAACATCGACACACTAAATTGATTAAAAATTCTATTAATCTATCTTTGTGATCATAGCATGTTAAAAAATTAAAATCTAGAAATAAAAGAATTATTGTTTTTGTGTATTCCCTGAGGGCTTTTTGATTTAAATTATTACATAAAATTGTATTTATAATATCTTGCATGTTAGATATTGTGGCGGCGTTCGATTTCCGAACGCACCGACTCGGGATGGCAACACTGCCACCATACTGGGAGAGAAAGACGTTTGTGTTTTTATCGGACTGTGAATTTTGTAACTGTTCAACAAGTAATTGTCAACCCTTGTTTGTGAACAATAAACCGTGCAGTATTATAATTATCGGAGTTTATTATTACTACATGGAAACTGATGCATCCCTGTATCATTACACCATATTGGTGACCACTTCTGAACACGTTTCCCGAAGAATCTGCTGAAAAAGGACATTTTCGTGCAAGGTACATCTATTTTCACAAGCTGAGAAGACCAGTGACAGATTTTTTATCACAATTTGTTTCTCTATCATCAAGCGTTACTTCTACAAGAAAAGTTCTTTCAAGGTCAAAGTTCGCAAGCGTCGAAGCTATTTTTAGCACATTTGAATTCTTCGATCTGATTGGTCGACGCCGGTTTGCATACGCATCATTTACGTCGTACATTGCTGCTGCGAGTTTGAAGTACATTGCCACTGCATGCTTGATGTCCATGGCTGCAAATGTACTAGTACATTTCGACATTCATTGCTGACAAAGTTCGATGTTCATTGCTGCTTCACTACTTCAACATTCATCGCATGTTTCGCACGACGACTGGATATTTATGTGTTTGTTTTTTTTTTTAAATCGGGTTTTCGGTAAACTACATCGTGTTTTCTGTTCGCGTGTATTCAAACTGACTGATTTTTAACATAAAGACATTGCTATTAAATTGGTTACGGTATCTTTTAGTTTTAAGGAAATATTTTTGCTGTACTAATTTTTTGTGGTGTGTTTAGACTAAACTGGTTATTCTCTATCATTTTACTTGTTTGTGTGTGTTTATGCTAACTGAATCATTGGGTATTAATGGTTATTTTCTTTCTTAATTGAAACTTAATATTCCTTTTACATTGTGTTGCACGGAATGCAAACTTATTAATCATATTTGTTTGAATTTTAGCCATAACTTTAAACCTAACACTCGAACTTTTAATTTTAAGGCCTTTGTTTATTTGAATGTGTATTGTTTTCTCTCCTATCTACGAATGCCGTTTGCACTTAGAGTTTAGTAACCAGTGATTGCTGTTTTCTACCTTAACAACTAGTATAAAACTACTCACCGCATTTACACTACTTACCTTTTGTTTTTCACGCACACGCTTTAACTACTTACCAGTTCTCGCCATGCCTGATACAGATGAATCCGCCGCGAAGCTGGAAGCTCTCAGACGTGAGCTTGAATCATTGTCTTCACAGTTGCAGGCAACTATAAGGGAGAATGCTCAACTTCGCACTGAGATGCAAGCCCAGGAATTTACCCAAGGTGAACCTAAACAGGAGCCTAAAATAGATGACTCAGGGAATCAAGTATGCAAAGTATCGCCATAATTACCTCCCTTCTGGCAGCAACGACCTGAAATATGGTTCGCGCACGTCGAAACGCAGTTTCGTATTGCTGGCATTACAAGTGACCAGACTAAGTTTGATCACGTGATTAGCCAACTAGATTTCAAAATTTTGGTTGATATCGGGGATATAGTTACTAGTCCTCCAACCTCTGGTAAATATGAACACCTTAAAAAGGAACTGACACGCCGGTTATCACGGTCTGAAGAGGAACGGGTAAGACAACTGCTCACTGAGGAAGAGCTTGGGGATAGAAAACCTTCCCAATTTTTACGACATTTACGTTCTCTCGCCGGTGTCAAACTCAAAGACGATGACGAACTTTTTATGCGTCGTCTGCCGCAGCATCTTCAAGCGATATTGACTGCCAGCGCGGATCCGCTTGATGACATCGCAGCCCGCGCAGACAAAATTCTGGAAGTCGCACCCGGGATCGCAGCGTCTTCTTTTGTACATGCTGCTGCAGCACCCGGAGGAGCGCCTGTTGTTCCTGACCCCTATGGCTTACATGCCATCGCTGCACAGATGCAGAATTTGACCGCGACTGTTGCAGCGCTCACTCGCGAGCGCAGTCGCAGCCATAGCCGCAACCGAAGTCAAAGCAGGTCTAGGAGCCATTCCCAAGGATCCGATGTGAAGCTTTGCTGGTACCACCAGAATTTTAAAGCTAAAGCTACCTAATGCATTACTCCTTGTTCTTGGAATTCGGAAAACAAGGAAGCCAGTCAGTAGCGGCGGCAGCTGACTGTGCCACTACGCCAGGCCGTCGTCTTTTTGTCACAGACAAAACTTCAAGGGTCAGATTCCTGATTGATACAGGGTCTGACCTTTGTTGCTATCCTCGGAGGTTGATGAGAGGCAAGACTCCTGTCTCCGAGTATGAGCTTAGCGCAGCCAATGGCAGCTCGATAAAGACCTACGGTATGGTATCGCTTAACCTCGATTTTGAATTGCGACGTGAATTCCGCTGGCAATTCGTCGTAGCTGACGTCAGCACTCCCATAATAGGTTCCGATTTTTTAGCCCACTACGATTTGCTGCCTGACTGCCGGAACAAACGCCTTCTGGACGGCATCACTGGGCTTGCCGTTTCCACCATTTTTGCTTCTACCGATCAGGCAAGCGTTAAAACCATCTCGGTTGCCTCAGGATCTGAATTCAGTAATATTCTCGCCGAATTTCCTGCTATTACTAGGCCTCCAGGACTTCACAGGGACATTAAACACACGACCGTTCACTTCATAAAAACTACTGAAGGTCCACCTGTGTCATGTCGCCCTCGTCGTCTTGCGCCTCAAAAACTAGCAGTTGCTAAGCGGGAATTCGACGAGATGCTTAAAAACGGTACCGCGCGACCGTCCAAGAGTCCTTGGGCCTCGCCTTTGCAGCTTATACCAAAGAAAGATCTTTCTTGGCGTCTGTGCGGTGACTACCGCACCTTAAATTCACGCACTATTCCTGACCGGTACCCGTTGCGTCATATCGGAGATTTCGGGCATAATATCGCAGGTTCCACTATATTTAGTACTATCGACTTGGTTAAAGCTTACCAGCTTACATGTTAAAAAATCTGGGCTAGGGCTGGAAAGCCAACGAGGATTGGCAAATTCTCTTCTTTTAATAAAATCATTTTCAATTTGCCTTACAGATTTCGCAGGACCTAAATATTTTATTTTTCGTTTTTTTTTATGAAATATCCCGAAACATATTGTAGGGGCCCCATTATTTGGGGCTGCCTTTTTTCCTCTAAAGGTGTAAGGGTAATCTCATTTACAATATCCAAAAAGATATCATCAGTCGTCGCGGCTTCCCTACTCTTTGTAACAATGAGGGCATGTAGTGCATAGCATTGGTCTTCTTCACAATTTGCTCCAGGGGCATGGCCACTGGACAGGCTATTGACCAATAAGGTTGTTAACGCTGATTCAAATCTTTCTGGCGTTGGATTTGTGTTACGTTACGGCACCCATGACTTCTTATGGCCCCAAAGAAATTCTCGATTGGGTCTTGGTTTAGGTGCCGCATCCATATAGACGTAATATTGTGGTCAATAGCTAATATTTTAACTAATGTTTCTATGCCTTCCAGTGTCCATACCCAATTATTGATAGTAGGTACACATGCAATTTTGTTTTTTTCTGTAATAAATTTCATGGACTTTAAAACTTTTTTAGATTCTGCCCAAAACTCACCCTCTTATTATAAAACGTGGTCTTAAAAAAAGTACCGTGTTTAGTACTAGGTTTAAACGAATGAACTTGAATAAACGTTATTACAAAAAGAAGTTTATCGCTAGTCCTAGAACTATCTATGGTACCAAAGTTAGACCATCGTGACCCCTAGTTTAACTATGGTACTAAATTGTCAACTCGTTTTTTTACATATTTATATTGGTTTTCGTTGACTTATCCTAAAGTATTTTAGCCGACTCGACATTATGTTGACGCGGTATAAATCCGAGAATGAAATTTGTATTAATGTAAATACTGTGGCATAGGTTATAGTTTAGCTTTAGTGCATCAATTATTGTGTATACGTAATCTAACATGTCAGTTATCACTAACCTTTTCTTCTGAACTCCAATTTTTACCCCTTTTTTTCTTTGGTTGTTCTATTTTTTTAATTTTTAATGCACACGCGATCACACAACAAAGAATACTGTGCCCAAAGAACTGACTGTGCCTTTACTTGTATTCATAATCTTGGAGTGTAACCGGACATTTAATTTACATTAAGATGTAACATAAACATTTCGATAACATTAGGTACTCAAATTACGCGCACCGCTCAGTTCACTCCATTATACGCGCTAGCTCGATAGTTGTTCCAAAAAAGAACAATTGGATTAATGCAGACAAAAAAATACAAGTCGGAATATTTAGATACCTCTAGATAACTAAACTTTATATTTTACCACTACAAATAACAATTTCTAAAATGTTTTCTTCAAATTACGTAACAACATTTTGTAAAAAGGAACGGCGCATAGAACGCGGAACGAATGATTGAATAGTTTTAATATTTTGTTGCATATAATCTGTGGATAATGTTTAGACCATGGACTATCTTTGGTACTAACTAGTCTTTTGTTGGTCTACGATTTGTAATACGAATGAAAGAACTAACGTTAGTACCGTACTAAACCAAGATCTTTTAGTCCTGGTTTAAACCTGGTACTTATGAAAGTTTTTATTATAAGACGGCGGTGTTTTGAATTTGGTGATAAGGGTCCTAGGAGAGGTTTTGAAAATCAGTTTTTTGTAAAGCTGCCATTGACAGAATCAAAAAGAGCAGGACATCTGCAGTCTCCTTGCATTCCGCTGGGAGGATTCCATTATCTGTAAAACAATAATAATTAAATATTAGATTATGTTTAAGATTTCTGTGCTATGTGCACACTTTATGTGTATAAAATTATACATGTACCTATGCTTTGGAATACATGCTTGCATAGATGGTGTACCAGTATACATTTTAAACTGAAGCCAGATGATTCTAATTTATCTAATGAATTAGAATTGAATAACTTAAATTCCATGTTGACAAAAGTACATACAGAAAATTATAATTTAGATTTAGATTCTTCTATATCATTACATTATGATATAAGTAAGCCATTTCATTTGAGGACATCCTAATGTTGCTGAGCTCAATATAGCTGATCCTTAACACAAAAACATCACATTGCTGATCTTACCTGCAAGGTATCCCATAGTAGAAGACACAGTTCTACTGAATACTTGGCTGGCAAATTTTACTTTCATTTTCGTTCTCGTCGGATCAACATGACTATCTGACAACTTAGGCACTAATCGAATTCCTTTATATGCAGGATTTTCTTCATGTAATTGTTTAATATGATCCCACTTAGCAGTCTTTTCTTGATTATCGGTTGTATACCTTAAATTCTTCTCTAAAAGATTATTTCGTATACCTTTTAACAAATGTAGGGGATCATACAGTGGAACAATTTTCTTATCATTATTTATTATTAATTTGGTGTCTTCTCTGACTTCTTGTCCACTTCTCAGCATATGTCCCCTGGTTTCATTTAAGAGAAGATTTAAGGCATGTCTATTATTAGTGCCTTGGTCACATACTGTAGCCTTGAACCCAGTTTCTTGCAGATTTTCTATTACTGTTTTAATTTGCACAGCCAGCTCTGGGCCTTTAGTGGCCGCCTGTGCAAATGTATAGGCGACAGGTTGTTTGTATTT
This sequence comes from Xestia rhomboidea, assembly GCA_963853795.1. Classification (NCBI taxonomy): domain Eukaryota; kingdom Metazoa; phylum Arthropoda; class Insecta; order Lepidoptera; family Noctuidae; genus Xestia; species Xestia rhomboidea. Next base: position 968,941 of record OY970776.1, on the reverse strand, counting down.
CCTTATGAGACCCCTGATCATAAAAACCTGTGCATGGTCTGCAAAATCTGGTTTTGTCTCGCGTCCATTATTAATAAAACCTATGACCAAATCTTTTCTCTCATTATAAGTAATATTAGCTTTTAACGACATTTCATCAAACATTAATATGCAGAGTTTGTCTGCTGGCTTCATTTTATTTGCTCTTGCTTTAAGTTGAGCAAATACATTATTGTTAATACCAGGCTTTATATTTGCCTGGTTCAAAAATGTTGTTAGTATTTTCTGAGAAGGCAAAACTAACATTCTTCGCAAAAAGCGATAGCCTTTGGGGCTTTGTTTCAGCATTGCCAAAGCTAATATTTTTTCTTCAGTAGAAAATCTTCTGCCTTTCTGTTTCTTTTTATGTTCTCTGAACTGTAACATGGTTAAAACTTTAGCAGCACTTGGCAAATTGTTAACAGTAGCTATAAAGTTGCTACTCTTCATAAAATTTTTGGCTGCTTTTATTTGCAATGATTGCTTCTACGCTCTGTTCATTTAGACAATTTAATTCGAGTTTTTACCAATTTTTGGTATAAATCATGCTCCTTTTTTGTCATTTTTGTGCGATTCACTACTTTTTTAGTTGTGTTTGGACCTTTAAAATTAAAATTAAGCTATTATAAAACCAGCTAAGTTAGGCATTATTACCTCCTTTATTAAATTAGCATCTTATTACGTTTTTAAATATTTCTTATAAAAAACATAAAAAAATAGTAGTCCGCCGGTGTCGGGAGCATTATTATTACATTAAAACTATTATTTAAACATTGTTTATAAAGTACTTTCCAACAATTTATATTATTTGATCATAAATAATGCCATGTACCTGATCAAATACGATAAATAATAATGATAAAAAATTGTTATGGGCCAAAACCGAAACTATGAGAAATGGGAAAAAGTTGTCTAGGAGTCGTTACCTCGATTTTGACTAGAACAAAAACTGCATTTTCAGATAATTATGTGATTACTAGCTGTTGCCCGCGGCTTCGCACGCGTGAAGTTCGGTAACTGTCCCACGGCTCATACTAAAGGGATAAATAGTATCCTACATGTTAATCCAGGTTAAAAACTATCTATGTGCCAAATTTCATAATGATCACAATTATTATCATCACTATGACGATCACCACCATTAACACAATCATTATCACAATTACCATCATTATCACAATCACCATCGCAGTCACTATCACCATCACTATGACCACAATCACTGTCACAATCACTATCATCATCACCATCATCATCACTGTCACAATCACTGTCACAATCACTGTCACAATCACTGTCACAATCACTGTCACAATCACTGTCACAATCACTGTCACAATCACTGTCACAATCACTGTCACAATCATCATCATCGTAATCATAACCATTATCATCGTAATCACATAATTATCATCACAATCATTATCACCGTAATCACAATCATCATTATCACAATCATCATCGTCGTTATCACAATCATCACATTGTATAGAAGTCGAATCCACCATCTTCTGGATCTCAAAATAAATGCCATATTCGTAATCAGCAACCCTGATAATCTCGGTATCGAGACCCATATTGATGTTTAGACATTTCAACCCCATGGCACCCCAACAGGGGATGATGGTATTTCAGGTCCGCCATTTCCAATCTTAAAATCGTTGTTTTTGTAATACACCATACAAACTATATCAATGTTGATTTTCAGACTTTGTCACCCCATTTCCCCCTCTTAGGGGTTGAATTCTGAAAAAACCTGAAACCATTTTATTTATCAATAGGAGCACTCTTCGGAAGTTTTGAATTAAATAGTCTAACTAATCTTGTTTCCCCATACAAACTTTGGAACCCCGTTTATCCCCCTTAGGGGATGAATTTTGAAAAATCTTTTCTTAGTGCACCCCTAGACCACATAAGGAACCTACTTGCCAAATTTGGAATCTGTAGATCCAGCGGTTTAGGCTGTGCATTGATTTTTATACTTTGTCACCCCATTTTCCCCTCTTAGGGGTTGAATTCTGAAAAAACCTGAAACCCGTTTCTACTCATTTATTAATAGGAGCACTCCTGTGAAGTTTCGAATAAAATAGTCTAACTAATCTGGTTTTCCCATACAAACTTTGGTTTCCCGTTTAACCCCCTTAGGGGTTGAATTTTGAAAAATCCTTTCTTAGTGCACCCCTAAACCACATAAGGAACCTACTTGCCAAATTTGGAATCTGTAGACCCAGCGGTTTGGGCTGTACGTTGATAGGTGAGTCAGTCAGTCAGTCAGTCAGTTTCTTCTTTTATATATTTAGATATTATATTATAAGAAAGATTGAGTGTATTAATACAACTTCCTCGAAATTTTTATTCTATAATCTTACATCATACTAGCTGTACCCGCGGTTTCACCCGAGCTCGGTTCCTAAGTCGTAGCGTGAAACATAAAGATAGAGTACATGACCATAGTTACTCTATCTTCAGGTTTCTTTTTTCCATAAAATTTATTTAAAGGACACTCACCATATTTAGCCTGTAGTGTGCATTTTTGTATTCCAAGATTTCCAACAGTTGCTTCTAGGTCAACAGTGGCTGGAATACAAAAGATATAATTAAGTTTATTTGTTGAAAACCGGCCAAGAGCGAGTCTGACTCGCGCACCGAGGGTTCCGTACAAACTTTTTAAAGGACAAACTTAACTTTGCTGTTCGATCCCTACAAACGGCTATTGCTCCAACCGCAAATAATAAGTTTGTAATAGTTTTTTTGTTATTAAACTACATATTTACGGTTTTTAGACTTTTCCCTTTACATGTACTGTAAGACCTTGCTTTTTGCCAAATTTCGTGATTATAGGTCAACGGGAACTACCATATAGGTTTTCGACCCAAAACCTATAGGGTACTTCCGGTTGACCTAGGTATCTTTTTATCATGTTGACTCAGGACCTTGATTTTTATACACCTAATAGGGACAATAGGCCTCAGTATATGGTATAAATTTCAACTTGCTAGGTCCACCCGTTTCTAAAAAAATCGGTGGTGACAGACGGACAAGAAAGTGATCTTATAAGGGTTCCGTTTTTTTCTTTTGAGGTACGGAACCCTAAAAAAGGTAAAAAAGAAACACTGGGAGTATACCCGATAAATTGTTAAGCAGCAAAAATGATAATAATTTCGAAATTAGCAAACTGGTAGTAGGGAAAGAAAAATACCAAAATTATACAACATGTAACATAATTAACGCACATCCTGAAATTACTTTGTTCGGAATCGTTTACTGAATCGATTTCTATAATTTTTAATATAGGTAATTTTTTATCCCAAAAATAATTAAAGCTACGTAATTTAAAGTCACACTACCCCTGTATAGTCCAAGCAAACTGAAATGGACCGTAACTCAAGGCAAATAAGACTTTTAAAAGTGCAGTTTTATTTGTATTAATACAAATTCCGCCATTCAATACAAAATAAAGAAAAATGAACCTTGTTTCAAGTAAGTTAAAGTTGTTACAAATACAGTTAGGTAAACTTGGCGATTCAACCGCACGCACACTAAACAGGCACTCGTTAAAGGACACAATAGATAAACCAACAAAATGCATAATATGTCATACTTGTTTTCGTTCCCTTTCTCGTGCAAATTAAAAACCTGGGATAGAGCGAGATGACACCATGACACCGGGCGGCGCCGCCACCGGCGCCTACGATCAAAGCTAACTTAAATAAATGTAAACAATATTTAGTCACGGGCGAACTTCCGTACAGTGTATGCAAATAGTTTTTCGCGCGCGATTTCTTTCCAATAATTGACACAAAATGTTCAGTGAAATGGTGACTAATGGTGAGGACTGTGGCACAGTGCAGTGTGGTGATAATGTGGTTCTAGCTGGCAGAACATTCAAGTCAACCAAAGGTATGGTACAAGAGTAGACCGCAGGGTAGGACTATGTTAGCTGCTACTACGTGGCCATGGAACGTTCCGTCCGAACACAGCCATCGACAGGAGAGCCGATTGGCGTACGCGTAGGTACTCGTTTTCAAAACGAAATATGGGATTAATTCGATGAGAATCCCCAATCAGCTGATTTTACGACTTTTTTTGTGGGGACGTATTAAATCGTTAGTTTATTTTAGTGCGACAACAAGACGTGCCGAGGATCTAAAAAATAGGATAGTGAACGCTTTTGATAAAAAATGACGAAGTGTTTTCTAAATTAAAACATCAATTAAGAAAACAGGCATTAAAATGTATTGAAGTTTTCTATTGAAGTTGAGTCGAGCGACGACGTTAACAGCTGTCTCGAACGCGAGCGACTACCTACTAGGCTAGCAAGACTCACACAGTCGCATACGTAGGTATGAGACCTACGTATGCGACTGTGTGCGTTCGTTGATTTGTACTGTGACTACAACATTCTTCCGGAATTAGGAAAATTAATTTATTAAATAATCATTGCCTAGACATGTTTAATTAAAAATTCAGTGCATGTATTATGATTATAACATAATAAACTAATTGGGGTGTCTGAGGGTGTGCGTTAATTACGTAACATGTTGTATAAACCAACCTTGTGATGGTTTTTCATTTTCTTTTAATGGTTTTCGGGATTCTGGTAGAGTAGAGAGTAGAGTAGTAGTAGATAGTGGTCCTGAAACAAGAATAAAAGAACAATTGATAAAAGTGAATTTGTTTTGCTGTTGCATACAATTTAGCAGTGAATCTGTATAAAAGATAATTGCCCATTTGCAGGAAGACCATAATATTCAAATAATTACTTCACACAAAGGTGACATGTATGACATCGAAATTTGCTCCAAATGCAGCCTAAATCAACTCAGGCTCTCATGCTCATGAATAAAACGAAACCGTGAATAAATAAGAAATGCAGCCTGAGGCCTTACAAATACATAATAATTATTACTTAGCACATGCTTTGGCTTAGCATTATTCCAGTGATTGTGGTACAACTGCACATGCTAAGTAACATTAATGAATTTCGTTCTGTTGTTTGAAGATGTGTTGTTGAACTAACCTTTTGATGTAGATGGTAAATTTTGAACTTCCCTGAATGGTTTTCTATCAGTGTACAGTCGTGGTCTTTTCCGCCTGATCAGTTAATTTTTTTTTCGCTTAAATCATGCGGAGGTGCCGAGCCACTCCACCTTAAACTTTAGGCCTATTAGGAAAGCGTCAACTTTGGCGCGCAAAATAACAATAACTCTCGTTTGGCATGTGTCGCCGATCGGTATTTTTGTCATTAATTATTTATTATAAAGTCAACGGGGCGGGGATAGAGAGCGTTTCTATGTTTTAAGTGCAAGCAAAAATTAGCTTAGTGGTGATCAGGCGGGAGTGTCCACGATAGTACATAAATTTTGATATGGATAGTGGTCCTGCAACAATAAATGTAAGGCAACTTTAATAAGATTAATATAAACATCCAACTAAACTGTGGTAACAAAGAGGAACAAACTCTCTGAAAGTGTTAAATAACACATTGAATTCTTTCAAGAACAGACTGGACTGATTTTTGCTGTCAAAATTGTTTTTGACCAATGAACAGTATTGACTGTGACATATAATTATGTATACACATTCAAATAAATATACTTAATATTTAATATATATTCGTATGTAGAATATATATTAAATATTAACTTTTAAATTATGTATGGCCTGATAAATCAACATAGTACAGCTAACCATATGTATAGCTACATAGCGCACCTACCTGGCATAAGTAATGTTGGTAAGTTAGAAATTCTGTTGTTACGGCAACAATATTTCTCTTCGAAATGAGCATGACATACTCGACGAAGTTTATAAATATTTTCATTACTCAGACTCAAAATCTCTCCACCAATAGCATGAACCCATGTTCGGAAACGAGCAATTTCCTTTTCAGGGTTTGGAAACCAATGGAGAACTCTCTGAGAATCTGAAAAAAAAAGGAGTTATATTAGTTACATTACATTTACAGAAGAAAAACTTGAGATCTATGACATAGAATCATATCAATAAAATTACCATATTAATTTTATGAACCATTTCCTAATAAACATAATTGTATGTTAATAACGCACTACGTTATGTTTCTGTACGAGAGTTTACATACACGGTCAATATTCGTTACCACCGGAGACCAAAACAGAACCTGAGGTCTTGTCATTATAACATCTATCTACACAGGTACTGATTTGGTGTCCGGTATGTAACCGTCTGGTTACGTACCTTCGATTTCCGCACACTGAGGTACACAACAACGTTTACTAGACATGGTAAAGTCGGTATGGAACACTTTACAGTCTTAAAAGAGTCTCTGTCTCGAACAATACTAGTACAAACACTCAACGCTAATCGGAGGAGCAGGGCTCGGACTCAACGAATTCACGGAGAAGCACTAGGTAGATGAAAACACTCGACGTAAACCCAAGGAGCAGAGGCTCAACTCGATGTATTACGGAGATTCGGCGAAGCACTAGGTTGTAAATTGTTGAATATATCAACAAAAAACAACCGGCAGTAATGACAAACGGAATGCCCAGGGGGGGCACACTTAGTACTGTCATCAATTTACATAGACGACAGCGACATCTGGAGTTTGGTGCGATAAAAAAACTTGGCAGCCATCTTGTTTTGGTTGTCAAATTGTCAAACAAATGTCATAACTCATAGTCGCCATTGTCAATCAAGTTCTCCGGCTTTCCCGACGTTGATGTTGATGCGCTTCCCGAGTTTATCTCTGCTATTTCTGTTAAAATTGTTACTGTTATTTGTTTTGTTAAGTGTTGTTTTTAGTTCATAATATTGTTATTACTTTGTTGTTCGTTGGTCCTTTTTGCTGTTTTGGTAACATGAGTGAACTCCGCAGAAGATATTGTATTTTTGGCTGTGATGCTTTAGGTAAGTGTTTATTACCGTACAGTACCGGACTACCTTTAATATAAGCAAGTTATGTTATTCCATAGTTTCATTTTATTCATGAATTACGTTCCATTTTCAGTTGCACACGGTGTACCAAGGGGTACACCGGTTCCCAAACCCTGACAACCACCCTGATTTGTTTGCTGCTTGGATAGCGGCTGTTGGCAGTAAGGTTGAAGAAACTGACCGTACGAAGATTTACAAAAGCAAAAGAATATGTGATCATCATTTTGATCCCTCATTCAAGTCAACCGGAGGTCGTCTTATTTGTTCAGCGATACCAACAGTTAATTTGAATCGTAAGTAGAATTAAATTAGCTCAACATCTATGAGAAAACAACATACAAAACAATACCAATTTGATTCAGATTAGCAATCCTCAGATGGTAAGATAAAAGTACTCTGAAAATTGTGGAAAAAACAGGAATTTGGGATCTACTATTTTCGCATTTGAAACACCTCATTCTCACAATGAGGTGTTTCAAATGCGAAAATAATAGATCACACATTGTTATAATAGGCCAGCTGATGATAAGGATGGGCGAATTAGACAGCTACACAATATTCTAGCCGAATTTGTATAATGGAGAAAAGTAGCCCAGAGTCTTGATTTGTGCCCGGTTGATGACAATAGACTCACCCCCTATTACATGAGACTTAAAGATAACTGGTGTATTAAGGGGACATCTGCCTAACCCTTCGGGAAACAAGGCATTATGTTATGTGTGGAAGAAAAGTAATTATAATATTGTAATGTAATGTTACAGGTGTTCAGCAAACAGTCAGTACCTATGCGGAGACAGACCATAGCTACTGCCGGCCTAGAAGAGAATTTGGTCACGCCGGACCTATGATTGATATCACCAACTTGCCTGTGTCATCAGTACAAACCAAACCCCTACCTGGTCCATCCAGATCTGGACCTTTATCTGCTGTTGATTCTACAGAATTACCAGGGCCATCTGGATCTACCTGTTTGACATTAAGTGAAAAGTGCCATGCTCGCACACCAATGTCCAAATTTGATGCAGGTACTTTGTTTCTTTGTCACTATTATTATAAATGTCAACTGTAGTCTAATTGTGTAACACACTAACAGTAGCAGTGGAATTCATTTTGACAGGTCAACAACATTCATTGCGTTATTTAGGTTGTTGAGCAGACAAATTTTATAGATTTTGAAAGCAATTTTATTTAATAAACCTGAACATCTTTATGTATGATTTTAAATTTAATCTTTCAGGTAAAACTTCAGAGTATCTGCAGATAAAGGCTGAAATGCAGTGTGCCAGAAAAGCAAGACAAGTTCAAAATGAAGTGAGGAGATTACGCCAAAAACTTAAAACTTACAAGTTACGCATTAAGCAACTTAAAAACAAGAGTGCTAACAGGGATTTTGAGAAATTATCTCGTAACATGTCTGAGTCAGCTAAATTGTTTACTCGAATGCAATGCATAGAAGGTCGGAAGAAAAAGAAGGGGCATAGATTTACTCACGAAGAAAAGATTTTATATCGCTTTCAATTTTTAAGAAAAGCCCTAAAGCCTACAAGTTATTTTACATTACCTTCTAAAAAAGTCCTGAAGACTTTGCTTGCTCAAGTAAAATTGACTCCAGGTATAAATGAAATTGTTTTTAAAGAATTAAAGTCCACAGTGTCGAAAATGTTACGACAAGATCGTCTGTGTACGTTAATATTTGATGAAATGTCCATATGTCCCCAAATCCATTACAATGTATATACAGACGATCTTGTAGGTTTTGAGAACTATGGAAACTGTAAGACACAACATTTTGCCAATCATGTTTTGGTGTTCATGGTCAAAGGGGTAAGGAAAAATTACAAACAACCAGTAGCTTACTACTTTACGCAAACACTAAAAACGTCAAAACTAAAAGAAATTTTAGTAGATGTTATAACTAACGTACAAGCTACTGGTCTAAAGATAATCGCTACTGTATGCGACCAAAGCTCGGCAAATGTAAGCACTTTAAATAGCCTAATCTCTGAAGCCAAAACTGCATATTTCCAAGCAGGTAAAGAGTGGCGAAAGGACATAATTAATGTTAAAAATCAAGAAATAATTCCCCTGTTTGATGTTCCCCATTTATTAAAAGGAGTTAGAAATAATTTATTAAATAAAGAAATGCATTATATGCACGAAAATGAATTAAAAATAGTAAAGTGGGAATACATTCAGCGGGTTTTTGAAGCCGACAGGTCGCATGGAGAGTTGCGTATGCTGCCCAACTTGACCAATGAACACGTAGATCCCGGCAAAATAAAGAAAATGAGGGTGAAAATTGCAGTACAAGTATTAAGTTACAGTATGGCAGTTGCTACAGATAATGTTGTTGCAAGAGGAGATGGTCCCTCAGAATGTCGGGATCTAATACCATTTTTATTAATAATTGATAAATTATTTGATTCATTTAACGCGTCATCTTTTACGCCACCAAATGGTAAAATATACCGAGCTGCTGTAAAACAAAATTCTCCTCATCACAAGTTATGGCAAGATGCATTAAAAATGTTAAAAACCGCCAAGTTTATTGTGAAAAAAAGTGATGAGGAGAAAATCGAAAAGTCTGTACCAACTTTAAATAATTTCATTAGAACAATTGAAGGTTTTAAATCGATTTGGCAATTATTATCAAAAACATATTCCTTTGACGCAATGCTGACACGCAATTTTAACCAAGACCCGCACGAAAATTTCTTTGGAAGTGTTCGAAGTTTGGGTGGTCGAAATGTTATGCCCAACTGTGTGGGATTTGAGGGAGCATTTAAAACTTTACTATTAAATAATTTTAGCACTAATCATTCCGAGGTCTAAAAAACTAGCGGTGTAAAATCAGCGAAATTAAAAAAAAAAAACACCGAAATTTGTTGCTTTTTTGTTGCTAATTAGTTGCTAAAAAATTTTTTTTTTAGCTCCAACCGATCGTGAAAAATCGGCATTAACGCTAACTTTTCATTAAGATAGCGTGGAAATCACTGTATGTGGAATGATCGATCAAACGAATAGCGGTCAATTTGTTGCTAATTTGTTGCTGAAAGATGCTAAAGAAAAAAAAAGAAAATTGTTTTTTTTTCCAATATAAATAATGTACACGCCAGCTTAACTCTCGAGTTTTCCGTGAAAAAGCTGAATTAAAATTTGTTGCTGCTTTTACTACATCTTGTCCGAGTTCAGAGAGTCAGCAACAAAAAAAAATGGGAAGTCAAGAAAGTTGGAGATCGGTTTACGAAAAAACTGGCCACGCCAGCTTAACTCTCGACTTTTCCGTGGAAAAACCATAGTGAAAAATTGTTGCTGCTCATACTGCAGCTAGTCTGAGTACAAAGAGCCAGCAACAAAATAAAAATCGAAAGTCGGATTAGTTTGGAGATCGGTTTATGAAACAACCGGCCACGCCAGCTTAACTCTCGACTTTTCCGTAAAAAACCTATTGTAAAAAATTGTTGCTGCTCATACTGCAGCTAGTCTGAGTACAAAGAGCCAGCAACAAAATAAAAATCGAAAGTCTGATTAGTTTGGAGATCGGTTTACAAATAAACCGGCCACGCCAGCTTAACTCTCGACTTTTCCGTAGAAAAACTGTAGTGAAAAATTGTTGCTTGCTGCTCATAACTCAGCTTGTTTTAGCATAGAGTCAGCAACAAATTAGAAACGAAAGTTGGATTAGGTTGGAGATCGCTTTACGGAAAAACCGGCCACGCCAGCTTAACTCTCGACTTTTTCGTAGAAAAACTTTAGTAAAAATTTGTTGTTGCTTATACTGCAGCTAGTCTGAGTACAGAGAGACAGCAACAAAATAAAAACCGGAAGTCAAAAGAAGTTAGAGATCGCTTTACGGAAAAACCAGCCACGCCAGATTAACTCTAGACTTTTCTGTGGAAAAACTATAGTGAAAATTTGCTGCTGGTCATACTGCAGCTAGTCTAAGTACAGAGAGTCAGCAACAAAATAAAAACCCGAAGGCAAAAGAATTTGGAGATCAGATTACAAAAAAAACTTAACTCTCGACTTTTCCGTAGAAAAACTATTGTAAAAATTTGTTGCTGCTCATACTGCAACTTGTCTGAGTACAAAGAGCCAGCAACTAAATAAAAACCGGAAGTCAAGAGAAGTTGGAGATCGCTTTACGGAAAAACCGGCCACGCCAGATTAAGTCTAGACTTTTCTGTGGAAAAACTATAGTGAAAATTTGTTGCTGGTCAAACTGCAGCTAGTCGTAAGTACACCCGCTTCGCTCATATTGAATATATGCAAGCTCTCTAGGGCTGTCGCGCTCCAGCCGTGCGTAACTGCGTACGTAAGCCGCGTTAATTTTTCGCGCTCTTTCGACTGCGGATGCAGCTGAATACCAGTATTTTTACCCACGACGGAACGGAGACGGTAGGTATATGCGTTTGGGGTGAGAGCATGTTTGTTTGTGCAAATTCATGTTTGTCATTTTTCTCCAAATTTACTAATCCGATTATGATGCTCTCTAAAAAGTTTAAAAAGCAAAATTAAAAATTTTGATAAACCCACGACGGTTAAAAAGTAATTGTAAAAGGATAAAATAAAAAAAAAATAAAAAAAAAAACAACTTAATAAAAAAACCCACGAATATCCGTCGGGGGCTGCCATCACTATTTTAAATTTCATCGTAAATAAAAATAAGTATAATCATCATCTTCTAAAGGTGGGCCCCACTGTAGGGGCACGGCCTGCCCATTCAGGGTGTAAGTATAGCGCTAAAAATCTCCAATTATTCAAGTTACTATAAAACTGCAAAACGAGTTCATTTCATGGCAGCCCCCGACGGATATTCTTGGGTTTTTTATTAAGTTGTTTTTTTTTTAATTTATTTTATTCTTTTACAATTACTTTTTAACCGTGGTGGGTTTTTCAAAATTTTCAATTTTGCTTTTTTGGCTACTTTATATGCATACCGATCTCCAACTTTTCTTGACTTCCGGTTCTTATTTTGTTGCTGACTCTTTGTAATCAGACTAGATACAGTATGAGTAGCAACAAATGTTCACTATAGTTTTTCCACGGAAAACTCAAGAGTTAAACTGGCATGACCGGTTTTTTTCTAAACCGATCTCCAAACTATTCCGACTTTCGGTTTCTATTTTGTTGCTGACTTTTGTATTCAGAGTATTCAGACTAGCTACAGTATGAGCAGCAACAAATTTTTACTATAGATTTTCCAAGAAAAGTCGAAAGTTAAGCTGGCGTGGCCGGTTTTTACGTAAACCGATCTCCAACTTTCTTGACTTCAAGTTCGTATTTTGTTGCTGACTCTCTGAACTCGGACAAGATGTAGTAAAAGCAGCAACAAATTATTACTATAGATTTTCCACGAAAGTCGAAAGTTAAGCTGGCGTGGCCGGTTTTTACGTAAACCGATCTCCAACTTTCTTAACTTCCAGTTTGTATTTTGTTGCTGACTCTCTGAACTCGGACAAGATGTAGTAAAAGCAGCAACAAATTTTCATTCAGCTTTTTCACGGAAAACTCGAGAGTTAAGTTGGCGTGGACATTATTTATTTTGGCGTAATAAAAAAAAAAACAAATTTTAATTTTTCTCTTTAGCATCTTTCAGCAACAAATTAGCAACAAATTGACCCCTATTCGCTTGATCGATCATTCCACATCCAGTGATTTCCACGCTATCTTAATGAAAAGTTAGCGTTAATGCCGATTTTTCACGATCGGTTGGAGCTAAAAAAAATTTTTTTTAGCAACTAATTAGCAACAAAAAAGCAACAAATTTCGGTGTTTTTTTATTTTAATTTCGCTGATTTTACACCGCCAGTTTTTTAGACCTATCATTCCGTAGGCTCTAATTGCGAAGAGGATTCCAATGAATGTCTCCAATCCCTCTCCTTTTTCCTTAAAAATAAAGAAAAAAGTATAGCTCCTTTGCAATCCCAAAGCATTGTAATTGATCAGCCTCTGAATGTTATGCAAATTAGAAGAAATATTTCTGATATTCTTGTTTTCAGGAAATTCAAGAAACAATTGTTGCATTTTTAAATAGTGATTGCCACAAAAAGAATATTAAAGAAAGAATAAAAACCTTCATTGAACTTTTCATCGATTTTAGTTTTATAGATTGTGAAATACATAAAGAAAAACTAAAACAATGTTTTGTTGACACAACTATACATATAATTATTTACAGTTGGTGCAGATCTGTTAATAGAATTCTAGCAGGTAAAATCACTTACGAAGGTGAGGATTTTACAAAAAATGCAGCCCAAATGTATTATAATAAGCATAAAACGATTAAATATTAATTTGTTTGATAATAATAAAAGGATATTATTTTGTACTTCATAAGTTTTTTTTTAAATTTGAGATGTTAGTGATAATTATGTCTGTAAATGGAATAGTATTATTAAATTAAATCCTCATCTACTAATCATCATCATCATTCTCTTGCCCTTATCCCAATTCATTTGGGGTCGGCGCAGCATGTATTCTTCTTCCTTAGTTCTCTATTTTTCCTTATTTACTAATCATGCTGCACATTATCCCTGAGTGCCATAAGCTATAATATTTACAACGTGCCCGTGGGATAATTTTCGACCAAAACGCGAGCGAAGCCGCGGGCAACAGCTATAGTACCTAGGTATGCATGCCTATAAAGCACACCGAAACACACATCAGAGCTTTAGTTCACTCACCAAACTCAAGGTGGCAGCACATTCCATACATGCAAATTTTACCACAGAGTTGTTACTCTTTCCCTCTATACTACTTTACTCTTTGGTAATGCCATTGAATTTGATTGACTTGACAGCTTGCTTCATTGCTGCAAGTAAAAAGTACAAAATAACTACTACGACCCGAATGTAGTTTTACGTTTAATACAGGTTTTAGAGTATCACTTACATTAAAATTTATGCCAGTAGTAACGATTTATTTGCTAAAAACATATGTTATGGTTTTATTTAATATACTACGCGTATTTTGAATTAGCATAAAAAATATGGTAGTTTATTTAATTCAATTAAAATAAAATAAACTACTAAATATATTTTTTATTTTATTAATGGTAACATTTAGCATTCATTTGATGGAGTCTAATGACACAAGAATAAAATGGTCACTTCGTCACTAGAGCTGTGGTATATTTCAACCTATTTTCAATATAGTCGGTTAGCTTTAGCCAGCGCCATCTGTATCTACAAACCAGCAATACATGACTTTATAATACGACAAAATTAAAAAGGCATTAAGAGAAGGACCTGTTATTAGATTACGGTACTCTTTCAATTTGGTGACATTATTTTCTCCTAGTTGCATGGTGAAATCAGTGAAATGTTCTAAGATTGTACAGCCTGTACATAATTATTCTGTTCATCTCAATTGAAGTATTGTGATAAAGTTTATATATTTATTTTATTTCCGAATAAAAAAAACAAAATTCCAAATTAAGTGTAAAAAATTGTGTTGAGTAGCCTTTTTTAGGGTTTTGTAGTCTTGACAAGGAATCCTTATAGTTTCGTCATGTCCGTCTGTCTGTCTGTCCGTCCTGTCCGAGGGTTTGCTAAGAGACCGTTAGTACGGGAAAGCTGTAATTTTGTAGAGGTATGAATATCAATTACACCGAGAAAGTGGTAAAATAAAATTTTGGAAAATATTTTTTTAGGGAGCTCGCCTACTTTTTGTGAAGTAGGGATGATTTTTTTTTCGTCATTTACCCCATCGTTATCGTTGAATAGGTCTTTTAAAATGACGTAGGGGTTGTTAATCCTACTTTTCGATTTAATGCAATTTTTGTTCCAGTGGCGTCCCTCCCCCTCTAAAAGCTAAACTGCTAGCTTGAAAAATTCATGACGATAGTGCATTTCATGAACTTTAAAGGAAAACTATAGCGGTTAAGATAACTTTATTAATTTAACAGTAACTTGAGTGTTGGTTAATTTTGTACCAAATACAAAATCTTTAGAATAAATCTTTTAAAGTGACTAAGATGAAGTAGTGGCTTGAATATAACGGGCTACTACGGAACTCTATACTGAGCGTGGTCCGACACGCACTTGGCCGGTTTTATTTTGACTAGCATTTGCCCGACTAGAATTAGACAGTCAATTCGGGATGTACTCTGCCTGTAATATTATAATTATAATTAATTCAGTCATGATTCTAAAGACACGTGGCGCCTTCTATTATCATAAGAACGTTATTGTTGTTTTCCTCGGGAACAGTAGTTTTTTTCGGGATGAAAGGTACCCTTTTTTTTCCGGATGGGAAATCATCAAATGACTCCTCCCGCTCTGGGCGGAACGGGAGGGAGTGTCAGACTTTTACTGACTAAAACCCATCCATGTTCCTTCTTCGCCCTTTGTGATCCAGGGCCGCGGTATCTCTTTCGAACAGTCACGCAGCCCCGGCAGGCATCGGCCCTTGCGGACCTCTTCCTTTCTGCTGACATCTCTTTGAGGCGCGCGTGGAACACGAACGCGCTGTCGACACGTCCTGTCGCTATACGAAAGGAACCCTGTGTCTGTTTCTGTACACCTGACAACGTATAATAAATGCTTTTCAACACACTTGATCATAAAATGGCTCTATTTTCACCGCAATTATGCACATAATGACACCTGTAATCAAACTGTGACTTTTTCATTGCTATCACAAGTGAGAGTGAGTTATAGGGTTTTTTTTATTTTATTGGTTGAGTTGCTTTGTTCTTAAAAAAGTTTCGATACAAAAAAGATCGTGTTCAATAGTACAAATAAATTACTGTGCTTACATATTGCTTGCTCATTTCATGCAACTTCGTATTTAAATAGATAATTTCAACTTGTACGTTTTTAATAAATAAAACTTTCATTCAATTTTTTTTTTTGTTAAATACTTTTTTTTTTTTTTTTTGTAACTTTTGTTTTCTCTGTAATAAAGAAAAAAATTGAATTCCCCATTTTGAACGTGGCTCAAACGCTATCCGCGAAAAGCCAAAAAAAAAATAAACCTAATTCTTTTAGTCTATCTATGGCCATTCGCCATTGTTAGATGCATAGGAAAACTGATTAATTTTACCCGCCATTGCGAAAAATATTTTTTTAGTATTATTTTCTTCACAAGTGTGTTGAAAAACGTTGCATGATACACGTGTGTATTGATGATTACCTACCGTCCTCGGCTCTCTTAAGACCCTCACCTAACGGCTCGGGTCTCAATGGCGCCTCAGCGGTAATCACCAACATTACACACTTGTTGTCGCGAAAGCGAAGGAATATAGCCTTTAAGTACCTAATACTAATTAGTTATGACGTGGCGTGAGGTGAGAGAAAGAGGGGATAGCGCGCGGCAGTGGACCGCGCGTGCGCACCCGAGTAATTGGGCCTGAGGGTCGGAGCTAGCAAACTTGGTAATTCAGTGCATGTGTCTTCAGATTGACCAGATATTCAGTTTATAGTGAATTCCAATGTTGTTGTGTGTGTATTGTTTACCAGCGATCAGATTCAGAAATGATACCAAATCATAAACCAGCTGCGAGGCTCGGGGTGGCTATAAGGGGAGGTTGGAGGCCACTTTGGGAGGACACCCAGAATTATCATTGCGATGATAATTCAGTAACCGTTATTCAGTTGAAACGTGAAACATGTTAACTAACATGAATCCATCGTTCGTTGGATTCAAATCATATCGTACCTGGGCTTATTTCAGAGACATAAGGTACTTTAGGTTCAGATATTCGTCACTAAAGGGTACGTGGCGACACTTGTACCATAATATACTATTTCAAGATGATCGGTTGACGGTTCAGTGGTTTAGGCGTGAAAAGGTTGCCTTCGCATTCATATTATTGGTGTGTGTAAGCTGACATGTGACATAATTGTAATGCATTCATATTATTGGTGTGTTCTAGCTGAGATGTGACATCATTGTAATGCATTCATATTATTGGTGTGTGCAGCTGACATGTGACATCATTGTAATGCATTCTTTGTTCATATTATCTTACACACTATTGTATAGAATATGGTATCGCCACCAAGAAGTGCCAGCTGGGAAGACCCAGCTAGGAAATGTCGAAGTGCGACCGTTTTGGGGGACCGTATCTTGTATGACCTTAAAACAGAGCCGCTGATCAGCCTAATTTGAATAAATTTCTTGTTATTATGTTTAGTTAGTAGTAGTAGTACCTAGTAGTAGTAGTTTAGTCGATAAATCAAACACAAATAAAACCAAAACTAACAAGTTCTCATTGACTAAACACAAATTCGAACTTATACCAATCGTCTAAAGTTATTTTTTTCGGGAATTGAAATAGAAACCTGACATAACGTGTGTTGCTTGCTTTTAAAAAACAACTTTATGGCGCGAATTTGAATGGTCGCACAATTCAAAATTGTGCATATTTTTTCTACGCACGTTTTTGAAACGCTGAGTGTGTATCTTGGGGTTTTTATATTGTATATATTTATAACATAAGATAAAACAATTGCACGAACTGCTGCTTCCACTCTTCATTTTAGAGACTACGGAAACCACTAATCTGCCTAGTGCAAGCGTGGTGATCAATGTGGTGGCGTTCTCTGTATGTTGAGAGGCCTTCGCCCTACAGTGGGGCAGTAATAGCCTGGTATTTATTATAACTGTATTTAAGGGGACCACAGGAGCTAAACGCTAGTTTTACAATGCAAATAAGCATATGATTCACCGCAAGAAACAAAACCAGAAAAATATATGATATTATATTCTTCAGGATGATGATAGAGTTTTTAAAACATAATACAACAAATTTTACTCGATAAAAAAAAATCACGAACGTCTTTGCAAAAAATCTTTTAACGAATAAAAACCATACTAAAATAGGTACATGCGATCATTCTGATTTTTTGGCAAATAATTCTACAAGCAACAAATTAGCATGATAGTGTTTTATTTTTTTAGTCCAATCAATAGATTTTTTAAATATTTTTTTTAAATCGCAAAAAGCCACTCATTTCGCTATTCGGCCCGCAGTGACTGACGTAACAACCACGCTGTAGTGCAAGCTGTGATTCATCACTCTTTAGTCACATGAGATTCTCCCCTCCTCATCACGTGTCATACCAAGACAGTCGATTCCCTTTCAACTTTTCTGTAACTGGAAGCTGATTAGAACTTTATTATAACAGTATTTTGTTACAACCATTAGAACAATCATATAAAAAAAAACAACGGTAACACAGTTTAAATAGGCATGTATTTATTTTCCTCAAGCATGTAGGTACATACAAGCAGTATAGGTAGCATTGATGGCATTTGAAATTATATGGATCGATATAATTTTACTAGTAAACACAACAAACAGTAGGTACACAATTTAAAGCTCAAACTAAAATAAAGCTACCACAAAGGAAAACACAAATAATTGCTCATAGCTGGGAAAAGCACATTTTAAAATGGTTAAAGCAACAACATAAATATTCAATAATTTTAACAATTCTCTAAAGGTATAAATACTTAGCTTTTAAATCAGAAATATCCTGTACTGCACTACTACACACTGAATAATATTTATAACGGAGACTATTTCCTTATGATTCGTTGAGATTTCCAAAGAGCACTGACTAAAAATCCTGTGGCAAGAACCTCCACACCTCGTAATCCAACATCAGGCCACATCGAGCTTCACCGATTGGTTCGCAGAGGTGGCGCGTTTCTTCAGTCTTCCTATTGGTCGATCGCACCACGTTGGTACAACAACCGTCCACCGACGCCAGCGCCGTCGCGTGACGACACCGCACGATGCCTGCTGCTGTTTATAGGCGCTCAGTCGCGCCATCTAGCGCCTAAAGCGTGTAACTATTCACACTCGTCCATCCTGACGCCTTTGCGACTCTGCAAAGGAGAGAAAAAAATAGTGCTATGTAATTGTTTAAAAATAGCATACTCAGTCCTAGAGCGGGGAAAATAAACATTTTAATATAAACCAATGTTTTAAATCCGATAATTGCAATTTTAAACCATTTATGTAACAAAAGTGCAGTCACAATCCAAATTGTGACATCTCAACACCATGAAAGACATAATTTCACACATTGAAATTATGACTAAAACAAGTCTCCAAAGATGCCATAATTTTCCAAACCAATGAAACAAAGCATATGTGCTTCTTATAAATCACTTTAGTAACAAAAGTACCAATCACAATCCAAATTGTGAAATCCCATAACCATGAAAGACAATTTCCCACATTGAAATTATGTCAACCACTTTAGTGACAAAAATACCAATCACAATCCAAATTGTGAAATTCCATAACCAACAAAGACATAATTTCCCACATTGAAATTATGTCAACCTGATAATTCCCTAATCAAGGTTCACCCCTCAAGTAAGTCGATCAATTCCTCCGTGCTATCCACTTCACTCTCATTTGAGCTGGCGCTCGAGTCCTCGCCCTGGAAAGGTTTTAAAGAGTCAGACGACACGAGAGCTCTAAATCGCTTATACCCTTTTATACCTTTCAAGGAAGAAATCATGTGCCTATCATTTCCTACTACCTTCGTTACCTTATAGGGGCCGCTGTACTTTTCCTTCAGTTTTCTTCGAACGTTCACATTACGGTCAGCAGCTCCTTTCCACAAGACTAAATCACTTACCTTATATTTTGTTGGAGGTTTTCGTTTTACATTAAAATATTTGCGCATTTTCTCCGCCGTCCGGTTAATGTTTGCTGTAGCTTTGGCCCTGGTTCGTGCAGCTGTATCCTCACTATCCACAATGTTATCTCCCATACCTTGATATCTGCTTCGACTCGCAGAAAACATGAGCCTATATGGTGTAAATCCGGTCGAACCGTTTTGTAAATTATTCATTCCCCACGTGATATTTGCGATCCGAGTATCCCAATCCTTTTCATCTTCCACGCTTGTATTGAGTGAATCTAGTAATGTACGATTATACCTCTCCACTTGACCATTTGCACGTGGACATGCTACAGCATTGATTATATGTTTTATTTGATTATCCAAACAAAATTGCTTAAAATGTTTACTCTTGAAACTCGTACCACTGTCGGATATTATTCTTTTTGGGTAACCAAATAAACAAAAAATGTCACTTAAAGATTTTATTACCTCCAGAGTTTTTGTAGTTTTAACTGGTACCGCCCATGTGAACTTCGTGAAGGAATCGACCACCATCAGCACAAAACTATTACCTGCTCGACTTTTACAAAAAGGACCGAGATGGTCAATGTGCAGGGTGTGCATTGGTTCTGGAACTTTTTCAATGGGGTGTAACTCACCTTCAGGCCTTCCGTACTGTCCCCTCTTGTAAAGACAGTCTAAACATGAGTTGATATATTTACGTATGAAACGTGTCATTCCTGCAAACCAGAAGTTACCTTTGATGATGTCCTCACAACGCTTTAGGCCTGGGTGTCCCATGCAATCATGATACTTCCTCATGATATTCCACCTTCCATATTTAGGGACTACTAACCTTAGTTCTCCATCCTTAATAAGCTTATATACTCTGCCATCCTTCAACTTGTAATTGTTTCGTATATCTGGGTCGTCATTCCCAGATTCTAATTTTGTCCGAATGATGCGAATCTTCTCATCTTGATTTTGAAGACATACTAACCAATCAAATACGTCAATCACGTTGATGTCTGCTACCAAAGGAGGATCTACTGGAAATCGGCTCAATGCATCAACGTGCCCATGAGACTTACCTGGCTTATGAACGACTTCCATGTCGTACTCCTGAATAGACAACCACCATCTTGCTATTCGAGGGAGTAGATCCTTTTTTAAGAAGGTGTCCCGAACGGCTGCACAGTCGGTCACCACTTTGAAACGATTTCCTGCTAAATAAATTCTAAATCTCCTTAACGATTCTACTACAGCTAATGTTTCCAATTCGTAGGAATGATACATAGATTCTTCTTTGCTGGTTTTTCGACTAAAATACGCAATGGGTTTCATACCTCCATCTTGATCCTGAAAGAGAATTCCAGCTACACCTTTACTGCTTGCGTCAGTGTGAACTTCTATATCACCTTTCCTGCAAAATAATGAGAGTGTTGGACGAGTCGTCAGAATTTTCTTTAGTTGATCAAAAGCTCTCTGCTGTGCTGGACCCCAAATCCACGCTGCATTCTTTTTCAGCAACCCGTACAGATCATGCGTAACAGACGCATAATCCTTAACAAATTTCCTGAAATAACTAGTCAAACCCAGAAACATCCTGAGCTCGTGTACGTTCTTAGGTTCTATATAGTTGACCACAGCATCAATTTTCTTGCTACCAGGTCTAATGCCGTTTCCGCTGATCTCGTAACCGAGGTAATCTATTTTGTCTTGCAAGAAAAAACACTTATCTAAATTCAACGTCAATTTTGCGTCTCTGATTATTTTCAAAACTATCCGAAGTAGATCGAGACCTTCCTGCTCAGTTTTGGTGGGCAGCAACAGATCATCTATAAAAGGAAGAACCTTATCATGACGCAAAGAAGAAAATATTTTATCCATAAGTCGCTGGAAAATTGCTGGGGAATTAGCCAAACCAAACGGCATACGTAAAAATTCATAGTGGCCTTCAGGTGTGACAAAACCAGTTCGATGTATTGAAGCCTCCGCTACAGGAATCTGAAAGAAACTTTGCGACAAATCAAGACTCGTAAAAAGTTTCTTCCCACCTAGTTTCTCGATTTGTTCTTCTATGATCGGCAGAGGATATTTATCCTTTACTGTGATACTATTTAATTTTCTGAAATCCACACAAAACCGGTAATCTCCGTTCTTTTTCCGAACTAATACAATCGGACTGGCATAATTAGACGACGATTCCCTAATAATACCATTGGACATCATATCTTCAACTTTTTCTCGTACTATTGCTTTTTCTGAAAAAGAAAGCCTGTAAGGACGATAACAAACCGGCCTATCAGAGTTAAGTTCAATATTTACTTCTATTTTGTCAGTCCTACCCAATTCTCCTGTATCTACCGAAAAACAATCCGAATATTCCTTTAAAATTGCTGCCAGTTCCTCAACAACCTGAGGATCTCCGGATCCACATTTAATTTTTCTTGTATCTATGCTCATGATCGAAGCAAGACTACCTGCAGAATTTTGGGAACAATCTACTTCCTGCGTAACTAATCCACGAGCTACAACCTGGTCTTTCTGGAAACAAACCGGCTTTTCTCCGTGATTAATTACGAAAACGGCCTGTACTGGAAAACAATGTATAGAAGCAGGAACGCTATAGTTATAACCATTATAAACAATTGTACGATTATCTACGAACAGTTCAGTTGACTCACCAATTTCCACGTCATTGTAGGTGCCTACAAACATGGATGAATAAGCTGGAACGACAGTATCTATACAACACAAAATATTAACCTTATCTATACATGTACCTATTTGCAAAGAATTTATTTCAATTGATTCAGTTTTCTTTTCAGCTCTCTCTGCATATTCTAAAAAGACGGTAGGACCACAAACTGTTAGCTTAAATTTTTCATTGTTCAAAATAGGTTGACCAATGAAAACGTCTGCGCGATTCACGGAAGTGTCGACGACAACTGCATCTGAACAAACCTTGACTTCATCTATTATGAATTCTAACGATACCTGTCCGTGAGCTTTAATTGGAGGTCCACCAAACCCGTTAACGAAAACAACACAAGGCTGCATTGCTACACCAAGTTTCAGAACGCAATCACGAGTAATAAGGTTGACTTGAGCCCCCGTATCTAAATAAGCGGTACCTTTTAAACCATTAATTAAGACTTGTTTAAAATAACATTCATTTACCTGTATTTGAACAACGCTGACAGCCTTTTGATAACACTGCTCCTTCTTGTGGTTAGATTTCCCGCAGATTTCACATTTTATAGCGTTAGGATTATTAGGACATGCTCGGACAACATGCCCCGGTTCGTTGCAAAGAAAGCAAATTACTCCTGGCTTTCGTTCCTTTAGATCCCGGCTTGCTTCTTTTAAAGACCCTAATGTGGAATCTCGACCTCGAGGAGTGTTCCTCTGACTCTGAGGTTGATTTATTCTTCTGTCGTCATTCATACATAGAAAGTGAGCATAAAGCTCACCTGGGGTTTTATAGTTACCAGCTCTTGCAGAAGTTCTCATGTGGAACGGCAGACCTTCTATAATACAAGACACTGCTTTTTCTCCAATAATGTCACATTTAGTTAGCATGGTGCATTTCGAATAAAAATAATGAGTCATCGTTTCACTAACTGCCTTTTTCCTATTTAACATTTCCCTCAATGCATCTGCGTAATCTATGCTTTGAGGGAACGCTTCCAGAATTTTCTGTTTCCATTCCGCCCACGTAAATTCGTAGCTTCGTAGCGCACCATGCCACAATTTTGCCAATCCAACAAGACGTGCCTGCATATAATAACTTTTAACGTTGTCGTTCCATCCATGTATAGCACCTAGTTGCTCTACTTTGTTAAGCCACAGAGATGCAGGTAGCTCTGGTTTTTCAGGATCAAATTCCGGTATTATATCCGGCTTAACCATCACGCCCGAATAATATGGAAAAGACCTACCAGGTTCATTAGAGAAGCCAGGCGGGGAACGGCCTCTACGGTCCCGGACAGGCGACCGCCCCGGTCGCCAAGTGTCGCGGGAACAGCTGCGACGCTCCTGCTGTGGGCGCTCCATCCGCCGGCGACTCCATCTGATAGGGCTGCGGGACCGGCTGCGAGACCGGCTGCGACCATCGGAACTCATCCCACTTCTGAAAATGTTACAACCATTAGAACAATCATATAAAAAAAAACAACGGTAACACAGTTTAAATAGGCATGTATTTATTTTCCTCAAGCATGTAGGTACATACAAGCAGTATAGGTAGCATTGATGGCATTTGAAATTATATGGATCGATATAATTTTACTAGTAAACACAACAAACAGTAGGTACACAATTTAAAGCTCAAACTAAAATAAAGCTACCACAAAGGAAAACACAAATAATTGCTCATAGCTGGGAAAAGCACATTTTAAAATGGTTAAAGCAACAACATAAATATTTAATAATTTTAACAATTCTCTAAAGGTATAAATACTTAGCTTATAAATCAGAAATATCCTGTACTGCACTACTACACACTGAATAATATTTATAACGGAGACTATTTCCTTATGATTCGTTGAGATTTCCAAAGAGCACTGACTAAAAATCCTGTGGCAAGAACCTCCACACCTCGTAATCCAACATCAGGCCACATCGAGCTTCACCGATTGGTTCGCAGAGGTGGCGCGTTTCTTCAGTCTTCCTATTGGTCGATCGCACCACGTTGGTACAACAACCGTCCACCGACGCCAGCGCCGTCGCGTGACGACACCGCACGATGCCTGCTGCTGTTTATAGGCGCTCAGTCGCGCCATCTAGCGCCTAAAGCGTGTAACTATTCACAATTTCAAACGAAGTTTGAACCACCACAAATAGAGTAGCTAATTTAGCTCCTGTAGTCACCTTAATGTAGTTAGAAATTTTTATTAACTAGGTACTAAGTAAAAAAAATAATAAATTCTGCGACCACTAGAGGCATGAGTTTATGTATTTTTTACTCGTAAAAATCTGAATCAGGTCGAGCAAAGTGTTATTGGGTTTTTCCATCAGGAATTTCAAGTAGCAGCCACGGAGTTTTTTGTGCCCGATTGATGGAAATAGGCTCGCTCCTTATTATATGGGAATTAAATGTAACTGGCGAAATGTGGTTATAGATACTATTGGGTACACCTCTGCTTATCCCTTCGGGATAACAGGCGTGTTTTCAACGTTATAAATATAAATTCATGCCGTTTTTTCCCATGGATAGGCAGAGACTACAGAACGCCATGTGCTATGATGCTCATACTCTTTTCGCCTCGTCCGCGTTCATTCGTACGCCGTATCACGACGCCGCCGGTTCTTTACGAGTACTACGCACTACGCACCTGACCTTTCCGAAGAACATTCGTATTACGGACTGTGTATGTCCTCCTAGTATAGCGTTCCGCTCACAGTACCTACTCACACTTGTTTTGTAAATACCTTATATGTTAGCAAAACAAACTATTTAATAATATTCATAAGACTCTTTCAGCGGAAGATGTGAGAACTTTTATAATTAGGATACTTAGCTACAAGCATATAACCATAGATATCGTTCGAATAAAAGTGTCTTTGTCTGTGAAAGTCATTACCTCAGCGAAAAGTGGTGGTGGCGTTGCGCCAGAATGATGGAGGCTGGAAAAGATGAGGAGGAACTAACTAAAGAATGGGCTCCAGAGGGCGGGAGGGTAGCAGGTGTAGGTACGTTTGTGGCCGATGTTCAAGGTCCCAGTCCAGCACAATTTCGGAAAAATTAAGAAGTTCCGTTGAGTGTCCGGTGACTAGCATGAGGTCCTAGATTCCATTTCCTGGTCGTGCAAAGTGTTATTGAAATTTTCCTTTAGGACATTCTCAGTAGCAGCCACGGGGCTTAATTTGTGCTCGGTTGATGGCAATGGCTCGCCCCCTAGTTAATGGCTTGGCGGAATGTGTGTGTACCTACGTAGACTTCTGCCTAACTCTTTGGGCATTGTATGCGTGATGAAGTCCCTAGAAACTCCTAACAATAGATCCAATCTTTCGCATTCCTATGAAATGTTAATTTTGTCGCATCGTCGCGTACAAATCGCAATTTAGCACTTAACGCAAGGTTATATTTTTATAATAATTGTTATTATATCGCTCACCGGATGCACAATTGTCACAAGTGGTCAATTTCATAGTTTTCCTCTGGTATATAAACTAAGGGTACATGCTAGTTCGTCAGTTGGTGATCAATCGCTAAAACATGAAGTTTTTTGGAGTACTCTTGGCCATCATGGCTATCGTCTTCGCTGCGGTGGTAAGTACAACTTCAAATCTTGATAATCATTAAATTCAAGTTTAGGTACTTAAATCTTGTCCTGTAGGTAAGTACACCTAAACCATTTTGAGCATTTTATGTTGTACTGATGATACCATTAGTGAAAAGATTCTAACTTTGATAGCTTAGATCTCGGAAATCTGACACTTTAGAAAAAAAAGGCTAATGTACCTATACCTTGTTTGTACCCAATGTTTGAATTGATGCCTTCAGGTAATAAGCGTGGCCGAAAAAAATGGCGATTGGAGCCAAAATATTCAAACCCTTTTGGTCTTTAGTAAGCCAGTGGAGATTATTTAACACTTTTATTGTATGAGCTGACTTATGGTTTGTTTCCCAGAGCGGCATGAGCACAGTGCCGAAGGCGGCCGGCTGCAACGGCGACGGCAACCCTCCTCCCGGCCCTCCGCCCGACGGCAACCCACCCGGCCCGCCACCCACCAGTGAGTACCACTACCATTGTGACATACTTTACAATATGAACCTTATTTCCGTTAGATTAATGTTTATATTCATGTGAATTGCTTGAAAACATTCGCTTATAAGAGTACCTATTTTATATCTCAAAAAATAAGGATTATATTCGTTTGACATGCTACTGTTTACAGGTAAAGTCTTATTATGCTTTTTAGATCGCTTTAGTCCTAGAACCTAAAATTCAAAGACATAGGGCACGTTTTGTGGATCATGCCATGGATCACTCAGAGAGATCTAGATTCCATCAGTGTGGACAGTATAGGCAAACCTAGGCATATATTTTGTTACTAGCATCTGCCAGCGGCTTCGCCCGTGCGAAGTTTGATAATTGTTGTCCCATGGGATATTACTACCGGGATAATAAGTATCTGATGTGTTAATCCAGGTTATAAACTATCGGTGTGCAAAATTTCATCCAAACCCGTTTAGTATTTTTTGCGTGAAAAAGTAACAAACATCCATACATCCTCACAAAGTTTCGCATTAATATTATTAGTAGCAAGTAGGATAATGCGCCCAAGGTTTCCAAATGGTCTTACTATAATATTCCTCAGATACAAAAACTGTCACGTTGTGAATTTGTGATTATTTCTCGCGTTAGGTATGGCCCGAAATTATCCCACAGAATTATTTAAATAATAAAGACACATTATATCACTCGGAAATGTTGTAACTTCCCATTAGTACAAGAATATTCCTGATCGGATCAGGCGTTTCGAATATTACCCCCTACATCCAAACATACATACTTTTCATCTTTTAATTTAGTAAGTAGGTAGGTGTTCCTATCCTATGACACAAGTATTATAACTTTAAATTTTCTTTCCAGACTCGACCAGATAAGCTGCAAGACGGCGAGGCACATCTTAAACTTCAGCTAACATAATATTACTCACAAATAAACAGTTGCATCAGATAATACTTTTTTATTTCTTTTTTAGGGTTCCGTACTATCGTGGGCACTCCCGCCTGATCACCACTAAGCTCCTTACTTCGCTTTAATTTTTAATTCGTGTGTAGACCAAGGAGTTTTCCCTGATTTGATGAAATACAGTAAAGTCATACCTCTTTTCAAATCCGGGGACAGTAAAGATACTAATAATTATAGACCTGTATCGGTGTTACCAGCTTTTAGCAAGGTTTTTGAAAAGGTAATGCTTAATCAAATGCTCAATCATTTTAACACCAACAGAATCTTACACGATCAACAGTATGGTTTCACCAAGGGACGTTGTACAACTGACGCCGGTGTAACCTTATTAAAGCACATATATACGGCGTGGGAAGAGTCGCAAGACGCCATAGGAATATTTTGTGACCTCTCCAAAACATTTTATTGCGTAAATCACGACACATTATTTTTGAAACTAGAGCATTACGGACTAGGTAAACTTGCACTCAGTTTGGTAAAATCTTATTTGAGTAATAGACAACAATTTGTTCATATAAATGGTGTTCATTCACAGGGTTTAAAAGTAAAAATGGGGTTTCCACATGGCTCAATATTGGGTCCTTTCCTCTTTCTAGTATATATAAATGATCTACCCTATTTATTGAAAAACCAACCTCAAAATATGGTTTTATTCGCTGATGACACATCCCAAATTTTTAAGATAAATAGACGGGCCCAAAATCTAGATGTCGTAAATAATGCCCTACTTCAGGTCCGCCTTCGTAGGCGCGATTCTCTGAGGGAACTGTTTAAGGAAATTAACATCATGACGGTACATTGTCAATACATCTACGAAAACATAATGTACGTTAGAAAAAAATTGCATCTTTTTGGTAAAACAGGTGACAGACATCATTACAGTACTAGAAATAGGGACCAACTAATTCAGCCAGGCTTGAGACTTGCTAAGGTAGACTCATATTTTCTGGGGTACTATTTGAGATGCTATAATAAAATTCCACAAAGTATTCTTGAAGTGAATGAGACGAAATTTAAAACATGCATTAAACACACACTATGTTAGCAAGCATTTTACAAGTTGAGCGATTATATCGCTGATTAAAATGCTTGGCTCAATGCTGGTCCTGCTCCACAAGGACACGGGCGCATAAATTGATAGCATTAAATAGTATTATTGGAGCTGCTGAAGATTGTACAACTTTCGTTGCATTGTATAGATCTGTTTAGTATTATATAATCGCATTGCCCATATTGTGTGAGTACTATGTACTAGAAAGCTATTTCACTGATTGACTGGAAACCTACGTCTTTTCTTGACGAATGTGCCCTGGCGGTTGAGAGTATGTCATGCTCACTCAAATGTGTCGCTGATGGTGGCGCATGTGTCGGATCATTTAGTTCCCTTCAAAATGGTTGAGTTGAATGGTGCTGATCCATGTCTCATGTCCGTGAACGGGCGCTGTCAGTTGTGACTGGTCATCTCTTAGTTGCCATGGCTTATTTGAATGAATTATTTTGGTTTTTGAATTGTATTTTTTTTTGTGTATTTACTGTGGACACTTTTAACGTGCACATCTTGCTACATTGTTCTCATATAATATACCATCTCAACATGAATGATGTAACCAAGATTTTTGTAACAATATTCTGATTTAAAAGAGTGTCCATGGAGTTTCTTGCCCGTTCTTCTCCATAGAGATCTACGCTAGGGAATGGGCAGTACTTTCACAGTTTTTATGTCTTGTGACTGGGACTGTAGCTACATTTAATTTTCATCTTTGTTTCGACAATTCAAAAGTGCCTGTAACTGGCCTACTTGAAATAAATGCTTTTGATTTTGATTGCTAATTTTTGCTTGCACTTGCAAGCAACATAGAAACGCTTTATACTTTGTATAGAAATAATGAATGAAAGACAATACCGATCGGCCGAGCGCACTGTCGACGCACCCCAAACGAGAGAACTTATTGTTATTTTGCGCGCCATATTGACGCTTTCCTAATAGGCCTAAACTTTAAGGGGCCGTGGCTCGGCGCGCGGCGACATGATTTAAGCGAAAACAAAATTAACTGATCAGGCGGAAAAGACCACGACTGTACCTCAAAAGGAAAAAACGGAACCCTTATAAGATCACTTTCTTGTCCGTCTGTAGTAGTCGGGTAGACCTAGCAAGTTGAAATTGTTGTTATGCCAGGTACTGAGGTCAATAGTCTCTATTAGGTATATAAAAATCAAGGTCCTGAGTCAACACGATAAAAAGATATGGCTAAATTTAGGTTTTCGCGAAAACTTGTAAGTACCAAAATTCACCTTAATTTTTAAACATTTTTTAATTTTCGGAATGTTCCCTTTACTTGTGCTGTAAGACCTTGCTTTTAACCAAAATTGACAATTCTATGTCAACCGGAAGTACCCTATAGGTTTTGGGTCGAAAACCTATATGGTAGTCCCCGTCGACCTAGAATCACGAAATTTGGCGAGAAGCGATGTCTTACAGCACATATAATGGGAAAAATTAGAAAACCGTAAACGTGTAGTATAAAACAAAAAAAAGCGATTTTACTGTTAGAAACTTATTATTTGCGGCTGGTACAATAGCCGTTTCATGGGATCGAACAGCAAAGTTAAGTTTGTCCTTTAAAAAGTTTTTACGGAACCCTCGGTGCGCGAGTCCGACTCGCTCTTGGCCGGTTTTTATCGTTTACAGCTTGATTCGGATGGAAAGACCAAAAAAAAAAATTAGGCCATCTTAAGTAATCCTACTCAGTACTTAGTTGGTACACGACAACGATGCTATCCTGACAGGTGGTGAACTCGTAGGATTACTAAAATTATTTCACAGATGGAACGGTGCACTATTACCGAGTGTTACAGGAACTGAAACTAGTGTGTAACAAATCAGTAAGTAGCTGGAAACAATATAGTGAGCAAGACGGTAGGTACACATGACCAAAACATTACCTACATCGGTCCCGCAATAGGGAATATGCCAGAAATACTAAAAACTCTTCTTATTTATTAAAAATGTCTTATATAGGCGCATAAAAACATTGTGGTAAGGTTGTTTAAGTTTCTAAAACATCACTTATTTTACAATTTATTGTTTTATGTAGCATGTATTTGGTGAAACGGAACGCACTCTTAAAACGAGTAGTTCTCGATAATGCCGGTAGTGACGTCAAAGTCTATATGTCAAAAAACTCTTTTATTTGAAAAGTAGTTAAAGTTTCGCTAAGGTTTTATTATAATATCGTTATCGCAATTTTTGCTTGAATAAAGCATACAATTAGTAAAATTACTATAATAAAGCCAAAAAATTTGCCGGCCTCACTCGGCCTGGCTGCGACAATCACGGACGTTTGAACTGTCATAGAAAATTGCAGTAGTTTAATATTATTTTTGAGCGACAAGCAATAGTTGAACATAGCTTTTAATACTGTTTTTGGGTTGTTAACACTGTATTTTATTGATTTAAGTGAAGAAAAATGACACGCCATAATTCCTATTATTACAAAAAAAAATATAGCAAGTCCTCACTTGTTTAAAAAAACGCTGATTCAATTATTTCTATTTATTTACTTTTTTTAATATTGAGTTGTTTTGATATTAAAAAACATTACAAAAAATACAAAATTTCCTCTTAATACATACAAGTACTAGAAATAATGTCAAATTGGTTTTAATATGGCAATTCGAGAGAGTATTATTGAAATACTTAGATTTAATATTTTATATACAATCTTACACATAATTCACAGTTTAAGGTAACTATACAGTTCATTAGTTGTTTACAACATAAAAATGGCTGGTAAGAAAAGCTATTAATGATCAAGACAAGTCATTATTACATTGTCTAAATAATTAAAAAAGGTTAGTATCAAAACCATAAAAAAGTCGTTGAAAAAAGTGTAAAAGTTTTAGAAAAATGTACTTACATAAATAGTTAAAAATATGTAACAATTTTGTATTAATTTTAGGTAGTATCACTGCAGTCGTTTTAATTGACAAATATGGATAGCAGGAAACCAAAAATAACAGTTTTTCAAAATGAGTGTAAAAGTCACTCCTAGCATGCCTATTGGCCACTTTAAGCCTTATACACATCACAGTAAATGCGGATTTTCGGTATATCTACTAGAAATATAAACCCTTTCATCATCAGTCCGGCACATTGCATACGTCATTTCTGTGTCTAATAATAAAAGAAACATTTTGCTAGCAACAAACATGACAGTACTCAGTATCATTACTAGCACACCATTCTCTTTTGCCGATTGTACTATCCTAACTTGAATTCAGAACTATAAATATTAACTTTCATCAATCTACTTTAACGTCATGTTGATTTTCGAGTAACCTGATTGCACTGGAATTTCCACTTTGTTATGCATGTCTACACTGAGTTTACAATTGCAAAACAAAATAATCATGCAAAATCCGGAATTCAAGTTCAGATCCTTATTTAAGTACATATAGTCATTAAAGCTCTACCCATCTGCTATTCCATATTTGATGATCAACAAGTGTTCGGAGTCAAGTCTACTGGCCAAGTTCTTGCAGGTGTTGCTTCTCCTCTTCCTCTTGGAGGAGCAGTTCCCTCTCGGCGGCGATGCGCGCGTGCTGTTCGGCTATCACTCGGAATAGTTCGGCATGCTTCGCACGGGCTTGGGCTACCGCTTGCGTTTCCGCAGGCGCGTTCAGTACTGAAACTGAGGTGGATGATAATTATTGATAAGTCGTGCGCATGAGTTTTCGAACGTAGCGTAGATACTGGTTACAATTTAATTTGACCATCAAGAATAATAACAAAGTTAACCGTTTTAATTGATTAAAATTAGGAGAGATATATTATGTCAGTTGAGAATCATAGTGATTATCTGCTGTCATAATATATTGTAATTTTCTGCATAACCAACCTAATCTAGCTGTATTTACAGGTGCTACTAAATCGCAGGTCCGATCAATCCGTTACGGAAAAAATGCGGACGCGGTTCCGGACAGTGATAGATACTGTACTGAAGTATATATTAGTGCCTGCATGGTGCTGCTGCTCCTCTTCGTTCGGTGCGGTCACATCTTTAGGCTTTAAAAAGGACAGAATCCTACGGCTTAATTCCAAATTGTGTTTCAAATGACCAAGTGGAGGTTATGGGTAACTCAGCCTTCAAAAATACATTATTTAGGTACCTATATTCTCCTGGCTTCCTGCATCAGACACATGGCCATCTAAAACCTGCTATCAAAAGAGCAAAGTAACTCACGTTCAGGATGAGGATGCGTGGCGTGTTCCTCAGCGATCTTGGCGTACAGCTGGTAGTGACGGTTCTTGGCCTGCGCCACCGACGCGGAGTCCGAGGGGTGCGCGGGGGGCACGTCGCTCAGGATGGGGTGGAAGCCCTGCTTGTCCGCCACGTAGTCCACTGTGCGGACCTTCTGAAGGGGGTCCACGTACGAAAAGGATCCTGGAATGTCAAAATGCTCATAAAAATGTATGTTTCTATACTCTATGACAACATCTCTATCAGTTCAGGCAAATAAGAGTTGCTATTCTAGCAACGTAGCTATTCTAATTATTATCTTATTCTTTATTTATTTAAAGACGTTGGAAGACTTACAGCTAAATACAATAGTGATAAATAACAGTATGATAATCTGATTATGTTGTAAATGTGCTCCTTTATAGGAATAAATGAAAACGGTTTAGAAAACGGTCTTTTACTGGATTTTCTGACTGCTAAAACAGCCATCTGCCAGTTTAAAACTTTTGCCAGATTATTTCTCAACGAACGAAATCAAAAACGTCTTTGATATTCGAACAGGGTGGTTAATAATTGTACACATTACTAAACTTCAAAAACAGCGGAAGCCCTATATTGCAGTCGCCATGCATTATTTTAGCTGTAGGAATATTATTATGGATATGGTGACAAAGGGATTCCCTACGTCTTGCCAATTAGACCTATATGTAAACAACGTGTAACGTTAAATGCGCAAAACCTTAGACACCCCAAATAATTTTTAATTCAATTGACCTAATTCTGAGATAAAAAAATCATTCAAGTTCATCAATCATTTAAATTTTACTGGCAATTCTGATCTTGCGTCTGCGACGACGCTCTGTCGATGGAGGAGTCGGCAGGTATGTTGGACGACAACCATTTGTGTTTGTTTACCTATTTTGGCGCGTTTGCGCACGTGATGGCTTGACATATTAAAAATAGACAGGGCAACATTTTTAGTGAAGATTTTTTGAAAAATGTGACCTATATCAAAAAGTGGTTCAATTGATTCTGCTCGTTATTCTGATCAAACTATTTTCAGGTTTTGCGTTGTATACTTACTACGTAAATAGTAGGCCCAAAACTTCGAATGCACATCATCTCGTCTCGGAAGTCAATGCAATTTACATTGTCCAGTTACTTTGCAAGTACAGCCGTCTGTAATATCAGAGAACATATTTCTACCTACCCCTTGAAGCATATGTGAAGGCGCGACGGTAATTAGTAAATTAATTAAAGAGTTTTATTCGCACTTTGATGCCAAGGTAAATGCTCAAGGTGGAAAGCTTTGAAACAAATACAGTGAAGGGCCGTTCTATTTTGTAGCCACTGCCAAGTCTCGGTAATATCAAATGTACAACCTTTTCATGTGTTTATTAAATAAGATGATATTACTGGTAGTACGAATAAGATTTCAAAAACTTTTTGCCAAATGACCAGAACTTTTTGGGTTCAAAAAATGCTCCTCTGAGTACTCTGAGTAGGCACAGTTTTGCCGAAGGCTTTTGCTCAAGTTGATGTATTTAGAAATCATGAAACAAGCAAAAAGTAATAGCGGCTATAATTTCGTATTTTTTAGAGAATCAGATATTTAAGTTCTGAAGTATCGAACATTACAATCGTAAATTAGTATTCTTCAGAAAAAAATCAATGCCTACTTTTTATTTTACTACAAAAACGAGCTCAGAATCAGTAATAAAGCCATAAATACTCCTAATAGGTCCTAACAGGTCTATATTCAAGTCTTTAGATACGTGATCCGAATTTTGTTAAGATATTCTGGTCATAAAACAGAATTTACCATAGATTTCTCTTCTTTATGGGCGTTTGAAGGTACGTACGAGTATCAAAGTCGTACATCTAGTAGAGCAAGGGAATTTACGCAAATTCCTTGTTAATATCGCGGCATTAGAAAGTCTAATTGTTGTGAATGTAACTTCATTTGGTCTTGCAGTTGGAGAGATGGATTATCTAACTATGTTGGAATATCATGAAGGGGTATTGTGTACTGAATTATATACAATCGTGTTCTTTGTAAACTATCATTTAATAGACAGAATGGCGTAGAGTTCTCACAGAATTGTTACCGAGAGACGATAGTAGAAGATGTCAGCACGCAGACGAACAGCCAGATGGGTGGAGGGCATTTAGGACCTAACTGAGACTCGCGCAGACTGCTGACCAGAAATAATTCAAATAATTCTAGAAAATGACTTAAAATCCGAAACGGCTCTCAGCTATTACTTGGACCTGATTGTTTGGAGGTACAGGTATGAAGTTTGAACCTGAGGGCGCTTACTACTCATTGTTGTTGTAGTCCTCTCATGGTAGCTGTAAAGACTTTTTGGCATGGATGTCCATATAATTTTCTAGGCGCCTTTATCCTCCAAACGAGACAAATAGAAGGCCCATTGTGTTTTTCACAGCTAGCCATATTATATGTTACTAAAAATTAAAAATGGAAAAGGCTATACCGAAAATGGTAGGTACCAAATCAAGCCTTTTTTGACGTTTCCGGAAAACATCTTATTAATTTCTTATAAGTCAACGCGTCCACGGCAATTGACATGCTTATTAACATTTTTGAATAGCTATGTAATCTCGGTTACTCATCTCCGATTAGAAGCGCTTATAAAACTGGTTTATGACATTTTAGTCGCCAAAGGTCAAGCAACAATAAAATTAGTTTGAAAACATTCTTAACGTATGCAAGAATTTTTTGTATCAATAGCAAAATTTGAGACAATTTTAATTAATATGGAACAGAATTGGATAGTGTTTTCGGTAGACCCAAAATTTGACCATGGCAGACTAGGCTAACTTTTTCAAATCATTGCTGAGTTGAGTCACTACCACACCAAAACACAGGTGAATTAATTTTAGTTGACATTCTCCTGCCTTCATTTATTTATTTATTTATTAAAACTTTATGCACAAGTAAAAACTGTACAAAGGCGGACTTAATGCCTTGGTCATTTCAATTTATTTGGGATCATCTGTTAGTGGTAATTTATATTGTTCCCTTTCTTTTGTATATTAGAATTGCGTGAGTAGGTTTGTGTGTATTTTATCATACCATGATAATATTGACTAATGTTTGTCAATATTGTCATGGTATGATAAATGATAAAACCGTCCAACGATTACAGTAGCCGACAATATTGTGGTTGTCCACGTAAAAAGTTTTACGGAGATACTGAAGTCCACTTTCAAGCCAAAAAAAAGACCACGTATTAAAATCACCTTTAACAACACCACTGCCATCGCTGACTTCGGTGTGTGTCCTGTCAGCATGTCCAGGGTACCTTCCAGCCGTGTAGGAGAACAGGTAGGGCTTGGGCGGCGGCTCCGGGGTCGTGGTGCTCTCCAGCAGGTGGGACACGTCGCCGCCGACCAGAGCCAGCGATACAAGGATCATTGTGGGGCACAGCATCTGGAACATTTAGGAGACTGGTCTTAGTATCATTGACTGGGCAGGTCCACACGAATCCGTGTGGACGTGTCTTTCCTCAAAAGATCTTCATTTGAATTGACCAAGATTATGTCAATACTTTAAAAGAGACTATGGCTTGGCCTTTGAGTTTGTTTTGATATTTCTTCTCCGAGTAGTCGGATAGGATAGAGAAGATTGATTATTCTGAACACGTCTGATCAATTTGCTATTGGATAAAAAAATTGAATTGCTTCGACGAAAAACAGGTAATTTGTCTAGTCTAGATCATACACAGCATTTTTTTAAAGCATTTTTATCCTTAGTTTTTACTAGTTACCAATTTATTTCGATTCGGTTTAATCACGGATTTCCTGAAATGCACTAAATTGTTAGTGAGAATTAGTTTTGACTCAACCTAAGATAAAATTAAAATACTATTATGCCAAATATATTGTCTGATTGGCTTGATCTTGACTACGATCGCGCTTGATTGGAAGTGATAAATCAGGTCTATGACGGAACGAGTGTGCCCAGAAGATGCCTGGAGACTCTGAAGGCGTTAGGGTTACTTACAGTTGAAAGGGAACAAGAACGCTGAC
The DNA here is from genome assembly GCA_963853795.1 of Xestia rhomboidea. Taxonomy (NCBI): domain Eukaryota; kingdom Metazoa; phylum Arthropoda; class Insecta; order Lepidoptera; family Noctuidae; genus Xestia; species Xestia rhomboidea. The sequence continues at coordinate 932,413 of OY970776.1, read as the reverse complement.
AGAGAATAGGACACACAGAGGACAGGGATCACGAGTGCTGCTGAGCTGTTGCACCTCGCAAATAATAAGGAGAAATATTCGGAGTTGATACCCAACCTTCAGTTATTGGAGAGGCACCAGAAGAAGAAGAGAGTTCCACACAATGGTCGTGCGCATAATTAACGCACTGTTTAGATTCAGAACGAGAGTTTTCTTCAAGGAAAGTATCTATAAACTTGGCAAATCGAAGGAATCTTAATTAATCTATCGCTCAATACCTACATGAGGTAAGCAACGCTAGAGGATTCCTGTTCACGTTAGTTACAACCAGTTCCCCTGACCTTTGCATAGCGTCGCCGGTGCACGCTCGACAGAGGCGCGAAAAATCTACATTTTACGATGTTATTTGTTAGTTTGGAACATTTGGTATTTACAAGTTCGTCAGTTCATTAACCATTATGTTTAGCATAGGGATTATGGTAATTAAGTTTGGGTCCAGCTGCGGACTGTGGATCAAAGGACCACATTATTTTATCACAATATGGACCAAATGCTCATTTTTTTCACGCTTTGTCACTAAGCTGACTAACCGCCAACCATTATTAAGTAACATTTTCTTAACAATATTGTATAATGTTGGCAAATACCCAAGACAACGAGGCAGACAAGACGAGGTTCAATGTAAAAGGACATTATATGGAGATAATACTAGGTATCTGCAATGAAATAACTGAAAATCAATTAATGGCTGAATGTAATCACCATTCTGAACAACTCTTTATGGGACCAAACCTGAAATCAACTGGTCCATGAATCGCACGTCCTAAAAAAACCGTTGTATTGTAACACAGAAATCACAGCTTTTTCAATTATAGAACAAAGATAATTTTGGAAGTTGAGTTGTTTAGAGTAGGTATTAAAAATTGTTCACAATATTATATGATCATGAGGTTTTCCGTTAATTCAATTTCTGTATGTTGAACATCATAACATCGTAAGGAAACCTGTTAATAATTATCTATTGCTTGCAATTTTATGAGGATCTCGTATGTATAAGATCGCAGCTTATCCTATTGTTTATCAATAAGCGCAAGTAATTTGCGCATAACTTTAATGTTTTCTCGTTATGGTAATTTTCTAGGAACTGCGGAGTATGGAGTCATCATCAGCTTTAGAGCCCAATAAATCTGATTGGTGGTTAGTGAGGTCATATGGCTGCATCATTGTCGTAAACATGTCTGTTGTTTGTCGTATGTAATGATGAAGGAAGATTTGTCATTGTTGATGATGATAGTGTATTTGAGATTGGTTATAAAAAGTTTACAATTGCCAGTTTATGTTTTCATTGTGTAAATAACAGCGCACACTTGGATTTTGAACGATGAGCTCAGAGGCGTTAGTTTAAATGCCAACAATTGGAACGTTACGACAAATGCTATATGTTATGACCATTCTTTCTTTTTCGTGCCAAACCTGGTGTCAGAGTTTTTATACCGCCCATGGGCCTCTGACTTAGCTTTACATGCCGTCGAAAAATATCTAGAAAAGTATTAATTTTAATTGAACAAAAAGTCAATAATGAAATTGAAATCGTTATCACTACTCCAAAAAAAAAAGAAACACGATTGATAGTAGACAGCCTTCGAGAACATGAGAACGAACGCGAACGTTCGACAAGTGACCTAACCACGCGGATTTCCTTCATTCTTGAACGTGCTCCAAAAGAAATTCTGATCAAGTATTTTTTTCAACCAGTCTCATTGGTTTTAATGGGGTAAAAAGGAACAATAAGTGCTGCAACTGAATACCGAAGTCAGATAACAATTTGCACTGAAAAAGGACCTGTCCAGGATCTTGTCATATTGTAACTTTTAATAAATTGATTGTAGACGAACAGGATTGGTTGGCGCCAATCAATTAATTAAGAATGTCCAAAGATCGTATAGAAGAAACGATTTGAGTTACTACTGGATTTTATTACCAACAGTGCATCATTCAAGAGTCATGAATTTACTAGTTTCGTTTAAAAACTAGATCAGCATAGCTATTCACCACGCTTCGATTTGATTTTCGATTCGGAAAGTCGTATGACTATCTTTTTTGACATTACGAAATTGAGCGAGATAGACATACGACTTTCCGAATCGAAAATCGAATCGAAGCGTTGTGAATAGTTATGCTGATAAGGGGCAAGGTCGGTGTTACTGCTCCAACTCCTGATGATCCAGTACACTTTAAAGAATTCCTTCCATTTTCACAATCACTTTTTTATTTTTAACCAACTCGCCCTACATTATGACCCTGCGTACTAAAGAACAAAAGACCAACCCTTTCTAATCATTGCTGTACCCCAATTTGGCAACATCTAGTCCATCTCGTCCACAATTGGGCACCGTATCGAGATCACTTGGCCGACGGCCTTGACCGAAGCGCTCACTTTTCTTCGAGCTAGTACAGAAATAACTTTTAAATATTTAACAAGTTTTTTTGATTCGGCGTCTACTGGCCGAAGCGTGCTTGGAATTTGAGCAGGTGTTGTAACATGTGATGTGAGCAAGTCATGCCTCGTTGACACTTAATGAGTACATAAGTAATAGTGCAAGTACTCTATTTTCAACGTTGGACTCGGTGCTGGGAGCTGGAAATCCAACAGTCCATTAATATTTAGGCATTTCTTAGTATTAGTTAATGCAGACATTATTATATCAGGGGGTCTAAAATGGCCGGTTTAGAAGAATCTTAGTATGAATCACGTTAAAAATTTAAAATTCTTAAAATGGACCTTATGATTATGTACATAAAGTCCATTTTGAGAATTTAAGATTCTTAACGTGATTCTTATTAAGATTCTGCTAAAGCGGCCATTTTAGACCCCCTGTAGTGTCTACGTGTGTTTAGTCATTGATCTTTGGCAATGAGGTTTTCACTAAGCTTCTAATTGCTTTGAAGGTCTTTAACCTGCCTTCATCATCTAAATTACTCATCGAAGAACAGCTGTTTAGCTTTCTTTTGTTTTACTGTCAACTAAGACGCCTTCACCGGGTCTTGAATGATAGTCAGGGTTAGTCCACAGACCCAAAACGCGTTGGGCTGACGACATCGTCAAGTCGGGAACACGAAGGACACAACGAAGCAGGAAGAATAGCAGAAGAACAGGGAAGCTGTTACCAAGCAGAAGGTGATTCAGGCCTGAATTGATGATGAATAGACCTTTTCTTCAAATATAATGTTCCTATCTTCCCAGTCAAATTACAACTAGCTTCATATCACGCTGTGTATCTGTCTAACATAACAAGAACAGTTTATACGTCTACGATTCTGATATATAATTATGTTATCTTATAGACGGATATTGCAAAAGAAATACAGGAACAATTTATCTAACAAACTATGTAGACAGAGAGTGAGACATAAAACTTCTAGATAGAATTGTAAATTATAGTTACAACATTTGCAATTGGTCCATACATTGTATCTTCTAATATTTCAAAAGTATAAGAAGTAATATTTTATTATATCATATGTAACTAAGATGATAAGATCTCCAATTATGAAATAATACTGATTGTAGATAAGAAATCTATAGACAAATAACTTTCGCGTTCCACATTTGGAGGTGTTAAAATTAGGCCTGAAGCAATCTATGTAATACCAGTATCACACAATGTTACAAAGATCACACTTTGTTGACAATACGAGTATTATTGACATCTCTACAATGCCACCAATACATTGCGCAGTTTTCTTTACAAATCTCAAATTGAACGGTCATTGATGAACTGTTATTTATCATTGCATCACTAAATTGGAACAAGCATCGCGCTTCATCATGTAGTCATTACGTCTTGAACTCGAATAATAACTCCTCTTGTATTCATGAATACACTGAAAGACAACGGACAGCCTAAACCACTGAGTCAGCTTGAAATTTTGCTCAAGAGTTCCAGAGAATAAAGGATAAATGTCGTTATTTCTGCCCATGGCATATCGCTTTGGGTACACGGCGTGGCCATGACTTATTTTCCATCAACGACAAAACGATCTACCTAACTAAAACAGCAATTAACACAATCAGTGATATCGCATCTATCAATCCACAGGTTGTATGCAACAATAGCCCGCTTGTATCCGGAACAGCTGTGCAGTACGAACTACAAAGAGTTGCGACAGACGACCGACATTCGTTTGTTATTGAAACTGTTAGCGGATCGATTGGGACCAGCTGATAGGCTGCTCTTGGATTGGAGGGAGCTTTTGTAAGACGGACGGACGATTGCTAGACGGTAAAGAAACTATGTATTTTATGTTACCATTGGTAATTTGGTGATTACAGTTCTTTACAGAGATAAACTGATAACATTATTAAAAAAAAAAAAACAGGAATTTACGAAGGGAGGGGAGTACATCGGTCACGAAACATAGGCTTATAAAACTGCAACAAAAGATAGGAGAAGTGTACCTAGCAGTGAGTGGAACAAGGCTACATATCATGATTTTGATATTTGAAAACTGAGCTCCATGTAAGATACAAGTGCATCAGATAAGACTGAAAGCCGACTCCAAATTAGTTGGAAATTTAAAACTGCCATTAAAAACAAAGATTCATTAAAGACAAAGAAGGACAAGAACAAGACATGACATAAGTAAAATTATAAATGAAAAGCCCCTTAGCTGCACTGGCCCTATATCCTTCCCTCATCAGCTGATTGGTCTTGTATTGCAAAATTGTAAAACCAAACTATGTATGTTAATTATCGATTTGGCATTGATTTACCTTCACAGTGTCAAGTTGACACACTAGTGACTGTGTAACAGTTTGGCGCCGGAAATCATAAAGAAATTAAAACTTGGAAACCTTTTTGGGAATATTTGGATCGTGAGAATTGAATGCAATGATTTCCTGCATGAAGGGCTTCGGATGGGTTACCCATAAGTTCACAATGTCAAAGCTTTGAAACTGTTGAAGAAAAAACCGTGTTGCGCCGACCCCAAGCAACATGGGACAAGAGCAAGAAGATGATGAAACTGTTGGAAAAGATTAAAATCTTCGGTCAAAAAATTTGTACATAGTGTACAGCCACCGTTGCCTGGACAGTGGTGGCTTAGCACAATATCTTCAGCAAGTTTGATAGAAGAAACTGTTACTTCGGAATCAACTGAATTAGAAGTTTAGTAGTTGCATACTTGCTGATAATAAATTGATGTTTGCGGTAATTAATGCGTCTAAAAAAGCAGCTACTTTTCCTCCGACTAGTCCATACATTAACAAAATCATTACTTCATTATTTCGAAAGCCGTTTATTGAGTCCGACACAAACGCCATTTTTTTCTGAACTGAATTGGCAGAATATCGTAACTCTATCGTTTACGTATACGCACGCGTGGATGCGCTTCGTAAATGATTGAAGAGGGATTTACCAGCTCAATGATTGTGTTTCCTCGTTCTTCGTTTACATGTTGGTTGTAATGGCTTATGTCCGCGATTATATCTGTATCAACATGTTCTTTCTTTTTCGATTGCATGTCTGTATGTTTATTGACAGAAGTACTCTTCCTTCTTTTCTTTTCATCAAAATGATTGTAGTTTTGATTGTTTTTTTATTTAAGTAAGAAATCTACGTCCATAGACGAGAGCTATTCAATTATTAAAATATCTTGCCCCCTATTACTTTGACATAATTGGCGAAATGTGGGTGTACTACTAGGTACCTCTATTTCTCTCTATTTCTAACCCTTCGATGATTTCAGGCGTGATGTTATGTTTGAATGAGTTAACCAAGATATTGTTAAAATATTTGGATTTAAAAGAGTGTCCATGGAGTATCTTGCCCGTTCTTCTCCATAGAGATCTACGCTTTGGAATGGACAACTACAGTACTTTCTCAAGTTATTATGCCTTGTGACTGGAACTGTAGCCTCATCCTTTAGTTTTTGACTTTCAAGTCCCTGTACGGTCTAATTGAAATAAATGCTTTGAGTTTTTTCGAGTCTGTTATAAATGATGATTTATTTTTATCTCTAGGTAAAATCTACTTAATATGGACTGTGTTCTACGAATTATCAAAACCAGCAGACTTTCATGTTTGTGCGTCTGCTAGGAATCTTCAAGGATATTGAAAGGACAATCCGGGGTTAAAGTTGAATCACACTTTGTAGCCGTTTCTAGGAGCTGTTGGCAATCAAATTGTTTTCCTTATTTATTTAATAAATATGCAGAAGATGATAACGTGAGGTGTATTATGGTAATTATGTAGATTTAAATGTATGTGCGTTTATTCAATTTCCAGGATGTTTAAAATGCTACCAGCTATTAATCACTTAACTAGCTCATTATCTTCTCTTTAAAAAAATGTCTACATAATACTATCCATATCTTTTTGTCCTTCCTTATACATATTTACTTATATCTTTTAGAATTGCGTAAAATAATATAAAATAGTATGTTCTTAAAACTAAACCATGTTAGAATTATTACTTTTGTTTATTGTCTTCCTTACTTACACCCGAGGGTATGTTGTGTATGCAACTACAAACCCCCTTATATTCAGGCTGCTTGCAGTTTCGACTTAACAAAATCAAGTTTTTTTTTGTTTACACATTCTAAACAGAAATACGTAACAAATAACTTTGTGAGATAGTCGTGAATTAAAAAATGGAGAAATCATTATCTTAAACATCTTGTAAAAAAAACTCATGAACCCCACACAATGCTATTACCAAAACCAAATCTTATAAATAAAATATGACCCCGCCTACATAACTTATTATCTACAAAGGGGCGAGTCCAAATAAATCAAAACAAATAATTACTCATAGAAAGTGGGCTCGCCCACCTGTCTGTAAGTCTGTCACCGGCTCAGTTGTATGTTAATGTTGGTACACCTTCAGAACAGTAGGATGCGCAGGATTCGTCATACGATATATCGTATGACGAATCCATCTCTCATCTCTCATCGAACATCTGCGATTATAATCGCAGATGTTTGAGTAGTCATTAACAGATTTGCATAATGTTGGTATTGCAAGGTGAAATATTAAGTTTAGTCATAGATATTGCTTATTTAAATAAATTATCTTAGTGATCAGTCCGGAATTCCGGAAGTTTCCTTAACATTGGCGAACACGTCAGTGTCAGTGCGCTCGGCCGATTGGTATCTTTTCATTCGTTATTTCTACGGCGGCGGGGCTAAAGAGCGTTTCTATGTTGTAAGTGCAAGCAAAAATAAGCTTAGTGGTGATCAGGCGGGAGTGTCCTCGATAGTACCTAACTTAACCCTCAAGAATGTTAATTCCGTTCCGGCCGTCCGCGGATCCGTGCAGTGTAGTGCAAAAAAATCTGCTCACAATAGTTGCAACACCCGTATTAGATGTTATCGCGCGCTTGCCTCACTGTGTTGGGCAACGATCCGCACTGGCGGCCATTTTCGCGCATCCGAAGTGTAGGGCTGATAGAAATATCAAAAAGTTTGCAGTTTTAATGGACTCTACAAACAAAAGCTGCTGAGCATGTTGGCAACTTACTTGTACGCTTTCAGTTGATATACCGCTGATAGGGCTTTGATGTGTAGCGTCCATAAGATATCAAAACTCAGGGGGCTGGCAAAATACATTTACTAGGCAGATGTGAGTGGAAACGCCGCGCCGGTAGGACACGCTCTAGTTGTAGGACGTCCGTTGACTTTATTGATCTTCAGGAAGGTCAGGTGCGAGTACTTACACCAGCGTGCGTGTATGATTATATCATGATCTGTCGAATGACCAATTTGGTTGTGACGCCATTGTTTAACTATTGTGTCTACTTCGTGGACAGATCATGGGGTATTAGGTTAATAAAAGTGGACGAAGCAAAAGCTCCAATTTTAGTCTACCGTTATAGGAAAAAGGAGTATGTTTATGCATCAATGTAACTTCAGGCTTATGTAAAGTAAACGGGTACATTCTACAGAGCCCTTTACAAGAAGACCTGACTATGCGAAGAGAATCGTGAGCAAACCCACGTGTTACAATAATAATTCAACATGTATAATACACTGATAATGACGCCAGATAGCGCCACCCGTCACGATCACGAACTGAACGTGGGTGGAAAAAGAAGCATGTTTCACGATGAGCGCAAAGCATATAATTATAGTTCTGATCATCAAGATGATGATTGTAGGCTGGGGTCGGGATGATGCAAAAATATTCAAGGCATGCGTACGCCCCAGAATATTTTACAAGTGTGTAATTGGTACAGAATGATGAGTAGGTTTTCAAGGATTTTTTGGTACTTATTATAGTTTTTTGTCGGTTAAAAAAACTTTATTCGTTTTGTTATATTTCAGGGGCTGCCTAACTAAAACACTAAAATGCAAATTGCATTAACCTTATAGCGTCATCGATGATATTTGAATCAATAACTATATTAAATACCAACTCATTTCAAACTAATAACTGCTAACTCAACAAGATACACAGACACTTAATTAACTCAATATTCTTCCAAAAACTAATTAATCATACTTACTATTAACAGAATTAGTCCATGCTAATCTAATAATAATATTTTATTACTTAGTATTTTTTACTTCGGTTTTTTATTTTAGTTTTTTTTTTATTGTTTTTCGTGTGATTTGGAAAAAAATGCTCTAAATTATGGTGAATATTGCATAGTTTAGACTTTAGAACAGCGGTTTCCAACCTTTCTTGAACCAGGGACCACTTAGGTATCTTTATTGTTAGCTGAGCCATAAGGTCCTGGATAAACATGGACACCGACTGGATTATATCTATAAGGGGGGTGAATCTTTAACTGCAAAAAACTAGCAAAAATTGGAAAATGTGATGAGAACCTTTAGAAAGTGAAAGATGAAGAAAGCGATCGAAGTGAACTAAAAAAATTTACCCACCAATCACATGAATAGAAAAAAATAAAAATAAGTAGAAAATGGTGGTGTATAATATAAATAAGTAGATTTTTGTAGAAATGCGTATGAATCATGCAAGAGCGAGCCCAGCACGCTCAAACAATTTTAGCGCCTCGACTCTCTCAGGTAGGTTTTCAATTAGGTTGGGTTGAGCTCGCATCTTCTGTGTAAGTTAAAAAGTACGAATAACATTTTAACCTTTCGCGGACCATATTCGAGGCTCCTGCGGACCACAGGTTGGGAACCATTGCTTTAGAAGAACAACGCAATCACACAGACACGAGACACGACGTATAATATTAAATTATGTATATTTTATATTATTCATAGTTCTGGACAGCCCTGCGTGAGACTGATCGAGAACCGTTCGTTATGCGAGTAGAGCAAATTGCCGCACTCGGTCATAATGTAACTTTATTTGATTTTACATCAATAAGCTCGTAAGCGATTCCCACGGCTGTTTGACTGATGAACATGATGTGTGTTTGTTTTGCTTGCTTCATCGTGTTTTATTGTCTACTAGCTGTGCCCGCGGCTTCACTCACGTGACCGCGTTTTCTTTTGACATTATCAGGGAATTTTAATATTACATGGGAGTAGTTCGCAGTGTATTCCTCACATCCTCTAGAAATAATATACTAATACTTACTGCTATTTGGCTGTAAACGTAGGAGAAGACAAAGAAACGATGGATGGACTCACGGCTAGAACGGAAGGGACTACTACGATGACGACATAAAGGTATTGAAAAAGAAGACATGCTGCATCGACCCCAAATCAATAGGGATACGGGCTGAGAATGATATGAATGATGATAGTGTTTTTTGCAAGACAATGTTTTATTTGAAACTAAAGTAAAACATGTTGTGCTTTATTGTTTTTAGCCCCAGCAGTTTATTTAGTGCATTAGGAAACTGTTAGTGAAAGAAATTAAATTTTTTATTAAGTAGATAATATTTTCTTGGGTTAGCATGATAGTGTTTTATTTTTTTAGTCCAATCTATAGATTTTTTGTAAATCGCAAAAAACCACTAATTTCGCACTATTCGGCCGCAGTGACCGACGTAACAACCACTTTGTAGTGCAAGCTGATTAGAACTTTATTCTAACAGTATTTCAAACGAAGTTTAAACAAATAGAGTTGCTAATTTAGCTCCTGTAGTCGCCTTAGGTTGATTTCAAGAATCTTTTGAGAATAAGAATATCTTTTATTTAGATAAGCTTTCAGAGTTTTGGTATTATTACAATTATTAGAAATCTTGTCATTAAAAGTTTTTCTTTACTTATTATTTATACTATGGAAATCGTTGTTAAGGTTATTTTTTGCTTTTTGCATGTGCGTAATGCAAGTTTCAATGAGCGAACAAAATAAATAAAAACATTAAAAGAGAAGCCCGTTGATAAGCAATTTAGTGCAAACACAAAAACATGTTATTTGTCCGAATTGAAAACAAATATATTTGAACGAGTCATCACTTAACATACCACCACCATTTTTAAATGAAAAGATATAAAATATCGACCACAATCAAATTGACACACAAATAATCCTTAAGGTGACGTTTATAATGTTGTCAATAACCTTAGGATATTTAATAAGGTCAAATAACTATTGGTCCTTTGACGCCTCGCTTGTAAAAACTTGGGGTTTTACCTGATCTCTCTAATATCGAGAAACATATAATTTTAGTTTTTTAAGATGATGATCTAATTCATTTCTATTTTTATTATTTGTCAGTTGTTGATAATTGGATTTGTGATTCCAAGAATTGATTATTTTTGGATTTAACAGAGAATAAGTATTCTGGTTTATGAAGTTCGCTTTTGGTCTTACTTTATGGCCACGATATTGTGTATACAGTAATTTTCTCAGATCAGACGAAAGGCCTAGAAAAAACTAAGGAATAGTGATGTATTGCCCCTTGAACGTGGTCGAGGCGAAAGTAGTATTTACGGATCGGTGCAGGTGGCGTTCCGTAGTTTTTGCCTACCCCCATCAAGATAAGGTGTGAGTTCATGTATGTACTATGCAGGTATGTTTCTCTCGCCAAACTATCTAAACAAAGATTTGCAGGTTTCAATATTGATCTTCAAGAGATTCCTTCCTAACTGCTGTTTATGGCGAGAGAGAGCTTCTTATTAAATTACATAACATCAACCCTCAAACCCCCCAAGGATTAGGCAGAGGGGTACCAATAGATCACCAGTTATATCTAAGAGCCATGTAATTGGGATCTTCTAATAAAAAAAATAGAACATAACAAATGTTCGTCATGTCACCTATAATGTAGTTTAGTCTGAGTCGATGTAGAAACTCTCGCTATTGCAAACTATACGGCGGATGCCAGCAATCAGTCTTACAGAGGACAAATAAATTCAAGAATTTGTTACGCACTAATATAACTGGTTTATATTATGAAGAAAGTGCACCTACAAGGTTTAACAACGAGACAAGGATATTTGGAAACAGCCAATCGACTATCCTATAGGAATAAACTGTTGAGAAACATATATGGATTCAAACGTGATGCATATTTTGAACCATAAATATATGTACTTATTTACGGAACTTGAAGAAGAAAAAAGAGACTTGTCTATGATAGTTGCAATTATTAAAATTGTTATCATATCCCGTTCGTCGTTTCTGTTATATTACCAAGAACGTAAATAGAGAAAAATGGAGCAGATGGAGTGAGTGAGTGAGTCTTGGCAGGGTGGTTGGTGGAGAGCTGTCGACGATCGAGATAATGGCGTGCGCTCGTAAACGCATAACATGTAAGTACTTATATCTAAGAATGGACACTGGTAAGCTGAATGATCCTATAAAGTATCCCTCGACCTAGTGACACCTTCTAGTAAAAATAGTCAAGAATGTAGCCTGTAGTTTACTACGAGAAAGGCGACAATCATACAAACTCGTTACTCGTGCAATGTTTCTACATAATTTAGTTCTGCGGTTGGCAAACTGTTATTGTCTTGCCTGTCTGCCTCGATCATAGGGAAGGATGATTTGTTGGAGGCAAGTGCAGCCAGGGCGAACGAAACTCAGTTTGGGATTTACAGTAAACGTCTATCACCTTAAGACTGAAGTCATTAAAAATTCTTGGACTAGTAGAAAACTAGTGTAATCTAAGAATCCAACTGAAATTAAAGAGAACTAAAATCGAAGGCTGCTTGCACTTCTGATGATTACAGAAGCTTTGTTTTTACTGACAAACAGCACAACAGGCACTGATGATACAGATATACCTACTTCATAAATGGTAAGATATGGCAGGTTCTATGGATGCAGGAGGCTCTTCATAAGCACTTGAATATCCGAAATTAGACCTGAATAAGGTACCTGTAGTGAAACGAATTGAAAAGGTAAAGCAGTATCCGAAGTTCTGGCTCTATTTGGAAAACTATTCAACTATAGCTACAAAGACTATGATTAGCTAATGTTTATTGATAATCGTGTTTTACATGATGTGTTTTTATACACGATGTTATGATATGTCGCTTCCTCGTACAAGTTAATTTGTTTATTATCGTCATTAAAAAATGACGCACTAGTGAGTAATGTTAAGTTGTAAACAAGCTAGATTTTATTAATAAAAACGAATATTTACTACTTTTCGTGTTTAGTGATTATACGGATGTCAGCGTATTTTTGGGACACGCTCCCCACACTATTCCCAAACCACTGCAACTACTGAAAGCCAGAATCAACAGAGGCGACCACCAGAAAAGCGACGAGATATCAGCTATTGAAAACTCTTTGCAGTTATGTTTAACTAAGCCATTAGACTTCTCACATTCAATCTATGTGAGAAGTCTAATGGCTTAGCGAGGTGCAGCTCCCTCCTCCCCTTTACCAGAGTCGAGGTGTGACCTAGCCAACCGTCTCGCTGGGGTAATTGTGGAGATTGCAAAGGGTCCCTACCCCCCACTCAGAAGTGACTGAAGTGAGGAGAAAAATCGTGTCGTTTTAGTCAGTGAGAGCCTGACAGACCACTCCACCCGCCCCAAGGCGAAGGTCACCTATGAGGATTTCCACACGTAAAAAGGGTCAGTTTCAAATCTGACCACTTGCGGTTAAAAATTTCTAAACGGTTGGTGCAAACATAGTGGCGGCAACATGTGCTAAGTTTGAGCAGCGCTGGTGTCGTGTCGCAAGGAGCCGGATGCGACTTTACGTAAACGGTTCACTTGCGCACGAGTGCCCGACCTTGACTAATGAACGATATTATCGTCTTTTTCTCTTCATCAGACACATTCTTTATAAATATTGGATTGTGTTGAATTGATTTCGTGTTGGGCTCAGTGATAACGGCCTACATTGACTACACAGAGTAAACCACCCGTCTGGGTTCGAGCCCTGCCTAAGACACGTCAGTTCCTAGACCTGAATTCAGACATGCAGTTTACTTTAGTGTAATTTATTTAATTAGCACTGCTCTTTAAACAGAAAATTTCAATAGCCAGGAAACCGGCATATCCTAGAACCAACAATTCAAGAAAATACCCCCTCTACAACCGACACTGACCCCGCGTGGTGGATTTTGCCCCAAATCCTCTCACAGAGCGGCATAATATGACAGGTACTATACAGGGTGTAAACCACCTCATCACGAAGCCGTCAACAAGCATTCTGTACATCAAACTAAGTAACTTTACGCAAAAATTATTGCTGGGAAACGACTTTTTTTTTGTGGGGTGAAAAATCATGTGTTGTGGTAGAATTCAATGTAACGCTCTCAAAACATTGTGCTGATGGATGGATTGAATAGGACGGGGGTCGTGGAGGTGTTTAAAGTAAAAATCTTACATTAAATACTTGTATTTAAAAAAAAAGTTGCCAAAAAGTTGGAACTTTGACCCCCAACATCTCCGTAACTAGAAGGTTCCCAGGTATGGTGTAGAACAAAAAATGATCGCAATGACGAGGAGAACAAGTGCCTTTCGGCTTCGTTAAGAGGTGTTTTACACCCTTTATACCTTAAAGATTCTCGTCAACCTGTATCACAAACATTGAAAAGGCCGTTAATATTAAGGCAAATGTTGACCTAAGATAATGTCAGTCTACCTGACCTGGGGAATTCACCTAAGCTCATGGAAACCTGTCCTGTATGAGGCAACGTTATTTATAAATTGGTAAACATAATATGTATATAAAGAACCTTTGCAAACGGATGCCATTTTGCAATAACTATAACATTAAATAAGTTATGTATTGCTTTTCGTTGGTTCATTACTAATTGACCTGGTATTTACTAGATAATAATCACAATTAGAAACCACTTCATTTATTAAATAGAGTAGAAATTACACGAAGTGAATTAAAGAAACTTGGAATTGCCAAGTCTAAGAGAAGTACAGGCGCAAACCTGAATTCCCCTCGAAATGGTCTAAGCGCAGAGCATCGAACTCTAACTGAAATGACATATATTTTCATGTCACAGTTAAACACTTTTATAAACTACATGAGGCCGGAGTTTCCCATCTGACTAAACTCAGGAGAAACACTGATACTAAATCATAGGACTTCTGAATGTTCTCATTGCGCGGATGGAACAAAGGATCAACAGAAAGCAGTACTTCTGGATACGGCACATATTCTTTAGTCTGGAGAAGAACATTGGTATATAGCAATTTTCAAAATAGCAGCCTAACAGCATCAAGACTAAGGTCCGACCTGCCGGTGGGCTACTGTTTCGGCTACCACTATACATCATTTTTCAGTATGCCATTTTACGAGAGAATTTCATAAAACGAATATGAAATAGCGCACTCTTGCGCAAGTCGTAGAACTAGAGTAAGGGAAAGGGTTTCTAATGTGCCATTTGTAAGCCGTTAGCAGTTAGTGGCTTATCAACTGAACCTGTTAGAGATTGCAATCTTAATGTCTTCATTAATGTTATTGGTTTTCCAAGTGTCGGTACTGTAAAACGGCTCATTAGAATATGAATGGGTTTTTTTTAAATTACTCTTTTACAATGGCATTTGGAAAGCATGTGTGACTGCAGTGTCAAGGAAATACCTAACAGCTCTTGAACAAAAGACCAACCTCGTCATGTCATCGCATATCCTTCGGTCAACTTTATGACTACTTGAGTAGGTCTACTTGTTTTTGCGATGTTGAAAAGTCTTGTGTCTGGCGACTACTGATCACTTTTATGTTTAACTAAAAAATGTCGAGCAGTAGATCATCACCTGCGTAGCCTTTTCCCAACTATGTTGGGGTCGGCTTCCAGTCTAACCGCATGCAGCTGAATACCAGTATCTTACATGGAACGACTGCCTATCTGACCTCCACAACCCAGTTAGTACTGGGTTATACGATACCCCTTGGTAAGACTGGTTGTCAGATTTTCGGGCCACTGAATACCTGCAACGTCTGTCAAAGATCTACAATTGACAGCCGGGACCAACGGTTTAACGTGCTTTCCGAGGCACGGAGGAAACTCGGTATGTAATGGGTGGTCACCCATCCACGGATCAGCCCAGGAGAGCGAGGCTTAACCTGAAGATCGACCCGAGCGGCCGTTATTATTTAGCCACGAGCTCAAAATGACTATTAACTAAGTTTTTTAACAACTGCGTTCACATTAATAGCGGGGATAAAATATAGAGAGCATATTTTTTCTTAACCAAATAATTATAAAACCAAGCACATTGTTTCTACCGAAAAAGCCTAAGGCCAATAAATATGAAAGAAAAAGTGCTAACACCTGACATTGTGATAGTGACCGCAAGTTTATTAGACGCCCATACAATCCTTGAATGATTAAGTAACTGAATAAGGCCATACAAATGTATGACATTCGGCCAATGTGCACTCGTTCGCACTATAGTCGAATGTGCGCTAGAGTCGAACATTTAATCTGTTTCAATTAAAATAATTAAAAGAAACCAATTTATTTATTGGTTTTAATTGAAATGATTTATAGTGGTTTTGGTTACGAGATTGTGGTTTTCAGTTGATGTAATTAATTGAAGTTAATTGAGATGCTATTTAGGCTTATTACTTTGATGTTTAGTGTAACAAATAATAAGCCGTATGAAGTAGATTACTATAATACATGCTGAATTAATAAAAGCTGAAAATATTTTTAAAAAATCCTACATAATATTCCTTCTACTAAATTTACTTGATGTGGAAATGACAATTCTTAGACGCTAAAAATAATTTTCTTGACAACTTTTAAACACCCTGTTTAGAAACTATTGCTAAAGTGGCTAACCAATCAATTTGACATTTTATTAAATTGCATTGCTTCGTAGTTCGTACAGCTGTGTTCAAAACGTTAATTGCAGTGTTGTTGCAATAGCATTGATGTTACTTGTTTTATGTAACCGAACTTTGTTGCACATAATAATAGCACAAAAGTATACAATATCTATTCATATATGTGTTTGGATTCAATGAATAACTCCATCAGCCACTAACATCATGTCCCCTAGTACCCTATTACATGGTACTTATATGTAGGTACATAACTGGTCAAATGTGGGTGTCCTTTAAGGTACACCTCTGTTTAACCCTTCGGGGATTACAGGCGCGATGTTATGCTATGTCCATCGGAATAATTATGTATTTCAAGTTATCAATATACAGGATGGAATTTTTCAATGCCACCTGGAGGGAAAGTACTCTAAATTCTGGAGATAGCAAATTTTACTCAAAGGAAACATTCCTTTTATTTTTAAAAAGAAAAAAATCTGCATTCTCAGTTTTTTTTTTAATTCGCTTCACACACTAGGGAAACGAACCGACTAAAATTCGAAAAAATAACAACCTGTACTTTTTTGACATCAATCGATAGGGTCAATCATATGGGTCAAATCTCTCTAACAAACATGACAAATTAAATGAAATGGAAACCACGAAATCTAACTTATAAATTCAATTGAATGAGACATTAGACGGGTTTCAAATCCAACCGTTTTTGTTTTTCCAACAATTTATTTATTTTAATAAGTTTTATATTTTATCTCTCTGAAAATAAACTAGTTATTTATAAATGAACGACCAAGGAAACCACTTTTGTTTTGACTTAAAATGGCAAACCATAAAATAAATGCAAATTAAGAAAAATAATAAAACATAGGCTAATAAAATATAACTTGTTTTGAGTATAATAAATATAGGCAGACTTACTTATTTAATACTCTCAAAACCAGTTTTTAAAATCAAAAGAAGCAAAGACATTAATATAGTGTCTAAGATTTCTGCCATAAACATAAAAAAGGTAAACGCTGCAAACACAACCCTGTTTGACATTTGACACATGTCAAACCACAAACAACATTTCGAAAATGTAACAACACAACATTGAAAATCCCGAACAACACAAAATGTTAGAAAATAAACCTAGGTACTAATTAAAGAAAAACACAGGAAAAAAAAATGATTAAAATAGGTATAACGAAATATCACTCACTTTTTTAAATTTCTGTGACCGTAACACAGGTCCGTTCGCGTGAATGCACGATACTGACTGACCGACTGAGTAGATCCCAACATTCACTTTGAACGAAAGAACGGGTTCTATTCGAGAACATTGTAGTAACCAAGTTAGGTCTGTAGCTACAGTGAAGCAATTTGGCCTTTAAGTAAAGGCAGTAGAGTGCTGAAGGTGTTAGCGTCTAAATTGGTGGTGTACTACGGGTGAAAATCTCATGTAAAATTTTGTGAAATTGAAGTGAGTTTCGGGAATAATCTAGGCTCACTACAAAACAATTATGTAGTCTGTTTGCCCCCCTAGGCATATATACATCCGGTGTGGGCTGACAGCAGATAGAAACTGGCTGTCCAGGATTCATTTAAGACAGTTTCGGACGAGAAATTTGACAAGTTTGTGTAACTTTTAGGGCTCCTGTTTAATACAACCGAGGGTGAAACATTTTACAATTTAGAATGAATTTCTAGAATATAATAAAAAAGAAAAGATAATGAGGTCGATGTGATTTACCTATAAGTACGACCTACAACTAGCTCTAGCAATAAATTAAAAATAAAACTAGGCCTGTCACTAACTGACATTACAAACGTAAACAAAGATTCAAGAAAGATACAAATTTACAGAAAAGCCTTAATAGAACAAATTTCAGCGTATTAGTAATGCTAAACCTCCAGGCAATGACAATACAGCTACCTGGAGAGGACGAATGCTTAAATTTCAGGTTAATATTATCTAAAATGTAAGTATAAAACCCTTGTAAAAACACAATCATTACAAGCTATACTCTGCGTTAAGCTTTTCTCGTCATCGACCTAGCTTTTTCTCAACTGTGGCTTTGTTCCAACCGGATACAGCTGGATACCAGTATTTTATATGAAGCGACTGCCTTTCTGACCTTGGCAATCCAATTACTGAGTGTTACCCTTGGTAAGACAGGTTGTCAGACTTTAGGGATTTAGTCTGTTTTTAACTTTATGTAAATGACAGTCGGGTCTAACGGCTAAACCTGCTTTCCTCGGCACGGATAATGGATGTTAGAAAATCACGGAATAATATTCACAGCAGGAACTACACACTACTTTCGACATATAAGACTTTATCCACTTAAGTCACTTCAAGTGATATCCACCTGGAAGTGAAGTGACAAACTAGTGACATGACGACCAACAGTACCCCCACGTCCTACGTCACTGTGACGTACCACTCGCCGACCTTGCCACCGACCGCGTTCCCCCATTATGTGATGCTCGTTGCATCACCACGACCAGGTAATTACTCCATGTGACTTTGGAGAAGCGCTCAAAACTTCCTGTAGTGCACGCCGCGTAAAGTTCAGGGTCCGATCTTTGTTGATTTGATGAACGATACGGGGAATGGGTGAATGTGGTGTGATCTAATCTTTTAAAAGGTTTTTAATTATTTGGATTAGGAATTGAAGGTTTTTTTAGTAGTAAAATTAGCGTTGAAGTTACGAAATGCTTTTTTAACAAAATAAATCTTTTTGTTGCCATAACATTTTCCATGCCTCACTGGTCTAGTGGTGGCAAGCGCAACTGTTAAGCATGAGGGTCTGGGTTCGATTCCTCGCTGGTCCCTTGGTCGGGCCAAGTAATATTGGGTGTTTCTTGACCTAGAACTAGAACCAACTTTCTGTGGTCTTACTAGACGAAAAAAATTCTTGGTGGGCCAATAAACCTACATACATAGAAACGAGACCTCTACTGGAAAATAATATCACTACTTAAACTAAATATAACAAGCAAGTAAGGTAATTCATTACTCCATCTGGCTGATCTCACAGCGTTAGCAATAAATCTCTGCAAGTTCCGCGAGATGGCGCCAGTGTCTATACATTACCTTATAATTTCAGATGAATAACTCTATTGTTGAAAGTTTTAATTATGCTTTCAATTAATTATTTAACTCGTTTTTAAACAACAGTATTAAGGAAGTTCCCATCATCACACGGACTAGTACTGTGGCACTTAGGTGACTCTGACTATCAAAACGGTGAGGAAGCCGGTATGTCCTAGAAGTTAGAACCAAAAATTCGAAGGATTTTAAAATGTTACTTTTAAAAAATCTCTTTTTTTACTCGACTTTTTTACATTCTTGAACGTTAACTAGATAAAAGAAAGTCTGACAACCAGTCTTACCAAGGGGTATCGTATTACGTATACTACCTGGGTTGTGGAGGTCAGATAGGCAGTCGCTCCATATAAAATAGGTACTGGTATTCAGCTGCATCTAGCTATGCTGGAAACCGACCACAACATAGTTGGGAAAAGGCTGGGTAGATGATGAACTCAGAATTAAAAAAAAAAAAAAAACTGATTTAGCTTATTTTTGTTACGTTTGATGCTAATGTGTAGCATCAAACGTAACAAAAATAAGCTAAATCAGATAATTTCGAATGATAAATAAAACAAATTTTTTAAAAGGCCTCTTTTAAAGGTCGATTCACGAATAATTTTTATGACGGCACTATTTGTCCACCCTGTATTTAGGGCTTAATTGAAATGAAACTGTTATTTCGACTTTAATTGAATAATTTTGCTAATTATTATGTAAGATTTTTTTAACTATTTAGACTTTATTTTAGATTTTATTAACAATTTATTACAACAAAGACTGAACGTCACATTTGTATCTTGAGAATTTTAATAAAATAACATCGACATCGTGTTAAAAGTACAATCCGTTGAAGTTTATAGTTCTACTTCTTAGAATTCTCTATGATCTTGCATATCTAATTGCATATAATTTATGACCACCTACCTAATGGCTGTACTCTATTTAAAAAGTGCTAAATAACAATTATGACTGACACGGCAATCACAGGTTAATCGCTAGTATCAAGTTAATCATAAATTATTCTATTATAGAAACTGACTCGTTAGTGTAGTCGTCGCAGCCGCTACTGCTGAGCGTCGGGTGTTGGGTTCGATCCTCAGGTAGGACAAAGTGTTATTGGGTACCTATTTTCATCAGGCATTTCTCAGTATGGCCTGGAATGAGGACTTGTACCCGGTTGATGGTGTTCTATGGGTAGGAAGACTTCTCCCCAACGCGCAACGTTTCAGGAGTTGTGCAGTAGGTACTTATGTTGCGTATATTAGACTGCTCAACGTGCAGGCGTGATGTCTGTAATAGTTATACATGTAAGTAGTGACAACCATAGATTCTCAAGACAGAAAAGTGATTTGGGTGTTTATTTTCAACATGATTAGTGTCCGACCGAAGGTCGCCTTCTGACCGAATCGGTTATTGCCACGACCTTCGGCCGAAGCTGAAGGTTTTATAACCTAAAATATATTATTCAGTTCAAGATTGACTAAAAAAGAATAATACAAACATGAACTTTGAATTAAAAATGTTATGTCGACTGTATTTATGAATAAACAACTTAACGAGATGGGTAAAATTACCTTAACCCATGATCTGTCCACGAAGTAGACACAATAGTTAAACTATGGCGTCTCGACCAAATTGGTCATTTGACAGATCGTGATAGACAATTTGTCAAAAATACTAAGACTACGAAATCGAAAAAAACCCTGTCCCCCGCGTGTCACGTCTTCGTGACAGTTAGTTCAATTTTGGCCTTTGATAGAGACCTTCAGTTTTGGCTCGTTTTGCTCAAGCTTCGGTCTGACAATAAACATCATATATTTTCATCTAAAATATTTCATGTAACCTTTGAAAAATTGAAAATATAAAGATCGCAAGATTACGTATGTTTCAAATACAAAATCAAAACATTTGCGTCATTTTGATTACGATAGCATTCATATAATTATGTCAATTTTCTAAAATGTTATATTAAATACGTACACAAATTGATATAAAATTGTTATACCTATGTCATGGGATATTATAATTGTTTCGATGTCAATCTAAGCGTGTCGTGGTACCTACTACAATTACATTATGTATATTATATAACGTAAAGTAAAGTTATTAACGTATTTTCAACTGGTTTGTATTTCATTCTGTACAGTATGCCATAAAATATTATACACTCTTAGGCGTCAAGTTACTTTATTTTAATAAAATGTTAAAAAATATATATATGTTAGCTTCGTAAATCGTATAACAATACTTGCTGTCGCCCGTGAAATTATAATAAAATATTTGTTCCCTATTAGAATCGGATTATGTTACCAATTCAATTCCAACGGTTACAGTACGTTCGGTTTGGTACGTTTTCTGGGTTAAGCTCGCCGTTGTACATAAGCTATATATTTAAATTTTGTGTGTATGTTTTTTTTTAATTTTGTGTGCAATAAAGAATATGATGTTGATGATGTTTTTTTTTTTTGCACGGAACCCTAGTCATAGGACTAGGGTTAGGTTAGGTTAGGATATAGATCCTATCTAAAATAAATACTTATAACATCAGCTATCTACTAGTAAAAGTCCCGTCAAAATCGGTCCAGCCGTTTCGAAGATTAACTGGAACAAACAGTCAGACAGACAGGCAAAAAATTAAAACAATCTTTTTAAGCTATGTTGACACTTCAATTTTATTTATTTGTCTATGTATACATAGATATATGATTATACATATAAATGTTATATCTTACAGAAAGATGTGTTGCTGGGGAGTTAGCCACTTCAGCCACTTCTTCTACTTTCACAAATACAGTTGGAAGTGGCGAACGGTGGGCGTTTTGATGTTCATGAAGTGATTTTCAGCATTCATTTGACATTTGATTTTGCCTTTTATTGCTTCTTTAGGCGACACTAGTGCCGCTTGATGTTATAATATTGAGTGATTTTTTACTGAACTCAAGGTTCTTATAGCAATTGAAATAAATGATAATCGACACGCAAGAAGAACATGCGTATCTTACGAGACCCATTTAAAATATTATTTGCAACTCCAGTATGGAGAATGGCGATAAATTGTTTTGAAACAACGATATGCCCGCATTTCTCCAGATAATATGTAATGTCTGTTATTACTTAGCCACTAGCTTCTCTATACACGGTGTAAACGAACCCTTCACGAAGCCGGCACCCAAGCATAGAGTAGATGACAAAAAAATCTAATTAGTCCGTCAGTTAGATTATCAAAAAATATTTGTCCCGTATTTTTTCTTTTGTTACGTAAACTAAAATTGACGAAGATACTACGCTTTAAAAATTCTTAATACGTCGACGAGCCCCCACGTCCCGAGTTTTGATGCGTTTTATCTTTGTCAATATTCATTGATTTACAAAAACAAAAAATACGTATCCATTATTTTCCAATACTCTAACTGACGGACTAAATAGATTTGCAATTTATTGATGGTGGAAACTAGCCTATTCTGTACATCAAACTAGGTTACTCGCCGCAAAAATTATTGCTGGGAAACGACTTTTTTTAAATGTAGTTGTGTTTATAGGTGAGTGAGCGATCTAGTGTGGCTCCCAAATAGACGGGGGTGCTGTTGTGTTCAATGGCCGCGCCATGTATATGTTCACAAACACCATGACCATTAAGTTACCTTACCAAATAACAAATGTACACTTTAAAAAATCTTTTGATTCTTCTAAAGTTTAAATTACACGTTTAGTTTTATTGGTTTTTTTGTGGGGTCGCTGTGCCCATTTATATCAGGTAAGGTACCTCATGGTAAATGACGCTTATGGCGCTGGTAAATGGCTTCAAGAAGCGGAGTAACCGGTCTTTATGAAACAGGCTACCCGAAATCAAATGAGATTTAATGAATTTACAAATACGTCGTAAGTATGGAGTTCGTAATAAAACTATGTTTACTTTATGTTTTTATGACATTTTATTAAATGAGACTAGCATATCGCGAGGAAAGTCTGGAGTCTTAGTCGTCTTAGTGGAGATTTTATGGACCGGATATGAGATTAGGGACTAGGGGAAGGCCGAAGAAACGATGAATAGACTGTGTGAAAGACGATGATATGGCTTAAAAGGTAGCTAGGTACTATAAGAAATAAATTGCGAATGATGATAACAACTTTTAGATAATGTAGCTGTCTACCTAGTTATGTGAGACGCCCGGGGACAATGGATCATTAAATAGGTAGGTATAGCGCTTTTAAGAACAAGAAACAAACTCACATTTCGTGTCTGTCTGTGTGTCTGTTATTCTGAAATGCGCAGTGGATTTTGATGCCGTTTTATCCGTAATTATCATAATTTATTTCCGAAAGTGTATGTCGATTTTTTGTATTCACGTACCTAACAACCGCGTGAAGTAGCGGCGGACCGCTAGTTAAATATATATTATGTGAGTAGGTGGGTATGTATACGTAGTGCTATATATAATTATTGTTATAATAATTCACATAAATTGCACTTCGAGGTTAACCCAAAATGCACAGCATGTGTAACATTAATCATACAAGGTGGCGCAAAATTAATCACCCATCAGAAGATGTTATAAATTTTGTTATTTGTTAGGTATTTGTGAACTATAGACAGCTGCAGAATACAAACAGACAAACAATGGAGCGCTATACTCCGCAAGAGCGTGGAATAATTGTGAAGGAAGTATTTCCTGGTCGCGTAATCTAGTTTTTTTATTTAGTAAAAAAGTTTTTCAAAAAGACACTTGGATGATTAATTTTGCGCCACCTTGTATAATAATATAATAATGGCAGAGAAAATTAAAATATAATTAAAATAATTATTTTTGTAAGTATGTCAAGTATTTTGGTCGACTTTGAGAATACATAAAGATCGTTTATGAATAGGGTAGATGACAAACAAAAACCTAATTAGTCCGTCAGATAGATTTCCAAAAAATATTGGACACATAAAAATTTTTTTTTTTTCAATACACTTCCTCGAAAACTGGTTCATAACGCACTATGATTAGGTTCAACATGCAATGTATTTCACACGCGTGCGATTTTTTTCATTTTCCAACACGTGTGCGGGAATGAAAATTGCCACAGATAACTATACCTATACTTAGTCCAAATTGGTTCAATGCCTATAGTCGGAGGTTAATGTTTTTTTTTATTTCGGCAAAGTAATAATGCGTCTTTACGGCGTAAATATTTTTGAATATTAAAATTGTGTTTATAAATAGATAAACATGATTATTTAAAACTTATATTCACTTTTTTAAACCAATTAACATTTATTTGTGTTCTAAATTCAAAAATACAAAAAATCAACATTTTTTTCCTATTAGGCTGTTTAACGGCTTCATACCTTTGCTTCTCCTTCAACCTGGCGAAAGCAAAGCGCGGAAAAAAAGAAAAGAAAATCATAGTTTCCTAATAATTCATGACAAAAATATTTTTCGTTCTTTTATTTAATTTCTTCAAAAGTGTATTGAAAAACGTCGTTTGATACACGTGGACATTTTGTTATTGCAGTTCTCGGCTCAAAAACACCCTCGCCTACGGCTCGGGAGTTAATTCCGCCTCGGGTGCAATAACAAACTTTCTCCACTTGTATCAAAATGTACTATTTTCACGTAAACAAAAAATGAAGACGATACGGTGCGTCGAACTCGTGTGAGCCCCACTCCTGATCCTTCACATCATCTTCGTTAATTTTAATTAATTTGATAATACAAAAAACACGTATCTAAATTTTTCGATAATCTAACTGACGGACTGAAGGACGGACTAAACATAATCATATTTATTTTAATCAGTCACCATCCCTATTGTGTTTATTTAAACAAAATAGTTTTTTATGTTTTCTATAATGGCTGGCTCAATATATCAAATATTGCCCTACTTTGTGAGCTCAATTAGCCTATAATGGTCCAACTGCCTGAGAAGGAGAGAGGGCCGTATTCCTCTACAGTGCAGGTTGGAGTAACCACAGTACCACAAGTCGCTTGTAGGACATGCCACACACCACACACTGTTTTCCTTCACCGTCTTGAGAGCGCACATCGTGGCTTTAAATAGAAATACGTGACGGGCCTAGTATTCAAATTATGATTTCAACGAGAGCTTTAACCCAATTCGCGAATTCGTATGTACATCTGACCATCTCAAACATGATGACATCCTTTCTTACCGTTGCTCACCGTTATAAAACATGTTATGGAAGTAGAATTTCATATTATGTTGTGGTGTTTCTGTATTCCGGCCATTTTGCGTAATTGGCGACTAAAAGGAAAACTGGTCAGATATCCATCATTCATGATGTAAAGAATGTTTTACACTGTATCGTTGTTTCGCAATTTGAATGCGGATAGTCTGGACGCAGTAAACTTGGTCGAAAATTGAAGGATATTTTGAAAAACAGTAATGTTTTAATTGATGTTTGAGTCATGGGTGCACCAGCCCGTCAGCCCCTGGAACCGAGGTCAATAAATTACATGTTGCGGCAAAACATTTTTAGGGACTTAAGAAAGGTGAGGACATGGTTGCGGTGACTGGGACGGGCAGCAGACTAGATCGCAAAGACCGGTTGTTGTGGCGCACCCAGAGAGAAGCACCTGTCCAGCTGTGGAATGCGGTAGGCTGTTGAGTGTCAAGGTCCATTTTAGTAATCACCATCAGATAGCATCTGTCTAGAAACGAAAACTAAACTTTTTGGCGCGGCTTGGAGGTTCACATAACCCTACATTTTATTGTAAGTTTCATTTTTAGGGTTCTGTACCTCACGGGTGGACCTAGCAAATTGAAATTTATACCAAATACTGAGGTCTATAGGCCCTATTAGATGTGTAAAAAATCAAGGTCCCGAGTCAACACGATAAAAAGTTATGGGCAAATTTAGATTTTCGCGAAAACTTGTAAGTACCAAAATTTAGCTTAAAATTCAACTTTTATTTTAATTTTTCGGAATTTTCCCTTTTCTTGTGCTGAAAGACCTTGCTTGCTTTTAACCAAAATAAAAAATTCTAGGTCAACCGGAAGTACCCTATAGGTTTTGGGTCGAAAACCTAAATATCATGAAAAGAAATCACGAAATTTGGCGGTTCTTTTCTTCAGTGACAATAAAAAAAAAACGTTATTTTTATTTATATGAGTAGTTAAAGCAAATGTTTATTAGTCGGTACTTACTGCATTTTGCATGCATTCATGTCATTGTTTGACACTCAAATTCATTTAAAACTGGCAATAACAACCATAATTACAGCTCCAAAAATATTTCCGGCACATTATACCTAATGTTAGGCTAGTTTACCACTATTATATTTGTTTACGAGGTCTCGAGACCGGTGCAATGTCACGCATCCTTTAGAGTAGGCTACACACAACTTTATATGGAAATATATCGCGTAGTGGTGACGTGACGCCGTGGGATGCCGACGTGTCTTTATTAATATATCTATATTTTTAAATATTAATATATAATTTTGGTTTTATTGAGTGTAGTGCTGTGATTGGTTTGGAATAATATTTTGTAAGTACTATCATGTATTTTTTCTTTATTGCCTTTTATATAGAATAATAATTATATAGGGTGGAAGGGACACCGACAAACGACTACTTCCACCCAGTACCTATTGTTAAATATTTTTTTAAATAAACATTACAAAATATTTAAAAACATTTCTAATTTTTTTATAATTTTTTGCGCGGCATTTGGTGTGAAATTTTTAGATGATCTAGTTTTAGTTTTCGTGATAAAATGAAAGTTAATTGTTCGTGTTAAGTGACTACAATAGATTAACTTTCTAAAGACTTTCGACTGACACCAAGTTTTTCATTCAAAACCGGTGCTCAAAACCTCAAAAGGCGCCAATATAATGACTTAATAATTTGGTAGTTATAAATAAATATAGTAGTAGTATATCGGGACATCGCTAAGCCAGAGGCCTGTCCGCTTAGCATGACCACCGTAGAAAAGAAAGATAATCGACAAATCTTTTGTTCATCTGTCATTGAATCGACAAAATATGAATATTAATTAAATATGCGGGCTGGCCTTTTTCTTGGTCAATGAATAAGCATTGCCATCGCAATTCTGCCAGACTTCTGGGCAGTTTCCCCGTTGACAGTGATACGGACGAATTTTTGGAACTCATTTAATTTTTTTCTGCACATGCACATGTTTTTATTATTTTTTTAGGTCTGGCATAGTTAATAAATAATTTTAATTTAATTTTAAAGTACCTAAATAGTAATCGCAGATTAGTTTAGTTTATATATTTTTTAGTTTAGTTAATAAAATTAGCTAATGTAAGTTTTTAAATGCCCTTTCATCTTTTGCAAATCTCGAAATCGAAGTACCTACTACTACGTACGAAGTTTTATTTTAAGAAAACCTAATTGTGGGTGGAAAGAGATAATAAGACAAAAAAAATTAGGTAAGTAATTAAAACTCAAAGCTACCGGAAAACAAGCCAGCAAGGTGACCCACAGGCTGTGGCATACCTACGTTACGTGGCAAAATGCTTTTAATACCATTCGATGTTTTTTTTATGACATGATTAGCTTAAAATATTTCCTCGCAAACCTCATCTCGAAGAGGGAGGGCTGTTTTCAACTACGAGGGTCAGAGCATTAATTGATGCCATTTATGTACGTCTTAGAATTTTTTTTGGTTCTAGGAAAAGGCGGTTTTCCCACGATGTTTGCCTTTGCCGTTTTGAGAGCCGTGCTGATAAAGCAATGTGCCTGATTGGGATCGAACTCCCATCTAAATCGGAGCCCACTGGGCCCGCACTGCCTACCCGTTTCTACTTACCTAATCATAACATAGGATTAAAAGATACACAACATGTACACTTAAAACAGATAAAGATTTGTCTAGTTAATATGGGTACTGGAACTGAGTTGATGATTCAATGTCTTCAATGGTCAACCGATTATAGGGTCATGGGTTCGAAAGCAAGCAGAAGCAGGCATCAAAAAAATTAAGGATAATAAATCATGATGTCACATGTGACATCCACCAGCCTATGAGTCTACACTACGCCTGTGTGTAGATTAGGACCCATTCCCTCTCACCGAGAGGAGGCTTGTGTCCCAGCAATGGGAACTAGAGGCTGATCACTCTATGGTTAGGCTCTAAAAAATAAAACGTACTTTTTTATTCGAACTCTTTACTTTTGCAAAGGGGCCGACTACCAGATAAACGTGTTTAAAACTTAAATAAAAATAATTAATCACGCTTTTTTTCTACCCATTAACAGAAAAGTCGTAATCATAATTTTGCAATTAATTACATAACGAAGTTTTTGACATAAAATCATGTTGTTGAAATTGAAACTGATGGAAATTATGTCATGATTATGGCAAAAAAAAACAGCAATACTATGGGTTTTGATAATAATTCCTCATCTCTGTGTCAAGTTCTAACAAACATCTGTAAAATCACGCCTAAATTAGGTAGGTAACAAACATATATTTTGAAACTAGGTAAAAAAACCAAGATTGCTTGTTCCTAGAAATAATTTTCCTGATTTGATTGTTATATAATCTTAGTTTTTACAACTTGACAAAACCTCGCGATAAGTTTATGGTACTTAATTTTTTTCAATATTAATTTATCCAATACTTACATAATTCCCCATCAAAAACTAAAGGCACTAAAAGCATACGCGCGGGGTTTCGTCTTTCACAATATATTTTTAAATTATAGCTTATGGGTTATTCGGATGTTTGTGTCACCGTAAGATTGTAAAAACCAAAGACATTCAAACTCAAAATCAAAGCATTTATTTCAATTAGACCATTACGGCACTTTTGAATGTCATAAATACAAAAAAAAAACAAAGACACAGTCCCAGTCACAAGGCATATTATAATAACTTATACATATATAATAGTATAGTAGATCTCTATGGAGAAGAACGGGCATGAAACTCCATGGACACTCTTTTAAATCAAAATGTTGTTACAAAATCTTGGTTACATCATTAATTTTGTGATTAAACATATATGTGAGATCCAGGTAGAAAGACGTGCACATTAAGAGCGTCCAGAGTAAAAGATTAGATCAACAATTTAAAAATAAAGTAATTAAAATGAACCGTGGCAGCTAAGAGATGACCAGTCCCAACTGACAGCGCCCGTTCACGAACATGGCGCATGTACCGGCGCCATTCAACTCAACCATATCGAAGGGATCTAAATGACCCGACACACCCGCCACCATGTCAAATCAATGTCAATGTCAGCGAGACATATGAGTGAGCATGACATTCTCTCAGCCACCAAGGCATTTTCAAGTCAATGAAAGATAACTAAATGTAAATGGTGGCTGAACAGTACAAAGTACTCACACATATGCTATGCAATTATATAATACTAAAAACTGGAATCTATACAATGCAAGTATATTTTTACAATCAGCACACACACACAGCTTCCACAATACATTGACATGGGAATCAATTCTTCCTCTTCTTCTTTGCGTGTCGATAGACTCAAATAATGCCCGACCAGTACAATCAATTAAGTAGGTTGTGGAGCAGGACCAGCATTTAGCCAAACATTTTTATCATTAATGTAATCCCCCAACTTATAATATGGTTGCCTACATAGTGTGCGTTTTATACAAGATTTAAATTTCGTCTCATTCAGTTGAAGAATGTGGGGAGATATTTTATTGTATCATTTCAAACAGTACCCCATGAAAGATGAATCTGATCTGATACTTTAGCAAGCCTGAAACCTGGCTGAACTAGTTGGTCACTATTTCTAGTGTTATAGTGGTGTCTGTCAACTCTTCTACTGAATACATGCCGATTTTTCCTAACGTTCATGATGTTTTCATAGATGTATTGACAATAAAACGGTACTGTCATGATATTAATTTCCTTAAACAGTTCTCTTAGAGAATCGCGTCTACGTAATTCATAAATGGCTCTGATGGCTCTTTTCTGCAGAATAAATATAGACTCGATGTCTGCAGCCCGTCCCTATAGTAAAATACCGTATGACATAATACTATAAAAATAACTAAAATAGACTAGCCTCGCGGTATCAATATCAGTAAATTAACGGAATTTTCTAACAGCATATGCTGCTGAGCTCAGCCGTCCTGCAAGAGATGTTAAATGAGGACCCCATTGTAACCTTGAGTCGAGATTGATTCCCAAGAAAACCGTTTTATCGACAAATTCTAGTTTCTCTTGATTCAAAATTATGTCACAATCACTACTTTTGACATTTGGTAGAGCAAATCTAATGCACTTAGTTTATTTCCCATTTAGTGCTAAATTATTAGCAGTAAACCAATTTTGGCCTGTAGTAGGGCGTTATTTACGTCGTCAAGATTAGTGGCACGTCTGTTTATCCTAAATATTAAAGAAGTATCGTCAGCAAACAACACCAGATGCGGATGGTTGTTAAATAAATGGGGTAGGTCATTAATATACACTAAAAAGAGGAAGGGACCCAATATCGAACCTTGTGGTACACCCATTTTTACTTTAAACCCATTGAATTGACACCATTTATTTGTACCTGCTGCTGTCTATCATTTAAATACGATTTTACTAAACTGAGCGCAAGTTTACCTAAACCGTAATGCTCAAGTTTCAAGATCAGGGTTTCGTGATTTACGAAATGAAATACCTTCGAAAGGTCACAGAAGATTCCTATGGCATCTTGTGCCTCTTCCCACGCAGTAAATATGTGTTTTAATAAAGTGACACTGGCGTCAGTTGTACAACGTCCTTTGGTGAAACCATACTGGTGCTCGTGTAATATTTTATTGGTGTTAAAATGGTTAAGCATTTGATTGAGCATTATCTTTTCAAACACCTTGCTGAAAACCGGCAACACGGATACGGGCCTATAGTTATTGGTGTCCTTACTGTCCCCGGATTCAAATATTTACGAGCGATAGACGGGACAAGACGAAGAAAATCGTAATCCAAATACTTGTTACTTCTTAGTAACAAATCGTTCTGTCTAATGTCATACGCCCGCTTGTCAGGTAGCATACGTCTGTCAAAATCGAAAATGTTCGGGATCAACATTTTTCTATGACATTATTCCCAATGGCCGCTCTATACCTAATTCTTTTAAATCTCTTTGGTGAAAACGAAGAAAGATTGTAATCTATCTAGCGAGATTGTAAACTCTCGAAAGATTGTCAACCGAACATACTGCTTACAATTTAACGTATTATTTTTCGGTAGATTGTAATCTATCGAAGTGAAAATAAACGCGAATGTTAACTTGAAACTTTCCCGTTTATTTTGTTAGAAATAAAAAACATAAATTATACTAAATTGGTCCAGTACGAGGCCAAGAGACCAAGAGGTGAGGGCTGGGAATCTGTGCTGTGACGTTTAAAAATAATCACTTCGCTGGTATTCTGATAACCCTAAACGATGTTACTACCCCGGACATAATATAGAGGTACGCGCAAACTGATACAAGCCACTGCAGATGCCATACTTGTAATCAAATTCTGGGTCGATTTAATTTGAGTGTGTGTCTTTTATACATAAATTTGTAAATTAAATTAACAGTTGGTATTTAATATTTAATCAAGTTTTCCTGCTGTTTTCAAGCTCAGAAGTTGTTAGAATTTTGTTAATCTATGTCAATATAACAATAACAGACAGCATAAGGTTAAAATAATCATTAAACTCTTGTTTAAAAAAAAGCATCTACGTAGAAAATAAAACGTGAATATTTCAAGTATTATTTTTGTTGTATTTTTCTAGCAACCCGCCTTTGCTTGACACTGCTTCTTTCTGATTTCAGTACTTTATCCAAGTTAAATATTCAAACGTAAAGTTTTTTAAGATACAATTAAAATAGTAATAAAAAATATAAGTTATAACGTACAGATTTTCTTAAATCTATGTGAAGTTCTATATTGATGTAATACACACAATCATAATCATACCTAAGTAAATGCTCTATATTATTGTGGTAAAAACTGCATTAAAATTGTCCACGTTGACAATCTAAGCGGTCTTTTTGCCGAGTTGAAGACAATCTAAAGGAAATTGGCCCAAATCTCGGCGACGAGTTTGGCACTTTCAGCAGCATCCATCAGCTCTTGTAATGTGCGAACAACAGGATAGGCAGGCCACGGTATTAAGTGTCCCACCGTTTGTGGTACCGCGACACATTTACACTCCAGGGCAGAGTCGTCAATGAACCACTCCACTCTCTACACTCCACTTGAACAGGTTTTCCTTCCTTCGACCAAGCTGGGTCAGGAATCTTATAAAGACTTCTTATATGTATAAACGGTAATATAGACAGGCAAGAAAAATCGTCATTGATTTAAAGTATGCCTAGATAGATACAGACTAAATAAACAGAAATACCATTTCAAACTCATAAATTAGCAATCTTATGAATATTATGCAATCGTGTTCAAGGTCCAGTTTTGATTAAAAGAAATCCGGTCGTTACTAAACTCAACCAGTTTCTTTTCAATGAAAACTACTAATCTCGTACGTAAGTGCCGGACTCACAACTTATACCAAAAAAAACACATCGTAAAGTGAATGTTACTTTACTATACTATTGATATTGATTGTGTAATAGATCAATAAAAGGCCAGATTTTTGTAATTAAAAATTTTCGCACTGATCATGACGCCACAAAAAATAAAGACGTAAATCGAAAAACGATAATTATGGCAAATACATAGATTTAGCTACACCGATATGTCTTAGAAACAAAATACAAGGACACGTGACATCCACAAACCCACACTGAGTTTTTGTCCTATTCCCTCTTACAGACAGCCTTCGTCCCAGCACTGGGAATTTTATGAACTGGTAATGCACACGTGAGATGTGATATCGTCTGGTATGCAATCAAGATATTAAAGCTATCATATCTAATAAGTATGATGGAATCATTAGAAGTACAGTAATCGTATCTGTTTATAAGCCGCGAAGGCTAATTGACATAAATAATGTATTCATATGCCTTGACAGAGTTTGTTTGTTTGATCAGATTCTAGGGGAATGAGTCAGTGAAGACAAGACGCGCTGAACAAATAAAGTCTTTCGCTTTTAGAGATTTGAGAAACCATCCTCCTTATAAGAAAGAGAAGATCTTCCGACCAGATCAGTATTGGGTATTGTGTCTGGTGGGCGACCGCCCGATGGTTGATGTCGGGTTACTGTATGTTTGTTAACCTGATTTGTTCGTACTGGGAATCTGTATAATGTGTAAGCACCCTATGTATGGAAAACCAGGGACAACTGGCCTGTTAGTTGCAAGAATAAAAAAGCTTAGCCACTCACTTAGTGACCTGTAATACAGGTTTTTTTTAAGACCTACTTCAGGCACCAGCTCTCACAATGTGAATTTATATAATTCTAAACTGTTAAGTGCCACAAAACCATTGTGAGAGATAATAAATAAAACTTATTATGATATTATTATTAGTTAGTAACGAATGTATCCATATCTTTTCCAGAACAATGTCGGGTCCCATCCAGCAGATTCCATTAGAAGAGGAGTACAAGAAGAAGACAAGGATTACCGCAGAAGACATCAAGAAGTTCAGAGACTGGGTCGAAACGCAACCACATCTGCCTTCAGAGCATATTACCGGTGGGTGCCTTCCCGTAATACAATATACCTTTTCTTTTTACTTGACCACAGTTAACCTTTTTCGAGTTCAGTCATCGAACTAATCGCCTGTTCACATTATTCAATTATCAGGACTTCATGTTTTCATTATGTTGATGGAGAGAAGAACAAAAAAAATCTGGACAGATTGTGTGAGGAATTATATGAAACACAAAACAGTGACAGGATAGAAAAAAAACCGGCCAACTGCGAGTCGAACTCGCACAAAATGCCATTTGGCGACGGAACCCTAAAAATGTGTTGAAACGGCCCAAAGTTCCATATTTATACTGTGCCCAAGTAGTCGTTTTAGAGTTATTTTAACCTACAGTAATTAACGGGCTAACCTGAGGTTTAAATGATTCCCGTGTAGATTTTTTTAACACCAATAAATAATGAAAGGACTGTTTAAATTACAGGAAAATGAATATGAAGTCATAAATATGTCAATTACTGTTTTCAAAGTCCACAAATTATTGCTTTCGAAGTCCATTTTATACTAGTTTTGCAACAAGCCATAAAAAAATCTGAATACTGTATCAAGGACGACACTTGTCCAGTTTTTTTCAGTAATCAATTTAATTAGCTACGTGTATCGTGAATCAACGGAGGCTGTTGTGACTCGTGGCTTCCTCAATTACGTAGATTACGTCGCTTTGTCGTAATCACAACATATTATCAGAGGTTAGACGTAAACTGAGGTAACTGGTAAAACCACTTTGTAGAATAACAATCATAATTTCTCGCCTTTATTCCTTATAGTCATCATCATCTCTGCCCTTTCCAGTCTAACTAGATGCAGCTAAATACGAGTATTTTACATAGAGCGAGTGTTTATCTGGCCAATTACAGAGTAATACAAAACACGTTGGTAAGACTGGTTGCCACTTTCAGGCTTCCGACTCCGGTAACGCCTGTCAAAGAATTGCAGTTGGACAGTGTTATTCCGTTAGGCATATTTTAGTAGTGTCGGAATGACGTCCCATCGAACTATGACAGTCTACAGGTGCATCTACATGTCCTCTCTGGACCTGTACATTTGGTATTATATTAGTCCTAAGTATGTGTAGTATGTATGTACATATTGTGTCCGTTTCACGCTGCAATAAGTGGACGGTTTTAGATGTAATTTAGTTCACAGACCTTCCTGTGGAATCAACAAATCAACTTTGTTAATTTTATAATTCATCGGGCAAAAAACGTTCTTCTAATAAAATTCAACAACAATAAGAAACACAAAACTACTCTAATAATTAAAAAATAAAGCAGATGGAATGTGTTGACGCAAAAAGCAGAAATCCTTGACTATAATTCAATGCAGGCCAGAGCTCAATATGGATCGCATGTGTGATCAGTAGATAAACGACAATTAGTGGACAGACCGATGATGACTGTGTCATTAGTAGGTGTATAATGACCGCCGCGACGTCGTAACAAGGCTCTGTGTAGTTAATAGACGAATGCAGGCGTGTAACATGGGCTAAGTGTTGCGGCCTTTAGCCTGTAAGTAGTCAGATCTTCACTAGGATAAAGAATCTTCGCAAGTAGTTAAAGGCTTGTCTAATTCTGGGTAAATTGAAAAATATAATTTCTCAGTAACAGAGAACCCACGGAGGCTGGGTTTGTGCCCGATTGATAGCAACAGGCTCGCCCCCTATCACACGAGACTTAAACATAACTCGCGAAAAGTTGATAAACCCTTCCGAGAATACAGGCGAGAAGTTATTGAAATTGAAAAGTGTGCTTCTGAACTAAAACTCCATAAAGATGAGTCAATGAATGCAAAAAATAAACAGGACATCCCGAGGGAGGGAAGCATATTCACTTACAGACTAAAAGATAATGATGAAGTTTCAAGTTCTATTCGGAATTTCTTGGTGGGTATCAACTATCTCCCAGAAAACCTCCTACAAGTAGGACGAATGAGGATAGACATCGGTTGTAGTAGCAACATAGCACGAAAGCACCCCGCATTTTCTCTGTAGGAAAATTTTGTCAAAAACATTTTGTTTTTGTAAAATAAGCTTTGCTTAAGGTAAGCATTAGACAAAGATAAATCATAATCAAGTATGTATTAAAATATTATATATTTTATCTTGCCCAGCACGATTAGTAGGAATGTAATCAATTACATGTTAACCAGTTAAGCAATGGCAACCTTGAAATGTTACCTGTACAGGCTTATAAAAAATAGTAACCAGAAATCTTGCTTTAAAAATATAATTAAAGTTGAATTTTGAGCCATCGTTTTTTGTCCTGTACTTGACTTCCGTGAAAATGATAACCGACTAGCCTTGAACGAAATGACTAGGTTTTAAGCATCGTTGTTTACTGAAGAAAAGATAAGTACCACATGTAAGTTATGCGTGACAGCGTGATAGATAATAAGGCATTCATGTTTACCGAATGGCGCAGCGGTAGTGAGGCTGCCTTACGTTCTTAGGGTCCCGCGTTTGAATCCCGGTAGGAGCAAATGTTTGTGTGATGAGCATGGACATTTGTTTCCGAGTCATGGATGTTTATATGTATAATAAGTATGTATTTACAAACAAAAAAGTATCTGTGTAGTATCTCAACTATCTGGTGTCCACGACACAAGCGTCGTTGCTTAGTGTTGCACTAGATGTCGCTGTGAGTAATGTCCAGCAATATTTCATTTACATGGTGAAAAAACGTAGGTTCCCAAAATATCTGAATTTAGAATGAAAGCATTCCATGACGCCTTCTTTTTTGCCTTGAAAAGTATGTTAAGCAGTTGGTTCCAGCTAGCATTCGTAGATCTTGGGCTATCGTTACGGGTAGCCAGAAGCCAAAAAGTCAATCTGGGTTGAGTAACTCCGATAGGTAGTCGCTCCATCAACATTACTGGTATTCAACAGCATATGGTTAGACTGGAAGTTGATAAGATGATGGTGTTCTTTTAGGCCGACAAAAAGCTGTTGTAGATAATTTCCGTCTAAATATTAAAACGCCGTTTGAATTTCATTCCAGAACTGGATCTGATCCTGACGTACCACTGCTGTAACCGAAGCACCGAGGTGTCCAAGCAAGTGCTGGACCTCCACTACACCCTCAAGACGCTCTTCACCAATTTCTTCAAAGACAGGATAGTGGACGCCAAGATATTAAAGACTTTGAATTATTAGTGAGTACATTATAATATCTTTAACCTTATTTTTTTACCGTGTCGATGGCAATCTACATAATTATATTGAGTCGGCCCAGGGGCCCTTCTCTCTAACGCTTCGTCCGTATATTCGGATCTCTCCGTCTCTCTCACTCGCACTCATCTGCAGACGTGCGCGAGAGAGACGGATAGATCCCGATATACGAACGAAGCGTTTAGAGAGTAGGGCTGGGGCCCTACTCCTAATAATATACGGCTTTGTCCGTATATTATTATTATTATTAATTTGACGTAGCTAAGATCTGGGGATCTTAGCTACGTATTTGGCGCTATCTCTAGTGTACGTCAAATTCTGTAGCAACGAACAATCGAATATTACAATACTTATTCGGGAGAATTGTTGTCTTTAAACCATAATGATTATTTAGTAGCTTTAAGAGCTTATTGGAAAATACAGCAGCTTTTGGGCTGAGATGACTAAATGAGACACAAAGATACCGTGAAATTCTGCCATTGTTCTTTTGAACATTGTAAAGGTCGCGTTTGAGAAATGGCCCTTTTTACTCTCTAAGCCATTATTAGGTACAGTTACCGTCTGCTTGAAAATTAAGTTCCTTTTTAACATACCTATACTTGTTTTTCTCTTTTTCCAGTGTACTAACGCCGCTTGAAGTACGAGGTTACGATGACTCCGCCATCTTGTTCTGTCGACTGCTCGACACCGATCCTAAGAACTTTGTCTTCGCTGATTCACTGAGGTACATAATTATTTTTGTTTGGATATAAAAAAAATAAAAGACCTGCTACTTCTCCACAAATTGATGTGAGTTTAAGTGGCCAGATCTTGCACTGTTGCCAGAGTCAAGAAAACCAGTTTAGCAAGGCCTCCTTTTTAAACTATCAGACTAAATTTATCAGTACCGTTAGTTAGTGCAATCGAATATATTGGTGATCAAAAAGGATTGTTGTAGATTGATTTTTGATATATGAACACACCTTTTTCAAAAATTAATATTTAAGAAATCCCGTCTAAGATAAGAAGACAAACGATCCTCTTTGGTTATATATGTACAGTGTTATTATATCTTGGATACAAATTGTAACAATACGGGGAAAACAAAAGCTAGTTTCCGGTAGCAACAACTACCAAGTTTTGCTGAAAACTGCATTAAAACAAAATGTCTAACTTTCCATTTCCTATTTGTCCTACATTTCCGAAGCAACCAATAAATTCTTCCTACTTTTCCAGGGCAGTTCTGATGCTGGTGGATCTCTGGCAATATGAGGAGGGTACGTGGCCAGGGTTGATCATACTCATCGACCTGGATCACTGCACGTTGTCACACATTGCCAGGCTCGACCTCCAATCTGTGCAGCAGTTCCTATACTTCTTACAGGTAATACTAGTGGTTTGTTTGTAAGGAATTATTTAATTGCAACCGTCCATTTCAGTTTTTGATAATGCTCATCTTCAGGAAAAGACCGTGTAATTGTATCTACGTCAAACTGTATTAGCTACCGAAACTCGATAGCTTTGATGTATTTTTATGAAACCATGAAGTCATTTTCTTTGAAGTTTTTTTTGAAGTTTTATATATCTAACCTTGTGTATCAGCAGTTATTTATTCTATTAACATTATGTAATTTCAATTTACTTCACCAGTTTCGTAACGTTGCCACATTTTCAGGAAGCCATGTTGTTGAAAATTAAAAGCCTGCACTTCCTCAACGCACCATCATTTATGGACAAGCTGATGATGATCCTTCGACCCTTCTTGAAGAAGGAGCTCCTGGACATGCTGAGTATCCACCAAGTCGGAGCCAAGACCTTAGAGAAATTCTTGCCGATGGAGGGACTGCCGAAGGGGGCAGGTGGACAGTACAAGAGTTTGGTGCAATGCAAAGGTGAATACTATAAGATGACTGCTGACCTGACAGACCTTGTCCTGCCTTAACTATTACCTACCCAACCCACCCACCATACCTACCCCGAAAATTTAGCGTTGTATCGAATCATAAAAAATTCAAATAAAAAAAATCGACAAAAAGAAAAAACAAATTTGGGGTGGACCACCCTTAACACTTAGAGGTATGAAAAATAGTTTACGTTCTATTCTCAGACCTACTGAATATACACCCAAAATTTGATAAGAATCGGTCAAGCCGTTTCGGAGGAGTTTATATATTAGAACGAGAACACGAGAATTTTATACATTAGATTGGTATAGAGCAGGGAAATACCAAAGAAACCATGATGGGCTGTGTGAAAGATAATAAAACTAATGCGAACGACTAATAGAAGTATGGAAGAAGAAAATACTGCGACTGTTTTTTTTTTTCATTTCTGTTTTTTCAACTGATTGCCAAAATAATCTTTTCTTTTACAGATGACGTGGTAGCCAAAATAGCGAATACAAAAGATTTCTTCGTGGAGGAGAACAAGAAACGGGTGGTGGAAGCCAAGAGACCTGGCAAGCCGAAGACCATCACCGACATCTTCGGAGGCATCGAGGGATCCTTCAAGAAGCTGGATATTGATTGAGGAAGCGACCATGAGCATTTGAGAAGTAGAATAATTGTATAAATAGGATATGTGAATTGTTTGTTGGGTTAATTAAAGACGTTAAATGTTGTTGAGGTGTTTTTCTGATCCTATTTTGAAAAACAGCTGGACGCACGGAACCGGGAAATGTGACAGAAAGAAAAGAAGGACCTACTGGACTTACTTACTACTACTACTACTTTATACACGCTGTTTGTGATTCTAGGCTGAAATGATGTTGACGAATTCCTTATATACTAGCAACAATATTAGTAGGTCATTAGTAAGTCAAAAAGTAATTGGGATGTGATATCAGAAATATAGTATGTTTTTTAATTAATATTACACACAATATTATAACTTTGCTCAAACATTATCAGTAGGCACACTCACCGACAGCTGTGAAGCTAATGTCTATGGTCCATGTAACATAGAGCAGTGATGGAAGACATACGTGGCCCTGACTTACCATCTGTAGGTAGTGTGTTCGCACCCGCGAGTCGAGGTGACTTTACTTGACATTGTAATTTACAGTAATTATTTACTATCACCGCTGCTCTCCATGTGGCAGGTATACTAAAACATCGTAAGGAAACCGGCGTGTCCTAGAACTAAAAATTCAAATAGACACAAATTCAGAAAAAAATCTAAAGGCGCTCTCTCACATAGCGTTCGCCTGTAAATTATGAAACAGTTCAGATGCGAGCATTTTGTGCATCAGTGAGCGAGGAGAATAGAGCAGTGCAGCCTACAATAAAGCTGGTGGCAAATACTTGTTTCTGCACAAAATGGATGGTTAAGGTATACACTGATACACGATAGGTTATGCATGGCAGTTTTAGAAGTACATGAAAACCATAATGCAAAACTGAATTACATTTCAAGGATAACAGTACAGTTTTGTCCTAAAGCCGTTCAGTTTTGCCTGTACAGTCCAAAAGTGTACTATAGTGGACACTCCCGCCTGATCACCACTAAGCTAATTTTTGCTTGCACTTGCAACATAGAAACGCTTTGTAGACCCGCCCCTTTGACTTTGTATAGAAATAATGAATGAAAGACACTACCGATCGGCCGAGCGCACTGACGACGCACGCCAAACGAGAGTTATTGTTAATTTGCGCGCCAAATTGAAGCGTTCTTAATAGGCCTAAACTTTTAGGGGGTGTGGCTCGGCGCCTCCGCATGATTTAAGCGAAATTTTTTTTAACTGATCAGGCGGAAAAGACCACGACTGTTTATGCAAAACCTAGCGTGTATGCTACGTTTACGTTACAGGCGAATGTACAAGTAGCGTCTGTTTGTTACCTTATGCTCAACATCGAATCATAGATTCTCCGGTGGGAAAGCGCCTTAAGAGGTTAGCTTTCATTTGTTTTCTGCAACCATCGCATTTTATTATTCGATTGTAAGATCCTCCGAGTTCCGCTGCCTCCATCTTGTTTCAGTTTGATAGCCGAGAATCTCGAAATTGTCTTCTTCGTAGTGTTGATAATTTGTTCAGATTAGCTGCCACTTCATTACTGGCTGCATAAATCAGAATCTCAAATACGAATCCGCAATGATGCCAGAAATGAGAATATGAATTCATTATTAACCGCTTTCAAAAAAGTAGTAGGTTAAATTCTGTTAAAGGATTCTAAAAATATATATTTTTTTAAACCAGAATATAAAATTAATTGTACAAGTTTTAAAAAAGGTAATTTAACCACTTTTATACCCAAATGTCTGTAATTTAAATTGCTAAGGACATGGTGGACCCAAGATTCCGAAAATAACTCAATAAAGAGCTGCCAGGTACCGATATGGTAATATTTTTAGATTTTATTAATGTGGCGATATTTATCTTGGGATTATCATTTTTTAAATAGTAGGTACTATCCTAAGTTCGTTAGTTTCCAAAAATCATCATCACCATCGGAAGATGGTGATGCCCTTGTACCTTCTATTTGGGGTCGGTACAACACGTTTTCACGTTTTTGTTGTTTATATTTAGTTTCCAAGAATATTAACAATATAGTGTGCTTTGAAAATACACTATAACCTCACATTATGTCTAACAGCTAGCGCTAAAACTTCTAACACTAGAAGGAGACTAATCTCATGGCGACATGGAGAGAGCGACTATCGCAACCCCTTGCAGGGCACGCCACAATAGTGGCGATAAGTCCCCTCTTTGAGGAGTGGCTGAAGAGACGCCACGGCGTCCTCACCTTCCGCCTGACGCAGGTTCTTACCGGACACGGCTGTTTCGGTAAGTTCGGAATGGGACGCCGTCACCTCCTTCTGCGAAGCAGTC
The DNA here is from genome assembly GCA_963853795.1 of Xestia rhomboidea. Classification (NCBI taxonomy): domain Eukaryota; kingdom Metazoa; phylum Arthropoda; class Insecta; order Lepidoptera; family Noctuidae; genus Xestia; species Xestia rhomboidea. The sequence goes on along the minus strand of OY970776.1, from coordinate 890,658 downwards.
ATGCTAGCGAAGGAGGTGGCGGAACGTGAGAGGGAGAGATCCTCACGTCCCGGCCGCCGCGGGAGACGCCCCGGGCGTCGGGGGCCACGTGGTGACTTCCGGCCACCGTAGGCGCGGGCCTGTGGACGGGGAGCTATGGGCTAGCTCGCCGTCCGTACGTCTCATGACGACAGGCCGTGTCGACGGCGCGTTCGTGTCCCACGCGTGCCTCAAAGAGAGTTAGCAACAGTGTAGGGGTCCGCAAGGGCCGAAGCCTGCCGGGGCTGCGGGAATATTCGAAAGAGATACCGTGGCCCCGTAACACAAAGGGCGATGAAGGAACATGGATGGGTTTTAGTCAGTAAAAGTCTGACACTCCCTCCTGCTCCGCCCAGAGCGGGAGGAGTTATTTGATGATTTCCCATCCGAAAAAAAATAAAAATAAAGAAAGCGCCAGCAGTCTCGACAGAGACAACGACAAAATCGCTGACGCGGGCCGGCACTAGCCGGGGATCGTGGAAGGCGCACTAGTTCTTCGTTATTGCTGACTCTCTTTGAGGCGCGCGTGGAACACGAACGCGTCGTCGACACGGCCTGTCGTCATTAGACGGACGGACGGCGAGCTAGCCCATAGCTCCCCGTCCACAGGCCCGTGCCTACGGTGGCCGGAAGCCACCACGTGGCCCCGATCTCAGGATCCCCAGGATCTCTCCCTGTCCCGTTCCGCCACCTCTTTCGCTAGCATGACTGCTTCGCAGAAGGAGGTGATCTCGTCCCATTCCGTCTCGCTCCGGACCATGGCTTGGACCAGGGCCGATTCCGAGGTCGATTGCCACCTCGAGGACACGGCGATGCTCCGTCCAAGCGGGGCACACCTCCACAGTGTGCTCCACCGTGTCCTCCGGTCGATCCTCACAATGGAAACACCCGGGCGTCTCCTCCCGCCCGATTCGGTGCAGGAACTTACCGAAACATCCGTGTCCGGTAAGAGCCTGCGTCAGGCGGAAGGTGAGGACGCCGCCGTGGCGTCTCTCCAGCCACTCTTCAAAGAGGGGACTTACCGCCACTATTGTGGCGTGCCCTGAGACTGCTGGCCCTTTTTTTTTTTTTTTTTTTTTTTTCCATGTTCCTTCATCGCCCTTTGTGTTCCGGGGCCACGGTATCTCTTTCGAATAGTCCCGCAGCCCCGGCAGGCTTCGGCCCTTGCGGACCCCTTCACAGTTGCTGACTCTCTTTGAGGCGCGCGTGGAACACGAACGCGCCGTCTACAAGGCCTGTCGTCATGAGACGTACGGACGGCGAGCTAGCCCATAGCTCCCCGTCCACAGGCCCGCGCCTACGGTGGCCGGAAGCCACCACGTGGCCCCCGACGCCCGGGGCGTCTCCCGCGGCGGCCGGGACGTGAGGATCTCTCCCTGAGACTGCTGGCCCTGGGTTAGTAAAACGCTGCGTGAATGGACGACACACAATAAATAAGATAAATATTTCATACATCATTACATGGCAATTGTGCATTATGGTGAAAGGTAAAAGTGTCACTGCGTTGATGTCTTTTTCGAGCAGAAATAAAGAAAACGTGGTGCGTGTCAAGCCGACCTGAAACCAATAAATACCTGTCAAAGCTCAGTGTCCGCAGCCAGTCTCGACATAGGTAGATAACGACATTATCGTTAACTTTCAATCGCTAAAATAACAATGAAAACATTCGGTTGCCATAACGATGCTTGCGAGAATCACATCTTGGATGTAGAGACTTGCGTTTCCCGCAAGTATCGTTATGGCAACAGAATTTTTATGAGCTTTGCCGGTCGGTTGACCGCGCGTTTATCGGGCGAAAAAGAAGATAATTTAGTAGTGACATTTGAAAAACTACGTCATCTGTTAGACTTTGGTGACTGGAGTCCGGTCCGAAATCTGTTCGTACCGGTTTGACAGAACCTTTTTTTGAAAATCATCAAATGACCCTTCCCGCTCTGGGCGGAGCGGAAAGGAGTGTCAGACTTGTACTGACTAAAACCCACGCATTTCCTTCTTATCCCTTTGTGTTCCGGGGCCGCCGTATCTCTTACGAACAGTCCTGCAGCCCCGGCAGGCATCGGCCCTTGCAAGAGATATCAGCAAATTCACAAATTGGAAGGGGTCCCCTTCCAATTTGTGAATTTGCTGACATCTCATTGAGGGGCGCGTGGAACACGAACGCGCCGTCGACACGGCCTGTCATCATAAGACGGACACACAGCGAGCTAGCCCATTACTTACAGTCCACAGGCCTGCGCCTACGGTAGCCGGGCCGGGAGTCACCAAAAGCATGGTGTTTTTTTCATTCGACGAACATTTGTTATTTATGAGCCGAAAAACACTATTCAAACGAATATACATTTGTTTACTAGTCATGTCAGTTTAAGCGCCACATTTCAGCTACCCAGTTTGTAGTCTACCAAAGCCTTTTATAGCGGTTCTTTTGAAGCAATTAAACTGATTTAGTAGTGTATGTGAGACAACGTTGAAAAGACGCGTGTAGTGAGGTCACTTATCAAAGTAAATAGTTTTAGGACGTAAACATTAAATAAATACATAGTTCTATGTAAGTATTGTGTGTGTTGTTTAATTTTTAACATGCTTTTATTAGCGTGGTATGTATCTATGTAACGGAACTCTTTGAACGTGGTTTTTTAAGAGGAGTGTAAGGTAATTTGTAAGGTGTGTTTTGATTATTCGGGTGTGTTACAGCGGTGGAAAATTCATCATCGTTTGTGTTTTGTTTTAGATCAATATCCATATGGTTTAATTTGATATATGGCCTTTAGGTTAATGTTTTAGTATCTTGTTGATGGCGTGACCTCCAAATAGTCCGTTTTAGTCTCTTCCTTATCTATTTTTTACTAGCTTTTGCCCGCGGCTTCGCTCGCGTTAATTTATAATTTGACAATCAATTCGCGTTGTACTCTGTAATAATATTATTCAATCATGATTCGAAAGACACGTGCCGCCATCTATTTACATAAGAACGTTATTGTTGTATTCCTTGGGAACAGTACTCTTTTTCGGAATGAAAGGTATCTTATGTCCGTTTCTGTACACTTGGCAACGTATAAGCAAAATTTCAGCATGATTGGTTCAGTGGTTTAGGCGTGATTAACAACAAACATACTTACTCTCGCATTTATAATATTAGTTCGGTTCGGATGTTCGACTAACATTTAAACCAACATTTAAACCATTTTTCTTCTTTTCGTATGGCTTGGGTTGCACTGATTTCTTTTAGACCGTTCGGCTTTGTCAGTCATTTTGTCCGAATCCCGGATGGTTATAGATGATGGTTAGGAAAGGAGATGACGCATCACTGGCACTATGGTTGGGAAGGGTTGCTGATGAAGAACATTAAAGCACACTATTATAGCGCACAATATACAAGCAAAAGCCACCGCTTGTCACGACGCGTCGTACAACCAAACATCTGCCTCCAAATGAGTGTCAATTTTATTTTATTATTATTGTTTATTTGTCTATGTTCAAACATAATAGAATATAGAGGAAGAAATAATCAGGTACTTAGCTACCTTGTTTCTACCGTAAGGCGTGTCGTGATATAATTTATTTACATATTATGGAGTACTAATTGGGCCTTACGCTCTAATATTATTTTATAATCTATAATTATCTGTAATCTTGGCTGTAGGTACATAAATATGATACAATTACTTTTAGGCCGTGTTCAAACCAAACGTATCCGTGTGGCCGTGGCCGCCGACTTCGCAAATGTTTAAAAAAAAAGCCGGCAAGTGCGTGTAGGGCCACGCGCAGAGTTGTCTTCACCCGTTATAAACAAGCAACCACTTCATCTTAGTCGCAATTTATTCTAAGGATTTTGTATTTGGCACAAAATTATTCAACACCCTAGTTGACGGCCGTCGACGGGTCGCGACGCTTGCAGTTCAGGCATGACGCATAAATGTGTGACATTTTTTCATTCAATTACAAACTTACTTCAAGTTATTTGTGTAACAAAGTCTGTATAATAACTACCCATATTGGCACTTCATTTTATCATGATCCCTTTTTTTTGGTTTTGTTTAGTTCGCATTCTGGATCCAGTTTTGGACCCAACAGGGTTTCTTATAAATTCACCTAGGTTTATCTAACACTGGCCTTCGTGAACAAAAAAATCTAATCGGCATCTCATCTCAGCGTCAAGTAATATTAAAAATGTAAAAAAAAACAGGTATTTTTGGACAGACCAGTCCGAGAATAGAATGCAAATTACGCGGAAACGCGAATTGCCGCGAATTGCTTCGCGAATGGGCGTTTTTTAAAAAGTGCTGATTAACAGCCTAATTTGAATAAATTACCTTTGATAGTGATTTTGAATGCCAGTCAAGGCACATTTAAAATCCGATAACAATATAAAACCGTGATCGTTTCAGAGCAATGGCAATAAAAGGGATATCGTTAGAAGACGAGTACAAGAAGAACACCGGCACTACTCCCGACGACATCAACAAGTTACGAGAATGGCTCAGCACACAACCACATCTGCCTGGAGAATTCATTACAGGTATTGAACCTTTTATTCTTTTGTGCTAGAACATACTGTGCTACAAAAAGGTTACGGAGACACTGAAGAACAAAGTTTTTTTATCAAAACAAGTTTTACATTGCGTGTCCGTGTAGGTACTCCAAAGCATAAACACTACTACTTAGTACGTTTTGCGCACTACTAGTACGTAATCAGCTTTTCGCGCCAAAAAATATGATGTAATCACGAGCAGCTGCACGAGTATTTATACACATAATAATAATAATACCAGCCTATTACTGTCCCACTGCTGGGCAAAGGCACAATACACATAAGAAAATTAAAAATCGATTTTCTCGTAAGTAGAATTACAATTGGAGCTTTGATGTAAGTCCTGTATTTATGATACTTATTTTATTTTGAGTTGCTGTGTATAGTGTATACATATTAGTGCTCGTGAATTCTCGTGGTTACTTCTACATAAAGGGTATTTAACAGAGCCTATTAGTAATGAAACTTATTAGTATTGTCTTTTAGTAAGGTGTACAGTCCGCTAAGACACGAGACGTACCTACAAGTATATTAATTACCTCATGGGTACAGTCTTTCTGGTGAATACCTAACCAAAAGTACTAGGCTTACAGCAATTCAAGGTGGTATTCTAACAGTTCCGTCTGCTCGCACAAGTTCTCAGTAATAAGACATCAACATCTCCTTCTTTATTCTGTTCTCCTAGTATTTTCTGTTCAAATTCTAAATTGAGTTCTCTCGTAACAAACCTTAGTGTGTCAGAGAGAGACAAAAAATAGCAACATCAACAAGAGGTTTCCTTGTAACATTGGGAGTTGACTGTACTGTTCAAAAAACGGGGCGGCCTACGAGCTGAGAAGCAGCGGTGAGCGTTAAAACCACTTGCGACGATAAGCTCGCGTGAGGCCACCCAAACCCCGCAGCGCCGGAGCCGTGACAGAAACAATACCTGTTGCATATTGCATGCTTGTTTGTACGCTGCATGCAAGAATGTTCGGAAACAATACTTCGAACAAATGTTATTTCGGCTAAGTGTAACTTCGGTAAAATCTTTTTCGACCAAATGAAACGTCAGGGTAACGAAAAAAACCGTATTGGTCAACTAATACAGTGGCAGACGTGACTTCGATGAAATAAAAAAGAACGAAACGGTTAAGAGTTGGAAAGTTTTGAAAGTCAGTCATATATTTTTGAACTTATGATCGGTAACAGTCCCAGCCTATAAGCATACTAACAACGTGTCTGTATCACTTTTTCAGATCTGGACCTGATTCTCATCTACCACTGCTGCGATCACAGCGCGGAGGTGTCGAAGCAAGTGTTGGACCTCCACTACACGCTCAGGACACTGTTCACCAACTTCTTCAAAGACAGGGCCGTGGATAACAAGGTGGAACATAATCTGCATAATGTGTAAGTAGCATGAACACTACAGCAGCACGGCCACGATATTTTACTGTATTATTTTGGGATCACATTCTCCTGCCCTTATCCCAATTTATTAGCGGTAGGCGCAGCATGTCATCTTCCATATAGTTCTTTATTCAATAGGCACTATGCAGCACTGCCAGCTGGTGCCCAAAAATCTGACGAAATCTCTTGCAGAAATGCATACTTATAGTCCTACATATTCCAAGAAAAAAATATCATTATTGTCTGTTCCAGGTTACTCCAGCCATTACCAACTCGCTCTAGGAATGGAGATACCATGATCTACTGCAGACTACTGGACTACGAGCCCAAGAACTTGGATTTCGCAAGGTCACTCCGGTAAGTGAATAAAGATGCCTACAATAATGTACCTAGGTGTAAAGGTTTCGTGAGTCTAGATTTACTAATTGATGTATGGCTGGCTGTGTAGTTAAAGCATGTATAGTTTTGATGTGAAACATCTATAGGCGCGGGTAAAACCAAAAAATGGTGAGGCGACGCGTCGCCAACTTCAAGTTGTTAACCCGGCCCGAACATTACCGACTTGTTGAAGCAGCTTATTTAAGATCTACATATTTGCCACGGTTTACAAAAAGCCAGCTCGTCTCGGAGCAAAGCGCTGGTTTACAATCTCGTGACTTCGAGTTCGATCCCAGCCTAAGGATTTTCTTTTTGTGAACCAAGTCATTTTGTTTTTATTTTCTTTTATTTAATGAAAATAAATGATTATTAAATAAACAGTTTCAGGGGAAAAATAGTAATATTTTGCCATATTTCGTTCCTGTCGTAATCTGTTCATTTATGCATATTACTTTTACAAAATAATTTTGATGTTTCACTTACAAATTGTAAGTGAAACATCAAAATTATTTTGTTTTGTTATTTTATGACGGTGGCAAAAAATGCGACCAAATGTTTAAGACTGCTTGTGGCTCAGTCCGTTCAATCTATATTTTTTTCAACAAGAGCCTGTTCTTTATGTTCCTTTGGGGAATTTCACTGATCCAAAGAAGCATAAGCATCATCAACGTCCAATGAACTACCTATCTGGTCTCCACCTCTCATCTGGTCCAATGATAGGATAAAACGATTGACAAGAACACATTGTCGTTGAAGAAAGAAGCACTAAGCAACATTCATGAGTTTACCTTTACGATGTAACAAATTAATTAATCGCAGGTCAGTGCTGATGGTCCTGGATCTATGGATGTTCGAAGAAGGCACGTGGCCAGGGTTCATGCTGATCTTCGACCTAGAGGGTCTCAAGCTAGGGCATCTCACCAGGTTTGATGTTCAGACTATCCAGCAGTTCCTGTACTATTTGCAGGTGAGAAATTTCATCATTAGGCTAAGCTTGTAGTAGGTAAAAACGAATGATCTAGTTGGCTTAAGTGATGAACTTAACCTGAACCTTGTTGGTTTAGTTGGAAGCGCTACTCCTGGACACGAGTTATTCACACGGGGACTTCCTTAGCTTACATCTTTGCCTAACCCATCAGGGATTACAGGCGTGAGGCCAAAAAACAAATTAGTTTCACTAATATTAAGAAATTTTCATTTGACCATCCTATTTTCCAGGAAGCCATGTTGGTAAAATTAAAAGGCCTGCATTTCCTCAACGCGCCGTCCTTCATGGACCGACTCCTCATGCTGTTCAAGCCGTTCATGAAGAAGGAACTCATGGATGTGTTGATCATCCATCAGATCGGAGCCAAGACCTTGGATAAGTTCGTGCCGCTGGCGGCACTCCCAAAGGAGGCAGGCGGGCAGTTCAAGACCTTTGATCAATGCAGAGATAATGAGAACCTTTTCATTTATTAGTTTGTTTTCAATTTTCCATATTTATTAATGAAATGATCCTTTCTTGCGAAGTGATTAAATCTAGATATTTTGATCAGTGATTAAATATAGATATATTATAACTACGCATTCCGAAATTCCAGAATTCCGTAACAATTTTTCTGATTTTTCAATTCCGGAATTGAGAGGAGTAATACCGGAATTCCGATATTCATATTTTTATGATATTTTGATTATTATTTTTTATGAACGCAACCAAACTAGTCGGTGGAAGTTTCCACAAGCCGCCAGCGCCGCGGGCTTTAATTTTTGTTTGCTATCCCACTTCATAAAGAAAATGTTAAGACTGGAAGGAGACTATGTAGTAAGTAGGTAATGTACGTGACACGTGATACATACAACGATTCATTCACGTGTTTTTTATTCATATTACTAATGTTTAATTCTATTGTGTGATAAATAAACCTTGTTGATTTTACGGTTTAAAAGGTTTAATTAGAATAATAAGGGAGAAAGGTGACCAAATATGTTAACAGAACTTAACATTACAGTAACATTTAATTAAAAGTATCAAAAAACCGGACTACAAATTGTATTATGTACCTATTTATATTACAGGATGATTGTTAATTGGGTGAAGTCCTTGAAATGGGTGATACTAGACCTTCTTTGCAACAATTTTGACCCCGATAACTTGGGGTCCAAACTGGGTGGTTTTTAAGAAATCGAACATTTGAAGTTTTTTTTTTAAATTTTGTACCTCTTCACCATAAAGTGCTGATTGTGAAAAATCTGCGCCGTTCAGGATGGTAAACTAATACTTTACTGATAGCTCATGAACGAATGTGTCCTTCGAAAACCAATCTGTCAAAAAGGTACATTATCTGCCTTTGGAAAATAAACGACGTCCTAACAGAAGAAAATTACTGCTTTGACTGGGATAAATAGGATAGGTTAAAATACACCCGATAGAGACAGATCTCACGTGATCAGATCGACCAAGACCGCGCATTAAGTCAAACAGCTACATCACATACTTAGTGGAAACACAAGTTGAGAAACCTGCCTCGAAAGACAAGAGAAGTTTCATAAATTTTCAGCACATGACCTTTGTGGCGCTTATTTTTCAAAGGCAGATACGAGGAACATACGAGGTAATAAAAAAATGTACAAAGAAACACAATATACGCGCGAAAACTTCCTTGGCAGTCGGGTAAAAAGTGATTAAAAGATAGATATACTTAATCTTGTTTGATTTGAAACAAACTTTAAAAGTTACCAGTTCCGGAATTCCGGAATCGGATCTCTAGATTAAAACTCAAACTCAAACTCAAATCATTTATTTCAATTAGACCATTACGGCACTTTTGAATGTCGAAAATACAAAAAAGCAAAGCTACAGTCACAGTCACAAGGCATAATAACTTGAGAAAGTACTGTAGTTGCCCATTCCCTAACGTAGATCTCTATGGAGAAGAACGGGCAAGAAACTCCATGGACACTCTTTTAAATCAAAATATTGTTACGAAATCTTGGTTACATCATTCATGTTGAGATTATACATATGTGAGAACGATGTAGAAAGACGTGCACATTAAGAGCGTCCAGAGTAAAATAATAAATCAAAAATTAAAAAATAAAGTAATTAAAATGAACGAACCGTGGCAGCTAAGAGATGACCAGTCCCAACTGACAGCGCCCGTTCCCGAACATGACGCATGTATCGGCGCCATTCAACTCGACCATATTTAAGGGAACCAAATGACCCGACACACCCGCCACCATCAGCGAGACATTTGAGTGAGCATGACATTCTCTCAGCCACCAAGGCATATTCAAGTCAATGAAAGATAACTAAATGTAAGTGGTGGCTGAACAGTACAAAGTACTCACACATGTGCTACATTAGAACTAAGTTCCGGAATTGAGAACCTTGCGATATTGCATGCCCTACACTATACACGATTATAATTTATATTATTTTAATTTTACTAAAATTGAACAATAACTCTTCGATATCTTGAAAGCCCACAGAAAGTATTTTGAACTGAAATTTTTTTTTTCTTCTTTTTCAGATGAAATGCTAGAAAGATTGCGAGCTAACAAAGATTTCTTCGTGAAAGAGAACAACAAACGTGTGATTGAAGCGAAACGGCCAGGAAAGCCGAAGACCATCTCAGACATTTTCGGGAGTGTAGAAGGGACCTTCAAGAAACTTAATATTGATTAGTAGCCGAGTGTTAATTATTTTGGGAATTTGTTTTTGTAAATAAACGTTTTTGAAATCAGCGCCATCTATTGGGCGACTTTATTACTAAGAACAGCAAAGAATCAAGAATTGGTAATTTGGGGCCCTTTTATTACTTAGTAAATATCGTTTTCGTCCAGTGGCCAGTGACGGATTTACCAATAGGCTGAGTAGGCTGGAGCCCAGGGCGGCAGATTTTAGGGGCGGCAATTGCCAATTTTCGAAATTAAAATAGGTTATATTCCTAAAGTTATTAGGTCCACACAAACAATTCAATATGTAAATGTTTCACCAGTTAGATATTTTTTCTACAAGTTATTGAATCGCGTTTATCAAAAAGAAGCCACGTGAATAAATTTAGAATAACTGGAAACGGCAGTTAAAGCAGAAATGGCTGCTGTGGGGGGTTTTTACACGACTGCCAAGGAAGTGTTATTTTGGAAAGTATAAACTAAGTGATGGTTCAAATTCAGGCTTATAACGTAGGTTTGATCATTGTTGCAGGTGTTTACGCATTTCTTTACAAGTTTTTTGTTGTTGAACAAGAAAATTTTAAGTAGGTATGTCGCGATGGAATCAAAATACTAAAAACTATTTCTTGGGTAATCCTGACAAAATCGTTGGGTTGTATAAATAATCTTATAACAGTTAACTCAATTTGTAGTGCTCAGTAGGGGCGGTACAATTTTAAAAGACTACTGGCGGCAAATTTATAAATCCGCCACTGCCAGTGGCCATTTAACAGAATAAAAAATATTGTGTACGTTTCGACTGCTCGGACACAGTGTCGTAGAAGAGAAACGACTACGTCAGCATTATAAAGGAACTAGTTTGCTTGGGTGCGCGAGCTGCGCGCAGCTCGCGTGTTTGGTGTTTTTAAGAAGTATTACTTACCCTTATAAAATTTTGAGAATCTATAGGCATCCTTAAATGAGGTTTAAGATCATTTATTCTCAAAAGAATTAAACTATTCACTTACATGAGAATATTAAAGTTAAATACTTAAAAAAATAACAAAAGTTGGGGGTATTACTAAAGTTAGACATCGATTGTATAAACAAATGTTTGAGGGTAGATTACAAATCATTGTGGACAAAATGTTTGTTCGATACATGTAAACAAATATCCGTGTGGCACTGCTAAACGGTAACTGGATGTGGCTCGACACTATTGTAGGGAATGTGAATTTTTTACTATAAACTGTTTGAGTAGCTTTTTAAAAGTGGTTTGGGACTTAGATTCTTTGAGGTCTCTCGGTAACTTATTAAATAATTTAGATCCTTCGTACACGATAGTTTTTCTTCCGTAATTTGTGCGAGTTGGGTGTAGTTGTAAAAAGTCTTGTTCACGTCTCAGTTTCATTTTGTGTTTTTTTACATTTTTTGTGAAGGTTATGTTTGTGTGTATATTTTTATTTAGTATTTTTCGAATTAGTATGCATGTGTTATATATGTATGTTTGTGTTATATTCATTACTTTAATTTTTTTATAAAGAGTTTCTGTTGGAGTTAGATAGTCATAGTTAAATAACGTTTTTAGTAATTTATTTTGAGCAGTTTGTAGTAGGTTCGTATGTGATTTTGCAGCGGTACCCCATATTTCCACTAGGTAGTCAATATGCGGCTTTACGAGGGAGAAGTAGATTAAATAGCGAACTTGGCGTGGTAAGCAGCGAACGATACCTCGTAGGGTACCCGTGAGTGATTGTATTTTGGATTTTATTTTTTGAATATGTGGAAACCACGTCAATTTGCTATCCAAAATTAGTCCTAAATACTTTTCTTGATCTACTTTATTTATGGTTTGGTTATTTATTTTTAATGATGTATAATTGCCGATTTTTTTATTTTTTGCTGTGAAAATCATGTAATTTGTTTTAGCTGTATTAATGGTGAGAAGATTTTGTTGAAACCACAAGTTGAGTATGTCCAAATCGTTCTGTGCTTGCTTAACAATAGTATCGATTGAGTGGCCGAAGTAGAACAAACATGTGTCATCTGCATATAATGTTAGGTCAGCTTTTAGACCAATTTTGTGGACACTATTTATGTATAGTAGGAATAACAGGGGAGCCAAAATTGAGCCTTGGGGCACACCATATGTAATAATTTTGGGATCGCTCTGAGTGTCACCAATTTTAACTACTTGGTATCGGTTTGACAGGTAAGATCTAAAAATTTCAAGGGCAGGTCCTTGTATCCCAATTTCCATTAGTTTTCTTAGCAATAATTCATGACTGACTGTGTCGAATGCCTTTTTTAGATCAATAAAGACACCCATAGCGACTTTCTTTTTATCAATATTGAGCTTTATAGTTGTCACCAGGTCTATTGTAGCTGAGAGTGTATTTGATTTCGGTCTAAAACCATATTGTTTTTCATATATGAAGTTTTGTGATATTAAGTACTTTTCGAGGCGATTGTATAAGACTCTCTCAAAAATTTTTGATAGTACGGGGAGAACTGAAATAGGACGATAGTTGCCCGGCTCTGATTTAACTCCGGATTTGTAAATTGGCGTAACTTTTGCAACCTTAAGACTATTTGGAAATGTTCCTGATTTGATACATTTGTTTATGCATTTGGTGAGTTCATCAAGAATTAGGTTTGCAACACATTTTAGTGATTTGGTAGTGATACCTTCTAAACCTGCGCCGGTGTTGTTATTTAAATTATTAATTATTTTTAAGATTTCATCTGTTGTGGCAGGTTCTAGATCACTAAGGGAAAATGAGCCGGATCCAGATAAATTCGTTAAAGCACTACCTGATGGGTGATAATTAATGGGTATTTGATTAGCCAGCATCGAACCAACATTTGCAAAAAAATCATTGAAGCATTCACAGATGTCCTTTAGGTCTGTAACAGTGCCATTTTGTGACTGAAGTTTACGTGGGGCGGATTTTTCTGTGAATTTGTTGCAGGACAGGCTGTTTATCAGTCCCCACATTTTTAATGGCTGTTTCTTGCAGTTTTCAAAGGCTTTCCTGTAGTAACTTGATTTCGTTCGTTGTATAGATTCTGCTAGTTCGTTTCTTTTCCTTCTAAATGTGTCTTCCTTTTGCTTGTCTTTTGGGTTATTTTTGTGTTGATTCCATAAAATGTTTCTTTTGTTTATTTCACTAATGATCGATCTAAATGAATTGGAATATCCGTTAGAATTACCCCTCAAACAGTATGAAAACCCCTACGAACCTCTAATAAAAACTAAAACCTTATTTAAAAACTCAGTCCTTTCCCCATAAAAAAAACATTATCCTAAAGTTTGCTTGTCGTCGTCCCTGAGTTACGCTTCATCCACTCAACCTTCAGCTCGCGTGTTTGGTGTTTTTGAGAAGTATTCCTTACCCTTATAAAATTTTGAGAATCCATAGGCATCCTTAAATGAATTGGAAAATCCGTTAGAATTACCCCTAAATCAGTATGAGAACCCTTAAGAACCCCTAAAACATTTGAGAAGTATAAAAAAAACATTACTCTAAGGTTTTCTTGTCGTCGTCCCTGAGTTACGCTTCACCCACTCAACCTTCGTTACGCTACGGAGGTCGGCGGCTCGCTGCGCTCGCCACCTCCCCCCTTCGCTCCACTCGGTCTCGCAGGTTCGCTCCGCTCAGGACCTACCTACCACCGGACAGGTTTCGACGCCTACTATAATATTTGTTCAAACACCTGATGGCTACCGCTAACCGTTATGAAGTTACAGCCCTTTCAATTTTAGGGGAGGTTGGGGAGGGGAGGGTATAAAAATTCAACGCTCCTCAATAATAAAGTATAGTCAAAATCAAAATGCCGCTACGTTTCCTAGTTTCCGAGATACGATGGGGGGAGGGGTGAAGGGGGGGAGAGTGGGGAGTTTTGAAAAATTATTTCGACTAATGCATTGCCCCTTCATACGAATCGGAAAAAAAAAATGTTTCAAGTCTCTTAACTTCCGAGATTTGCCTAAAGGGGGGAGAAGGGGGGAAAGGGGGACAACTTTGAAAACTGGTTTTTACTTTTCCGAGCTTCCTCTATACGAATCCGTAAAAAACAAAAAATACGGGTCCCTTACTTTCCCAGATACGATAGGGAGGGGGAGGAAGGGGAGCAAAAAGGGGAGGTTTGGGACTTTTCCCATACTCGCGGGAGTTACTTGTTTACGAATCTGTCAAAAAATACCCCCCTCCCCATCCACCATCTGGGAGAACAATTATGTCAATGAGTCAGTGAGTGAGTCAGTGGTAATTCAGCTTTATATAATATAAAATTCAGCTTTATATAATATAACTAGTTTGCTTGGGTGCGCGAGCTGCGCGCAGCTCGCGGGTTTCGTGTTTTTGAGAAGTATTCCCTATCCTTATAAAATTTTGAGAATCCATAGGAATCCTTAAATGAATTGGAAAATCCGTTAGAATTACCCCTAAATCAGTATGGGAACCCTGAAAAACCCCTAAAACATTTGAGAAGTATAAAAAAACATTACCCTAAGGTTTTCTTGTCGTCGTCCCTGAGTTACGCTTCACCCAGGACTTTTAGGGGAGGTTGGGGAGGGGAGGGGAGGGTATAAAATTTCAACGCCCCTCAATAATAAAGTATAGCAAAAATCTAAATGCCGCTACGTGTCCTAGTTTCCGAGATACGATGGAGGGAGGGGTGAATGGGGGGAGAGGGGGGGAGTTTTGAAAACGATTTTGACCAACTCTTTGCCCCTTCTTACGAATCTGAAAAAAAAAATGTTCCAAGTCTCTTAACTTCCGAGATCCGCCGAAGGGGGGGGGGGGGGGAGAAGGGGGGCAAGGGGGCCAACTCTGAAAAGTGGTTTTTACTTTTCCGAGCCTCCTCTATACGAATCTGAAAAAAAAAATGTTCCAAGTCTCTTAACTTCCGAGATCCGCCTAAAGGGGGGGAGAAGGGGGGAAAGGGGGACCACTCAACCTTCGTTACGCTACAGAGGTCGCCGGCTCGCTTCGCTCGCCACCTCCCCCCTTCGCTCCACTGGGTCTCGCAGGTTCGCTCCACTCAGGACCTACCTACCACCGGAAAGCGGAGGGGAGCAAAGGGGAGGTTGGGGAGGGGAGGGTATACCAATTTCAACGCTCTTCAATAATAAAGTATGGCAAAAATCAAAATGCCGCTACGTGTCGTAGTTTCCGAGATACGATGGGGGGAGGGGTGAAGGGGGGGAGAGTGGGGAGTTTTGAAAAATGATTTCGACTAACAATCAGCCCCTTTATACAAATCTGAAAAAAAAAATGTTCCAAGTCTCTTAACTTCCGAGATCCTCCTAAAGGGGGGGAGAAGGGGAGAAAGGGGGACAACTTTGAAAACTGGTTTTTATTTTTCCGAGCCTCCTCTATACGACCCCGTAAAAAACAAAAAATACGGGTCCCTTAGTTTCCGAGATACGATAGGGAGGGTGAGGAAGGGGAGCAAAAAGGGGAGGTTTGGCACTTTTCCCATACTCGCGGAAGTTACTTGTTTACGAATCTGTCAAAAAATACCCACCTCCCCATCCACCATCTGGGAGAACAATTATGTCAATGAGTCAGTGAGTGAGTCAGTGGTAATTCAGCTTTATATAATATAACTAGTTTGCTTGGGTGCGCGAGCTGCGCGCAGCTCGCGTGTTTGGTGTTTTTGAGAAGTATTACTTACCCTTATAAAATTTTGAGAATCAATGGGCACCCCAAAATGAATTGAAAAATCCGTTAGAATTACCCCTAAAACAGTATGAAAACCCCTACGGACCCCTAATAAAATCTTATTTAAAAAACTCTTCCTCCCTTTTCCCATAAAAATCATTACCCTAAAGTTTGCTGAGTTACGCTTCACCCACTCAATCATCGTTACGCTACGGAGGTCGCCACCTCCCGCCTTCGCTCCACTCAGGACCTAGCTACCACCGGACAGGTTTCGACACCTACTATAATATTTGTTCAAACACCTGATGGCTAGCTCTAACCGTTATGAAGTTACAGCCCTTTCAATTTTAGGGGAGGTTGGGGAGGGGAGCTTCACCCACTCAACCTTCGTTACGCTACGGAGGTCGCCGGCTCGCTTCGCTCGCCACCTCCCCCCTTCGCTCCACTTGGTCTCGCAGGTTCGCTCCACTCAGGACCTATCTACCACCGGAAAGGGGAGGTTGGGGAAGGGAAGGTATAAAAATTGTAACGCTCCTCAATAATAAAGTACAGTCAAAATCAAAATGCCGCTACGTGTCCTAGTTTCCGAGATACGATGGGGGGAGGGGTGAAGGCGGGGAGAGGGGGGAGTTTTGAAAAATGATTTTGACCAACTCTTTGCCCCTTCTTACGAATCTGAAAAAAAAAATGTTCCAAGTCTCTTAACTTCCGAGATCTGCCTAAAGGGGGGGAGAAGGGGGGAAAGGGGAGCAACCTTTAAAACCGGTTTTTACTTTTCCTAGCCTCCTCTATACGAATTCGTAAAAAACACAAAATACGGGTCTCTTAGTTTCCGAGATACGATGGGGGGAGGGGTGAAGGGGGGGAGAGTGGGGAGTTTTGAAAAATGATTTCGACTAATGCATTGCCCCTTTATACGAAACTGACAAAAAAAATGTTCCAAGTCTCTTAACTTCCGAGATCCGCCTAAAGGGGGGGAGAAGGGGGACAAGGGGGACAACTCTGAAAAATGGTTTTTACTTTTCCCAGCCTCCTCTATACGAATCTGAAAAAAAAAATGTTCCAAGTCTCTTGGTTTCCGAGATACGATAGGGAGGGGTGAGAAGGGGGGCGAAAAGGGGAGGTTTGGGATTTTTCCCATAGGTTTTAGAGTTAGTTGTTTACGAATCTGTCAAAATATACCCACCTCCCCATCCACCATCTGGGAGAACAATTCTGTCAGTCAGTCAGTGGTAATCTAGCTTTATATAGTATAACTAGTTTGCTTGGGTGCGCGAGCTGCGCGCAGCTCGCGTGTTTGGTGTTTTTGAGAAGTATTACTTACCCTTATAAACTTTTGAGAATCAATGAGCACCCCTAAATGAATTGGAAAATCCGTTAGAATTACCCCTATGAACAGTATGAAAACCCCTACGGACCCCTAATAAAACCTTATTTAAAAAACTCAGACCTTTTCCCATAAAAAACATTACCCTAAAGTTTGCTGAGTTACGCTTCACCCACTCAATCATCGTTACGCTACGGAGGTCGCCGGCTCGCTTCGCTCGCCACCTCCCCCCTTTGCTTAACTCGGTCTCGCAGGTTCGCTCCACTCAGGACCTACCTACTACCGGAAAGGGGAGAATGGGCAGGGGAGGGTATAAAAATTTCAACGCCCCTCAATAATAAAGTATAGCAAAAATCAAAATTCCGCTACGTGTCCTAGTTTCCGAGATACGATGGGGGAGGGGTGAAGGGGGGGAGAGGGGGGGAGTTTTGAAAAAAGAATTTAACTAAAAATCGGCCCCTTTATACGAATCTGAAAAAAAAAATGTTCGAAGTCTCTTAACTTCCGAGATTCGCCTAAAGGGGGGGAGAAGGGGAGAAAGGGGGACAACTTTGAAAAATGATTTTTACTTTTCCTAGCCTCCTCTATACGAATCTGAAAAAAAAAATGTTCCAAGTCTCTTGGTTTCCGAGATACGATAGGGAGGGGTGAGAAGGGGGGTGAAAAGGGGAGGTTTGGCACTTTTCCCATAGGTTTCAGAGTTAGTTGTTTACGAATCTGCAAAAATATACCCACCTCCCCATCCACCATCTCGGAGAACAATTCTGTCAATCAGTGAGTCAGTGGTAATTCAGCTTTATATAATATAACTAGTTTGCTTGGGTGCGCGAGCTGCACGCAGCTCGCGGGTTTGGTCTTTTTGAGAAGTATTTCCCTATCCTTATAAAATTTTGAGAATCCATAGGAATCCTTAAATGAATTGGAAAATCCGTTAAAATTACCCCTAAATCAGTATGAGAACCCTTAAGAACCCCTAAAACATTTGAGAAGTATAAAAAAACACTACCCTAAGGTTTGCTTGTCGTCGTCCCTGAGTTATGCTTCACCCACTCAACCATCGTTAAGCTACGGAGGTCGCCGGCTCGCTTCGCTCGCCACCTCCCCCCTTCGCTCCACTCAGGACCTACCTGCCACCGCACAGGTTTTGACGTGAATTGAAAAATCCGTTAGAATTACCCCTAAAACAGTATGAAAACCCCTACGGACCCCTAATAAAACCTTATTTAAAAAACTCTTCCTCCCTTTTCCCATAAAAATCATTACCCTAAAGTTTGCTGAGTTACGCTTCACCCACTCAATCATCGTTACGCTACGGAGGTCGCCACCTCCCGCCTTCGCTCCACTCAGGACCTAGCTACCACCGGACAGGTTTCGACACCTACTATAATATTTGTTCAAACACCTGATGGCTAGCTCTAACCGTTATGAAGTTACAGCCCTTTCAATTTTAGGGGAGGTTGGGGAGGGGAGCTTCACCCACTCAGGACCGACCTACCACCGGAAAGCGGAGGGGAGCAAAGGGGAGGTTGGGGAGGGGAGGGTATAAAAATTCAACGCTCCTCAATAATAAAGTATGGTCAAAATTAAAATGCCGCTACGTGTCCTAGTTTCCGAGATACGATGGGGGGAAGGGTGGAGGGGGGGGAGAGTGGGGAGTTTTGAAAAATGATTTCGACTAATGCATTGCCCCTTTATACGAATCTGAAAAAAAAAATGTTCCAAGTCTCTTAACTTTCGAGATTCGCCTAAAGGGGGGGAGAAGGGGGGAAAGGGGGCCAACTCTGAAAAGTGGTTTTTACTTTTCCCAGCCTCCTCTATACGAATCTGAAAAAAAAAATGTTCCAAGTCTCTTGGTTTCCGAGATACGATAGGGAGGGGTGAGAAGGGGGGCGAAAAGGGGAGGTTTGGGATTTTTCCCATAGGTTTTAGAGTTAGTTGTTTACGAATCTGTCAAAATATACCCACCTCCCCATCCACCATCTGGGAGAACAATTCTGTCAATCAGTGAGTGAGTCAGTGGTAATTCAGCTTTATATAGTATAATTTGTAAAACATGACTAACAATGAAAGTCGCAAATTCGTAGAATCCAACATTCAGAAAGTTGTAAAGGTTTAACCATGGCCGCGCATTCGAAACATGGAGAACCGCGCGGCCACGCAGTTCTCGAGCTAAGTAGAGGTCCCATTATTTTTGCTAACCACTGATACGATTTCGAAGAAAATGTAGACAGTATGAATAAAGCCCTAATGTTTGGATTTCACGACCTACAGCACTTAAAACCGGTAACGCAAGTCAGAAGTAGGCTGACCAAGATTTATGGTGCGTCAATCAGACATTTCCAAAAACGTCGTTTTTATATCACGTAGGTAAGTAGTAGGTACCTATCATATCATAATGAGGGAATAAGTATGCTTAATTGGATGGAGAAGTACCTACATAAGCGAAAATATAAACACCGTATTCGTATAAATACTAATTTTAACATTTTGCTAAAGAAAGCACTCATTTAATCATACACTCATTTATATTTCTGTGAATTAACAATTATGCAACGTCATAAGATTTGTTTAGTATTATTTTGTTTTATTTAGGTACCTACCTTCTTGATCATCACGGGATTGACACTCTTTTGTATTTCTGACAAATATATTAATAGGTAAGAATAGGTGTCCGTATTAGAGTTTGAAGTGAAAGGTGAATTTTAATAGAATAAATTAGTCTGATTTCAGCATAGCTATTCACAAATAAAAAAAATAAAAAAATAACTAATAACTTAAATAAAAACTGAAAACATAAAAACAAGTTCATGAAACGGGACTGCAACAGTCGGGACCCATATTGGATGTAATGATTTTAGTCTAGATTATTTAATGGGTTCCGACTGTTGCAGTCAATATGTCCTGTTTCTTGAACTTGTTTTTATCTTTTCAGTTTTTATTTAAAGTTACTTATTAGTTATTTTTTAGTTATTTTTGATATTTTACACTTTTTAGTAACTTAGATATACCATTTTAAAATCATCATGATGAGCCCTTTATCGAGCCGTTCAGGCTGCAGAGCGAGCCAAACATTTGAATTTCGCGACAAAAATCCGCCATTTTGTTTCTTTTTTATTATGATATACCCAGTGTCATTCTCACAGTAAATACGAATCTAACGACACCTCTAAAGCTAAAATCCATCGAGCCGTTCAGGCTGCAGAACGTGCCAAACATTTGAATTAGGCGCCAAAAATCCGCCGTTTTGTTTTTTTTTGTTTTGATATACCCAGTGTCACTCTCACAGTAAATACGAATCTAACGACACCTCTCAAGCTAAAATCCATCGAGCTGTTCAGGCCACAGAGCGTGCCAAACAATTATACATACAAACATAGGTACTCTCGAAAATAATAACCCTCCTTCTGGCGCAGTCGGGTAAAAACGCTTCGATTCGATTTCAATTCGACAAGTCGTAGGTATGTCTGTCTTATTTTGGCATTACGAAAGCGATCGAGATAGACATACGCCTTTATTATATTTTGAGTTCCATTTAAATCAAATAAAGCAATATTAGTTTCTTCATATTTGTATTACATAAATGCTTTTGTTTTTGCATTCTGAACAAGGTTTTAATTCGGAATTATCGACAACGATGGCGTCCTCCAGGCTTTTGATTCCAAAGATGCAAATAATGTCTAAATTGAGGGATAAAAACACAATGAAATAAGAATCTTCAAATATTTTTACCTTAATAGTCACATAAAGACGTTATACATTCTTTAGTTCGTTTAACACTATAAAAGAAATCAATAAGAATATGCTCAAACACAAAAGCCATAAATTACTATTGCATTCGTAATCATTGATTTTTTTTTTCTCGTAAAAGTGCAAAATTATTTTCATCCCCCCATCTCGGAAAGAGTATTTTTGCTCTTCGATATCTGAGTGCAAAAGTCGTTTTTATCCTCTAGAGGATAAAGTAAATTGAATTTAGAACATCGTGTGCACTAAGTTTGTGAATTCAAAACATCATTAAACCTATTTACTTCTACCTCCATGGTGCCGAATTTATCATAGGTACAACCTTTTTTAATTTGTTAAAAACTCAGACTCGGAACCTCCTTGGTGTACTTTTATAATTTGCTTTGCGCGCGCCATTTTCTTGTCAGGTCAATTGTTAAAACCTTAGGTTAAAAACAAGTGAAAAACGTAAAATAAGTGGTTTTGGCGACCAAGAAGTTTATTTGACGCCAACAGAATTGACTGAAACTGTTAATAATGCGCAAATGAGCTTTCTCCCTCAACAATCACGCGAGAAGGATTTGAAACAGTACGATATTAAAAAAATAGAAAAAAAATAGGTAGAAAATGCCCAAGGCATTAAGTCCGCCTTTGTACAGTTTTTACTTGTGCATAAAGTTTTAATAAATAAATAAATAAATATTACACTCAACTTAACTAACTGTAGCAACGTTACTTTAAATTTTTCTTAATTGTACCTAAGTATTATTTGTTATAATTTAAAGATTATTCTGTAATACTTACCTACCATAATGTAGTAGTTAACACCTAAACTGAAATAAAAGTAAAAGTATCTTGTGATTGTAAATGTTTTTTTTTTGCATTTAGTCATTTCCTCGCTGAGGTGGGATGAAAAGTTACGTGTTGCACTCGAGTGCAAAGATTTTTCACCTCGTGCTCTTTTGATTCCCTCGCTAACGCTCAGGATTCTAATTTTTGAATCACTCGCTGCGCTCGTGACTCAATTTTAGAATCCTTTGCTTGCTCGGTTATCAAAATTGAGCACGCGGTTAAAAAGCAACTTTGCACTCTTGTATAACAAATAACTATTCTTCTCTTATCGTCTGTATGCTTCGTTTTAATATTGAGTTTTGGCTAAAATAGGGATTAAATTATTGTTGCAAGTGTTGATTTATTAAAATAGCAGTGTTTAGGTACGTCGAAAGGAGGTAGGAAGGTATTCAACCCTTAACTAGATAACGTATCTAATAATTCACACATTCTAAGAAAAAATATTTGAGAAAAGGTCTGGCATTAATGTTTTTCTTTTTTTTATCTGTTAAATGGGACCCTTGTAGTGCTAAAAAAATAGTATTTACTGCATCTGCCTACATTTGCAATCAGTAGATCGCAAAATGGCGGAGCGTGCGCGTGAGTCTACGAGTTATAAGGTAAGAATCGATAATAATCCTGACTAAATAACTATTTTACGATGGATAAATGTAGTATTTATTTGATCTTAAATGAGCATTCTTTTGTTTGCGTTAACAATTTTGATCTAACAATAATGTTTTACGTCTGAAATATGACTGTCAATATTTATGTATCTACACTGCCAAGTGACCATATTGTGATGACCTGACTTTTGGAGTGTGCATTTTAAGATACGTTGCCAAATATACTACATTAGAGCCTATGATAAGCAGATACATTGCCCATGAAATACAAAATTATCAACGTATATCCTTTGTATTGAAAAATTCCTTATAATTATAATTTATTTGTTTACTTTTAGGCTGGTACAAGAGCACAAAAAATATTTCCTTTGCAGGGAGGCTTGGCAGGAGCAAGATTAGATGTTGATAGCAACGACTCTTCTGATGGTGAAGTAATAAGACCTTCATCCGCGACGGCAATGATAGTACGTGTGCACCTTCGTTGCCATCATCAATATAAAATCTTCACATATTATCCGGAAGTGAAGACGAGTTCAGAGAAGTACTTCAGGTTTGACAGATGTCAACCGTACCGTACTTGACAATGTATTTCCGATAATTGTTCGTCATGATAACTTTATCCATAATCGCACAGACGAAACTTTCGGTTTCTCCAAAGAGGTCACCGAATCGTAGCCAGGATACGGATGCCAAGAGGTCTACATCAGGTCCATGTAGGGCCCGGAAAAAGCGTCCGTGTAGCTCCTTGCTCTGCCATACCTCCCTGCGGTCATTAGTATCCAATACCACAAGTTTGCACCAGTTCTCGTGAGCCAAGGATAGCGGAGTGAGGCCCTTGTCCTCTGAGACCACATCGTGATGCATTCCCACATCAGTTTCGAGAAAGATAACCGCGAGGTATGAAGTCTTGCAGGAATTTAAGAAGCCATGACCTCCGCACTTCTGCGGGATATACAGTCTCATCACCGATGACCGTGGGTGATGCATCCGGTTCGCGGTCAGTAGTGTACGAACCCTCCTATCCAGGGCGTCAAGTTCCGTCTGAGTCCATTTGAGTATGCCGTAAGAATACATCAAAACCGGCTTGACCCAACTGTCAATGGCGCACCTTGTTTCCGCCTGATAAAAGACTGTTTCACACTTTATTCAGGCGGCCAAAGAAGCGCTTCTTCAATGATTATTTCATGTCGGCAGCATTGATGCCGAATGCTTCCGACATACCCAAATACTCGTAGGAGGAGAGGGATCTAAGGTGTGTATTATGGAATCCGAGAGTTGAGTTCCAACGGATTCCATTATCACCCCTCGCTTCACATGCATGACCGCACATTTGTTTACGCCAAATTCAATCCTGATGGCGCTACTAAAAGTTGGTGGTTTACCAAAAATATTTCACACCGAATCTTTAAAACACAGTAATATAACTTTTCAATTCATATGTACTTTTCTAAGTTTATCTTGGACATCACAGACATCGGTGAAGGAAAACATCGTGAGGAAACCTGGACTTATAATTAATATGTCTGAAATCGCCAACCCGTCTTGAGCAAGCGTGGTGATCAATGCTCGTGCCTTCTCTGTATGAGAAGAGGCCTTTGCCCAGCAGTGGGACAGTAATAGGCTGATATTATTATTATTATTATTATTAATATAACTTTGCTCAAATATTATCAGTAGGCACAGGCACACTCACCGACAGCTGTGAAGCTAATGTCTATGGTACAGTCGTGGTCTTTTCCGCCTGATCAATTAAATTTTTTCGCTTAAATCACGCGGAGGTTCCGGTAGCCACACCCCCTTAAAGTTTAGGCCTATTAGGAAAGCATCAACTTTGGCGTGCAAAATAACAAAAACTCTCGTTGGGCGGGCGTCGTCTGTGCGCTCGGCCGACCGGTATCTTTTCATTCATTATTTCTATACATGTCAACGGGGCGGCGGGGCTAGAGAGCGTTTCTATGTTGTAAGTGCAAGCAAAAATTAGCTTAGTGGTGATCAGGCGGGAGTGTCCTCGATAGTACATGTTACATAGAGCAGTGATGGAAGTGGCCCTGACTTACCATCTGTAGGTCGCACCCGGGCAGTCGAGGTAGGCAGGTACTTTACTTGATATTGTAATTTACAGTAATTTATCGCATGGAGAGCAGTGGTGATCCACTACTCTCCAAGCGGTAGGTAATACTAAAACATCAAAAATATTAAAGTCTCTAAATTTTCTTCTTCGTAGTGTTGATGATTGCTTTAGTTTAGCTGCCACTTCAACGGCGTTATTACTGGCTTCGGATAAATCAGAATCTCAACCACGAATCCGCAACGATGCCAGAAGTAATTTTTTTTTTTTTTTTTTCGAAATGGCATCTCGCAGTTCAACCAGAGAGGTTGTCGTCTGCTTAACCGGACTTTCCTGTGGGTGCCTTAAGTGTAAGGCCTCCAGCCAGGGCAAAAAACTTACAAACTAAGCGACTACACGCTAAGGGCACCCCCTGCGGGGTACGGGCCTCGGCTTAGGGCGTCGCTGGGAGAGGGCAGCAAGGGGACAGGCTGGATCGGAGTGGCGATGCCAGAAGTAAGGCGTGTTCTTTGAGTTCATTATTATCCGCTTTCAAAAAGAAGAGAAGGTTAATTCTGCTAAAGGATTCTAAAAATCAATTTTCTTTTGAAGCCAGAAAATAAAATAAATTGTACAAGTTTTAAACAAGGTATTTTAAATGTCTGTAATTTAAATTGCTAATGACATGGTGGACCCAAAATTCAGAAAATAACTTAATAAAGAGCTGCCAGGTAAAAATATTACCATGTCGGGTAATATTTTTAGATTTTATAAATGTGGCGATATTTTTCTTCGGATTACCATTTTTCATTCAGTGTTAAAAAAGAGGTAATCGTTAGTCCAAAAGATCAAGTTGAAAGACGGGCTTGTAGTCAAAAAATCATGTCGGCTCGTCGGATCTTTGATATTAAGCGATT
Source organism: Xestia rhomboidea (assembly GCA_963853795.1). NCBI lineage: Eukaryota > Metazoa > Arthropoda > Insecta > Lepidoptera > Noctuidae > Xestia > Xestia rhomboidea. The sequence goes on along the minus strand of OY970776.1, from coordinate 865,563 downwards.
CTTGCTAAAGTCCATTGTGCATGGCTTATTAATCCTTTTAGCATTAACTATCTGTTGTCAATGTTTAACCTATTGTTCTGGTTGCCTCACGAATACAACACGATAGCAAATAGTAGTACTATCCTACGTTCGTTATTTAGTTTACAAAAATCATCACCATCTTCCTGCCCTTGTCGCATTCTATTTGGGGTCGGTGCCACACGTTTTCACGTTTTTGGTGTTTACAGTTAGTTTCCAAAAATGTAAACAATATAGTGCACTTGGAAAAAATATTTTTATACCCTCACATAATGTCTAGTTAGCGCTACAATTTCCAACATTAATATGACGATTTTAGTACTAGTCTTTCTGAAATGAACCTAATTTACAGCAGCATTAAGCTGATTAATGTCAATATTAAATAACATCATTTGAAAACATAGATTTACATATTGAATAGGTATTACCAAGTCTGCAAAGTGAACACTATTTGTAAAGTCTGAAACGTGGCCTTTACTCAGGAAATTGAAACAACATTACACTCATTGAATAAGCCATTCTGAAAGACATCATCTACACTAGCCTGCAAAACTAAGTATTACACTTTTAAACTTGCAATAACTTTTTAAGTACACAAGATATACTTTCAAAACAAAAATGACTCGAAAAAGAGTTTAATTTTGTCTACAATTTCATAGAAAGCTGATAAATATTGCTATAAAACGTTTTTATTTGAAATCTCTAAGTTCTATAGTTTAGAAAAAAATGAAATTTTAAAAGTGTAGTACTTATTTTTGCAGGCCAGTGTAGTTAAAAATAAACTTACAAAAAAATTGGCTAAAATGAAAAGGTCAGGAGACTAACTAAAAAATATGAAAAATCGCCGAATCATAAAGACTCATAAATAATATACAAAAACACACAGTAGGTCAACTGCTTGTCATGCTGAGTTGCAACATTTTTTGCTCTAGGATTCTGGGCACGTTTTTAAAAGTCTAACACTAGAAGGACAGTAATTGGTTTCCTAATTCCACTGCGTAAAAACTAATTAGTACTCTGTACCTAGCTCAAGAAGACCTTGACGGATAATGTGAGCTATCAATCAATCAACTCGGTCTTGCAGTTGCATGAATCTTTTCCGTATACCACAGAACCTAATATCAGCACAAGCAGCCAGCATAAACAAATGACGTACCACTGCTGGGACACAGGCCTCTTCTCTATGTGAAGGAGTGGGCTGTAATCCACCACGCGGGCCCTGGTTTCTTCGAATATCAAGTTCTAGGACATGCTAGTTTAGGGATATGAAGAACAGGGTGTAAAGCTCTTCATCCCCCATAGAAAATGAGGCTGGAAGTATCAGACGGGTGTTGTGTCTAGTGGGCCACTCCCAGACAGTTGTCTGGTTTTTCTAAATGCTCGTAAGTCGCGGATATAGCTTTAATAGCGCGTTTCAGAATTTTGATTGTTTGTTCTTCATTTGTGTCATACATGGTGCTGTAGTACTTCTTGTACTATGCCGCTACGTTGGTTTCGTTACGACGTTTTCTTTTATCGTGTTACACCAAGTGTACACATAGAAATGCCTTCCCGAGTTCAAACTCACGACCTACAAGGTCGTGAGTTTACTCGTCAGTCGGGATCGATGTCGATGGACCACGACTGCTCAAACAAACCGACAGACGACGACAAACCCGACGACCGACAGTAGCTATACACTGACACTTCACTCCAACTATATGAGTCTGACTGAACGTTACGAAGTGTGATGATTTTTCTACGACCTCATTGAAGGCAGTTTTGTCTTTTTTGGCAGATTTGTTCACGAATCTGTGTTTTTTTTCATAAATTGGATCGAATTGCTATTGCAGCAACAACTTAACCCAATTTTTATGGATAAGACATTGTTTGTGACTGCACCGTTGGTCTAGTGCTCGCAAAACTGCTGAGTTTGAAGTCTGGGGTTCGAATCACCGGTCCGCACAAAGTGTCATTTGACATTACATGGGACTTTAACTTAACCGACGAAATGTGGGTGTACTGTAGAGCCCCTGCCCTTTGGCTAACACAGGCGTGATGTCATTCAAAATTAGAAATTTTTCCAACTCAAGTGCCGAAAAAATAGCTATTAAATCAAATAAAAAAGCAGTTTAAAAAATACCGGCCAAGAGCGAATCGGACTCGCGCACCGAGGGTTCCGTACAAGCCTGTGGACGGGGAGCTATGGGCTAGCTCGCCGTCCGTACGTCTCATGACGACAGGCCGTGTCGACGGCGCGTTCGTGTTCCACGCGCGCCTCAAAGAGAGTCAGCAATAGAGAAGGGGTCCGCAAGGACCGAAGCCTGCCGGGGCTGCGGGACTATTCGAAAGAGATGCCGTGGCCCCGGAACACAAAGGGCGAAGAAGGAACATGGATGGGTTTTAGTCAGTAAAAGTCTGACACTCCCTCCTGCTCGGCCCAGAGCGGGAGAAGTCATTTGATGATTTCCCATCCAAAAAAAAAAAAAAAAAAGGGTTCCGTACAAAATTTTTTAAAAGACAAACCTAACTTTGCTGTTCGATCCCTAGAAACGGCTATTGCTCCAACCGCAAATAATAAGTATGTAATAGTAAAATCGCTTTTTTTTTGTTATTAAACTGTATATTTACGGTTTTCAGACTTTTCCCTTTACATGTGCTGTATGACCTTGCTTTTTGCTAAATTTCGTGATTCTAGGTCAACGGGAACGGGAACGGGTTATGCTGAGCTGAGGCCCTTTTGGCATTATTAGTTTAGTTTGTTTATTTATTTTGTGGAATTTTGTAAATGTTTTTAATGCCAAATAAACACAATTTTCTTTCTTTCTTTCTTTAATATAGGTTTTCGACCCAAAACCTATAGGGTACTTCCGGTTGACCTAGAATTGTCAATTTTGGTTAAAAGCAAGGTCTTACAGCACAACTAAAGGGAAAAGTCCGAAAAATAAAAAAAGTTGAAAATTAAGGTAAATTTTGGTATTTACAAGTTTTCACGAAAATCTAAATTTGCCCATTTCTTTTTATCGTGTTGACAGTATATGGTATAAAGTTCAACTTGCTAGGTCCACCCGTTCCTGAGAAAATCCGTGGTGACAGATGGACAGACTGACAGACGGACAAGAAAGTGATCTTATAAGGGTTGCGTTTTTTTCCTTTTGAGGTACGGCACCCTTAAAATCAAAGAACACCCTATATTATATTAATCAAGCGTGATACCGTACTAAGTATGTATGTGATGTTAGGCGTATCACGGTCATTACATCATATTTCGGAAAAAAATACGCGGATGTGCAGATTTGTTATCACTGGTACTAACATTAGAAGTGACGCACTGGGTTAGTAAAACGCTCCGTGAATGGGCGATACCTACACAACAAATAACTATACAATATTTGAATGGTGTAATTATAATACATGTGCATTATGGTGAAAGGTAAAAGTGTCACTGCGTTGATGTCTTTTTCGAGCAGACATAAAGAAATAAAGAAGACGCGTAAGGTGCGGTCAAACCGACCTGAAACTAATAAAGTCCGGTGTCCGCAGCCAGTCCGGTGTCCGCAGCCAGTCCGGTGTCCGCAGCCAGTCCGGATGCCGGTGGTCTGGTCGGTTTGACAGCGTGTTTATTGGGAAAAAATAAGATAATTTAGTAGTGATATTTGAACAATTACTTTATCTATCAGACTCTGGGTGACCGGAGTACGGTCCGCACTGTATTCGTACCGGTTTAACCGAACCTTGTGCCACCAAAAGCTTGGTCAATTGTTTTCCTCTCGACGAGCATTTTGTTATTTGACAGCCGAGCACTATTCAAACAAAATTCGAATTTGCATTTGATGTTCAACCGCCGCATTCCAGCTACCAAGTGTGTAGTCTATCAAAGCCTTTTATAGCGGTACATATGTTTTGGAGCAACTAAACTGATTTAGTAGTGTATGTGAGACGACGTTGAAAGGACGCGTGTAGTGACGTCACTTATCTAAGTAAATAGTTTTAGGACGTAAACAATAAATAAATACAAAGTTCTATGTAAGTATTGTGTGGTTTTGGATTGTTTTTTATTATTAAGAGGAGTATTAGGTAATTTGTAAGGAGGTATTTTGAAGTTAAAACGGTTAAAGCGGTAGGAAATCCATCATCGTTTGTGTTTTCTTTAGAATAATATCCGTATGGTTTAATTTGGTCGTTGGCCTTTTGGTATCGTGTTGATGGCGTGACCTCCAAATAGTTCGTTTTAGTAAGAGTTTATTTCTTCCGTATCTCTTTATTATGCTCTTTATTTACATGCTCAACTAACATAAACCAATATTTTTAATATTTTGAATATTAAAATATTCATTCTTCTTTTCGTATCGCTTGGGTAGCACTATATTCTTATTACACAGAGACTGTTTAGCTTTGACCGTAACTTCGTTCGTATCCCCGATGTGGTTGGTTATAGATCCATCATCTTAGGAAAGGAGATGACGCATCACTGGCACTATGGTTGGGAATTCTTGATGATTATGACTTGAGAGCATTGAAACACACTATTCAATATACAAGCAAAAGTCACCGCTTGTCGCGTCGCGTCCTACAACCTAACGTCTACCTCAAATCAAAATCAAATCAATTTATTTGCTACAAAGTATTGGTACAATTCAAAGAAGCCCAAAAAAAGGGCACCGAAGGAGTATCAATCTTTTTTTTTTTTAATGTTTAAGTTCAAACATTATAGAGGAAGCAATCATCAGGTACCTACCTAGTTATTACCGTATGGCGTGTCGTGATATTTATTTACATAAGGAGTAGGTACTAATGGGGCCTTACGTTATAAAATTATTTTATTATCTATAATTCTCTGTAATTTTGTAGGTATCGTACTTTAGTCGTGTAGGTACATAATAAATATGATACAATTACTTTTACAGCCACTATTGAAAACTAATGATGCGCTGTGGCTGTGCTTAATTATACATTTTTATTGCAGTGTCCCTTAGTGTTAGGCCGCGTCCCCACTATGTTGTCGTGACGATTAATTTATCGTTGTTGAATACCTACGAGATGATAATAGCAATAAAAAAGTAATTAAGTACTTAAACCATTTTTTCAATCAACTACCAACTTACATCAAGTTACTTATATGTATATAACAAAGTCTATAAGTATGTACCTACAGTTCGTTTAAATTCAAGTCCTCCTGTCATTGACCCCAGTTCGCATTCTGGATCCAGTTTTGGATACCCAAGGTCAGCCACATGTACCCAACGTACCCAACGCGCAACGCCTAGATAGTATCAACTATCAACCGCCAACGAAGTTGCAAATTTTTGGCTTGTGAATTCACAAATGAAAATACATTAAAACAGGTTTGTAGTTGTAGAAAGGGTCGAAGTCTGCTAAATTAGTTATCTACTGTATCAGTAAACCCACACACCCCATAGGTCTCCAATCAATTCATCTTGGTTTAACACGGCACTCATTGCTCTCATATACTAGCTGCTAGTTGTAGGAAGCACGGTGATCGTTTTTTTGACAAGTCATTCTACCTAAGCCAAAAATCAGAATCTAGTCGAAATTTCATCTCGGCGACAATTAAGGTGAACGCACACTTATCAGAGCCGAAGGAAGCGAACAAGCCGAAAGAATCGAATTTTAGAATTACTTGTATGAAATCCACATGAATGCAATAAATGATGATTATGATTATAATATAATCCTACTTATCCGCGTCGAATCAGACGAATAGATAACGTTATACGGATGAGAAAATGTTTCTTTTGGCGCGGATAAGTGCGTTCACCTTTAATGTTAAAAATACAAAAAATACAGGTATTTTTGACACACGAGTCCGCGATTAGAAGTTTCAAATTTTCTGAAAAATACGCTAATTGGTGATTTGGGGCTCTTGTAATGTTTGCCATTCAATAAGTACTGATTACAAATTAACAGCCTAATTTGAATAAATTACCGATTGTGATTTTGAATGCCAGTCAGGGCACATTTAAAAGCCGATAACAATATAAAACCGTGATCGTTTCAGAGCAATGGCAATAACAGGGATATCGTTAGAAGACGAGTACAAGAAGAACACCGGCACTACTCCCGACGACATCAACAAGTTACGAGAATGGCTCAGCACACAACCACATCTGCCTGGAGAATACATGACAGGTACTGATTTAAACACTGTTTCAATCTTTCACGGTTTATAAATAAACTTAGGTATACACTGTCACTTACGGGATATCTTCCGTGATTTTAACTATTGAGAGCTCCCGATATTTAAACGCTGGTGCAAGCTCCATTATCGCGAGATGACTGGAGAATGCGGGTCAGTCAAATCTGTCTACCCTCTGTCAGTCTTTTGCTCTACTTACTTACTTACTCTTACTAATACGACTATGTTTGTAACCACATAAACTTACAATAAATACAGTGGAAGATGAGTTGTTCAAAAGTTGCTATGTACAACACATTTAGTGCTCGTTGGTAGCGCGAGTGCTGAGCATTAATTAGGTCCTGGGTTTAATTCCCGGGTCGACCAGTGTTATTGCGTTTCTCCATCAGGAATTTATTAGTTGCAGTTAGGATGTGTGCCCAGTTTGTGGTAATAGGGTCGCCCCCTATTACATGGGAACTAAATATACCTGGCGAAATTCCACACATTTTCCCACATGTCACCAGTAGGTACCTAATAAGGTACACCTCTGCCTAACCCTTCGGAGATTACAGGCGCAACGTTATGTGATGAAATAAATTGAAACATATTTAAATGCTAATGCTAATAAATAAATCAATATAGGTAACAATTTAAATCCTCAACGAGCATGACAAACGATTTTCTCAAAAAAAAGACGATCTATAAATCATAATTCTTGTTGTAAGATAGGCGCGAAAATAGGCAAAACATATTGGATTAGTCCTGTTAAATATTGTAATACCAAATGATTTAAAAAGAGTAACCATGGAGTTTCTTGTCTCCGGTTCTTCTCCATGGAATGAGAATGACCAACGCGAACCGTGCACCTATTTCGACGTTTTCTATAAGGGTTCTTACAGACGAGCGGCACGTTGCCAACTGCAGATAAACTGCAGCCGTCGTCGCTCAGCTGCCAGTGCCGCTCGTCTGTAAGAACCCTAAGTGCCCATCTAGGCCTCTGTGAAATAAAATATTTTGAGTTTGAAATGGTTAATTGCTTGTGTCCACTGTTTTTGGTAACAAGGCTGCATTAGGTCATATTTAAAAGGCCTCTAGGTATGTTACGTCAGTAAGAAACTATGAATCTTCTTTCCTCGACATTTTTTCTAGCTAGTGTTTATTTTTTGTAGTCTTGTAATTGAAGTGGTGTGTCATCAGCATCACTTTGGTAGTTATATCCGTTGGTAGGCGCCTTGACAAAAAACATTTGAAAAAAAACCTGTCTAGACAATAATACATAGTAATGCTAGTTAGTGCCACTGCGCATTCAGCTCCGCTGGGACATAAAATATAATAAAAGTCGTGACATTTGTCTTTTTTTTTCGGATGGGAAATCTTCAAATGACTCCTCTTTCTTTTTTTTTCGGAACAGAAATCATCAAATGATTCCGCTCTGGGCGGAGCAGAAGGGAGTGTCAGACTTTTACTGACTAAAACAAGTCTTATATTATCTGTGCTAAAACCCATCCATGTTCCTTCATAGCCCTTCGTGTTCCGGGGCCGCGGTATCTCTTTTGAACAGTCCAACAGCTCGCCAGGTGATACTTTGTCCTAAGGCCCACTTGCAAATCACCAATTATAAGTGCGTTTTTAACATACATTGTTCTGTGCTGTCATTTAGAAAACGAACGATGTTTTATAATTATTTTTATTCTATTCTATTATCAGAATCAAAAAATATTCCATACATTGTTAGTAGGTAAATCATACATAAAACTATGTTTTGAATTCGTTTTTTTTTGTTTTTGGATAAATTCTCGCACTTCAGTGGCATCGTATATACAAAATAGTATTTTTACCTCCAAGCTAAATACTTCGTTATATCATTCTTTTTTGTCATTTACTTGTTAAATGTTTGACAATTGGTAACGCAAACATTTTCTGAAGTCGACTAATATCACTCATGTCCGGTTACACGAACATTATGCGACATCTAAGTTAATGCCTAAATATTATTACACTGTTGGAATGTCAAATTGTCTGCTTCACGTGTTGAACATCCAACTGGTTTTATTTAAGTACCTATTAATAAAGGTGTTTAGTGTGTGAAAATGGGCAATGTATATCCTTTTGTTCGAAACTAAACGTACCGCACTTCTATGGTAACTTTGACTTTGAAAAGGAAAACATGACAGCAGTGTTGAATTAACCATAAAACCGATACTTACCGTCGCGTCATTTCAATAAAGATTACACTGATTAAAGAGACGTGAGAAGACTCAGTAATTACTGCTGGGCCACGAGGAAGTAACGTAGGTAATGTATCTAATAACTAGTAATAGATGGTATGACGTCCAACCTTGATCTGTACTAAACTTGTTTTTTTTTTAATATTCTGGTTTAACTGAGTTAATTATTGGGTATGTACACATAGCAAAACTGTTAGGTGCATACCTAGCTATGGGTGGTAAGTAGTCATAGGTAAACATCATTACACTATTTAGGCAATAAATGACATGAAAACACGATTATAATGTAATTTGCGAGGTACAGTCGGTAACCTGGAACTTGCAATGTCTGTGGCAACACATTGACCTTGAGCTGCGTTGTGTAGTATAGTAAAAACAATATAAGCTGGCCTTTTCTATCAACATTCCGTTGATAGAAAAGGCCAGCTTATATTGTTTTTTGATCACGGCATTATGAGCGGATTTAACACCAATAACATTGGAGCCTATAAGCACATTTAAAAGGAGGCGTACAAGTGAATATTCCCTTGCAATTACTGTCTTGAACGCAGTTTAGATAACACATTCAGTTTCATGGGTGAAATTTTCCCTAAGTAGGTAGTTTTGTTTAACTGCTTGCATAGGTAGGTACTTATTTATTTTGTGAACTGTACGTCAAGTTCAACCGATTAAGTGCAACATCAACTGCATGTCTTGTTAAGTTATTTTAATGTCATTAAATCGTCTAAAATAGCATAAGTGGTGCTAAAGGTACAATGTAATACTTGTGCCTATTATCATTAATGAGTGGCAGATATGCACTTAGGTATCCGAGTTGATTTGCTTGAACAGTTAAGTAAAAAATATACCTAAGTTTGATTTTTTTTAACCTTGGATTTCCCACTGCTGTGCTGGTACCTACTACTTTTCTCGCGAAGAAAAATCGGTAGACCATGATGGAAATGGTGGGAAGACTTGGATTTCTTCCATAGGAATTGGCAAAAATTGACAGAACTGGGACCGTGGAGGGAGGCCCATCAGTGGGACAGTACAGGCTACCTGCTACATCTATACTAATATTATAAAGAGGGAAGATTTGTATTTTTGTGTGTATGTTTTTAATGAATAAACTACTGCGCCGATTTAAAAAATTCTTTCACCATTAAAGCCACCTCTTTACTGAGTAACATTAGGCTATATTTTATCCCCGTACTCCCACGGGAACGGGAACTACGCGGGTGAAACTGCGTGACTTCCGCTAGTTTATAATAATTTATCTAAATGCCCTGAAATGCTGAACGGACTGAGTAACTTTTACAGCTCAAAGGTAATCTTTACTGGTAAACTTAATGCTGCATTCTGTTTTTAAAGATCAATTTAAAACGCATTAGTTTGTGTGACATTAATTAACATGTATTAAACGAATTTTTAGACCGTGACAATCACGTTACCTATTCAATTGGAAAACAAGGTTATTACATTGTTAACATAATTACATATCACCACGCCTTTGATCCCTTAAGGGTTACGCACCAGAGGACGTGTGCCCTATACTACAGTTCACCCACATATCACCAGTTATGTTAAAGCCCCATGTAAAATACTGGTATTCAGCTGCATCCGGTTAGATTGGAAGCCGACCCCAACATAGTTGTGAAAAGGCTAGGTAGATGATGATGATGATAATGTTTAAGCCATGTAATAGGAGGCGGCCCATTGTCATCAACCGAGAAATTACAACATTACTACTGAGAAATTCCTGGTGACCAGGTACCTACACGTCTGCTCGCCCAAGGAAAACAGCGTGGTGCTATGCAATGACATGATGCATTTACACCAAGTCGTGATAGACAAACATGTATGGCTAACATGACGTTTGCATTTAGAATGGTACGCACATAAATCTTCTATTGTTCCCTAATTGGCGCGAAACAATACAAACAGCAATACAATAATGGGTGTAACCCTTAAAGAAGCCGAAGGTCATTGCTATCATTTTTTTGATGAAAAATTTAATTTAATTTTTTTATTAATTAAGTACCGATGAAAAATTTGGGGGTTCAGAATGTACTGAATACAAAGTAAGGACTACCGCACACTTTAGACAGACTATTTCCCTACTAGTGCGGGCGAGAGATAAATAGTCTTTCTCGCTCGCACTAGTAGGAAAATAGTCTGTCTATAGTGTACGGAACGGTAGCCGTAAGCGTTTGTGAGTCGGTGTCCCTTCCCAAATAACATTGCGCTAACAAACTACTAAACACAGTGCCTACGGCGCGGCGGCGAAAAGGGAAACGCAAACGAACGAGACTGTAGCACGGAGAGACACAGAACTGTTCTTGTTCAGCGACATTATTGGATACTAAGTTCACGGGTTTACTATAAAGTCAGTGCTGTTCTAAATGTATTTGTTTACTCACCCGACAGTCGACACCAACGCAAGACCGCAATCGTGACTGGCTAAAATATTTCACATACCTTACCCAGCAGTGGGATACTTGACCGGCTTATAAAAACCAAGAAATATATACTGTTAGTTGTTACAGTCACGACAGTGGGTAGGTACAAGTAGTCATCTAATGAGGCACAATTATTTGCCCGCGATCTATTGTTATTAATTCACGTTGACTTTGAGAAAAAATATAGTTTTTCTATGCATAAATCAACATCACACACAATAGGTGCTCTAATTATACTTTCGTGAGGTTTGTCATTAGAAGTTGGCAGCCTGTTAGAGACTATTATCACCTGTAAGTGTTTCCGGAATAGATCGCCAGCATAAATCTTGAACGTTCGAACCTCGGTTCGATTCCGTGGTTTGACACTCACTTGACAGACACTTTACCACGGCTGCATAATCAACTTTCAACGAACAAATATTTAAATGTGTGGTCTCGCCTATATTTATAGTTTTAGATTTAAAAAAAGTAGGTAGGTTGTTAAAGCGGTAAATATCTTCATCCATAACAACAGAACCAGACACAAAATTAAATATAAGATACCAGATATAGAAAATACCTACACAAACGCTCCCCAGACCCCAAGCTTGGGACCAAAGAATAGTTACTTGTAAATTGGAAAATGTGGAAGTTAATCACAAAATCTGTAGGATTATCAATACCAAGGTACTGATTCTGTTTAGTGTTTTATTACCTACCTATGCAAAAATGTTAAATAGCATAAGAATCGTCGTCATCGTCGTTCGCATTCGTATTTTGGCTTTTTTTTCAATAAAATCTTTTTGTTCGATCAGGATTGAACATATTTATTCATTTATAACACATTTGCTCGTAAAGGGTCTCTTATTTCACCAATTTTAATATCGTAATGTATCTCATTACGTACTTGTGCTGTAAAGTAAAATGCACGGTTTATACATTTTTAAATCGTAGCAAAGAGTTTTTATGTCAGAAAAGTGGTCAACATTTCATGAATTAAATTAACTTTGGGAGATGAAATATAATAAATAAACATTTAATTCTTTAATTTAATTAATTTTGACAATAAATTACAACCATTTATCTGAAAAAAAAAACACAGAAGTATTAATTTACTTTATTAGTAATACTGGCTGTTTTTTGTGTCTTTGCCTTAATAAAAAGTGATGATGCGCGCGCCTCGCTAATTTATGAACCAGTAAAAATTATTCCGCGCGCTTTTTCTTTTCGCTGTATTGTTTTTATTTGTTTTATTTATTTCCTCGCAAATATCTTAGAAAACGTCGTATGACATACGTGCGCTTTGATAATTACAGCCTCTGCTTTTTTATCGCCCTCGCCTACGGCTCGGGCAAGCAATATCGTCTCGGCTGTAATTTTCAACTTACCGCACTTATATCATGTACTATTAATGCACAATGTACACAACCAATTTTACATGTTAAGCTTAAAACTAGTGAGTACGTGACCCTGTTAGGGCGCAACAAGATAACTTAAAACTAATATTGCAGAGTATCTTTCACATTTAAACATTATATTAATTAAATTTATTTCTAACATTTCACTTCATATATGTAGGTACTTAAAAACAATTATGTCGGAATGTGTTAAAGTTTAAATTAATTAAATAAAATTAGTTAAATAAACAAAAAACATAACTTTATTATTAATAAATAGAAAAAATATACCATAACTAAGGCAAATCAAATTAATAAAATCACAAATATACAAAGTCAACATAATAAAAATACATAGTTAATTCAATGCTGAGTTTTTGTCTCGAGTATTTTTTTTTTGCGAGTCGCGACCTTTATATTAAGTACATTATAATTACAATTATTAATCAAGTAGACAGCTAATCTAATAATACGCAGTCATAGAAAAACTTGAAATCTACAATAACTTGCCTCCTTTGTACCCGGAAGAATCCGAACCTAAACAGATATCTTACCTACAATTTGGGATTCGATCGATATTACTAACAGAAAAGTCAAAAGTTTATGGGACTGACATAAGCTACCGAAGAGCTTAGTTACATTTCAACCAACTTTGACAATGTACCAAGTTTGACACATCGATACGTTTTTGCTTGACAAGCAGCGCCACCTTGAACTGCTCTCTTAAAAGTGGTTGTCATGATCAATCCTCTTGATTGTCGCAAAAGTGACTGCAATCTGCCTAGGTCTTCTGGTACCTAATGTTGCTTCGTAGTGTATATCGTCAAATGAATAGGGTTGTATTTTAGGTGAGTATTATGTATGTACGGTCGAACAAGCTATTTGGTTTACATGTTACAGTTTAATTTGCATGTTAAAACTGTAAAGCAAATAGCTTGTTCGACCGAACGAGTAGGTTGCATAAAGCGAGGTGCAAAGCGGCCGTGAGGCCATATTTCACCGGGTTAATTGTCTTGGTCGGCGAGTACGTCTTGCTATTACAGAGCAAGGCTACCTAAGTACTAACACTTACCTACTGCCATGTACTTGACCATACCTACCTATTTAATTAATCGTGGTTTCCGAATTATGACACCAAAGACCGGTCGAATCTATACCTACTTTCAATTATTATATCAGAGACGACAAAACAATGTTTTCATGAGTACTTAGATATCAAAAACTTTTGTCACTGACGTTACATGAAAACAGCAGCAATCTGCTGTTACGTTTAGTATGCCATTCGTATAGTAGACATAGTGAATCAGTATGCTCGTCAGGCTGTTACATTGTCGATGCCTAGCGAGGGGATCAGCACCTTAAGAGCTTGAGTACGAATTTTGCAAATTATCAACCACCGAAGCCTTGGTAAGCAAACCTAGGACCAATGACAGGAATGAGTATAAGGTACTCAGCTGTAGATATTGTCAAAAAAGAAGACACCAAGGGGTAGGCAGATGAAAGTGTAGATTCAACCACACTGCCGGTACCAACCATCTGTGTTGGCCTGCTACTGAGAATTCCAATTCCATGAAAACCCAAATTTTGTACCTACATGGCTACATTTGGCCCTAAGAGTTAGAGTATATATTACAGTGGAACATTACGATTACGCCTGTAATCCATGAAGAGCAAGGCGAAGGAGTAAATATAATAGTACACCCACATTTCGCTAGTTATGTTTAAGTAATAAGGGGCGAGCCTATGGATGTCAACCGGCCTCAAATCCTGGCTGGTACTAAAACATTGACGATGGAAAAACCCAATAACACTTTGGGCAATCTAGGAATCGAACCCAGGAATTCATGCTCAGCAGCGCTTGCGACCATTAGAAACAAAATTTAGTCCCAGCCCATATGCATATTAAACACGTGTCTGGATCACTTTTTCAGATCTGGACCTGATTCTCATCTACCACTGCTGCGATCACAGCGCGGAGGTGTCGAAGCAAGTGTTGGACCTCCACTACACCCTCAGGACACTGTTCACCAACTTCTTCAAAGACAGGGCCGTGGATAACAAGGTGGAACATAATCTGCATAATGTGTAAGTAGCATGAACACTACAGCAGCACGGCCACGATATTTTACTGTATTATTTTGGGATCACATTCTCCTGCCCTTATCCCAATTTAATTGCGGTCGTACGCAGCATGTCATCTTCTATACTTCTTTATTAGGTAGGTACTCTTATCTCATCAGACACCTCAAGACAATTTTGGGATGTTGACATGTGATGCCAACTTTTTACATTTTAACTCCACTGGAGGCAAAGCTTCGAAGACTAGGATCAGGTACGAGGACTTTAAGATAGTAGTAGTAGTAGATACCTTTATAAATCCGACAGAATATCGGGTTTGACGTCGAATGTGCACTTCTCGAAATGAGCTGTGGAAATAACTAAAGTAAACAGAACGGACTGTCCAAAAAATCTCGATTTTTTCCAACGGCATATGTTTTTTTGATAATTTGTCTATATCCGGCCCCACTGAAGCTTGGCATCCAAAGTTATGCCTAAGAACACTGTGTTATCTTCCGGTTTCAACTCTTTATCCTTGATCAGTACCCTAGTTTCCACTTGTCTTACAAACAAACAATACTAATCAAAACAATACTATTTCATGATTAATTTTTTTCATAAGGCAAAGCATTTATATAAAAAAAGAAATAGAAATGGACTAAGAATTGAGCCCAGGGGTACCCCCATTCTTACAACGGATCCGGGAGATCGTTTCCCATTAACATCAACTCACTGAATCCTATCACTCAAATATGAAGTAAGAAGATCCAGAGAGACGTTACGGATTCCGTAGTGGTGTAGTTTCCTAATGTTTCATGAAGAACGCAATCGAAAGCCTTAGACAAATCGCAAAAGATGTCTAAAGCATCGCATTTGTCCTCCCAGGCATTATAAATGTGTCCTAAAAGTTCAACACTTGAACGGCCCCCTGTAAATCCGCACTGTTTGTTATGCAATAACTTGTTTATTAAAAAATCGTTGCATTTGTTCTAAAATTAGTTTTTAAATTTTTTTGCTAAAGATATATACTGAAATGGCTCTATAAAGTAGTGGGGTCTGATGTACTACCCGATTTAAACAATGGTATTAGTTTACTATTTTTCATTAGATCAGGAAACTCACCACGGTCAATAATCGTTAAATATTATAGTTCTACATACTCCAAGAAAAGAAATCAATATCATTATTATCTGTTCCAGGTTACTCCAGCCATTACCAACTCGGTCTAGGAATGGTGATGCCGTGTTCTACTGCAGGCTGCTGGACTACGAGCCCAAGAACTTTGAGTTCGCGAAGTCACTCCGGTAGGTGAATAACGATGCCTACAATTATTTACCGCTTACCTAGGTGGAGGTTTCAGGAGGCTAGATTTACTATTTTAAGTATGGCTGGCTATGTAGTTAAAGCACGTGTAGCTTTTTATGACAGTAGCAAAAAACACAACCAAAATGTTTTACGAGACTGCTTGTGGATCAGTCCGATCAATCTAACTTTATTCCATAAGAGCCCAACATGTTTCTATGGGGAATTTCACTGATCCAAAGAAGCAAGCCTCATCAACGCACTACGAACTACCTATCTGGACATCTGGCCCAATGATAGGATAAAACGATGGACAAGAATACATTGTCGTTGAAGAAAGAAGCACTAAGCAACATTCTCGAGTTCACCTTTACGATGTAACAAATTAATTAATCGCAGGTCAGTGCTGATGATTCTGGATCTATGGCAGTTCGAGGAAGGCACGTGGCCAGGGTTCGTGCTGATCTTCGACCTAGAGGGTCTCAAGCTAGGGCATCTCACCAAGCTTGATGTTCAGACTATCCAGCAGTTCCTGTACTATTTGCAGGTGAGAAATTCCATCATTAGGGTAAGCATACAGTAAAAACGAATGATCCAGTTGGCCTAAGTGATGAACTACCTTGTTGGTTTAGTTGGAAGCGCTACTCCTTGACACTTCGAAATTTTCATGTACCTTAGCTTACACCTTTGCCTAACCCATCAGGGATTACAGGCGTGAGGCCAAAAAACAAAATACACGTATTAGTTTCACTAATATTAAAAAATAATAATTTGACCATTATTTTCCAGGAAGCCATGTTGGTGAAAGTAAAAGGCCTGCACTTCCTGACCGCGCCGTCCTTCATGGACCGACTCATGATGATGATCAAACCGTTCATGAAGAAGGAACTCCTGGATGTGTTGATCATCCATCAGATCGGAGCTAAGACCTTGGATAAGTTCGTGCCGGTGGCGGCACTCCCAAAAGAGGCAGGGGGAGAGTTCAAGACCTTTGATCAATGCAGAGGTAATGAGAACCTTTTCATTTATAATTCCGGTCGGCGGCCCACCTTTTTGTAAATGATAACCAAAGAATCACAGGACCTGTGGAATCCCAGATACAAACAAGATGATGAATTATGTTAATTTTACAAGAACTCTTAGATATCCTGAAAGCCCACAGAAAGTATTTTTGAACTGAAATTTTTTTTTTTCAGATGAAATGCTAGCAAGACTGCGAGCTAATAAAGATTTCTTCGTAAAAGAGAACAAGAAACGCGTGATTGAAGCGAAGCGGCCAGGAAAGCCGAAGACCATCTCAGACATTTTCGGGAGTGTAGAAGGATCCTTCAAGAAACTTGATATTGATTAGTTTACTGTTTATTATTTGGGAATTTGTTTTTGTAAATAATAGTTATTTTGAAATCAGAGCCATCTTTTGAGCAACTTTAATATCATGAACAGCATACAATCAATGTTAATTTATGCGGCGCTTTCATTTGTACAAGAGTTTTTTCGTCCAGTAGCCATTTGTTTAAATAAAAATTATTATATTTAAAAAAGTATTACTATACTACGAGTTATTTATAACCGCCCAAAAGACGAGACTACCGATCAATTAAAAATAGCAGTGCAATAAACCACTGAAATACAACCAACCCAGAAAAATAACGGACTTAGGTGTGGTCATCTCGAGATTATCAGTTACAGCTTCCACTTTACTAAACTTACTACCTTCACTACAGAAACAGGGTAACATTTAACAACAAAATAAAAATTCCATGAACGTTTATTAGCAATATATTTCATAGAAACATAAATGCTGACATTTTACGCTTACACCATAGAAAATGGAATAACGACCAGCGCCGCGCAAACTGAAACAATGAAGAAAAACCACATTATTGTCTATGTTCGCTGTAACAAGGTTGGATGGTTTGTCTATGGTATATATCAGTTAGGGTAAGTAGCATCAAAGGCTTTCAGTCGAAAGATGGTGTTGTTTGAAATCATCATGAAAACAAAATACTGGGAAGCCTAAATGGTACATTTAAAATATAAATTAATTAATTAAGTTAGACAACAGCCCAAGATCCAACTACATTGACCATAATCTTAGAAATATTGGTCAAGTAGACATAAATCTAAATTCTGTCCGGTTGATGGCAATGGGTTTGCAAGAGACTACAGCATAACTGGTGACATGTGTTTAATACACTTGTGCATACCCTAAGTGTATATAGGCAAAGTGTTACATTATGCTACAAACAATTTACTAGGTCTTTACGGCCAAATCATTAGTTCATAGTAGTTCGTACAACTTCTAATCATTGAATCCTAGAATGATCAAATATCTCAAAGTATTTTGAACTTTTTATCAAAAAAGTTTTTGTTTTAAAATTTACTTGCAAACAGAGCCTATGCATTAAGAACTTTACTCCACAACCGAACACTATAAGACCTAATAAGGTGTAAAACGTAGCTTGTTGCTCAAAACAGTCCAAAGGAAAAATCTTGTTCTAATGACTAGAAAACATAATTTTAAGCCTATCATCCACAGTATTAGACACACTAATAAAACCTACAAATAGAATATTTGAAACTCACCTGCGGAGTGCATTTAGTCAAACAGACCGAAGCCCATGTCCTCATCCTCCGATTCAGTGTCTTCCTTCTTGGTCTCCTCTTCTGCAATAGAGAAAGTAAGAGTTAGCAGGGTACAGGAGATAGGTGGTGGTAGTCAAGTGTGCGGGATGTCAGTAAAGGTAAGTTAGCAGCAAAGGCTTTCAGTCGAAAGATGGTGTGTAGTTATTCATCATGGTAATAAAAAAATTGTAGTTGTAATATCATTAACATGAAAAAATAGAATTGATCTTCCTAGTTGATGAAGTTAGTCACATAATATTGTGATTTTCGATACAAGTGATTTATTAATTTAATCTTATACATACATCGGAATTGAAAATTTGGATATTCTGCAGAACACTGCAGTAACAGTTCATGTACTCAAAGACACTTCTTTATTATTAATATATTTTCTATGATTACTGTCTACCTCAAGTTTGAAGTAAGCGGCAGGGAGACATACCTTTCTTCTCTTCAGCGGCGGCAGCAGCGGGCGCAGCTCCTCCGGCGGCGGCCGGGGCGGCGCCTCCAGCTGGCATGGATGACAGCTTCTCGCGACCTGGATGACAGACGAAATAACATTAATATTTATTCTCTTGGTAGTTCTCAAAAAAAAAATGAGGCTTATTCCAGTGAGAATGTTGAACATTCAAAGGGTTCTTTGCTGAAAATTCAGTACTGAATATCTAAATGATAGTTGAGTAAAGAATAAGTCCCCACAAACAAACAATAGTGAAGTTGGTTTAGTAACTAGCACTAGTCCAGTTATAAGAATTTAATTCTATAATTGTTAAAAGAATGGACACAGGTTATTAGTTTCCCAGAAGGGTCTAACTTCAGAGTTACAAAACTTAACCTCAGAACTCGCAACAAAAAAATAAACAGCAAAGAGATGCTTACCCTGCTCAATCAGCTCCTCAACACTCT
The DNA here is from genome assembly GCA_963853795.1 of Xestia rhomboidea. Lineage (NCBI taxonomy): Eukaryota > Metazoa > Arthropoda > Insecta > Lepidoptera > Noctuidae > Xestia > Xestia rhomboidea. The sequence goes on along the minus strand of OY970776.1, from coordinate 846,494 downwards.
TGCCATTGAGCTCGGAAATAACCTTCTTCAGCTTCTCTCCGTCAGCCTCAATACCAACAGAGCTGAGGATCTTCTCCACGTCCGCTGCTGCCGGGGACACCTTGCCGCCGAGCACAGCCAGTAAATACGCGGCCACGTAACGCATTCTGAAAGTAATTGAATATTATTATGATTAGTAAACATTGACATCAACAAGTAATGGCAGGGGAATGATGATGATGACAACAGCGAAAACTTCCAACAACTTATGAATTGTTTTAAATACCTATGATCATAGCATTTTTCGAGCATACGCTCGAGTTTAGGAACTGTAGATGGTAAGATATCCTAGTTTCCATAATAACAAACATTCCACATAATTATGGAATGTTTACCTGGCGCAGAGAGCATTATGGTATGCTGCCAAGTTGGGAGATATTTGGAGCAGTGAATAACGCAATATGCACGTTCACTCACCATAAATAATCATCACTAAGATAAGACTGCCACACGGCAGCTAATGTTATTGTGTTTTGAGGTTATAACTACACAGGTGTGGAAAAATAAGAGTAAGAAACCATTTTCGTCCAGGAATCAGATTTAGCATGTATTCAAGGTTGATAATTAAGAGCAGGATACACAAATGCACATTGGAAATTTACACGGGAATATTCACAAAAACACAATATCAACACATGGTCCTGAACAAAATGAAATCGGTGGTCAGACACCACGGACTAATGAAATACCTGTGACGGGTCGCGAAAGATACATTCTTGGTTTATAATGGTGGCGATACTTGGTGAATAACCTAACAGACACAGGTATTGCCGCCTTATGTTGTGCAAGTCTGGCGCGCACTATCATAATCCAACTATATCTCACAATATACACTACCATCGTGTATTAATCGTTTTACCAAACATTCTTTATGCACAAAACATTAAAAACACGGATATATTTTAGAATTTTCACTTACTTTTAAGTCGTTTGACACGAAACGTGTGATGCCGAAAAATAAACGTTCGTCCTGAACAAAATGTCAAGAGGAAAGAGGGCGGGGGAGCGTCACGTATTTGACGTGACAGTTCCATCATAGACGTCACTAGAGTTGCCAATTAAGTGATTTACTAATCGATTCGATTAATCTACTAAAAAGAAATAATAGAATAGCTATCAAATTTTATAACTGTCATCGTTGACAATAAAACTGCTATTGTTTGTTTTGTATTGTATTTACTTTCAGGTACAAAATAGGTATTTGCTCACAAACAGTACTTTGATGAAAAACGAAGTCGTAGAAATACGCAATGTGTAATTTACAAGCAAACTGTTGATAAATCTACCCAGCGTTTTTTAATAAATTAGATTTAACTAAAGAATGATGATGAGGGATTTTTTTTTCAACTCTTCCCTAGTCGCTGGATAGATGGCGCTGAACTTGATAATTTACTGCAACGAACGGAACGTCACATTATTTCACTTGGATGTAATGGTTATATTATCTATACCTTCATGGGTTATATTCGGAAGCATTAGCAAACGAAAGTGTCAGTCAACGAGCGTATGTGTCGTGACACAATGTTTTTTTTCCTAGCGTTTTGGCTTTGGCACATATTAACGTAGTCAGTTCAACGCCATCTATCGAGTTCTTGGAAACTATTTTTTTATACTCAAAAAGAAAACCTCTCATTGTCCTGCAGTGGGACAATATAGGCTTATAATAATAATAATAAAGAATAAATTTAACCTACTCGTGAACTAGATATACTTAACATTATAATGGATTTATTCAAAAAAAAAAACGCTAACGCTATCGTACGCTGCACACAAATTTTTTACAAATCAGTAATTCAATCCCAAGCTGCAAGATGGCGCTGTTAGTCACGTTGAATTACATAAATAAAATGTTTCACAAAGATTTATATTACGAAAATCTTGTGCTGGATATTGTTGTTTTTTGTAAAAGTAGCAATTATACAATCATGAAATCATTCATCCATAGAAAGTTCTCGGTTTAAATAAATTATCCTCACACATCCCTTGGCTTGCAATACAGGTAAGAGGTTTTTTTAAACAAGATGGAAGGGACACCGGTGTTAAAACGTTTACCACTCCTATTCAGTACATAAATCCCCCTTAACTAGAAAATTTTAATCGGAAAAAACAGCTGTTCCATACATTTTGAGCGTGTAGGTATTTCAGTTTTGTAGGAAAGGGCTGTGTTTTGAATAATAAATAATATGTGGGGAGGGGGTTAAGAATGGTGTACTGAATACGTAAACTTTTATTGTCACTTACGGGATATCTTGCGCAATTATTATTTGTTTTGAGCTCCCGATATTTCGACGCTGTTGCAAGCGCCATGATCGTGAGTTGACTGGAGAATGGAGGTGGATGGAAAATAAATTGTAATTAATTGTTAGTTAGTTAATTGTTGTTAGTTTAGTTTTAAACCGTGAAAGCTTAAAACAGTGTTTGTACTTAATATATGGTAACTGTCTAAGCGTTGGTGTCTCTTCCACCCTATCTTATTTTTTTTGTAATGAGGATTTTATACTAATTAATGCTTATGATCCAACGTTACTTCAAGACAGTCATTGCGGTAGGCAATCTTTATCGATTAATTCAATTTCTAGCTGTTTTTCGATTATACTCGTGGTTTTGGCACCACCACAGGCACCACTTACGTTCAAATACTAGAGAATTCAGCAAGATAACGGTTACTAGTCAATCAACAATAAGAACTCGGCTTTCCATTTTCCTCACAATTGTTTTAAGTGTACAAACAAACATATTCCTCTTTGAAAATCTGAAAATGGTTACTGATGAAAGGTACCTTCTCGAAGTTATCAACTCATCACTTAGGTATGTACTGTTTCGGAAACTATCGAGAAAAGTGTGTCCAGATCGATATATTTATTGAATACATTATTGTATAAAAAATCATTGGACCTTTCGAGGTGTCTGGTGTCTTGTACTAGGTAACTTCCGAGAAGAGAATAGAACAGGACCATATCTACTTATAATTTGTTCTCGAGCAGCTATAGAGCCCACAATCCTTGGCATAGAAGTCAATCACTCATCTATAGCACCACGTAAACAGTCTGCAGTGATGACCTTTTCTTGTTAAAATCAACAATAATAATAGACAGTCTCCTCACTTTAGTTTCATAATACTTACGTCATTTCTCTTGGAGCAATGCGACGGGTATGATTGGAAATTATAAAGTGATGTATCGTAGACTAGACAGAAAACCGATTTTAAACAACTGCGAACAGATACAAACATTTCGAAGACAATGTCTGTCTTGGATAGATTATTTTTTGAGGGGTTTCCAATCTTTATAGAAATGATGTCACGTTTCTGCCATGGTTGTTTTTTTTAATCCGATAAGCTAACCCGGTACCTACATCTATTTTCTATCTAACTAAATAAGATGAAATAAAACTAAGGTTTCCGTAACCTGCAAATAAAAAAGTCAAGCACACAGCCTCAGCGTTGTTGCCAATTAACCGTCCTCCCTCTTAAAGCTGCCAATCATATTATTATCATACTATTACAACATTACTGTACTGTATAAAATAACGTATTAATCCGAGGGTGTAACTTACTGAATGCAGTATCAATAACAATGACAAATAACCCAGATCCTATTATTTCTGAGTACCACTTTCAAATGGAATTTCCACCGCTTTCTAAGTCATGGATGGAATTACTGTTATTCTATGTGATACTAGCTGCCGCCCGCGGCTTCGCCCGCGTGAAGTTCGGTAACTGTCCCACTTGATCATACTAAAGGGATAAATAGTTTCCTACATGTTAATTCAGGTTATAAACTATCTAAAAGGTGTAAAACACCTCTTGACGAAGCCGAAAGGCACTTGTTCTCCTCATTATTGAGATCATTTTTTTGTTCTACACCATACCTTGGATCCTTCTAATTACGGAAATATTGGTGGTCAAAAATGAAATACAAGTTTTTAATGTAAGATTACTTTAAACACCTCCACAACCCCCGTACTATTTAATCCATGCATCAGGACAATGTTTTGACTGCGTTACATTGAGTTCTACCACAAAACATGATTATTCACCCCAAAAAAAAAGTCGTTTCCCAGCAATCACAATCACTATCACAATCACTATCACAATCACTATCACAATCACTATCACAATCACTATCACAATCACTATCACAATCACTATCACAATCACTATCACAATCACTATCACAATCACTATCACAATCACTATCACAATCACTATCACAATCACTATCACAATCACTATCACAATCACTATCACAATCACTATCACAATCACTATCACAATCACTATCACAATCACTATCACAATCACTATCACAATCACTATCACAATCACTATCACAATCACTATCACAATCACTATCACAATCACTATCACAATCACTATCACAATCACTATCACAATCACTATCACAATCACTATCACAATCACTATCACAATCACTATCACAATCACTATCACAATCACTATCACAATCACTATCACAATCACTATCACAATCACTATCACAATCACTATCACAATCACTATCACAATCACTATCACAATCACTATCACAATCACTATCACAATCACTATCACAATCACTATCACAATCACTATCACAATCACTATCACAATCACTATCACAATCACTATCACAATCACTATCACAATCACTATCACAATCACTATCACAATCACTATCACAATCACTATCACAATCACTATCACAATCACTATCACAATCACTATCACAATCACTATCACAATCACTATCACAATCACTATCACAATCACTATCACAATCACTATCACAATCACTATCACAATCACTATCACAATCACTATCACAATCACTATCACAATCACTATCACAATCACTATCACAATCACTATCACAATCACTATCACAATCACTATCACAATCACTATCACAATCACTATCACAATCACTATCACAATCACTATCACAATCACTATCACAATCACTATCACAATCACTATCACAATCACTATCACAATCACTATCACAATCACTATCACAATCACTATCACAATCACTATCACAATCACTATCACAATCACTATCACAATCACTATCACAATCACTATCACAATCACTATCACAATCACTATCACAATCACTATCACAATCACTATCACAATCACTATCACAATCACTATCACAATCACTATCACAATCACTATCACAATCACTATCACAATCACTATCACAATCACTATCACAATCACTATCACAATCACTATCACAATCACTATCACAATCACTATCACAATCACTATCACAATCACTATCACAATCACTATCACAATCACTATCACAATCACTATCACAATCACTATCACAATCACTATCACAATCACTATCACAATCACTATCACAATCACTATCACAATCACTATCACAATCACTATCACAATCACTATCACAATCACTATCACAATCACTATCACAATCACTATCACAATCACTATCACAATCACTATCACAATCACTATCACAATCACTATCACAATCACTATCACAATCACTATCACAATCACTATCACAATCACTATCACAATCACTATCACAATCACTATCACAATCACTATCACAATCACTATCACAATCACTATCACAATCACTATCACAATCACTATCACAATCACTATCACAATCACTATCACAATCACTATCACAATCACTATCACAATCACTATCACAATCACTATCACAATCACTATCACAATCACTATCACAATCACTATCACAATCACTATCACAATCACTATCACAATCACTATCACAATCACTATCACAATCACTATCACAATCACTATCACAATCACTATCACAATCACTATCACAATCACTATCACAATCACTATCACAATCACTATCACAATCACTATCACAATCACTATCACAATCACTATCACAATCACTATCACAATCACTATCACAATCACTATCACAATCACTATCACAATCACTATCACAATCACTATCACAATCACTATCACAATCACTATCACAATCACTATCACAATCACTATCACAATCACTATCACAATCACTATCACAATCACTATCACAATCACTATCACAATCACTATCACAATCACTATCACAATCACTATCACAATCACTATCACAATCACTATCACAATCACTATCACAATCACTATCACAATCACTATCACAATCACTATCACAATCACTATCACAATCACTATCACAATCACTATCACAATCACTATCACAATCACTATCACAATCACTATCACAATCACTATCACAATCACTATCACAATCACTATCACAATCACTATCACAATCACTATCACAATCACTATCACAATCACTATCACAATCACTATCACAATCACTATCACAATCACTATCACAATCACTATCACAATCACTATCACAATCACTATCACAATCACTATCACAATCACTATCACAATCACTATCACAATCACTATCACAATCACTATCACAATCACTATCACAATCACTATCACAATCACTATCACAATCACTATCACAATCACTATCACAATCACTATCACAATCACTATCACAATCACTATCACAATCACTATCACAATCACTATCACAATCACTATCACAATCACTATCACAATCACTATCACAATCACTATCACAATCACTATCACAATCACTATCACAATCACTATCACAATCACTATCACAATCACTATCACAATCACTATCACAATCACTATCACAATCACTATCACAATCACTATCACAATCACTATCACAATCACTATCACAATCACTATCACAATCACTATCACAATCACTATCACAATCACTATCACAATCACTATCACAATCACTATCACAATCACTATCACAATCACTATCACAATCACTATCACAATCACTATCACAATCACTATCACAATCACTATCACAATCACTATCACAATCACTATCACAATCACTATCACAATCACTATCACAATCACTATCACAATCACTATCACAATCACTATCACAATCACTATCACAATCACTATCACAATCACTATCACAATCACTATCACAATCACTATCACAATCACTATCACAATCACTATCACAATCACTATCACAATCACTATCACAATCACTGTCAAATACACCTGACTCGATACACTATACAAACTATACCCATGTTGATTTTCAGACTTTGTCACCCCCTCTTAGGGGTTGAATTCTGAAAAAACCTGAAACCCGTTTCTACTTATTTATCAATAGGAGCACTCCTGTGAAGTTTCGCATAAAATAGTCTAACTAATCTTGTGTCCCCATACAAACTTTGGAGCCCCGTTTAACGACCTTAGGGGTTGAATTTTAAAAAATCCTTTCTTAGTGCACCCCTAGACCACATAAGGAACCTATGTGCCAAATTTGGAATCTCTAGACTCAGCGATTTGGGCTGTGCATTGATTTTTAGATTTTGTCACCCCATTTCCCCCTCTTAGGGGTTGAATTCTAAAAATTCCTGAAACCCGTTTTTACTCATTTATCAATAGGAACACTCCTGCGAAGTTTCGATTAAAATAGTCTATCTAATCTTGTTTCCCCATACAAACTTTGGAGCCCTGTTTAACCCCCTTAGGGGGTAAATTTTGAAAAATCCTTTCTTAGTGCACCCTTAAACCACATAAGGAACCTACTTGCCAAATTTGGAAGCTGTAAACCCAGCGGTTTGGGCTGTGCGTTGATAGATGAGTCAGTCAGTCAGTCAGTTTCTTCTTTTATATATTTAGATTTCCAACAGAACTGAGTAATGACTGTACTCTACCGCTAATTAATTGCCGCCGATGGAGAAAGTTTTATCGACACGACATACTTATACATAGCGTTGATCATAACAATTTCCCGATGGAAAACGTTTTAGGAAATAGGTGAACATTCATTTACATGCAATCAATGATATTCCTCTGCGGATTTGTTTAGTGTATTCTGTTGTATTGCAATTGGGTTTTAATAGAGTTAATTAGTTAAATAGGTATAGTAATTATTTCATACCTACTTAGTGGTATACTTTATAGCTATGAGTGTCTAACAAGTTACATTACAAAGAAGAGAGTAGGAATTTAGGAACATATTAGGAAAAATTCACCGTTTGATCACAAACTACGATTTCATTATACGCTGAGGGGAAAACTAATAAATGTATTTTTTAAGAGCATGCTAGTAGTTCCCGCGACGCGACTTGCGACGATTCACTAACGAGCGAGACGCAAGTCGCAAAGCGCATCACCTGAAAGTGGAAACGAGGCGTAATGGTAACGTGACGTTGAAGTTAACTTTTTGCGACACCTCCGGCAGCAAACACGAAAAGAATGCGTGGCCGAATTCTCTCGGGATTTAATAAATAATAATAGAGGTAAACCACCAACCATCTGACCCACCGGACTTCCTTTATTTGTTATTTTACGACTTTTATTAAAAAGAGCGGAAATCCTTTTGTTAAACTGAAACCACACATTATTGGATGGGTTCAGTTCAGTTTCTAAGTCTGAAAACAGCGATGATCAACCATGGCCTCGTGTTAGTGATATTGAAATTATTTTTTAGCTCTTTACCGAAAAACTATTTTGCTATTTCTTAATTATGGGAATTTTAAAGTATCGAGTGCGTAAGTTACCTACTCTGAGTCGTGCTCGTTTACTAACATCAAACGCATTCATTATAATGTAATAACTCAGAAATCCATTTCAGCTCATAATTCTAGAGAATACCGATATAATGGTAACCGAGTTATTTTTTATTTAGATTTTAAACTTCTGACTACCCAATTATGATACTCAACATCACAAGAGATTCTTGGTCATGTTGGGATCTCCTCTACAATCAAAGAACGGTTATCGATTTGTGGACTGACCACCGCAAGCGCAGAGCATCGGTACCTCCTAGATCATCACTATGACATCAGCAAATCTATCGCAATTCGTATGAGCTCAGTCCATATCGCCAGCGCAGTCTCCCGACCGTAAAGCCGAGTAGTCCCGAAATACACCGGACGGCGCGCAGCGCGGCGTACAATAAAAACTAAAACTGATACGCAACGACCGCCGTCGCACGCGCACCTAATATTAGACCAGACAGGCCAAAGATTATGGATGTTGGGAAGCAGTTAAGTTTTGTGCCTAAGAACTATTTTTTAGTAGATTGAAGTATTTACAAATCGATGGACCACTGGTGTTTGAGCGGAAACTGAAGAAAAGTAAAAAAAAGTTTATTACCCTATCTATTTAATTCATAATCAGCTTATAGTGTTCCCACTGCTGGGACACAGGCCTCCTCTCTGTGAGAGGGAATGGGCTATAAACCTCCACGCGGGCCCAGTGCGGATTGGGAGACGTCACATGACTTCGATTTTTTGGTTCTAGGACTAGAACAGCTGTTTAAGCGTAACCAGTACAGCTTACAATATCACATAAGTACTAAATACACTCGGTTCCAAAAATAACGGGTCAGTCACATAAACCCGAATATCTCCCGAACTACGTATGCCATCCTAATGAAACGAAGACTGTTCAATTGAGAATTTAATTATACAGATAAAAAATAAAATAAAACTTTGTTGCACCCACAGTATTAATCTCTAAATTAAAAAAAAACTAAAGTCATATTTTTCTTAAGATTACATTTTTTTAATGATTGTTTTTTTGCTGTTTTTCATCACTTTCTTCATTTAATACTTTGTATTGCCTCCACGAGCTCTTCTGACAGCTCCCAGGCGATTAGGCATGCTGTACACCAAATTTCGGAGCCGGTGCTGAGGAATACCTTCCCATTCCTCCACCAGTGCTTGTTTGAGCTCGGGAAGCGTGATTGGTGGGGGGTTTCGAACTTTCACGCATCTCTGAAGCTCGTCCCAGGCGTGCTCGATGGGGTTTAAGTCCGGGCTTCGCGCTGGCCACTGCATGAGTTCGATACCGACCTCTTCAAGGTAGTCATGTACAATTCTGGCGGTATGGGGACGCGCATTATCATGCATTAATATGCCATGCCGGTCCATCCTGGCCATGAAAGGACCTACATGTTCATTGAGGATCTCTTCCACGTACCTATCTGCATTTAGAGTTCCATTTTGAATGAGTACCAGCTCGGTGCGGGCCTCAGCAGAAATCCCAGCCCAAACTTGTACGGAGCCTCCACCGTACGCCACTTTTTCCTCCACACACGCTTGATGGAAGCGCTTCCCTGGTCTTCTGTACACCAACTGCCTACCATCATGCTTATAAAGCATGAATTTAGACTCGTCCGTGAACATTACCCTAGACCAATCGTCTAGTGTCCAGTTTAGGTGCTCGCGCACGTATCTCTGTCTTGCAATTCGATGTCCCCGTTCCAGTTTGGGGCCATTTGCGGGCCTCAATGGTTTCAAATTTGCTTCAGCAAGACGTCTTCTTACTGTTTGAGCGCTTAAATTGCCACCTCCAAAGCGAATAAAGTGAGTTTTTAGACCAACAGCAGTTTGAAAACGATTTCGGAGCATTGTAGCCACCAGTTGTCTGTCTTCCCTGGCCGTTGTGCATCTTGGTCTGCCATTTCCTGGTCTTCTAAGGTGTGATCCGGTCTCTTGGTACCGCTGGACTAACCGCTGAAAAAAACAACCATAAACATTGGTGTATCTTATTCGACTGGACAAAGATACACCAATGTTTCTGGCTGTTTCACGCAGGCTCCGCCCAAGTTCCAAAACAGTTAAGATTCTGGTACATTCCTCTAGCGTGACTGCCATGCTTCACCTCACAGAATAATAAGTATGCACGTGGAAGACGTTCACGATTTTTTTTTTGTGACAGAATAGAAATGGAAAGCATCCATAATGACATGAAACAAAAATTTTGTTTTTAAAAATAGTCATTTTTTTTAATTTTGTTTTTCTAATGAAGCTTTTTTCATCAACCAGTTTAAATAATATGCTATTAGAAGCGCAACTAAAAAGTCTTTATTCTGTTTTTTATTTCATTGATCTAACTTTTACAGTTCTGGAAATATTTAAATTTTTGTGACTGACCCGTAATTTTTGGAGTTGAACAAATTCATAAAACTAAATTTCTTGGTATTACAATTGATGAACATTTCACCTGGAAGGATCATATTGATGAAATATGTATTAAAATAAGTAGATTTGTTTTCGCCTTGAAAAAAGTTAAAGATGAGACCTCCAGACAAACTGCGTTAATGGTATACCACGCCTATGTTTGCTCTATCATCAGATATGGAATCATTGTCTGGGGAAACTCTTCTGAAGTTACTAGGGTGTTGTTAGCTCAAAAAAATGCATACGCTCAATCTTCAATATGGACTGGACTGATTCTTGCAGACCAGTGTATAAATCACACAACCTTCTCACAGTTCCTTGTATTTATATTTATGAAATTGCTAAATTTGTCCAAACTAACTCTTCACTTTTTGAACTGAAAAACAATATTAATAAAGGTACAGTTACACAGTATCTACTTACCATGCCTCTACCTAGGATTGAATTATTTAGACGTAATTGTGTATATAAGGCTCCACTGATCTTTAACTCTCTACCTAACTTTATTACTGATCTTCCGCACAGAAAATTCTGCATAGTTCTGAAAAAATGGCTTATTTCACATAGCTTTTATTCCATAAATGAATTTCTGAAAAAATCCAACTGTCATTCTTACCATTACCGGAATGTATTGTAGAATTTGTAGAGAATTACTATTATAATAATATGTTGCTGTGTTTGTATATTATTATTTTTTTTATATTCCTTCTGTTGACAATTTGCTTGTTTAGTTTTTTTGTTTTGTGTTGTGTAACTTTGAAACACTTTAATTTAAGGTTTTTTTCACATTTAGTTTTGTAAAATTAGTTGTAAAATGTATTTTAAAATTAGCATCTAAAACTATTAATGTTTGCATGCCAATTTTATGGCGAAGTGTGTCATTGGCTCTATATATTATTTTTACCATCTTTTGTACCACATTTATTGCAAATAAATAATTTTGACTTGACTTGACTTGACTTGACTTTACTTATTGCATAAAAGAAAAAAGTAAATGTAGGTAAGTACTTGATGTGCTGGTGTCTGTACAACTTAGTGGTAGCAGTAGTGAGTGATAAATTTAACCAATTTCATCGTTATGTATGATTGTGAATCGGTCTATATAGTTGAGTCCAGTCTCTTAATATCTTTGTCGAAGCATAAACCAACCCCGATACAGGCGGTTTATTGGTTAGTTGGCGCGTGAGCTACATATCAATAGAACATTCCTACCGCTTTACCTGTTACTGGCACGAATCGTACACACAAACCGTAAATATTATTTTAGAAATTAAAATTCCCATAAATATTAACAGTGCGACTATAAATTTTACAACAGTGTAAATAAAATGGCATTTATTCGAGAAAACGAAATTATAATCGATTAAAATAATGTTTGGAAAGATAAACTGTGTTGTGAAATCGACTAAATTTTAGTGGTGTTCAAAATATAAACAAACTTTTAAAATTGGAACAAAATAGGCTCTAAAATAATATTAGTTTTGTTTTGTGATGGAAACTTGCATGGTGAATCAGAAAATAAAAGTGAATAAAATAACAATAAAGCTACGAAAATAGGTAAGTTTATTAAGCTTTACCTATTTTTATTTGAATGGAGGATGGAGGTGTAGAGAGACTATGCATGTTTTCATTCACTAATCACTCACTTCACTTCTTTCCGGCCGGCAGTTGAGGCAAGAAGGTAACCAAACATTATTTTTTGTTTTTTAACGGCGAACAACGAATTGATTATGTACTTATCTACCTATATGCATATTCGACGTGTATTTTTTATTGTTCGCATTCGTAATAGGTAGGTATGTAGTGAATGTATAAATAAGTATGTCGAGCCTAGATTCTTTTTTATAGAGCATTCGATCGAAGTACCTCAATTTTGTTCATAAGACGATTTTTTTAATTATTAGGTAGGTACCAAACTCTATCATGTTAATGAAGCGAAGCTTGGTAAACACCCGATACGAATAGGCCAATTAAGTACCTACCCTTACCTACACACGTAGGTACACATAGGTACGGTCTACATACTTAACTGATGTATCAAATTTAAACAGGTGTTGAACAATGTTTTATAAATTAAAACAATTTATTATTCTTTTAACGATTGCCATACAAAAATTGTTGTTTTTTTTTGTTTGCATTTCATTTGCTTTGATTCCAGACAAAAGAGTTTTCAATAGGTAGGTATGTTGTACATTTAAATAATGTTTAGATGCAGTTTTACACCTAGGTAAGTAGGTACTTAGTTTTGAAAAAAAAAAATCTCAGAGAAACAGATTGGAAAGAATAAAACTTGTAGGTACTCCTTTCAACCTGTTATGAATGTGTTTTTACTTTTTTATTTAAAAAAGCATAAATTAAAAATAATAAAATAAAACTTTATCATAATCGTACTTATTCATATACCAAGTTTTAAATTTAACGAAACTTAACAAGCTTCTTATACTCCACCACCACTTTACTGCTTAATGCTTTTTCTTACTTTTTATTCTTATTTTTTGGGCAATCTCCATAAATTCAGAAAAGCCTCGTTGATCCAATGTATCAACTTTTTATTATGAAAATAATATAAAAATGCTAACAAGATTTTTAATAATTTATATTATGCGCCTACGATGTCCACGTTTCGCTGAAGTATCAATGTGTCACACAAATCATAACTGATTATGTCAAAACGGCCAAAATGGCGGAAGTACGGCAATTCGCGCGCGCGTCGCAATGGCAAAAGTGCTTGTTACTGCCATGGAGTTTTTATTATTTATTAGAGTCTTTTTATACTTAATAAGTGGGGGTATCGTGGATACTTTTTTCTTAGATTAATATGATTTTTGTGATTATTTGTAACTGCCACAAATTGTGTAGGTAGGTAACTTTTACTTTCCAGTCTTTGGAGACGAGAATCTATGATCGAATAACGCTGGGATGTTCACTGGCCATTTTGTGAAATTTAAGACAGTACCTACTGTCACCTATGGAAAATGTAGGTAGGTAGCTACTTAAAATATTTTTTCAGTAAGCATTGAGGGTGCGTACCTACCTAGGTAAAAAATCATAAAATCATTCACTGAGAGACACCTCACTGCCTAAACTGCTGGGTCTACAAGAATGCAACAACCGTGAGCATTCACAATAAGAAATAACAGGCGCTCGGGTTGATCTTTAGATGAAGCCGCGCTTGGCTACGTTGGTCCGTGGATGGGTGACCACTCATTACATAGGCACCGAGTTTCCTCCGTGCCACCGAAAGCAGGTTAAGGTGGATGCTCCAGGGTAGCCCGCGAAATTTTCTTACGTTTTTTGCAATTTGCAGGTCAGTGTCAGGTTGTATGTTGATTGAAATATGATTCGCGGCTGTAACACGTATGTAGTTATAGAATTATAATCATCAAAATCATCAATACAACCCTCCAAGCGCATAAAGGTGCAGGAATGACTTTGACCTTGAAAAAGTAATTCCTGCACCTTTATGAGCTTGGAGGGTTGTATTGATGATTTAATCAACATACAACCTGACACTGACCTGCAAATTGCAAAAAAGGTAAGAAAATTTGAATTTCGCAGGCTACCCTGGAGCATCCACCTTAAGCCCTTGCGCGTTGGTACCGGTGGTCGTTTGTAGATCTGACAGTCGTTACAGGTCAGTGGTGTCAGTCGGTCAGTCAGTGGCCCGAAAGTCTGACAACCAGTCTTACCAAGGGGTATTGTATTTATTACCCAGTGCGGGCTGTCACTCCATGTAAAATACCTGCTTCCGGTAAGACTGGAAGCCGACCCCAACATAGTTGGGAAAAGGTTAAGCAGATGAAACTTTAGCGTAAAACGTGAATTTCCAGTTTTAAATACATACTGACGTCACATTTCTCAAAAATGCATGTGGCAAGTAAAATTAGTATTGGAAATAATAATTAATAGTCGTGACAAGAAAGCGATTATCATTCAAATTAGACTGCTACTAATAGTCTGTAGCCTTGTTAGGTAGAGTTACACTGGCAAGCACTAAAATACTTTTAATTGACTCAAATTAAAATTGGTGTTGTTTGTTTGTGGTTACGGCCCCGGCTAACGAGTGGTAGGGCCTGGGATCAGCGCCAAACCCCGGTAGGAACGTTACCGTTAGTTTGTGTAATTTATCATGACCATTGCTCTCAAAACTTCCAAGAAAAAAAGTGAGTAAAAAGGCATGTCTAAGGATCAAAAATTCCAAGTTTACTTACTTCTCGGCTGTGTGCCTTTGTCCAGCAGTGGACATATTATAGGCTAATTATACTAGTTTGATGGTCTTTAGAGTAGTTCTGATTTTGAGACAACTTTGTCGTTGGTCAGGACATTGTGGTCCTAAGTTCAATAAACCAACTCGACTTATCACAGTCCGCTGTGTAGTCACTTTTTAACCCTTACTGCATAGATATTATATACTTATAATTAGGTAGTTCCAATTCTAGCCCCATTCTGACGGCTAGTAACTGTCTAACGGCTAAAGCTCAACGCACACGTATTAGAACTTTTACACCGGATCAGTATCGCCTAAATTCGAGCCGCTCACCTTTCTATGAATCTCCATACTGCAACACACATGTATTAAACATCGTAGGATTCGTAGGTAATATTCGTAACGTCATCGCCCCAAATAGGGATATGCCTTAATCCGGTGTAGTGTGCTTGAACTTAAAGCAACACAACTCACTTTCCTCAATCAATCAACTCCAACATGTAGCACTTAGCTCAACACCTGGAACCAACAAAACACTATTCATTTGAACAGGAAAGCCCACGATTCCATTACACAATACCAATAAGAAATCTCATAAAATTACCTAACTATTTCCTCTTTCCATTCTATTCGCATTACTAGGTGTTGGTCCTAAGTGGCGCGGCCATTTATTACCAAAAGTCCCACAAATAATGGCTGGAGAATAAATCCTTGGTTTCGCCACGTATATAAATGTTATATTATACTGTGTAACGTAGGAATACGTCATTGTTAGTGTGGATACATTCGGGTGTGGGGCGCAAGGAAAGCGGTACCCACCTTTGTACTTGAGGAATATCGCTAAGTCATGTCAAATTAAGTTGCAGGGCAAATCAGATTAAAATACTCGTGATTTTAATGTTTTTCGACAGATGTTACAAACCAGTTGCATAGTTTTTTTTATCGGTACGTACCTAATAAATAAGTACTGGTACCTACCTACAAAGGTGCACACGGTCAAAATGTATGGAACAGTTAATTTCTTCACCGCGGATAGGAGGTGCCAATTTAAGTTAAAGTACCTGCATCAAATTAATTTAGATAAGTAATCAACACAAAAAATATTTATTTATTTATTCAACATTACAACGTTCTATTTAAATACATGATTAGAAAGTAAGTAATTACGTTCCTCAACAATTCGTTTACGAAGATCAACAAAGTGCTGTGACCTGTAGAATTTTCACAAAACTGTTTCCAAGAGCTTGGAAATTGAAGAGGTCAATTGTCACCGAAACGACGGGAAAAAGATTGTTCGAGGAAGTGGTTATGTTGGTAAAAAGGTTCACTTTGCAAACTAAATAAATTGGCGTCTTGTGGAGTCTAAAGGGAATCTCTTTCAGGTAGGAAATGTGAGTTTTGAACGGATTCAACACAATACAATTTACATAAACTCTGTAACAACTAGTGAAAACACTCTTTAGTTCAAATTTCAAGTAGGTAGTAGTACTTATATCTGTGTGTTTTCAATAACTCTGTTCGATAAATAAATGAGATGAAATCAAAAATTGCAATAATATGTAGGTATTTAAGCACTCATTTGTGTATCGGGAGGCTTGTGTGTGCTTTTAGTGTTATTTCCTGCAATTCACGTCATTGTACATACTTACATAATATATCCATCATCATCATTCTCCTGCCTTTATCCCAATTGACTTGGGTCGACGCAGCATGTCTTCTTCTTATATACTTCTCTATCACCTTCTCCTCATCTCCATTTATTTCAGCCATGTCATCCTTCACACAGTCCATCGATAGTTTATTTGTTTTCCCCTGCTCTTATAGCAACTTCTTTAATGGTTTCAATTTAACGAAAACATTAATTACAAACCTCCCCAGCCTCTTGCTTTCCTTTAACGGATAGACTAAACCAAACACAATTACATCATGCCACAAACAAAGAAATTAATGAATAATCATCTAAAAAAACATTGGCATCACTCTTTCTTTTCATCTTTATAGATTGAAAAATGACAGGCGGACATTTTTGAAATCTTTAGTTTAAATAAATTCACGCATTATTGATCGCACATTTCGCGGGCTTACGTCGAAATCGTATGAAACGTTCGCGTCGTGCGTGGGCGCAGGTGACGTTACATCAAAGCTCGATGATTTAATTTTACAATATGTACGTAATATCTGTAGTTACGACGTGTCTATTACAGTCTCAAGCATTGTCCGAGACGGACGGTTCGGGAGGCGGCCTTGAGGGTCAATGTGGGTGATGGATTAAGGCCACCTTTTAACCATATAGTCATCGTCACACAAATGTCGCGCTCATATTGTTCGGCGAGCCGGTGTCGGGTCCATCTTTAGGTTTTCCGAACAATTGAATGACATAAACACGGTGATCGCATATTCTCGCATGTTTCTTGAATTTGGTCAGTGAATATATGCAATGTGCAAAAAAAATACGTAGAGGCCTTCAAACAGGATATCCAATTAAAACAGCCGTCCGAACACAACTCAACTCATTAAACTGACTAGTAAATTTAACTTCACGGACCATAGAGTATTAATACATACCCATAAACTTACACATTCCCTACAGGGGAATTAGTGGGATACGCCTTGCTAATGCTGGTCTAACTTCAATAATTCCAAAGCCGCTGAACTCATGTGTACGCAATTAAACAGTTCAACCTTACCAGCTAGTTCGTAATACAGTTTCAGCGCTAGACTAACCAATTTAATATGTGCACTTAGTTGTACAGGCGCACTGACTATAAATACCTCCTATAAATGCCTCTCAAACGTCAAAGTTCATCTCAACATTTTTGACATTGACAGCTCCAACTTTAGATTTATTGTCTGTGGACAATAGAGCCGCAGTTGTCACTTTGATTGACAAGGCGAAGTCGTTACGAAGGAGGTCTCGTTAAAAAGTTTAATTAATTATTCTTTCAGGGCTACTTTTGTAATTAAACCCAGCTGCTTGCCGAAAATATTTCTGGATTCCTGTAATTATTTTCAGTGTTATTTAAAATGTAAATTGTTTTAATTTTTCTATAAAGACGAACCATTTGTTTTTTTCATTATTATTGTTTTTCACTTGTCAAAGTAACTAAAAACTTGTGATTGCTATGAGCGTTTCTGAGCCAAGTTGTATATCTCAAAAAAGCCATTCGGTAATCATTAGACAACCTTGAAAGTTCTCGGCGAATCAATAATTTCCCTACAACCAAAAGGCCTGCCATCTACTACTAATAAATTCCCGGTGGAGGATCCAATAACACTTTTCACGACCAAGGTGTCGATCCCAGGACCTCACGCTCATCACTAGCGCTTGCGAGCACACGACTGACGAGGCAGTCTACAGTCTAGACAAAGTACATAAAGCCAATTACCAGCAATAATGTTAGGCATTTACAATAATGTAGTTCAAGTAATATAATGTATTCTCAGAACAATCATCTCCGGTCAAATTGCGCGTGTCGAATATTTCTATACTTTGTTAATAATAAGTTAGTACCAGACTGGTTAATTATTGCTTTATCGTTCATTTTATATTGCTATGGCAAGTCGTAATGTTCCACAATCTGACTCGTACGTTGTACGCGCACATCAAGCTACTACAATCTGTCAAATTTCTTTAATAGATCTTCGACATTATCGCTAAATCATTAGGTTTAATGTTGATTGGGAAAATTTGTCAGTTTCGGTTAGCGTGCTGACGTCTGTACATTGTAGTACGTTATTAGAGTTCTTAATTATTTTTGATTATTTAATTAGGTTACTGCTATCCTAACAGCAACGCAAGGAGAAGATGGAGGAGTGATACGAGTAAACGAAAAAGTATTAAATGATACCGTGGCGGTTGACTGGGCAGAATGAGAGAAACTAGCGAGTTGCGTCCATCACAAGGAATATGGGTCAAGGCATAAGAGCAGGAAGATAATGATCATGATTATAATATTCTGAAATTCTTTCCAATCAGGAATTCGACAAGTGTCAAAAAGTTTTATATTTTTACGATAAACAGCACAGTTGACATAGTTTTTCGATAGCTTTGGTTAAGAGTCCGTGCTAAATATTCACTCGCTAGAGTTTAGGCAAATTCGTTGCGATCCTATGTTTGTGTGCATTGTTCATGCAGATATACGCACACACGGGAGAAGATCGAGCGTAGTGATCGCTTAAACAATTTTGATCCTCTAGACGATATTATTTTAGGATACATAATTATAAACTCAGTACGGCTTAGAAATAAAAGTCTGGAATGTGTGTACAGTACATTTATCACAATCAAAATAAAAATGGTTTAATTTTTTTATTTATATTTTTTTGAGGTTAAGACCTCGCCTCCCATGTATGAGGTTGTGGGTTCAAATCCGGGCAAGTACCAATGTGACTTTTTCAATTCATATGTACTTTTCTAAGTTTATCTTGGACATCACAGACATCGGTGAAGGAAAACATCGTGAGGAAACCTGGACTTATAATTAATATAAGTCTGAAATCGCCAACCCGTCTTGAGCAAGCGTGGTGATCAATGCTCGTGCCTTCTCTGTTGAGAAGAGGCCTTTGCCCAGCAGTGGGACAGTAATAGGCTGGTATTATTATTATTTATTATTTTGAGGTCAAAATGAAAATCCAAGATGGCGCCGACCAAAATTTTCGGTATTTTTCTCATGGGTGTCGTTTTCATGGTTTTTGGGGTCGCTGATAATGAAAATGATGTCAAATGAAAATCCAAGATGGCGCCGACAAGTTTTCGGTATTTTTCTCATGGGTGTCGATTTCATGGTTTTTGGGGTCGCTGATAATGAAAATGAATATCCAAGATGGCGCCGCCGACGATTTTCGGTATTTTCCTCATGGGTGTCGTTTTCATGGTTTTTGGAGTTGCTAATAATGAAAATGAGGCCAAAATGAAAATCCAAGATGGCGCCCAGGAAAATTTACGGTTTTTTCTTCATGTATGTCGTTTTCGTGGTTTTTAGTGTCGCTGATGATGAAAATGAGGTAAAAATGAAAATCCGAAATGGCGCCGACGACAGTTTTCGGTATTTTCCTCATGGGTGTCGTTTTAATTTTGACAGCTGTCATCCGAAATGTAGATCTCATCGAGACCTATCACTTGTCTCTACACATGACTAATCTAAGATCGATAGTTTCCGAGATACAGGCGTTTCAATTTTGACAGCTGTCATCCGAAATGTAGATCTCATCGAGACCTATCACTTGTCTCTACACACGACTAGTCTAAGATCGATAGTTTCCGAAATATAGCCGTTTTAATTTTGACAGCTGTCATCCGAAATGTAGATCTCATCGAGACCTATCACTTGTCCCTACAGACGATTAGTCTAAGATCGATAGTTCCCGAGATACAGCCGTTTTAATTTTGACAGCTGTCATCCGAAATGTAGATCTCATCGAGACCAATCACTTGTCCCTACACATGACTAATCTAAGATCGATAGTTTCCGAGATATAGGCGTTTTAATTTTGACAGCTGTCATCCGAAATGTAGATCTCCTCGAAACCTATAACTTGTCTCTACACACGACTAGTCTAAGATCGATAGTTTCCGAAATATAGCCGTTTTAATTTTGACAGCTGTCATCCGGAATGTAGATCACATCGAGACCTATCACTTGTCCCTACAGACGATTAGTCTAAGATCGATAGTTCCCGAGATACAGCCGTTTTAATTTTGACAGCTGTCATCCGAAATGTAGATCTCATCGAGACCTATCACTTGTCCCTACACATGACTAGTCTAAGATCGATAGTTTCCGAGATATAGCCGTTTTAATTTTGACAGCTGTCATCCGAAATGTAGATCTCATCGAGACTTATCACTATCACTACACACGACTAGTCTAAGATCGATAGTTTCCGAGATATAGCCGTTTTAATTTTGACAGCTGTCATCCGAAATGCCTCCCTCCCCCCCCCCTCCCCTCCCCTTCCACTGACTAAGAAGTCATTGAAAAAGTGTTCATTTTGGTAAAGTGGTTTTTCTGGTAAAGTAGAATTTATGTGCATTGTGGGGCCTGGTGGTCATTATGAAAAAGTGGTCATTTTGGTAAAGAGATCATTTTGTGAAACGCAGTAGTCATTATGAAAAAGTGGTCATATTGGGAAAGTGGTATTTTTGGTAAAGTAGACTTTATGTGCCTAAAGGCATACGGCATATAATTATATTTCTTACGTGACGATTTCAACTAAATCGCACTCCTAGTAGGTAAGCCGCGTTATGGAACTACGTTCCAAAAATGAAAATATTGAAGACGAAATATATCTTAACAATTTATAAACAACCAACGTCAAAAAATACCTAAATACTTAATGTATCAAAATGTGGTAGTCTGCGTGTATCTTGGAAATATATTTACGTATAACTCGCGAGCGCTTGCGAAACAAAGTGATACGTGCTCACGCTGGGAGAGCCCGGTCGTTACTGACGGGATCGGGTTTGGGCGGTCGATAATATAGTTTACTTTGCCATTAATTTACGAAATGAAGTTATTGTTTATTTATAAATTAAAATTCAGATTCTGTTAATGGGGTACCTTGAGATTAATGAGTAATTTTTAAATTTTCTTTAAAGTGTTTCTAAGGTACAGAAAAAAATACTTACTTGTCCCGACATTTTCCATAAATTACGTTTTTTCATCATTTTTTTTCTGCTATATTTCTTATTAAAATTAATAATGTTTCCTGCTACTTTACGAGTAGACTATATAATGATGCTATTCATATTTTTTAATGTTCAGAATATTTTGTAGTTCTTTGTTCAGGAAACCCCAAACATCACTCGCTCGTTACTTTTGCGGAAAAGGGGTTTTGAATATGGGTGATTGCCATTAATATATACATTATTTTTAAAAATTGTTGCTGCATTCGACAAGAATAAGAACCTGACTCTTGTAATAAAAATAAAAAAGGTTCAAATTCTTCTTGCCTTTCCCACAAACAGTGATCAAAAATGTTGAAAATGAGTTAATTCTGTGCACGGACCCTTAACACAACACATTTATGGTCATCAGTCTGAAAAATGTATTCGTTTTATAATTTCGAGTTAAATTACAATTTGAGATCGCTTTATGAATTTCTTACTGCTTCGCCAGTGACAGTATTTCCGTATGAAGGCGTTCAACTACATGCAAGTATTTGGGGATCGGGTGATCGATATTTGGGGGCGATTAAATGCATGCCATGTCTGTCAGTGTCTCCATTAGTAATGAAACATCAAACACATTTGGACCACAAAGTAACTATTTAATTTGTATTGGGGAAGCAGCGAACATCTTCCCAGAATGTTATAGTCTCAAGCAAGATCTCAAAATTACATTCAATGAGTGTGTAGTGTCAACCAAAATAATTAATTTAATTAGGACCTTAATAATACACCAACACGAGTTGTGTGACATAATGAGAAGAACAAAAGTGTACAAACGACTGTACCATTTACAACACAAAACGACGTCTAAAATTCCAAATTCTATGAAACATCCTTAAGTATTCCGTCACCAAGAAACATTTTGAGGCAAAACTCGTAATTATACGAACTTATGAGCAATATAAACTTAAATCATAAGGTTTATGTGACACCAGTTGCGTGGTTCTAATGATAGATACGCTTAACGTAACGCTTCGTATCTCGAGGCGCGTATTTGGTCCTTTAGGGCGAAATGCGAAAAAGATTGTATCTTTTCAGACGCAAATTGTTAAGATATACCTACATTAAATTTTTACGAGTGTTCATAAAATACGTGGGAGCAAGATAAATGAATTGACTTCACGGAGACGTGTTTAAAATTAATGACGTCATTACTTACTTACTGCCGTTGTGTTACGATTTTTTCTCATTAACTTATTTTATGGACTACTCGAATTTCTTTCTTTTTCCAAAAATTTGAAAAACATAACATAGATTGGATAACAAACGTGATCGTTTGTTATCCCTGAAGGATAAGGCAGAGGAGTAGATACCAATAGTACACCCACATTTATATTTAAGTCCCATGTAATATGGGTCGAGTAGCGTGGTTGCTACTAAGAAATTCCTGAAGGATAAACCCAATAACACTTTGTCCGACCTGGGAATCGACCCCAGGACCACATGCTCAGCAGTCGCACTTGCGACCACCAGACCAACGAGGCAATCAAAATTGAAAGAATCTTTTTTAATACCGAATTTCGTGACAAAATATAACAAACAGAGAGAACACACGTTTGACTCTCAATATACTCACAAATTTTCGAATACGTTGCTGACTAATGCTCTGTAGGAATTCTGTAATATTCTGCAATAACCAAAACATGGAAATAGAACCACAGTATAGTAACGAGCAGCGTTCCAATACTCCGCGTGGTTGCGCAAACCCATTTTTTTTACACTGTTCCGCGAATACGCCAGCAAAATTGGTGCCTAATGGTTTTTGGGCTACCTGCTATTTTATTTCTCTTTCACACTAAAAATACTTTTTGCTGGGTTCGCACTTCTGGCTGGATTTTTACAGTTTACTCGGAAAATTGACTGGAGTGGTTATGTCACAATTTTTAAAGGCTGATTGACAATCTCCATTATTGATTTGTCTTACACTGTATTCTTTGAATTTAGTAGGACTGCCTCGTTGGTCAAGAGTCACGGGTTCGATTCTCAGGCCGAGTAAGGTGACTTTGTCTTTTCCATCTGAAATTTCAGTAGCAACCCGGACTTTGGATTTGTGTCCGGTTAATGAAAATAGGCTCGATTCCTAATACTTGGGATTAAAACATAGGTAACTGAACTAACAAATGTGATTGACACAGCCCTGATGCTATGCTACTACTTACAATTATAAATAAATACTATATTAATCACCCTATGATTGTCTTCCTGCAAAACACACATTCTCACAATAAAAAGAAAAATAAATTGATAATTCAAAAGGCTTTTTACGTAGATGAGCAAAATTATAACAAGCTTTTCAGGATGAACAAGATATTAAAGAATTTCTGTTTTTAATTAACATTCTTATATAACAATCTCTTTGGCTACTAAGCCGCCCTGTAGACCTTTGTAAATAAGGATTTACTAGCAATATCCGCGCCAATTTTTACCGCAATCTTACCTTGGAAGAGGCTGATAATTTTGACACGGCTACTGTAAGAGAAAATTAAGGGCCGCTTGCTCCACAAAAATCTCGCTGAACGAAATTAAAACCATCGCTCTGTTTCAGTCAATCATTTGAAGATGACAGAGACAGAATGAGGTTTTAAATATTATGTTAATCATTACTTAAACGCATTCGGTGATTTGTGGTACAAGCGGGCCGTAGAGGATGAAAATTTTCTTTTCGAAGTCGGTTAATTAGGGATCTTGGCTGGATAGCAACACCTTACATAATACTGTTTTGTCCTAAAAAGATGAAGATGTAAGTGGCAACGCCGAGCGGGGACGCCGTAGAAGGCACACTGGCCATAGTGGAGAAGTTCTTCAGAACGGTCAGGTGCGTAGTACTCGGACTGTATCTGGTGGCGTTTTGTAGTTTCTGCCAACCCCCCATGTGTGCTCTAAAAACTGAAACATATAATTATTACTTTTCTACATTCTAGGTAAATATTTTCGTCTTTTTCTAAAAACAACCCATGCTTTAATTTTGGCTGTCTCTTTAGATTTAGCGCGTTAGGTAACCTAATAAATTATGTTTTCTAGTCGGTCGAGTCTCTAAGGATTATAATTTAAAGGTCTAATAAAATCCTGTGTAGAACTTTCTAGATTTAATAAAAATAGTTTAAGGTAAGGTTGCTTTTAAAAACTAATTGCTCGTTATTGTGGGTGGACGTTTCAGCAAAAATTGTATTAAAAGATTTAGTCATGGTAAACGGTTAGTGCGAATTTTTAGCTTAGTAAACTATGCTCTGAAGGTACCTGAAAACTGATGTTATTTTTCTTTCGTTAAAAGAATTTAGATGAAAAAATCGGTAAACCTTTTACAAAGTAAAATGTGGTAAACTGCCTTCTACATTCTGAACCTCAGCCTTTCATTTCGTGTTTTGTACTAAATTGCCTAAACTCAGGTTTTATAAAGCTCATATTTTTCAGACTTCGGAATTTCAAACAAAGCTAATGCCATAACCTTGATTATGATGTTTCTCTGAACTCGTAAGACAACGGATAGAACCATCAATCATCTCCCGGAAAAAGAATCAGCTAATGCAAACTCTTTCGCATAAATATCCGTACATTACTCAACATCTTTTCTCCACAAAACACGATTCATTTTCAGTTTGTAAACGTCTTAATTTTGAGTTTCCGCCGAGGTCGGTGCACGCTCGTGATCATCTTTTAGGACTGACGTACCGTGACCACTAATATTAGGTTACACCAACCATTTTACAATCCATTTCTCGTTAACCTCAACAAAATATAAAAACAAATTGTAATAATAGCAACCCCATTTAACGTGGCAAATCAAAAAATAATCAAATAATCCTGCCAGTCTTATATACTCACGTTTAGGTATGAAAGTGTGCAGGAGTACTTTAACTATACATAAGGTCAAAATAAAATTATTTAGAAAAAGTCCACAAACATGATAGGTCCTGTTTTTGTAGAAATGTATGTACTTACTTAGTTTTTTTTTTATTAAGTACCTAGTACGACCCGACGACGACGTAGTTTAGACGACCCGAATGGCGCAGCGGTAGTGAGGCTGCCTTGCGTTTTTAGGGTCCTGGGTTTGAATCCCGGTAGGAGCAAATGTTTGTGTGATGAGCATGGACATTTGTTTCCGGGTCATGGATGTTTATATGTATAATAAGTATGTATTTACAAACAAAAAGTATCTATGTAGTATATCAACTATCTGGTGTCCACGACACAAGCCTTGTTGATTAGTGTGCCACTAGATGGCGCTGTGCGTAGTGTCCAGTGATACTTATTAATTTAGTGTAAAGGTTAGCTCGTTGATCAAGTGGTCGTAAGTTATACTGTTAAGCATGAAATCCTGGGTTTCCAGGTCGGGTAGTGTTATTGGGGTTCTCCTTCAGTAATTTCTCAGTAGCTGTCACGAAGTCTGGATATGTGCACGTACAGATGATAAAAGGATCGCCCCCCCTTTAACATGAAACTTTTAACATCATTGGCCAAATGTGGGTGTTCGATTAAAATAGGGACACTTCTGTCTATCACTTCGGGAATTACAGGCGCGATGTTATGTTAATAAAAAATCCCGCAATTCCTCTGTGGTTTTTCCTCCGCATTTCACCTGTATTACTGCATGCCAATTATTCTTGCTCAGTTTATTATTACCCGCGGTAATGTCCGGCCACATCCGTCACAGATATGATCTAGTGCTGCTAATGTAAACACTGGCGGGCTGTGCAGACGTGCAGATGGTCCAACACTGAAGATATATAGCTATACTAGACGATGTATCTATTGTTACTAAATTAACGTGCTGAACAACTTTCTAGACACTTCTTTTAAACAGGAAACTATTTAGCGCGCCAGTGTTAATTTTTGGACTGGTAGGAAATTATTTGAATTCAAATCCAATGTTGTATGATTTTCTTGTAGAACATTATTCAAAGGCAAAGGCAAAGGGCTCTCTTTTCTCTTTCGACTATCCATAGTAGATCAGGAGGTAGCTCAACCTCCATTTAGGCGCATTTTCTGGGGCGACGGCAGACCTCGAGCACTGTCCGGGGCCTTGCGGTTGAAGGTATCCGCAGTCACAACGCCGCTGCGGTTTCATTTCTGAACGCGTTATGACGACTACTTACAACGACAGCGGAATATTAATACCGCTGTCGTTGTTGTCATTGTACCATGTATTGTTTTGATCGAAATGTCTCTGAAGAAGAGGACGGATCGACTCATTTGTCGATCAAAACAATACATGTTTTCGCTCTGTTAGTAAACACCTGTGACAGCACGTCTACAGGATTGCTGTCTGCGGTCTTCGCTCGACCGCAGCATCGGGCGTCAATGTGGTCATCTACAGAAACGTTTTCATAGAGTTACATGAACCAACCGTGTTGCTGCGGTCTGTTATTAGAGTGACTGCCGCTGCGGTTTGCTGTCGACTTCAGAAGAGTACCTTTAAGATCACGCCAAGCGACATTATAGATAGAAATTCTACCTGTACCTCTATAAATATTAGTTATTTCTTTGCCGAGCAAGCTATGATAAATTTCTAGACATATTTCTTCTTTTAATCCCAGATTAGATGAAAGAGATCAATGAAAGCATTTGCAGATCATTTATCACAGCTATGTGAGATTTATCATTTTAAATATCGTTACTGTAGATATTTTAGTTTCAAAATAAAACGTGTGAATTATGTCGTAAAAGTTCTTTTTTTCTCAATACAAACAGTGATCGATTTGTAATATAGTAAAAATTAAGAGGATACATAAGAAGTAAATTAATAAAATAGGTATATATATTATAATTATGTTGGTTTGATATTAGCACTTATTTACTGAGGGCATTTTAAGCTGGGGCAGGTTTACAGTAGCTCGTTTTGATCATGTTTTGTGATACCTACTTACTCGGGTATTATTAGGAGCACTGGTATAGGATACGTACAATAACACGATTCGCAATTAAAAAAAAATGTATGTTCTTCTTACCTGGAGAACATTTATAATAATGTTGTACACTAAGCCGACCCTTTTTTACTTGCACGCCATCCCTAGACACGTCTTAGCCCTTCCTCCCTCCCCCGATCCTCCCAGGTACCTCCCTACTCGTCAACCTCCATAATAATACCGTTACGACGTGCCAAATCACTTTATATGATAATCACTATCACGGTAAATGTAATAAATTCAAATAGGTACGCCTGTTTTACATCATCACTATTTCAGCTACTTTTCGTAAAATTTGACTAATACATTATTAGAACTGTTAAGATTGATAAATTTACAGTTAGCAAGATTTATGACTACTTAATACAGTTTTTAGAAAGTGCATGTAGACACTTAGACATAGACCAGACGGGTTTTAAGCAAACAAGGCATTAGAATATATTGCCTAACTACTGTATGGTGGTGCAACTCAAAATTTGTAATTATCTTGGTAACAGTTTTATGGCTTTACGTCACGTTACTGTTAACCAGGTGCTATAAAGATGTATTTAATTGTAACTAGTCATTTAGTTTGAATTATGTGTTTTAAATAAACGTCTGGGGTTAGCACCAGGGTTATTGCTTTACATAAGAAAATAGCGCTCTCTTTACCTTCGATGCTCGACTTTCTTTATACGGAACAACTAATTAGTTCACATTCTAGTTCGTTTTAAAAACTTTCTAATATCTGAGTTAAGTCTTATTTGGAGTCAATTTGATAACCAATACGTAATTAGTTAGAGTTTTTACAACCAATAAACAAACAAACCGAACGGAAGATGAAACTTAGTTTCAAAAAAGCCGAACAGACAAAATGTGATGCAATGGCAGAATCGAATAGGGACTGGACTGTGGATACCGAACTTTGACAAAAAATTGTACTGAATACTCATCTGTCAAAGTTACTCCGCAGACAGTCTGCAGTCCGTACGGCGCGGTTTGAGCGCACCTTCACTCAGAAAAGAAATCAGACGAAATTTTTCAACATCAAAACCACCGTGTCGTCTGTCACTGTAGTATCCATACTTTAGTAACAAGTGTCAATAAAATAGACATTCCATATATAATAATATGGAATGTCTATATGTTGCGTATGTTTTATATGTTGTTTTTGATCCTGTCCCAAGCTTCAGCTATTTGGCTATCTGTCATCGTTAATCCGCGCCGGCGTAACAGTTCAGTGTTATGAAAATATAAATGTTTGTAGAGCAGAGATACTCGTGCGCTGTTGAAGTATAGTGATGTTTATATAATGTGTATGTTAAGGAAATAGTATATAATTCATCGAAGTTATATTGTGAACGGAGATGCGGGACTATGTTGCGTGATTAGGGATGGGAGTCTCCAGTATCGATCGAACTGTTAAATTATTTTTTGGGGTGTCGTCGTTGGTGTAGTGTAGTGAACGCATTTGCTACCTGCTGAGCGTGAGATTAAGGGTATGATTCCCAGGTTGAGAAAAGTTTTATTGGATTTTTCCATCGGGAATATATTCCCGATGGAAAATATTCATATTATATTCATATTCTTTATTGCATACAAAAAAAAAAAAATAAAATATATATATATGTATAGACGTACTCGCTCTATTTAGATATTAGGCGTAATGTTACGTTCATTTAATTCCAAGACTTGTAATTTACAAGTCTCCTTTTAAAACCTTTAATAAAATTGTTCGGAACATAGCTGAGTTAATATATTCATAAACAGGCTTTTCATGAAATTTTGTTAACACCTTTGTGGTGTGGTGACCACTTAAATTACCTTCAGCCTTTCTGTAAAATCAGATTGCAGTACATGCATTCTGTAAATTGGTTTTTACAAACACTTTTACACGTCGAAACAGAAAATATTTTAGAAACTATAAGAGCCTAGTGCCTCGTATCTGACTACTCTGTGACGGAACACCGAAACAATCTACGAGATCACATCTCTTTTAGTCCAGGCTTAATTTTTCAAGTCACTTGAAGACCACACAGATTCAGGACCCACCCACATCTAGTCATGGTAACAACTTATTTTTCATCAACAGACTATATTGATATTTAACATTTGTAAAGTTCAAAACTCATTGAATGTGGATCAAAGTGTTCAGTATCGAACAGCGGTAAACAGTTTCCATTTTGTGGTCTGTTTACCAGCTTATGACATGAAATAGCGCTTATTTGTAACTTAGGTAATTATTTTTGTGGTCCTTTGTCCTTTCTCATTATATCAATATAATAGAAGCCACGTGTATCTGCCTGTCCTTGCTTCTTGTGTCCTCGTTACCTTCTCGCTGCTAATTGGATATGAAAGCCTCTGCTCTCTGTTCCGTAACTTGTAGTCACTCTAAGTTAGTGTCTTTTTACATAATAAAAAAGTTACGTAGTAATTTATACAACATGAGGGAACAAACAAAAAAAAAACAGTCGAATTGAGAACGTTCTCCTTTTTTTTAAGTCAGTTAAAAACAAAACATCTCATCTGTAATCCCTGAAGAGTTAGACAAAGGCATATGTAAAAGTATCCATACGTATTTCCCGTTATTTTCTAAGTCCCATGTAAGTCTGATGAGCTCTGAGCTATTTCTGAAGGAAAGCCCTCATAACACTTTGCCCGACCTGGAAATCGAACCAAAGACATGCTCAGTAATACCGCTAGCGACCACTGGACCAACGTGACAGTAGCAATTAAAATATTACTAAATAGTTTTTGTGACAATATGCAAACGAGAACATGTGGTTTACTAGCAATTTATCATCGAAGAGTTGAACTAACTGGCCGAAATAAAATAGTACTGCTATTTTTCACAATGGCCTTTTAAATTGTATAAGTGTGGTCAAACTGAATTGTGTCGCAGCCATTGTGGAGAAGCGGTTTGATGTTCATCTCGACTATTCATCATTTTGCAAGTTATTTATTTTACAATAAAAATGTAGTTAACATTACTTGGCACTGAGTTTGCACACATGTAGTGTGAACGGTTCGAAATTTAATTCGATTCGGATGCAGTGGTTCGGGCTCACTGATTCCTCTGCAAATAATACTCACTAAAAATCTTATTGAATGATTTCAGTCTTTTATGATCTTCTTCTTGTCTTCAGCGTATCAGCCTATAATGGTGCCCTGTGTGTCTTGAAATTATTGGTTCTAGTACATGCCACGATGCTTTCCTTCACCATTACAAAAGCAGTGGTGAAGACATAACTTACAAAGTAAAATGGGCGCTCGCACATCCTCCATCCTCATTGGGCGTCTGCGAATTTTATACAGTCCTTTATGCAGTGACATCAAAAAATTGCGCCAGGATTTTTCCACTTGGTGGAAACGGTAAACTGCCTGCCTAGGTTTGAACTTTTTTGTATTCACTATTCATAATGTTTGTGTCTATTCATTGTTCGACACACTCGACTGTAATTATACTTCTTTCGGTCAAAACTCGACTATCGATAACCTATAATATCGATGGAATCTGCCAATCCCTATTCCTAATCGAGGTTTCTCATTTACCCGTAGTGTATACTCGCATATCGTATTGACACAGTATTGACTTGGTGTTAAGGTAACGACTGAATAGCTAATCCTAAATGGTGAGATATATAGTTGACACAGCTATGTCGTACCCGTAAAGGTGATTTGCGTAGTTTCCACTGAGCGATTGAGTGTACTAGATGGAGGGATATTTAATAAGCTCATGTTTTGGTTTCATCAGTGAATATGATATTCGGTATTGCTTTGACAACAGTTGCATGATAAGGTACTCCTTTGATTCGAGTAATGTTAAGACCAGATACCTAACCTGGTCCTTATTTAGTTTGATATTGCTCTCTGATTTCTATATTCACTTTACTGGAGCGGAGACGGGGTATCAGTAAGCATGAATGTGTTGTAGGTCGCCCGTCCCGAGCAAGTTTGACCGACAGCATAAAAGCGGCTGGGACGGGATGGATGCGAAACGGCGGAAGACTAGGAGTTGTGGCTCGGCTTATTTTATTTATTTATTTAAGGGAAGTTTATAAAGTCTTAATTTATGACAATGACAAAATCGTTTTCACGGTTTGTCTGTGGGAACGGATCAACACTATTAGAGCTAATATTTGCCATTACTTATTGTTATTACAATGAATGATATTTATATAACTATACTGCTTGCTCTACTGCTTGGGAGAAGACGTTGTAGTGAAATATGCTAAATTGATTGAGACGACTCTACATTTGCCAACATTGCTGAAAATGCTAATCTTTTCGGTTTAGTTATAAATTGGTCGTCGTAAAGGCCGTTTTTAGGGTTCCGTAACCAAAGGGTGGAAACGGGACCCTATTACTAAGACTCCACTGTCCGTCTGTCTGTCACCAGGCTGTATCTCACGAACAGTGATAGCTAGTCAGTTGAAATTTCAAATCAAATCAAAATCAAATCATCTTTATTTGTGAACACAGATATTGAAATAACCCTGGTCCAAGCCATGGTCCAGAGCGGGACGGAATGGGACGCCGTCACCTCCTTCTGCGAAGCAGTCATGCTAGCGAAGGAGGTGGCGGAACGTGAGAGGGAGAGATCCTCACGTCCCGGCCGCCGCGGGAGACGCCCTGGGCGTCGGGGGCCACGTGGTGGCTTCCGGCCACCGTAGGCGTGGGCCTGTGGACGGGGAGCTATGGGCTAGCTCGCCGTCCGTACGTCTCATGACGACAGGCCGTGTCGACGGCGCGTTCGTGTTCCACGCGCGCCTCAAAAAGAGTCAGCAATAAGGAAGGGTCCGCAAGGGCCGAAGCCTGCCGGGGCTGCAGGACTATTCGAAAGAGATACCGTGGCCCCGGAACACAAACAAAAAAAAGGTATTGAAATAAAGGTACATCTTCATACATTTTAGTTGAGCTATGTGTCCTACCAATGAAATTGGTGTACAAATATTGTTTTTTTTTCACAGATGATGTATTTCGGTTGCCGCTATAACAACAAATGCTAAAAACAGAATAAAATAAATATTTAAGGGGGCTCCCATACAACAAACGTGATTTTTGGCGTTTTTTTCTCGATATTAGTAACGGCAACAGGTAGATGCTTGAAATATTCATAGAATATTTAGATGTATATTCACTTTAAAAATAAATAGTTAAATTAAAATAAAATAAATATACTATACAACAAACGTGTTTTTTTTGCCGTTTTGTCTAATGTTGTAGAGATAATGGTACGGAACCCTTCGTGTGTGAGTGCGACTCGCACTTGGCCGGTTTTTTCAACTTGACGACCTCTCAGTCTATTTGATTAAAACGATTTAGGTCTTTTAGTTATAAAATTACCATTAAAATCTAAAACCCTTTCTTTAAGTTTTTTATCCGTTGTTAAGATACATTTTTTATGAGAAAGATTAAAATAATGAAAACTCATTTTAAATTGATGTACATATTATTAAACTTCACTGATTTATTTCAAATTCAGCTGATTCAGTCCATCATTCCTAGATTAGCGCGGAAACAAATGTCAGCAAGCTCCATGAATACATACGAGTGCACAACTGACATATTTATATATCCTTTTATAATAACCGTGTGATTTGTGACCGGCGGCCATTTTGATTTGTGTGCTTCCTGTCAAATGTTGCGTTACTCGTTTTGTGTGTAACTAGTGATTTTTATGGGTGAGATTTGGCAGGACGATAAATTAGTTAGCTTTTATTATCCGTACTAATATTATAAATGTGAAAGCAACTGTATCAACTGTTAGTCTATTTGATCTATTACTTTGCACGCCGTAATGGCTGAATGGAATTGGCAGACAAACAGACCATGCCTTACATACAAATACTTAGGCTCGTTTATTATCCCGGTAGTACTTGCATTCCTGAAGGATCATTTTCGACCTCCACGCGAGCGAAAGCGACTCTATACCTGTCTCTATGGTAACTGTTTGGCCGTCACTTTGAGTCAGAATGCTCTATTCAGTTCCTGTTTGTATAAAGCGTCGGTAGAGTTTGTCAGACATGTATGGACGAAAATCACACGGTAATATTTGCATATAACCCTCTCGTTGGGCGTTGGTAGCTCTGCGCTTTTGCGTCGTTTGTCATTATTATTCTATTATTTTATTCGTGCTAAACTAACAAGGAGTAGGTTTCTTTGTTACAACTTTGGCACGCGCCATGAAAATACAGCATAATATCTATCGCATTACCCTCTCAAAAAATGTTTTCAAATTTCAGCGGAGACAAATAATAAGTTACATATGTAAACGGTCCTCGTATTTAATCCATGTTTGTCATTGACACATAAATAATGGAATAAATGGACAGTTTTGATCCGATTTAGCCAGTAAAACCTAATTAAATGTGTCATGCAATTTGGTTTTGCACGAATTTTGACTCTAAAAAACCTTTATCTATTCCAGACGCATAGATGCCATAAAGCCGCTCCAATGAGCTGCGACAGAGGCGAGGGGGCGGTGCCTCGCGATGCCCGGTGAGACATGCCGCGGCGCCGGCGCAGGCTCGCGTCCCGCATCCGCGACTACGTGCGCGGGCTGCTCGCGTTCCTCTTCAGCAATGTAGGCGTCATCGTTCTGGTCGTCGCTTATACTATTGCAGGTAAGAAACAGAGTCAAAACGGAATTATCATGTGCCTGACCTTTTCCTAATTACATTAGGGTCGGCTTAAAGTTTAACCGGATTCAGCTAATAGGTCAACGCTGCGCGTAATTAGAATCACCTTGACGCATTTTTAAATACTGATCCCAATTATATAAGGTGAACCTAGTAAACCTGCAAACAATTATAGTCGCACAAAACCAGACAACTAGTTAACTAGGAATGTTGTATCTGACAACGACCCAACTAGGTATAGGGCAATACAAACACTGTTCGTTTTGGTATTCGCAGCAGAAATACCGCCTTATGAAACTTCCGTAACTAAGTTAAAACCTTTTTCCGCCAAAAATAAAAAATTCCAGCCGTTTTCACCAAGAAAACAACACTTTTGTAACAACAAATTCCAATTTCACGCCAAATTCTGTTGGCCAAACATTTGCAGCAAAGTTGGTCGTCCATATCGAATTACTGTAGCCAATTACTTGGCTTCTGATTAGAGAATAATAATCCATGAATTAACAATGCTATTTCTGAACGTTACATGAGAGTACGTATACACTAGACTATTTTCTTGAGCATTACCATGTAATGTAACGTTCCTGCGAATGCTCCACACGGTTTTCAAATGATGCCCGAAGTGAGCGGTTAGTACACGTAGAACGCTGGCTGTCAGAAATTGTTGGCGCTTATAGATAGAGAGCCCACGGCACTAAACCTAGTTCGTTATGACTCCCAGATGATATTATATAATTAGTCACGTTATTAATGGGGAAACACGAAATAGCGATGCTGCAGTGCAAAAAACCTGGAGACGCTTATAAAAAAAAAAAGATTTTTAGTATGAAATCAAAAAGATATTTATATTATATATCTAAAAATGGTATATTTTTAATAGCGCCGCTAGGGCGCGCCGTCAGTCAGTCAGTCAGTCCGTTTCTTCTATATATTTAGAAGATTTGAATACAAAATTTAGTGAATGAACAACTTCAATACGAAACTTCATCCCCCTTTTCACCCCCTTAAGGATTGAAATTCTAACAACACCGTTGCGTTAGCTTCCAACCATACGCCTAGATAATAAATGTTATGATTTTTACTTCGAAAATTAAGGACTACACAACTTCAACTTTTTAATCCTTTGGGGGTGGAATTATAATAAACGCTAAGACACGTATAAATTATTTTCCATCGTCAGCCTAAACACAAAATTTGAAGATCCTAACTTTAAAACTGACTGACTTTCATACAAACTTTCATCTCCTATTTAACTCACTTAGGGGTTGAATTTCGAAAAATCCTTCCTTATTCCTTGTCTACATTATAATGGGAACCATTGTGTAAGATTTCAGCTTTCTTGGTCCAAGGATTTGGGCTAGGCGTTGATGAGTCAGTCAGTCAGGCCTTTTGTTTTTGTTTATATGGATTTTCGGAAAACTTACAGCTAAGCTTACTTAACTAGTTAAACTTGAACTAGTGCCGACCGCATCGCACATTTTGTCCGCGCATCATGTCTTTGATGAAATGTTTCAGAAATTCACTCGATTGTTATGTTTTGTTTTAAAAGCAATAATTAGCCTATGCTCTTGTATAGTCTAGTAGTCATCTTATGCCGCGGAGAGGCGGTGTACGTGCATTAGACGTCAACGAATTTCATACAAGCCACCATGACGTAAGATCTGCTTCATCGCCCAACCGCGCGGACGAGCGGTGTCGTGTGAGAATCCCCTTAAACAACCGGCTTCAGTATTAATTACAGCTGGATGCTTCGGGATGAGGGCGCGTTTGATTCATCATCGCGAATACGGCTAATTAATGCCTGTAATACGATTGGTTTGTTGGACTGGCTGTTCTTTGATTCCATGTGCATCAGTCTCACTTCATTGCAGCTTGTGCACGTACACGTATGCATATGATTTTAAGTAGGGCAACAAATTAATGTACCCTTCCCTCAGTACACACACTCAGGATATTTTCATCCAGTTAATTACATCTCCGTCAAAGTCACATCAGTCTCTATCGTTATAACTTGCTGTGGGGTTACTGCTCTCTTGGATAGAATGGCCGTAAAGAACCTGTGCCTCATACTGTAATTTTTACCTGACCACCGACTTTTTTGCAGTTCAAAAGTACATGTGACAGATTGTTGAAATGTAATTGTATTGAGTTTTGTAAATAAACCAGGGATTATTTCCAACATCCACGCGAGCGAAACGTTAGCAAAAGCTAGTCAGTCATAATTTAGGAGTCCTATCTCTTTTCATCTCACTTTTTCCTTTGATAATCATTTTAAAAAGACCCGTAAATGTCTTAAAGGATAGCTTACGTCATCAGTTGCGGTCCAGTCAACGTGCAATCAAAGCGGTAATGTCGCAGTCAAAGCATCCATGTTCTATAGGACGGAGGGACATCAAAGGCAGTAATCAGTTTCAGGCGGATCAGGTATACAGAGGACTGCAATCACTCTGAGGGCTGTCTATTGATACCTGTGTGTTTATGGAATTTTACAATGGTATGAGAGAAACGGTTTCTTTGTGAATTGTCTGACAGAGTAGTTGAAGCAATAAGTCAACCAAAGACTTGGTGTTGATTGAAACTTGATAAAATGAAAATGAAAATAAGATTGATTGCGATAAAAAGAACTGCTCTTTAGGTTGGACTTAAAAGGCAAAAAACTGTTGTAGCAGTAAAATGTGGAGTTTTGTTGGCTCTTGTAATGTCAACCTGTATGTTTGTTTGTCACGGAAAAACTTCTTACTATATATATTTTATGCAAAAATAATTTCTTCTTTTCTTTTAAATAACGTTCGTTCGGCTTACTCTATCGCAAATAACTACTCAACAAAACAGATTACCAACAAATAATTATATATCAGCGCTAACAACCCCAATATTCCCAGTTAACAAACCTCCATCGCCATTTAGGCCACCTAATTCCGATTCAAAACTCCATAAATATAATATGGCGACCACACAAAGGCAATGAATGGAATCAAAACCGCAGCAGTTGTGAGAAAGTGTTTGCCAATCGATTGTTCAGTGGGCACCTTTTAGTACACCACAAACGATTGTACGGCGGTGTTGCCAAATGCAATAAAACATGATGAATCGACGGGAGTTGTGTAACGGTAGGCGTTCCTCTGATGTTGTTATGGCAGCCTGGTACATTTTTATGGGATGTTTTTTGTTAGGGGGGCGATTATGGTGCCTTGTGGTGTTGTGCCATGAATTCATGATTCATTAATTATTAATTTGTAACACGAATTTATTAAATATTAGTGGATTATACATCAAGTGCATAAAACACACCATTTTACGCGAGACGTTTGCGTTTCCGCGAGTACACTCTACTTTTCACTTCGATTGCGAGGAAATGAAACAGCAACATGTAAAATAATAAATGGACGAAATAAAAAATATAACTTTATTTCATGAAGTTTTATTATGTACTTTGGCTGTTGGTACCCTTGCCTTGTTCCTAAAATACTAACGAAACGAATTAAAATAAAGAGGTTATTCTATGAAGTTGAAGTTGTTCGTGTGGCTGTTGGAACGATTGCCTTGGTCTTCGACGAAAATTTTACTTTATGCTGTAGAGCATAAAAAGCGACTTTATGTTGCCTACGCACATAAAGACGAACTTTTAGAGCATGAGAAGTGAAAAATACATTTTATCTCAGATTTTGAATGTCTGTGACTCAACCTAAGCGAGTCACAGCGTTTTTTGACTAAACTCCTACTGAGCGGTAGATTCAGGTAGTCAGAAGTTTTGATATAAATTTTTGGTTTACGACTTGTGTCAAAGTAGGAAACCTTACAAGTTTACAAGGTGCATTTGCGAAGTTACACTGCAACCACGGCACAAATTTGAGCAGAAACCCTCAAAAAGCGAAACTTCATGCAATCCACTTATACTGACGTAGTTAGTAGACGAAGTTTGTAGGTCCTTAATCGAGATTAAAATAAACTTACGATTTTTCCCATGAAGGTCGGAAAAATTACAAAACGCAACTTGCTACGATTACCTTTTGCTTCTCTTTTATGAGTTGGTACTACTGAAGTACTCACCTAACCTTTCTGCGTTGAAAACATCACCAATACGGTCATTATTAATATACGTTCTTCTAGTGCGTCCCTCTTGCTTTTTCACTAATAACGGGACATCCTTAATTAATTCCAATTTGGAGTCTAAAACTAACGGTTGAATGATCAAGGATAGGCGAGGTTTTAGGGTCGATGCCGTGTGTCTTCTGCTTCCATACTTCTCTGTAACTCGTCATTCAGTCACATCAGCATTCGGCCGCCTCGAATGATCCTCGGCGGAATGATCACGCCAAAATATCAATAATTACCGTCGTTCCCAGAACCTTAACGCTTTTCCTTCCAAATCAAAGGGTATTGATTGTCCCACAATAATAGAATTATGCTTGTCGCTCCGCGTCATTAGACGGCTTGAAAGCCTGAACTTTACACTTGACTGAGCACTTTTAACTTTTACAACAACTCGCTGGGTATTTCCTTTGTCATTTTGATGAAGAATGAGGGGTTGGGAGGCTGCGTTATCGCATTAGGTCTCTGCACACGATCAAGGGATATTGAAAAGATGTTGATGCAAATGAAATTCGGAGGGTCATTGTGCAATCAGATCAATTTATCTTTCCGGTTTTGATTTTTAGAATATCATTGGTTTGTTTACATTTTGGGTAGTTGCTTGGTGGTAATTTCCATGGTGTTTGTCTATCAAGAATGTACCAGTTGCAGTCAGGAGATTGATTCGCCTTCTATAACATGGGACTTAAACAAAATAACTGGCGAACATTGATGGGTGATCTATAATTACACCGCTGCCGGACCTTACGGGAATTTCAGTGGCGATGTTATAATGTGTTGCACGTTGCGTCTATGAAGATTTACTTAGACAAAGCTAGTAAGATGTCTGCCTAAAAGTATGCCAAATGTTACATTCTACATATTAAATTAGTTTCTACCCACCGTGGTTAATGGTACCTTTGTGCACAAGGCACTATTGATCAGGCCGGCTAGGTATTTAATCATAACTTCTATTTACCTGCTATTCAAAAGGCTCTACACTGAAAGGAGGTTCGATGCGCCCACGGATATCCTTTCAACAGATTCTTAATTATGCGAGAAATGTAGACAAAGATGTCTAGAATCTGTAAACTGACGGGATTCCTGGAAATCTTTACTAATGTTGTTTAGTTGAGCTTCTTATACGAAGTCTGGATAATTTTGTTACGCAATGGGACCTAAAATTGTGAAGAAGGCTGATTTATTTTCGTAACATACTTTCCTGTTAAAATATTTATAATGATTGGATTTTACTTGAGAATGTTTCAAAGTACGATAAAAAATACTTCGATTGTTAAGAAATAGACCTCCCCTTCACGTTCCTCCAGTGGGGGGTGACTCATGAGATGACGACTGAGAAGTGTGGGAGAAGAAGATAATGATGCGAGGATCCCAAATAAATTGGGATAAGGGCTGGAGTATAATGATGGTGATGAAATATACCATGGTTTAGTTTTGAATAGAGATACTATCAATCAAATAAACTTTTGAAATTGCTTTTAATCCCATCAAGCCATTCTCTCCGACAGTGTACACGCTGCCCACGAGTTTAAAGAGAAACTCTTCAACATGAAACTCGTGTATTTCTTGACGACATTATGATGCTCCGTAATTTATGTCCGCCGTCGGTAAATTAAAAGGAATCTGTCTCCGTGGCTCATGCCCGTGATAAATTAATAATAAGGCAATGTTTGGCATCAGATAAAAGTGATGAAGTAGCTTTAGCAAACAAAAAACGAAGATGTCATCTATTAAAAAGAAATCGTTACGTTCGGTATGACAGTCTTTTCATGTCTTTTTGATGGAATGATCATTGATCATCAAAGTGTTACGGAATTTGCTTTTGATAAAGATTTCGTAACGATGGATATTATGGGAAGAATTAGGTATAAATAAATACTATTTTTGTCTGTTTGTATGCTACTCGTACCGTAAAACGAATCAAGACAAAACTTAGAGAGGGAATTTAACGTTGAATAACCACTCACCCGCCCCGCGCGCGACTTTTTTGCACCAAACCGTCCAGGGTGCAAAAAATTGCGAAATATTCGCATGTAATTTGACACTTTAGATAAACAATCGCAAACTACAAGAGTTATAGCTAAATAAAATTTACAGTGAATAGCTGAATAGTTATGGAATCTATATATTAAAAAAAAAAAAAAACTGATATTAATTTGAAACTCAAAAAAAATGTAGAACTTGAAAAACAGTGATGAAAACGGATATTTCGCTATTAAAATATTAATTTGAATTTTTCTAAATATTAAATTTCAATTAAAATAATTTTAAAATAAACTAGATTATATTTCCTTTCCAATAAGACCATAATCTTATTAGTTTATTTACGATAGTCTAGTTAGAATTAAATTAGAATTTGAATACTCACTGTTTATTTTGACGCGGCCTGCGCCAACGACTGTTTTTGAACACGGTTATTTACGTACCTATAACTTTACGAAGCCACTTGTTTTTGTATATACAATTTAATAATATGTTCACAATACTAATTATGCACTGTTTTTCCGTTAACACACACGTTTTAATCACAAAAACACTTATTTCTTGTATAAACACAATCACTATAGGTATTTAAACCTACCACCTTTCGGAGGCGAAATACTCAACTTTGAGATTAGAAAACTAGATTTCCTTTATGATAATATAGTAGCACAGATTTTCACGATTAATTTGATATATAACACTATCCGAAAACAACAATATACGTAACAGAACAATTGAAATACGACGCCACACGTCAGAAATGGCGGAGTTTGTTTACACTACAGTTTTTACTTTTATTTTGAGATTTGTCGATGGAATAGTGTTGCTATTGTTGGTCCGAACGTTGAGGAATATAGTATAGAGAATGCTACAAGAGGAATAAGCTCTAGAAATAGCAGTTTAATAAATTTTTATTGCATTTGTTGGACGAAGGCGCTACTGGCTGCTTTAGCAGCCAGGGACATTTGGCAAATCGGCAACTGGCTGCTAAAGCAGCCAGGGGCGGTTGAGTGGATAAGTATGGTAAATGAAAAAAAAAGCCTCTAAACAATAAAGTAATAAACAGTAATATAGTTATAATAAAATTAAGCAAATAAAATAGATTATTTGGTACCACTACCTGTAAATTACTAATATTCAGCTGCATCCGGCTAGACTGGAAGCCGATAAAAATATTGTTGGAAAAAGTGTGACATATGGATATTATCCGGCTCGAAGGACCAACGTTGCAGGAAGGACTATTCAAATAATGCTCTCTTTCTACAGGTGCATTCATGTTCCAAGCGATAGAGGGCGGGAGCGAGATGAAGATGGACAACCAAATGACGCGTGAGCGCGAGAACCTGACGCAGTTCCTGTGGCAGAACGTCACACTTGATTTGAACCTCTTCAACGAGACGGCTCTGAGGGAGAGGTGCGTATTACATGGCCAGTACCTGAATTAGATCTAATGACTAGTTGTGATAGTCCTCGTCCCGACAGTTCATAATAATATTCTGGTATTTAGAGACTTCAATTCGCAAGGGAAGAACAGTATACGCGGCAGTAACTAAACAAGGCCCATCGATTCTTTGAAAAAGTTCGTCTTTTGAGACCGTTGCTCTTGTAATTCATACTTACATGGCAGTCCGTTTGTAAAACCCGATGTTTTATATTTATTAACCGTTGTGTATTGTGTCTCGACTTTACATGATTGTAATGATCACTTTTCTGCTAATCTGGCCTGTATTTTACATCTAGTTTTCATTCATAAGAAGACTGACTATTAGACCCTAATAAAATCTTGTAATGTTTATGGTTTCCTCACAGGATTGGCGCTGAGCTGCACAACTACCAGAGTAAGATAGTGAGGGCGGTGCACAAGGGCTGGGACGGCGGCCGCTCCTCGCGACAGTGGAGCTTCTCATCTGCCTTCCTGTACTCCCTTACCGTCATCACCACTATAGGTAAGGATCCAGGAAGATCAGTATTACCAGGTTAGTTAGGAAAGAGCACAGTAGCATTTTGAGTAATGAGAAAAAAAAAACAAATTTATAGCTTTGTTGTTTCAATAGTTGCAAATCCGTAACACTTGCCTTTTTCTGGATAATCTATTTATTAGATGCACATATAATCCTGACTTACTTTTGAAAAGCCATAGCGGGACTTTTTGAGCATTTCCAATAACCGATCACAATGCTGCCCTACTAACCCTAAATTGCAAATTTCCTAAACAAGGCACTCGCAAAATTTCTAAACTGAATATAAATAAACTTGAAGAAGATTTACGCGTCATCGATTTTGATCCAGTCTATAATTCCGCTGACCCGCAGTTTTGCATGTTGTTTGTAATTGAAAACTTACGAAATGCAATTCAGAAAAACACAGTCGTATCGCAGCTGAGCAACAAAAATCACTACATTAAACCATGGATCACATCAGGTCTTATTCGCTGTATGAAACATAGGGATAAACTGCATATGAAAGCTAAATCTAATCCAGAAAATGTTGTATTGCAACTTTCGTACAAAAGATATCGAAATTTCTGCAATGATCTTCTTAGAAAAATTAAAATCAACTACGACAAAGTGGCATTGGAAAAGGCTGGAACAAATAGTAAAAAGATCTGGAAATATATTAAAGACGCAACGTATTCTACAAAACAATATGAGTCATCTTCAAGTTTATTACAAGCACACTCGTCACCAGTGGAATCCGCTAACATAGCAAATAATTTCTTTGTTAATGTGGGTAAGTGTCTGGCAGAAAAAAATCTGGGTCAATTCCAAAACCTGACGAGCATTCCTTTCACTTCTAACACTGCTTTAACATCCTTCGCGCTGCTAGATACTGACGAGACTGAGGTAGATAGTATAATCATGACCTTGAAAGAAGACTGTGCAGTTGGCTGGGACAACATTTCGAATAAAATTATTAAAAGATTCAAGGACATTTTAGTACCACCACTGACCTACATTTTCCGCATTTGTTTATCTTCAGGACAGTTTCCAGAGTGTCTCAAAAAGGCTGTTATTATTCCTGTCTATAAATCAGGCAGCAAAGAGCAAGTGACAAATTATAGACCTATTTCTTTACTACCTTCTATGTCAAAAATATTGGAGAAAATAATAAACAAAAGGTTGTTGAAATATTTGGAAGATAAATCTATTCTGTCTGAAAGACAGTTTGGATTTAGACCTAAAGTTTCAACTGCCGATGCGGTACATCATCTGACTGACTATCTAGCGAAAGAACTTGACAAGGGTAACCACACAGTAGGAATTTTCCTGGACCTCGCCAAAGCTTTTGACACAGTTTCCATTCCAATTCTATTGCGCAAGCTTGAGATCATGGGTGTAAGAGGCAACCAATTGAAAATATTCAAAAGTTATTTA
The DNA here is from genome assembly GCA_963853795.1 of Xestia rhomboidea. Lineage (NCBI taxonomy): Eukaryota > Metazoa > Arthropoda > Insecta > Lepidoptera > Noctuidae > Xestia > Xestia rhomboidea. The sequence goes on along the minus strand of OY970776.1, from coordinate 802,548 downwards.
GAAGATCGTTCCCAGTGCGTAAAGATTGGCGATGTTCTCAGCGCTGTTCAAAAAACCACATTTTTTGGTGTTCCCCAAGGAAGTATTCTTGGACCCACCCTTTTTTTGATCTACATAAATGACCTTTGCAATCTAAAGCTAGAGCATGGTACTATCATTACCAACGCTGACGACACTGCTTTACTTTTTTCGGCTGACTCAGAAAATGAAGTCTACAAGCTTGCGCAACACGGATTTAATATTGTAAATAAATGGCTTCAAAATAACTCACTAACTCTAAATGCAGAGAAAACAAATTACATTAAGTTTTCGATGCGCAAGCATATAGCCAATATCCCCTCAGCGTTGCACGCTCATTGTTGCCCAGTCCCTGCAGATAGCCAGTGTAGGTGTCCCAATATTAAGAAGACTGATAAAATAAAATACCTGGGTATTATAATAGATGAAACTCTTTCCTTCAAACAACATATGGAAGCTCTAAATAATAGAATTCGTAAGCTGATATTCGTATTCAAAAAAATACGATATATTACAGATCCAAAAATACTTAGGCAAGTATATTTTGCTCTTTGTCAGTCAATTCTGACTTACTGCATTACTTCATGGGGTGGGGCGAGAAAAACTCTGTTATTGCCCATTGAAAGAGCTCAAAGAGCTATTCTCAAGGTGGCTACTTGCCGCCCTTTCCTTTTCCCCACTAACCTCCTGTATAAATCTTGTGAAGTACTAACAGTTCGACAGTTATTTATTATGAGCACTGTACTAAAACAACACGCAGCACTTCCATACAGCACTGAATTCACAAAAAAAAGACGGAAAGATATAGTTTGCCCTCAAAAAAGTACAAAACACGCTTTCACAGCCAAGTTTTATATGTACCTCGGACCGCTACTTTATAACAGGCTTAATGAAAAAGGAAGCATCTACTCCTTAAATCACAATAACTGCAAGAAAATCCTCAAGGAAGCTCTTCAAACTATGTCCTATGAAGATACAGAGAAGTTATTACTTGTGCTAAAGTAAATATTGTTCACATTAGTGTTATTTTTTTAATTAGTTTGCTAAGTTAAAATAGTAAAAATGTTATATACCTTTTACATTGTTACCAATATTATTAATAAGACATATGATTATTTAATCAATTAATGTTACCTCAAATCGCCTGAAACACAGGATTACCTAGTTCAGGCTCAAAGCATGGGTGAACTTGACATAGATTTAAGCAAAACTGTAAACATTTACCTTATATTTTTTGAATAAAATTTTATTTATTTTTATTTATTTATTTATTTTATTTAGGGTTTTATAAAAGTTTTCCAATGCAATTACAAGATACCGGGACTTGAAGAAACACAATGGTTTAATCCACTTAAAACACATAGGAAATTCATTTATTTAATTACAATAGTTGTTTAAAACCAATTACAGTAAATAAATTAAATAAATTACAGTAACTAAAAGAGTTTTATCATAAAACTAAAATATACAAAATAACGAAGTAAAGCAAAATTAATCTAATTTCTATCACAGTACTTCTGACATACCAATAAAATCTGAATCGGTCTAATCGGTCTAAATCGGACCAAAAAAAACGTCGTGAGTCACTAACATGATCCAATGTTAGTGTCTCACGACGTTTTTTCTGGTCCTTATCAAATAATGTATTGACCAGGTTACGGGCACCTGTCTCCGAAGACTGACTGGGGCAAGGTGGTCACCATCCTGTACGCGCTGCTGGGGATGCCTCTGTTCCTGTTATATCTTACTAATGTTGGTAAGATTTGATCACTTATTACAATCCTTTCTCATCTATATATACAATTTATTAAAAAAAAAGTGCATGCCTCGTTGGTCGTAAACGCGAGATCCTGGGTTCGATTCCCAAATTGGGCAAAGTGTTATTGAGTTTTCTAACTAGATTTTAAGTAACAGCCGGGACTCTGGATTCGGGGAGTCGTTTGATGACAGGGGTGAATCTATCCTAGGGACCACTTGGGACTTAAACATACGTGGTGAAATGTGGGTGTTACTATAGGCACACCGCTACCCAACCTATCGGGGAAACAGGCGTGATGGTATGCAGTGTGGGTAGATGTCAATTGGACAGATTTAAAACAAAGAAAATACCAAGTGCTTACAGTCAAATTAAAAAGTGATGACTTTTAGCACACATTAAAAACCTCATCTAATTTGCTGGAATGGAACTGGAACCATTGAGGTGTACTAATTTAAAAGAAAAAGGGTCCTTATTATAAAATTTATAATTTGCTCAAATGGATTTCTGCAAAGTAAGTCGTCTCATTAAGATGAAAAGTAAGAATGATTAGCAAAATCTCGATTGGATGTAAGCGTTAAGTAATTAAATCATTTAAAATATTCTGAATGATTTCATTCATTTATAGCTGAAGTCAGTAATGAGATGAGACTTAAGAGAAATTGTGATAAAGGCTGTTAAATGATGGTGATGATGATGATAAATCTGTAGATGGTATACTACATCACCAGCCTGTATAGTTCACTGGCCTCCTCTTACTGTGCACAGTGGTTAAAATAGGTCAAATATTTCACTTGAAATACCATTTTCATATAAGCCCACTTGACAGTGATTTAAATTCCTACCACTAAAATGTTCATTTATTTAATGAAAATGTGCTGAAAACGAGCGCGATATTCGAACTTCAAACTAAACAGTCGACGGCTTTCAAAATAAGCCCACCTTTCACGACCAGCTAGTATTCGAGTATAAGCTTACGATGACACGGCGCGCGCTGCACACTCCCCATCAACACGTCTTCATGTTTTAGTATTAAAGCTTTACAATAAACAAAGAGGTTTTTTTATATGAGAATGATGTAATGTAGTGATGTGAAAGAGAAAGGAGTAAATGATGCCGTGATGTCTGACTACAGGGGAGAATGGAGGAAAAAAACGTGTTGCGCCGAGCCCAAGTAGAATGGGACAAGGGCAGGAAGACGATGATAATGATATAATGTTGTATCACATAAACACATTCCCACTTCTGGGACACAAGCCTCCTATCAATGAGGTGGAGTGTATCTCACTTGGGGCCTAACGCATATCATCATCACTACATATTATAAAACAAAGTCCCCGGCCGCGTCTGTCTGTCCCTTTGTGTGCATAAATCTTTAAAACTACGCTCCGGATTTTGATGCGGGTTTTTTAATAGTAAGAGTGATTCAAGAGGAAGGTTTTAGTATATAATGTGCGAGCGGGCGAAGCCGCGGGCATCAGCTAGTTGAATAGAAAAGGATGTTACATGTCTTCAAACTGTTGGTTGTAAGACATGCCGGTTTCCTCACGATGTTTTCCTTAACACTGGTGATGAAACCAACGAAACACGACACAAAGTGAAGTGTCTACCTGGTTTCGAATCCATGACCTTACCTTATTACGACACGAAAACCGACCCTCACAGTTCTTAAATGTAGTACGCTATGCTAAAGTATTTTGAAGACCTGGTGGTACTATCTTCAGTAGCTGTTACTAAGAGAGCGTAATTCTATAAAGTTTTAATTAAGAAATAATGTGTGAGTTTCATTAAGAAAACACAGAACATTGGTGTGTTCTGTTTACTGTTAGCTCGGAAGGAAGTTGTCATTTTTATAAACACATCCAGCTAATAGATCTGTTTATAAATAACTGAGCTTATAAATTTTATTTCGTACACATTCAGTCTTCTCACTGTGTTTCAGTTGTATCAACACGGTCCGTGTTGATACAACATGTTTTCCTTCACAGAAGCAAGTGTTTATCACAATACGCACATGAATTCGAAAAATAAGGGATCTTATGTTCGAACTCTCGACCTGTGACACCGCACTCTGACGGTCACACCGCTAGGCTATCACCACTTACAAGTAATAATATCATTTTTAGTCGAATTATATTTTTTCCTTAACAACAATGGTGCGTACTTTAATTGAAAATCCAAGAATCGTATAAATAACTAGATTTGCTTAGTTTGTTAAAACAATTAATTCGTTTTTTTCTGGAAACCACTTAGGGATTAACTCGATTTTTGTTCACAAAAGTCGAAAAACAATTAGACTGGACAAATAACCTAATTAACTTTGAGGAGATTTTCAATCTAGAAAACAAAGAAGCAGATACTTGTAGATACCTAATTGTATTTTTAGTTTTAAACCGTAGAGACCTTTGTAGGCTAGTCTGTTTATACAAACTTTTTCAGGTCATCATTCATTTAAAAAGGGTTTTATTTTTCTAAGGAAACTCGTTTAGGTTCAAGTTTGGATGTCCTGATTAAGCCCAATCTTTGTTTAGCGTATTCCCGACTGAACTGAAAACCATAATAAACTTTTACAAATGAAACAAAAAATACAAGTAGGTAGACTTTTAAACGACCATGCAGAAACCGGCCTGGAGGAGTGCACTCCACTCCCTCACATAGAGACAACGCCTGTTCGCAGCAGGGGGACGTTAGGAGCTGATTATGTTTTGTGTTAATGAAGTAGTATAATTGCAGGTGAGCTGCTGGCGCGCTGGTTCAAGTGTATCTACGCGCTCGTCTGTCTGTGCAGGGGATGTCCAGGGTTCACCAGGAGAAGAACCGCCAGGTTACGGCTACAGGTGAACATTAACACTGATTCATATTAACACACGTATGAATGTGGCTGAGGCATATTATGGAGATGTTAGGATCGCAGCAGGTGGCGTCCTGTGGGGTCTGCCTGCCCCCAGGCGACCCCCGAGCAGGGGAGCGTGTATGTATGTACATGTGTAGTAACACAAGTCACCGCGACGGTGGTCATCAGGTTAAATATGTAGTTAAGCATACAAATACGAGCGTCTGCGTTCGAAACCTGAGAAATATCATTTTTCTGTTACGATAGGTGGACTGTGTAAAGGATGAAGAAGATATAGCTATTATGATGACTTACATTATATTTTGGTCACTTCTGACTTTTGGTGAAGAAAATCGTTACGAAGAAATCCAGAACTCAATTAGCTGAGCATGCCTGTTTTGTGACATAACCGACAATAACTATGCGGTTTTGTCAGTGACGCGATTAAGAAGTTGAAGACAAACATACAAATTGCACGTGCAAACCAATTGAAACCAGCCAATGAACTGACCCTCAAATCACAAGTACAGAACTCCTAAACAAACAGTCATGGCACACCATCAATTACCAGTTAAACTGACGGACTTGATCACTCCGTGCCGAGTTGGCGGGATATTTGCTACGAAATACTTCTTGGTCACGAACTATACGCACAAGCGACACACGACTTGCGACAGCGATTGCCGAGAACAAAAATAAAACAAGTTTGACTAATAAATGAAATATTCTAAGGGCCGGAGTTCACCTAAACAGAGACAAGTAGAGAGACGAGATACGCGATGTGTATTTTAAGGAATGTGATTGGTTGATTGTCGGACTTCTCTTTTCCACTCCGCTCGTCTCCGCGTTAGTGGAGTCCGGGCCTAAGGCCAGGCTCACCGCTTGACCACCTACTACACACGTTCAGCGACACGCATCTTGCAGCGATTGCGGAGAAAACAAAAGAAATAAATTGTAAAGACAATGCCACGCGTCATTGCGGACGTTACTTGCGATGCGTCGCTCGAAGCCAAGAAGCCTCGTTCACGACCTCTGGCAAACCGACTTTCATCAAGCGGCTTCGTTATCGAGCATTGTATCCTTCACGTGTGTGCTTTTTATTTGTTTTATCTCCAGACGTTGTGACGCGTGGCGTTTGAGCGTGTACGTAGCTCGTGGCCGAACGGTAAACGGGGCCTTAAACTCAATGTTTGACTACCCTTCGACGGACAGAGATATTCCGTCACGCTCCCGATCCGGCGCGAACGAAAGTGTTGACCGACGTGTGCGGACGAACGTAAATATTTATCAATAGATCTGCTGAAGGAACCACACATGTTGGTAATTAATTCTCGGTGCAACTTCATATGCATATGTTAAAACGCTCTGGAACAGCTGTCGGTTTAATATAGGCTCGTAGACAGCCAGACAGTAAATAACTGAATGACTAGTAATGGGTTACTCGCAAGTTCACCAGGAAGGGTGATTGTGAACAGAAAAGTAAGGCGTAGGTATGGAATTGGAAACGTCATCAGTGACTGGTGTTGTGACTACGTACTGTTTCAAAAAGTTTACATGAGTAAGATTACATTAAATACGCCAGTATTCATTGAAACTTACTCATCTAAACTTACCTATTACGATCGTTCTGGTCAACCCTTGAGTAACCAGTTTGAATGCCTTACCTACATGAGATTTTAGATCGGTGTCAATTTTAATAGATTATTATTTTTAAAATTGATTCTTTTGTATTTATTTAATAAAATGCGCCTACTATGTCTGAGCTGTGCTTTCAAGTTTTCATCCTTCTCTAATTCAAATGTCAGTTCTAGTGATGGGATTCTCACGTCATTTGTTTTATTTCCAGTATGACTTAAGTGAAGCGGAGAGTATAGAGCGGCCTCAGGCGTGGAGGGGCCGGTACCCAGAGTCTGACGTCACTCCAGAGTTCGTAATACCTCCTGTGGAGAGGTATCCGCCGCCTCGAGGGTATCCTAGGTAAGTTTTAATCGTGTTGTAATTTTCTTTTTTAACCGACTTAAAAAAGGAGGAGGTTTCCAATTCGTCGAAAACTTTTTTTTTTTTATGTATGTTCCCCGATTACTCGAAGATGGCTGGACCGATTTGGATTTTTTTTATGTGTTTGAAAGGGTATACTTCCCAAGTGGTCCCATGATGATCAAGTCAGGATCTGATGATGGGATCCTGGAGAAATAGAGAGAACTCATCAAATTTCATAAGCACACTTGAAGATATTTGGGTAGTTTTTGAAAGAGTACTTTCTCGGAGAAGAACTTCGGAGATAGGCAACGGAACTCCTCAATAATTGCTGAAATCTCATGTCTGTCTATTGTTTACACCAGTTCATAACATCACGCCGCCCGGTACGATGTGAAGGGGTAAGCACATGTGAACCACTAAAAAGTGAAAAATAAAAACTTTTTTGCAAAAATAAAACCGACTTCAAAAAACACAAAAAAGTGAAAAATAACTAGCTTCAGAAGTCGGAGACCTTTGTTTGATTGATTTAGTTTTTTTGTCACTAATATCATGAATATCGGTTTTTTCAAACTTACACCGCCACTTACGGAATATCTTCGTGATTTTCTTGTGAGCTCCCGATATTTCGACGCTGTTGCAAGCGCCATGATTGCGGAATAACTGAAGAATGCGGGTGGATGGTAAATAAATAATGAGGTGTAGACAAATCTCTTTCTCCTATCTCCTTTTTAATTTTACATACCTTCATCATGAGGTATCATGTTTTCGGAATTTCGTAGATTTTCCTAGCGTATCATGTAATTGTTTGTATTGTTTTAATTCAGTTCAGAACTTCCTATTATGTCCAAATTTATCTTTTTTCTAATTATACCAGATTTTATGCATTGTTCTTGACTAATCATTTATTTCATCATCACTGCTTTTACCGGTGTAGGAAAACATTGGAGGCAACCGTTCGAGAACCAAATTTCATGCGATGAACAGTAATTTAATAAAAGCAGATTAATCGCTATTAACGCTAGACTATTTTAGCTGTTGCCAATCCAGCGTACGAAAGCACATTAATGTCTACAAATTCAATAGCTTCACAATCTCCTATTGGCATGGGACCTGATCCAGCGAATGCATTTTATCTGCAATACTAGCGGAGTACATGCACACGTCAGTACAGGCGGCCATGTTTACGATAGCGGTGTATTTAGAGCCGTCACTGACCATTCGTGGTTGAAGACTCACGAAATGTGCCAATGTTGTTTTGAAGATTAGCTGTTGTACCTACTACTAAATGTCTGTCAAGATCTGTGGTTGCTGTTGTTTCTAGGGAGACTCGACCTGTTTACCTATTCCGTGAAAGCTATCTCACGAAGCATTAGTCTGATTAGTCATTAGTGAGTATTGATGGACAGTTAGTAATAGGTAGATATAACTAATCACTCATCGCTTATCCATGATCACCGCCTATTATATGCGCAGGACGAGGCTTATTTAATGGATTCAAATAAGTATCAGATAGATGGCTATGTGATGAATATAATGCTCATCTATTTAAAGGCGATCCATCAATAAATCGAATTATGGTTGGTACTCGAATTATGTACCGAGTATAGTATATACAAATTTAAACTTTTGGGTATGAAACTTGAATTCGAAAATAATTGACAATGAATTGTACCACAAACGGCAAGCTGTAGACAGGTTAATTATGAACACAAACGAATCTTTAATAGTATATATCTTAGCAGATAGGGTTCTGTAGTTAGTTACCGACTTTATTTGTAACAATTTTATAAGTTTTGTAACACACACAAATGAAAGTCAATGAGCCCCAATCTACAAAGCTCAAGAACAATGTTTCTATACTACTGCTTTACAAGTCCTAATTCCACAGCGCGATTAGATTCCGAATCTAGAACAGGATTGCACCGAGATTCAGCAATCTGCATGCTCATTACGAACGGAATTCCTGACTCCCTAACTATGTTATTTCTCTCCGTTTGGCAGCACTCAAAACTATGCAAAGTTAGATTAGGAAAGCAAGTTCTCTTAAGAGTTTGTGTTTGTTCCGAATAAGACTGTAGAAATCAAACTAAACTTGTGTTGAGGCAAAGAGCAAGTCGGATTGTTGTAATTAGTCTTCCTTGCGATCTAGTAGACACTGCAAAACGTAGAATGACGTCCCACTATTTTTCACCCAGTCTGGAATATTATAGACTGAATAATGAATATGCTATAGACTGCAGTAGAATTTCGCGTCTGATTTAAACACACTATATGCATTCCTAGGATTAGGTATGCATAATAGTATACTGGGTGGAATTTTTCAATGCCACCTGGAGGGAAAGTACTCTAAATACTAGAGATAGCCGAATTTTACTCAAAGGAAACATTCCTTTATTTTTATAAAGAAACAAATCTGCATTCACGGATTTTCGAAAATTCGTTTGCCACATTCGGGCATCGCACCCGGGATGGATCGACTAAAGTTCGAGAAAAATAACACTGTAGCTTTTTGACATTAATCGATAGAGTCAATCATATGGATTAAATCTCTCTACCAAACATGATAAATTAAATGAAAGGCTTATTGAATTTATCCTATTGAATTTATAACTGTTCTTTCCTTTGTTAATTGGAAATTACAAACAGATACTTCCATTTTATTTACTTGTATAGCACCCCATTGGAAAGCATGCAGGAAAAGTAAATAGGCCCACACTCAGTAGTGGGTACACGACTGCCGATGATGACGCTGATCATGTCCAATTAATACTCTCGAATCACGCCACTCTCAATAGCTTTGTAATTTAGGGATCCGTAGAACCTCGGATCACTTCAATAGAACCCCGGAAGCGCAATATCCTGTGTATTTCAGATCGCAATTACATTAGGTAATTAATTCTTGCGTACGTCAACACAGACTACTGGTAATTATCGGTCTAGCATCTGATTATACTGTGCAGTATCTCGTTTGACTAAGCACAAATTAACAAAGGAGGTTAGAAATTGATATTGTAATTGTTATTAAATTGATTATACTGTAGTGATTACATGGCGTTTTCAGCCTTATAATGGCATAATAAAATGAAATGGTTCGGCTTTAACTTTACAGAAAAAATAAATGAGATCTTAGGGTCACTAACAAGAACAACAGTACAGAAAGCAAACAGTATAATCTTCTTAACATAAAATATAATTATCTAGAGACCATTTATTTAACACGGTGCTCGGTGTGAAACCACACAGCACTCACGTTTACTTAACAGACAAATAAAATTCATTTACAAAAAGCCCGCGGCGTTTTACTCAAAGAATTTCTTTAGACGGTTTAATTAGATAGTCATTAGACTTCTTTAATTAATTACATTACGTCCCTAATAAAGTTGTACAGCTGTGTGAAAGACACTTAATTTTACACGCTTTACGATGCTTTTTCATTAAGTTTATTTCATAATGTTGAAATTAAATGGCGGTGAAAGAGATTTTGTGAATAGTTAGGTACGTTCTTGCTTAGTTACAGCCTATTTAATTTAATTCAATGTTTATAAGATTTTAGGTAGTAGCATAGGTATAAATGTAGGCATTTCCCACCTTTTTATGAATTACTACTGACTGGTTAAAGATATCATAGTGACGACAACCTGAACTATTATACACTCCACATGGATAGTAAAACCAAGTCGACCATTTTACCAGTATAGGGGAAACGTCGGGGTCGTCGGGCCCAGTTTCAAGAAAGGCGGTATCCCCATATCCCTAGAAACCGCCGCGACAAGGAGAAGGAGAAGAGTCTAATTAATATGAAACATCTATGTCCCCAAGTACCAGGCGCCCAGAGTACATGAGAAGCATATCAATGCCGCAGCCGGACTACTCGCCCCGCCCCCCCCGCGCGGCGCGGCGCGGCGGCTCGGAGCCGGCGCCGGGCGCGCGGAGCCCGGCCTCCAGCGACTTCAGCTACGTCACCTTCGACGCGCAGACTATCACTGTGCCGATCAGCGTCTGTGTCACTATTATGGTTGGGTATGTAGCTTTATCTACATTTGTTGAGTATAATTATGTATCTTTCATTGTATCATTCTTCTGCCCTTAGCTCAATTTATTAGGGGGCGGCGCAGCATGTTTTCTATACTTCTCTATTAGACATCACAACATGAGTCCCTCTTTTTTTAATCATAATTATCATCTTTCACACAATCCTCCGTCGCCTCCTTGGTCTTCCTCCATCCTTATAGCCATTCATATATATTATTATACTCTAAACTTAAATCTATCTTTATGACATTTTTTTAAACCACTGTGCACTGGTTTAAAAAAATGTGATAAAGAAAACGTTGGGCCAAAATGAACTCAAACTCTTTATTGCATTCATGTGTACAGTTGTTACATATAAAGTAAGTAAGTTCCAACATGAAACCCGGTTAGGGCACGGCAACATAATAGATTGGACAAAAACAAGCATCCGGTGAGTAGGTATATAATACTGGATTGCAAGTTTGATAAACCAATATAATTGTTGTCGAAAATATTAGTATTAGGTTTAAGTAGTTATTTTAATTAATATCATGAGGTTATTCAATTATTTTATTTACGTGTATTAATTATTGTATTTTATTAATTAAGTATATCAGTTATTATAATTTCATTAATTTGTATAAATTATTATTTTATAGTAATTTATATTCTCTATTATGTTTTATTAGGTAATTTGTATTTATTATTTTATTTTATTCATTCACATTTTTTTATTATATTTTATTAATTTGTTTTGTTTTGTTATGTTATGTGTAAGTACATGTGAACATGTATGTGTGCTTTTTTGTGTAAGTACTAGGTGTTTCAGTGGTAATAGGTAATTAACCATCTATCATAATCACTAAATATTTTATTCTAATTATTCTGCGACTGAGTAAAAGCATTTTTACTGCCAGATGGGTCATTGTCAAGCATAGGTATTTTTTTGCGAAAAAATGAAACACGTGATCTATAAAAATCAATGATATAATATGACTCTTACTTTACATTACAACAAAAGTGAGTATAATTCTGAGATCAATAATTCGAAAAAGGCGATTTATAAGGAAGTAACAATATTTCCGTTCCACCGAAAAGACTAATATGTCCACCGAGTGGACTAAAATATTAATTATTGAAAAAAAAAACAAAACAAAAAGTGAGTAACATCTTGAACAAATATAACGTTAATGCTATCTTCACATAATCACAAACTAATCAGTCACTTAAAAGCATTCAAAAAGTAAATAAAAAATGTTTTGTGTCTGTCTACCGAAAAGACTATTCATTTCGGTGGTCAAAATATGTCTTCGTCGTCAGAAGACCAGAAACGTTCAATCCGTCTAGCCGGAGAAAGGGGGATTGGTGACTTCTCTGGTTTTGAAGTTGAAGTATCTGAGCTGTCAGAATATCGTGTCTGAAAATTGTATGCGCTTATGGACATTACCTCCAATATGCAGTGATGGACTGCGCTTGCCAATTTTCAATGGTTGCTGAATCGAGCCATTTGCAATTGGACTGGACCATGGGCTTTTCACTGAACTGTGCATAGGAGTCAAGGTTGAACTCCGTGAATTCATCCTCTCGGTGGGAGCTGGTGTGTCATTTCGAGAAGGACTTTGCAGAGGAGTCGTCTGGACGTGACTTGATAGAATTGGGGCATTATTTTGGAGTGGTCTGGGACATAGTGTAATGTCCAGTTTTTTGCTACCTAAACCGTAATGTAGTAGTATTTTCTGGACTACATTTCATACAACTCAACCTACGAAACTGATGCATCATTGGTTTATGGCGACTCCAAGTAACCTGATGGACTTTAATGGTTCCACGAAACGGCTTAATATTGCTGTTTTTTTTATTTTACTCTCAATAGACTCCACATGCGTCTCATCTACTCTATTGACTTCTCAATGCCTTTACAGTTTTGAAGAACACATTCCATGAAGACATCAAAACTATGGGCATCGTTTCCTTGAGCGACGTGCTTATCAGCCGTACGCTTAAGACAACCACCCACGCCATCAGGGGCTCCTTTGCCGTGTCCACTCTCACTGTAATGCCAGATTTCAGTATTTATTTTCCCTTGGCTTTCTTTCTATAAGTAACATTCTGTGTCCTTTCTTCGCTTTTCTTTCAAGGCTTCTGGATCCTGTTTAAGTTTTTCACGCGCCTTCTTCAAACTCAGTGTTTTTAGCTCACGGCGTCATTTTTTTTTCTGGGTATCGGTAAGTTTACTTCTTGTTTTCGTCATCGCCCGAAAAATCACAAGCAATGCACACAGACGAAAATAAAGTAAAGCTGTGCAAAGGAAGAGCAGGAGATTTTGTTAGTAAAAAAAAATGCATAGGGGAAAAGACCGTGCTTATGAAAAATAGTTATTTGTGCAACAAGAGAGCAAAGTGGGTTTTTGCTGCGAGTGTTGATTTTGAATCCCGAGTAAGCGAAGGATTCTATAGTTGAATCACGAGCGTAGCGAGTGATTCTAGGTTAGAATCCTGAGCGTAGCGAGGGCTTCAAAGACACGAGATGTAAATAACTTTGGTCTCGAGTAACACGTATGTGTTGTACACGTATGTGGTGAAAAGTTGTACAACTTTTCACCTCAGCAGCGAGAACATATACCTAAAGGTATATAAAACAAACAACATGGTAAAAATTTAACCACCACGCCACATTAAGAGATTAGACACATGAGAGCGGCGGTGGCCCAGTGGTGGCGGCCCCGACTTACGAATAGTAAGTCGCGAGTTCGAACCTAGGCAGGCGCATGACTTTGTGTAGTTTATTTCATCACCACTGCTCTCAAAACGGTGAAGGAAAACATCATGAGTAAACCGGCATGTCCTAGAACCAGAAATTCGAAGACATGTGGCATCTACCAATCCGCACTGGGCCCGCGTGATGGATTATAGCCCATTCTCTCTCATTGAGAAGAGGCCGTGTCCCAGCAGTGGGAACATTAATAGGCTGATGATGATGACAACAATTAAATCATTTCAAAAAATCAAAAGTGAAATCGTTGTAGTTTTGCAAATTAAAAGTAACAGTTCAGTCTCTTCTATTGCTTAAAAATATCATAAGTTTTTAGATATTTTTCGCGAGAAACTTAATTCTGCATTTTTTACATTATGCTTCTATTCTTCGGGTGTTAAATAGCCAGACTTCGTCACTGGACTCACTCATATTTATTTGTTAATATTACTTTATTATCCAAATTTTATTGTACTTTGTAGCTAGTGTACACTGACCAAATTATTGCTAGAACACACAGAAAATAAAACAATTAAAATTTAAATCCCGCAATTTAAAAAAAAATGCGTTCTGAAACTAAACTCGCGGTATTCTGTCTCAATAATAAAGTTTTTTCTAAGTAACTATAAATAAATAAGTAGATACATGATAAACTGCGTTTTTTTTTTCTTCAACATTCTTCATCTTGATATAAAAAATATAATTCGATTATTCGAAATATAACAGTTTTTCATTTAAAACCTAAACACGTGATTTACAATATTACGGTTATCGATTTACAATATCGGTATCCGAACGTTTTATTGTTTGTTTCTTTTTTGGGCCTACTAGATATGGAATTTGAAAACCGAATTTCGAATCGACTTGTTTCTATCTCTCGCTTTTTTCGTATCAAAGTGAAAGTGACAGAACAAAGTGAAGTTGAAATCTTTCGAATTTTGTGACTAGACCTGCACAGTTCTCGGTATTTAAAAAAAAATAATTAAAAAGTTACTTTGTCTCACGCTCGCAGCAAAATCGAATTTTGCTCACTGTCTGTAAACAGCAAAACCTGCTTGTTTGAGGTGCTGAGGTGAAAATATAATTTCCCATGCCGTTGGAAATGCATTACAGGTCATCATCATCACAGGATCACAACACACACATCATGGGACATCAGGGGATCATTGTTAACTTAGAGTATGTAGTTATGGATAACTACATTAACTACTAGTCAAAGTCAAAACATTTATCACATCAAGTCGACATGAAAGGTGTGCGGGAACGAGCGAAGTGGTGGTTTAACATATTTACTCATAAAAATAAAGCGAAAATGAAACGAAATAGGTCATTAGTCCTTAACTGATAAAAACATCAGTAATCAGAAGCAGTTTTATATAAGTTATATTAACTAAATAACCCACATTCAAGAAAACAATCCACTCGGTGGACATCTGTCGTTTCGGTGGACAAAAGTTCCACCAAAAAGATGTCCACCAAATGGACTTTTTTCGCAAAATCGTTTACATCTTGCGCCGTTTAAATGTTATGTCAGAAGCCAAGGTATATTCATAAAGTTCCATTGCTTTAATAGTTATTGATAGATGAATTTAAAGTGATTTACTTTATAAAATACAGCAGTAACCGGAAAGACAACTCAACTTTGACACCACTAAATATTTTTCTTAGTACAACAACAACGTTTTCACCTCAGCACCTCAAACAAGCAGGTTTTGCTGTTTACAGACAGTGAGCAAAATTCGATTTTGCTGCGAGCGTGAGACAAAGTAACTTTTTTTTTTTTTTCTTAAATACCGAGAACTGTGCAGGTCTACTCACAAAATTTGAAAGATTTCAATTTCACTTTGTTCTGTCACTTTCATTTCGATACGAAAAAAGCGAGAGATAGAAACAAGTAACACAACAACGATTTTCAAATTTCATATCTAGTAGGCCCAAAAAAGAAACAAACAATAAAACGTTCGATACCGATATTGTCAATCGATAACCGTAATATTGCGTGTTTAGGTTGTAAATGAAGAAATGTTAGATTTCGAATTATATTTTTTATATCAAGAATGTTGAAGAAAAAAATACAAAGTTTAGCATGTATCTACTTATTTATTTTTAGTTATAACAATCTTTAATATTGAGACAGATTACCGCGAGTGTAGTTTCAGAACGCATTTAAAAAAGATAGCGGGGTTAAATTTTTTATTGTTTTTACGCTAGCAATGATTATTAATTAATCATTGCTAGCGTAAAAACAATAAAAAATGTCACAATAAACACAAGTACAATAAAATTTGGATAATAAAGTACTTTATAATAATAAATAAATATGAGCGAGTCCAGTGACGAAGTCTGCTATTTAACTCCCGAAGAATTGAAGCATAATGTAAAAAATGCAGAATTAAGTTTCCTACCTGAAAAGTCTCGCGAAAAATATCTGAAAACTTATGATATTTTAAAGCAATGGAAGTCTCAGGTGTTACTTTTTATTTGCAAAACTGCAACCATTTTACTTTAAACTTTTGATTTTTTGATATTGTTTAAATGTGGTCATTATCATCAGCCAATTAACGTTCCCACTCCTGGGACACGGCCTCCTCTCAATGAGAGGGAGTGGGCTATAATCCACCACGCAGGCCCAGTGCGGATTGGTAGATGTCACATGTCTTCGAATTTTTGGTTCTAGGACATGCCGGTTTCCTCACGTTGTTTTTTTTTACCTTTAGGTATATGTTCTCGCTGCTGAGGTGAAAAGTTGTATGTGTTACACGAGACCAAAGTTATTTGCATCTCGTGTCTTTGAATCCTTCGCTTACTCGGGATTCAAAATCAACACTCACAGCAAAAACCCACTTTGCTCTCTTGTTGCACAAATAACTATTTTTGCGTACGAGTGGTGGCAAAATGGCCTCTGACGGGGATAGTACGATATTGGCTGCGTTCAATTTTACGTTCCGTTCCATCATTTGACATTTACTTCATTTTAATCAGTATCGAAAGTAATGTCCAACGGAAAGACAAAAAATGTTGTGACAAGATTAAATGATGCAAAAAGTGTGTTTTATTTCTATCATTTTTTTAAATACTTTTAACGTTAAGTGGAAGACATACGTAGATTAGGAAAATATATCATTTTTGTAAAATAATAAAAAGCACGTATTTATTATAAGCTTATACATTCTATTGCAAGGTACAATCCGAACAGTCCACCGAAGTGGACAATTCGATTACATGGTGGTGGTATAAAGTAAAAAAAATAATAATAATGTAAATCTGTTACAGTTATGGTCTAATACGTTTCGTTTACTTTATTATGTAAAATTAAGACGCAATTATTAAAAGTGTCCTAATATGATTCGTATGAACAGTTTTTTTTAGGGTTATGACAATGACCCAGATGGTGGATGATATAGTCTATTTTTAGTATGTAATAATTTGTTGAGACAACTATGGTCTAAAAAATTTGTCATATTTTTTATTTTAAAATCAAATCAAAAATGAGCTCAATTCTCAATCTGGAAGTGGAGAAAATGAGAAAGACAGTTTTCATGATTTTTTCGATTTAATTAATTGATTACAGAATTACAAAAATAAAAGCTTTGCACTAAGTAATTAACTCAAAGCATCATTATTATATTATCTGTGACAGCATTGACAGCTGACTGACTTTGATACTGACTGGCTGATTCTTTCTGCCCCACTCGTTTCGTGTTTTCCGTTACGTTTTGAGTGCTTTATTCTTTAATAATTTCTATATTATTTAATAATTTCAACGAGCACTGCTTTGTTTATTACGGATGCTCTGCCTACCTTGTACGACACTTGCTTCCACACTGGACACCGAAGATCGTTAACACGTCGACTTGGAATTGTTTTGAAGTGAAAACTTCTTTAGGCGCGTTGAGCACTTTTTGGGTGAAGGAAAAACATTGAACTCATCGTCACTTGTCGTAACGTGCGGTCACGCTTTGTAGCCCGTAGCCCGTAGGCGATCCGCTACGGCGTAGCACCACATAGGCACAACCAGTGCTACGACTGGGGTGGGGACGAAGTGTGAAGGGGGAAGGGGGTGGGGAAGGAAAAGTGGGGAGGGTAGGGGGTAGGGTTTGGAGGAAGGAGGGAGAGAAGGGGAGTGGGGAGGAGTGAGGCGGGGAAGGGGCGGGGGGGTAGAGGAGTAGAGGGGAGGAAAGGGAGATTTGAGGGGGAGAGGAGCCCACGAAATGCCCCCTCCCCCCTCCCCGATCAACTCCCCGATCAACTCCCCACGAAACCCCCCCTCAGGGCTACCTTACCCCCCGCGGCCTAACTTGGCACCCGTTGAAGCTAGGAAGAGAGTGGAGTTGGAGAAGGAGGGGAGTGGGTAGGTTTTGGAGGGAGGAGGGGATTGTGGGGAGAGTGGAGGGGAAGGGGTAGGGCGAGGCGGGGAAGGGAGGAAGACGGGGAGACTGGAGGAAAAGAGGGCGAGAGTGGGAAGAATTGAGGGGGAGAGGGGCCCACGAAATACTGTCAACCATCTTTTTTTTTTACTTAGGTTTTGTTTGTAGAACAAAGTTGCCAGACCTCTCGGAAAGCACATTAAGCATTTGGTCCCGGCTGTCATTTATAGATCTTTGACAGTCGTAACAGGTAGTCAGTGGCCCAAAAAGTCTGACAACCAGTCTTACGAATGGGTATCGTATTACGCAGTACTAACTGGGTTGTGGAGGTCAGATAGGCAGTCGCTCCATGTAAAATACGGGTATTCAGCTGCATCCACAACCATAGTTGCAAACTAATTGATTGCACTGGTCGGGCATTATTTGAGTCTATCGACACGGAAAGAAGTAGAAGAAGAATTGATTCCCATGTTAATGTATTGTGGAAGCTGCAGAAGATTGTTAAAATATACCTACTTGCATTATATAGATTCCAGTTTTTAGTATTATATAATTGCATAGCACATGTGTGAGTACTTTGTACTGTTCAGCCACCACTTACATTTAGTTATCTTTCATTGACTTGAATATGCCTTGGTGGCTGAGAGAGAATGTCATGCTCACTCAAATGTCTCGCTGATGGTGGCGGGTGTGTCGGGTCATTTAATTCCCTTAAATATGGTCGAGTTGTTTGGCGCCGATACATGCGTCATGTTCGTGAACGGGCGCTCTCAGTTGGGACTGGTCATCTCTTGGCTGCCACGGTTCGTTCATTTTAATTACTTTTTTTTTTAAATTTTTGATTTATTATTTTACTCTGGACGCTCTTAATGTGCACGTCTTTCTACATCGTTCTCACATATATGTATAATCTCAACATGAATGATGTAACCAAGATTTTGTAACAATATTTTGATTTAAAAGAGTGTCCATGGAGTTTCTTGCCCGTTCTTCTCCATAGAGATCTACGTTAGGGAACGGGCAACTACAGTACTTTCTCAAGTTATTATGCCTTGTGACTGTGACTGTAGCTTTGCTTTTATTGTGTTTTCGACTTTCAAAAGTGCCGTAATGGTCTAATTGAAATAAATGATTTGAGTTTGAGTTTGAGTTTGATCCGGTTAGACTGGAAGCCGACCCTAACATAGTTGGGAAAAGGCTAGGCAGATGATGATGATGTTTTAGTAACAACACATATACATTTCACATAAACCCATACGCACACACACACATAGCTCGACGATACAATTCACAAGTTACTTAGTTTTCACTTCTATCGGCGGTCCCCAGACTGCCCCGCACGTTTTTTTTCTGATTTTGTCACCGGCTTGGATTGGATATTGTTGAAATTATGGATCGCTGTGTGAATATTGTGGTATTTCAAATAATCACTGTAAAACCCTAGGCCGACGACACGTGAAACAATTCTGTAAGTGCTTCGGCAGTAGCTTGCACCTAACTCTGTAACCTAGCTCGGCTAGGTACCAAGATCATATTGTACCACCTGCACAATTTCTAGACGACATTTTAATAAGAGAAGATATCAATAAAAGATAACATTAAAATATGTTTTTTATTTATTCTGGACGCATTTTCGATAAATCCATATCCATTGGTTATGTATGACTTGAATTCATAAATAGATAACCTACTATATACTACTATATCTTCATTTCATCATCATTTTTTTTCTATTTTTTTTTCATTCATATTGACTTTTCAAACATTCTTCACTAAATGTAATATTCAGTAGGTAGTGCTTAAAGAACTTGGCACTCTGCTCTATTAGAGACATTGTAACTTAACCTCACTTTTACTAAACCTCTAATAACTCTGCTCTCAGATTGTCAAAACTTACAGATTTTTCAGCTAGGAACTGACAAGTCTGAATCTATTAATTCATACCATTGACATCTCGTTACATCCAGGCCCAAGAATGTATGTAATCGTTTCCGACATGTCTAAGGTTTTTGGTCTATCGACAGCTTATGTAAGTCATTCTGATTTACCAGTTCAGCTCAGATAGTCTTGACTTTCTCACCATAGTATTCGCTAATAAATAGAAGTCACTTTGACTAGAACCTCTGGTACTAAACATGAGCTCATTATTATCAGTGTAGAAAAATGCTGATAAAAATCAGCATTATTATATAAGTCATAAATCCTATTGAATAAATGTCAGGCCTCCAGTGATTTTACTTAGATTACTTTTCAAAAGAATTTATTATTATTGTTCAGTAAATAAATCAGAACGTAATCTATAGAACTTTGATTGCTTTTATATTGAGTACCTATATTTGGAGAGCGGTATAAGATTTCTGACAGATATTAAATATCAATTGTATTTCTATTTCAAGAATTTACTTAGAAATGTTTTGATGGCCAAGCTTCTGCTTAAGATTACGTCTCTAAATAGATTTTGTTATTTTCCCTCAAGCGAGACGTTTGGGATTTCGTAAATACAATTTAATTGGCTACTTTGGCTTCACCCTGACAGATTATAAGCCTTATTTAAACGTTTTGGTATTTAATAAAGTTTAGAGGTGTTATTAATGTTAATGACTGGAAGCTTGTTAATTAGTTCTTTGATCTGGAATACTAAATGATAGCGAAATTTTCCTGTTTTCACTGTCACACTTACATAACATAGAATAATCAACTTAATGAATAATTATGATGATTTATTATTCAAAATAAGAATTAATTTATACAGGTTGTACAAGCGCAATACGCAACACAACGTTCCCAAGGAACATAATTTAGGTTGAAAAAAAATTCTGGACTTTCAATATCGCGTCGGCGTACACAAATTTAGTATAGAGTCTTTTTTTTTCAACCGATTTCATGTTTGATGGTCTCCGATCATTAAATTTCGGTGTTCGGTAGGGCTGAAGGTTCTGTTTCGGTTTCGGCTGAAAATCCTATTTCGGTCGGACACTGATAACTATAAAGCTCCTATTGCTAGGGTTCCCCTGAATAATGTAGCAATTTGGAATTATAACTCTCGGCTCTGATTCGAGCGTTGAAAATCTATCAGTGGGCTTTTATTTGTTTATTTATTAAAATCTTGTTTATGTGTCCTATTCCTACCAGCATTTTTATTCTTCATTAAAAAATCCAAAGGATTGTTCCCAATTGTGTTTCTAATTCAAAGCCTGGGTCACACAGAGATCCTGTTACTTACAAAAGGGTTGTGATGTTTAACTGTAATGAAACAAATTGCACGTATTGTTGTGTTCCAGGTACATAATGTTCGGCTCAATGATCTTCGGGATGTGGGAGAAGTGGGACCAGCTGGACGGAGCTTACTTCTGCTTTATATCACTTAGCAGGTACGTACTCCTACATCCCGCTTAGTTTTACTTTGCCGTTTGTTCTTCTTTGTCGTCGATGGCGGAATATTAAGAGGGTGGTTATCTGCCCCTTGTTTGATGCTGAGAAAGCACTGTTTTCATCTCGGCTTATTATGTAACCACATTTAACATTTAAGACTGTTTGCTTTGATCTTGTCAGTAACTAACGCTACTATACGAAAGATCCCCTTATGTGTTCGTTTTTCACTGTACTCGTGCGTCGCGCCGCTTACCCAGCGTAGCATTTTCATCTCCGCCGTGTGGTGATAAAATGTAATCATAATCAGCAATTCTTACTTTCTTTTTGTTTTGATATAAAATAATTACATAAGTAAAATTAGTACGCCGAAATTAACGACAGAATAAGAGATCAATATACTTTACCTTTAATAGGATCCTTCTGTTTCTTATTTATGCAAACAAAAGTTTTTTTTGTTTTAATTTGTACATACAATGTTCTTACCGGACTTCTTACTGGAACTGGCTTCGGTTCTGCGAGAGGGCGTGAGCTCACGCTCTGCATCCACCATAAAGACGGCTTGTAGACGGTTGGTAGTTGCCCCATGTATGTTTCTTTGACATTAAGGTTTCTAAAATTATGTTGTTTTCCCTAATTAGTATTTATGTTGGTATAGAGAGAAAATCTGCACCTATTTGGTAAAAGGGGTGACAGACATAATTACAGTACTAGAAATAGGGACCAACTAGTTCAGCCAGGCTTCAGACTCGCTAAAGTAGACTCATCTTTCATGGGGTACTGTTTGAGATGCTATAATAAAATTCCACAAAGTATTCTTGAACTGAATGAGACGAAATTTAAAACATGCATTAAACGCACACTATGTAAGCAAGCATATTACAAGTTGAGCGATTATATCGCTGATAAAAATGCTTGGCTCAATGCTGGTCCTGCTCCACAAGGACAGGGGCGCTTAAATTGATAGCATTAAATGGTATTGTTGGAGCTGCTGAAGATTGTACAACTATCTTTGCATTGTATAGATTCTATCTCTTTAGTATTATATAATCTCATAGCCCATATTGTGTGAGTACTATGTACTAGAAAGCTATCATTCACTAGAAACCTACGACTTTTCTTGACTTGAATGTGCCCTGGCGGTTGAGAATATGTCATGCTCACTCAAAAGTCTCGCTGATGGTGGCGCATGTGTCGGATCATTTAGTTCCCTTCAAAATGGTTGAGTTGAATGGTGCTGATCCATGCGTCATGTCCGTGAACGGGCGCTGTCAGTTGTGACTGGTCATCTCTCAATTGCCATGGCTTATTTTAACGAATTATTTTAGTGTTTGAATTGTTTCTTTTTTGTTTTGTTTTACTGTGGACATTTTTAACGTGCACATCTTGCTACATTGTTCTCACATAATATACCATCTCAACATGAATGATGTAACCAAGATTTTGTAACAATATTCTGATTTAAAAGAGTGTCCATGAAGTTTCTTGCCCGTTCTTCTCCATAGAGATCTACGCTAGGGAATGGGCAGTACTTTCACAGCTTTTATGTCTTGTGACTGGGACTGTAGCTACATTTAATTTTCATCTTTGTTTCGACAATTCAAAAGTGCCTATAACTGGCTTCATCATCATCATTTCAGCCGAAAGACGTCCACTGCTGGACATAGGCCTCCCCCAAGTGTCGCCACATTGACCGGTCCCATGCGACTCGCATCCAGCGGACTCCCGCAACCTTCACCAGGTCATCGGTCCACCTAGTGGGAGGTCTTCCAACGCAACGTCTTCCGGTTCGCGGTCGCCACTCCAGAACTTTTCGGCCCCATCGGCCATCCGTTCTGCGAGCAATGTGACCTGCCCATAACATAACTGGCTTACTTGAAATAAATGCTTTGATTTTGATTTTGATTGATTGTATACTTTCAGTATCGGGTTCGGCGACTTCGTGCCGGGTGAGCGGGTGTACACGCAGCGGATAGAGACGTCCTTCATCGTGTGCTCCATGTATCTCATGCTGGGCATGGCGCTAGTGGCCATGTGCTTCAATCTCATGCAGGTCTGTGGCAATTTCTGATTTTGTTTGTATAGAATTGCTGTCTGCCTATTCCAGGTAGTCTGGGGAACAGTAGACATATTAGTATTGACGTACACTATTTAAACTAGGAATATTATGTTTGGAATTGGTTTGCGAATTGGTTTGAAATGCATACCGTTTCCACAAATTCTAATCATGCTTCCGCTTACTCGTGTAGTGCAACATTTAGTCAGAAATCCGCTTTTCATTTCACAGAAAGGGCCTTTAGATATGGTTCAACGGTTACGTTTATGTTGTGTGGACTCTCAGTGGTTGGTAACGCTAGATGTCGCTAGCCAGCCGCTACGTCACTGCCCCACCTCGGGAGCCTAGCTCTGCCAGATTGTGAGCCGGAGGAGGTGAAGTAGCCGCCAGCCAGCCAGTCTTATAAAAGCCCGAAGCAATGATTTTGTAGATCACTTTATAATAATAATTGCAAGGGAAAACTCTGCCCGAATAAAAGTTTAAATAAATATTGCACTTTATTTCTTACCACTGTCGTTATAGGTTGTTGTCTAATAGTTACTGTTAGATAATTTCTACGTATTGTGTACCTCTTGAGGGAAAATCTTGTTTAATTAGTTTCTCAAATAAAAAAAAGAAACATTTGAAAATTTACTTTTCGTTCCTCTGATCCCCAAAGAATTTTTCATCACCAACGAATTCTGCCTTTTGCATTCTGCAGCTGGAAAAGTACTAAAGCTACATACGCTTCGTATTCGTTTTCTCTAAAGTCGTGCAATAATACTCGGTTTTCCGCGTTCCGCATCAACCCTGTCTTTTCTCATCATAATAATTTAATTACGGAATGCACGAGACACAGCACGCAAGTGCCATCTGCAATCCTAAACACTACGCCGAATATTACATTAATTTCCTTGCAACTTCAAGAGATTCTCTCACAGTTGTGACAAATGTCAGAGTATCACACAAATTCTAGAACTGAAGGAATTTAATCGTGATGTGTCGCATTTATGTTGGATTTGTGAAAAATGTTTGGCTTTTAACTGCGTGAGTAACTTCCAGTCCGACTCATTTAATTAATTTTATTCTTTTTTATTGATGTTGGATTTCGGTTGTTTTTTTTATATGTGGATAACCTGTCTATCTATGGTATCGGCTTTTAGTTTTGAGGTTTAAATAGATAATTTTCCGTCACAATTTGTTTACAAATGCTTTATTTTGAGTGATTTTCTCATAAGACAACGCTCGTCCGCGCGTGTTGTCTCGTGTGAGAATCGCTTTCATTATGGTCTCGCAAATAAAGATAGACATTCGTTGATGCACCATACTAACTGACTGATTAGCGAAACCTCCACATTTTTATGACACGGGTCGTGGTTACCATAATGTTGGCAGAAATAAATCATCAATCTCCTGTCCTTATCGCAATTATCCTTTTGTTTTGCGGTCTACTTCTATATCATCGTTCACACGGTCCATCCATCTTTTCTTTGGTCTTATAGCCATCTACACTCATACCTACTCAAAACTCAAAGAAATAAACGTTTGTTCCAGGAGCAAGTGATGCATTACTTCGCGGGTCTGAAGCGCGCCGTGAAGCGTCTCGGCCGCTGCAAGAGATGACAGCACCCTGTATAAATGTACATAGACTAGTATACGAACAATAATGTATTATATGTTACACTTAATAAAGACTTATTTGCTATGTTGTTACATGTTTCATTTGTGACTGTTCAACGTATAGGTAAAGCTGGCGACATCTATGGCACGTTCTACATCAGAGTATTATATTTTAGAATATTTATGTAGAAAACATAAACCCATCTATAGTCAGCCAGCCCGCCAGTAGCCCACCAGACATAACACTAATCGTCACCAAATTATTCGTCAGGTTCATTTCGAGTTTGGTACACATTGCAACTAGTTAACTGTTAAACCCACGATTGCCTCCTCCTTTCTGTTGTATTGAATATGTTAAATAGCTTACTTGTACTTCAAAAGCTAGTAATAACATATGAGCAGAAACATTCCACTTTCAGAGATACATATTCACGAGCTTTTTTAAAGAAGAAAAATTTAAATTAACTTACTTAACTGATAGGATCTTTAAACAAAATGAAACACCTAACGCACACTACAAGACTAAGATTTGTCCAAGAAAACCTCTGGGATTTACAAAGAACTTGCAGTTTAAAGAAAAAACCCACCACTTACCAACATTAGGTGCTTAAGAATGCAGTGCATTCCTGTTCAGCACTCCTTGGTTCCTCCCAGGAGTCAGTGAAACGTAAAACCGTATGAATGGTCGCTTTTGTGTGACGTTTTTCTCGACGTATGAAAGCGGAATGTAGGGAAGGGAGTTTATTATGAGAGTGCTTTGCATTTTGTTAATAATTTTAACGCGTGTTGAGATTTTTAATTATTGTGAGTGAGCGTTAAAGAGCTGTTTGTTTTGGGGTAACGCCTTTGCTTTTATTATTTTCTTTTGCTACTAGTTTAAGAAAACTTTTAGAGAAGTATAATCCCACCAAAAGCATTTTCATGTAAAATGTTGCCAAGACGAGACCATATGACTCGCGCTTTCAAAAAGTTATCAGATCTCATGTAGAGCCAAGCTTCTAGCTCTACACGCCCTAATTCTACAAGAATTACCTTCGCAAACTCTACATCTTAGTCAAAATATGTGGCATGGCCATTTCGCTATATTTACATGGGCGTAAGGTGAAAAATTTAGCCGCTGTTCGTTACTTTTCTGTTATACAATAGTTATATTAGTATTTTCTGTTATTCTTGTTGTAACGAAACAGCCAAGCAACATATTTTGACTAAGATGTAGAGTTTAAGTCCGCTATTGACAACATATCCTGAGAGTTTTGTTTATCTGGTATAATGACCAGTTGTCGGTGTCCGGTGCTGGGGCTTTATCTGCAGACATCAATGTGAGGTTCACTGCAAAGGATATAGCTATGGTAATAAAATCTATGAAAAGAGGAAAGTCTCCAGGACATGATAGCCTCAGCATTGAGCACCTGCGACATGCTGGGGTACACTTGCCTAGGGTTCTAGCTTTGTTATTTAACTTGTGTGTTAGCCACTCCTACCTACCTGACGACCTCATGTTTACTGTTGTTGTGCCTATTATAAAAAATAAGACCGGTGATGTCTCGGATAGGTCCAATTATAGGCCTATCTCGTTAGCTACGGTTATAGCGAAGGTGATGGACGGTCTGCTTGATGGCCATTTAACTAAACATATAAAACTGCATGACGGTCAGTTCGGTTTCCGGACTGGTCTATCCACGGAAAGTGCGATCCTGTGCCCCAAGCAGACCGTGCACTACTACACCGCGCGTAAGACGCCAGTATACGCTTGTTTCCTGGACCTGTCCCGGGCATTTGAAATGGTCTCATACGACCAAATGTGGTCAAAAATGCGTCAAGACACTAGTCTGCTCCCTGAGATTGTATCGATATTTGAGTACTGGTACAATAATCAGAAAAATGCTGTTAGGTGGGCGGAAAGTAGATCGGACGAGTACAGGTTGGAGTGTGGGGTGAGGCAGGGGGGGTTGACCTCACCGAAACTTTTTAATTTGTATATGGACCGCCTGATTGGAGAGCTGAGCAGCACGGGAGTCGGATGTCATATAGATGGGATTTGCGTTAATAATATTAGCTACGCGGATGACATGGTGCTGCTCAGTCCTTCAATCGGCGCGTTGCGTAAGTTGCTTCGTATATGTGAAAGGTAAGCGGAGGCCCATGGTCTCAGATACAATGTGAAGAAGAGTGAGGTTATGGTTTTTAGAGCACCCAAAAAAGATTTCTCAGAAGTACCACCCGTCTCACTCTATGGTACACCTTTAAACAGAGTCACACATTTCAAGTATCTGGGCCACTGGGTCACCGAAGACCTCAAAGACAACATGGATGTGGAGAGAGAACGTAGGGCGTTGTGTATCCGCTGTAATATGTTGGCTCGCAGATTCGCTCGTTGCACTGAACACGTGAAGGTCACACTATTCAGGGCATTCTGTCAGACCTTCTACACGTGCAGTTTGTGGGCTAAATACACGCAGGGGACGTACAACGCCCTGCGTGTACGGTATAATAACGCGTTCAGGGTGTTGATGGGGCTGCCGCGCTACTGTAGCGCGAGTGGTATGTTCGCTGAGGCGCACGTGGACGGCTTCCATGCCATCATGCGTAAGTGCTGTGCATCGATGTTGGCACGGGTGCGCGGCAGCCCCAGCGCCATGCTGGCCGCGTGTGCTGGCCGCTGGGACTCGGTACTGATGGCACATTGGATAGGCCTTCACGCGAGAGCAAGCGCCTGACTACTTTGTACCTTTACTAACACTAGGCTAAGAATATTGTTAGTAACTTTTAGATATAGATTTATACTAAATAACACTAGGTTAAGAACATTGTTACTAACAAATTTATGGACCTAGTCTGAAATAAATATTTATTATTATAATCTAAACCCAACTTGAGTAAGATAAGGGTTAAAAAAGTCGACGAAGCGCTTCGAGAAAAGGTAGGTAGTGAGTGCCCTTGCGTTTCGCTTGACTCGTCTTGACCGGGTCACGACCGTGCCCCCAGATTCATTTTAAACACTTATTATTATTTTTTAACTGGTTTTATTATATTTATGTAGCTCATTGTTATTGCTAAAGTGCTAAGAGGTATGAAGAGGTAGGTGCACAAGTTCTGTGGCAGGAAAATACCAAAATTTTCTTAAATTTTTCCTCAAACATAAAACTGTTATTTCAAAGGAATTTCAACAACACACTTATCATGCTATGCACATGCTACAACCACATAAAGTAACGAATATTTAACTGCAATAACCAAAAAAAAAAACCTTAAGCAAATCCAAAAACTCCACACAATAATCGACTTAACTAAAAGTCAACAGACTCAAAGCTTGATGTAACTCAACTTAACAAGTTACTGACGATTTCTGCGACAACATGAACCGAGTATGAATACGAGTACGGAACCGTTAGTATGGTATAGTGCAAAGTTTATGTTCCACGCTTTTTGCGAGCAAGAGGTGCACTTGAATGCATTAGTTCGTTTGGGGCTGTGAGATCAGCGAGACTAGGTGTGAAGCGCGTTATGGGTGGATAAGTTGAACTCGAGCTTCGGAAACTCATAAACTTCTCAAACCTTCGGAAACACTTTCAGCCGAGGCGATCATCGCAGCGGATACCAGCAATGGAGGCAGGTTATATCTACATCTATAATGCATTCATCATATCAAGCAATTCTCTGTGTCTCACCCTAGTAGTCTAATGTATACGAATACCAAAAGCATGTCAAAAATCAGAATAACGAGCAAGTAAAACGAGATTTAATCGACAAAGTCCCTACAAAAGGAAAGAATTGAGAGTTAACTCTTTAACTGTCGGTCTTTTATGGATTGTTATCTGGCAACATCGTGTTCCATCTAACATTACAAAATATATATTTGTCCGACCACGACATTTTTGCCCCACGTTTAATACTTTAAGTTTAAAGCAACCTTTCACCCTAATATAATTCAGTACTTTGGCCGGATTTTACAGCAGTTTTATTTGCCCCCCTATTTACGTCCACATAAACCAAAACCTTCGTGTCTAACAAAACGACATGTTGGTATAAAAAATACGTTTTATATCTAAATCTATACGACTTTACAAAATACAATCGCTCCTCGTGTCTGTCTGTGTGTCCCAAACTACGCCATGAATGTTGTCGCAGTTTAATATCGTTCAGAGAATTTACATAATGTAAAATAGATTTAGGGCCGGTTTTTCAATGTCCAGTTAATTTTTATCTGATGGATAAGTTTGTCATTTAGACAGTTTTTGTATGGACACTCTGTCAAAACGTCACATTTACTCTTCAGGTAAAAGTTATCTAATGACTGAAAAATCGGCCCTTAGTAATATTAAAGTTGCATAATACACAAAATATTAATGTATCCCAGCAGTGGCAACACTTAATGGTCGATTATGCCTACATAAATAAAATAAATTTTAATAAAATAATCAGGTCGTAAAACTGCGCAAATAAGGGCCGTAAGCTAGTTCAAAATATAAAACACTATCATGAAATGTCTCGCTAGTTTTACGGGCTGACTACAAGAGGGTGTGCTATAAACTTTGGCGCTCAGTAGAATTGCTCGCACAAATTAAAGAGGTTAGTGGAGGAACTTAGCGATTACTCCGGCGCACTGCCATACGTTTTGGTCGGTTAAAACTTTCGACATTACGAGAATGGCAGGCTATTTATTTTATTTCAGGTTTTTCTTCGCTGATTTTTCTCGAAAGATCGATGTTTGTGTGAACGTTTGCCGTCAGCCAAATTTTTATTTTCGTGTAGTTTTGGTAGTAAATAAGTTTATGTCTGTCATAAGATTTATTTCGGGGTTGGTTTATTTGCTTAAGATTTGTTCATCTTGTCTGAAGTTAAAGGCCACTTGAGAATTTCGTTTTTAATGGAAGCCATAACTAATTCATCTTGCAAAAATGCCATTCATTCTAGGAATGTCTTATTAGCTGTGTGATTTGGTAAGCTAACAGCCATCTCTGACGTAATGACAACGAAGAGTGCTGTATGACTCGGGGTGCATTAAAAACGACGATAAAACTTGTAAACCTACAACTACCAAGTCTACTGACCTCATAATATTTCTATCAGCCATCACATACATAACCTCACGCCTGTTATTCCCGAAGCCTCAGGCAGAGGTGTGCTGATACAACCACATCTTGCCATCTTGCCAGTTATGTTTTACTTCAAATGTAATAATAGGGAACTACACAAATCCAGATTGCGTGGTTGCTATTGAGAAATTCCTGATAGAAAAATCTAGCAACGCTTTCTAGGCCTGGAAATCCAACCCAGGAGCTTAGCTCAGCAGTGAGCAGCGCTCTAGCAACCACTAGACCGACGAGGCAGCCATCACTTATGATAATATCCTGCTGAAGCAAGTGAAGAACACGAGAAAATAAACCACAGGATTTATGCCTGGTACGCCAACTAATGGGTTTCCTTCATCATTTAAAAGTGGTCATAACTTTAAAAGAACTTGTTTTAAAATACTTTAAAACCGTACGGTCGGAAGTACTAACTACTTGGTATAAAAATTACGGAGTTTTCCGACACTTGGGATGAGTTTAAGTAGTTTTCAAATAATGTTGGATAGTTCCTGTGCAGATACTGCTACTAAGTAGTTACCTAGCATAAAGAACATTACACATTCACCACTGTGTCTTGAAACAAGTAGGTAGATATAGATGATATTATGTATGAAAGGTGTCTCATGATGTATGCACACAAAGATTGCGCTGTACCGTCCCCGAATAAATTGGGATAAGGGCACGAGACTGGCACAAGAAACGCTGGCGTGACGGGTTGGACTCGTTCCTATCTGATTGGCCAGAGAAGGCAAAACACCGAGAGAGTTGGAAAGGAACGGGGTAGAATGAGTAGGTAGATATAACACCATTAATTCCTGTTCTTCAGTGTGAGTATCTGAGTATTCGTCGGAGGAGAGTGGGTGGTAAGCAGAAGGGAGCAGTTGAGGCTCAGTGGTTACGGTGACTTACGTGTTGTAGTGAGTTCGAACCCAGCAGACACTTTAGTTTGTGTCATTTATTTAATGACCACTGAATCATACTGACTGAATGAAAACCGTGAAGTCAGCATGTCCTGGAACCAAAAATTCTTAGACATGCGACAGCTTTCACAGGTTTCATGTGGTGGATTATAGCCCATTCCCTCTCATAGAGAGGGGGCCGTGCGGCCCAGCTATGGGAACGTTTTAAGCTAATTCATCAGAGGCTCATTCTACGTTAAAAAAAAAAAAGTCCAAGAAAGTCATTGTCGTGCGTCGGTAGTAAGAACCTTGAATGTATAGCCTTAATATCAAAACAATATCCAATATCAAGTTCGAATTGAAATTGCCTTTGCATTAACTAATTTTAGAATAAATATTTTGTACCTAGACCAACAACATTTTACAAGCACCCATCATATTTGCCCCAGTCATCAATAAGCGCGTCTTTACAAACGTTTACTAAATAATAAAATAAAAAATAAATAAAAATAAAAAAACGTTTACTAAAAGGTTCACAATCAATCTCTGAAACGGCTACAGTACATAATAGAGGTGGCTAGTTTATTGTGTGGTACCTTTAGTGGCACGTTATAGTCCATGTTTATGGTACTGTAGGTACCGGGCCACTTATTTTACGAGTTGTGTCGATTTGGTTGATGGAGCGTGCTTTAGTGGACTATTGTTTGTTTGTGGGGGTTATTGATAGTTCGGTGATTAATGAAATGTTTTATTCTATGGACTTTGTACAGCAACGGAAATTAAGCGTGGTTTAGATAATATTCTTTTGGGGATTTTTTGGATGTTGATTTTAATTGAATATGTTTTTTGTTCGTCGTTGGTCTAGCGATGGCAAGCGCGACTGCTGAGCATGTGGTCCTGGGTTCGATTCCCAGGTCGGGCAAAGTGTTATTGGGTTTTTCCATCAAGAATTTCTCAATACCAGCCACGGAGTCTGGATTTGTGCCCGGTAGATGGCAATAGGCTCGCCCCCTATTACATGGGACTTAATCATAACTAGCTAAATGTGGTTGTACTATTAGGTAAACCTCTGCCTAACCCTTCTGGGATAACAGGTGTGATGTTATGTTTTTTGCATATCTGGTATGTGCCAGTATTGTTTGTCTTACTTAATCAAACAGTTGCAGGACCAGAGTGATGCACAGTGGTACTTCCCAAGTCACAATTCGTCACTTCACGTTATCTATCCATCACCTCCCTGTCTGCGCCTTATATTTTGACTACGAACACAGCATGACGTATTTATACTCATTTATATTTCGTGGCGAGAAAGAAAAACTTTTGTAATTTCGCTAGAACATCTAACTTTAAATTCTCCAACAAGAAACCCCGACCGTCAAATGACACACAAAAGTCTACACCGCTAACGTTTATTCATATCAGCGGTAAACATACATCTTTCAGACCGCAGTCGCAGATACGACCGACATTCAGTATTGTTAAAAACGTACCCTCTTTTACGAGCACAATCGGGTAAATGGCACATAACGGGGCGGACGCGGTCATATAAAATGTATCACTCATACGGACTTGGGGTTGATACGGCCATGTTGGCGGGTTGGCGGTTGTTTTGTGTATAATGCCGGCTGCATTCGATTTGAATTGTAATTGTCTTAATGTACTTTGTCTAGAGTAGGTGGAGCTCATGGTTAAATAGTAACAGCCGCTCGGGTCGATCTTTAGGTTATACCGCGCTTACCTAGGTTGTTCTGTGGATGGGTGACCGCCCATTACATACCGAGTTTCCTCCGTGCCTCGGAAAGCACTTTAAGCCGTTGGTCCCGGCTGTCAATTGTAGATCTTTGACAGTAATTACAGGTAGTCAGTGGCCTGAAAGTCTGACGACCAGTCTTACTGAAGGTTCCAGTACTAACTGGGTTGTGGAGGTCAGATAGGCAGTCGCTCCATGTAAAATACTGGTATTCAGCTGCATCCTGTTAGACTGGAAGCCGACCCCAACATAGTTGGGAAAAGGCTACGCAGGTGATGATGATGTAGTAAGTGGATTACATATTTAAAAAAATTATCTTCTTAAGATCTTAATATCCTGTTAGGATCGTAACAGGTGACGCTCTGTAGTTCCTGCCTACCCCTATGTAACAAAGTCGTGAGTTTGTGTATGTATATAACAGGGTGTAAACAACCTCATCACGAAGCCGTCAACCAAGCATTCTGTACATCAAACTAAATAACTTTACGCAAAAATTATTGCTGGGAAATGTTTTTTTTTTTTTGGGGTGAAAAATCATGTTTTGTGGTAGAACTCAATGTAACGCACTCAAAACATTGTACTTATGAATGGATTGAATAGTACGGGGCTCGTGGAGGTGTTAAAGTAAAAATCTTACATTGAAAACTTGTATTAAAAAAAATGTCAATAAGTTGGCTGATGACGATGAATAACATAACATCACGCCTGTAATCGCCGAAGGGTTAGGCAGTTGTACCTAACAAGTACACCCACATTTCGCCAGTTATGTTAAAGTCTAACATGCAAGAGCCTCCAGATCTCCAAAGCCAGACTCCGTGACTGCTACTTAATAATGAAAATCCTAATAATGAAAATAATGAAAATTTCTTCTGGGAAATAAAGACATCTCAAAGCCGAATCTTGATGGATAAACCCAATAACACTGCCCGACCAGGAAATTGAACCCAGGAGCTCATGCCCAGATGTCGGGCTTGCGAGCACTCGACTGACGAGGCAGTCGTCACGATGAATATTCAATTTACGACCAATGTAGTCTATCCGATAACCAACATTGGCACCAACACCGAGTCTTAAATAACGCCAAGATTAGGGTCGGGCCACACCTCACCGCGCCCGGGTCACGATAACTGACTGTGACATATTTCTTTCTTCATTTTCATAGCGAATGACACTTTGAAGTAAAATGGCGCCTGGAAGGGTTTTCTTGTACCGTTATAGTGTCAACTTGTCATTTTGTACGGAAGCGCAGAATGATGTCGGGGTTCGTGTATTTTTTGTTTGTTTTTTTCTTTCTGAATAATAATGTACTTGGAAGACATAGCTGCCTGCCTTGGTCTGTATTTCATCCTGTCAGTGATTGTTTAGGTCTAGAATGAAGGTTGAATTTTAGCCAAAAACGTCCTTTTGTTTACGCATGTTTTTCTTTTACCGAATATATTTCTACAAAGTTAACTTGTATGAACCAACTAGTAGCTGTCAATAATATAAGATATTATTATGCGTGTCAAATTTGGCAATTATGTTCAATATTGTTTAAGGCGTCACTGAGACATCACAATTCTCTACAGTTATTATTTTATCTCAGACCACTGCGACCTTATATAATAAAGATCACTGTCATCTTGACCGACTTGTGAGTGGAAGCAAAAAAAGTCAATGAAACAAACAAAACTTATAGACTTCCGAAAGAAAAGTTATTTTCACTTTTTACTGTTTATTTTTTTGAAAATCAGTTATTTTCTTTTTTGAAAAAAGACTTTTTGTCTTGTCAAAGTCATTCAAGCGCTTAAAGAACCATGCCACACACAATACCCGATCTCATGGCATATCGTGACCACACCTCCTTACCAATTTTATGAGCAGAGTAATGGTACCTACAGTAAAGTGGAGAGTTCCATAATACTCGTCTGCTTATAGAGTTTGGTGCTAACGGTCTGTGAGCACGACAGGTCGCGATAGTGAACTAACTGTTTGTGTCGTACTTATTAACTACTGGTATTCAATGCAGAAACAATTTGCAGCCATTAATGTTCCCACTGGTGGGCCACGTACCTCTCAGGGAGGAGTGGGCCTGACTCCACCACGCGGCTTCAGTGCGGGTGAAATTTGACGGCACTCTTGGTGCAGTGGATGGCTGCTGCTTTGCTTGTCGCGGGTTTGATTCCTAACAGGTATTTGTATAATTATGGCCTACAGGTAGTTGTTCCGGGTCTAGCTGTTTGTGAATGTGAGTTTGAATGTTTGTAAATAATGCACCCACGATACATTTCTAGTTTTGTTATTTTTTAATGTGCTTTCCTAGGTTCCTAGTTTCTCCGACCTACAACTGTAAAGCCACCGCTGTCTCCACTACGCCACCACTAAATTATTTTCTAGTTATAAATGATAAACATGAAAGCTTGCTCTCCATCCCCTAAATAGCCAACTCTTTTCTTTCTAAACTCTAATAAATAACAACACCAAAACAGTAAGTTAACTAAACAATATTACTCACACAAATAGAGTGCAAACGTCAGCTAGTTTCCTCCGCCATTCTTCCCAATTCTCTGAAAAAACTTCGCTGTGTACGCTCGACCAGATGTGGTCGCAAGTGGTGTGATCAAGTTACACACGGTATACATTTCCAGTATAAGTTGGTCTCTCATCACCGGTTGATCTTTCAGTTATTTTACCTCTAACCACTGCAACCTTGTTATTATTGTTTAAAAATAAAGTTTTCTGTGGTTTTTAATAACAGTAAAAGAACTGTACACTTGAGTGAACAGTTCACTAGGGAGACTGTTAAATTTTGTTTCATGATAAGATGCCACCAAAAAAATTACATAAAATAAAATATTATATTATTATTATATTGCCCTAACAGGGTCCATAATTGTTCTTAGCTGTAAGCCTATTGTAACATCTTTATAAAACTTATGGTATGCAAAATAAAATGAATATGAATATTAAAAATATCAGGAGCTCAAAGCAAATAATAATCACGGAAGATATCCCGTAAGTGACAATATAAGTTTAGTTTTAAACCGTGAACGCTTAAAACAGTTTTATAAAAATAAAAGTATAAAAAGTAATAACTCTGTGTATGCCTCATGTACTACAATCTCCTTTTTTATTAAATAAATTTATTATTATTATTATTACAAGTTCATCTTCTCATTTATTTCGTTTTCAGATGATTTGGTAGGAGAGTGAAAGATGGCCGTGTTCCGGAATCCAGCACCGTTGAAAAATGAGTTCTGAGTACTGACGTTGTGTGCTAATTTCCAGTCTTACCGGATGCAGCTGAATACCAGCATTTTACGTGCAGTGACTGAAGTCCCTTGGTGAGACAAAAAGATAAAACATGCCAAATGAATGGCAAACATGAACGAAAAATTGCAATATGAGGTCAGTTTAGACTGACACTGTTTGACTTGATAGTCGTCGTATGTACGACAGTAATATATTCGTATCGACAGCGCAACGTAGGACGCCTCCTATTTGGCGGCGGATTTATGCTTTCCGCTCCACGGCGTGCTGGTGCGGCCTTAGGAGGAGCTAAGGTTGTAGCGGGAAGAAGACAGGCTGGAGCGAGTTGTGAATAGATTGGTAGATTAAAGAATATTGATTTTTGCATATTGTGTTTCAGAAAATTGTTTTCAGGAAACACTTTCGATAAAAGACAAAAGCCCTATCAAATGTACGTAATGTTTGTTGATATATGTAAAAAAACGATGTATCTATTGCACAAGTACAAGAAGGTAGGTATGCGGTTTTATTATATCCATCATCCATAAACATCTTCTCTCGGGAAAAAACTTCATTTTAACCATTACCTATTTGTATAGATCAAATGTATGACTTTTAAATGTTATAACTGAAAACATTCAGTAGAGAATATTGATATGATAGAGGGATATTATGTTTAATACCTACTTTTAAAGCAAGAAATAATATGTACCTTAATGCACTGTTTTAGACTTTCACGGTTTTTCACTACACTTAAAGTACTTACGGGATGATATCCGTGATTTTGTTTATGGTCGATGAGCTCCCGATATTTCGACGCTGTTGCAAGCATCATGATCGCGGGAAGCGGGAGCTCATCGACCATAAACAAAATCACGGATATCATCCCGTAAGTACTTTAAGTGAATATGTACCTTTTCTTTTATATAATCGAGATTGTACATTCGTGGTCTTTTCCGCCTGATCAGTTAAAATGTTTTTCGCTTAAATCTTGCGGAGGCGCCGAGTTTCCTTCAAGTTTAGGCCTATTAGGAAAGCGTCAATTTGGCGCGCAAAAAAAGAAAAACTCCCGTTTGGCGTGCGTCGTCGGTGCGCTCGGCCGTACGGTATTGTCTTTCATTCATTATTTCTATACAAAGTCAACGGGGCGGGGCTAGAGAGCGTTCCTATGTTGCGAGTGCAAGCAAAATTTAGCTTCGTGGTGATCAGGCGGGAGTGTCCTCGATAGTACAAAACTCCACCTAACTTCATGGCCATACAAACAGAGTTAGGAAAAGCGTCTTGTTTTCATATTATCAGCAGTTTTATTTCTTTAATTATTTATATTATCGGATGGTGTTTTCTCTCTTTAGCATTAGAAGGGGTGGTGGTCCAAAAATGGAGAGATTTGGAAGAGACACAGCATTGGGTGGCCAAAGTTGAAGAAAAAGAATCGAAAGGCTTACAAATTCCATTCTATACTTAAACATAACCAGCAGAGGAGCTTGTGGTTAGATAACTTGTGGATAGATAGATAACAGCCGCACGGAATCAATATTCCAGGTCTAGCAGCGCTTGATTGGCGGCGGCGACCTCTCGCTTCCGGCCCTGGTTCGTGCCATGGTCCGGAGCGAGACGGAATGGGACGCCGTCACCTCCTTCTGCGAAGCAGTCATGCTAGCGAAGGAGGTGGCGGAACGTGAGAGGGAGATATACTCACGTCCCGGCCGCCGCGGGAGACGCCCCGGGCGTCGGGGGCCACGTGGTGGCTTCCGGCCACCGTAGGCGCGGGCCTGTGGACGGGGAGCTATGGGCTAGCTCGCCGTCCGTTCGTCTCATGACGACAGGCCGTGTCGACGGCGCGTTCGTGTTCCACGCGCGCCTCAAAGAGAGTCAGCAATAGTGAAGGGGTCCGCAAGGACCGAAGCCTGCCGGGGCTGCGGGACTATTCGAAAGAGATACCGTGGCCCCGGAACACAAAGGGCGATGAAGGAACATGGATGGGTTTTAGTCAGTAAAAGTCTGACACTCCCTCCTGCTCAGCCCAGAGCGGGAGAAGTCATTTGATGATTTCCCATCCGAAAAAAAAAAAAAAAAAAAAAAAAAAAGGTCTAGCAGCGCTTGCGAGCACACATCCAGTATGTACCAATTCCATACCGAGTTCTCACCGCACCTCGGAAAGCACGTTAAGCCGTTTGGTCCCAGCTGTCCGAAAGTCAGACCATCAGAGGTTATTAACCAGTTACTCGGTTTTGAGGGTCAGGTAGGCATCGCTCTATGTAAATAATTCTATTCAGCTGCATCTGGGTAGACTGAAAGGCAGATGATAACATAAGCATATTACATAAGCCTATATTTGTATTGCTGCTGACACAAAACCTCTTCTCTGTGAATCCATACATCATAATTTAAATCTTTTTCCTGATAAATATTTTTCTAAATAAAGTAAAGCTCATTTCATTAAAGTCTCAATGAGCTGAGTGAGCGCTAAATAATTGAGCGATGTCCTCCGCCGGGACAAGACACAGAGCTATTAGCAGCTTCAGGAAAAAATACGGTGACAGAAAAGATTCCTGAAATCCTAGTCTTTCCTGCTTAGATGAAAATTGAAATAAATAACGGTTTTTGTTAAGATTTACTACATACCTAGATTTGGAGATCTAACGTTTTTAGAAGATTATTGAATAGAATCTGTTGTCGAAATCTCATGTTACTTTTTGATTTGCTTTTTTTTTCTTTTTTTTTGTATTTCAGTCATAACAAGATGAGTACCAATAACGAAGGCCTTTGAGTATAAACTAATGACGAGATGAGAGAAAGTGACAAAGTCGTAATCTACTCGCAATAACCTGTTGTAGCTGCAGCTAGTTAAGTCTACCGTGTCAAGCTAAACATGTTCAAATGTCATTTTGACTACGGACTTTGACAGATAATGTACTAAAATATCTGTCAAAGTCTGGTGTCCGCAGTCATTATTGGTCCGCACTTTTTACATCATTGCACATGCGATCACCGTTTTACTATACCGGTTCTTCTGATCCCCTATGAATTTTTCAAATGAATGAGTCAATTATTGTCTTGCATGGACATAAAAACGTAAGTACATTTTATTTAATTTAAATTGGAAGTGGTTAAAATCAAAATGAATATTCAGTTTTAAACGCGTTAGTTACCACAGTACTTCGACCTAAAGAAAATAATAATTGTTATTGGATTTTTATTTTCGGTCCATTTAATATAGACATGAGTATTTGATTTAAAGCAGGGCTGCCAGTTACGAGTTATGACATTTACATTTAGAGTGACAGCTGTCATTCTTGACAACTAAATTACACTGAAGGATTTGATAAGCCAGGCAGAGATTGCTTTAGAAGTACACACATATTTTGTCCTCTGAAGGCCTCTAACCGATTAAGTACCTCATGCAACTTTCTATCAACTTATTTACAAGACATTTTCTACGAGTCAGCTCTTTAACATGTGTACGACTGGAAAATGGATACATTCAACCCCTTTGATCGCAGCACAGACTACGTTTTTATTATTTTTCTTGCCATATTTAAAAACGATTTGAAGAAGTTTAAAACAGATATACCCTTGTCAAACATTAATAAAAAACCTACTTATAAAATCCTATGGTCAGTCAGGTTTTATTTTATTATATTGGGATTACACCGCAAAAAATCGTAACAAAGAAAGCGAAAATTATACACGTGTCAAAAAATATGTGAAGCATAATTTAAATTATTTTCATGTTAGCCGATTATAAAAGGTTTCTAAATAACAACCCTCATCAGCCTTAATGAAATTAAATAAATAAGTAAAAAAACATATTTATTCTGCACAACCCTAACCAAAATGTGCCAGTCGAGAATAAATTTTAATAAAAAGAATTCCAATATAAAGGCCCACATTAGATTCGTATAACGTTTGGGTGTGAAATGTGTGAATGTACTCATAACACTCTTGTGCGTGTATGTACGAGACATTTAATTTTGTGCGTGCCAGTACTCTTTGTTCTTTAATTCTGTCTGACATTGTACTCGTCGTTTTTTTATTCGTTCGGTAAATAATCGTATATGACTAGCAAATATTGGGTAAAGCTGATCCAAAAATAAAATTGAGGCTGCATGTGTACTTTTCGTTATCTGTATAAGGCTGCGTTTCCACCAATGTGCGAGGTAGCTGGGCCGCAGTATAATAATAAACAGTAGTTTGACTTCAGAGGCCCGTAAGTATACTTCAAGGTGCGAACAGACTGAGAGTCGCGCGCGCCGCCACATTTTTTTAACGATAAACCACACAGTATTACCGATAGTAGCCATCTGATCGACAGTAGGTATTGAATTCAAGGACACGTCCGAGTCACACTGCTGCTTATAATTATACTGTGGCTGGGCGGTGCGAGGATGCATAGCGAGGCTGTGGAGCGGTGTGAGCGTTTTAACCAGCCAACCAACCGGGATTACAGGAGTGATGTTATGTGATGACTCATAGCCTAGCAAGAATTATCTCTGACCGCAATATTTTTATAAAATAACACTTTTAGTAGGTAAAAACTTTTACCTAACACAGCCAATGCTTGTAACACGCTAACCGCCATAATTTAATTTCCCGGTTCGACTCTTTCATCCCGCGATAAGCGTGTAATATATCTCATTTCTGGGCCACCGTCCTAATTTAATAAATGTCCGTCTCGATTCGATTACCGAAGATATATTCAATCCCCGATCGTGAGGAATTGGATTAAAGATGAAAGAGAAGTGATATTATTCTATTAAATAAAATCTTTATCTCACTGTTGATGCAAGTATCTATTCGTATAAGTCGTATATCGTCTTCACCTGCCTAGCCTTTTACAACTATGTTGGAGTCGGCTTTCAGTCTAACCGGATATAGCTGAATCTACTTTAAAAGAAGCTATACTGCATATCATGCTGACCTGAACCAATAAAAAGGTCCAAGGTATTTTGAGAATCTTTGGAAATTTAACAGTAGTTTATGGATTTAAATAACTAAAGCGGTTGAATTCTTAAACTCTTGTTTGCTTAGCGTAAAACCAGCAAAAAAATTGCCGTTTTTTCCCAAATGTGTTCATATCCATAACAGGAAACGACGCAAAAACGGTTCAATATCCCGATATTGCGCATTATATTTCGCGAATCCAATAAGAAACGCAATATATTCATGAAAGCATCGGTCTATTGACTGTTCTGCTGCGATTATTTCAAAAAAAGATTATTGTATTTGCATTCAACAAACTCGAGCAGCTTTACTTTGTAGAAACTTATTGACGAAGTCCTCTGACTGGAGTTGTTGAGCTAAGCTAGATGTACAAAGGATGGCAGAATTCACAGATTTTATATTCGTTGTAGCAGTTCTGTTGTTTGTGACGACTGCTATGGGAAGAAGAAGTGGATATAACAACGTCCTCGATATTCGAAATTGCGTTAGGGAACTCAAATGTTGGGCAGGACATCTAGCAACACGCGGTGAAAACAGTGAAGTAAAGCTGTGTCCGAGTGGCGAGTAGATGGTTAGACGACATTGTTGCCGTCGCGCGTAAAACATGGATGAGGCTGACACGGGAACTTAGAGATAGGCACAAAATAAGAGAGGCCTAAACTAAGTGGTGGGTGAATTCATGCTGTGAGTGAAGGTGATTATGATGATAGAAGGTATTAAAAAGATCTAAATGTCTCAAACTCATTTAACCACTATGAACCCCAAGATTTTGATTTAGTACACACTTACATAATATTATGCCTATTTTAGCGCCTGACTATGATTCAAACTAAAACCTTTTATCTCAGCAGACGATGTAAACCTTCCCTAACAGTACCAGCTCTCTGGCATGCCTTTGATCACAATAAAATGGCCAGCTATTGCAGCTATTTCTTATTCAACCTACTTTATAAGGAAGTCTAAGAAATGTTCCTTTGACTGAAGGTATTATGTTACTTCTTTATCGAAGCTTTGAAAGGAAATGCTGACAAAGTAGTTGAACAGTACCTCACCCTAGAAGGACACACCGTCTTCACCATATTGCTGATGTTCTTCAGAAAGGGCAGGTGCGTAGTACTCGCAACCGGCGTGCGTGTACTGATGTATGAACGTAGACGAAACAAAAGGATTGTAGCAGGAATTCTGTAAACGAGAGCTGGGACTAACGCGGTGAGTAACAGTAGTATATCATTATTATATTATCAGCTGAAAAAATCTATTGCTGGACAAAGGGTTTACTCAATCGTTGCCACATCGACCGGGCCTGTGCTTCTCGAATAGACACAGTTATTATAAACAAGTTCAGTTGAGTTGAGTTGTTATAAACAATAGCGAGGTAAGCCTATTGCCAGGCACGAATCCGGACTCCGTGGCTGCGGTTGGCAAGCATCTGGTAGAAAAACCCAATAACACTGAACGGCCTGGGAACTGAACCCAGGGCCTAAATAATAAAATGATTCCAAAAATAAACACCTGCCTCTAAACTTGCCCTAGTTTCTGTCTAAGACTAAACAAGTAGTAGTTGATCAAGTACTAACTTAGTAAATACTAAGTTGGAGCTCGGGAGCTAACTTGTTGTAATGAAGTCGATGATACTCGATACCTATTCTTGGAGGCCAGAAAGGTGGCTGAGTAGTGGAAGCGTAGCTTAAGATACCAAGCATGCTATAGACTAAATTCCATCCATCGTTGAAGGTGACTGATGATGAAGAGTAACAGAAAAGTATGGGAGAATACGACATGCTGCGCGGACCCCAAATAAATTGGGTTATGGGCAATTGGTGTACTATAAGTTGTAGAATCGACGAAAGACGGAGAGAATTTTCGGCGAACAGTTTGACAGTAACCTAAAACGGGGCGGAGGGTGCGACTTTGTAGCGTCCTATC
The DNA here is from genome assembly GCA_963853795.1 of Xestia rhomboidea. Taxonomy (NCBI): domain Eukaryota; kingdom Metazoa; phylum Arthropoda; class Insecta; order Lepidoptera; family Noctuidae; genus Xestia; species Xestia rhomboidea. Next base: position 759,989 of record OY970776.1, on the reverse strand, counting down.
AGTTTTGGGTTATTTCAAAATTCGATTGGGGCATGATCACGGATAAACTATCTGTGATCCGTGACGTGTCCGTAACCATGGAGCTTGCAACAGCACCGAAATATCGGGAACTCAAAACAGATAGTAAACATGGTAAATATTCTGCTTTCAGTGTTAATGATAATGTTAGTGACCATGTCAGTTCTGAAAACGTATACTGTACGTTTAGTTACGTTTGTTGGTACGACGATGAGTTTGGAGACTGAAAACTACTTTTTTATTGTTTTCGCTTCGTAGTTGTAGCTCTTCTCTAGCGCGCACTTGATTACGTTTCATGGCCCTTTTTATCAATCCCTTTTTAAACGACTGCCAAGGAAGTGTTATTGCCAATGTTGTGCAAACTTAACGGTCTTAAAATTTAAGTTATGGTCTCAGGTTTTGTGATGCAAAATACGTTACAAAATTACGTAACATACATCACCTCTACTCCCTAAAGGATTAGGCAGATGTGTACCTTATAGTACCTACACCCGCGTTCAGATATTTAAGTCCCATGTAATAAGGGTCGAGCTTATTGTCGGCATAAATCTAGACTCCGTGGGTATTAAACAGAAATTCCTGACGGAAAAACCCAATGACCCTTTGCCTGACCTGGGAATTAAACCCAGGAGCTCACGCTCAGCAGTATGATACAATTCGCCTTAAACACAATATTAACAGCAGAGAATTTAATGAAAGCTTCTGTCAAATGAAGCGGTTGGTCGTAATTGCGGCGAAACAAAACATTGTTGTGATTATCGAGCTCTCAAATGTACCCGCCAGACAGACTGTGTAGTCGAGGCATAAGTGTTGGGGTTAATTGACAAGCGATAGCGGGTGCAACTGAGTCAGATATTGTGAAGTTTCAGGAAAAATGTCCACTGAATCATTGTTGGTGGTGGTGAACCGTCAGGAAGCATTGCTAGCCTAGAGAATTTGTGACTGTGTGCACATCAGCTACAAATGTGTCATGGGCCGACTCCTAGCATCAATATAATATTACAAGTTAGTATTATTAGTTAGTATGGCATTATTGATATGCTACGCGCGTCTGTCCTAGGCCTACAGGTCGCGCCCGCTACCACCCATGTCCCATACACCAGCACCAATCGTATCAACCGCTACAAATTATTCGCGCTTCGCAAATATCACAAATTGACAGCATTAATTAAGTAGGGAAGTAATGATTACTCCGCGGTTTGTGGCTGACAGCAATAATATGGATACAGTTACGTGGGAACTGGCTACCGTGCGGTACGTTAACATGTAGGTACCTGCTTAATTAGAATCGGATTTTATTGTCATCTTAGTAGGCACATAGGTTAAGTGAGGAATTATATGAAAGTAAAAGGAGTCAATGGTATCGTGACGGTTGACAGAGGAGGATGGAATGAGGAACTTAGATATTTTTCACTTTATTTCCTGTAAGTCCACCAAACTTACCTACTTGCTCGCTTCTACTGCAGCACAGTCTCAAAGTTGTAACATTATGCGCTCAGAGAAGTTAGTCGTCAAAGATTTGATGAGTACACAAATAGATTCATTGTTCGACAACAATATCTTAGTGAATTATTGGTGCTGGGGATATATACTTTTACGGCCTTATTCATAAAAATCCTTAATTGAGGTTTGAACGGTCTGTTGTTCAAGGTCGGTTGTCAAGAAGTATGATTCATAAACGCTTGCTAGCAGTCTGCTAGTTAATGAGCTGCTGATAGACGGATTAGACGCGTTATGTTGGCCATCTTGACAAATCAAAAACAAAAAATGGCCTCATCAAGAATTAAAAAAAAAATTGACAGCAGTGACAGCAAATTCATTCATCATCAAGCGGACGGACAGACGGACAGACGGACAGACAGATAGACAGACAGACAGACAGAAAGACAGACAGGCAGACAGACAGACAGACAGACAGACATACAGACAGACGACAGACGACAGACGACAGACGACAGACGACAGACGACAGACGACAGACGACAGACGACAGACGACAGACGACAGACGACAGACGACAGACGACAGACGACAGACGACAGACGACAGACGACAGACGACAGACGACAGACGACAGACGACAGACGACAGACGACAGCGACAGACGAAAGACGACAGACGACAGACGACGGACGACGGACGAAGGACGACGGACGACGGACGACAGACGACGGACGACAGACGACACTTATGGTTTTTTGCTCTTGTCAAAGTCAGCTGTTCAAATTTGCGGCATTTATTTTGTGACTTCCCGTCCACAGGCCCGCGCCTACGGTGGCCGGAAGCCACCACGTGGCCCCCGACGCCCGGGGCGTCTCCCGCGGCGGCCGGGACGTGAGGATCTCTCCCTGTCCTGTTCCGCCACCTCCTTCGCTAGCATGACTGCTTCGCAGAAGGAGGTGACGGCGTCCCATTCCGTCTCGCTCCGGACCATGGATTGAACCAAGGCCGGGAGCGAGAGGTCGCCGCCGCCAATCGCCGCTACGAGGACACGGCGGTGCTCCGCCCAAGCGGGGCACATCTCCACCGTGTGCTCCACCGTGTCCTCCGGTCGATCCTCACAATGGTAACACCCGGGCGTTTCCTCCCGCCCGATTCGGTGCAGGAACTTAGACATACTAATAATAATAATACAGTGTTTAGCCAGAGGTGTTAGGAACCTATAACCTATGCTTAGCAGACGAGCTTGTGACATCGTAAACAACAATGATCCCACTTAATATTATACACTGGCTTGCAAAAATAAGTATCACACTTTTAAAATTGCAATAACTTTTTAAGTACACAAGATATACTTTCGAAACTAAAAGGACTCGAAAAATAGTTTTATTTTGTCTATAGTTTAAAAGAAAGCTGAAAAAAATTGCTTTATAACGTTTTTTTTATTTTAAATCTCTAACTTCCATAGTTTAGGAAAAATTGAAATTTAAAAGTGTAGTACTCATTTTTGCAGGTCAGTGTAAATGCGAAAATTTGTGCGGATGGATGGATGTTTGTTACTCTTTCACGCAAAAACTACTGATCAGATTTGGATGAAATTGCTCACAGATATAATCTGAATTAACACATAGACTTTACCGACTTTTTATCCCGGTAGTTTGATCCCGTAGCACTATTATTGAACTTCACGCGGGCGCAGTCGCGGGCATAAATTACATATATCTCAGACTTACCCTTTGAGGTTTACAAGCGTGATGTAATGTCAAGTAGTATGTTAATGTTCACAGTAAACCAACAGTGTATTCGTAACTCGCCCCCTATTACATCGGACTTAACTTAAACATAACTGGCGAAATCTGGGTGTACTATTTACGTACACCTACCAAACCCTTCGCGGCTAGCAGGCGCGATGATATTTTAGTTACGCTCATACGTCACACTTTTGCCCATAGGTAACTAAGATAAGACTACCACCACATATAGCAGTGGCTAGAATGGATTTGGAGTCTTATCTATCTATCTCTAAGCATACCATGGACGACATGCTTTCACTTTATTACTTAATGCTCTCATCACTTGCAATACAAAGCATTACTAATGAAAGAGCCAATTAATTTGATATTTAAAATGAATCTAGTCGTAAGCAGAAAAGCGCTATTAAGTTTTAAATAATTATAGCTTCAGAATTTTAAGCCTAGATTATTCTAGAAAACTTGAAAATAACATCTTATATTCGAGGTGTAAAGCCTCATTCATCTAAGTTTAGAACTTTTAAGAGAACCAATCTTCAGATTTTCTTTGAAAAACTTGCCTGTGGTAATTTTTCATAGCTGACACATTCTTAATTGCTTGTCAACGATATAGGACGGCGAAGTGTCTATTAAGTTGAAAATATCGCAGTGTCCTTGTGCAGGCGTGTTGTTATTGAGATGAGGACGTCGTTCCAAAGTCACTTTGCGTTGTTATGAGTCGGTAAAGTTTCAAGACGAAGACGAATTTTTAAAAATATGTTTTATAAATGTGAAAATATGCCTTGTTTTCGGTAAGTTTTGACGTAGCAGGCTTTGTTTTTTCTTTAATTTCAGTGGTTGCCTAAATTCTACATTACTTCGTACATCAGTTATTCCCAATGGATTTGCTGGAGGTTTCGTTACTCTAAATTTAATAAGGGCAAAAAACGGTAAAATAAATATCATGAGAATTGTTTTTGTCTCGCTGGGTTTTCAAGTAGGTAGGTACCCAATTCTTGGAATTCAATTTCTTCAGCCCTCAATCATCTTGACAGACATGTTTTCCAGTAGTTTTCGTAGAAATCCGTTCTGGTTCGTCGTTTGTAAAATACAAATTAAATATGACTGGCTTTTTAGCTTGATTTTGATTTTGATTGATTTTGATTTTGTATTCTGTACATCAAAATAAGTAACACCACGCAAAATTTATTGCTGAGAAACGACTTATTTTTTTGGGTGAAAAATCACGTTTTACGGTAGGACTCAATGTAACGCACTCAAATCATTGTGCTGATGGATGGATTAAATAGTACGGCAGTCGTGAAGGTGTTTAAAGTAAAAATCTTACATTAAAAACATGTATTTAGAAAAACCTTGTGAGAAAGTTGGAACTTTGACCCCTAATGTCTCCGCAACTAGAAGGTTCCCAGCTATGGTCTGGAACAAAAAAAATATCGCAATGACGGGGAAAACAAGAGTATTTCGGCTTCGTTAAGGGTCTATTTACACCTTTTTTTTGTCGGATGGGAAATCATCAAATAACTCCTCCAGCTCTGGGCGGAGCAGGAGGAAGTGTCAGACTCTTACTAACTAAAACCCATTCATGTTCCTTCATCGCCCTTTGTATTTCAGCCACGGTATCTCTGTCGAACAGTCCCGCAGCCCCAGCAGGGTCTTTTTACACCCTTACATAGTTATTTTATCAAATCTGGATCAACACCATCCCTCAGATTTATTAACACATATATCTTCTTGCTCTTGTCCCATATTACTTGGCGTGTGTATACACAACACGTTTTTTTCTTTCACTTCCGCCAGCCGACACTATTATATATTTATTTATTTATACCACCTTAAACTATCATTACAGGGTTTACCCTAATGCGACAGGCAAGAACTTAAATTAAACCTAAACCTTGCAACCAAATTAGAAAAAGATTAAACTAAAACATTATTTTAGAAAAATATTAAATAAAAAAGATAAAAAGATTAAACTAAAACATTAAAAAAGATAAAACATTAATAAAATATTACAACACAAAAGCATAATAAAAACTTAGTACAAAAATAAAGTTAAAACTAGATATTATTTCGCCTGTAACATAATATAAATAGTAATACCCTTGCGAATTCACTAAAACAACATGTAAACACATCAATCTGTGTTTGAAGATCGTTGATGGTACGGATAGCTCTGGTAAGGGGTGCCTTGGCAAGTAGGTTAGTTCTGGCTGTAGGTACCAGTAACAGTGGCGGGCTGCGCCGCCGCCACACGTAGCGGTCCGGCACACACAGACTCAAGCACTGCAATATAATTCTCGTTCTTTCCTGTCATTCTCATACAATCCATCAACGTCTACTCTGGTCTTTCTCTCCCTCTCAGAATTTTCTGAAAATTATTTCTTCACCTGAGTAGCCATACAACCACGTGTTCTGAAACATCTATTATTTGCCTTCAACTCCCCAATTAAACCCCAAAAGCTACAATCAAAGTTCCAACATCAACAACAACTATAATATTGTAGTATCAATATCAATGAACATACACATAACATTGAACAATTAAACACACGATTCAATAGAGCCAGTGTTTGCTGTTGTTTCAATACACGCGGGTAGCGAACACATAAATTAGTCGTGCGTGAATATGCATGAGAGGCTTCTCGATACTGGGGTAAGCAGTGTCGACGGTGGAGGGTTACCTATATTGATTTGTGGGGAAAATGGAATCAGAGGAGTAGGGAAAACAGCTCATGGCGTACTACTATTAGTTAAATATTGTCTTCAGGAGTCGATGAGCTTCATCGCCTTTCTAATGGCCGGTACTGTTGATTCTGAGTTTCAGGCGATGCAGTGGTTGCGAATAGGATGGCGGCCTTGTTATTAAGCGTTGCCGACTCGTGGTTACACCAGATTATCACACTTTTTTTGTACCATGTATACGATAATTGCTAGTGCAGTACCTTTATATTCTTATAAAGTCGATCTGTTGAACAGCGTTTACCGATTTTCGTTCTTTGCCGACTATTTAGATTTTTCTACTTTTAGCTATTTATATTTATTTATTAAAACTTTATACACAAGTTTATCATTTATTCTCAATTAAATAAAAATATAAATAAAAACTACGTAACTAAAATTATTAACAGTATTATTCAATCAAAAATAATATCGAAAAATAAGGGGCCGACCAAACTGATAAAGATAATTTTATCATTTGTTGCTAATTAAAACTTTTTAAATGGTGAAATATCATTTCGACATTTCCTTGAAACATGGCGTTAAAAAAGTAATTTGAAGGTTTTTAATTTAACTGAGTACTAATAAATAGGACAGCACTAGTTAGGAATAAATGGTGTGGATAAATCAGTGGTGTGACAACGAGAAAAAAATCCTGTTTGTCACACTGGTGTGATAAACTGGTGTTACTACGAGTCGGCAACGGTTATAAGGACTACTCCAGATGGACGTCATCTCGCTCATCATGCTATGATTAAATGACTTATGACTTATGATGCTTAAGATGGAAGTGCCAGCAGCCCGCTAAATTTTTCCTTACGTTTTTTGCAATTTGCCGGTCAGTGTCACGCTGCATGTTGAGTAAAAATTATTCACGGCCATAAACAATATGGCTTTACTGAGTTATAAACATTAAAATCATCAATACAACCTTTTAAGTGAATTTAATCACATTGAATGAGTTTTTCACAAAATAATCAATTTTGAATTGCGCGGGCTACGCAGTCGCTTCACCTTAAATACTTTTACGATGATTTTTAATGTACGTTACAGTATGCAGTTCCATAAAAAGAATAGTGGATGGCTTGAGTAAGGAGATGCTCATCCACTAAAGTGCTTTTACGTGTGCTTTGATCGTAACGGGCTTTCTGTAGTAAAATAAATAAAATGTATTCTCGCTTGAATCAACACGGAAGAAGAAAATCTAACCAGAAAACATTCACCTTATGGAATTACAATTCCTCCACGTATGTTATCTTTTAATTTAGTAAAGTAAAAGAAAACATTACCTACATGGAAATAATTCGAAGTAACCTTGTTTAAAACAACAGTTTATTTAATTAATTTGCTTCCAATTATACAGTATAATTAATTTATAATTAACAACACGATAAGAAGAAACATAACTCTTAAATCATGCAATTAGTTAATCCAATTAACATATTCAATTCAATTTCCCAAATTAATCAACCGGAAAATGTTGGAAAATTTAATTAACGTGAAAAAAGAATCTTGAAGTCAGCTTGAGGCGGTTTTGAGTACAAATGAATTTCTTAAAGGTCACGAAATCATTTGTCAAAGGAAACCTTTTTTTCGTGTCTTTTCGATCTGACCCCCGCCTGCGAGTGTTTTGTGTTGATTCACAATTGATTTGCGGAGGTTTTTGATGTGTCTCATGTTGTTTGTATTCGTAAAGTTCGAAGTCAGATAAAACAATATATTTTTAAATAATGGATCTTCCGCTTTTTGACAATATGTTCTGTTCACATTGCAGGTATATAAAATATAATGAGAACACGGTGCACATGGCAGTTCCAAAATAACCTATTCCTGTTTTATCAAACGCAGGTCAATAGTGCTAGTTTACACGGAGCAAGTACAAGATTGCTTATAAGACTTTTGGGCTCCCGACTACCCGTAACCGCTGTCAAAGGTCTACGAATGTCAGCTTGTGTTGGTTATGCTTATGTTTGGGAAAGCACGCGGTCCAGCCGTGCTTTCCTAAACACAGAGAGGTCTTTTTTTTTTCTTGTTTTTCGGGGAGAAGGGAGTGTCAGACTTTTACTGACTATAACCCATCCATGTTCCTTCATCACTGTAGTAACTACTTGATATTCGATGTTTGGCTCGCCTACGCACCACCACATGCTTACGGTTTGGCGTTCGGGCAACAACTGACTCCCACTCCGCCCGCACCGTGTGACGTATGCGCTCGAGACAAATCATATGTATAACTACATACACTACATCCCTTCCTTATTTTAGTTTATTTTATTTCAATAATAATACCATCTACTTACTACCTCTACTAAATTATATAGATCTTTAGGTATAAATAATATATTTATGTATGTATTTATTATAAAGTATTTATTAAGTAACACTCGGTATGACATAGCTTTTAGTGTTTTTAATCAACTTAACTAAGATATATTTATTTATACAGACATATTATTTTCAATAATCACAACTAATCATTTTGATATAAATGTCTTGATAATTAATTTACCTATCTTCCATCTCCTCCCAAAAATGTTAATTCAATCAGTCTTTATTATTTGACGTAGATGTATCTTCTAGATTAAGTTCCTCAGTTTCTTTATCATTTAACACTTTCCATTGGCCTTCAATTTTCTTTAAATGTACTACGTTTCTTCTTAATAGTTGTCCTGTTGAATCATTTCGTACTTCAATATCTCCTCCATTTCTTTTTTCTACAGTATGTGGAGATGTGTCATAATTCAAGCTCAATTTGTTATTCTTTATTAAATTTTTTAAATACACTTTATCTCCCGGTATCAAATCACATTCTTTTGCCTTGCGTTTCCTATCTGCATATTCTTTACCTAATTGTTTCTTTTCTTTGTCCATATCTCTTACCTCTTCGTCTTCTAGTTGACGGTTTATGTCACTAACCATAGGGATTTTGTCACGAAAACGCCTTTTAAAAAACAATTCCCCCGTAGGTTTACCTGTCACGCTATGTGGTGTGCTGTTGTACATTATTAAATATTCCTCCAAACCCTCTCTCCAATTACCTTTCTCAGCCTGGCTGATTTTAAGACGTTTCAAAATATCCCTGTTTTGGCGCTCTACCTCACCATTCTGTTGTGGCCAATACGGTACAGTGTTAAATAACATTATGTTCCGTTCTTTACAGAACTGCTTAAACTCTTCACTACAAAATTGCTTACCATTGTCAGCAGTTATTGTTGACGGATTTCCAAGACGGCTGAATATTTCTTTTAGATTTTTCAAAATATCTTCACTGGAAATCTTGCGAGTAATCTTTATTTCTTTGTAGCGACTAAAGTAGTCCACCACGACTAATATAAATTCTCTACTCGGGAGGGGTCCCATTAAATCAATGGCTATATCTATCCATGGCTCACTGGGCAATTCTCGTCTCTTCAGAGGGTTTGGTGGATTTGGGGCTGAGACTAGAGTGCATCCTTTGCAGGACTTTACCAAACTCTCAGCATCTTTGTCGTACCTTGGCCACCAAACTTTAGTCCTCAATCTAGCTTTCATTAAAACTATACCAGGATGCCCCTCGTGAGCTGCCATTAAAACTTGATTTCGAAGTTCGCTTGGAATCACTATTCTAGTTCCTCTCAATAAAACCCCTTCGTAAAAGCACAGCTCATTTTCGAATAGCTTATAATTTTTTACTGTATCGTCCCATTTATTGTTGTAAATACCCTCTTTAACCTTTATGATCTCTTGATCCTCCATTGAATGTTTTATAATCTCTTCCAGTGTCACAGCAGTAGGTTTAGCTTCTTTTACAATATGATGTATGTATTCTTCCATTTCATTCGCTGATGTATTCTCCAAGTTGCACAATCTAGACAAGCAATCCGCAATGTTTTCTTTACCTGGTTTATACAAGACTTTGAATTTATATGCCTGGAGTCGTAAAACCCAGCGTTCTATTCTGGCGCATTGTCTTGACTTGGGCCCAAATATGACCTCAAGCGGATTATGGTCAGTTATCAACTCAAATTCCTTACCATAGAGAAAAACGTGAAAATGCTCCACAGCCCATACTAATGCCAGAGCTTCCTTCTCTGTCTGACAGTATCGCCGTTCGCAATCCGTCAATGTTTTATGTCCATATGCTATAATTCGTGGTTCTTTGTGGTCTATCTGTATCAAGACGCCGCCCAATGCTACTGGACTGGCATCAGCTATCACCATAGTCCGATCTTTCACATCGTAGTACCCTAATGTAGGAATGGAGGATAATACCGACTTGAGTTCATTAAACGCGGTCTCCTGTTTCACTCCCCAGAATTTTCCGATTTCAGTTCCTTTTCCTTGCTTGAGACGAAGTAACTCTTTGAGAGGTTCCGTTGTGGTTGCTAAATTGGGAATCCATTTCCCGACAAAGTTTATAAGACCCAGGAAGCTCTAAAGTTCACCTATGTTCATAGGTGGTCGAAATCCCTGGATACTTGATACATATTTCTGTAAAGGTTTGACCTGGCCGAAAATTCATGTCCAAGAAATTGTATCTCAGTCTTTCGGAATAAACATTTATCTTTTCTTAGCACCACATCGTTTTCTTCTAAGGTTTCTATTACTCTTTTTAACCTTTGGTCGTGTTCTTCTCTATCCTCCCCATACACCAAAATGTCGTCAATGAAATTGATCGATCCCTCACATCCTAATAGGATTCGCTCTAACGTCTTTTGATAGATTTCAGGAGCGCATGTGATACCGAACATTAAGCGTTTATATCTATAAAGTCCTTTACTTGTTATGAAAGTAGTAATAAATCGAGAATCTGGGTGCAGTTCCAGTTGGTGGAATGCGTCCTTGATATCTAATTTGCTAAAGAATTTTGCACTTTTCATTCTAGGAAGCAGCTTGTCCATCGTTGGTAATGGATGGTTCTCTCGCAAAATTGCTGTATTAGCTCGCCTCATATCTACGCATAGGCGAACTTCTCCATTATCTTTTAAGACAGGTACTATCGGAGATACCCACTTTGAAGAACCATGGACTTCTTCAATGATATCTCTGTCTATAAGTTCTTTGATTTTATTGTTCACTTTTTCTTCAAGGGGTATAGGGATTCTTCGATATGGCTGTGAAACTGGTTGGACGTTTTTATCAATAACTATTTCGATTTGAACATGCTTTAACTTTGGGAATGGTTTTTCGGTTTTCATTTGGTTTATCTCAAGTCCAATTCTCAGAACTCCCATATTCATAGCTGATTGTTTACCTAATAGATTTCTTGTTCCATCTTCTATAACGTAAAAAGTTGCACACTCTGATTTATCACCTATTCTCATATTCGTCTCAAAAGCTCCCATTATTTTTAAAGGTTTATTACTCCCATATCCATAAAATGTTTTTTTAGGGTTATTTGTCTGGTTAATTATTGCTATTCCATTGTTTTTCATTTCTTGCCATGTTTGGCCTGTGATTAAGTTACATTTGCATCCAGAGTCCACCAACATATTTACTTTCACCCCTCCTATCTCACATTCTAATTCGGTGTCTTCATCTATCCTAAATACATAGTGTACATCATCTGCTTGTTTGTTTGCCTGTTTTGTCTCTTCTTTTCGATTTTGTGGTTTAAGTCTCTTATTGTCCGTGTTACTGTTATCTCTTTCGTTTTTTCTTTTCAGCGGCAGTCTAGTTCTGCAGAATTGTCGAAAGTGTCCTTTTAAACCACATTTCAAACAGTCTCTTTCCCTGGCTGGACACTTGTCATCTTGAGAGCCATTATTACTTCCACATCTACCACAACCAGATTTATCTGTCCGTTTTCTATAATTGTCCTTTCCTTTTGTTTTTAAATCCACTTTATTTATTTCCAGGTTTTTTCTCATACCATCCTCAAAATCACACATTTGTCGATTTATTGCTTCAAGGGCATTTGCTTCAGCTAATATGTTGTCCAATGTCATAGAATCTCCAGTTTGCAATATTTTCTTTCTTAGTCCCTGTAGTGAACATTTTTCAGTTATCTGATCTATAAGTTGGTCATCTTTATCTTTAAATTGACATTTATCAGCTTGTTGTCTTAGGCGTACTAAAAACTTTTCAAATTTTTCATTAGGTTCTTGTTTGATTAAACGAAATAAATGTCGTTCATAAACTTTGATCTGTTTAGGTGTAAAGTAAGCATCAAGTTTATCTATTGCAATCTGGAAGACATCTAATCCATCTGTGGCAGATACATTGGCATCCGGAATATTGTAAAATATTTCTTGCAGTTCTAAACCGCCGAAATGCAGTAAGCTTGCTCTTTTCTTCTCACAGTTATCAATACCAGAAGCGTCGAGATAAATAAAGAGTGCTCGTTTCCAACGTTCCCATCTGGCTCCAACCGAAGAAGGTTCTCCTTCACAGTTGAACTTGTCGAGCGTCAGCTGGGACATTTTTTATGTTATATGGGTGAATATATCTGGAACCAACCAGTTAATTATTAGTCCAATATCAATTTAATGATCAGAAACATCTGCTCACTTTTGTCACATCAATTAAATGACCAGTAATGCTGTTGAGGATATAATTCCCCTGAATGTTGTCAAACAGTGTCAATTAAATGACCAGCTATGCTGCTTCCATATCATTACAATGATGATGTCAATTTAATGATCAGTATAACTGTATATACTGCTATACAAAACTTAAAATAACTTTGTTATTCCCTGTGTCAATTAAATGACCAGACACTATGCCAGCTTACTTGCTTCATTATGTTTTGAAATTATCCAAAATAACCACTAATGAAACACCTCTGCCTATCTCTTCGAGAAATAAAAGCATGTTATTGATCTGATGATGATTTGTGTTCAAATAACAGAATCACATACACACATCACTCATTATTATCACTGGGTGAGTTTTATAGACGTGGTTGTGTTTATTTGCACCCCACATTAAATCCACCACTTTGTTTGTATTAGGAAAACCATAATACTTAGTTAGCGCTAACTTACATAACACTATTACAATAACCAAGATGATTATTTCTAAAAACTGTTAACAGTGCAGCTGCGTTCCAATCTATTGAGTCATAGCACATTCTAGTGTAAACAAACGAGTTATTCTATAAAGCTGTTGTCCCTCCATTACATATAAAATTGTTTTGGTTACTTGAACGAAAACATCCCACAATGATTTATTTAGAATAATAATTATACTTACTTAATACGTAAGTTGTTTTGGTATAGATAGGCTAGTCTCGCCACCACAGAGTACATTGATTAAAATAGTTCTCGTAAATGCAATACCGAATAATGCATGTAATTTACTTTTATTATGGGAAGTAAAAGGTTCACGTTGTTTTAATAATAGTTTTCTTAGTCACCACAGAACACTAATAAATAATCTATGGAATAGTGCTGTGGCATTCGATTCGGACATTGAGGAATATAGTATAGACAGAAGCTGCACCGTGGAGGAGGCACTTCAGTCGATTTTATAATTCATATTTTTTCTGTCGGTTGCGTCTGGCTAAAATCTTGCAAGCCCTACACGCTCCAGCTCTTATGCCACTATTATTTCACTATCACACTAATGGTTTTTTTTTTTTTTTTTTTTTTTTTTTTTCACTTTTCTTACGTTTTATTTTTTTATCCTCGTCGCCAAATGTAGTAACTACTTGATATTCGATGTTTGGCTCGCCTACGCACCACCACGTGCTTACGGTTTGGCGTTCGGGCAACAACTGACTCCCACTCCGCCCGCACCGTGTGACGTATGCGCTCGAGACAAATCATATGTATAACTACATACACTACAATCACCCTTTGTGTTCCGGAGCCACGGTATCTCTTTTGAACAGTCCCGCAGCCCCGTAGGCATCGGCCCTTGCGGAACCCTTCCTTTTGCTGACTCTCTTTGAGGCGCGCGTGGAACACGAACGCGCCGTCGACACGGCCTGTCGTCATGAAACGGACGGAAGGCTAGCTAGCCTATAGCTCCCCGTCCACAGGGCCGCGCCTACGGTAGCCGGGGGCCACCACGTAGTCCCCGACGCCCGAAGCGTCTCCCGCGGCGCCTGGGACGTGAGGTTCTCTCCCTCTCACGTTCCGCCACCTCCTTCGCCAGCATGACTGCTTCGCAGAAGGAGGTGACAGCTTCCCATTCCGTCGCGCTCCGGTCGATTGAACATGGGCCGGACGCGAGAGGTCACCGCCGCCGATACAGAGAGGTCTTCGTGTGTAATGTAGATATGAAACCCATCCACGGACCAACCTCGTCAGGCACTGCTTAACCTTGGATCGACCTGTGTGGGTTTTATTATTTTCATCAAGAGAAAAAAAACCTAAAACCTATATTTTAACATACTATTAATTGAATGAGCTTTGCAATTCTTATTCTACACAGGACGTCGATACGCAGAACAGAACATTTCAGATTTTCGCTTATATTTATTGTAAACAAGAACGTTGTTTACTTCAAATAATTTCTGAATAAATATGTTTCTAAAATAAGATGCCTATTATTTTCGAATACAAATGATCTGGATTTTAATATTAAACCCATTGTTTGCAGTTCGTTCGCATTGTACTTACTACGTACAAGGTTGTACTCATATTATTTTCAAGATCGAAATGAAGAAGATCCACCGAGTCCTAAACAAAGCGACCGCCGCGTAAATATTTTTTGGCGAACCAATACCGCACCCTTTCGGTTTTTCGAACAAATGAGAGACATAAATATTTGAGGATTCGCGCGACCTTTCTCTTTGGTTAGAACACGAAGCTCGTCTCCAGATAACAATCTAGACTCATCTCAGTATTATCCCATTGAGAGAGATAGATTACTTAAGATAGACTTTCTGTTAAGAGTCATCCAAAATTTAATTATAACTCAGTATGAAACGTAATAAGCTTTTACCCAAGAGGTTGGATTATAAAACTAATTTAAGAACAGTCAATTAAGATGTTGATGAAAGAAAACATTTTGCTTGAGAATGTTATTCTTTAAGTTTTCTAAAACAAAGAAAATGCATGATGCTGACAAATACATGGATTAACTGATTTAACCTCCTCTTCTGAAGATATCAAAATCTTTTTAAATTTATAATATTTAGTGGACAAAGGTCAAAACCTCTAGTCTAGTCGCAACCTGCCAACAGTCGATTGAATGCAAAAGGCCTGCCCCCAACTGGCGAAATATGGGTATACTACTAGGTACACCTCTGCTTAATACTTCGGTAAAAAAGGCGTGGTGTTCCGCCCGTCATCAGCCTAGCCTTTTCCTAACTATGTCGGGGTCGGCTTCAAGTCTATTCGCATGCAGCTGAATACCAGAATTTTACATGGAACGTCTGCCTATCAGACCTCCACAACCCAGTTAGAACTGGGTAATGCGATGCCCTTTGGTAAGACTGGTTGTTAGACTTTCGGGCCACTGACTAACTTGTAAGGACTATTAAAGATCTACAAGAGACAGCCGGGATCAACGGCTTAACGTACTTTACGAGGCACGGAGGAAACTTGGTATATAGTGAGTGCAGGTTACCAATCGACGGACCAACCAAAGCAAGTGTGGCTTAACCTAAAGATCGAACAAGCCGCTGTTAGTAGTCAAGCGCTCCTCTCGTGCTGCTCTTGTGGTGTTACGCCCAACAGC
This sequence comes from Xestia rhomboidea, assembly GCA_963853795.1. Lineage (NCBI taxonomy): Eukaryota > Metazoa > Arthropoda > Insecta > Lepidoptera > Noctuidae > Xestia > Xestia rhomboidea. Next base: position 744,453 of record OY970776.1, on the reverse strand, counting down.
ATCAATTAAACACCAGCCTGTCTCCTCAAACGGCCGATAAAGAAGCCTCACATACTGACCATACCCACTACATTTTCAACAAACGCGCGATACATCAGTATCACTTAAATGAATCCATCCCTCTTGCCCGTCGGAACGGATAGCTTCTTTCAATCGCTCCAGCATATACACCCCGTAGATAGATACTAGCTATACAGTGGGATTTTAAACTGGTACAGTATGTATGGGGAAATCCGAAAATATATGAGATACAGGGAATCTTTCTTGGGAACATTAAAATAAACACGATCTGACCTGGGAATCGAACCCAGGACCTGATGCCCAGCAGTCGCGCTTGCAACCACTAGACCAACGAGGCAGTCCCCAAACTAACTAACTCTACGCAAAAATGATTGTTGGGAAACGATATTTTATTTAGGATGGAAAATCACGGTTTATGGTAGGACTCAATTGTATTGCACTCCAAACATTGTGCTGATGAAGATGCAATGAATAGCGCAGGTGTCATGAAGGTATTTAAAATAAATTTATAAACATAAAAAACCTGTGATGGAAAAATGTTGGAACTTTGACCTGCTGAGTCCCAGATGTGGCCCAGGAAAAAAAATCACATTGACAAGTGCCTTTCGGCTTCGTTAAGGGTCTTTTTACATCCATTAGATACGGATGTCCCCACACTCGGTCACGAATGTTAAATGAAACACTCTGTATACGGCACGTGGATAGTAGGTAGCAGGTTTATATAAAAAGTAGCCGCGATTGAACTACCACTTGAGGTGGGCAGTTGGCCTGGCGAGGAGCTGGGAATGTGAGTGCGCTCATTTGATATGGCAATATGTTTAATTTACTAGCACTAGAACTGCTCCTAGAATCCACCTCAAGCAGCAAATATGCTGTAAAAAGCTGTATTTGAGTATGTTTTCATACTCTTATAATAATAAAAATGTTCTTCTTGACTGTTTTCGGTCACGGCGACTAATCTCAGCGAGGTTAGCCATCGGCGCGGGAGATATTACACTGCGCAATTGTTTGCGCAGGCACAGCTGCACTCTTTGTTCCCCTCACAATCCGATGAGATGGCAATCCGACATGACAGTAGAGAGATCAGATCAGGGCTGCTACTGAGAAATCTTTAATGGAAAAATCCAATTACACTTTTTGCCAGAACCGGGTATCGAACCCAGGACCAAAAGTATGTAATAGTGTAGTAAAGATGTTTGCATCTATCGTGATTATAATTATTGTAACAATAATTAATATGGAGTTTCCAAATAACATTCCTACGTCTCTGTCCCCGTGCGGCGAGTAGCGACACTGATCGATGTTCCACCGCAATCTCTTCACTGATGGATCGCGCCGAATTCGCTACTACGGCCCGCTACGAGCACTCGTAGCGCTACGAGCTACGACGTAGCAATGCTACGCGGCTACGGGCCGTCCGGGCTATAAGCAATTTGCTGACGTATTGATGATTTAGTTCGCCCATCAATTTGAACGGGCAGTGATTTACAGCAGTTAACGTTAAAATTAAGGACTTGGTTAATAAACCGCTTGTGTCGGGTGATTTTAAGTTGATTATTGTCTATTGAGGACGATTTGATTTTAAATAAATGCGATTCATTTCAAACGCAAAGGACCGTCTTCCTTGGTATGGATATGCGATGAGACTGATACACATGTGACGAAGAGAGATGAATATGAATGTTGATGGATGGAGAGGGAAAATAAGGCTGAAGAAGGGATGAATGGATTGTGTGAGGAGTGATAATTTAAAAAATTAAAAACCCGACTGCTTAAAAATAACTTATAACTTTAAATAAAAACTAAAAAGAAAAAAACAAGTTCAGGAAACAGGACAAATTGACTGCAACAGTCGGGACCCGTATTGGATGTAATGATTTTAGTCTAGATTATTTAATGGGTCCCGACTGTTGCAGTCATATTGTCCTGTTTCCTGAACTTGTTTTTATCTTTTTAGTTTTTACTTAAAGTTATAAGTTATTTTTAAGCAGTCGGGTTTTTTAATATTTTTTTTTATTTTACACTTTTTAGTTACTTAGATATACCATATTAAAATCCCCATGATGAGCCCTTTATCAAGCCGTTCAGGCTGCAGAGCGTGCCAAACATTTCATCACAGTGGAGTGCGATGCGCGCTCGAACACGGACGTGTTTCCACTGTGCACGGCACGAATTTTATTCGCGTGTTGCGCGGCTATAGCCGCTGCCCGTTATAACTATGAGTTCAAAACAACTTATAGTAAATGAATTGCTGGCATTCCTAGTCCATGCCATCGACTACGTGGACGAGGTGAGCTTCCTGCAGATTTGCCGGTCCAATTTTAAGGAGGATGACATCAGCAGCGGAAAACTGTTGCTGTTCCAGTCTCTTGGAAAACTGGACCAGATGCCCTCTCGGCGCAGAGATGGAACCGAGAAGAGTCTTCAGGATATCATCGATATGTTGAAGAAGACGGACCCGGACGACGTTCCAGATTTCGTGGCGAAGGAGCTAGGTAAACTGCCCCCCGTCACTTTCGATCACGTCGACGTTACACGGCTGCTAAAGGACATCACTTCCTTGAAAGCGGAGATGTCCAAGATGCAGTCCAGAATGGAGGTTTCAGAAAAAACCAATACCGAGCTGCGTGCGGAAATAGCATTATTGCGCAACGTCGGTTCGGAAATTGGGTCACCTGAGGCCTCAAAGGTGAACACACGTCGAGGGGCGCTAAATGCAACCATCGGCAGTTTTGAATCGGCGAACACAAGTGCGTCACCAGCTGCCAATAACGCTGAGCAAGCGCCGCCCGCCGCCGTCGTCGCCCGCGCCACAACACCGGCTGCGGATACGTCACGCGTAGGTACGTCGACCCCTAAACGTGCCTATGCTGCTATTGTCACCAGCGGTAAAACTGATGCGTCGCAGCCTAAGCGACAAACCAGGAAAGGGGAAAAGTTGAAAATGGGTGCTCAACCAGCCCTGGCTGCGGTCCGTAGCTCCGTGCCAAGAACGAGCCAAGTTGATGAGGAGGGCTTCACTAAAGTGGAAAGGAGGAAGAAAAAGAAGCCCTGTCCTCGTAACCTGTGCGGTACCGCACCGAGCGGACCCAACATGCTGCTGCGTCCTGCTGTGCCTACGACGCAGCTGTACCTTTCACGCCTGCATCACTCCACTACAACTGAGGAAGTGGTGCAGTATTTGAAAGTGAAGACCAACTGGACTCTGAGGGTCGAAAGGTTGGAATCGCGCCACAACATCAACTTTAAGTCATTCGTGGTACGAGTTCCAACCCACCATCTACAGACCTGCATGAAGGAGGACTTTTGGCCGAAGGGTATCGTATATCGACGTTTCCGAGGGCGATTACGTGACACCACGCAGCGAAACATGACACCGACAACGTTGCGTGTATAGTTTTAGTTACTTAAGGTTTAAAATATATATTAGTTTATTATTTTTATTAAAATGTTATTTTGTGTATTTTATCTATGGGCCTTAGTTGCCTGATAATAAAATGATTATTATTATTATTTGAATTAGCGCTAAAAATCCGCCCTTTTGTTTTTTTTTATTTTGATATACCCAGTGTCACTCTAAAATAAACGTGTTGCGCCGACCTCAAGTAATATAGGACAAGGGCAGGAAGATGCTGATGAAATAACTTACCACACTACAATATAACTCTACAGGAATGCGAAGATGTAGAACTAGATTTATATAAATATCTTCATGTACCTAATAAAACTGTACATCTCAGTAAGTTATAACGTACAGCCGAACGTGGTTCTGCTGCGACTGATATATTTCATGTTGATTTACGGTTAAACCACTGCAGTTAAGATAAAACTTCAAGTAGTACATTGAAATACTGAGACCGCAATTGTGAGAAAATTCTAACTTTATTTTTAATTTTCCAAGCCCAAATGACCAGAATGTCTTGCCTTTTTGGAATTGTTAAAATTCGTAGGTGTTGCCTGACATTTGTGAATGAACATTAAAACCCACAGTTGCACGATGATTAAACAAAATTAAATAAACCGTCTTGAAAAGTTAATTTTACTATGTTGTCTAGTTGTTTTTGGTTTTAGGTCATGTCAGATAAATTACACGAAGTTAAGAGCCTGTCTGTCGGAGTTGGTACCACTGAGCCCACAGCTCCCTCAAAAGTTAGTAGCATGGTTCCCTTTCATCAAACTCTCGGCTCATAATCTAGCGTTAGCGTGCAAAATAGTCAAGGCCAAAGTCAAAACGATTTCATTTTGACTTCCACATCGTTCTAGTCGAGAAGATATTCAAATCAAACGCTCTGTAGCAATAAAATCATTTCAGCTGACAACAAAATTCTCGTCACTCAGCTTATATTTCGATACGGGCAAAAATATTCCTTTTATGTCAGGGGTTGTGAACCTGAAGTAAGTGACCGGATAGGTATTGAGGTTAAATTAAATACAAAATACCAAACGATTAATTTTCATGCAAAATTCTGAGTTTAACTTCGAATTGTGAATTAACTTCGTCGGAACATTAAGAATACTTTGTGGAGCGTTATCAAATTAATTTATGTTTTCGACACCAAGATTAATTTTAACGTTAGCTTGTCATAATTATTTTCATCTAACAAATAATCACAGTATATTGTAATAATAAGATAATACGGACATATATAGACGCATGTCAAATCGCCTACTTTATGTTTATTCAAGTTGCAAATAATCACACATCAAAAACTGGCAAAGTGCGTGTCGGGCCACGCGCAGTGTAGGGTTCCGTAGTAGCGCGTTATATTTTAGATTTTGTTTTTCAATGAAAGTCTTCACCCTTTATAAACAAGCAACTACTCCCGTGACCCAAGGGCTGGCTTTTTTCTTGGTCAGAGGCTAAGTGTTGCCATACAACGTGGCAACGCTGCCAGTCTCTTGGGCACATTACCAGCTGACAGCGTTGAGGAGTTTTTCAATGCCCTTTTATAGCTTGTTTTTAGTTTATTTAGTTTAGTTTATGTTTATGCTTATGTTTTTTTAAGATGAAGTAGTTGCTATGAAGCAACTACTTCATCTTAGTTTGTAGGATTTATTCTAAGGATTTTGTATTTGGTACAAAATTATCCAACACTATTACTGCTAAACTAATAAAGTTATCTTAACCGCTATAGTGTTTCTTTAAAGTTCATGAAATGCACTATCGTCATGAATTTTCCCAGATTTTTCAAGCCAGCGGTTTAGCTTTTAGAGGGGTGGGGAGGGGGACGCCCTACTGAAAAAAAAATTTGCACTTTAAAGTTTAATATTTCGTAAATGGAGCATTAAATCGAAAAGTAGTATTAGCAACCCCGTAAGTCATTTTAAAATTTTAAAATACCTATTCAACGATACCCCACACGATGGGTTAGACGACAAAAAAAAACTAAAAATATTGATATACTCACCTCTACAGTTTTCTAGTACTAACGGTCTCTTAGCAAAACCTCGGCCAGACAGACAGACAGACAAACAGACCGAGAGACAGACAGACGGACATAGCGAAACTATAAGGGTTCTTTTTCAGGACTACGGAACCCTAAAAATCTCAGTTTAGATGTGTGATGTGTGGTTTAGATATGGCCCCAAAATTAAAAAAAATATGCCCGAGAAAGTTTGATTATTTCTCTAGGGAGCGCTTTAATATAAAATAAAAAAAATTAACAAAATTTTTCTTGCATTTGAGTGCTAGACTCAAAAACAAGAAAAACTGTAATAGCTTTCTTAAACGGCCTTTACGCAAAATACCGATTAACTTCAAAACTATTGTTGATTTTGTAAAATTCGAACACAATGTAAATTGTTTGATGAATGAATAAATAAAAAAAAAGTAGAAAAAATAAAATAAAATAAAAAAAACAATGGTAGGTACATGGCAAAGGTTGACGTGTGAAGGTTGGCCTCCCCTGCACAATACCGGCGGAGATCTTGCGAGACGAGTCCCGAACGAAGCGAGCGCGAGTCAATACGGCGTGCATTTGACTTGCATCTGTTGACGTTATGCAATCCCTAGGAATGATAGGGCTACCCACACTTGATGAAGGCATTTTGTGATCTCTTGTTTTCTATGTAATGTTCTTGTGTATGTTTTTTGTATCTGAAATGTTCAATAACTAATCATACAAGACATACATATGCCTCTCCCAATCAAAAACACTTTGACCCCCTTCGATCTTGTCTGCCCCAGGACCCTTTTATGGTCTGCTGGCAGTATGGAGATATTTAAATACCGGAGGTATTGCAATTGTTTGCTGTTTTTTATTTCTTTTCAATATACAGCTTAGAACCGATTATGTGTTTTACTGATTACGGTAAGCACAGAGATATTAATAGTCAGCAAAAAATGTTTGACAATTAATAACCAACTCAAACAAACCGACATTTAATACGAAAACTGAAACGATATAGAATTCAATAAATCAATAGTGTTCATTCATTTGTTTCGTTTGTCAAGCAAAATTTCAAACACAAGATATTAATTTATTTCATCAAATAGCTGTAGTTTGGCCTCGTTAAATATTGTAATAATTATGTTAGTCAAATGCCACATATAATTTATCGTTCAACGTAATTAATTTAAACTATTATCTACGTTATCGCAATGATTGTAATATGCAAATTATGTTTCATACTAGCAGTTAAATTAAACCGGTTGGAACTAAAATGGTGATAGTTAATCTGAAATAGGTTCTATTGTTTTCAGTTATAACTAATATTAACTGTTGAAATAGTGTTCGTAACCCGATTATACAAATGAAATAAATCGAAAAAACACAAATGATGGTACTGTTGAGGTAACGACTTAATTTGGACTCGTTAGTCTATCGGTGACATTCATGATGTCTTGGGTTCGGTTACCATGTCGGCTAAAGTGTTATTAGGTCTTTCCATCACTCCCATCAACTTTTCAGTAGATGCCTAGAGCCTTTTTTTTTCGGATGGGAAATCATCAAATGACTCCTCCCGCTCTGGGCGGAGCAGGAGGGAGTGTCAGACTTTTACTGACTAAAACCCATCCATGTTCCTTCATCGCCCTTTGTGTTCCGGGGCCACGGTATCTCTTTCGAATAGTCCCGCAGCCCCGGCAGGCTTCGGCCATTGCGGACCCCTTCCCTATTGCTGACTCTCTTTGAGGCGCGCGTGGAACACGAACACGAACACACAAACACGTGCTGCCTGGAGCCGGGTTTATGGACAATATTCTCATCTCCTCGCCTTTATTACATGGAATTTAAACACTGCTGGTGAAACCCATCATAGGTTACAGATTGTGTTACTCATTTAGTCAAAAGTTACCTTTTCACCATTTTTTTACCAAAAGTATCCATATTGATTATTCTTACGTTTTTATTCTTCTTTGGAATTCATCCGTAGAAATAGAAGTCGTTCCTAACATCCTTGATCCGGGAGGCGAGCTCCGAAATGCAATAGATTTAGCTTTTGAGCGCCGAATCGCGATATAATCCAATGCAGACTACCCCCGCTGTCTTTATGTGACGTTTATTAAACTAGCAAGCACTGTTATGTACTGGAGTTTCACTTGATTTACTTTAATCTGTGGTATTGAAGAAGGGGTCAAATTCAGATAATACAAAACATGAACTGCGTTGCACATGTTTAATTTAGGGTTTTGGGGTGAAAATCAAAGAATTTGCTAAAATCGCTCGTGAAATGATCTGATTGCGAACATAGTTAACCAATAACACCGCTGATGTAGCCATAGGATGTAGTGGCATACCCAGTAGAATATAGTAGGACGAGCTGAATGGAAAACCACCTTAGCCCTGGATCGAAATAGTTGGAAGACAAACTTTAACAGTAGGTAGCTGCATAGAGCTTTCCGTGTTTGTTCTAACCTCGAATAATAAAACAATCGAATACAGTAATTTATATCTTTTATTTTACATTGTACTTCACATAATTTTATTATGTATTTGGCATCGTACACAACAGAAGCATTTAATATTAATAATTATTACAAGTTTAACATGATTCGTAGAATTTGAGTTATATTTGAACATTATTAAATATTTCTTACTTAATTAATAAAATTTGAGCATGGCTTGGCAACGAGAGGTTTATTATTAAAATATTTTACTCGTAATTATTATGAGATGAATGGGAATTATTAAGGGAATGAGTTATGGAAAATTTATTAAATTAGTTCTGTAACATTGTAGGGAAGATCTGATAAATGCTTAGTGGTTGATGTCGCTTATAAAACTATGTCAATAATGTTAGCATAATCGTCGAGTTAAATATAGTTGGGAGAGATTGAAATTATTTTATTAACAATCATCAATATGACGAGAAAGGCTTGTTTTTTGATCTAGGTTTATAAAATCAAGCTATTTCTGAATTTCGATCTTAGTCCTGATAAAAGTTAAAGTTCAAAATAGAAAAACTGGCTCCAACTCTCGGACAACAGTTAAAATCCGCCAAAGACGGTATGAGATCGATACTAGGTATCAGACAAAAAAACTGATAAAACTTTCTCAAAGAGAATAAGCTAACATGTTAAGCAAACAATCCATTTATATCACTTTCAAAATCAAAGCCTTAATTTCACCAAAACATCCTTAAAAGTAGTAGCACCCTCCTGAGCTAAGAGCGTCAGCACTCTAAGTTAAACCTGTTAAGAGCACTTAAGCGCTGACTCTTCCCTTTGTGTAAGTTCTTATCGAGCAGTCCGAAGGCTTCTTATTTGACAATATAACGTTACGTTCTCAAAGAGTTCCCAACTTTATACTTTATTACCGTGACCCGGAGTTCAAGGAGTTTAGATGTCGAATTAATTGAATGGATTATCTAAAGGAGTGACCTCTGTCTGATATAGACGTGGAATTGGTTTCAGCCAGTCAGAGAGAGACTTTACGTGAAATAAAAGCAGATAGTCAGACACCGAAAAAAAGAGAAAGAAAGAAAAAGTATTTATTAGTCCGCACGGACAAACCAAAAAAAAAAGGTTAAATTAACTGTAAAACAAAATTATAAGTAAAAAGTACAATGTCAAGTTGAATCGAAAGCAGGTGCATGTAGTGTTTTTTTCGCTTTTGTTGCTTGGACATTAAATAACTATAATCGCTCTAGAAAGCATAAATTGTTAAATGTCTAATTTTGTCGCACTTTGGCTCAATTTACCTATTAAACCTCGTATGCTGACGATCTTCAACGTGATCGGAGAAACCAACCCTGGATTAGATTTGTATGCTGAGTAGGGTTCGAAATTATCAAGATAATTATGATGACAATTATCGGATGAGTTATAATAATGTCAATTTTCACTTCGAATACAGAATGGAAGAAATTGTCTTCCATTGTTGTTTAAATGTTTGCGGTTCGGTAAGAAGACCGAGTGATGGGATTAATTCAATTAAGTATGAATAGTTAATTACATAAAATAAATAATAAATTATGTTCTTAAACTTTTATTTTTTATACTGCGTTGATGACAAGAAAGAAGTATAAACCGTTTGTTAAAGGTCAAAATTTGATCGCGATTGTATACAACTTATGTAAAACTTGGATCGTATTTCATAACGACAAAGTTATACTGTGAAAATAGATCTTTAAGATTTAAATCCAATTAATAAAATATTCCTTAGCAAATTATTGAATTCTTGGTTGAAGTGAAAGTTTCAACTGATTTTTAATTAATTAATATTTTACAGTACTCTTAATGAATATTATGAAATAATAATATCTTGGTATTTTAATGAAGGCAAAATATTAACAATCTTGGAATTTTTGAAGTATTGTAAAAGCGGTAGCGTGAAATTAATTCTTTCAGTTATTTTATAGAGGTATGAAGGACGGAATGGAAAGTTCCATAACCTTCTTTGTTAACAGAGTATCGATCGACGAGACGGATGTTGTGTCGGGTTCCCATCGAAAGTCTAGTCTAGATAACTCTAAAGACTGAATTCCTGCCACGCTGACGTCAGTCGCGCACGGTTGGCCGCGTACGTCAGCGAGAAAAACAGTAGTAACATACGCGCCGCTGACGTCAGCGTCGCAGTATGGTGCTATATAGAACACAATGTATACAACGAACGCGACCTACGTCAGCACAGGAGGAATTCAAGCCTTAGTGCGATATACAATTCTGTGTGACTTCAGGTATGGTGCGTAGTTCGTATGGCACGTTGTAGAGGGCGCCACAATGTTAATGTCAGAGACTGAATACACTCTTCACTTTGCTAGAAAAGTACACTATTGATTATTTCTTTGAAAGATTATTTGTTAGGTGGCAAAAGGCATCGTTTCATGGTAGGTGATTAAGTGAATAATTTTGTTTTTAATTAAGATATGATAAGTTTTAAATCTTGTCTATGAAGAATGTCTCCATGTTCGATGTTCAGATCTGATACTCCTTGTAGTTCCAGTTCCAGGTCTTGTTGACGCTGTTGTAGTCGTTGTTGGGACTCATCTGCAGTTTGATCGTGAGGTCGGGCTGCAACAACAGATTGATATCATTACGATTGTGTACAGGAGGGAGAGGCAGACATGTTAATTCAACAATTCGCTTGTAGAAGTATGTGTTTCTTGTCAGAGAGGGACTACGCGCACTTTTTGTCACATACTGAATAAATATAATATCCACTTTAAAAACCATTTACCACTTAAAATGCGTACGTACTAATTTATTTATGGCTATAATGAGATAAAAATAAAATTGTATAAGACAGCCCCCACACCGCTCTTTACCATTTCCTAGTATTCTTGTTAAGGGAACAAGTTTTGGAACAAACTTCTCAGCATCACATTTATCTTAAGTTAGAATCACTTGATTGTATTCGACTTGTATATAAAGTAATTAATATGACAAACCACACAACGAAAACGATACAGGCATCGAACGCGGGAATAGATCTTACGTTCAGTAGACCTATTACACCAACGGTGTAACGCTGGAATATGGCATTGTTCGATTTTGAAGAATGCTTGCTTTTATCTGAAACCATGTTTAGTTTTGGTATAAAACATTGTTATGAAGGAACTTATTTGAATAATTTTCTAACTAAAAGTAGTACACCAACGCTTTGTTCTCTTCGCTACAACTTTTAATAATCCTGTTCTATCTTGATGTTCCATTGTGCCAGTGGAAACATTGCAAACATCGGGAAGAACATCGTTGTAGGTAGTTACAAGTTTTAGTAATGACAGCTCTCTTATTAGGAAATGAAGTAGAATATTTACTTTGTTTATAATACTATCTCTATAGTTTTCAGTCCGATTTTATTTTCATCCACACCTACGTCATCATCATGTTTTACAATCTGTACCAAAAATATGAAGCCTTTCTTCCACTGTTCAATCCTTGTAACATATAGCCAGCACCGTTCAAACAATCAGGCTAGCAATTCGACAAAAACTCGCCCACTCCATAAACAAAACACGACGTGATGTACGGTCATGCTGCACCCCAGCACAGCACAGACGTGACGTATCGCGGCGCAGCACGGCAGAGCGGCGTAACACCACATAAATCGTTACCCCACTCAAGTTTGACCCGATTGTTCGAGCTGCCGTGTTGATCAATGTCGCTTTTGTTTTTAAAAGGGATGGTTTTGTATGTGGCTGTTACTTTTTTCGGCATTCGATTTACGTTTTGGTTTTCGCTCTTTCTACATGCAACTTGGTCATAAGGTCTGCCGCATTCCACCGTAGTATTATATCTTTCCTTCATAAAATCGCGCACATTTAAAGATAGAGGGACAAGATACAATACTCCTATTGGGACTACATTCCACAAGTGAGAAGGGTGATGGAATAAAGCTGTTTTCACATGAAATTGTACATTCCAATGGTCTCAAAATTGTCCAATTGCCTCGTAATCATTGTCATGATTGAACTAATCGCGTTGATATCGAATTGTCGTTAGCCGCACTATAGGAGGCGTTAGTATTAGTCGATGGTTCGCTAAAGTTGTGTCATTAAAGCGACGCCGACGCCTGCCTGACATTATCCCTCCCAGTTTTACAAACGTTTTCAACAGGGTGGTAAAGCTTTATGTCATAGAAGGACATTCTGGAATTTGTTTTATGAGGACATGCATTTTGAACCGCCAATATTGAGTGAGATGTTAAGGATTCCTTCTTAAGGGCTTTGCCAAGTTACACGACTCCGCTCCCACCCGGCTAAAACAATATCATTCAAATATGGGCTTTAAGTATTTCTCTTTAGATATACTTACTTACTACTTGACGGCGGTAAGCCTGCTGACAACAAGCTGTCTGCTAATTTATGTTGCCAATGTATATATCTAATGCCCATACTTAAATTATATTCTTTTGCCGGGTGGGAGCGGAGTCGTTTATGTGGGCTAATACCTTAACTGTCTCACTTTTTTTTTGTAATTTTTATCTTATTCTTTAAGGACAGATAATTATTGACTAAAACCGCTTTTTTAAATCAGTTTAAGCGGACTTCAAAACTATTTCTGATAATAGTTATAATCACATTTTAATAAGTTTTTTGTTTTAGATCCTTGTGTTTGCCAATGTTCTTTAGCTCAAGGAAACCCCGTCATGCTCCAACTTCCTGGCCACCCTACCCACTCGGCTAATGCCGCAAGCTTCTTACCTACTAGTTCTTTCAGTGAATTTGAAATTTAAACTCCGACGGCCATTAGTAGTACGCCAAGTGTTTTACCAAAGGATTATTTTAAATTGCCTCTCAGCCAGATTGACTTCAATTTTTCAAACACAGCCATTATTTTTTTACGGCTTTTTCATGTAAATTTTTTTAATGAACACTAGAGGTTACACGTAAGCGTTTTACGAAATGATATGTAGTATGTTATAATTATGTAGTTATGAAAGAAAAGGTAAATTCAGTGAATTTTTAAGCTCTCTAAAAAGAGACACCGTCGGAATGAAAATTTGTTTAAAAAGTCCATTAACGAATTTGGGAGGCGAATTATTTTAATGGAATGGCTATAATTTGGAAAGGCTTTTCTTAATGCGATTTTATAAGCTACTGGTTATTCTTATTTATGTTAAAGATTTACTTTGAGTACAATCTTTTACAAAACGTTTCGATGTCTACAATGACTTTCAACTGAATTGGGTGTGGGGCTGCTGCAGGTGTCTCTCACCTGGGGTTCGCACACGATGCCGGGCGGCATCTTGTCCTGCATGACGCGCGGCAGGTTGGGCTGCGGCCCTGGTGGCTCCAGGTTGAGAGGCTCGTACTCATCAGACAGGCCGCTGTCCGGGGACTCGGGCTGCTGCAGGTGGTTCTCGTACCCCTTGGGGCCCGCGCGGCTCTTGTGCACGCAGTAGTCGCCGGTGAACGGGTTCTGGTACGCTACCACTGTTCTGGAAACGTGAAAAAGGAAAATAAAGATATTAATCATCTTAGTTTGGAAATAAGTTGGTATAGGTACAGCTTATCAGACAGACAACGATGTCGATTGGAGAGGACTGCAAAGGACTGCTATAGATTTATGATTAGAATAGGCATGGATGAAACTTTTTTTATGGAATAGGTCAAGAAGAGACAATTTGAAAAGTTCATTCAAATAAATGAGAACAAGTTACAAGTTAAGTGAGTATTTAACTACTTGATTATCCCTTTTTCATGTTTATAGTAACGTACGTAACGGGAAGAGTTGCAGAATGAAAATATTATTTATTTTGATTTTCATCAAGTCGTCCCAAATGCCAATTGATGAATTACTCACTTGTTTGTATTTGCGCTAAAGTTCGTGAGTTCAAAGGCTTAAGTCTGTTTGCGTAAGCTTTTGCTGAACCAGAAGTGAGCTAGATTTATGAGAAACCATCCATTCCATTAAAGATGGTTCTCCAGTCATAAAACTTTGAAAACGTTTATAATTCCACATAATTATATTATGTACCTTAGTTCCTCAGTAGCTTCCCCTTCCTTCTTGTGCGAGAACACAACCTTGGTCGGTCTCAGCAGTAACGCAATCTGAAACCAACGAGCGAATTTAAACTTCTTAATATTTTGATATCCCAATACAACTTGTGTAATTAATTCCGGAGACAAAGCAACGCCCCACAATTCGCGAAGATTTAGATTCGAGATTGATTCCAAATTAAATTACAGAAATAATTACAACTTGTAACTGTATAGGTAATTTGTTTGGTAATGTGAAATTGAGGAATGAAGTGGCAAATTATGGCTTAATTTGTCATTAATTTGTTTTCATATTGACTGTCATATGAAAGTGTAAAGAGGGAACAGGGCCTGCTAGGTAGGTATTTAATGAAACTATTGCCGTCGCGCTGCGTCAAGCCTGTCCACGTAGCGAGCGATAGAGACAGCTGCAGTGATTCTAATAAATTACTTTTGATTTTATTTTGAATAGTTTCGGGAATACATGAATAAAAATTCGAAACACTAATTCTCTAAAACCTACTTGGGAATTAATGTTCGTTTCGAGAATCACGAAACGCGAATCTTCTCAGTGATTACCATTTTTGAAATATAGTGAGTGAGCTTCCCACATATAGCTCTTTGATACCGGAATACTAGGTGTACGGCATTAGAGGACTAAGTTAAAAGCGTAGGTGATGACATCGGCTCAAATATAATCCATAGTATAGGAATCCACAATCCAAAAATAAGAGCATACCAAACCAAAAGTATGCAAATATTCTGTTTATCATTGAAATATCCCGAAAGTTGGGATGGCATAATATTTGATATTTTTCCGATGCCGATTGGGTTTATGTGGGCGCTCAGCGGTTTGTGCGGCTCAGCCCCAGCGCGAGGCTTATGCGTACTGTATGTTGTGCAGTCAATTATAATCATGAAATTTTATTGGGCGGTATGGAGATAGCGTGCAAACGGTAGGTTATACCTTTAATTGATTACGAAAGCTTTAATGTATAAACTTAAAATTAATGTGAAGAAGAGTTAATCTGCAATAAGTAAAATTAGGCGCAGAGGAAATAGCATCCAATCTAAACAAATAAAAGTAAGAAAAGCATACCATCTTGTTGGAGTAAATTTTGAGGATTTAAAACATTGTACCTATTTATAAGCGTTAATCACCTGTCCTACTAAATAGTGTTGCCTTCAAATTACATAGATACTGGGATATAAATGGTCAAGATTTAACGATGAATATAAATACTTACCTCTCCATTTTGTCGCATTCTGTTAACTCGGTAGAAACAGTAACCGCACATGAATAATGTTAGACATAACTGGAACAATAAGTAATTATACCTCAGTCACTACACCTTTTGGTTTTAACGTCCATCAGTAATAGCCTACATGACCATTTAAAAAAATAGATGGGTCATATAAACTACCAGGTGACGTATATAACACGATATATATAAGAGCATAAAATAATAAGATTCAGCACTATCAGCACTATGCCGTCACTTGTAAGCTGTCCAACTGAATGCTGGTGAGAATTCAAAAGTGCAGGTAGGTCCGGGACGTGATTTGAAACAACATAAAATTAATTTATTTTGAAAGTAGTAGGCATAGATAATATTTTTTTACATGCCGTACATTTTCTTTGGTCCAAAGGTTTATAGGGGAAAAAGAAACTCAAGGAAAAGTCCATAATTATAACGAAATATAAGAAAAATCCATATAACGAAATGTAAGGTAAAATTCATGACGATATTTTTTATGCGGCATTTAGATAGTTTATTTGTACTTAATGCAATAATTTATAAAAAGTTAATGCCGTACAAATCTGAAAGTTCATATGAAAGTACTACCCTTAAAATGGTAGCGTCATTTTCATCAGCCTAAAAAATATGGTCTGCGTTAAAATGTACGGCATAATTTTTTCCTAATTTATTTATCATAATACTATTGAAAACAAGGGAAAAATGTAGAATATTGCTATATTTTATCAATCTATGAATATTTAAACTTTTGCAATAATTAAAAAAAAAAACAGTTTTTGTATTTCTCTATAATTTTTTTTAGAACAGTTTCTTTTGAACGGCAATGCTATATAACAATTGTATTTTACAATATCATGTTTAAAAAAAAGTTGCCGTACAGAGTCAAATGATTTTACAACTTTATAAATCAAGTACCTATACCATGAAATTAAGATAATTATTAATATACATTCAAATGAACAATAATTTTTTGACTGCATTATTTTTAATAGTACTTTTGAGTGCTAGATAATGTTTTGGAACCGAAGCCGTACTTTTTCAAATCACCCCCCGGACCACGGAAAGAGAGGGGGTAGCAACCCACGATTTTGTCCCCTTGTCGCATGATTTTTGTACGGCGTTGCGGAATAATGGATTAGAAGCTGTATTGAAACAGTATGAACTGATGCCGTACAGAATGAAATGACCAAATTTACCCCGGAAATTGTCAGAAAATAAAAAAAAATTACCGACTTTGTGGCGCACCATTTTTTACGGCATTGCGCGCTTTCTTATTATTTTTCATAGATCTATCGATGGTAAAAATGCCGTACAAAAATATATGACCAAAATGTACTCACTCTACCTGCACTTTTGAATTCTCACCAGCACTCACTGGACAGCTTACTTCAACTAACTAACTACAGTTAGTGTTGAATCTTATTATTTTATGCTCTTATATCGTCCTATATACGTCACCTGGTGGTCCATATGACCCATCCATTTTTTGACATGGGCCTGTAGTCTATAAAACATATAGGTATACCAACATCACCAGGCACTTGCAATTTTTGAATCTTAATTATTTAGCAAAATGATGAAGCAGTGATTGCCTAGTGGTGTGAACGTCCGACTTGAAGTCTTAATTTCCTTCCTTTCCTTTAACCACACGAAGCAAAATATTTATGTTTGAAATCAGAACTGAAGGAAAACGAAAAATAGCAAAATGACAAGAGCCCTTTTCTATTCGTCTTGTTTGTAAACAAAGCGGTGTCCTAGTACAGACTAGGACATCGTTACATGCGAATTGCGTCAATTCTCAATTGAAATAAAAATGAATTTGTTTATTGTTTACTTTTCGCCGTTTTCTTTGTACGTAGCGTGCAGTCGACAGCAGGTGCAGTCGACAGCAGATGCTGTCGACAGCAGGTGCAGTCCGTATTTCTTTCCCGCCGATCTCGAGAATGGCACATTTAAATAAACTAGCGAGTAGCCAGGCAAACAGGTGTCGCAAACGACAACACGTTTGTGAACGAGAAACAATGCGAATTGGATGCCAGGGGAATTGAATAGAACTTTACTATCATGCTGTTGAAGCAATGCTGTTGAAGCAATGCTGTTGCATTCGCGATTCTAACTCCCAATTAGTCAAACTTGACATAATGTGCAACCATTTATCTAGTGTAGGTTTATAAATTAGACATTTGAATACAAATAATTGGGCAATTTATTACTTTGAAATTGCCAGGAGCGGGACACTACGGGCTAATAATAATAATCAAAGCCACTCAAACAAACGGTTTAATAACTCTGTTTTCATTTCTTGCAATAGTCCTACAGCAGCTGGGGCTAGTCTTGGGTGCACTTGAGTAGTGCCCACAAATCCTCATTCCATTTTAAAAAAAGGCCGGTTTCGGGTTCACTTCGGCCCCTCACACGCTTACTTTCTAAACATTACCCTGCACTCCGAAGCACCAGAAAACTAGAACTACATATTTACTGACAAAATAAATTCAAATTAGAAAGCCTAATTGAACAGTGGTAGTTGGTAGGCAGTTTAAGTACTTAACACCACACTAGCCTACACCACAAATGTTTCCAGTACTCCACCCGTACTAAACTAACTCACTAAACCGATGTAAACTCGACTTAAAGTTCGGCAAGTTGTAAGAACTTCATCCCAGTGTTTTCTAGTTCTAATGCTAGGGCTTAGAGAGACTGGCCCAGCGCCCCGACACTCCAGGATTTTAAATTTAAAGTTAGCTTTAAAATACGAAGAGATATTTGTGAGGTAGGTATCTTGGAATGAAAATAATGACCCCTTTTTGCTGTAGCCCATTCTAAACTTTTAAGGAACAACTACATGGTAATCCAGGTGTACAATATGTTATTGTTGCCTAAATAGCGCCACTGCTGAGCTTGAAGTATGTGTTATTGGGTCATTCCATCAGACATTTCTCATGATCGGACCAGTGTCTGAATGTAAGCCCGTTTGTTGACTATATGTTACTAAATGGAACTAAAACATAACTGTGGGTTTTCACCATCGGCAATTACAGGTGGTTATTGTCTAGGTTATGACTATTATCTTTTAGTCCAATATTGTTGCATTCCTAATAATGCACTGTTCAAAGCCAGCAGCAGCACTATTTGAAAATGCAACTAGAAGTACTCGGATAAAACTACCACTTCCCAATCAGAAGTTCATCTAAACTACGATGAGAAATGTTAATCACCACTGAACTGAACATGTCGCGTCATAAATAGCAGCACAGCGCACTTATTATTCAAGACATTCATCTGTTTCTTAGCTTATTAATACAACACAACACCATTTCTTATGGATAGACAAGAGACGATCGCTTTAAAACGTGTCGTATTTCTGCCACGACTTCAACAGGATTGGCACAGGTTAGCTTGTCGGTAGCTGATGATGATTCCAACACATTTTTGACTTTCCCATCCTAGTTACCGCTGATTTAATGTAATCTAGGCCAGATGGAGTTCTCTTGAATTGTTAATAAGTACAACGTTATTTACAAATAGACAACACCAGTTGAAATTTAGTCAGAACAAACTTACCAGTATGATTAACAGCAATATATCAATGTAAATAATGATCATATTTCACTATAACACTTTACACTTTATAAACAATCACCTAAGCATTATAAATTATAAAAATAAACTATTTTGCTAAACACAACACTGACTGACTCAGAATATTCTTAGTTGAAACTGTCTGAGACACCATTGGTTCATAAAAATATTGTTTGGTATTTTTCTCGTTCATGATTGGTCAGAATGTTTTTTGGCCCTGTGCTCATTGGTTGAGTATCGATGTGAATCTGGGGATGCCAATGGGGTTGCTCTATAAACAAGGGATGATTCGTCTGCAGTGAGTTTGGTACGGAGCTTTTGAAAATGCTGGACATTTTAATGCCTTTCATGTAATGTGCATCTCTGAGGCTGACCATGGATGGTTTAGGTCTGTATCTTTTTATATTAGTATGTTGCATATTATTTCCAACAAACTGTAGTGTCTTATAACAAAATCACAATGTTTTAATGTTACTATCGGTTATCTTGAGGTAAGCCATTAAAAACGCCAGTGTACAATGTACTTCTCAGTGTCTTTCAGTCGTTTGACCACTGCTGAACTGAATGCCGTCCACTCGTAATTCCTTGGCCACGATTCCACGACGTTCAACAGTCATAATAATGTGACTGAATAAAGTTTTTAAAGACCTCAACCAACATGTGCAAATCTTTGTCCCGTTGTAGTGGGTCGACTACGCACAGCTTATTCATTGACTTTCTTAAAAGAGATCACGTGACACCGCCTATTCCTCTTTCTACCTTCTATCCCATCTGCACCACTATCCTACTCTGTGGCACGCCAGTGGGTGCTGGCGCCAGCACTGTCGCGACGTCTGCCGCCACCGCTGCGACCTAGTTACGTACTCGCCTGCTAACTGGCCTCTGCTCATACCTGTTGTGGCATAGCGCAACGATACCTACGTCTATAAGGGTTTTTGTAATTAAAGTTGAAAGTGTAATAGACTTTAGTAGGGTTTCAATCGGGATAATGTTCTTTATTTAATGAAATGAAATGGAAACCTCAAACAGAATTCCAAGAAAGTCTGGAAGTTTTTTTAAGAGTTTACTAAAAAAGATCAAAGGGCGTATGAATTTTGTAAAAAAAATAATTCTGCGTCACCTTTATGCCATCATTTTTAGACGTAACTTACAGTTAATACTAAAGACCATAAATATTGTTAGTCTACGCTTTGGTTTAAGAAAATATAATATCTGAACTTCCAAACGGGAATCAAATTTTACGATCTATCCATTATCATGGCTCTAAATTCAGCAACTACGACCACAAACGTTGTAGTTTGTATGTTTGTACGTCAAAAGCTTAACGCAAAAAGTTCGCCATTGAAAACTTCCTCTATGGTATTCCAATATCATAAAAAGCTATCACAACCCAAAAACATTTTAAGAAACCCACAGTTTTCCAAAGAGCCATAACACATGTCAACCCCTTAAAATATATCCCCAAAGGAAAAAGTTTTGGGCAGAATTTCCCTTACCTTGGAAATAAGGCGATTGGGTCGAAAGTGTTAACTAAAACAAAACATTGTCGTCTTAAATGGCAGCAGGAGGAGAGCAATCGGGTACCTGCGGTAGTCAACATGTTGGCGCAGAAGTTCAGCTACATATTTAACTTCACTATACAAATCAAATCAGCATAATATTTTGAATTTGATAAACTTAGTAGTAGACCACGGAACAGTAACGTTACGAGAAAAGCACCACACGGAGCTGGCGTTAGGATGTGGTTGCTGCTTCTACGTTACTGTAGTGCATCAGGAGTGTTTGCCGAAGCACAGACTGACGGTTTCAACACCATCATCTGCCTAGCCTTTTCCCAACTATTTTGGGGTCGGCTTCCAGTCTAACCGGATGCAACTGAATACCAGTATTTTACATGGAGTGACTGCCTATCTGACCTCAACAACCCAGTGGTGTGGAGGTCAGATAGGCAGTCGCTCCATGTAAAATACTGTACTCCAGCACATGCAACGCATGTATGCTCCACTTCTAACTGTAGAACTGGGTAATACGAGACCCCTTGGTAAGATTGGTTGTTAGACATTTTGGACCACTGACTACCAGTAACGACTGTCAATGATCTATAAATGACAGCCGGGACCAACTGCTTAACGTGCTTTCCGAGGCACGGAGGACACTCGGTATGTAATGAGTGGTCACCCATCCAAAGACTAACCTAGGCAAGCACGGCTTAACCTAAAGATCGACCCGAGCGGCTGTTATTATTTAGCCACGACATCCTCACTGATGGTTTCAACACCATCTTACATAAAAGATACGAGTACTTCGTCCGTGATGCGCAGATAAATGGGAGCGTCAACGACATTTTGAAGGTTATCGCATGTACCCAATGCGCCACAATTTTCAAACGTTCGTTCTAGTTGTGTGTATTACTAACATTATAGATCAAGGTCTGAAATAATGTTTAAAAATGTAATTTTTACGTTCAAAAAGTACTGTTTTTCTGCCCTATGGGAATAAATTACTTTTGATTTGATTTATCAAAGCGTTTGTAGAGAGAAAAAAAGTAGTAGTGGTGATAATGCGGTGCTTAACTTTTGCAGTAGACAAAATGACGACCAATGTTGTAAGCATAATTTGCTTTTGTTTGTCAACGTTTTAGTTTTTAGAAGTTTTTGTTTTATACGATTATTTTCGGGAGTCAGACCTAGTGTACATTCTTCCCCTTACTTCGCAGTGTCAAGACAAACAGCGTCCCGATAACTTTAAGTTGATACTCGGCTACCTGAGCTAAGGTACGCGCTTGTTCAGGGCGTGTACTTTTGAATCTGTTCAATAATACAGCGGCCAACTATGTGCGTAATATTTATTGTTTGCCGCCTGTTTGCAAGATGTATGAATTAGTTAGCCGTTCGAGTTTGTTCGTGAAAGTTGCTGTGATTGGGGAATGTGGTCAGGCGTGATTGTTCCGGCACACTTAACTGTTAGCTCCGGTTTTATTATTGGGGAAGAAACCTGACAGATTATTATAGTTTCAAGTAAGTGATTGTTACTTTTAATCAGCTGACGCTAAATTTGTCTTTTAGTCGATAATTCTCTTTGAGTACAAAAATGACTTTGACAAGTGACAAAAATTCTGCTCTCTTGCGGCTAGGCTCCTGGAAGACCACTCTTTATGGACACTTAAAACATACATGACTGTCTGTATTTTCTGAAGGGATGGGGTGGTTTAAACTGTTGTTACTATTTCTGGTGCTGATGTTATTGATGCTAGGTCTTTTAGCCCGACATTAAGATGGATTACTACTACATAAAAGTTAACGTTTGCTAACAGTTTGTTTCTATTATATACCATAGTAATCAGTGGAAAATGTTGTGGGTAGTATATTTGTTAAGTTTAATTCTAAGACAACACTGTATGCTTTATATACTACTGTTTGTTTTCCCAAATTGACTAAATAAATAAATAGATTACCTTTTTAGATGATCTTTTTAAATGCAGCCTCTAACTCTCTCCTCTCTCCTTTAACCTCTCTTTAAACGTTGCATATCCATCACCTCTGCGTATTCCTTACAAATAAAAACCGTGATGGATTGGATTTCATAATGAAAAGCTACCAACATCAGGTGTTGGTTATATAAAGTTGTTAATTTCCGTCTGCCTCAAACGACGGTTAAATTAGACTTCATTAATAAACCGCTAAAAATAACCGTTAAAAATAACGGCTATTTTTGGTCTGTTTACGTGCAAAAGTGCTTTTTATAACGGAGGGTCAAAGGATTGCTTGCAATAGAAATGAGGGTGAGTTTTTAGGTGCGTAATAATGCGGCCTCCTTTTAAATAAGTGAGAGATTTTTTATTCAACACCATAAGAGATTTCAGAAGGTAAAATAAAATCACACCCGTGAGCCCCAAAGGGTTAGGCGTAGTAACTACTAGCCTATTGATATCAATAAGGGCCCCAATCCAGAATCCAAGGCTGCTACTGAGAAATTCCGGATAGGATACCGCAATTCCGCTTCACCCAACCTGGGAATCGAGTCCATTACCTCATGCTCTGTAGCGGCTCATACGACCATACGCCGACGAGGCAGCCTTCACATCTATCAGATAAGTATCAAATAAATAATATTAGGTACACCTGAGGGAATCCTCTAACAAAAGTAAACGATTATCACCAAATCGAACAATGAAAAACAAACCAACTTCTAAACAATCATCGAGCCGAGATCGAAACTCGACAGCTATCGCTTTATATTCAGAACTACGTTAGAATCACCTAACAATTACATAACAACACAAACAGCACTCGAGTGGGACCTAGACCGAATTCAAATTAGATTTTAATCTATTTTATTGTTCTACTTCGCTCTTGTGCCGCCAAGTTTTAATTGATCGTAGGAATTAATGGCGTAATAAGCCTAGAGGTAAGATTTATCGGGACCGGTGTAATGTTTACTACATCTACCGGTGCTAGGGCTAAGTATAATACGTTGGGACTTAGGTCTTGTGATTTGTTGTGTCTTCTGAGCTAGGTCTAGTAGTTAATAATCGGGAGGTTCATGTAGGAATGATGTATGGTTGGAGGGCTAAGGGACGTCATTGTCTATGTCAGTACCTATGTTGTACCTACGTAAATTTATGTTGTCTATCTGGTCTACGAAATATTGGACTGGAGACTGGAATTTTAATATATTAATTTGACCAGAAAAAGACCTGTACGATGCAAGACTGATCCATAACCGGCCAAAATACAGAATAAGAGCCTGCCTTTTTTCTTTCGAGTTTATTTATTTTGCCCCATAGTGGGGCGTGATAGGTTAAAAGTCTAATGGTATAAAAACATAAGGCCTACAATTCCGAGGCAGACAACAGGAAAGATCGTACTTATCAGATCAGTAACATACTCGTAATTCTCAGAACGACGGCGCTAGCTTTAATTATAAATGACCCAGTTTTACCTTACCAGGTAAAAAGTATCTTTTCTAAACAAAAAGTTAACAAAAAGGGTTTTATTTCAAGGATAAATTAAACAGAATACGAAATAATTAAGGGTAGCATTTTCCTGGATTAATTAAGGGTGATTTTTTAATTGCTATCTTTATTGGGACAAGGTTAAGTTACTGATAGATCATTAAAGATCAACGATCACTCAATTTTACCGTGACTTTCTTATTTAGAAAGTAATGGATTGCTACTTTATAATAATGCACACAACTTCATTACCGTAATCAAGCGCAGGAAACAAGTGATCATGCGCGTAAGTGGCATCGCCTGAGGTCGTGGCATGGGGTGTTTACATTAAATTTTATTTTAAATTACTAGTCCTTAAGATCTATTGTCCCAAATTCTTCAGAACAAGCTTCCTATTCAATTTCCACGGATACCTAAATATATAGACTTACTATATTGATTTCCCACCCCCTAAAATACCTTTTATCTTTATTTACAAATATGATGTTTAGCCAAGAGCAGGCCCTTAACAGTTGGACCCGAAGAAACTCGATCAGCCCACTAACTACTACCCCTGGGACGTCGCAACACGATATTATTTGAAAAGTAATCCTTTTGATAACAGTGGGTACCTTAACGCTACGTACCGGTAAGGGATGTTTATAAAGGTATTTTTAAGCAACATATTTTTTAAGAAGTTTTATTTGATTACGTTTAAGAGGTTTTAGAACTGCATGTTGGCTAGTTGGATTGTTTTAATACAATGATGTATTCAAATGGCTGATTTTAACTTTAAATGAGTTATGGCTCGTCCCGACACCGATATGAAAATGTTTTGTGATTGTGCTGACCTATAAAAGATGGTCACATTTTCTTTCCATATTTCTTTTATACGAAAACTCTAAGAATAAAACTCATATCCCCATAAAAGACGTGCAATTTAAGAATAAACCAGCGATAGGCGTAACATTTTTACGATAACCGATGATAACGCAAATGGAAACTTTTCCATTTCAGGTACAATGTTGCCAACTCAAATAAACATCCAACTTTTAAAATTACGTTTTATCTGTCGTGCACTCAGCTTGCCAAGTTTTACGACAAAATCTCCAAAAAAAGGAGCAAAATGTTTCACGTCGAAGTAAAGTTATACCCTTAATTATTTCCTCATTTCAGCACATTGGGGAAATTCGTGGAAAAATTTCAGTGGGAGAACAATTTTCTTTAAATATTCTTTTATAAGTTTATTTAATAAGGGCTCTTTTTGAGATTGAGTAATTGAAATCTAACAAGAACGTGGGATATGAATAATTGTGCCGAAAATGTAAAGGTCAAGGTCTATGGCACTTCCGGCCAGTCTTTGATGATCAGACACGTTCGTAGATAATTCCTACATTATTGTAAGTATAGTTTACTACCATTTTAGATTCAGTGGCCTGAAAATACGAAAGTAGTAGTTAGTTTCTTTTGAATCAGTTTATCTGGAGAAGAACAACGACAGGGACTAGAAGAATGGCAATCAGTTTTAAAGCATTTCCTATTTATACATCCGCTTTAACAGGATTGAAGGCATTTCTGCTTTTCTATCATCGATATCACTTCTTCTTCTTTATCGTGTGGTTAGTGCCTAACCTGGTGGCAGAGTTTTTAAGCCGCCCATGGGCCTCTGACTTGGCTTAACATGCCGTCGAGATATCTATATCACTGATGTCACTTTGTCTATGCTCTTTATTTGGCAGTTCAACAAAATTTGTAGTTAGTTAGTCATTTCCTTGAGAAAAGTTAATTACACGTCTCCAAAAATATGACTAGGATATTCAGACCAAGTCACTTTGATAAAACATTAAGCCACCCCAAAAATACACAAGATAAGATTGTTAAACAAACTGTGATATCAATAAAATTGACTCGTTAAGGGGCATGTTCTTAAAGAGGGCTAAGGAAATTGATTACCGGCAGAGTAAGATTTATAGGGCGAAGGATATTAGCAAATTATGATGGATGACTGGGAGGGACTTGCTTACGGAGGCTTTATGTGTCGGTTACACGAGATTGATATGTTGCGGCTGACCTTGAAGCTGTTACTATGTTACCATCAGTATTCATTTCGTAAGCGGTGCGCGCGTATGCCTAGATGAATGAGCGTGGATAAATCAAAAAGTATATGTAAAGGTGTGTTCAGACCTTGCAAATGCGCCGTGAATGTGCCGCTCGCCATTGAGCCATGCGCGAAATGCGCGCGTGTTGGTCGCGTGTAGTTACAGCCTACGTTTGGTGCGCCGCTCTAGTGCAACGCCGGCAAGGCTCAAGTGGGGCGAGCCTTCGCAAGCGGCTCGCGACCGGCGCATTCGCGGTGGATTGAGTTGAATGGTGCTGATACATGCGTCATGTTCGTGAACGGGCGCTAGTTGGACTGGTCAGCTCTTGGTTGCCACGGCTTATTTAAATTAATTATTTTATTTTTGAATTGTTTTTTGATTTTACTATGGACACTTTTAACGTGCACATTTTGCTACATCGTTCTCACATAATGTACCATCCCAACATGAATGATGTAACCAAGGTTTTGTAAAAATATTCTGATTAAAAAGAGTGTCCATGGAGTTTCTTGCCCGTTCTTCTCCATAGAGATCTACGCTAGGGAATGGGCAACTACAGTCTTTATGCCAAGTGACTGGGACTGTAGCTACTTTTAATTTTCATCTTTGTTTCGACAATTCAAAAGTGCCTGTAACTGGCTTACTTGAAATAAATGCTTTGATTTTGATTCGCCAGGTCTGGACACACCTTAGTAATCCTAGTACGCTGTGTTCGCTAGTCTCTTCTGACGGTTGTGGGTCATGAGGGTTCGCTAATGATATATGTGTTTATTTCCTACTCCAAGAACTAAGTGGGTGACCAGAAAATATAAGTAAAATTAGAAAGAAAAATCTGATATCAATTTGAATGAAAGAATTCATAACCATAGGTGGGTAATCTTCCAAATCAGACGAGCTCTATGTTTCTGTGTTGTTGGGGAGGAACTACCAAATAATGATTCATTTTGAAGCATCATGCAATTTTGTAATTATTCCGTAAACCAAGTACAAACGCGAGACGCATAAGTCCGAGTTTCTGCGAATGATATTAGTAATCTAACACTGTTTGTGAGTGTTGGTTTGTTTATGAGTGAGTTATAACAATTAATTGCTGTAACTCACTGTACCATCATGTTAAATATAACATCACGCCCAAATTGCATCAGTTATCTTTCAGGCCTATGTTATAGAGAGCAAGCCTATTGCCATCAACCGGGTATACATTCAGACTCCGTGGCTGCTACTGGGAAATTCCTGATGGAAAAAACCAATAACTCTTTGCCCCACCTGGGAATCGAACCCAGGACCTTATGCTCAGCAGTGGCACTTGCGACCACCAGACCAACGAGACAGTCAAGTCGAGTTTACCATCAAAAACACCCATTTAAAAAAAAATCTCTCATTCAAAAACAAAAAGATAAACCCAACAGCAATCCTCTAAGCATGATTACTCAATACGAAGGGGCAGTCCCTAATTCATCCAACCGCACATTGTCCCCTTTAGGGACAGCTTTATAAGAACGATATATCTACCGCAAATAATTACTAAACATATACTTCAACATTAGGAACCTGCCCGGAAACAGGGGTGTCCCGAAAAAGGGTGTAAATATACGCGAATATAATGCTGGACATAGGAAACTTCCCTAAGGGATGGACGACGGATCGTAGAAACAAGGTTTTGCAAGGATGCGGTGTCGCTCCAACATGAACAAATTGTTCAGGATGCTGTGAACATCAAGAAATGCCAACATGTATTTTCTAATTGCATGAAATAAATTGCTGTTTTATTTTTCATTAAAGCTACTCTTCTGGACCTCCTATCTGTAGCAAATTATTTGATCAAAAATCCTGATTGTGACGGCTTGTTAATTTCCATCAAGTTTTTTACTCCTTTGTCAGTATCGGTTTGAGAAATCACGCAAGACAAATGCTATAGTGACTTGGTTTTAATCGACAACCTCTGTAAAAACCTCAGACTTTTGCTGAGAAATTGTAAACTAAACGCAAGTAACAAACCACAGTCCCTTACCACTGTTTTTCTTAATTTCGTGATTAGCTGTGTAGACCCTTCGCCTCTCAAGGGGCTATCCACTATGTAATCGGAAAATGTGGCGCGTAATTAAATATTGGGACTTGTTTAGTGAATTAGATTCAAGGTTGGTTCCCCAAGGGCAAGTGGGGGTCAGTTCTCAAAGTTATTATGGGCGTAATGAGGAAATATATAGTAGCGTAAGGTTGATATCAGTTTCAGCGCTGCACGTGTAAGTCTTTAGGTGGTTCTATGATCTGGTGAAGCTCGCCTGGGTATGCTGAATGTGGAAGGAATAGGAGTAGCTTACATTATGTTCAGCAGTGGACATCTTTCGGATGAATGATGTTGACATCAATAACAGAATAACTTCTTACGAGAGAGTTGATACTGGTGTCGATTCTGTTGTGCACAAACTAAACTTAATTTAGGCTATTGATATCTTTTTCTCTCTAATAAAACGAGGAAGAGACGGACGTAATTTAGAGCTTTCAAATTTAATTGGAACTAATATTTCCTTACAAATGAAGGGTGCACGTAAAACATGTCGACTAAAAATACGGTGAAGCGCAAGGCATAAACTAGTTTGACATCTCTAACTTAGTTCATAGCTATAGCCGTCCTTTTCTCGCACTGCCTTTTAGTAAAAGATTGCAATAGGTTAAATTAAGTTTAGTTTGTGCACAACAGAATCGACACCACTATCACTAAAATAACAGATCACTGCATTTACCTACACTTATTGTAGATCTCTAGTAGTAAACAATCAATCCTAAAACAATAATTAATGCAAAGTTAGTCTGTCACCTTTTTACTTTCGCCTTAACGGCTGAACCGATTTCGATGAAATTTAGGCACACAAGTAGACCATGACCAGGGTTAGGACAGTGATGCTTTTTGTGGGATAATTTACATGCGAGTGAAGTCGCGGTCAAAAGCTAGTGCAGCGCATCGTAAATTATTATGATGAGAAACATAAAATCAGTTTCAACATAAATAATATTATCTCATAATTGACTGTCAGTCAGTGGAGATATCGCAAGTCAGTGGAGATAATATCACGAAGTTTCCCTCTTCCCTCTGTCACGGAACAGATGTCTCTTGTTATGTGACGGACGTGACGTAATTTGACGCGGAATGTGGCGCGGTGTGATTGGTTACAAACAGAGAAATAATTGTAGAGTTAGCTATAATTTTCTTGATGTGGGTAAATAGAAATGCCTCGTAGGTGGAGCGGTCGCAAGTACGAGTACTACTGCTGAACTACCTTGAATTCGATTTCTAGTTCGAACAAAGTGTTGTTGGGGGTTTCCACCAGGTAGCGTCTGACTAGCAGTCCGGAGTCAGGATTTGTGTAATGTTGATGAAAATAGGTTCGTGTCTACTACATGGGACTTCATAACTGCCAAAATGTGAGTGTACCTACTTTAGTTACAATTCTGCTAAGCACTTCGAGTTATATTTGTTACGTCGGTGGTTGAAGTAGTACAGCGCATTGTGAAGGAACTCATTTGAAGAAGAATGAATACCACTATAATATACTTTCCCGTATAAAGGTTACCTTCTTGACTAATATTTCTATTATATGAAACATCAAAAACACTCGCACCTACAACGATTAACGCTACGCTGAAGGACTGGTTACTTTTTCAAGCAAGAAAATAAAATGCTACGTCATTTTTTGTCCAGACCTGCGAGGAAAATCTCCCTTTCAACATATTCCCGTACAATTTCTTCTGACTTCATAAATACATACACACTTAACGTAATTAAATACTATAAATAAGTACCTCTGTTGTTTTTACACAACTTCTGCTGTGCGTTGAGATATCTTCTCGAGTATAAAGTTGGACGTCATTGAGTTACCTTAATAAAACAAATTATTCGGACTTAACGATTGTTAATTTATGGCATAAAAGAACATTTCCATAATCACCATGCAAGATGGTGATTGCAGTATGTTGTTTATGGACAGAGGGAAACTACTGCCTATCTTCTTGAAGGGATGTTATGGGTAGTACGAAAACGATTAAATAATAACCAATAACTAGCACTTAGTAGTACTTTAGTTGTAACTATTAACTATTTATCATTGTCTATAATCTGGTCTGTGGAACTCATTAGCTAATTTGATCTGACTACGTTCAGGTACTCCAAAACTAAGGGCAAGCAAAGAATGAACCATTGAAAAATATGAATGGTTCATTCTTTGCTCGAATCGAACGTAACTGTAAAAACCCGTCGGTGGACAAAGAAAAATAAACCACCCCTGAATCCAGCACTTTCGATCAACATAAGTAAACGGAGTTCCCAGCTGAACTTACATTCGGGTTCAGCAAGATAAAGTGGCCAAAATAAAAATCTTTCGCAGTTGTCAAATGAGGGCAGTTTGTCAGCTGGTAGAAACACGGTTCCGTATATATCATTACGGGGACAACGAATTGGGAATATTATTAAAAGTCCCGACTAACAGCGAGTACAATTTGTTACTTATTTTTAGAACCTTTTTTGTTGAGATTTCGTGTGTTTCTTTATTAAGAAATACTAGGCTTGTACGTTTATCATCTTTAACTGTAATGTTTTTGTGTACCTGAATAAAAAAGTTTGCTGTTTATCATCATACAATGTTTGCCATGCCCGTTTTCACATTATCTTAGCGCGCTTAATTGTTTCGACATACCTACAGTGGTTAACAATGTCAAATTGCTACCAGAGACGTGCTGTTAACTGAACTATAAAGGGTGTAAAAAACCTCTAAATGAAGCTGAAAGGCACTTGTTCTCCCCGTCATTGCGATCATTTTTTTGTTCTACACTATACCTGGGAACCTTTTAGTTACGGAGATATTGGGGGTCAAAGTTCCAACTTTTTGATAAGTTTTTATTGTAAGATTTTTACTTTAAACACCTCCACGACCCCCGTACTATTCAATCCATCCTTCAGCACAATGTTTTGAGTACGTTACATTGAGTTCTACAATAAAACAGAATTTTTCACCCCAAAAAAAAAAATCGTTTCCCAGCAATAATTTTTGCGTAAAGTTACTTGGTTTGATGTACAGAAGGCTTGGTTGACGGCTTCGTGATGAAGTTGTTTACACCCTATATGTTACTCAAAATAAGTATATTTCTTTGGTTTCATTTAGTTCGGCTCGTTACACAGTTATATGTTTTAAATCCAGCGTGTGTTGTGCATGGCGGTGAAAGCGCTCTGATTAAAGGGCTTGCTCTGGGACAGTTCACATGGCGACCGCAGTCCGGCGAGCCATCATATCTGATACTAGGATTGTAGACACGTGGAATGGAAACCAAAATAATTAACTATTTTGATTTATTCGTTTGTGATATCTTGAGCTGGACGTATTTAAATCAGAGAGGCCGTCACGCCTATAAAATAATACATTTTTTTTTTCGGATGGGAAATCATCAAATGACTCCTCCCGCTCTGGGCGGAGCAGGAGGGAGTGTCAGACTTTTACTGACTAAAACCCATCCATCAACCATCCGTTCCTTCATCGCCCTTTGTGTTCCGGGGGCACGGTATCTCTTGCGAACAGTCCCGCAGCCCCACAAAATAATCCCTGAAGGGTTAAGCCGAGGAGAACCTAACCGTACCTACACCCGCATTTCATCAGTTATTTTTAAGTCCCATGTTATAGGGAGCCAGCTTTTTGCCATCAATCGAGTACATCCAAGCTCCGGGCTGCTCCTGGTCTGCCTTGTTGGCCCACTGGTCCCAAGCGCTACCGCTGATCATGAGGTCCTGGTGTTGATTCCCGGGACGAATTAAGAGCTGTTGAGTTTTACTACCAGGAATTTATATTCGTGCTAACTAAAACACATTTTATCGTTTATCGTGGTAACAACGCTAACCCCAACTCCACTCCCTTTAAAAAACTGATTACATCGTCATTTCGCTACCGGTATAATCAAATCTGCAATTTAAAGGTCCTATGGTGCGTAACAGACGATCCTATGGGAGTCATAATTTACCGCTTGTGGCATTTTTAGGGCACGTTGGAATAATGTGCTCAACCCGCAACCCGCAAACGAAAACGACGTAAAAAAGATGAAACCTTCTGATCTTTTCCTTAAGATTTGATATAAATCTCTGGATGATTCTTTGTGAGTCTTATCGTGTAAATGGGTTTGAAATATTGCCAATTATGCTGTATTCTATTTGTGTTCGTAGTTTTATTTGTCAGTAAGCACTAGTTTTAATAATTTTCAACCTTCAAAAAATGTTTTCTTGAAATTCCTGGCATAAGCATGAATAAAAATAACACACACACACACACACACACACACCCACCACAGACACCACATCGTGACATCTTTGATGATGATGTCCTGGTTTTAAGTTGGTCATAAGTTCTAGTCTAGTTTCGCTTAATCCAAGTAGATGGTATCGAAACAATAGCGCTGCAATCAGTGTTGTGGCTGGTACTCGCTGCACTGACTGTTTGTGCATTTATTATATCACTAAAGGTTTATAGATCTAGATTATACATATATTTGTGTGATCCTTTTTGAATAACAAAAAGAAAATACCCGGATAAAAATAAAATAAAATATACCAACATGACAGGATCGCGGACGACGACACTCCAGTTGCTTCTCGGGTAGTGACGTCATTAACAAACAATTGACGATCGAACACACTAATGCCGAAGACGTCACGTTTTGAAATTTTGTTACATTTTAGGGAAATGACGGTAATTTGGGCACAACAATCATTTTAAAATTCATTAAAATGAATGAATTTATTTTTCATTAATATGTGTACTTTCATGAATATGTCATGTTTTTTTGGAAATGTTATTGGTATACCTAAATGCCCCTTTTGGATCGGACAGGGGTTTAAGGGGTTAACATATTGTGTGGACAACAAATAAAAACTGCATCCCCTTTTAAGTTAATGAACTTGGAACATCGGACTGATACCGCTTTATACATGAAGGGCTGTTAACTGACAGAACGCCGGTTATAAAAACATGCATTCATACAAGTCACCGTACAATACAGGTCAGTAATACCACTCATTACCATACATACGAACAATGAGCTTATTGTTCGCACTGCTGGGACACACGACGTCTCTTCTCTGTAAGCGGAAGTAGGCCATATGCCCAGTGCGGGTCAATGGATGTCACACGTCTTCGATTTTTTGGTTTAAGGACATGTTTCTTCATGATGATTTCTTTTAAGGTTTTGAGAGCATTGGTGATGAAATAATTTAGAGAGAAAATTGGTTTATTTGGCACAGGCCACAAGATGTAAACTAAAAAAAAACTATAATTATTGTGTCTGACGGCAGCTTCAAATAAGCCTAGTTCAGTAAACTGTCGAGCAGCTAGTGCCTGACGCTGGTTTTCAACTGGACCTGAGATAGTGATGTGACGGACGTAAAACAGTTTCGTATACTTTGTGTCGAAGTGTGTATGAACAGGTACTTCAATAAAATAAGATTGTGTACATCAAAACAAATAAACACAAGACCAAAGAGAAGAGAACCAAAGTTACCGACGTAACCCAAAGTATTGCCAATGGACACACATTGCTCGCAGAACGGATGGCCGATGGGACCGAAAAGTTCTGGAGTGGCGACCGCGAACCGGAAGACGTTGCGTTCGAAGGCCTCCCACTAGGTGGACCAATGCCCTGATAAAGATTGCGGGGATCCACTGCATGCGAGTCGCACGGGACCGGTCAATGTGGGGACATTTGGGGGAGGCCTGTGTCCAGCAGTGGACGTCTTTCGGCTAAAATTATGACGTGTCTACATAGACACCAACTTTCAATCCACTTCTACTACTTCTAAAGTCAAAGTCGTTATCTCTGTGCCAGCTCTACTCACGCTACAAGTAACCTACTAGCTCACTATAGTAGCTTGCAAGCTACTATACTAGCATGGTGTTCTCCATGTGCTTCTTAACTAGCTCGTAGTTATTCTGCTGTAGTCCTTCTGAACATGTCTGCCTTATACTATGAACCCCTTTTCCTGGCTCAATGCCAAGCTGTAACCGTATGAACCACGCACAAGGCACGCTAGATATATATATCTACTAATAAAGCCAGTAATCATAATAAAATATTGATAATAGTATTACCACAATAACTGCATTATGGGAATATTGTTGATGTTATTTTAGGGGTTTAATATGTTTGTGGAATTGTGGAATTGTGGATTTGTATGATAATACATAATTATCTCGTTATGTTTTGGAGGATTTTTAATTGTTTTTGGTTTAAGGGATATGGTTTGCAACCATCATGACACGCCTTTTTCCCAATTGAATTAGGGTCGGCGCAGCATGTCTTCCTCTTCCAAACTTTTCTCTTACACTGTCACCTATTGATTTATCAACTTCTCCAAATGGTTGTATTAGGCAATAGGAGAATCGAACTCAGGACCTCTTGTTCGCCAGTAAACTTAAACATTGGCCTATTCTAAAAATTAACCGCGATAACATAACAATAAAAATCAAAATCGTACACCCAATAAGCCGATATAAGTAATGCAGGAATTTTACATAGGGTGACATAACAGGCGGTCTTAAATCAATAATAACATAGCCTTGAATCAGATCCATACGCGCTTGAGGAAAAGCCGGAAAAATAATAATCTGCCAACGAAAAAATATTGGCTTACGAAATTGACTTTGTCGTATGTCAAATAAGTGGCTAGAACGAATCAAAGTTCGCGGAGTGATGAGACGGAGCGAATAACACCGTAATGATGGTTTATAACTTTCTTCTCCGCATCTAAGGTGCTTATATAAATTTATTATTTCGTACTAGAAAGAAAAATACACCCTAAATCCATTTGTGTATGGTTGAGTTTTAGGAATCCATGCTAGAAAACGCTGAAAGATTAGTTTGCAGGCTTTTATATCTTTGTAAAATATTCGCGGGCAGCAGAAAATTGCATGAATCTGTTGATGCCAACACATAAAAATATAATGTCTGCAATAAACGAAGATTTTTGTGGTTCCTCGTATTTTTAATGGTTATGGTTCCGTACTTATGTTTTCGCGGAATTACTATCTATTATATTGGTATATCAATAATATTGTTACTGGTGGTTGTTAATAATATTTATGATGTTTTGTTTTTCTGTTTAAAAGCCAACAGTTAATTGATTGTATTCGTATAGCACATTCGGGCGATAGCATTCTGGGTGGACCGGGTGGGACACACGCTGACATTGTATGAGAGGGATTTACTTAATCTATAATGACTGGTTGACTCTATCTGTCAGTATCGACTGTGGACACGTACATTGACAGATACTTCAGTACATTATTTGTCAGCATATCCCCGTACCGGTATGACCAAACCTTTATTAGCGTATTAATATCATCGCAAAAAAAACTTTTAAACGATGATAGTTTTACAAAGCGGCTCGACAAACGTTGCAGAAGATGGCGGGACGAGTTGGACCCAACGACCAATAATTCCCACATTAGCCCTGAAATTAAAAAGCTGGAAGTCATGATGCCTTAGCCCAGTGGTGGGGTAATGTAGGCTAGCAGTAACTTACTATTATTAGTAACTAACTAAATGATAAAAACATAACAACATCACGGCAGACGCAGTAGCATATATTATTTCTATTACCATAATAAGATTATTTTTGGGCGATAGAATACGAATTAACCCCCCCACATGTCGGGGGGGGGGGGGTTAATTCCCCCCACATATCGCCCCATACACAAGACTCTACGAACCGTTCATAACGCACCAACCATTACAGACACAAATCACATACACACATCCTCTTATGAATATTAATCGTTTGAAAGTCTATTAGCCTCAGCTCTACAGCCGGATTTGTACCAGCTATAATGGTTAGGTGATACAGGCTGTTCATACTGTGGAGTTTCTTGTTTGGAACGGCCCAGATGTGCGGTAGGGAAATCATGAACATAGGATTAGGCATACTGCTGTCTCGCTCTGTTAGTAAGAACTATGGTGACTATACTTGTGGGAAGATGTGATTGGCTTTCTGATATCCTAAATCCCATGTAAATCTATTCAATAAATGATCATCGATTTAGCCTTTTCTCAACTATATTGTGGTGAGTTACCAGTCTAATCGGATGTAGCTAAATACTAATATTTTACATGGAGCGTCTGTCTATTTGACCTTCAAAACCCAGTTAGTACTGGGTAATACGATATTCTTAAGTAAGACTGGTTGCAAACTTTCGTTCATTTAATAATTGAAATCATTCCATGACTGTAAAAATGTAATTCAATAAATAAAGAACGTATTTATTAGAGGGATTTTTAATTTTTCAAGGAAATTTCAAAACCGCACTTCCCGTGACCCAAGGGCTAGCTTTTACCTTGACCAAAGGCTTAGCGTCGCCGTACAGCGTGGTAACGCCGTCAGTCTCTTGCGGACATTACCAGATGGCAGCGGTGAGGAGGATTTATTTGAGGTTTATTGTTTAAGTTAGTTAGTTTAGTTTTATTTTAATTTATAAATGCCAATAAATAAATAAATACAATAATTGTTTTCAAACGTGGTAGTTTAAGCAGCCCTTTGAACATTAACGTTGCACATTATGTGCGCTGTGTACGTATGTAGATGGCTGTATATCACCCATATTTACACACACTGTTACCGAGCAAAGCCTTTAAAAGTAGCAAAGTATTTCGAAACGTAAAAATCCAGCAACTATTCCAAGTAAAACCGCAGGGAAACCTGTTGTATCAATAAATTAGCGTGAAACGGATCGCCGGGGCGGGGGGCGCCGTGCGCGGGGCGGGAGGGGGCAGCGCCGAACAAAGCGACCAAATAACTCAGCGACGACGTCTGAAATGTGAAAAATTTAAATATTTTACAAAGAAAACTAGCGTTTTAAGGTTTTTTTCGTGGAATGGGTTACTTTTGTTCCTATTGTAGTTGTTATTTATAGCGAGAAAGATGCGGCTGAATGTTAACGTTTCTCGTTGTGGACCCAAAGTTAAGTAGTTCAGTCGGCGGAGACGGAGAGAGAGGAATGGTAAAGTTAAGTATAAAACAGATAAATACGCTTGACTGTATGTTTGTTGTGGACGAGTCGAAAAGAGTACCTCTGTACCGAAGATCGTAGCAAGTGGCGTACTATACAACGAATGAAAGGTTTGCAGACAGTCAATCTTGATTGCATTCATCAGTATTTCTACTCGTGTAGTCTGTCACATAAAATAGCATCACCTGTCATCCTAAAAAAGGGTTGAGCAGAGGTGTATCTTATAGTAGATAGACCCACATTTTGGCCGTTTTAAGTTCCATGTGGTGGCGAGTCTATTGACATCAACTGGGCACAAACCAGACTCCATGGCTGCTACTGTGAAAGCCCTAGTCAAAAAACTCAATAACAATTTGCCCAGGAAATCTCTTTTAGCTGGGAATCGAACCCAGGGCCTCATGCTCAGCAGGTATTCATCTGGGGGCACAGGAGTGCCCCCGGCCAAGACGAGACACGAACACTACCTACCTTTTCTCGAAACGCTTCGTCGTTTTTTAGAACCCTTATATCTTGGGTTTCGATTATACTAGATAAACAAAATTCTCGGGATATGTTGTCAATAGCGGACTTATTAAAAATATAAAGTTTCAATTGGATAGCTCTTATACTTTAGATTTTATTGATATTAAAAAAAAACTCTGATTTCGTCACTGACTCACTGATTGATCATCAATATTCTTAGGGTACTTCCTAATGGCCTAGAAAGCTACAATTAGGTGTGTAAGCTATTATTAGTACACAAACAAAAAAAAAAAAAAAAAACTTGTAACTTTTATGCCCCAACCCCATCATAATAAAATATTAATAATTATTACTAGGGGATGGAAGTTTGTATGAAACTTCCACAATTTTGACGCTAGAGGTCTGAAAATTGATGAGCTAGAAGTCTGAAAATTGATATAAGAACTCCTGGCAACTCCGATGTGCAAGAAATACACCCAAAACAAAAAAAAATGTCACAAGCAACTAACAAAAAGAAATGAAATCCCACCAAAAACATTTTCATGTAAAATGTTGCCAAGACGAGACCATAATAAGACACGCGCTGTCAAAAAGTTATCAGATCTCATGTAGAGCCAAGCTTCAAACTCTATACGCCTTAAGTCTACAAGGTCTTTACAATTACAATTATGGTCTCGTCTTGGCAACATTTAAAAATGTTTTTGGGGGGATTACTATTTATTTGTTGTTTGTTAATAGTACATTATGATATAAGTGCGGTAAGTTGAAAATTAGAGCCGAGGCGATATTCCTAGCCCGAGCCGTAGGCGAGGGCGATAAAAAAGCTGAGGCTGTAATTATCAAAGCGCACGCATGTCATACGAGGTTTTATAACATATTTGCGAGGAAATAAATAAAACAAATAAAAACAATATAGCGAAAAGACAAAGCGCGCGGAATAATTTTTACTTGTTCACAAATTAGTGAGGCGCGCGCATTAGCGCTTTTTTTTAAGGCAAAGACACAAAAAACAGTATTACTAATAAAGTAAATTAATATTTGTGTTTTTGTTACAGATAAATTGATGTAATTTTTTGTCAAAATTAATTAAATTAAAGAATTAAATGTTTATTTATTATATTTCATCTCCCAAAGTTAATTTTATTCATAAAATGTTGACCACTATTCTGACATAAAAACTCTTTGCTAAGATTTAAAAAAGTATAAACCGTGCATTTTACTTTAGAGCACAAGTACGTAATGAGCTACATAACGATATTGAAATTGGTGAAATAAGAGACCCTTTACGAGCAAATGTGTTATAAAAACGATTATTCTACTACTTTATTATATTTTCTCAATTAATTCTTAGTGGATGATAATTTGTGTTATAAGCTCCTTTTTAATGTATAATTTGTATTTTTAGTTTTGCTAAACCTGACATGTAAATAAATAATCTTTGCATATTATAAAACAATGTCGCTCCTGCTGCTTGTACGCAACGGATTTTAATGCAGTTTCCAGCAATAGATACAGGGATTTAAGTTTATGCTACATTGCAACCGTACGAAGCCGGGGCGGGTTGCTAGTCGTTAATAAATTAACTTTGCAGTCGCGCTTGATGGGACAGTATACAACGAGGTTTTTCTGCTCGTGTAGTCTGTGTTATCAAATTTGAAAGTTTATAGACAGTGAACCTCGAATGGCCACTTCAGTATAGACGCTTGTGTAGGCAGGCTCTTACATCGCAATCATCTGAATTGGTTACTACACGTAAGTTCATCGAATAGAGATAATTTTGCTCAAACATTAACCCAATCTGTGATATCTCATCAAGAATTAATTGCTAAGGCGAACTCGGGCAAAGTTCTAGTGTTAGCATTAACAGAATGAGATTTTATTTTGCTCTTTCGGATAACTAGGAAGGAGAATGGCAAAATGTGCCTAAATCCTATCGGCATGCAGGTGAAATGTTATAATTATGTTATGTACAGAAATTGTTGTCACTATTATGTGTATGCGAAATAAAGGAGTATACCTAAAGATCTAGTTACCTTTTGATAAAAATCAGGATTTTCCCAACAAGAGTGAAACACTTACCAAGATCTTGAACTTCGTCTCTCAAACATTCTCCAAGTAATTCAATCATTGAACTTCAAACAATTTACGATTATAAATGTGGTTGACGTCTACAACAGCACAGCCTCCTAAACGACAACTACAATCATGTAGCCTTACAACTATGTACCATCGCAAACTTTGGTGAAAACGTTAAGGTCAAGATAGTCCGTTTGAGAGGGTCAATTGACCCGTTTTGACCCGTTATGGGGTGCGGTCAGATATGGCTGCTATGGGTTAAATGATTTTGGGGACTGTTTATAGGCTGTATGAGTTATAGTTTGTGGGTAGCTGTGATTGTGGCTGGCCGTGTGGTGGCTGGGGAAAGGATGACCCTTTCTCTAGCCGATTGTGTCAGGACAGCCGGTTATGAGGTGTGGAAAAGATGGTTAATGTCCTTCTGTTTGCTGTTGACAATAAATTAAGGTTAATAGTTCGTTTGGTGCGCTGGTGAACATGTAGGTAGAGGTTAAAGTGTTGACTATGTCTGGACTTAGTGTTTCCGTCTGTGTAAATAAGAAGAAGTCAACCAAGTGATGAATATATGATGAGAAGTAGGTATTAACTGAAAAACCGGTTTTTCATAGAAATGAACATTTGAAGTCAAGTGGCATCCAGAAACCCGCACGGGGCTTGCGTGGTGGAGGACCCGCTCCCTCACACCACGAGGAGCTCTGTGTCGCGGAACTGGTAACGTTATGCGCTGATTATGCTTTATTACATTTACTTATTAAAAGACGAAATTCAGTGCATTTTTTGTCAATTAACGCTCACCTCTCATTACTCCCTCTTTTTAAAATTGCAGAGAAAAATATCTTCCTAAACCGTAATAAAATTGAAAACGCGTTCTATCCACTGAGCTTCACCCGCAGACTTTTTAAAAACTTATCCTTTTGAGTCGTTTGACACAATACAACAATCAATGGTAGAGGCTTCTCTAAAGCAGCTTCGACGAAGAAGGGTCAAATATTTCGATTGCAAAATTTTCGACTTTCGCTCAAGTTTGAAGTTAAACGAAACGATTTGACTGGCGTAAGTCAGGCGTGGCCGCGTTTTTGAATAATCAC
The DNA here is from genome assembly GCA_963853795.1 of Xestia rhomboidea. Classification (NCBI taxonomy): domain Eukaryota; kingdom Metazoa; phylum Arthropoda; class Insecta; order Lepidoptera; family Noctuidae; genus Xestia; species Xestia rhomboidea. The sequence goes on along the minus strand of OY970776.1, from coordinate 704,040 downwards.
CGTGGAAATGATGCATATCGTGAGAGAATACAAACAGAGGTGAGTGTCATTCGATGTTAAAAACAACATACCCGTATGTTCATAAAAATATTGTAAAAATACTCTTTTAATTGTGACGAGGGTCAATAGGAATGAGGACAAACAGGGACAAAATACTAGCACATTTTTAGGATGGCCTTTTTTGTTCCAACCGGATATCCTTTAGGATTATAATCCAGCTTGACTTATGAAATATTCTCACAAGTGACTCGCAAACATAAATAAACAATAATCGAAGCGAAATTGTGCCTCCCAAAGTTTATACTTTAATATTATTATTGAAGAATGATCTGAATATGAATTAATGTAACTAAATCACCTAATTTCTCACCACTAACATATTTCTTAAGTACTCTTTCACTAACCTTTATGGACCTTGTTGTTCGCAATAAATAATTATTTGTTTGTTTTTTTTACCTTCCGACAAACCTGTTGTCAAAATGACGACACTTCCTGACTAACAGGCGTCCATTACTCCACTCTATTTGACTCCTCAGCTTCGTTGTTTCATTTATTTCGCAGTCAAAGGCTAATTTATTATGTCTTGAACACTGCGAACGGTAATTGATTGAGTACAAATGGATAAAAGACGACTGTTTAGATTTGTTATCTTCTTTATCATAAACTTAGGCGACATAGAAAGTGTACGTAATAGATATAAAGCGAGGTCGCTTTGCATGAGTAGTGTCATGGCAGAACCTGTTTTTCGACATAATAGTATTTTGTACTACTTACATCACAAAAACGTGGAATAAACCGCGCCCGTTACCGCATTCTCCATAGAATAGCCGTTAGTTTGGAAAATATAAAGTTTTCACCAAATAATCTAATCGCGATGTATCCGATCCAGTCATCTTATCTAAGCGGTTTTTGTTTGAACCAATTCAATTGGAGGAGGCTCAGACAGTTCTAGACGATATTTGGTTTACCAAAAATCACGAATTCACGAGTCTACTTACATTCAATTGTCTTATTTAGGTGTTGGTCCAAGTTATTTCATGCTTCAAGTAAATTGTTGTTTTATTCGATTTTGGTTCCTGATGACTGACAATAGTGCGTCTTTGAAAGATATGTTAATGTAGAGCACTATTAATCAAAATATCTTTCAATAAGTCAATGAGCACATTGACTTATTGAAAGATATTTTGATTATGTCAATCAATTAGCCAATGAGCGCTTTGTCGACTGTGACAAGTTTTGGCTTTGAGGTCCAACTCTCAGGTCGCAGTCTGGGCTACACTGCGTTCAAAATGTGGGAATAAAAGGGTGTAAGTTGTTGGTATGTATGTTATCCAGAATAAAAGCAAGTAGCAACCACATTCCAGTCACGACCAATCTATAGGGTATCATAGTCGATTAAATACCCACTATTTATCAAAACGCTATCGCTTATTCCTTGTACAGCATCCAATCGAGTAATGTTCAGACGCGGCCCACTGAGTCATGAAACGGATATTTTGTTTGAGGCAACTCTTTGTACACTCAACATTGTGAATTTTGTTGATGGCAACTTTCCGATATTTTCCCTTTAGCTGTCTTTAATGGCGGCGAGTTATCGGCTTTTAGATTCGTTGGGACAATGTGTTTAGTGGATTGAGTTTCTGGGTTGCTGAGATGGGTAGTTTTGGAAATAGGATTATGGTTGGTAGTGGAAAGTTATACCACATTTTGGTGTTAATAGTACTTTCACTCATTTTAACAGGTATTGCGTTCAGTGTGATGAAGTAAAATGCATGACCATTGCCATCAATTTCTGTAGAGTGCAGACATTAGGTGCCTGCACTCTATCGAAATTAATGGACCCTAGTGATAGCACCCAACTCATAGCTTAGTTCTTGGCTAATTCAGTAAAAAATTCCATCGACACGCTCAAAAGAAGATAAAAATAAAATTGAATAAGAATATTACCTAAAAAATAGACAGAAAAATTAAGACTGGAATTAAAATGATTACAAACCATGTCATACAAAAAGTAACAAAATTACATTTAAACAAAATTATGTCAATAATAAATCGTGCGTAAACAACCAAAATACAAAAAAATCGTATTGGAATTCATATTACCATAACAAACAAAAGGCGCAAAATGTTATTAAAAAAAAAATACACAACCAATATTTTTTTGTTACATTTTTCGAATACCATTTCCCCAAAATAAATATCACCAAACATTGTTCACAAAAAAAACTTATGCGGACTTTCGGCACCAAATAGGGTCACCCCGCAAATAAAATTGAAGTTTTATAACAAAATAAGAATATCGAAGAGAAAGGTTGTATCTTTACCCCTATGTATCTTGTGTGATATTTAGCCGGGCTGGGCGGCTGTGGGGCGGAAGGGACGAAGACTACTAAATAATGAAGGGGTAGCCATAGGAACTGCGGACAGCCCTGACCGGACAATGGCTCGGTAGGGTTGCCCCTGACTATAAGATAAGTTGGATGCGTGCAGTAACTCGCCACGTAATGCTCGTCGGCGTTTAGTCTTGATTGGAATTCGGCGATTTGTGTGTTCACAGTTGTCCTCAGAATTGTTTCTGATTTGTTTTTTTCGATCGACGGGTTTTTATTCTATCACCATTCTCTTTGTTTTATGTAGGAAACAAAAGTAGAGTTGAGAGTTTGAAGTCAAAACTAGATCAGTGGTTTGGTCCGCGGATCACCGGTGGTCCACAGAAGCCTCGAATATGCTCTGCGAAAGGTTAAAATGTTATTCGTACTTTTTAACTTGCGCAGAAGATGCAAGCTCAACCCAACTTTATTGAACTTATCAGCGGTGAGGTGCTAGAATTTTTAGAGAATCTACTAACTATTTCTGAATGATTGCTAAATTTTTCGAGCTGACTTCGATCGCTTTTGTATCCTTCACTATCTTTATTCTAAAGGTTTTCATCCCATTTTCCAATTTTTGCATTGTGTGAATTCATCCCCAAGATCCCCCAGAATCCTGTCAATGTCTATGTGTGTGTGTTTATTTAGGACCTTATGGCCCCTGCTAACAATAAAGACACCAAAGTGGTCCCTGGTCCAAGAAAGTTTGGGAACCATTGGGCTAGATTATCAACTTTATTTTACCATTATTTATGAATTTATTTTAACAAGGTGCTTGAAATAATATTTCAACAAAAAGAGCTATCAAATCATCACCTTAATTTTATAGGAAAATCACAAGAAACAATTATTTTAATTCTGTCCGTATGAGGCTTTGAGAAACATCAAGTAGACACTCAAGATCTGGCAGCTGTCAAATAAATCTTGCTTATTAATCAAATATGGCCTTCGTATTTCTCCTACCGAGCAAGAGGGAAATTAGTCTAAAAATATAAATTTTCTACGATAAAAAATCCTGCAACCCATTAATAAGTTATTGATGTGTCTTTAAAATTCTCTCTTATTTACGTAAGTGAAAGTTTTATACCGACTCAAGAGGTTTTTGGTTATTTCAATTATGCCTCGTATTTGATATCTGTACTTGAATATTCCAAGTGCTCTTTCAAAAGGATTACTGAACTCCTATAGCTACAATGGTACCTGCCCCATCTCAAAATAAATTCCACCCTGTATTGTTTGCTTCTGAACCAAACATGTACTCCCTAACACAATAAGCTAACAGACAATCTACTCGAATCTACATGTAGTAAACCCATAAAACCACTCTACAATACATTTCCAGCATAACTTTGTTCACTTTATTCCGACTACCCGCAATTTGCAAGACAAATTACACAAAGGCTATCTCGCTGAGAGCCAGGTGAACTTTGGCTTTTAAATAAATAAAACTGCTGGCCCGACTTTGCGTCCACTATATACTGTAGGTGTACCTATACACAAACGGCCATTTTTTGTTGCGGTCGAGACGCGTGGTCCGACGCCCAGTATACATTTTAGGCCTTACTAATTTCATTATATCTAGTCTGTGTTTTGCGAAGTCAGTTGAATTCAATTTTATTTTATTTTGATAGCGTTTTATATTTAAATGTGTGGTTTCGAATAATGATACCTTTGTAACGGGAGATCAAGGCTTTTTTTATTCGTATTTTCGTGGAAATATTTCATTTGTTGGAACGTTTTATTTTCTTTTAATATGAAAGCCTGCAATTTAAATTCTCGCGTATCAAAGCGTGGGATAACAAACATGAATGTCAAATACACTAACACTGTCGACTTTAAACAAATAATATCGTGTTATGATAATAAATGAAAAGGATTATTGAAATCCAGCCATAACTAGTAATATTTAGGCATCTGTGTCGCCGTTAAAGATAAGAAAATAGAGCTAGCAACTGGAAATGAATTGCCGAGCGACGAATAGCGTGTCGACTGTGTGTCAGTTTGTCGCTGGGCCATGATCGAGTAGGCGACGCGTGACGGCGCGGCGATGGGCGAGTGTTCTGCATCTCAAGCGAGCATCGCTAAGCGACTCTCTTTGATAGCTCTTGCCGTCGCGACAAACGAGCTTGGTTGCCGCAATGTGCAATGAGAATAATCGGCGATCAACTATGTCTGTTTTACTCACAAAAGACCTAAATTTTTTTGTACGTTTCTTTAAAAAAAATAGGCGATAATTCGATATCAAGATTAGCAAGGCGTTTCCTCGTCGGCGACGGCACATGTACCTGATGTGCTAAGCATAGGTAGGAATTATCTATTTATAGTCAACAACCACACTTAATTTGGTCTTACCTTTACATCATTTGCCGTCTCAAAAGTATCAGTGAACTTGGCCTTTTCTAGTGTTCACCCATAATTTAATAACGTGTCTGCTCAAAACAGTTACTGCCAAAGTTGAGGCACGCTGTACATAAAATGTCAGCGTTGGCACATAATTGACGTGAAACTTTACACTAAGTTGAAAGCCAAGTTAGTGTTATGTTAGAATTAGTTATGTGGTGGAAAATAATGTGAATATACTGACAGGGATATTACTTGGAGAATGATTAAGTCATCACTGTCAGGTGAAGCATAACGTCATCGTGAGCAAAACTAGATTTTAACCCACTTCAAAAAAGAAGGTCGTGCTTTTGATGTTTTTTTAAAATCTGGAATTGCAGTAAACATTGGTCTTGATTGAACGCTACAGCAGGTACAGACTAAAACTGCACGAAATAAGCAAGTGAACTAGTTTTCAAATGACTGTTTATGTTTTCAGGTATAAATAATGTCCCAAACAAATGAGTGAAAAATTCTACAAAACGTTTATTTGGATAAATCTTTTTCATGTAATAAAATCATAAATAAACTTTGTTAAAATTTCAACCGATCTACTTTCCAAGTGTAAAAGAACATGATTAAAGCAAATAAAACATTGAAAGCGAAAATAAATTAACAGTAATGAAGTGGTGCCCGGTCACTCGCAGGCATAATTACTTGCAGGCGTTTCGAATAACTGGCATAATGTTCGAATAACTCGAATAATTGGTGTCACTTCATCGCCAGTGCTGTTTCCAGCATTTATTGCGTAATGACATCAAATGCTTTTTGGTTGTGCGTGTTTTCGTCGGGCAACTGGTAATTTTGGTATGGTTTTTAGAAGCTTTTAATATAAATCTCTTTATCCATTAAAGGGTGTAAAAATACTCTTAACGAAGCCGAAAGGCACTTATATTTTCTCCATCATTGCGATCATTTTTTTGTTCTAGAAATCTAGACCATACCTGGGAACCTTCTAGTTACGGAGATATTGGGGACCAAAGTTCCAACCTTTAAAAAAAAAAAAAAAAACTTTATTTCAGACCTTCCTTATTTCACAAGTTTTTTTTTACATGATTTTAATGTTAGATTTTTTTCAAACACCTTCAAGACCCCTGTACTATTCAATCCATCAATCAGCACAATGTTTTAAGTGCGTTACATTGAGTCCTACCGAAAAACGTGTCTTTTCACCACAAAAAAAAGTTATTTCCCAGCAATAAGTTTTGCGTTGGGTTACTTAGTTTGATGTACATAATGCTTGGTTAACGGCTTCGTGAAGAGTCTGTTTACACCGTGTACGTGCAAGGTGTAAAAGGCCTTCCCGAAGCCGTCGTCCGCTTGGACGACGGCTAGGAAGCCTTCGTCCAAGCAATCTGAATATCAAACCAAGTAACTCTACGTAATTATTTTTGCTGGGAAATTACTTTTTTTTGGGTGAAAATCACCTTTACGATGGGACTCAATGTAACGTACTCAAAACATTATGCTGATGGAAGCATTGCATAGCTATCTAAAGTAAAAATTGGAACTTTGATCTCCAATATCTCCGTAACTAGAAGGTTCACAAATAAAATATTGCAATGACGGAGAGAACAAGCCTGTTGGCTTCGTGAAGGATCTTTTGACATCCACTATTGGCAGAAGAATAGAAATAACTCTGCATCGTTGGACTAACCAGTCACCTTGGTTATTTGCTATGCAAGTGTATTTGTTACTTGCTATGTCTTGCCTATTCTGTACTAACTATGAACTTTAACAAATCAACAGTCTTAAAAATTAGGCACAAAATATTAATACAATCACGTTACCAAAAAGGGAAAACAGTTTTAGAACTTTATCACATTAATGTCGCTGGAGGACGCGTTATATTTTTAACGTCGCTAAGGACAAGAGGCTAATCGCTTTCAAAGCCTTTCGCATTTTGTACAACAACTTTCAACGGGATTGGCAGATGCTTTCAAGTAACTTACATCAAAACAAGAATACTATTTGAGTTCTTATATCGTTATCATGGAGACAGAATGCCACTTTGTCAACCCCCTTGTCTGGTTTTACATAAATATAGTTTTTTAACGGAATTCGCTCGCACCAGACAAAACACATCCTCAATCGTTTGTTTTGTCTTGCACTTTTCTAGGTTTTTTTTTTTTTTTTTTTTTTTCATTCACTTATCTAGTTTATTTGCTATTATTTATTTTATTTAAGTATCTTTTATACAAACACTTATATAATTAGAACACACACAGCATAAAACTGTTTTATGTCCGTAACATCACCATCTCAGGTCCAGTTGAAAACCAGCGTCGGGCACTAGCTGCTCGGCAGTTTGCTGAACTGGGCCTATTTGGCGCAGCCGTGAGACACACAATATTATTTCTTTTCTTTTTTTTTCTGTCCAGTTTAAGTTTTGTAATTGTGTAGTTTTTATTTTATTGTTATCTTTTGTTTTGTTGTGTGCACTTATGGCATGTGCCAAATAAAAATGTTTTCTTTCTTTCTTTCTTTCAATCTTAACCAATTTGACCTTCGCAATTAAAATCCATTAAAAAGTTAGCACACCTCGGCGAAATCAAATCAATCATAGTGCGAGCGAGCGCGCGGTGTAATTAGAATTTTGAACTAACGACCGATGTGAACGGGCCTTAATTAATGGATCCTGTGTTAAGTTGCTGATAATGATGGATGGGTGTGCGGTGGCAGGTCAGGGGATGTGCTGTGTTTTAGAAGATGTGAAGTGAAGTGAAGTTTAGTGGTTCTATCTGCAGTTGCTAAGATTAGCACCTGGTCAAGAAACCCATTTCTTTTTCAATCGAAAAAATTTTGCTAGGTCTAGATCCACGACTCTGAAATGGCGGCGAGTAGGACACTTACAATACGTGCTGATGGCAGGTGGAGTAGACCTCACTTTATGGTTACCCAAAGACGGTAGAAGAAGTGTTGGCCGACCAACAGCCAGAGGTGGATGGCATTCAGAAGATCGCGGGTAAAACTTGGTTGACACTCGCGCAGAGCAGGGAAGAATGTCACAAAAGGGAGGAGGCCTGGATGATGATTATGGTCAGGCAAGTATTGACATGATTCTAACAATATTAGTATTAGAGTTTTTCAACAACTTGTATGGTAACCACTGCCTGTCCAATAGCCTATATTTCTCAAAATAATTGTGTAACAAACAAAATCTACCCATTACGACATTTACACTCTCTACATACAAACCAACACCTGCATTGCATAATCCTAAAGCTGAACTGGAATTTGGGCTAAAAAACTAATTTTCCCTGTGCAACCTTTTTTACCCAAATCTCCAGGATTTCAGCAGTTATAAATCTCAGCCTAATTTAAAATCCGCTCGCTGAATAACTTTGAAACTTGCCTAAAATAATTATAATTTAGTATTTAATACTAAAATATCTTTACTTAAAGGCCCAAAAGGTTTTTAACTAAGTTAGGAATCTCGGAAGCTAAGAGAATTAAACTGGAGTTTAGTTTACAAATGCCATTAATGTGAGAGCACTTTGTGTTTGGACGAACGCTTTGAATTTGATAAATTGAAGCCTCTGAAGACCGGAGATTAATACCAATGAGCCTCTTAAATTGTTATGTTTGTTTGAATTATGTACGCGTGAACTTTCAGCCGCAATGAATAGTGGAGTGTTAAGAATGGCCGAGATTGATATTATGAACGCACCAAAGTAGAAATGGCTATTTATTAGCGTCGTAAATATGTAAAGTATATTTATATTGAGAGAAAAGTATTATCTAAAGATTAACAACCACTTCATTATAATGAGTTAAATCTGAAATGGCATCGTAAGACTCGTCCTGAAGGAAAATGCGTAGGGGCTAGATTATCACCCCACGCTTTGACTTTACAAAATATTTTTATTTTTTTCATACGAATGTGAAACTTTATTCTTGCCCTCATTCTGTTTTCATTTTTGGTGATTCCGTGGAAAAATATTTTAAATTCTAACGTAATTGATATTAGAATTTAAATAATTTTCGATTTCCAAAATCACACGCGGTAACCACAATTTTATCTGGGTTATTCCACAATATCAAGATAAACGCAAGGGATTAAGATACTGATAACTGATTGGATAACACCAACAAGTTTATGGCAGGAAGTCAGTAGTCCGTGGTGATGGAGACGAAGCACATGATACTTCTGTGTGCGGCTGTGGTGGGTCTGGTGGAGGCAGGGAAACATGACATGTACTCCAGGTAAGATTGTTCTGGATTTTTTATTAGAAATTCTGGTGGCCTAGTAGGTTCAAACCAAATAACCCAAACAGGCGCTTTAGTTTGTGCAATATTTATTTCATCAACTCCGGTCTAGGTAAAATATTCAGAGGAAATCGTCCTTTCATTGTTGACAACTGACAATTGTAAAAGTGCACCGCACCCGCGTGTTCATCACAAAGAGGTTCGTGTCCCAGCCCAGCAGTGGGAAGGTTCTAAACTGATTATGGCAACAAATCTTGGTTACGTAAATCCGCTAGCTGTGAGAAGCACAAAAAAAAAAAAATATCGCTGGACATTACACAAAGCGCCATCTAGCGCCACACTAAGCAACGAGGCTTGTGTCGTGGACACCAGATAGTTGATATACTACATAGATAATTTTTGTTTGTAAATACATATACTTATTATACATATAAACATCCATGACTCGGAAAGAAATGTCCATGCTCATCACATAAACATTTGCTCCTACCAGGGTTTGAACCCGGGACCCAACGAACATAAGGCAGCCTCACTACCGCTGCGCTATTTGGGTCGTCAGATGGTTGATAACAATTATCTTTTAGTAATTTTTATAAATGATTTTTAACGTGTCGAACGTTAGCATCAAACACTGCTCACTAATCTGACCTCTGCTGCTTGCACAGATATTCAGTCTACAATGTCCAAGTCCGCGACAAATCTGACCAGAAGCTACTACATGACCTGGAAGACCAACTGGACCTGGACATCTGGCAGCACGGCGTGGCTGGCATCAGGGAGGCACAGATCATGGTCAAGCCGGAGAAGAAGGCGGAGTTCCTGATGGCCTTGCATGTCCATGGAGTAGATAACTCTGTGCATTTGGAAGACGTTGCTGAGTAAGTTTTAGATCTCTTTCTGTTAGGTTTTCGAATGATGTTGCCAGAGCACTTAGTTCAGTGAACTGCTCTGTCTTGCAATAAAGTCGTGTTCAGTGTTCGTCTTCGAAGGATGATGATGGTGAAGGTTGATGGTGATGTTCCTTAAAGAGGTCAGCTGCGTAGTACTCGCAAGTCACAACCCGCAAAAGGACTATGTGGGGATTGTAGTAGATGGCGTTCTGTATAAGCTGTCCCTTTGAGAAAAAGGCGTGACATTATGTATACAATATGTTAAAAAACCCTGTCCAACCCGAAAAGTGCATATAGGTATACTAAAGACATTGCCAAATTAAATACTAAACATAAAATATTTATGAAACTAAACATTTGAATGAATTTTAAAATGCATGATTTTTGTGCCCAAAACTACCACAATTTCACAGATCTAACAGTCTTTTATAACGTGACAAGATGGTGATCTTGTTCACCACCAGTTTCTTCGGTATTAGTATGTTCGATCGTCAATTATTTGCTATGCGGTCACTACCCGGGAAGCGACCGGAGTGTCTCCCCCGCGTCCCTGTGTTGCCATGTAAGTTTCCTCATTTAAGTACATTTTAAGTAATATTTGTAAGTTTTATTTTTACTTGTCATCCAAAACGGAGGACATAAATAGAATCTAATGTCGATACCTAATAATACGCTCACAGATCGGACAGGGTTTTTCTTAACGTATCTTCAGTACCTACGTATTACTTAAGACAATTTTGGTCGCACCTGAAATATTTAAAAGATCCGCTAAGAGTAACCACAATATAAATTCCAATTTGTTCTGTAGAGCCTTCGAGGAGCACGATCGCCAGATGGCCACATGGAGGTCCACGAGGAGCAACAGGATGATATTCCAAGACTACCCGCGATATGCTGAAGTAAGTAGGAGAAATTACTTTGTGCAGCTTATAAGCCAGCCTGCTGTGTCCCGCTGCAGTTCATATACCTCCGTCTTTCGACTTTCCTCCTACTGGTGCAACTTGACCCCAATCCGTAAAGTAGGAGTCTATCTCATCATTGGCGAAGTTGAAAGAAATAAAATTTATCTTCTGTTTATTTCAGAGGTAAGGATACCGCTCTGTAGAATGCGCCATGCCGTTTCATTGGTTCCGATGCTAAAAGACCATCAGCATTTTGGAAATGTGCCTGTAACAATAATACATCATAAATTTTATTCTATTACAGAGTAGCACGCGTCATTGTGCATTTAAGTGTTTTAATAGAGTAAATTACACTAATCAACTAAATTGCTCTCAGTGGCCCAGTTAGACCCTATTTATTACTGTTTTCAGAAACATGTTCATAATTTGAGTCATAAATTATAAACTAACTAAATTCACTAATACTTCCCTAATCCAATGTTTGCGTGATTTAACCGAAAACGGACTAAATACGAGTTCACAACAGAACATTATCTATTAATTTGTTCGTTAAAAGCTTTGCGGGTCATAACTAATTTGAAATACGATTCCGATGCCGCGTAGCCAATACATTATGAATGTGTTTCTATTATTTTGTTATACATGTGTATGTACGGTTTAATTTTCAGCCCGTTTTAGTAAAAACCTTTTGACGCTTCAATAAACGGCCTGTTACTGTTGAATATATGAATGGTTAGTCCTTCATCATATGAGCTAAACGACATCCACTGCAGAACATAATCCTCCGTCAAGTGTCGCCACATAGCCTGGTGTTGTGCTCTTTGCAGACAAATTCTCGCTTTCCACACCAGGTGGCAGGCCTTACACCGCTGTGCCTTCCAGTACCTTGGTCGCCACACGAAACCTAACGGTTAGAGGTAGCCATCAGGTGTTTGAACAAACATTATAGTAGGCCTCGAAACCTGTCCGGTGGTAGGTAGGTCCTGAGCGGAGCGAGCCGCCGACCTCCGTAGCGTAACGAAGGTTGAGTGGGTGAAGCGTAACTCAGGGACGACGACAAGCAAACTTTGGGGTAATGTTTTTTTTATGGGAAAAGGTTCGAGTTTTTAAATAAGGTTTTAGATTTTATTAGGGGTTCGTAGGGGTTTTTCTACTGTTTCAGGGGTAATTCTAACGAATTTTCCAATTCATTTAAGGATGCCTATGGATTCTTAAATTTTTATAAGGATATGAAATACTTCTCAAAAACACCAAACACGGCAGCTCGCGCACAAGCTCGTCATTCTATAATATTAATTAAGATTATTGTTGTTTCACAGATAGATGCGTACTTGGACAGAGTAGCCGCTCAGTATCCTAACTTGGTAACTCTAGTGAACGCTGAAAAAAGTTATGAACAACGTAACATCAAGTATTTAAAGGTTTGTTTGTTTTTGTTTTTTTTTTATATTTATATCGAGATATCGTCAGTATTCTTTTATGAATAGTAATTTCGCTGTGAGAAATATGTTTAAAGTAGTATGTAAATCCTTCACTTAAAGTACTTACGGGATGATATCCGTGATTTTCCTTAGGTTCTATGAGCTCCCGACTTTAAGTGTAGTGAAAAACCGTGAAAGTCTAAAACAGTGCATGTATATCCTTTGTTCACACTTCGTTAACAAAACTACGTATGACACCCCAAAAGATATATTCATACACGACACCACACTTACGCCTGAACCATTAGTTCTCCATTTTTAATATAGCTTTTTTTTAGGGTTCCGTACCTCAAAAGGAAAAAAAAGGAACCCTTATAAGATCACTTTCTTCTCCCTCTGTCCGTCTGTCACCACCGATTTTCTCAGGAACGGGTGGACCTAGCAAGTTGAAATTTATTCCAGATACTGAAGTCTATAGTCCCCATTAGGTGTATAAAATCAAGGTCCTGAGTCAACATCATAAAAAGATATGGGCAAATTTAGCTTTTCGCGGTAACTTGTAAGTAGCAAAATTTACCTTAATTTACAACTTTTTTTATTTATCGGACTTTTCCCTTCACTTGTGCTGTAAGACCTTGCTTTTAACCAAAATTGACAATTCTAGGTCATCCGGAAGTGCAGTTTTGGGTCGAAAACCTATATGGTAGTTCCCGTTGACCCAGAATCACGAAATTTGGCGGGAAGCATTGTCTTACAGCACATGTAAAGGAAAAAACATGTAGTTTAATAACAAAAAAAAGCAATTTTACTTTTACAAACTTATTATTTTCGGTTGGTGCATTAGTAGTTTCATGGGATTGAATAGCAAAGTTAAAATTGTCCTTAAAAAGTTTGTACGGAACCCTCGGTGCGCGAGTCCGACTCGCTCTTGGCCGTTTTTTTACTATTTGTTATTATTTTTAACTTTAATTTGATTGTCTCTTTGTGATCTTCTTGGTACCAAGAATGACGTTCTAACAAGATCGTCTTTAAACCTTTATTGTGACCTGTAACACAGGCTTTTTCGAAAACCTACTTCAGACACCAATCTCTTCCAATGGTGAAAAATAAATAAATTGAATTGAATTGAAAGATCACACTGCACCCTTTTTCCACCGTCCTTAGATTTCAACCACTAACTTCGAAGACAAAAGCAAACCTATCTACGTGATTACCACAATGATCCACGCGCGAGAGTGGGTGACGACTCCAATTGCTCTCTACTCCATATACAGGCTGGTTGAGAATCTGAGGCCAGAAGACAAAGATGTGCTGAACGATGTGGACTGGATCATCTTGCCATTGCTCAATCCTGATGGCTATGAGTTCACGCATACTAATGTAAGTATTATTCTCTGCCTCCTTGGTCTGGTGGACGCACTACCAAAATATGGGTGTATGGGTTCTCTTCTAGCTAAACTTTTCAGGAATTATTCGCAACTAGCTGACCCGCGCAACTTTGTCTGCGTCATATAAGAGAGACAGAGATATGGTTAGAGAGAGTGTGAGACACCCTTAAAAGATAGACATAATAATGCTATCGCGGACTTTTTATAGAACTTTTTAAGAGGAACAATTCCGTCATACACGATTGTTGCGTAACTTTAAACGAAAGATCTCAAAAGGAATATTTTTTTCCTTTTTTTGCAACATTTTTCATTGATGCTCTGCTCCTATTGATTGTAGCGTGATGTTATATAAACGTTGTAACGTTGTTGTTCGTTGTTGCTTTCTCTGATAAATGGGCTATCCAACACTAATAGATACTTTCAACTCGAACCAGTAGTTCCTGAAATTAGCGTGTTGAACCAACCAAACAAACACTTTATAATAGTAGGTATAGTATAGAATCAAGTAGGTAACAATTTAATTTCTCTGAAATATTTGCATTAATCCCTAAAATATTCTGTTTTTCTAAATAAGGGCTTCCCTCACCAGCCTCCTCAGCCTTACGTTATCATCTTTAGACACTTGTTGACAGTCATACTCCAGCTAGGTCGAAAGTTCTCATCAAGGTGCATAACATGAGCCCAAACACGATATAGATGCTGTAAGCTCTTGATGACCTCTTGCAACTGCTTTCCGTCTCCATCGTTAGACCTTCGATGACAGTCCAGGCAGGTCTTAAATTCTCACCAAGGTGCATGAAATGAGGCCAATAACAATATAGCTGTAAATATAATCTACGTATACTGCGTTTGGATTATTGATTATTGCAAATAGCACAGCACAGTTCTTGCACGGCAAGACGACGTGAATTTATCAGGCTTCTGATGTTCGCTAAACTACTTTTTGGAGAAATCATCATACTCCTGCCCTAATCCCAATTTATTCGGGGTCGGTGCAGCATGATTCTATTCTTCTTCTATACTTCTCTATTACTTTATGGAAAAACATATTTCACCACGAAAAAAAATAAGAAATATAGAAATGTAAACAATTTAAATACAAAAAGAAATTTATGAAATCTCACAACATAAAAAAAAAAACAAATCACAAAAATGTGAAAGTAATGTTGGGGGGGTTTGAACCTGCAACCCCGTAGTTTACAGAGTGGTGATGAAACCGCTAGGCTATTTACTTCGTTGACATAAGCTACAAATAGCCGTTCTCATGTACTTACGTCATGACTGAAACGTCAAACAATTGAAGTATACGTACATAATGCAAAATTGCCTACCCCCTTAAGGAAGTAGCGTGATAATTTATAGCCTAAATATTGAAGAAGCCCTTAAAGAAATCTATGCAGTTGTTTTGACGTGATGACGACGTGAAACATTTCGTAGCAACTACTTATACCGAGGAAAGCTGATTTTCTTGAGTTCCGTTATTTTGTGCGTATTCACCTCAAAAATCAAATTTCAAGAAAACTGAGAAATTATATTTACCTGTATTAGATATGAAGTATATGTAGCAACTTTAAAAGGTTACACTTCATTGGTTTTGATTGTATAGGTGTTTGAAGTTTATTAATTTTAAACACAAAACCCTCTTTTTTGCGTCTCTGGATGAGATTTCAAAAAAATGCTAAAACAGGTATTTCTTTATTTTTATTAATAAGTATTTACTCTGAGTTTCAGATTCTAGAACAATCAAAAATTTTTTTTTCATACAAACTTTACCCCCCCTTTTCACCCCCTTTTTCCAAAAAAAAACAAAATTTCTATAGCCTATATGTTATTCTGAATTTATTTAAATAGATTTGTGAAGATTTCAACAATATCAGTTCAGTAGTTTATACGTGATGCGCGGTCAAACAAACAAAAATTTTTTAAATGGATTTAATATGTTCTGTTACTTATTTTAAGTCACCCTGGCTGGTTTTTTTTTTTAATCTTCAATGAACAGATTTTTTGGTCTCAACGATTTTATTATATGTATAGATAACAAGGTCAAAAATATGAAATAAAATAAAATAAATAAATAAAATAAATATCGCTGGACATTAACACACAGCGCCATCTAGTGACACACTAAGCAACGAGGCTTGTGTCGTGGACTCCAGATAGTTGATATACTACATAGATACTTTTTGTTTGTAAATACATACTTATTATACATTGAAATAATTGATTGATTGATTTAATTGTCGAACTGTCATTTTTTAGGCACGTCTTTGGCGCAAAACAAGATCATTCAATGCTACCTACCCGTTTTGCTATGGAGTAGACGGCAACAGAAACTTTGGCAAGGATTGGGGTACCATCGGAGTCAGCTCAAACCCTTGCTCGGACATCTACCCTGGACCCTTCAAATTCTCCGAAGTGGAGGTCAGGAATGTGAAGGACATTATGGAGAAGTACTTCGACAGGATTCAGTTGTTCATGGACATCCACAGTTTTGGGAAGTACGTGACGTTTGGTTACGGGGACGAGAGCCTACCAGAAAATGCTGCTCAGCTACACCATGTTGGATCAGCCATGGGCGCAGTGATCGATGCGAGGAAGCTGGATCAAGCTAACTACTATCTGGTGGGGAACAGTGCCACTTTGATGTACATTACATCTGGATGTGCCCAGGATTTTGGACAGGTTAGTTACTTCTATTGATAAAATAGCTGTGAATGATGTGAACATAAAAGAACATCACTCTGTTCTTATTTTTACTTAAAGCGGAGAGACTCGTGGGTCAGAATAAGGGACGCCACGACTACGACTTTTGGCCGCAGAAGTTCCGACAAGGAAAAAAGTTTGGTCGCACGATCAGGTGTCTGGCCAATTGTGTACAAGGCCGGTCATGCGATAAGTTGTGGTCGTGGCCGGCTGGCCGCGTGGTGGGGTCCTTAGCACCAGCAGTTAATAAATGCTAAAAAATAACAATATTGTTAAAATCTTAGTTTGCTTTCCAACAGTAGTTTACAGTATTCTCCCAAAAAATATATTTGATTATTATTCTCATTTAAAAATATCCAATTATCTGCATCAGACATTTTTAATCCACGTATAATCATAAAATGACGTCAAGTGTTCAGATTCAAAGTTATGATTAATACTATTATAACAAACTTACTGTCGTGTGTTTCATGTCTTTGCATATAATATTATTAATAATACGATAAGAATAGGTTATCAGGCCTCACCCATCTTGTTACCGCTGTCGTTAAGATATCTAAGCGGATTGTACCTGTAGATTTATCGTAGCGAATACAAACTGGAAATGGCAGATTATAGACCAGTCTCACACTCCATGTCAGTGCGGTGATCTGACTCACTAGAGTTTTATAAGTGTTCATACAACTTCATTGTTGTAGAGCTAATTAATGCCCCTGATGCTGCTAGCTACTTGACCACCTACTGGGCTCAATTTACCTAAAGAGATAGCTCCACAGAGAAGGGCTATGTGTTTGACCGGTGTTTACGTGACTGCGGAGAGGTTGGAGCAGCCACAAGAAACTCTGTGGACACTCTTCTAAACCTTGTTATTTACTTGAATTATTTTAGTCTAAATCATTTAATGGGTCCCAACTGTTGCAGTCAATATGTCCCGTCTCCTGTTTTTCTTTTCAGATTATATTTTAAGTTATTAGTTATTTTTACGCTGTCGGGTTTTTTTTTATTTTTTTTATTTTACACTTTTTAGTTATTTAGATATACCATTTCAAAATCCTCATGATGAGTTCTTTATCGAGCCGTTCAGGCTGCAGCGCGCCAAAAATTGAAAAATCCGCCTTTTCGTTTTTTTTTTTTATTTTGAATTAACCAGTGTCAGTCTCACAGTAAATACGAACACCTCTCAAGCTATAATCCATCGAGCCGTTCAGGCCACAGAGCGTGCCAAACAAATATACATACCTACTCTCGAAAAACATAACCCTCCCTTGGCAATCGGACGTATGACGCAATTAATTAAAGAACTAAAATCAAATTCTTGCATATCGCTATTAGAATAGGGATGATTCCTGAGTAAACAAAATATGATTCAATTTAGTCCGTCAGTTAGATTATCGATAAATATTTGATCCGTATTTTTTGTTTATAACAAATCAATAAAAAAATCACAAAGATAAAACCCGTAAAAAATATGAGTACTCTGAGTAACCTCGACTATAAAGCTCTAGAACGCGCTACCTCTTGGCATTAAGAAAGCTGAAAGCAAATTCACTTTTAAAAGAAAAGTTCGTAACTACTATTTAAATCGCTCTTAATTTGAAGTGTAGTCATAATAATTATTAATATTAGATGTCTCGTTATTTTCTTTTTAATTTTTGGTATTTTATAAAATATCTATTAGTTTATTTTATCTATATATGTGTATTAGTATTTATATTATATAAAACTACAAGACCACTCACTCACTGATTGACATGCCGTTTCTCGGAATGGGTGAGAGATGGGTTAAGGGTATGTTTTGCAATAATGTATAAAACCATAAAGTGAGTAGAGAAAAATTATAGAGGAGATTCAAATCCAAGATGGCGGCCGAGTCCATTTCCGGTTTCGGTGGGGAAAAGACTTGGAGGGGTTTCGACTCATAGGTCCTGTATAAGATCTGGAATGATTTTAAAAAAAAGTAAAAAAAAAAAAAAAAACAAGATGGCGGCTGCGCTGGGACGTTTTGAAAATTGTGACTTTTTCCACTCGACTCTGGCGAATTGTTTTGTTCAACCGATTTCAAACGTTTGCAACACTAAGTATACCAGTCGGGGGCCTATATCCTTGAGATTTCAGAAAAATTGTGACTTTTTGAAAACACAAGATGGCGGACGCTGTGGCGGCCATTTTGTGAACAGTTGGAATTTTCGACTTTTTTCAAATCCATTTTTCGTGTAGTTGGCAACATCCGACGGGTTCGAGTTGTACCGAACGGTTGTGTGTTACGTCAACGAGTAATGCCTGGTGAAATAAATTTTCCCATTTTTAGGGTACTTTTCCAGATTTTCCCCAAAAACATGAAAAGTAGAAAAAACGACAATTCGAATGAAGACTTTGACTAGCTGGCAGCATTGGGGTCCCCCAAATGATATTTGACCATTTTGGTGCGTTTTAGTTGGCAACCCCAAAAAATATTGAATATTTTAATTTTTGGGACTTTTTGACTTTGGCGAATTCATTTGTTCTACCAAACTCAAAAGTTGGCAACACCAAGTACACCGATCGGTAGCCTATATCCTTGAGATTTCAGGAAAATTATGACATTTCAGAAAAACAAGATGGCGGACAGTGTGGCGGCCATCTTGTAAAAATGACGAAAAATCCCAATTTTCGACACGATAAATGGGACAGCTGGTAACCCCCGACTGGATTGTGTTGTATGAACCGGTTGTGTATTTAGTCAAGGAGTGTTGCCTGGTGCAAAAATTTTCCCCATTTTTAGGGAGTTTTCCCAGATTTTCCCCAAAAACATGAAAAGTAGAAATAACGACATTTTGAATGTAGACTTTGACTAGCTGGCAACATTGTGGTCCCCCAAATGACATTTGACTATTTTCATCACTTTTAGCTGGCAACCCCGAGAGCCATTGGGGCTTGAACTTTCGGGTCAGACCCGAGTTTGGCGAGTTCTTTTGTTCTACCAAACTCGAAAAATGGCAACAACAAGTACACCAGTCGGTGGTCTGTGTCCTTGAAATTTGAGGAAAATTATGACATATCAGAAAAACAAGATGGCGGACAGTGTGGCGGCCATCTTGTAAAATGGCGAAAATTTCCAATTTTTGACGCGATAAATGGCACGACTGGCATCCCCCGACTGGATTGTGTTGTATGAACGGGTTATGTGTTTTGTTGAGGAGTATAGCCTGGTGCAAAAATTCTCCCAATTTTTAGGGTATTTTCCCAGATTTTCCCCAAAAACGTGAAAAGTAGAAATAACGCCATTTTGAATAGAAACTTTGATTAGCCGGCAACTTTGGGATCCCCCAAATGACATTTCACTATTTTCACCACTTTCAGCTGGCAACCCCGAGCGCCATTAGGGCTTGAATTTTCGGGTTAGACCCGACTTTGGCGAGTTCCGTTGTTTTACCAAAGTCAACGAACAGCCACCGTTCTTTTACTGACAGGTACCTTGTATCCTGGTTACTTTAGGAAAATTGGCGACCGTGCCATTTCCGGTTTATTACCACTCACTCACTGACATAATTGTTCTCCCAGATGGTGGAGGGCGAGTGGGGAATATTTTTACAGATTCGTAAACAACTAACTCTCAAACCTATGGGAAAAGTGCCAAACCTCCCCTTTTCACCCCCCTTCTCCCCCCTCCCTATCGTGTCTCGGAAACCAAGAGACTTGGAACATTTTTTTTTTCAGATTTGTATAGAGGAGGCTCGGAAAAGAAAAAAAACAGTTTTCAAAGTTGACCTCCTTTCCCCCCTTCTCCCCCCCTTTAGGCGGATCTCGGAAGTTAAGAGACTTGGAACATTTTTTTTTTCAGATTCGTATAGAGGAGGATCGGGAAAGTAAAAACCAGTTTTCAAAGTTGCCCCCTTTCCCCCCTTCTCCCCCCCTTAAGGCGGATCTCGGAAGTTAAGATACTTGGAACATTTTTTTTTCAGATTCGTAAGAAGGGGCAATGCATTAGTCGAAATAATTTTTCAAAACTCACCACTCTCCCCCCCTTCACCCCTCCCCCCATCGTATCTCGGAAACTAGGACACGTAGCGGAATTTTGATTTTTACTATACTTTATTTTTGGGGTCGTTGAAATTTTTATACCCTCCCGTCCCCTCCTCAACCTCCCCTAAAAGTCCTGAGTGGAGCGACCCTGCGAGACCGAGTGGAGCGAATGGGGGAGGTGGCGAGCGAAGCGAGCCGGCGACCTCCGTAGCGTAACGAAGGTTGAGTGGGTGAAGCTCCCCTCCCCAACCTCCCCTAAAATTGAAAGGGCTGTAACTTCATAACGGTTAGAGCTAGCCATCAGGTGTTTGAACAAATATTATAGTAGGTGTCGAAACCTGTCCGGTGGTAGCTAGGTCCTGAGTGGAGCGAAGGCGGGAGGTGGCGACCTCCGTAGCGTAACGATGATTGAGTGGGTGAAGCGTAACTCAGCAAACTTCAGGGTAATGATTTTTATGGGAAAAGGGAGGAAGAGTTTTTTAAATAAGGTTTTATTAGGGGTCCGTAGGGGATTTCATACTGTTTTAGGGGTAATTCTAACGGATTTTTCAATTCATTTTGGGGTGCCCATTGATTCTCAAAATTTTATAAGGGTAAGTAATACTTCTCAAAAACACCAAACACGCGAGCTTCGCGCAGCTCGCGCACCCAAGCAAACTAGTTTATATTATATAAAACTACAAAGCCACTGACTCACTGACTGATTGACATGTCGTTTCTCGGAATGGGTGAGAGATGGGTTAGGGGTATGTTTTGCAATAATGTACAAAACCATAAAGTGAGTAGAGGAAAATTATAGAGAAGATTCAAATCCAAGATGGCGGCCGAGTCCATTTCCGGTTTCAGTGGGGAAAAGACTTGGAGGGGTTTCGACTCATAGGTCCTGTACAAGATCTGGAATGATTTAAAAAAAAAGTAAAAAAAAAACAAAAAACAAGATGGCGGCTGCGCTAGGACGTTTTGAAAATTGCGACTTTTTCCACTTGACTATGACGAATTGTTTTGTTCTACCGATTCCAAAAGTTGGCAACACCAAGTACACCAATCGGTGGCCTATATCCTTGAGATTTCAGAAAAATTGGGACTTTTCAGAAAAACAAGATGGCGGACGGTGTGGCGGCCATTTTGTGAAAAGTTGGAATTTTCGACTTTTTTCAAATCCATTTTTCGTGTAGTTGGCAACATCCGACGGGTTCCAAATGTACCGAGCGGTTGTGTGTTTTATTGAAGAGTGTTGCCTGGTGAAATAAATTTCCCCATTTTTAGGGTACTTTCCCAGATTTTCCCCAAAAACATGAAAAGTAGAAATAACGACATTTTAAATAAAGACTTTGACTAGCTGGCAGCATTAGGGTCCCCCAAATGACATTTGACCATTTTGGTGCGTTTTAGTTGGCAACACCAAAAAATATTGAATATTTTAATTTTTGGGACTTTTTGACTTTGGCGAATTCATTTGTTCTACCAAACTCAAAAGTTGGCAACACCAAGTACAACGATCGGTAGCCTATATCCTTGAGATTTCAGGAAAATTATGACTTTTCAGAAAAACAAGATGGCGGACAGTGTAGCGGTCATCTTGTAAAAATGACGAAAAATCCCAATTTTCGACACGATAAATGGGACAGCTGGCAACCCCCGACTGGATTGTGTTGTACCCACCGGTTGTGTATTTCGTTGAGGAGTGTTGCCTGGTTCAAAAATTTTCCCCACTTTTGGGGTACTTTTCCAGATTTTCCCCGAAAACATGAAAAGTAGAAATAACGACATTTTGAATAGAGACTTTAACTAACCGGCAACATTGGGATCCCCCAAATGACATTTGATCATTTTCATCACTTTCAGCTGGCAACCCCGAGAGTCGTTGGGGCTTGAATTTTAGGGTCAGACCCGACTTTGGCGAGTTCTTTTGTTCTACCAAACTCAAAAGTTGGCAACACACAGTACACCAGTCGGTGGCCTGTATCCTTGAGATTTCAGGAAAATTGTGACTTTTCAGAAAAACAAGATGGCGGACATTGTGGCGGCCATCTTGTAAAAAAGACGAAAAATCCCAATTTTCGACACGATACATGGGACAGCTGGCAACCCCCGACTGGATTGTGTTGTATGAATTGATTGTGTATTTTGTCAAGAAGTGTTGCCTGTTTCAAAAAATTTCCCCATTTTTAGGGAGTTTTCCCAGATTTTCCCCAAAAACATGCAAAGTAGAAATAACGACATTTTGAATGGAGACTTTGACTAGCTGGCAACATTGTGGTCCCCCAAATGACATTTGACCATTTTCATCACTATCAGCTGGCAACCCCGAGAGCCATTGGGGTTTGAATTTTCAGGTCAGACTCGACTTTGGCGAGTTCTTTTGTTAAACCAAACTCAAAAGTTGGCCACACCAAGTACACCAGTCGGTGGCCTATATTCTTGAGATTCCAGGAAAATTATGACTTTTCAGAAAAACAAGATGGCGGACAGTTTGGCGGCCATCTTGTAAAAATGACGAAAAGTCCCAATTTTCGACACGATAAATGGGACAGCTGGCAACCCCCGATTGGATTGTGATGTATGAACCCGTTATGTATTTTGTCAAGGAGTGTTGCCTGGTGCAAAAATTTTCCCCATTTTTAGGGAGTTTTCCCAGATTTTCCCCAAAAACATGAAAAGTAGAAATAACGACATATTGAATAAAGACTTTGACTAGCCGACAACATTGGGGTCCACCGAATGACATTTGACCATTTTCATGATTTTCAGCTGGCAACCCCGAGACCCATGTTGGCTTGAATTTTCGGGTCAGACCCGATTTTGGCGAGTTCTTTTGTTCTACCAAACTCAGAAGTTGGTAACACCAAAAACACCAGTCAGCGAACTGTATCCTTGAGATTTAAGGAAAATTATGACATTTCAGAAAAACAAGATGGCGGACAGTGTGGCGGCCATCTTGTAAAATGACGAAAAATCCCAATTTTCGACACGATAAATGGGACAGCTGGCATCCCCCGACTGGATAGTGTTGTATGAACCAGTTGTGTAATACGTCAAGGAGTGTTGCCTGGTGCAAAAAAAAACCCATTTTTGGGGTACTTTTTCAGATTTTCTCCGAAAACGTGACAAATAGAAATAACAACATTTTAAGTGGAAATTCACATTACCACCAAGAATGGGGTGCTCCAAATGACATTCGACCATTTTCATCACTTACAGCTGGCAACCCTGAGAGCTATTGGGGCTTGAATTTTCGGCTCAGACCCGACTTTGGCGAGTTCTTTTGTTCTACAAAAGTCAACGGACAGCCACCATTTTTTTACTGACAGGTAACTTGTATCCTGGTTACTTTAGGAAAATTGTGACATTTCAGAAACTCAAGATGGCGGCCGAGCCATTTCCGGTTTATTACCACTCACTTACTGACATAATTGTTCTCCCAGATGGTGGATGGGGAGGGGGGTATATTTTGACAGATTCGTAAACAAGTAACTCTCACGAGTAGGGTAAAAATCCCAAACCTCCCCTTTTCGCCCCCCTTCTCCCCCCTCCCTATTGTATCTCGGAAACTAAGAGACCCGTATTTTGTTTTTTTACCGGATTCGCAAAGAGGAGGCTCTGAAAAGTAAAAACCAGTTTTCATAGTTGTCCCCCTTTCCCCCTTCTCCCCCCCTTTAGGCGGATCTCGGAAGTTAAGAGACTTGGAACTTTTTTTTTTTCCGATTAGTAAGAAGGGGCAAAATGTCAAAATCATTTTTCAAAACTCCCCCATCCCCCCCTTCACCCCTCCCCCCATCGTATCTCGGAAACTAGGACACGTAGCGGCATTTTGATTGTGACTATACTTTATTATTGAGGAGCGTTACAATTTTTATACCCTCCCCTCCCCAACCTCCCCTTTCCGGTGGTAGATAGGTCCTGAGTGGAGCGAACCTGCGAGACCGAGTGGAGCGAAGGGGGGAGGTGGCGAGCGAAGCGAGCCGGCGACCTCCGCAGCGTAACGAAGGTTGAGTGGGTGAAGCTCCCCTCCCCAACCTCCCCTAAAATTGAAAGGGCTGTAACTTCATAACGGTTAGAGATAGCCATCAGGTGTTTGAACAAATATTATAGAAGGCGTCAAAACCTGTCCGGTGGTAGGTAGGTCCTGAGCGGAGCGAGCCTGCGAGACCGAGTGGAGCGAAGGGGGGAGGTGGCGAGCGAAGCGAGCCGCCGACCTCCGTAGCGTAACGAAGGTTGAGTGGGTGAAGCGTAACTCAGCAAACTTTAGGGTAATGTTTTTTATGGGAAAAGGTCTGAGTTTTGAAATAAGGTTTTATTAGGGGTCCGTAGGGGTTTTCATACTGTTTTAGGGGTAATTCTAACAGATTTTCCAATTCATTTAGGGGTGCCCATAGATTCTCAAAATTTTATAAGGGTTAGTAATACTTCTCAAAAACACCAAACACGCGAGCTGCGCGCAGCTCGCGCACCCAAGCAAACTAGTTTATATTATATAAAACTACAAAGCCACTGACTCACTGACTGATTGACATGTCGTTTCTCGGAATGGGTGAGAGATGGGTTAGGGGTATGTTTTGCAATAATGTATAAAACCATAAAGTGAGTAGAGGAAAATTATAGAGGAGATTCAAATCCAAGATGGCGGCCGAGTCCATTTCCGGTTTCGGTGGGGAAAAGACTTGGAGAAGTTTCAACTCATAGGTCCTGTATAAGATCTGAAATGATTAAAAAAAAAAGTTAAAAAAAAAAAAAAAACAAGATGGCGGCTGCGCTAGGACGTATTGAAAATTGCGACTTTTTCCACTCGACTTTGACGAATTGTTTTGTTCTACCGATTCCAAAAGTTGGCAACACCAAGTACACCAATCGGTGGCCTGTATCCTTGATATTTCAGAAAAATTGTGACTTTAAAAAAAAACAAGATGGCGGACGCTGTGGCGGCCATTTTGTGAACAGTTGGAATTTTCGACTTTTTTTAAATCCATTTTTCGTGTAAATGGCAACATCTGACGGGTTCGAGTTGTACCGAGCGGTTGTGTGTTACAACAACGAGTGTTGCCTGGTGACATAAATTTCCCCATTTTTAGGGTACTTTCCCAGATTTTCTTCAAAAACATGAAAAGTAGAAATAACGACATTTTGAATAAAGACTTTGACTAGCTGGCAGCATTGGGGTCCTCCAAATGACATTTGACCATTTTGATGCGTTTTAGTTGGCAACCCCAAAAAATATTGAATATTTTAATTTTTGGGACTTTTTGACTTTGGCGAATTCATTTGTTCTACCAAACAAAAAAGTTGGCAACACCAAGTACACCGGTCGGTAGCCTATATCCTTGAAATTCCAGGAAAATTATGACTTTTCAGAAATACAAGATGGCGGACATTGTGGCGGCCATCTTGTAACATGACAAAAAATCCCAATTTTCGACACGATAAATGGGACAGCTGGCATCCCCCGACTGGATAGTGTTGTATGAACCGGTTGTGTACTTTGGTTAAGGAGTGTTGCCTGGTGCAAAAAATTTCCCCATTTTTAGGGAGTTTTCCCAGATTTTCCCCAAAAACATGAAAAGTAGAAATAACGACATTTTGAATTGAGACTTTGACTAGCCGGCAACATTGGAGTCCCTCAAATGACATTTGACTATTTTCATCACTTTCAGCTGGCAACCCCGAAAGCCATTGGGGCTTGAATTTTAGGGTCAGACCCGACTTTGGCGAGTTCTTTTGTTCTACCAAACTCAAAATTTGGCAACACCAAGTACACCAGTCAGTGGCCTGTATCCTTGAGATTTCAGGAAAATTATGACATTTTAGAAAAACAAGATGGCGGACTGTGTGGCGGCCATCTTGTAAAAATAACGAAAAATCCCAATTTTCCACACGATAAATGGAACAGCTGGCATCCCCCGACTGGATTGTGTTGTATAAACCGGTTGTGTATTTCGTCAAGGAGTGTTGCCTGGTGCAAACAAAATCCCCATTTTTGGGGTACTTTTCCAGATTTTCCCCGAAAACGTAAAAAGAAGAAATAACGACATTTTAAATGGAAATTTTGCATTACCACCAAGAATGGGATACTGCAAATGACATTTGACCATTTTTATCACTTTCAGCGGGCAACCCCGAGAGCCATTCGGGCTTGAATTTTCGGGTCAGACCCGACTTTGGCCAATTCTTTTGTTCTACCAAAGTCAACGGACAGCCACCGTGTTTTACTTACAGGTAACTTGTATCCTGGTTACTTGAGGAAAATTGTGACATTTCAGAAATTCAAGATGGCGGCCGTGCCATTTCCGGTTTATTACCACTCACCCACTGACATAATTGTTCTCCCATATGGTGAAGGGGAAGGGGGGTATATTTTGACAGATTCGTAAACAAAAACTCTCACGAGTAAGGGATAAGTGCCAAACCTCCCCTTTGTGCCCCCCTTCCCACCCGTCCCTACCGTATCTCGGAAACTAAGAGACCTGTGTTTTTTTTTTACGGATTCGTATAGAGGAGGATCGGAAAAGAAAAAACCAAGTTTTCAAAGTTGGCCCCCTTGTCCCCCTTCTTCCCCCCTTTAGGCGGATCTCGGAAGTTAAGAGACTTGGAACATTTTTTTTTTCAGATTCGTATACAGGGGCAATGCATTAGTCGAAATCATTTTTCAAAACTCCCCACTCTCCCCCCCGTCACCCCTCCCCCCATCGTATCTCGGAACTAGGACACGTAGCGGCATTTTGATTTTTACTATACTTTATTATTGAGAGGCGTTGAAATTTGTACACCCTACCCTCCCCTCCCCAACCTCCCTTTTCCGGTGGTAGGTAGGTCCTGAGTAGAGCGAAGGGGGGAGGTGGCGAGCGAAGCGAGCCGGCGACCTCCGTAGCGTAACGAAGGTTGAGTGGGTGAAGCTCCCCTCCCCAACCTCCCCTAAAATTGAAAGGGCTGTACCTTCATAACGGTTAGAGATAGCCATCAGGTGTTTGAACAAATATTATAGTAGGTGTCGAAACCTGTCCGGTGGTAGGTAGGTCTTGAGTGGAGCGAACGCGGGAGGTGGCGAGCGAAGCGAGCCGGCGACCTCCGTAGCGTAACGATGATTGAGTGGGTGAAGCGTAACTCAGCAAACTTTAGGGTAATGTTTTTTATGGTAAAAGGTCTGAGTTTTTAAGTAAGGTTTTAGATTTTATTAGGGGTTCGTAAGGGTTTTCATACTGTTTTAGGGGTAATTCTAACGGATTTTCCAATTCATTTAAGGGTGCCAATAGATTCTTAAAATTTTAAAAGGGTAAGTAATACTTCTCAAAAACACCAAACACGCGAGCTGCGCGCAGCTCGCGCACCCAAGCAAACTAGTTTATATTATATAAAACTACAAAGCCACTCACTGACTGATTGACATGTCGTTTCTCGGAATGGGTGAGCGATGGGTTAGGGGTATGTTTTGCAATAATGTATACAACCATAAAGTGAGTAGAGGAAAATTATAGAGGAGATTCAAATCCAAGATGGCGGCCGAGTCCATTTCCGGTTTCGGTGGGGAAAAGACTTGGAGGGGTTTCGACTCATAGGTCCTGTATAAGATCTGGAATGATTTAAAAAAAAAGTAAAAAAAAAAAAAAAACAAGATGGCGGCAGCGCTAGGACGTTTTGAAAATTGCGACTTTTTCCACCCGACTCTGACGAATTGTTTTGTTCTACCAATTCCAAAAGTTGGCAACACCAAGTACACCAATTGGTGGCCTATATCCTTGAGATTTCAGAAAAATTGTGACTTTTCGGAAAAACAACATGGCGGATGCTGTGGCGGCCATTTTGTAAACAGTTGGAATTTTCGACTTTTTTCAAATCCATTTTTCGTGTAGTTGGCAACATCCGACGGGTTCCAAATGTACCGAGCGGTTGTGTGTTTTATTGAAGAGTGTTGCCTGGTGAAATAAATTTCCCCTTTTTTAGGGTACTTTCCCAGATTTTCCCCAAAAACATGAAAAGTAGAAATAACGACATTTTAAATAAAGACTTTGACTAGCTGGCAGCATTAGGGTCCCCCAAATGACATTTGACCATTTTGGTGCGTTTTAGTTGGCAACACCAAAAAATATTGAATATTTTAATTTTTGGGACTTTTTGACTTTGGCGAATTCATTTGTTCTACCAAACTCAAAAGTTGGCAACACCAAGTACAACGATCGGTAGCCTATATCCTTGAGATTTCAGGAAAATTATGACTTTTCAGAAAAACAAGATGGCGGACAGTGTGGCGGTCATCTTGTAAAAATGACGAAAAATCCCAATTTTCGACACGATAAATGGGACAGCTGGCAACCCCCGACTGGATTGTGTTGTATGAACCGGTTGTGTATTTAGTCGAGGAGTGTTGCCTGGTGCAAAAATTTTCCCCATTTTGAGGGAGTTTTCCCAGATTTTCCCCAAAAACATGAAAAGTAGAAATAACGACATTTTGAATGGAGACTTTGACTAACTGGCAACATTGTCGTCCCCCAAATGACATTTGACCATTTTCATCACTTTTAGCTGGCAACCCCGAGAGCCATTGGGGCTTGAATTTTCGGGTCAGACCCGACTTTGGCGAGTTCTTTTGTTCTACCAAACTCAAAAGTTGGCAACATCAAGTAAACCAGTCGGTGGCCTGTATCCTTGAGATTTCAGGAAAATTATGACATTTCAGAAAAACAAGATGGCGGACAGTGTGGCGTTCATCTTGTGAAAATGACGAAAAATCCCAATTTTCGACACGATAAATGGGACAGCTGGCAACCCCCGACTGGATTGTGTTGTATGAACCGGTTGTGTATTTAGTCGAGGAGTGTTGCCTGGTGCAAAAATTTTCCCCATTTTGAGGGAGTTTTCCCAGATTTTCCCCGAAAACATGAAAAGTAGAAATAACGACATTTTGAATAGAGACTTTAACTAGCCGGCAACATTGGGATCCCCCAAATGACATTTCATCATTTTCATCACTTTCAGCTGGTAACTCCGAGAGCCATTAGGGCTTGAATTTTCGGGTCAGACCCGACTTTGGCGAGTTCTTTTGTTTTACCAAACTCAACGAACTGCCACCGTTTTTTTACTGACAGGTACCTTGTATCCTGGTTACTTTAGGAAAATTGTGACATTTCAAAAATTCAAGATGGCGACCGTGCCATTTCCGGTTTATTACCACTCACTCACTGACATAATTGTTCTCCCAGATGGTGGAGGGCGAGTGGGGTATATTTTTACAGATTCGTAAACAACTAACTCTCAAACCTATGGGAAAAGTGCCAAACCTCCCCTTTTCACCCCCCTTCTCAACCCTCCCTATCGTATCTCGGAAACCAAGAGACTTGGTACAGTTTTTTTTCAGATTCGTATAGAGGAGGCTTGGAAAAGTAAAAAGCAGTTTTTCAAGTTGTCCCCCTTTCCCCCCTTCTCTGCCCCTTTAGGCGGATCTCGGAAGTTAAGAGACTTGGAACATTTTTTTTTCAGATTCGTATGAAGGTGTTAATTGTTGGTCAAAATCATTTTTCTAAACTCCCCCCTCTCCCTCCCTTGACCCCTCCCCCCATCGTATAGAATTGATCTCCCAGATGGTGAATGGGGAGGTAGGTATATTTTTTCAGATTCGTAAACAACTAACTCTCAAACCTATGAAAAAGTGCCAAACCTCCCCTTTTCACCCCCCTTCTCACCCCTCCCTATCGTATCTCGGAAACCAAGAGACTTGGTACATTTTCTTTTACAGATTCGTATAGAGGAGGCTTGGAAAAGTAAAAACCATTTTTCAAAGTTGCCCCTTTGCCCCCTTTCTCCCCGCCCCTTTAGGCGGATCTCAGAAGTTAAGAGACTTGGAACATTTTTTTTTTCAGATTCGTAAGAAGGGGCAAAGAGTTGGTCAAAATCATTTTTCAAAACTCCCCACTCTCCCCCCTTCACCCCTCCCCCCATCGTATCTCGGAAACTAGGACACGTAGCGGCATTTTGATTTTGACTATACTTTATTATTGAGGGTTGTTGAAATTTGTATACCCTCCCCTCCCCAACCTCCCCTTTCCGGCGGCAGGTAGGTCCTGAGTGGAGCGAAGGGGGGAGGTGGCGAGCGAAGCGAGCCGGCGACCTCCGTAGCGTAACGGAGGTTGAGTGGGTGAAGCTCCCCTCCCCAACCTCCTCTAAAATTGAAAGGGCTGTACCTTCATAACGGTTAGAGATAGCCATCAGGTGTTTAAACAAATATTACAGTAGGTGTCGAAACCTGTCCGGTGATAGGTAGGTTTTGAGTGGAGCGAAGGCGGGAGGTGGCGAGCGAAGCGAGCCGGCGACCTCCGTAGCGTAACGATGATTGAGTGGGTGAAGCGTAACTCAGCAAACTTTAGGGTAATGTTTTTTATGGGAAAAGGTCTGAGTTTTTAAATAAGGTTTTAGATTTTATTAGGGGTTCGTAAGGGTTTTCATACTGTTTTAGGGTGCCTATAGATTCTCAAAATTTTAAAAGGGTAAGTAATACTTCTCAAAAACACCAAACACGCGAGCTGCGCGCAGCTCGCGCACCCAAGCAAACTAGTTTATATTATATAAAACTACAAGACCACTCACTCACTGACTCATTGACATGTCCATTCTCGGATTGGGTGAGAGATGGGTTAGGGGTATGTTTTGCAATAATGTATAAAACCATAGAGTGAGTAGAGGAAAATTATAGAGGAGATTCAAATCCAAGATGGCGGCCGAGTCCATTTCCGGTTTCGGTGGGGAAAAGACTTGGAGGGGTTTCGACTCATAGGTCCTGTATAAGATCTGGAATGATTTAAAAAAAAAGTAAAAAAAAAAAAAAAAACAAGATGGCGGCTGCGCTAGGACGTTTTGAAAATTGTGACTTTTTCCACTCGACTCTGGCGAATTGTTTTGTTCAACCGATTTCAAACGTTTGCAACACTAAGTATACCAGTCGAGGGCCTATATCCTTGAGATTTCAGAAAAATTGTGACTTTTTGAAAACACAAGATGGCGGACGCTGTGGCGGCCATTTTGTGAACAGTTGGAATTTTCGACTTTTTTCAAATCCATTTTTCGTGTAGTTGGCAACATCCGACGGGTTCGAGTTGTACCGAACGGTTGTGTGTTACGTCAACGAGTGTTGCCTGGCGAAATAAATTTCCCCATTTTTAGGGTACTTTCCCAGATTTTCCTCAAAAACATGAAAAGTAGAAATAACGATATTTTGAATAAAGACTTTGACTAGCTGGCAGCATTAGGGTCCCCCAAATGACATTTGACCATTTTGATGCGTTTTAGTTGGCAACCCCAAAAAATATTGAATATTTTAATTTTTGGGACTTTTTGACTTTGGCGAATTCATTTGTTTTACCAAACTCAAAAGTTGGCAACATCAAGTACACCGATCGGTAGCCTATATCCTTGAGATTTCAGGAAAATTATGACATTTCAGAAAAACAAGATGGCAGACAGTGTGGCGGCCATCTTGTAAAAATGACGAAAAATCCCAATTTTCGACACGATAAATGGGACAGCTGGCAACCCCCGACTGGATTGTGTTGTATGAACCGGTTGTGTATTTAGTCGAGGAGTGTTGCCTGGTGCAAAACTTTTCCCCATTTTTAGGGAGTTTTCCCAGATTTTCCCCAAAAACATGAAAAGTAGAAATAACGACATTTTGAATGGAGACTTTGACTAGGTGGCAACATTGTGGTCCCCCAAATGACATTTGACCATTTTCATCACTTTTAGCTGGCAACCCCGAGAGCCATTGGGGCTTGAATTTTCGGGTCAGACCCGACTTTGGCGAGTTCTTTTGTTCTACCAAACTCAAAAGTTGGCAACACCAAGTACACCGGTCGGTAGCCTATATCCTTGAAATTTTAGGAAAATTATGACTTTTCAGAAAAACAAGATGGCGGACATTGTGGCGGCCATCTTGTAAAAATGACGAAAAATCCCAATTTTTGACACGATAAATGGGACAGCTGGCAACCCCCGACTGGATTGTGTTGTATGAACCGGTTGTGTATTTAGTCGAAGAGTGTTGCCTGGTGCAAAAATTTTCCCCATTTTTAGGGAGTTTTCCCAGATTTTCCCCAAAAACATTAAAAGTAGAAATAACTACGTTTTGAATGGAGACTTTGACTAGCCGGCAACATTGGGGTCCCCCGAATGACATTTGACCATTTCATCACTTTCAGCTGGCAACCCCGAGAACCATTTTGGCTTGAAGTTTCGGGTCAGACCCGAATTTGGCGAGTTCTTTTGTTCTACCAAACTCAAAAGTTGGCAACAACAAGCACACCAGTCGGTGGTCTGTGTCCTTGAGATTTCAGGAAAATTATGACATATCAGAAAAATAAGATGGCGGACAGTGTGGCGGCCATCTTGTAAAAATGACGAAAATTCCCAATTTTTGACGCGATAAATGGCACGACTGGCATCCCCCGACTGGATTGTGTTGTATGAATCGGTTGTGTATTTTGTTGAGGAGTGTTGCCTGGTGCAAAAATTTTCCCCATTTTTAAGGAGTTTTCCCAGATTTTCCCCAAAAACATGAAAAGTGGAAATAACGACATTTTGAATGGAGACTTTGTCTAACCGGCAACATTAGGGTCCCGCAAATGACATTTCACCATTTTCATCACTTTCAGCTGGCAACCCCGAGCGCCATTAGGGCTTGAATTTTCGGGTCAGACCCGACTTTGGCGAGTTCTTTTGTTTTACCAAAGTCAACGAACAGCCACCGTTTTTTTACTGACAGGTACCTTGTATCCTGGTTACTTTAGGAAAATTGTGACATTTCAAAAATTCAAGATGGCGACCGTGCCATTTCCGGTTTATTACCACTCACTCACTGACATAATTGTTCTCCCAGATGGTGGAGGGCGAGTGGGGTATATTTTTACAGATTCGTAAACAACTAACTCTCAAACCTATGGGAAAAGTGCCAAACCTCCCCTTTTCACCCCTCCCTATCGTGTCTCGGAAACCAAGAGACTTTGAACATTTTTTTTCAGATTCGTATAGAGGAGGCTTGGAAAAGTAAAAACCATTTTTCAAAGTTGCCCCTTTGCCCCCCTTCTCCTCGCCCCTTTAGGCGGATCTCAGAAGTTAAGAGACTTGGAACATTTTTTTTTTCAGATTCGTAAGAAGGGGCAAAGAGTTGGTCAAAATCATTTTTCAAAACTCCCCACTCTCCCCCCTTCACCCCTCCCCCCATCGTATAGAATTGATCTCCCAGATGGTGGATGGGAGGTAGGTATATTTTTACAGATTCGTAAACAACTAACTCTGAAAGCTATGGGAAAAGTGCCAAATCTCCCCTTTTCACCCCCCTTCTCCCCCCTCCCTATTTTATCTCGGAAACCAAGAGACTTGGAACATTTTTTTTTTCAGATTCGTATAGAAGAGGCTCGGAAAAGTAAAATCCAGTTTTCAAAATTGTCCCCCTTTCCCCCTGTCTCCCCCCCTTTAGGCGGATCTCGGAAGTTAAGAGACTTGGAACATTGTTTTTTTCAGATTCGTATAAAGGGGCAATGCATTAGTCGAAATCATTTTTCAAAACTCCCCACTCTCCCCCACTTTACCCCTCCCCCCATCGTATCTCGGAAACTAGGACACGTAGCGGAATTTTGATTTTTACTGTACTTTATTATTGGGGTCGTTGAAATTTTTATGCCCTCCCCTCCCCTCCCCAACCTCCCCTATAATTGTAAAGGGCTGTAACTTAATAACGGTTAGAGATAGCTATCAGGTGTTTGAACAAATATTATATATAGTAGGTGTCGAAACCTGTCCGATGGTAGGTAGGTCCTGAGTGGAACGATGATTGAATGGATGAAGCGTAACTCAGCAAACTGTAGAGTTATTTTTTTATGGAAAAGGTCTGAGTTTTTAAATAAGGTTTTATTAGGGGTCCGTGTTTTGTTTTTTTTACGGATTCGTATAGAGGAGACTCAGGGAAGTATAAACCATTTTTCAAAGTTGCCCCCTTGCCCCCCTTCTCCCCGCCTTTAGGCGGATCTCAGAAGTTAAGAGACTTGGAACATTTTTTTTTTCAGGTTCAAATTAAGGGACCCAGAGTTGGCCCCAAGCATTTTTCAAAACTACCCTCTCTGGCCCCCCTTCACCCCTCCCGCCCAACGAATCTCGGAAACTAGGACACGTAGCGGCATTTTGATCTTTACCATACTTTATTATTGAGGAGCGTTAAAATTTGTATACCCTCCCCTCCCCAACCTCCCATATCCGGTGGTAGGTAGGAGTGGAGCGAACCTGCGAGACCGAGTGGAGCGAAGGGGGGAGGTGGCGAGCGAAGCGAGCCGGCGACCTCCGTAGCGTAACGAAG
Source organism: Xestia rhomboidea (assembly GCA_963853795.1). NCBI lineage: Eukaryota > Metazoa > Arthropoda > Insecta > Lepidoptera > Noctuidae > Xestia > Xestia rhomboidea. Next base: position 669,454 of record OY970776.1, on the reverse strand, counting down.
GTTGAGTGGGTGAAGCTCCCCTCCCCAACCAGGGGAGGTTTGAAAAGGGCTGTAACTTAATAACGGTTAGAGATAGCTATCAGGTGTTTGAACAAATGTTATAGTAGCGGTCGAAACCTGTGGTAGGTAGGTCCTGAGTGGAGCGAAAGGGGGGAGGTGGCGAGCGAAGCGAGCCGGCGACCTCCGTAGCGTAACGAACTTTTGTGAAGCGTAACTCAGCAAACTTTAGGGTAATGTTTTTTATGGGAAAAGGTCTCAGTTTTTAAATAAGGTTTTATTTGGGGTCCGTAGGGGTTTTCATACTGTTTTAGGAGTAATTCTAACGGATTTTCCAATTCATTTAGGGGTGCCTATAGATTCTCAAAATTTTATAAGGGTTAGTAATACTTCTCAAAAACACCAAACACGCGAGCTGCGCGCAGCTCGCGCACCCAAGCAAACTAGTTTATATTATATAAAACTACAAAGCCACTCACTCACTCATTGACATGTCCATTCTCGGATTGGGTGAGAGATGGGTTAGGGGTATGTTTTGCAATAATGTACAAAACCATAGACTGAGTAGAGGAAAATTATAGAGAAGATTCAAATCCAAGATGGCGGCCGAGTCCATTTCCGGTTTCGATGGGGAAAAGACTTGGAGGGGTTTCGACTCATAGGTCCTGTATAAGATCTGGAATGATTTAAAAAAAAAGTAAAAAAAAAAAAAAAAAACAAGATGGCGGCTGCGCCAGGACGTTTTGAAAATAGCCAATTTTTTCACTCGACTTTGGCGAATTGTTTTGTTTTACCGATTTCGAACGTTGGCAACATTAAGTTCACCAGTCGGGGGCCTATATCCTTGAGATTTTAGAAAAATTGTGACTTTTAAAAAAAACAACATGGCGGACGCTGTGGCGGCCATTTTGTAAACAGTTGGAATTTTCGACTTTTTTCAAATCCATTTTTCGTGTAGTTGGCAACATCTGACGGGTTCAAGTTGTACCAAGCGTTTGTGTGTTACAACAACGAGTGTTGCCTGGTGAAATAAATTTCCCCATTTTTAGGGTACTTTCCCAGATTTTCCCCAAAAACATGAAAAGTAGAAAAAACGACAATTCGAATGAAGACTTTGACTAGCTGGCAGCATTGGGGTCCCCCAAATGACATTTGACAATTTTGGTGCGTTTTAGTTGGCAACCCCAAAAAACATTGAATATTTAAATTTTTGGGACTTTTTGACTTTGGCGAATTCATTTGTTCTACCAAACTCAAAAGTTGGCAACACCAAGTACACCAGTCGGTGGCCTGTATCCTTGAGATTTCAGGAAAATTATGACATTTCAGAAAAACAAGATGGCGGACAGTGTGGCAGCCATCTTGTAAAAATGACGAAAAATCCCAATTTTCGACACGATAAATGGGACAGCTGGCATCCCCCGACTGGATTTTGTTGTATGAACGGGTTATGTGTTTTGTTGAGGAGTATTGCCTGATGCAAAAATTCTCCCCATTTTTCGGGTATTTTCCCAGATTTTCCCCAAAAACGTGAAAAGTAGAAATAACGCCATTTTGAATAGAAACTTTGATTAGCCGGCAACTTTGGGATCCCCCAAATGACATTTGATCATTTTAATTACTCTCAGCTGGCAACCCCGAGAGCCATTGGTGCTTGAATTTTCGGGTCAGACCCGACTTTGGCCAATTCTTTTGTTCTACCAAAGTCAACGGACAGCCACTTTTCTTTTACTGACAGGTAACTTGTACCCTGGTTACTTTAGGAAAATTGTGATATTTCAGAAATTCAAGATGGCGGCCGTGCCATTTCCGGTTTATTACCACTCACTTACTGACATAATTATTCTCCCAGATGGTGGAGGGGGAGGGAGTTATATTTTGATAGATTCGTAAACAAGTAACTCTCACGAGTAGGGAAAAAGTGCCAAACCTCCCCTTTTTGCCCCCCTTCTCACCCCTCCCTATCGTATCACGGAAACTAAGAGACGGGTGTTTAATTTTTTTACGTATTCGTATAGAGAAAGCTCGGAAAAGTAAAAAACAGTTTTCAAAGTTGCCCCCTTTGGCCCCCTTCTCCCCCCATTTAGGCGGATCTCGGAAGTTGAGAGACTTGGAACATTTTTTTTTTCAGATTCGTATAAAGGGGCAATGCATTAGTCGAAATCATTTTTCAAAACTCCCCACTCTTTCCCCCGTCACCCCTCCCCCCATCGTATCTCGGAAACTAGGACACGTAGCGGCATTTTGATTTTTACTATACTTTATTATTGAGAGGCGTTGAAATTTGTACACCCTACCCTGCCCTCCCCAACCTCCCCTTTCCGGTGGTAGGTAGGTCCTGAGTGGAGTAAAGGGGGGAGGTGGCGAGCGAAGCGAGCCGGCGACCTCCGTAGCGTAACGGAGGTTGAGTGGGTGAAGCTCCCCTCCCCAACCTCCCCTAAAATTGAAAGGGCTGTACCTTCATAACGGTTAGAGATAGCCATCAGGTGTTTGAACAAATATTATAGTAGGTGTCGAAACCTGTCCGGTGGTAGGTAGGTCCTGAGTGGAGCGAAGGCGGGAGGTGGCGAGCGAAGCGAGCCGGCGACCTCCGTAGCGTAACGATGATTGAGTGGGTGAAGCGTAACTCAGCAAACTTTAGGGTAATGTGTTTTATGGGAAAAGGTCTGAGTTTTTAAATAAGGTTTTAGATTTTATTGGGGTTCGTAAGGGTTTTCATACTGTTTTAGGGGTAATTCTAACGGTTTTCCAATTCATTTAAGGGTGCCTATAGATTCTCAAAATTTTAAAAGGGTAAGTAATACTTCTCAAAAACACCAAACACGCGAGCTGCGCGCAGCTCGCGCACCCAAGCAAACTAGTTTTTATATTATATAAAACTACAAAGCCACTCACTCACTCATTGACATGTCGTTTCTCGGAATGGGTGAGAGATGGGTTAGGGGTATGTTTTGCAATAATGTACAAAACCATAAATTGAGTAGAGGAAAATTATAGAGGAGATTCAAATCCAAGATGGCGGCCGAGTCCATTTCCGGTTTCGGTGGGGAAAAGACTTGGAGGAGTTTCGACTCATAGGTCCTGTATAAGATCTGGAATGATTTAAAAAAAAAGTAAAAAAAAAAAAAAAAACAAGATGGCGGCTGCGCTAGGACGTTTTGAAAATTGCGACTTTTTCCACCCGAATCTGACGAATTGTTTTGTTCTACCAATTCCAAAAGTTGGCAACACCAAGTACACCAATTGGTGGCCTATATCCTTGAGATTTCAGAAAAATTGTGACTTTTCGGAAAAACAACATGGCGGATGCTGTGGCGGCCATTTTGTAAACAGTTGGAATTTTCGACTTTTTTCAAATCCATTTTTCGTGTAGTTGGCAACATCCGACGGGTTCCAAATGTACCGAGCGGTTGTGTGTTTTATTGAAGAGTGTTGCCTGGTGAAATAAATTTCCCCATTTTTAGGGTACTTTCCCAGATTTTCCCCAAAAACATGAAAAGTAGAAATAACGACATTTTAAATAAAGACTTTGACTAGCTGGCAGCATTAGGGTCCCCCAAATGACATTTGACCATTTTGGTGCGTTTTAGTTGGCAACACCAAAAAATATTGAATATTTTAATTTTTGGGACTTTTTGACTTTGGCGAATTCATTTGTTCTACCAAACTCAAAAGTTGGCAACACCAAGTACAACGATCGGTAGCCTATATCCTTGAGATTTCAGGAAAATTATGACTTTTCAGAAAAACAAGATGGCGGACAGTGTGGCGGTCATCTTGTAAAAATGACGAAAAATCCCAATTTTCGACACGATAAATGGGACAGCTGGCAACCCCCGACTGGATTGTGTTGTATGAACCGGTTGTGTATTTAGTCGAGGAGTGTTGCCTGGTGCAAAAATTTTCCCCATTTTGAGGGAGTTTTCCCAGATTTTCCCCGAAAACATGAAAAGTAGAAATAACGACATTTTGAATGGAGACTTTGACTAAGTGGCAACATTGTGGTCCCCCAAATGACATTTGACCATTTTCATCACTTTTAGCTGGCAACCCCGAGAGCCATTGGGGCTTGAATTTTCGGGTCAGACCCGACTTTGGCGAGTTCTTTTGTTCTACCAAACTCAAAAGTTGGCAACATCAAGTAAACCAGTCGGTGGCCTGTATCCTTGAGATTTCAGGAAAATTATGACTTTTCAGAAAAACTAGATGGCGGACAGTGTGGCGGTCATCTTGTAAAAATGACGAAAAATCCCAATTTTCGACACGATAAATGGGACAGCTGGCAACCCCCGACTGGATTGTGTTGTATGAACCGGTTGTGTATTTAGTCGAGGAGTGTTGCCTGGTGCAAAAATTTTCCCCATTTTGAGGGAGTTTTCCCAGATTTTCCCCGAAAACATGAAAAGTAGAAATAACGACATTTTGAATGAAGACTTTGACTAAGTGGCAACATTGTGGTCCCCCAAATGACATTTGACCATTTTCATCACTTTTAGCTGGCAACCCCGAGAGCCATTGGGGCTTGAATTTTCGGGTCAGACCCGACTTTGGCGAGTTCTTTTGTTCTACCAAACTCAAAAGTTGGCAACATCAAGTAAACCAGTCGGTGGCCTGTATCCTTGAGATTTCAGGAAAATTATGACATTTCAGAAAAACAAGATGGCGGACTGTGTGGCGGCCATCTTGTAAAAATGACGAAAAATCCCAATTTTCGACACGATAAATGGGACAGCTGGCAACCCCCGACTGGATTGTGTTGTATCAACCGGTTGTGTATTTAGTCGAGGAGTGTTGCCTGGTGCAAAAAATTTCCCCATTTTTAGGGAGTTTTCCCAGATTTTCCCCAAAAACGTGAAAAGTAGAAATAACGCCATTTTGAATAGAAACTTTGATTAGCCGGCAACTTTGGGATCCTCCAAATGACATTTGACCATTTTCATCACTTTCAGCTGGCAACCCCGAGAACCATTTTGGCTTGAAATTTCGGGTCAGACCCGACTTTGGCGAGTTCTTTTGTTCTACCAAACTCAAAAGTTGGCAACAACAAGTACACCAGTCGGTGGTCTGTATCCTTGAGATTTCAGGAAAATTATGACATATCAGAAAAACAAGATGGCGGACAGTGTGGCGGCCATCTTGTAAAAATGTCGAAAATTCCCAATTTTTGACGCGATAAATGGCACGACTGGCATCCCCCGACTGGATTGTGTTGTATGAACGGGTTATGTGTTTTGTTGAGGAGTATAGCCTGGTGCAAAAATTCTCCCAATTTTTAGGGTATTTTCCCAGATTTTCCCCAAAAACGTGAAAAGTAGAAATAACGCCATTTTGAATAGAAACTTTGATAAGCCGGCAACTTTGGGATCCCCCAAATGACATTTCACCATTTTCATCACTTTCAGCTGGCAACCCCGAGCGCCATTAGGGCTTGAATTTTCGGGTCAGACCCGACTTTGGCGAGTTCTTTTGTTTTACCAAAGTCAACGAACAGCCACCGTTTTTTTACTGACAGGTACCTTGTATCCTGGTTACTTTAGGAAAATTGTGACATTTCAAAAATTCAAGATGGCGACCGTGCCATTTCCGGTTTATTACCACTCACTCACTGACATAATTGTTCTCCCAGATGGTGGAGGGCGAGTGGGGTATATTTTTACAGATTCGTAAACAACTAACTCTCAAACCTATGGGAAAAGTGCCAAACCTCCCCTTTTCACCCCCCTTCTCACCCCTCCCTATCGTATCTCGGAAACCAAGAGACTTGGTACATTTTTTTTTCAGATTCGTATAGAGGAGGCTTGGAAAAGTAAAAACCATGTTTCAAAGTTGCCCCTTTGCCCCCCTTCTCCCCGCCCCTTTAGGCGGATCTCAGAAGTTAAGAGACTTGGAACATTTTTTTTTTCAGATTCGTAAGAAGGGGCAAAGAGTTAGTCAAAATCATTTTTCAAAACTCCCCACTCTCCCCCCTTCACCCCTCCCCCCATCGTATAGAATTGATCTCTCAGATGGTGGATGGGGAGGTAGGTATATTTTTACAGATTCGTAAACAACTAACTCTCAAACCTATGGGAAAAGTGCCAAACCTCCCCTTTTCACCCCCCTTCTCACCCCTCCCTATCGTATCTCGAAAACCAAGAGACTTGGTACATTTTTTTTTTCAGATTCGTATAGAGGAGGCTTGGAAAAGTAAAAACCATTTTTCAAAGTTGCCCCTTTGCCCCCCTTCTCCCCGCCCCTTTAGGCGGATCTCAGAAGTTAGAGACTTGGAACATTTTTTTTTTTTCAGATTCGTAAGAAGGGGCAAAGAGTTGGTCAAAATCATTTTTCAAAACTCCCCACTCTCCCCCCTTCACCCCTTCCCCCATCGTATCTCGGAAACTAGGACACGTAGCGGCATTTTGATTTTGACTATACTTTATTATTAAGGGTTTTTGAAATTTGTATACCCTCCCCTCCCCAACCTCCCCTTTCCGGTGGCAGGTAGGTCCTGAGTGGAGCGAAGGGGGGAGGTGGCGAGCGAAGCGAGCCGGCGACCTCCGTAGCGTAACGATGATTGAATGGGTGAAGCGTAACTCAGCAAACTTTAGAGTTATTTTTTTTATGGAAAAGGTCTGAGTTTTTAAATAAGGTTTTATTAGGGGTCCGTAGGGGTTTTCATACTGTTTTAGGGGTAATTCTTACGGATTTTCCAATTCATTTAGGGGTGCCTATAGATTCTCAAAATTTTATAAGGGTAAGTAATACGTCTCTAAAACACCAAACACGCGAGCTGCGCGCAGCTCGCGCACCCAAGCAAACTAGTTTATATTATATAAAACTACAAAGCCACTGACTCACTCACTGATTGACATGTCGTTTCTCGGAATGGGTGAGAGATGGGTTAGGGGTATGTTTTGCAATAATGTATAAAACCATAGACTGAGTAGAGGAAAATTATAGAGGAGATTCAAATCCAAGATGGCGGCCGTGTCTATTTCCGGTTTCGGTGGGGAAAAGACTTGGAGATATTTCGACTCATAGGTCCTGTATAAGATCTGGAATGATTTTAAAAAAAAGTAAAAAAAAAAAAAAAAACAAGATGGCGGCTGCGCTGGGACATTTTGAAAATTGCTACTTTTTTCACTCGACTTTGGTGAATTGTTTTGTTCTACCGATTTCAAACGTTGGCAACACCAAGTACACCAGTCGGGGGACTATATCCTTGAGATTTCAGAAAAATTGTGACTTTTAAAAAAACCAAGATGGCGGACGCTGTGGCGGCCATTTTGTGAAAAGTTGGAATTTTCGACTTTTTTCAAATCCATTTTTCGTGTAGTTGGCAACATCCGACGGGTTCGAGTTGTACCGAGCGGTTGTGTGTTTTATTGACGAGTGTTGCCTGGTGCAATAAATTTTCCCATTTTTAGGGTACTTTCCCAGATTTTCCCCAAAAACATGATAAGTAGAAATAATGACATTTTGAATAAAGACTTTGACTATCTGGCAGCATTGGGGTCCCCCAAATGACATTTGACCATTTTGGTGCGTTTTAGTTGGCAACCCCAAAAAATATTGAATATTTTAATTTTTGGGACTTTTTGACTTTGGCGAATTCATTTGTTCTACCAAACTCAAAAGTTGGCAACACCAAGTACACCGATCGGTAGCCTATATCCTTGAAATTTCAGGAAAATTATGACATTTCAGAAAAACAAGATGGCGGACAGAGTGGCGGCCATCTTGTAAAAATGACGAAAAATCCCAATTTTCGACACGATAAATGGGACAGCTGGCAACCCCTGACTGGATTAAGTTGTATGAACCGGTTGTGTATTTAGTCGAGGAGTGTTGCCTGGTGCAAAAATTTTCCCCATTTTTAGGGAGTTTTCCCAGATTTTCCCCAAAAACATGAAAAGTAGAAATAACGTCATTTTGAATGGAGACTTTGACTAGCTGGCAACATTATGGTCTCCCAAATGACATTTGACCATTTTCATCATTTTTAGCTGGCAACCCCGAGAGCCATTGGGGCTTGAATTTTCGGGTCAGACCCGACTTTGGCGAGTTCTTTTGTTCTACCAAACACAAAAGTTGCCAACACCAAGTACACCAGTCGGTAGGCTGTATCCTTGAGATTTCAGGAAAATTATGACATTCCATAAAAACAAGATGGCGGACAGTGTGGCGGCCATCTTGTAAAAATTACGAAAAATCCCAATTTTCGACACGGTAAATGGGACAGCTGGCATTCCCCGATTGGATCTTGTTGTATGAACTGGTTGTGTATTTAGTCAAGGAGTGTTGCCTGGTGCAAAAATTTTCCCCACTTTTGGGGTACTTTGCCAAATTTTCTCATTCATTCAAAAACAAAACGATGATCAATTCATTTTAAAAGGAAATTTTGCATTACCACCAAGAATGGGGTGCCCCAAATGACACTTGACTATTTTCATCACTTTCAGCGGGCAACCCCGAGAGCCAATGGGGATTTAATTTTTGGGTTAGACCCGACTTTGGCGAGTTCTTTTGTTCTATCAAAGTCAACGTACAGCCACTGTTTTTTTACTGACTGGTAGCTTGTATTCTGGTTACTTTAGGAAAATTGTGACATCTCAAAAATTCAAGATGGCGGCCGTGCCATTTCCGGTTTATTGCCACTCACTCACTGACATAATTGTTTTCTCAGATGGTGGAGGGGGAGGGGGTATATTTTGACAGATTCGTAAACAAATGATTTTCACGAGAAGGGTAAAAGTGCTAAACCTCCCCTTTTTGCCCCCCTTCCCGCCCCTCCTTATCCTATCTTGGAACCTAAGAAAAAGAAAACACTGGTCGTGTTTTCTTTTTTTTACGGATTCGTATAGAGGAGGCTTGGAAAAGTAAAAACCTTTTTTCAAATTGCCCCCTTTACCCCCTTCTCACCCCCTTTAGGCGGATCTCGGAAGTTTAGAGACTTGGAACGTTTTTTTTTTTAGATTTGTATAAAAGGGCTGATTGTTAGTCTAAATCATTTTTCAAAACTCCCCCCTCTCCCCCCCTTCACCTCTCCCCCCATCGTATCTCGGAAACTAAGACACGTAGCAGCGTTTTGATTTTTACTATACTTTATTATTGAGGGGCATTGAAATTTTTATACCCTCCCCTCCCCAACCTCCCCTAAAATTGAAAGGTAATAGCTTTCCGGGGGTAGGTAGGTCCTAAGTGCGTAACGAAGGTTGAGTGGGTGAAGCTCCCCTCCCAACTTCATAACGGTTAGAGATAGCTATCAGGTGTGTGAACAAATATTATAGTAGGCGTCGAAACCTGTCCGGTGGCAGGTAGGTCCTGAGTGGAGCGAAGGGGGAAGGTGGCGAGCGAAGCGAGCCGGCGACCTCCGTATTATTTATACTATATAAAGCTGAATTACCACTGACTCACTGACAGAATTGTTCTCCCAGATGGTGGATGGGGAGGTGGGTATTTTTTGACAGATTCGTAAACAACTAACTCCAAAACCTATGGGAAAAGTGCCAAACCTCCCCTTTTCGCCCCCCTTCTCCCCCCTTCCTATCGTACCTTGGAAACCAAGAGACTTGGAACATTTTTTTTTCAGATTCCTATAGAGGGGGCAAGGAAAATTAAAGACCCAGTTTTCAAAGTTGCCCCCTTTCCCCCCTTCTCCCCCCCTTTAGGCGGATGTCGGAAGTAAAGAGACTTGGAACATTTTTTTTTCAGTTTCGTTTAGAGGGGCAATATATTAGTCGAAATCATTTTTCAAAACTCCCCACTCTCCCCCGTTCACCCCTCCCCCCATCGTATCTCGGAAACTAGGACACGTAGCGGCATTTTGATTTTTACTATGCTCTATTATTGAGGGGCGTTGAAATTTGTATACCCTCCCCAACTTCCCCTTTCCGGTGGTAGGTAGGTCCTGAGTAGAGCGAACCTGCGAGACCGAGTGGAGCGAATGGGGAGGTGGCGAGCGAAGCGAGCCGGCGACCTCCATAGCGTAACGAAGGTTGAGTGGGTGAAGCTCCCTTCCCCAACCTCCCCTATAATTGAAAGGGCTGTAACTTCATAACGGTTAGAGATAGCTATCAGGTGTTTGAACAAATGTTATAGTAGCGGTCGAAACCTGTGGTAGGTAGGTCCTGAGTGGAGCGAAGGGGGGGAGGTGGCGAGCGAAGCGAGCCGGCGACCTCCGTAGCGTAACGAACTTTTGTGAAGCGTAACTCAGCAAACTTTAGAGTTATTTTTTTTATCGAAAAGGTCTGAGTTTTTAAATAAGGTTTTATTAGGGGTCCGTAGGGGTTTTCATACTGTTTTAGGGGTAATTCTAACGGATTTTCCAATTCATTTAGGGGTGCCTATAGATACTCAAAATTTTATAAGGGTAAGTAATACGTCTCTAAAACACCAAACACGCGAGCTGCGCGCAGCTCGCGCACCCAAGCAAACTAGTTTATATTATATAAAACTACAAAGCCACTGACTCACTGACTGATTGACATGTCGTTTCTCGGAATGGGTGAGAGATGGGTTAGGGGTATGTTTTGCAATAATGTACAAAACCATAAAGTGAGTAGAGGAAAATTATAGAGAAGATTCAAATCCAAGATGGCGGCCGAGTCCATTTCCGGTTTCAGTGGGGAAAAGACTTGGAGGGGTTTCGACTCATAGGTCCTGTACAAGATCTGGAATGATTTAAAAAAAAAGTAAAAAAAAAACAAAAAACAAGATGGCGGCTGCGCTAGGACGTTTTGAAAATTGCGACTTTTTCCACTTGACTATGACGAATTGTTTTGTTCTACCGATTCCAAAAGTTGGCAACACCAAGTACACCAATCGGTGGCCTATATCCTTGAGATTTCAGAAAAATTGGGACTTTTCAGAAAAACAAGATGGCGGACGGTGTGGCGGCCATTTTGTGAAAAGTTGGAATTTTCGACTTTTTTCAAATCCATTTTTCGTGTAGTTGGCAACATCCGACGGGTTCCAAATGTACCGAGCGGTTGTGTGTTTTATTGAAGAGTGTTGCCTGGTGAAATAAATTTCCCCATTTTTAGGGTACTTTCCCAGATTTTCCCCAAAAACATGAAAAGTAGAAATAACGACATTTTAAATAAAGACTTTGACTAGCTGGCAGCATTAGGGTCCCCCAAATGACATTTGACCATTTTGGTGCGTTTTAGTTGGCAACACCAAAAAATATTGAATATTTTAATTTTTGGGACTTTTTGACTTTGGCGAATTCATTTGTTCTACCAAACTCAAAAGTTGGCAACACCAAGTACAACGATCGGTAGCCTATATCCTTGAGATTTCAGGAAAATTATGACTTTTGAGAAAAACAAGATGGCGGACAGTGTAGCGGTCATCTTGTAAAAATGACGAAAAATCCCAATTTTCGACACGATAAATGGGACAGCTGGCAACCCCCGACTGGATTGTGTTGTACCCACCGGTTGTGTATTTCGTTGAGGAGTGTTGCCTGGTTCAAAAATTTTCCCCACTTTTGGGGTACTTTTCCAGATTTTCCCCGAAAACATGAAAAGTAGAAATAACGACATTTTGAATAGAGACTTTAACTAACCGGCAACATTGGGATCCCCCAAATGACATTTGATCATTTTCATCACTTTCAGCTGGCAACCCCGAGAGTCGTTGGGGCTTGAATTTTAGGGTCAGACCCGACTTTGGCGAGTTCTTTTGTTCTACCAAACTCAAAAGTTGGCAACACACAGTACACCAGTCGGTGGCCTGTATCCTTGAGATTTCAGGAAAATTGTGACTTTTCAGAAAAACAAGATGGCGGACATTGTGGCGGCCATCTTGTAAAAAAGACGAAAAATCCCAATTTTCGACACGATACATGGGACAGCTGGCAACCCCCGACTGGATTGTGTTGTATGAATTGATTGTGTATTTTGTCAAGAAGTGTTGCCTGTTTCAAAAAATTTCCCCATTTTTAGGGAGTTTTCCCAGATTTTCCCCAAAAACATGCAAAGTAGAAATAACGACATTTTGAATGGAGACTTTGACTAGCTGGCAACATTGTGGTCCCCCAAATGACATTTGACCATTTTCATCACTATCAGCTGGCAACCCCGAGAGCCATTGGGGTTTGAATTTTCAGGTCAGACTCGACTTTGGCGAGTTCTTTTGTTAAACCAAACTCAAAAGTTGGCCACACCAAGTACACCAGTCGGTGGCCTATATTCTTGAGATTCCAGGAAAATTATGACTTTTCAGAAAAACAAGATGGCGGACAGTTTGGCGGCCATCTTGTAAAAATGACGAAAAGTCCCAATTTTCGACACGATAAATGGGACAGCTGGCAACCCCCGATTGGATTGTGATGTATGAACCCGTTATGTATTTTGTCAAGGAGTGTTGCCTGGTGCAAAAATTTTCGCCATTTTTAGGGAGTTTTCCCAGATTTTCCCCAAAAACATGAAAAGTAGAAATAACGACATATTGAATAAAGACTTTGACTAGCCGACAACATTGGGGTCCACCGAATGACATTTGACCATTTTCATGATTTTCAGCTGGCAACCCCGAGACCCATGTTGGCTTGAATTTTCGGGTCAGACCCGATTTTGGCGAGTTCTTTTGTTCTACCAAACTCAGAAGTTGGTAACACCAAAAACACCAGTCAGCGAACTGTATCCTTGAGATTTAAGGAAAATTATGACATTTCAGAAAAACAAGATGGCGGACAGTGTGGCGGCCATCTTGTAAAATGACGAAAAATCCCAATTTTCGACACGATAAATGGGACAGCTGGCATCCCCCGACTGGATAGTGTTGTATGAACCAGTTGTGTAATACGTCAAGGAGTGTTGCCTGGTGCAAAAAAAAACCCATTTTTGGGGTACTTTTTCAGATTTTCTCCGAAAACGTGACAAATAGAAATAACAACATTTTAAGTGGAAATTCACATTACCACCAAGAATGGGGTGCTCCAAATGACATTCGACCATTTTCATCACTTACAGCTGGCAACCCTGAGAGCTATTGGGGCTTGAATTTTCGGCTCAGACCCGACTTTGGCGAGTTCTTTTGTTCTACAAAAGTCAACGGACAGCCACCATTTTTTTACTGACAGGTAACTTGTATCCTGGTTACTTTAGGAAAATTGTGACATTTCAGAAACTCAAGATGGCGGCCGAGCCATTTCCGGTTTATTACCACTCACTTACTGACATAATTGTTCTCCCAGATGGTGGATGGGGAGGGGGGTATATTTTGACAGATTCGTAAACAAGTAACTCTCACGAGTAGGGTAAAAATCCCAAACCTCCCCTTTTCGCCCCCCTTCTCCCCCCTCCCTATTGTATCTCGGAAACTAAGAGACCCGTATTTTGTTTTTTTACCGGATTCGCAAAGAGGAGGCTCTGAAAAGTAAAAACCAGTTTTCATAGTTGTCCCCCTTTCCCCCTTCTCCCCCCCTTTAGGCGGATCTCGGAAGTTAAGAGACTTGGAACTTTTTTTTTTCCGATTAGTAAGAAGGGGCAAAATGTCAAAATCATTTTTCAAAACTCCCCCATCCCCCCCTTCACCCCTCCCCCCATCGTATCTCGGAAACTAGGACACGTAGCGGCATTTTGATTGTGACTATACTTTATTATTGAGGAGCGTTACAATTTTTATACCCTCCCCTCCCCAACCTCCCCTTTCCGGTGGTAGATAGGTCCTGAGTGGAGCGAACCTGCGAGACCGAGTGGAGCGAAGGGGGGAGGTGGCGAGCGAAGCGAGCCGGCGACCTCCGCAGCGTAACGAAGGTTGAGTGGGTGAAGCTCCCCTCCCCAACCTCCCCTAAAATTGAAAGGGCTGTAACTTCATAACGGTTAGAGATAGCCATCAGGTGTTTGAACAAATATTATAGAAGGCGTCAAAACCTGTCCGGTGGTAGGTAGGTCCTGAGCGGAGCGAGCCTGCGAGACCGAGTGGAGCGAAGGGGGGAGGTGGCGAGCGAAGCGAGCCGCCGACCTCCGTAGCGTAACGAAGGTTGAGTGGGTGAAGCGTAACTCAGCAAACTTTAGGGTAATGTTTTTTATGGGAAAAGGTCTGAGTTTTGAAATAAGGTTTTATTAGGGGTCCGTAGGGGTTTTCATACTGTTTTAGGGGTAATTCTAACAGATTTTCCAATTCATTTAGGGGTGCCCATAGATTCTCAAAATTTTATAAGGGTTAGTAATACTTCTCAAAAACACCAAACACGCGAGCTGCGCGCAGCTCGCGCACCCAAGCAAACTAGTTTATATTATATAAAACTACAAAGCCACTGACTCACTCACTGATTGACATGTCGTTTCTCGGAATGGGTGAGAGATGGGTTAGGGGTATGTTTTGCAATAATGTATAAAACCATAGACTGAGTAGAGGAAAATTATAGAGGAGATTCAAATCCAAGATGGCGGCCGTGTCTATTTCCGGTTTCGGTGGGGAAAAGACTTGGAGATATTTCGACTCATAGGTCCTGTATAAGATCTGGAATGATTTTAAAAAAAAGTAAAAAAAAAAAAAAAAACAAGATGGCGGCTGCGCTGGGACATTTTGAAAATTGCTACTTTTTTCACTCGACTTTGGTGAATTGTTTTGTTCTACCGATTTCAAACGTTGGCAACACCAAGTACACCAGTCGGGGGACTATATCCTTGAGATTTCAGAAAAATTGTGACTTTTAAAAAAACCAAGATGGCGGACGCTGTGGCGGCCATTTTGTGAAAAGTTGGAATTTTCGACTTTTTTCAAATCCATTTTTCGTGTAGTTGGCAACATCCGACGGGTTCGAGTTGTACCGAGCGGTTGTGTGTTTTATTGACGAGTGTTGCCTGGTGCAATAAATTTTCCCATTTTTAGGGTACTTTCCCAGATTTTCCCCAAAAACATGATAAGTAGAAATAATGACATTTTGAATAAAGACTTTGACTATCTGGCAGCATTGGGGTCCCCCAAATGACATTTGACCATTTTGGTGCGTTTTAGTTGGCAACCCCAAAAAATATTGAATATTTTAATTTTTGGGACTTTTTGACTTTGGCGAATTCATTTGTTCTACCAAACTCAAAAGTTGGCAACACCAAGTACACCGATCGGTAGCCTATATCCTTGAAATTTCAGGAAAATTATGACATTTCAGAAAAACAAGATGGCGGACAGAGTGGCGGCCATCTTGTAAAAATGACGAAAAATCCCAATTTTCGACACGATAAATGGGACAGCTGGCAACCCCTGACTGGATTAAGTTGTATGAACCGGTTGTGTATTTAGTCGAGGAGTGTTGCCTGGTGCAAAAATTTTCCCCATTTTTAGGGAGTTTTCCCAGATTTTCCCCAAAAACATGAAAAGTAGAAATAACGTCATTTTGAATGGAGACTTTGACTAGCTGGCAACATTATGGTCTCCCAAATGACATTTGACCATTTTCATCATTTTTAGCTGGCAACCCCGAGAGCCATTGGGGCTTGAATTTTCGGGTCAGACCCGACTTTGGCGAGTTCTTTTGTTCTACCAAACACAAAAGTTGCCAACACCAAGTACACCAGTCGGTAGGCTGTATCCTTGAGATTTCAGGAAAATTATGACATTCCATAAAAACAAGATGGCGGACAGTGTGGCGGCCATCTTGTAAAAATTACGAAAAATCCCAATTTTCGACACGGTAAATGGGACAGCTGGCATTCCCCGATTGGATCTTGTTGTATGAACTGGTTGTGTATTTAGTCAAGGAGTGTTGCCTGGTGCAAAAATTTTCCCCACTTTTGGGGTACTTTGCCAAATTTTCTCATTCATTCAAAAACAAAACGATGATCAATTCATTTTAAAAGGAAATTTTGCATTACCACCAAGAATGGGGTGCCCCAAATGACACTTGACTATTTTCATCACTTTCAGCGGGCAACCCCGAGAGCCAATGGGGATTTAATTTTTGGGTTAGACCCGACTTTGGCGAGTTCTTTTGTTCTATCAAAGTCAACGTACAGCCACTGTTTTTTTACTGACTGGTAGCTTGTATTCTGGTTACTTTAGGAAAATTGTGACATCTCAAAAATTCAAGATGGCGGCCGTGCCATTTCCGGTTTATTGCCACTCACTCACTGACATAATTGTTTTCTCAGATGGTGGAGGGGGAGGGGGTATATTTTGACAGATTCGTAAACAAATGATTTTCACGAGAAGGGTAAAAGTGCTAAACCTCCCCTTTTTGCCCCCCTTCCCGCCCCTCCTTATCCTATCTTGGAACCTAAGAAAAAGAAAACACTGGTCGTGTTTTCTTTTTTTTACGGATTCGTATAGAGGAGGCTTGGAAAAGTAAAAACCTTTTTTCAAATTGCCCCCTTTACCCCCTTCTCACCCCCTTTAGGCGGATCTCGGAAGTTTAGAGACTTGGAACGTTTTTTTTTTTAGATTTGTATAAAAGGGCTGATTGTTAGTCTAAATCATTTTTCAAAACTCCCCCCTCTCCCCCCCTTCACCTCTCCCCCCATCGTATCTCGGAAACTAAGACACGTAGCAGCGTTTTGATTTTTACTATACTTTATTATTGAGGGGCATTGAAATTTTTATACCCTCCCCTCCCCAACCTCCCCTAAAATTGAAAGGTAATAGCTTTCCGGGGGTAGGTAGGTCCTAAGTGCGTAACGAAGGTTGAGTGGGTGAAGCTCCCCTCCCAACTTCATAACGGTTAGAGATAGCTATCAGGTGTGTGAACAAATATTATAGTAGGCGTCGAAACCTGTCCGGTGGCAGGTAGGTCCTGAGTGGAGCGAAGGGGGAAGGTGGCGAGCGAAGCGAGCCGGCGACCTCCGTATTATTTATACTATATAAAGCTGAATTACCACTGACTCACTGACAGAATTGTTCTCCCAGATGGTGGATGGGGAGGTGGGTATTTTTTGACAGATTCGTAAACAACTAACTCCAAAACCTATGGGAAAAGTGCCAAACCTCCCCTTTTCGCCCCCCTTCTCCCCCCTTCCTATCGTACCTTGGAAACCAAGAGACTTGGAACATTTTTTTTTCAGATTCCTATAGAGGGGGCAAGGAAAATTAAAGACCCAGTTTTCAAAGTTGCCCCCTTTCCCCCCTTCTCCCCCCCTTTAGGCGGATGTCGGAAGTAAAGAGACTTGGAACATTTTTTTTTCAGTTTCGTTTAGAGGGGCAATATATTAGTCGAAATCATTTTTCAAAACTCCCCACTCTCCCCCGTTCACCCCTCCCCCCATCGTATCTCGGAAACTAGGACACGTAGCGGCATTTTGATTTTTACTATGCTCTATTATTGAGGGGCGTTGAAATTTGTATACCCTCCCCAACTTCCCCTTTCCGGTGGTAGGTAGGTCCTGAGTAGAGCGAACCTGCGAGACCGAGTGGAGCGAATGGGGAGGTGGCGAGCGAAGCGAGCCGGCGACCTCCATAGCGTAACGAAGGTTGAGTGGGTGAAGCTCCCTTCCCCAACCTCCCCTATAATTGAAAGGGCTGTAACTTCATAACGGTTAGAGATAGCTATCAGGTGTTTGAACAAATGTTATAGTAGCGGTCGAAACCTGTGGTAGGTAGGTCCTGAGTGGAGCGAAGGGGGGGAGGTGGCGAGCGAAGCGAGCCGGCGACCTCCGTAGCGTAACGAACTTTTGTGAAGCGTAACTCAGCAAACTTTAGAGTTATTTTTTTTATCGAAAAGGTCTGAGTTTTTAAATAAGGTTTTATTAGGGGTCCGTAGGGGTTTTCATACTGTTTTAGGGGTAATTCTAACGGATTTTCCAATTCATTTAGGGGTGCCTATAGATACTCAAAATTTTATAAGGGTAAGTAATACGTCTCTAAAACACCAAACACGCGAGCTGCGCGCAGCTCGCGCACCCAAGCAAACTAGTTTATATTATATAAAACTACAAAGCCACTGACTCACTGACTGATTGACATGTCGTTTCTCGGAATGGGTGAGAGATGGGTTAGGGGTATGTTTTGCAATTATGTATAAAACCATAAATTGAGTAGAGGAAAATTATAGAGAAGATTCAAATCCAAGATGGCGGCCGAGTCCATTTCCGGTTTCGGTGGGGAAAAGACTTGGAGGGGTTTCGACTCATAGGTCCTGTATAAGATCTGGAATGATTTTAAAAAAAAGTAAAAAAAAAAAAAAAAACAAGATGGCGGCTGCGCTAGGACGTTTTGAAAATTGCGACTTTTTTCACTCGACTTTGGTGAATTGTTTTGTTCAACCGATTTCAAACGTTTGCAACACTAAGTATACCAGTCGGGAGCCTATATCATTGAGATTTCAGAAAAATTGTGACTTTTTTAAAACACAAGATGGCGGACGCTGTGGCGGCCATTTTGTGAACAGTTGGAATTTTCGACTTTTTTCAAATCCATTTTTCGTGTAGTTGGCAACATCCGACGGGTTCGAGTTGTAGCGAACGGTTGTGTGTTACGTCAACGAGTGTTGCCTGGCGAAATAAATTTCCCCATTTTTAGGGTACTTTCCCAGATGTTCCCCAAAAACATGAAAAGTAGAAATAACGTCATTTTGAATAAAGACTTTGACTAGCTGGCAGCATTAGGGTCCCCCAAATGACATTTGACCATTTTGGTGCGTTTTAGTTGGCAACCCCAAAAAATATTGAATATTTTAATTTTTGGGACTTTTTGACTTTGGCGAATTCATTTGTTCTACAAAACTCAAAAGTTGGCAACACCAAGTACACCAGTCGGTAGCCTATATCCTTATTATTTCAGGAAAATTATGACTTTTCAGAAAAACAAGATGGCGGACATTGTGGCGGCCATCTTGTAAAAAATACGAAAAATCCCAATTTTCGACACGATAAATGGGACAGCTGGCAATCCCCGACTGGATTGTGTTGTATGAACTGGTTGTGTATTTAGTCGAGGAGTGTTGCCTGATGCAATAAAAATCCCCATTTTTAGGGAGTTTTCCCAGATTTTCCCCAAAAACATGAAAAGTAGAAATAACGACATTTTGAATAGAGACTTTGACTAGCTGGCAACATTGTGGTCCCCCAAATGACATTTGACCATTTTCATCACTTTTAACTGGCAACCCCGAGAGCCATTGGGGCTTGAATTTTCGGGTTAGACCCGACTTTGGCGAGTTCTTTTGTTCTACCAAACTCAAAAGTTGGCAACACCAGGTACACCAGTCGGTGGCCTGTATCCTTGAAATTTCAGGAAAATTATGACATTTCAGAAAAAAAAGATGGCGAACAGTGTGGCGGCCATCTTGTAAAAATTACGAAAAATCCCAATTTTCGACACGATAAATGGGACAGCTGGCAACCCCCGACTGGATTGTGTTGTATGAACCGGTTGTGTATTTCGTCGAGGAGTGTTGCCTGGTGCTAAAATTTTCCCCATTTTTAGGGAGTTTTCCCAGATTTTCCCCAAAAACATGAAAAGTAGAAATAACGACATTTTTAATGGAGACTTTGACTAGCTGGCAACATTGTGGTCCCCCAAATGACATTTGATCATTTTCATTACTCTCAGCTGGCAACCCCGAGAGCCATTGGTGCTTGAATTTTCGGGTCAGACCCGACTTTGGCCAATTCTTTTGTTCTACCAAAGTCAACGGACAGCCACTTTTCTTTTACTGACAGGTAACTTGTATCCTGGTTATTTTGGGAAAATTGTGATATTTCAGAAATTCAAGATGGCGACCGTGCCATTTCCGGTTTATTACCACTCACTTACTGACATAATTATTCTCCCAGATGGTGGAGGGGGAGGGGGTTATATTTTGATAGATTCGTAAACAAATAACTCTCACGAGTAGGGAAAAAGTGCCAAACCTCCCCTTTTTGCCCCCCTTCTCACCCCTCCCTATCGTATCACGGAAACTAAGAGACGGGTGTTTAATTTTGTTACGGATTCGTATAGAGAAAGCTCGGAAAAGTAAAAAACAGTTTTCAAAGTTGCCCCCTTTGGCCCCCTTCTCCCCCCATTTAGGCGGATCTCGGAAGTTGAGAGACTTGGAACATTTTTTTTCAGATTCATATAAAGGGGCTGATTGTTGGTCAAAATCATTTTTCAAAACGCCCCCTTCTCTCCCCCTTCACCCCTCCCCCCATCGTATCTCGGAAACTAGGACACTTAGCGGCATTTTGATTTTTGCTATAATTAATATTGAGGGGCGTTGAAATTTTTATACCCTCCGCTCCCCAACTTCCCCTAAAAGTCCTGAGTGGAGCGAACCTTCGAGCCCGGGTGGAGCGAAGGGGGAAGGTGGCGAGCGAAGCGAGCCGGCGACCTCCGTAGCGTAACGAAGGTTGAGTGGATGAAGCGTAACTCAGCAAACTTTAGAGTTATTTTTTTATGGTTTTCCATGGTCTGAGTTTTTAAATAAGGTTTTATTAGGTTTTATTAGGTAACAGTATGAAAACCCCTATGGACCCGTAGGGGTTTTCATACTGTTTTAGGGGTAATTCTAACGGATTTTCCAATTCATTTAGGGGTTTTTATAGATTCTCAAAATTTTATAAGGGTAAGTAATACTTCTCAAAAAAAACCAAACACGCGAGCTGCGCGCAGCTCGCGCACCCAAGCAAACGAGTTATTTATATTTATATTATATAAAACTACAAGACCACTCACTCACTGATTGACATGCCGTTTCTCGGAATGGGTGAGAGATGGGTTAAGGGTATGTTTTGCAATAATGTATAGAACCATAAAGTGAGTAGAGGAAAATTATAGAGGAGATTCAAATCCAAGATGGCGGCCGAGTCCATTTCCGGTTTCGGTGGGGAAAAGACTTGGAGGGGTTTCGACTCATAGGTCCTGTATAAGATCTGGAATGATTTTAAAAAAAAGTAAAAAAAAAAAAAAAAACAAGATGGCGGCTGCGCTAGGACGTTTTGAAAATTGCGACTTTTTTCACTCGACTTTGGTGAATTGTTTTGTTCAACCGATTTCAAACGTTTGCAACACTAAGTATACCAGTCGGGAGCCTATATCATTGAGATTTCAGAAAAATTGTGACTTTTTTAAAACAAAAGATGGCGGACGCTGTGGCGGCCATTTTGTGAACAGTTGGAATTTTCGACTTTTTTCAAATCCATTTTTCGTGTAGTTGGCAACATCCGACGGGTTCGAGTTGTGTATTTAGTTGTGTATTTAGTTGAGGAGTGTTGCCTGGTGCAAAAAAATTCCCCATTTTTAGGGAGTTTTCCCAGATTTTCCCCAAAAACATGAAAAGTAGAAATAACGACATTTTGAATGGAGACTTTGACTAGCTGGCAACATTGTGGTCCCCCAAATGACATTTGACCATTTTCATCCTTTTTAGCTGGCAACCCCGAGAGCCATTGGGGCTTGAATTTTCGGGTCAGACCCGACTTTGGCGAGTTCTTTTGTTCTACCAAACACAAAAGTTGGCAAAACCAAGTACACCAGTCGGTGGCCTGTAT
The DNA here is from genome assembly GCA_963853795.1 of Xestia rhomboidea. Taxonomy (NCBI): domain Eukaryota; kingdom Metazoa; phylum Arthropoda; class Insecta; order Lepidoptera; family Noctuidae; genus Xestia; species Xestia rhomboidea. Next base: position 648,062 of record OY970776.1, on the reverse strand, counting down.
CCTTGAGAGTTCAGGAAAATTATGACATTTCAGAAAAACAAGATGGCGGACAGTGTGGCGGCCATCTTGTAAAAATGACGAAAAATCCCAATTTTCGACACGATAAATGGGACAGCTGGCAACCCCCGACTGGATTGTGTTGTATGAACCGGTTGTGTATTTAGTCGAGGAGTGTTGCCTGGTGCAAAAATTTTCCCCATTTTTAGGGAGTTTTCCCAGATTTTCCCCAAAAACATGAAAAGTAGAAATAACTACATTTTGAATGGAGACTTTGACTAGCCAGCAACATTGGGGTCCCCCGAATGACATTTCACCATTTTCATCACTTTCAGCTGGCAACCCCGAGCGCCATTAGGGCTTGAATTTTCGGGTCAGACCCGACTTTGGCGAGTTCTTTTGTTTTACCAAAGTCAACGAACAGCCACCGTTTTTTTACTGACAGGTACCTTGTATCCTGGTTACTTTAGGAAAATTGTGACATTTCAAAAATTCAAGATGGCGACCGTGCCATTTCCGGTTTATTACCACTCACTCACTGACTTAATTGTTCTCCCAGATGGTGGAGGGCGAGTGGGGTATATTTTTACAGATTCGTAAACAACTAACTCTCAAACCTATGGGAAAAGTGCCAAACCTCCCCTTTTCACCCCCCTTGTCACCCCTCCCTATCGTGTCTCGGAAACCAAGAGACTTGGAACATTTTTTTTTTTCAGATTCGTATAGAGGAGGCTTGGAAAAGTAAAAACCATTTTTCAAAGTTGCCCCTTTGCCCCCCTTCTCCCCGCCCCTTTAGGCGGATCTCAGAAGTTAAGAGACTTGGAACATTTTTTTTTTCAGATTCGTAAGAAGGGGCAAAGAGTTGGTCAAAATCATTTTTCAAAACTCCCCACTCTCCCCCCTTCACCCCTCCCCCCATCGTATAGAATTGATCTCCCAGATGGTGGATGGGGAGGTAGGTATATTTTTACAGATTCGTAAACAACTAACTCTCAAACCTATGGGAAAAGTGCCAAACCTCCCCTTTTCACCCCTCCCTATCGTATCTCGGAAACCAAGAGACTTGGAACATTTTTTTTTTCAGATTCGTATAGAGTAGGCTTGGAAAAGTAAAAACCATTTTTCAAAGTTGCCCCTTTGCCCCCCTTCTCCCCGCCCCTTTAGGCGGATCTCAGAAGTTAAGAGACTTGGAACATTTTTTTTTTCAGATTCGTAAGAAGGGGCAAAGAGTTGGTCAAAATCATTTTTCAAAACTCCTCACTCTCCCCCCTTCACCCCTCCCCCCATCGTATCTCGGAAACTAGGACACGTAGCGGCATTTTGATTTTGACTATGCTTTAGTATTGAGGGTTGTTGAAATTTGTATACCCTCCCCTCCCCAACCTCCCCTTTCCGGTGGCAGGTAGGTCCTGAGTGGAGCGAAGGGGGGAGGTGGCGAGCGAAGCGAGCCGGCGATCTCCGTAGCGTAACGATGATTGAATGGGTGAAGCGTAACTCAGCAAACTTTAGAGTTATTTTTTTTATGGAAAAGGTCTGAGTTTTTAAATAAGGTTTTATTAGGGGTCCGTAGGGGTTTTCATACTGTTTTAGGGGTAATTCTAACGGATTTTCCAATTCATTTAGGGGTGCCTATGGATTCTCAAAATTTAATAAGGGTTAGTAATACTTCTCAAAAACACCAAACACGCGAGCTGCGTGCAGCTCGCGCACCCAAGCAAACTAGTATATTATATAAAACTACAAAGCCACTCACTGATTGACATGTCGTTTCTCGGAATGGGTGAGAGATGGGTTAGGGGTTTGTTTTGCAATAATGTACAAAACCATAAAGTGAGTAGAGGAAAATTATAGAGGAGATTCAAATCCAAGATGGCGGCCGAGTCCATTTCCGGTTTCGGTGGGGAAAAGACTTGGAGGAGTTTCGACTCATAGGTCCTGTGTAAGATCTGGAATGATTTAAAAAAAAAGAAAAAAAAAAAAAAAAAACAAGATGGCGGCTGCGCTAGGACGTTTTGAAAATTGCGACTTTTTCCACCCGACTCTGACGAATTGTTTTGTTCTACCAATTCCAAAAGTTGGCAACACCAAGTACACCAATTGGTGGCCTATATCCTTGAGATTTCAGAAAAATTGTGACTTTTCGGAAAAACAACATGGCGGATGCTGTGGCGGCCATTTTGTAAACAGTTGGAATTTTCGACTTTTTTCAAATCCATTTTTCGTGTAGTTGGCAACATCCGACGGGTTCCAAATGTACCGAGCGGTTGTGGGTTTTATTGAAGAATGTTGCCTGGTGAAATAAATTTCCCCATTTTTAGGGTACTTTCCCAGATTTTCCCCAAAAACATGAAAAGTAGAAATAACGACATTTTAAATAAAGACTTTGACTAGCTGGCAGCATTAGGGTCCCCCAAATGACATTTGACCATTTTGGTGCGTTTTAGTTGGCAACAACAAAAAATATTGAATATTTTAATTTTTGGGACTTTTTGACTTTGGCGAATTCATTTGTTCTACCAAACTCAAAAGTTGGCAACACCAAGTACAACGATCGGTAGCCTATATCCTTGAGATTTCAGGAAAATTATGACTTTTCAGAAAAACAAGATGGCGGACAGTGTGGCGGTCATCTTGTAAAAATGACGAAAAATCCCAATTTTCGACACGATAAATGGGACAGCTGGCAACCCCCGACTGGATTGTGTTGTATGAACCGGTTGTGTATTTAGTCGAGGAGTGTTGCCTGGTGCAAAAATTTTCCCCATTTTGAGGGAGTTTTCCCAGATTTTCCCGAAAAACATGAAAAGTAGAAATAACGACATTTTGAATGGAGACTTTGACTAAGTGGCAACATTGTGGTCCCCCAAATGACATTTGACCATTTTCATCACTTTTAGCTGGCAACCCCGAGAGCCATTGGGGCTTGAATTTTCGGGTCAGACCCGACTTTGGCGAGTTCTTTTGTTCTACCAAACTCAAAAGTTGGCAACATCAAGTAAACCAGTCGGTGGCCTGTATCCTTGAGATTTCAGGAAAATTATGACATTTCAGAAAAACAAGATGGCGGACAGTGTGGCGTTCATCTTGTGAAAATGACGAAAAATCCCAATTTTCGACACGATAAATGGGACAGCTGGCAACCCCCGACTGGATTGTGTTGTATGAACCGGTTGTGTATTTAGTCGAGGAGTGTTGCCTGGTGCAAAAATTTTCCCCATTTTGAGGGAGTTTTCCCAGATTTTCCCCGAAAACATGAAAAGTAGAAATAACGACATTTTGAATAGAGACTTTAACTAGCCGGCAACATTGGGATCCCCCAAATGACATTTGATCATTTTCATCACTTTCAGCTGGTAACCCCGAGAGCCATTAGGGCTTGAATTTTCGGGTCAGACCCGACTTTGGCGAGTTCTTTTGTTTTACCAAACTCAACGAACTGCCACCGTTTTTTTACTGACAGGTACCTTGTATCCTGGTTACTTTAGGAAAATTGTGACATTTCAAAAATTCAAGATGGCGACCGTGCCATTTCCGGTTTATTACCACTCACTCACTGACATAATTGTTCTCCCAGATGGTGGAGGGCGAGTGGGGTATATTTTTACAGATTCGTAAACAACTAACTCTCAAACCTATGGGAAAAGTGCCAAACCTCCCCTTTTCACCCCCCTTCTCAACCCTCCCTATCGTATCTCGGAAACCAAGAGACTTGGTACAGTTTTTTTTCAGATTCGTATAGAGGAGGCTTGGAAAAGTAAAAACCAGTTTTTCAAGTTGTCCCCCTTTCCCCCCTTCTCTGCCCCTTTAGGCGGATCTCGGAAGTTAAGAGACTTGGAACATTTTTTTTTCAGATTCGTATAAAGGTGTTAATTGTTGGTCAAAATCATTTTTCTAAACTCCCCCCTCTCCCTCCCTTGACCCCTCCCCCCATCGTATCTCGGAAACTAGGACACTTAGCGGCATTTTGATTTTTACTATACTTAATTTTTGTAGGGCATTGAAATTTTTATACCCTCCCCTCCCCAACCTCCCCTAAAGTTGAAAGATAGTAGCTTTCCGGGGGTAGGTAGGTTCTAAGTGGAGCGAACCTTTGAGGCCGAGTGGAGCGAAGGGGGGAGGTGGCGAGCGAAGCGAGCCGGCGACCTCCGTAGCGTAACGAAGGTTGATTGGGTGAAGCTCCTCTCCCCAATCTCCCCTAAAATTGAAAGGGCTGTAACTTCATAACGGTTAGAGATAGACTTCAGGTGTTTGAACAAATATTATAGTAGGCGTCGAAACCTGTCGGGTGGTAGGTAGGTCAAGGCGGTAGGTACGACAAGCAAACTTTAGGGTCATGTTTTTTATGGGAAAAGGTCTGAGTTTTTAAATAAGGTTTTAGATTTTATTAGGGGTTCGTAAGGGTTTTCATACTGTTTTAGGGGTAATTCTAACGGATTTTCCAATTCATTTAAGGGTGCCTATAGATTCTCAAAATTTTAAAAGGGTAAGTAATACTTCTCAAAAACACCAAACACGCGAGCTGCGCGCAGCTCGCGCACCCAAGCAAACTAGTCAATTTATATTATATAAAACTACAAGACCACTCACTCACTGACTCATTGACATGTCGTTTCTCGGAATGGGTGAGAGATGGGTTAGGGGTATGTTTTGCAATTATGTATAAAACCATAGATTGAGTAGAGGAAAATTATAGAGAAGATTCAAATCCAAGATGGCGGCCGAGTCCATTTCCGGTTTCGGTGGGGAAAAGACTTGGAGGGGTTTCGACTCATAGGTCCTGTTAAAGATCTGGAATGATTTAAAAAAAAAGTAAAAAAAAAAAAAAAAACAAGATGGCGGCTGCGCCAGGACGTTTTGAAAATTGCCAATTTTTTCACTCGACTTTGGCCAATTGTTTTGTTCTACCGATTTCGAACGTTGGCAACATTAAGTTCACCAGTCGGGGGCCTATATCCTTGAGATTTCAGAAAAATTGTGACTTTTAACAAAAACAACATGGCGGACGCTGTTGCGGCCATTTTGTAAACAGTTGGAATTTTCGACTTTTTTCAAATCCATTTTTCGTGTAGTTGGCAACATCCGACGGGTTTGAGTTGTACCGAACGGTTGTGTGTTTTATTGACGAGTGTTGCCTGGTGAAATAAATTTCCCCATTTTTAGGGTACTTTCCCAGATTTTCCCCAAAAACATGAAAAGTAGAAAAAACGACAATTCGAATGAAGACTTTGACTAGATGGCAGCATTGGGGTCTTCCAAATGACATTTGACCATTTTGGTGCGTTTTAGTTGGCAACCCCAAAAAATATTGAATATTTTAATTTTTGGGACTTTTTGACTTTGGCGAATTCATTTGTTCTACCAAACTCAAAACTTGGCAATACCAAGTACACCGATCGGTAGCCTATATCCTTGAGATTTCAGGAAAATTATGACTTTTCAGAAAAACAAGATGGCGGACAGTGTGGCGGCCATCTTGTAAAAATGACGAAAAATCCCAATATTCGACACGATAAATGGGACAGCTGGCAACCCCCGACTGGATTGTGTTGTATGAACCGGTTGTGTATTTAGTCGAGGAGTGTTGCCTGGTGCAAAAAATTTCCCCATTTTGAGGGAGTTTTCCCAGATTTTCCCCAAAAACATGAAAAGTAGAAATAACTACATTTTGAATGGAGACTTTGACTAGCCGGCAACATTGGGGTCCCCCAAATGACATTTGACCATTTTCATCACTTTCAGCTGGCAACCCCGAGAAGTCCCCCAAATGACATTTGACCATTTTCATCACTTTAAGCTGGCAACCCCGAGAGCCATTGGGGCTTGAATTTTCGGGTCAGACCCGACTTTGGCGAGTTCTTTTGTTCTACCAAACTCAAAAGTTGGCAACATCAAGTACACCAGTCGGTGGCCTGTATCCTTGAAATTTCAGGAAAATTATGACATTTCAGAAAAACAAGATGGCGGACAGTGTGGCGGCCATCTTGTAAAAATGACGAGAAATCCCAATTTTTGACACGATAAATGGGACAGCTAGCAACCCCCGACTGGATTGTGTTGTATGAACCGGTTGTGTATTTAATCGAGGAGTATTGCCTGGTGCAAAAATTTTCCCCATTTTTAGGGAGTTTTCCCAGATTTTCCCCAAAAACATGAAAAGTAGAAATAACTACATTTTGAATGGAGACTTTGACTAGCCGGCAACATTGGGGTCCCCCAAATGACATTTGACCATTTTCATCACTTTCAGCTGGCAACCCCGAGAACCATTTTGGCTTGAAGTTTCGGGTCAGACCCGACTTTGGCGAGTTCTTTTGTTCTACCAAACTCAAAAGTTGGCAACACCAAGTACACCAGTCGGTGGCCTGTATCCTTGAGATTTCAGGAAAATTATGACATTTCAGAAAAACAAGATGGCGGACAGTGTGGCGGCCATCTTGTAAAAATGACGAAAAATCCCAATTTTCGACACGATAAATGGGATAGCTGGCAACCCCCGACTGGATTGTGTTATATGAACCGGTTGTGTATTTAGTCGAGGAGTATTGCCTGGTGCAAAAATTTTCCCCATTTTTAGGGAGTTTTCCCAGATTTTCCCCAAAAACATGAAAAGTAGAAATAACGACATTTTGAATGGAGACTTTGACTAGCTGGCAACATTGTGATCCCCTTAATGACATTTGACCATTTTCATCACTTTTTGCTAGCAACCCCGAGAGCCATTAAGGCTTGAATTTTCGGGTCAGACCCGACTTTGGCGAGTTCTTTTGTTCTACCAAACTCAAAAGTTGACAACACCAAGTACACCAGTCGGTGGCCTGTATCCTTGAGATTTCAGGAAAATTATGACATTTCAGAAAAACAAGATGGCGGCCAGTGTGGCGGCCATCTTGTAAAAATGACGAAAAATCCCAATTTTCGACACGATAAATGGGACAGCTGGCAACCCCCGACTGGATTGTGTTGTATGAACCGGTTGTGTATTTAGTCGAGGAGTGTTGCCTGGTGTAAAAATTTTCCCCATTTTTAGGGAGTTTTCCCAGATTTTCACCAAAAACATGAAAAGTAGAAATAACTACATTTTGAATGGAGACTTTGACTAGCCGGCAACATTGGGGCTCCCCGAATGACATTTGACCATTTTCATCACTTTCAGCTGGCAACCCCGAGAACCATTTTGGCTTGAAATTTCGGGTCAGACCCGACTTTGGCGAGTTCTTTTGTTCTACCAAACTCAAAAGTTGGCAACAACAAGTACACCAGTCGGTGGTCTCTATCCTTGAGATTTCAGGAAAATTATTAGATATCAGAAAAACAAGATGGCGGACAGTGTGGCGGCCATCTTGTAAAAATGACGAATATTCCCAAATTTTGACGCGATAAATGGCACGACTGGCATCCCCCGACTGGATTGTGTTGTATAAACGGGTTATGTGTTTTGTTGAGGAGTATAGCCTGGTGCAAAATTTCTCCCAATTTTTAGGGTATTTTCCCAGATTTTCCCCAAAAACGTGAAAAGTAGAAATAACGCCATTTTGAATACAAAACTTTGAGTAGCCGGCAACTTTGGGATCCCCCAAATGACATTTCACCATTTTCATCACTTTCAGCTGGCAACCCCGAGCGCCATTAGGGCTTGAATTTTCGGGTTAGACCCGACTTTGGCGAGTTCTTTTGTTTTAACAAAGTCAACGAACAGCCACCGTTTTTTTACTGACAGGTACCTTGTATCCTGGTTACTTTAGGAAAATTGTGACAATTTAAAAATTCAAGATGGCGACCGTGCCTTTCCGGTTTATTACCACTCACTGACATAATTGTTCTCCCAGATGTTGGAGAGCGAGTGGGGTATATTTTTACAGATTCGTAAACAACTAACTCTCAAACCTATGGGAAAAGTGCCAAACCTCCCCTTTTCACCCCCTTTCTCACCCCTCTCTATTGTATCTCGGAAACCAAGAGACTTGGAACATTTTTTTTTTCAGATTCGTATAGAGGAGGCTTGGAAAAGTAAAAACCATTTTTCAAAGTTGCCCCTTTGCCCCCCTTCTCCCCGCCCCTTTAGGCGGATCTCAGAAGTTAAGAGACTTGGAACATTTTTTTTTTCAGATTCGTAAGAAGGGGCAAAGCGTTGGTCAAAATCATTTTTCAAAACTCCCCAATCTCCCCCCTTCACCCCTCCCAACTCTTGATTCTCTCTTCTGATTCTTGAACTCTTTTGATTTTTACTATACTTTATTATTGGGGGGCGTTGAAATTTGTATACCCTCCCCTCCCCAACCTCCCCTTTGCTCCCCTCCACTTTCCGGTGGTAGGTAGGTCCTGAGTGGAGCGGACCTGCGAGACCGAGTAGAGCGAAGGGGGTAAATGGCGAGCGAAGCGAGCCGGCGACCTCCGTAGCTTAACGAAGGTTGCGTGGGTGAAGCTCCCCTCCCCAACCTCCCCTAAAATTAAAAGGGCTGTAACTTTATAACGGTTAGAGATAGACATCAGGTGTTTGAACAAATATTATAGAAGGCGTCGAAACCTGTCCGGTGGTAGGTAGCTCCTGAGCGAAGCGAACCTGCGAGACCGAGTGGAGCGAAGGGGGGAGGTGGCGAGCGAAGCGAGCCGCCGACCTCCGTAGCGTAACGAAGGTTGAGTGGGTGGAAGCGTAACTCAAGGACGACTACAAGCAAACCTTACACGGTGCCCCGCTTGGGTGGAGCACCGCCGTGTCCTCGAGGTGGCGATCGGCGGCGGCGACCTCTCGCTCCCGGCCCTGGTTCGTGCCATGGTCCGGAGCGAGACGGAATGGGACGCCGTCACCTCCTTCTGCGAAGCAGTCATGCTAGCGAAGGAGGTGGCGGAACAGGACAGGGAGAGACCTCACGTCCCGGCCGCCGCGGGAGACGCCCCGGGCGTCGGGGGCCACGTGGTGGCTTCCGGCCACCGTAGGCGCGGGCCTGTGGACGGGGAGCTATGGGCTAGCTCGCCGTCCGTCCGTCTCATGACGACAGGCCGTGTCGACGGCGCGTTCGTGTTCCACGCGCGCCTCAAAGAGAGTCAGCAACAGTGAAGGGGTCCGCAAGGGCCGAAGCCTGCCGGGGCTGCGGGACTATTCGAAAGAGATACCGTGGCCCCGGAACACAAAGGGCGATGAAGGAACATGGATGGGTTTTAGTCAGTAAAAGTCTGACACTCCCTCCTGCTCAGCCCAGAGCGGGAGAAGTCATTTGATGATTTCCCATCCTAAAAAAAAAAAAAAAAAAAAAGGGTAATTTGTTTTAGGGGTTCTTAAGGGTTCTCATACTGATTTAGGGGTAATTCTAACGGATTTTCCAATTCATTTAAGGATTCCTATGGATTCTCAAAATTTTATAAGGATAGGGAATACTTCTCAAAAACACAAAACACGCGAGCTGCGTGCAGCTCGCGCACCCAAGCAAACTAGTATAACTATATAAATTCTCGTTTACAAGAACTTAGTTTTTTAGACATTTTTTTTGTACCCTATCACTATGTTTTCCTATTTAACCCAAAGGTTGACTGGTAGAGAATGCCTTGTGGCATTAAGTCCGCCTATGTACATGTACATGAAGTTTAAATAAATAAATAAGTACTCCTTGTGACGTCACTTTCCGGTAAAAAGTGTAGTAAACTGTCAGTGACACGAGTTTTTTGGAAATCTATCTGACGGACTAATTCGATTTTTTAGTCATCTACCCTATTCTTCTTTAGATGTAAGGAAAAACCGGAGTATAATTACTGTCGGGCATTTATTAGCCCACCAGACACAACACGCGTCTGGTTGGTGGATCCTCCCTTTTCGGGAGTATAACGGGGTATGAGGAACTTATAAAGTTCCCTGTTTCTTATACCCATAATAACACTTCAACTATGTACTTGCTACTAATAATCATTTCTCCTCCAGTGGCTAGGCCTTCCGTTCTCCTACACCCTGGAGCTGCCGAGCTACGGCTACGACTTCAGGGTGCCTCCGCAGTACATGGACCAGATCAACGAGGAGACCTGGCCCGGCATCGCCGCCAGCGCCAGACTGGCCAGGGCCTACTACAAGGCGCGGTACAATGCTGCCACGACCACTCCTGCTCCTACCACTGCTGCTGTTACTGCGGACCCTGCTCCTGTTCCTCCTGCTGATCCTACTGCTGCCCCTCAACCTTAGGTCGCAGACACCAGATCAACGACGCGACGAGGCTGGTCATTGCTGGCAGGGTGACCCGGGTCCACTACAACGGTGCTACCTCCTCCGCAAAAGCCTGTACGAGTGAGAATGTATGAATGACTAAACGATTCTGTGTTATTATTGTTTCAAGATTCCCTGGAGTGTTTCGCAGCCGCTTTGTGAATTAAGTTATTGCGATACCATTGTTTTTTTTTTTATTATATTTGTATTTTTATTATATCGGTGTTTCTTTCATTTATTAAACTGGAAATTGGGTTAATAAAAGCCTATCAAATAACAAATAATTTAGCTTTGACAGATTCATAAATTCAATGGTTAATAAAATCTTCCGATGTCGGAATATAACTATTTAGTACATTTTAATTGGATCAAATAGCAATCAAGTCATATCAATCATGTTAGTGGACCAAGGGACCTTAATCTATCAATTATCTGTCAATTTGTGACAGTTGTAGCGATCTCAGGAGATCGGTTCAGTTGCAGACTTTTCTTTTAAAAAGATAAATGTACAAACTGCTCCGCATAATGATATAGACTAAAACTGGTATAATATATTTTAATATTGTTCCGTTGTCCTACAAAATATTTTTTTCTTTAAATTGCCTTAAACTACTTTAACTTTTACTAGTACTTACTTTTACAAAACCAGAACACAGTAAATTAAACTGCCTGTCACTAAAAATGTATACCTAGTTATACATCATTTGCTCAAATATATTAGGCTCTTAGGGGTTATATTTTACTGGTTTTGTTTATTGCAGTGAATCATATGCTTTTGTGCATTATAAAACTCGCGTTTAGCTCCTGTAGTCCCCTTAACACGCTGTCATAACCCGGGGCTGCGGGACTATTCGAAAGAGATGCCGTAGCCCCGGAACACAAAGGGCGATGAAGGAACATGGAAGGGTTGTAGTCAGTAAAAGTCTGACACTCCCTCCTGCTCCGCCCAGAGCGGGAGGAGTCATTTTATGATTTCCCATCCGAAAAAAAAGGGGTATTAATAACGGAGCGACTGCCTGTCTGACCTCCAGTTACTAGTTGTTAAAAAACACACACACCACGCTAAATGGCCGTGTTACGGTGTAACACTACATACAACTGTCCACAAAAGACAATTATTTAAGTTGGCAGTCAGTTTGTGGTACAATGACATGATTTCCTTGACTTCTACAAACGAAGAGGTTTACAAGAAATATCATCTGGTGTCAAAAACGATTACTAATAATGACAAAAATGACACTATCGGTGATAAGCACTGGTTATGATGTTAGCACTTTCAATATGTATATAGTCGCTGGGAAACTGAATGAAAAACAAATTGTTAAGGGTGATTTATGGTAGTAAATATTACGTGTATTTAAAATATTTATCTGAATCTACAAATGGCCAAAACAGTAATTAACTAGATTATTATAATACAGTAGTAGAAGATTAAAAGCATGGCAGAATAGTAATTAGTAAGTAGATAGCAATCATTCATATTGGAGTATGGACTCTCTCTACCAAAAGCTAAATAATGAGTTCTGTTTTGAGATTGTGAAATAATTTTGATACGTCGTTGGATCGACAAGATCGAATCGCGATCGAAGATTTTTAGTGCGACAATCAATGATTCTTTATTATTTAGTAAGCGTAAAGTTTATTATTTAGTAAGCGACCATCTGATTCTGTTCGCATCGGACGCATCGTATCAAACGGATCGTAGTATTCTTTGTATAGAAACTCTCACAAGTGCGTCCACTGATCCGCACCGTACGTACGGATTACTCGAATCTGTTCAAAAATACTACGATCCGTTTGATGCGATGCGTACGATGCGGACTGTGGACGCTTACCTTTATAACTTGTCGCCCACTTGTTTGTCTATTCTAAGCAACACTTCCATAGTTAATAAAAAATACGTTTATAAAGATAAAGAGATATTTAGTCACATATTTTTATGCATATAACCAGTCAGTCCCGTCGTGCCAAGGGGTAACGTGTTGTGCCGCCTTCCGTATGTGGCTGGAAGTCCGCACCAACTTCTTACAGTCGGCTCTCGTTAGTGAGATATTAAAGTTAAGGACTTAAATATCGTTTTCAAATAGTATTTATAAGAATGTAAGGGTGCTAACATAAAAAAGCAGGTTCCCGGTACGGGCGGGTCGGTACCGGTCGGTGCAGGTATTAATTTCTATTAAAATTTAATTGTGCGCACAGATTTGTCTGTACCAGAAACATGCTTCTTTATGTTAGCACCCTTACAAAAGCCTCATTATTATTTGTTAAAATGAATTCTGAAATGTAGTAAAATTGTTGATGTTTAGCTATGTGTGTATAGACAAGACATAGTTTTTAGGGTTCCGTACCCAAAGGGTAAAAACGGGACCCTATTACTAAGACTCCACTGTCCGTCTGTCTGTCTGTCTGTCACCAGGCTGTATCTCATGAACTGTGATAGCTAGTCAGTTGAAATTTTCACAAATGATGTATTTCTGTTGCCGCTATAACAAAAAACAGAATAAAATAAATATTTACGTGGGGCTCCTATTCAACAAACGTGATTTTTTTGCCGTTTTGTCTAATATTGTATAGATAATGTTACGAACTCTTCGTGCGAGAGTGGCAAAGCTGGCACTTGGCCAGTTTTTTTTTAACATTATCAGGTGTTAGTCTTTATTTAAAGTAACTTCTAGCGCATGGATAATAAGGTCTTCCATGGAAAAGAATATCCTCCAATCCTTTCCTTCCTTGTTCTCTCTTAATAACGCGTAGAGCACTTCAACTTGCGGGGCGACTGGCGGAAATTTAAAACAAAGGAAATACTAAAATAACCGTACCACAGATTAAAACAAAACGCAAGGTGAGCGCGTGCGCAGCTGTTACAGATGACGTATGCGTGCGACGTTGCCGCTCCATGCTTGACATGCCACGAACAGTGTTCCTACTGTTGACACAGTGCCGCACAATGCCTTCATTTTTAAGGTAAACCTTCACTCAATTTGAAGATTATGTATTTGAAAGATATCATTTTGACGTAGCCGGTAGAGACAAACATTCAACATCAAACACATACGAAATGCTTATCTCAAAAATGCAAAGCACGCAGTGAAGGACGGAAATACCAGTGCTTTGTCTCTTTTTCTCTCACGCACCTCACGTAAGCCCGTCTCTTGCTCGCTTGACAAGGAATGTGAGCAGTCTGTAGTTTGGTTTATTGTGTGTGACATACCTGTGCACAGTGTTTCTGTGTGTCACAGCTCAGTCTGTCAGTTCGCAGTGAGTGCACAGTCGCGTGCGCACCTAATGTTTACGTTTTTTATTTAGTTTTGCTGTGTTTTGACAAGTAATAGTGCAAAATGTTTATGTCATACGAAGTTTTTGCCACTTTCGGGATATCTGCTGTAAGTAACAAATTTTTAATTTTTGATTATCTTTGTTTCAAGCCATTGGTAAGGATGTTATTGGTTCTGAATAGTAATGAGGTTCGATTTGATGACTTGATCACGTTGCCTTCTTGTTCCAACCGATGTGTCAAAGTGATACAGTTTTGTTAGTATTAAACTGAATACTTTTTACTTGTAGGTAATAGTTTCGTGCCATCTCTTTGTTTATTGGGGTTTAATGATCATATTTGTGTATAAGTGAGGGAGTTTTGATTATGTTTTTGGGATTGAAAACCTTGAAGGCTTAAAGAAGTGTCATTCATTGACTTAAATCGTTTTATTAATAAAACGTTGGATAAGCCTAAAATTAAACAGCTAGACACCCAAGAAATACCTTACTATAGAGATATATTTTTAACACACGGCTCTGTTTAGCAACTTGCTGAGAAAAAACGTAGCACATATTGCATTTTAAGCACGTACTTTAGATAGAGTTTATACATTCATTAAATGTTTTCAACTACATTTAGCAAGTGATGAGTACTTCATGATATTTTCATAACAATAGACGAGAGCTATACGTGGTTGTACCTAAATATAGACAGAAAATGTTAGTACCTAAGGAATTCCAGGCTCTTCTAGAAACAGTAGGCAATATTACTATTCCTGTACCGAAAGATCACCCATAAAATGACCCTCTGATCTAAAACTTCTCATCATTGAATTCCAGATCCTGTCATTCACTCTGTCAGTAACCCTGCTACTGATCCTGGCCGCCAAGAAGGGCCTCCTGCGCGTGGGTGCTGGCAGCAAACCCGCCAAGTTCAACCCTCTCCTGCTGCCAAGCGCGCCCATCACGGCCAAGATCGTCGAAATGACGCCACTGAAGGATCATCGAGCGATTTAGATGGAGACAGGGATATGTAGAGAGGGAGAGAGAGCAACTAGAGGGCAACTTTGAGTTTGACACTCAAAAAGTTTTGTTAGTTTTCCGTCCATGCTCAGAATAGTCACAAAACATTCCAAAATTGAAAAATTATCAGCATGCATCAGGTGACCATCGAATTGAACAACGTCGACTACTTAGATATTGAAAATTTGCATGGGACAGTTGATATTTTTTCGCGCCATTAAGATGTTGGTCCCATTAAGTGGTTCAGTTTGGTGGTGTGTACCACGTTACCACTCAAATATGACACTTGAAATATGTTGTGTCGACTACACAATTTTCTTTGATGATGTGTGATTGATAAAATGATTTTATTACTTGTTACCTTCTGATTAGTTCTAGTCGAACAGTTTCCTTCTGAAAAAGTTCTTATGAAGAGCAAGATATAAATAATGTCTATGTATTAATGAGTATTATATTCTAATGGAGAATCTCTTTTTTCTCGTTTGTTTTGTAATTCTAGTTAATTCAGAACATCAAGTAACTATTCATTAATTAGGTTAGTTCACAATGTATAATTTCGTGGGGCTGTGGTACACAATTACGTTATTGCAACACTAAATTGTATTGTATCTGTTCTCGATGTAACTTTGCCTTCCATTTTGATAATTATATTTTATACTATTCAAAACAGAAAAATAGAATACCAAATTGTTACACAGCTCATTTACAATATTTCTTATTCCATGGTTACTATCGGTCTTAACGCTAATAGCGATATCTCCCAGATAACGTTTGGATACTGCGTAGTAAAATACTATATTTGCCTTGTAGCCTTATTGTTGACTCTGAGTTATCGTCATCATCAAGAACCAACAAATCTTCTTCATAACAAGGGTTATGAAGAAGATTTGTTAGTTGTATGTAATTATTATAAAATAATAAATATAAAATAATTTTGCCTGAGACCCAGGCATACTGACATTTCCCAAATAATTGGTGTATAATTAGGTAACTAGATAAAATTATATCTATGTATGAATCGAATAACTGATAAATTCTCCCGCATCTAATATGATATACCATCAGTATTTAACCTAAGTTAATTACCAATAACGTTCATTAATTATAATTATATTACGTGCTTGCCGTAAAGCGGAATAACTTAATTATTAAATTAACATACAAATTAGTTCGTAAGTGCCATAATACCATAATGATTTATCGATCAATCTGAATGTTTCTTTTTTGTTTAATATTTGTCAAAAATTGATTGAAGAGGATGATGTTAATAAAATCATCCTAAATCTAAATTATTTGGATACAGTAGTGTTTAAAAAACATTTTAAATTAAAAATTAATATGTGAGAGGGAGTGGGAGGAGTAAATTATTGATTTAGGTACTGGTCCAAAATGTACTGAAATTGCGTTATTTGCCTTCGGCTTTTAGCTGAGCAATATTTTGTCGATTCATGAAAATGCGAAAATGTTATATCCGTATTAACCAAATTCATTTCAGTAACGTATTCAATAAGAATTTAACAAATAACATAGCATGAAAATGTAGCTGTATGTTTATAAAAACTCGTTAAAAATAAAACTTGTAAAAATAATAAATCATTGTTATTTTTTCACCAGGAAAAACTAAATGCTACGTAATATTTATTATTTATTTATACTGTTGTGTACCTACTAATAGGTATATATACCTAGTGCTAACTCCAATGACCTTTGTAATGAAGGATATTGCTATGAATATTGAGAAATGTAAAATGTATAGTAGGTAATTATCACGGAAACACTTAGGGCCTCAAAATGGTACCGATTATACCGCTGTGCCTCGAGAAGAGAAACTTAATCGAGTAGATAATGTTACTAGTAAATGGACAATAGGTTTTGGTATATAAATACAGCTGCCTACCACTGATGAAAGTGTTGAAAGCATTATACACTATAATACCTAATAGATAAGTATGTATTTTGCTGCTACTTTAAACACTTTTCGGGAAATAGTTGCATGTTCAAAACTGAAGTCTATTTAAATACTAGTAACTAACTGATGTTATTGCCAACTAAACAAATATCAACTTTACACATTGTAAATTGTGTATTATGTGTGGCGCAATCTGGACCTTATGTAGGTTTTAATACCTATAGGTATATAAAATACAGTAATGTATTTTTTTACATTTTTGGAAACTTGGGACGCAAAAAGCATCTTAACATTAAACGGGTTTCTACTTTTCTTTATCGTCATTTCAGCGCAGATAAATTACAATGTCCTAAGTAGGTACGGATAATTCTAGCTGTGTCCGCTTGAAGGCACCGCGCTCTGAGGACTAAGTACACCACTTTAACTCGGTGTGACTAATGCGAGCGAAGTTCTTCGTTGTTTTCCAAAGGGTAATGTCACTGCCGCCATATATTAACAGAAGATGATAAAAAACTTTTTATGTGCCGTCCCTTGACATCGGGATCTCTCCGAGTTATGGGCCAGGGGCATGTTGCTACTCATATTTCATTTTTGAGGTCGAAATCGTCGGAACTTTACTCTTTTGGGCACATATGTTCCCGTTGTATTTTTTTTGTTTTCAAAACTTTTTATGAAACCTAAATAGCGACCTGAATTTAAATTGGTTTAGGGAAAATTGTAGGTAAATGTTAAATATTGTTTTGTTTTCAGAACGTTTAGAAAAACGTTTTTGTTCTCATTTTTCCGCTGCAAATAACGACCATTATCGAGGCGCAATTATTCAGCTCTGTTCGGAAAACTAATACGAGCTTTTGTAAAATGGAGGTACCATTTTTTTTTAATTTTACACTAGAAAATTAAAATAGAGGAGAAAAAGTGTTGGCAGCAGTTATTGATTAAATTAGAGGCAAATTGATTGGTGCGCACTCTCCGCCGACGTCGCCATCGTCGGTACAAATTAAGGGTCGAACATTTCGTCGGGACGTCTCCTAGACGTCTCCTCGGCGTTTCAACCCAATTTCCTTCAAAAGCGAGGCGATGGAATTCGATTGAGCGACGTTTTCCGCTCGCTGGCAGTCGGCTTGATTTTATTACAGCCTCCGTTGCTCCGCTAAAGCTCTTTAGTGGCTTTTTAAAAATATTCACGATTGGAGGGAAATGAGGTCCACGAGGTTCGCGGAATAGTTGGAATTGGTTTACGTTAGGAGGTTGTTTAGATCCCTCCCGGGGGAGGATCGCAATCTTCTCGAGTCGGAATGTCTAGGAAAGTAAGCAATTGCGTCGTGGTGGCAGATTTATCTAGTTATGCTAACTGTGGAGTTGCTGAGGGAAGCGAAGGTTGAGAATAAAGTTGGTTTGTTTACTTTGTTAGGAATTTTATTTCATGAATATAATAAACAAATCAGCTCCTGCAAACCAACTACAAGGATAACTCCAAGAGAGTTTGTAGCAATGTCTTCTTGATTTCTAATACAGCAAATTGCTTTGACTATTTTTTTCTAGTAAAATTGATGGTTAAGAAGTTTTCTCTAATTTATTATTATAGAGGCATTAATTATTTGGTTCTGAAATTATTACTCGCCATTCTGCATCATCTCATTACTGGGAAAAGTGTTCCCCCGATAACTTATCTATACATATAATAAAATCGTTGAGACCAAAAAATCTGTTCATTGAAGATTAAAAAAAAAAAACCAGCCAGGGTGACTTGAAATAAGTAACTGAACATATTAAAACCATTTAAAAAAAATTGTTTGTTGTTTGTTTGACCGCGCATCACGTAAAAACTGCTTAACCGCTTTTGTTGAAATGTTCACAAATCTGTTTAAATACATTCAGAATAACGTATAGGCTATAGAAATTTTGGTTTTTTTTGGAAAAAGGGGGTGAAAAGGGGGGGTAAAGTTTGTATGAAAAAAAAATATTAGATTGTTCTAGAATCATGAAACTCAGAATAAATACTTATTAATAAAAATAAAGAAATACCTGTCTTAGCTTTTTTTTTTAAATCTCATCCAGAGGCGCAAAAAAGAGGGTTTTGTGTTTAAAATTAATAAACTTCAAACACCTATACAATCAAAACCAATGAAGTGTAACCTTTTAAAGTTGCTACATATCCTACTCCATATCTAATACAGGTAAATATAATTTCTCAGTTTTCTTGAAATTTGATTTTTGAGGTGAATACGCACATAATAGCGGAACTCAAGAAAATCAGCTTTCCTTGGTTTAAGTAGTTGGTACGAAATGTTTGTGCGCACATCACGTCAAAATTACTGCATAGGCTTCTTCAATATTTAAACTATATATTATCACGCTACTTCCTTAAGGGGGTAGGCAATTTTGCATTATTTCCGTATACTTCAATTGTTTGACGTTTCAGTCATGACGTAAGTACATGAGAACGGCTATTTGTGGCTTATGTCAACGAAGTAAATAGCCTTGCTGTTTCATGACCGCTCTGTAAACTACGGGGTTGCAGGTTCAAACCCTCCAACATTATTTTCACTTTTTGTGACTTGTTTAATTTTTTTTTTTGATGCTGTGAGATTTCCTATATTTCATTTTGTATTTAAGTTGTGTGCATTTCTTATTTTTTTCGTGAAATATTTTTCCAAAAAGTAATAGAGTAGTACATAAGGAAGAAGAATACAATCATGCTACCCCCAAATAAATTGGGATAAGGGCAGGAGTATGATGATGAGGATGATTTCTCCAAAAAGAAGTATAGCGAACACCAGAAGCCTGATAAATCCACGTGTTCTTGCCGTGCAAGAACTGTGCTATGCTATTCGCAATAATCAATAATCCATACGCAGTTTACATAGATTATATTTACAGCTAAATTGTTATTGGCCTCATATCGTGTTTTCGGGCGGGAGGAGACGCCCGGGTTCTTCCATTGTGAGGATCGACCGGAGGCCACGGTGGAGCACACTGTGGAGGTGTGCCCCACTTGGGCGGAGCACCGCCGTGTCCTCGAAGCGGCGATCGGCGGCGGCGACTTCTCTCTCCCAGCCCTGGTTCAATACATGGTCCGGAGCAAGGCGGAATGGGATGCCATCACCTCCTTCTGCGAAGCAGTCGTCATGCTAGCGAAAGAGGTGGCGGAACGTGAGAAGGAGAGATCCTTACGTCCCGGCCACGGCGGGAGACACCCCGGGCGTCGGGAGCCACGTATTGGCCCCCGGCCACCGTAGGCGCGGGCCTGTGGACGAGGAGCTATGGGCTAGCTCGCCGTCCGTCCGTCTCATGACGACAGGCCGTGTCGACGGCGCGTTCGTGTTCTACGCGCGCCTCAAAGAGAGTCAGCAAAAAAGAAGGGGTCCGCAAGGGCCGATGCCTGCCGGGGCTGCGGGACTATTCGAAAGAGATACCGTGGCCCCGGAACACAAAGGGCGATGAAGGAACATGGATGGGTTTTAGTCAGTAAAAGTCTGACACTTCCTCCTGCTCCGGGTGGAGTCATTTGATGATTTCCCATCCGAAAAAAAAAGCTATATCGTGTTTGGGCTCAATTCATGCACCTTGATGAGAACTTTCGACCTAGCTGGAGTATGACTGTCATCGAGTGTCTAAGGATGAAAACCCAAGGCTGTCGAGGGAAGCCCCAAATTGGAAAAACATAGTACAATATTTTAACGATGAATGCATATAATTCCGAGAAATTAAATTGTTACCTACTTGAATCTATACTTATTATAAAGGAGAAAAGTTTGTTTGTTTTGGTTGGTTGAACGCGCTAATTTTAGGAACTACTGATTCCAGTTAAAAACATCTTTTAGTGTTGGATAGCCCATTTATCGAGGAAGGCTATACGTTATATAACATCACGCTACAATCTATAGGAGCGGAGCATCAATGAAAATTGTTGCAAATACAGCGAAAAATTATTGCTTTTGAGAGCTTCCTTTCCGTGCGCTGCGTAAACGGTTAAAGTTACTCAACAATCATACATGTATGACGGGATTGTTCCTCTTAAAAAGTCCGCTAAAGCATATTATCTGCATTTTTTTTAGGTTGACTCACACTCTCTCTAAGCCTCTCTCTCTCTTACGTAACGCAGACGAAGTTGCGCGGGTCAGCTAGTTTGTTAATAAACCTTTGTATCTACTCCTCCACCTCAAAAAAATACTTAGTAATAATTCCCCGCTATCGCCAACCACAACATTTTCATAAACAACGCTAAAACAACACGGTTTACAAAAAACTACAGTAGGGCCAATTTAATAGACCACATTTGACATCTGTCAGTTTAGTACTACTATATTTAAAGTTACCTTATTTAGTCATTATTACAATAAATATGTAATCGTAATTGAAAAAAGTTAAGCAATTGTGCAGTTCTAACTTCGAAGAAATAAATAATATTTTATGCCAGCCGTTACAAGGTTACGTTGTTGTATTTTGATGAAGTGTCAAATGTGATCTATCAAATTGGCCCTACTGTAAGCGTATCTATGTACAAAATGGCAGTGTATCCAATATCGAAACTAAGTTTATAAAACAAACAAGTCTGACCTCAACTAACCGAAGAAGGCCTTGTTTGAAATATGAATATTAGTTTTTTTCCACCGGTTCATCCGCGTGGAGGTCGGAAATTACCCCGAACATATTACTGCGATAAAAAGTATCCTATATGTTCTAATTAGATTATGGTCCACCAGGGTGCTGAATTCCATCGAAATTCGTCCTTCCGAGAGGCAGAATCAAAACGGACAGAAGGATAGGCAGACAGGGTTCTTTCGCATGTATAACATTCGCTAAATAGCTGCTGGGTAGATCGATCCATCTTTATACATGTGTCACCAACAACAGCCGCCAACTACTCTTACCTCACAGTAAAACAGTCGCTCACAGCTATCGATGAGTTTAGTTTTCACATCAATTTTATTCTCATACCTATGAAAGTTGAAACAGTTTTCATAGTCATAAGCCTGAAAGTTTGACAATCTGTTTGAATCCATATAATCATTATGGATAGGTGCTATTAACTAAATGATTGGATATCGATCGGAATTAAGCACTTCAAAGCGTATTAAGGAACTAGGTAAGTCAGAAATTAAGGAATAACCCTACACTTCGATCTAGCTTTTATGATCTTGTGCTTTAAATCCTAAAGATGCCTTCAGGCCTTTCACTGAGTCAAAGCTAATTTATCCGGCAGTTAGTCTATGTGGTTAGGAACTGGATTAGATTCAAATGAAGCAACATCATAGACCGACTTGCTTTAAACAATAACAAAAACCTTAAACTGACACTTACGGGATATTTTTGGTGATTTTCAAATATTCGGAGCTCCCGATATTTCGACACTGTTACAAGCGCCATCCCGCGTTAACGGCACTTGCAACAGCGTTTAGTTTTAATGGTAAAGCTTGAAACAGAGTTTAACAATAAGATAAGTGGACAAGGTGCAAGCGTGACTCACTACATTATTTTGTGCTCCTCGTTCTCTGTAGATAATCCTCTAAGCTGCACTAGAGAAATTACATTAGGCTTAAATATAATTCCTTTGTACCTTTTAAAAGGTTTCCAGAAAAACATAAATGAAAGAAAAACATTTGTAATAGAAATCTTGTTTTTAAAACAAATCACGAAAAGATTACGTACAGCTTTGGACTTAGGTTTTAAACTGATTGAAAGAAAATGTTTTGGTTTACTAAAAGTTTATGTGTTACCTTATAACTTAAAATAACTACATAGTTTTATAGCAAATTAATTTGTTTTTGAACTTTTGAAAGTAGACCAATTAATTGGATTAGATGCTTAACTTTTATTTGGGTATATTATTTAGCGTTTTTATAAATTATCTTAACTAAGAGAAATTAGAGATGCATTCGATACTTAGATAGTTATGTGCTGTCAAAGTTTTTTTAGTTATCTTAAGTCTTAACTTTCGATCTTAATGAAACTTTTAAGATAATTAATAAGATAAACTTTTCGTAATCGATCCGTAAATAAACTTGTGAAAAAGTAGAATTATTCAATATTTACGAATGTTATTATTTGAAAAAGTTTTTAGTAACGTGATCTAAGTATCTGCTCAAAAATGAAGTATTTACTACGATTAAAAATAAAACATATTTCTATCAACGGCAACGATTCAAAAGCTATCCCCGTCACCTCACAAATAAAAGTAAAAACATACTTTCAACCATGAAAATCCCTGAAAATAATCCTGACACCCGTAGGTACTTGTCTCCCATTTACGTCCTGCCCCGATTTACCGCCATCCTGCGATCTATCTAACCCTCCGCCGCTAGCGGCCCACTTGCAACCGACCGATGAAACTGAATTAGTTGGGGACGAATCGTACCCCATTGTTTGGTGCCAATACACTTACTGTTTATTTAGTGGGGCCGCGACGTCCCGCGGTATTGACGGCTTGGGGTCTTGTTCTTGTTTAGTTTTAATGCAACTTCTGAATGAGGGTTATCTACAAGTTCGTATGGTTGTTTTGGTAAGTTCATTCGGAGTTCGTGTAGTGGGCTTTTGTGTGTTTTATTTTATCGATGATCAGGGTATGTTTGTAAGATGCTATCCTGGTGCTGGTGGTTTTCAGTAGGAAATGTTATATATTTTTAAATAAAGTGTATTTTTAGTTGTAAACCTTATATCTCGTCGTTCTTTTAGATATCAGATTCATTGTGTAGTTATTAAACATTTTCTGAAGAAACTTTTATTAAAAATTGCTGGTTGACAATGTTTTTTAAATGTAACTTTTTCTACTGTCTTGACATTTGCATAACAGTCGCTGCTACAGATAATAAAAAAAATATACTGCCACGGTGAACAAAAATATTAAAAGCTGAAAATTAAAACTTGACACAGATTCCCTGATAACCCCGAAAAATATCAACTCTTTTTTTATTAAAAAAAAACATGAGAAAAAAAACTGACAAAACAATCTGGCCGACGATTATTCTTTCCACTTTTGAAGAACAGCAATCTTTATAAAAAAGGACAATGCATACATTTTTTCTTACATTTTCTTCTTTGAAAGTCCGATGTCATTTAAAAAAGGAGTACCTATATAATTATGAAGAAAGGTATAAAAGAGCATCGAGTGAAAGAACATTCAGAAGGCTCACTCACTGTATGACGTTGGAAACGTTCAAAGAAATTATTCATTTCTCTATAAACAGGCTTTTGCTTTATATTTTATGTTTATCATTAAGGATTGTACTTAGAACAATTATCGCCAATGATTTTATTTGTGACGATAATCCTAGACGGCTGAGTCAATAACAACTAATTACCAATGCAAACCTTTGCAATGATAAGAAGCAAAAGCAGTGATAGCCTAGTGGTGTGACCGTCGGACTGCCAAGTCATAGGTCTCGAGTTCGAACCCAAGGCACGCACCTCTGACTTTTCGGATTCATGTGCGTATTGTATAATTATCACTTGCTTCGGTGAAGGAAAACATCGTGAGGAAACCAGCATGCCTGAGAGATATTTATTGACGGCATGTTAAGCCAAGTCAGAGGCCCATGGGCGGCAGAGAAACTCTGACACCAGGTTAGATACTAACCTAAAGAAAGACCTTTGCAATGAGTGATAATATATAATCGGACACCCTTATTTCTCACTTACCTGAAATTTTGTATTCAGGTAGAATAACTGATGTATTGAATAGGTGTTTTGCGATGACCTAAAACATCCATCACAACTTTTAAAAGTAGCAATTACCATGACCAGCATTGCTATGCTGGTCATGGTAATTGCTACTTTTAAAAGTTGTGATGGATGTTAGTCATGGTAATAGGTTGGTCATATCATTAGCCTTAAAACCGGTGACCGTTGGAGTAGACGTGTCCTTGAGTGGAGACCGAGAACCGGCGTAGTGTGGCTGCTGGCATTAGCTGGTTGAGCGTTGCAATGAATGCAACTGAAATGAATGAAGAGGCCAGTCCAGTAGTTAACTCTTGTGTGCTGATGATGGTGATGATAGCCAAATCGGTTGGATCTTCTGTCCCTTCTTATACTATAGTAGAAAGGATCTCAGCGGCCAGCGAAGGTAGTTTAAAGGAGAATGTCTGGCGAAGGTAAGAGCTCACGGAGACCGATTATAATAACGGATAGCTTAATTAACTCGGCGCCCTTGTCGGTTATTTAAAAGAATATAGCAGTAAACGGGCGGCTAGGACGCGGTGTTTTTAAGTACAAAGCTGTGCTGTGCGTCTTGACGTGGACAAGAACTGTACACGCAAGTAATAAATTGTGTCGTAGAAATTGTTTTGATTTTGTTTGAAAACAACTTGTTTTTGGGAGTCTCATAAAATAGTGAAATGTTTTTAGCAGTATTGTTAGGATCGAAAGTGAAATCAACCAAGATTATCTTTGTCTTCCGTTTACAAAGGATCGGTCAAACGGACAAGCCGACTGGGGCGAACTGCGCACTGGTTGCGGATGCTGAACTTTGACAGATATTTGCTGTATAAGTCCGGTGTCTGCTGCCCGGTCCGGAGTCCAGTCCGCTTGGTTTGACCGCACCATTAGAATGAGTTTCTGTGCGTTCACATAACTGCAGCGTTTCACCCGCCAGTTTGTTCGCCCTAAGATTTTAAACAAACCATTAGGGGGCGCCACTCAACGGCCATCGCTCTCATTCTGCCCCGACTTCGACACTCAACCTTAACAATAATCTAGATTCAAGAATATCATGAGAAATCAACTCACTAAAAGAATGACAAGATTTTTTTTACAAAAAGGGACTCTATTCTGCTCAATGGAGTCAATTTAGTTTTTACTCTGTAATTTTGGTAGAAGTTTTTGTCAAGAAAACTAATGGAAAATACAGGACCGTTAAGTTTTTCATGAAATTTTTACATGAGGTTTCATGAGGCAATGATGTTACGGTCTAAGTCGTAAGACAAAATGAATGAGTCTTTTTTTTTAATGTAGACGGATCGGAATTAAATACGCAACGTAAGTAGGGTAATCTCTTGTTATTATGGGATTTATTTTTCCTCTCTCTATTTGGCCTCTCGTACAGCATGCCATTTAAGTCAATTTTAGCAACTCCGACATATCTGCTTCCAGCTACCCTGCTGAAATTAATTAAGAATAAGAATAAATAATAAACCATTGTTACAAACATTTTCTTAACCTAAGTTAGCACTGTGACAATATCGTAACAAGTAAAATTTTGACATAAGTTTTAGAAAGCAGAGGTCCCCAAACTAGACTGCGCCTGTATCATGCGGGCCGGAGTTGCGTTTACTTAAAATTAAAACACATAATTTGTTGATGTGATAAATGCAAGGTAAGTAGGTAATATAAAGGAAAACAAAGTAATAGTACAATATTAAAAAAAAATATAAAAAGAATTATAAATTATAATGTAGTGAGTAAAAATTAAGAATTCTAATGTCGTGTGAGAGTGTGTGATGTGTGCATGTGTGAGTGTACGTATGTGTGTGCAGATGTGTGGGTTATTAGCAGTTATTTTATGCTTTATAGTTTAATTAACTAAAGGCGCCTCCCCGACCAAAATTAGCAACTCTATTTGTGGTGGTTCAAACGAAGTGTGTAAATACTGTTAGAATAAAGTTCTAATCCGCTTGCACTACAAAGTGGTTGTTACGTCCGTCTCTGCGGGCCGAATAGTGCGAAATGAGTGGTCTACGCCTACGGGTAGTAAAGGGTAAATAAAGGGTGTAAAAAGACTCATAACGATGCCGAAAGGCACTTGTTCTCCCTGACACCATGATCATTTTTTTTTGTTCTAGACCATACCTGGGAACCTTCTAGTACGGAGATATTCAAAAGAAGAAGGAGAAGTCAAAGTTCCAACTTTTTCACAAGTTTTTTTAATACATGTTTGTAATGTATGATTTTTACTTTAAATACCATCACGACCCACGTACTATTCAATCCATCCATCAGCACAATGTTTTAATTGCGTTACATTGAGTTCTACCAAAAAGTGACTTTTTACCCCAAAAAAAGACATTTCCCAGCAAATTTTTTCATAGAATTATTTAGTTTGATGTATAGAATGCTTGGTTGACGGCTTCGTGATTTACACCCTGTTCATCTCATATCGTTTATAATAATCTTAAAAAAGTCTCACAAAATATACAGCTTTATTTAATTTACGCAGTCTTCTCTCCCTCCCCCCGCCCCGCCGCGCCCAGCTCCCCTCGCCTCTCGGGGGCCGTTACATGACAATAGCAGCCTGGTGACGTCATTAGCAAAATGGCGCCGAATTAACTTGTTCAACATTCAGCCACAGATTAACGTAATTGGCATTACAGACATCCTAATATTTCATTTATGCTTGCTTCTCATTGAGTTTGGTGGAGGAATAAAACACAATTAAGTTTATTTTTCTTCTGTTTTAAAATGCAGTGGCAAATAATGTTATCCCTTGATCTGTCCTCGAAGTAGACACAATAGTTAAACAATGGTGTCTCGAACAAATTGGTCCTTTGACAGATCATGATTTAACAATTATCATGTGAGTAGAGAAAAAGACCTGGATGAGACTTGCACTGACCAGGGACACATGGCTCAAAGGAGAAAAGGTATGTATAAACTGTGGGTGGAACTACGTGAGCATCCTGGACAGTCCAGAAGCCCTGTACCATCATGCTGAATATCAAAAGTCAGGAACACTTGTTCAAAAATATCCAGCAATTTAGAATGTACGTTATCTGTTAGTTCATTTAAGATATCGATTAAGTAAAGGCCTATGTCTCGAAATGAAACTGCTTCTCATCCCCTTACTATTAATATCACGCGTCATAACTACATCATGCTGCTACACTAAAAGCTAAGGAAATAGAACACTAAGCCCAAATACTATTTTATTAGCAAGAAGACATTTATCGAATAAAGCTAATTACTCGACTCACATTACGTGGAATATTGCGTGTACGTCACGAGATATCAAATATCAACTGATACACTTATGTTACGTGTCAAATGTTGTTGTATGTGTGTACTGAACATTGTCGTTTTATGACTCTGTTGGTGTCGCATTAAATATTGATGGATAAACAGTGATTTATCATTCCGTTAAAGATCTTTGAATCAATTATTGGTTTAGCTTTTTATAGGATCTTGGTAAGAAATTGAAGAATGCTCCTTTAGTGACTTACTATTTATAATTTAATTTATAAATCAGATTACAACGATCCATAATGGTTAGTAACAATTGGAACTTATAAACTATGTTAGTATAAATAAATTCACAAAAACACATCTAAAATAAAATTAAAAATCATTTACAACATAATAATTATTATTAAAACATTAATTTGATTGTCCCTACCACAATGCTCACCCAGAACGAGTGCATTGGACACTGATATTTATCAGAAATGATCCTCAGAATGCCGTTGCTGCTGCCGCGTACTCTGCCTAACAGTAACGACACACGCTTGCGTCTTATTGCATAGAAGTCGTCAGTACGCGCTTCAGCAAACATCGCGGACGCACTGCAGAACCGCGGCAACCGCAACAACATTCTGAAGACATTGTTGTATTGCACCCGCAGAGCGCTGTATGCCCTTTGAGTATAATTAATCCACAAGCTGCTCGTGTAGAAAGCTTGACAGTACGCTTTGAATAATGCTAACTTGACCTTAGCTGAGCAACGAGCAAACCTGCGAACCAACATATTACCCCGGACAGCCAGCGCTCTGCGTTCACGTTCAATGTCCTCGTTGACCTTCAGATCATCAGTGACAATATGCCCTAGATATTTAATTTTTTTCACTCTAGTGAGAGGAGAACCGTGCAAAGAAATGGGTGGAGGTTCATACGGGGTTTTATCACCCAGTCCGAAAAACATACACACGCTCTTGGTCGCGTTGTACACAAGACCATGTCTCTCAGCATACCGCTCACAAACCTTAAGAAGGTTGCGTAGGGCTCCAATTGACGGGCTCAGCAGCACCATGTCGTCGGCGTAGCTTATATTATTGACAGCGACTCCATCAATATAACACCCCGCATGCATGCTGCTGAGCTCGCCAATCAGGCTGTCCATATATACATTAAAAAGAGTGGGCGAGGAACTCCCCCCTTGCCTCACTCCGCACTCCAGCCTGTACTCTTCAGACAAGCAATCCCCCCATATAATGCTAGACAGGTAGATATTTACAAAATCAAGGTCAAATTAAGGTAACCAGAAACTTCACTAGGGTAATGTTGGTATCGATACCTAATCCTGATTAAGAAGCTTCAGCTGATACCTGGAGGGGCCAACCACCGCTACTGAATAGAACTATCAATGGCCATTTTGATTTCATAAACGCGTAACGATTTTGAAGTACTTATATAAAAGCTGTTTGTTACTTTACGTAAACTGTAAGAAACAGTTAGATTTCTCATATTTGCTCTTTCTAGAATATTGCTTTCAATAAGTTTAACCTTCAATTAGCGCGTCCCCAAGTTGTATCTCCACCAATTTAGAAGTTGTTCGTGTAAATCGTTTCAGTGTCACGGACAAGTCTTAGTTGTTAATAACAACCAATATTAATATTAATAATTCTTCCATCCCACTGAACGAGAACGTTTGTTAACTCGACAATTATATAAATTGATATTACTGAGATTTACAAATTGCTGACGTCTGTTTTGAGTGATCATCAAATATGAGCCGTGATTTCAATTTGTGTTGTTTCTCGAATAACATGCTTTGTTTTTCATTCTGTTAGAAATACAATCAACCTTCCCACTGAAGGGCATCTCATATCCGGGCCTTTATATCCGCGCCAGACGTCGGGGAGTAAGCAGGGAGGGTGGTGAATGCATTTTACTTATGAAGCCGTTTTTTTGTGTTTTATTGTTGGTAGAAGTTTGTTCTAAGGAATATTGGTAGAAATGAGAAATTTTAATTGTGTTTTTGTTTCTGATGGATTACATTGTGGTTTTCAAGACTATCTCTCATAGAATATTTTCTGGCTGGGCTACAAGCCTTCTCTCCGTGAGAAGACGTGGGCCGTAATGATTAGCTACGCCCGGCCCACCGGCCCACTGCTGGTTGGTTGTGTCTTCGATTCTCATCTAGGAGATGCCAGTTTCCTCACAATGTAAATATTCTTTCACCATTTTGAGAACAGGGGAGATTCTGCTTACCACCCATAGCAACATGACGTGAGTTTATGTATGTACATTACGTATGGTGATGAAACAAATACATAAAGATGTAATAAATTACATAAAGTTGAGTCTTGGTTTTTTACATTTTTCAGTAACAGCCCCGAGTAGGAGCATTTTAGATTGCAGGAGAGACTCGCCCCTTTTAACGAAGTACTAAACAGGATTGGCGACATTTATAATACAGGCGGACTTCTGCCTATCCCTTCTGGATAAGGGCGTGAAGTTTTAAACGACCTTGATAAATGCTCAATTCTCCTCCGTACAAAAAGGGGCCATCGAAGATCGTTTGCTATTTTGACATTATTAACTATTCAAGATTACCTAAACTAATAGAAAAGCGTCAACAAGAAGGCTCTTGTACGTATTTTGTCACCCACGCAGCTAGAAACACGACACCTGCTGGAAGTATCTGTCCGCCCACGTAATAAATAAAAGCCAATAACGTTACCTAATATCATTTACATAAAAATTGGAGAAAAACATTTCGTGCATTTCGTCGTAGTTTATTATTATAATTTTTTGTAATTTTTAAGCCATCCTGTAGGTTGTCTTCACGAACTTACGGGTGGTTTCTTTTACATTGATGTAAAAAAAAGAAAAACTTTGTTTTGAAGGTTTTTAAATCAAATTTCGTCTTGCCGTTATACAATATGTTAAAAAATACCCTGTCCAATCCGTAAGGGTATTATTAGGTATCGAGATTAGATTCCAAATACATAATTATGTAATATTTTTTGGTTTTTTGGACAAAAATACCCCGATAAAAATTAAATTAAATGTACTAAAACCCCGGTCGCTTCTCAGTTAACGTGTGTAGTGACGTCATAAGCAGACAATAATTGATGATCGAACTTACTAATGCCGAATATGGTGCTCTCACGTTTTAAAAATTTCGTAATTTTGAATCGTAATTTTGGCACAAAAATCATACATTTTAAAATGAATTTATATGTTTACAATTTTTCAATTTTTGCAATCATAAGAGGGGCAAGTTATGTAGAAAGACAATTTCTGTGCCAAAAAGCAATGCTCCACCAATGTGTTGTGCGATCATTTCATAAATAAAAACAAATCCAACTGCGTAATCTAAAATTTAAGGAGTTTTTATTACTCGTTCAAACTTCGTAATAGGATATCTGACGTATGGTGTGTCACGTGTCACGCAGACACGGATCTGTGCCGTGTCACTCGTGTCAAGTCGTGTTAACTCGTGTCAATGGACACGAGTACTTTATATTAAATCTCTGCCATCCTACACACACACGCTTATTGATATTGGATTGAAGAGATTGAAACCTCTTGTGAGGCTTATTGTTTTTTTTTCAATGAATTTATTATTACGTCCATTTTGGTAAGTGTTTACTAAGATATTTATATGATACTTCGCAATTTTTGCTAAGTCATGGAATTAAAGATCTAGTTGTTTCAGATTGTTTTCTGCTGAATTATGAAAACTAAAGATTTATGTTAAATCTGAATCCGAAGTTGTCAAAGAAATATAAAATATCAGTCGTTAAAATTGTTTACAAATAACTTGTACAATTTCTTAGAAAAAATCTGTTTTACCATGAATAAAAATGTCGTAAGCAAAACCCAATGCTTGAAAAACATTTTTGTTTCAATAACAACGCCAAGCAAGCGAGACAACGAAAAAAAAAAACATCTCAACGTTTATCGGGACTCGACAGAATTGAAATCGAGAACCATTCTTAAAAAAACAACGTTCTTCCAAAGCAAAATATTCAAAGCTTCACAAAGTATCGAATAATAACAATTGAGTCGATATTCGTCTGTCCAATACTGGCGGAAAGAGCTCCAGATTGCGTTTATAGTCGCCATGCCGGCAAACGACTGTCTATATAAAAATCGTAACTTCTGTATGAAGACGTAAAAAGGTTTTATATGACACGATACGAGATCTAACGACCACTTAAATACTACAAAAGGCGGGGAATCGGGTCGGGGAACGTAATGCATCCCGAGTTTTAGTAACTGTACTACGGGCTGTTAAAAATGGTGAGCCTTTTGGTGCTGATTTTAATTTTGAATTCAGAGAAATTCACGCAGGGATGTATCGTGGATTGTGATAACTGTGTCGAGTTGTGTTGTCGTTTGTTTTTGCTGCAAAACAACATTCATTCATGTTAGTTTGTACGACTGCACTATTTATTTTGGCTTTTTTTCTCGGTTCCGAAATCTGTGAAATAAGTGTTTCTGAAATACAAATAGCTGAACTTAACTTTATTATGTTTTCCTGATAATCAATTTCAATACCTACTCTTTTTAAGTGTGTTGTTTTTTTACAGCTTTTGGTGTAGGGCGGCCCCTACACCAAAAGCTGTAAAAAAACAATTAATGCAAATTCTATTTGTTAATACTACACATTTATAATACTTGGTTACCTATGTATATATCTTCCCCACAACTCAATAAGCCCCGCCACACAACGTTATCATCCGACAATAATACAGTCAGCCGGATTGACGTGCCGTACCAGTCTCACTCCGCCTTATTGAGAGACAAAGTATCACCTTACGTGTACGCGTACGTGTACGTGCTTAGCTGTCCGGTGTGATGAGTCTGCACTTGTTCCGCTGTAACTGCCTTGTTGGTTGCAAGCTATTCTGCTGAGGACGTGGGTCCTGGGTGCAATTCCCATATTGAGCAAAGTATTATTGGTTGCTTCTATCAGGAATTTAATAAGTAAATAATAATAATAAATCATGACATATTTCTTGATGATTCTTCACTCCGACCCTCCGATGATGATATTGATTTTGCACTGGCACATTATCAGCCAATCAGGAAGGTAGTAGCTTGACGTCCAGATGCGATAAACTGCTTGAAATAAAATAAAACCAAAAACATACTGCCGAAAATTACTAAACTGAAAATACTGACAAATAAAACAATCTTGTGTTGGTTGGAATTATGATACCGCAGAAATATACTGCTTGTTTGTACAAATAGCAATGTATCCAAAGCAGGAAAAGAGATAGCTAGCTAGGTACCTAGAATATAGTTTTTATAATTTAGTTAGTTCATGACTACCACCCGACACATTTACGCCCACACCATCATCCTACCTCTCCTCACACACTTCACTTGCACACGTCATCGTCACCTACTCACTTCACCTGCACACTTCACCTGCACGCTTTACTTCACACCCATTAAACCTGTCACCGGAGTGATCACTTAATTTGGTGAACAGTTTTCATTTTGTTTTGATTCTGGAGCTGATAGTTCCCTAGTCAAAGAAAGTGTCTCAGTACACTTGTGGTGGAGGTGAATTACAATACGCTGTAGTTTCTCTGTTAAGGGTAGGGTAATCTAGCGTATTGTGCGGTTCACAAATTTTATCTCGGGTTATTGTTTTTGATCATCATCTGGTTGGCGAGGTGGCCAATTAGACTTTTGACTGTTGGCTGTGACTTGTAGACAGGAATTGTCTAAAAAGGCGAGGTGTCCAATTAGACGGTGTATGGCTGGTCTGAAGAGCGAAGTGGCTCTTTAGATACCTGTGACCGTATACTGTGACGATTTACAGAGAATTCATATCCTATGAGATAAAAAATGTTGTGTGCGTATTCTATTATGAGGTGTAGAATCTGTTTTAGATGAAGTCATTGTGCAAAAGATGCAAGAAACACGTTTGTTTCACTTTGTCAGGAGTGGCCGAACGGTCTTACAAAAGTCTTGTTCTTCTGATTAGAGATCGTAAAATGAAAATGAAAATGAAATACGTAATGGTGCTCGTCCTTCAACATCACATGGGGACGTGTGATATGTAAGAATGGCCGTATCGGAGGAAAAGGAAGTAGACGAAGAGTTCATTGTGGACTGCGTACGATTAATTGATGAGATTGATTGTTAATTTAAAATAACTTGTTAAATCCTTATTTAATTTGAATTGATTTACTACATTTTAATATTGTGTAAAATCTAGCTAATTTATTTAAAAGTAATTGCATTATATAATGTCAAATCAGAGCAGCGGATAAAATAACTAGAGTAGGGTCGAAGCGCCATCGTTACCTGCTTGACACATGTGGTGATGGAGGAAGGATTGCTTGGAGAATGGTGGTTGATCGAGGTGGTGGTTATAAAGTTAGATTGGTGTCGCGAACCTACTGCTCGAATATTTAATTGTTAATCAAACTAGTTATTGTGAAATATTGCCATTAAATTGTGTGAAACCGTGAATACTTTGTTTTGTGTTCGCATTTCACCCCAATGACGCCCACTAAACTCTGATGATGTCGAGGAGGATGCTGCTTCTACTACACCTTAACTATTTTTTTTTTTTATGTTAAATAAGTTTAAATATACTCATATCACATACTTTTATCCCTTCTGCAATAAATCATTTGTCTGAGTATTCAAATTTGCTATTGTATTGTATAAAAACTACAATAAATTCGAGATGTGAGGGGATCCGTCACAAAGGGTATACTAGTATGAACCCCAGTCTCTCACAAAGGAACATATACCATATTATGCATTTTGTCGAAACGTTATTTTTACAATTTATTTATTAAAGTTATGCGAACCTTTGTGAAAATAAAGATATTGTAGTTAGTTGTTGTAAGTTATTGTATTGTAATTTAAATAAAAATATAAATATACTGTTTTTAGGGTCCCGTAGTCCTGACAAGGAACCCTTATCGTTTCGTCATTACGTCTGTCAGAGGTTTTGCTAAGAGACTATTAGTACTAGAAAACTGTAATTTTGTAGGGGTGTGTATGGGTATGGTGAGTGTAACAAACTAATAGGTTTATCAAGTTTTTATTTTAATGAACTTACACACACTCAAATTTTCCGAAATAAAATCTCAAAGAATGGTGAAAACCGCATCAAAATCAGTTGCGTAGTTTAGAAGAATATCGCAGTCACGCAGCCTGACACGTGCAGCGACTCCATGTTATGATATGTATACATGTAAGTAGCTCTTGATCGAGGACCATGGTAGATAAAGCGCATGGTAGTTGCACACAAGTGTAGGAATCATAGGAAGTATTTCTAATCTAGTTTTGTATGATTCATGGTTTGCAATATTGCAATATGGACATTATAATATGAATGCGTGTCGCGGGTTCTATTCCCGCACGGAACAAATATTTGTATAGCCTACAGGTTGTTGTTCCGGGTCTGGTTGTTTGTGTATGTGAGTTTTAAATGTTTGTATAAACCCACGATACAGGAGAAATCGCTAGAGTGGGGAAATTAAAAAAGTACATAGGATACTTTATACCCTGGGATCATTTCCGACCTCCACGTCAGCCGTGGATAAAAGCTCATTTTTGCCAACAGACAGAATGTTGATAAGTATTTATATGATATTATATACATACTTGTATATAAATGATCCTTGCCTTACTGTTTGTCATAGCTAAATCTATATTTAAATTATAAAGAGGTAAAAGTCTGTAAGTGGAGGCGGTAATCTGGTAATCTTCGGAACTACTGATCCGATTCCGAAAATTCTTTCACTAACGGGAAGTTTCATCATCCCCGAGTGTAAAACGTTCCCGTGAGTACACTTCGTACATAACGGGGGCGAAGCCGCGAGCAATAGCTAGTCGGCTCATATTAACGAAATTGTGAAATGCACTGACCTGCAAAAATAAGTGCTACACTTTTGAGTTTCAATTATTCCTAAACTATAGAAGTTAGAGATTTAAAATAAAAAAAAACGTTATAAAGCAATTTTTATCAGCTTTCTTTGAAACTATAGACAAAAGTAAACTATTTTTCGAGCCCTTGTGGTTTCGAAAGTATATCTTGTGTACTTAAAAAGTTATTGCAATTTTAAAAGCGTGATACTTATTTTTGCAGGCCAGTTTAGTTTCAGGCGAAGCCGGACGAAACTGAAGTTTTATCTATGTACCTATGCTCGTTTGCGTGATGTATAGTGTCATCTAAGTAGCGTACATACATGTATAGTAAAGGGTATAAATGGGACAGCATCTAATTATGTATGTCCGTTTGCATTCTGCAATCATAGACGTAAGAAAATATTAATTGAATACAACAATGTATCTAATTGTTATGTACCTAATCAAGACTCTCTTCTTTATTATCTTGCTATAAAATGACTTACTTTACTTATGCAAACCATAAACTAGCCTAATAAAAATGTGTACCAAGTAATTGAATTCGAAGAATTGCCGTATGCTGGGATTGATAAATACGTATGCGTGCCGGAATCCTGGATAAAATGGCGAGATGAATCAAAAGGAAAAGTTATCGTGGCGTACACCGTCGAGGACCCAACATGTACACAAACGCAAGCTGAAAATTATGACGAATATTGGAAAGATTGGAAGTGTTTTCTGGCTAAAGCTGAGTGTGCTACAAGTGAGTACCCATCATTAATTATTGTTTACAAGGTAGTTAAAAGTGCGAAGCGGGGTAATTGCGGAGCACACGGTTCATATACAGTGGAATCCCGACATCGATGCACACACGAATACCGTTTTAGTACATCATTAAGAATAGAAACTATTAATCGGCAATTTTTTTTTAAATCTGCTGTCGGTCTGTGGGTTTTCTTAGTTCCATACATTCTGATCGTTTTAAGGGTTCCGTACCCAAAGGGTAAAAACTGGATCCTATTACTAAGACTCCGTTGTACAGTCGTGGTCTTTTCCGCCTGATCAGTTAAAATTTTTTTCGCTTAAATCATGCGGCGGAGCCGAGCCACGCCCCCTTAAAGTTTAGACCTATTACGAAAGCGTCAACTTTGGCGCGCAAAATAACAATAACTCTCGTTTGGCGTGCGTCGTCAGTGCGCTCGGTCGATCGGTATCTTTTCATTCATTATTTTTATACAAGTATCTCATGAACCGTGATAGCTAGACAGTTGAAAATTTCACAAAAACAGAATAAAATAAATATTTAAGTGCTTAATAATTATAGACGATCATCATATTGGTATGGTACCTTGAACCTAATGCTTTAGCAATAAAGTTGAAATCTATTAAAGTGACAGATTGTAGTAGCTTGGTGTGTGGGCGTCTGTATACATGCTCAAAGGAAATTCCTAATGGAAAAACCCAATACAATTGCGACACGTTGATCTCTTTACCACTGGAGTTCTCTCAGTCTGTTATGTTGTTGCCTTAATACGTAGGTCTAGTCATGTTGATGAGCTACGTGCTGCGCAGACACAGGTGCACTCTCTCCCATGGCCCGGGGGATGGCAACCTGACACGAGCATACAGAGAAATAACTGCCGATTTATTTATTTACCTTATTTGATTGCAGATGGCTACAACGAAGCAATTGCCTTAATAAAATATCTGAACGATAAGAGAATTCGCGAAATAGAGGATTAAAAAAAACACGGTACCTAGTAAGTGTTTATGGCGATAGTTTCGTATTAGAGCTACAATTTTACAACAATCTTTTATCGCTAGATGGCACAGGGTTGTTGGTAAACATTTGAGAATCTATTTTAAAAAAAACAGACAAGTGCGAGTCTGACTCGCTTGCTGAGGGTTCCGTACAAACTTGTATGTTGATGGTTTATCCATTACGGAAATCATTCGGTAAGAAACATAATTTACTAAAAAGTCCTGCGAGCTCTACCGCGTCGTCTTCTGGCTGTGTCAGAGCTCCACATCGTGGTTATTTTGGCCCACAGCTCACGGCACACATGGCCAGCCCAGTCCCACTTTAGCTTAGCGGCTTTTTGAGCAACGTCAGTGATTTGTGTTTTGGAGCGTACTATTATTGATCGAAGTTTGGAGCGCAGTGTGGTCGGTAAGTTTGACGCCTAGGATACTGCGCTTCATTGCACGTTGGCAAACCTTGAGCTTGGACTATTGAATGTTTGAGGAGGAGATGGCGGGACGTGCTGGATTAAACCAACGGCCAGGGGCCCCACATTGGCCCTGGTTCAAAGAATTTGGAAGTCATGGGGAGAGGCCTTTGCCCAATAGTGGGATGACAGGCTAGCAGTAACAGTCACTACAAAGATTAAGTTTTATAAACTTGGATTTTTCAACGGCTCCTGTCCTCGCAAAACAGGTAGCCAGCAGCGGAAAACGCTCTCTCTGCTTCCACACTAGTAGGAAGATAAGTCCCGCATGTTGTTTGCGGGAGCCCGGTATTGCATTCCCTAGTTTAGGACAGCTACCACACTCCCACTCTCTTTTTTACGTGCATTTGTCCATTCTGTGTTCCGTGTTCAGATCCTTCTCATGTTTTAACATCTCATATTTAGTAAACCTCATTATAGGAAAAAGGATAACTGAAGATCATCAAGAAAATAAAATAAAGAAGTCTAAAGAAAAACAAAACCAGAAACTGAAGGGTCGTGATGAATCATCAGGTATGCAACTTGACAATAAAAATAATCCTTGACATTAAATGGTTTCATGACATTTCATGTTAATTAGCATACTATTCGGCTCCACCTACTGATGGACTATTTGGTTAGTTGCACCGAGTACTTTAGGTAACAAGTTCCAGCCGCGGTTATTTACGTCGATAATTACTATAAGCAGCGTTGTTACTACACTTGTGTTCTAATATTATTGGAATCTTTGATGAACAGTTGCCCAACAGTGGCGAATGTTGCTGGCAACAATATCGCACCTCCGCTTAACTCTTCAGGTAAATCAGTCATTCGGTATTTCTTTTTTTTTAGATTACACTTCTCCTTCTTCTCCATCCAAACATAAGCTTGGTAAGCCGTCTGAGCTCCGCTGTCGAAAACCTAAAATAATTCTTCCTCCAGAGTGCGACCCTGGTTTCCCTAGCTGGTCATTAAAATATCCTGAGCCTAATTATAGGGGACGGTTGGACCTTATTGAACTTAAGCAAGGAAGATAGAAGACAGGTATTTATGTGAATCGTCTTGGATATGAAAAATATTTTGAAGTATCGGATAATGACAATTCTTTGGCTAGAAATTTAATTATGGAAATTTTTAACAAAAGTGCATTGGAAGTATGCACTATAACAGGAAAAGCGCCTGTTGGGTTTGAAGGCGACGAGTCAGAAATAAGGCCTGGATTATATGTCCATGCTGTAAACACACTGGTGGATATAGTTGTACGTAATGGATTCAATGATAGCGATGAATCAAGTATAAGAAGTTGTTTAGGTGCAAAGCTTTATAGTTTGAGATCCAAAAAATTATAAAACCATAAATCCTTGTTTTATGTAATCACTGAACCGATCATACTGAATTTTTTTGCAAATATTATTATATTTCGAGACATAACAAAATACTAAAAAAATATAGTAACAAAATTATTGTTCCCGAGGAAAACAACAATAATGTTCTTATTATAATAGATGGCGACACGTTTCTTTCGAATCATGATAGAATTATATTATTACAAGCAGAGTACAACCCGAATTGATTGTCAAATTATAAATTAACGCGAGCGAAGCCGCGGTCAAAAGCTCGTTCCTGATAAATTACAATGTAAGGTTTGCACAATAAACTGTTCATATAGCTTGTCAACTTTTTAAATACAACGAATATATATAATTTAAACAAATGCAGTAACGTACATTGTTCAACCTCAAATAATAATGAATAACAAAAATATTCAGACCACATACAATGAAACAGTTACGTTTTATTTTAAAATAATAATATTAACTTGTGGCACAAATCAAATTCCACGAATTAATAATATATACATATTGTACATTTTTTTTTTACTGTGTAAACTGATTGTTTCATTGCAATAACCATGTGAATAAGTTCAGCACGTTTGTATTGTTGTTTGGTCGTAAAGTAGGTACAACAAACAACTGTTTACCCCTTTCCGAAAAAGTCGCATCGATATTATGTTTATACCGTAAAATAGAAACGGAATCTTTCACAGTCCGTATCGCAGCGCGTAATTTCCAAATTGGGTCATATCGCCCATAGCCCCATATAGCCTACACATAGCCGTATATCGCCCTTGTATAAAGGAGCTGTGTCAAAGCGCTGAGGATATCTGTCACGGCGGCAGGCCTCGAGACAAATGGCCTCTCGGGGGAAAAACTGCAAACTATAGCATTCGTAGTTCGTGCTATTGTGAGGTTGGAGTAAAGAAGGGTTTACTGAATGAATAGGTGCGTTGTGAAATGTGACCCTGTTTGTTAAGAAAGTAGCATGTGTTGGTATTATCATGTATTCAAGGTAAAACTACTACGACAGACAACGGAATGCCTAAGTAACTGGTCCAGACGCATGCTCATGCCACGAAGAAGTGCACTAAGAAAAGATTTTTGAAAATTCATCCCCTCATCATCATCAACCATCATATGTTACCAACCGTCCTTCAGTTGTACTCCTTAGCAAACATCTCATGAAAGGGTGAAATAAGGACAATCCCTTCACAAAACTGCCACATGGCCTTTATCCAACTATGTTACGTTTGGCTTCCAGTCTTACCGGATGCAGCTGCATTCTGCATAATTTTCCGTTACAAGTTCCATTCGTGTCATCTAGGCAGCTTGCTACCAAATACGACGACTACGATGAAGGTCATACATTATTCCTTTTTAAGCATCATTTTAAAGCAATCGCTCCAGTTCTTGTTTCATCTCTCTCCGTTCAGTTTCCTTTCCATTGTCAGTGACAACGTCGAAGCGTATAAAAAGCATTCTGTTTGAGAAGCCTTTCTACGTCCCCTGACGTCACTCTTCGTTTGACGTCATGTCACGTCACGTTAGACGTCAGGCAGCGGTGTGTAATAAGTAAAGAATGAGTTTATTTCGATCACAATGAATAAAATGAAGACGTAAATGGCGTGAAAATGCAAATGTGGATGAAATGAATCCTAATGACAGGCATAGTGTACATACCTCAAAATGTATGGCTTTGGGCGAGTGGCCAAAATTCTAAGTAACGACGCCTTGAAGACCTTTGGATCTGTGCTATACTTATGATTGTAATGTCCAAAGGTGTCATCCGCGACAAGGACTTACTGCAAATAGTACCTTTATTTGCAGTAAGTCCTTGTCGTAAGAACGCGTGCGAGCACCCCTATGCCGCCTTACCAATCAATACTAAAAGATCTTTCAGGACATCGACTTCTTTTCTGTCTCTGGGAAAAAAGTTCAAGTATTATCTACAAAACAGTTTTAGATTATAAAAGTTAGTTTAATTTAATTCAAGTCTTATCTACAAAACAGTTTTAGATTATAAAAGTTAGTTTAATATTAATTCAAGTCTTATCTACAAAACAGTTTTAGATTATAATAGTTCGTTTAATATTCAAGTATTATCTACAAAACAGTTTTAGATTATAATAGTTAGTTTAATATTAATTCAAGTCTTATCTACAAAACAGTTTTAGATTATAATAGTTAGTTTAATATTAATTCAAGTCTTATCTACAAAACAGTTTTAGATTATAATAGTTAGTTTAATATTCAAGTCTTATCTACAAAACAGTTTTAGATTATAATAGTTAGTTTAATATTAATTCAAGTCTTATCTACAAAACAGTTTTAGATTATAATAGTTAGTTTATTATTCAAGTCTTATCTACAAAAGAGTTTTAGATTATAATAGTTAGTTTAATATTCAAGTCTTATCTACAAAACAGTTTTAGATTATAATAGTTAGTTTAATATTCAAGTCTTATCTACAAAACAGTTTTAGATTATAATAGTTAGTTTAATATTCAAGTCTTATCTACAAAACAGTTTTAGATTATAATAGTTAGTTTAATATTAATTCAAGTCTTATCTACAAAACAGTTTTAGATTTTATTAGTTAGTTTATTATTCAAGTCTTAGCTACAAAACAGTTTTAGATTATAATAGTTAGTTTAATATTCAAGTCTTATCTACAAAACAGTTTTAGATTATAATAGTTAGTTTAATATTAATTCAAGTCTTATCTACAAAACAGTTTTAGATTATAATAGTTAGTTTAATATTAATTCAAGTCTTATCTACAAAACAGTTTTAGATTATAATAGTTAGTTTAATATTTACTCATTGTCTCTTCCTCTCTCGTTTGTTTGCATGCCTATGTTTACTATTAATTAACTACTTTTCTGTTTTAACAGCTTAAAATAGCTTACTGTTAAACATAACTTTTAATATTATGTTGTGGAAAATGTCGTAGTTTAAATAATTATAACCCTTGTATAATAAATTTAACTGATTTTAATGTATATCTGTTTATTTTCACAAATAAATAAAAAACAAATTATCTTCAGCTCTTATTACAGTTTCACGAAACTATTTCTGAATAGTTAACCTACAACGTCAATGTCATTCAAGTGCCAAACTCCTTGTCCAGTATGACCACTTTAAACGTGCAGTTCAAGTTGGCGCTGTTTGTCAAGAAAAATGCATCGATATGTCAAACTTGGTACATTTATTTTTGTTCTGTGTTTAAATTAAGTTAGTTAAAGTGTAACTTTACACGTCCCCTTGACGTTACAGTACAGTCACAGTTAATTTACCTCGGACAGCATCAAAGTTTTCTATATTTATTGTGCTGAAAAACTTTTGCAACATAAATAAAGGTTACTATTACACGCGTACTTGAGACTCTTTTCAGAAAAAGCTTCCAAATTATGATAACAAAACATGTAATCTTGATGTTCCTGGTTCAATATATTTGTTTTGACGAAAGCCATCTTGATAAATAGACTCTTTTTTGCTACGATAGATTTTCATTTTGTCCTGCTTGCTCATTTTTCTCCGAGCAGCCAATATATTGGCTGATAGCACAAAATGGCGGTGCATAACAATAGGAGTATCAAGTAAAGTAAACTTTATCTCTGCAATAAACTTGTACAGTGGACACGGGTGTGTTAAGACTTGTCCTCACCCGGACACATTTAGCAACACATCCGCGGACTCACAAATATACATATTGTGCTTTGTGCTTTGAGTGTACACTTTCGAAGATTAAATAGACAAGAGAATCAAGAACATAGTCTCTTCTTTCTTTTTAAACCAGCAGAAGTCTGATTTTGATGAAGCAGTCATGTTAGCGAAGGAGGTGGCGGGACGTGAGAGGGAGAGAACCTCACGTCCCGGCCGCCGCGGGACACGCCCCGGGCGTCGGGGGCCACGTGGTGGCCCCCGGCCACCGTAGGCGCGGGCCTGTGGACGGGGAGCTATGGGCTAGCTCGCTGTCCGTCCGTCTCATGACGACAGGCCGTGTCGACGGCGCGTGTTCCACGCGCGCCTCAAAGAGAGTCAGCAAAAAAGTTGAAGGCGAAGATGAGGCTTATAAATTTCTTAATTCTGAACTCGTCCAAAGTTCAGAATTAAGAAATTTATAAGCCTCGTCTGGTCCCAGCCTTATTTTTTGAATTCCGTATTCTTGGTCCTCGCGACAGCGTGCAGCGTCCCAGTACAATAAGACATGTACTGTTCAGTGTTCAGCTGTGTTCGTATAAGTACATACCTAGTTGTGCTTTGTTGTTATAAACTACAAACTCACAACAAGCAAACAGTAGAAGAACTTCTTTCACGTCTTCCCACAAAGTTTTCCGGGAATGTAAAGTATCTTATGTGGTAATCCAAGATATGACATTTTGTTTGGTGTGAATGGTTTTATTTTTGAGACACAAACCCTTCACCTCAAAACTTATACGTTATCAACGTCGGGAGTTGAAGTTCCAACAGTTCAATAAGATTAAGGCATGTAGGTGTTACTTGTACATACATATATGCGGAATTGGGTATAAGTCTTTTCATTAACTTGTAACTAAACCTATAGGTTTGGTTTAAAGAAACCTTTTAGAAACGAATAGAGTATCAAAGGTATTTTAATAATAGTATAACAAAAGGAAGAATTAAATACTTGTTTAATTATAGCTGAACATTATGCTGTATATACAGAACGGCTAGGGTTTCTACTGACAGAATATAAAGAGTCAATAAATAAGCTCCAAAAATATTAATATCGTATGATCAGTGAATTACCTCATGATTTCCCGCCGGACCGACGGACAATTGAGTGATGATACCACAGTAATGAACAGTGACATCGGCCTGTATGGGACCTCGAATAATATGTTATGTGATAATACATTTTCATAATAAAGAATAACCACAAGTTTGTAGGTTAAAATATTGATAATGTTAGGTATTTTTACTCTTTTAAGTGTTTTGAGGTCTATACAAAAAAAAAAACGGAACACCAACAAACTCCATTGTGTAATAACCAGGGTAAAAGAGGATCTTGTCTGCTCAAAATTTATGTATTAACAAGAGGTTGTCTGAAACTCCGACTACAAAAATCAACGCAATTTTCTAGTGCCAACTACCTTCA
Organism: Xestia rhomboidea; assembly: GCA_963853795.1. Lineage (NCBI taxonomy): Eukaryota > Metazoa > Arthropoda > Insecta > Lepidoptera > Noctuidae > Xestia > Xestia rhomboidea. Next base: position 604,270 of record OY970776.1, on the reverse strand, counting down.
AAATCCGGAGCAGCAGGACTATTCCGGGGCTGCGGGAGTATTCCGGGGCTGCGGGAGTATTCCGGGGCTGCGGGACTATTCGAAAGAGATACCGTGGCCCTGGAACATAAAGGGCGATGAAGGAACATGGATGGGTTTTAGTCAGTAAAATTCTGACACTCCCTCCTGCTCCGTCCAGAGCGGGAGGAGTCATTTGATGATTTCCCATCCGAAAAAAAAGGGTACCTTAATCTTCTACGAAGACAAAATGGCACACAATCGGTCGGCTTCCTGTTTTACGAGATGGAGCTGGATACCAGTATTTTACCCCTTGGTAAGACTGGTTGTTAGACTTTCGGGGCACTGATTATCTGTAACGCGTGTCAAAGATCCACAAATGATAGCCGGGACCAACGGCTAAACGTACTTTTCGAGGCACGGAGGAAACTTGGTATGTTACGGATGGTCATCCATCTACGGACCGACCTTGGCTAGCGCGGTTTAACCTCAAGATCGACCCGTGCCGCTGTTATTATTGAGCCACGAGCCCAATAATGTTCCGATAACGTCAGGCGGATAGGAAATGTTATTTATAAATTCTCCGCCATCTATCCGACATTGTTGTACTAAGAACACAAATGAAATTAGCACATTATCCGACGTCACCGCTAATCAACGCGCTGATGTCGCGACGTCGACGTAATGACAAAGTTGCTCCGCTCTCAGCTCGAAGGTGCGTCAAAGCGGAGCGAGCAAAGAGCGGGAACTCGATTTAAGTTGACGACCGACGGTTCGCGATGTACCAGGGTAGCAGTTACACCGAGAGGTATCAAGGAGAAGGAATTTGTGATGCTTTGTTTTATGTGAGTAACTACCTGCTCATCATCTGCCTAGCCTTTTCCCAACTATGTTGGGGTCGGCCTTCAATCGCACCGGATTCTATTTGTTACTTAGACCGACTGCCGATGTCCTCCATAACCCAGGTACTTCATCTTCAGAAACACGAACAAAAGAGAATCATAAATGTTATCTTCTATTGTACACGTATTAACTGTTTGGTATTAATCAGACTCAGACCTTTTTTTCTTTTGCATCTAATTGCCTTTAAAAATCTTGACAGCGCTAAACTTTGCTGGGCTCCAGCTACAGATCTTACCGAATGATTATAAATGGGTTCACCACGTTATGAGCATTCGTAGTATTCTTAACAGGATAATTAGGTTTGCCAAAAGACACCGTGTTGCCATGAAATTAGGGACTTTATTAACATAAAGTGTTTTTTTTTCTCTCGCTATGTGCTTAAAATGATAAAATAAATATGAAAGTAAGTTCGCTACAGTGTAAAAGACAGCAAGATTTATCTTATCGTCTAGTCATTAGTAGAGTTAAGAGAAAATGAAGAGCCGTCCTTTCTCCCGAGGATTAACAGTCGCAGCTCTCTGCCGAGCCCCTTTGTCCACCGGCGTTAGCGCCCCGCTGTTATTGCCGGAGATACAACTAAATAGGTGCCGCCATATTTCAAGGAATGGAAGCTGCTGAAATATTTCAGGGAATTATGTTTTATGCTTTTTTAATAGCGGGCCATTGTTGGTTGAAACTCTTGTTCCTTAGTCTGTGAGAATGTTCTGCTTTCATTGTGTTCTAGCTCTTGTGGACCTTATCGTGCTAGTGGCTAGAAATAACTTTTTACCTAATTTTCAAAGAACCGTTTTAAATTGGGATGTGCTAAGGGAGTCTGCGAAATCAGAATTTTCTTTCGATCAAATCAGTATTAGGTTGTATGTTGATCAAAATATGATTTTACACAGAGTTTATGAGTTCACAGAATTAAAATCATTATTAATGAAATAGTCATTCAATATGATATTTTGCGTGATCTCGTATTTTCAGCCACGATGTAATCAGGCTAGTTTTGGCAGCAGCCAGCAAGCGGCGAGTTTGTGTCACAATGGCACACTGGAACTTTGTCGACTGGCTGTGCGTTGTGTACTGTATACGCCCCACAAGTGAACAATGTGTGTCCGCACTAAATGCGCTGCTCGAGTGTGGTACAATGAGCGTGAAACATGTGTATGAAACATTTTAACTTACCTGCATTTAAAAACCAAGAGTGGTTTTACTGTATTTTTTTGGATAACACATTAACGAGATGAGTAAAGTTCCATCAAACCGGCTCTGGACATCACGGACGATAGTGTCGAATACTTCGGTATATTATTTGTAAGTGTACAGACATATTGCGATCGTGGACCGGACGTCCACGATCGCAATATGTCTGTACCGGTTCAATCGACTCTTTTCTGCTTCACTCATTTCGAGAGTCTTCCAAAAAAAAAACACAAATATCAATAACATTAGAAATTATCAAGTTTTCTTTTGTGAAACTTTATTCAGCATTAACTGAAAGTTATTTTACAGACCATCTTGATAAGCTTCGGCTATTTATTTAATAGGCAACTACGGGTCGATCCTATACCACAATGATCTAGTTACAAGAATATTATTGCGCTAGAAGAGCTTAGTAACAACCGAGTTAAGATAATATTTGATTTTCCCTCATAGTATCATACTGGTATCTGGAGTTACCCACTTGTTAGATATAGATTTTTTAAGGAAAACTTATCGCAAAATATACGAAAACATTCTCTTATATTTTCGCAAGCTAAACATGTGATGTTCAGCAATATTTCTAATCTAACATCTATCCTCAGGGCGTATCTATGATTTACAACTAGCTGCGTTAACTGAATAAAAATATTAAAAGAATATTATCTTCTTGGGTACTAGGCGCGCAGAAAATAATTGGAGCTAAATGATTCTAAAGATGTTGGGGCAAGATAAAACGCTGGAAGCACGCGCTGTACCGGATATTTCGTGTGATGGAAAAGCGCTTAATGCTGGAGGTAATTGAAAATGCATGACACATCAAAATTTAAGTTACTTATCATGAAGCGAGATTTGTTTAGTTCAAAAATACTTTTCTTTTTAATGCCTGCGTACAAAGTTTTCGTGTGTAGATGCATAACATTGTAACAACTCCCATGTGTAAAACAAATTATTTTCCACTGCGACCCCTAAGTACTACTTAATATTATCTGGAGCCGTCTCCTCCACAATCTTATGCTCTTCATCATATACCGTTAGCACGCGTCCCTCGACGCCGCTCGGCAAACTCCGGCAATGATCGGCTGTTATCGGGACCCCGTAATGTTTACATGTTTACGTTAACTCTACACTTATCTACTTGCCTGGTATATTATGAAAAAAGAAGGAAAATCAAGGGGTAAATTGTGGTGTTGTTTTATATGTCTTTTGGGTGTGTTTTTGGCACAGAATGGGGCTTTCCCTGTCGTAACCTCATGGGACCTATGGGTATTGTAAAAGTCAAAAGTTATGTCAAGACAAAGATAGAATCTCCCGGTCTGCTAACAACTACAAAGAGGGCTCACAAACATGAGGAAAGTTTTGAGTGGATTTTAGGTAGATGTTGATGGTCTATTAAGGATGATAAGGCTAGAAAGGGGTGACTCATGAAATAACGACAAATTAAGAAGTATGGAAGTAGAAGACATGCTTTGCCAACCCCGAATAAATTGGGATAAGGACAGGAGAATGATAGGCGTCCAGGAGTCAATTTGCCAGTACGATTTATAAATGCATAAAAACTATTATCCAGTTCACATAATATTCAGATTATGATAAATCCATTAACACTAGTTACGTATTATTAAAACCACGTCTCCAATTTATCGAACATCTATATGAAACTGCCGGAATATCTTCTAATGTGTAGCAAATTGATTTAAACCCCATTTGCGCGAGCTAGCCGCCGTTAGCGAACGTTATGAGCGATAAAAAGGCAATTAAATAATATCATTATAGCCGTTCAAATACTGTCATGAATTGTGTCCTCAGATATAATAGGCTATATTGTATTTTAGGGGTTTAAAAATAATAGGTGGTTCCCAGATAACAGCATTTGCACTGTCGTTCAAAGAATTTATTTTGCAGGGTTTATAATATTTATGGTATATATTTATGGTATACCCCTAAAATAAACTGACGTGCAGGAATTCTAATGTTTTTACAAGTCATGAAAACTCTGCCAAGTAGATTTTGAGTTTACCGCGGACAGACAGACAGACGCGATGGAGGTCTTTGTTTTATAATATATAGTGATTATTATACTAACAATGCTAACCTAATACCTAAGCACCATTGTTACTATTACTTAATACTAACAAGACTATTTAGTCGGAAATAAACTTTAATTTATCTTATTAGTTACATTTAGTTGTATGTTTAAGTGTGCATGAGTGTTTAGATACTCACCGACCAAACAAATAGTACAATAACCATTTTAGTCAAACCATTGCAACGGTTTTGTGGGGCTTAGCTTATAAGTCTACTTACTATCTTTGAATAATAAATAAATAATAATAATAATGCGGGTTGCTAGTGTTTAATCGGAAAATTAAGAGGGAACACGGCCTGCGAAGAATTTGAAAAATAGGTATTTGAAGAAACTAGCCGTAGATTGCGATGAGACCGCTGCAGTTCAGATTATATCAGACAATTTTTGACCAGATCGACTTTTCGGATTCCCTCTTTTCTCCCCAAAAACTGAGCCGATTCAATTAGTTTTGACATAATTTTTTTAAGCAAGATTGTGTCTAGGTTTTTATCAATCTTTTTTATGTTTAAAACTTTCGAATTTGTCTGGTATTCCTGTAATCACGGCCGTAAAAATTAGGCATTTTTGTCATATTTGGAGGGTCATATGTTTTACTTATTAGTTGCTGAAAAAAGGAAATAACAGGGATATGTCTGCGGTACACCTTGATTTTATGAAAAAAAAAAAAGATTGCTCTTGAGGCATTATTCAGGAATAAAAGGGGAATAGATTTGTATGGAGAATCGCAGCTCCTGTACCCTCTTATAGGTTATGAAATGTGCTGTTCTATTTTAGTCTATGTAAGGCCTCGCGTTCACACTGCGACTCAAAAATAAGTTATTACTAACACTCCACCGCCGGTGAACCAACCCCTCCCATCCCCCACTTTTAGAGTCTTCTCTCTATAATAATTATTCTCTGCTAGCTTCCTCTCTATGAAACTAAACGCGATGTTAGTAGCGCAAAGCTGTTCATCAGCATATTTTTCATTTTCTTCGTGACGTCACATTTTCCACTACACCGCCACTCTTTGACACTTCTCTGTGAAAGTATTCAAGTCTCGTTTATTATTCGCAGCAACAGTTACTCATTAATATACGCTCTGAAGCTCTCCTCGGGGAAGCGCCAACTATCCGGGGCGCACTTTAAAATCTCGGAGGCTCATATTTATTTCATCACGAGCCGGGATGGATCATACTGATAAAGTGTCTGATAGATGTTTATAAATGTGAAGGGCTTAATTTTTCTGTTTTAAATTTTTATACAGTTTTGTCATGGATGGATGAGTTTGCCTATCAGAAGAGTGAGTTTTATGGTTGATAATATTTGTAAAAGTTGATACAGAACTTGGAGATTTTTATACCACTTGTGAAGAAAAGCAAACTAGATGCACTTTTCGACACAACAAAAACAAAATAAACATACCTCAATCCCGACTTATAATGCACTCAACCGGCCCTTTAGTTATGTCCACAAAAATTTATAATAAATTGCCAAATGATATTCGAGAAGCAGACAAAACAAATGTATTTATTAATAAATTGAAACAATTTCTGGAATCCAAGGCATACTACTCAGTAAAGGAGTTTATAGATGAGAAATCGATTTCAAAATAAAATAATTCGCTCTAATTATAATATAAAAAGAAACCAAATATGAAAATATAAATAGAAAGAAAGAAAGAAAGAAAAAATATTTATTTGACGTCAGTTAATAAAGCACACACACAATAATATAATAAAGATACAAAATAAGGAGTAAAACATAGATGTGCTGTGTGCCCCACGGCTGCGCCAAAAAGGTCCATTTCAGCATTTATGCCAGACAGGTGATGCTGTCTGACGCTGATCTTCCAATGAACCTTGAGGGGGAAGTGACGGAAAAAACAGTTTCAAACATAATATACAAATAAATAGATAACGAGTACTTAAGTAAATTAATTAAATGCGTATTTACGAGTTCGTATAAAAAAAAATATATATGTAATAATTGTATTTTTGTGTTCTAACGTAACACTGGTAACAATAAATAAATACAGAGATAAGCCAAGACAGCTTAAATATTATTAGAAGAGAAAAATAAATGAATAGGTAAGTATTAGTAGATAATATAATATAATAATAAGAAAGTTGTGTGACGCTCTGTGTGTGTCAGGTTTAGTACTTGAAAGAAGATATGGCCCGTGAACAGTGTCGCACTAGTTCGCGTGTATGCATAAGTAGGTACTCACGGTGCAGTAGTGCGCAAGCGCTGCAAATTGCTAAGTGTTTATATGATTGAAACATTCATTCTGACCATATCCAATTTCTGCTGTGCTGCTAACAAATACTGCCGCAATCGTGTTCGGAATGTGTGTATAGTGCCCAATACCCGTAATGGGGGGGGAATGTTATTCCACACTTTAGATGCAGCGTATCGGAAACTACCTTTAAAAGCGGCTGTCCTATAAGACTGTGTCGATAACTGCTGCGCACATAGCCTCGGCGCGCACTCTCGTCTACTGGCCATCCAACTTAGCTTGTCGTACAAATACTTCGGCTTCGTAGTCCTAATAACACCAAAAAGAAGACACGCTAGGTGTAACTTTCGCCTCGACTTCATTTTAAGCATACAGTGTTTGTTCAGATAAGGGGTGACATGACTACATGAAATACATAAACAATAATATTATTTAATATAAATGAAACATAGTTCTAATAATTGCAGAATAATTATACATAATATAAATACATAATATAAATAATACATAAATAGAAATTATTAATATAGTATATAATACATAATGCACAGATCTAATATTCTAATAATTTATAAATTCATAATTATACACCCAATAACACATTTAATAATTTACCGTTTTTCAGCAAGGTGTTTATAGAGTATACACATTTACACATTTAATAATTTGCCGGTTTTCAGCAAGGTGTTTGAAAAGATAATGCTCAATCAAATGCTTAACCATTTTAACACCAATAAAATATTGCACGAGCAACAGTATGGTTTCACCAAAGGACGTTGTACAACTGACGCCGGTGTCACTTTATTAAAACACATATTTACTGCGTGGGAAGAGGCACAAGATGCCATAGGAATCTTCTGTGACCTTTCGAAGGCATTTGATTGCGTAAATCACGAAACCCTGATCTTGAAACTTGAGCATTACGGTTTAGGTAAACTTGCGCTTAGTTTAGTAAAATCGTATTTGAATGATAGACAGCAGCAGGTACAAATAAATGGTGTCAATTCAATGGGTTTAAAAGTTAAAATGGGTGTACCACAAGGTTCGATATTGGGTCCCTTCCTCTTTTTAGTATATATTAATGACCTACCTCGTTTATTTAACAACCATCCGCATATGGTGTTGTTTGCTGACGATACTTCTTTAATATTTAGGATAAACAGACGTGCGACTGATCTTGACGACGTAAATAACGCCCTACTGCAGGTCCATAATTTACCGCTAATAATTTAGTACTAAATGGGAAAAAAACTAAGTGCATTAGATTTGCTCTACCAAATGTCAAAAGTAATGATTGTGACATAATATTGAATCAAGAGAAACTAGAATTTGTCGATAAAACGGTTTTCTTGGGAATCACGCTCGACTCAAGGTTACAATGGGGTCCTCATTTAACATCTCTTGCAGGACGGCTGAGTTCAGCTGCATATGCTGTTAGAAAAATCCGTCAATTTACTGATATTGATACCGCGAGGCTAGTCTATTTTAGTTATTTTCATAGTATTATGTCATACGGTATTTTACTATGGGGACGGGCTGCAGACATCGAGTCTATATTTATTCTGCAGAAAAGAGCCATCAGAGCCATATATGAATTACGTAGACGCGATTCTCTAAGAGAACTGTTTAAGGAAATTAATATCATGACAGTACCTTGTCAATACATCTATGAAAACATCATGTACGTTAGGAAAAATCTGCATTTATTCAGTAAAAGAGGTGACAGACACCATTATAACACTAGAAATAGGGACCAACTAGTTCAGCCAGGTTTCAGGCTTGCTAAAGTAGATTCATCTTTCATGGGGTACTGTTTGAAATGTTACAATAAAATACCTCCCCACATTCTTCAACTGAATGAGACGAAATTTAAATCTTGTATAAAACGCACACTATGTAGGCAAGCATATTATAAGTTGGGGGATTACATTGATGATAAAAATGCTTGGCTAAATGCTGGTCGTGCTCCACAACCATAGTTGCAAACTAATTGATTGTACTGGTCGGGCATTATTTGAGTCTATCGACACGCAAAGAAGAAGAAGAATTGATTCCCATGTTAATGTATTGTGGAAGCTGCAGAAGATTGTAAAAATATACCTACTTGCATTGTATAGATTCCAGTTTTTAGTATTATATAATTGCATAGCACATGTGTGAGTACTTTGTACTGTTCAGCCGCCACTTACATTTAGTTATCTTTCATTGACTTGAATATGCCTTGGTGGCTATGAGAGGATGTCATGCTCACTCAAATGTCTCGCTGATGGTGGCGGGTGTGTCGGGTCACTTAGTTCCCTTAAATATGGTCGAGTTGAATGGTGCCGATACATGCGTCATGTTCGTGAACGGGCGCTATCAGTTGGGACTGGCCATCTCTTGGCTGCCACGGTTCGTTCATTTTAATTACTTTTATTTAATTTTTGATTTATCATTTTACTCTGGACGCTCTTAATGTGCACGTCTTTCTACATCGTTCTCACATATACGTATAATCTCAACATGAATGATGTAACCAAGATTTTGTAACAATATTTTGATTTAAAAGAGTGTCCATGGAGTTTCTTGCCCGTTCTTCTCCATAGAGATCTACGTTAGGGAATGGGCAACTACAGTACTTTCTCAAGTTATTATGCCTTGTGACTGTGACTGTAGCTTTGCTTTTTTTTGTATTTTCGACATTCAAAAGTGCCGTAATGGTCTAATTGAAATAAATGATTTGAGTTTGAGTTTTGAGTTTTATAATAATATTATTAAACTGCTACTTAGCCCTCTTCCTCTCTCCTAATGTTGCTGTGCCCGACAGGGTCCATATTGTTTTCTTTTTATTATTTGATTACACCATCTATGTAATACATATGGAATACAATAAAGATTTGAGATTTGAGATTTGATTGAAGGGAAGTTACTACTGAGACGACGAATGGGATGAAGAAGAAATTTTTTTCCTGACCTCGATATAATTGGGATAACGGTCGAAAAGGTTTTTCAAGTATGCACTAATTACTTATGCCAACCATTATCACAGTTTTATAATGAAACTACCCAAGATGGTAGAACTCTGTTAAAATTCTTTATAGGTTCCAAACAATAAGAACCCCATCCCTCACGACTGCTCGCCCGAGTTTAAGCCAACTGTGCACAAACAAGGCACTCTGACAGACAATTAATCGCGTTGGGCTAATCCTGCGTTATTTCAGAACATGCTTATTTCGCTCCTGGAAATAAAACAGGGCTTTTTACTGTACTTAAAAATAACGCAAACGCAAAACATAATAACATTTTGGAGACTGTAAGATTTTTTGTAGCTGAATGAATGGTACGATCCCGGCTTAGGAATAACATCAACACGAAGAACATAAGAAAACGGCCTCTACTCCATGTACCATTCGCATCGACAAAGTACAGGCGCAACGCCTTCTGCATACGTAGTGTTATAGCTCTCAATAGTTTACCATCACACCTGGAAATCGATTTATTCTGCACCAGCGCACACAAAATTAGAAAGATTCTAAGCAATGAGTATTTTGGTGACAATAATAAATAGTTTTTAATTTTGGTTTTGATACTGCACGACTTGACATACTTAGTATATTATCGCAACATATAAATGTCTACATTGTAATCCGTTTACTTGCTTAAATTGGTGTAACTGGTCAACGCAAGTAACTCTTATTTAATTAGATAATAATAATAATAACGTTTATTGTGTCCAAAAGTTATATATATATATATACAAACAATTTGGGTTTGGAGTCTTCAATTAAGCAGAAAATGCCTGTATTAGAGGACTCCGCTCCTTCACAACAGTAGGTACTTTCTTAAAACACAATAAAAACAGTACATGGGTGTAGTAAAACAAAATAACAAAGTGTAATTAAGTGAACATGAGTGAGTGTGTGCATGAGTGTGTGGGTGTTGTTGAGTGTTAAAGATGTGTGGGTGTAAGAGTATGTGTGTGTGAGTGTGAGTGTACGTGTAGGTATGGGAGAGTCTCTGTGAGTGTGAGCGTGAGATATAATGCATGTGGAAGCTTGTAATTAGCAAATGTCACTACTTATAAATTATATTCAAGATTGTTATTAGTCTGTAAGCTTTCTTTAAAATTAATTAAATAAATAAATAAACACAAATACAGAATCAAAAGCTTTTTAATGCACTGTTTTAGATTTTCACGGTTTTTCACTATGCTTAAAGTACTTACGGGATGATATCCGTGTTTTTTTTTTGTGTGATTTACCTAAGGAAAATCACGGATATCATAGGTGTAGTCAAAAGCTTTTTACTGCAAGGTGTTATGGCTAACAACAAAACTAAGATGTTCATTTTATTATTGGCAAGATTAAGTATAATTCCATGGAGTTTTCCTTTAGGAATTTCTCAGTATGCTTCTCTAGCGGCTACGGAGTCTAGATTTGTGTCCGACCATTGGCTCACCCCCTGAAACATAGGCCTTACTCGTAAACATAATTATGTAGCTGGAATTGTGGATCTACTGATACTGCACTACAATTGTGGGTCTAATGATACTGCACTACAATTGTGGGTCTGCTGATACTGCACTACAATTGTGGGTCTGCTGATACTGCACTATAATTGTGGGTCTACTGATACTGCACTACAATTGTGGGTCTACTGATACTGCACTACAATTGTGGGTCTACCGATACTGCACTACAATTGTGGGCCTACTGATACTGCACTACAATTGTGGGTCTTCTGATACTGCACTACAATTGTGGGTCTACTGATAGTGCACTACAATTGTGGGTCTACTGATACTGCACTACAATTGTGGGTCTTCTGATACTGCACTACAATTGTGGGTCTACTGATAGTGCACTACAATTGTGGGTCTACTGATACTGCACTACAATTGGAGTACTATTAGGCAGAGGTATACCTCTGCCCAACCCTTATACGGGCTTAAAATACAGTATCCGCATTAGACCTGATTCGGAGAGCACACGAACACAACTCATAGAACTGATCGGATGGAAAGGTTGCTAGACAGAACCCAATCCATCGTTAGTTACACTGTGGATATCCCTCGGATTGGCTCGGGTTTTTCCGGAAAAGTGTACGTAACGCATTTGATCAAAACATCAGTTCCCAAGGTTTCTTAGCAGACTTCTTAATAAACGAAAAAGTTTTATTAAAATTACTTTTAAAACTGGTGGTCTTGTCATGAGGTATCTTAATACCCATGCAGTACTAACTGGGTGGGACTAACTAACTGGGCCATGTAAATACTGGTATTCAGCTGTTTCCGGTTAGACTGGAAGCCGACCCCGAAACAATTGGGAAAAGGCTAGGCAGTTGATGATGACTTTGAAAACTGGTAGTAGTAATGTGTTGATACCTTATTCTTACTACAAATCTTAATGAAAGTTATTAAACCATCTTTGAATTTTAAGCTAATTACATGTGTTTTAATTGTATTCTGGACACGTTTTACACAACAAGTAAAACGCATAGTATGCTATCTCCGTCGTGTAAGACAAAGATGTCAGGCCCTTGTCACTCCAGACAGTACTAAGCTATGGCATTCTCCATACGATAGGAGCCTTAGCCCTGAATACTGACATTCGTACATGGTGAAATGGGTATCGACGTTGAGGGGCCTACAATCATGTGTTGAATTCATCTTGTCCTCAGACCACGTATACCTCAGTCCAGATTGCCGCCTTCGTACAATTACTCTATATTATCAAGATATACCTATGTTCTTCATTTTCTAAAGACTATTCGCTATTCTAAATTGTGTAAAATCGGTTCTGATTCAACGGCGGAGCTTTGATGGTGGTTGAAACAAAGGAATGCCTTTCATTCCCCTTGCTGTAGACAGTTGGCTTCTCTGTGGGTAAGGTTTATAGGGTTTTCGACGAGTCTATATCTCAAAGGGTTTGGTGAGTAAGTAACAAATAAATTTATGTTATCTTAGTTATACTCCACTAATTCATAAAATACCGTTTGCAATATTTGGTTTAAAAAACCCGAAGTTATTTTAGTTTTCTCACAACATCCTTCCAACACCTTTTCTTACGATCAAAATTCTATAATTCCAAACAAGATTAAATTTTTGTGTTATTTTATTTTTTCTAAGATTAAAACATGTCAGGAATGCACAGCAACCTCTTTGCTTAGGTCAGCCGTTGGCCTAAAAAAGTGGCATTCAAAATTCTTAAGAGGAGCTCAACCCCGACTTTAAGATTCATAGACTTGCCGAGTACCGAGTGGCCAATCAAAACAGTATTTTACTGCATAAATCAGAACTAACACGAACCCATTTTATTTACATATTTAGGAGAATAAACGTTGCTTAAGTAGTGATTAACGTCTGCTTTAAGTTTGTCTGAATTCAAAATCAAAAGTCATTTGTTCAAATTAGGATGAGTATAAGCACTGTTCATACGACCAAATTACACAAGGCAGTCCCCAGGGAAAAAGTATTAAAGACTTACAGACGGACAGTCTAACCTTATTAATCCGTTGCGACATTAATGCATAGGCCGACGGTTCTCAGTCTACCGAAGGCCGGTCGCTGAGGCCGCATGAATAATACACCGATTCACATTCGCTAATTCAATGATGTATCGAACGCCCTTCCAATTACACCAGAGGTCAGACAGTCGAAGGTCGAGTGTTGTGAGAGGGGGCACTAGTTGACTTAGGTTCCATATTGACAGCCAATTATGTTCATGTCATTCGTAACTTGACGTATCCAGAGTAATATTAGAAATGTGAAAGAACGCTGTCTGTTCCTTTTCACACCTGACTGGCTGAATGAATTTCGACGAAATTTGTAACAATGACAAACCATAACCTTAGGTAGGTCATAGGATACTTTTTGTCTCGGTAGTACGTTGCCGTGAGATCATTTTTAACCTTAATGAGGGTGGAACCAAGTATAAAAGCCAGTTCTTATTGTGTGAGATATTTAAATTTTCTGTAAAAGTAATAAGATTATTGAAGGTGTTAAGGTGCTTTATTATAGACATTTGAATAAAATAAATAAATTGAACGCATTTTTGTCAAGGTGGGGTTAGGTTAGACAGGTCACATTTCATTACATTTTCTATTAATGTTAGGAGTTTGAAGAAATGTTTTCTTCGAAAAATATAGATGACGAGCGATGAAGTATAGATATATTTTTCATTTTGCACGGTCATGTTTGAATAGTTACTTACTTAGGTGCAGTGTTTAATATAGGTACCAAATTAAAATCAGGCCGGTTTTCTCATATGGTAAGTCGTTACCCACTAGTGATTTGTGTCAAATAGACGTTCATCTTTAACAGCGAATAAATGTTCATCTCATGAAAAAAAATACGCGTTAGGAGGCCACCACAAGCCCTAAAATGGAAACCACTTAAACGTACATAGCCACTATATATAATGAATCAAGGATTATGGTAATATTGTGTTAACACCTTTACGACAATCCCATGAAAGTTTCTGAAGTGTGAACACCCTGGCGATAGTTCGGCGAATAAATAAAGTGTTGTTTTATTACTGTTTTACTCTCTATAGATCTTTCGGCGTGATTTTTATGGGCTCTCTCTATCGCCAATATACTTCACTTCGGAAAAAGCCTTTATAGAGTGTCATAAAACTATTTGTTCACTATAAATAAGTAAAGTGACGCAGAATATTTAATACTTAATCAAAACGAAATGGGAACTTATTTATGAAAATAATACTTACATTGGCATGTAGGTATTACCAAAAAAGTTTTCTTGCAAAAGTACATAATTAAAAATAATGTATCATTTCATTACTAAATTACAAATCGTTAAAATCAGGCCACTACTACCACTACTAATACTAATACTGCTAATACTTAGCCCTCACGTCTCCTACTCCACGAAAAATAATAAGACGTAAAACTCACACAGCTCTAAATTAAATTAATTTAAAATTACCTTTTACCAGTGAACACAATTTCATTATTTAAACGAAGTCTTCCTCATTACCATAGCAAAGCATAATGCTCCTTATGCTCATTCTTACAAAGCAAGCAAGCTTCCACCAACAATGATTAATGAAGACGAACGACTTTGAAGTCGCAAAGACAAAGTCGCAGAGACAACTTCACAAAGAACACAAAAGACCCACAAAATATTAATGTAGGTAAGCGCTGTGGAGTGTAAAAATGATGCGCGTAAAATTACGTGAAACAGCGTCATTTGGGTAATTGCGTCAAGGCGTCATTGCGTCATGGCGTCATGGCGGTATGACGGCTAACTAGCGGTTGTAATGAGCAATTAATCCGACGCGAGTCGCTGCGTCAGCTAATGTGGTGATATCTTCTGCTGTTTGTGGGTGTTAAGGGCTTAGCATTAGTCGGTGAGCTCAGTAAGTAGGTTGTCAACAACGTTCCAACGTAATTATTAGTTCAATTTATTGTTGTTTTGTGTAGTTCAAATGATGAATGAGCGGGAGATATTGAAATATTGTAAATCGCTATTCAAATTTAAAGTTTCTTAGCAATTCACAAACAATAAACAGAAATGACGTTTTAAAATCTCAAAATTTTCTTTTTCTACTATCTCAAATATTTGAGAATAACTAATGCTGGTTTGTATCAGCAAAATTGATTACAAACCATCTATATCATCTTACCTACAAACGACAATAAATAGTGTACAAACATTTTTAATACTAAAACCAGGCATAATATTGAGCCAAGAAAATGTGTATATAAAACGAGTAAAACCACATCATCTGTCATCACTAATAAGGTATTTTAGCCGACATTACACCGCTAAACATCACGGTATTGACAAAGGCAATGTTTCTCAAATTATCGACGGAATGACGCAACTCTTTTCTTTGAGAGTTACGATGAATTTTGCCAGTCATCATCATACATCATAAAATTACCCCTGTTGGCTTTGAAAGGGTTAAGTAGCAGACG
Source organism: Xestia rhomboidea (assembly GCA_963853795.1). Lineage (NCBI taxonomy): Eukaryota > Metazoa > Arthropoda > Insecta > Lepidoptera > Noctuidae > Xestia > Xestia rhomboidea. The sequence goes on along the minus strand of OY970776.1, from coordinate 588,959 downwards.
ATGCTATTTCCACTAACCGGGCAATATATTAACTCACAAGGTCAAGGTCAGCAAACCTATTACCACTGACCAGGCGCCAATCCAGGCTTACAAAATCTTCCTGAGAATTTAATAACAGAAAAAACAATAATCCTAACTGGAATCGAGACCCAAAACCCTGCGTACAACATTCACTCGAACCTTCAAAAGCAGGCAACACTTTCACAATCTAAATCCTACGTTAAAACTTCGACGATGAACCGCAGAACAAAGTTTGAGTGCCTCTGTCCTAAGTAATATGTTGTGTAGGAGCTAATCAATTCAGTCGCTCATAAGACACTCGATCATCTCCCAGCCGATATCGTCGATCGAAGGTCAAGGTTGGAAGTTCAAGGTAATTACATATTGTGTTGTATGTATACGATTTATTTATTATGTTAGTGAATTTAGATTAGTAGTGTTTTGTTAGGAAATGGTTTCTGTTGTGTAATAATTTTGAAATAGGATGTTATTTGTGAATGATGAAGACAGTCAAGTCTATTGAATAGTTTTAGGTCTTACCCCGCGTTTATACTTGTTACAAGTACAAGTTTTATAAAAGACTTGTCAAAAATGACATGACGTAATTGATTGATGTTGTTTTTGACGTGTTCACTTTTTGATATTTTTTTCCAAGTTTCTAAACAACTCTTTTTACAAGTAGTTGTTTATGGTGTAAACAATAAATAAAACTACTAGACACACATGTAGAATACATGTTTTGTACTTCAGTGTAATAATGTGAGTAGAAACTAATGAGAACAGTGTTGCGATCATAATATTCGCAATCTGTAAGCGGGTACAAATAATGCATATCTACAAACTTACTGACTAACGGTTAACTCTAACAATTCTGTTTTTATTCGCTTCTAAAACTGTGTAGAAATTAATTTTGATGAAATTTCTGAACAGAACTTCCTCTTCTGCGTGCGATCGGAAATACTCCACTACGTGTGAGTCCATGCAGTATAGTGAACTAGCTTTTGTCCGCGATACAAAATATCCTACGTCTTGGTCCATCTATCTGCCGAACCAGTGACAAAATCCGTAAAAATTAAACAGACAGACTGATAGAGTAACAGACAGTTACTTTCGTATTTATAATATTTGTTTGGAAGTTTTCAGATTGTACATGTTCTTTATTTTAAGGTAAAGTTCACAAAATATTTCAGACTTGCGGTTTAACCTCGATTTCCGATATTTTTTAGATAAACATAGGCAACAGTTGTAGGTAATCCTTTTCACGTGTTTCAAAACTTCTTTCAAAAGTTTCAGCTACATTTTTAGACAAATATAGTATTTCGAAATAGTACTCAAATATTTATCGCTCTAGTTCGTTTAAGTAACTCTTTTTTTTAGGTAAGGATCATCTCTGTGAGAAACCGGGCTATAGTTTACCACACGGCAATTAAATAGTTTAGGTTAGTGAATGCCACATAATATTCGATTTTTTTTAGAAAGAAAAAAGAGAAAAACAACCTTCCTCAACTGTTTTTCAGTGTCTGTGATTAAGCAATCATACGTTAACTTATGAGACACATAAAAAATCATCTATAGTGGTGACACTTGGTCGAAGTTGTCGTAGGCGCGAATGCTTAACATATTAAGGACGTCGTGGGTTCATTTTCCTCGGTTTGGGAATCTTTGGCGGCATTTTTGGTATTAAAGTTTTGTGCCAAGTCATAAAAAGCTTACATCGCTTCATGAGTGCAGCGTTTACAGTTCCAATTAAAACGATTAGTTAGTAAAAGTTATGAAACGTACTGCGTCAGGCAGGCGGCGGGCGGCAGGCGCGCTGTTAGAGTGTTAATGGCGACAATGTGCCGCAGGACGAACTTTAGAGTGCTCCTATACTTGCCTCTGAAACTGCGAGTAGCACACTCTCTGATAGTGTTACAAGTTAGTGTAACTATTTACTGTATTCAATGTTGGTGCATGATTTTACTGCGCTTCGTGGAACATGATTGTAAAAAAGTTTAATTGAGTTTCGGTTTAGTTACAGTAAAATAATTGAAATTCTTCGCCACTTTAATAAAAGGATTAAGTAAGGATGTTAATGGAGTGCTGTAGTTTCTCCTTACTGCCATGAAAAACCACTTTGTGTGAGAATATTATCGCTTAATATTTTAGAACTTTTAATTCAGACTCAGAAAACAAAGCTACGAAACAACGTAGCAACGAAAACTCGTAGCGACATACGTAGCGGTTTCGTAGCAGAAAACGCTACGAGCAATAAATAATACACGTTTGTGCAAGGACGCTCAAACTGGTGCCAGTCAATGTAAGAAAATGAAATATAGCACACGAGGTACCAAAGTCACTAAAAGCAGGTTCCTATATTGTACTAACCGTGATGTGATTAAACGTGTATTTTCGTTTAATCTATCGATACTATTATTATTAACCAGAAAGTAACTGTCCGTCTGTTAACTTGTTATGCCTTAACTATTGAATGGATTTTGATGCAAATTGGCACACGAATAGACCGTGACTTGTGATACTTTGAACTTTTTATCCTGATAGTAAGTACGTTACCGTGGGACTTTACGACTTCCAGGAGAAGCCTCATGCATAAGCTCGTAAGTAATGAAATCAATTCGTTTTTATGTAAAACCGGACATAAGCTTACATAAACCAGCGCATTTGCCATGCTAAGTCAGTCGGTCAATTTATTCCGCCGTTCCCCGAATAATTCCAAAAATTCCTAACAAACTCGTGCAAAGCGGGTATTAGAAGACCTTTTTATGTACTTTCTTGTTGCTTGTCGCTGATTTACATACTAATCCGGGAATTGGAGACACGATGTCAGCTGTTTCCATACCAAAGAGTATATTAATTTATAACCGAAAAAAAAAGACGGAGGTTCTTTACTTTTTGTTTAAATCATAAGTTTGAGGAGCTGCTAGTCATAGTACAGTATCGCATGATCAGGTAACTTGTAACATGTGAAGCACCCTAAATGTACTATGTCACCGCTGATGTCCAGTTTTCTGATTGCCTTGCCAATATTTCAACATTTGTTGCCAAACAATTAGCCAAATAATGCCAATTGGTTTATAAACTAACTCAGTAACTATGTAGTCTATGCCCATTTTATTTAAGGAGTTACGTAGTTGCTACAGTCCCTTCATAGTTATTTAACCTCTGTTTTTGCGATTTATTCTTCGTTCGGCCCTCTGAGTTTCGTCCCACATAGCAAAGCATATCAATGGTATATAAACTTGTTTTAGTAAGATTGCTGCTGTCAGGTTAAATAACTAGGCCTGTATTCGAATGTCTCAACCAGTGGTCCCTAGACCTACTTACATACCAGCTAACAACCGCAGTACCATCTCCACCAATCATACCCGCATTACTGCAGCCATCCCTCACGCAGCGTGCTACCGTGACGTCACTATACGTCGCGTGTCGTGTGACGTCACCGTGATGAATTAGCGCGCTTATTACAAAGCATTGCATGATTTACGAGCGCCGATTGCGGTGGGCAGCCAGTGGCCTAATATGCGTTGCGTCTGCTGCACCGGCTGATGCGTTTAATTGAAATTGTAGAAATTTGATAGCAGACAATTCTGTAATGCGACGGTGATCCCATCGGCAGTTTTATTCGGTTTTTCCATTACGAATTGAGTCTCAGCAACCAGGAGTCTGAGAGTAGTGGTAGCCGAATGCAAATGGCCCTTAGTTACGATTACTCATTGGGTGGAGGTCTGCGTCGTAGCCGTAGGAGCACTATAGGCTGATTATGTGTATCATTAGACAGAACTGACGAATAGGACACCTCCTACAAAAAGACTGATTAATTTATGAATAAGGTACACCTACCTTACTCATAAATTAATCAGTCTATGTATGAAAGCATTATTGAAATACAGGTACGATGTTATGCATATTTGAATTTAAGAATTGCAAACCAAAATCTGTTAAAAATGCCATAATCGTACAAAATAATAATAAGCTAGAGACATACAACGGTTTTAAAATTTATTAAAACCGAGTAAACTATTTGTGGAACTTTAATTTATTAAAGTTCCACAAACAATTTTTAGCTTCAAATAAAATATTTACAAAAAAAAATCATTTATATCTGCCTGTTTTTTGTATGACAAAGAAATGAAAATGACAAATTAACAACAAACGCTAAAGCTAAAGGAAAACGCTAAAGGTTTTGTTTCTACAAAAATAAAATAAGCCAAAATAAATAGTTTAAAATATAATAAAAAAATACTAAATATGGAACTCCTCCGAAACGGGTGACCGTTTTTTTGGTGTATATTTTGTGGGTCTGAGAATTATAGGTAGGCTATGTTTTAGTCTCACGCATTCACATCTCCACGCGAACGAAGTCGCCGGCTACAGCTAGTAATATTATACAGAATACCCGCTTGAAATAATTCTGTCAAATACACGGTTATTTTATTCGCACTTATCAATATTTTCTTTTCGTAAAATAATGTTAATAAGCTTTTTTAGTTTGCTTTTACATTGACCATGACAGTCTAGCTCTTTTCGATCTTTAAAATATTATATTATTAACGTTTTATAATTTAAATGTTTATTTACAAAGTATTCGGTGGTATAGAAGAAGATTATTTTCTGAACGAACGATAAAGTCATAGAGATTTCTACAGAGGCCATATATCATAGAAATAATGCCTTGAAGCAAAATGACATCACCCTTGACCTGAATGAACCAGCAATAACTAGTACGCTCATAAGCGCGTCGTCCCTCTGTTGAAATTAGTATATCCAATTGCCTTTGATCATAATCATCGTAACAGACGGCTTGTATTTCACCCCAAGAACTTCCCAGCTTGTTTTAAAACGAAAACAAAACAAGATCTCAACGTCCCAGTGTAATTTATTTGGTGTACTTGAGAAGTCGCGCAGCCGCGGGACGTCCCGTGAATATTGTAAGTGCAATATGTCTGCAATATTCATAAGGTATTGCAGGCGGTGCAGCGGAGCAAACATCTGCAAGCGGGCTGGGCTTTATTACTTAAGACCTTGGTAATGTGACGTTGGGTTTTATTGTACAATCGCATTATGTTTTGAAAGGGCTTTTCATAGTTTTGTACATTGCTCTGTGTTCCTTGCTGAAGTTTTAATAATATGTGGAATAGAATAAGTAATTTACTACCATTAAAGAGGGTGATCATACACCATCACTCATCATCATGATTTGCCTAGCCTTTTTTCAACTATGTTGGGGTCGGTTTCCAGTCTTACCGGATTCAACTAAATACCAGTATTATTGAGCGACTGCCAATCAGTAAGTGGTTTATTAGTTACTATAGCTGTACCTATATTTTACCACTGCATCTATATCTCTAAAAAAAAATTCGTAATTCCAATGTGTGCCTTTATTATTTATTTCTGTACCCCTTAAGATTTTAAATGGAGTAGTCCATTACAGAAATATATTGCAATAATTTCCACAACCCAGTCAGTGCTGTGTAATACGATACGCCATGGTAAGACTGATCAAGAGTAGCATTACATGATTAGAGCCGACATTATATCTCTCAAAAATTAATGAATAATTCCGATTCCATGATTTGAAATATCTACTCCATAATAGAAATATAATTGCATTGTAATTATTTAGTTTCCAGAAACAGCAGATGATTGACAACTTTTCGTTCACCTCTGTAAAACATTTTAGCCTTTGAAGAGAGACAATGTCACGTTAAAACAAATGAGGCTTAATCTTCTCAACACATCCCTCATCTACTCGATTCTAACGCTAAACTCAATTCTCGAATGATTCGCTTTTCCTAATTTCATTGATTCTGAATCGAAATTGATGGTGACGACCCGTTACAATTTTGGTATAACTTGATTATTTCTACTTCTTGTGTTCTTGTATTTCATTACACGAAAAGTCGCTACTTTTGCTGAGATTTGATTAATCGCGATTGCCCCAAAAACTACTACCACTGCGTTAATGAAAACTTCAGTTTGTACTGAAACCAAGCTAGCGCCGCCTGGTGGGAAAAATGAGATACTGAACTAATTCCATACAAATAAAAGTTTAACTGTTAACCAAGAACCGAGTGTCATTAGTTCTTCTATTTTTCATGTAGTTTACCCGGGGCGTTTGCTGCGCGCCGACATTGTTTGGAGACTGCTGTGCCAACAGAGAGCGCACACAGCCGACACTACGTCAACACGATTGGGTTCAGCTGCTTCCAACAATAAACTACGTGATTTACACTGTAAAGGCCCCGCTCCACAGCTGGCCATGGGTAAGCTATGCACGGGAAGCTTTGCATGTACGAAGGGTGGTATTGTCTACTGCAGCCCACGGCTACGCACGAATCAAATGCGGGCAAACAAATGAATCTCGTGATGTTGTTCTTTTCAATAGATCATCTAGTCTTGTTCTAGCAGTACAAGTACATAAAACATAACTAGTGAAATATGGGTAAGTATATTACAGTGACACCTCTGCTTTACCCTTTGGACAAATCAGGCGTTAACAATTTAACGTCGATCTAATATGTTATTACACGTACCGACAGCCGTAAACCAGACAATAGGTGTCCATTAACCCGTCTTTGTCTTCCCGATAGCAAAATATCCTTACAATATACAAAGTACCCAACATCTGTAAACAACATTGTACCACATAATGCACCTCTGATACGGCTGATATATTCATTCCTCCCTATTTCCCCCAGGTGGCGCTTACGACAATTTATAAGCCACCTACGCGCGAGTTTGTACTGAGTGGAAATTGCATTATAGATTTTGATCTTATGTGTTACTAATATGATGCAAGTAGTTTGGTGTTCAGAGGTTTATTTTATTATTTTGTTACATAGTCGAGATAAGACAGTTCTTTCAATACTCTTACGTGTTAAAGTGACAATATCAGCGATAATTATGTTGGAAAAGTATGACGGTGACTCATGAATCCATAGCATTTATGTCAATCTTGTTGTAAATCCTCGTAAAACTCCTAAACGACTGTTACTTGTCCTACTAGAATCTCAAGAGTATCCTTACTACACTTTCGATATCAAACTGTTCCTACAGTCATCATGAACCTGGTCGTCTAATTTCAATCTTAGCACGAACTATAGTTGTCAGCTTTAAAAATAAAACAGTATATTACAATACATGCAGCTTAAATCAGTTTCAAGGGAACCGAAAAAAAGTGGCATAGCAGCTTTATTTATTACACCTAAACAGATACAACTCCTAATCAAGTCAGCCGCATAAAACCGAAGTCCATTTGAAACCACAGACAGATCACCCTTTCACAAATACCGATAAAACTTTCTGAAAAAGTGTCCTAACCTTTTACCCTCTGTGCACCGATCGCGTGTCGCATCGCTCGTATCGGTCGGTCGCGATGTCCGGCGACGCGACGCGACGCGACATGAATATTTCATGCGACAGGCCGCCGCCGCTGTGCTACGCACACACCTGCGACAACGCGACGTGTCGTGAGCGAGACAGCCCTGAATTTTAACTAGCTTATTTCTCTTTTAAAGCGTCAACGCACGTTTGATGGATTTTTGAGTAATTTTTATTGCTGTTGGTTTAATACGTTTTGAATAATTATATGATGTACGTATGGTGTATGTGTACCTATTTTCCTTTAGATACCGTCAATAAAAATGTAATAGGATTTTGTGAAATAAATGAGGTCGTAATTTTAATAATAAATTGCTATTCGAAGTGTTTATACGTGTTTTTTTATGGGATTTCCCGCATGGCACAATTGAACCTACGTGTTTGCCCAACCATGCTTCTGAGTGGATACCTGCGGTGTTTTTAGGAAACTTAAGATATGACAGTTGACGTGTATTTCGTCTTCATGTATGTTCCCAAGTTTACGTAGAACTTTGAAGCTTAGGTATATGGTTTTATTGAAGCAACAATATTCAAAGTCAGCTGATTATGGCGAAACATAACATCACATCTTCTGTACAGTATTAGGCTTGCCCCCTGTTATAAGGGACTTTAAGTAGGTAAATGTTATTGTACTATACGATGAGTGTGTAATAGGTACACTTCTGCCTCACACTTCGAAGATAACCGTCGTGATTAAGACGGAAAGGCTGTTTTATAGAAATACTAAATTCCACACCACGCTATAACCATAGTTTTCTCCAAACACCTCTCCAAGATTTCCTATTCGTTAGTGTGTACGTCACGTGCCGCGCGACAAACACGACCGACGCGACTGCGACACGACACGCGACGTTTGCGTTTCTCATATTGCGCCGTTTGTTTTGTGTCGTCACGTACGAAGTGTTCCGCGGCGCCCGGCGCCCCTAATGTGCCGACGGAGCGTTTTTCACCGAGAAGTAATATTTTTGTATTGTAAGGATGAATTTTTAATGTTATCTGTTAAGTTTTTTAGTGGATATTTACTATTCAATACAAGTTAAAATTGTCTGAAAAAGCACGATTTTATACAGTTTTACTGGAATCTGGGTGGAATATCATTTTAAATATAAAATGTTTTTTATTTATTTATGATGGTTTAGACCATTATTTATTAATTATTTTATTTATTTATTATTCAAAGATGGTAAGTAGTATCATAAAACTACGCCCCACAAAACCGTTGTAATGGTTTGACTGGGGGTCGGTGAGTCTCTAAACACTCATACTTAAACATACAACTAAATGTAACTAATAAGATAAATTAAAGTTCATTTCGTAGTAGTATAGTAGTAGTAGTAGTCGTTTAGTATTAAGTAATAGTAACAATGGTGCTTAGGTATTAGGTTAGCATTGTTAGTATAATAATCACTACACATCATAAAACCAAGAGGCAAAGGCTTTTAAGGCGTTTTGAATACCTACTCAGACTAAAACAACGGGGGATACGGTTGTTAATGTCAATCCACAACATTTCTGATTTTTTCATTTTAATTATCGCTGATAAATTATCTGTTTTTCTAGCCTCTCTCTAACCGAAGCGTAAATTAAGTACAAAGTACTGGCATTAAAATATCCACTTAACCACCTTTTTTAATTATTTAGAAAATATATTTATCTTCCCTATTGACGTATGTTCAGATGTAATGCCACTCTAATCTATCCCCATCCATCTCAATGAAACCCATAATCCCAAGAACACCTGCTTCTAAATCCAAAAATAATTCCGCACTTCTAAATCGGTTCCCCGGAACCGGAAACGTTTGGTAATGAAATATGGCGGCCGCATAGGGTCGGCTATAGAACATAAAATGTATATCGGATAAAATACCTTAGATATTATGGAGAAGATCCGCCATCCCTTCGGATGAGTGAGGACCATCGGAGGTAAAGTGGAATCGGTGGAAATATTTATAATGCAGGGGTTTGGATGCCAAGATGTTTGTTATTCTATTAAGCCGACATGGCAGAATAGATTTGTAATACGAAAATAAAGAAATGGTTTGTCTTATTTATTTTTTAAATAAAACATTAGCACGCATGCTACTCAGCCAATGTAAAGTCGACCGAAGAATAAATTTAGAAAGTACGAAATTGAAGAACTGACTGACAGCTTGCTTTGTAAAATGAAATAAAAAAACTGCTGAGGTGGAGATAAAGACGATTCTAGGCTGGAGTGCAAATGTGGCGGGTACAAATGATGAGACACCTGATATCGTGTCCTGCAAGCCCTGAGCCTGCACACACCTGATATCGTGTCCTGCAAGCCCTGAGCCTGCACACACCTGATGTCGTGTCCTGCGAGCCCTGAGCCTGCACACACCGGAAATTGATGGAAGCTGGAAGCTGGTAATAGCGTTAAACGTCTAGCTATAGTCTGAGCCGGCTCAACATAGATTACAGCGAAACGCCAGGAGGCAGAAATGCCTAAGTAAAGCTTCTTCTGAACCATTTTCATACAAAAAATAAATTAAAAGGGGTATAATATAATACTTTTTAAGCGAAATAAATTGTCAACGGAGACATCACAAAGCTACATTCACGTAATTCTGTTGTATTTTCCTCGCAAATCTTAGAGGGGACCATTAGGGGCTTACAAGATTAGCGTCAACTGCTTTCAAAGATAATATCATTTCATTTGATAGCGCTGACGATTACCCCTAACAAAATGGAGGCTCGATTCAATTTACTGGTATTATGGCACAGTTAATTGTTTGATGGGCTCGGCTCTGTATTTTAACTGGGAAGGTAAGGTGTGCTTGCTGAGGGTAGATTGTGGATGGGTGGCTTTTTACGGCTATTTCTACGAATTGAGACCTTCCTGTAGCATGGTCATCTACTGGCTACCGTCACAGTTGTCATAATTTTTATTTTGACACAGATATTTAGGTTAACAGTTATCTTTGAGAAATTATGACATCATTTCAATGGCTTCCACTGCAAACCCAAAAAATTTCTCTCCGATACTTACAATTATTTAAAAATAACATGGAATTGAGTCAGACAACAGTAAAATTTAACTGCTCAAAAACGCCGTCTAACAATAATTTTTGTGTGCATTAGAGATCCATTATTTGTAAAAGTAAGCATTTTCCAAAACAAATGTTTTCCCGTAGCTCCCATGTGAAGGATTTCCTTCATACTGACCCAGTTAAATAAAACACAGTAAAATTATCGCTGAACATCGGAAAGTCTGTCTGCTCCTCGTCACTGCCTCTACGGAGAAGCGTTTGACGATGAAACTTGTCATGGGGGACTTAGGGGAGTACCCCAACAACAACACAACGTTTTTTACTCCCAACAAGCTGCCAGTCCCCGGGGGAGCGAACATGGTAGGGGAAGACATGGCCGGAATTTGTGTAAGGAAATATGTTTTAAATAATAAATTTTTTGAACATGGAAATGCTGACATGTGTGTGTTGCTTTTATATGAAACTAGGTACCCGTTAAACTAGATCCAGCTTCGTACGGAATTATTATCATCGACATGAAGAAACATTAAATGAAAAAAAAACGAAATTGAAAATTCTCAATCAAAATCCATTGCGGCATACAAGAGCAACCAGAAGCGACTTTATAAACATCATGACAGTTTTTCCGAAGGTTTAGGTAGAGGTGATCTTTGGGAAAAGTGTCTTTAACTGTACAAGTGCGTATGCGCCTGAAGAACAAAATAAGCACGAAAAATCATCAGCCTACTAATGTTCCCACTGCTGGGACACAGGCCTCCTCTCTATGAGAGGGAATGGGCTATAATCCACCACGCGGGCCCAGTGCGGATTGGTAGATGTCACATGTCTTAGATATTTTTGGTTCTAGGACCTGCCGGTTTCCAAAAAAGGTTTTCCTTCAACGTTTTGAGAGCAGAACGAATACTAACAACATAAAAGACATTTTTCAAAATCAGATTCAGTAAGTATGAAATAAACATTTATACAAATATTTTCATCCAGCTAAGCCAAGATTCGAGATTTGAGTAAAAAGCTGTTTCTTATCTAGATGTCTGTCTCGCAAAAATGATTTACATAAATATCTGATGTACAAGACATATTTATGTAAATACCGCATAAATTTGCTTTGTATACTTACAGATATAGTCTTGAACAAAGACAAAGTAAATAAATGCGGATGAGAGGTAAACGGTCGATGCTAGATCTCGTTTTGTTTCAAAAAATGTAAATTCTACGCAAGCCTATCTGACAGTGAAAAAAACTGCTTCAGTATGAAATATTCATGCACATTGTTACCAACACAGGTAATATGCCAAAAAAGGCTGGCAGTCCGTGTTACCGGATGGGATAGCTATGCTAATCGACATATTTCAAGAACCAGCTTTGCCTGAAAGGTCAATTTACGTTCTAATACATTTATTGGAATTCAATTGACTTATAACAAACGAAACGGTTTTTTTTTAATTGCCCTAGACAATCATTGATCGTTACACTGTCTATAAGCCGAGAAACATCCGCAGCTGGACGTAGGGCTCCACCAAGTGATGCCACGTTGACCGGTCCTATGTTGATAACTAATGGCAGATTCCAGCAGCCTTCACCAAGTATTTGGTCCATCTTGTGGAAGTCTTTTAAACGCTGGTTCCTGCAGAACCTTTTGTCCCCAACTGTCACCCGTTCTGCGAGAATTGTGCCTTATCCAGTGCCAATCAAGATACGATCATAAAACATGATCATAGTTTTAAAACTGCATCGGAATTGAGAGTTTAAAATCAAGAATCAAACTACAAGAGAACGATGTATCATCTTTCATTATAACACATACAAACGATTCTATTCCCGTATTTAATTCCCTCTCACAATATTATGCCTGCGTCTGTGAAAACAGTAATATAATTAGGTTATTTTCATTAAGCGGAAGCTTACACATTTGGCCGTAATTAACGCAGCAAATTGCCAATGAATTTAAAATGGATCCCTTCAATATGGAATGAGCCGTGAAGGGAGAACGCTCCGTATAATTATAATAGCATTATTATATTCTACGTTACCTTTTGTAGGACGGGAGTTAGGGAAAGGTGTTAATGTATACCTTAGTTGGTATATATTACAGGTACCTACTGTACAAGCGTTATTTCACAACGGTTGGCCTAGTTTTTGAGGAAAAAATTAACGTGGAAATTGTTTGTACCGAAAAGAAAAACAGTGATTTTAAAATCATAAAGAAGAAAAAAAATCCGATTATGTACCACAGTAACACTAAAGAGATTTAAAAGAGTTATAGAACAGACCATCCATTGGGAATATCATGTCAAAGAATGATCTCGAACATTTTAGATTTTGACACGAATGCTACCGGCCATGCGGGTGCATGACACTAGACATACCGACTTATCAGATAGAAGTAACAAGCAGTAGATCATAATTGTCTTCGTCTTGTCTCGACTATCGCTCGTAAATATTAGAATCACTTTGAGTAACACGAACGTAACTATAAACATATAAAAACGCCTATTATGGTTGAGAAGATGGCGTCCTGTGGCAGACCGACAAACAGACCGACAAACAGACAGTCAAACACTATTTTTCATACTATTTTGACATACTATTTTTCGACCTATGTATAACGTTAGATGGCGTTTGCCCATGTTAGATAGGCTCTTTTCTCAGAGGCAGACAGATCTTAATCAAAGTGCCTTGCCCTAAATAACACACGATATGAATCATATTCCTACAGCATCACAATCCGAAAAGAGCTCGCTTTATCTGGAATCGAATCCGAGCGCCAGGAGTGAGTTATATGAACTACCTTCTGTGATTGATTGGTTTTGCGAATCTAAATTATAACATATTTACATACATGAACATACGCCTATCTGTTTCCCATGAGACCAGGCAGAATCTGAAAAACAATGTTTGGCGTTCTGTCGATTATGTAAGGATTATAGCAGATATCTTTCCATAATTATATTATATAATATTATTATAAAAACATGACTGTAATGCAAAAGCGTTCGTGTCAAAACAGTTTTTCATTTGGTAGTTAGAAGTTATGGTTCTTTCAGTAAACACACTAAAGTTATTGCGAGAGTTTTTACTAGAATCCGATTGATACAGGTTCAATATACTGTGCTTGTGTAGTCGACATAAATTAGACTTGTCATCCCGCAAAACTAAGCCAGTCACTACTTTCACTGTTAAAATACCCAAGAGTACTCTCGATACATCGATTCTATAATTGCTGAACAAGGCCACTGGTTCACACAGCATCCACAGCGTTCTCAATCCAAATGCAACTCTTCCCCCCGGGGTGGACTTTCAATGTAGAACCAAAGCGTGTTATTTGGGAGCCAACAAACATCGGTATCAGTGTTGGAATTTCTCCCGGGAATCGAACCCACCACTTTGTAAGCTGCACCGCTCCAACCGAATCTTGGATATTACTGTTACATTGCAATTTGGGAACCTTCAATCTTTCCTATCAAAGTGAATTTCACCATGGATCTGTTAAAACAAAGTTGAATTTAGATTGGAGTTTCATATGTGGAGTTTTGAATAGGTTTTGACAAGAGAAAGTCGCAATTAGTGAAAGCTCACACTCAATGGGTTGCATGAAGAACGTTTTGGAGTTACGTTCGTTTAACTATATGCATATTAGTGCACAAACTCTCGTGCATTTGCGTGGGATGTCGCTCAGGGTTCATTATGCGGGGCGCGTCTTAGCTAAAAAGACACGATGAACTATGGGGTAACTAAGTTGTCCTCATTTTGGGTTAATGCAGCAAAATTTTGCGTTTACTTTAGAATATTCAGCTTGGCTTATATGATTAAAACACTTGTTTAAGACTACATCCAGAATAACTATCATATATCGCAAAACCCAACCGGTAACCAGTAGACGGTATCATAAATGCATGCACTTTGCAGAAAACGAAAGATTTTTAATAGCTCTATCCCTGAGTGGAACAAACAGAGTTTAAACTTTCAAACGAACAAACTCGCGGGAAACAATAGTCTTGTATAAAACCTTTTCAGAAGTAAAAACAAGTACAAGTATACTTGTTACGGACATCGAGACAAACCTATAACAAAGCGCGGGGCAATAAAAGCAATCGCGGGAGCAAGTTGGAGCGGGAACTTGTAACGATAGCCGAGTACGAGTGCTGTTAGCGAGATGTGGAGGAATTGAGCTGGCTATGATATAACAGTAATAATGTACACTGGTGCATTTTATATTTAACTTTTTTGTTGCAATAAAAAACAAAAAGTTGCGAGTGTTAAGCTAAAATAGTAAATGTGTTTTCTCTCTTGCAAGCCAAGCAATTCTAAAATATCGAAATTATGGATATTTGAGCACTATTCTGTTTTTCACGGGATTTTGACAGGCTATTCGATTCTGTTAAACGCGACTACTATATTTGGCGCGATTACTATAATATCACTGATCGCAATGTGAGTTCTAGCGTCGTCTACATGATATGAGCGTTCTTTCGAAAAAGAACGGAAAGCTTTTGGATCATGAGGGACGTAACCGTTTTAAACAAATTCTTACTTCTACACATGGGTACATAGAACTTACATCTATAAAAACAACCTTCCCATTATTGGAAACACGAGGAATGCTGTGAAGTGTTCTCAGAACACAGATCTGAAGTGTGTTAACAAATGTAGGCACAAGATGTGTCGAGAGCCCACTCGAGCAACCGTGTACCGAGTTACTGAATATCGGGAATATGGCTTTGAATATTGATACCTAGGTTCTTGGGAGAGCTCTGACACTTCTATTGAATTTAAGGCCTGTGATTTTTATTTAAAATATGTTGGAGCAGACAAAAGGTTCGAGGTTAAGGGACGAATCAGAATTCGGGTTCAAAACACTAGAATGAACGAACGTCTGGACTTTTTCATTGTCATTTTTCACGAGAAAGATCTGAGGAATAACGTCTTATGCTAAAGGATAATACTAGCCCCATAACCTCGAAATAAGTATTTTTAACTGTACATACCGAATTCATGATACACTAGATTAATAGCGATATTTGCTCACAATGGGACAAACATAATAGGCTGACATTATCATTTCTTTAATTGGTCAAGAAATAAGAACTGCTAGAAACATGGACTGGGCATCATGAGATGGCGACTAATTTAGACGTATGGAAGCAGTCATGTTGCGGCCCCAAGAATAAACCCAAACAAAACGGGATAAAAGCAGGAGAATGACACAGGACAAGAAATCTCCCCGTACTCTTTCTACAGCTTCTAGAACTTTATTATTAGTAGGTAGCGGGTATTCACGACTCGGGATAAAATAATAATATACATTATTTATCCCGAATTATCGAATTAGGTATAGAAACGGGGGGAAGGGATCATTCTTTGCCAACATCACAGTAATACGGAAATAGCGTCACAGAATATTGTAACGTCTTTGGAAGTGTTTTTATTAATAATGTAGCAGCGATAATATTAAGTTAAATATTTGATGAAGCATTGGAACGGCTTTTCTTGTTCAGAGGAAATAATATGTACCTACCTACTTAACTTGTTTGGGAAATTATGTTCCTTTGTTGGCGTTTTGTTAGAAATAATATTTTTATTTAATTCCAAGTCGGAAGGCTGTAATTGTTTTCCCAAGTATAAATTGAATTCGAAACATTCGTTATAAGCTTGGCTTTTATTATAGTGTTCTAACCTAGCGTATACTTTCAATGTAATATCTCCCCGTTGTCCGTATGAACAACGCCTTCAATCGTATGAAATGAATAGTTTGCGCGACCGTCGACTTATGCAGGATCTTATGTTTTTGTACAAATTAGTAAATAATAAATTAGACTGCAGTAAATAAGTTGAGCGTATCGGACTAAAAGTACCTCACAATGTTCCTAGATATCCTATGACCAACCTGTTCAATACTCAAAGATCTTACTCAAATATTGGGGTAAACTCGCCACTCAATAGACTCTGTAGAGAGATGAATTCTTTTATAAAATCCTCGCCTGAAGTCGACATTTACCATAATTCTATAAAAATCTTTAAATCCCAATTACTGGATTCCCGAAAGTCGCAACACAATGTTTTGTTATGTTAGTATTAATTAATGATTAATTTGGTTTTCTTTTTTTTTTCGTTTTTTTTACTAAGGTCTATCTATATTTTAACAATGTTATAATAATTTTATTTATTTCATAGTTCTGTTCTCATTATTATCTGTCTTAACACTAATATTCATATCTTGCCTTTTAAATTTTATTGTAAGTATGTAGGGTATTTCATGTATATAGCCATTTTTTTTTTTCTCTTAACATTAACACTTATTTTTGTGAATGCTGGTTAACCTGTATTTGGCGACTGTGTAAGTCCAAGACTGTAAAACCTATGTATACCTAAATGCTGTACACAGAAGCTGTTGGTGAACCTATATAAATAAATAAATAAACTTTTCATCCCACCATCTCGGAAAGAGTATTTTTAACCTTCATTAACTGAGTGGAAAAGCCGTTTTTTATTTTCTAGAGGATAAAGTAAATTGAATTTAGAACATCGTGTGCACTAAGTTTGTGAATTAAAAAAAACATTAAACCTATTTACTGCTACCTCTATGGTGCCGAATATATCATACAACTTTTTTTTAATTTGTTAAAAACTCAGACTCGGAACCTTCTTGGTGTTATTTTTTCAATTTGCTTTGTACGCGGTTCTTTACGCGGCATTTTTTCACGTCATTGTTAAACCTTATATTAAAAACAAGAAACTTGAAAACAAGTGAAAAAACTAAAAGTGAGTGATTCTAGCGACGAGGAAGTTTGCTTGACGCCAACAGAATTGACTGAAACTGTTAATAATGCGCAAATGAGCTTTCTCCCTCAACAATCACGCGAGAAGTATTTAAAACAGTACGATATGTTCAACACGTGGCGACTAGCAAAAGGAGCCAAAACTTTCTCAGAAAACGTTTTGCTGGCATATTTTATAGAATTATCCGAGAACAAGAAAGCAAGCACTCTATGGAGTACGTATTCGATGCTAAAAGCAACAATAAAGATGAAAAAAGACAAACATATCGATACCTATCCTAAATTAGTGGCATTTTTAAAAAGAGCCTCATCTGGTCATCAACCAAAAAAATCGAAGGTTTTCACAGTATCTGATATTGAAAAGTTTCTTAACGAAGCACCCGATTCCGTATATTTGGCGGCAAAAGTAAGTCAGTTGCACATTCAGTATCTACTTAAGTATATTAATCTCAATTAAATAGTATACTTAGTAGATGTTGATTGGCATAATTATGCGTTCATATCAATTTTATTCATTTATCTACTACAATACTTTTTACGTTACAGGTTGTTCTTATTATTGGAATAAACGGAGCATGTCGAACTAATGAACTAACACAACTTAATGTCAAAAACATTGAGAAACATTCAGATGACTTACTATTAATTAATTTACCTAATACAAAGACAAAAAGAGACCGCAACTTCGTCATTCGCAAGGAATACGTAACGATTGTTGAGAAATATCAAGCCTTACGCCCGCCTAACACTCCAATCAATCGATTTTTTCTACAGTATCGCAATGGAAAGTGTGTTAGACAGCCTATGGGTACTAATAAAATTGGCAGTATCCCACGAGAAATAACAACATTTCTTGAACTTCCAGAACCCCTGTTGTACACGGGTCATTGTTTCCGACGAACTTCAGCCACACTTTTGGCTGATTCCGGAGCTGATCTCCTGTCCCTTAAGCGCCACGGAGGCTGGAAGTCCAATGCAGTTGTAGAGGGATACATAGAGGATTCCATCCAAAATAAGTCTAAAATATGTGAAGGCATCGTAGGAGCCATTACACTGAAAGAGCCTCAATCGGATTCTTGGACTGGCCCTTCTACATCAAAAATAAGCCGTTATGAAACACCTAACCATCTCCCTCTCTCTCCAACATTCACGCCAAGGGAATCCGATGAATCGGTACAACTATTAAGTATGACAGATAGTTTACCGAAAAACAGTACACGAGTGACTAACACCAATATTACAGTACCAAACAAAAATATTACACTCAATTTAAATAACTGTAGCAACGTTACTTTAAAATTTTCTTAATTATACCTTAGTATTATTTTGTTATAATTTAAAGATTATTCTGTAATACTTACCTGTCATAATGTAGTAATTAATACCTAAACTGAAATAAAAGTGTACCTATCTTGTGATCGTAAACGTTTTTTTTTTGCATTTAGTCATTTCCTCGCTGAGGTGGAATGAAAAGTTACGTGTTGCACTCGAGTGCAAAGATTTTTCACCTCGTGCTCTTTTGATTCCCTCGCTAACGCTCAGGATTCTAATTTTGAATCACTCGCTGCGCTCGTGATTCAATTTTAGAATCCTTCGCTTGCTCGGTCATCAAAATTGAACACGCGGTTAAAAAGCAACTTTGCACTCTTGTATAACAAATAACTATTCAAGGACTAATTTTATGTCCTTAAAATGTGTGACGAAAAAACGTCATTATCATAAACTGTGGACTTTATAAATTATAACAATATTAAATACACTAATACATTAAAATAACATAAAGGAACTCGTCATAAAACGTCCCCAACGCAACGCTTAGCGTCTGGCCAAGGTAAAACCGAGCCACACATAATCTGCTGTAGAACGACGCAGGATAGAATGGATGCACAAAAATAAAACTGTCTTCGCCGGAACTAGTTTGTAATAGCTTAACTAGTAAGTACTCTGGTGGTACTCAGATTTGGATTGGTGCGTAAAGCACTGCACGCCACCGGGCGCAAGCCACGACGGACAATCCGCCTACCGTAGGTTTTACAAATGAACCATGATAACATTCAATGGATAGTTTTGATAAATGAAAAAAATGTTATAAAAACATAAATTAATCAGTTAAGTAAATGAATGTTCTTCAGTAAACGTAGAACTTGTTAGAAAAATGTTTCGAGAACCTTAAATAAGAGATCGTAAGCGTTGTATTTATTTCGTTGAATAGTATTTTTAGTTCCTGTTCATGAAGATCATTTTTTTTCTTCCCTATGAGTCGAATAAACATAAAGGTCAGACCAGTGTGTAACCAAATGCACAGCTCTAACATCGGTTAGATCTTGGATTGATTTACTTAATACTTCGTGGCTAATATCTTAGGAGATCCCAGGTTATCCAGGTCTTTAGTAGGTCAGAGCAGAAACACGTAGGCACTGTATCGGTATAGAGGGTGCTACATATGAGACGTGACTCTTGAGTTTCATTAATTAAATGATTTAGTTGGAAAAATACAGAATTGGGTGAAGTTACGAAGTCTGTGCACATATTTTAGTCATACACATACATTTTATCATATCAGGGCAATCAGAAAGTGCGACAAGATTTTTTCTGGATCGCTTCCAGTGTTGCATTCAGAAAAGCATAAGTGCAATAATTGATTTTGAGAATACGTTCACTTAGAAGTAAACACCCGAACTTTGCCATTTCTTTCCCTCGACATTTTATGATAATATTAACGTACATAGCATATTATTAGGTGCTATCCTGTCCACATTCACAAATCTTCTTATGGACACGTAACGAACCGTTTGTAACTGAAAATCCCTTTGTGCAAAAGGAAAACTTCAGTCTAAGCTAAAACTAAAGTTGCTGAAAAATATTTTGTGGCATGAAATAGACGCAGGAAAAGTTTCATTTTCGCAGTTTTCTGCATTCTACGTTAATGTCAATTGTGTTCTATCCACTGCTGAGTACAGGCCTTCTGCATGTTCTGCTATGTTACCCTGACCCTGACTCAAAGTCTCTACAAGCCCCAACCAGCTGCAAAAACTTGAAAGAACAAAGAAAGATGACTTCTTCTACCATCTCTCGGCAATCATACCTAGTGTTATCGCCCCATCGGATTATGAGAGTAAAGGAACAGAGCTGTGCCTGCGCACACACTTGCGCACTGTAATATCTCCGGCGCCGATGCGTAATCTTCGCTAAGATTGGCGCCGTGATCGAAAACGGACAAGAGGCCTATTATTATAACTTACACTCTTCTTGTGTCACACTTTCTTGGAAAACAAAACGTCCAAGCAGACACTGGTCACAATAAATAAACAGCATTTTTTAATAACCAGATCTGATAATAGATCGATCTTAAGCAAGACTCTTTTCGGACTCGCTGGCAATCCGACGGTGGGCAAAGTTGCGCGACTAATGAGCAAACTTTGCCCCTTTGACATCTAGACAGGCGTGTGTTACACTAGTTTCGTTCCAGACTTGGGACCTAAGAGTTAAGTCCTGTTTTATAAGACTGCTTAGAGAATGTTACAGAATAGGATAATAATATTATAGAATAAAAGAAGATTGTCTCCAGAACTATCTCGTAGGTGTAGTGGTCGCGATCGTGACTGCTGAGCATGACGTCCTGGTTTCGATTCCCGGGTCGGACAAATTGTTATAGTTTTCTAAGAGAAATTTCTAAGTAGCAGCCAGGGCGCGATACGATTAATTTACTTATAAAAAACCAGTCGCGGTGGCCACATGACCGAAAACATATTCAGACATCATCATCATCTGCCTAGCCTTTTCCCAACTATGTTGGGAACTTTCAAATTAAAGATGTCCGCCTCTATAAAAAAAAAACACCCGTTTTTAAGTATACCTGAGACTAAAAAGTTCCCAGGTGGTCCAGACCAAAAAACTGATCGCAATAACGGGGAAAACGAGAGCCGGCTTCGGCTTCGTTAAGGGTCTTTTTACATCCATTATGAAATGCTTTCCCGGCAACTATTTTTGTACTGTACCTATGTTACTTAGTTAGATGTAGTGAGTGCTGACGTCATCTACTCACTGTGCGCGTGATGACGTCATTGAGGGTACAATTTTACTACTAGATTACTTTCATAAGGCCGTATTAAAGTTAAACTAAAGAACTTCCAATCACCTTGGACTGGAGGTTGATTTGGATAAGTACCTATTTTTAGTAAGTAGGTAGGTATCCAACAGACTAATTATACGTAACATTTTTTAGCAACAATATACTTTTCAGCATCTGATATTTCATGGAATTTGTAATGTTTTATTGAACACAACCAAAGTCAAGATCTCAGAGTATTAACAAATTAATTTTCTTTGCCCCGTGAACGATGCGGAAAATCTCTCAATTATAAGTTAAGGAGAATTCATTAAACAAATTAACAAGTTCCCGTTTGTCGTCGAGCTTACCTCCTTACTGCTCAGTAGTTGTCACCCTAAATGAGTTATTTTCAGAAGAAATGTTTTTCCTGACATTAGTGACGATACTGAACCTTATTTGTGTCAAAATGGTGTTTATTATGTATGGTGTTCATCATCATCTGTCTAGCTGCTCCCAAACATGTGGGTGTCTGTCTCCAGTATAACCGGATGGAAATGGATATACTGGATAATCAATATTTTACTTGGGGCGACTCCCTCTTACCTCCACAATCCAGTAACACGATGACCTCTGTAAAGCTGGTTGTCGACGGGTTACTGGCATCTGGGACGAACTGCTTAAAGACGTGCTGTAAGACTCTAGGCATGCAATGGATGGTCATTGATCACCCATCCACGAACCGACCTCGGCAAGCATTACTTAACCTTGAAGATCGATCCGTGCGCCTTTATTATTTGTCCACGAGCCTGTCTCAATTCAATAACATGCAAATGACAAGGACGGATATTGTTTTCGCCCGTTTCTAAATTATGAACCAGTATGACGTACACTGCAGACCCCTTATTCATCTTGAATCTCAAGTTTATCCAAACGCTTAGCAGTTTATATTGTAAGCTCTAAAACCTAGATCAAAGTGGATCCATTCTCTGAGAGACAAATGAACTAAGTTTGATTAAACTTAGATCACGAATGTGGATGCTTTATAGCAATGCATAAAACTAGATGAACAGCTACATTATTTGAAGTTTCTCGTCATTTTTATTACTTTATCAACATTTTCAAATAATAATATCCCATTTTGTAGGTACATGTCAAATTTGTGAAAAGCCGAAAATAGTGTAGATTATTTTTTCTCTTTGTGAAAATGGTGTAATTACAGGCCCAGATAGGCAATCGATGATTTAGACGTCATGGCTGGTCGAGGAGGTAACCTAAGGGGTACAAATATTCTCTGAACATTCTCTGCCCTTACCGAAAATTTGCTCGCAACTGCCCGTGAGTTTGTCCGCGTGGAATTCAACTATACCGATTTGTTGAACATGACATTTGAATAGTATTGTCTCGATCACGTTCCCTGAATATCGTACCACTTTTTAAAGCGACATATGTACAGTGAGAGCACATTCGATTAGCTCATAAAACTATGTAGATACCTTCCGTGTGTGCCTTATTTATGTGGCAATGTGTTCGTTTCAGAATAACAAGTAAATAACAAATAATTTCCTACATACGAAACAATAGTACTCAACCCAACTAAACGGTTTAGTCCAGAAAACGATGAACAAAACGTCTCGAGAGCCTCTTAGACCATTGTATCCTGAAAGCCATTATCTAGAAAAGTGCATGTTCGGCTACCCTCGGCCAACTTCGTGTATTGTCGGGCATGTCCGTGCATTGTCGTGGCCTATTGTGTTGTTATTGGAGCACTCATTAGCCTGTGTCTGAATATCCGCCATTTTGCTCGAGTGTGCTCGAGACTCGAGCTTTTAACCGGTCAAATTGCGATCAGATGGCTCATTTGTGGTTACTAATAATGCTTATGGACGGAAAAATTCGTGGTTTTATTGCTTTTTTTTATAATTTTGATATCCTTTTATGTATTAGCAAGTTTTTGTTATTTTTGTTTGATTTTTGACTTTTATTTCCAGAAATGTATTTTCGCACGGGACGGGTCAATGTGATCAATGGCGACACTTGGGGGAGTCCTATGTCTAGCAGTGGACGTCTTTCGGCTGAAATGATGATGATGATTTCTCTGACTATCATAAACTGTTTTTTCAGTTAGAGATTTTGAATCGTAAGTTATTTGCAATATTCCTCAAAGATATGCAAAAGATGGTTACGTTTTTAGTTCATTGACAATGATATCTGAATGTTATTGTCTCGCTCGCCCGTATAGAAAATCCATACAGGTACATCAATCATATTTTCACCGTTAACTTTTTCGAGCAACCTAAATACTGTGAAGACATAAATTGTCTGTAGGTATATCCGATTAGTACAATGATTTTAGCTACGAAAATACCACAATATACAATAACAACATAAGTGGCTTCCCATTCGAAAATAAACTACTATTAGGGCAATAACAACGTGTAGGTAATCTCCTAATGTGGCGTTCATCTGGCTCGCCGGCGGGCATACGGCCCGGGACGACCCCGGCTTAGATCGGCCGGGCCCCAGCTTGTGGGAGAATACCACACAATACCATCGAGCAATAGCTTAAGCAAAAGGTTAAAAAACCAAAAACTACGCACAAAAAAAAGGGGTAATTACTACTAACCTTTGGTCTTAAATTACATGCTCACAAGACGTGTCTTGTGACAGTGGCTGCGGAGGAAACCATTATAAGAAGTAGTGTAGAGCGTGCCACATGCTATGACGCGACTCCGGTCACACCGGTACTAACTATAACTGTGGACTTGGTGCCTGACACCAGAATTGATAGATAATGTACTGAAATGTCTCTCCACATGTCCGATGTCCATAGCCAGTGTTTACGGAAACAAATGACGAGAGATTTGTCGTGAGAGAATCAAATGTAAGAGTTTGTGATTGTTGAGCGTCACCACTTGCACTGACGGATTGTGGACTGGACAGGTATGGCGCGCGAATTTTTTTTTCAAACCAAAAGTGACGACAGTTGTAGATTTCATTAGCGACCCTTAAAACTCCTGAACAAACCCATTTTCTTCCGTGATAAAGTGGATCTTCTGAACCTTCTTACATTATGCTAAGTAATATCAATAAAGTGCGATCACTATGCTAATACCTTTCCAATACTACACGTTGTTTATCAACTTATAAGTAATGCGGTAATACCCACCGACAAACTGATCAGGAAAATAAAGAGAAAATATTTTGCGACATTCTCAATAATTGCAGTCATTATCAAACTATGCTATTGCATCATCACATTCCTAACAACTTGCATTCACTAATACGTAGCCAAACAATTGAAACAAAATCAATCTTGGGATGTGCAAATAAACATTTACAAAAAAGTTTTAGCAGTCTTAACCCATTATTTAACTACTACTTACAATGAAGATTAACACTTTAATCAACATAGAGGAAAGGAACTGGTATCAAACCCTATATTCAACGTAACTCGATAAAATGCTAAAGCAAACTTGGTAAAATTGACATGGGATCATTGTGGTAGTACTTTCTACCAAAAGATAAATAATCATGTAAATCGACCCTGTAATTACTGAGAAAATCTAACGGGAAAACCTAATGATAACCAACATGAAAGAAAATTTTCATCTAATGCCTTTTATTTGAAGTCGTTTAAAAAATAATATGAAACTAAAACAATTCCTTACGCATTATAACACAATGGCCAATAAGATCGTTTCGCTAAACATTACAAAGTATCACTACGGGGCAATAACGATCACAGCCACCCGGCAGTTTGCGCTATCTCACACATTACGATACGACTGCGGAGCGGATACGGAGCGGATACGGGGCAATGTAGTCCATTACGTATTAGTCCGTTTATCGGAAAGCAAAGACGTCGCTTTGCAGAGATTTAGAATTTATCAGAAGAACGATTTCTAGTACAAGAACTATATTGCAATAGACATTTTAACTTTGACTTTTACTGTATCAGTGTCGACTGTTGTAGAAACATGTAACAAAACCCATACAATACTCCTCAGGTATTGTATGGGTTTTTCTCAGTTCCGAAAAGCGTCAATTCAAAATGAGATTGTGAGATATTTAACTCTTAACAAAGCACATGATAGATAACTATGCTAATTTTTTAACGTAGTTTTTTTTGCTTTTATGACTAGCAGACATTTATTTTAAGCTTACACGTACTATTTTAATGCCCTTAATTACTTTTTATCGTCACCTCGGCACCCGGTAAACCTTTACACACATCAAACTGATAATATTTAGCATAACCATAACGTAAAAAAGCAGCATAACATCACGCATTTATTTCTTGACCTAGAGTACACGCACATTTTATAAAGGGTGTAAATAGACCCTTAACGAACCCGAACGGCACTTGTTCTCCGCGTCATTGTGATCATTTTTGTTCTGGATCATTCCTGGAAACCTTCCAGTTTCGGAGATATTGGAGGTCAAAGTTCCAACTTCTTCATAAGTTTTTTTTTTTCAAATAGGTACTAGTTTTTAAGGTCATAACTTTACTTTAAATACCTCCATTACCCGTTTACTATTAAATGCGTCCACTAACACAATGTTTTGATTGCGTTACATTGAGTTTTACCGTAAAACGTGATTTTTAACCCAAAAGAAAAACTCCTTTCCCAGCAATAATTTTTGCACAGAGTTACTTAGATTGACCTACAGAATGCTTGTCTGACGGTTTCGTGAAGGGCCCGTTTACACCTTGTAGAAAAAAGATGAAGTTCTATATAATCATCATTTGCTAAGTTTTTTTCCCAACTACTCTGAACTAGTACCCTGGAAGCCAACCCCGAGGCTTCCGGTTTACCACGTAAAGTGCTGGTGTTCCACTCCACTACCCAGTTACTACGGGTCACGATACGATATACCTTGCTTTGACTGCAATATTTCACTCTGAGAAATTCCTGAAAGAAAAACAGCAGTACATTGATATTTATAGACGGCACAAATAACTGCGCTGTGGCCTAGATCTGTGTCCTCTTGTCAGTTTGCTAGAGGCCTTAATTTAGCTTTAAACGCGGCCAAAGCTTTCTGTTCGCTGTTTTGTCGCAAAATAGAAGACCTTTGTAGTAAGCTGTCTTTGTACAACAAGCAACAAAAGTAAATTTAAGTATATTTCAAGGTTTTTAACCGTTTGTATACTTCTTTTTAATGGGGTATCGTGTTACCCAGTCAGATAGGCAGTCTCTCTCATATCAAATATTGGTATTTAGCTGTATCCAGTTACACTAGAAGCACTTCAATATGATTGGAAACAGGTAGACAATTGGCATCTATGAGGATTATCTAAAATACTATTCAAAACACCAAGGCAACAACAAGCCACCGAAGGTGAGAAGCAAACTGTGGTAAGAGAAGCACCCTCCCCACTCCCGATTTCGTCAAACCCCAGGAGCCCAAGAAATTTAAACAAGACGTACCATCGACACGAACGAAGAAGATCTAAAAAATGGAGCCAGGATTTCTGCCTGGTTGCTAACAATATATAAAATAAAATACAAAAATAATATATAAAATAGTCTCGCCCCTTCTCTTTGGAGCTCACATGCATGATGTCATGTAAGATGGAGAGAAAAGTTTACTAAGTGCTATCGCAAGGAATGAAAATAATTACAGTACTGTGCGTTAGGGACCTAATCCATCTCTAATTTATTTTTAATGTCCTTGAATTCAGCTTGAAGAAGGAAGTAAATATGTATATTTTTTTTTTTTTTAGATATGACCACTCGCAGTTGCAACTCGCTAAGGTTGCTTGACTGCTTAACCGGACTATCCTGTGGTGGCAAAAAATTACTTTAAGGCCCCCAGCCAGGGCTTACAAACTAAGGATTTAAATTAAATGAACAGTCACTAAGGGCACCCCCTGTGGGGTTCGGGCCTCGGCTTAGTGCGTCATTGAGGGGAGGCCAGCAAGAGACAGGCTGGGTCGGATCATTATTTGGGGAATTTAACGTTACTTGCTCAGCGTCGCGGGCTGGCTCGTCGAGCAAGGGTCGGGCAGTGATATTACAGGGGGGTCGCGGAGGGCCTCGTCGGCGAGGCCGGGTTCGTGGTTTGAAACAGTTCTTGTATCTGTGTTTGCGAAGTGTGCTGGTTTCCCTATGACTCTCTTGAAGGAGGGTGATGGGATCATCAGGTGTGAGGAGGGTGAGCCTAGGTCGGCGAATCCTGGAGATGTTAGAGGAGACATAACTAGCTGCTGAGGAAATCAGGAGGTTAGGGTGTTTTTCGGCCTTATCGAAAAAACCCTTGGTGAGACGTTTCATGCACTGCTGGATGGTAGGGATCTTGAGGTCAACGTGGAGTTGCTCGTTTCTGACGAACCACGGGGATCCGGTGGCCCGACGTAGGAATCGATTTTGGAGGGTCTGCATCTTGTGGAGGTGGTAGGGTTTGGCATGTGCGAACACGGGGCATGCGTATGTCATGATGGGCCGAATGCACGCGGTGTAAATACGCAATTTGCACTTGAGTGACAATTTGCTGCGAGCATTCAGCAGAGAGTGGAGCCTGCCGAGAGCGAAGGTGGCACGCGAACGTACTGTCTTGATGTGCTCTCCGAAGTTTAGGCGCCGGTCGAGGATGACTCCCAGATATTTGCCTTGCTTCTCCCAAGGGATCGGCTTGTCAAACATGGTGATCGGACTAAGAGTGTAGGGGAAGAGTTGACGGGGGCTAAAAAGTACCGCCTGGCTTTTGTCGGGATTAACTTCTATTCTCCATTTCCGGAACCAATCGCCTAGGGCGTTTGCGGAAGTTTGGAGAGTACGGGCGATTCTATTGAGACTTCTACCAGAGTAAAAGATGGCCGTGTCGTCAGCGAAGAGGGCTAACTGGGCTACTTTACTCTTTGGGATATCGCTAGTGTATAACGTGAAGGCTAATGGGGATAGTACCGACCCCTGAGGGACGCCTGCGCGAATCGGATGAGGGGTTGAAAGCGCACCGTCAATGCGGTAATGGAATGTGCGGTTCGACAGAAAGTCTCGTAGGATGAGTACGAGACAATCGGGCACACCGAGCCGGTATAGCTTGCTGACGTTAGCTATATCAGCCCGTTGTGCCAGACCTTGTCGAATGCTTTCGCGATGTCGAAGAACAAGGCACCAGTGATCAGACCCCGCTGGTAGCGGGCACTGATGTGCTCCACTATGCGGTGCACTTGCTGGACGCAGGAGTGTCTGGATCTAAATCCAAACTGCTCCATCGGTATTAGGCTCTTGGCTTCGGCGTAATCTTTGAGACGCTTATAAATAAGTCTCTCGTAGATTTTGCCTAGGACGTTGAGGAGACTGATGGGACGGTAGCTACTCGGGGAAGACTTTGGCTTGCCCGGTTTGGGAATGCCAATTACCGTGGCTCGCTTCCACGACTGAGGGAACATATTGTTTGTTAAGGCGCTATGAGCTGGGTCTACTGGCAGGGTGCTGGGAGAACATTGGGTCTCTAGGCTGTCAGCCAGGCATTCGGCTTTGTTGTCGTCGTCAAAGGCGACGGTCTTGTCGGGGCGAATGAGAGGGGGCACGGTGGCGACCTCAGAAGAGCATAGCCTCCTCTGCAGGTCCCAGAAGGCCTGATGGGTCGGTTCGAGTTCACTGAGCATCTTATTCCAACGTTCTTCACGCAGTTTTTTGATGCTACTACTTACTTTGCGTTGTAAGCGACGCATAAAAACTTTGTTACTGGCGCAGGGAAAAGAACTGTAGGCACGGATAGCCGCGTTCTTCTCAGTCGCAAGTTCACGTACGTCGTCCGGGAGAATCCAACGGTAATCATCCGCTGGAACCTCCTTTGAACAACCGTTCAGGACTGACTGTACGTGTTCCGTGAGTGAGCCGATCGCGGCCTCCGTGTCGGCTACAGTCTCAATGTTGTCGGGGATTTTGTCTAGGTGAGGGGATTCGGTGGATTTCAGCAGTTCGCTTACTTTCCCCCAGTCCGTGATCACCTTTGTGAGGGGTGGTTGAGTGGGATCAAAGAGGCCTAATCTAGGAGCGAACTCCATGACTACTGGTCTATGGTCAGAGTTTAGTGCATCGATCGTTTCTATAGAATGTAATCGCAAGTTTACATTCTTCAGAAGTGCAACATCTAGCACGTCAGGGTTGTGATTGGGGTTATTGGGAAAATGAGTGGGGTACATTGGGGCGATAATGTCAAAATTGAGGGGACAGCAGAGGTTGTATAAGGCACTACCTCTGTTGTTCGTTACGCGACAGTTCCATGCGGGGTGTTTCGCATTAAGATCCCCCGCCAGAAGGACGGAGTCACTTAGATTGAGAAGCAATTTAAGATCATCTCTCATATTGGCGTTATAATCTACTGGAATGTTTTGCTGAAGGGCGGTAAGGAAGGAAGTAAGCCGAGATGATCGTGATAGGTTGATGACCTGTCATGCCCAGCCGACAGATGGAGACTTCGAATCTTGAAAGGGGAGGGGGGTCTATGGGGATGCAGTACAGACTGGTTTTGTAGTAGATTAGAGTACCTCCTTTGTGGCAGCGAGACCTGTCATTGCGAACTAACTTGTAGTTTGCAATATTCGGGTTTCGCTGGTGGGGTTTTAAGAAGGTCTCTTGAACTAATAGGATATTTATTGATGATCGCGGAGGAAAATGGCGATCTCATCACGTTGACCGTTCAGGCTTTCGGCGTTAAAAGTCCCTATTTTTAAGGATTTCGGTTTGAACCTACTGAAGTGGGGGACGGTATCCATTACGGGTTAAGTTGTGGGGGAGGTTCCTGAGGGCTTGCGATACGCGTTGTAGACCTGGAGGAGTGCAAACCAATCGCCATTGCAGGCGATGGTGTCCCTGGTCATTTGAAGAGCTCGCGGGGAGTGGAAGACCGCGAACGTGCTGCCGAAGACTCTGACAGGGTCGAAGGGGTCTAGTGCCGGTGCACAAGTCATAGGGGGGGGAGTGGAGGCCTTAAAGGAGAAGGGTGCATGAGGCACCTTGGCTGGGAAAGCGTGGCGCTGAAGGCGCTCGGGGGCGAGGCGCCAAGGGTGCTGGGGGACGAGGCACTGAGGGTGCTGGGGGACGAGGCACTGAGGGCGTTGAGGGCGCTGGGGGAAGGGGGGAGCGGGGCGCTGAGGGCGCGGCCGCTTGGGAGATTGGGCTGTGCGGAGAGGGAATTGCCTGGGAAGCAGGTGACGATGGTTGAGAGGGCCTCAGGGCCGGGAAGTGAGCTTGGTGGTTAAGCGTATTCCAGGGGCTGGGGCGTTGAGGTCTTAGGGACTCGGGGAGTTTTTCTGTGAGAGAGGGACACTCTCTCTGTTGTCTATTGTTGGCTCGTTTGGCCAATTTAGGGGCCGACGATTTGGGAGCTTCTGGGCATCCGCGGTAGTTGGCAGGGTGACCAGACTCTCGACACAGTACGCAACTGGGAGGTTCAGTGCATAGTGTGCGGTCTTTGGGGCGGGGGCATTCGGCGGTGCCGTGATCACCCAGACACTTCACGCATCTGGGTTTGCCGAAGCAATGGCGTTGGGCGTGGCCATATAGTTGGCAACGATGGCATTGAGAGAGAATGCCAGACTTGATTGGCTTCTCAATGCGGAGGCCAGACAGACCGCAAATTTTGCTAATCTGATGGATAGGATGGTGTCCTTCCACGCGGTCGCAAACTACGAGTACCATATTGTAGGGAGATAGACTGGTGCGACCACCTGTCTTGCACCGCATGCGGTGCATGCGGTGCACCTCGGCTACGGGGATCTTTTGAGACTCTAAGTCTTCTTTGATCTCCTGTGTTGAAATTTCGATAGGGATGTTTTTAATAACAACCCTGGTCGGGACGGCCTCTTGAAGAGAGTGGGTGTGAAATCTAACGTCCCTCATCCGAAGGAGCTTGGATAGCTCGCGGTAATCATGGGGAGTCGCGGTCATGACTTTAATGCCCTGCGCTACGGCACGGGCATTAGTGTAATTAATAAGGCGTTCGTTGCACGCCTTAGAGATCTCCGTCCATTTGCCCTTGTCGTGGATAACAAGGGGAGGTGGACGGGAACTCTTGGATGGGGTAGCCGAGGTGGCAGCTTGGGGAGAGGCGACAGCCGGGGTGGCTGTGATCAGGGGACTGACTGGACGGCTCTGTGAAGGGCCTGCAGCCTATTCAGTCGCGGGTTTCTTTGTTTTGCATGGTTGGGCAGAGGGTGATTTTCCCTTTTCCTGATTTGGTAATCGTCTTCAAAGGAGGAGGAGGGGGAGGAGTCGGAAGTTTCCGTTGAATCTGAGGTGGAGGTCGCCTCAGTTACTTCCACCGAGATGTTTGTATCCATCTCTGTTTCGGAATCTAACGCGGGGGAGGAAGGGGTTTCCTCAGCCGATTTTGTGGGCTCTACAGTAGGGACTGGCGAGGTGATAGTTGGGGATTCCAGCGCATCGCTGAAATCCATGATTGAGGGCTGAGGTGCAGTACCTTCAGCCTCATTAATGCTGGACTAGGCTTTGTATCTCCATTCATCCTTGAAGGGCTCAAGTAGCTCTTCATATTTGTCCCTAACGTGGGGATTCTCATCGGACATAAGCTCGTTGAGGAGGATCCTCAACTTTGTTTCTAGAAATTTTTTAACGTTAGGCGCCATTTTTGGTAAAATTACTTAAAGGGGGACTAGACTCATAGCCTAAACCTATCCTATACCTATCCCGAGGAGATACGTGAAACGTAAACCCCCCGGGCAGACAGTTCCCCTAAAGCGACCACCCTGTGTTTTTCCTAGTGTTACGCTGGGCGAGAAGAAAAACACAAACAAACTCGCCAGCTACACTACTGTCTGGTTGGCCAGAGGGGCCTGAACAAGCTAAAAAGCCTATCTTCTAACTCCCTGAGTGGGATAACCCGGGGATGTGTTCACTCCCTGCTGTTGTCACAGGGAGGTGTGTTCTACGGTGTGCCCTAAGCTTGTAAACCTGCCGCCGATCTTATTGTGCGGCAGGGCCCTATGGGTCTTGCGACCGATCCGGGCCGCTGGGGTAGAGACACCCAGACGTCCCGGGTGCAGCTGTGGACAAACGGGGATTAAATGCTACCAGACTGCGACTAGGAGATCCCCCAAGGCCGCAGTCAGAGCCCTTCCAACGGTCTGCCTCACCCTGAAGGGGATCGGCGGGTGTGTCGGGTCACCACCCTTTTGACTTCGTTAGCACCGTGAAGTTTCCGTCAAGAACCACAAAATCGTGTATTTTACCTGAAGGGCAAAACACGCGGACGCGGTTTTGACGTTTGTCTGATAAGGAAATATTTGTCTTGAAAAAGACAGTTTTTAACGTATCGAAACAACTACAAGTAGTCAATTCAACACGGCGCAGTGCGACTAAGTCCGAGCACAAGGCAGAGACTGTAGTAGCACTACGACTGGGCGGCCCGGGGACCTTCGGAGCTCGGCGTGGCGGCGGATGCTACGGACGTAGCACAGCGGCGAAACCGAGTCGGGGGGCGCGGGGTGCGCGGGAGCACTCGACGGCAGACAGGCGTCGAATGTGCAAATATGTATATTTGTCCTACTCATACTTAAAGAACTTTACACGTTAGATCCTCCCGCAAGGAGTGAAACAACACGATCATGTTCAACGCACAATACAAAAGTCCTGCAAGAGATCTGATAGATCTCGTAATGAGAGATTATTAAGATGTCTTTTATCAAGTTTCAACATGACATTAGCAATAGATAAACCAACGAGGATGCAAAGCCAGACCTGCATTGATAATTTTGCCCACAATTTCGAGAAAAAATGCAAGGCGGAAGTGATAGAATTTGCCCTATCGGATCACACTGCGCAACTGCTGAAGTGTCCCGTATGTTTAAACTGTGTTTTGAAATATTGGTACAAATCGCAACGGGACTTAAGTCGAGAGAATATTAATAAATTTAGAGCATGCCTTGAAAATCTAACGTTCTCTGAAATATATGACAATGATGATCCAAATGATGCTTTCAACAAGTTTATTGAACAATTTAAATTATTTGCTTCCCCCGTAAACGTATTAAAATACCAACAACCCAAAAACCAAAATGGATATCGCGAGGGCTTAAAATATGCAGCCTTAAAAAAAGAAAATTATTATGGACGTCTAGATTACACCTACTCAAATAAATAAAACAAATTATTCAAACTACACAAAGATTTTTTAAAAAATAATCTAACAAAACGATCACAAAATAATCACAACATTAAAACTTCTGACAATAAAAGCAAAATGACATGGAAAATAATAAAGAACTCTAAATTAAATCTACCTAATGACTCAATAAATACTATTCAATTTGACAATAAAACGATCAATAAACCTCAATTAATTGCTGACCAATTCAACGACTATTTCATAGAAAAAATTAGACCCTTAACCGGAGCAGGTGTAAGATCGAGTGCGTATATAACAAATAAACAAAAATCAATGTTCATGGCTCCATGTCAACCGATACAAATATTCAACATTATAAAATGTTTAAAAAACACTAATAGCGTGGGGTATGACGAAATTTCAACTAAAATTATAAAACAAGTTGCCGACTTAATTTCCAAACATTTGAGTCATATTCTTAACCTGTGTATCAGCCACGGTGTTTTTCCGGACCGTCTTAAAGTCTCCATAGTGAAACCTATATTCAAAAAGGGTAATAAACAACTAATATAAAATTATAGGCCTATTGCGCTTTTGTCAGCTTTTTCCAAAATATATGAGAAATATATCTATACTGAGCTATACGCATACTTAGAAAAACAAAAGATACTGTGTAATGAACAAAAAGGTTTCCGGAAGAATATGACAATAAACATGGCTATTTATGACTTTTTAAACAAAA
The DNA here is from genome assembly GCA_963853795.1 of Xestia rhomboidea. Lineage (NCBI taxonomy): Eukaryota > Metazoa > Arthropoda > Insecta > Lepidoptera > Noctuidae > Xestia > Xestia rhomboidea. The sequence continues at coordinate 554,927 of OY970776.1, read as the reverse complement.
TTATGACTAATATTGACAATAGGACACCTGTCTGTGCTGTGTTTTGTGATATGACCCAAGCTTTTGACTGCGTTGACCATAATATTTTAAGGAATAAACTTGAGTCCTATGGTATCAGAGGTAACATTCTGGAGTTATTAAGCACTTACCTCTCAGAAAGAAAACAATTTACTGCAATAACAAACTTAAATTTCAAGACTAAAGAAGAAGTAACATACCTGTCTAAAGAACGCACAGTTTATTTTGGTGTTCCACAGGGCAGTGTATTGGGTCCTCCACTGTTCCTAATTTATATTAATGACCTGCCCAAAGCTTTAGACTTTCCAATAACACTCTTTGCTGACGATAGTACGATAACTATAGCATGTGATAAACTGGTGTCATATGAAGCCGAAGTCAATAGCGCGGTACATTCAATGATCTCTTGGCTTAATAATAATAATCTTAGAATTAATCTTGACAAAACACAAATAATGCACTTTGGCCATAAAAAACCAAGTTCGATAATGAAGGTCCAGTACCACAATAACATAATTCGCGATGTAGATAGCGCAAAATTTCTAGGTCTGATAATTGACAGGCAACTCAATTGGAAGGATCACATTGAAGCGCTATGTAAGAAAATCAGTAGTTCATCCTATGCCTTATATAAACTTGCCCCAACAGTTAACACAGATGCACTACTTACAGCTTATCATGGTCTTGTTGCATCTGTACTTAGATATGGAATTATATTTTGGGGTAACTCCACAAACAGAGAAGCCGCTTTTAAAGCGCAAAAGCGGTCCATCAGAGCCATATTTAGACTACAAGTGACGGACAGTTGTGAACCATTCTTCAAAAAGTATAAAATTCTAACTCTACCGTCTTTGTATATTTACGAAACTGCCTTGTTTGTTAAGTCCAATTCACACCTGTTTCCTAACTTGTCAGATACTGTTAAACGTAACAGGCGGTATGATATGCTGCGCGGACGTAAAGCCAAAACCGCTTTAATGTGGAAAAGCATATTCTGTATAGCTCCGCAAGTCTTTAACAAAATCCCAACACAAATCAAAGAGTTAAATTTAAATGCGTTTAGAAAGGAATTCAAAGAATTATTGTGTAAAAAATGTTATTATAATTTAAGCGACTATTTGAATGACACTGACATGCTAATTGAACTGTAATCTTATTAAGTTTGACATATCTCTATAATAATTTGACTTAAATGATATTTTGAATGTAATCCTAATAATATTTTGCAATGGTCAGGAAGGTATTTTTTGTCATCATAACAGAGTCTGTCTGTGTATGTTATTCCGTTTGACATTGTTGATAATATATATATATTTTTTAATTTTGTAATTCCAATGACATGCCACTTATTTTAATTTAATTTTATAATTGTAAACCAACTATTTGCATGCCCATGTGACGGCAAAATGTGGAGAACCTTCTTATACTAGAACATCTATGTACTTATAACCCATGTTTGCAAAGTAATAAATGATTTGATTTGATTTGATTTGATTTAATGCAACGAACGTGTTAATGTTCCGAAATACAAGTAATAAAAATAATTGAGTGAGTTTACATATTTATATTTACTTTTTGAAAACCAGAAAAAGCTTGCATATAGTTTAAAGTCCGTAAAAAATGGTTGATTTAGTTGTTGTGGTGGTTCAGGTTCATGAACATTATTAAATGCCGTTTTGTCTAAGAATAGGAAGAATCAGAAATGAAGAAACTGAAACAGCCCAAAGACTTGCCAGACTCGAGTGACAATGGCCAGGACACATCGCTCACAGAACGGATGAACGATGGGGTGAATGGAATGGTTTTGAAGTGGCGACCACTTATCGAAAGGTACGTGGAAGGTCTCCTGCAAGGTGCCGATGCCAATGATCTGGTGAAGGCCGTAAGAAGGTGGTGGATGTGAGAAGCACATGACTGATCAGCGTAACGATGCTGGGAAGGCTTATTTCCAGCTGTGGTCTTTCGAATAACTCTTGATAAGAATAATTGTGAAGGAAATGATGGAAACGGATAAGATTCAAGCACACATGGTCTCGATCAAGCTTCTAACAACTCCTTATTTTTTGCAGAGAAAAGATAGGTGCGGTCCTCATCAAACCTTTGACTAAATCTCTTTTAAATTATAATCATGTTTGTTTGGTTGCTAAGTTTGATAAGCAACAGAAAAACACCAACAGCAATGCTGGTTATCGGTCGTTATGCCTACAGCTCTGCTTATCCCCATTGATTAAATTCTCAGCTCACAAACAGCAATATTACGGCTTTAGATTACAATCAATATTACACAATGTTTTATTGTTTTGCCTCAAAATAATTTGAGGTTGTTAAAAACAGTAATATCTGGTTGGAACTGGAATGTATGCGTCTAAACCGGTAAAGATTGGGAAAATTACCACATTTTTGTAAAAAATCGGTCGTAGCAGGATTGTTATCAGCATACAGTCGATCAACATCTGTTACGAAGTACGTCAGCTGATAAGAATCATCTGTAATCAAATGATTTAATTTTGAAGGTGTGCGCTGTTGTTATGAGTAAATTCAATGCGGTGTTGTGCAACATACAAATGATCATGGAATCTTCCTGTTTTTCTTTGTATTTATATTGCTTCTCACTTTAATGAAAGCGGTGTGTTTTCTGTGTTTGTGCTTACAACATAGATTATTATTATAAGACTATACGTGAGGATTTGTAATTGGCTTTCTGGTGACTATGGTTTCCTTTTTTTTATCTGTTTTTATTAGCTGTGTCCTCCATGTAAGTACTAAATAAATAAATCTGTATTTTCCAACTATCCATCTTATAACACAACCTAGTAACTGTGTAAAACACACACTCGTCTACCCTTGCGTACTCGAATTCTATGGGATGCCTCGGCCTGGGGAGAAATCTATTAGGTTTATGTGTGGGCCCAACACCAACAATCCACGACTAAAACTAGTACCTAACCTAATGACGCTTCAGAATCATATCAACTAATCAATCTCAGTTGACAAAGTGTGCAAAAAACGTTCGCGTATGACATCACCCTGTTGACAACGTGTGCATAAAATCACAGTTACCAACTATTGTTGACTAAGAACAAGATATATAAACGTTACTTAGCACTTGCTTAGACTCAGACATTAGACGTGTTCCCGTCTTTGTACTTGGCAGCTGTGCGACAGTAACAAACATAACTTTTCACCACAGTATTTGCTAGATAATGTAAAAAGACCTCGGCCTTAGTGTTGATAAACTTCGACACAACTGACAGTTGGTACGGTCGACTGTCATACTGACAATTAATTATTTCGACACAGTCCCAATTTCGAAAAAAACAATGGTTAGACTACTTATTGCTTCGACAGAACAGAATATATTCGACTAATGTTAGTCCCATAGGACGTACTTCGACAACACACACCTTTGAAAAACACTACTTACAGAAAGTTTCTTCGATATGCACTTGTTCAGCGGATCTCTATTTCGCAGGAACATACCTTCGACGTAATACTGCTCTGAAATGTGACAACAATAATTTTATTTCGAATTCGAAATTAAATTTGTTCCACAAAAAAATAGAACAAAAGACAAGTGCCTATCCACCAGAAATGTTGGATGCAGATTCCATTGAATGTGGATTTCCTTCTATTCAAAATTCAATCGAAAGCTGGCATATGAGGTGGAATACTCTGCTTAATAGAAAAACCGGCCAAGAGCGAGTCGGACTCGCGCACCGAGGGTTCCGTACAAACTTTTTAAAGGACAAACTTAACTTTGCTGTTCGATCACTAGAAATGGCTATTGCTCGCACCGCAAATAATAAGTTTGTAATAGTAAAATCGCTTGCCTTTGTTATTAAACTACATATTTACAGTTTTCAGACATTTCCTTTTACATGTGCTGTAAGACCTTGCTTTTTGCCAAATTTCGTGATTCTAGGTCAACGGGAACTAACTTAGTGGTTTTCGATCCAAACCTATAGGGTACTTCCGGTTGACATAGAATTGTCTATTTTGGTTAAAAGCAAGGTCTTACAGCACAAGTAAAGGGAACAGTCCGAAAATTAAAATAAGTTGAAAATTAAGGTAAAATTTGGTACTTCCAAGTTTTCGCGAAAATCTAAAGGAGACAATTTTTTTTGTTTGGAGGTAATGCCACCCACATAAATTGTAGCGTTTAATAATGAAACGTACATTAATTTCTTTCCTAAAATATCTAAATTACAGTGGTTATATTACTAGCCAAGCCTTGTCTAACCGGAATAATTGCGAAAACTGCAAAAACACTTTTAGGAAAATCGAAATAAACAGAAAGAGTAAATGTCAAAATAATGAAGTTGTCTGTCAACCACTAAAAAGGTACGGAAAAAACGGCCCTATTCACGTAAGTATTTTCTGTCAAATGACATTGACCACAACAGAAATGATTTGACTCGCAAAAAAATATCATAATATAACTTTTTATTATGATTTTAAGATTCCGGTTTCGTTTCTAAGTAATATTTCGCTTGTTACTATGATAAAACTGTTCCTTTTTTTTGGTGTAATATGAATAATAAACGCAACGTCCAAGTGGGCCTAAAAAAAATTATCTCCTTTGAACATATCTTTTTATCGTGTTGACTCAGAACCTTGATTTGTATACACCTAAACTATAGACTTCAGTATACAACATGTAACATAATTAACGCACATCCTGAAATTAGTTTGTTCAGAATCGTTTACTGAATCGATTTCTATAATTTTTAATATAGGTAATTTTTTATCCCAAAAATAATTTAAGCTACGTAATTTATAGTAACACTACGCCTGTATAGTCCAAGCAAACTGAAATGGACCGTAACTCAAGGCAATACGACTTTTAAAAGTGCAGTTTTATTTGTATTAATACAAATTCCGCCATTCAATACAAAATAAAGAAAAATGAACCTTATTTCAAGTAAGTTTAAATCGTTACAAATACAGTTAGGTAAACTTGGTGATTCAACCGCACGCACACACTAAACAGGCACTCGTTAAAGGACACAATAGATAAACCAACAAAATGCAAAATATTTCATACTTGTTTTCGTTCCCTTTCTCGTGCAAATTAAAAACGTGGGATAGAGCGAGATAGCCACCATGACATCGGGCGGCGGCGCGGGCGATCAAAGCTAACTTAAATAAATGTAAACAATATTTAGTCTCGCGCAACCTTCCGTACAGTGTATGCAAATAGTTTTTCGCGCGCGATGTCTTTCCAATAATTGACACAAAATGTTCAGTGAAATGGTGACTAATGGTGAGGACTGTGGCATGGTGCAGTGTGGTGATAATGTGGTTCTAGCTGGCAGAACATTCAAGTCAACCAAAGATATGGTACAAGAGTAGACCGCAGGGTAGGACTTTGTTAGCTGCTACTTCGTGGCCATGGAACGTTCCGTCCGAACACAACCATCGAAAGGTGAGCCGATTGGCGTACACGTACTCGTTTTCAAAACGAAATATGTGATTAATTCGATGAGAATCCCCAATCAGCTGATTTGACGACTTTTTTTGTGGGGACGTATTAAATCGTTAGTTTATTTTAAAAAATAGGATAGTGAACGCTTTTGATAAAAAAATGACGAAGTGCTTTCTAAATTAAAATACCAATTAAGAAAACAGGCATTAAAATGGATTGAAGTTTTCTATTGAAGTTGAGTCGAGCGACGACGTTAACAGCTGTCTCGAACGCGAGCGAATAACTACTAGGCTAGCAAGACTCACACAGTCGCATACGTAGGTATGAGACCTACGTATGCGACTGTATGCGTTCGTTGATTTGTACTGTGACTACAACATTCTTCTGGAATTAGGAAAACTAATTTATTAAATAATCATTGCTTATACATGTTTAATTAAAAATTCAGTGCATGTATTATGATTATAACATAATAAACTAATTGGGGTGTCTGAGGGTGTGCGTTAATTACGTTACATGTTGTATACATTTCAACTTGCTAGGTTCACCCGTTCCTGAGAAAATCGGTGGTGACAGACGGACAGACGGACAAGAAAGTGATCTTATAAGGGTTCCGTTTTTTCATTTTGAGGTACGGAACCCTAAATTTTTTTTTTTAAACTTTGGCTGAAGTGAAAAAATAAGAAATTCACACAACGAGATACAGACAATTTTGGCTCAAATTGAGAAACCAAAAAGAAAAAAAAACATGACAGCAGAACGAAAATCTGCAAAAACATATGCTACTGAAAAATTGCATGGAGAAAGTTTCGTTATAATCACGGAGACTTATTAATAGTATGTTAAATTTGGTTGTGCAGTGGTGAAGAACCGGTTACGATTTGAAGAAGAAGTCGTGAATCCTGAAGAAATCATTAAACTGTACAAAGATTTGTTACTGGTTATAATTAAAAACATAATTGATTATTATTTATGTTTTTAGTCTGTACCTAAAACCATAATGTGAAATTCAATTACTATTGTATTTCAGAGCAGTATTATGTCCAAGGTATGTTCCGTCGAAATAGAGATCCACCGTACAAGTGCATATCGAAGTAGGGTTTTGTGGAAGTAGTGTTTTTGGAAGGTGTGTGTTGTCGAAGTATGTTCTGTGGGACTAATGCTAGTCAAATATAATGTTGACCGCGTCGAAATAATTAACGGTACGGTCAGCAACGAAAGATCGATTTACACGTACATACTTTAGAATAATTTCATCAAAATTAACACACACACACATAATTACATAGAGTTTTTATTTTTAGCATAATTATACTCATCATTCATCATTTCATCATTTCAGCCGAAAGACGTCCACTGCTGGACATAGGCCTCCCCCCAAGTGTCACCACATTGACAGGTCCCATGCGACTCGCATCCAGCGGACTCCCGCAACCTTCACCAGGTCATCGGTCCACCTAGTGGGAGGTCTTCCAACGCAACGTCTTCCGGTTCGCGGTCGCCACTCCAGAACTTTTCGGCCCCATCGGCCATCCGTTCTGCGAGCAATGTGACCTGCCCACTGCCACTTAAGTTTGGCAATTCTTCGGGCTACGTTGGTAACCTTGGTTCTCTTGCGGATGTCTTCATTTCTGATTCGATCGCGCAAGGAAACTCCGAGCATAGCCCTCTCCATTGCCCTTTGGGTGACTTTAAGCCTTCTGATGAGGCCCATTGTGAGCGACCACGTTCCGGTCCCGTATGTAATCACTGGCAACACACACTGGTCATAGACTTTCGTCTTGAGATACTGCGGTAAGTTGGACGAGAAGATACCGCGCAACTTCCCGAACGCTGCCCAGCCGAGTCGGATTCGACGATTGACCTCTTTCTCGAAGTTAGACCTACCTAACTGGACCGTTTGTCCCAGGTACACATAATCGTCTACAACTTCGAGTATAGAGTCTCTGATTTTGATAGCAGTGGGTGTGGCATGGGCATTCAACATGACCTTGGTTTTGTCCATGTTCATTTTAAGACCCACTCTTTCGGAAGCTCTACTGAGGTCATCGAGCATCGTCCTGAGGTCCTCCATGGTCTCAGCCATGACCACTATATCGTCGGCAAACCGAAGGTGAGTGATGTACTCGCCATTGATGTTGATGCCTAGCCCTCTCCTGATGCCTAGCCCTCTCCAGTCCAGAACCTTGAAGACATCCTCCAGTGCAGCGGTGAACAGTTTCGGAGATATGACGTCTCCCTGTCTCACACCTCGCTGCAGGAGGATAGGTTCCGAGGCTTGGTCCTGAAGTCGGACTGACATGGTGGCGTTTTTTGTACAAACATTTCAACACCTCGATGTACCGATAGTCAATTTGGCACCGTTGGAGAGACTGCAGTACAGCCCAGGTCTCGATCGAATCGAAGGCTTTCTCGTAGTTCACAAACGCTAGACAGAGGGGCAGGTTATACTCTTCGGTCTTCTGTATAACCTACCGCAGCGTATGTATGTGGTCCACGGTGCTAAAGCCTTTTCAGAAACCGGCTTGTTCGGTAGGCTGAAAATCGTCAAACCTGCGCGCGAGACGATTCGTGATGACTCTTGAAAACAACTTGTAGACATGGCTTAGAAGTGAGATGGGCCTATAATTCCTCAGCCGGGCATTGTCGCCCTTCTTGAAGAAGAGAACCACCACGGCCCTGCACCATGCCTGTGGCGTATTTCCCTCAAGTATGACGGAATTAAACAGCTTCTGAAGGGCATTAAGAACCGGTTTTCCACCCGCCTTCAGGAGTTCGGCTGTAATTCCGTCATCACCCGGTGCCTTGTTGTTTTTGAGTTGCTTCAGAGCCATCCTAATCTCGTACAGGCTGACGTCCGGGATGTCTTCGGTATAGTGTCGGGTCAGTCTAGCTCTTGGGTCGTATGCTAGATCTACGATGGGTTTATTGGTTGACGTGTACAACTGTCCATAGAAGCTCTCGATCTCCCTCAGAAGCTCTGGTTTGGCGGACAAGATCCTACCATCGTCGGTCTTCGTGAGCTGGCTCTGCCCAATAGCCAGATCTCTTGCAAATACCTTGGAGTCTTTATTCCGCTCAATCGCGTCTTTAATACGCTCGGTATTAAAGCGGCGGAGGTCGCTCTTCAAGGATTTAGAGATCCGTCTATTGAGCTGCCGGTATCTACACGCCTCGTCTGAAGACTGCAGGATCATTCACGCCGCCGCTCCTTCATGAGCTTGAGAGTGTGATCAGAGAGTCTCTTGTTCTGATCTGTAAGACGTGCCTTGAAGAACTTAGACCCGGTCGCACGGACAGCTTCCACGAACCCATCGTTATATTCGTCCACTGAGCTTCCTAGGCACTCGAAACGGTTCTGGAGTTCAAGCTGGAAGCTCTCGGCGTTTTGGATTTGGATCTGTGCTGGACGGAGCGTAGACTTCATCAGTCGATACCTTTCAAGCTTGATACTGATGTTCAATGTGCCTCTTACCATGCGGTGATCGCTCCCGGTTTTCACCGAATTGATCACAGAGACATCATTGAACATTTGCTTCTTGGTAGACATGATGAAGTCAATCTCATTTCTCGTTGCACCATCGGGGCTCTGCCAGGTCCACTTCCTGTGCTCAGGCTTTTTGAAGAAGGAGTTCATCATATAGAGGCCCTCCTTCTCCATAAAACTAGCCAGTTGGTGACCCCGGCGATTCCGACGTCCAAATCCAAATTGCCCCACCTGCAGCTCATCCCCGTCTCGTTTGCCCAGTTTCGCGTTGAAGTCCCCCATGACAACGGTAAAGTGAGTTTTGGAACCATGCATGGCTTTAGTAATATCCTCATACATGGTCTCCACTTCGTCGTCGGGGTGTGCCGAGGTCGGGGCGTAAACCTGTATGACCTTCAGCGAATATCTTGAGGATATTCTGAGTATAAGGTACGCCACCCTGGTCGACACACTCTCGATCTTCACTACGCTGTTCACGAGGGACTTGTGGACGATAAACTCGACACCACCCTGGGACTGCCGGTCACCCTCTCGGAAATAGAGCAGGTTGCCGGATTTCAGGATTATCGTGTCCTCCCCCTCTCTTCGGACTTGTGATAATCCCACAATACTCCATCGCAGCCTGCTCAATTCCTCTTCGAGTTCCGTTATCTTCTCGTCGGTCCGAAGTGTGCGTGTGTTATATGTTGCCAGGTCCAGTCGCTGGTATTGGCAGCCGGATCCCTTCCGGAGATTCTTCGCACCCCTTGCCACGCCGTAGCCTCGACCGCTGCCGTAGTCGAGGGTAGACGGGCTGCCGGGCACTAGGGGCCATTTCTTTGATGCGCTTTTCATGTGGGGGGGTTTTGCCATAATCGCCACGCTTGGCAGGCGGGTTGGCGATCGCAGTACGGTTGTTACAAAAGCACAGAGAACGCTGCTGCCCATTCTCTAGTAAGTCCCTTAGTCGCCTCTTACGACACCCACGGGAAGATATGGGATGGTGCTATTCTTTACGTCCGACACCATACAGACAATTATTATAATTATACTCAGACTTCATGTTTGTAGGTATAGTAACTACGTTCAACAGTAATACCTTTGATACGATTACGGTGTAGTACATGCATCTATAATACTTACGCATTTTTCCCGTACTTTGTGATTATTTCTGAAACTAAAGTGTAATTAAACATCTACTTTCGTTTGTGTAAACTGTACTTACTATACATTGGCTAAAATTCTCGTAGCAGAGGTTATCACACCACATTTACAAACTTACTATTATAACACAGTTGTGATAAAAATTGTAACAGAACTGTAGTATTTTGAACATCTTTTATTATTACTGTTTTGTTCTCAAGTAAGAAAAATCCTTTAATTTAATTGTACGTAAATTAATATTTAATTTAAAAAAAAAAAACATCCAAAAATAAGGAAAAATCAACATTATCTTATCATCAGTGCCAAAAATATTTCCATAGCCCAAATGGGTGTCAATCTCCCCACTCAATCCCTCCTATGAATCTATAATCATTTTTTCATGATAACTGAGATATAAACATAGTATATTAGCATTACCGTGCGCAAAGTTGTGATAAAGTAGTAGATTCTACGCTCTCCGCGAGTCAGTCGTACGCGCAGTGATCAGTGCTACTAGTTCTACGATCGACACAACTGTCAAGGTAAGCGCACACCTCTTTCTATCTCATGTGGCTCTGGTACTTGGTAGCGTTAAATCTTTTCAGTGTCAATGAAATTAGGTTAGTTTTATTAGGTTAGATGTTTGTCATATGTATTTGTTATTTATTGTGGGCACTAATGAAATGTTAGAAGTTAGATGCATCATTTTTACAATGTTGTCATAATGCAGAGTTCTGTTAGGGAATACTTTATTATGAGAGAACACTGTTTAACAGAATTTTAAGTATTACATCATTATATATTATGACCATTGTTATTGTTGTTATTATAATCAAGGTCACATTTTGACATTGACATCGTTTTTATTATGTCGAAGCACTATGGACGATTATTGTAGTGCAAGTGTTGCCACTCCACGTGTGTCAGTTAATCATATTTAATTTTAGTACTTGCAACTTCCATAGACATGCCTCTCTTCTTAACTTCCATAGACATAGTAGCATGCCACTTAGATACTTTTTTTGTCGATATTAAAATAAATCAGCTGTACAAACATTTTTACCGTATCGGTAGTTACGTAGGTAGATATTACACTATATTTTGTGTATGAAGGACTTTGTTGGTTCTTATTTTTAATAACTGACCAAATATTATTATGCCGTAGGGGTCTGTAATCTAGTGATAATTGATAAATTAATGGCAACAGTAATTTCATTTATGTGACCTATGCAAATTATGATATACATATATGTAGCATAGCGAAAAATTGTCATATACTTAGCTATGAAAATTTTTCGCTATGCTACATATTGTTTAATATTCCTAATCTCTTATCGTATAGGTAATAAAAATTATGTTAGCAATACTTTTATTGTGATTTCCGCCAAAAACTAAATCCAGGCTTCGATCAATTAAAATTGTATAATTAATTCGACTGTATCAGTCATTTTTATTTGTTTACATAATCTTCTCATTAAAAATATCGGGAGCTCAAAACAAATAATAATCACGGAAGATATCCCGTAAGTGACAATATAAGTTTGGCAGTATTGTCGTTGAACTAGGGTGTTGGATAATTTTGTACCAAATACAAAATCCTTAGAATAAATCCTAATTGCATGTTTATAACGGGTTAAGACTTGCATTGAAAAACAAAATCTAAAAAACCATAAGTTTCACAAAGCTGCCGCTAGATGGCGCTGTACCAACGGGCTCGTTCTATATTGTGATAACGGGCTACTACGGAACCCTACACTGCGCGTGGCCGACGGTTTTTATGTTGGGTCATCAATGTTGTAATTAAATTGATTGAAGAAGGCGCGATAATTAAAACGCAACAAACAACCCAAACTTATATTTAAACTAAACAAGCCGAGAAATTATATAAAATTTGAATGTAATATCACTTCCGCAAAATAACGCCTGATTACACTTATCTATCGTATATTCACAAATACCAGTACAGACCCGATAACGGCAAAATGTACTAATTTGATAAAAGTCTAATTTTAGTTGGCGACTCCCTTAACAAAACATTACTTGATTAGATCAATATAACAATGTACTAAAATAGAACTAATATAAGTCTTATCAATGCGCTCACCTATTCTAATTGTTTTTAGTTAATATCTGCAAAAAATAGTACATTCTTATCAACGCTTTAGGTTCTTGTAGTCTTTTGGAGTCTATTGCTATCCATATGTATAATATAGTTTTGAAAGAGTCATATTGGGTGAAATACTCGTTTATCTATGAACTTCTTTGAAAAGATCAGTCCCTGTTTTTTTTTATTTAATCGAAGCCAATGTTGGCCAAAGCTGTGCAGGTGGCTGCATACTGGTCTGACACAATACTGTTTCATCGACACGTAAAGGAGGAGACTGTTATAAGTTTTTAAACGGAGATGTTCACTTACAATATCACTAACACTGGAAACAGGATATTTACCATGTTGACTATTTGTTGCAAGCACCCTGATCACGGATAAACTTAACAACAACAACAACAGCGCTCTCACAAACTCACAACAAATAGTAAACAATATGGTAAATATCCCGTTTTCAGTGTTAATGTTAAAGAAGACTGTTTCTCTACATGAAAAGAAAGCAACTTGTGTAGATGACATCTTTGTGCATTTTAAATATTTTTACGCTCTGGTCAAACTGAATAGCTAATGCTAGCAAAAAGCACGAGGGATAAGCATCCCTCGTGATTTTCGCTAGCAGAGTTCACTCGTGCCAATTGCGTCGACTATCTTGTATGGAGGTGTTCAAACTGACACAAACATCGGCTAATTGCGGGACTTACTAATTGTAAAAACAATATACCTACGCAGTTGTGACCTCGCGTTCAATTTATGTCATCATATTTCATGCTTCACATATTAAAATCATGCTGATGCCCAACATAGAAACGTGTCTAGACTTTTGATGCACTCCAACCGATTACATTCAGTGTTTGAAAAAATTTGCTAAGTCACATACCACATTATTTAGAAGCTCGATGCTATCTTACCGCACTGACATTCGTGCAGAGTGCGGTGTAATGGTGGAAAGTTTATGAAATCAATAAACAATGGCGATGAATTTAGTAGGTACAGCGCCTACAGTTATTAAGAACTACAAAAGTAGCCACTATTGTAAAACAATTAAGAATGATCAACCGTAGACAAATAAATCAAAAACAAACCTCACGCCAATAGTTGATACGATGGTGATCCATCGTGTATTGATAAACTTGTATGAGGTGTTCAAACGTAAGTCAATAGTCGCATGACAAACCAAGCGCACAGTCGCGACCCGTGTGACCAGCTTTAATTGATTGTTAAAGTCAATTAAGGATCAGCGATTAGTGTAAAAATGCATAAGTTGTGTCTTCAAATGCTAAACCTTAATAAATAATTTAGAGATCATCTCGTGGGCAAATATCTGACTCAGTAAAAAATAACTACCAGAAGCAACAGAAGTACTTACATTTTTTTGGAGCAGACGTACTTATAAGCAGTCGCTTAATTATTTGTTAATCAAAACTTTATGCAAAAGTAAACTAAAATGACTGTATAAAGAGCTGAAAAACACAACATAATCAGCCAACAACGTTCCCACGGCTGAGATACAAGTGTCCTCCCTGCGAGAGGTAGTGCGCTATAATTGTCCACGCGGGCCCAGTGCGGGTTGGTAAAGATATAGATACTTTTATTTGTCAAAACAAGCGTATGGTATGGTATGGCGCATTGGTAGATGTGACCAGTCTTCAAACAGACGTCATCATCATCATCATCATTTCAGCCGAAAGACGGCCACTGCTGGACATAGGCCTCCCCCAAGTGTCGCCACATTGACCGGTCTCGTGCGAATCGCATCCAGCAGATTCCAAACAGACGTAGAGACAATAAAAAACCCGTCAATATTTTATAAAGATTTTTTACAAAGAACCTAATATAACATGTTAAACGTCCGAGTTCTTTGCCTCGAACAAATAAAATAGTTCCCAGAGGAGAATTTCTGTCTTATCAAAAAACGTAGTGCCTTCGGGGCGTAATATTTCCAGCCGCCATGTATATTACGTGCGCGAATATGTACGGAATGTCTTAGTAAAAGCATTAGGTATAGCTATCTCTGAGAAATAGGCATTTTGATGTAATATTTGGATAATTTATGTTTCTATTCAATTTGGAGGGTATTTCAGGTATCCTAATGTTATTGGAAGGTGAAGTGGTTTGGTTTATATGAGATATGGGTGGAGTATAACCATTTCACATTGTAGATACGATGAATACATCGAAAAGAAAATCAATAAAACGTTTTGATTTGTATGATGACAGTTTTCATAGCAATTTGCTAAAAAAATTCTCCCTTGTGTACAACATCGATGTAAAACGTAAATTCATTTTTCCCCTTTCCGCAGATGTCTCACGCAGTGTTAAGAGGAAAGCCAACTCCTGCCCAGCTGTACCTGGATGGGGTCCTGGACGCCATTCTGATAGAGAAGGGGGTTAAGCCGGACCCCACGACGAGAGCAAACGTCACGGCCACTGAGATCTTTCTCCACAGCTTGAAGGAAAGACCGAAGGATATTTTCCTGGTAAGTTTTAAAATGGTTTTATAGAATGTTTTAGGTTAAATACAATCAACCGGTTCTGTCGTAATTATTTTATTTTGAACTGCCTTGTTGGTCTGTTGGCCCAGCCAAGTGCTGCTCAGTATGAGGTCTTGGGTTCGATTCCCAGGTCGAGCAGTGTTGTTGGGTTTTACCATCAGGAATTTCTTAGTAGCAGCCTGAAATCTTGATTCATGGCTGATTGATGGCAATAGGTTTGCCAGTATTACATGACGTGACTTAAAATGTGTAGCTGGCTAGAATGTGGGTGTCTCTGCCGTATCCCTTGGTTATAACAGGCGTAATGTTATGTTATGTAATCTAATTTTGCCAGTTCCTTTATTTCGTAACATTAAGTGGGTTTTTCAATGTTTAAGTGTCTGTCAAAGAAATTAAAAATAAAACGTTACCTTGAATACTTATCATGAAATCTCGAGATAAGATAAGTACCAAGTCGTAGTATTTCAAGAATAAATAGTAACCAACGAAAAATGTTTGCTTGTCATCGTCACATGAGGCGCCTTGCCAACGATGTTCAAGTAGTCTGCAGGAGCGACTGCCTATCCGACCTCCGCAACTCAGAACCCCTTCGTAAACTCCCGTAACGACAATCTAAATGTTAACAACATTACATCACGACTGTATGTAGTCCCCAAAGGGTTAGGCAGACGTGTACCTCATAGTACACCAATTCGACAGTTTTATTTGTATAGTCCCATGTAATAGGGCGGGCACAAATTCACCCTCCGAGCCTGCTATTGAGTTTCTAATGGAAAAACCCAATAACACTTTTCCCGATTTATAAATATGTAACAGCCGTGACAAACGGCCCGTCGTGCTTCCGCAACAACTCCTCTCGATATGTTGTGGATAGTCACCCATCCACGGACAAACCTACTCAAGCGTAACTTAACCTGCGACCGACGAGTGCTGTTATCACTCACGAGCCCCTTTGAGCCGAGCCTATTTTTTTTTTATCACAAACAATATTCATGACACGTCTAATACGAGTAGCATGCAATAATCAGACAGCCAAATTAGATAATAACATCACAAGTCGAACACGTAAATGCATTGTCACTGTCGAAATGAATACCTAACAGTACTTATCGAGATTGCAAAATACTAGATAGTAGTTTCGTACCTTATGTTTCAATTATTAAGACGATTTCTATGCGTAATCATTGTAAACAAGATTAGAAGTACAGTTATGTGAAAATTCTCGTGATTAACCAGTCTGCAACCTAGCATGTGGGCGTTTAATATTTTAGTCAGAGTGAGCTGAATCTGGGACATATACTGCAAAGGGTTGCGGGTCGGCGCGATGATGCGGGCCTTCAAAAGAATTTGGTTTATTTGAAACTAGGCTATAAAATCTATTCTTGCTTTTTATTATTATGAGCGCTGGACGTGTTCGGGCAGTTAAAACTGGTATTTATTTCTGTAAATTGGTTTTTTAAACAGTTTTATACGTCAAATTAAATACGTTTTAAAACTAGAATTGCTTTTTTTTTCCTGTACGACTGAGTTTTACAGAAAAAAAAACACCGAAAAGAACTCAGAGGTCACAGTCACTTTTAAAGTCCAGAAACCTTATATTACAGAGAGTTTTAATGACGTGGAATCTAAACAGTTCGGGCACAGACGCAGGTATTTCGCTCTTGAAGTGCTACTTCTAATATTCGCACTCTTACGTATTTCAGCAGGCTTTATCACAACGAAATCAATTAGATATTAATCCATCCGTAAAATAGAACTATCGATTTGCACTAGTGTCAAAGCCCCGTGACGTCAGAGGTTCAGTCAGATAGCGTTACAAATTGCCCGGCCGGCGCGGCGCGGCTATTGAGCAATTTCATCTGTTTGCGGCGCTCAATGGAAATGACGCTCTCATAAAAAAAGGATCGCAACGGATTGTGGCTGGTCGGTCTATGACATTTTATAATTGAGCCGCTTTAAAAAAAACTGGGGTTTAGGTTTTGACGAGTTTTTAATTTTAAAATATTCTGCAAAATGCATCATAAATACTCGGAATTTTAAACATAAGTTCCAAAAAATAACTTTAGCTTCAGAAGTCGGCGACCTTTGTTTGATTGATCTATATTTTTTGTCACCGACTTCGGAAGCTAAAGCTATTTTTTTTTTTTTTGTGTTTTTGAAGTCAGTTCGGTTTGTATTTTTTAATTTTTAGTTGTTCCCAAATAAATCTTTGCCATGAATTTATTTTAAATTGTTAACAAATAAATGGAACTTAACATACCTTTTTTTTTCCGATGGGATGTTTTCAAATGACTTTTCTCGCTCTGGGCGGAGCGGAAGGGAGTGTTAGACTTTTACTGACTAAAACCCATCCATGTTCCTTCTTAGCTCTTTGTGTTCCGGGGCCACGGTATCTCTTTCGAACAGTCCCGCAGCCGCGGCAGGCATCGGCCCTTGCGGACCGCTTCCTTTTGCTGACATAATTATCTCTTTGAGGCGCGCGTGGAACACGATCGCGCCAACTTAACATACCTAACTGTCGAAATCTGGGTGTATTGTACACATCTGCGTACCCCCTCGGAGCATACAGGCGACAATAAACATCCAAGCGATTGCAGCAATCACGGCAGATTTGCCGTCTATCTTTGAAGAGTTTCATTGTATATCTCCAAAGATCAGCATAAGATGTTCACTAAATTTATGAAATAGGACCACACGGGAAGCACCAGCTTTCAAATAAAAAAATATCATCAAAATCGGTTCACCCAGTCGAAAGTTCTGAGGTGAGGTAAACACAAAAAATACAGTCGAATTGAGAACCTCCTCTTTTTGGAAGTCGGTTGAAAATTTAAATAAGTACTACAAATCACATCGATCAATGTACAAAATAATGTATTTGATTTCTAATTCACTACATTTTTGACGATTTATTACCATTTTTTCGTAGAAAACCTACTACTTTTGGATTTGTGTTTACTTGTAATCCGGTCTCTAGTGATGATGACATTATCCATGACAAATTGTTAACAAAAACTCTTCTCTTCACAATCCAGATCAACGCCGTGACTGGTGCAGAAATAACAAACGAGCAACACCTCAAGAAGACCATTTCGCTCTCACGCGCGCTCACAGCCAAAGGTGCGAAAGGGAAGCATGCTATGCTGCTAATGAGGAACCACGAAGACTCGGTTGCGACTTACTTCGCAACTTTGTTCACAGGATTGATTCCGTTCATGATGGATCCTAATGGCACTGTCTGTAAGTACTCATGCTTGGAAGACCATAAGGCGTAGACATACTAGCATTATTTTATCAGCGAAACGAAGATGAAAAAAAAAACGAAATAAATATAATATGTTATCCTCTTGTATATCATTATAGAAATAAAACTCGCTTTGTAAGTAATTGCTGCTTGTCTAGGTAGGTTGTAGGGTTGTATAGTTTATAGGTTTCAGAACTTATTTCATACTACCCAATGGCAAAGAAGATACGGATATGTGTAGTCAGAGCCTGGCTTTACCTGACTCCTTCTTCTTCCTAAGAGGAGACAGATACTGAAAATTTGTAAGTCACTGAATCAAGTAGACCTCTTCTTCTTGATAAACATCTCCGAGCCAGTTAGTTGTTTTTCCTGGCCTACACTTTTTTCATGTTTACCGATAACAAGGGCAGTGGAAGTAGACAGTGGAACAAGGGTGGTGGAGTGGAGGTGTAGTATTGAAATGATCAACCGACTAAGCCTGTCGCAGTCCACTGTTGGGCATAGGCCTCTGCCAAGCTGAACCACAACAGCCTGACTCAAATGCTCTAAAGTCATATTCCGGACAACAATTTGCTAAGCATTGTGATATTGGTCCTTTACTGTTGCAGATGAACTGACCCACTTCCTGGAACTGATCGAGCCAAGTTTCATCTTCTATGACCAAGAGTTCGACGACGCTCTTAAAGAGGCGCGAAAGGGCTACAAAGACCTGAAGACTGAGGTGTTGATGGTCAACGAACCTGGAGTCTTGGAGCAGTTCACTGACGGGTTTAGCGATGATATCGACAGTTTTCAGTAAGTGCTCTCTTTTGATTTGATAGTCCAGTGTTTGCAAGCGCTGTTATTGACACGACATATAAGAACAACATATAACACGACATATAGGTTTCGATTTCTATGCCAGGCAAAGTGTTATCGGGTTTTCCCGAATCATTCAGTAGCAGCCTGGGGTTTTGGTTTGTGGCCGGAGTTTTGGTGGATCACAATACCTTTGCCCCGTATTTTAGGGTATTTAAAAATAAAATTTAGGTGTACTTAGAGTAGGTACACCCGCATTTCGTCTAACTTATGTTTAAGCTTATTCAGAGAAAACGTGATATCTAATCATTGGTTTTTAATCATGTTTTCTCATGCAGGGTGTCTCCAGCAGAGATGGATGATGCCGCACTGATGCTGCCGACCAGTGGCTCCACGGGAATGCCTAAAGCCGCCATCCTGACGCAACGGGGACTCGTGAGCCATTTGCCTTGCCCGTGGTGAGTACTAGGGCGCTATAAGATATTTGGAGAGCATAAGAACCATGTAGGCAGAAACTATAGAACGCCATATACTATACAAACCCTTTGGCTTCGTCCACGTTAGATCAGGTCTTACCCGTACGTCTACACACCTGACCTTTCTGTTGTTTCTGCCTGCCCTCAGCAGCATTGGATTGCAATGAACGGAATTAGAAAACAAACAATATTAAACCTTAATATCCTACAGGACTTACCACTCGAAGTTCCCGACGCCGACCGCGAGAGTCATGGTGCTGACCAGCCTCCAATGGGTGACATTTACCATGTTCGTGACCTCCAGCGTAGTGAACCACGTCACCATCGTCACGACGCCGAACAAAAGCACAGCAGAACATGTTATAGAGATCATGGAGAAATACCGAGTAAGCTGAAAAATGTATACCATTGATTTAATTCGTTAGAACTGCTCTGCCGTTTAAAATAGTGGTCACTTTTCTGTTTCGCTGATAATATCAAGTATTTCATGAAAATGTTTGTAAGATTGCAATATTAGGTTTACGTGGGCTGTAAAAAACGTGCTCCTAAGAAAATTGAGTCTTTTATCCCGCGCTTATGTTAATGAAAACCTTTTTTTAAATATCCTGTTTATTATTCTAAGGGTCTGTGAAGTTCCCAAAAGAAGCAATTTGCTGAACTTGAAAACGTGACGAGTCTTAGCATTAAGAAAGATTAAGGTTTTACGTAAAGACAGCCATTAGGATTCGTTCCTGAATACTTCGGTTTATACTAATTACTAGTTTTACTTAGATACAATATTGTGGGTACAGAAAACTTGAAAACTAACTTATGCAATTGTTAGAGTTGTTCATTGTAGGAAGTGTAGGAAGCATTTTATAAATTAAAACTTTGTAAATCATGAGTTCAAAAGGTAAAACAAATGGATTTCCACATCCTACACAGCATCATCATCAATACAGATTAATATAATATTTGACTAACCCTTTTTTTTTTTTTTAAAAAAAGGGTTAGTCAAATATTATATTAATCTGATGGTTTGTGTTGGTATGTTTATGTTCTGTCAATATGGTTTGTAACCATAGACATAATTTATAACATAATGGTTTTTTAATAATAAAAGACAAAAATAAAAACACCTTTGTATTTCAACGAAAACTGTCGAATGGAATGTCAGTGCCGATCCGCGTGAATAATATTGAGATCGAATCCAGATTGTGATTTTTGACTATAGTGTTTTAAAATAACAATAATAAACACAAACAATAACCACGTGAACTCGACCCGCCGTTGTTCCAATATCAAATGATCGAAACCGAATATTTTGATTGCAGCCAACGTGGGGCTACCTAGCTCCCTCATTCGCTGTTGCCCTGGTACCACTAGTACGATCAGACCAGCTGAGCTCATTGGAGACCTTGTTCCTGCTTGGATCACCCTCCACTCCTGAACTTATGGTTTCGCTCAAAGTAAGTACTTTTACTAACAATACACTACTGCTTTAACTGTAACTGCAGTGAGCTCAAACCCAACCAGGATCTACATTGTGTAATTTTTTATCACCATTGCTTTTAAAATGGCAAACGAAAACATCTTGAAGGAACCATGATGACCTCGAACCTAACATTCGAAGACATGTGGCATCCACCAAGCCACACTGGGCTGGTATGAGGCTGATTGGGATTGTGACACTAGTCTCCTGGACAGGTTCATGTCGGGTTCTAACAGTCCTGACTCCTGGCTCTCACATAGCAAAAGGAGTGTGTCCCAGCCGTGGGAATGTTATAGGCTGATTAGGTTTACGTCAATAGCCCAACAGTCCGGGACAGTCGATCGTCAAATCATGTGTTTAAAACCGGCACTTTTGCACCATTTAACGAGAGTTCAGCCATATTACAAACAAAATAGAAACAAGATTAAAGGTCAATTACTAGCAATAATATATAATAATAATATACTAGCGCTGTAATTTTTAAATAATCGTTCAACTACACTGTGCTGGTCATGCAACATTCACCTACCATGTTAATTGTTTTGAAGTCAGACCGATCAGAAAGATTAATTGGTTGAAAAACCAATTTAGTAGTAAATACATTGTAATGGAACAGTAAAATTAGTTGTACGACCATAAAAACAATTTGTGGCCAATAGGCTATCAATTAAGATCCAAATTTAGATAGCTTTCCAATTGCCTTTCTTGGCAAAGGTCACTTGGGCGGTTGTCTTAATAGACCTGATATTGTCAAAATGCATGGTTGAGAGTAATATTTAATTATTGTAATGTCGAGATATGATGTTAGTATTCGTATCCGTAGAATAAAATAAAATAATTATGAAATCACCAATTCCATTGTGGTTTACTGATTTTCACAATCAGTAATAAAACATCAGTCTATGAGAAGATCTTTAAAGAGCTGTCAAACTTTTCAATTATATTTTTTTTTATATAATACAAGAGTTTTTTTGTTACCACCTTTGAAAGACTCATTTGTCCCATTTTCCATTAGCTAATATTATTAAGACAATACGGGCTAACTAAAAAAATATATATATATTATTAAAAACATAGTCCTCGCAACATAATGATGGTCCTGGGTACACTTTCCACGTCAGCTTTCCATTAAAAATCTCCCATCACCAATCCGAAGTCTGAATTGTAACCCAGTCCATGGCAGTAGCCTCTCCGCTATTACATGGGACTTCAACATACCTGACGAGATGTGGCTGACTATTTGCTATACACCAACCCTTTAGAGAAAGTAGTCGAAACTAAGTTTTTTATTATATCTTTAGGAAAAACTGCCAAAGAACATACACTTGTGTGACGGATACGGCACGACGGAGACACACGGCTTCATCGCCATCCCCGACAGAGAGGCGCCCCAGAAGTGCAACGGATGGGTCTTGAACCATATGATTTACAAGGTATTTATTATATAAGCTGGGACCAGTTGGTCCTTGGTCCAACATTTGAAAATTTCGTCCTTTCTTGAGAAAAATGTACCTTATAAGCTAAGCAGTGAATCGCATTTCGTCACAAGTAGCGAGGCACAATTACAACGGTCATTAACTAATATCTTCTGTCTTGCCTAGTTAAATAAAACATAATCAATTCATTACTGTTTCTAGCAAACTGAACTCGTGTCCTAAATAAAAGTGACAAATCGTCCTTTTCAGGTACTATGTTTTTGTTCATTCTATGATAAACCAAGTCGACAGCAAAACTCCAAAAAATAAAACAATTTCGTCTCGCTAATTCTAATGGATGGCCTATTTATTGAGCTGGGAAGATTTGTGTCAATGAAATTTATACCTTGCCTCGACCTAAATAAAATCTAAATTACATTTACAAAGATCTCTAGAGGTGAAATATCGAATAATATAATTTCACTTTTCCTATTCGGGGTAAAGTCTGATCTAGTAAATTGACGACTAGTGAGCCTATCTACCTATTATCTAATTTTTCATTTTTATCGCGTAATTTATCAGTCTTTATTAGTCTCGCCATTTTAATCTAAACGAGATTTACGTAAAAGCCATTTTATTTCAATTTCATTCTTATTACAGGAATATTTATGGACACTTTTCGGATTACTAGTATAAAAGAAGTCCTATCCAGTAATGGCTCATTAACATCCTATCCAGACAAGATTAACTTGTAGATTGTCTCAGGAATGATCTAGAATTTCTGGCGGTTGTAAAAAATGATGTGTTTTTCCAGATCGTTGATGACCAAGGTCAGGAGGTGGCACCTAATGGATACGGAGAGCTGTGGGTGAAGGGCGACAATGCTATTAAGGTAATACTTTGATTACTACTGATTAAGATTAGAACCTTTTTGGTGCTTTCTCTTCCAATCAAGAGATTATAATACTCTGTAATAAGAAAGAACTGTTCTGAAAAACAAAATGCACTGACCGAAAATAGGGTTTCGTTTTGGATGAATCTTGCAACATGGAAAGGTATACTTCATTAAAATATTAAATTCCTTGTCATACGCTCACTCACAAACAATGCACGGACTAAACCGTTGGGTAAGCGTGATATTTAGCACTAGAACTCCTTGTAAGGCCAGATGAGCAGTAAAAAGCACAAAGGATGGATTTTTGAAAAACCATCCTCTAAGTGAGGTTTAACTTTGTGATTTTTGCCGGTGATATATACCATCGTTCGCTTGGCCTGTCAATTAATTTTGAACAAGATTAACCCCTTTCTAATCTATTTCTGTATAATTACATACCACGATTACAAAGTACCTAATGACTTCCATCTGATTGCAGGGTTACCTCAAGAACAAGCAGTCGTACGACGAGTCGTTCACTCCCGACGGCTGGTACATGACCGGAGACGTGTTCCACATTGATGAGAACGAGAGGCTCACCTTCACCGTCAGGAAGAAGTTCGCCTTCAAGTTTATGGGTTCTCAGGTATACAACTACTAGCATAATTACTATTCTAAAATGTCTTCCGAAGGAATTTAACCGCTACCTCAGATAAAAAAATATATTTGTAATAACCATTCATGATCGGGAAAGTGCTGTATTTTTAGAAACAAGCATTTTAGTCTCAGTCTACTGGCCAATTTACTGATTGTCGTTGAGATTGCTACAAGATTTTATACGTTTTGGAAATAAAGAAGTAAATCAAAATCCAGTTGAACACTTTTCATTGATACTAAAAGAAGCCATTCGTTACAGTTTCTCGCTATTAATATAAATTCCAACAACAGTTTAGACTATGCTTCAATACAAGAACATGTTTCGACGATTCTTATAGGAAATCACCTCTCCACTGGCATTTATCTCAAAGGGATGGAACTGTCTTAGGAGACTTCTATTTCCATTGTTTAAAGGAAATGTCAGATGTACTCGTAGCTCAAACCTCCTTTGTGAATCCCGGCCTACACGTCAGTGTAGCCGTCTCGTACTCTTACCTGAGCCTACCTAGATATTTTAGTATTCCCTTTCCATGCAAAGAGAAAATATAGGCCGTCAAGATTACCTAATATGTAGTAGAATGTTCGCACGAATAATTATATTATGTTAAGCAGGACGACCCTCGTTACTTCGTGACGGTTTATTACCATATTTTGTTAATTTCAAAAGAACTCCGAACACAAAATGAGGACTTCAAATATAGATTAAAGTCGTTACTAGCCTCCCAACTGGAGTATTGTGGGTGAGCACAGGACCGTTGTACAATATTAGATCTAATTTGGTTTAATTTTGTAGCTAGATGTTCTACTTTTTGGGATGTTCGAACTTATACTATAGTCAGCTCGTAATGAATTTGAAAGTATCGAAAATAACGATGCTTTCAATTTGAAGATGACGATGTTTAACGTATTTCTGCCCTCTTAAATAATCCTTAAGAGCACTTTGTCTCGAAGGTCTTATGTGATAGTTGAATATTCTGTAGCTCCAGATTTTTGACCTTTTTGGGCCTTCCATTTCTTATTAATTGTAATTTATCTTAAAATCTCCTGAAATATTCTTAGTGACAAAGAGTTTTTAACTTTTATCATGATATTCAAATTCAGTATCTCATAATACATGATGGTTTGTTGTCACAGGTAGCACCAGAAGAAGTGGAACGCGTAATCGGCTCGGTACCAGGAGTGTATGAGAGCGTAGTATGTTTATCTGACAAGGGACCTGTAGCAGCGGTGGTGTTGGAGCCCCGAGCTACCGTCACCAGGGAGCAAATAAAGAATACTGTAGCTGGTGAGTTACTTTCATTTATTTATTTAGTTAAAGTACCAGGAGACCATTAGATGGTATAGGCTTATCTAAAGATAGACCGGTTGTAAAAATAAGTTTGATTCCAATATTCTTCTTCGCATAAAATAAATAAATAACGATATGTGGGTGAACCACCTATATGCCTTAACCTACCCCTTAGAACTACAGTCATGATGTTATGTTATGTTGTAAACTAGCAGAAACATAATGATCTTTTCTAATACACGAGCCTGCTAATGAGACACGGCGTGTAAGAAAAAACATAATAATGAGCACAGCCCAGTAATGGTAACAAAAATAACATAGCTTTGAGAAAACATCCCGCATCGAACATTGCCGTCATTAGGAGATAAGACTATCCAAAGATACAGATATTGCCACAATTATGCGGGCGGACTTATATTAATCATTGGAGAACGTAATTAAGGTTAAAAGATGCTGCTATTGAGTCTTTTATATTTCGCTATCTTTTACATTCTTTTAATAAAATTTTGGGTTATCAAAAGATTCTTAACAGAAAAGTAACAAAGGAGAAAGGCACAGCTCCATTCTGTCCTGGGCCCAGGTGATAACTAAATAAAAGTACAAGACTCATTTGAGAGAGGACATAATAACATGTCCTCACTGAAAATTTGACAGAATTTGAATTTGGCAATCAAGGAATCGAGTTATGTGGATTATGGTAAAAGTAAGAAGAACCAACCAAAACGAACGATTGTCGCTTTTTAGAGTTCTATAGCCAAATGGTAAAACGAAATAATTATAATTTAAAAAAAAACTATGACTTATTGGATATTATTTTCTGTGACAACCGCAGATATAACTTGGTTTTAATGGTCTGTGTTCGAAACAGAACGAAATACAAACTTTTATTATGCAGTGTTTTAAAAAATACTATGGGTGCGTTAATTTTCACCCCAACTGCGAAACCCTTCATTGTTATTGGTGCGCACTTGGCTGATTTTTTTACTTATTATCTGTCTGTCATTTATTTTGCCAGTCGATGACCAGACTTGTCAACCTGTAAAATAGTCATCGAACTAATAAGTAATAGACTAAGATATAATTTAAAGGAACTCGATTCGCAATGTTTAGTTAATTTATAAGTACTAGTTCCTTGATTTCCATACACGTTCTAAGTCTTTACCGATAACTAAGTATTTAATCGATTATTATGTTTAATTCTTTAATGCTATTTTCTAGCTTCCTAGATTGTAAAATGCTGCTGTATATTGTGATTTCCTTGAGAAAAAAAATTACGAATTTATTGGGACATATTTCAACTTTTTAACAGCTGGGCCCAGAAAAACCATCCTCTTTTATCTTTTCGTACTAGTATAATGATTCTGTTCATTTTAAAATTGTTTTCAAATAATTATGTTGCCAGTGTCCTGAAATAGTACAAATACAATAATACCAAACATCTGGTACACACACTATAAGTTGTTGCAACCAACTTGCCAATTTTTGAACTTCAGTGTTATTGAAAATGCTTGAATAAAGTACGAAACAGGAATTGCTTGCCGAAAACTAAAACCAAGAGAGCAAACAAAATATGTACTTAATTGGAAACATACTATCCATCTGTCTGTCTGCACAGACAGGGAGACGACAGGGCTGCAAGGAAAATTATTTAGAAGACTTGATCAAGCAAAATGTCTATCATATTCAAGATTCAAAACCGCTAGATATTAATAGCTCAAAAGATGTTCCTATTCTCAGAAATAAACGCTTCATTTATAACATTCAGTATCCCGCGTTCACTGAGGCAATACTTCACACGTCCTGAGCATGTTCAACCGTTTTCATAAGCCAAACCTCTTCTATTGCGGTTTATGTCTTAGTCTCCTTCTTTGCCAAGAAATTCTTCATCCACACCTTTGAAAAATAAAGCTTGTATCTTTTTTTTTAAAGTTTCCTTTCCTTTGTGCTCTTTTGTCCGGTCGAGTAACTCCATATGGTTTGCATGTCAGTTCGTCTCATTCAAAATTCAACCTTTTTTCTTTTAATTTAAATCTTTATTTCGTTTCCAGCGGCCCTGAGTGATCACAAGCGGTTGCACGGAGGCATCGCGTTCGTGTCCTCCCTGCCTCACACGCACTCCGGTAAACTCCAGAGGAGTGAATGCAGTGAATTGATTGCCGAGCTCTATAAGAATGGAGAGTGCTATTAGATATTAGACTGTTGTGATGTTACCGTATTAAAATAGTTGAATAAGTATATTTGTGTTTGATTTTAAATTACCTGATGGGAGTGACTGTTAAATTAACTGTTTAGCCAACATAGACACGAACAGACTGTTAAAAATGAGCGACAGCAGAAAATAACCTCTATCTCAATTTGATTAAGGTCAGAATGATAGTTAACTATACCTGCTGGATATCTGCATAACACACTTGCGTTCTCGATGTTTTTCCATTATGACAATTCAATAACATTCATTGTGATTGTGACTTCGTGGAGTTGACAAATTTTTTATACATGAAAGAAAATATATTACGAATTTCATAAAAATACGATGGAAACGTGTGTAACATAATTGGCGTGCTGCACTGTGTTCCGAATAGCAGAAATACAGCGACAACTAAAGAGAACATAAACATCATTATACTAAAATGAAACGTAACGTAAACGTATTGTTTCCCGTCGTCCCTGCAAACAAACTTCTAAACAAATTTGGCTCGAGCTTTGCATCCCAATATCCACTGCGTGCTTACTACATTGTATAATGACGTGAATAAATTCATATTTTTCATGTCGTTAGAAGAAGGAATTTCATTCGAGTCAATAGTTTTACTAAAACCGGCCAAGTGCATTAAAAAAAAACACGTTTGTTGTATGGGAGCCCCCTTAAATATTTATTTTATTTAAATTGAATTATCAATTTTTAAAGTGAATATACAACTAAATATTCTGTGAATATTTCAAGCGCCTACTTAATTTCGAGCAAAAAACGGTAAAAAAACACGTTTGTTGTTTGTTACTTAAATATATTCTGTTTCTTTATTTTATTGTTTTTAGTATTTTTTGTTATAGCGGCAACAGAAATACATCATCTGTGAAAATTTCAACTGTTTAGCTCTCACAGTTCATGATGCAGCCTGGTGACAGACAGACGGTCAGACGGACAGTGGAGTCTTAGTAATAAGGTCCCGTTTTTACTGTTTGGGTACGGGACCCTAAAAGGTTTAATTGACAGGTGTGAACAAAATGTTCCGTAAAAATCATGTACCTACTATAAAGTACATGATTTTTACGTACTTTATAGTACATGATTATGAGTCGCTTATAAAACCATCTCAAATTTATTCGCATAAAATCTGAGTCATCGCCCTTTTGTTTTGTTACTGTATTGTATCTCTCAGTCCTCGTCCTCACTCGAACGAATAGCTAGACACACCCGGGCAACAACGTCTAGAGTAATACAAGGTTTTAACCAAAACAAGACTTAATGTCCTTTATAGCTGAATCTTCTAGAATATTTTAAGAACATTAAAATTCCGCTTCATGATACGGACATTTCCATCTTTTCAGCGCACAAAGAGCTCATTTCTTTCAATGTAAATTGACACATTTCCCGTCTTACACCAACTCCCTACGTTTCTGAATAGGACAACGTTTAGTACTCACATATTTTTCCTTTAGCGCAAGACTATAATCTTGGAGATATTCAGAGAATGCTCAAAGAGATCGTTTTCGATTTCTGTTCACGTATTTCTTTAGTCGGTTGTATGGCAACACAGAAAATTACTTGCATGTTCGGAGCAATCACGTGCGCTAATAAATTTATACGTCTCTTGAAGAGGCGGGACCTTTACCCTCATTCACCCTATCTTGACTTCGTACGCTGCAGTCTAATCAAATTATGGACGCATCGCTTCCCCGAGCCACCATTGCTTTTGATATTCTGCATTCATTTCTTTCATAAGAGTAAGACCCGTAATGGATGCCATACTATGAGATGTAATGGAAGTTATTTTAAAACACGGTTCATAGAAGTAGCGCATGGGGTAGGGTGGGTGCAGTAATAATGGCTCATGTGCTTGCTACTTTAATTAAGGAGGTGCCAGTGGTTGCTCTACCTAATTAGTGTTGGGACACAAAGGTGAGTTCCGAAAAGTTATCGCATAATCCCATTATGGAATTTTGTGAAAATTATATATTTATACCTCAGGACGGTAAAGCAAATTGTAGGTTCGTTAAAATGAGGACGGAGGATTGTGTGGTGATAATGAAGGGAGAGCCAGTTGTTAATTGTTAATAAATGTGAGCCGTGAGTAGTTGGCTAATTAGTGGAGTTTGCTTTGATACCGCAGACCGCAGTTATAACAGTTTTATTTTTACAACGAGTTATTATATTTGTGAATTGAGGTGGAAATAGTTTTTGCAATAATTATGTTATGATGCAATATCAATCAGACCTTGTAACATCAAGTTAGTGTACGTGTCATACCCTGCCTCGCGCGAAAAGGGAAAGTCCCTGCTATTCTGGAGCTGGCTTCCAGTTAAACTGGATACAGCATTCAGCTATGGACCCAAACTATCTAATATATCGATACGACAAGAAGAAGAAGAAGCATTCAGCTGCATTAGCTTTTCCCAACAATGTTGGGGTCGGCTTCCAGTCTAACCAGATGAAGCTGGATACTAGTATTACACATGGAGCGACTACCCACCCGAACTTCATAACCTAGTCACTGGGTCTCACGATACCCCTGTTATGTACCAGGTACACGTACAGGTGTGCAGGTACGTACTCGCACTCGTACCTACCAGATAATGAAAAATATTTCATTAAATTTTCAATAACGTATAATAATACTTATAATTGACAATTAAAAATAGAAACAATAGTGAAAAGAAATACCTCCCGTATCTACAATACACTTTGTTTCTCTGTGATATATGAGTTTCAAAACTAATTAACTAAGGACTGCATACTAATTAGAAAGAATACGATTATAGCTATACACGTTGTTACGGCTATTGTGTGCAGGTTTCGAGATAAAAACTGCTGCTGTTTCAAAGTTTGTATAGAAAAGAAGGGGATGCAAGAAACCACTTTGCAAATTGCATTTTTAAACGTAACGTTTTTGGGTAGAGATCGAGACGACAAGCATAAGCGATGTGGAAGAGCGGCAGATTGGAAATTCAGCGGTGGAATAAATTGCATTAAGAAAGGTTCTATGTTCGACAATCTTCATGCTTGGTAAACAGTATGACCACAACCACGAACTAGGGCGTGTTGTTATCTTTTTCTTTCTTTCTACATCCAATTCACCCTGGACAGTGGACACTCTACCCATTAAAAAGTTTCCCCCATGAAAGGTCACAGGTCCAACCATCGTCCATAAACAATAACCCATGAACATTAATTAGTATATCGGTTACAAAGTAAACAAGTGATGCGGCCCAAACTTGTGACGTCTAAACAGGTAGCCGCACCGGTTACCGGCCAGGGGTAATGCATAATTAAGGTAAATTCACCAACTTGCTAATTCACTAGTTGTTTGTTCGCCGCCATAGTTGAAGGCTGCCCTAAAGTAAAGGTGTTTGTTCTACTAAATTGATATTGTCTTTAAGTTTTGATTAGGTTTTCGTGATGGAGATTTCCTTTGAAGGGTAGTTGCGGACTTTGTGCAAAGTGTTGTTGGGGAATATTTACATTAAGGCTATTGAAATGGCGGGTCTTTGCTTCGAGGTAGACGGAGGGAGATGAATGCGATATGTGGAGGTTTGTGCCTCGCGTGGAGTTTTCGTTTGATCGTCTGATTGAAGGTTTGTTGGCTTGGTATGCATACTGTGCAAGTATGCAGCGTCACTCGAATGAAACGTTGCGTTGTGCAGTGGATTGAATAAATAACAGAAACGTTTCCAACTTTTAGAAAGTAACTCATTTGTTTATTCAAACCATTTTGTATGCTTGGATATTTTTTTTTTACAGTGGCCTCCTAAAGGTTAGTTGTTTTTTTTCCTTTAAATCTAATGTCACTTTCTCGATTAAAATTCTAGTTTGAAATGTTTAAATTGTGATAGTTCACAAAAAAAAAAAAGTCGGGATTACGGCATTTACTGAAATATAATTTTTTAACCGACTTAAAAAAGGATGATACTAAAACAAATCTGACTATATGGAAAAGTGATCACTTGGATTTTTCTGGCGTATGTCGCCTCATAAATTAGGTATCTAATAGTAATTTGATAAATGGAAGACCCGGCTCTTTTTAGGTTTCATCAAATATAGTAAATCCGCAGAATATAATTATATAGAACATTTTTTGGAGGCTGAAATCAAGTATTTGGCTACTGAAACCCAGTTAACAGACAAAAATAAAAGAATTTCAGGAAATCCCTCACATAGATAGTTGGATTAGACCATAACATAACAAATCTAAAATTTACACCACAAACAATCAAAACTATGATTTGAATTAATAAAGCTACGAAACATCTAAAATATTTTGGAGGATGTATTTAAATTATACATTATTCAATTTGGTTCTGCCGGCGGCCTCGACGGCCTGACTCCACAGCATTTAAAAGATTTGTTGGGTTCAAGCTGGTGAGTCGCTCTTGAAGGAGCTTGAGGGTCTGATCAACTTAATGCTTTCCGGCGGCGTGAACGATGCCGTCGTCGATGTCTTGTATGGGGCTAACCTGTATGGGCGGCATTCGTCCCATAGCCGTCGGTTGGCACCTACAGGCGTATGGCAGCCAAAATCACTACATAGTATAAAACAAAGTCGCTTTCTCTGTCCCTATATCCCTATGTATGCTTAAATCTTTAAAACTACGCAACGGATTGATGATGCGGGGTTTTTTAATAGATAGAGTGATTCAAGAGGAAGGTTTTAGTATATAATGTGTGGGCAGGCGAAGCCGCGGGCATCAGCTAGTATGTTATATAGTGAATCGCTTGCAACTAAGTGCCAGCCCCTTCAACTCGGTTTGGTTCCACAGGGGGCTGTGAGTTGCCGCACATGCCTTATCCTCTTTTTTAGACTCAAAGAAAGGTGAGGTCATCCTCAAGGTTGACGTCAAAAACGCCTTTAACTCCGTGAACGTGAAGGGACGCTTTGTTGGCTGAAGTCAAGAAATTTATGGTTTTATGTGGCAATGGTATAAGCACCCTTCAAAACCCACAACGTTACCATCTCGGGCACGTCATTTTCAGTTTGGCTATTCATCCCATAATTCAACAACTAAATTCAAAATTTAACGTGTGGTATTTAGACGATGGAACGCTAGGAGGTGATGTTGACACCGTTTTGACTGACCTACAACTCCTCAAACATCAATTTAAATCTATTGGCCTTGGACCTTAACCCCTCAAAGTGTGAAATTTACCTCTCTGACGTGACCGAAAGACAATCGACTGTAGGTAAATTTAATGAAATAGCCCCCCACAAATCAAAATTTTAGAAAAAAGTTTCCTGCACCTCCTAGTTTCCCCTATTTTGGAAGAAAGTTTTTCATCGTTCATCGATGACAAAATTAAACATTTTAATGATATTTCGATAGACTTTCCAAAATTAATCTACATTCGGCTTTCACCATTATCAGATATTGTTGTTTTGGTCCAAATTTTATGTATTTTCTCCGTTGTTCTCCTCTTTGGAAGAAACAACAACTTTTGGACAAAATTAAGCAAATTATTCGCAACACATTAACATCCATTCTTAATGTGGCCCTGGACGACCGAGCGTGGCTGCAAGCTACCAATTCGTTTTGGTGGCCTCGGCGTCCGCAAAATTTCTAGTGTAAGCTTACCGGCGTTCCTGTCTTCTGTCCACAGCACTGAAAAGCTAACCAGGAAAATTTTAACTCTCTCCCTGGATAACTCGGAAGTGCCCTGCTTGACCGACGCAGCGGACGCCTGGAAAGTGGCTTGCCCGGACACGGATCGGCCCGAGAACCCGTTTTCCCAGAGACAGGCTCTGCAGGTTGGTACGAAATAAACTTATTAATACGTCTACCAATACTGCTGAGCGCTGGCTGTGGGTGAATGGGAGTCGGGCCTCTGGCTTTAGGTACTACCATCACCTAATATAGGCACCTTGTTGGGTGACACAACCTTCCGGTTCTCTACATGTTTGCGTTTGAGTGCTCCTTGTAGGGCTCTACATCGCTGCCAATGTGGTAAAGCAGTCGACTGCCTCGGACACTATGGCCTTTCTTGCAGTAATAGTGCAGGTTGGATAGCGCGGCACGCTAGCATTAATGATCTCATCCGTCGTGCTTTTGCCACCGCCGGGGTGCCAGCTGTATTAGAACCCACTGGCTTGGCACGCGTCGATGGGAAGAGACCAGATGGTATGACCATAATGCCATGGAAGTTGGGTAGGCCTTTGGTGTGGGACGCAACTTGCGTCGACACTCTTGCGCCATCCCATCTTCCTAGCACAGTGGGCTGCGCTGGGGCGGCTGCTGCAGGTGCTGAAAATCTCAAACGGCGCAAATACAATAATTTAATTGGTAATTATGTGTTTGGGGTTGAAACACTAGGGCTATGAAGTCCGAGTGCCCACCTAGTATTTCGAAAAATCGCCAAGCGGTTGGTCGACTCTTCACGTGACCACAGGGCGGGCTTATTTTTTGGCCAAAGAATCAGCATTGCCATCCAACGTGGCAATGCTGCCAGCCTTCTGGGTACTTATTCTGTTGACAGCGATGTGGACGAATTTTTTGACGCCCTGTAACTATTTTGTTACTTGTACATATTTTTATTATTATTTAGAGTAGTTTGTATCTATGTAGTGTAATTATTTAAATAAAAATTTAGAATAATCCCCTTATAATTAAAAAACGGGAGCCAGTCATTTCACATAGTCATGATACAACATCTTCGAACTATAAATTATTTCTCTAGTCATGCGAAAATCAAATAATTGACATTAAAATGACAATGGAACGTAATTGTTTGAATTCCAAACGTTCGGAATTCGAAACTCGTAATTTGAATTCGACCGGGCGACCGACCATTACACGCGTTCCAATATGGGAGACGATCACAACTAATCCGCTCACATAAAATTCTGTTTGATAGCAACAGCAATTTGCGACGGTCTAAAACTAACATTTTAAAATTGCTAAAATGCAAATTGCAACGTATCGGGTATTCGGGATATTTGGTTAATTTGCATGTTTTGAGTGAAGTGGCGGTTATTAGTGGCCGCAAATGGTGAGCGCCAGATAGCTTTTTAACTTTGATGTTTTGTTTGGACGCTAAAACGTTTTTGCTTTGGTAGACTACACCAAAAGCCTTTGCCATTTGATAAGCAAGGAGTAGGTATGTAGGTAAGGATCGTAGCAGATCGACGTCCATTAAAAAAAAGTTACGATTGATGATTGTGTGTCTGTTTGTCTGTCTGTCCGTATGTCATAGCCATTTTACTTCGAAACTGTTGGCACCACACAGTAGTTTGAAGAGCAAGTCTCCTATGAAGCGATTTACAAAAATGATGCGAAATTATGAAATGTTGGTTTGTAGAACGAAAAAATAACTTTCAACGAAAATTGTTTTGAAGATGATTAGATATTTAGTTTTTGAGATATGGGGCTGCCAACTGCAGTACTTAGTTACTTTGTTTTTTATTAACACACAAGAAAAAAAGTTTTCGTTTCTGTTGAGTGATCAATTTAGGTACACTGTTTAGTTTTAATATTAACGAACCCGAAACCCTTTGTCCCGAGTCCGGCTCGCACTTGAAAGGTTTATTTTAATCCCAGGTATGATTAGTTACATTTTGCCCTTAAATTAATTAATGCTATAATCTATTACTGCATTTTTTCGCCAACAACATAATTATTCTCCGAAGTACGACAAAAACACTCAAAGTCTTCATCGTAATAATTGTATGTACTCTGGTCTATCCTGGCTCTAGCGTTTACCATGACGCGTGACGGCCAACCAGTTCTATTAACTTAGCCAACGGGGCGCCAGTGTACGTAGCGTTTAGGCCGATCATAGGCACTGCGGAATTGCAGCCCTCTGCCCGGATATAACGGAAATTCTTGACATAATATGGACATGCTTGTAATGGAACAAGGATGGCTGTAATAGATTGGTGGTCTGCAAGTTTCTGATGGAATTATTAATAGGTATTGGTATTTTCAGGCGCAATTTAATTTATTAGTCGAATGCTGAAGATGTGGCATCTCGTTGACTGATTAAATATATTGCTAAACATGAGGAAAAGAAAGAAATACATACCAACTAAACTATTACAATTCTTTTGGGGTCCGCCGGGGTCCCGGTCGGGTACAAAACGCGATTATAAATATTTTTAGTTTAAAAGAGGGTGATTATAATGATTACAATATTTTTTCAGGCATTCAAACAATCGTTCCGAAACAAACTTTTCCTAAAAAGAAAAAACTCCTCAAGTCGAATAAAATCTTCAGAAAATCGTCTTTTATAAACCAAAAAACGCTCTTTTCCCGCAACATTCTTTTACAAATTACTTTGTGAACCCTTTCTTGTTTGAATTTATGACCTCCCAGTTGACGAGTTTCAAACAGTTTTAAAGTGAATCGAGTTACGGCTGGCTCGTTCAAAGCCGCACTGAGCCGCATACTAAACAACTACACAACAGTGTCTATATTCTGTCTTTATCTCTTTACAAGAATAAAACCGTTTTAGGTTCAAGTCTTGCTACCCGGGTCTAGAGAAAATGTTTACAATAATCCTCTTCGGGCCTATTCTATTAATTTAGACCTATTTACACTTGTAGAGTAACAAGGCAGATTAACAAACATTTATTTTCCCCTGTAGAAAATAATCACATCTAGAAGAAATTTTGGTTCAGTGAGAGACTGTTTTTCTTAAGATGTAATCTGTTTCATGATGTAGTGATTAGTACGTATTCATTGCTTTCAAGAAAAAAGAATTTTCAGTACAGGCACGATGGAGTTTCAGTAATAGAAGAACTCATTAAAGTACAGCTCGTAAGAAGTGTGCTCATTAAAGAAGTGCCGGGAAAACTACTACCGCTGTACTTATTCCTGCCGCCAAGCTGCAATACTGTTTCAGTTTAAAAATAATGGATACCTTAAAAATATTGGTGTAAGTTGGTAACAGTTGGCCCATTGTCAGCCTATAAAAAGACAAGCTTATTCAAGGGTCTATACAAGCAATTTCCTCACGTAAAAACCGTTTAGAAATCTTGTATAAAGGCCATAAGGGGAGCCCTTACGTAACTCGAGGATTATATTTTTATTTGACTCCTTGCGGCCTTTGTGCGCCTGGTAGCTAAGGTAAACATAACCTCATTACGGAAGGTAGTTTTCTTTGAGATATTTACGGCGCTCTTCTTCGTGTAAAACGTATTTGACATGAATTTATTATTTGACAAAAGATGTTCTTGGGAAAACGGTCAGGTGGCTATTTTTCTTTGCTTTACGAAATGTATGTACGAGTATGTTAGTTGTACTTAGTACGTTACTCCCTGGGTAGGTCAAGATTAACCTGCAGGTGTTTTCTAAATAGATACTGATGTCGTCTCCAGCATTGCGTGTTGGAATTTGAAACTTGCGTCATTTGTAAAGATAATGAATTATGGGTTAGGTTTTCTACATAATTTCTATGCGTTCAGGAAATTCCAAACATATTAGGGTGAAAACGATAATTATGCAAATAATATTATGAATAATTCCGTGCAATAGGGAAGCGGGTCGTGTGGTCACATACCACAATTCTAGCTGAACACACAGGTAACTAACCCTCATTACGATGTAGATATCGTACTTCCTTGGAGTTTCGGGTGTATGATAAAACAACAGCAGCATTTGTACCAATTCGCGATACTTGTGTTATTTACTGGTTATTTCTAGATTTATGTACAACTACATTATTCACTGTTTTAGACTTTCACGGTTTTTCACTACACTTAAAGTACTTACGGGATGATATCCGTGATTTTGTTTTTGGTCGATGCGATCATGATGCTTGCAACAGCGTCGAAATATCGGGAGCTCATCGACCAAAAACAAAATCACGGATATCATCCCGTAAGTACTTTAAGTGTAACTACATTATTGGCTAAAATAAGGAATGAAAATAATAAAATGGGTCCATTATCGTGAATTGGCGAGAAGAAGGATAACATCCGGAACGATAGAAGGCTTTGCCCAGGAGTCGGACAATTAAGACTAACAAAACAAAACGGGTAAGAAATTCGTGATTTTTGTCGATGGCATTTATCGTGCCGTGGAAAATACAAAAAAATGCGAATACCTAGTTTAAATATAGTAATTAGGAAAATGCTTCTTTATGAAAACGAATGCATAAGCTTAATGAGAAAAATGTTGAGTATGAATGTAGATGGATATAAGAATAAAGGAAGACTATAGAAACGATGGACGGACTGTGTGAAGGATGATATTGTTAGAAAGGAGGTGACTTCTGAGATGACGAGTAATAGTATGGAAGAAGAAAACATGCTGCGAACCCGAAATAAATTGGGATAAAGGCAGGGGGCCGATGATGATGGTGAAATATAATAAAGCATTTGCCCAACAGTGAAGCGACATACACAGGGAAAGAGAAACTTGAAGTTAATCCGTGCACTTCTAACATAGACTCACGCAACAAGACAAGACAAGCAACAGAACACTCCCCATTAAATCCAAACAAACAAAAACACGGCGTGATGGCACTGAATAGTTCCGCTTCAATTAGCGCCGTGTTCCACCCTTGTCAATGTGGCCGGCCCTAATATAACTCCCGTGATGCCCCTTGATTAATGTGCAACGAGCTAGCACTGGGGAGGTAGCAGAAGGACCGCAGTTATCAGAAATGCTAGCCAAGTTAGATAGAAAAGATTTTTCAGAAAGAAACCCTTTTTTACCCCGGCATAGTTTTAATCCATTATTTGAGCTCTATACCGGAGGCATCTAGTTGTGCTTTTATAAAACTTTTCTATT
Organism: Xestia rhomboidea; assembly: GCA_963853795.1. Taxonomy (NCBI): domain Eukaryota; kingdom Metazoa; phylum Arthropoda; class Insecta; order Lepidoptera; family Noctuidae; genus Xestia; species Xestia rhomboidea. Next base: position 517,117 of record OY970776.1, on the reverse strand, counting down.
AACCCTCATCAAACAAATTATTTACAACATAAATTATGTGACACATCGCATAAATCTCAAACCTTGTGAAAAAATAATAATTTTAGTTTAGACAATTTATTATGCGGTACCAAAACGCTTTTCATGGACGGCGACATTGCCACCTGCTGCATATTTCTGTTGCTGCTCCGGTTTGCGGTTGCGGTCGAGTTTGCACTTGTACCTTTTCTCTTATAAACTCTACTGAGTCGAAACCCGAAAGTTTTGCGGTTATTTCATTATTCTCTTCACATGTTTTTCTATATTCGTAGTCATATTCTTCTTCTTTCTTTTGACTTCCTGAGTCATATCTTGGTATGAATGGAAGTTCTGTACCTGTCTATTAGGTGCTTCAAAGGGCTAATAATAACAGGCTTAATCGCCTAATATCGCTTTATGTAAGGGATTGAGAGCGGTCCTTGTATCTAAGGTTGAATGTAAAGGGGTAAGCAGGGTCACGGTAATACCCGTTAATGGCGTGGTACTGGACGGTATTGTTAGTACATTCTGCTGGCTCATGAGTTATGGATCCAAAAAAATAAAAATAACTTGGTTCCAATAATATTAAAAACCTCGTCGGCCTAGTGATGGTAACCACGACAGTGCTGAGCATGAGAGTCTGCGACGGGCAAACATTTATTCAGTTTTTCCTTTAGGAATAATTCTCAGTAGCAGCCACGGAACTTCTATTTAGGCGCCGTTGATGGCAATAGGCTCCGGGGCCGAAAGCTGTTCGAAAGAGATACCGTGGCCCCGGAACACAAAGGGCGATGAAGGAACATGGATGGGTTTCAGTCAGTAAAAATCTGACGCTCGAGCGGGAGAAGTCATTTGATGATATCCCATCCAAAAAAAAAATTACAATAGGCTCGCGCCCTATTACTCATGGGACTTAAACATAACTGGCGAGATGTGGCTCTACTGTAAGGTACAGATCTGTCTAACCACTCGATGATATGTTAACATTTAATAGAGTCCCTTACACCAAAATACAAAGGTACATTTTTGCGCCAGGATGTTTTTACCGGGCCATTCGCGGGGTCGCTGAATGGCCCGGTAAAAACAACCTATTTGAGTCATCTGTCAAACACATTCACGTTAGTAATGTGTTTTCAGCCCAATATAAGTAACATTATTTCACAAATCCTATTCTTGAATACATTATTGGATACGAAAAGTTCACTAAGCCATTGACTACGAAATAAAAGAAACAATGTCACAGTTGATTGACTCGGCCTCGTAAGTAGCTGAGACATTCAATATTTTCCTTTTATACGCAAACATTTGGAGTAGCAATAAGAATAAATTACATTTTGTGAGTAAGGTAAAAATAAATGTTGAAGTAGATGGATTGACGGCCCGCCAGGTATACGTCATCTTACCAGACTCACACTTTGAACGGCGCCTTCCTATTGGCTCACAAATACACGGATCTATAATAATCACTCGATTAAAAGCAGCGAAGGCTAGCCCTCTTGCAAAAGTTGCCCAAGTCTGTGGAAATAGTTGGAAATGTTTCCAATTTCTATTATTAGTTAGTCGGAGAGTTTCCAGTGTAATATTGTAATGAGTTTGCTATTGCCGCCCCGTTACACAAGTTAGTTTTAAGTAGTGATTTACATTTAGAAATTATTATATTGGTTGAATTTGCTGCGTAGAGTTTTAATGTTGTGTTAAAACATAATTTGGGGCATTTAACTAACTATTTGCTGATTGAGTATTTGAAACATAAACACGTTATGATAATATTTAGTTTGTACACTTAGTACCGTTAGTATAAATAATATTATAACCATTCCGGCATTGCTCGTGGTACGATATTCGCTAGAGTGACATGTTTGTTACCCCGTTGGGTATCGTAAAAGACGACAACTTACCTACGTATATAGTGGACAAGTAGCAAACACTGTGAAGGTGCACAAGCATGTCTCGAATAATGTTACTGCATTATGATAAATATAAATGTTTATGGATGAAGAGGGGAGAAAGATCAAAGAAAATGTGTATGGATTGTGTGAAGAGTGATATGAAAAAATAAGAGGTAGTAACAGTTGACCGGGTAGAATGGAGTAAAAAACTTCAAAAAGACCCCAACTTGTAATATAGGGGTGCGGGTTCAATCCAAGCAGCGCGGCTGCACAGAGCGATGCGACAATTAGTTGAGATTGGTGACCTCAGACCTGCCTAGGCATTAGGAGAGGAAACGGTGAAGTTTTATACGAACTGACGTGAGTTACGCAAGAAAGGTTTCAGTAATTTATTATTTAATAATAATAATAATCATCATTTATTTAACAGATCATACAATCCAATTTGTTAGTAGTACATGCACATCTTATACACTAGTGTTAGTACATAGATATCTTTTGTAAAATTTTGTTAATAATTATTATCAATAATGTCAAAATAATTAATAGTTAAAATGACAAAATCATAAAACAATAATGTCAAAATCACCACCAATCATGTCAAAATCATTAATAATACATAGTCAGGAAATAAAAGAAATAATAAAAGACAATAATCAAAAGAAACATTATTTCAAGGCACGAGTTGAAGGTAATACCTGTGTTGTGGTCCAGTGTCTGAGTATTAGACCTTCTGCCCTATCGGCCACAGTGACCAAGAGGCTGTTGGCGCTGCCCCGCACCCGCCGCATCAAGGAGGCGACACGCGCACGCATGATTGCATAGAAATCGTCTATTTATTTAGCCGGGTGAAGTGCCCAGTCAAAAAAAAAAACGACGGATATATAGCGCAAACTAAGCAAGCTAAAGTGGCAGCGAGCGCCAGGTTTGTAAAAAGATCTATGGCAGTAAATGTGTTCTGAGTTTAGAACGTGCGTCGGCAGGCGTAGGGAGGAGCAGTCAGTCAGATGTCCGACAACCTCAAAAATGTGACGGTTCTAGAAACGGAAGGCGGAGGAGAACGCTTATGTCCAGCGGTGGCCTGCGATAGTATTGTAAGGCCCCGTGTGTGTCCAACTCTCTGACGTTAACAGACTATAAGCGGTACCGTGGTCATTCATTCTCATTCCTAACACACATACATAAACTCACGCCTTTTTCGCATGTGAGTAGGCAGAAACTACAGCACGCCACCCGCTACGATCCTCACATACTCCTTATGCCCCGTCCTCGTTCATACATCTGGTCATACACGCCGGTTGCGAGTAGGAATACGCACCTGTACTTTCTGAAGAACCTCACCACTAACAACCAATAAAGTCAGAGTATGGTCCTTTAAAGATACCTTTTACCTAACGTGACAAAGTAGTTAAGTATACTGTAACAAGATTAACGAACGTCTTAAGAGTATTAACACTTCATTCCTATGATCGTCAAAACCCCTTTCAAGTCCTAATTAAAAGCTGAAAGTACCGATAAAATGTACCTTACAGAACTAATTAGCAAAGAAGTGAAAACTTGCTGCTTTTAGTTATAAAAATGACATTATATTTAAGACTCCTTCTTCATAACTGTAATGAATACTTAAGACGATATTGTTCCAAACTTATCTCTTAACACAACACAGTAATCGAGTTATGAGAAAACTTTAAGTAGATTGTTTTGAGTCGAGTTAAGATTGTTAAGAAAGTTAGTCGCATGTATTCTGCAGAAGAATAGAACTTTATTAAGGTTGTGTTATTTCAGTTTTCAGATCATCTTCATGAATATGAGGACTAAACATTAACATGGCACATAAAGTATTATAAAGACACTGTACCACAGTTACAGGTATTGTAGGAAGGTTTGCGCTTTGGCAATCATTGTTTACCTTAGAAAGCAGGATCAATTCCTTGATTAAATCTATATATGGAGCTGTTACAAGTCCCTATAACATGTGCACGCGAAGCGCGTAAACAAAAAGCTTGCTAATTTGCGAAGATTATTGAAGTACATACTTTTCCTGTCGTGGTCGAGAGTCGTCTCGTCTCTACTATAGAGTAATAGACACGCAACCTCTACGATCAAGCTCTATGTACCAAATTAACGACCGCGTACAGTACTTCCATGTTATTACAGGTGACTAATAGGCAACCCCTTTGCATAATAACTCGAAACTCGGGCGTCGTAAAAGATAACTAAGGGATTAATAACATCAGGAAGTTAACTAGCAGTGTCCTAACATAAACATTTTACGATCACTAAGCTGGCTATCAAGTGGTAATTGTTGTCATTAGGGAGAGGTTGTTCGGAGGTTGAAATACTTACGTAGTATATTATTCGTATTTAAATTCAAACATAAATGTACAGTTAACTAATTGCCTCGTCCGAATGTGTCTACCTAAAAAACTTGTGTGATTGAACCACAGAACCCCCGTGACCTACCGAGAAATTCCTGGTGAAGAATCCCAATTACAATATGCCCGATCTGGAAGTCGAATCTACCTAGTACCTCAAGCTCAGTACTTGTAGTTGCGTTTGCGGCCATTAGACCAACGAGTCAGGATAACTATTTCTCAATTTTAAAACAACATAGTACTATATACTCTGCATGTCTCAAGTTATTAGTATTATCAGGAAGACTGATTATCTCTCCTTACGGCGCTCATGTGCGGTACTGAGCAAAATGGATCGGTTGCTAAGCCGAGCTCTCGTAATGGAGTGGCCGGGCTGGCCCACTGTGTAATGACACCACCATCTTACGTCATTGTCTGCCAAGGGTTGAAGAATTTTCATTGTTCTTGAAAATTGAAATTGAAATTATGGAGGTAAATCAAGCGATTTCAAGTCGTATTCAATCTTAAATCTCAATTTTTGCTTTTGTTCGGTTTTCTGTGTTAGCTATTACTCTCTTATCTCTGTGATTAATTTTTCTGAGGTTCCACTAGGGGGACAGATTGAATCAAATTAGCTTTTAAAAATCGGAGAAATACAATCATTGTTATTATGTACACAATGACAGGTCACTAGTTTTATAACAGTCAATGTCATTATTATTAATTTACTTCAAGATTAGGAGCATTGCCTTTGCTCTAAGTTCAACAAATTAGTAACTATTAAAAAAAAACAACTATTTATATTTAAACATATAGATGACACTCAGTCAGATGACTATATGTTTAAATAACAAACAGTTGATTTAAATTTGGTTTACAATAAACAGGATTTTGGTCTGTTAATCCATTTTAGAGGAACACTATAAATCTTATTTACTGAACTTATTTGCACAAATTGAAGTGGTCGAGAGATGAATTGCTTATTAAGCCGTCTTCGCCACGGCGCGGCTCGGCGCGGCGTACGATCGACCCCTCGCTGCTATTCAATGGGGTACAGAATCACCCCGCACCGAAGGCTGATTGATTGGACCCCGTGAGCGATGCCGGGGGGCGATGGATAGTGTCTTCTTTATGGAGTGATGTAATTAAGCGTTTTGTGATTAATTTGAAAGGTAGGGGTTATTCGGTGATTGTGAATAATGATAGTGCGGAGGGTTTTACATAATGGTGTTGGGGTAAGTGATTTTTGTTGATATAAATATATTTTTAAAATAATCTGTTACATCGTAATGCTTCTGTAGTGCAAAGGGTACCCTTTAAGGATGTCGTACACACAATATTGGTCAGCACTAACTCAAGATCGTGTAGAACCTGGGCAGGCGCAAGAGCGTAACTATTGTCACAAGAAGAGAGAGGCATATGATCAACAGTGCGTACAATTTGCCTGCGAATGAACTCAGGATTCAGAAGAAAAACTACTTACTAGCCCAAAAAAAAACTATAACTAACTCATAAAATCAACAACGTACCATTGAATTAATTTGCCATGTTTCAACTTGTTACCAATAATTCCGACATCTAATGCCCCGCAAACACACCAACAGATGTTACCGAATGAAACTGTTTCTAATAATCGTCGTCGCCTCACCGCCTCACCGCCTCACCGCAGATCGAGACCAACAAGGATTTATTATTATTAGCGCACGCGTTTATTATTCAAAATGACATTAGGATAATTTCTAAGGGCCGCGGAAAAACAAAACGGGGTAGTGACCCTGTGTGGGTGAGTGCAGAAGGTACGCTTTGATTACATATACACTTTGATCAGTGGCTTAGCGGAGTACGGATTTTAAATTAAGTGTGGGACTATCAGTCCCGTACTTACCTTACCTACTTACCTTACCGTAGCAAGTCACGTGCACGTAAGTGTAACACTTGAACTTAAAAACTTACGTTACTGTTACGGAATAAAGGCACTGCTCAAGTTTAACAGTTGCTAGCTAAGTGCGGGTGACAGTCCCACGCCAGTTAGTACTGGATTTGAATACTTTGGCCTGCGTAACTTTCCGCCATTTTATTTTATTTTCAATAAAGCTGATCACCATAGAATGATAATTGTTATTTAATTTAATTTATTAGGTCTACCAACAATTGTTTACACTAATTTACAAACAAATGCGTTAAAACTCTACACAGTGTAACAATTACTTAAAGGTAAACACCACATGGACAAAAAAGAAAACAATAATACCTAAGTTACAATATCGTAAGCTACATAATTTACAAGTAAACTCAGTAAAATATACCACTATGAATCAATAACTTAATATGCTACGTATTAAAAGCACCTACCAGGTACACAGTTAATAATAAACAGTTCAAAAAATTGAAATTTTTGCTTATTGAGAGAATCATAGTGAAAATCAACCATATCACTACAACTATTTAAAACCCTACAGAACCCAGCACCGGGAGAGTTAGATCCTATACTCCCGTTTTAATCAACAAGATAGGAACGTACTCCACCATCATCATTATTTTAGGTTATAGGAATCAGCTACTACTGGACATAGGCTTTATTTTATTTGAACAATACTTCCGTTTCCAAACTGCTCTAATCCAGAAACTCCCTGTTAAACTACTCCTCACGTACCTATAATCGATAGCACATTCTGCATAGTGCAATCTACACACCACACACCACTAAGTCACCCGGTTACAACTCATGTTAACTGCTGTTCCATGTGCATGTTGCCGCAATAGCTGACTGAATTAACAACGGCGAATCAAAAGCTGACATAAGTTTGACTACAGAGCACAGTTAAAGTTATACCTGTCTAATCTTTGTTAAATTGACAAAATGCCAGCAAATCATAAAATATGACGTAAAAGTGTGTTGAACTGACCTTCTTAATATTTCTGGTGATGCTATGCTAATGATTGGCCGGTCGGTCGGGTTAGCGCGACCGACAGCTTGAACAAGGAAACTGACGGCTGGCTGGCTCGGCTCGAACGAATTGAATTAATAATTCATGAGCAGCGGCTAAGATTCCCCAGCGCGAGGATTGCCGAAACGCGCAAGGATTTGGCTTCTTTATTTGAAAAGATTTTGCACCCCACACTTTTAAAATGAGATTTAAACTGAGAAGTTGAAAGTTAGAGTGTAATGTGATGTGGGAAACGTTGCTAGTAGTCTGAAGGCCTAAGGCCTGTTTGCGATCCCCTATTGTATGAAAATTATAGGATTCTCTTCTCAGAATATTTTACTGCAAAGCATAGCATATCAGCCAATACTACATCATCATCATCATTTCAGCTGAAAGACGTCCACTGCTGGACATAGGCCTCTCCCAAGTGTCGCCGTTTGCCACATTGACCGGTCCCGTGCGACTCGCATCAAGTCGTCGGTCCAACTACATAGTAGATACTACAATCGGTCTTAATGCAATGAGTCAATTAGAAAAAAAAAACAAAATAATTTACTTAATTAACTTTAACAAGATAGCTCAGATAGGAACAATTAAAAATAGTAGTAGAAACCTTAACTTAATGAGTCCAAAGAAAAAATCTCACAAAGCCAAACATTAATAATAAATAGTTTGTTAGATGTGTACAGTATTGTGTGACTCCTTGTCTAAAGGATTTGAGCCTAATCCCCTCAGCCGGGATTGGGACAGAATGTGGAACATCAACAACTGTGTGGAACAAATATATTGTTCTGTTGTGCTCAAGATTAGGGGAATCGCGGGGAAAGGATTGCTAACTTAGAAACAGTTTGAGTAACATCGGGATTTGTTCAACTTGGAGTAATGTTAAGTAATTTCGGAGAGGAAATTAACTTCGTGCTAAGTTATTTGTTTGCAAGTTTAAAGGAATTACTACAGCTTCGTTAAACGATTTAGACTATGCTGACTTGTCTTATTTATTTATTTTTTATATAAGAGGTTTTTATTAACTTTCCCATGCAATATAAAGCAATCATAGCTTATCATAGAAAAAAAACATTACTAAGTAATATACTTATAGGAACAACCTGTATCTTTTAAAACTTCCTATACTACTTCTGTTTTTATGAACAGACGGTCGGATTGGTCACCGAGGTTCGCTTGTTGGTATTAGATATTATTTCGCCAAATACCCGTTGTATCTTTTGTAGTTGTTTCTTTATTTTTAACTAAGTACCTACCTTGTGGATGTAATTATAAATTATGTAGTCAATGATCTTGATGCACGGTAAAACTCTAATGAGTTTATGTTGGCACCAACTTAAGTGTATTATGTATGTATACTACTGAATAAATAAATAAAATAAATAGAAGGCTAGGAAATAATTACCTCTACGATCTAAAAGGGCAATTAATCTAGAAGATAAGAGTAAAGAAGAGCAATAAAAATATAATGAGCAGAAAAAAAAATAGAAAAGTATCTAAACCAGTGTAAATAGGTAGGTTCAATTAACTTTGCAAATTGGCCATGTTTCTCTGGCCACACAGTCTTAGCGTTGCGCTAGAGATTCATTTCCTGAGCGAGTCGTCTCGGGTAATCTATCTTCGTTTACATTATAATATTTGTATTTACTGAGGCTATCAGAGGGCTTCCCGTAAGGCGTAGGCGGCAAGGCTAATCAAGTTCAAAAAAATGAATGGAGTAGCTGTATAAGAATTTAAATTTGGAAAATAAATAACAAAATTTTTGAACTATCAATGTCCAAAAAACAAGATACACAAATGAAGAAAGGCGTTGCACTACTTAAGGCAACAAAACACAACTGGAACCACAAAGGTAAATGCTATGAGGTAAGCTGTATAGTACTTTCCCTTATTACATCCTTTACAACACGGTAGAGGAATTACAGCGCGTAATGAAACCAACCAAGAACCGGCCAAAGAGAATTACGGAAATAACAAAACTAGCCACGATGTTTAATTAATTAACAAACCCAAAAAAGTAATCACTATGAAAGCTTCTGAATGAACATTCATGTCAGTCATGATGGTTTTTACTTACCATGCAGGAAAACATAAACGTACAAGAGAACCTCAGAAGAAAACCCACCACGTATTCCAATTTTGAAATTACTGGAACTATTCCGGTCTAAATAACTATGCAAACTTGATGAGAGGCTTGCGTTGTACCAGGACAGCAGAGCAACAAGAATAGATGTGGTCGTGTAATGAGTGGCTTCCTTCGCTTATTACTTGCTGTACAGAATGGCAGGGAAATTAAGGTCGCTGCAGGTCACACCGAAGTGCACCTCTTTATATCGCACAATAATAAGTGAATGAGTGATAAAGAATGACTTCAGTATTTGTGCCGAAAACGTTAGAGAATTACACCTGTAGAAAAATCAACACACTTTGCAGAGATATCTTAAAGATATCTAAAGGCCTTTTACTAGGACCTGTAACCGCTGCCGATTTTGATCTGAGATTGTCATGAGCAAGCATAGAGGAAAGGGCTGATTTCCTCCTAAGTTTCACGTTACACTACAGTGTGTAAGGCAGTCAATGTATGTTCGTTGATAATTGGACTCGTTAATTTTAGTTTTTAAAGACCCTGTGCAAATGGCTTTGTAGTCGAGTTTAAATAGTCTTTTTTTTACAAGAGAGCATAATGATTGCTTAATTTGCAAACATTCTACTTTATAGCGGGAACCAAACTCTTAATTACTTTGTTCGTAAATTGCTTGATAATGAAGCTTCATTTTGTTTCACTATGTACGGTTCAAGTGGTCTAGTTATGGCTGTTACTTGAATGAAAACCTCAAAGGTTTTTACAATGGTCCACCGTTGGGTCTATAAAGCATGATCGCTCACTTTTAGTCTGACCGCGGCAAGTTGTTTGATCACACAGTTTATCTTTTGTCTATTGACTCAACCAAAGAAAAAAAAATTAACAACTGGTCACAAGGTTAGTAAAAGTTATTTGAGAAAGTAGTGAAGAGAAGTAAAGTAGTATAAGAATCAGTTCCAAAGTATCCAGATAGTTCTGTATAGAGAGCCCTCGCAGTTGTACTAGCCTTTAGAGATCTGCGTTTATCTAACGTATTTACTGGTTAAGGGCTGGTTTCACAGGGGGCTAGGGAGGAAGCGGTAATGGAGTGCCAATAACGGCCCCATTACGCTTCCTCCAAGCGAATATCAACCACTGCGCCTGCGCTCAGGATCTATTGCTCCAGAGCATGGCGCAGTGGTTGATTAACATTGCTGTGGTCGCTGAGCCGTATTTCGTCTGGCCCAGGGAAGACTGGGTGGCGGACCTAAGCGGCTCAGTGACCATAGTGTCGTCGGCCGCCGCCGGCACCCCGACCCTTGAAAGTTTCAGGAGGGGTCGGGGGTGCGTAGCAGCCCGGTTCGGGGAGATCGTCGTAGTGGGTGTCTACTTCTCCCCGAGCCGAACTCTCGCCGAGTTCCACAACTCTCTCGCAGAGTTGAGTGTCGTTGTCGGAAACCATTCCCTCCCCGTGCTTGTCCTCGGGGACTTCAATGCCAAGAACTTGGCTTGGGGTTCCCGTTGCACAGACGTGCGGGGAAGGATGGTGGAGGACTGGGCCCTGGAGAAGGGCCTGGTCGTCCTAAATCGGGGTTCTGTCGCCACGTGCGTGAGGATGCGGGGCGAGTCAGTGGTGGACATTTCGTTCGCTAGCCCCGCCCTGTCACCGCGTGTCGTTGACTGGCGCGTCATGGAGGGGGTGGAGACCTATTCCGACCACCGGTACATCCGGTTCGACGTCTCCACCCAGACCTCAAGCGCGCCGGTCCAACAGGCCCCGAGTGGTCCGCGTTGGGCACTGAAGCAGCTGGACCGGGAGCTCCTCCTGGAAGCCTCGATCGTGCAGGCCTGGGTGACATCACCGGACAGGCCTGCCGACGTCAATGATAAGGCAGGGTGGTTCCAGGAGGCCATGTCCAACATATGTGACGTGGCAATGCCCCGGGTCCGGCCAGGAAGCGCCCGGCGTCAGGTGTACTGATGGTCGCGAGAGCTGACGTCCCTACGGGAGGCGTGTGTGGCTGCGCGGCACCTGTACGCCAGGCAACGCAGGCTCCGCATTCGCCCACCGAATGCGGCAGCCATTAAGGCGGAGCTTTATGAGGGCTACAGAGCGGCGAAGACCGCCCTTCGCGAGGCTGTCCTGCGGGCCAGGGATCTGGCCCGCGAGGAGATGCTGGGGGCTCTCGACAGAGATCCGTGGGGGCGCCCTTACAAGATGGTGCGGGATAAACTCCGCACCTGGGCCCCCCCCGCTGACGCAGAGTCTCCGGCCTCAGCTCGTGGAGGACGTGGTGAGCGCTCTGTTCCCCTCGCGAGGGGAACACCCGCCCCCGCCTATGGCTCCGCCGGCTGCGGTGCCGGAAGAGGACCACCCAAGTGACGACGACGACGCTCCTGAAGTGACCGGGGTAGACCTGAGAGTGGCGGTACGAAGGCTAGGTGCCAAAAATACCGCCCCGGGACCCGACGGCTTGCCTGGGTCCTGGCCTCGGAGGCTCTCGGGCCCCGACTAGAAGGGCTCTTTAGCGCATGTTTGGAGAGAGGCCAGTTCCCGCTTCGTTGGAAGACGGGGAAGCTGGTCCTCATCCGGAAGCCGGGGCGCCCGGCGGACTCTCCGTCCGCCTACCGGCCCGTGGTGCTGCTCGACGAGGTGGGCAAGCTCTTTGAAAGAGTAGTTGCAAACCGCCTCGCCGAGCACCTTGCAGGGATGGGGCCGGACCTTGCGGAACACCAATTTGGTTTCCGCAAGGGGCGCTCTACGGTGGACGCCATCATGCGCGTGAGGGCCCTCACGACGGGGGATGCGGTGTCCCGGGGTGGGGTTGTCTTGGCGGTGTCTCTCGACATCGCCAATACCTTCAACTCCATGCCCTGGAGCTGCATAAGGGAGGCACTCCGGTATCACCGGGTGCCGACCTACCTCCGTCGTGTGGTCGGGGACTACCTGGCGGACAGGTATGTCATCTACCCCGGTCGCAGCGGAGACTGGAACCGGCGAGAGATGTCGTGCGGTGTTCCGCAGGGATCGGTTCTAGGGCCGTCCTTGTGGAACATCGGGTACGACTGGGTGCTGCGCGCCGACCTCCCTAGCGGCGTCAGCGTGGTTTGCTATGCAGACGACACGCTGGTGCTCGCATAGGGGGGGTCGCACGAGGCGGCGGCCGAAGTAATGACACGCGGGGTTGCGATAGTCGTTGAGAGGATCCGGCAACTGGGTCTCGAGGTGGCATTGCACAAGTCCGAGGCCATGTGCTTTCATGGGCCTCGGAACGCGCCACCTCCGGAATCCGCAGTGATGGCAGGAGGGGTTTCCATCGGCGTCGAGTCGACGCTGAAGTACCTGGGACTTGTCCTCGACAGCCGGTGGAACTTCGTGGAGCACTTCCGACGTTTGGCCCCCAAACTGGAGCGGACAGGGGCTGCCTTCAGGCGGCTCCTGCCCAACCTGGGGGGGCCGAACGCCTCCAGCCGGAGGCTCTACGCGGGAGTCGTGCGGTCCATGGCCCTTTACGGGGCCCCGGTGTGGGCACGTTCATTGAGGCGGCGTGCCGCCCACCACTTGAACGTGGCCCAGAAGGTGGTAGCCACCTAGAAGGTGGTGGCCCAGAAGGTGGTACAGGTAGTGGTAAGTAGGTAAGGCTGGTCCGGGGGTACCGCACGATCTCCCGCGAGGCGGCGAACCTCCTTGCCGGATTGCCGCCATGGGATCTGGAGGCAATAGTCCTCGCGCGCCTACATACATGAATGGCGCGCGGAGGCGCTACGCCGGGGAGAAACTCCGCTGCCGCGGCAAATTGTCGCTCAGCGGACGGACTTCCGGCGGGATCTCATGGCGACATGGAGAGAGCGACTGTCGCAACCCCGAGCAGGGCACGCCACAATAGTGGCGATAAGTCCCCTCTTTGAGGAGTGGCTGGAGAGACGCCACGGCGTCCTCACCTTCCGCCTGACGCAGGTTCTTACCGGACACGGATGTTTCGGTAAGTTCCTGCACCGAATCGGGCGGGAGGAAACGCCCGGGTGCTATCACTGTGAGGATAGGCCGGAGGACACGGTGGAGCACACTGTGGAGGTGTGCCCCGCTTGGGTGGAGCACCGCCGTGTCCTCGAGGTGGCGATCGGTGGCGGCGACCTCTCGCTCCCGGCCCTGGTTCGTGCCATGGTCCGGAGCGAGACGGAATGGGACGCCGTCACCTCCTTCTGCGAAGCAGTCATGCTAGCGAAGGAGGTGGCGGAACAGGACAGGGAGAGATCCTCACGTCCCGGCTGCACGTGGTGGCTTCCGGCCACCGTAGGCGCGGGCCCGTGGACGGGGAGCTATGGGCTAGCTCGCCGTCCGTACGTCTCATGACGACAGGCCGTGTCGACGGCGCGTTCGTGTTCCACGCGCGCCTCAAAGAGAGTCAGCAATAGAGAAGGGGTCCGCAAGGACCGAAGCCTGCCGGGGCTGCGGGACTATTCGAAAGAGATACCGTGGCCCCGGAACACAAAGGGCGAGGAAGGAACATGGATGGGTTTTAGTCAGTAAAAGTCTGACACTCCCTCCTGCTCGGCCCAGAGTGGGAGAAGTCATTTGATGATCTCCCATCCTAAAAAAAAAAAAAAAAAAACAAAAAGGGCTGGTTTCATTAATACGACAAGTTTGCAAATTATGTGTGACTTGTGAAAGAATACTGTCATTATTTCCCGTGGATTCTGCTCAATTGTATTTAAGCAGCTTGAGCTCTTTGATTCATCTTGGCATAATTTCAACCTTCTATGTTTACTTCCATACATCATAAACTTACGCCTTTGTCCCATGGAGTAGGCAGAAACACAGAACGCCACGATCTTTACAAACTCCTTTACATCTATGATTATGGATGGTGTTTAGAGGGATCCTCCAACAGAGGTGAAAGAATCCAATGCCAATACTCAATACTTTATTGCATCAATCTAATCCAATCCAATCCAATCATCAATCTAATGCTCATCTCAGTTTGCAACTATAGTTGCTGCCAGTTAAAATGGCAATAGCGGTCATTGCCCTTTCTTTTTATATTTCTTCGTACGAACCAAAACAAAGAACCATGTATCGTTTTTCATTAGAAAAAAATTTTGAAGATCACGATAGATGGCTAATTTAACAGAATGGCTAATGGAATAGGCTTATTTTTGTTTTTAAAGTTAAGAACTTTAATAAATGCAATGACCGCTATTGACATCTTAACTGGCAGCAACTATAGAGTTGCTTCTCAGAGGACCTGTCTTCTCCCTTTTGAGGACCACTGGATAGACAATATCAGCGAAACTTGCCATGAAGTAGTCCTTTCAAAACTACGTATCTCAAATTACAATATCGTAGTTTATATGACGCCACCTTAACTCCGTAGGCTCAGTAATTGAGTTGAACTAGGGTTCGCCCAGTAATTGTGATAACCGTTTGGTTAGCGGTCAGTCCTCGGTAATCGCCGTAATACCGCGCCTTGCTGCGGGTAGATCGCGAGCTTCATGCTAAGGCGGGACACGCATGATACGACTTTTCTATTGGTCGAACAGTAAAGATAAATCACAGTCCATGATTAAAAGAATTCACAACACTAGCTGTTCAGTAGTTTGGCTTACTGTAAGGTATTTTAGTATTAATCCATTTAGTCTTTTTTTCCGACAGTCGGACCTTTTTAAGAAGGAATTTTTGGCATATTAATTAAAACAAAAGGTTCCAGAGCTACGAAACCACGTACTAGAAAGCACCGTTACAAAGCTTTCCACGAAGTGAACCGCTGACTTGGTGAAGATCGCAAGCGGGAATCCGTTGGTTACAAAAATCCCAGGACCGGTTGATGCAGCGACGTTTGGGGGAGAAGTAGACGTGTTTTGGCCGGTATGTAACTCAAATGTTAATGTAACTCATTCAAATGTTAAACTGGGAATCAAAACCAATGTCCCTATCTAGTTGGGTACGGTAATCCAACTAGTCGCCAGATCCACAGCAATCTCTACAAAGGAAATTAGTTTAATGAACACGCCAGGGGTTAACGATGGTAAACACGCATTTAGTATAACGTACAACATAGATAGACTGTAGAACGTATTACGTAGAGCGTACCTGCGTAATGGCGCCGTCAAGTAATATGATAGTGATGCGCTAATGGATGTTTTGCGGCCATGTTTAGTGATGTGCTTCAGGCAAATCGGTTTGGGTTATGAAGGTCTTAGTTACATCGGTAGGTGTATTCTGATAGATAATAATCTTCCAGGGTATTAACAAAGGACTAAAATTCGCTTCTAATAAATGAATGTGTACACCAACCTGTACTAGGTATAGTGCTAGTAAATCTAATTTTCTGGTCAAAGTTTAGAACCACATTGCTGTAGCCACAAAATTTATATTCCAACAATGTACCAGTGAGTTAAGGTATATTTCGGGTTCCGTAGCTACGTGGCAGCAAACGGAACCCTTATAGAAAGAACATATTTTCACACATTCCAGTTAAATTTGCTACCACATACAACACAGCACAAATTCAATCCAGACCTGATTATCACACACTCCTTTAATTGCAGCACTTAATGCAGTAGCGGCCATGTTAACCACGTTACCATGGCAACCATAAGTCAAAGGGTAATCGCGTTAACCGGTGGACGGAAGCCCGCCCGGCCCGGTCCCGCCAGGACACGGTAAATTCATTTACCTAAAGTGATATTGCATTTTTGATGCATACATTTTTCAGGTGTTGTTTTAATATGACAAAGAGTGAACTTAATTTAATTTTAATATTTAACGAATTTAAAATTTTGTGAGTGAATTACGGTTTATGGGAAACGTTTACCGATAATGTTAATTTGGGAATGTATTTTTAGTATAGCTTTCTATAAATCACGGTATATTGATTATAAATTAAACATTAAAGTTCTTGGAATCAACACCATTTCATTCTGTTACAACAACAACATTATTATTAATGATTTTTTAATTCAGCAAATCGTACAAGGTAATGTTTTGCTATAGTTATATTTCATGAAAGAGAGGGTAAGAAAAGAATGTATTAAAAAAAACGTGTTGCACCGAACTCGTAACATGATAAGAGCAGAAATATAATGATTCCAACATAACATTCAATTCTTCCATTCGTTTCATCGTTGTTGCAACAAAACAGAATAAACCGATCTAATAATTGAACTCCTGATGTATTGCATCGCTACGGTACAATCTATCTAGCTCTGGCACAAACTAGGATATTTTCAGAGCAGTTCCGTAATTTACTGCCGATAGCAGTAGTTTAACGTCTGGCATTGATGTAGCACATATTTTTATTAACTTTTTGGGCTCATTTGTTACCGTGATGCATGGTTACTGCTCTAAATGTACAATTGTTTAGAGATGTATTGCACCGGAATCAATTGTTCAATGAGTTGTGAAATGCAAGCCAGTCTCGACTTCTTTGTGCAATGTTCTAATTTTGTAGATAAACTTGGCTAAGGCCCTGTGCTTTCAATCCGAGCTCTACGATCTCAAAGTGTACAAGGACAACATAATCAGCCTATAATGTTCTCACTGCTGGGTCACAGGCCTTCTCTTTTCGAGAGGGAGTGGCTTGTATACCACCACGTGAGCCCAGGTCTTTGAATGTTTGGTTGTAGGACATGCTGATATCCTAAGAGGATTTTCTAGGTAGGTAGGTAAACATATTGCCTAGTATCTAAAAAGATCCAAATAAAAATACCAATTGTCCCACTTAGAAAAATATATAGGTACAAGAAAACCTTAGGTTTGATCAAGTCCCTCGACTTAATCAAACCCAAAGTTTTCTTGTATATTTTTCTCAACCACTATTACATTAGACCTAAACATAACTGACGAAATGTGGGTGTACTCTACCTCTGCCTAACCCCTCAACGATTACAGACATGATGTTAAGTTAGTAATAGGAAGAACGTGAAGCATAAAAAAAGCAGTTGAAAACCAAGCTACGTGCATGAAGGAACACGAACAAAAGGTGCACAGAATCTGCTTCACAAAAACATAGTAATTTATGGTGAAAACTGTACCAAATTCCACCGGCAGTGGTTTCCGAATTAGCATACATGTAAATGGAAATGTATGAAAGTTTACCCAGGTGGCAGGTATTACGTACGACCGACTAATTTACTACGATTTAATTAGAGGCAATTTAGTAATATAATATCAGTTAGGATTCATTGCGCGGAGAAGGCGTAATTGCGATTCAAATACCTTTTACTTCACCATACGAACCACGAAACTTGTTCTTGTTCTCGTATCACCAGGAGCTATTTTGTAACATGGAATAGCTCAGGTTTTCTTCTAATTGGGTCGAATTTACTTGCGAAATTAAATGCGGGACTAAATATTACATTTCAAAAGAATCTAACGCGTGTTTGGGATAAAAAAAATGCTATTTTCATAGTTTAACTAGTCGTCAACTTCAAAATCTCACATTAAAAAACCGGGTATCGTTATTTTACCTTGCAAAAGCACAAATTCGTGTTAAAATTTCCTTTTAACCAGTAAAAGTTTATCGACAAACGTTCTAAACCACATTTAAATTAACATGTTGTTCCTTTCGTTCATTCTCAAGGACTGCTCGTCTATTAAATATTTTGACAGATTATCTGACAGTTGTATTATCCCTATTTATTAATACCTTATTCAAAGGTATATATTTTTAGTACCTACTTGGAACAGCCGCAAACCGTGAGACTCCATCAGTTAGCTGTCACCTGTCATCCTAATCTCATCCACACGGGGTACACTACCGGGTGCTCAAAGAAAACGCCAAGAAAGGGAATTATTTATTTATAACCCTTTACAAAATATCTTCTTCTCGTGTAAGGTTCAAACGGGTTTAATCATGGTGTGTGTTATTTTCAGCAACAGCTCATTCGCCTCACACCTGTACAATGGATTATTAATCAAAAACTTGGGTATTTTCAGCAGGTTACTGTATCCGATGGTGTCGAAATTTATACCTATTTAGATTGAAATTCTGACACTGATGCCCATTTTAACTAACAGTAAGCGATACCTTAAATGTGTCTGAATTAAAGCTGTTGGATGTAAAAAAAAAATCCTTGACGTAAAATAGTTTTACTCAAAAAGTTTTTTTATCCTCTTCTCCTTCGTGTCGATGATTCCCATTTTTTAAAATCTGTAATAACTTAAGTAAAAGGGCAAGCCTAATTTTGATCATAAATCTACATTTTCTGGGAAAAGACTATTTTATTGAAAAATAAATAAATCTTTATTATTAATGAACAATAATCTGGGCACCACATAAGTGACATAAAAAGAAAACCTAAAATGTCGCCTCTCATTCAACATTACCGGCTATTATTTTTAGCCGCGAGCTCGTCTGTCAGACGTCATTCAGGTTGTTCTAGAGTCTAATATATTTTCTGTAATTCAGTAAAATATTTGGTATTTTTTATATTAATACTAGACTAGTTCATTAGCTGCCGATCATGTGATTATAGTATGGCTTCAAATTATATCTTAAATAATGAAACAAGCTCCTAAGAATGTTAAGGCCCGATGCGACTTGCGACACGCGCACCACACTTGTTTTCTTTCGCGTGAGTACTTTCGCTCTGCCAGGTGCGTCGCGGTGGCTCGTGCCACACTCTTGTATTTTTTTGTCCGCAGTCACTAACCGCAAAATGGGTCGCCTCAGCGTGTAGGTCATGGCCAGGATATAAGTAAATTATCTACGGTATTGTTATCATCTACATGTCGTACAGGCATCGCTTCTGCAGCTGACGCAATCGACTCGTGTAGGAGAGCTGGAGAGATGGCTTACGTAAAACTGATCCCGCCATTCTTTAGGCGTGTTTACGTCAAAATGGGCATCAGTCTTTTCAGTAAAACACTATGGATTGTAGTATCACAAACATCATTATCAACACCAGTGTCCATAAAGCATTCTCATCTTAAATACGGTAAAGCAAGTGCAATGTTTAAACGAGAATTATTTAAATAGTTTTACACATGAACAAAAGAGAATTTTCACTAATTTCAATAAAAACGGGGCGAAGTTCTCGCAAACACCGTAAAACAAAGATTATGTAAATTAGGGTCGGCCCAAACTAACGCGCCAACGTCTACCAACTTGTAGTTTATTCAGCTTCTTGTTATTTCAAGTTATGCCAAAAATAACTACGTTAAGGAGAATACGGTTCGCATTTAATCCATGAAAAAGTACCTATTAGAGATGTGATTTTTTTTCTTAAGAATTGAGATCATTAAAATGACAGATGAGATAACGATGTTCTTCTTTTATCTATATTAATAGGTATATACCTATTATCATCATCTGCCTAGCATTTTCTCATCTATGTTGGGGTCGGCTTCCAGTCTAACCGGACGCAGCTGAATACCAGTATGGAGCGACTGCCCAACTATATTATTACTACTATATTATTTTAACAGAAAATTTTATCTACGTTTATTTAATTTCAATATTATTATATTAACTCAGAAACGTAACATTTAGATATTTTTTCTGAATCTTTAGTGTTTCTGTTATCTTCCAAAACACGTGTATGTTCTATTTACTTACAACATATATATTTATAACTAGATGTTGCCTGCGACCTTCGTCCACGTGAAATTATTGTAAAAATATTACTTCCGATTTCCAGGATTTTAATTTTCTTACACGGAACCCTAATCTTTTCTCTAAAATAAAATTAGTAACTTAAATAACTCCTTATAACATTAGCTATCCGCCAGTACAAGTCCCGTCGGACAGATCGATAGACTGATAGACCAAAAGTAAAAATGTTTTTTTTTTTGTTATGAGTATAGTATGTCGTTATACTTTCATAAGCATTCAGTAAAAAAACTGTTATTTTGAAATTACAAACAGACACATCAATTTTATTTATTTTTATAGATATTTGAAAAAGTCATAAAGATTAAATTCAATATGTTAAATGGGAAAGTAACCTCGAGAATGTGTCTATGTCTGTTAACTTACCACGACCATACAGGTAAAAGGATTCGTTAGACCACCATTTGGATTACATAGGACATGGTCTACTTTTATTCTTTTAGTATATTCCGGTGGGATAAATTACGACCTACACGTGGGCGAGACCCGAATAAAAGCGTTTAAATATAAAATCCAACGGTAATGTCATCAGCGTAACATTTTAAAGGAAACTGCTGGAAATGGGCGGCTACGGGAAATGTAATTAACTAGATGGCTATTTTCGCGGTAATTGTGAAAATGTTAACTTGCGGGATTTTGGCCGCGCGCCCGAACGACGTGCTCCCGGAACCCTTTACATTGGACACTGTAATCCAATAAACACCTCTGAATGGGGAGCAGTCGACTGGAAATATTATGTAAACTGTTTTTTTTTCTAAAATAAACTAACATCAAAATTGTATCTCCGAAGGGTTAACAGAGGTTTACCACACTACACCTATCCTAGAATATTGCGACCAACCATTAAGTCAACATTATACAACTGAGAGACAATTTCAAGCTCTGTTAGTTATTAAACGTCGTGATGAGTATTGCCATAAGAAAATATACTAGAAATACATTTAGCAGATTAAAAGGCACACAACACAAAGCTTGCCCTGCAAATTATGTAAGAGCAATCCTTCCTAGTCTCTCTTGTTAAATAAATACTACCTTCTTTAAAAACTGTTCGTCGTTTCTAACTCCGTGATGAAACACAAGCCCTGTCGCCACTTCTCATACTTCACAAGATTTCAATCGTGTAACCGAAGTCGAGTGTGTTTCATTAGTATTCTCAAGGTTAGAACACCTCTCAAGCACAATGAGAGCCCTCCCGTCACTCCGCTAACGACCTCCATTGTTTTAGACACATTGCCGTGCCCGCAACCATATACCTCCGTCATTCACGCAATAACCAACCTTATGACAACGTTATACGGAACATAAAGAACTAAATTATGACTCCAGACGCATCGCTGTACAGGCACACATAATCTATCTACCACACCACGCAATTTGCAACCTTGTTGCAACTACATAAGAATCATAAAAGAGTAAATGACTGTTGCAATTATCCCACTAACGTATTATGTGACTACTTTTACGCAATTTTCGACCTTAGATGTGAGGTATAAAGGTTATAAAAGTGTGAATGAGGATAGCAATTATAAAATGTAGCCTTTATAGGGGAGTGTTGTGAGTACGTGATCTCCATTCAGGAACTATTTGAACGAAACGATTAGAGAAGAGTTTTATTTTGTCCTTTTGAAAATCAGCAGATAAAATTGGTAATGACTGAAACTATACAATGATTGGCACAGAATTGTGTTGATTCCGTTAAGCATCAGTTCACACCGAGACGTGACGCGACGCGACGCGGCTCGACGGTACTGGAAAAGGCCAGTGATTTAGCGCTGCGCCGCGCGCCGCCGCGAAACGCATTGAAATTAAATGTAAATCTTTTCGTGTAGTAAATAAAGTTATATTTTGAGTCGCTATAATAAAATGTGCGTGCAGCGCCGCGTCGCGTCGCGTCTAGGTGTGAATTGACCCTTAATGTTTCTGTTGGTTAGTGAGACAATTATTTTGTTCATCAACATTATTTGTTTACATAAATCTGAAAGAGAATACTGAAGGAATATAAGGTAGAATGCCACAAGGCAATGTTCGGTAAAAGTCATTAACACACAACTGCCCCGAAGAGAACAAAATAAAACTATTACACAGTTAACGTAATTATGGTTTCCCAGAAAATGTGTGCATGCTACGGCGTAGCTGCATTACCAATATGCTACGATTGCTACGCCGCATCATGCAGACATTTTCGGGGAAGCCACGTCCAGCCAGTCTAGCGCTGTAAAGTTAACGGCAATTCAGGCAGTACTTCTTAGTATTTTAGAAACTGCGAGAATATTTTGATACTATTTTATTACCAAAATGTATGGACTTTTTTGTGAAGGAGATTTGGAACTACACCTTGTACATACTACTCTTTGTACATTTGTTCACAAAGAAAACCTAATTCAGTAAAACGGTCTAGTCACTAGTTCAACAAAAAAAGTCCAACACTCCAAAATGGCGGATACATTCCAACCAAAAAAACTGCTGCATCACAGTTCGATACACTGCTCAATCGGAATCTATTCCACTCACCCATTAGAGCGCTTTCCAACTGCACTGTGTTGCAAAAAAACTGGGGGAAAAGTGTTCAAGTGGTGCTTAGGGAGTGAAGCGTGTCGACTCAGCGAGACACGGTGTCGCTGGCGCGGTGCCACCAAGCTGCCTAATTGATGCTGGGGGCTTTTAGAGCGAACTACGTGTAATTGGTTTCTGCCGGTGACACTGCGATAGAAGGCCAGCTCTTGTCACCTAGCAGTAGCCACTAAAGTCTGGTGTCCGACACTTTTGATCTGTAAAGTGGTGACGAGTTTTTTGACACCTAAATGTTTCATTCTTTTGTTTTTTTTTTTTTAGTAATGTCCTTTATTCTCTATCGGTTTTTACAGTTTGTTACTAACGTACTTGTTAGAACATGGTTTGGACATCATAATCTCTGTACATTGGAATCTCCGAACATCGTGATTGCCTGTAACTGGCCTTCTTGAAATAAATGCTTTGATTTTGATTGATTGATGATGGTTTAGTTAGCACAGCCACCATGCTTATAAATAAATGTATATTTTTAAGGAAGAGCGCTGCTGTCTGGGATACAGATATTCATTTATCTAGTTCAGACACAGATGTCTTATCGAATTGTGTTAAATATAAGCTCCTTTAGGATAGTTTTTATGTAATGTATGCACTTGAATTGAATAAATTATTATTAAATTATGCTTGGTTACCCGATGGGACAGCAGCTCTAATGTTGATATTGTCTCTATAGACTGTTGCATTTCTCCTCTTAACCAAAGTTAAGTTTTACTTGTACGAGTATGAGCTTCTGAATAAATATTTATTTAATGTAGAAGGTGGTCAGATTCGATGGTCCAAATAAAATTATGGTTGCACTAGAACGAATTTATTTTGGTCAGAGTTTCCACTTGAACTTTTCTACTTGACGGTTACAAAACGACTGCATTCAAAATCCCGACGCAACGACTTTTATACATTTCTACAAAAACCTAAACAGTACAATCAAATCACTCAATAAGCTGTGTAGTATTAATTAACTGCTAGTAACGAAATTATTGTTATAATCATTAAAACCTTAACTAATTATAATATAATATTCGGAGCACCGGAAGCTGACAAGCGGAAGGTGCCATAAAGTATGTATTCTCATTATTTAACATTACTAACAATTAAACTAATATAAAAATCACTAAATAATTATTTTACAATTAACTAAGCAACTTAAGCAACTTATTAAAATCAAATCAGAATTATTTAAGTCGAGCTGGTATAAGCAGTACCGGACGTCTGTAACATTAATTTTCATACTCAGTTAAACGACTAGTGAACCGGAGTCATGGGGATAGGTGTTTGCCCAGCTGTGGGATGATTTAGGCTAACAGTAACTTAATGGTTTTTGAAGCACATTACAGTACATATAAAAAGCTATTGACTTGCCTTCAACAATCGATATGTAATAGTACACTCACTTTTTCCTTTTACCCATAACATTGTAAAAAATGTCCAGTGTCTACTACTGAACTTATTTATTTACGAGTACTACCTTCTTTTAAGTTTTAAGATTACCTTGTATTTCTCATATTAAGTGAATTGTATTCTTTTTGAGAAAACAAATGTCTTAAACCGTATATTTTTTGGCTGTTTCAGATTTTCAGTAACCGAAGTTACACAAATATTTCACTGGGAAGTCATCAATCACTGGACACTGGTTTCGCGTGACATGGACCGAATTTCACGGCAGTTGAAAACGTAGAATAAGTAGAATAATTCAAAGTACACACAATAGAAAACTTTTGGTTAGAAATAAAACGACGGTTCACTTTTTCATAATTATACTTCGTCAGTACCACAGTAGACACTTATTAGTATTAACATAGCAGTATTTCAACTATGAACAAATAAATGGTTGGAAGTGGCTTACACATACTTACGAAATCAAAGCATGCGTCAGGTTACTCGGGAGTAAGTCGGGGCTGTCGCTTAGAGACAAGTGGTTACGTTGTATGTGTGTAGTGCAACATAACAGACAGTTTAGTTAGCAACTGTAATACCCACGTTTGATTTCACAAAAAGGGCGTAGTTGGGTTACTGGTTATCTTCATTCTACATCAGTACTGTGACTTGTCGCATTGTAGTTGTGTTCCGCAACAATGGTAGACGAATGATCAAAGAACACATAAATAGTTGTCTCCAGAACAATTAGAGAAATATCACGAGACGAGTTTTATTACCTGTCGCCTTACAGGAGCTTTTTGTTGTTATAAGTTAGGCGTCAGCCTGGATGTCTTGAATAAAATAAATTACGTTTTGGCACAATTTATTGTTCCTGTAATTACTGTAATAGTCTTACGTAGTAGTCTAGATTTATCCAGTTGATAAGCATGGAATATCTAAAATGGCGGAACATGAGGAAATAATAGAAAGGGCTTTAAAAGATTTTCGTTAATTTGTTTTGTTCTTGTGTACTGTAAGGTTATTGGACTAATAAATTGTTATTATTTTCATCCAAAGTAGCTTTAGGCATAGGCTAAGACGCGGTACATGCATTGTAATAGGTACAATACGCCATGTGCCATGTAGCTATGGCATTGCCTTGCCATGAATTTCCCATCGGCACAAAAGTCAGAATTTCACACAAACTTTCAACCGCTATTTAACCTTGTTAGATTAATTGTGAAAAATGCTTCCCTAGTGCTCATCTTAGTTTTAATAAGGAAGTCTTGTGAATTTATTCATCTAGTGGCGTAGGGAAAAACATAATTATCTCAAATTCAGTATAGACAGATCTAATACTGAATTTGAGATAATTATGTATTTGTAGAAGTTAAACAAACCAAAAGTTCGTAATTACTTGAACAATGTTTCTCTTTTTTACTCAACTTACAACTTGTCAAAAGTTATGGCGGTAAAGTTTCTGTATATCGTTAAGCTTTAATTAGCTGAACGGTACTAATATTACCGAGAGAAACAGGCAATACTAAAACAATTACGAGCATGTGGTCCAAGAATTTCACCGTCCAATATGTACTCGAATAAGAAGGTAATTAATTTCTGTATCACCCACAAGTCTTACATAGGTTAGGGCGGGCCGAGACTCATCGCGTTGCATTGCAAAGTCCAAAGAACAAATAACATATATTATGACAGGCGGGAGGCGAAATGTGCGCAAGTCTCATTTTCTTTAGGCTGAAAACGATAGACATTCAAATTCGATTCTGACTGAAACAATTTGCGTTGCGGCGCAGCCTGGCACGCCCCCTAATGTGCTTAATTTGCGCGTAGCTTAAGGCCTAAAACGACAATGATGGGTTTTACCACAGTGAAGGAATTGTTGTTGACAAAAAGGGTAAACCGATTCCGAGGTCGACTGTATACATACAACGGGTATTTACGGTACCCACTTGGCATAAAGTGGTTCTGTAAATGAGTGTGTTCCCTCTCACGTTTGGTTTGACTAATTGGCTCCGCGACGGCGCGCGGCGGCGCGGGGCGGGTGGCTGCACAGATTGCCGGCACACCTTCCTTAACACTCGGCAAGCCGCTGCGCCGTGCTCACGTTTGGCAGCTTGGTTGTGCCATTGAGTAGGAAGTTACAGAAGACTTGTTGTTGGTTGTTGTATCAACGAGGAGGCCATTTTAATTGCGTGTGAATTCTGTTTGGCAAAACTATGTGACATTACTCATCTCAAGTCGACTACTATCACGGTTTGATTCCTCTACATACGCTATCTTCACTCTTATAAATAAATGTACAAGGATATTTCAGCACACGGCCAAAATACGAACTAATTTCAGCTTTCTTATTTTTTCAAAACATTTTCATGAAACACTTTTTCAATAGTCAATCAGCAACGCCCTTGTCAACAGGATCAAGGATATTTTGGTGAAAATACTAGTAGTTGTGAGTATTTTTGATCGGTTAGAGTCCGACAGAATGAGATGAGTATTTTCCCACTCAAAAAAAAGGTAACATGTGAACCAGTGCGCCACACTTTGTACGGAGTGGACTTACTGTTCCTCTTCGACACAGTGTCACACACTTGGTGTTGCTCGAAGTACCTCTAGAGTTACGAGTATATTGTGGCTAATATTTATTGTGGTTTTTGTTGCCTATACGAGTATTTGTTGTACTTTCGTTTTTGTGACGAATTGGTATTTAGTAAAAGCTGGCAAGGTTCTAGCAAATAAAATCTTGTCGGTTTATATTTATTTTCTACAAATGTGTAGGTATTCTTAACAAAATACCATTTTTTTTTTTTTTTTTTCGGATGGGAAATCATTAAATGACTTCTCCCGCTTTGGGCGGAGCAGGAGGGAGTGTCAGACTTTTACTGACTAAAACCCATCCATGTTCCTTCCTCGCCCTTTGTGTTCCGGGGCCACGGTATCTCTTTCGAATAGTCCCGCAGCCCCGGAAGGTAACAAAATACCCTGAGGTATTATTATTAAGTGGCTCTTAATTCATGAATAATCGTCTAAAGAAACCGCAACTTACTACAACTTATTTCTCAAACATTCCAAGTTTAAAACTTTCAAAAATCTGAAACTTGTTCAAATCTAGCCAAACGTGGCGACTTCACAACTAAAGTAGTAAAAAGCTTGTGGCAAGCCAACAGCATGTTACAATGACAAGTTTACGACAAACTTTGCACGAACTGCGATACATTATAAACCGCTTAAAGACTGACTAGACAGGGCGATGGCCGCGCAATGCAAATACTAAGATGGTAGCACTTTTGGAGAATATAAAGAGCATCGACGGGTGGGGAAAGGCTTTTAGTGTTCAAATACTGAGTCGCTGGAGAGACAACCATCTTGTCATCTCTGGTAGAGAGAAAGAAGAAGATAGCATAACAGTGACTTACCTTGATATGTAGTAGTGCAACATAATTACACGATAGATCCGAATGAGACTCGCACCAACAAGTGAAGTATGATACACAAAGTAGTTTTAACAGTGGGAAGAGCAAGACTGCCGATTATACTGACCATGAGCGGCAAGGGACATAACTGAGAAGTTTTATTGGGGTCAGTTGTACCATTGGTATCTCATAGAAAAACTCCAAATTGCAGTTCATTAGTAATCTTGAAAAAAAACTGACTCCTTTTTGCTTCACCGCAGTCGTTTTTACCGTAGGGTTAAAAATAAAACAAAAACGTGCCATCCAAAACTGTTCTCCTTGCACCGCGCGTTAATCGCCGTATGTGAACCCAGTCTGCTCTCACCGTTCTCTCAAAGTGTGAACTAAAGGTTTTAGTAGTTAAGCGAGGGTTTAGTTAAAAGAACTTGTTCGTTCACCGACACCACTATTATAAGGCTTAAGAATTCTTGAACTTGTTCTAGTTACAAATATAATATTTAAGTAAACGGTAAGTTTGTTTACGTGAAAGGTGCAGTCTAAGAAGAGTTTCATCGAGATAGGTACAAAGTTGCTAAAGATTTGCTACTCCTGAAAACTTACTGAACTTTGAATTAACCACAATTTATTCTGAGAGTGCACAGTGTACTTAATATTTTAAATGCAAATGTTTTCATATTACTGTCAGTAGCTCAGTTTTTGAATGGAAATTCTTCAAAAGTTTAACGCTATGGTAATGTACTAAGTTACATAAAAAAAACAGCAAGATGGTCAAGTCAAGAAGATCGTCTTATTATAATGCAGTAATGGCAACCAGCGTTAGTGTGAACATTATGTATGACCGTGAACGATGTAGTAATATCGAGATAGGAGAGCACCGTCGTGTAATATTTGTACCAGTTTTTAAACATATTCCAAGTAAAACATTCACAGGAAGACTATTGGCTGAAAATGAACTCAATTTGTGACGTTAGTTAGTCACAATAGCAATTCAAATCCTATTTCAATTCAGTTTACATTCAAATAAACAAAATCCAACAAAGCTTTTTATACGAATATATATACGTAAAACCAACTGCCGTAAACAAAACGAGAAAATATCGTTACAAACAAACCTCGATTCAAATAACATAATAACAGTTGTTCGTTTAATAAATTAAATTAAAGTATAAATTTTCTCACGGCTCCTGCACACGTACAGTGCGCTATTGTGTGAGCAAATGTTTCACATCATTCAGTTGTAAGAATGTATCTGCGGACTTGTCCCGCGCTGTGAACCATTTTGTTGGATTTTAGGAATCAGTTACTGATGTATTTTAAAGATAGAACGGCTATTTATAAGCAAGTTGTAATGGCCGCCATCTTGGGAAAATTATGACGTAATTCAAACTGCTGGGAGGTAAATTGGTGTCCTATATAATATACCTATTACTTTAATTCAGGTGGACCTTTCTACGTATTGAATTAATTCATCTCTTTCAGGAGTCGTAAAAATAAGAGGGTGATGTGTTTAGATTTTTCATCAAAGCAGACAGCTTATAATATTGGTCACGTTTTTTAACGATGTCCTTCCTAAGCTCAATACATTTGTATACAGAAAACAAGATTCATTAATAAATCGCTTGCTAGCAAAACACACTTTTTTAATTAATAAATTGAAAAATGTGTTAAGTTCAGTATTTAAGTTGAAAGACCTTGGGCCAGTGAGGCAGTATCTTAGTGTGAGAATAAACTTAGATGAAAATAAGAATGTTATTACAACAATAAATGTTTTAAAACAAATGTTGATCAACAACAATACATTGAACGCTTGGTTTCTAAATTTCAGATGTCTGACTGTAAACTACAAAGTACTCCAATAGAGCCAAAATTAAATTTACAAAAGTCATCTGATAATTGTTTACCCAATGTTCCTTTTCAGAAACTAATTGGAAGTTTGTTGTATTTGGCAGTGTTAACAAGACCATATTATATTGCTTACTCTGTTAGTTATCTTAGCCACGCCTCCTGCCGGAGGCTCTACGCGGAAGTCGTGCGGTCCATGGCCCTTTACGGGGCCCCGGTGTGGGCGCGTTCATTGAGGCGGCGTGCCGCCCACTATCTGAACGCGCCCCAAAAGGTGGTAGCCGTAAGGCTGGTCCGTGGGTACCGCACGATCGCCCGCGAGGCGTCGAGCCTCCTTGCCGGATAGCCGCCATGGGATCTGGAGGCGATAGTCCTCGCGCGCGTACATGAATGGCGCGCGGAGGCGCTACGCCCTCTCTCTCGTTCGATCTCTCCCGTCCCGTCCTCTCACGTTCCGCCACCTCCTTTGCTAGCATGACTGCTTCGCAGAAGGAGGTGACGGCGTCCCATTCCATCTCGTTCCGGACCATGGCACGAACCAGGGCCGGAAGCGCCGCCGCCGATCGCCGCTTCGAGGACACGGTGGTGCTCCGCCCAAGCGGGGCACACCTCCACAATGTGCTCCATCGTGTCCTCCGGTCGATCCTCGCTAGCAAAACACACTGAAGTTTCATTAATAATACCCTAGTAAAGTCAGAAAAATCATCGGAATACAATAAGGATTTACTTTAGTTTAATACTATATCTTCGGCAACAAAACTAAAACTTTGCTCCCACGTCTTCTCGTTGATCTGGTGCGTGTGACCTAAGGTGCAGCAGTCGGCGCAGCAGTATCAGTGCTAGGAGCAGGAGTGGTAGTGGCGGCGGTACCGCGCCCTGTAGTAGGCCCTGGCCAGTCTGGCGGTCACGGCGATGCCCTGCCACGTCTCCTCGTTGATCTGGTCCACGAACCGCGGAGGCACCAGGAAGCCGTACCCGTAGCCCGGCAGCTCCAGCGTGTACGAGAATGGAACCTGGTTCTACAGACAAGATAAAGGTTAAAGTAGATATTCTTTAAAATATATTTATCCTGGTACCTTCATAAAGCGGATTTGATTGATCACTCAAACAAGCAAAGAATCGAAAACTAACCAATAATTTACGGTTTGTAATTGTGTATAATGTGAGTAAAAGTTATGATACAAGTCACATAATAATAATCACAAGTAATAAGTCACATAATAATAATCACAAGTAATAAGTCACAAGGCGTGTCGGCCAATGGCTTAATAGCCAGAGCCTCGACCAACATCTTAGGAGGCTCACGCTTGGCAGCTAGATCAAGGGTTTGATTCAGAAAGCAGTACTTCTGGACACGGCACGTATTGTTAGGAGGTTCCTCTCTCAAGAGCCCTGACCACCGGCAGCTCGGACCCTGTTCCCAGCGCTGGTGGGCTACTGTTTTTTATATTTTTAAATGTTTTTATAAATAGTTTTATTAAGAAATATTTAAAAATATCAAAAATATGTATTTAAATGAATAAACGAATCACAAGTAATAAGTCACATAATGATAATAGTATCATGTTATATATGTGACTTGTGTCATAACTTTTCTTTCATTTCTTCCTAGAAAACGGGCATTACGAATATAATGCAATCTATTCGTCGTGTTTAGGTCTAAGTCATTAGTTAGCCTAGCCTTTTCCCTACGTTGTTGGGGTCGTCTTCTAGTCTAATCGGACGCAGTCGAATACAGTATTTTACATGAAACGACTGCGTGTCATTCTGATCCTCACAGCCCAGTTAGTACTGGGTATATATATAAGATAGGTTATCACACTTTGACGTGACGACCCGAATGGCGCAGCGGTAGCGAGGCTTCCTTACGTTCTTAGGGTCCCGGGTTTGAATCCCGGTAGGAGCAAATGTTTGTGTGATGAGCATGGACATTTGTTTCCTAGTCATGGATGTTTATATGTATAATAAGTATGTATTTACAAACAAAAAGTTATATCTATGTAGTATATCAACTATCTGGTGTTCACGATACAAGCCTCGTTGCTTAGTGTGGCACTAGATGGCGCTGTGTGTAATGTCCAGCGATATTATTATATTATTATTATTACTTTCGGGCCTCTGACTATTTTGTAACGAGTGTCAAAGATCTACAAATGACAGCCGGAACCCAATGGCTTAACGTGTTTTTCGAGGCACAGACGAAACTCGGTATGCAATGGATGGTCACCCATCCAAAGACCGACCTTGGTAAGCGGTGCTTAACCAGGAAAGAGCGACCCGTGCAGCTGTTATTATTTTGTTTAACCACGAACTCTTCAGGAGAAGACTTAAAACATGCACGTCAGTAAGACCGTCATCCAGAAGTCAAAAATCGAATACAAAATATAGAAGGCAACCCTGCCATCCGATAGCTAATAAAAAGACATCAGTTCAAGCCCCAAACACCGAACATCCTCATTACGGTGATCCTGTGTGTATCCCGGTAAAGCCCGCGCCTGATCACACCACGCCCGGTAATGCCCGCATCTGATCACGCCGCGCAATTGGCTCGGGCCCGGCTTCACGCACGCGTTCCCTCTGCCGCGCCATTGAGTGATACGCTACGTTGGGCTAAGCATCTGCTGTCGAAATGTTGCCGGCTTTTGTTTTTCCTTATCTGTCGGGGCTAGTTTTATTGGCAGGTCTGTTAATTAATCTTTCAGGGTCGATATCGGAATCTTGTGTTACAATGACTCGTTTATCTTATAACCATTCAGAAATGAAAACAAAATAACTTTTCTAGTTACTAATTACCGTACTTATGGCATTTTAATTTGATAAATAAATAGGCAGTAGAGCTAAGGTAGACCTCCAGAAAAACATTGTCATTGCGAAACCTTACGTGCTACTAGGCTACAATCAATTGACGATAAATTGACACGCTAAAACTGAAGCTATGTTTTTTAGAAATAGAATTGTTATCTATAAGCCACACTTTGTCAGAATCAGAATCGGAAATCATTTATTTGCCGAAACATAATATCATCAACGTTCATAAGAAATCATGAGCTCTGATCACGACCAAGACGTTCATCCAATAATAAAAAATATCTAGTATCTATCACAGCTACATCAATACAAGCCATGTTGAATACGTGCTCAGAATGTGTGTCTACAATGAATCAGCAGTAATCGATGTCCATCATAACGTTGTTATCAAAAACACAATAAATTATGAGCGATAAGATTAGTTCGCTCGATTGCAGCAGACGTGCCGACGATCGAGTATTCATCAAATACTGACTCGTTATTGTTTGGAATATTGTTGGTGGCTTATATCAGGATTAAAAATACATAACATGCATCAGTAAAAGATTTTTCACTGAGCCTTAAAGGATTAAAATAAAATAAAACTCTGATTGATTGCTTGCAAATTGAAACAAAAATCCTCCATGTGTTTCCTGTTAAATAATACATGTGTTAGTGGAATTACCTGACCATAATCTTGGGCACTCCCTGAACTACCGTACAGGATAGTCGCACTGTTTCCTACGCTGTAGTAATTAGCCTGAGGCAGTTTCAGCGCGTCCATGGTAGCTCCCATGGCAGCACCAACGTGATGCAGCTTAGCGACGTTGGGTGGTAGACTGTTGTCCCCATAACCGAACAGCACCCAGTTCCCGTGACTGTGGATGTCCATGTATATCTGGATCCTGTCCTTATACTCCTTGAGTATGTCCCTGATGTACCCGGTCTCCGGCTCCGAGAAGGGGTGGGTTCCAGGGTAGGTCATAGCGCAAGGGTTGGGCGAGACTCCAGTGGTATTGAAAGCGACGTCAAAGTTCCTGTTGCCGTCAACTCCCCAACACTCCTCACTGAGTGCCGCGTTAACCGATCTTGTCTTACGCCAGAGACGAGTCTGAAAGGAATTGATTTTTAAGTATTACGTTACTGTACAGATGCGTGGACACTGTGGACAGGGCTCGGAGGTCTAAAAATGTGAACTGATGACAAAGTGAAGGTCATAGGAAACCGTTAAAAATGAGAGGTATTAAACTAGTCGTTTTAGCTGATGGAGGTTAATGTGGACATTAGTCCCTCTCAAACATCTGCTTGCATCAAGAATTTTCGGCCACATGATGTTGATATACAGCGTGTCTCAGAGATGTGGTAAGACATAAATACGACCTCACTTTTCTAATACACGTTGTATTTAGGATTTCACTGTTCTATGTAGGTATGCTTGGTGAACTCACAGTTTCATGTGAGTACTCATATCCGTCGGGGTTGGCGAGCGGCAGGATGATCCAGTCCACATCAGTGCGCAGGTCGCGGTCCTGGTTGCGCAGGCTCTCCACCAGCCTGTAGATGGAGTACAGCGCCACCGGGGTGGTGACCCACTCGCGCGCGTGGATCATCGCGTTCATGAAGTAGATCGGCTTGCTGGGGTCCTCGAAGTTCGTCGTTGATATCTAGAACACATAAATTTAAATAAAATAATAAAGCTTGTTTATTCCTTGCTTTGTTGACAATATAAACTTAATTTTTTTCTCTTATGTTAGTGGGTTAGTTTCTTGTTTTGAATGTAGTTGTTAGTTTTGTTACTTTACTTCATTTGCAAGGATCCCAGTTTGGGTAAAGGCCTCCTCCAAAGCTGCCTATGTCCTTAAAATGTCACTTACGGGATATCTTCCGTGATAATTTATTGTTTTTTGAGTTCCCGATATTTCGACGCTGTTGCAAGCGCCATGATCGCGGGTCAACTGCTGCCTATGTGTCTCTGTATTTTGCTATTTGGCTCCAATTTGAGCCGGCTGTTTGTTAATCTCGTCCTCCCCTCTAGTACACTTACTTCACATGGAGCCTTCAACTGCAGGCATTTTCTATGCCTAAAAGGAGACTCCTTGACATGCAATGTAACCTAAATTGATACGTAATAAACTTATTTTATTTTATTTAATGTTTAAAATGTAAAAAACAGATCCCGTGAGGCGTAAGATGTAGGAATGATACAAACCTTTAAATACTTGATATCTAGTTGTTCATAACTCTTTCCAGCGTTGACTATAGTCACCAAGTCGGGGTACTGCGCCGCTATTCTCTCCATGTACGCATCGATCTGATAACCAGAGATAGTCAGAATGTTGTTAATATTATACAGAATTAGTAACTGCCTCGTTGGTCCAGAGATCAGCCACGGAGTCTGGATGTGTTCTTGGTTGATGGGAACAGGCTCGCCTATCACATGGGATTTAAATATAACTGACAAAATGTGGGTGTATCAATAGGAACACCTCAGCCTAACCCTTCAATGATAACAGATGTGATGTTATATTATGGAATCAGTAACTTTCGCCACATTTTCAAGCAAGATACACAAACCCAAGGTAACATACTTCAGTGTATCGCAAGTAATCCTGGAACACCATCTTGTGAGCTCTGGTACTCCTCCACATTGCTAACTCTTCATCGTGTTCCTCGAGCGCTCTAAAAAGTGAAATAAAATTAGGAGCAGTGCGAATGAGAACATGTCTATCATTTGCCAAAGATATGCTTTGTTATGAGAGAATCAATTATTAATAATAATATTCAAAGCAATATTTTCATTTAAGTATATCCAACGATTCGTGAAATTGTCAGCAGTGTACATGAAATAGTGCTGGCATTTACGATTTTGATTTATTTCGTTTTCATTTTAATATATTTCATTGAATAGTTTTTTGCATTTCATTTTTCAAAACGATATTTTTTCACTTTGTAAGTACTCGTAGCATAGGTTCACCGCATGCCTTATCTTTCGGGAAAATAGGTTTGATGTTATGGTCTTATGTTGGTTAAATCATGAACTACAAATCCCTTACTCACTTGGCGACATTGTCGATATGCACATAGTGCGTCAGGCCGGCGTCGTCCAGCGCTTGCAGCAGCGCCGGCTCGTGTGCGGGCCCCACCATGAGCAGTGCCTCGCGCTGGCTCGGTGCGCCCCGCTGCCACACGTCCAGCTCCAGTGGCTCCTCCAGCCGCTGCAGCAACGCCGCATCTGCTAAGTTACGCACCCACACGCCATGAACTGTGTAGCTGGAAGGTGGATTGGGTTATTTCAAATTCAACATCAAGCAATCCAGCACCAAGACCGCTGCAGCAGCTGCAGTCGCGTCCGATAAGTTGTGAAGATACACGCCGTGCCTTGCTGGTAGATAGGGTTGGGTTAGGGTTAGACTGGTCTGCTCGAGACCTATACATAATATTGTATCCCCGGTAATTGGTAAGGTGAAAGAAGTGCGTAACAAAGTTCACTCGTTTCTTGTATAAACGATAGAAAACTAATAAACAAAGTCTCATAATAATTAAGGTTCTACCTGGAGTACGCGTCATGTTTCCCGGCGAGCGCCAGGCTCACCGCAGCCGCACACAATATAAACAACTGTCTGCTCTCCATCATACACAGCCACACACAATCGTTCTCGTGCAAAACGGTCTTGAAACAAAATCGCTCCAGTTTTTTTTATCTTAATCTAAATTATTATGTGATACTATTGAATTTTATCTAAATTTGACTGGATCTGAACTGACCGATGAAAAGATAATGTCACTTTTATTGTTTGATAAACGCTGATATGCGGATTTTAATGTCTATACCTACTGTAAAAAACAGTTGATATAAGAATAATTACTTCGTAAGCAAAATACTGGTGTGGTAACATTTCAACTCTTGACAATTTTGTACTCTGTCATGACATAAAAGTTCCGGCATAAAATGCCTATCAGATGTATGAAACTACATCATCACCCGTAGCGGAGTTAAGAAGAACTAAGCGGTCACACAGACGAACTCGCAGTGTTTTATAGTATGTACTCGTATATGCCAGTATTTGTCTTGTTACTAGCCTGAAGAATAATACAATGTTCCGCTTTTCCCTCAGTAGAGGTGGAAAAGGATTTTATTCGTGGTTGATTTAAATTTAGTAAAGTTAGGTAAAGTAAAAAATGTCTGGAGCGGTTTACTTCGGACATCGTTATAAATTTCCTCTCGTTGAAACAATTTTGTATAATGTAACAAAGCTATAGACAAATCACTTGAATGGACATTTCGACACTAGAAAAGAATAACATTGTAACTCATATTTCGAAACTTTGCAGAAGTTACTTCAAACTTTTGAAAATTCTTTCAGATTTCGGTTGTCTTAATGTCAACCAACCTTGATAATTTTAGTCAACGAGGAAATAGCTATACTTTAAGATTATGATATTAAATGATTATATTATAATAGTAAATTATTATGTTATTTTGAATGAATGCTAGTGAGCGTATGTTGGGTGTGGCAAACGAGGCATGAAATTAAAAATAATACTGTGGAACTGCGTTCTTTGCGAAGCATGTGTGATGTAACTCTGAATGATAAATTGAGGTTTGAGGTTATACGAGAACGTTGCAGTTTAAAAGACGATGTAGTTACAAAAATTGAAAAGAGTATGCTAAGATGGTTTGGTCATGTGGAGAAGATGAGTGAAAACCTAAAAATATCCTTCTAGGGCGTCCCCTCCTTTGTTAGTCACAAAGGAGGGGACGCCCTAGACGGATATACACTAAACTTATTGGTGAGGTTCTTTAGAAAGGTCAGGTGTACAGTTCTTGCAGCCGGCGTGCATGTGTGACCAGTTGTAAGAACTTAAACCCGGTTTCCACCGCAAGCGGAGTGGATCCATTTATGATTTTTTTTACCTCGCAAGAGAAAACTGCTTAAATGTGTTTCCACCAACAAAGAGTCGAGCGGAAATGACTCAGCGGGTAAAAAGAGTAAAAATGAGCTCGTTCTACCTATTCTTGCTTTATTTCTCTTTTGTGGTGGGAATCAGACGACTAAACTCTTTCTTGGTGGAAACGCTAACGTTACAAACTAAGTATTTCATGAAAACGTAATCCGCTTCGTTTAGCCTTTTCCGGCTCATTACTATTCCGCGGTGGAAAATGTGCTTTAGACGAGGCATAAGGTACTCCTCATATCTCGTCTAAAGCACGGTTTTCACCACAAGGAGTTTTGTAAGGATGGAAGTAGGTGGCCTTCTGTAGTTTCTGCCTACCCACATGGGAAAAAGGCGTAAGTTTATGTATGTATGTTTTTATGTGAGTTACAATGACATTTCATAACATTTACTTTAGACATTGATAATTTATATAAAGTAACATAAAACAAGATTGTGTCTCGTATTACAATGATGATCCTGATGTATAACTAAAAATGCCCTTTATGAACGGCTTTCAGTTGCTTGGCAGTTGACTTTCGATAGCAATGTTTTACGCTAAATAAAATCCTTATGCGAAGGAATTTAGTTATGGGACAGGAGCAAAAATAACCTGCATTTTTGTATGGGATCCCTTCTTTTTGCATAATGTTCTTTTTCCTAATATACTTTGGCATAACTGTTTTGGCATAATTTGTTTTGCCATAATAATACTTTGCCATATTTATTTTTTGGCATACAGTTTATGTTGGCATAATCATCTTGAAGGCTAATTTATTTTGGCATAAATTGAATTCGCATAATGTTACTAGGCATAATGACTATTAGCATAATAGTATTTAGGCATACCATTAATAGAAATAACGGAATCAAAGGAGACGATTTTTTTTGTTTGGAGATCAGGCCACCTCTTAAATGGTAGCGTTTAGTAATGAAACGTATATTGATTTCTTCCTTATAATCTCTAGATAACAGTGGTAATATTAGCTGAGCCTTGTCTAACCGGAATGCTGAGAAATTCGAAAATGAAAACGTGAATCTAACAATAACCTCAAAACTTGCGATATTGTCGAAATGGATATGTTTAACCGGTATTTTAAGTTAAAGTAGTTCGCTGTTTAATAACAAAAGTAGTATAAAACAAAGTCACTCATCCATGTCTGTAATACTTCAAAGATTTTGATAGGATTTTCACGATTTGATAGACTGAAATATGAGAAAGAATTTATAATTCGAATAGTGCGGCATCGCCTAGAATTTACATTGAAACGTTCCTCGTGAATCTATTTATTTCGTCATCGTCATCATCAGCGTACAACAGCCCACTGCTGGACATAGGCCTCCTCAATCGCACGCCATTTAACTCGATTCTCAGCAACTCTCATCCAGTTGCTACCATAGGTTGCTACCAGCCACCCTCCGAAGATTGTCTCTCCACCGAGCCTGAGGGCGTCCCACCTTACGTTTGCCGATTCGCGGTCTCTCGAGAACACGACTACCCCAACGATCATCGGTTCTACGGCTAACATGACCGGCCCATTTCCACTTCAGCTTATTAATTCTGTGAGCTACGTCGACAGCTCTGGTTCTCTGTCGGATCACCTCGTTCCGGTTGCGATCCCTCAGAGATTCCAAGCATAGCCCAATTTATTTAATCGAATCAATTGCACGTAAATACTTTCAGTAAAAAGTTCCGAGGAAAATCACGGACTAACAAACAAGCATGGTGTGGAACTTTATTTATTTTAATCTGATTAAGTATTCGGCATAGGCACATCCCCAACACCATTATAGCCACAATGACTAGATGATATAACAAATATGCTTCTGTATAATATTATATCTACACTGATAAATATTATGCAAATAAGATGTCTAAGCTGGTCGTGTAAGAAGGAAAAAAAACATTATATACTTAAAAAATATATTTATTTATTTCTGTTTTTATTACACACACATAAAAATATTACTTGGTGCAATGGTATCCACTGTAAAATAATATTTCTTTCCTTGGAGTCAACAAGGACAGCATGTGTTTGGTGTGCTCTTCAAATTGAAGATCCACATGGAAGGCAAACATTGAATGTGCAGTATCAATACTTTCATTCAATAACATTAGGCAGTTTCCACAAACTGCATCTAGTGGGTATAACTGAAAAGGAATAAAATAAGTCTACTGCAGTCTGATAAAAATATAAAATTATTTAGTCGCGTTAATCTCTCAAGCCACGAGTATAATTTAAAGAATGTACCTGTCTTATTTCTTATTAGTTCATTACACGAAAGCTAAATCCTAACGGGTGCAGTTGTGACCAAGAACTAGTAAACAATGAGAAATTGGAATAGGCGGGTAAACTCGCACTAGATCTACTAAAACTATTCTAACTTTTTTTCATGGTATCCTGTTAGTTACAACACAAGGATGCGACGTAAATAATATAACCAAGATCACATTATCAAAGCTTCCACCAGCAAGCACCACTCACCTCGCGAGAAATCCACACACATACTTACCTATACAAGTTGGCGGACGTCTGTAGCAGTCTCTGAAATTAATTGTATTCACACATTGCGTTAAAATCTTACTGCACAATTGACACAACGACTTTGTGGAGTATGCGCTGTACTTGCAGATGCCATTTTCGTAAATATTTTTTAATAAATATGAAAAAACTGCAGAAACACTTTCACGAAAATCGAAATAAACGGAAGAAATAAATATCAAATGGAGTTGTCCGTCAAGATTGAAGTGCGTCAACCACCAAAAAGACGGATTTACAACGTTCCGTGCCACGACGATTTTTTAAATCATCTACGAGATTTTAGCGAAAACATTTAAAAGTAGTAATAGAAAAAGTTCACAGTTTAATACTATTTATTTCATATATTCTATTCTATTTCTATTATAATTAAAGGAGATATTGTTACCACTGGGTACCGTACGTTTTTTTGTAAATGTAAAAAACGTCCCTGTTCACGTGAGTATTTTCTGTGAAATGACATTGACCACAACAGGAATGATTTGACTCGCCAAACCATATCATAATTTATCTTATGTATTATGATTTTATGATTCCGGTTACGTTTCAATGTAATATTTCGTTTATTACTATAATAAAACGGTTACTTTGTTTTGGTGTAATATGAATAATAAACGCAACATACAAGCAGGGGGCCTAAAAAAAATTGTCTCCTTTGAGTTATTTTTACATATTTATTTTGAATTAAAAATTCATTAAGTTGAGCCACATAAGTTAGTGACAGAAACGAATCGCTGCAAAACCGACTCCACGTAGTCTTATCTGCCCTACCCTTAGAGTGTAATCTAAGCCCAAGTAGGCGCGGAGGGGCGAGGCGGCCCGCAAGCTGAGGAGCAGGTGTGAGCGTAAAACACATCTGCGACGATAAGCTCGCGTGGGGCCGCCGGAGCCCCGCAGCGCCGGAGCTTTGACAGAAACCATGCCTGCTGCATGTTGCATACTGCATGCTTGCTTGCTTGCAAGCTGCATGCTTGCTGCATGCATGCTTGCTGCATGCATGGTGTATGCTTGTTTGCATGCTGCATGCTTGCTGCATGCATGGTGTATGCTTGTTTGCATGCTGCATGCTTGCTGCATGCATGGTGTATCCTTGTTTGCATGCTGCATCCATGCAGCAGACATACATGAAAAAAACTCACATATGTTTACAATCAACTATGTTCAAAACAAGTATGTTATGTATTACCTGCTTCAGGAGATAGTTTTTTTTTTCCAAACGTCAAAATAAATTGGTATATCCAATCAGGGTATGTCTAACATTTTAGGAGTTAATTATTATGCTTCTTTGTTATGCCTATAAAAATATGCTTTAATATCATTATGTGTAAATAAATTTATGCCTGAGAATGTTATGCTTAATCATTATTATGATTAGAGAAATTATGCTTAAAAAATTATGCGTATGCTGTTATGCGTAAATAATGTTATGCGAAAATATAATTAGGAGTAACAAAAGTATGCCAAGTTATATTAGGTGTTAAAATTGTATGCAAATGGATAGGGAACCTTTTTGTACACCAATAATATGATTGTAACTTAAAATTGCCTAAAACTGAGTTGAAATGTTATTCCTAGCAGGTGTCGATTTCATTTTATATCATTCAAGTAGCTGTGATGCGAGCACTTTACACGATTTCCATACAAAACGTAACAGCAGAAGTCAATTTGTCAATCGTTCTGTGCTACGGCGTAGCAGTGCTACGTGGCTACGCGGCTACGACGTGCTACGCGTGACAGAGCGAATCTCTGCGAGGCTGCGAGTAGCGAGATGCCGGCAGCAGATGATGTATTTATGTTAGGTTAAGTTATTTGTCGCGAGTGGAGCGAATACTAATGTTGACGGAGATCATCTGCGCTGTGTTAGTGAATAGTAGGCTTGTGTGATTCTACTGAATATGTTAATATGGTAGGGGGAGTTTTATGTTTGACAAATAATATGATAAAAGCACAGTTTAATAGTTGCCATTAGTATGTCAATAATTAATTAATTGTTTCTGGAACATTATCATTCACACTGAAAACGAGATATTTATCATGTTTTATATTTGAAGTCAAAACAAAATAGTAAACACGGTAAATATCTCGTTTTAAGTGTTAATGATAATGTTTCTGGAACGTTCAATAAAAGCATAAATTATTAATTTTATGGAATGTTTTGTTGCTTTTAACTTAAACTACATGGTCTATCCCGTATACATTATGGAGCTATCCGAGAAACTGCTCATTAATTGAAGTAAATTGCCTTAATCACGTTGTTTGGCAACCCATTCGATGTTACAGAATTACGTATCTACTCACCTGATGTGATGAATCATAATG
Organism: Xestia rhomboidea; assembly: GCA_963853795.1. Classification (NCBI taxonomy): domain Eukaryota; kingdom Metazoa; phylum Arthropoda; class Insecta; order Lepidoptera; family Noctuidae; genus Xestia; species Xestia rhomboidea. Next base: position 475,497 of record OY970776.1, on the reverse strand, counting down.
TTTCACGTATTTTTGCTACTTATGTAAAACCAGTTTATAGTGCTGAGAGCCTATTTTCACTGACTCTGTGGGGGGTTCTTTACGTACAAGCTAACCTTAGCATTATTTCTGTTACCGCCGCAATACTGCCAAGCACAATAAGACAGAGACACGAACAAATCTTAGCCAAGCGGAGCAACGTTTACCTTAATTCGGGCTGAAAATAGTTCTCACATTATTATTAGGTTGTTCAAATACATGACCTGAAGTTTCTACAAAGTTGAGAAGAGGTGAAATTGCAAGCCGCCATTGTTACTAGCAGTCTGCACAAGATGTAATAATGTATACGTCAGGTACGTAATATAAATAGTTCGACGAGGATAGAAGGCTCTTTACGGTAACAACTTTTACCATGTGGAAAATGTTATCATAGAGAAAATGTAACTTATGAATTATTTCTCGTAGTTGTACTTCACTTTACTTATTTTTTAAGAGGCCTTTTATTTTAATATTTTTTAAGGTACCCTCAAGGATTATGTGTGCACTCTCATTACATCTTTATAAAATGGTAAACATATTTCAATACAAAACTCTATCATGTCTCTACAGACAGAGTTTTGTATGTTTTGTGTGTTTGTTTGTTTTGAAACTCTATCATGTCTGTAGAGACATGATAGAGTTTTCTATTGAAATATGTTTACTATTTTATAACGATGTAATGAGAGTGCACACGTCATAATCCCTGAGCGTACCATAAAAAATATATTAAAATAAAAGGCCTCTTAAAAAATAAGTTAGTTGAAAAGCCTGATGAAGATACTTAGGTAGTTTTTACAAACTACCTAAGTATCTTCATCGGGCTTTTCAACTTGGTTTCTAAGGTAAACCACACATCGACACCCTCCTCGGGAATGTATAAACTATCAGATTTTATCCCATCTCTTGTAAAGAATGCCAATAACCAACATGTAAGAAATAATTTAAGGTGCCAACAAATTAACTCGTTTAAAACCTTGATATTCATCGATCACTAACATGACACTCCGTTCCGTTCAGTTAAAATTGAGCAAATCTGTACGTACCTATAAATAGATTATCTTCAATACACAATGTATTAAAAACCATCAACAAAACAACATACTTAATAATGCGCACTAACAACCACGCGAACGACATCAAACCAAGGTAACATCAATCATCATTAATGTTATTCGGTAAGTAAAGGAAACGCCTCAGTGCGGCGGATACACCGCGGCGACGATCGCTGGCAGTCTCGGCTGAACGCGGAAGTAATCGTGGCATTTGCATAACTCAGCGGGAGCAAGCTATCGTAAATCGTTGAAGGCGGGATGGTTACACTGATTTGTCGTCAAGTTGTTTTTATAGATATCTACAAAGTCAAAACATTTGGTCACATGACCAGATGTCTGAACGTGGACGAAGCAAAGGAAGAATGAGGAAGAAGAGGTAAGAATCGTAGCAGGTGGCGGTCCATAGGACTGTATTGTTTCTGCATATCCCATGGGAAAAAGTCGCGAGTTAACATGATCATGTGTGTGTTCATAAAAAAATCAATTGAATATCTCAGCTTAATCATTAATTCTTCATATGATTTTTGGTCGACCCTTTTCGACTACCGCACAAATGGATGCAAACCTCAAACATTTGAATTCAGAAATAATATTATTTTTTTAATATAATGTGGGGTGCTAGACAATTGGACATCACTTTCAAAGCGTTTCGTATTTCGGTTGCTAATGTCAATCTTAAAAAAATGTTTTTTTTTTTTCATTATTGTTGTCGCTGACAGACTGTCACTTTGTGGATGCTGTCGGGTGTTACATTGCGCACGGGATGACAGATCAAATTCAAATTTTACCCCCGCTTCCCCAGCCACCCATCTTCTATCAGTATTTATTGGTTGGTGTATATCTGAACATTTAATTCATTGTATGGTTAAAAAATATATATATTTAATAATAAATAATTCATTGTATTGTTAAAAAATAATATTGTTAAATATAACATTCAATTGTTTAAAAAAAATCATACTTCTTCTCCACTGTAGCCGAAAACAACAGATTCACAAAAACGGACCCCACTTAACTAAAAACCAATTTTGCAATAGTACTCTTCACTATAAAAACAGTTACCTAATGTCCATTAAAATTTACAACCACATTCCGAAAGCTATAAGAGAGTCACCACTGCATTTTTTCAAAAAGAAGTTGAAATTTTGGCTATTTCAAAAGACTTTTTACTCAGTTAAAGAATTTCTAGATGATATTAAATATAAATAGGTACTACCAGATATTACTATACATTTTTTTTTAGCTAAGGTTAATGTTGTGTTTTATATTACTTATATATTAGAATTTGATTGTAGAGTTTCGCACCTTTTAGTTTTGTTTTTGTATTTTATTTGAATGTAACTAAGTAAGCTAAGATTAGGTATATGTGCGTAAAAAAAATAATTTTAATTAAATTATATATAATAATCATAAAATAATTATATATATTATTATTATAAGCCTATGTTGTCCCACTGCAGGGCAAAGGCCTCCCTTCCTAATAATAATAATTATAAAATAATTATATATAATAATGATTGCTTAAATTTAATTTAAAGTATTTTAGTGTTTTAAGTGTAATTATGAATTGTAACTATGTAAATATTCGTATGCCGCGACTATAGCGGCGGATATGTCATGTCCTGCTATTTTTATTTAACAACTCTGTGCCTACCATATCCAACGAATAAATGTCTTTGTCTTTGAAATAGTAAAGACAGTATCGTTAGCAAGTTTCCGAACTCAAATGTGTTTTTAGTAAGAGCGAGACAGTTGGAAGTTATATGAAACTCACGTAATTCATTAGGTGAACGTGAGATAAAACACGGGACTTAACTGCATAATGTTATGTTGCTTCCATTATAATTCTATAATTAATTTAATTTAATTTTAGATTAAAAATTTGCATTCTAAGAAATCTGTTTCATTCTTAGTTTTCTGGCTTAGCGAATTTGATTGCATTTAGTTATCTAGATATAATTTTTCTGTCGTGAAAGCTAATTGGAAAAATATAAGTTAAATAAGGTTGTTCAAAAGAGCTTTATTAATAGCGAAAAGTTTGCAAATAAATGCTCCTAATTAGTAGTTGATTTACGTTTACTCGGAGCTATAATAATAAAGTAGGTTGAAATGCTTAATCCATAAAACGGCGTACAATTTCCAACTCAAATTACCAGAACATGCAAACAACAAAATCGCAAAAGGTCTTCGAAATATCTTACAACGCGGAACAATGTACAAATTAACAATATAAGCGGTAAAACGGACGTAACACGTACGGAATGTGTTTGCGGGATTTTGGGATCCCGGTCTGGCGCGGGATTTGAATGGGGATTGTGTAAAACTAAGCAATTTTAAGTTCCGAATGCTGACGCGCTGGAGTTTGCAGTTGCGATTCGCAATTACGAAACTAGCAGCATTGAAAGTTGTTCAGAGGAATATTTGAACGTGTTGCTTTGTTGTAAAAGTTGCTGACAGAGCAGTAAGTTAAAATTCGGAAATTAAAAGCCCGAACACAGATAAAAATGAATTTACATCCGGATAAAGAAATATGACTGATCGTATAAGGAAGAAGTAGGATTACCATGGAAAACTGGGTTTTTGGGAAGTCAAGAGGGAGTGAGTGCTAGACAAACGTCTCCATGCACCTTAACATCGCCGGTCCCTATACTTCTGGCATCTAGCAGGAAGACATAAAACATAAAATATAAGTTTTTAAAAACCTTGTAATGAATTAAAAAAATGTGTGGACTTCAAATAATAATCCTACCACTACTAATGATATTCAGCTGCATCCAGTTAGACTGGAAGCCGATCCCAACATTGTTGGGCAAAAGATAAGCATAAGATGAATTACTAATATTATTATCCTCATCACCTTATTAGCAAAAACCTCAGCTCCTAAACTACACGTCGTACACCATAACATAGAGCTGGTAACACGTCAAAGCGCGTCGTTACCTAGTCAACACAAACCCGCGCCACCGCAGCTCTGCCCACAGTGAGCACCAGCCGTTTGAACTACAACACAAACCTTTATGTAGTAGAAGTACATATGTGTGTATGTAAGCTTCAGAAAACCGACAATCTGTCTCCGTACGACTTAATTAAAGTCCAAAAACGTTTCAATGTTTTGTGTATACAGATACTATACTTGGGTACTTCGTCGTATTGTGTTAGTCGCCCATGTGAGGCGATGTGGTGGGACATGGATGCAGTACTTACAGGTATTGTTATAAGTAAAATGCAAACGCAACTTAACGTCACGCCTATAATCCCCGAAAGGGTTCTCAGTAGCAGGCCGAAAATTTACATTTTTGTACATGGACCCCACACATAACTGGTTCAATGTGAGTACATTGTAGGTCACCACCCCCTAACTCTTCAGGTAACCGGTATGATGTTATGTTAACCTAATTTTCAAATAACAGAACAACAGGCTAGTTTATAATGTAATATTTAGGATTTGCAAACCCTGCTCATATAAAATTAAGGGCTAATTAGGATGTCCGAAAACAAGTGAATGTTGAGTTAATTCAGCTTAGTTAAGACTGTTGCGAGCGTCAGGATTACGGCAAGTGACACTTTATGAGTTTTGGTAGGGGGGAAGAGGGCTTGTGTGTGATAGACAGACAGATGTAGCGACGACTCAGATGTTCTGGGGAAAAGTGGGGCGTGTTTTTGTACGTTTTCTTGCATCGTATGTTAAACTAATTGTGGCCCGCGGTTTTACCAGTGGCATGGAGGTTCCCAGAGCAAGCGTAGGTATGTGTTTCTAAGAAGAAAAGTAATATCATGTCAATCGACAATGTTTTTTATGACTGAAATATTTTTTATTTTTAGTTGATTCGTTTTTTACCCGACTACGGCGAAGCCAAAAGGAAGGGTTATGATCTTAGCAGTCTATGTATGTATTTTCATATTTACATATGTTCCTCCGTAGTGACTAAACTATTTATCTGATGAATAAGGTGTCAATCGATTCGTTATTATGGCCCGAACACATGCATTTTAACGAACTTCAACAATAGAAGCAGTCGATTTTACACTGTAAACCCCGAATTTAATTAGAGCGCGATTTTTCAGTGGTCGGGTTATTTAGTGGTAGTGTACCACACACATTGTTTCTTGTTGATGACCTATCTTCAATTTAAGAACTGTATTCACTACCTGTGTTACACAAATAAAATTGTTTTTTTTTTCTATTTTGCAGAAGACTTAAAGCCGTGAAAGTGAATAATAATCTCTTAAAACCACTGCACTACACCCACAAACCAAGACAACTAATATTAAACCTAAAAATAAAATAAAAACTAACAGATTTCCACTAATTACATCGGTATCATTCAAATAAGATACATTATTTCATTAATTTACGCTACCGCTCTCGCTTGCTCCCGCAATGTAACCTCTCCCTTACGGTCGTAAATACGCTTATTCACTGCGAGACAAAGATGGCTCGGCCGACCCGATGATTCCTCCGAAACGACCCAAAAAAACGGTTAAAAGCCTTTGTCTTAGGACTGGCGAATTAAATTAGTATTTTTTGACGGGCTAAAATAGGACATTATACAGAAGATACGGACTTAAACCATCCATCTTAAAACCATCTTTATTGCTTAAAAAATAGAGTGGAATTTAAAAGGGTGGGTAGGAGATGGACCTCAAAAATCACAATGTAGAATAATATTTGTTTAAGAATACTTGAAGCTCAATCAGAATATCTGATTCCGACATTAAAAGGTCTCGGCTCACTTTATAAAGGATTCGCTTCTCATCGCGAGCACTTTTGTTCTCTCTTCACTTTGTATTGAATTTCGTATGAAGTTGAATTTGGTAGATGCGATCTGGTTATAATGTTTATTTAAACATTCCGAAAATGTTATGAGAAGGTAATTAGAGCATTGCTACATCGATGTCTTACTAACACAGTTAAAAAACCATTAAGAAGCTATCGGTCCTGTTATTAAACTACGTATATCTGTCTTAATCAAATTATCGTAAAAATCAGAAGACGTGGAATTTTCCGTACCAACACGTCATGTTACTAATTTATCCATTCCATATGCATTGTATATTCCATATTCCCAAATTCCCAGTAAACTAATCTTAAATAATAGTGTTTGCGCAGCGTAAGTATACTCTATCCAAGTATCCATTTATGTATTTAAAACTTGCCATTTCATTTCTATTACTATGACGTTCAACGAAAAAGGAAAAAGTTTTCAGTATTTTTAGAACGTTTTAGAAAAGTGGGTTCATTCATAAGAATCTTTCTAAGAAAGCACCTGAAACCGCAGGATCATAAGTCTTGAACGTCAAAACATACGAGCCACTGTAGAGGTTCAATATTTGTGTCAAATCGCCCACAATAAAGTTTTATTCGCCGTCTTCTTACTACACTTCTAGTTCAGCATTGGGCTCGTAAATAACACACTCGTCTTCGCACTAAAAATATTATTTGGACAACTTTTTGGACGGTTGTAGCCGAAGGTCCACTTCATGGAATGAATGAAGAAATGTTATTAATCTCGCTAGCTGGCTACTATTTGCCACAGTCAACTTCAAGATGTTGTTTAAGTAAGTTATTCGAATTGCGTGCGAATTTGAAACAAAAAACTATTTGTTATTCGCTTTACTTTTGTTTTTTCTTGCGTCAAAGTAATGAACCTTCTGCATTGACTTGTTCAGTGTTGGTTTGTGAACTTGCTACTAGAGATAGGAATTTATTGTCAAAAACATGGTACAGCGGGGATAAATACTTAATCCTTCGGGGGTCGTCTGTGAAATGGGAACATATCAATAAAAATATTGTAGTTTCGGATGAAACTTACTTTCAGCATTATTTCGCTCTAGTTTGTTTAGATTATTCTCTCGTTTCTTTACTGCCGGGCTAAGTCTTAGAGTAATGGCCTTAATTACGAATATAAAAATGTCTTTCTTAATATTTTCTTATCTCCGTTGAAGTCCAAAGTCGTGTATTTAGACCCAAGTTTGGGAACAAGGGCGTGTGTGACTTGAAGACGCAAAAACTGTATTTGCTACTATTTGGTTTAGCTGCTATCATCGTCATCATCAAGCCATAACAGTCTTCTGGGTGTAGTTATGCCTCTCTAAGCGCACCTATTAAACTGGATCCTTCTACTCTTAGCAGTTATAGGTACCTATCTGAACGACCCAAGGGTCTGAAGGACCAATTTCAGTCGATCCCAAGTAGATTGGAAACCTACTTCCAAATAAAGCAACAAGCTAAATGACTTGGAAACTGAACTGCCTACACTTAGAATTAAAAATGGCAGCAATTTAAATAACACTAGTACTCATTGGACGCAGCTGATGCCTTTTATTTATTTTAGTCCCAAAACGTTGACCTTTACTTAAACGTTTTATTGTTTTAGGAGGGTGATAGTTTTTTAGTTTGTGGAGGTTTGAAGAACTTTGAAATTTATTTAAACTTGCTAGCGAATTGTTCTGGAACAGTTTTTGCAGTCGTTAAAATATAAAACAATATGTGTGGAAATGTGCTCAACTTGGTTTAGTTTTTATTTGTAAGTAAATTGAGACAGATAGATGGGTTTTTATAAGGTTAACGTTAACGTCCTGTCTTGAAAAACGTACAATTTATTTTATGAGTGTGATAGCTAGTTCAATTTCAGGAATGCTAACTCAATACAATATTTAAGAGATTGGCTTGCCATCAACCGGTGCAGATTCTTAAGGTGGGTTACGGCTCAACCGCCTGTGTGCAAGCTGTGGGAACGGTATAGTAAAATAATATGCTTATTTATTATTGGATTTTTTACATGTGAGAATTGTGTTTGTAACTTTATTACTGCAAGATACCGAGGAAATCCTAGATTATCCTTCTAAAGATCTCGTCTCCCGTACACAACATGACCGATTATAGAAAAATCTGAAGAACCTTCACTACAAAACTAATCCTTCTACACCAACAGCTCAATACTCATTCAATATCAAACCCCATTAAAGGAAGCCATACAACCCTTCTAAATCGACGCGTCACGATCCCGCCGCCCCAGCAAGCAGTACAGCGGCAATACAAATTAGCCGGGTAATAAGACGCCCGCCATTGCGAGATATTGGACATTTTTGCTGGCCCACTGAGCAGAGCTACGCTCGCAGGCTGGTTACACGCGATGTTAACGTTTGGGAGGAAACATGGGAGGTTCCGTTATATGTCGCAGTTTATTCACTTCATTAACTTTGAGTTCTGAATGGATTTGGACGTGTTGGTAAAGAATAGCTTTTATTTAAGTTTTTTAACAGGATTTGTATTTAGCAGCCATAACTGGAACAACTCAATTAAACTACTCGTTTCTTTCTTAATTAGAGCTCAAATTGGATATAATAGACTATATAATTTTAGTTGGTTACTTTTATTTTAATTATTTTGTAAATTAATTTTTGCTTTTGATAATAAGTACCTACCACGTAAATTAAAAATTTTATACAATGCTTAACCTCTCCGTTTTTAAACTTTGTAATAAAATTGATTAGTTTGAACCCTTGACGATTTTCATTTATCACAATTTCTTGAAATGAATGTAGAAATCGTGTTTTGCCTGTAAAATTTAAATATAAACACGGGTCTGTCATTATCCATTCCATACCAATAAAATTGAGAAACTCCGAAACCGACATAATTAAAGATATTTACCAAATGATGTCAGTTAATTTAATTGGATCATTGACATTCCACCCGAACCTACTTTTATCAAAATATAATTTTAATTCATCCGTCTCCCTGGAGGAAAGAGAATTTTAGGATAATTTCAGGAATTCCCTTAGCAGGTGAACGTTGGACATTGGCCAAATGAATGTTTGTAATCTCACTGTTTCTACTACGTTTTTTTCAGAAACGTTATGAGGAGAACGTTCGCATCGTGTGGAGGTTTTTCTTTATTTGCATATCTGATTTATGTTCTTTTATCGAGCTGTGCTCAGTACTGGTTCAGGAGAAATTGTAGCTCTTTTCTGATGATGCAGCTAGTAATTCCAATAAATCCTCACGAATTCTTCGCATAGCCAATAGCATCTGTACTACTTCTTGTGCTGTGCTTTTATGCACTAATCATAAAAAAAAAAAAACACAAAAACAACAGACGTCTAAATTCAACTGTACATTGAAATTTATTTATTTATTTATTTTAATCTCCCTTACAACTATCATTACAGGAATGTTCCTAATGCGACAGCTCGGTCTCAAATTAAATTAACTTATTTACAATATAAAACTATGACAAACACAAAAAAAGAACTAAGTACAAATATCAACATCTAATATAATCATCGCTTCTGTACTATGTTCCTTAGCTATAAAAACACAATATTTAAATGATAAAAAACAACATTTAGCCTACTCTAATCTACATTATACATAAACAGCCACCAAAATAAAAACATAAAAAATAAAAGAATCTGTATGTATGTGTGTGCATCTGTAAATCTGTACTTAGTCCATGCATTTTCTGTTCTCATTAACTTTGTAAAAAGCAGCCAGTTTATTTAGAAGTAACTTACAGTAGTTATTTTGCAATCGAAGAATAAATACTTACATAACAAATAATAATGTTAAGGTAATTGTTGATTTTAAAGAAAATATTATTCCTTGTAAAACACAAACCCAACCGCAGGTAAACAAGCGGACACGTAAAAATAGAATTTAAATGGACCGACATAACTTTTTGGAAGTTTTCCTTCTTTTGAAAACAAATCCTCAAGGAGAAGGAAAATCTTGGATTTAAAAAGTTCAGCCATGTTTTAGGATGTCGACTTACAGTCGTAAACGTGGGGAGAGTCGGATCACTATTATTCACAAGTTTATGTTCAGTAAGATTCCAAGCTTAGATAGATAAAGGAATATTTGAGTTAACCGTGTACTTATGAAAACAAATTACCTATAGAATGCATTTTAATGTTTCAACAGTTTTAATTTTGGTGTTAAGTAGTGATGGGAAAAACCTGTTTATGGACATCAGATTAATTTGTGAATGAAAAACATTTAAGCTTGTTAAAATATGAAGAAATGATACCTACTTTAAGATACATTGCGTTAAAGTTTATTGAAATAATGAACTAGTTACACAGCGAGAAACCCAGAAGTCTGTCACACCAAGGGGTTGTTGAGATCAGATACGCAGTCATTCCATGTAAATGAATGGTTTTCAGCCGAATGTATTACGAATGTGGCAGCAACAACGAATGGTTAGACTGGTAGGTAGCTGTCCTAAACAAAGTTCGGTAACAGATAGGCTGTCATGCGTCCATATCTCTTTGATCACCCATATTATGTGTTGCCTGTGACAAATAACACCAATATTTTCCGTTTATGTGCTGCATTAGCACACACATTCGAAATAATCAGAGCGTACCTACAAACCACAGGCTACGACTAAATTACCAAATGCCATAGAATACCACGTTAAACCAGTCCGCAAACACAAAGCGCATGTAACATCAGTGTGGCCGCACTAATGCAACTGTCAAACACAAACGATTCATAGTCTAATGCACTACCGAGCTATAATGACAGCCAACAAATCCACAGGCCATGTAATAAAGGAACATGTCCCGCGTGTCACGGGCCTAACGCCGCCGGCGCCATCTATCGGCGGCGAGTGTAAGTTACGTTCGGTGTAATGGAGCACCAAATTAAGTTCTACTAGGTACCAGATCGGTCTGCTAGGTAGTTACTGGTGCTTGTTATTTAAGATCTAGACTTGTGTTAATCAAAGTAATTTGAATTCACGTAATTGTGTATTAAATTACGTTTTGAGTACTCATGTCTTGTTTTTTTTTTCTTTTATTTAAGAACTGAACTGTCAAAGATTTTGAAGTTCAAGTTGATTTTGTCTTACGAATTTTTTGACGTAAGTAATAATATTATCAGCTTAATAAAAGCTGTGATTGATGACACACAGATTCCCAGAAACATAAATATCAAAGGAAATAAAACCACAAGCATAATTACATTATAAAATTAAGCAAAAAATAAAGCTTCATTTTATACTGAAGCCTTTGATTACAATAATGAAATGACATCAAAATCATATTACCCATTTACCTTTAAAGCTTATAATTATATGGAAATGAAATAAGCCCCACATTGGCCTCCCGTGTGATTCAACTGTACGATACAAAGTAAAACAAAATGGGATCAGTAGCGTGACCCAGTTGATTTTATTGCAATGACTACTGATTGCGGAGTGCAGGCCAGTGTTGCACCATAGAGCAGATAGATACAGAAAGCCAGGTAGCAAACACCGAACAATAACACACACACACATGGACTTGTTTCACCTTTTAAAGTGCGGTCAAACTGAGCAGACTGGTTGCGGACACGGGACTTTGACAGATATTTCAGTACATTATCCGCCAAAGTCCGGTTCCTGCAGTCCGGTCAGCTCTCCAGTCCACTACGGTTTATAGCACTTTTTGCAGAACAAGCGCACTCACACGACTGTCACTTGTTTCAACCGTAGTGACACGACTGGTTTATAAGGAACTATATGAAAGCACTCTGTTGCCATTTTCAAAGAGTTACGAAGAAAGCGTGTATGCGTGTGCGCAGTTTTGCTCGTTGTACGAAGCCGGGCTTCTGTACCCAACTATTCCGTGGTTTTGATCGATGTCCTCGAGCGATAAATTGAGTTGTTTCTATAAGTAACGGGCAGCGCCACCCGGCAGGGCTTGTTTGTTGTCCGTAGTTACTCGTGTCAGGTGAACTCAGGTGATAAATATTTTCATAATTGAGATAAGTGTGAATCAGTAGTCCGTTTTGACCACTGCTGAAATTTTTTAATTTATTACTGTAATCCAATGGACCAGCAGAAACATTGTTTGTTTTTTACGATATACGCACATGTCATCGGATTTTTTTTTTTTGTAAAACCGACACTATCCGAAAAAAAAACCCCACCAAAATATTTTTTTAAGTTATTGCTTTAATGTGAATTATGTAAGCAGGAGCCAGAGGATGCAGAGAAAGCCAATTTGCTTAAAATAATTTTAACTGTTAGACCCTCGAACCAGCCCTTAATAATCGAATTGAATATTATGATAGAAATATGATAGAAGCTGTCAAAGTGCATAAATGATGCCACCCTTAATTGGAAACAGTGCGCTTAAATATTTAGGCCTCGAAACTAAACATTCAAATTATCAAAACATGCAACCCAACATTTGGAAAACAATTAGTGTTGTTCTATTTAAAGCGGTCAGTGCGCAATAAGCAATAAACATGTCGGCCATGTTGATTTGTACGCGCATATTAGACGCAGTTAATCTCCGGCGGTCTCTGTGTGCCACTACGGGTCACTGTGTGCCACTACGGGTCACTGTGTGCCACTACGGGTCACTGTGTGCCACTACGGGTCACTGTGTGCCACTATTAGTGACGAGCAGAGCTATTGTTTTGTGGGACGCGACATCAAATTGTAGGCTATTCTGGATTTATTGAAAGGAACGTTATAAACTCGAAGAGAGCTAGCTGTAGTACCTTACTAATATTATAAATGCAAAGGTTTGCGATCTTCTCGTCCAACTTACCGCAGTGTCTCAAGACGAAAGTCTATGACCAGTGTGTGTTGCCAGTGATTACATACGGGACCGAAACGTGGTCGCTCACAATGGGCCTCATCGGAAGGCTTAAAGTCACCCAATGGAGAGGGCTATGCTCGGAGTTTCCTTGCGCGATCGAATCAGAAATGAAGACATCCGCAAGAGAACCAAGGTTACCGACGTAGCCCGAAGAATTGCCAAACTTAATCGGCAGTGGGCAGGTCACATTGCTCGCACAACGGATGGCCGATGGGGCCGAAAAGTTCTGGAGTGGCGACCGCGAACCGGAAGACGTTGCGTTGGAAGACCTCCCACTAGGTGGACCGATGACCTGGTGAAGGTCGCTGGATGCGAGTCGCATGGGACCGGTCAATGTGGCGACACTTGGGGGAGGCCTATGTCCAGCAGTGGACGTCTTTCGGCTGAAATGATGATGATGATGATGAAAGGTTTGCGAATATGGATGGATGAATGTTTGTTACTTTTTCACGCAAAAAGTACTGAACGGGTTTGAACAATACCTGGTATTTTATAACCTGGATTTACATAGGATACTTTTTATCCCGGTAGTACAACCCCGTGGGTCAATTACCGAACGCCGCGCGCCGTAATGTATACATTACCGTACCTGCCGTGCCGTCGCAAGTTGTTTCCTCAGGAACAACTGCCTCATCTATTCATTCACTAACGAGCAACGCGCAGGTTTAGAAGCATGACATTTTGCTCATGACATGCATCATTATTGTGCCACGAAAGTGAGCACTCAGGAGAGATTTTTGAAAATAAATACCTCTATGTGCAATGCTGTAAAATATGAATGTAGTAATTTTTAGTGAAGGGAAATTCCATTGTGTTTGTTTCAGAATTCAATAATATACGTTTTTGATGCTGTCAATAAACTTCACTATTAACCAATTTACAATACTAGTTCTTCATCTTCTGGTATCTATCAGGGTGTTGTTTTGTTTACAGAAAAGATAACAAACGAGGTTGTCTGACTGCACATAAAAATAATATGTACCTTATCATTTATGTATTTTGTGCGAAAGAAAGGACAATGTTGACTCAACTGTCGCTGATAAGGCATGGGGCCTGGAACACTGCCCAGCCGGAAAGGGAAAATGACGGCACAAAAAATAAACGCTTCATAATATTATTATTTGTAGCATCGGACGTACCAGGATAACATCGTTGTTAGGTGCTACCTACACAAATATCTCAGTTCCGCAACTCGTATACATTTCACGTTAACAATCATAATATACACAACATATTTTATAAAAATCATCTTCAACAATATCTAACAAAAGCACATTACGCAATTTCACGAAATAAAATCTCTGAAGCGAAAACGACACGTAAATAAAAAAGAGCAACTCAACAGCCTTTTATGCAACTCCAGTAATGCAATAACTAGTTCTCGACTCAACGACTCACCGCAGCTTGTCAACAAACGATTCGCGCGGACGATGACTGTTGGCACTAAATAGATTCACCAACTTTCAACATTTTGTCCAACATTTATCTCAATTTATATTAGGACTGCGTTGACAAATGCCTCGCACCCATCCCTAGCTATATCTTACGAAAAACTTTTTAAATTGCGCTCCTAACACTTAAGAACATCCCCTATCTCCTTCTGACCAGTGATATCGTCTATCTTACCTGCTCTATCGCAGATCGTGTCCGAAGCTAAAGGAATTGACCTAATTTAAAAACTTGGTCGTACACAGTACGAGATACGGATTTTCATCGTATAATTGAATCATCGTTTTATTTCAATGTTTGCGAGCGACGTTTCAATTTAAAGTTAACGGCCATATATTGACAGAACAGACGACATAAAACAAAATGGAAAATATAATTTAAATGGAGTTTCATTTGAGTCGCGAAATGGCAGCGAACACTTCGGAGCGAGGCTTCACGTTTATTCATTACCTGTATTTGTATTGATACACACATGTATGCACAATACATACACTACCCACATAAATTGGATTGTGTTATTTTACCAACGCGTTGCTTTCTGACAGTTGTTGTTGAGTTTTATTTTGTTCGACTTTCACCTCGTTACATTAGTTACAACTCGGTGACTTGGATATGGTGGCTTGAAAATGCAGCACTGTTTTTATTTTGAGTTTATTTTGGTGGAACTCCTTTTGATGTTCTGTCATCCGTTGAGAACTTGTGACGTGGCTATCCACGTCACAAGTCCTCAACGGATGACAGAAAATCTCTCGTCGAAATCGAAATCGTCTGAACGGATGGATGTTTCATTATTTTTACTTGAAGTTCTTCACCATATCATTGAAATACTAACGCGACGTAGTTACAAGGCAAGTTTACTTAAAAAATATAACAAAAGTAATTGAGCTGCAGGGCCGACAGGCTTACATAACTTGCATGTGGCGCCCTGACAGAAGCAGAAGGCGACGCGGCAGACCTAATAGAAGATGGTGGGACCACCTGGGCAACAACGACCAGCGTACAGTCACCTCTACCCAGCAGTAGGATGATACAGAAACAAAAAGTAAAATTGTCGAACGAAGTAACCTCATCTGTACGATATAAAGTATTTTTCTTTAAAATAAATTCTTGTATGAACTAGCGACAAGCGAAGGAGTAGGAATATTTGTAAAGTTGCTGGAAGTTGAGCTGAGGAGCGGAACTGGGTTAGAGATTGCATTCCTAATAGATATTGAAGCTTACGTCTCTTATCTCGAGCGGCGAACGAATATTTATGGAACTTTTAAAAAGAACCTTTCTAAATAAATGTTATTTTCCTGCAAATTCAATGTGAAAGAAAATGCTTGAACTACGGACCGTGTTTTGATAACTTTAGACTTTTACGCGTAAAAATATCAATTTGAAGAAAAGCATTATTTTAGTCAGTTGCTAAGAGGTTTTAGTGTTACGTAGACGAAAAGGTCGATAGCCAACTTCGAAGAAAGTGACTACACCTTTGCTTATTATAACTTTTGGATGTTCAACACCAAGGGATTTAACCTTCAAGACAAAGTTACAACTAGATTTCGTTGATAGAAATTAGGTCAAGTGCAGTAGAACTCCCAAGATTTATTAAACACCACTAAAATCCAGTCTATGACGTCATAAGTCACCAAATATTCGTTACTGAACAACTCTACTAATAAACAAAGGATCATCAGTTTGGTAGCAAACGTACGGCTCACTGGAGCGAGCCTACCTCAGGGTCCGGAAGTGAGGGATGAGGAACAAAAGGTCCAGCTACGGGCACTTGTCCCGCCGCTGACGATTAGCGGCAAGCGAGTAGAGATAGTAACTAGAAACTTGTTAGCGAGCAATGACCAGTGGGTGTGTAGTACGGCCATTGGCGATTACCCGTTAGTAGTAGCAAGCGAGAGTCTTTCAGCGAGTGTCCTGCTCGCCAAGCAAGCTGATAGTTCTAATCTTTGTAACAAACCAGTAGCAGTAAGTAGATACTGTTTCACAAACATTATTTGACTAAACAGTCAGCGATAAACATTAATGAAATAGTATCTCTTTTAATTACATGAGACCTACAATCTTTTTTACGTTTCTTGAGCGACGAAATAGTCGACAGCTCGTCGCGTCCCCGTCGGCGTTGGGGCAGATGGCACAGGGCGGTCACTGGGAGGTAACAGGTCATTATTTGTAAAGGCACGTCATTGTACGTATTGTTCATGTTTGGCTAGTTTCCTTGTCCGCGCTAATGTGTTCGCTATTAATGCGACTGTTCATTTACATTAAGGGGTTAAGTGGAAATGCGTGGGCCGTGTTAGTGTATGGGGGTAGATCTTGGGATTATTGTAACTATTAATAGAACAATTATTGTGCGTTTCATTTTATGACAACTAGTTATTTAGTTCAAGTGTACTCTCATTTTTATGGTCTCTTAGTTTTTACCTTCTATTCGTTGTTTATTATTGAACATTCAATAAGCTCGGTTTCTCTTCCACTCATTTTGTATAACAAATTCTAATGAAATATTTTTGTTCTGAACCTACACTTTTCAAGCAAGATCTCATTATTTACAATTCCAATCTTAACAGAACAACACCGGTCACTTAAAGTACTTACGGGATGATATCCGTGATTTTTCAGTATTCCTGCGATCATGATGCTTGCAACAGCGTCGAAATATCGGGAGCTCATAGCAACAAAGAAAAATCACGGATATCATCCCGTAAGTACTTTAAGTGTAGTGAAAAACCGTGAAAGTCTAAAACAGAACACGGTCACCTTACCCACAACTAGTAGACGATGTCTCATTACCTCCAGGCATCTATACTTGGGAACAATAACAAGCCACGTTGGTGTAGAGCTTGCATGCGCTACTGTTGAGCATGGGGTGATGCGAGGTGGTGGTAGGTGCGATTCCATGCTCGAGTGAAATGTTATTGGATTTTTTCATCAGATTTTTTTCAATAGCTGTCCGGAAAAGATAGTGCTTCGGATGAATGATGCGAATTATGGAGGAACAGACACCCCACCCCTCCTCACTTCATCAATCCAGAAGAACATCTTCTTCCTGGACAGGAACTGCAGTGGCCAATCTGGAAATCACTTAACCGTTTGCGGGCTCAGGTTGGCCGCTGCAGAAATAATCTGGCCAAATGGGGTATTATCCACCCGTCCCTTATACAATGTCAGTGTGGAGCCCCTCTGCAGGATATGCCCCACCTCCTTTCTTGCCCTTCCTGCACAGCCACCTGCACCTTACAGGATTTAAACGAAGCCAACGACAAAGCCGTGCAGGTGGCAACATACTGGGCGGGTATTATTTGAGTGTATCGACACGCAAAGAAGAAGCAATCATAAATTCGTATTTTAACAATTCAACCTGACGACTTACCTCATGTATAAGTGTGACTGTAGGTATATATGTGCTGTGTCGCGACTCATTACCACCATCAAGTAATAACTGGGGCTAATTTAAAGCTCGCATGAGGCGTCGCACTAACACCTTCAATTACTAACTACTTACTACAACTCGGAAATTGCTCGACACGGTATCGAACATAGCGCCGAAGTAAAATAACTTATTAAGTAGGTCCCTGTGTGCATTGCGCACACATTTCTTTAATTATAAAACGGACGTTAAAGTCAAGAATGAAGGCCGAAGTGATGGCCTGGACTGATGGCCAATCAGATGGAGATGGTTTTGAAACACTCTCTCTATTTATTTCACTAGTGAAACATTACTTACAGTTGGGATAAGATTTGATATGCTATGTAACCAAAAATAAACTAAATGCAATACAATAAAAGTAGCTACAAGTGATTCTAGAGTAAAAGCTTAGTTACGAGTTGAAGAAAATCATTTACCCATCACTTCGTTAATTTCTTGTAGTGTCAAATGTTTTTGTATGAATCTCTTATTCATATTTACTTCTGCTAATATCTACCAGTCATTTTATTTCGCCTTTGTATTGCCGAGCTCCACTGAACGCTCCTTTCTATATTTTTCAGGAAATCTAACAAGCTTCTATCCAGTGCATACCGATGCCCTGTAACGCTCGGTAAAAGTTGAAACAATGGCGCTCTCTAATAACAATCCAGAGCGATGTTCAAAAGTTAATAACGTTAAAAATATCGGGAACCTAGTACGGTCGGGGTAAAACTCGCTCGGACGCGGTTCAATATCGCCCATACTTTATGTTGCCGACTGTACGGGTACACACTGACAGACAAGATGACTAACTAATACTTAAACATAATATGTTTCTGATACCTTTCCCACTGTTGGGCACAGACTGCCACTCAGTCGACAGACGTCGTCAGACGCCATTGAAAGGTTTTTCCCCAATGATAATGAGAAAGATAAACAAACAAAACAATATTCATGTTGGAAAGTTGTTACCTGACACGTCAGATGTACTCATTATTATAATTATCAACAAAATTCGTCGATCGTGCGCGGTATCAGTGTTATCAATAAGATTATGATAGGAAGATATAATTATAATCATATTTATAGATTTGGTAAAAATATAAAGGTTCCGTTTATTCCATAATTAGGTACTTCTACTATCTTAGGTATCAGTTATAACAACAACTACAATTAGGTATACATACATAATTATAGTTCTTGCCCGAGCTAGCGAACTCACACGTTCAATTTGTTGCGCAACATGCTCGCGAACTCTTCCCTTCGTTCTCTCTGTGCCACGCAACCAGTTTGCGCACATGCATCACGCTCACGTACGAAACGAGGACTTAGCAGAATTGTTTCAGCGAGAAAACTTTAAGCAACGCTCTAAGTAATACCGACCGAGATTTCTCATAACTGCGATACCTGAGAAATACGCGGGAGACATATTTATATTTCTAGAAACCTTTTGTCTCTGTTCGTAATGGATGCTACACGATTTTGATGACAAAATATTGTTTAACAATTCTTAAATTGGGTTTACGATTTTTATTTGTTTCAATTTTAAAGTTCTGATTCTTATCCGCACACTTTTATATCTTTGACATTTGCAAAAACTTGTTTTGGTAACAAAACATCAAGAGGTTTGCTTATAGTGTAGGCAAATGAAAAACAAATCAAGTGATTCTTACAATTTTCACCTTTTTAGGCTCCCATGGTCGTCTAAAATAGTTATTGCTCCTCACTTTTGTAAATACAGAACATGAAAGCTCTGGTATACGGCTCCACTTACAATCAGCCTATAACATTCGCACTGCTACACAAAGCGGGGGCCTCCAGTCCAGTGCGTGTTGTTGAACCCTAACATGAAAATACCGTAGTCAGACGCGGCCTTTATCTATCATTAATATTGACACTATCATTGTATCGATTAATTAAAATCCAAAATATCTCTAAGATAACGACGAAAGCTTTAAAGAATTCAGATAATGAACAAAACTGGAGCGAGTTGATGTTGCGACAGTTCACTAGGCCAGTCGTGCAGTGATGGAGAGCAGACAGTTGTTTATATTGTGTGCGGCTGCGGTGAGCCTGGCGCTCGCCGGGAAACATGACGCGTACTCCAGGTATGAGTTACACATTTAAACTGTTGTATTTGCTATCGCTTTTATCCGCATATTTTCTGTCCTTCTTTTACTTATCCCTTGATCTGTCTACGAAGTAGACACAATAGTTAAACAATGGTGTCTCGAACAAATTGGTTCTTTGACAGATCATGATTTAATAATGTTCTTCAAACAAACTTAGACTATTTAAAACGAAACATTAGTTCAGTTTTGATTTTTATTGGTCGGATTAAAACACTATGTCTAGAAGTTCATTTATATTGTTTCTGCACCACTAGTCATTTCTATAGAATTCTTCTTTTCATTGGTAACACACACAGAAAACACAATTCATGTTTTGCTAGAGAACAGTCAGCAGCACACATTACTACTAGTAACTACCACCTACATCACACTATCTTCCACACACACGGTACACGGTCATTGGCATATTATAAGCTATACTAATAACCTTAGCTAAGGCAGTCCTGTTGAAAGACATAAGAAATATTTGCACGATTTGCAACGTTAACCTCAGCGCCAAAAGTTAAAAATCCACGCACAATGTTTCTTATTGTCGCACAATCTAGTCTAATCCACCTTCCAGCTACCGAGTGCACGGCGTGTGGCTGCGTGACTCTGCGGACGTGGAGCTGCTGCAGCAGCTGGAGGAGCCACTGCAGCTGGACGCGTGGGAGCACGGTGCGCCGGGCGAGCGCGCGGCGCTGCTCATGGCGGGGCCCGCGCACGAGCCGGCGCTGCTGCAAGCGCTGGACGACGCCGGCCTGACGCACTATGTGCATATTGAAAATGTCGCCAAGTGAGTTTGCGACCTATGTCTCATGCTTTACATAAAATCCCCACAAAATTCATGATCTGCCTAGGCTTTCCCAATTACTTCGCATCGGCTTCTAATCTAGTAACCGGATGCCGCTGAGTCTGTCCGCCTGTCGGTCTGTCTGGTTTGGAATTTGGCACATGAACAATCCATAACCTTAGAAAATAAAATACTTATGTTACCGTACGTAAGAACGTAGAATACTTTTAACCCGGTACTACGATCTGTTACAGCGGGTTACATTACATTCAGATCTCCATGCAGGCAAAGCGAACAAAATGTATCATCTATGAAAAATTTTGTACAAAAAATAATTGAATTGAAATATTTAAAAACGCCATAGACGCCAGCACTATTTCATCTACACTGCTGACAATTCGCGAATGCTATCAAAGAAGCATGAAAATATTGTTTTGAATATTCATATTTTCAGATAATGGAAATACATAATTATAACTCCATCAGTTATAAACAAAGCATATTTCTATTGAAACGATAAGCAAGATTTTAACCCTTTTCATTGGACGTGATCTTAAATATTCATTTTCTTTTCAGAGCCCTCGAGGACCACGACCAAGAAGTATCTCTTTGGAGAAGTAGAAGAGGCCCGAGGATGATATTCCAGGATTACCCGCGATATGCCAGTGTACGTACATATGTAACTTTGGCGTTGTCTATTAGCACAATGAGGTGGCGCTGGTATATTTTAATAATTTTTTTTTGTTAAAAGTCTACGGATTTTCTTAAAATTTCCGCAATTTTCTCCAAAAACATAAAAATGGCAACTCTACGATTAGCTGATAAGGACAGGCAAAAATAGCATCGTAAGAAGTAATCAGTACTTGATAAATATAGGGCAGATTATGTACAAAGGTTGATAAAAAATGTTGATTTAAGTTTAGTAAAAACATAATAATCAGCCTTTATCCATTACTACTGGGACTGTAGCCTCCCTCGCCACGAATTTTATTCCTACAAAAAAAAAATGCCCATGTCTTTTTATCGTGTTGACTCAGGACTTTGATTTACACCTAATAGGGACTATAGACCTCAGTATCTGGTATAAATTTTAACTTGCTAGGTCCACGGTTCCTGAGAAAATGGGTGGTGACAGACGGACAGACGGACAAGAAAGTGATCTCATAAAGGTTCATTTTTTTACCTTTTGAGGTACGAAATCCTAAAAAACATCAAAATTCGATAGATCTGATGGATGTCACATTGCCTTAGAATTTTTAGGATTCCGTTGCAAAAATAGCAAAATGGAACCCTTATAGATAGGTCCGGTCCATCACCCCATGGTCCTTATAGATAGGTCCGGTCCGTCACCCCATGGTCCTTATAGATAGGCCCGGTCCGTCACCCCATGGTCCTTATAGATAGCTCCGGTCCGTCACCCCATGGTCCTTATAGATAGGCCCGGTCCGTCACCCCATGGTCCTTATAGATAGGTCCGGTCCGTCACCCCATGGTCCTTATAGATAGGTCAGGTCCGTCACCCCATGGTCCTTATAGATAGGTCCGGTCCGTCACCCCATGGTCCTTATAGATAGACCCGGTCCGTCACCCCATGGTCCTTATAGATAGGCCCGGTCCGTCACCCCATGGTCCTTATAGATAGGTCCGGTCCGTCACCCCATGGTCCCTATAGATAGGCCCGGTCTGTAACCGCATGGTCCTTTCTTGAAATGAAAAGAATGGCTGAAACTGAGAACTGAGAACGGGACTGTGACTTTGATGATTTATATCTTGTAAACGGCTATTGTAATACTTGTTTGTATTGATGCCAGCTATTGATTGACACAATATATGCGTGGCTAATAAAATCTAAGGAGCCATCAGTAAAAATATTATAACTTTGATAGTTTATATCTCAGAAACATGACGTTGTAGAACATTTTGACTCAATCAAAACTCGTTTGTTTAGATTTCAACTTTTGATTTATACAGGTTAAATAATTATAACTCGAAAACTTTTAAGAATCGCGGAACATACTATTATTTTGGGGTACCCCTGGGCATGAGGAATCAATTTTTTTATAATGCCACTATTTGAACCACCCTCTATTATAAATAATGGCCGGGGGCCACAGCTAGTATCTTTATAATTACAAGGTGTATTATAAAGTACTACCTGTGGCCCCCGACTCCGCCCGCGTGGGGTTCACTAATATTGTCCCACGAGATCAAGCTACCGGGATAAAAAGTGTCATATGAGTTGATCCAAGTTATAAACTATCTGCGTGCCAAATTACATCCAAATCCATTAAGCAGGTTTTGTGTGAAAGTAGTAGTGGTGTGTAGTAGTGTGTGGATGGATGTCTGTTACTTTCGCATTTATAATAAATAGTACCACATCACACAGAGGTACAAATAATCTGTTTCACATGAAAGCTATGAAATATTATCCGTATTCCCAAATGAGGCACCGCGGGTATATCACACAAACATCGGACATGTTCGTGTGATTGAACACAAAATGGAATACATTCTAGTTTGCAATTATTTCGCTGTTGCTATCTAAAAGTTTGCCGAGATTTGCTTTGAACAAATTGGTTTAATTTAACATGCATACATTTATTAGGAAGTGTACAGGATGAAAGCCAGGAGGTTGTGCCAGAAAGAATACATTAGTCTGATAATGTGTATACATATCAATAAACTTTAAAAACCCCGATTTCTCCTCTGTTCAAGCCAATTAATTATTTACAGAAACCTGAATAAAAGAATGTTACTTCAAGCCATGATTAAACGGGGCTGCGGGACTCGGGGCTGCTTGACTGTTCGAAAGAGATACCGTGGCCCCGGAACACAAAGGGCGATGAAGGAACATGGATAGGTTTTAGTCAGTAAAAGTCTGACACTCCCTCCTGCTCCGCCCAGAGCGGAAGGAGTCATTTGATGATTTCCCATCCGAAAAAAAAACCCATGATTACAAGTTATATTTCGGTATGTGTATTTAAGAATGAATGAAAATGAATTTCGCTTTTTTAATGTCGATCAATTCTGTGCCAATTAAAATCCCGAAACCAAATCCTTTATAATGTTAGCACTATTGGACCTCTGTGTTTTGTCACCACATTCAATTATAGCGCAATATGTGTCCAGTTTTCTATGAAAACATAGCTTTGTACTTCTTAATTAACTTGGTCTTCCAGATCAACGCGTACATGGAGCGGATAGCTGCCACCTACCCCAACCTGGTAACTCTGGTCAACGCTGGAAAAACTTTTGAACAACGAGATGTCAAATATTTAAAGGTATGTGGTTGTATTCCGGTAGTTTTCGGTTGTTTCCATTGATTTCTGTGGATTTTAATATTCAAATAGTCAAGTTAAAAGCCTGTTAAATAAAACGGCTTAAAATAACTCCATTAATTGATGTCGTAATCCTTTTCATGGAACTTAATTAATTCTCAGTGTCTGCTGTTATTTTTTTTGAGCTAAGTCGCTTTATCTGATTGGTAATTTTTCCACTAATTTGATTTTAATTGAATGAAACTCTTTACATCACCGATCGCGTAAGGACTCTTTGCTTTATAATTGATTTATCGAATCTCACACACATGCTATACCAAGCCAGATGATTTCCTTACAGTTTATTTTTAACCAAGCGCCTGTTTTAAATTTCCTCTAACGTAATCATTCCTTACTTCATCCATTCTTGTCACTGCACACATTCATCTCAACATGCTCATTTTCGTTACATGTAATCTATTTTGTATCCATCTTCTTCACATCCCAGCATTTTGATCCATACAGTATGATAGGTCTAATAACATGAACTCTATCGTGGACTTACATTTGTCTGTGATGTATGTGTTCTAGATATCAACGACGAACTTCGAGGACCCCAGCAAGCCGATCTACTTCATGAACGCGATGATCCACGCGCGCGAGTGGGTCACCACCCCGGTGGCGCTGTACTCCATCTACAGGCTGGTGGAGAGCCTGCGCAACCAGGACCGCGACCTGCGCACTGATGTGGACTGGATCATCCTGCCGCTCACCAACCCCGACGGCTACGAGTTCTCACATGAGACCGTGAGTTGACAACGCCCACCTTAAAAGTGACATCTCATTTACAGCGTGTATCAGAAAGGTGTGTCTCATATTGAAGGGCATGGTACTATAGGGTTATCAAGAACAGGGTGTAAAGGCACCTCCTATAGGCAGGTTCCTCCGTCGGGCAGTAGCCCATCAGACGTAACACCCGTCTGTGTTACGTCTGGTGTCAACAGTTGTTTTCTATTAGTCTTAAGTCGCAGGTAACATTCAACTTTACTTTTTGTACTATGTTGCCATAAAAACTGTTTTAAGCTATCACGGAAGATGTCCCGTAAGTGATATTTTAAGTTTATGTTGCCGTAGTATTTTTGTAGCGCCACTACAGTACACACCATCTAACTGAACCACTTTCTTCATGTGACCAACATTATAATCGACAAAAAATTAAATCGTCGTAAATGTAAGAGGCAGCCGATAATTTTTAGTGTTCTATGGGATAACCGATTATTTTTTGTTCTTTCGCGACAACGATGTTGGTTCCGTGAAGAAAGTTGATCAGTTTGATGGTGTGTACCACATCCGTAAATATGACCCAACTTTCTGATATTTGCTGTATATCATCATCATGTAACCAAAAAACGTTGAATAATGGACATCAGCCTCTCGCAAACATCGCTATAGCCATTATAGCGATGTTTGCGAGAGGCTGATGTCAGTTTAGTACCTGCCATTTTCAACGGATTTTCTCGTCCTTTGTTTTGTTCACATTTTTTAGGCCGCAGAGGCTTGTCCACGCATCTGTACTGTTCGTAATACTTTAAAAATCAAGTCATTACTTTCAGACTCGTCTGTGGCGTAAGACAAGATCGGTTAACGCGGGACTTAGTCAGGAATGCTGGGGAGTTGACGGCAACAGGAACTTTGACGTCAAATTCAATACCACTGGAGTCTCGCCCAACCCTTGCGCTATAACCTACCCTGGAACCCACCCCTTCTCGGAGCCGGAGACCGGGTACATCAGGGACATACTCGAGGAGTATAAGGACAGGATCCAGTTATATATGGACATCCACAGTCACGGGAACTGGGTGCTGTACGCCTATGGAGACCACACCCTGCCTCCGAATGCCGCTCATCTGCACCACGTCGCCGCCGCTATGGGGGCCACCATGGACGCGCTGAAGCTGCCACAGGCTGGGTTCTACCGCGTAGGGAACAGTGCAACGATACTGTATGGTACCTCTGGAAGTGCCCAGGATTATGGCCAGGTAAGTCATTTTATACACTCATAAAAAATATTTCTTGCGAGCCTGTGATTAATAAAACTCATCAGTATTGATATTGAACATTATTGCGCGTCATGTTTAAATTCTGGCAATATACTTAAAGTATTCAGTATTTGATGAATACTCGATCGTTTGCACGTCTGCTGCAATCGAGCGAACTAATCTTATCGCTCATAATTTATTGTGTTTTTGATATCAACGTTATCATGGACATCGATTACTGCTGATTCATTGTAGACACACATTCGGAGTACGTATTCAATATGGCGTGTGTTTGTTGTTCTGATGGAAATAAGGACGTCTCATACACAGGGCTGATCGTCTGATTACGTTCTTATTCAAATCAAACCAGTACGGACAGATTGCGGGCCGGCTTCGGACACCGGACACTGACTGATATTTCAGTACATTTATCTGTCCGAGTCATTATCTGGAACCAATTGTTAGGGTTTTCTTAACTTCTACTACAATCATAATTATGGCCTTGTCTGCAGAACCAGGTTCCATTCTCGTACACGCTGGAGCTGCCGGGCTACGGGTACGGCTTCCTGGTGCCTCCGCGGTTCGTGGACCAGATCAACGAGGAGACGTGGCAGGGCATCGCCGTGACCGCCAGACTGACCAGGGCCTACTACAGGGCGCGGTACGACGCCGCCACTACCACTCCTGCTCCTAACACTCTTGTTCCTACTGCCGAACCTGCTCCTGCACCTACTCAAGCTCCTGTTCCTGTTTCTCAATCTTAGCTCTCAGAAACGTTTTAGATGAAGAAAATATTTTTTAAAGCGGATGTAAATTGTTTCCTCACGATATTTGTCTTCACATCGTCGGGGCCATCACCACTTAGACACCCCACTGTTCTCATCTCATCATCATCATGTGCATGTTCTTCAAACTGAAATTCTATGTCTTAGCAGTGGAACATTGTGAGGTGATTGTAATACTATTTTGATTACTGTTTATTTTTGTGTTTTCTTTTTGCCTGATGTGGTGATTTAGTAAGAGGTGATGACATGCAAAACAATAGCTGATTGATATAAACTATTGATGTTGGTGGTCATTAAACACACGTTGTGACTATAGACGCAGATAATCCCCAAAGAAGTACAGTCCACAACTGAACTACATTGGAGGACCGCCAACAGATCACAAACGATGAGCAGTTTCAATTTGCTACCGACCGTTTAATATTGAGTCAAGATGAATCGCTGTTATTGTTCAGTTCCTTTCTTGCTTTATCATAACACCTTTTGCAGGGCCCACGTTGATCTTTGAAGTAGTTTTGTCATGACTGCTAAGCGTTGGTCGTGGCTTTGTTTTCCCGATCAGGCCAATACCTGTATCTATTAAAATTATGTCCGTTTCACAAATACAAATGAATCAAAAAAGGAAGTACAGAATTTTTAAAACCGGTTAGAAGATGTAGGTATGTAAACACTGTTAACACAGTTTCCGTTATTACAGTAAAGCCACTAAATAAAAGCGCTATTTATAAACACAGCGGCCGCGGGCGCTGCAGCCGTGACGTCACGCTACTGGCTACGCTGTAATTTTACCATCCTATTGAACTGCGACCTGCGCTGCTTTATACGTAGTACCACTACTATACCATACTAGTTTGTGGTTTTAGTTTTACTCGTTTTGTGTATTGGCAAACAAATCGACGGCGCTGTTGATCGAAAGTGGTTACCGCGCTGGAATTACATTGTGTTGTAATATTTTTTATTTTTTGGTTTTGTTAAGTTGATACGGACTAATTACGGACAGCTCCGGACACTGACAGATACTTCCATCCACCATTTGTCTATACTTGGGGGACCGCACCTTCTGGTCAGTTTAAAAAATAACGGACACGGTTCCGAACACTGGACAGCCGTGTCCATTATTCGTCAGCTCCGGATTGTACGAACCTTTAATAATGGCAGGTGGGTATACTATGGGTACACCTCAGGGTGCAGCAGCTATAGGATTTATGATTGTCAAGTGTCAAATATCAAAATGGGAAAAAAAATACAGGGTGTTAAAAATTCTTGCACATCGCTGTCAACAAGAAAAGTGCCCAGAAGACTGGCAGCACAATTTCATGCATGTCTTGAAGAGACCACATTCAAACAACTAGATTATACTTTCGTATTGTCCAAAGAGATTTCTAAGCTCAAGAAGACACTGAATGCTACTGAGCGATTTTTAGTTTGTAAGTTATCTCCGCACATTATCGCTCTTACAAAGCAGCGCATTACAATTCAGCGCTTGCAACGACCATCCGCTATAATACGAAGAACATTTTTGCATGATCTAATCTCTGCGCGGCGCAGCGCTGAAGCGCTTTCGAATGCTGCAGCCGTCTCGCAAGACAAACGGTCGGGGGGCGCGCCTTGAATTATTCATACAAATCTGATCTCGTGGTGGGTACGCTAATATTTGTAGGAGTGCCCTCTCAACTACCTGCTGCTAATGTTGGAGCAGTTGCAGGTCTGGGACTATTTTTGCACTGATAATATTCGAATTCATGTGGCTGTCACTTGTGGAAAGAACTTTGACAATCGTTACAGGTAGTCAGTGGCCCGAAAGTCTGAAAGCCAGCCTGCTGACCAAGAGGTATCGTGTGTGTGAAAATGAGGGTGTGGGTAGTGAAAAGTACACTTCTGCCTAATCCCTTGGGGTAATAGGGGCGTTATGTATGTTGTTATTGTTATTTGCCAAAGTCTGTATTACTAATTAACTTTTAAAAGATGCGAACTTCGTGGTGTGTTATCATTTCAATGAAGTTCGAAATAAACATTTCACGCACTAATGAGATGAACTTGATAATTTTGTAGCTCCATTTACTGTAAGAATTGAATAGAGTGGCCATGTTATCGATCGAGCAGAGAGTAACCCATTACTGTATGTTATAGCGGTGGTTTCCTCTCGTGCGTGCAATTTGTCACGATGATTGCGTTATGTCAGTTCGATGATGATCGCTGCTCTTCAAGTCAGTGCACGCTACACCAATAGCCCCAGGGTTGTGCGCTCAGGGGCGATCACTCCCATCATGTTAGGAACCGGTCGTGAGCGCAGTGACCGCTGTGATAAGATGACAAGTCGCCTGAATGAACATATTATCTCTAACTAAGATGACCCACAATCCGAAAGAGTACAAAAAATCAATTAATTAAAAACTACAAGACTGTCAACAAATATAGGATCTATAACAGAAGTCGTTTATTCAAATTACATTAATTTATGCAAAGTTCTTTGAAGAACGTATTAAGGAAAAGCTTAGAAAGGGCATCGTTTATATGTGAACGATTGGAGAACGCCCTTTCCTTTGATAAATAAATCTTAATTATATTTTGGCCCTGTCTTTGTGCACGTTGAAAGAGCTGACTTAATTTGATGCTAGGCAAGGTCCACCTGAGCGTTACATAATACAGCGGTCACCGATCTACCTCCAAGCAATTAGGATTACGTCGTAATTCTCCTGAGATAAGCCATGGCGGCCATGACAACTTATGTTTATCAATGGAGGTTCTATCTTTAAAATAAACCAGTAACTGATTCCTATAATCCACATTGGGATTCACAGCGCGGGATAAGTCCGCAGATAATCCTTACATCTGAATGTAGAGAAACATTTGCTCACACAACAGCGCACTATACGTGTGCACGCGACGTCAATGATTTATGTTTTAATTTATTAAACGAAAAACTGTTATTATGTTATTTTAAACGTGTTTTGCATTGTTTGAAACGATGTTGTCGGCTGTTAGTTTTGCAAATCTATGTATTGGTGAATGAGGTCGACTGTTATTTTTAATAACGTGATATAAAACAGTAGGAATATGTTTTTTTTTTGTGAAATCAAACTGCTTATTTAATAAATTTAGTGCAATGATAGGCAATCGAGTTTCCTATGAATTAATGTGATGTGTAAGTATTTACAGTCCGCGCGAGAGCTCCGAGGACTCGGAGTCTTACTTAAATCATCGGTGGTTTATTTCAAGTACATAATACCCTCATAGAATGATTTCATAACTTAGTTCACGCGGAGTACTATATTATGAAATGATTCTATGAGGGTATTAGGTACTTGAAATAAAACCATTTCTCGGAGCTTGCGCGCGGACTGTGTGTAGGAGCACTGTGTAATGCATGTTAATGCGACTAACATCAAACACGTTACGGTATATCAACAATATTGTTGATACATTGCAAGTACTCACAACAATGTGCGTGCGTTGCTGATGCAGTCAGTAATAGGATTAGCGGAGCACTACACACCGTCGTGTAACGCAAGGTACATACATATTTTACTATGTGAACACTGTTGATGCAATAAAGGGATCAAAATCTCTTCAAAGGTCGCTTAGTGTGGTTAAGCCAACTTATAAGTACTGGGTCGCGAGTGTAAGAAAACTGCTGCACTCCAGTATAAGTGTTTATTCCGATGCTACAAAATGTTAGGGTCTTAAACAACTAGTATAACAATATTTTACTTTAGTATTAGGTACTTTAAAATAGATATTGCTATCCAATGCAAACGACGAATTGTGCGTCCGACCTCGACGAGCGCCTAACGAATTAGAACGTTTTAAAAGCCGTCGCCCGCCATTACGGCAGACTGACAGCTTTACCACAGACAATCACACAAATTCAACCGTCGATTACAAAATTAAATTAAAATCTAATTCGCAATAATTCGCAATAAATCGTATCAAACAATTATTATTCACATCGAAACCTAACACGAGCACTAAAAAACTAGTGAAAAAACCAGCTTAAGCTTTGTTTTGAAATCATCACATTTTTTATTAATCATCAAGAATACAGTACTGCCGTAAATAGCATAGTTGCAGTAAGTATGCTCTAGACAGTACCGAGAAAAACGCGGTTAAAGTTTTGGTACGAAAATCTTCCATAAATTCTTTGTTTGTAATCAGATCATGATGGTTGATATCTTAAACGAAAGATGACCTCAGCACCTAACTATTGCTTATTTGGAAACCAATGCTGAGTAATTGAAAGACAAAATACATTCATTATTGTAGTTATACTAAGTATCTCCTAGAGGCTCTCTGATAGGGAACACTTAGCATAAACACAGGAAGTGTGTTTTTTACTGTATTTGTGCTAAGTAACCATATAAATTTATGATAAAATTTATATGGTTATTTCCCATAACTACACGCGTGTTATTTGGTTTTAGAACGAGGCAAGATTTTTATTTGTATTTTTTTCGTTCTCTTTGCTTTGTAATACAGTGATTTGGGACTCCAAAACGTGGTAGTGATTAATTGGCGTGCGACACTTTTAACTTTTTGCAGCGGTACAAACGCAAAACGGCTGCGAAGGCGGCCATCCGTGCCTACAACAACTTTCCCTGCGACACTTAAAAGGCTCACATGCGCAACTTACAGCGTGCTGTAAGGAAGCGCATAAGCGAGCATCGTTCCACTCGATGGGACAAGGCGCTCAGCCGACACAAGCCCACCCACCTAGCTTTCTGGTAACTGAAAAGAAAGATGCGTGCCACCGTCGAGGCTTCGATGCCTTTTCTCATCCACCCCGAGCGTCGCATTCGACAGCCTGGAGTCTTGCTCTCCCAGCTCTCAACCAGTAGACAAACGTCACCTCAACATAATGAATGCCGAAGTCGAACGTAGATCCGCCCTCTCTCCAGTCGAAGACCCCAATGATCCTGTGCCTCCAGTCACAACCGACGAAGTGCATGACATCATAAAAAGGCTTGAGCCGCGGAAAGCACCCAGTTCTGATGGAATCACCAATAAGGTGCTCTGACTCCTCACCACCTAGTTAATAGTGACAATGGCAGCCATCTTCAATGGCACCTTGAGCAAAAACTTCTTCCCTGAGGTATGGAAAGAGGCCACTGTTATCGGTATCCGCAAACCTGCTAAGCCCAAGGCGGATCCCTCGAGCTACCGTCCTATCAGTAATCTGTATTTGCTCGGCAAAATCGTTAGTTCTTCGACATAGCGAAAACCTTCGACAAAGTCTGGCAAGAGCTAGCAAAAGCTGTACCAACTGGGAGTGCCTGACCGTTTCGTGCTCATCTTACGAGACTTTCTGTCGGATGCAGCTTCTGCTGCTCTCTCCTCCCCTCACCCCACTCGAGCCGGAGTCCTTCAGGACTACGTCGTCTCCCCGCTTATATTCACGCTGTTCACTAGCGATATTTCCAAGAGCAAAAAGGCTTAGATTGCCCTGTTTGTGGACGACTCGGCCATCTACTACACTGGTCGTTGTAAGATCGCTATAGCCAAAACCCTCCAAACCTCAGCCGACGTCTTAGGCGCTTGATTCCGGAAGTGGAGAATCAAGATTAACCTCTATAAGACTCAGGTAGTTCTTTATTCTATACCGCGTAGCAATCCCACCTCCCCCAGCCCAATCACTCGGTACTGTAAGCCTATCCCTTGGGAGAAGTAAGCCAGATACCTAGAAGTCATAGTCGACCACCATCTGTCCTTCGAGCCGCATATCAGTGCAGCTCATGACCGAGTAACCTTTGCTATGGGTAGGCTCCATTCCCTGTTAACGGCAAAGAGTAAGCTGTCTTGCATATACCAAGCCTAGATATATCCATAGGCTGCAGGGACTCCAGAACCGGTTCTTACGCAAAGTCACGGGAGCCCCATACTATGTTCGCAATGAACTAATGGTCTACACATAGACTTAGAATTCCCACTATCCTTCAGTTTATGAAACGTTTTCTAAGCGCTTCTTCAATTCTGCCATACGGCAACGTATCCTCTAATTCTGCCATAAGGCAACGTAATCCTCTAATCGTATCAGCCGCCCAATACGAGCCCTTGCGCATATTGTAAGATTCGCCAACCAAGGCATATCCTCGTGACCCCGATGACGCTATCACCCTCCTCTAGGAGAGCAGTATGAAAACTATAGAACGCTCAAGAAACACAGACGCAAAGAGCCGTCATTCCGTCCTCGCCATCGGGGGCCGTTGCGGCGTCCCGAACTATGCCCTAACTGATCCTTGCTCGAGCCAGCCCGCGTGACTGAGCGTGTAGCCAAAATCAATTCCTAAATAATGATACCATTCAGATTCAGTCTGTCCTCTTGCTGTCCTCCCCCAGCGACGCCCTAAGCCGAGCCTGGTACCACTCAGGGGATGCCCTTAACGCTTAGCTTGTAAGTTTTTTCCCCTGGCTGGAGGCCTGACACTCGAGGCACCCACAGGATAGTCCAGTTAATCAGACGACAACCTCCTAGGTTGAACTGCAAGATGCCATTCACAAAAAAAAAAACAAATTTACTCATCAATCACTACGGATAATACTGTATTCATTCATTACGTATCGACACCATCGAATATTTTATTGTACAAACCGCTTGCATTAAGAATATTAACTATTATGATACAGTGAACGACATTACTATATTCATAAGTATCTGTCATGTTTTGTAAAACATTATTAATTCCTGTAAATAAAATAATACACGAATATAATTGTTTTATACTTTACGCAGAACAAGACATGCGTTTCTTACGCGAATAAAATGGTAATCATCGCTTACTGAAAAAGGGGTTACGTTCATAAAAGTTAAAGATTACATAATCTGTTATAACTTGTTAAGATCTATTCATGCAAAAAGTGGATTGGGATTTTTAGGGAAAAATTATAATTAAAATTATGGGGAAACAACGCATACTTTTTTAAATATGCATAAAAAAATTACAAGATGTAATTAATAATCTAAACATCGAATCGAATATAAATAAAACTAAAACACCATCGTTATAGCACGCATTACCATAGTATTCGGTGGGGGGTGCGATAAGACAAATAAAATTGTATGAGTTTTAGTTATAAATAACTTATCATGTTCACAGTGAAGCAGCTTTACTGCACTGTATTTATGACGTAGCATTATACCGCAGCTACTTAGACATGCAGTAAAAACGACTTACAATTCTTATAATAAGTTATAAGATCATATTATATGTGTGTACTTCTTAAGCATGAGTACAGTATAGCTAATTTACTGCTCCCATTGTAAGTACACCTGAACGTTATCACTACAACTGCTGTCTAAACATGAACACAGAATGGCTACATGCTTTCAGTAGAATAAGTAACCTTATGTAAGATCTGATTATGTTACTTAACATAAACGCAATATCGCATCGAACTGTCTTTGTGCTAAGTAATCTGGAACCTACGCTTAGGATCATTACTAAGCAAACATGCAGTATCACATCTATACTGTCTGTATTCTATGTAACCTGAAGGTGAAGAGGAAGATGTCTTAAGCATCTGCTTAAGACATCTACTAAACAAAATTACAGTATAGCAGCATACTGCTTTTAAGATTAAATCACTCATTTAGTAAATATTGGGAAACTGCTTAGGATCAAAGCAGTATATCTTCTTAGTGTCTATTTGCTAGGCTCTTATCCAATTTTTATACAGTAAATTACTTAACCTAATAGTGGTATAGATGTCATGCTGCACTTTGGCTGAGAGACTCTGAATAAGAACTTCTGCAGTAAGTGTACCCACTGCAAGCATGCTATGTGATGTTAAAAAAATGCTTGACTTACTGCAAATTTTTAATTGTTAAATTTGGTTTAAAACGCGATACAAAAGAATGGGTAAGATTAAATTGTAGATCTCGTTTTCGCGATCACGACTGTATATCTAACTAATTTTTGACAAAAACCCGACTTACTGTAACTATGCTATTGACGGCAGAGTAGGTACTAAGTTTATCCTAGTGGTCGTAATCAGAATCTCATAACATGTAGATGTGGTCTACGTCGGTGTGAGCGGTGTTAGGTGAGCGCTTGTGTATCAGATATCTGCGCGCTCGGTCAGCGCTCGGCGGTTGTGCGGTGATTAACAGTCGCGTATGTTAATGAGCGCTGCGGGCGACCACGGTGTAGCCAATGATACTACTGAATTATTGTTATTATCGTGTTATTTTTTTTTTAATAGGTGTCGGCTGCTCAACTAAAATGGGACTTTGCAGGATATACTGGACAAACTGTGGGCCAAAATAGCACAAAATTGGTGCCCTGAGACAGTGAGGTGGGGTCGCGGCAGGCCACGAAGGAGATGGCGGGACGAACTTGATAATTTGTCAGACCTGGAAGACGCGCGGGTTCGTGAGATGTGGAAAAAGTGTAGGAAGGCCTGAGCCCACTAGTGGGGCAGAAAAGGTTGGGAACAAAAGGTCGAAAAAGTTCTGTACTTAAATGATGACTCAAAAATGAGCACGGTAAATTAGTGGAAGCGGCTCCAGATACAGACACTGCTAGATAGTGCCACTTCTTGAGCCGCAACTTGTCGGACAAAACTGACCAAATAAAGGTGGTTATTAGGTTTTAACCACAACACCTGTTTGTTGACAGGAAAAAACTACTAAACTAAGTAACATGTGCACCTAAATCATTTGCCTGGTACTTCAAATAAAAAAGAAAGTTTTATCCAATTCTTGGTAACATATTATTTAACTAAGCCTACGGTTAAGTTAATAAGTTAACACTGGCGTTCAATTAGTTAGAGAGGGACCGGGCGGCACAACCTGCGTCGATATGATAATAAGATCTGACCTCGCCAGCGTCTGTTGGCAGATGCAGCTGATAAGTCAACAAACAGTATTATTAACGGGATGTCTGTAGAACTGCAGGGATTTTAAATTAAATTGTCTTATCTCTGAGGAAAATTGTTGTAAGATAGAAGAATGAGGTTAGATTGAAATCTTTAATCTCTCTAAATACATATAGATGAAGCACCATGAAACATGGTTAACTATCTTAATTTAATAAAATGAGAACATTATGGCTGTTCTCCAATGTTTTACAAGTATTTGATGTGTTTATGTCAAAAACTATGCCAAGATTTAAATTGGTACTACTAGTAACTAAACTGTAGACATTTTAATTGTAATATACCACATGAAAAAAATAAACTAAAGAATAACTAAACCCAATCCATGTTTTTCACGTTAACAGTTTTAAGAAAAACAAAGCACTACGTGATCAAAACAAGTCCATTTGAAACTTTTTCAATAACTAGCGGATGATAACCAGTGCAGTACAGAGTTTATCCGTTTGGCCCGCACCTCCTCTCGGGTAAGCCGCGTAATCCTTGCGGAGAAGAACGAACAACTCTTAGGCTCTACACCCACGGCAATGCTGTAGCGTGTGCACTCGTTTTTTAAACGCGCAATATCATTGTACGACAAGGTAGTGATTTTGTAGCGTACACAGACAGATAGAAATAGGTACTTTTAACTATGTATACCATAAAAATTACAGGTATTCAAATATAGAACTTATATAATAGGGTGACACAATGGGCGGTCGACATTCAATATCGATGCTAAATCGCTTTAGCATCGCGACTCAAGCACGACAGTAATGCGACAGTAGTGAAATAGTATCGTGGTATTACGAGGGCCAAGAAAACAGGCAAAAACAATATGCATAATGACAATGAGGAGGAGTAGGAGTTACTTCTGCGGCACCATGTTGAAAACTGTGTTGCAGGAGCCAGAAAACGCATCGCGCCTGTATCGCGGCCGTTTTGCTTTTGCATCACTGAAAAAAGTGTTCATGGGTGAGGGCCCTTAGTAAGCGAATACCCGAGGGTAGAGTGGGCAGGTTTAGACGTGACTTATCTTGTTTCGTTAAGAGTACACTTAACGTGGCGACTTTTTGTCAAAGAATGCTGGATTTCTGAATAATGTGGTTTCCTTATGTTGAACGTTCTGTATAGCTTATTTATGTTATTGTCGGCTGGATTTATCCTTCGACTGATCATCAGATGTTTGAACTATTATCCAAATCGAATCGGCACTTTTGAATGGCACAATTACGCAAGACAGTTCCCATTTCACTACTCCCTAGTGTTTTAGATGAGTGGAAGATGTGGCTTAATTAACTCCCCAGCAATACTGTCTGATTAATCTCGGTGATTTATTCAACCCTGACAGAAATATTTTTCCAGTAAGCTAGAAAGCTTATCCGTCGGTAGAATAGACTAGTTCATCCTTGGGTCCCGTAAGGTCCCACGCGTCCGATCGGTCTCTCCACCTTCAAATAAAAAGGATTATTGAATGATTCAATTTCTTCTTTTTTCTATTTTTTTCTTCGCACAGATTAAAGTCGCGGACAGCTCGCAAGGCAACACAATAACTGAATGCACGAGTACCTGCAGCTATCTAAATAAACGCTTGTAAAAACGTGACACCGAAATAGCTCAGCATTCAGTTTTCCTCAAATATTTAGAATAAAAAGATTTTTATCTTTTATTCCGCCGACTTCTTTTCCTCATCGTGTGTTTTTAAAAGATCGCATCACTTGCTGTTGCCGCGGATTTTGTTTATAATTGGAATGTTTCACTTTTCCGCGTATTTTTTGGAGAAGAACTCAAGAATCCGACAAGTAATGCGATGAATGTACTTGTAAACGTCTACAGGAAAAAATAAGACAATAATATCACATTTTATTTTGTAAAATTTCAAGTGACATTTTAAAAAGGGAGGAGGAATTTTTTTATAAAAGTAATTTGAAATTACGATTCTAACAGAAAGTATTAGAGCGAAAATAGTACACATTTTCTTTCTTTGGCAAAACATTGGCCCTACCATTTCCTGTTAGGAGATTTTGGGAAACTATTTATGTATTAGGTTATTTGGATTGTCAGAGCAATGTGGACCTTGGAGCGTAAACAAGTATCATTTTACAAACAGTAACTATAATGGTCAGATAGGCAGTCGCTCCATGTAAAATACCGGTATTCAGTTGCATCCAGTTAGACTGGAAGCCGACCCCAACAAAGTTGGGAAAAGGCTAGGCAGGTGATGAACTATGTATAACGGAAATGTCAATCTTGTTGATATAGTCATAGTAGAAATTAGAAAGAGTTTACTCTTGTGTACCCGAGCGTTCATATAATCGCAATTATCGACCGTATCCTATCAAAGTGTAATGGCTTAGGAACGATAAAGAATAATTTCCCTTGGCCACACCCGGTAACACGGCGGCTTTTCTGAATTCCATAGCTAATAGAATGGCGTAACTCGCACCGTTACAGATGACACGAGGCTGTGACAGCTATAAAATAGTCACATGCAGAGGGAATGTCACTGCATAATATTACGACTGCATTTATACGGGTACGCCAGACATGTGCATGGTAGCGGGGTTGTGGAGGTCATAGAGGCAGTCACTCCATGTAAAGTACTGGTACTCAGCTGCATCTGGTTAGACTGGAAGCCGTATCTAACATAGTTGGGAAAAGGCTAGACAGATGATGATGTATAGCGTCTATGTTTCTTCAACCTTATCAAATGAGATTTAAAATCATCTGGTAGATTGCACTGATTATGTGAGGAGCCGAGGGGAGGCAATGTAATCTATTGCAGTCTGTGTATGACGACGAAATACGACGAATAAAATATTTCGGTTTGTTTAGACTAATTAATCATTATAATAAATAAGAGGAATTATCAACATCATAAACTTAAGTCACACTTTAACAAATAGCGCTACCAAAAATGGTCAATGAAGCATGTTTATAATGTAGATAATACAGATATGATTAATTTTAAGTTATTTCCGTTTCAGTGGCTCGTTTTCAAACAAAACCCGTATTGTTTGTTTGAAGTCGGTACTGATTTAATTACTTCACTGAAAGATAATATCGCGGGGTATTATTATGTCCTATTCAATGAGCTGATCATTTTGTGTACGTGATCACGTCTTAGGGATAGCTCGTTATTTAGTTAGTGAGTAACTAATTGGTCGGTAGCATCACGAGTTTTATTTCCTGAAAACACCGGTAACACGACACGGGTGCAAGTGCAGACTTGATCGTGGATCGGCAATAATGACCCTGGAAGTGAAATGGCTGACTCCCTAAGTAACGCGACACACATAATAATTAATTCTATTCCTGGTAACCTATCGTAACTTTAAATATAACTACTCTATTGTATTAGGTACCTAAACCCGTGGTAATAGCTGTAAGTGTTGTTTTAATAAATGAAAAACTTTCATTTCCCGATTAAATTG
The DNA here is from genome assembly GCA_963853795.1 of Xestia rhomboidea. NCBI lineage: Eukaryota > Metazoa > Arthropoda > Insecta > Lepidoptera > Noctuidae > Xestia > Xestia rhomboidea. Next base: position 436,711 of record OY970776.1, on the reverse strand, counting down.
TCACTGATTGGAAACAGGCCTCTTCTCTGTGAGTAGGAATGGGCCCTATTCCACCATGCGGGCTCAATGCGGGAGGGTAAAAGCCTTACAATTTCGATTCTAGGATAACATTAAGGATTTTCTCACGATGTTTTCCTTCACCGAAGCTAGTGATAATTATACAATAAGCACATGCATCTGAAAAATCAGAGGTGTTAGATTCGAACTCGAGACCTATGGCTTGGTAGGACGACGGTCACACCACTAGGCTATCACTCATATTATTATTTCGTTAACATAAAGTAGGGTTGTCTCTTTTCAACCGACTTCCAAAAAGACGAGGTTCTCAATTCGACTGTATTTTTCGGTGACATAAAAACTAAATCAATCAACAAAGGTCTTCTGAAGCTAAAGTTATTTTTCACTTTTTTGTGTTTTTGAAGTCTGTTTTATTTTTTGGAAAATAGTTTTTTGGGTTCTAAGGAACGACCTATAACTCGAAGTCGCAGACATTACCAGTGCATTGTCACCTCACTACACACAAAGCTAATTCCAGTTCAGTCTATACAACTCAGGCGCATGCTAATCTATCCCTAATGGAAGGCATACAATACAGGGTGTTGGCGGGCACCTCAACAAATCGCTAACGTAGGAGATTGATCGCCGCCACCTCGCGAGGGACTACGTTGTAATGAAGGATGGGGCTGCACTACGTGGTAGAAATTAGAAGAGCTATAGCGTTATTACTGGGGTAAGTTATTTGGGGTCGCTGGTTAATGCAATTAGTGCAAAACTTTGTTAAAAATAGGCGTTTTTGAAGACAGCGATTCACATTATAACAAGGACTTCCTCGTTCATCTAGTGGTTGTCCATGAGGTCCTGGACTTGTTTCTCATACTGGGCAAAGATAATATTGGGATTTCCCACCCGTTCGAGTACTTTCTCTTTAGCAGCACGGAGACAGGATCGACATGTGCCCGATTGATGGCAAAACGCTCGCGCCCTTTTACATGGGACTAAAACGCGGCTAGCGAAATGTGTACCATAGGTGCTCCTCTATCTAGCTCGCTGTCCGTCCGTCTCATGACGACAGGCCGTGCCGACGGCGCGTTCGTGTTCCACGCGCGCCTTTAAGAGAGTCAGCAAAAGGAAGGGGTCCGCAAGGGCCGATGCCGGCCGGGGCTGCGGGACTGTTCGCAAGAGATACCGTGGCCCCTGAACACAAAGGGCGATGAAGGAACATGGATGGGTTTTAGTCAGTAAAAGTCTAACACTCTCTCCTGCTCCTCCCAGAGCGGGAGGAGTCAGTTGATGATATACCTCCGAAAAAAAAAAAAGGTTCTCCTCTATCTACACTAATTCGATTACAAAGAGGAAATTATCGACACGCCAAAGAAGAATAAGGTAATAATCCCCGAAAGGGTCGGCAGACCTTCTACTACACACTACACTACTACACTACTACTACTTCTTCTACTACATAAATAAATCGAGACTGTTAAGTCTCGATTTATTTATGTAGTATTAGTACCTACAGTCTAATTAACCCGATCTAAAAACAAATTGATCCATAATATAATGTCACAGACATTTCTTTACTCTCAGTACAAAGAAAGGACATTTCGTGGTCGTACTAAAGACAGAACTAGACGTCATTTGTTTTTACTGCTGCCGCAAGACGATGTTGTTCACTACAAAGTTCGTTTATAACGAGTTCATTCACTTGTTTGTTTTGCTCTCTATAGCTCATGACTACTGCGTGGTTGTAACTGATAGCGTGACGTCATTATCTACTTAGAGTCGGTGAAAGTGACGAGGGATGACTTGATGATGTGTAACTATCAAATTATGTGAGTTTCCTCACAGTAACTACTTCGCGCGGGTTATAAATAGCTTGTTGTGTTAAACTGTGACATTATTAGTTTAACTTGCTACGTGTATCCATCATCATCTTCGTATATCTCTCTTTGTATATTTATCTATACGTCATTATGATAATGAACATCTATTCGTGTTTGTTTTTATGACTGCATTATTTTTCTAAATTATGGAATGGATTTATAGTTTTTTTTTTTTGTAAAATTTGTTACGGACGGTGAATAATATCGAGCTCTCATAATTTTTAAACAAATCTAAACACGTTTAAACAAATTTACAAGAAGACTTTACTTCTTTAAGTGAAGGGCCGCCAGTTCCCAACATAAACTAAGGTCAAGCTTGCTTAGCTCAAACCAGGATTGAAAAAATCACGTGTTGAAGTCGTACACATTTTTACGTTCTACTGGTTGGATATTCAACCTTTTGGACTTCGGATAAACACAAAAAAACGACACGTGTCTGTTTGATTCCTACAGACAACTTTTATAGACAACATAAAAAGATATTGTCGAATAAAAATAAATTATCTTTATGATCTTTCAAATGAGTCAGGTCACAAGCCCACCGGTCTACGTTCCCGTACCCTTATTACATAATACCTTGTTTTCCTATGGTTAAACCGAATATGCGGAAGATTTCTACATTTAAGCCGATTGTTTTTACTACTAAACCTGTTATTTTTACCCTGCCGTTGCCTTAATTTAAATATTGGAAACATCACCCGAACTTGTACTAGGTAATCGTAGGAAAAGTTACTATAAAACAATATTTAAATTCATTGCGTCTTATCTTGGGGATGTTGAAAAAGCAGGAAAAGAAAACATACAATGAATGCTTAAAATTCCAAAATGTGTTGTAAGGTAAAGTTTGAGTACATGTTTGTGTTCGAACATCAAAGTACTTGAACATTGTTTCGATATTTTGTGTAAATGGGAAAGTTCGCACAGAGAGGTCAGTTTTGTTCAACAAGTTCCAGTCAAAGGATGTTCAACCTTGGGTTCGGTTTGATACAACTTGTAATTGACTCGACGAAGTCAAACGCTGATATTTCGTGATGGCAACCTGTCCGTTTCACAAACTTTGCACTTTGATTTACTTTTGTCATTATTTCAGTCTAGAATCGGAAATGAAACAAAAAGCCGCTCTGCTGACGTGTAAGCCCGTATTTCACGTTTAACAGAAAGGCCGGATTTTATCTAGACTTCCAGTAAGTACCAACTGACCCGGTTACCTGGAGCACATGTGACTGTGTGAGGCAAGCTTTATCTACACGCCGAGTATATTAGAATAAGTGCCTTTTGTTAGTAAATCGTGTTTTGTTTGTATAAATCTGCTTGATATTGTAAAACCTCGTTGTTTATGAAGAATTCTAAAATGACCTTTCACAAAGTAGTAGTTCACGTACGAATGAATTTATTGAAAATCAAATAGTTCAAAAAAAAACACTCAAACCTTGGGAAATAACAGTAATAATTACATTATATACAAACTACAACTCTAAAATTGGCTTGCAGACTATTGCACTGTCCTTGATCTGTTTGTTTTAGCTGTAAGTCTCCCATGTTATTTAAATAATTAAATAAAAATGTAATAAAAATATGTACATGTATATCAAAACGAATCGAAGAAAAGAAGGTCATCTTGTTAAGGGAAAGACGCAAGTCGTATATTGTTGTATGTTTCGTAGTTGGAGTCGAAAACAAGGTTGGAACTTTCAATTGAGACAGCTTCTATTTAAAAGTTTCAACTTTACTGAGTTAAAATGAAGCGCATTGGCATCCTCAGTGGAATGAAATTTAGTTTAAGCTCAACAAACCTAGGATAAAACCTCATTTCTAGAGTTCCTTGAAACTTGGAAGCAAAGGTAGGTATTTCGTATATTTGGGTCTAAAAATAATGTGAGCGTGACCTCCCTACAGTTTAGCTTTTCTCTCAAGTAACCCTTCACTAACACCTAAGTAAGATATCTTTACCGTTTATAGTCTAAAGCAAACTCGCCGTAAACCGGACGGTGCTGTTAATAGACAGGACGGTACTATTTATAGCCTAGACTCCAAGCTAAGAGCGGCGTGATTAGGGACTATGAATAGGGCACCGCGTCCAGTCAATGTTGTTAAGATTAGGGTCTATAGTCTACTGTGAATGAGCTCGTGACGTGTGACGGAGCTTACTGACGGATAACCGATCTCAATGTGATGTTTACTAATTAGATGACTGATAAATAATCAGATAGATTATTAAAAAATAACTATAAAAAATTGTTGTGATGAGAGAATATTTTTATTATGCTTTTTCACATAATTTTCTTAGTTTTTTACCAATTATATATGATACATTCGGCTTCCAGTCTATCTGCCTGTCTGAGTTCCATAATCTAATTACTAGGTAATACAATACTTCTTGAAATAATTGGTTGTCTGACTTTCGGGCTTCTACCGCTACCCGTACCGATTGCCAAAGATCTACGAATGGCAGCAGTCCAAGAGCAGTGCAGTGTGTGTCGTGTCCAGTGTAGTATAACCTTTTTTTTTTTTTAGCATGGGAAATCATCAAATAACTCTCCCGCTCTGGGCGGAGCAGGAGGGAGTGTCAGACTTTTACTGACTAAAACCCATCCATGTTCCTTCATCGCCCTTTGAGTTCCGGGGCCACGGAATCTCTTTCGAATAGTCCCGCAGCCCCGGCAGGCTTCGGCCCTTGCGGACCCCTTCATTATTGCTGACACAGTGACACTCTTTGAGGCGCGCGTGGAACACGAACGCGCCGTCGACACGGCCTGTCGTCATGAGACGGACGGACGGCAAGCTAGCCCATAGCTCCCCGTCCACAGGCCCGCGCCTACGGTGGCTGGAAGCCACCACGTGGCCCCCGAAGCCCAGGGCGACTCTCGCGGCGGCCGGGACGTGTGGATCTCTCCCTGTCCCGTTCCGCCAAGTGTAGTATAGCCTGAGGTTTTTCCGTGCGGCTGTAATTAGTGATCCGTGAAGATGTCAGGAAGTGATATATGTAAGTAGGCTATTAGTCTTGGTAGATCTTGAAATTATGGTTTTATTTGAGGCCCTTGCCCTTTTGCCCTTGTCCCATTCTACTTGGGGTCGGTGCATTAAGGCCGTCCCCTATCCTAATGACCTCGCTCGTTCCAACTTCCTCAACCCCCCTTCCTCGTTTTTCACCTTACAACTTTACGTATTTATGCGCGTGCATCGCCATCTAGTAAATATTATTATTGCGGCCTTTCGCTCACTTAAAAAACCAAAATAAACAGTGTCCTATCACTAATAATTGTTCACTAAGTTCACAAATTGTTATTTAAAACTGAAATACAATTCTCAAAAGTCTTAATCGTAGGATAATCCAAACGAGAACAATTGCGCGCGCGTCGCGTTGCATAATAAGGGAGTTTATATGGATTTTAGCTCGAGAAAAGGGTTCACGGAAAATTAATTTTCTTGAGATACAGTATTTTTTTTGAAAAATCAGTAGACTTAATTAAAGAACAATTACCAAGCTAAAATATTGTCTACGGGACTTTATTGTTTATACAACGTTCAAGCATACTATAAGCGACGTAAAAACGTGAATTCAGTCGGGTAGCCCCTTAAGTTTTCTTCTTCAATTCTCCCTGGCAGACGTCATCTTCGCTCCAGTTTGCCTCCGAGTTAAACATCCCAGCGACTACATTTTTCCATTCCCACACAAAAAAGGACAAACAGCCACTAGGGTACAATCGATAAATAACAGTGCCTCGATATAAATCAACAAATTGTATCGGTAATTGCTGCATAGCTGGCTTGCCAGCTAAGACCGGTGTTAATTGCGCAGCCGACAGATGGCGTTGATTGACGAGGGTGCGGGGTCGCAAGGACCCCCGGGGGTCCTACGCGGTGGGCTCTCAGAGGTACAGGATAGATTCGATGTGACTACAATGTAAGTCGTTGATGATTTGGTAAAAAAAAATATGGGATTGAGTTGCATATCTGGTAATAAGTACTGCGCTTGTGGAATATTGTAATGTTCCGTTGTTGGCTACCAGATAACAGATTTATTACTCGTATTATTGACTTGAGGATTTCTAAGATGTCTGCCTGAGTACCTTTTTATGTCATCTTCAACTATTGTTGTTATTCTAGTTAAAAGTAAAGCAAGGTTACAAGAAGGTATGACACTGTCGGTTTCTGTGAGTAATCTTCCTCCAATTTCATGATAGACGGGATATAACAGTGTAGTTATCATAACATAACATCACGCTTGTAATCCCCAAAAGGTTAGGCAGAGGTGTTTCTAATAGTTCACCCACATTTTGCCAGTTATGTAGAAGTGTAGTCATAATCCAAGAAAATCATCCTTCAGCTTATCTCGCCATAATACTGTAACAAAAACTTTTAAAAATAACAAAAACTTCAACAAAACACTGATTTCGTTACACAAAGGAACATTAAAAATATCAATATCCATCTTAAAACGTAGCTTAAAATGAAGGTCAAACTTTATAACCCTATCTTTCTTAGAACAGTTTATAAATCGGTGTTAAAAGCTTTAGCTGGAGGTTATAAAATGTTCTGTTCATAAAATATTAGCAGTTAGACCTTTTGTGTTCAAGACCTGAATGCTAATGTAGCCGCAATCCGATAATAACAGGGTGTTAACTTCTACGTAATGAAAAGCGCGATGAATAAATATGGAGTGCTTGGAGAATATTAATATTTAATTTTACCCTTAATTTGCCTGCTGTTAACTTCTTTTCTTAAGGAAATAATGAGGATTGATCTCCAGACAATATAAGACAGAGTGGAGGCATGTGTTCCGGGTTTGACTCCACCGATCACAGTGCAGGCTTAATATGCTTTTGCTATCTAGGATTCTCTCCGCCGTTAATACACATAAACTCACGAATGAATGGTAGTGGAATTGAGTGAATGGTAGGCACAGAACGCCACTACTACGATCATTGTATCCTCTTGCGCCTCAACTTTCATACATCTAGTCATAGACGCGCGCCGGTTTCGAGCTCTACGCACCTGATCTTTCTGAAGATCATAATTATAACATAACATAGAACATGCATATTATTTGATTGATCACCATAAGTTATTATAATAACTTAGAAAGAACACAACATCAACGTGCCAATAGTCGAAAAATAAATAAGTTTTCACGCCCACTGAACTTGGTGCATGAGAAGCGAGACCTTAACATGTACACAAGAAGCAACGCAAGAAGAATTTTAAGTTAAACTCGCGTCCGCGCTGAACCACACAGCTCTCTTGCAGTTTGGCCCCACAGTTGCATGCAGTAAGTTGGAACATACAAAGTTACAAAACACGACAAAGAAGGCAACTCAACTCGTAAGGAACTCCGCGGCCACTGGCTAAAGAATACGGAACTCGGCATCCCAAACTTGTCAGACTACTACCGACGTCAAACGGCGTTGGCCCTATAAAGGCCTTAACAGACATGCTGCTTTTAGCAATAACGCTCGGCGATGTTGCGACTTCATTAATGCAGCATTGTGTTTTGGAGACTCTTTGCGTTCCAATGTTCGATAAAAAGATCACGCATTTCAGCGAAAGATTCGACGCCCAATCGTGTTTTAAAGATTACTCTATTGCATTTAAGTTAGTTGCTTCATCGAGCAAAGCTTCAAAAAGTTGCTACTATACGCGTACGAATATATGCTAAAAATACGTGCGGCTTAAAACTCCATCGCTGCACCAAACTTTGGAAAAGCGACTAAACCGCTAATCGCCGCTGCTAAAAGCAGCTTGTCTGCTAACGCCCTAAAAGTTTTGTTGTGTCAGCGCCACATTATACAGTGGGGGTGGACAGAGGCTCCAAATTAAATAAGTTCCTTCATAAATATTTATCAGAAGAGGACGCGTTTGTGCAGAGGTGAGCAACTAATAAAATAGTTGTTGTCACCGGCGGCGGAGGGACGCTTAGGGATCTGTAATTTGGTACAAAGAGGCAAGTTAAACAGAACAACAGTGCGGATCGGGCGTAAACAAACTGTTACGGTGAGGAAAAATCCCGGGAACTACCCGCCGAGTGCCGCCGCCGAGCGCGGGAGTGATTAGACAGACATTAGTTTAGTAGCTGATTTGTTTTGTTTTAAAATTAAACTAGAGCGCCCTTCCGAATGGCGCTTTAGTTTAATTCTAGGTAAGTTATGTCAGCAGTTAAGTATACCTATAAGTAAGCAGATATTTGTACGGTCCTCTAGTTTTTATGTACCCAACAGGTACAATTTTATCAACAATATTATTACGAATACCATAACCACATAAATAGAAAGTTAAAACGGAGATGAATCTCCTTGGCGAAATATAACGAATTTATTTGTGAGATATTTGTGGGTAGGCAGCGAAGTGAAAGTCCGTAATCCCGAAACAATCTCATTCTAATATCCGGCCGCCTTGGTGATGCAATATAAACACGGACGTAGAAACATAATTGTATATACGGATGTTATGGAAAACCGTAGCAGTAATTTAAACTTATAAAATAAAGCGACGAGTTCAGTTTTTGTTCACCACTATCAGTAAACTTCAGTCCACCTTTAACTCGTAACACTGTTCAATGTCAGACATCAAAATCCTGTCCGATGTGTTATACAATATGATACATGGCAATTTTGTAAGAACTATTTTTACAGACAGGTGGTTAAATATATACCACATGAATTCATATCATCGCGCCAGTTGGGCAGAGGTGTACCTAGTACACCCACATTTCGCCGGGGACGAGCCTAATGCCATCAACTGCGCACAAATCCTAGGTCCTGATTAAAAAACCCAATAACACAGGACCTCATCAGAAATCGCGCTTGAAGGAAGAATATTATTTTCTTTTCGGTTGTGGAATAGTGTAGTATCCAAAGGCAAGGGTGTTATAGATCCCATAACTTGTGTGGCAAATGCCCGCGTGTATCAAACGACGTTTTGCAATATACAAAAATAAAATAATAATAATAGGGCGCAAAATCTTTTGAATTGTCATTAATCATCATGAAAAAATGGAGGATGTGGAGGAGCTGAACACTAGTATTTTACATGGAGCGACTGCCAAGTCGCTAGATGTATAATATCGTTGTTTTAAGCCATAATTTTCATAACTAAACTTAAAATGTGTGAGTGACATTCTAAGTTTAGTAAAATATTGTTGTTCAGCTGCATCCAGTTAGACTGAAAGCCGACCCTGACTTATTTGGGAAAAGGTTAGGCAGACGACAATCTCAAATGAAGTATAGGTTAAATCTACGACTTTATAATTAGTTAAAAATTATTGCTCTTTTCTACCACTAAATCCAAACAATCCTAAAACGTCACAGCTATAAAACTTCGAACTACTATTTTCACCTTGTGCAGTTCAGCACAAAGGGAAGTGCTCAGTCGGCAACTCTGCGTGCTTGACAGACGGACGGTGATCGCAGTTTATTGTTATTGGCTGACTTTACGACACCCGAGGGAAGAGGGAGCCCTTCTATAGCCGAGAAACACGGCGTTTGTATTTTAACGGAGAAAAGTATAGCCAATTGTGTGGAAATTGATTAGCCAAGCATAATATAAGTCGCCTTTTGTTAGACACAAATTATTTTGACGCGGTTTTCGCCATTATCATTTAATATAATAATATATAGTGTCCAAAATCGTAACAAAGAAATCTCGGTGTTCATGTCTTTACAAACCGTGTGAAACGCTCACAGGGGCGCATCACTAGTACCTAATACATATTATATAAACCAGAAAACAACATTGTAAACAAACTGAATTGTATTAAAAAAAATATTTCAATTAATAACATCACAATGAACGATGCTATTCAATAAAATATTTCCTGGTAAGTGGCAGCCAATCACTGCCGCACACGGAATGTAATTCAATGGTTTCAAATTACTTATATTGGAATTATATCGCCACAGTCATGTTACAGTTTTTTATGCCAAATTATTTCTCGTGGATAAAAATAATCAGCTAGTGAGGGAACAAACTGGATCACATCGAGGGTAATTGATTTCGACCCCTCTTCTACCTCTCACCCTTTTCGTGTCACGTTTCCTAGGATTTCTTTTAAGACATTATTTAGGTTAGTACCCATGTCGCCTGGGCCTCTTGTCTCAGGTGCTACAAATGTAAATATAAGTAAACCAAAGAACAAAACATCATTCCAAGAGTTAGTTCTAAATGTTGTACGTGAAATTCACGTTCCTTGCTTTAGATTTTACGAAAGCATGGAGTTACGTACAAGGATTTAATTGCGAGATCCACTGCGACTAAATATAAAGAAGCATATGAACATTGTATCTTAATTTAAAATAAGGCCATTATCGTACAATGTTCAGTGTAGTTAGTTATAGGTTTAAAATCGATAAATAAGTCAGAGTACCGCTTAGACGAATATGTCTCTCATGCATGGCACACAGGCACACATTGGATGAATCAAGCACACGTGACACATACGATCGATTTCCTCAAAGCAAAGATTTTTCCGCGTGTTGGATTGAAACGTGAACGTCTTGCACGTAACCGGAAGCCGGTCGGCGCTTGATTGTGCAGCGCCGGATGCGAACCGGAACGCACGTGACGCGAGAGAAGCAGCGTGATAATGAGAGTGATTGGCCTGATCGATGATACGGTATTGATCTTACGTCTACTCCTTTGCGAAAGTAAGTACTTACAAAAAAAAACATGACGTCATGTCTATGTTTCCCCAGAGGGTTGGGCAGTCTACCTAGTACAGGCTCATTTCACCACTTTTGTATTTTAAGTCCCAATATAACAATATTTTTGCACAAAAGTTTAAATGGTAATGTTACATACACACTTGTGTCCTCAGCCGGGGGGTGCTGTCTTGATATCCGTGGCGCCGCTGCGACCCATCGCAATTTTTGAGACTCGCGGTATGTAAAATAGCACGCTAAAATAGCCGCTGAACATTTAACTAACACAATTAAGTATTGCAGCAGCGCATGCACACGTTCTTACCTAATGTGCCTGGCCGACTTGCACGCGACTGGTGCAAACGGCGACGGGATGGGTCCATTCAGCCGTCGTTTCACTCATATCTGGCAGTGGCTGATCCTGAGGGTGGTCTATTCTTTACTATTTATTACTATCTTAGTTATAAAGTAGCGTCCACTACGTACTAGCTCCTCGGCATTTTGCTTATCTGGGCCTATTTGGCACAGCTGTTAGACACAATTTTCACCCGACTACGGCGAAGCCATAAGGAAGGGTTATGATGTTAGCAGTATAGAGGGTGTAAATAGACCCTTAACGAAGCCGAAAAGCACTTGTTCTCCCCGTGCGCGTCATTGCGATATTTTTTTTCTTTTGGACCATACCTGGAAACCTTTTAGTTACGGAGATATTGAAGGTCAAATTTCCAACTATTTTACAAGTTTTTTTTAATACTAGCTTTTAAGGTCATAACTGTACTTTAATGTACTTTAAATACCTCCATAACCCGTTTACTATTCAATGCACCCACCAGCACAATGTTTTGAGCAACATGTTTTCTTTCTTTCTAATAGATAGCAAGCTTATTGTCATTAACCGGCCACAGACTCCAGTTTGTTTCTCATTAAAAATTACCTAATCGAAAAAACTAATATCCAAAACAGTTATTGACTTTATAGTCAATACCTGCACCTGCTACCCTGCACGACTACACTATGCTTCTTGCTATGACTAGATGAAGCAAAACAATCTCGATTTTTTCCTAAAGAACATTCAGAAGAGTCTGAAATTGTGTTCAGTAATAATTGGCAAAAAGGCTCCCCACATTACAGAAATCTCAATATCTTATTCTACAAAATGCGTTCAGACTTCAGAGTACCTTCGGCAATAACAAGCGAACTAACAATATTCCCCACAAACTCCCCCTCCGAAAACTGGAAACAAAACTTCCCCATTTTAAAACAAGAAAATCTCATTTTAATATCATTGGAAAGGAAACGGAGGTAAATAAGGTAAAGTTGAGAACGCAATATAAACATCAGCGCGAATCCGGAAAAACTTTACGGATTATCACGAAAATCCCTTTTGGAGAAGAATGGGAATAAGAATGTCTGATGCTTGTCATTCCGGGGACGTAAGTCAAGCGAGATGACGACGACACGGAGGGGTGGGGGGTGGCGAGAGGGGGGGGGGGTGATAAGAATGGTGGCCATGTAATCGGATTTCTTACTTAGGTTTAGCGTTATGGTGACTTTTTGAGTGGCTTGTGTCGAGGACTTGCGGTCAGATGGCAATAAGGTAGACTTTGTAACTAAGAGTAGGCAATAGGAGATCCGAAGATCTGATCTCGAAGCTTTTTTCCTTGTCACATTTTTGAAAGAATAAGCAGTTATGATTTAGGACAAGCTACATAAGTATACCCAGCATAACTATCCGTTAATGCAACCGAACATTAAAATTCACTTTAAAAGTACATAGTTGTAATTACACCGTTATATTCACGACTATTTACAACCTGGCATAGTCGAAAACCAATTCTCCCCATAATATTTCAAACTTTTAAGATGATTTGCATTTAATTCAAGACTAGGTAACAAAATAACTAACTACGTCCTACCCACAAATAGAACCTGCTCTACTTCCCACCAAACGCCACCCTCCAAATACACCTTAATTTTAAACCCAAAACGGCCCCTATTCCCCCATTCCGCCCCTCTATAACCGTATCCTCTGACGCTGCCCGCGCGGCGGCCGCCTCATCGTATCCGCTGACGCTGCCCGCGCGGCGCCCGCCTCATCGTATCCGCTGACGCTGCCCGCGCGGCGGCCGCCTCATCGTATCCGCTGACGCTGCCCGCGCGGCGCCCGCCTCATCGTATCCGCTGACGCTACCCGCGCGGCGCCCGCCTCATCGTATCCGCTGACGCTGCCCGCGCGGCGCCCGCCTCATCGCCACATATTGATAAAGGCTACCATACACTGACAGACTTATTAACTATTAACTGATGATCCTGTTGTTGTCTGATACTATAACTTAGCTGACGTAGTTATCGTAACTCGGCCCAACTTATTTTATATTATGGTATATTTACCATCGATTCGAAGATCAGAAGTATTTTATTTGCTAAGATAAGATCGAAGACAACATTTCCACTATCAGACGTTTATGTTAAGTTTGCGAAGTTGTCCCAGCCGCGTGCCGAGCCAGGCCTTGATGCCGCGACGTCCACACACGGTATGGGTTTGATGAAACAACAGATGAAACTGATCATAATATTGACAACTGCGCACTGCGCTACTAAACACTGGTTTCTGACATAGCTCAAAAAGTCAGAAGTAGAAGTGGGACTGGACTGGTCACATCTGCCGATTGCATGTCAATGAAAAAATATTGAGCGGTGGGTTATTGTCGATATGTCGAGTCCAGCCAGAAGGCGATGCAGCAGGGAGATGGCGGGGCGAGGGCGGGGTCCTTGCCTAGTGGGATGATTCAGGCTACAAGTAACAGATTACAGTTAATCAATTTCCTTGTATCAGATTCATTGTCTGTGTGTGACAGCTCTAACGCTAGTCCAGACTAGTAGGTACTATGTAGCAATAAGAAGTACAAGCTATAAAAAGTTTAGTGTACGTCGCCCTACATCGGCCACATCTAGTCTTTCCGCTTCGACACACAATTACGAGCGAACAGTTCACGTTCTATGGACTCCTGGTACCATACTGTGTTGACACCTAAGACGTCCGTATTTTTCGTGCCGTGATAATATTACATGACCAAAAGAAAAAGTCATTGCTCTGGCTGAAAGTTCAAGCCCCCACTTATCCATTGGTGTTCTCCCCGGCATTGCGATCATTTTATTTTTGTGGACCATACCTGGAAGTTTTCTACCTATACAGTTATTGGATGTCAAATTCCAAACTTTTATGCAAGTTTAAAAAAAACAAACGTTTTTAATGCTATAAATAACTTTACTATAAATACGAGTACCTCCATGACTACTGTATTCTATGCATACATCCAGCGCAATGCTTTAAGTGCGTCACACAATTATTGGAAACGACTTTTTTTGGGGACAGCAAATCATGGTTTACGGTATGGTATGTATTGAATCCTACTAAACCGACATTGGTCATCTCTCAAAAAAAAGAGGTTCCCAATATTTTTTGAGTTATTATTTAACGTGATGTACAGACTGCTTAGTCGATGGCTTCGTGAAAGGTTCGTTTACACCTTGTATTTATTATAGCTCACCTTAGGAGAGTCAATGATTTTGGAAACCCAAGTTGATTTTTTTACGACCCAAGCGCCAAACTTTACAAAAAAAAAAATTGACAGAAAAAGCATCGCCCTTCCATCTATATAACACTACCCAGTAAGTTATGCAAGTCGCAAATGCGTCCATTCTCGAAGACATCGGAGTTTATGGAGCGAGAGCGGTGGGAGCTGTGTGAGCGATGAGAGCAGTGTTGTGTCGCTCTAAAAGCAAACGATAAGTACTTGCATCTCAGCCGGCATTTATTTTCACTGGACCCTAAACTGGCTGCGGGGACATTTTCCTAGATTATATTTCACGAACGTACACTTTACTTTTAAAACAAATCGTGGACATATTGCTGATAACTCACTAAGACAAGTCTTTCATTATGATCGTTTCATAAACATAAGCGAACAAAGATTGCGAAACAAGATGAATGGACCAGGTATCACACACACAGTACAGTAGGCACACATGAGCGAAATATCGATAGCTTACTTGAACTTATGAGGCACAAACCAATTAATTAGAACTCCAAAGTAACAAACATATTACTCATTACTTTAACCAAGTAGCAATCAAATAAAAGGCCATAACTCATCCACGCATTACATTCGGCTATGCTCACACCTCCTCCCAGATTTGACCCTTAATCGATGTTATCTTCTATCCATCCCCGACCAATCCACGTTTACACAAACTTGCTAATACATCGAAGATTAATACAGCCTCACCTGGCCATAATATCAGCTAACACGTGCAACTAAGTTGCGAACTCCCCGAGCTCCGCAGCAGCTCAGCTCTAACTAGGTGGCGTGAACTTTAGATCCGCCATATTATAGTGTTACGGGTGGTCGAGCTAGTTCACTTTAACTACGAGCTATCCGCGGGGAGGTATCATGTGGAAAGTTTACTTTCAGGTGTTTCATTTTTTATACGTATAATTCCAACATACTCGTATTAGTCCTTTTTCACGGTTGTTTAAACTTTGAGCATATACGTACAAACTTTTCAGTAATGTTACCTTTATTAATGCTGCATCACTATGTTGTTATAAGGCTGCTGACTGACCTCAATCATTCTAGACTTACGGCTTATGGGACCTAATACTTTCTCCACAGCAAGCTTTAGGTCCACACCAAAACATAACAAAAAATCCAATACATTATCCAGAGGAGCTCGTTCCTAAACAATAACAGCCGCACGGGTCAATCTTCAAGTTAAGCCGCGCTTGCCAAGGTCGGTCAGTGGATGGGTGACCATCTATTACATACCTAATTTCCTTCGTGCCTCGAAAAGCTCGTTAAGCCATTGGTAACGGCTGTCATTTAGATCTGACAACGAGTCCAACTAAGGGGTACCGTATTACCCAGTTCTAACTGGGTTGTGGAGCTCAGATAGGCAGTTGCTCCATGTAAAATACTGGTATTCAGCTGCATCTGCAGACGATGACTAATAAATTATCATTTTTTTGAATACGCCTTATCTTTAAATTATCCTTACAATTTTAAGTAATATCGACTTTAAGTTGATAATTATGAATAAGTACAAGCCCCAAGGTAGCTTGAACCCTAATCAAAATAACACAATACCTATCATAAATTAAAAACATACACTTTGATGTGTTGACATTAAAATGTCACTCATGTTGCAAGCATAATCACCTATTACAGTTTAAAATGTTCATCATTTATCTACATTAAAACACAATCCCTCTACTTCATTGAGATAATTACACACACGTTTCAAAAGAACAGCTTAATGTGCAAAACGTTTTTAATCTCGCGCTCAGTAAGCAGTTGCATTCCGAATTATATTTAAATTCTAATATTTTGTGGACAAATCCGGTGCGGAATGGGAACAGAGCCAAAACGTGACAAACGGACTAATACTTTTCTTTATATAATGTTGAATAATTAATTAATACAACCCCAACTATGAATTAACTCTATCGTTGGGAGTCTGGATGATAGGATGAAATGTTAAACGGTGTTCCTCGACCTTGCAAAGGCGTTTGACACAGTCTCAATCCCACATCTTTAAAAAAATTTGGATCGCCTAGGCGTAAGCGGAACTCCCCTTAAATTACTGGAGGATTATCTTACTGGAAGGAAACAAAAATTCAAAATTAAGGATAGGTTAAGTGACGAGCTGACTGTCAATTGTAGTGTACCACAAGGTAGTATAATCGGATCAACGCTCTTCTTAGTGTATATCAATGGCCTCTGTCAGCTCCCTCTACTCAAAGGAAAAATCGTCACTTTTGCTGATGATACCGCACTGTTCTTCAGTGGTGGTAGCTGGGAGGAGGTCTTTGATACTGCCCAACTGGGAGTTAACACAGTCAGCGAATGGTTGCAAAACAATCTACTGACACTAAACGTTTCGAAAACCAAATATGTAACCTTTGCACATAGAGCTAACCTTCTTCCTCCGTCCACCCTATCTATTTCGGTGCACACGTGTTGTTCTCCAAATCCCGCGTGTACTTGTCCTACCTTCGAAAGGACTGCTAATATAAAGTATCTAGGGATCATTATTGACTCCCATCTTTCTTTTAAATCTCATTTTGATACGCTTGTTCCGAGGATCCGTAAACTTATCTATATTTTTAAGTCATTAAGACACACTGCGGACCGAAAGACCATTAAAATGGTTTACTTTGCCCGATGCCAGTCGTTGATTGAGCATCAGCATCACAACTTGGGGCGGCACAGCCAAAACCCATCTTATCCAGAGAGAGAGAGGGTAGAGAGGGCGCAGCGTGCTATTCTTAAGGTAAGTGCTGGTCTCCCTTTCCGCTTTCCAACTAATGATTTGTACAAAGAACATCCTTACGGTCAGACAAACTTTTATCCTGCTTACTGTAACTAAAAAGCACTCTCAGCTACAGTTTGACTCCAAATTAATTAAAAACCAAAGACGGAAGGGAAGAGTCTGCCCCTCATTGCAGTTCAAATCTTCACTCCCCCAGATTTTTTTTGCTTCCTTGGTAATTTTTTGTAGAACAAACTAAATGCCACTCTTAATCTATATCCTAAAACCACCTCTTATTGTCACAAAACAGTTAAAACATTTCTTAAAACGCTTGACGACCAAAACATTGAGAACCTTTTGACAATTCCCAAATAGATTTTTCTTTTCTCCTATTATAGATATTTCCTCCTCTCTCCCGTGGCTGTTTTACATCTCATACTCGCTTTCGCACACTCCAACATACATTCATACACTGCAACATACATCCATACACGACACTACACTCTCGTGTGAACCATTAGTTCTCCATTTTTAATTTTGCCTTTTTTTTACTATTTGTTATTATTGTTAATCTTAAATTGATTGTCTCTTTGTGATCTTTTTGGTACCATGAATGATATATTATTTACACAAGATCGTCTTTAGACCTTTAACGATATTGTTTTGCTGTGGGGGGGGCCTGGTGACCCATAAAACAGGCATCTACGAAAACCTACTTCAGGCACCAATGTCTTCCAATGGTGGAATATAAACAAATATTGTGAAGAGATAATAAATGAATTGAAATTGAAAAAATTAATAGAAAACCACTTTTCCCTAAAGATTGATTTTCTCTACACATTTGCTCGATTTATTCGATTCTGGCCTGTTAACCATTGATAAATATTAAGAAAGTATTGAGCATCAAGTGTTGATAATTGTTTCGATTGACAATAACGATCCATAGCAGCGATAAATATGTGTGGGGGCGTGTGTCAGGAAACTCTCCAATGAATAAGTCCTTTTAGGTTACGAAATATATTTCGAAGATTCACAAATTACAGATAAAAATTATAAAATTGATTTCTTATGAATTAGGTTTAATATATCAGTGTCCGTTCCCACCGAAGTTAGGTAAAGAAAAGGCGATGACAATAGTCGGTGACGTCTGAAGCGCGGTGTCGTAATACGAACGGTCGCTTTATCGGTACGATGTGCTTAGCTTGCAGGTTGGCATCGTAACACCTCCCCTGCCGGATGAGCAACTATTTGGTGACCTTGACGCCAAAAGTTGCGGCTCTTCTTTCGTCTTCTGTCAGCTCGGTATTAGCTGTTTCAGTTGTAATATTTACTTTCCCAGCTTGACGGCGGCGGCAACGAATAAAATACCAAATGCTCAGTGCGGCTGCACCGAATAGTATGAGTGAATAAAATGGAATTGTGGTATGGTACATTCCAATCGTGTCTAATGATTCAACAGATATTTCGTCTTGCGTGGTAATTTGGTTCTGAATTTTGCGAAGACTACCTAGATCTGTAGTCTGCAAATGGAAACTGCGTGTCTTTGCCAATATCTCATAATGCGGTAGAGCCATGATTTCTAATGGTTGCCCAACTAATTTGTTATCCAAATTGATTATACTGATCTCTGGGGTTTTTATCTTGCAACCTTGAGGAACGGTGACCAAAAAGCTTCCTCGTAGCATCTGATATCGTTCTTTTCCACAGGATAGTTTTACTTTTGTACTGTTAGGGAAAGCAATTATGTAGTGGGAGCTGTCTAGCTCAATCAGAGCTTCCTTGGTCAGAGAGATAGGCGTGGTTTTGCACGTTACATCTATCTCCTGGAATTGTATAAGTTTTTGAATACAGTCTGTTTTTGACATAATCTGGTGGACGATCCTCTGCTCGCATAGGTGCCAAGAGTTGACCTTCGGGCATTCAGCCTCTATATACACAAATTCCTGAGAATTGGATGCTATATAGGGTGCAGGTGGTACTATAATAACGCTATTGTTATTTGGAACAGGGCACAGTTCATATAACTGGTACTCAGTAGTAAATGTAATAGGAAACTTTATGACTACTACAACTGTCGACTCGGTAAAATATGAAGCTAAGTTAAGAATTTCGTAATAATTTCTAATATCTAAGTCAATGATTTCGTTGGAACTATAAATATGTTTTAGTTGGCTTATCATATTTTTAAGATCTTTGACAGAAAGTATGGAATGATGAACTGATTGATCTCGACTAAAGGCTAATATATTTTCTATTCTATTAATTTCACTCAGTAGTTCTTGTACATTTTCGGTCAAAATCGCGAAAAGTTGCACAAGATGAGCGTATTGAATTATTCGCTCATTATCATTATTAGTCATATTCATGACATAAGAAAGAGCTTTTTCCAATTTTCTCTGATTAATTGAAAGATTGCGGATTATCTGGTTTTGCTGAATTGTCATCTCTTTATATAAGGTAACGTGCTTGTTAAACGATTGTGACATAGTTTGATCATTTTTATTTAATATACGTAATGCATTTTCAAATTTCAGAGCGTCATCGTTGTCTAAATTTCCAGAAATACTTTTGATGATTGTGCCTATTGGATTGATCAGTCCTCTCTTAACTCTGGTTGGCCTAAATGTATCTAGCTGCACCGAAACTCTTTCTAACTTTGTGTATAAATGTTTAATCTGATAGTTGAAGAGAGCGCTGTCCTCATGTGATAATTTATGGGTAGCGACAGCGAGTTGAGATTTCATAGTGTTTACTTGTGATTCAATTTCTTTAAGGTCAATGTCTTGCAAGAATGTGTGAAAGTGAGATATAATTTTGGTAGCACCGAGATTAAAAGGTAGTATACCCGGTCCATTATCCAGGCTGTCAAAACGTATGTCTTGAGCACCAATTAGGAAAACCGGCAGCAATAATAGATACCTGTAACAATGATAATGAAGAGTGTCATTTCTTTGGTGGTCTTTTTAACCGTGATTTAGCGACTGGACCACGACTTTTTGCGGTGTAAATGTGTACAGGTAAGTTCTTAAGTACTTTGTCCTGAATAAATCGAGGTGCCAATTTTTGTCTACTTGCCATTGGATTTCGTAAATGTATGACTTGATCTTGTTCACAATCTAAAACAGGTTCCCTATCAGCGTTACGCCGCGTCATTATATTTATGCGATCGGATAGTGCAGAGTCATGAATAATTTTATACACCGTTTCCATTCTACTACGATGTTCTTGGATATAAGTTTGAAGATATCGGTCCGTCATATTAAAATCAATAGGATTTCGAGGATCAAAATGTCCAGAAATGACATCAAACGGTCTACACTTGGTTAAACTGTGGATAGAACTATTGTAGGCGATTAACGCGTACGGTATAAGACTTCGGGTGGGCTCGTTTTTATGCTGAATTTTAAATAACCGTAAGTGTTCCAAAAGCGTACTGTGGAAACGTTCTATGATACCGTTTTCATTTGGTGCATATGCACTAGTCATATGGTGTTCTATTTTATGCAAACGGAGAAATTCTGATACTACTTGATTACTGAATTCGGTACCTTGATCCGTAATTAAATTTAAAGGAAACCCATAATGAGTACTGTAAGTTAAAAGGGCTTTTAATATATTAGGTGCAGTACAATCGGGTAAAAGATACGCCTGCGCGTATTTAGAAAATGAGTCTATGATAGTCAAGTATTTGTCATGGTCAATAGTTAGAACGTCTGCGTGTGCTAATTCAAACGGTTGAGTTGATGGAGGTACAACTCTGAACTGCTGACGGATCGGATTTCGGTCATATTTTGCACATCTGCATATATTACATTCGTTTATAAATTTAGTAATATCAGTTTTGATTTTCGGCCAAAAGTAACGTTGTGACAGCGAAAGGTAGGTTTCGTTGATTCCGCGATGATTGGTCTTGCCTTCGTGGTATTTTTTTATTATTTCAAGTTGGTTTGACTGATCATTAACGTTTAGTACCTCATATTTGACTAAAACTAAGTTCATCGATGAATTTTCGAAAGTTCTCTGTAAAATCGGTATTATACTCAGCATTCTTTCGATAGGATTTACAAGAATCGCTGTCCGGAGTTTTGGATCGACGTGAGACTTTACAGCGTTAATAAGACTGCCTTCAATGCTATGTTCGTTAATGTCTACTGTAGTTTTCTGAAAGGACTGAAAAGGTTGAGATGTGGTTGGTTCACTTTTAGGGGTACCATTTATTACATTTATGAGTAACTGCCTCTTAAATTTATTTAAGGGTTCGTCCGATATTGGAATTTCCAGAACAGGGTTTTCTAAACTTGTGTGTATGGTTTCAATATGTGGGGAGGCTATACTTTCTTGATGCCGCGGGTCATTTGATCCTCCATCAAAAACTGAGTGAGCTGTGAGGGTTGATGACGAATGTATCGGGCTGTTTCCTTCAGCAGTTAATGTAGAAGATGTATCCGAGTGTGCCGTTTCAGAATGATTAACGCACAAGGACATAGTTTCATTTTGGTTGATTTGAATACGTGACAGAGCATCCGCATTAGTATTGATTTTACCTTTTTTATGGACAATAGTATAATCATATTCTGCTAACTTTAGTCGCCATCTTGTGAGACGTGATCCTGGTTCTTTAAGATTCATAAGCCAAATTAAGGGTTTGTGATCCGTTATTATTTTAAATTCTCTGCCGAAAAGGTAAGGCCTGAAATATTTTGTAGCCCAGACTATTGCGAGTAGCTCTTTCTCGATCGTAGAGTAATTAATTTCGCTGTCGTTCAAAGTTCTAGACGCGTAGGCTATGGGTTTGTCAGACCCGGTAGGTCCCTGTGAAAGTATTGCTCCCAAAGCCACGTTTGAGGCGTCTGTGGTTAAAATAAATTCTTTGCTAAAATCTGGATATGTTAGAATAGGGTCGTTTGTAAGAAGAGTTTTACAATGTTCAAAGCAGCTCAAATACTCTGGAGTCAAATTAATTTTAGCGCCTTTTTTAAGACATGACGTAAATGGTTTAGTGACCCGTGCGAAATTCGGTATAAAACGTCTGTAATAACCAAGTAAACCCAAGAATGCCTTAATCTGCTTAGGAGTTTTCGGAATTGGATAATTTATAATAGCTGATATTTTATCCGGGTTCGGCTTCACACCATCTGTGGTAATTATATGACCAAGATAGGGTGTTTCATGTTTGAGAAATTCCGATTTATCCATCTGAATTTTTAAGTTTGAATGTCTAAGACGTTCAAATATGGCGCGTAAATTAACTATATGTTCTTGCAAGGATGTTGAAAATACTAAAATATCGTCCATATATGTGGTACAATTTGGCAATCCGCGAAGGACATTGTCCATCACACGTTGAAACGTAGCCGGAGAATTTTTTAATCCCATGGGCATTCTAACATATTCAAAATGCCCTTGCTCTACACTAAATGCCGTTTTTGGAATATCGGACGGATTTAGCTGAATTTGTAGAAATCCGGATTTTAAATCTAATGTCGAAAAGTATAAACATCTGCCTAACTTGTCTAAAATATCATTAATGTTCGGAATCGGATATTTATCATTAATCGTTTTTGCGTTGAGTTGGCGGAAATCAATGACTAAGCGCCATTTGACTTTGCCAGATGCGTCGCTTTTTTTTGGTACTATCCATAATGGAGCGTTCCAAGGCGATGAAGATGGTTGAATAATACCTTGGTGTAACATCGATTCTATTTGAGTTTGTACTTCTTTCTTATGTACGTAAGGGTATCTGTAACTTTTACTGTATACCGGGCTATCATCTACGGTTCTGATATGATGTTTGATTTCATTGCTAAAGGTTAATTGTTCATTTTCGAGATAAAATACGTCAGAATATTCTTTGCAAAGGTTAATTAAATTGGCTGTCTCTTCTGCATTTAAATGTTCTATGCGCAGGTGCGATAATACTTGCTGAGTTCGCATCTCGGTATTCACTGTCGTATCTACTCGAGTTACTGGCATTGTTTGTTCGTTAAAAATATGTGCAAAGATAGGTTTTGTTATAGAAATTACAATATCATTATCCGTGGGATTTGAAATTTGTACATTAGTATGATTATTTTCGGCGGATGTTAAGCATTCGCTGATGAAGCAAGCAGAAATTGATTGTTCTTCAATGTAAATGTCTCCTTGCGTAATATTAGTAGGCACCTTCATTAACTGAGTAGTATGTGCAGGTATGGTGGTTTGATAAGAATTTAAGCATTCAGGATTATATAAAACTATTGGAATTTGAGTAAATTTAGTTTCTAACGTATGCGTAGCAAGATCGATTTTTGCATTCCATTTTTTTAATTGTTCGCAACCTATCAACCCATCGAAGAAATTATGAAATCTATATAGGTATAATTTTATCGGCATAAAATCTTTAAATTCATCGAAACAGGGCACAGTTAGAGAGTAGTAATTTTGGGTAGTCACGTGGGTATTTGTGACCAAAAAGGGGTCATAGACAAGAGGGATATGCGGGTAAAATTTTTCGTACGCTTCCGGGCTTATAAAGGACTCATTTGCGCCTGTATCGATTAAAAGTTTTATTGGTGGATTATTTATTTGAATATAAGGTAAATGGCGTTTACTGTGCAAATTTAATTCTATTTGAGGGCATTGTCCTCCGAGGTTGGGTAAAAATTTGAACTTTGAAAGTTCTGTCCATCTTCAAAAAGTAGATTTTCAACGTCAAGGTCGGTCAAAAAAATGTTAGGGTTACTTGTATCTGTATTAGGAACATCAGTGTTCTGGATATTGTAATCATAGTAGCAATGATTTTCGTTAAACGATTCGTTAAAGTTTGCTTCTTTAATCTGAGGAACATTATTCATATTCAGTGCCAAACTGCGTCTGCCATTATAGTTCGTGGGTGGCAAAGTACGTGCAGCGGGGTAACTAATGCCACTCATAGGTTTTGGATAATTATTCTGAGGTGCTTGGCGTAGTGGGATTCGAAAGCCAGTTGACATGTTGGTAGGGGGGGCTCCAAACATTTGTTGAGTCTTTGTAGGTCTCGGGTAGGGTTGTCTGAACTGATCTGGTCGTGCAGGTTGCGGGTGATATTGTGGTGCATATTGAGATCCAAAAGGCTGGATGTGAGGTCTCGGGTATGTTTGAAATGTTGGATTTTGATTTGCTGGCCTAATCGAACGAAAATTAGGGTGTGACCAAGAAGTAGAAGGATTAACCTGCTCATTTTGTTGTTTTTCTTTTGCTGGTACTGATTTATTTCGTTTTTGGAGATATAATATATTTAATTCGTCTTGAGCGTATTCAAGAGCGCTTTCAAGAGTTGAAGGTCTCATGCATCTTATCCTCGATCCCAGTGGTTCTTCCAAACCCTTTAAAAAGCTCTGTAAAGCTAGTTTTTTATAGAGAGTTCGTTTGGATTCTATGGTAGTTTTTATAGATTCATGTAATTCGACGTACGTCATAATGGTGCATAACAAGTGTTGAACTTTTTCGTAAAAAACTTGTATCGAATCGGTTCCTTGAACTAAGAGAGTGAGATCAGTATACAACGACGATTCATCTCTGTGATCCGAAAATGTATTAATTAAGGTTGATCTTATACCATTCCAGTCACTTGGAATTCCGTTAGTTGCCAAAGTACGTGCAGCATTACCAGTAATCTTGTTTAAAATTCCATTGATCAAAGATAAGTTCGAAAGCTGACGTCCAGGTTCTGGACTGACATAAGTGAGCACTAATTGATCGCACAAGTTCAAGAACCTAGTTAAAACATTTGGATTTCCGTCAAATTCCGGAACTAGTCTAAGTGATCTATAAATCTTATCTGATAAATCTATTTGATTCATGTCGAGTGTAGAACTACTACCCGATTCCGTCATGGTTTCTGAATTTTCTATTATATCTTCTAAATTACGAAAGGCGTCACTTCGCGCGATGCGAAGTTGCTTGCGCCCACTAAAACTAAGGTCCCTATTACTACGTGGGTGAAAAATTTTGGAAAATTACAGTACCACCCTGCGTTAGAAATATAGCAACCAATAATAGGACTTATGTACTTACATGAGTAGCATTGCTTGCGAGCGTTGTTTCATCGATATTTGGATGTCCCAATCTCCGTAGCAACAGCTTCCTTGACAGGCCTCCAATAGGTTCTTCGTCCAGACAGTTAATGCAGCGTTTTCCTGATTTTTAGGTATTTCACATCACCACACCTTAAGTCTGTAACGAGCACCGGCTGCGCCAAATATGTGTGGGGGCGTGTGTCAGGAAACTCTCCAATGAATAAGTCCTTTTAGGTTACGAAATATATTTCGAAGATTCACAAATTACAGATAAAAATTATAAAATTGATTTCTTATGAATTAGGTTTAATATATCAGTGTCCGTTCCCACCGAAGTTAGGTAAAGAAAAGGCGATGACAATAGTCGGTGACGTCTGAAGCGCGGTGTCGTAATACGAACGGTCGCTTTATCGGTACGATGTGCTTAGCTTGCAGGTTGGCATCGTAACACGATCGACAACAAATTTGAGGGTGTGCTTCTGTTGTTTACGAATTTGTTTGATCACAAATTAATGATCCAGTGTCCATCGAAAATTCAATCAAGTCTGTAGACACCTTAGACTGCGTGCTGAATTATAGGAGGGTATGCGGATGTCATCAAGGCTCTCTCTATTCCAGTCCAGGGACTAGATTTGTGCCTGGTTTATGGCAATAGGCTCGCCCCGGTCAGACGGTCATTTTTAGGATGCATGAATAGTTGTTACGTGGTACGTTTACACTTTTGCCCAACCATTCGTTGACTACAAGCGTGATGTTAAGCTGTGTGTTATAATATCCTGCTGACTTCGATAGTTTAGCTAGAACACTCCGTAACTAAACCACCCCTTTATGTACTCGTTACGCTCGCCACAAAAGGGCCTGCACTCAACTAAATATTACACCAGTGCATACCATTGTATTTGTAGCACTATATAAGGCAACATTACACATGGCTCGTACACCGTAGTGCCCACCATGCAGGCAGACGCAGAAGGTTCCAAAGAAAAGCTCTGAGCAGACAAAGTTGGCTACTTGGTTTGGGTAATGGACTGAAAAGATGCAAAGTAGCTACCTAAGTAGCCTAACTATCTGTGCGGAATATTGCATTGTATAGATTACTTTTTGTACTAGATTTTCTAGTTGGTTTTTGATTGGGCGTACTGTGTTCATTTTCATAGATTTCGAAGTTTTATTGCGTTCAAAATATTTGTAAATCTTAATTTAGTGGACCTGGTGCTGTAAATATCGTTTTACAAGGTTTTGTGTTACCAACAGAACTCCTCTTATCAGAACTTCTCAAACTGGAAACTTCAGATAGGCTGTCGCTCCATGTAAAATACTGCAGCAGGTCAGACTAAAAGACGGCCACGACTTTATCGTCGTTAGTTTCTACAGGCATTCTGTCCTTTATATTTCTTTGACCCGCTATTTGCTGAGCTTTAATTACAACAATGTTAAGTAGCTGCTCTTTTTGCGAGCCCCCTCATTCTCGCCCGCCCCCTCGTGTGCAGCGTTTAACTATTTTCGTTTAGAATGTAAAACTCGCCGATTGTTCTACATTCCGTCTCTGTGTGCTGAAGAATGAGCGCGTTTCAATGAAAATATTGTGCTGCATGGAATAAGAAAAATGCTTTCGAAATTACTGGCCCCATTGCTTGTTCCAAGGCCATTATAATTATCTATGCTTGACCCTGGTCCTATAGTGGTGGAGCCCCTGGGTCAAACAATACACTTTACGGGACCTATACTAATCTAGAGTTAACCGGTATTCTTACACGTGCACGGGTGCAATTCTTCATCTTATCTCTTTCCAGAAACTTAACTACGGGAAGGATTTACTTTAATATTATTATTTGCAGGAATATACTTATCTAATAGCATTTCTGGGAGTTGTATTCTATCAAAGTACGTCATAAATCGTCTGATTCGTATTTGATAGTATAAGACGTTTCTCCCTTTTTCCCCGAGGATGCCTTACAGGAAAATCAATTTTATGTTAAACAGTTAAAGGTTAACTGTCTATCATGGTTATTTTTGGTTGGTAAATACATTTTGAATATTATGAACATATCTTGACCCGAAGAATATTCAAGATTATTTGTTACGGAAGGCCTTTAGTTTCCACAACTCAAATAAACTTGCTCAAACCTAAGCTTACACTCACATACTCGTGTACAACTAGGGTTCATATTATTATTATTGGTTCGTAATATAGTTCAGTATTTTGCGGGAAGGCAAAGGGATTTTATCACGATCTTTTTGTTTGCTGTATAAACGACCAATGTCTATGTGTGGGTGAGTCTTCTCTGTAAGTGAGAAGTTCCTTCATCTATTTTTAGTTCTCAACAAAGGTCGTCCGGCCAGTGTTTAAGGCTAGGAAGTAGGTAGGTTGCTCGTGTAAAGCAAGCCTGATTGATGACACCTCGACGGAGATGTATTGAGTGTCACGCTAGTGTCGGCACGTGCGCAGCGATGTCTTACGTGGGGATATCGTGAGGGGACAGGTTCGGAAGTATCCGCCCGGGTCAGTGGTTTGGTGACGAGGGGTCAGGGTCAGTGGACGTTTGTCCTCGGGATCGATTAGCGAGTTCTCGAGAAACTGAATGACTTTATTACCTAATTTCGAGAATTGTCTTCGATAAGTGGCTATCTTCTCCTAATCTTTGCTTCCGTAAGCTCTTTCAACAATGAGGTGATTGTGCTAATGAGTATGAAGCCACGCGACTGTTGAAACTTTGAAACTGACGTGAAAAAGTCGTTCAGCATGCCGCGTGGAATTTGAACCAGTCTCACTGCTTCGGATAAAGCTTTGCGTAACACACCTCTGACAAATCTGACAAATCTGTTAAATAATACTGGTCAAACAGAACCTTAAACAATTGCAATAGTATTTAGTGTAGTTATACTATGCAAATAAGACGGTGGCCAAGTTACGTACTAACCAGTTTATTAATCGTAATGTTAACCAACTTATTTGTTTGGAAGCATCATGATAACTATGTGGCTTTATTTGGCAACGTTTTCACCCACACAAACTAAACAACAAACGAAACGAGGGAAAACGTTAATATTGTCGGTAATTAAGTAACAATAATGAACATAAAGAAAACAATAACGATTATGAAGAGCCCTCACCGGAACTTCCGGCTCATGGCCGGGTGTATTAGTTGGTCGCCAACGTTAACCCTCCACCGTACACGTAACGACGCAGGACGTAAAACTTGTTATTGGAGAGCCGAGGAACTAACCCTACGAACGAGACGCACTTTTATTTTATATCTCGAAGACTTCAGGTCTTTATTCACGCACTTAAAGTTGTTTCATCGATTATTTCAGGAAATTACGAAATCTTATCATGGTCTCAACCATGTTGAAATTTTATAATTAGGTTCTTGTACTAACTGATTTAGTATTTTGTATTGACTATTTCATGGGCTTCTCGATCCACTGATTGATCGGCGCTAAATCAAAGAAACCCCAATAAAATCCTCATGTCCTCCTGTCTGTCCATCACTCATTCGAGGTGATTGCAGATGTTTACATGGCTGAAGTATTTTTACCGCTTACGACTTTTGACTTTAGAGATAGACCTTGCATGATATTGATAAGATAAATGCCCTTGGTACTTGAACGTGTGATTAATTCAAGTTCGTAAAGATGTTAACGACCAGAGGTGCTTAGATTTTCTGCTGAGTTTTACGTGTACGAATAAAACATGTGATAAACCACGGCTCTGATCGAACCAATCAATCGACACGTGGGCTGCCGCGCGACTGAGCGGGTCGGCGCGGCGACGACAAATATTTGCATCACAAACAGACATGTTTGGGAACGCAATCTTTTATCGATACTACAAACATTTTTTTGTACGAGACAAAGAAAATCACTCACATAAACAATCCGTATTTTTTGCCATAAAACGTTTTACGTTCGCGATTGAGTTCGGAGCTATTTGTCCGTATGCTGACGTCACTCGATCGATCCGAATCAAAAGTTCGGCGTGATTTATCGGCGTGACGTCATCGCACACGCGCGCCGGCTACAGGCGCGTACGGCGCTCGGCGGAGGAAATTAAAATTGTTGCATGAGTCAGCAGAGCGCCGCTCTACGGAAAATTACGAGTCGAAGCTTAGAGCGAGCAATCGCGCCAAATATATGGACTCCGATCGGTTTGTAATGACTTCCACGGAACTCCCTTAACCCCTGCGGTCATCGCTTTTCGCCTTATTTATTTTTTCAAAGGTTTTTCCCCAATTTTATTTTCATTTACAGGCGTATGTTTGGGCGCCGGCTGGGAGCGGATTACATCCAATTCAATAGGGAATTGTTGTGCGGCTAGCAAAACATGATACGATTTTTCACCAATATAAAATCTAACTGGACGTTTTTGTTCGTCTAAATGTTTCCGAAATAGTTTAACAAAACATCTGTATGCGTTGCACGTAAAGCCTTTCAAATCGAAACTAGAAAAAATATACCCTCAATATCACTTACAGTTAGGATCGGACAGTTTACTAAACCTATCGGGATTCGTAAAACGTATCCACAATTACTTAGTGGATATGTAATCGAATGAAAACTGTATTGCGGGTATTCTATTTCATTTAACGATACGAGAATAAGGTAGGCTCGATAAACAGGGTTACACCCGAGGGTATGAATTAGAAAATCTTAAGAAACAACTTTTCTAACGTGTTAAATTCAAAGAGTGCTAACAAAGACGTTTTAATTTCCGAAAACATTATTTATGTAGGGGTGCTTGACATACAGAAAGATGCATAATATTAGGCAGTTTTACTAATATAAATATACCTTAGAATACTGTTTTGTGCTCGAAAACCCACATGCAAGTAAAGGACAAACGGATGTTTAGCAACAAAAAGAGACATAACATATAACACAATCAAAACGCTTGTCACAAAAAATAGGTCGTGTATGCACAAGTGCGCCAAATTGTCCAGTTCACCATAACAAACAAAGCGCTGCGATTATGTAAATATGCCTTATTTCCCGCCCGTTTGTTGTGGCGGTCAGATATTTGCGTTTTAGGAAGTAGCAGTGTAAAATATCAATGTGGTGCTCTTTTGACTAACACTTGTATTGTTCAGTCTGTGATAGATTGCAATACTGGAAATGGAAATAATAATGCTGAAATTGAATAAAATGTCTCTGGAACTAAAGGTGAGGTACTGAGACATGAAGGGCTCGCCTACTAGATTTTAGTCCACTTCTTTTCAGCAGTGGACATTAAAGAACGATTTGGTTGTAAGATGTTCAATTTTCTTGATATTTCTTAATCTCAAGACAAAATACCGCTCTACATCTCCCTCCATACCCCGTGGTAACTCGTCACGTAGGCCGTAGAATCGGGAGTGCGGTCACGATCCGGGCCAATTCTATCAGCGCGCGTGACACTCTCGGCGCGTCGCCGACTAACCAGCCTCTCCAGAATACGGACGCTTACATATATGACAAATTATCATTTGCACGAGAGAATGGTTCGTGGCTAAATTGAGGAGCGCGCCGATTGAGCCTAAACATAGTCCCAGAATAAGGACACTTGCGTTATAAGACAAATTATTATTTGCGAGAATGGAATGCGAAGGTTCATGACTCAATTACAAAGCGGGGCGATTCAGTAAAAGTGATAAAAGCAAAATAGAAAAGCGACTTTATTTGAAGACTAGCTTATGCTCGCGGCTTCGCCCCCGTGGAGTTCGAGAACTGTCCCACAGTATCCTACTACAGCGACAAAAAGTTCTATGTTTTAATCAAAGTTTACCTTTCGTCCAAATCCGTTAAGTGAAAAAGTAACAAATATCCATCCATCCATCTTCTCAAACTTTTGCGTTTTATGCCGCATAAATATAACCGGCGGAATGTAAATACACTGCCTCCCCTCCTGGGGATAAAGGCTTAATTTTGTGTTTTTTTTTCCAATAGAACCAACGATACTAGCAATTGAAGCGGGCTTATAAGTGTATAACCATAACACCATATTATATACATTTATTTGCTACCAAATCAGTATGTTTACCTCACACCACAAGCAAACGTAGTAGATGTAAGCCACTGATTTGCACTGGCTTTGTACTAGTGTACCGATTCTGTATCGATACCTCACAGACATCACTCTCCAAGCTAAGTGACTCCTATATGGAACAATAATAATCCGTCCCCCCCCCCCCCGCCACAGATGTAACTCACGGCGGCCGATAGTTCCGACTTGTTAAGCCATTAGCTCAGGCTGCCACTACCTAGCTCTCTACCCACCTCCTCCCAGCCGTATACGCTCCGCTTGAACTGCTCGGTTAAGCGGAGATATCGATATTATAGTGCGGTTGCTCTGATGGATTGTGTTTTAATCTTGTTTTGAAATTAATTGTGTTTCAACTAGAGATCAGAACCCGAATTTTGCTATATTTGGAGCCCTACCTACTTTATCTTTTGCACCAGATTGTTGTAACTCATTCAAGATTAGTATCCGCTGGTCTGCAAGGTCGCAGGAGGCATCATCACCTCACTTCAGTTCTCTTCTTCCTATTCTAACTAATGATTTTAGGCGCGTGCTTCTATGACAATAATATATTTTTCTTGTTTTCTTTTGATGTTTACCTATGTCATCAATATTTTGGCTGACGCTATGCCAACATATGCTCGGTAACATTACTTTCAAAGCAAAACGTTGATAGGAAGCGGTCTGTGATTACAAAGTGCATCATCTTCTTCTTTCCCGGCCGAGATCTCTCTCAGTAACCTCTCACAGCCTGCGTCGCGTAGATATCAACATCACAACTCATCAACATGTTAGCGAGCTATTTCTGTCCGTCACTAGGTCGCCCATAAATCCGTCCCGATTAATATTTCCTCCCATTAAACATTTCATTACGCGACGCGGAACTAACGGAGTGCGCAAATTGCACTTTTTATCTAATTTTCGAAAGCCGTAGATTTAACACGTAACTACATAAATACGAAATTCAGAAATAAACTAGTTTCTCCTTCATTGCGTTCATTTTCTCAGAAAAGGTTTTTGTGTAATGCTTGAAAAAGGGTTTTCTTTAATAATATCCTTTTATTTACAAAAGGGTTGGCAATTAGTATTTTAGTTATTTTAGCACTTTCAAGTCTAGATTTAGTGGAACCTTTTTGTTATAGTACTCGGTATTTACTTTAATCAAATAACTTGGATAAAAATAGTGGTTGATTTGTTTAAGAGAGGGTTTTCGTGATGAGATATTAAAAGAAAAGGGACTAAATTAAGACTAAAACTAAGTACCTACGTAAATATAATTATGTGACGAAGACAATAGGACACTCAGGCGTCAAAGTACTCATCCGCATCGCTATCATCCGGGAGACTGACTTATAAGAAAGAAATAAATTTGGTTTCTTGACAAAATATAAACTTTACTAATTTCCTTTCGGCCCATAAAATAAAATGTTCAACCAATCAGTTCCAATTAAGCGAAACAAAATAATAAGTTGACGTTTGTTCGCGTCATTGATTACTCTTCTTGTCCGTTCGTACAACGTACAACACAGCGCTAACTTCGCCCATTACGAGGGTCGGCAGACTGATTAAAGTGCGCTTCCGAACTGACAGTCGACAGGGTTGGCTCATTTCAATCAATTTGATTTGAACTAGACAACTCTGTTTTAAGAACAGCGGTGATTTTCTCTCAAAGAATCTTGAATTAAAAATCAAAATGAAAATCATATATTTTGAACAAAATAGGGACGTTTGAGGATCGTCAGCGCGTTATATTGGAGCACAAACAATATAGTTTAATTTCTTATTATTTCTCAAGAAGAAAATCAATGGGGGCGGGCGGTAACTGTGAAACTAAGGGCGCGACGATACCTAATTGGAAATCTGTAGTCTGAGCGAGACACCTGTCAGTGCGTATGTATCCTACCTACGCACTGACAGGTGGCTCTGCGTACTTAGCGCAGCTTACTTGCTGGCGAAGGTGCTGACGTGCTCAGAGAGCAGTGCGGAGGGATGCGAACATTTAGAACGATCGTTTCACTTCGCTACTCGCTAGGCTCCAGGCACTAAGCAAGTGCTACCGGTGCGTACGTAAACATAATGTCATTTTATATTTCAAAATAGCCTTACCTCGTAGATCAGATAAGAGTTGCACCACCTACAATGAGCTTTGACAGACCTCCACCATACACTTTAAAAAAATGTTAAGAATAAAGCAGACATACAAAGAAAGCACACACATACAAAGCAGTTTCCCCACCCCTGTGACCCCTGTATTCAATTAATAAATGAATGTTGAGCGAATCAATCAGCTCGCGCTCGCGACCAAGTTGATAGTGAAGCGGTGGAGCGTGACGGAGCTTCACTGCCCGCTAATAGATATCAATTTTTTACTCCTTTCGCTCTGACAAATTGACGGGATTTTTTAACGCTGGGATGAGTTTGAAGAAGATCAATGAACGCAAAGTTTGACGTATTTATTTTACGATTTAATAGCGCCGTTCTCACTGAATACATTTTTCTTTAAATTAACAAACTATTCATCATAATTTGATTAAACAAAGTGCGCCACGGCGTCCTCACCGGACACGGTTGTTTCGGGAGGTTCTTCCACTAAATCGGGCGGAGGACACGGTGGAGCACACTGTGGAGGTGTGCCCCGCTTGAGCGGAGCACCGCCGTGTCCTCGAAGCGGCACTGGTTCAATCCATGGTCCGGAGCGAGATGGAATGGGACGCCGTCACCTCCTTCTAAGAAGCAGTCATGCTAGCGAAGGAGGTGGCGGAACGTGAGAGGGAGAGAACCTCACGTCTCGGCCACCGCGGGAGACGCCCCGGCGTCGGTAGGCGCGGACCTGTGAACGGGGAGCTATGGGCTAGCTCGCCGTCCGTCCTTCTCAACGACAGGCCGTGTCGACGGCACGTTCGTGTTCCACGCGCGCCTCAAAGAGAGTCAGCAAAAGGGAAGGGGTCCGATGCCTGCCGGGGCTGCGAGACTGTTCGAAAGAGATACCGTGGCCCCGGAACACAAAGGGCGATGAAGGAACATGGATGGGTTTTAGTCAGTAAAAGTCTGACGTTTCCTCCTGCTCCGCCCAGAGCGGGAGGAGTCATTTGATGATTTCCCCATCCGAAACAAAAAATATGGTGTAGAGATTACGCATCGCCCACTTCCCTCTTGATCAGAAGGTCTAAGTAGCTAAATGTCCAACAACGCGAAACGTCTAATGAGCAGGAAGTCTAATTAGCAAAATGTCCATGTAGCAAAACGTCCAACTATCGGGTGGTCTGTATAGCAGAACATCTGTTTAGCAAAAAGTCAGATTCTCGAAATGTCTGGATACTCGGGCACAAAATTCAACACTTTGCATCGGGAGGGAAACGGACATTATAATATTTACAGTACGAGTACATGTACTCGTACTGTTACTGTTAGCCTGTGTCGTCCCACTGCTGGGCAAAGGTTTCTCCCCATAACTTCCAAAATCTTTGAACCAGGGCCAATGTAGACCACCTGTCGTTGGTTTTGTCTTTTTATATTGCGGCAAACTGTGTACGTAGGAGTAACATTATGAAACCTCTGGGAAGATTGTCAGTTGGTGATGAGCAATCATAATATACCCTTTTATCTCTCGATGAGCCATATTCAGATTTTTTCAATTAGAGTTAATTTCTGGATAAGGTTTTGTTTTGAATAGGGAAAAATCGAGTTTCGAACTGTTAGAATTTCGAAATCAAAATGGCAATCAAATTCTCGTCTACGGGATACCTAGAAACTTTATCGTGGACCTGCGTACACAACACATCCTGTAACGAATATGACGTATTAATAGTCAGAGCTACGAAAACATTTAAAACAGAAAATCTTGCTCACCCATGTGGATTTTTTTTTATGATTATGTATTTGTTTTTTCTTATTGTTGCCATTGCTTTAAATATCTAATTGTTAATTACTATAATAACTATCACCACACTTTAAAAAAAAAACATATACAACAAACCCAGGATTTCGGAAATATTGAATTTTAAAATTGTGGGTTATAGTTGTCAATCAAACCTGTGTGCAACATACAATACTTACTTCATACAAACATTACTTATTGTGATTAATTATTTATGAAAATAAATTTAAAATATTTAATAAAAAAAATTATTAATAAAAAAAAAATTAAATTTAAAGTATTTAAAATATGGACATTTTAAATACTTTAAATTTAATTTTTTTTTTTTTAAATTTAAAGGAAATTGGAATAGGCAATTTTTCCATAAAAACTTATGGAAAAATTGCCTATTCCAATTTCCATAGAAATAAAAAAAAACTTAGAAACGCAATATCTCTGAGATCTCGCAAGATGCATATTTAATTTATTTTTTCTCAAGATAAAGGTACTACTATACATAACTATACTTTGCCAACAAAAAAAAAATGACCAGTAGGTAAATTTTTATATATATTTTTCGTTTATTAACATTTATTTATTTACTCTCGTTCCTGTGACGTTACAATTAATCTGTATTTTTACAAGAGAGTGAAATTTGTTTGATTCAAGAAATACAGACAAAACACATTTTCAAGAAGGTCAATGACCTTTCAAAATAATAATATTTGTATCCCCAAAACAAAGTGAAATATAAAAAAGGGAATTTTTTAGAATGACTTATTAAGGTTAACTTATTAACCTATTGAATATACAAAATAAAACTGACATGTCCGAAACTAAGGCAAAATCACACTGTTCGCTTCTGGTCCAACTTCGTTACATTCGCCACGTATTGCACAATCGGGCCGCGCCCCGCGCTTGCGGGACTTCCACAAAGGCTGCGTCAAAGTAATACGCTTATTGTGTTGTGGGCTGTTGTTTATTCAGTTTTTTGTGAAAGCGAAGCGTGGGGGCTCTGTTAGCTCAGTGGACCAACCAACCTGACGGAGGCTGGCGGCTGGATGGCGGCGGTGAATGAATTATGCGGTTCCAGTTCATTCGTGTCTGACTGTGGATCGTGACAGGCTAGACTGGCCGATTGATATTTTATTTTAAAAGTCTTAACTAGTCAGCGATAAACTTTTTTTTAAATAAACCCATGTTTTATAATTTAATCAGTTATGCCCTTCAGATTATACTGCTTTGTGGTTGGTTTACAATAAGTACAGAACGGGCCCCAGTAGAAATGTTTCACAATAGCTCTCCAACTAAAAGCATAAATATAACATGTTCGATACCGCCGGCTATTGGCTCGAATCAAAGAGAAGCAGTAGCAGCACGCCAATCCTTTGTCTTATCGCACCGCGCTCGAGATTTATTTGAAACCAGCGGTATAAAGTACCGCGCCGCTTACCGGTCGCTCCCGAAACATTCGCATTTGTGCTATCTCTGAATTCATTCTTAAGCTTTACCGTTGCTAAACTTGTACGAAATATTTTAACCGGAAGTTTGTATGAACAGAAATACATGTGGCTGTCTAAATATTTTGCTGTTTCGCGTGTGTAGTTTTTTATAATTTGTTCAAATAAAATCTATTTTTGAACATTTTCATGAACACAGTTACCCAAAAATATGTTTAAAAAACGATATAGATCATAAAAGTGCACATTAGTATGCAAGCACCAATCGTACGGCATCGCAACTTTAGTGCCGGTGGGGTAGCACTCCCACATATCGTCCGAGCGGCCACGCTAACCAGATAGCGGTGCGCTCGCGCCTGGCCGAGTGCCAGCATCCGCACATCAACGTTCAAATTTAGCGCCGATAACCGGTTCCTCTACCCCAAGGTTGAAGAAGAAGGTTTTTACACATCACAGAAATTCGCAGAATGTGTAAAAACTGCTTAGTTCGATCTTCTATTCAACAGACATGGACAAAATTAACCAAATACTGAAAAAGATTAAAAAATAATGAATTATGATGAAATATTATGTGCCGCAAAAAGCTTAGTTATTCACAAAAAAGTCCACATCGATGCGGATATTAATGTATATTGCATGGCATGTAGCCACAACCAAGAATTGAGATCCAACAGGTGATCAAGAACTCAGGTGTAGTCAGGAACCCGGAACTACGGTTAACTGTAAACTCTTTGATGTGTTGGGTTAACAGATAATAATGACTGTAAGCTTAAAGTTGCCAGATCTGTAAAACTGAAAGTTTATTATCGAAGACGTGCCACACTCTACCAACATTATTCGTGGGAAGCGACACATTGTCCAGAACTGACATTCTGCGCTGATCTACTCACTGACATTAGTACAAGACGCTTTGAAATATCAGAATATCTTCTCACATTACGAGTCTGGTTCAAATAAATGCAAAGTTAAGGCTCTTTTAAACTTTATCGTCGGGAATCAATTGTTTCTTCGGAATTTACGTTATTTCTTGTAGCTGCTACCGTCAAAGAATATCATTCTTTATGCTACAGTTTGACGTTTAATGTTGAATAGTTTGCGTGGCTAGCTCGAAGAAAGAAGTTTAGGACACGTTCGATGTTACGCGTATTTGTTGTTGTAAATACCAACTACTGTTTATTTGAAAACGAGTTACCTTTTATTATCGAAACCAAACATTTTAGGTCTTTTATTTTTCTGTACAACATGAAACTATACAGCGTACATACGTGGTACAATAGTTAATATAAAAAACTGTTGTTTCATTAGAACCTCTTTTTCGAATACTGCAACGCTCTGCTCTGGGGGTCACTTTCAGGATTCAAAATTCGAACCTTGGAGTTGAACGTCAAATAAACGTTCATGTGACCTATCTAAATAAGAAACACAGCATGAGTATGATCTTTATCTCCGAGCCGAAGCACATGCTTTATGTATTAAATTAAGGAAATGTTCAAGTTTGCGGGCGTTGTGATAATTTATGCATGTCAAGAAGGCAACTTATAGGTGAATCAACAGCAGTGGGACCTCCCAGTAATTATAAGCTGGACTCGACGCAAGCAATTTGGAGGTTAGAATGTCCTTTCTGCTAGAGAGCGTTCTGATCGTGTGCAGCCTATCGAATATTTATCCTAGGCTGCCCCTAAATATGTGGAGCTATTACTCCTCGCACAACTGTGGCTTATATATACCATTCACAATTAGTGATCAAAAATCACAATGTGATAAAAATAGCAGTGAAAACAAATATTGTGCGGAGTTTAACTTAACTTAAAAACACAAGTACTGTCAGCATCACAAATAATTGTATTAAACGCGCATTCAGTTTTTGTCGAGCGCGACTAACAACGACACAGCGACAGCCGCACCGCCAACACGCGACACCCCCGACAGACATGATTCATTCGGCGACAATAAAAGAAGCAACTCGTCCGCCGCGTGTGTCGCTCGTCGTGGATGTTAGCATTCATTGCTTCACTCACTAACAATAACAACTACTTTTATATGTTTATTGCGGGAGTTTTACCGAAATTCTTATTACTTATAGTTCG
Source organism: Xestia rhomboidea (assembly GCA_963853795.1). Classification (NCBI taxonomy): domain Eukaryota; kingdom Metazoa; phylum Arthropoda; class Insecta; order Lepidoptera; family Noctuidae; genus Xestia; species Xestia rhomboidea. Next base: position 398,452 of record OY970776.1, on the reverse strand, counting down.
TGATGTATTACGACAAGGATAGGTACTAATAAACCATTTTATACGTAAAGTTAGGTATCATTTCGCTTCAATACTATTGTAACCGTTTGTTGGCATACTTTAAAAATTAAATGAAGTATGCTCCTTTTTTATTTCTTGCATCTAAAAAATATCCAACAATTATTTTATCGTTATAATATTTAGCATACTTTTTACTTCGGCAATAGTCACTTTAACATAACACATACTTACACAACTAGTGCCCGACTAACAGTTAAGCGCTTTATAGCTTTACAAGTTCAGTACTGAAGCCTAACTTCAAAGCGATGCAGCTGCTTTGTGTGCTAACTGCGATAATTGGGTAGCCATCTAGTTCCAGTCTTAAGTCCCTACATTGACTTTATAGTCGTCGTTAATATTCTGCTATAGTTACTGACCAATAACAGTGATCGTGAATATACAGATTTAGATAGAACATTTTTATGAACTCAAAGAAGAAGAAGAAGAATCGGGATTTCGGTCTAATGATATAATTCCCAAAAGCGCTCACTTGAATTTTCACAGCTGAGCCTAGCGTTGAAAATCCAACAAGGGTAAGAAAGAGCACTCACATTGTGAGCTACATTATAGCTATATCTATCTATATATAGAAAATAAATCTAGGTCTATCAACGGCCACTATTAATACTAGTACCATATGAAAAGGCCTTTAGTGAACTGTACCTTTTCTTAAGAAACGTTTTATGAAAACATAAAAGGCACAATGGCGGTCTGTGGCTTCGCAGTATAACAAAGTAATACTGTTATATCGTTCTTTTCATAGATGTTAATCTTAAGGTATTGGAAAACTCTGGGACATTCTTGACTTTGAACTTACAAGGAATAATGTAAGATGTAAGTAGTTTTCCTTGAAGAGAAATGGCGAACACCCACACGGCACGTCAAACTATACAAAGAAATGTTTCAGAGAATGGAACTCGAAATATATACCGATGGACATCAATAAAAATAGGCCTGAATTCTTTTGAACAGGCTATTTTTAACCACAATCCGATTTCACGGTATCTTAATACGCAGGTAAGGTAAAATGAAAAACATAAATGAAAGAGAAAATACTTTCAATTGTTACTAAGATATTCACAGTTTTACCGACACAGCTATTGACCATGACATACCTTCAAACAATTGATAAAATAAATATTCACTTCAACAATAAGTGCAGTCGTTCCCGAGAAAATGAATGTGGATGGACTGAGCGCTCTCTACAAAAACGCATTCTAATGAAGCGCTTTACTACACGGTACGATACACACAAATAATCTCAAATAAAAACACCAGTTACCGTAGAATCCACATGTTTGGTCGAAAGCGCCTCGTTTTAAACGTTTTTCTATGTAAATATGACAATAACAGCTCTGTGTGGTGTGTTTAGATTCCAGTTTGTTTTCATAAAAGTAAATAAAAGCGAACGACTCGTTTCACACAAGTATGTCCTCGGCGCTCCAATTGAAAACTTATTTTAATATTGTAGCTATTATTTTTATGTGTTTGTTTTTAAAATTACATATTATTTGTTTTGTTCACGGTACTCTTCCAAAATATTTTTGTAATAAAGTGAAATAAAGTGTAATGTTATCTATTTAGAGTATTCATTCGGGTATTGCAAACTGTTATTAGATTCTTTTGTTGCCAAACTCTTAGTAATAGATGGTCGTTTGTATAACGGTGCCTAGTTCTAAATAATAATATGCTCGCCCGCTGTTACAACATGTTTTAGTTAATATTAGTTGAAGTATAACAGTACAGGCAAAGGTTAAGCTCTACGTAATTCAGGTTTCTCATTCTATGTTGATTTTATACAACAGTTCGTGAATTAGAATAGATCTACAACAGAAACAAAGTTACTTCAGATAATAAGGTATTATAAATTATATCCGTATCAAAACTTATCGGTAGAGGCTTTATGATTTCTAAGAAAACGAGATAAGTCAACAAGTGATATATTTTTTCAGTTGAACACTTGAAATAAGACCTAAGCCAACAAGAGCTGACCTCTAGTTCTAGTGTTTACTTAGATATACGAACACCCCTCTCGACCCCCCCCCCTCCTCGGCCGGTCGATGGCCGGGAGCTACATTATCACACATTCGATCTGTTTCCATAATTCATACAAAAACATTCGCGCGCTCAAACGGCTGCCCAACCTTTATCTCTAACATTACCGATAAAATGCCTCATTCTACTATCAAGGCAAACCCATAGTCGAGGCTGTAAACAGTGATTCAACTTCGAAGGAACAGACCACCTCAACACAAATAGGTTGCAGGCTATCGGACCATTCATTAGAAATTAATGTCATTTGCACGAGATTTGTAAAAGGTTTCTAGTAGGGTCTCGCTGTATGACAACTAAGTCAGAGACAAGTCTACATATATCTATCCATTAGTAGACATTTTATACTAAAGAAGAATTTTATACGATAGGGGCGTACCTTTTTGTAAATCTGCTATAATCCCTCCCGGATTCTGTCCTGAACGCGATCATCGCATTAAAATCTCGTTCAGGGCTGTATATGACAACATTGTAGTGGAATTATCAAAAGTTTTCAGTGACAGTATTTCACTACAATGTTTTCATTTACAACCAGCAAGCAAGCAAGTTACTCTCAGAAATGTCCGGTAGAGTTATAGTATATTTTAAAGTAAAAAATAATTGTTTATTGTTCCACTGCTTAGCCTTCACTGTGGCAGGAGTTCCGCAAGGTGCGTTATGGCTGTCGTATTCAAATGGATGGCTCTGATGGTGCGGAGACAATGAAGGGGTGTGCACGTTCATATAACGCGGACACGTAATGGATGCTCCACGCCGACCGGATTCTATGGCGGTGACTTGAAATATTACTTAACGAAAGTGCTTATGAATTTTATCTTAGTCTAAGAATAATTATTTTGTCAATATAAAAAATCTACGAAGAACGTTTATGTACCTATCTGTTACTACACAAGAACATTATGTATTTTTGTTAATATTCGTTGTTTGTACAAGTAGAAACCCTTTAAGATATGACAAACAAACACAGTCTTATCAACACACTTTTTGCAATTCACGAATTCAATTAAACTCGTGACAAACATCTCGAATTGTTCTACAAACATTTTACATTCACAAGATTTATTTGTTCATATTTGTTATTAGAAAATAATGTAATAAGTCAATAACTTCACGTTCTTCAAGTATTGATATTCCATTATTTGAATTATGGATCAGTCAAATCGGTGCGGACAATCATCCGATCGGCTGCGGACAGCTACTTACAAACAGATGTTCAAGACAGTATCCGTCAGAGTCCGGAATCCGGAGTCACGTTCGCAACTTGTCCGTACCGGATTGACAGCACCATTATGTACGTACCGTTCGTTTACCTTTATGTACGTCGTATCTAAACTCATATCAGTGTTCAGCGAAAATTCAAACGCAAAACGGATCAAAAAGTCCGATATGAGGCAAAGCTGTCGAGTAAATACATACTTTCTCACAGCTAAGACGAAAATAAAGAATTTAGCTGAAATAAGAATATGCTCGGAGTTTGCAAACATCTAAATATCACAAGCTTTCTCAAGCTTCTTGAAAGATTGTATATGTGCGTGCGTGACTGTTAACATGTGTGTGTGTGTGTTCTTGTTAGAAACGTGGAGGTTTTCTTTTGTAATAAAAGATGAAATACATAAATATGGCGCAGTTAATGCCTGTTGATGTTTGTGCTGACGGCGCCTTTGTTAGCAACATCAACGAACTTCACGGTTACACGGAAACGGAACCGTAACGGAAACGTAATCAGATATTAATTATGAATGTGTTTAAAAAAATAATTTGCTTTCTTCACTTTTATTTATTTCAGTACATACTTGAAGTTTATAAAATACTTCGTTATCTCGAAGCAATTAATGCGCCACTTGGTACTATAATATCATTCATGTAAATTATAGCAATTTCACAATGTTTTCAATTATTTGTGAGTCACACGCTATGGCTTTTATGAAAAAAACCGTAAATACCACATGATATTAGTACTGAAACCGTCGACAAAGTGACGTCAGCCAACATTTACGTTCGCGCGGCGCGGCGGGGAGTTTTTGTGCAAAGAAAGAACTCTGTGTAAATAAAAAATAGCGTGAATTCAAAGAAAATAAATTCTATTCAGTCGCTTTAAATGCCAAGAATTCTCAGTGAAGTAGGAGCAAATGCGCGAACATTTATATTTTGAGGATGTCGCAGGCATTTACTATTCATAGTCTTTAATGCAAACGTCTTGTTTCTTTCCACGTGTGTATTTTTAACAGCTAAAACCAGGCATGGTTTCCAAAGAAATCCATGCCTTTTTTTACTTACGTACGTACGTAAACGTACTTACTAAATTCTGCATTTTTACCTTTTTTATGATAGCCGCAGTTCAAACATCTTCCAGCTATGTCAATAACAATTGAGTTTTTTTTATGACTAGGTTTTCAAGTAAACCGCTCTTCGTTAAAATTGTCTACAACGTTTATATCACGTAAATAAACGTTTATGAACATAAATGTCTTGTCAGTCCCCGGCACGTAGTATTTCGTAGCCGTGCTACGCCGCGATGCTACGAAACTTCTACGAGGTGCTACGGTATTCAAAGTCACGATAAATCATGGCGTTTGTGTTGTTTAAATGGAACATGCATTTGTTTAAATTAATGCTTAGTTTCTGGCACTTCACGGCTTTTGCATGTAAACTTGTAATAAGAAAATGGTGTGTTTTATGATATGGAAATATTTTTCACTAATTTATAGTTCAGTTAATTCACCAATAGATATCACTGCAGAATAACTTATAAAACTAGAATTCCAATACTCAAACGAAAGATAAATCCAGAAGTAGATACACTTAACCCCGTATTCCAGAATTAGATATATATTTGGCGAGCTCGCCCTCGTGACAATCAAGGCGTTGTGTCGCTATACTCGACGTCATCTCGCCTCAACTGGGTCAAGCCCTGCAGACGCTGCCAGCTCGCACCGCCGCGCCGAGGTGAGCATCTCGATACATCCTCGAAGATGAACGTAGTACGTGCCGAGGAAAAGATAGTAATTTGGAAGGAACTGCCTATATAAAAAAAGTTGAAATTAGTGAAATTTTTAAATGCGATTAATTTGTGATTATTTTGTTTTCGTCAAATAATAAAGTCTTTATGAGATGACCATAATAGGCTATAAGCCATAAACAACAATTTATATTTTAACTTTTTGTGACCATAAAGTGGGTTCACGCGGAGTGAAATTACTTAATAAACTCTTTTACATCCTTCTCCAAAACGAAATTTCTTGTGTATTGTTGAACTAAGTTGGTACCTACACTCTTTGCGTCCCATATGAAAAGTGGAATTCACGGGGCCTTTCCCCAGCAGTGGGATGATGCATGCTAACTGAACAGTGACTAGATTTATACGAAAACCAATACCTGGGCATGAAGTCTGAAAGGCGAATTTAATTGACTGTCAGACTCTGAACGAGTTTCACCGACATTCGGTCAGGAGAATAGTATCCATCCACAACCTGATCGTTTTTCCAAAAACTTGCAGCTTGAATAACAATTACAAAACATAACATTTCGCACGTAACTAATGTCTTAAGTCGCGTCTAATAATGGGGTAAACCTATTGCCATCAATCGGACACAAATGTAAAGTTCATGCTGCTATTGAGAAGTTCCGGATGGAAAAACGCAATAACACAAAAAGCATATATACGTAGTGTCGTCACTAAGCTCACTAAGTTCTTCTTGCATGGGGTCGTGTCGGTCGTGTGTCGGGCACTCGGGCCCGCCCGTCCCATGTCGCGCGGGCAGAGTGCTGCCACCGCGAATATAAAGCGACGAATGCGTCAGCTCGGCTCCATAGCCGTCCATAGCGTACAGTCACGAGCACAAATATGTACTACACAATGACCTAAGTACAAAAAAAACACAATTTAGAAATAAGGTCATAGTATTAAATATTTTTTCTAGAAAATCTAGAAGCCAACAAACATGTGCGCTTTCCTTTGACTCATAGTTTGCTAAGCTCAGTATTAGGTGGCCATGTTGTTACACATATCACTACTGCTGAGCGAACTGGGCGGACTGGGCGCACTGGGCAAGCTTCCAACTTCGGTTAGCTTCACATACTATATGGTACCTATAAGAAAACATTTTCACAGCTTGTTGTCAGAACACATTCTGAACACAAAGACTATTTATAAGCGGCAAATGCTAAGAAAACCTTTCAATAAGAACACTGTACGGTATGAATAGTGAAGTTAAAACGTCTCATTTATCTTACTTCCCGTAATTCTGTTTCTCAAGCTCTAATAAGTCATCCTGTCATTGTTTGTTGGACCTGGGAACCCAACCCTCACAATAACTAGCCAGATTTACAACCACTGACATCAACATAGCACAAGCCCCAGAATATTCTAGTCGAACAATTACTAAGCGAAATTGTTGACCTATAGTATATTGTGGAACTGGGCGGATTCACTTTCAGCATCGAGAACTTCCAAGGATTTATGTTTATTTGATCAGACCAATAAAGTGGAATAAAGTAAACAAGTTCCAACGTCATTGACTTCGTTCCACGTTATTCAATGTACACCGAGGACGCTTTAACAATAGCTGTGTCCGAACATATGGAACACAGCCATATCTATACTCATATACAAAACTTTATGCGGGAGCCGATGTGATCAAATATTTTATATTTACAACTCTGCGTGATTTATTTTACGAGAGCTGAGCGAGCTGAGCGTTCGGAGCGTTCTGAGCGCAAACATTGTATGAACACGTGTAACTGTGACGAAGTTCTTGCCAAAAAATATATTTTAGGCGAAAAGGAAAAATAGGTATTATATAAAACAACATATTGAATAGAGGTTTCTGTTATTCAATCTTATTTTTGTGGAGAATCCATCATTTGTTATCGAACACTTCCTTTTCTTGTTTATATCAATATAGGTTAGGTTGTACGGGATTTTCTGTTTTAGGTTTTGTCTAGACTTTTTGTATCTTTGGCTTTGGTTTGTATGAATGAAACAAAATATTATTACTACATATTATTATTTTCCTTAACTCAGGTTACAGATGTCGGAGAAAAAACAGCCAAGCTAAAGTGGGAGTGTGCTGGCCAAGTAGCGCGAATGCACCCCGAGAGGTGGGCAAAGATCGTCACTCACTGGACGCCTGACGGAGGGGATCGCCGTCGAGGTAGACCGCGGCGAAGGTGGTGTGACGATCTGATCTTGTTTGCGGGGCGAACATGCCCAGATATCGCACAAGATCGAGAGGTTTGGAAGGAGAAAGGGGAGGCCTGTTCCCAGCAGTGGGACACATGACAGGCTAAGAAATAAAAAACAAGTATTATTTACCGAAGTAAAGGGTGGCCAACTTGGAAAATCTACCGAACATAAAACCATTACAAGTACTATTATTGTTCACAAAGGACACATCGACTAGCAAAGTGCAATAAAAAACAAATAACTAACAAAATATAAGTTCAACATTGTAAGCCTCATGCCCTTGAACTCCACCAATAGACATCATTCAAAACAACGAAACTCAGCTTTCCCTATCACTCAGCCAAGCTGTGAGAAGTTTTTATGACATCAGTGTTACTTCGCGACCCCGCTAACTGAATGAGTACTTATATTGGTGCCGCAGAGTACGCAGTAAATAAAGGAAGCGGAATAGCGCATCATAAATTAAAAGATTACGCAGTGTCTTTTGACATTCTCACTTTATGCTAAAAATACTCAAATAGTGTTTTAACAGGCGATGCTTATTTAGTAAGTATGTCTGCCTCTTAACATTGTTAACGTACATTTTTATTTTAAAAAGGCTGCTTTGTTTCTCACAAAGTTAATTTAAATCGATAATCGACATATATTATGAATCACAGCTATATATTACGATTGCCATATTATTAATGACAATGATCTCTTGCAATTTACAGTTAGAATTAGTACTATGTGTCAAAACAATTCAAACTCAAAAAGAGTTTGAGCTTATAACTCTCCGTTTACCAACTACTCGGTGATCTATCAGTCTATTACAGGGGAAAGGTTTGGAAGGGAATGGAGCCATAAACATTCTCGTCTCTCAAGGGTGCGGAGAGGAGTGGAGGACAGACGGAGGGGCGGGAGGTAGGGAGTGGAAGTGAGGCCGCGGTCACAGTTAATTGTTTAAACAATCTTTATGGAGCAATCGTCGGATCTCCCGAGAGCGTTCATTACTTGGCCCCTGCGGATCTGTGCGGCTGCCTTCGGATCCGAGCGGATCGCGGCGGACAAAGATTCGGTCATTATAAATATTGCGGAGAGTAATTAGTGAGCGGTCTCGGCGGGCCGGAAATTGAGTATAATTTGTTAAACAAGCCGCAGTATTGCCGGGCCGGGCAAAGGACTGCCGACTCTGTGGACTTGCGCTCGATACGCGGCGCGCGGCTCCGCCCAGAGATGTTGAGTTTTATTTTAAGAAAAGTTAATAAACGCCCGAGAGTCCGAAATGTCGTTTACCTCTGTAATTTAAGGTACTGCCTAAATTAAGAATCAACGCATTGTATAGTGCTAAAAACTACAGATCTATCAAGCATTTTCTTTCGGCTCCTATTTCTTAACGTATGAAAAGCAATTGTCATATTATTCATACATGTTCTGTCCTGACTAAAACAAGTCTCGCACCTGTGGCAGATGTGTGTCAATACAATATGAAGCTCAGTGAAACAATAACATAATAATGAAATCCCAGCGGGTTGATGACGCAAAAGATTCGCAAATTATAAATATTACGTGAAATAATGAGTAGCGGTCTCGGCGGAGGAAATTAAATATAATATGAACACAAGGGCGGCCAGTGCTGGCGGTCGCAAGTATTAATTATGATATTAAGTGGAGTCCGCTAATGGGATATCAGTCCGTTCTTATGTGATGGCGTGACGTCACGCGATGCTTTAGTTATTAGTCTGGGCAAATAGAGATCGTCTGCGCACGCCATTGAAGAGCAGATTAATAAACTGGTTTTTTGGCTGTTCACGTAAATAGATCTGTTGGAACGTAAATTGATGTTCTTAGGATTTCGTTAGCTTAATAACTACTTCCTTATTTTTATTAAATATGGGCGTTTAATCAAGGACCAATATTTCTTTTTTGTTTTTAGCTGTGTTCGCCTTAAGTAACTCCAACATTACCCGGCAATATATATAGCCTCGACTCTTAAGTACTTTTACACTTACCTCATAATATATTAAAGATCCGTAAAGAGGCGTACATTATAACTTTTCCACTCGTGTGGAATTCAAACGACGTATTCACGCGACATGGGATTTGTGCGCCATCCATTAAAGGGACGCGAGAAATACTCGGCGTATCAAACATCAGAATGGAAGTGTAATCATACAAATACACAATATCGTGATGCTCGATCCGTTTCGGTAATTGAACACTTTTACGCTAAATATGATCATTTTGAAACCGCTATGATGTGACACACCGCTTACGGTCATATTGTTGAATGAAACAATAACAACCAGTCAGCAACACCCCTTTGTGAACAGCACATTACCGACCCGTCATTGTACTTATTACGCTGTTCAATTAATTAACACAGAAATCATGCTCATCATCAATTAGTTATTCAATCTATTAATGTTAATAATGTGATACAAACTGATTGTGACACTTTTAGAGGTATATTTACACAGAGCTGTTTCTGTGAGAGGGAGACGGCTGTAATCCACAATACCTAGCCCTACCGGCCCTATAAAGGTTGGTGGACGCTCATAATAACCAGTTACAAATATCGTGACACTCATCTACTTTTATGGAAAATCGATTTTTTTAACGTTGCCCCACACTAGTAATTTCTCCTGTATCGTGCAGTAGCCAGTCGCTCGTCTTCTACTTTTCAGGAAGGCTCTTTCTAAAACTGAATGTACACGATTGTACAGTACACAATACAATACATTAACTAACCTGGCAAGGAACATAGACGTCCCTAATCATTAGAAACCACACAAAGGTCTCGTCTCCCCCACACACATATAGTTATGTAAATTATATTAATAGTAAAATGATGTTCGTGTTTATAAGTAGACCGTACGTATGAGTGTTGTGAGCACTTTTTTGGGTTTGGTCGACATGACGTGACGTAAGAAAATGAGATCATTTCTTGCGCACAACATTATTAATTTGTCGGTTTTACCTTTTGCTGCTGTTCTATATAAAGTTTGTGTGGATAGCAAGCACAACCCTTTATTAAACCCCAGTCTTGGTGTTTGTCTTAAAAATAATCATACTTTTTCAGTTCCACATTGTTTATATTAAACATCTAAAGTTCTAAAATGTATTGCGGTTAAATATCTCATTAACATTCTTCAATGTTAAGTCTCAAGTTTTCATAATCAAAACTTTGCTGCTGAATTTTTGATTGAGAATTATAAGTTTGTTGATTTAGAATAATTGTTTGTGATTTTACAAAACAATTATTAATTAGTAAGTCATCATCTTTTGCAAATTGAATTATGGTTTATTCATCGTTACTCTTACGATGGTAAAGACTTTATTTCGTAAAATCTGATATTACTTTACCAAATTTTTAACAAACATGAAGTACTTTTACAAACTAGATAAGAATAGGTATGTAATCTAACTATCAAACCTGATAGTAGTAGAACCGCAAAAAGATCATCTCTCAGATAACGCAACTCCACCAAACTTCTACACTCCTGGTACATTGCACGGAGCTCTACGGGTGTACGAGTACATCTGAGAACTCACTCATCAGCGCTTAATACGAATTACCACGGAGTAGAAATTGTACGAGAACTATAAATTCAAATTTATTCACAAATTTATTTTCACGAAGAGAGCCCCATTTCTAAGCAATGTAATAAACATGGTACAGAATGGAGCTACACAATGATAAAAAAGACCTTATAACAATGCTTAGCTTTATTCTCATTCATTTAAAATTAAGAAGAGGTAACCCGTACAAGAACCACATGGAAAGCCGAAGTACCCTGTTCCCTGACGATTCACAAGAAAAGTTAAGTGATTCGCCCACTCTTCATCTTTTTCTTAGTTATTTAGGATAATGAACCATCTTTTCCCACGCATTTTTTAATGTGTCTTACTTACGAAGGCCTTCTACTGTCTGCTTCATACCCCGACATAGCATGATCTCCAGCCGCGCACTCAGTACAGTTCCTCATCTCTCACAACAGCGATGCGCGGTGTGCGGTACATCGGTTATCGGCAAAGCGTTCCAACTCGTCTTATCGAACTACTTGGAACCCAATCGGTGCATATCATGGCTTCGTCTAAGTTCGGTATTGTTCGGAACTATTCGATTGCATATCAGCCGCTACAAGTGAGTCGCAACGCGGGGAGAATATCGAGTGGCTGGCGACTGGCGGTACCCGCGTACAGTCGTGCACTGTTCCAATGTATTGCCTTATGCGAGTGTATAGTTTATGAGGCTTTCGACACGAGTGCGCCGTGTATCTCATCGAGAGATGAAAGGAAATTTAATATGAGTATTGATGGCATGTCAAAGTGCATGAAGGACTCCCTTGAGGCATAATGGAAGCAAACTAGTTTGATCTTTTACAATGTATGCAATACAGATGGACAGATGCACCGGTTTGAGTTTTTGACTGACGGGACTTAGTCAAATCCATTTCAAATGTATTTTCATACTCTTGGAACATTATCATAGATGCTCACACTGTGCACAAAAACCTTTTAAGGGTGTGATGTGCTCAATCTCAATAAAGTTGTGCGTCACTTTCCCCCTCACATTATCTCGGCATTCTCTTCGATTCTCTCTCGCAACTCATTCCAATACAATATCCCGTATATTGTCGCTTCTCCTCAATTCGTCATCGGTTGATATGGTTGTCATTGTGACGTATTGTTCCTACGACGCTATCTCCCCCGGGGAGGGGTGGGGGCGGGGGGGGGGGCGGTGAGCAGTCTCGAGACTGTCAATTTATCTTATCTTTTAGGATTTTTTTATAATTATTTACCGTATACCTGACTAGTTATATATAGCTATTGGACAATTGTACCTCGGTCTAGATGTTTACTAGACTGTTAATAAATAGGTGTATTGTGTGTTGCTTTTTTTGGTAGCTACTAGCACATGTACCTACTTGTATATAATTATGTGGTGCCTTCCATGTGTGTGGGTTACTGATGTACTCGTAAATGTGACATACACAAGCATTCAGAACCGGAACCTCTGTCTATATTGGCTATACAAATACTAGTTCCGAACGGATATCGAATTCGCGACCTAAACCATTCCAACAAGACCGAAGGAAAAATAAGAAACTATTTTCGGGAATCCAAAAATAAAATGTTTATACGGTAACTTCTATTATTTATTCAAAGTTTCGATATATTACTAGCCTTGGGGAGTGGACCAACAAAAAGAACTGGGCCAGTAAAAGCTAATAAAAGTCATACCTACTCGCAAAGTTTCGCGTCCAACATACTAACATACAAACACGCATATATGTAGCTGAAGACACGCTGTATTTGTGCGACACTTAATATACACCTTACAAGAGACGGGGAGAGTTGCCGGAAAAATATATAGCGGTGATACTGCGCGGGGCAACGCGGGGCAGAAGGATCACTTCTTGAACCAACCACCAATGCAATTCAAGCTGCTCTAACATAAGCTGATGAATCAGAAGGATCATTCGTCTTCTATTTTCAAACTCATGAGCCATAAAATGTTAACAAATAACCATTTGATTGGTGTTTTTTATTCTGAAAAACTCTTTTGCCAATAATAAATTTTAACGCGTGTTAATATCGTAAAAAAAAGACTGTTAATATGATTATTCAAATTTTTCATAAATTGACTTGTTTAGGGCAAGTAACTGGATTTAATGATTTTTCTTTAAATTTTGCCAAAACTTTGGTTTTAATCATTAAAAACAAGATCATTGGAATTTGGATCTTTGGAAATGCCTAGAAAAAGGTCTAATTTGTCTTAGTAGGTGCAGCGAGAGGACGAAAATGAAATAGATCTAAAGAATATAACGAAGGAAAGCCGTAGACAAGACGATTAACAAGGATGTCCATACACAAGAGTCAAGGACAGACCCTAAAGGCCACTGCTGCTCTCGACCTGAGGACTAATTGTTTTCCACGTCCAACTGTTTGTGGCTTGCTTGCGGAGTAGTTATTGGATTATATCTATTTATAATAGCTCCAGAGGGAAAAACCATCAACGATGTAATTATAAACATTTTATTAATGGATTTTAAGTCTACTTCAAAGTAAATAGTAGTACTAACGTAAACGTATCTAACTATGCTGGGAGAAAGGATTATTTGTATTATTAACAGTGCGTAATAAAATCGAAGTCCACGCGGACGAAGTCGCGGGTAACAGCTAGTTGATTAAAAATCAATTAAAATATTGTCCATAGATTTAAAGGAGTCTGCCTCCCACACCGTAGACTACCTTGACCTTACTATGAACGTATTATCAGGCAGAAAAATAAAAATCATACGCAGTTATACCCCTGATTTGTATTGAAAAGTATGAGCCTGTGCCAGTGGGCATACGCGTTAGGTCACCGACCAACACCGTCGCGTGCCATGCATAGTGATGCATTGAACCCGTATGAGTAGTGATGCATGGCACGCGACGGTGTTGGTCGGTGACGTAACGTTCTATTGGTCATAGTAGGCTCGCACTTTTCAATACATAGAATTTTGTTTTGCCTGACACGTGCTCCTTCAATAACAAGTTGGCAGTCATTCTTTATCACTCGTATAGATGAACTTTGGCGATAGCGACAAAGGCGACGCTTCTTATAAAATAGCTTGGCTTTACGTAGGTAACTCATTCTGACATACAATATATCTCTGTGTCTGTACATGCGGTAAACCTTCTGTAGTTACGTTTGTCGTGACTGCGGTATTTGTCAGTCGGTATGTAGCTCGTGATATATGAGGACTGTCCCGCGCCGCGATGAGACCCCGGCCTTAGGACAGCTGTGCGGGATCCGAGCGGAATGCTCGGCTCAGGAGACGGGTTTTATGAGCGAATTGAAAATTGTAACTTAACCAGTGAAGGTTAGGTTAAATAAGTTTTATGATTTTATTGAAAAGTAACTTGTGATGATAACATAAATCCCATCAAACTCAAAGTATTTCATAATAAATCTTATTATTCAAAAAATTAACATTTCCAATCCTCTACAAACGTAAAGCAAAACATTTAGCTACTTTATATAGATTCGTTGCGAAAGGGTTATTCTAATTCGGGACATAAGTATAATAAAGTTGGGCGTTAAATCTCTTTCGCGAGCCAAGCCGGCTGATCCGCAAGGTTCAGGTTTAAGTAAACACGCTTCAATCGCCAACTTGCGGAGGGGGCGCTTGCCTTCGCTGGGAATCCTTACAAAACAGTTATATTTACCCGTGGAGCTGTAGCTGCGGGTAGGTAGTTAATACCCAAAATTACCGACAAGGAAACTGAAACGAGAAATGTCTGAAAGGTTTCCGTTTTGTTTACCTGTTGATAAGATAATACTACTGGAATTTGAGTGTGGGTCAGTGATTGTCAGTGTGTAGCTGAGGTTTTATTTTTTATTTTCAACTAGCTGATGCCCGCGGCTTCGCCCGCCCGCAAATTATATACTAAAACCTTCCTCTTGAATTACTCTATCTATTACCCATTTTACCCGCATCAAAATCCGTTGCGTAGTTTTAAAGATTTAAGCATACACAGGGACAAATAAAGCGACTTTGTTTTATACTATGTAGTGAATGTAGTGAAGCATAATTTTTTGTAGATTGAACAAATAAAATTGTTGGCAACTTTTTGCCGACAATTTAATTTGTCAGCTTGATCCCGACTAACAACAAAATCCTCCTACCGATGAACTATAGGAGGATGCAATCCGTCCTGCTACACACTAACGATACTTCGCAGTTTCAATCGCTCCTATTGAGTTGTGGACTATCGAGTATGAGCCAGTCCGATATCGAGTCGATTGCGTCGGGAGTTCGGAGTGCCATGCAATATGAATGGTTATTGGAGGATGCCGGGAAGACCGGAGTGCTTCATACGTGCGGCGAGCGACGTAGACCGAGAGAGGTGATAGATGGCCGACATACGCTAGCCACTTCTTATGTCTTGGCCACGACACTCGCTCAAGTGACACGCGTCTTACGACAACGAATGCGGAAAAAAACAAATAAATGAAGCTACATAGAGTGTGTCACGAAGCACTGCGACAGATGGGCCCCGAGAACAGCTACGCATGACGTTCGCGACCCATCCAGCGCAGCCCGCCTCCGGGTACCAAACTCCTTTGGCGATGTCCGGGCTCACCTGAGACATCACAACCACTCGTGAGGGTTGTGTTGTTGTTTTGTCGTGCAACGCGACGACGTATACACCCCGATCTATAGCCCGCTGGCACCTCCTACGGCGGCATGAGGTCGCCATGCAGCAAAGCAAAGCGTTCGGTTTGTTGATCATGAAATTTTGCTCCAAAAAGCCAACGCATATGGTATTCGCGGTATAGCACATCAATGGTTACAAAGTTAGCTGACAAATAGACAACAATATGTAGAAATCAACAAAATTAATTACAAGAATATAGAATTTGCTTATAAATCTAATCTCACAAATAACAGAGTCGGTGTCCCACAAGGTAGTCTATTAGGCCTACTTCTATTCTTACTCTACATCAACGATTTACCTAAAGTGACCAAACATCACTGTACCCGTTTTATATAAAATATAAATATATAAATATAAAAACGTTTATTCATCTCCACAAGTTACATTGTTTATAGGTTGACACATAGTTTGGCAGAAAGTTGTAATTTGTGGAAGATCTGGAGTCTAAACTAAGCCTAGGCCTGTATTTTAGAACTCCAGGCCCCCCATCACATCATAAATAGAGGTTGTCAACGTGGACATAGTACGAACATTGGTGACGGTGTGTATGTGTATGTTATGTGTGTGTGTGTGTGTATAATATTTAAGTATGTATAGATTTATTGCATAATTAGTATTTTATGAATATGTACACAAATACAAACAACACCACAACAACAACAACATGTGTGAATACAAATATATTTATATGTATTTATACATAGGGAAAATATACAATAGTATGATTATAATCTTACCTACAAGTATGTGTACGCAAGTATGAACTACCAAGCCTGCCTACTTGGCTATCTCAAGTAATTTTTCTGTTTCCGTATAGTTTAACTTTAACAACAATTTGATAATTTTAGTTTTACACTCAATTTTACTACAGTTCGCTATATTTATAATTTTATTTAGTTTGTTGTACAATTCACCTCCACGGAAAGGGAAGAATCTTTGCGCGAAGGAAGTACCAACAGCAGTCGTCTCGCAAACTGCGAAGTTTCTCCTGGAGAGACCTATGCGTTTTCTCCTTTCTTCGGATAGGTTTGAGTGTTGGAGAAGTGCAGTAAGCAATACGTACAGCTGGCGTACAGTTAGTACCTGTGCTTCCTCATAAAGAGTTATGGTGTTGAAAAGACGTGGCTTAGATAAACTAACTTTTAGTATCAACCTTTGGGCTCTTTCTACTGTTATTAGTTTTGTTTTACATGCCCCTCCCCATGTGGTAATGCAATAGCCAATGATTGATTGCACTAGAGCCTCATATACCATTCTCATCGTTTGTTTGTCAGCTACGTCACGAAGTCCTTTAAAAATGTAAGTAAGCTTCCGTATTCTTTTAGATAGAAAACTAATGTGGTTTTCAAAAGTCAAGTTTGCATCAATTTCAACTCCAAGGTATTTAAGACTTTTTGTAGGCTTAATATTGGGACAATTACAGTTTGGAGTTGGAGGGAAATTACATTTATGTGCGAGGATATTATATTTAGTGCGGTTGGCAAGTCCAATTTGATTACGAATACAGTATAAAAAGTATTTGGTTTTATCTTCATTTAAAGTGAGGTAGTTAGAGGATAGCCAGTGACATACAGTGTTAAAACCGTTTTGTGCGAGATCAAAAAGCTCACTCCACGAGTCGGCGAAAAAGGTTAGGGCAGTATTGTCTGCATATGCGGAGATGCGGCAATTTTTATTTTTAAGAGAACAGAGCTCATTTATATAGCAGAGAAAAAGAGTGGGACCTAATATACTGCCTTGTGGCACCCCAAATTCAACTGGCAGTTCGTCACTAATGTGCTCTCCAATTTTAACTGATTGGGTTCTATTTTTTAAATAATCCGAAAGTAAGTCCAGTGGAACACCTCGAATACCATGATCTTCCAGTTTTTGCACAAGGCGGGGTACAGAAACCGTGTCAAAGGCTTTTGCCAGGTCGAGAAATATTGTCAGACATTTATTTTTACCATCCAATTTATGTACTAAAAAGTTCACAGGATCTTTAGTACATCAGCACTAATCTGATCCCAGCCAGGCGAGCAGTCACTTTTCAATAATTGAAGCGTTCTTTCAACTTCTTCGATGTCCGTGGGTAGGAGAACGAAAGAGTTTATTGGTGGCTTAGAAACTTTATTAACGCAAGGGATATGGGGGGGGAATCATGTTCGATAGTCGTTTCCCAATATTTGAGAAGTATTCGTTAGTGTTGTTTATTGATTCTTGAGGGGTTTTATGTGTAGTTAATAGTTGAAGTGGAAGCTGCTTGTTTTTATTATTGTTGGTGATTGTTTTAATGGTGGACCAAAGCTTTTTAGAATTATTTTTAGACATTATTAGTTGACTTCGCTCATATTGTTTTTTAAGTTTTTTTAGTAGGTTATTGCAATGGTTCCGGTACCGCAAGTAGGATATTTTCAAAATGACGTCATTATTCGTTTTTAACTTCTTATGCATTCTGTCTCTGGTCCGAATGCAACGTAACATACCAGTAGTTATCCACGGTTTAATTATAATTTTATTTCGAGGGATTAGTCGTTTTATCGAGTTATTTGCAATTAACAATTGAATAATATTAATGAAATTGTTCATAGCGGTATTTACATTTGCTTCCTGATACACTTTGTCAAAATTTAAGTTCTTACATTCGGATTTTAATTTGTCTGTGTCAATTTTAAAACATATTTTCATCGTCGTAGATTTAGGTTTAGCCACCTGGGTTTTTATACAGAATAAAACTGCTTCATGATCTGTGATACTAGTACCCAAGGAAAACGTAATCGCTTCTAACTTGGTTTTTAGTATCACATGGTCCAGGCATGTCTTATCTCTGGTGGCAGTATTTATGGCAGGGAGAAGTCCATGGAAGGCAATAGTTTCTAGATACGAGGTGGACCCGGAACCATTTCCCAAGAGATCAATATTTATATCACCGACTACGATAATATTTTTAAACGGCGATACGGTCGTTAGCAAGTTATGGAATGAATCAAGAAAGGTATCGAGTGATTTAAAACTAGGGGGCCTATAAATTGCGATTATTACTGTATCATTTTTAATTTTTATCATCAAACAATTTGCTTCTGATAGGAAAGGTTCTTCCACAGTGCATTTTAAATTATTATTGGTGTATACGACTATGCCATCGTTTTGATTGTAATTATCATTCGTTTTATGTGAGTTATATCCCTGGAGCAATGGTAAGTTAATAACACGCGATAACCAGCATTCGGAAAGCACAATGATATCGCATGATAATTTCAACCTCTCGAGTAAAACATGTAATTCTTGAAAGTTACAGTTTAGACTACGTATATTTTGCTGTAGAACCTTTAGGTAATGTGAAGAGTTTTTGAGATGTGAGTTGCATTGCTCAGGTTCACATGTGATTTGGACAGAAATATCAAATTGGTCAATTTCGCTTATTAGGTTACTTGTGGTATCGAATGATGTACTTTACTGACTTCAGTGAAGATAGATTAGGCGCAAATGACATTAAATAAGGTAGCTGTAATCTATTCCGAGATGTAGGCAAAGAAACGATATACTCGTACATGAAATTGGTAACGCAAGTGTTGGTTTGTTGCGAAATAATTATGTATTTAATAAATGTGCATGGAATATTATATGTATTTATTGTATAAGTAAATGTTTCAGTACATTCTTTAGAATAATAGTTGTATGTAATACTGTAAACTATGGAAATGTAGGTTGACAAATAGATATATTTTAAGAATATGTAGGAAAAGCTATGTGTAGGTATTGGGTAGATATATATTTTATTTCGTAGTATAGAAAAGCAGTAATTGTATGTTATAATAGCTAATATATAAATGTAGGTTGGAAAAATATTGCTTAGTGTGAGTGTGCATAAAGCGTTGTATATATTTATTGCATAGTTATATATTTTATTGCTTAATTTAACATAGTAGCTGTGTGTTATAGAGAATGGTATGAAAGCGTTACTATGTAAATAATAATATTTTGTGGGTGTTGGTGTGTGGAGTAGTTGCAAATTCAAATTGAATTTAAGATACATTTTATACAGAGACATGCTAAACATTTTCATGAAAAGTAATGTAACAAAGCATTGCAAGTGTTTTATATAACAAGATTTACCGTAGTATTCAAAAAAGCAATCATAAAATAAATCACGAACAAAAGTAAATGGAGGGTATACAGAAAAAATTAGTCATTGTGATTTCAATTTAGTAAAGTCCTCTTCTCGTGAAATAAGTATTGGCTGGTCGCCGTCCTTTTGGCGAATAAACACCTTCCCATATGAAGTCCAGCAAGTTGCGCCTTTTTGATTTTTGACGTGTTGACGAGCGAGGTAGTATAAGTTTCGCCCGCAGGTGGTGAGGCATTCTGCTATGAAGATTGGTTTGGGGTCGCCGTTTAACTTCAGATGGGTCGAGTTAAGTTTATCATTGCCTTTGTCTTTGTTGTGTTTCTTAGATGACATTATAATATTTTCTTTAAGAGTAGTCGAGCAGAATTCCACTATTATGGGAACAGATTTGTGCGAAGATTTTTTAGGCCTAAAAATATTTTTTATGTCCGAGTCGAGTACTTTAACATTCAGTACTTCACCAATATTCTTTACCAAACCAATTAATGCAGATTTGTCTTCCAGATGTGTTTCTGGCACGTTTCTCAGTTCCAAGGTCGATGCCTTTGAGTTGCGTTCAAGGATCTCAATTTTTTGTTCTAGAGTTCTAATTTGGGTCTTAAACACAGTATTTTCAGATTTCGTTTGACGAAGTTGCGACAAGATTTCATCATATTTGTCTGACATGTACTGGATGGATTCCGTAATTTTTTCATTTTGCTTTACCAATCGTTGCATCTCTTCATCAAATTTCAACGCCTGAGTTTTTTGTTGAAGTTGAACATCAGCCAGCATATCTCTTAATTCAGCCAGCGCTGAATCATCATATTTACGTTTATAACGTCGCGTAATATTTTGCTGACCAACACAGTCAGTTTCCGAACCCATACAATCCGAGGCAGTATCAGATTCCTGTGCCAAAATAATTGGTTTCAATAATGTTGTGGTAGATTTTTCGGGTGAAGTTCTCTGGGTAGAAGTCATGGCAAAAATAATAATAGGTTAGTTTAGACTTTTAGCCTACCAAAAAGCAAAAACAAAAAGAAAAATGTTTTGCTTGTAGCGATATGCGGGGCTCGAACTCGGGTCCGACGACGCACGTACCGAGAGCGCTAAGCCACTTAACCAGCTGGACGACAACTATAAGTGTGAAATTAGCGAGCTTTTTGTGGTAGTCTTGCCGACGATGTCTTTGTTTAGTTGACTGGGTTCAAAGTCCAAAATGTTTGCCACGTTTAAAATTATGTTGTTTGTTTTGATTTAAACTGTTAAAACTGTTCTTGGTGTTGATAAGAGTTATTGATACACTTGGTTTTTTACACACAACGTTCACTTGCACTTACAGATCAGACAAAGTAGTAATTATTAAAAAGTGAGCACTGTTTACACGGGCAGTCTGTTGTGATTTAAAACTGTTTTCTTGAGAGAATTAAAGTTAATGGTTCATTGAAATTTTTACACACCAGCAGACACTCGCGTCTAAGCGACAGTTCTATGGAGTTTTATTAAAAAGTATGCAATATTTACACTGGTTTAGTAATTTTAAACACGGAGTTGCGGATGAGTACGTGTGTTCGCAATGGCGTCGCGATCGCGGGGGGATCGCGGTTTTGCAGGTGATATATCGTTAGTAATTCTATAATAGGCCTACTTCTATTCTTACTCTACATCAACTATTTACCTAAAGTGACCAAACATCACTGTACCCGTTTTGCAGGTGATATATCGTTAGTAATTCTATAAAAACCTAATACTAAAGTTGATGACTACAATAAAGAAGTTAGTGAAGCTGTTTAAAGCATTATAAAATGACTAGAGTCCAATAATTTAAAAGGTAATATGGACAAGACCAGAATAATTCAATTTTATAATAGAAAACAATTTAATTACAAACTAACTATCTCATACAAAAACAATAACATTGCACAATCCGATAGTATAGTTTTCCTTGGGATGTCATTAGATAGTCAGATCTCATGGATATTACACATAGATAAAATCTGTAACAAAATAAACAGGTATGTTTACGCTCTTTGGCATCTTACACGTATATTATATCCAGCCAAAAAACAGCATTACAAGCCAATTACGGATATGTACCTACGATATGTGGCTCAGTAGTATTTAATAGAGTATTCCTGGCGCAAAAACAGTGCATTCGCGCACTTTGTAATGTCGATTCATTAACTTCATGCAAACCATTGTTCCAGAAGCTAAATTTATTAACAGCACCGTCCATGTATATATTATTTGAGTCTTGTATTTTCGTCAAAACACATCAGTACCTATACAAATCGTTTGTTGAATATTGTAATTTTAATACCCGTTATCCCAATAGCTTTCCCTTGCCAAACATAAAAACTGATCTGTATAGAAGAAACTGTTACCCCATGTCAATTAAATTATTTAACAATTTACTTAATGAACTAAAAGGCCTACCCATTCGTTTATTCCGAAAAAATGTGCGCCTGGTTAGTCAATAATGTTTCTACACGACCCAGGAATACCTTAGTTTTAAGAATAGAAAATTGTTATAACACCTCACTAAGTTCCTATTCTAGTGCAATATAAGCTAGCTATGTTAGTATGTATAGTTATCCTATTTCGTTTAATAGTTTTAAAAGCTTTTATTTTATATATCGTAAATCAGAAATGATTAATATGAGGATCCTCGTTGTTATATTATGAAATGTAACATTTGTGTACCATCTACATATTTACTTACCCATATTATGCGAATAAATGATTTAATTTGATTTGATGGCGCCTCCTGTCCGCCCAGTCCAGAAGGACGCCACCGCCTCCCATGCCCCCTGCTGTCGACCATGGCCTTGGCCACGGCCAGCAAGGAGAGGTCTGCCCCGATTGCTGCTGCGAGAGCACGGCGCAGCACCACACAAGCAGGGCAATGCTCGGGGGTGTGAAGCACCGTGTCTTCGCTGCAGCCGCACTGGTGACACACGGGAGTCGCCTCCTGCCTAGTCACTTTGTGTAGGTATTTGCCAAAGCAGCCATGCCCTGGCAACACTTGCACCAGAATGAAGGGCAACGTCCCGTGTCGCCGGCGAACTCATTCATCCAGGATCGGCTGGATAGCCCCTACGGTCGGTAGTCCACGTAACTTGCGTCAACACCCTTACGCCATCTCATGTTGCAAGCACGGTGGACTGTGCTGGCGCCGCTGTTGCGGCAGCTGAAAGCCTGACTAGAGTAGTTACACTTTTAGCTGTTTGAGTCATGGCCTCATGGGGCCCAAGTGCGCGTCTCCTTTTTATTTAATTGATTGAATGTTCTTTGAATATTTATTGAGTGTGGGATGTCTTTAAATAACTTTTGTAAATCAATACAATATCTACCAGGAACGCATTTCTTTATTTATGGGTTGAAAAATATAAAAATATTTCTTTTGTCTCACAAATTCTACATGTAGCTCATATGATTTTTAGAGGTTGGCATTCATCTAAATAAATATAGTAAGTAGTAGTAATCTGTTAATAAAAATACTCCTGTTTTCTTGTCGTGAACTGTAGAAGTTGTAGTAGAACTGCAAGAGCAGAACCTACACTGGTAAACAAACTGCACCAAATAAAAATACACTTACTTCAGTAATACAACTGCAAATTCAAAAGCGTTTCTTAGAATCGACCACAATGCCTTAAACTCCATTGTGTATTATGTACCTCCGTGCACTGGCAGTCCATCTAATATGAGGTGGCAGTGCCAGCGCCTGCCACGAGCGTGGCTGGCATGGCTGGCGTGCCAACTGTCTGGCAGCGTCGTCAACTAATGGCATTAGCCTCTTCGTTCTCTATGGAGCAAGTTTCCAACGCTCGCTTCTTGTGGGGCTGAGGAATTCAATTTTAGAAGCAACTTTTAGTCGCAACGGTTTTTGTTCGTCCGTATTAGTTGTGCATGAGCTGATTCTGTATACTGTGAACTGTGCAGCGTTTCCAATTGATGTACTTTAGAAGTTGGCCATTTACGTCCATTTTTATTTTATTTATAAGAGTCGGTTAATTTTGTCCCACTGCTATTTTTTATCACAACATAACATCACGCCTGTAATCCCAGAAGGATCAGGCAGAGGTGTAGGTACTTAATAGAACTCCCACATTTCGCCGTTATATTTGTGTATCATGTAATAGAATATCTACAGACGGAAGACGTTGCGTCGGAAGGCCTCCCACAAGGTGAACGGATGACCTGGTGAAGGTTGCGGGAATCCGCTGGATGCGAATCGCACGCGACCGGGACATGTGGCGACACTTGGGGGACGTCTTTCGGCTGCAATGATGATGATGGAATAGCATGCCTATTGCCATCAGCCGCGCACAAACACTAGCCTTGCGCTCTTTTCGTTTTCGGTATAAACAAGAAATGACTTGGATGGTTAATGATAAATATCTATCAGAGCAACTTTCAACAGTAAAATATTCTAGTCAAGTTATATCTTTCAGACTTAACGGAAGTACAAGAATAACACTTTTGTGTAGTTTCGTTAAGTCTGAAAGGTGAGTGATAAGGTACAATAAGACAACTTTGCTGCTTCTTTGTTTCGCTAAGCCACTTCTAACATTCAACAGTGGGTCTCACCGCAGTAACTTTACATTCCGTAAGATAGAAACATTCTTCAAACAAACTTCACAACAAGTTTTCTCGCAGCCAGTGGGAATTACCTTACCTTGTTATCTCATTGTGAAAACTGCAGCGAAACCGACTGCGATACAACTTGCAACATTCTGATTAAAATAGCTCCGCCCGGTACATTTCTCATTCTGAGTTGAGATAGTTTTTGCTCAACGGCTCGGTCGAACTCCGGCGAGACTTTAATGCGAGCCAAGTACGTGTCCGTAATTTAGTGTGAAATTGTGTTACACATGTATCCATTGCGGACCACTCGGCGACTTGTCCCGCGCGCCCTAATCTAATTCTCGCTGCAGCGTGGGCACCGCGTGGAGCGTGCGGACCGTGAGGATCGAGCGCCGCACGCCAATCCATGTGTATTCACTCGCGTGATACGACCGTACTTCACTCACGCGCCGTATTTTATTACTGCACGCGTTCCATTGCGGGCCGCGTCAACAGTTGCGCGTAATTATGTGAGTCCACTGAGTATTGTAGAGTGTTGCTCATTGCAGTTAGTACTGTCGTGCGGAAAGTGTAATCGAATAGGAATGCGACTGTTTGCGAGCCACACTCGAATTAAAATAATAATAGAGTTAGTGTGCGAGTGTCCGCTCGTGTATGAAATGTTCAAACATCAGGAACTCGTGTTGTTCGCGCGGGTTGCTGTGAATAGCTAAGTGAAATATATCGCAGTTGGCGACTAACTATGCTTTTTACACAGTTTTATAAATTTTCATCAATCTTTTTTATTCACTTTTACGGGCAAAAGTCCAAGAACATTTACAATTTCGCTTTAAATTACAAACATAACAATTTAGTTGCGAAACTTTTCTTTTGTAAAGTTCGGAGGAAAGAGCATTTTTTTTTTGTAGAAATGTGTAGTTCTTAGTTAAAGAACATTTATATTTGCTACTTCTTCATTTGTCTGAAAGCAAAATGTTTTTACTACAGTCGGCAGTTAAAATCTCCCCCATAATAAAATTTAACGTCACATAATTAAATTATTGATTAAATGTGACACGTCCATTCGTCCAATATATTTAATTAATCGCTGACCAACGGTCGCTAGCGCCCGGCGTCACCCGCGTTGTCAAACGCCTGACATTTTATCACGAACGTATGCATGACGTCACGTCAGACCGTCACTTGTCATGGAGTGACATTATAGTTCACAGTGGTTCACGTTATGACATCAATTACAATAATTGTGTGACATTGGCAACGGATTTATATTTTAAATCAATTGAAACAGTAATATTTATGTGTTTATGGTGTTTTGCGTATCATTGTTACGTAGCTGTACATAATTGGTACAGTTGATAATCGCGAAGGGCCAAAAAGCATTATAATGAAACTGTAACTAAAACGATTATACTTGTGTTCTAAAAGGTGGGTGAATGAAATGTTGGACATAGTAATGCATACCAAATAGAGAGTACAATGTAAAAGAAGCTAAAATTTCCAAACATTCTGCATCAGAACTCGTCGTCTCACACAACTAAGACTCTCCGACACCTGCGAACTTCGCGTGACATACAGAGCGATAGTGCGACGCGGACCGCGCGACACATACAACTCGTGGTACAGTCGCGGCCACAGCGCCGGCGGGCGTGCGCGGGACAGTCACAGCGAGCGTCTTTGTGCAACTTATAACTGTCACGTGACGCCGCTCGCCGCGCGGCTGAACGGCGCTTGTTTTTCGTGCTCTGCTCCAGTTTGCTCATGTTATTGGACTTTCGTTGGTTTTATATGGGACGTTTTGATAGGAATCCGACCTCAGTTTTATTTTATGATATTTACTGCTGTTCAATACCTACATTATTAGACACTTACTTGTTTTTATGTTAGTTTCTTGACTGACGACGCTGAAAAGTATTGGTACATACATATTGGTCTTAAAGTCAGTTGAGGTTCTTAATATGGATATGAATGACATGCAACACCAAACAATATATTTCACTAGCTGATAACCGCGGTTATCGCGAACAAAAGCAAAGCTCCCAGATGGCTTATTTTTTCACACATATCATTATAGTTTAGCCAATGTATACAAAAACTTAACAAATTATATACTAAAACCTTCCTCGAGAACCATTCTATCAATTGATGAAAACAGCATGAAAATCGGTGCAGAAGTTTTTGAATTTATCGCGAACAGACAGACAGACGCGGCGGAGGACTTTGTTTTATAATATGTAGTGATAGTGATGCTAGAAGTGCAATTCATATTTATGTCGTTAAATTCCGGTTTCTATCATTCATTAATTACTATTAGAAAACTATACCATATATAATTACTATAAAATAAGGTATAACAAAATTATACCTTATTTTGTTTGAGTTAGCCTGGGCTGGCCGCCACTCCTGGGCGAAGGCCTCCCCCATTCCTTCCACTTTTCTCGGAGTAGCGCCTCTTCTCGACAATTAACGAGAAACTATCCAAGGCGTCCCGCCATCTTCTCCTCGGTCTGCCACGACCCCGTGTAACTGTCTCAGGGCTCCAGTTTTGTGATATGCGGTCCCACAGCTTTGCGTCCGGCAGACATGGCCTGCCCAGTCCCATTTTAGTTTAGCGGCTTTTTGAGCTACGTCAGCAATTTGAGTTCTGGAGCGCAGTGTGGTGTTCGTTGTAAGTTTAACGTTAAGTGTGCTGCGCTCCATTGCCCGTTGGCAAACCTTGAGTTTGGACTTCTGGATGTTAGTGAAAGACCAAATCTGTGCACCATATGTCAGTACGGGGAGAACACACATGTCCATCAGCTTACGTTTTAAGGGTAACTTAACCTACCTTTATTTAAAACAGATTAATTATTAAATTCATTAACACAACACAAATATTTTTTCTAGCAGCTATAATTTAATATAAATTAAATTAATTTGTAATTCCTTAAAGTTCTTTGGTATTTTATAATGTAGCAATACAGTGCCACTCCAAGAAAAATTATTTCCTCTGACCTATAATTAGTAGTTGTTCGTTATAATTCATGTCAAGTTTATCTCGCTTACGCAAAAATTAATCGATTTTCGACCATTATGTCGAAAATCGATTAATTTTTGCGTAAGCGAGTTTAATATTTGTTTTATTCATATTTACGTGTGCAAATTATTATCGTTTAACCAAGAAAGTGTTGATTCAATTGTGTTATTACTATCAATCCTGTAATTATTCATGTCAGTACAGTACTTTCTCAAGTTATTATGCCTTGTGACTGTGACTGTAGCTTTGCTTTTATTGTATTTTCGACTTTCAAAAGTGCCGTAATGGTCTAATTGAAATAAATGATTTGAGTTTGAGTTTGAGTTTCAGTATTCATTGGTGCTATCATAATGATAGACTAAGCGACTTTAATAAACTCAGTTCTTATGCTTGTTAATACACGAACCGTGAAAACCGTTTCATTAATTTGTTAAAAATACGAAAAGCTTCGAAGACAGTTTTTCGCTACAACATCAGAAACGTTTCAAAGATTTCCTTTTTTTCCTAATGACACAAATAAGTTCAAAAACACGCGCCAAACCTAAAATATCTGTTTCGAATACTTTACACAGATAAGAACATTTCCGTCCTTTCGAAGTAACGTTATAAACACAAGTGTTCAGAAACAGTCCTCTCTAATCCCTCCACTCATGAACTTGTCGCTGATAACGCAGCGATTTTAATGAAGTGCGACGTGCGTGAGTCACTTGTGTGCGCGACTGTTTACTCGGCTTGTTTGTTTTCAATGAGTGAGATTTGTATCGCGGAGAGATTGTTTGTGTTGCGTGCGCGACTGTACTCGGAGGGGAAGGGTGAGGGGCGAGGGGGCTGTGGTGTATGAGGTGACGATGAGTCGATATGCTCTGGGCGAAAAATAAATGTCTTAATTGGTATTACATTTTAAAGAATGTAAATTGTCATGGTTTTACATTATTTGCGTAAATACGTGTTGATCTTGTGAGAAGTACAACTTATGTAACAGAGTGCACGTGTTAGAAAATATCGGTTTTCCTAATTAAATCACTATAACCTACTGTACTAGACTACCCCCCTGGCTAGTCATAACAACAGACGATCGTTTTGGCATCCATTGTTTACATAGTTGACGTGGCTTCACACAAACAATTGAGCTAACTTCGTAACAACACCTATTAAAATAACGACAAGTTATAACAAGATAGCTCACAATATTTCTAGAGCTTCTAGAAAGTTCCGCGTAAATACCGACGTATAAATTAAAAGACGACGACACATTCCTTTGAAACGGCTACTAATCATAACTTGCAGCGCTGCTTTGCTGCAACTATGTGCAGAGAGCTGATGTCAGCTTATTTGTTGTGGAAACGGTTAAGCTGCAGCGCTTTAAGGGTACGGGTACACTTGTTTGTGGAGGCATCGTTGGCATCGATCTTTGAAAAAACGAAAAGTCTTCCATAAATTGTTTCCCTACAGTTTTTCTAGCCGATGCAGCTTTCTTTAAGGAAAATGTTCTCCTTTCGATTATTAAAACTGATGGGTTTTCTTTAATTTCCTTCCTTACCATATTTGTGCATGTGTGGCGTCTTCATTAATTATTTATTAATATTATAGGTATTACTTTAGTGAACTTAGTATGTAAATACACTCGAGAGCAATGAATCCGGGTCACTTAAAGAATGTTAAAAATCTCGGAAACTAAAAATGATAGGTTAATGCAATAAATTGTATTTAATAGACAATGTAATACTCCTTAAATGAAAGTAAAAAAAATATGAGTCACCATACATTTTATTAACACAAAATTACATAAAGAAAAAAACTGCTGATCTCTCCTGAAAACAAAAATAGGAAACATGAAATTTTTGAACTTTATTACGATTTTCTTGAATTTTAATACTTCGTATTGCCTCCTCGTGCTTCCATTACTGCGTTTACGCGGTTTGGCATGCTGTACACCAAGTTCCTTATACGATTTTGGGGAATATTCTCCCATTCCTCTGTGAGAGCAATTTTGAGCTCACGAAGCGTGATTGGGGGAGGGTTTCGTTGTTTTACGCATCTGCCTAGCTCGTCCCAAGCATGCTCGATCGGGTTGATATCCGGGCTGCGCGCTGGCCACTCCATACGAGTAATGTTCATCTCTTGAAGGTAGTCATTCACAATCCTACCTGTATGAGGTCGGGCATTGTCATGCATAAATATAGCATCCTCACCTAAATTGACCATAAATGGACCAACGTGATCATTGAGGATTTCTTCCACATATCTTACGCTAGTTAAAGAGCCGTTTTCTATGATCACCAGCTCTGTGCGACTTTCAGAAGAAATTCCGGCCCACACAAGTACAGGGCCACCACCGTAGGCTACTTTTTCTTCGATGCATGCTTGCTTGAATCTTTCCCCTGGTCTTCGATACACTCTGTGTCTTCCATCGTGCTTGTAGAGCATAAATTTTGATTCGTCGGAGAACATAACTTTTGACCAATCTTCAATACTCTAATTTACGTGGCTCTGGGCATATCCTAGTCTTGAAATACGATGCCCACGCTCCAGTTTAGGGCCGTTTGCAGGTCTAAGGGGTTTTAAGTTAGATTCAGCAAGCCGACGTCTTACTGTCCATGCACTTGGGTTACTTCCTCCGAGGCGTCGAAACTGATTTGTGAGTTCAGTTCCTGTGAGAAAGCGATTTCGAAGCATGGTGTTCACCAAGTATCGGTCTTCTCGTGCTGTGGTACACCTGGTTCTGCCCGTTCCTGGTCTGCGTAGGTTAGAACCAGTTTCTTCGTAACGTCGGAGAACTCTTTGTACTGTTGACAGCGACACACCGACAGTCCTGGCTGTATCGCGCTGACTCCGGCCGGTTTCCAGCATTGTAAGTATTCTGGTGCATTCTTCAGGCGTAAGCGACATAATTTCAGCTTGAATAATGAATATAGAGCACTATCAACATGGTTTATGTACCCACATAAATGACAGATTACAAACAAAAGCAAAACCAAATGCTGTAATTTCGTAGTTCCATCTTCGAAAGTGGCCCTTTTTCAAATTTGATTTTTTTATGATATAACTATACAATAACTAAGAAGTTTTAATACCTTCATTTAAGGAGTATTACATTGTCTATTAAATATAATTTATTGCATTAACCTAGCATTTTTAGTTTCCGAGATTTTTAGGATTCTTTAAGTGACCCGGATTCATTGCTCTCGAGTGTAGTATTTTAAGTTAACTGGTAAAGTACCGCTAGCTTTAGGTTCCCGCGGCAATCCCGCAGATGTTTTATTGCAAGTTGTTTCCGAGGATAACAATAGTTTATTGTAGAGAAAAGGATCCTTGCCCAATTTGTGTATTGTTTCGATTAGCTTTAAGAATTCAGAGTAATACCCGTTAATATTTGTGTAGAGATGCCGACAGATCTGTTGTATATGTTTAACTGTGTTATCTTTATTGTGTTACCTAGCTGTAAATAAATAAATAATAAATATTGCTGGACATTAACACACAGCGCCATCTAGTGCCACACTAAGCAACGAGGCTTGTGTCGTGGACACCAGATAGTTGATATACTACATATATACTTTTCTAGCTCTAAGAACCTTTGTACAGTTTTAGTTGGTAACGTGCCGCTCCGACCGTATCCCAAGTTTTCGATAATTGCTCAAATGTAAAATTAGTCAGTAACTTTTCATCTCCGGGTTCGGTCGGTCAGCATCCTGCTCCTTGTAATTTATTTTAATAAACTTAGTCCATCACCAAGTAAATCAAGTACTTATTTTGCGATTCCCATAACGCCGATACTAGTTAACCGACCTATGTGCGCGAAACATGTACAATAATTATGTAGGTACATAAGAAAGTTTCCAACAAAGGTTCATCAGTACCCGTAATCCATCAATCTCAGTAGCTTTCCATGGATAATAGACGACTTCCTGTATCGGCCCGGTTTCGGTGTCGCCTACATTATATTTAGAAGATGTAGGTGTATGGGTATACAGAGTCAAATCAATTTACACGATGAATTTTCTCGTGCTTAAAGGTACTTATAGAAAAAGTACTTTTCAACGCTGAGACGGTACGTTCTTTACTGGAATTTCGGTAAAGAACGTACAAATCAGACTGAACTTACCTCCAGTATAAGGTGTGTGTGCATCGGCTGACATTCACGAGCAGTTCACCTGACGAAGAAATGGCGGTAATAGTTTGAACATAATGTCTTTGGTAGAGAGTACCAACGAGAGATGGAGAGAGTAAAACAAAAATCTAGACTTCCCAACCGCCATATTTTTAGTTATTTGTTTTTCGCTCATCTAATGTGAACATTGTCACTGAATTTTTGAACATGAAGAAAATTGGTCACCGTTACGTGACACAAAACTTTCGTTGGAAAAATCTAACTAACTAAGCAACTAACTCGTCTTTGAGATTGATCTGACTGAAGCCGATCAATATCAAAGCCGAGTTAGATTCTACTCCGGACAAGTCTGCTGATTCATTTACAACAATAAATATTGGGTGGCTCAACGATAACCGAGGCCATAAATTGTGAGCTGCTAGAAGATGTACATCGCATTGGTCGACCAAATGAGGTCCGCACCAGAAATGGTGAAAAAATCCAAAAATTATTATTGGATGACTGTTGATTGAAAGGGATCGCGAACTAGCAGATGTTGACCGAAAGTTTGGACATGAAAAAGCTGTACCCAAAACAGCTGCCGCAATTCCTCAAACAAGAACAGAATGGAGTAATCAAGATGTTTCAGTCTAACGTTAGGCGAAAATTCAGGGCAATAAAAAAGAGTTTTTGAAAGTACGGTCGACCAAGCCATTTGGTTTACATTTCACAATGTAATTTGCATGTTAAAATGTAAACCAAATAGCTTGGTCGACCGTACATCAAATTAAAATGGGATTATGTTAAGAGAACATTTTTTTTAACATAGAGTTTTTATGCACTGTTTTAGACTTTCACGGTTTTTCACTACACTTAAAGTACTTACGGGATGATATCCGTGATTTTCCTTTTGTTCTATGAGCTCCCGATATTTCGACGCTATTGCATGCATCATGATCGTGGGAATACAAAAACCCCGAATACCCGCGCGTTGTATTCCCACGATTGTCAGAACGTATAATTTATTATTAGGGTAAACAATATACATGTCTATTATTATAATTATGTATAATGTAATAAATATAAAATGTTAAAATTAGTAAATGTAAAAACTCGTGTGTTTGTGCTTACCGCAAAACGGAACGCGCGTCTACAAGTTGTAGACGCACGTGCAGAGTGACTAATCTCTCCCGCCACTGAGTAGGCGTATAAAAACGGTCGTTGCACAAGCAAACGCGCCAGTCGTGTTGGAGCGATTGTAGAGTGCGCAGCTCTGAGTCTAAGCTTAAAAGAGTAAGTGCTATTTTTATGTTTTTAGGCTTTAATGATAATGATTGTTGTTATGATTTTGAATGTTCTTATTACTCAATATAATATAATTTCGTGAAACCAAGTTTAATATATTTATTTATTTCACGCCCCATGTATGTCTTTATAATCTTTACGATCCATACTATTTATACAAAAGTAATTTAGATGAGGTGGGATTGTCCTGCAAAGACTGTACGACGGTCCTACATATCAGAAGTGGGATTCGAATGTGACATTTGCATATGTACAGACATATATATTATTTATATACTTTTTTTTTTCTTCTGTTTAAATTATTCAATGGCTAATTTTGCGTAGTTTGCTTTCCTTATCTCCTATTTCCAGATAAAATGGAAGAAGTCAATAGTTCTGCTGCGGGACAAACACCCTCGCGGTATTCTGCAGCCAAATCGGATATACATCGATCGCGCAGCCCCGTACATCGCACTCCAAGTCCTATATTGACAATGAAGACACGCAGGGTAAGCGTAGAGCAGCTGAACCGCCGTGAAGTACAACCCCGCAACCGATGCGATGATAAATCGCCTCACAGCTGGTGCAATGGTTGGTTGTCTAGCAGCCGATACAATGAGCGATTGCCTGGCCACCAACGCGATGAGCAGTCGCCGCGCAGTCGACGCGATGGGCAGTCGCTGCGCAGTCAACGCGACGCGCTGACGCCGCGTAGTCGATGTGATGGGCTGACGCCGCGCAGTCGACGCGATGAGCAGTCCCCGCGCAGTCGACGCGATGGGCAGTCCCCGCGCAGTCGACGCGATGGGCGGTCGCCGCACAGTCGACGCGATGGGCGGTCGCCGCGCAGTCGACGCAATGGGCAGTCTCCGCGTAGTCGACGCGATGGGCAGTCGCCGCGTAGTCGACGCGATGGGCAGTCGCCGCGTAGTCGACGCGATGGGCAGTCGCCGCGCAGTCAACGCGATGGGCAGTCGCCGCGCAGTCGACGCGATGGGCAGTCGCCGCGCAGTCGACGCGATGGGCAGTCGCCGCGCAGTCGACGCGATGGGCAGTCGCCGCGCAGTCGACGCGATGGGCAGTCGCCGCGCAGTCGACGCGATGGGCAGTCGCCGCGCAGTCGACGCGATGGGCAGTCGCCGCGCAGTCGACGCGATGGGCAGACGCCGCGCAGTCGACGCGATGGGCAGACGCCGCGTAGTCGACGCGATGGGCAGACGCCGCGCAGTCGACGCGATGGGCAGACGCCGCGCAGGCAACACCATGGGCAGTCACCACGCAGTCGTCGCGATGAACAGTCGCCGCGCAGTCGGCGCAATAGGCGTTCGATGTGCAGCCAAGATGACAGCAGGTCACGCAGTCTTCAACGTGGCGGACAATCCTACAGCCGACGTGACGAGTGGCCCTCTGCAATACAGAACCGGTCTTCAGGAGCTCACCAGCCGCTCCGCTATCTTCGTGAGGAACCGACTCGGAATTCGGGTGAGTCAGCTGAACATTCTTACAAATTTTCCAAATGATAAAAAGTGCAAACCAAACATTCGTTGGATAAATTAGGGTCTATGCAAAACGCTATACCGGAATTCGATCCAGGTCGGAAGGAACAGACGATGACCATGTGGTTACACAAGGTTAACGAATGTGCACTCATTTACAGTTTGACTGAAAAACAAATTGTGCACTTTGCGTTACCTAAGTTAAGAGGCGTTGCCAAAAGATGGTACGAAGGTCTATCGTCTGTCCTTTACTCCTGGAGCGAATGGCAACAGAAGCTTTTGTCTGCATTTCCTCCGGAGGAAAACTACGGACAGATGCTAAGTGACATGTTGGCTAAAAGGGCCCGATTTAGCGATTCATTAGAGGAATACTTCTATGAAAAAATAGGTTTGATAAATCGATGTGGCATAGAGGGTACTCGCGCTGTAGAATGCGTTTTGCACGGTATTGACGACCGATCTGTGAGATTGGGCGCCGAAGCTGTTAAGTTTTCAGACCCAGATAAATTATTATCATATTTGCGTAACGTAAGAAATATAAAACCGCTAAACGACCGAAAAAACGTTAAAGGTCCTTTAAATAAAAACAATAATACACAGTCTCGAACTTCTGGCAATAACAAGCCAATCCGTTGTTTAAATTGTAAACAAGAAGGTCATCTCGTTGCTCAGTGTCAGCGTCCAATAAAAAAATGCGGTAAATGCAGTAAAATTGGCCATGAAACCGAACAATGTTACTCTAAAATTTTACCTTCAGATAAAACCGTTCTAAGAGTTGCAAGTAGAGAGATAGGCTTGTCACCCAATGCCTCTGTTTCAATAAAGCCGAATCAAAAATATCTTAAACAGGCTATTGTTAATGGGGTTTCTATGCAGGCTTACATTGATTTAGGTAGCGAATGCTCTATGATTAAAGACTCAGAGTTTCGAAAGATCGGTAACCAGTTTGACACAGAGAACTTGCCAATCCTGAGAGGTTTCGGTAATTCTGTAGTCAGTGCCATCGGTAGACTTAACGTTCATATTATTGTAGACAGTGCTGCCGCCAATGTAGACTTGCTCATAGTCCCAGATAACGTCATGCCTTTTCCTATTATGATTGGTCAGACGTTTACAGAACAGTCGCACATAATAATTAAAAAAACAAGCGATTGCTTAGATATATCCAGTTTGGGCATACTTGAAAGCTATAACCATAAAATAAAATTATTTTGCAAAAACGGCACTGAAGTATCAGGACTTACTATAGTCGAGGTATACAGTAATGATCCTAGTTTTGATGGGGAAATATTCGTAGAAGGTAGTGTACGTTATAAAGAACACATAAGATACTCGGTTTTATCTGGTATGTATTATGTTCGGAATGGCCTCGGATTCATTGTAATTACTTGTGCTCCCTCTTTGAAATTAACCTTCGAAGCAGACTTTTTAATAGCGCGAGGCCTAGTAGCTCACAAAGAGGAAGAATTTCACGTTTTAAATGTGGCAAACTGTACAGCTCATGTGCCTTCAGCCTTAACAGAAGCCCAATTAAATATTGCTGAAGATCTATCTGTTGAGGATAAAGAAAAGCTATTGTCGTTATTAAACGATTTCCGGGAATGTTTTGCTCTTGATTTAACAGAAATAGGTAGTACATCGGTCGGTAATATGAAAATAAATTTAAATGATGATCAACCTGTAGTTTATAGGCCCTACAGATTGGCAATTACCGAAAAAGAAGTAGTTAGAGAGATAATTAAAGAACTCTTAGATACTAATATAATACGTCCCTCTACTTCATCTTACGCGAGTCCCATAGTCCTCGTTAGAAAGAAAACCGGTGAATTCCGACTTTGCATAGACTATCGAGCGCTCAACAAAAAAACGGTTAAAGAAAATTATCCGATGCCACTTATTGACGATCAATTAGATATTTTGGCAGGGAATAAGTTGTTTACAACGTTAGATCTGGCATCCGGGTACTATCAGGTGCCTATCGCTGAAAATGACAAACACAAAACCGCATTTGTCACACCTGATGGGCATTACGAGTTTAATCGCATGCCATTTGGGCTTGCTAATGCGCCAGCAACATTTCAGCGGTTAATGAATCAGATATTAGGGAATGCCCGACATGGGGAAGCTTTAGCATACTTAGACGACGTAATCATACCCAGTAAAACTCTTTCTGAAGGTATGGATAGGTTGCAGTCTGTATTAAATCTATTTAAAAACTCTGGACTTTCCCTTAAACCATCTAAGTGTTTTTTCTTTAAACGCGCAGTAGACTACTTAGGGTTTGAAGTATCTGAAAATGGTATTCGACCAGGTTCCAAAAAAATTGAAGCTGTTGAGCGTTTCCCTGTGCCACAAAATCAGCATAACGTCCGCCAGTTTCTAGGACTTGCTAGTTTTTTTAGGAGATTTGTCCCCAAGTTTTCTATTTTGGCGAAACCACTCACCCATTTGCTAAAAAAGAATATTTCATGGCATTGGGGACCAGACCAAGAGACCGCATTTCGAGTTTTGCAAAAAGAATTATCTCAAAAACCTACTCTGGCATTATACAATCCTAACGCGTCAACAGAATTACATACAGATGCTTGCAAAATTGGCATAGCTGGAATTCTTTTACAAAGAGATGAAAATTTAGTTCTCAGACCTATTGCTTATTTCAGTAGACAAACTACCCCCGAGGAACAAAATTACTCTTCGTATGACTTAGAAACATTAGCGGTTGTGTCCGCTCTACAAAAGTTTCGCGTTTACTTAGTTGGTTTAACATTTAAAATAGTCACAGATTGCAACTCGTTAAAAGCAACATTCCAAAAAAAGGATATGCTTCCCCGTGTCGCACGATGGTGGGAACAGATGCAAGAATACAACTTTTCAATTGATTATAAACCAGGCCCGTCCATGTCTCACGTTGATGCGCTCAGTAGGAATCCGGTACCTAGTTTGGAAACGGGAGTATTCTCGGTATCAGAATCTACCTGGTTAACTACTGTGCAAAATGCCGATGATGATATACAAAGAATAATAGGCATTCTTAAAGATCCAAAATTTGATGATTTAGTCGATATAAAATCCAATTTCAAGCTAAAAAATGACAAATTGTTTCGAATAACTGCTGATGGGGATCGATGGGTTGTGCCGAAAGGAGTGCGTTGGCAAATTGTAAAGCAAAACCATGATGATAAAGGTCATTTTGGTTTTGACAAAACTTTAGATAAAATAAAATCCTATTACTGGTTCAATAAAATGCGACGGTTTATAAAAAAATACGTAGATTCTTGCCTTGAGTGCGCTTATGCAAAATCATCCGGTGGTAAAAAACCTGGTTATCTTAATCCAATCCCAAAAATAGCGGCTCCTTTCGACACAATACATATTGATCACACAGGTCCCTTTGTGCGGAGTAGTAAAGGCAATATGTATATTTTGGTATTAATAGACGCCTTTACTAAATATATTTATTTAAAAGCGGTAAGAAACACTAAGTCTAGTACGTCCATTAAAGTACTCAAAGAGTATTTTGGCATCTTTGGGCTACCTAGAAGAATAATTTCTGATAGGGGATCCTCATTTACGAGTGATAGTTTTAAAACATTTATTAATGAAAAGGGAATTAAGCATATACTAAACGCTGTTGCTACCCCCAGAGCGAATGGGCAGGTAGAAAGGTATAATAAAACAATCGTAGATTCACTAACGGCAAAAACTATTGGTATGGTTGAAAATAAATGGGACGATCACCTGCCTGAGATACAATGGGGAATAAATAACACGTTAAACAAAGGGATTAATCGGACTCCTGCAGAAGCTCTATTTGGCAAACGATTAACGGGCAGTAGTGAGAATAAAATTATTTCTGAATTAGAAGGGGATATTACAAAAACTAATGAACAAAATTTGATGGAAATCCGGGACGAAATCAGTACACATATAGCTACCAATCAGGAGAAAGATAAGTCTTACTTTGATAAAAAACGTTGCTCCCCAATAAAATACCAGGAAGGTGATTTAGTACGGGTTGAGCGTCAGGTGTCTTCTACAGGGCATAGTAGAAAGTTGATACCTAAATTTCAAGGTCCATACAGAATAACAAAAGTATTGGATCACGACCGATATCATATCGAAGATACACCTCTCACAAAAAAGGGTGGTAGAGGATATTCTGCGACAGTCGCGGTCGATAAACTAAAGCCATGGTTGAATTTTAATAGACCACATGATAGCGAGAATGATTTGTCTAACGAGTCTGACTAATAAAGATAATAAACCTAGATAAAAATATTTTAATGGGGCTAACAGATGAAGGATAATAATGAAGGGGCTAAAAAGGGTCTTTGGCTCAAACAATAATTGTGTAACAATAATCTTTTCTTCAAAGTCTAAATTGTTTATGTAGACAAAAGTATCAATTTGTATTGGACGGAAGGATTCCATAACTATATTCTTGACAAAGGTGTCATATTATATGGGACGGAAGGGTCCTATCAAGTATATTTTTGACAAAGGTGTCATATTATATGGGACGGAAGGGTCCTATCAGGTATATTTTTGACAAAGGTGTCATATTATATGGGACGAAAGGGTCCTATCAAGTATATTTTTGACAAAGGTGTCATATTGGATAGGACGGAAGGGTCCTATAAAATATATTTTTTGACAAAGGTGTCATACTTAAAGGACGGAAGGGTCCTATGTACTGGACGGAAGGGTCCAATCAAAACAAGGTTTTGTAAATATTTATATATGGATGTATAGAATAAAGGTGTCCCATAATAATATATAATTAATGTGTGATTACGAACGGAATGGTTCAATTGTATTTTAATTATTTGCTATGTCAATAAGCACGAGGTCATGCTAAACAAAGGATGGCCGACTGTCAGAACGTATAATTTATTATTAGGGTAAACAATATACATGTCTATTATTATAATTATGTATAATGTAATAAATATAAAATGTTAAAATTAGTAAATGTAAAAACTCGTGTGTTTGTGCTTACCGCAAAACGGAACGCGCGTCTACAAGTTGTAGACGCACGTGCAGAGTGACTAATCTCTCCCGCCACTGAGTAGGCGTATAAAAACGGTCGTTGCACAAGCAAACGCGCCCAAAAACATTCGACGCCTGGCCGCCGCCGAGTGCACACGTGCGCTCCGCTCTGTCGCTGCCTTGCCCCCGCGCACCCCGCGCCCCCCGACTCGGTTTCGCCGCTACGCTACGTCAGTAGCGTCCGCCGCCTCGCCGAGCTCCGACGGCCCCCGGCCCGCCAAGTCGTAGTGTGACTACAGTCTTTGTCTTGTGCTCGGACTTAGTTGCGCTGCGCCGTGTCGAATTAACTACTTGTAGTTAAATTCGATACGTTAAAAACTGTCTTTTTCAAGACATATTTCCTTAACGGAAATCGACAAAACCTCGTCCGCGTTTTTTGCCCTTTAGGTGAAATCCACGATTTTTAGTGGTTCTTGACGGAAACCTCACGGTGTTAACGAAGTCAAGAGGGTGGTGACCCGACACACCCGCCGATCCCCTTCAGGGTGAGGCAACCCGTTGGAAGGGCTCTGACTGCGGCCTTGGGGGATCTCCTAGTCGCAGTCTGGTAGCATCTAATCCCCGTTTGTCCACAGCTGCACCCGGGACGTCTGGGTGTCTCTACCCCAGCGGCCCAGATCGGTCGCAAGACCCATAGGGCCCTGCCGCACAATAAGATCGGCGGCAGGTTTACAAGCTTAGGGCACACCTTAGCACTCACCTCCCTGTAATCCCAACAGGGTGAGAACACATCCCTGGGTTATCCCACCCGGGGAGTTAGGTCTTACAGTGTTTTCCGGCCCTTCTGGCCATTCAGACAGCAGTGGAGCTGGCGAGTTTGTTTGTGTTTTTCTTCTCGCCAGTGGAACACTAGGAAAAACACAGGTGTAGCCTCTTTTTAAGGGAGCTGTCTGCCCGGGGAGTTTACGTTTCACGTACCTCCTCGGGATAGGTTTGGTTAGGACTAGGCATAGGTTAGGTTATGTGCTAGATCCCCCCTTAGTTAATTCTGCCATAATGGCAACGCCCCGAACCGAGGAATTAAATTGCTCGTTAGGAGTGCTCCTCAAGCGTCTGTTAGAGGACAATAATCCCTACATTAGGGAAGTTTATGATGGGCTCCTTGAGCCATTCAAGAAGGAGAACTGGGGCAAGTCAGACGACTCGCACTCAAGATCTCCCTCTCCTATTCCCCGACCCAACTCCGCCGATATGGACGTTGTGGTCAGCCCCGAAGCCCCCGATAGCTCTCCCGAAGTAATCTCCTCCTCTGAGTCCTCACCATCCGAGCCAGAGGATTTCCAACTCGTACAGAACGGGAAACGTAAGAAGGCTAGGAAAGCCAATGCCGGAAAGGCCAAGAAGGCAGTCACGGCATTGAACGCCCCCCTCTCCGCTTCCCTTTCCCACATCCCCTCTACCGCCGTAGTAGCTGCTCCCTCAGCCGCGATCCCCATCAACCGTTCTCCCAGCCGTACGGCTACTGGCTCGGCTCCTGCCAGCCGCCCGGATAGTCCAATGGAACCGGTTCCATCTCAATCCGCTTCGACCAAGAAGCTCACACCCCCTGCTCTGTACATCAGAGAAAAGGGGAAGTGGACTGAAGTGTCCAAGATGTGTGCGGATCGCAAGATCCAGTACACAAGCGCGTCATCTACCCAACAGGGTATTAAAGTAAAGGTCCCCACCTCCACCGACTACAGACAGTTGGTGCATGCCCTTCGTGGTAGGAATATCGCCTTCCACACCTTCTCCCTCCCGGAGGAAAAGCCGACCCGCGTGGTCATCAGGCGGATCCCGAAGGAGATCCCTGCCCAGGACATCCTGGAGGATTTAACCTCCCAGGGCATCCCCGTCTCGGCGGTTCACCGCCTTCACAAGAATAGGTCCCAAGGGGGTGACGAGTACGACATGGTGCTCGTCATCTGTGACCCAGTCGAGGGTCACCACCCAATATTTAAGATCAAGGCAGTCTGCTCCTTATCGGGCATCTCAATCGAGAGGCCCAGGAAGCAGAATATAGTTGGGCAGTGTCATCGCTGCCAACTATACGGCCATAGCCAGAAACATTGTTACGCACCGCACAGGTGCGTAAAATGTTTAGGCGAACACGCCACGGCAGATTGCCCTCGTCCCAAAGACAGGGCTCTGTGTACAGAGCCGCCTAGCTGCGTGCTATGCGGTCAATCTGGCCACCCGGCTAACTACAGGGGCTGTCCCAAAGCCCCCAAACAATTCGCCAACAGACTGGCGAATCGCGCCCAAGCCCGTCAGCAGAGGGAAAGCCCCCTGACGAAAGCCCCATCCAAGGACCTCCCTGAGCGTCTCAGCCCACAGAGGCCCTCTCCTTGGAACCAGCTAAACCACCAGCGTGCCTTCCCTGCCCTGGTGAAATCCCAGCCCAACCCGTTGCCAATGCCTGGCCTAATGGACAATCCAGTCCCAATGCCCACTCCAGTGGCTCGGCCCCAGGTCCCTCTTCCCTCCCCTAGCCCCCGGCCTTCCAACCAGGAAGAGGAGAGTACTATCGACACCCTCATGAGGTTCCAGGTGTTTATCTCACCTGAGGCCGACTGCTTAGCAGCCGAGCTCAGGTTAGCTAAGGACCTGAAACAGATCAATGAGATTTACGCGAGATATCCTAGGATCGCGGAAGCCCTTCGCAACCTCAATCAAACCCAATAATGGATATCACACCCGTAGCATCGTGCACCCAACCCCGGTCCCTAAAGTTAGGCTTTTTTAATGCTAATGGCATGGGAGGGCAACGCGACGAGATCGCGTCCTTCCTTCGCGATTATCAAATAGACGTTTTCCTCATACAAGAGACTTTCCTAAAACCCAGCAATCGTGATCCTAAAATTGCCAACTATCGTTTAGTTCGCAATGATAGGACACGTTGCCACAAAGGCGGTACGCTCATCTACTACCGCAAGGAACTGCACTGCATCCCCATCGACCCCCCTCCCCTAGAATCCCTACTGGAGGTTTCAATCTGTCGGCTAGCCATGACAGGTCATCAACCGCTTCATATAATGTCTGCCTATATGCCCCCCTCAAACACGTCTGAGAATCATAACCTCCTGGTTAATGATCTCACCAAACTCTTCGGCATGAGTGGTTCCGTTATCATAGCGGGCGACTTCAACGCCAAACATCCTGCCTGGAATAGTAGTATGACTAACCCGAGAGGGAGAGTCGTCTGCGATCTAGGCCAGACCATCAACTTTGATCCCATTGCTCCATTGGAGAACACGCACTATCCCGACACCACTAGTCATCGTCCCGATGTGCTCGATATAGCGCTGCTCAAGAATGTTAGCCTTAGGTTACATTTAATTGAGACGCTACACGAGCTTAACTCTGACCACCGCCCAGTGCTCATGCACCTAGTTTCTCGCTCGGGTATCTCTGACCCTAGCCAACCCACTCCTACCACCCTAATAACCGACTGGAGGAAAGTAAGCGATATGCTGAAATCCGACACGTCACCGCACCTAGACGGTATCCCCGACCACATTGTCTCAGTCGCAGACACCGAGGCCGCTATCGACTCGTGTACAGCTCACGTGCAATCCATTTTAAAGGATTGCTCTCGGGAAGTCCCAGTGTTGAGTGATCAACGCTGGAAACTACCCGACGACATCCGTGAACTGATAAACGAGAAGAACGCGGCCATACGTGCCTATAGCGTCTGGCCCTGCGATGAGAACAAAGCTCACATGCGTTATTTACAGCGTGCTGTAAAGAAGCGCACTAGTGAGTTTCGTTCGAACCAATGGGACAAGATGCTCAGCGAACTGGAGCCAACCCACCAAGCCTTCTGGCAACTTCAGAGGAAGCTGAGGTCCTCCGAGGAGGCCTCTTCTCCA
This sequence comes from Xestia rhomboidea, assembly GCA_963853795.1. NCBI lineage: Eukaryota > Metazoa > Arthropoda > Insecta > Lepidoptera > Noctuidae > Xestia > Xestia rhomboidea. The sequence goes on along the minus strand of OY970776.1, from coordinate 355,523 downwards.
CCTTTCATCCGTCCTGACAAGAGCGTCGCTTTTGACGACTCTGAGAAGGCAGAATGCCTGGCCGACAGTTTGGAATCACAGTGCTCCCCTAGCACCCTTCCAGTAGACAAGCAGCACCTCGATGAGGTGGATGCAGAAGTCGAACGAAGAGCTGCTCTCCCTCCCGTAGAAGACCCCGACGATCCCCTCCCTCCGGTCACTCCAGACGAGGTGAAGGATATAATCGACAAGCTCAAGCCTCGGAAAGCCCCTGGCGCCGACGGCTTCACCAATAGGATTTTTAAAACCCTCCCCGCTCAGCTCATAGTCCTTTTGGCAGCCATCTTCAATGGCGACTTGAGCAACAACTTGTTTCCCCAAGTGTGGAAAGAGGCCACCGTCATCGGTATTCCCAAACCTGGGAAACCGAAAGCTCAGCCTTCGAGCTACAGGCCGATCAGTCTCCTGAGCGCGCTCGGCAAAATCTATGAGAGACTTATTTATAAGCGACTCAGAGATTATGCCGAGACAAAAGGCCTCATTCCCGATCAACAGTTCGGTTTCAGAACCGAACATTCGTGCATACACCAAGTCCACCGCATCGTCGAACACTTGAGCGCTGGTTTCCAGCGTGGAGCGATGACGGGGGTGTTGTACTTCGACATAGCGAAAGCCTTCGACAAGGTCTGGCACAACGGCTTATTATACAAGCTGTATAAACTCGGTGTGCCGGACCGTCTCGTGCTCATCTTACGAGACTTTCTGTCGGATCGCACCTTTCGCTACCGCATGGGAAAATCTCTATCTTCTCCCCACCCCATCCGAGCCGGAGTCCCTCAGGGCTCCGTCCTCTCTCCTCTAGTTTTCACGCTGTTCACCAGCGACATCCCAACGAACAAGAAAGTTCAGGTTGCCCTATTTGCCGACGACACGGCTATTTACTACACCGGCCGATCTCAGGTTTGCATCCATCGTGCACTTCAACAGGCCGCCGATTCACTCGGCGCTTGGTTTCGTAAGTGGAGGATCGAAGTAAACCCTGAGAAGAGCCAGGCTGTACTCTATCAGAAGTTACGCCATCAGCGACCGTCACCTGCCCCCATCACTATGTTCGGCAAGCCTATCCCTTGGAAGAAGCAAGCCAAGTACCTCGGTGTCATCCTCGACGAACACCTGACTTTCGCGGCCCATATCAAAGCAGCTCGTAACCGAGCAGCCTTTGCCATGGGCAGACTCCACTTCATGCTAGTCAAAAAGAGCAAGTTGTCACTCAAGTGCAAGTTGCGTCTTTACACGGCAGTTATCCGACCTATCATGACGTACGCTTGTGTCGTATTCGCTCATGCCCATCCCCGCCACATCCACAGGATGCAGACCTTGCAGAACCGCTTTCTCCGTAAGATCACCGGAGCCCCCCCTTACGTCCGTAACGATAGTCTTCACCTAGATCTTAGAATCCCCACCATCCAGCAATTCATGAAACGTCTTGCAAAGCGTTTTTTCGACTCCTCTATTAAGAATAGGAACCCCCTGATCGCATCGGCCGCCCGATACGACCCATCGCGTATCAGCTCAGTCCGCCGTCCTCGGCACACTCTTGTCACCCCCGACGACGCTATTACCCTCTTACAGGAGAGTAGCAAAGACACCAGCACCGTACGTAGAAAATACAGATACAAACCGAAGACATACCGACCTCGCCGCCGAGGTCCGGCGCGTAATCCCCGTTCAATTCCCCCCCGACCCTTGCTAGAGCCAGCCCGCGATGCTGAGCCAGTAATTTCAAACGAGCCCCTAAATAATGACACTCAGATCCAGCCTGTCCCTTTGCTGCCCCCAGCGACGCCCTAAGCCGAGGTTCGTACCCCACAGGGGGTGCCCTTAGGCGTGGTCGCTTAGTTTTTAGTTATCATGCCCCTGGCTGGAGGCCTTAGCTTCAAGGCATCCACAGGTATAGTCCGGTTAAGCAGTAGCCAGTCTCTTCTAGACTGAACTGCGAGATGCCATTCCCAAAAAAAAAAAAAAAAAAAGCAAACGCGCCAGTCGTGTTGGAGCGATTGTAGAGTGCGCAGCTCTGAGTCTAAGCTTAAAAGAGTAAGTGCTATTTTTATGTTTTTAGGCTTTAATGATAATGATTGTTGTTATGATTTTGAATGTTCTTATTACTCAATATAATATAATTTCGTGAAACCAAGTTTAATATATTTATTTATTTCACGCCCCATGTATGTCTTTATAATCTTTACGATCCATACTATTTATACAAAAGTAATTTAGATGAGGTGGGATTGTCCTGCAAAGACTGTACGACGGTCCTACACGATCATGATGCTTGCAACAGCGTCGAAATATTGGGAGCTCATAGAACAAAAGGAAAATCACGGATATCATCCCGTAAGTACTTTAAGTATAGTTTTTATGTTTTCTTAGTTAGGCTGGGTGCTTCTAAGACTGCCCTCGTATCATGTGCACAAGCCCTAACTACAAACGAACATGTTTGGTGATTTAATAAATTCGCAGATGCAGCAAGTTCGCTAGTAAGTGCGATTTAGACGCAAGTTCCTTCGAGCTGTAGTTATGGCCGCTGACGCGCCTGCATGTGACTCCCAAACTCAGAACTTGTTTGTTTCTTCTATGTATTATTTACCATCGAGTTGTTTGCTCAATGACGCTGCAATTTGCTACACATTTGACATATTTTTGTAGCAGAAACTAACAAACTGTTAAATGTATTTAAAACAAAACAATACCAAGATTTATATCAATGTTTGTGTATCTTTTAAAGTAAACTTTATGAATACATTTTATATTAAACGACAGCGTCGCGCGTCGTGCAATCTTCAAGATGTTTGTTTTGTTTATTTGTTTACATTTATGTTTATGGAAGCGAAAATACAAGATCCTTATACATTCTGATTGCATTTTAACCGTAGCTGGGATACAAGCATCCTGTAGCTAAGATAGAGCTTTGAAGCGAATGAGCCAAAAGTTAACGTTTTGTAAAAAAGATAGAAAAATATGCTTTGTTTTATTTATTTATTTAACAGTACACACTAAATACAGAAAAGAAGAAAGGAGCAGAAGAAGGTGATGGTTATTTCTAAATAAATCTTTTCCAGCATACTTGCGAAAGGAGAGCAGATACAAAGAGATGTAGACACAGTGTGTTTAATGTTTTAATTTGACGCGTTACTAAATAATTTGCTGGGAATTTTCTAACTTTCAACTAATATTATAATTGCGTAATTGTCTGTCACCTGTTCACGCATAATCCACTGAACTAATTAATATAAAATGTGCAGGTAGCCTGGGACCTGGAGAAAGACGTTTACTATTTATCCCGGTATTACATTCTCCTGAGATGGCTATCGACATCCACCCGGGTGAAACCGTGTGCACAAACTAGTAATAATATATAACAAGCCAACGATACTCAAAAATAACGCCTGGTTTATTATTCCGGGCAGGTACAAACATGGTTAAAACTCAATATTTTTTAGGGGTCATTCTGTGTACGCAATTTTGTTGGAAATAATCCCGAAGACACAGCTGTGGCCGGACGTGCCCATATCAAATGCGAACCAAACCTTAGGGGACGCCTATTAGACGTAGCATCTCGTAGCACGTCGCTACGTGCTAGGACGTAGCGCGTAGCTGCTACGACAGCGAAGCAAGCTACGCACAATAAGTGGTTACGTTATTTACTGCATATTGTATGAGCTTGGCTTATATATCCTGAGGCTGTGCGACAGTTTAACATCATCATATGTTTCCTATATTTTGATACGATTTGCTCCCTTTTTTTTGCAACCCGAATGGCGCAGCGGTAGTGAGGCTGCCTTACGTTCTTAGGGTCCCGGGATCGATTCCCGGTAGGAGCTAATGTTTGTGTGATGAGAATGGACATTTGTTTCCGAGTCATGGATGTTTTAAGGTATGATAAGTATGTATTTACAAACTATGAGTATCTATGTAGTATATCAACTATCTGGTGGCCACGACACAAGCGTTGTTGCTTAGTGTGGCACTAGATCCAGCTTAATTTTATTATTTATTTTCCTCGTTCTTGTCTCTCTTAAAGAAATTGATTAGATCTTATTTGTGCTGATCCGTGCCCTTCACGGGCATTCAGGCAAAAGGCAAAACGCTAGGCAAAAGATTTAATAATTCCACATAGCAACCGACCTCAACTTCGGTTGTAATCAAACACTTTTAATATAACTTTCAAGCACACAATTAGGCACAAAATGAAGTTAGAAACATTTAACGAGGTAGAGGGTATTTCACGTAAAATTGTGTAGTTAATGTTTGGATATAACTGTGTACTAGTAGATACAACACGCCAGTCTGTGGACCGCAGCCGCCGCAGCTTCCCTGCTCCACTCACTGCAACGTGTCCCTTACCGGTGTTATACTATAGTTCACTGCAACCGCAACCAACGACTCTATTACCAATAACTCTATATTTATTTTCCCCAGTTACTGTTTACTCAGTACGCTCTCTCAAATATTTTTTTCATTACATTAATTAACACTCTTTGTTCAGAAACAACTTCGTAATTAACTCGACGCGAGTGTGAAATTTTAACGATTTTTCCATTCTTTTATTTGATTTTTGACGTAATAAAATTTGGTCGTGACCCTCTCTATCCCTGCCGTCACCACCCACCTCGCGCACATCCTATGCGCGTCCACACAACACACACAACAATTGAAGTATTATGCGTCGCCCTCGGAGCATTACGACGGCTTATGACTTCTGATACATTCAGTATTCATTGTATTGTGCAGTTTGTGGGGTTCCTCTTAATTACCTTACTGTGCGCTGATCAATATTTAATTGAAAAGTATGGCCTTTGTTGCGCCACGACTTCATGACGTCACGACCGACCGCTGAATTATTAAACTGTCACAACTTAATGAGATTAAGAAGTAACTCGCCGCCGGCTTTAGTAACAAAACCCTAGCTTTTCAAACAGTTTCTCGTTTCCAAAGACTCCCCGTTTGGAGCGAGCGACGGCTCTTGCACTTCTATCAGTTTGTTACAATGAGACGACGCAGAGGAAATACTTCCACAATTTATCTACTGGTTTACTGGTTTCAACGAAGTCAGTAAATATCGGCGATTGTTTGATCTTTGCTCTCATCCGGACGCTGTTTAATCAGAGTCTGCGGTGCCAACAATATGAATGTAAAGTGGCGAACGAGGCGATGCTGCAATGAGTCGAAACAGAAAGTTTGTATGGGACCAATCTGGCGGCGAGGCCACCTTAACGAGGCTAACTCAAATAAAAACCAGCTCCGACCGGAATATTCTGGGTATTACCGCTTTTTACCAGTTCTGAAACCGGGACGCCGCGTGTTGACGCTCCGGGCCGGATTGTGCCGCTCTGCACTTACCGTTGTTATTGCTTCCTTCTGTGTGAGTAACACAATGAATCCCGTTTGGATAGATCACGTATCATATACGTGACGGTAATTATTGCGGTCCTCATATAATAAAGACCGCTATTATCATCAGTTATCGGAAAAATCTCAGTCGCTCGCCATTTCTGGGTTTTAGTACTAAAATTGTTCATTACATTTGCCGACCTAAGGATTCGGAGCCAGGACGCCAGCAGAATGAGGCGATTCTTTATAATAATATTATTTCCTGCCTTTATGTTATGTTAGGAGAACAAATACTAGTATTATCTGGCAATTCATGTACTCCTATCTCGTACAGAATAGATTTAAGAGTTTTTTAGACGCGGGAGATAATCTTAGTATTTTATTTGAACAATCGTTTTCCAGAAAAAGAATATTTTCTCAGACAGTGCGTGATGTATGGCACTATACATGTTTTATCCCAAACAAACTAACAGGAATTTTTCGTAACGAATGGTCGAAAGCGGTCAACATAACGGTCATCATTGAACATCTGTTCAGGATATTCTCAAATATTTAATAAATCTGTGACATTAGAGAATGGCTAATCTATCATGCGCAATGAGTGGCAACATTTACTTCAATATAAATAATTTGGCCACACTTGACTGCTCCGCGGCGATAAATCATATTTTTATTGGATTAATGTTTCAATATTCCAATGTTGTGTCACCGGCGATACGAGATACAATATCATCAATATATAGGGAGTGACGCCGGGCTATTCGCGTGTCATGTCCTGTCTTGACGAAGAGCGATCGTGATCACCGACCGGCCAGCGTGGACCCCTGCCCACGCATCCCTGCACCGCATACCGTGCTACAAGATACAAACTCACACAACACACAGCTCAGAGTACGCTGGTTAATATCAGAGTGACTTTTTGGACGGGCTGCACTTAAATATTGATCACAATAACTTGTTTGTAGTGTTATCGCACGCTGTATGTTTATATGGAACGTATGTCAGCCGTTATGAGCGGCGATAGACAACACGCGCAATAGGTGCAGTAAACTGCCAACATTTTTTTATCTTTTGTTTATTCAGTACCAGAGATAATGAAATATATAGCGAGAATAGAGGGATGGCAAAGTATGCCGAGTTTTTAAAAGATAAAAGACATCATGGTGCGGCTTATTTTGTTTCAGCCAATCTCGTTAATATTGATACAACACAACTTAATGTAAGTAAAGACATTTCAGATTTTTTTCTTAGTTCAATTATTAATGAAACGCCTTTTAAATAAATGTATCAAAACTTCACTAAGAACACATTACTTGCCTTGAAGTATGAGTAATAAATAACTAGCGAGTGTTCAGCGCGCTAGCCTGACACGAATTTTAATTATTTCCTACAACACAGAATCAAAATTAAATGTAAACTTAATAAAAAAATGAGAAGCTTCCGCCCGGCGCGGCGCCTTGCAGACTGGTTCTTTTTATGTTTTTGCCGTAGGAATTTTAATATTTCAGCGGTCCGGCCGTCGGGAGCAAATATTTTTCTTTTATCGCCAGCTGTAATGAGGGCAGATAAGCGCTGAGCGGGTGATAACCGCTGTTTGCGGAGCGCTAAGATTTGCGAGCGCTGCGGGGACCGTATCTGATGTACACCTCAATGTTAGACTTTTAGTCAGTACACACAATCAATGTCACGGTGCAAACATATCTCCAAATAAGAAAATTAAACCCCTCCAACAATACATTTTATAATTTTGCACAAGCTCGAATATAACTCGAATTTAACTTAAAATAAAAAAATACAATCGCGGCAAGCCGTAATTACAGCGGAGACGAATGCGAGTCGTGGCTCCACTTTTATGTGCGCCTAGTAATTACGCTGTGAAACTGTACGAACACACATTAGACTATTACTCACATAACGTTAAATAATATGAACGCGATGATTTTTGTGCGCGATTGTACTAATTGCGAGGACGGCGCGGTGGTAAAGAGCAGGGAGGCAGAGAAGGCATTTATTTTTAGAATGTTTACACGAATGAGCGTGAATTGAGAAAACTTACAACCGCCGCGGCCAGAAAGCCATTCAAATGAAAAAGAAGGAAGGTATTTTATATTTTTTCTGCTCGTTTTCAATTAGTTGAATTAATTTGCTTTTGCGTCCGAAACCGGGCTTTCTTTACTGTACACAAACGAAAGCAAATTATCTCACCAGACGTGTGATCACGGACGGTATCCTGAAATTAGTTATTGCAGGGTAACAGTACGCATGGATGTGAAAACTTTAACATGGAAGGTTTTAATGAACTGCAATGCAAGGCGATGCAATTTAAGTCACGATAATAAACCCAGTCTCATCTTCCAGTTGTCAGGGCCACACATGTCATGTCAGCCAAGGCCACAAAGGAAGGCACAACAACAGGCGACTCCCCGCGCATCAGGACTCATTGCACGTACTTCATTGTGACACGCCTTCACTTCGCCAGGAGACACCACAGCGATGGCGATGTAGCGCGTCTTTATGTTTCTGTGTTTTTTGTCGCGGCAGTAGTTGGGAGATATGTCTCTTGTTTGGCGGTTGGTTACAATTTGGAAATTGGCGTAAGAGGAATTAACACATACCGGCAATGTTATTATTATTTTTATTGGCTTCAGTTAAATAGCAATATTATGTCATACTAATTATTTATTGTAATTTGATAATAAATCGCATTTCTGGGTAAGACTGCAAAATAATATAGTGAAACGACAATTTATTGGCAAAATCTAGTAAATGGTAGGGTAGTGACAATAACTTAATTAGCCGTATCATTTCCAGTTCCTTACGGCGTCCCATTATTTTCGCCGATGCCTGTCGCTTACGACAGAATTATCTCCAATGAAACTGAACTTTAATTAGACTGTGTGTGTGTTCTGATAAGTGTATGGCTTTGTGCTGCTGATCCTATCCTCGTAAGTCGCTGCTTGTTATGAATGTTGTGTCTCTGATAAGGTTTAACAAATGTTCCTAACCCTCCAGTTTCTCTGCCGATCCCATCGCACTCGAATCGAACGTTTTAATACGCACCTCCATCAAAGTTAATCCCGCTCCAGCCGTCAAACTACATTGTGCTCAACGTCAAACGAATTCACATAAAAATACGTGAACATTTACACAACGCGTCTAATCCTGCGTCCGTCTGCCAAACGCCTATAAGCTGTTATGACAACGATCCTCACTAACGAAACTAGTCAGAGGACACTCAACCTTATTGTAAAAATATTAGGGTTGGTCATGTTGTGTTGCGTCGTGTTTGGCTCGGCCGAGGGATGGGTTTAGCCGGGATTACTCGGACGACAGTGCACGCTGCATTGCATCTGATATTGAACGAGTCGAATAGGAACGAGTTCGATATGCGACTGAAATGTGATTTGTTTTGTACTAATATTTATGCATATAGGTGTATTGTATAAAAAAGTCGTGTTGACTAAAATGTTTTATCGTCCGTTATGGAATCAGACAGATATGTAATATCTGCCAGTTTTCACTGCAGCAAGAGAGATTTGATTTTTGTTTTTTGAAACCTAAAGTTTACAAATAAATAAACGCATCATGCTTGCTGCACTTCACTGTGTGCATAACCAACTATTCATATTTACCTTGCGTTAGGTAACGGTTTAAATAATTCCTCACTGCTGCATAAAACCGCATGGAGTTTGTTAGATGCTGATGTTTGGAGTAAAAATGATGGTGTCCTGTCATTTCATCGAAACTTAATTTACAAATGGGTTTGAATTTGTTGGCCGGCCTAACTTCCGCCATTTTAATTTTTCTTTCGAAGTTGCTGCCACGCATATAACCTATATTAATAGATAGCTGGTACGGATGTACGGATGTTTCGGTAAGTTCCTGCACTGAATCGGGCGGGAGGAGACGCGCGGGTGCTTCCACTGTGAGGATCGACCGGAGGACACGGTGGCGCACACTGTGAAGGTGTGCCCCGCTTGGGCGGAACACCGCCGTGTCCTCAAAGCTGCGATCGGCGGCGGTGACCTCTCGCTCCCGGGCCTTGTTCGATCCATGGTCCAGAGCGAGACGGAATGGGACGCCGTCACCTCCTTTTGCGAAGCAGTCATGCTTACGAAGGAGGTGGCGGAACGTGATAGGGAAAGATCCACACGTCCCGGCCGCCGCGGGAGACTCCCCGGGCGTCGGGCCACGTGGTGTTCCGTCTCATGACGACAGACCGTGTCGACGGCGCGTTCGTGTTCCACCGGTGCCTCAAAGAAAGTCAGCAATAGGGAAGGGGTCCGCAAGGGCCGAAGCCTGCCGGGGCTGCGGGACTGTTCGAAAGAGATACCGTGGCCCCGGAACACAAAGAGCGATGAAGAAACATGGATGGGTTTTAGTCAGTAAAAGTCTGACACTCCCTCCTGTTCCGCCCAGAGCGGGAGGAGTCGTTAGATGATTTCCCATCCGAAAAAAAAAAAAAAAAGACTCGGTCTGTAGCAGAACATATCGCAATTATCTCTGGTGGACGCTGAGGTGGTCATTTGTTTCGTCACCTCACAGTTCTTTAATCTGCCCCATGTCGAGTTTGTGTGTTTCGCTAAATAGTGACGATTCAGATATAGGCCTGTGGCAGCCGGCGTTGGTTTTAACGATACACGGTCCCTAGCGTTCCTTGGAACGTAGCTATCAATTAGTATGTGATACTTGATGAAGCCTACCCCAAAATTCCCCGAAATATGCTCCAACAGATTCAACGCAATTTTTCTGAGCTATACTTTTACAGGAAGCAGTATCATCAGCAGCTATTGATTGTTTTGTAACACAAGTACAAGCTGTTATTATAATACTGAAAAAACTTTTTTGCAAAAAATAAAACCGACTTCAAAAACAACAAAAAAGTGAAAAATTACTTCAGCTTCAGAAGTCGGTGACCTCTGTTTGATTGATTTTTTTTTGTCACCGACTTCTGAAGCTGAAGTTATTTATCACTTTTTTGTGGTTTTTGAAGTCGGTTTTATTTTTTGCAAAAAAGTTTTTATGTTTCACTTTTTTGTGGTTCACATGTGCTTCATCCCTTCACATCGTACCGGCGTGATGTTATGTTATGAACTGGTGTAAACAATAGACAGACATGAGATTTCAGCAATCCCGTCCATTTGCTATCATTTATTGAGAAGTTCCGTTGCCTATCTTCCAAGTTCTTCAGCAGATCTTCACCAAATTGAAATGGGACCACTCCGAGAAAGTACTCATCCAAAAACTACCCAAATTGCTTCGAGTAAGCCTATGAAATTTGAAGAGTTCTCTCTATTTCTCCAGGATCCCATCATCAGATCCTGACCCGAAGATCATGGGACCACCTGGAAAGTATTCCCTTTCAAACAAAACAAAAAAAAAACATGTTTTGTGGTAGAACTCAATGTAACTCACTTAAAACATTGTGCTGATGGATGGATTAAATAGTACGGGGGTCGTAGAGGTGTTTACAGTAAACCTTACAACAAAAACTTGTATAAAAAACATGTCAAACAGTTGGAACTTTGACCCACAATATCTCCGTAACTAGAAGGTTCCCAGGTTTGGTGTAGAACAAAAAATTGATTGCAATGGCGGGGAGAACAAGTGCCTTTCGGCTTTGTTAAGAGGTTTTTAACACCCTTTATAGGCATATAATAGTAATAATAGGAAGGGACGCTATCGTTTCTTCGTCTGGTACGTTTTGACCGTTCTTCTTTGTCAAAGGATTTCTGGTGAAACATTAGCGAACCAAAAGTGAGATAATATTGGCCGAACGAATCTTGTAACAATATAAATATTCACGACGCTGGTTAGACTAAAGCTTGAATACGCTTTCAGAAAATACAGGAGTGAAGGAACCTAATAGAATAACACTTTTTCTCCGACTCCGCCGCGGGCGCTCCACTCCACAACGTTTGAATAGTGTAACACCGCTATGTACCGGAGACGGGAGCTCAGCGGGCTCATTGCGGCCTACAAAAGGTTCGCCGACGCGGCACACGGCGCGGCTCACGCTCGCAGCTCACGCTCGGCGTGGTGGTTCCCGCGCCCATTATCACGCATTCAATACGCCTGTCATTGTCGACCCAAATCCGACGACAACGGGGATTAGGCGATAATATCTGCGCAGCGAACGTAGCGACAACCATCGCTCGCTACACACGCCCAATTAGCTCGTTTGTTAGAAGCAGCCGTCAATGGAAAGCGCTGAAGCGGCGCGTTCGCGATAGTCATCAGTCGATGAGTCGGCGCTTCGTGTGACTTTGTTGCGGAATTAATTAAATGCTTTATATCGTATAGTTGGCTACAGTACGCTATTCTTGCACTAATTGTGCGCTTGTAATGCTGTGCAGAGTAAGCAGGCTCTTTGTGTTTAATGAATAGCGTCCTAATAGCTATTTATGCTAGGACATTACACCTTACTGTATACATTCTAAATAGGTGTTATTAAAAGGAGCATTTCTACACTAAATAGTAACAATAATAGTATAAGTAAACACGCTGTGCAGGCCTGGGCTATGCCTTTGTCCATAGAGGTACGGGCTCGAGATATCAACGCATTCCCATAAAACAACAGTCGACACTCGTCATTAGTTCATTTATTTTTAATTAGTTTTAGCAATATATCAAATTTATCTTTTGTTCATTATTTTATTGTTATTTATTTTAATTTTTTTGCTGTTGGCCATATTGTTTGATTGTTTCATTTACATGCCGCCGACATATTGATGAAATGTGAATTTTTAAATTGTTGATGTTTAATTGTTGTTGTAATATGTAATTTATTTTAGTGTTTCTACTGTAATTGTGTAATTTTTGTGTTTAAATTCAGATACAAGTTACTTGTTCATGAATAAATGACTATGACTATTAGAACAAGGAAATGTATCAAGTCTTAATGTATCGCACAGTTGGTACTACAGTACCAGAGAGTTACGGTAGCTACCTACTCAGATTGTTACAAGTTCACAGCTGAATACTAAGTTTGTAGATCGCGAACGTTAAATATCAAGTAGCACAAAAAAAACCGTATGTTTTTTGAACTACAGTTAGTAATTATGCAAAGTGTAATTGAAAACAAGAAAGCCAACTATCCGTACATTTATACAGGAATATCGCGAATACACGATAGTAATAGTTGTTCATAATTACATTACATCTGACCCCATTACATCTAGCATGCACCTGCTAAGTATATTCAATAGTAACTTCCTTTTTTTTTGTATAATTTTACCGATTCACCAAACAAGAAAGAGACGAAAGTTTTGAGCTGACAAACTAGTTTAAGTACATGTTCAACTGCAGCGTGTTTATAATAAACACTGAGCGGAGGTGTCGTGTGAGCTTGTGCGGTAGTTGTACACAACTTCATTGTGACGAACAACATAGTTCCCTTCATCTCCTTTCGTGTTTATTTTAAAACTTGTGTAGATATTTTCGAAAATAGTTTTGTCGACAAAATAAGAACATTAGATAGGACCATTCAAATTAATGTTGTTCCTAATTAAGTGTAACATTAAAATAAACAGCTCTCATAAAATAAGCAAAGTGAGGAGCACATAACAGTACCATAACATAACATTCGTTTATTTTCAGGCAACCTTGCCCTTAGAATACCACGGCGACGGCCTAATCTCGTAACCTGTAACAGAGAAATACATCTGGATGACAACAAGCTGTGCAGCTGGTCCAGCTGACATAAGCCCTAATCCTAACTAGTTAGTTACCTAGTCCTTGAACAACTAATTCTCTTACCCGACAATCCTACAAGACACATGACTGTGTTTTGTTTACCGAGAGTAGTAGCGTGTGTACTAGGTTTACATGCACGTGTGTGTGTGTAGTGTGTAGTGTGTAGCGAGGGCCGTGCTAATTGGCGCGCCGAGACGTGCCGCTCATTAGTAACGCATAGCATGGCTTCCCTGCCTACCGTTCGACCATCTCACCGGCTGCTACTGAAGGTGACCGGCACAGCATGCGGCACTTTTATGATTGAAACCTTTAAACGATTTAGAAGGAAACTCCTAATCAATAGCTTTCGACGTTTGTAAAGGTCGGATTTTCAATAATGCAACGAATGTTTTGAAAAGCATTGCTATTGTTGTTGCATTATGCAAATACCCCAAATTTTATTGTAGGAATATGTTGTTGAAGGCTCAACTGTAATAGTTGATGGGGACGGACCGCTATGGTGTCTAGTGGTAACAGGTAAACGTTCTAGTTGTAAAAAAACTTACTTAACGTTACCTACTTTAAGTAAGTTCATTGTTTTTGGCGACATATTTGGAAAGGACGTTTGACGTAAGTTAAAGTAAAAGCAGACTTATTCAAAGAGCTCCAAGAATCTCTTAGGTCGAAAGTTCAAGTAACAGCTTTCAAATAAAACTTCTTTTCCTTGTGTTTCCCTGGAAGTATGAAGGTACACAATCTTCCAACCAAAATGAAAAAACGCTTCAGTTACAAAATACTTAATTTTGACAAACAATACAGAATGTAAAAGAACTATCTTTTAGTTTAGATTCTTTATTTTTGTTACAAAGGATAAAATAAATCCACAATTCACGAGCTGAGACAGAAATGTTTAAATCCTGTAGAAGTGAACATTTCCAAGTTTCGAGACGATGTGGTAATTATCTCGCATTCTCATAAAACGGTATCTTAGCTCCGACTCAGTTAAAGATTTTGATTTCTTCATTTTCCTTGTTTTTCCTGCGATAATCTTTGAGATCTACTCGTACTTGCTGTCCCTTTTAGAAAGGTTTTTATATTCGTATATTGAATGACGTATATCACATTTTTAGGGTTCAATGCCAGTGCGTAAAACGGATCCCTTATAGATTCGTCCTGTCCGTCTGTCTGTCGGTATGTTACAGTCCTTTTAGTCCGAGACTATAAATTTGGAGAGTAAGTGCCTTCTATGAAAATTATGAAAAAATAAAAATAAGGGGTAGCCCTCTATACATGTAACTGAGGGTTGGAAAAAAATATCTACGTATATTATTTAAATATATATTATTATTATATAACTGTGTAGGAAGTCAATCGAAAGCTTTTGACAAGTTACATCGTTTCACATAAACAATATTTTTCTTAAGTCAATGGTTGATGAGATATTTGCTTATAAAGTCGTAAAATGTGTGCCTCTAATTTCTAAAGTAAGAGGAGAAACAAATATGTAAAAACTTGGTTTGTAGAACATAAAAAGAACTTTCAACGAAAATTGGGTTGAATGAGATTTGGTATGAAATTTTTGAGAACTGCAGCATTTAAACTTGCTTTTCAAAAAAATTATATGTTTGCTGTTGACTGCAAATTGGCATATGAATGAGCGTTAAAAATATTGTTATTATATTGATTAATGCTACGGAACCCTTTATGTGGGAGTCCGACTCGCACTTGGCCGGCATTTTTTCGTTCTGCCCTTAGGTAATGTATGTTTATATAAGTAATCAAATAGATAAATGATGAATATTTGGGTTACTGATCAATAAATAATATAAAACACGTGTGTGCAATAGTACTTGCTTGGCAAATTGTTATAATATTTACAAGTATACTAAGTAAAGTTGAAGGAACATTAAACAGAAATAATTAAAACAGCAGAAAGATATCATTTGAATCAACTGAAATTAATATTGTGATCGAATTTAAAGCGATGAAGCCTTTTATTGGAGCATAATACTATCTAGAACGTAATTAAATTAGTTCTAATATTCACAACGCGCTAATAATTAAATTAGTTCTAATATTCACAACGCGCTAATAATTAAATTAGTTCTAATATTCACAACGCGCTAATAATTCGGCAACAGGTTTCATAATTTCACGCACAAGAACTTTAATTAGTTTCAAATGTATACATATAAGTGCAGTCACTAAGAGCCCGACATCACACACTAAGTTTAAAATTTAAATAAAAGCAGCCAGTCAGACCGTCACTTTATGCAATAAAAGTCGTGTGTTGTGTTACGAGGTGCATTAGGACGGCTACACGCGAAGATTGGGTGCTTTATGACAAGAGTGGGGCAGGCATTCCATTTATTGTTCGTGTGTGCGCTGCCTGTCAGAATTTACGCTTTAAAAGCCCTCTCGGTAAAACTGTTCTACTTTGAGTTAGGGTGCTTGCACACTGTAGCGTAACGTTTTGATAGGAACGTTCGCGGGAGATTGGAACACTTATTGCACTCGCTACTTTACGCTCAAAGGTTGTGGTTGATTAACTTTGTGTTTCACTCGTAAAATGTGTGTGTTGAACACGTAATGGGAACGTGTGGGGAACCACGCGGGCTACTTATCTTGTCAATTTGCATAGAGATGCTTTTTATATTTTCTGCTGAGGGTTCAAGATAATGAGTGTTACCTACACTAGTAAAGTACTCTGGGTAGGGATAGAAAAAAAAACTTTTTGCAACAAAACAAAGCACTCAAATAACTTTACTTTCGGTACTTGGTGACTTTGTTACTTTTGTTAACCTTTTTGCTACCAACTTCCAAAAGTAACGTTATTTTAGACTTTTTTAGTGTAGTTTGGACGTCGGTTTTTTTTTATGTAAGTTCACACAAATTAACAGGATAAGGACAATAATAATTGACATATTTTTTTAACCCTTTTAGTTGTAAAAAATCAAATTCTTGCCATGAAACAGTTTTACATTGTAACAAAGAGATTAAAGAACCACCAGTCAACATAGGCCAAGAAGAAAAATACGTATTAAAGAGAGCTAACTCATAAACTTCTCAAGTAAAGTTAAGATAATTTATACGGGACCACCCACGGCGCAGGTTTCTTCTACCAAATCACGTTCGGCGCAGTACTCACAGAGTAATCGGTGGAACATGAAAAAAAGATGCTGTGGTGGAGTACATAACCTCCTCCTTTTTAAGAAGTTGGTTAAAAATTAGCCAACAACAGAGTAAATGATTCATTCGATAGAAAATCTTTTTTTTTTAATTCTGTAGAACTGTCAGTTGTCAGTTAGACAGCCAATTGTCTGGGATCACTTTTGTTTCAAGCTCCTCGTTTTGAAAGTGGCTGTTTTTTTTTACCAAAAACGCCAAAAAGTGGTCTTAAATATATTTATCAAGTACATTTCGTTAATAATATTTACAGTAGTTTTCGTTTTTGTTGGATTGATTTTTACAATCTATCATGATTGTTGTCGGTACCAAAAAAAAATCGGTGTAAAGGTAAATTATTGAGATTCATACCAAATCGTTATAAGGATAACCCTACCTAATTGTGTCAACAATAAGTTCAATTATTGAACTCAATACTTTGCCGTCGATACAGTGTGCTACTGCCCTTCTCCGTACACATCCACGACTATAACGCGCCGCCTAAGCGGCGCGTTATATTCGACTGTGCATTATCATTGTCGCTGTCCCGGAGGCGCGTCGTTTTCTCGCTGTGGCTTTGCCCCCCCCCCCCTCCACCGGTCGCACCGCACCACGCCGCACCGGGCCGAGGTGCCTGCCCCGAGGGACACCGACCACACGCCAAAGTGAGATTGCACTTTTTAAGATTTTAATTAAACCCCTGACTGTTGTTTCGGGTGTAGCCTTTTAACTTGCTCCTGAGCCCCATTGTTACATTCAGAAAGTCTATTTGCTACTAGCCTCTGTAAATCCAACGCTGGCTCGCGTTCACCACTTCATCGTTTAGTTGAGACATACAATAATGAGTTCCATTCAATCGACATTCTTTTCCTAAGTAAAAATGCATTTAGAAAGCAAATCCAAGCAGCCTTATAGGACCAACAAATTATTGTTTAATTAGATATTTAGTAACGTAAGTAATGTTAAATACGCAAACAAAATTGTTTTTTCTTTTATATGTATAATCACATACATTTAAAAATCCAGATATTAGTTCCAGGACAATGACCGTTGTATATGTATTGTATTTGTGTTGTTACTAGCTAGTTTTAAATACTTTAAATTGTAATCTGTGGACAACGGTGTGGGTAGCATAATTGTTTTAAAATGTAATATTTAAAATATTGTTACAAATTCTTATTGTGCTACTGTTTGTTTTTCCTTAATTTAAATAAATAAGTAAAGTACAAATTCTGAATATGTTTTTTCGATTAAACATGTTTAAAAAAATGCAATGGTTCTCAAAGCCGTCGGATTTCTCCGTAACGCACCGTTAATTGGTAAAAAAGCTGTTTGTATATTATTTAACGTTTCTCTTGCTTCAAATAAGTTTGATGAAATCACATCTCTATTTCTACGAATCGTTTTGAACAACAGTTTACACAGTGTAGTCGTAGTGTGCGATATATTGGTGCAATGAAAACAGCCACTTTAAATAATAAACTGCTACTTACACGGCTCATAACCAGCGGCACACGAAAGTAATTCGCTCATTAAAATCAACGTAGCGATTCATAAATTTTTCAGAGCTCTATTACGGCAGCATTTGAAAGCGCATCCGTATTTTAAATTCTCACTAAATGTGCGAGTAACATCAAAGTGTACAAAATAGAGTATGGAGAGGTTCACTCATCGCCTTTTGAAGTGCTAATTCGCGTCGGGAGGGTAGAGATTCTCTTTGCCGGTAAATGGAGCTGAAAAACATAGTGGCCACTGCAACTTGACGGAGGCGGAGTCGCGCAGTCTTTGATTATGTACTACCGAATTGATATCAAGTGAGCTATTGAGCTTTTTGTCGAATGAAAATTGTAACGGAGAGTCCTCAAGCAATGAGAACGTCGCAGTAACAGTAACAATTGAAGTGAAATACCTTTACTGTTTATGTAACATTATTCACCTAACTGTATCTCGATAATTTTTTCTTCTTTTACCGAGTTTTTTTTTTGGTATCATTAAAAATGGTATTTACGCAGCCAATACAAATCTCTGTTCAATTTAAACTTATTGCACTTCAAAGGCTGGAAATATATTTTGCTTTAAATAAGCAAAAGTACAGATGTAATATGTTTCACAAACATGGTGTGAGTTATCATAAAACTTGTATCGGTGCTGGCGTCGCCTCAAAGAGGTTCCATTGCAAAGTTTGATTAGCCTCCGTCCGCCCAGCGCTCGTTGTGCGGCGCTGTTGGGCGGAGGGCGGCGGAAGGCCAATATGATCGAGCTATTTGCTAACAGCCGATCAGGCAGTATGCAAATCGAGGGGATCAGGCATCCAGAATATTTGGCTGTGGAGACCAGAGACGGGAAGTTCGGTTTAAGAAAACCTTTGTTTCAGATATCCTCTATAATGTAACCAATGTTAATAAAGTTAAAATGTTTTTATTTAATGTCTTTACTCAAATACAATATACATACTTAGTAGTTTTACGTAAATTAAAGGAAATATTTCAGCGATTAGAAATAAACTCTCCAAATTAAAGCTAATGTAATGCTAAACTAATCTTCACACTGTAAGGCTCAATCCAGCCACACAGATGCCAAACAAACACGCAAATTACACAGCAAACAGACATGCGGACATATTATCGCGTTCAAACAGACACGCGGACATTTTATTTATTTATTTATTTATCACAACACTACTAACATCACAGGGACATATCGCGTACAAACTTAAACTTATAATGTATATCTGTGGATCACGAGTTACTTAGACGGTAGTAGGGTGGAGACACCGGTTGTGTTCCATAGTGGTGTCGCTGCAGAGCTAACTATTTATATAATGGAGTTATCAGACACAAGCAGATGGAGATACTTTCATAAAGTGGGGAAGTTTAGTAGTGTCACTTAATGTACAGGCATATATGTTTGTCTGTGTTTCTGTGCTATATGTGTTAAATGAACTTGGATTACAGACAACCTCATAACGTATTTTGTGTAAGTTATTCAGGCAAAATTATTTAAAATTTTAAAATAATTGCATAAATCCATAAACTTATTCTTTTTCGCATGGGTTGTCCCTGATATTTCTTTCATGCTCAGGAACACCAGCAACCAAAGTTCCGTGTATGTCATTCTAAGGAGCTATTTTCCATGTTCAGTTTCTAAATTGGAAGAACTGAATTACTACTAAATCAATCGTTTTTTATAAATGTACCAACATTACACAACATCATTTCACAATATCACAACATGGCGTGATGTTACATCATGATGTTGTATAAATAATAAACATCCAACCGATTGCAGCAATCACGACAGATTTGTCGTCTAATATTGAAGAGTTCCCTTGTCTATCTCCGAAGATCAGCATCAGATCTTCACCATACTTAAAAAATAATATTCTTGCAAACGAAAAAATAACCATCAAAATCGGTTCACAATTGGCGAAGATATGGCTGAACATCCCAAAAAAAAAAATGACGAATTGATACCCAACTTACAAAAAAAGAACACCTATTTTTAACCTTAAGGTTAAAAATAGGTGTTCTTTTACAGTTTGTCATTTTATAAATAAGCTCAATAGGTTACACCGTCGGCGAATGGATCGTTACGGAGCCATTCCACGCTGTTACCGACGCCTGACAAGCAAATGATCTCAAACGATCCCGTGAAGAAGAGAGAAGAGCCGTGACGCCGTGACTAGCGGGCGGCGGGCGGGCGGAATAGCGGGTACCTGCGAGAACAGTACTTTCCGCCGTGTTACGCACGTGGTAGTCACTTTGTAGTCAAATATTTACTTGGGAAATAAAATAAGTAATGTTATGCTTAGAGTGTCAACTCATTAGATTTCTTTGTAGCCTTTACTGTCCCACTGCTCGGAAAAGGCCTCCAGCGATTCCCTAATGTTCTAATTTTAAAACTTTAAATAGACTTGAACCTGCACCCAACAGACTAAAAGAGTTACAAATTTACTACATAAGTTTATTATAAATAATTTGTAAATACTTATGTCAAATTATTGATTAATTATCCTATAAAACAAGCTCATTTATCCATCGCAATATATTGCAATCGACGTCTTCTTGGTTCGTCGGCCGCATCCACATAGGCTTGTCTAGGTAGGGCTGCTCCATCGCCGAAGCCCAATAACTTGGCTAAAGGTTTAAATTTATGTCTAACAGAGTTACTATATATTATTACAATCCGGAGAATTTAACAAAATCTAATACATCTTTCATATATTAAAAAAAAAATTGTACTCGACTACATAAAAGCGGAATGGGCAGTTAAAAAATTGGGAAAATTAAAGACATTACCAGTGTCAGTGTGTTACGTGGTTAGGCTGGAGTTGTAGTTTGCCAGAAACGCTTGTATCGTTTGCATAGTATATTACCGTATGTAGTTATGATATACATAGTAAAAAGATCACTTCACACAAAAAAGATAAACACTTAGTTAGCGATGATTCAATAAAGTGCTGATAACATAATATTATCAGCATACTTACACACTGAGCCCAGCCAGTACATGACATAGGAAGCCATCCCCCGCCATCCATTATGGCGTAATCCTTTAGTCCCCAACAACAACCGCCAAGTAATGGGGTACCGTGCCCCGATGCCCCAAGTATTATAGCTCATTTACAGAATATTACATTGTTTCGTACAAGGAGCCAATTATATTAAACAACCTACCTGTACTCAATAATTATTGTTCAAAATATTGGTTATTTATTCTTTCCAGATACTACGCTTCATTAACGTGATAAACAAAATGTACTTAATTATAACATTTCACTAAAAGTAACTTTTTCGAATGTACATAAAATATAAAAAAGTACTACGGCGAAGCGTCGCGTCTACATAAGTGCTACGCAGGTGCTACGGCGCGTAGTAAGTTGTGTGCTCGTAGAAGCGCTATTCCTTGCGTCGAGCTGAGCGACTCATTATTAATAACCAGAACGTGAGGTTTACTTGTTTCAAATTTTTGCCAACTATTTCATTTTCATTTAGGAAGTTTCATTTGTAAACGTATTTAGTAAAAAAAACATATCGTGATTCTCAATTGTGCCAACTTAATATAACTTTAGCTTTGCGTATGAGTGGGCATCAGTGCTTGAAACGAATTTATTGTCCGAAGCACATTGCACTAGTACGCCGATGAGGTCCGAATGATATATGTGAGAGTTCTCATAAATTACGCACAGCGTGTAATAACCACTGCGCCGGTGATTATAATTAAAAAATTCATTGTTAACTTGTCACGATGATATATGAGTGTAACGCCTGCACACACTGATCTTAATGGTCACAGCTGTTCAGCTTCACGGCCAATCCGTTCGTCGAAGGCCCTATGGATGCCTGGAGCACGATATAGACGATCACGAACTGTCTCACGTGGAGTTTAATAACCTTGCCTTGCGACACGATATCTATGGAAGTGACTCACTGCTATTGATATGTAAATAACTATACGGGTGTAAACGGACCCTTCACGAAGCCGACAACTAAGAATTATGTACATCAAATTTTGACTTTTTTTGGGGTTTGAAATCACGTTCTACGGTATAACTCAATGTAAAGCACTCAAAACATTGTGCTGATAGATGCATTTAATAGTAAACGGATTAAGAAGGTTTAAAGTGGCCATAACAATAACTAGTATTTGAAAAACCCACTTTTGAAAGAGTTGAACTTTGACCTCCCATATTTCCGTAAATTAATTTCCGTCCGCAATGACGAGGAAAACAAATGCATTGCACGGCTTCGTTAAGGGTCTATTTACACCTTTTTTGGTGAAACGTCTCCTCACTTATCAGGCACTGTACGTATAGTTTTCACAAAATGAATATCAATACATAATTCCCTGTAACATTAAACTGTATGCCCGGCTGCCACTCGGCACTTGCCACCACTTACACAAACCGGCTTCAATAAAAACAGAGTGCATTCAATAACTTCATACAATATTCGCACATTGCATCATCAACACTGAAATACTGCGCACTCCCTCATTTATTTCCAAATAAATTGTCGCGAGCATAACTGTTTTATTTAAATAGCCACCAATAAAGGTGCGCGTTTTTCGGCACAAATAGCTAACGGCACAGAGCGGCAACGGCACGGCACGGGATGGCAACGGCACGGCAACGGCACGGCCATCGCTCTTTAACAGTAATGACTCTCATAAAGTCGGCGGCTTAAATGAAACGAATATTGTTTACGCTCGCAGAGTCGTGGATTGAAATGTGATTTTTATTATTATACGAGTGTTACTGTTTTGTAAGTCAGATTGTGTCGTAAAACGCGGATCATTTTATGTACGGCACAAATGTTGCGTTTTGTATAAATTAATATCATGGCATGTTACAGCGGCGCAGATGACAAAGGGAGCTTCGGGGAAATAGACAGTAATGTAAATTGTTTTTGCGGCGTTTTTATTGTTCAAAGTAATTGAGATATATTTTAGGCTCTATCGGGGAAGGGAATGTCACATTTGTTCCAAGGCGAGGTTAGAATATTTTCCTCAATTACTGCCGTCAGTAAAGCTTATTTGTTTTCTTAATGGATGTTTAATAAATCCTGTCTCTGCTCATTAGTTCCTGGCCTGGCCCGGGCCCGCAAAGAGCAGTAACTCTCACCCGCTGTCAGGTCACTGCTGCGAGGAATCTGGTTTAACGGCGGCTTCATTACCTGCGGGTAATAAACAGCGCTGAGAACGTTCGCGCTTTCACGAGCTCGGGCAAATCCGCGCTAAAATAAATGTTTGTAAATGGTGCATAAGTTTACTGTTTACGCTTAGATAAGAAAAACCGGCCAAGTGCGAGTCGGACTCGCACACAAAGGGTTCCGTACCATTATCTATACAATATTGGCCAAAACGGCAAAAAAAAACACGTTTGTCGTATTGGTTGTTATAGCGGCAACATAAATGCATCATTTGTGAAAATTTCAACTGTCTAGCTATCACGGTTCATGAGATACAGCCTGGCGACAGACGGACAGTGGAGTCTTAGTAATAGGGTCCTGTTTTTACCCTTAGGGTACGGAACCCTAAAAAGATAAAATAATTCGTCGAAGTTGTGTATTACTCTATGGATATTTTATCGGTCTGACTAAATAAATGAATTGAATTGATAATTGAATTCAATTGAACTTAATTTGACACTTAAACAATAACTACGAATAGGTAATATATACGACGAATAAACAAGCATTTGTTAAAAATTACTTACAAGCTCTTATACCAAAGATTTTATAACCGCTAACCATCGGCTTACTTGTAGATTTTATAATCGGCAACCATCGGCTTACTTGTAGATTTTATAATCGGCAACCATCGGCTTACTTGTAGATTTTATAATCGGCAACCATCGGCTTACTTGTATATTTAATAATCGGCAACCATCGGCTTACTTGTAGATTTTATAATCGGCAACCATCGGCTTACTTGTAGATTTTATAATCGGCAACCATCGGCTTACTTGTAGATTTAATAATCGGCAACCATTGGCTTACTTGTAGATTTTATAATCGGTAACCATCGGCTTACCTGTAGATTTCACGTCTAATATGAGAGAATCTAATGTTAATTTAATGGAATTCTTTATTTCCGCTATTTAGACCGTAGTGCGAAGTCTCATCGAGTGTGTGTGTGGGTGTGGTGCGTCCTGTCGGCACGTGACGTGTTAGCGTGAGTAATGGCGGCGTGTAAACACATCTTATTTGCACTCTCTCACGCTCACTGTGCTCGCTGCAATTACTGCGCAAACCCCAACAATGACGCAGTGCGCTGTGAGCTGCAAGTTCAGCTTTCTAGTGAAATAACAAACAGGTGTGTTTAGACACTCATATTGTTTCATGGCCCGATGTCATACAAAACGTGTTGATAATGTACTGAATATTATTCACGGCATTTCTAAATTTTCGTGAAATTGGTCTACACATACAAGTCTGGTTTATTGATACAGTTTAAACTGTGTTGCGCTAATGCAGCCACACAAACACCGTCCCTAGGCCTCATCAGGTGCAATCACTGCCGGAACACTAGAAGGAGTATTATCACAGTAGATTGTCGATTGTGTTGCTGCACTTAGACCCCGAGTGTTACATAGCACGCAAGCTGTAGTCGAATCATCGTGGAACTCATGATTAAAGCGAACTGTGTAGTTGGTCCCGCAGATGAGCTTGCAACAAGCCGCACGCCGCCGCCGTGACCCGTCGTCACGTACTCCGTGCTAGTGTAGAGGTCCACACCACACATTGGCAGCGTGTAAACACAGTCTTATTAGTGACACGCTTGACACGTTCAATGTTCACGCTGTGCGATTCAATTGCACGACGTTTTGGGCGCCGGGAAATTGCAGAAATTGAAAATAACAACATAACTATGCTGTACAGAATCTGGCTCATCTCAAATGGCAGTTCTGTATTAGGCTCTGAAGCAGAAAGCCCATCAAGACCTGAAGGGCTCAAATTAGTTAGTTCCAAAACCAGACCAAACAGTTTAATTTTCGTAGCAGTTTATTCCAACGACCAAATGAAGTCGAGTAATTGGACAAAAAAAGGGTTTTTATAAATTAGACTTCCTGCCCTGTTGTTGATGTGTGTATGTGTGTGAAATGTTATCAGACGCTATAAATGCCAACAATTTGGTCACGCAGAGAGGTTTACTCTACGTGTGGTCAGTGCGGAGAAGCAGGACACTCGACGTCCGCCAAGCAAGCCGACACAAGTTGTGCAAAGCTGATTTTTCTTCGATTGGCGAAGTAAAAGTTTTATAATGTCGCGTACTTCAGCTGAACATTTCAGTTTCAACTTGCAGAACCGATGCAAACTACACTTTTCAGTGTTTCAGTTCCACCTGTGGTTTAACGCCACATTGCCTCAACTTGGTGTATAAAGGTCCGATCGGGAGTAAATCGTGAAGGAACAGCAAGTCCCGCCTCCCGGGACGCCGCAACAACACATAGCAACTCGCGCGATACTGAATAACGAACCGAACTTCTACTTTAGTCGCTCTATGTCGCCCTCACGGAACTACACGCTCGTTGAACGTTTAGCAAGTGATAATCATCGACAGTGTAGGTGTAGTGTATGTAATACACATATTGTATCAATGTAATTAATAACCATAATATTTGTAAAAGACTGAAAACGCATATGTACAAAAATAACTAATATGAGAGAACTTACATATATAAACCCCTACGTATCGTGTGACCCCGATCTATGTTATGTATTAGTGTGACACTCATAGAGGCAGCAGACGCTTTTATCTTCAACGATACTACTTCATTCAACGATATGACTTTTCCAATCGGCGTCAATATCTCCGGCCTGTGGAATGAGTGTTCAGAAATAAATTGTTTCGATACATGCATATACATACGTATGCTAGGTATATATGTACATACATACATAACTACATACATTCGTAAGTATTTCCATATTGCGTGTGTTTGGAGTGGAATTAGCTCGGCGGCGAGCCAACGCTACATAGTCGTAACTTTGACGACTTGTCGCGAATGTGACGTCACGTCTCAGGGACTACACTCATGATATGTTGCTTAAAGTACTGATGGATAGGATAAATGCCTGTATACATTCATAGAACGAAACAAACGGCAAGAGCTTCAAGCTTTGCCCACAATATTTGAAGGTAATAAAACTCTTTCTGGTTCTCTTCGATACTAGTTACGTATGTATCAATTTCGAATTTCAACCAGATCGACGGAATACAACGTCACATTAAACTATCTTGCGTTAATCTGACTGTTCTTGTACGAGTGCTTTGAACATTAATCACAAGTAAGCCTCAGGTGGGGGAATTACAAACAACAACCAGCTAATTACTAAGTCGAACAGAAACATGCAGAAAATCTACTTCTTACGTCATTGGTGGGGGTAACACTTCACTGACATTAATAGACTGCAATGAGCACTTTGTAAACTAACAAATGAACACAAGTTAAACATAATATTATGTTAACACCCATGATACCTAACAGGGCTAGTAACAGCAAATCTCGTTTTGGTTGATTCGCGACTACATTTACTACCAACAATAAATTGCAAGAGCCGTTCAACTACTACATATAAATTGATAGGATATTTGAAGAAGTGTAAAAAGTCGATCGATCTCTGCAATCTTGTCGATTGTTTCTGGTGAACCTTCTGTAGCCAGAACGCAGTACAGTCAAGTGAGCAGCATCGCCGTCGGGCTGCTCGGTCGCAGTGAGCATTCAGTGGCGCGGTACTCGCAGCGCGCACGTTCGGGACTCATTAGCCGAGTGATTAGCGATGAGTTGCGCGACTTCCTGACCACTGAACGAGTCGCGACTGCTCCACGTGACGCGAGTGTACGCGACACATGACGTCATGCGCTGTGATCGAACGCATTTATAGGGGCTAAGATTGATTTCATACATGTCGCTAACGTTTTAATGGATTCTGTAAATTACAAAATCATACATTTCATTTTCCTTCGTTAATACGTTTTCATCAGCTTAAAACTAGTTGCAATTTCGCGTCTTAATTTACTGCCGAAAGTATTAGCTGATGTTTTGTATGTGTAGTTTGAAAACCACAAACTGACTTAATTTCGCCTTTGTAACGAAACTAAGTAATAAATAAATAAAATAAAACAAAATCTTTTTATTTCAGACATTAGTCCATACTGTGTGTTGTTAACAAGTACATAAAAACTACATTTAAGTTAAAAATTACATTAAATAATTAAAAAAGATTACATTTATGAATTAAAAAATTACAACAAAAAGATAAAAAATTACAACAAAAATATAAAAAATTACAACAAAAAATATTAAAACTTACAACAAAAAGATAAAAAATTACAACAAAAAGATTAAAAACTGAATTATTAAAAATTAATTAATTTAAGTATTTGCCACCCACTGGGACCCCGGGTACACGCACTTGTGCTTGAACCCAGTGCCCCAGAAGGGGGCTGTCCAGCTTGTGGCTGAGCACACTCAGGATGGTGTTGGGGCTCCCACGCGTACGGAGCATCAACGAAGCGATGCGGCGCCGCAGCACAGTGTGAAAGCTATCAGTGCGCGCGTGCGCAAACATCGCAGACGCACTACAGCAGCGGGGGAGCCCCACCAGCACCCTGAATGCGTTATTATATTGTATTCGGAGAGCGTTGATGGCCCGCTGCGTATAGTTGACCCATAGATTGCAGGTGTAGAGAGTTTCGCAGAATGCTTTAAACAGAGTTATCTTTACCTCTAAACTACACCTCGCAAATCTGCGTGCCAACATGTTACAGCGGACCGCCATCGGCCTCCTCGCCCTTTCAATATCCCCATCATCTTTTAAATGCTCGATGACCACATGGCCGAGATATTTGAACTCCCTCACTCTTCGAAGAGCGACAGCGTTAAGCAGCACAGGTGCCACATCCTCCAATTTACGACCCCTGGCTTGAAATACCAGGAGCTCACTTTTGCTACCATTGTACAGGAGACCGTGTACCCCCGCGTACTCCTCACACACGCCTATCAGCCTTCTGAGCGCGGCCACTGATGGACTGAGCAACACCATATCATCTGCGTAACTAATGCTGTTGATACAGTGAGCATCAATCGAGCATCCCACTCCAGTGTCCCTCAGCTCATCAATAAGCCCGTTCACGTACAAGTTGAAGAGTGAAGGAGATGTTAACCCCCCTTGCCTCACTCCACACTCCAACCCGTACTCGTCAGAAAGCTCACCAAGCCATTTGACCCGGTTAGTTTGGTGGTCATACCAATATTTAAAAATAATAAAATAGTAATTAAATCAGTGTCCTTCTAACGCGATGCACTCTGGAAGCATGCCTCACCTCGTATCTGTGAGCAAATCAAGTAGTTTCTGTAACAACAAAGAATGTTCGTGTAAATTTCCCGGCGCTAAGTTTTAATGGTTCTCTGATAGCGTGCCTGTGCGCCGCGAGATGCCTGCATTAATTACCTGCAACACTTTGTACGCTTACTGCAGGCAGAGCTGGCGGGACCACCGGCGGATGTTACAGGGTTCAGACTTTCAGAGCTCGTTGATAGAGCCTTTGATGTTGCTCAACTATGTAGTTAATTACTTTTATCTACAACAAAACCTGTTAGCTTTTCACGTAACAGTTTAGCTAGATACTACTCGATACCTTGTAAGAAGAAAAGATAACAAAACAAGGTCTCATACGTCACAGAGAATATTAAAGTCTTAACGGATTATGAGTTACGCAGGTATCTACCTACTCGCGGTTTTTATATCCCTACCCTTCTTCTAACCCACGTTACAAATGATTACCCTAATAAGATGAGAACATAATACCTCAACTTTGTGTAATGCCAGGGGTGAGCGCAAATACTTGCTCAATTTGATTGCAGTGAAATAACATGAGTTCATCTCGCGATGTTTAAGTTTTCTCTTTTAAATGTGGTCTTCGAAATATAGGCTTCACGTTAACTTTGAGCATATTTGTTTAATAAAGTAAACATTTATGTTATTCCACAAACATGCCGAATATGCAAACATTTTTTAATTTACCAACGAACGCCGAGTTCTTTTTTACATACAATATTTTTATTTCGAGAAAAATCGTATAATACATTTGTTTTAAAAACTTTACGTAATAGTACACCTACTCTCATCTCACTACTCGATATTTGTTTTTTACGTTGTTCGTATGAATGTAGGCACATGCGAATGGACATCTGGTTGGCCGAATTCTCGTGTTTTGTGTCGCTCGGTCCCAGTCGCCCGCGGCGCCGCACGCAACAGGCAACAGATTGCCTCGCCGCGTCACCGTGCGCTAACTTGCCCGCATTCTATCGCATACTAAATATTATATACGTATAACCGGTTTCTACCACTGACCAAGTAAATTTATTTGGTCAGTGGTAGAACGTAACTCGTAGGTACGCGATGCAGGTTACTTACGTATACATAAACTTTTATGGTGTTTTAGGTTCGATTCACTGGTCGGGAAAAATGTTACACAGGCGGGTTTATCCAAAATAATTTCTCCATAAGAGCCCGGAATCTGGGTAAGTGCCTGTGTTTTGGCAATAAATTCACCACTAGTATATGAGACTGAAACTAAATAGTGAAATGGTGTAGTAGACACGGAATTAACGCGTGATATTATGAATGAACTACGTTAAAGATAGTAAGGGGGAACGTTTTAGTGAAAGAGATCTCGCCATCCAAACGAATCGTTATGTTTTAGCAAAGAGATCGTTGACACACGTATGACCTCTCACAATGGACGCTACATAAATAAAACTTACCAGTGTTATTTGTTCGTGAGCAGTGCTTTATATTAATGTCGTCGACTCTTCGTTGACTTCAGCTTATAACTCCGCTGTCCAAGTTATGCCGCCACAATACAGAGAGGTGAAGAAATTCTACTGAAATACAAAAATGTTTGCAGGTCGCAAAGGCAAAGGACGTTGCCATTTCCTTCAAAATTTCAAGCTTACAATGTGAAAAAAAGACGAACTTCTCACTTTTTCTACTTTTATTTTGAAGATTAAACCTTTAGTCATATTAGATTTAGCCTATACCCTTACTTCCCTCCTTATTTATGTATGAGGCACATCATAATGTGTAGTTGGTGCTTTTTGCGGCTCTTCTGTATACAAAACACACAGTTTTTGCGATCGCTTCCCTCCCCCCGCCGCGCTCTTGTGTCAAGTATCTGCATAAAGATATTAACCCGTGTACTAGCGAGCATGCGGCTGACAGGAGGCGCTTCGCACCTATCGCCAGGAAAAAAGTTTATTTATCAAAGAGGCTTGAAAAACTTATGCTACTTAAAGGCTTTGGCAAAATCGACTCGCAAAGATTACAGAGCACAAGTCTGAAGATTCCCGAACATTTGCCAATTGTCTTGTTCTACGCTTAGTTGATGGACAGTTTGTAAGCGCAAACTTTACAAAACAGAGACCTGCAAAACTCCGAAGGTATATTTTGCTCACAGGCTGAATGACCTCTATGAAACAATATTGAAGTAAAGTTTTTAAATAAACTGTTGCAGATTGTTATGTAACAAAGTGAAGGTTTCAAGTTTCCGGTTTGTTCTCCGCTGGCAAACGGCCGTCGGGCCATCTTTATTATTAAGACAACCCGAATGGCGTAGCGGTAGTGAGGCTGCCTTACGTTCTTAGGGTCCCGGGTTCGAATCCCGGTACGAGCAAATGTTTGTGTGATGAGCATGGACATTTGTTTCCGAGTCATAGATGTTTATAACATGTATAATAAGTACGTATGTAGTATAAAAACAACACAACAAAAAGTATCTATGTAGTATATCAACTATCTGTCACCACCACTACAACGAGCAACGAGGCTTCGTTGCTTACACACATCGCCATCTAGTGCCACAGCACTAGATGGCGAAGTGTGTAATGTCCAGCGATATTTATTTATTTATTACCATACCTATGGTTTATTTATATGAACAGTTGAAGTAAACATTTCATTGCTTAGGCATTTGTTCCATCGCCGGCGAGCAAGCGGCTGACTATCGGCTATTTTCTCGCTCAAGAAACGTACAATAGATATACATTCTGTGTAAACAAAAGAGATTAGTTGATTGCTGACTGCCAGGACTCGCTCCACTAGTTTATCGCTGACCAACAAAAGCTATCAAAGATGAAACTGGCTCAGCGATACCTACTTGCTCAGCGAGGCTCGCTTGGCGGTCAGAACTCACGCCAAGAGACCAACCAGCAGTCATTTCTACCTAGACTAGCGGATCTGAGTGCATATTCTTATATTATTCACAACAATTACTGTAACTCTCATTATTGCCGTGACGCTCACACGTGCCTAGCGCATGCAGTGTTGCACAAGACTAGCCGCCCCGAGCGAGTGGTGCGCGTAATCGCCCGGCGCACTCGCACACTCGCTTAAAGCCCAGCGAGAAAACTATCGGAACTACGCACTCGCTCCTCGCTGCTCGCCATCGCGTTTCTAGTGTCTAGCTCTACTCCAACCTACTCTTTGATGAATTCAACTTTCATTTGGGTTTTACTTAATCAAGAACTGCTAGATTCAAAATAACCCAACTTAAACCATCCCAGTGTTCTCTGGTATAGTTATCTGTATATGTTGGTCCTATGGGAAGCGACACTTCCGCATGTCGGTCACACGACACACCTCAGCCGGCAGCGAGTGGCGCCGCGTGTTGAATCGATGCCGCTAACGAGGTTCACGTACTCATCAGATTGAATTACCTTATCCAACAAGTAGGAGGAACGCACGCTCGCACTCGCACGCGGTCGCACGCTGGCACGCTCGCACGTTTTGAATAATAATATCGCTCGTCTAATGCTATAACGTAAAACAAGAGTAACTTGTACGAAAATAAATGAATATGAATAATATGGAACCTCTCCGACGGATAACAGAATGAACTGGTTCCGTACGCAGCGAGTGAAGTAGTGCGACGACGATGAGCTGTGGAAAGTGTATCCTTCACTCAGTCGCACTACTCTCTTGTTGTCTTAGACTTAGACCGCTTGGACACGAGTTGTGGAGCCCGTTTGCGGAAGGTCTTTGAATTTCGATTAGTTTTTGGTTGAACCCGGAAGCCGTTTTCTCGGAAAGTAGGTTAGGTTACTTACCTGTATTATGCGGACAAAAATGGAAGGGACGGAATTTGCTACGGGTTTATTAATTTGTGAATTCCATAGACACCCCGGAACTGAAAGGGTACGTCTTATGCAGGAAGATGAAGTGATAGAAGATTCATTTACAGTGATCGGAGTTAAAATAAAGCCTATTATGAATGGTTTAATGTAAAGACGTTTTCATACGACTGATACAAATTGTATAAAATTTACAGCATTGGCAAAACCACCCTACACAAGGTCTTAGGGTATTGAGTCAACAGCAACCCTTTGGAGCCAAGACCGCGTTAAATATCGCCATAAGTTCCGGGCAACGCAGGGGTGGGGGGAGTCGGGGATCACAGGATAAGCGAATAAAAGGCAATAAGTTATTGCAAATGGTGCGACAGCGCCGCCACTCGCGTTTCATATCGATTCCTCTCGCTACTCGATTTACTCGAATTATAAGTCGATTACCGAAATACCGTGATATGTCTCAGTTGAACAGTAGTAAGCTTTCACGCAAGACTTAACGCAAGTATATGTAGTTTGCGTGTGTGCCCTTCAGTTATCTTCAAGGTCCTAAAAACAATTTCTAGTAAGAAGTAGACATATATCTGACTACATATATAACGTGGAACATTATATTGCACTGTAAAACTTCAATCATAAGTCTAATGTTAAAGTATCTGTTGGTTTATGCGGTCAATCGACTTCATCTTCAATATTTGTTCCAGAGAATTTGGACATCTAACAAAATCAACAATGATTCTAGCAGTTGAAATATTAGTGCCGGAGGTAAAATATTTACCAGGATTTATTTGTACTCTGTGTTACACACGAAAAGTTAAGATCTTTCCATTAGCAGATATAGATATAACAACAACACGCCTGTTTTCCCAGAAGGCATAGGCAGGGGTTATTTCCCAGTTATAGACAATAATTTATAAATAAATAATAATAATAAATCTTTATTGACAAATGAATGCTCAAACATCAGTGTAGCCCTGGCTCTTGTACTAGGAGTTCCTGTATCACAAGAGCCAGACCTCTCAATTAACAGAGTATATATTATGTAAAAAACCTTAGAAAAAAAAACAAAATTTTTAGAGACATTATAGATTTGGCATGCATTAATAAAAAAGTTTTTTTTTTATAAACATATATTACAATCTAGCCTAATAAGGCTAATAAGCAATTTGAATCTAACTTAATTTGCTACAAGTAAAATTATATCTAAGAGCACGTCCATTGCGTTCACTTAGCGTCTATTAAGGCGAAGTCACTTTGTTCTTGTGTCCATATAAATAGGTAGTATATTACACTGGTGGTAAAGTCACAATTATATTATTACACTACACTAACTCAAAAAGTTTAGTCCTTTTGAGCTTTCTTACTGTGTCCGTGTTATCGAGGAGCTGGATGGCCTCGACATTAACATGATGATGAAGCCGATGTTCATGAGGTTCTGCATATTTTTGGATTATACTGTTTACGAACTCTATATTCAGGTCCCGATGGATGTCGTCAATTCTTATATACCAGGGCGCGTTCACGATGTGCTTGAGTACTTTATTCTGGAATTTTTGTATAATTTCTACATTGCTTTCTTTGGCGCAACCCCATAGTTGTATACCATAGGTCCATACTGGCATAAGGACTGATTTGTAGAGCAGGATTTTGTTAGGAACTGACAACGTGGAATGCCTTCCTAGTAACCAGTTCATGCTTCTGTAACGAATTTCTAATTCTTCTCGTTTCTTTTTGACATGGGCTTTCCAGCGAAGCTTTGCGTCTAAGGTCATACCAAGATATTTGGCTGTGTTTTCGTACGGTACAAATTTGTTGTTTATGTACAATGGGTTGTGTTCTGATTTCTTGTAAGTGAAGTCAATGTGAATGGATTTTGTTTCATTCAACTTGATCTTCCACTTTTTGGTCCAATCATAGAATTGATTTATTGCTGTTTGTACTTTTACCACAGCTTCCTTGTGACTAGATCCTGTGGACATTATTGCGGTATCATCAGCAAATGTGGCAATAGTTGCATTTTCTAGATCTGGTATATCACATGTGTACAATAGGTACACGACCGGGCCTAGATCACTTCCTTGTGGTACACCAGCTTTTATTTATTTTAGTTCAGAATAGGCATTTTCTTGCCTTACTCTAAAGACTCTACCAGTTATTTATGATTCTAATATATCTGCGAACTATTTCGGCAACATAGTTCTTAGTTTTAAATCAATCCCTTGTGCCAAACTTTGTCAAAAACCTGGGCTACATCTAAGAAAACACTGGTACATACTTTCCTACCTTCAAGAGCTTCTTCAATTACTGTTGTAATTCTATGCACCTGATCTATCGTTGAGTGTTTTTTTCTGAATCCAAATTGATAGTCTGGTATAATGTTACTATTTTCTTTAATAGGTTTCAATCGTTTTAGAAGTAGTTTCTCGAAAAGCTTTGACATCACTGGCAGCAAGGAGATAGGCCTGTATGATGATGCATCTTGAGGTGGTTTCCCTGATTTGGGGATCATGATCACTTCTGCAACCTTCCATAGGTCTGGAACATGCTTTAGTCTAAAAGAAGCATTGATTATCTATGTAAGTTTAACCAAGGCTTTTATTGGTAGATTCTTTAGGATTTCCCCTGTGATAAGGTCATAACCAGGGGATTTTTTTGGGCTGATGTGATCTCTGATTCCTTTAGATACTTCTTTTGGTGTTACGAGTTTTATCTCCTGATCTACTTGTTGTAGTTGTTCCCAGTGGATATCTTGGTAAGCGCTCTCGGTTTGTGTAAAAGTGTCCTCTAAGTGATGGGCAAACCTTAATGCTTTTTGTTCGTTACTTATTGCCCATTGTCCATTTAGTTCTTTTAATGGCGGTATGTGAGCAATAGGTTGTTTTTGGCTTCTTGTGGCTTTCCATAGAGAATAATCAGTCGATCGATCATTAGTCAGTTGAAGAAGATGCCTAGTTAAATTTTCGTCCCGAACTTTCTTGATTGCCTTCCTTATTTGTTTAGTTATTCTATTTAACTGTGTCTACGTACCTACTACTCGTCGCATTCTGCATGTGCTTTCATGGGCGGATTGTGCCACCAACGGGATCCTTACTGACGGTAGGAAGGGATCCATCGGCGTCGAGTCGACTTTAAAGTACCTAGGACTCATCCTCGACAGCCGGTGGAACTTCGTGGAGAATTTCCGACGTTTGGCTCCCAAACTGGAATGGACGGACCTTCAGGCCGCTCCTGCTCTGTTCCTGCTCGGCACGCGGAGGCTCTACGCCATGGGGAAACTCCTCCGTACTCGTCCGGGAAACTCCTCCGACCTCCGGCGTGATCTCATGGCGACATGGAGACAGCGACTGTCGCAACCTCGTGCAGGGCACGCCACAATAGTGGCGATAGGTCCTCTTTGAGGAGTGGCTTGAGAGGCCCCACGGTGTCCTCACCTTACGCTTGACGCAGGTCCATACCGGACACGGTTGTTTCGAGAGGTTCCTGCACTGACTCGGGCGGGAGGAAACGTCCGGGTGTCACCACTGCGAAGATCGACCGGAGGACATGGTGGAGCACATAATGGAGGTTTGCCCCTCATGAGCGGAGCATCACCGTGTCGAAACGTGAGAGGGAGAGAACCTCACGTCCCAGCCACCGCGGAAGACGCACCGGCTACACGCGCGCCTCAAAGAGATGTCAGCACACAGGAAGTGGTGTGCAAGGGCCGATGCCTGCCGGGGCTGCGGGACGGTTCGAAAGAGATAACGTGGCCCCGGAAGAAGGAACATGGATGGCTTTTAGTCAGTAAAAGTCTGACACTCCCTCCCGCTCCGCCCAGAGCGGGAGTCAATTGATGATTTCCTATACGAAAAAAAAGGCGATTCAATATCAACGTAAAATCAACTTAGTTTTGTTCTCAGAAGCCGAAGTATTGAATATTTCTGAATAATCGTTTATCTTACCGCAACCCCGTCATTCGAGCGTTGCGATTCCGATATCCATGGCACCGGTTGAGCTGACACCCCACTGTCCTTCTTGATATCCATGGCACCGGTTGAGCTGACACCCCACTGTCCCTCTTGATATCCATGGCACCGGTTGAGCTGACATCCCGCTGTTCTTCTTGATATCCATGGCACCGGTTGAGCTGTCACCCCACTGTCCCTCTTGATACGGGCAATGCTGGAGCCTGCAATGCAAATACTGGTTGTGTATATAAGTTGGAAGTGTGTGTAAGCGTGACCAGCTTTCAGCACATTCTATCGCTTGTTCAGAATGTCTATTCTTGTTGTCTCAAAAATATTTTGGCGAACATTCAAGAAACCTTATTTGAAAGTCTCATGAAACCTATGTAGCCGTTTACTGACGTAATAAACTTAGCTACATTCAACCCGTTTACGGAAAATATTTTAGAACTTATAATACTGAATAGCCTTACAAGTGTAAGCTCTGGCTAAATAACGTAGAAAGAAAAAAAAACTCGGAGTTTGTTTACCCGTCTTGGTAACAATGAATCGGCTCTTTTACTGGAGCGTTAGATACATTTGCAGGGCTTCGGTGAATTTACCTGTTAGAGCACCGGCATCGCGCACACAGTTACCATCTATCTGCACATGTTTGTTTGAATAGCACCGTGTTGATACCAATAGCGGTATCAATATGTACGTGATGTCACACACGTTGCGGCGGAGGGCGGGGCGGTGGGGAGAGGGAGGGTGATCGGTCGCCAATACGCCATAACTCGAGAGCTAATCAAAGGTACACGGTCACCGCAGAACGCCGAGCGCCGAACGCTGAGCGATGGGCGACGCTGAATCAACACGACATTAATATGACGATTTCTCTCCTGGCCAAGCGGTACCGCGCTACAGTTATTACGATAGTGCGCGCTGTGCCCGTCGGGTGGCAGCCCCCGCTCCTCGGCACGTACGACCCTTAATTAAACCCACCTGAAATGTTCGATTGCATTTACATTGCTTCAAACCTGATCCGACGAAAAACTGAAGGTTGTGCTGATTTTATTCACTCCTGTTGTTTATCGATGCGTCACATATTTTTCATGCCGTGATTTTAATTAAACTAAAATGTTTCTGTTTCATTTATAGCTAAATTGAACGGTTAATATAGCTGTATAAAGAGATTGTGTTATCATAGTAATTTTATTTTATTACGGAGTGTTTCCAACAAACAATAACTGTTTTATTACTTTTCCACGTTCAGCTCATAAAAAGTAACTTCCTCAGTTTTACCAAGGTCTCGGATGAGGCGGGAGATCCTTGTAAACTGCTATCTGTTTACACACAGAATATTCATTATATTTAAATGAGAGGAATAAACATTAAAAAAACCGGCCAAGAGCGTGTCGGACTCGCGCACCGAGGGTTCCGTACACACTTTTTAAAGGACAAACTTTTCTTTGCTGTTCGATCCCTAGAAACGGCTATTGCTCCAACCGCAAATAATAAGTTTGTAATAATAAAAACGATTTTTTTTTTGTTATTAAACTTCATATTTACGGATTTCAGACTTTTCCCTTTACTTGTGATGTAAGATTCTAGGTCAACGGGAACTACCATATAACCTATAGGGTACTTCCGGTTGACCTAGAATTGACGTCATCGTCATCATCATTTCAGCCGCAAGACGTCCACTGCTCGACAAAGGCCTCCCCAAGTCAACCACACTGTCACACAGTCACAAGTCTCCACATTGATAGATCCCGTGCGACTCGCATCCAGCGGATTCCCGCAGCTTTCACCAGGTCATCGGTCCACCTAGTAGGAGGCCTTCCAACACAACGCCCTCCGGTTCGCGGTCGCCACTCCAGAACTTTTCGGCCCCATCGGCCACTTAAGTTTGGAAATTCTTCGGGCTACGTCGGTAACCTTGGTTCTCTTGCGGATGTCTTCATTCCTGATTCAATCACACAGGGAAACTCTGAGTATAGCCCCCTCCATTGCCCTTTGGGTGACTTTAAGCCTTCTGATGAGGCCCATTGTGAGCAACCACGTTTCGGTCCCGTATGTAATCACTAGTAACTCACACTGGTGATAGACTTTCGTCTTGAGACACTGTGGTACATACTGCGGCACACTCGGTACACTCGGTAAGTTGGACGAGAAGATACCGGGCAACTTTCCGAATGCTGCCCAGCCGAGTCGGATTTGACGATTGACCTCTTACTCGAAGTTAGACCTACCCAACTGGACCGTTTGTCCCCGGTACACATAATCGTCTACAACTTCGAGTATAGAGTCTCCAATCTTGTTAGAAGTAGGTGTGACACACACATGGGCATTCATCAGTCGAGACCTTTCAAGCTTGATATTGATACTCAATGTGCCTCTTACCATGCGGTGATCGCTCAAATTGATAATTTTGGTTAAAAGCAAGGTCTTACAGCACAAGTAAAGGGAGAAGTCCGAAAACTAAAAAAAGTTGAAAATTAAGGTAAATTTTGGTACTTACAAGTTTTCGCGAAAATTTATTTTTATCGTGTTGACCCAAGACCTTGATTTTTAGGGTTCCGTAGTCATGACCAGGAGCCCTTATAGGTTCGTCATGTCTGTCTGTCCGAGGTTTTGCTAAGAGACCGTTAGTACTAGAAAGCTGTAATTTTGTAGAGGTGTGTAATCGATAACGCCGACAAAGTGGTAAAATAAAATTTTGGAAAATATTTGTTTTTTGTCGTTTTCCCCATCGTGTGGGGTATCGTTAAAAATGTTGATTTGTTTACAATATAATACTCGTCCAAAATAAATTGTCATCCTAACGGATCAAACACAATAAATTCAGTGCATAGCTAAAAAGAAAACATTATTTTACCATACTTTTATTATACTTTTTAGTTGAGTTATCTTATCACACAAATCATTGTGAAGTAAGTCAAGTAAGTAAGTAATTTTTATTTTGCAAATATAGGTGAGTATCAGTTTTACATTGTAACTAGAAAATATTAGAATATCATCCACATAGGCGGAGTAAAATTACATATAACAGAGGATAACTCAAAGTACCTGAGCAAAGTTAGTAAAATGTATAAAGGAAAAAAAGAAAGTTTAGAAGTCGTTTAAAAAGCGTGCCGATGACAATTATATTTCTTTTTTGTATTTACCTAATTTTATTGTGATGTTTATTCTTGTATTGAGAATTGATATGTGCACAAAGTTTTGTCTCAAAGTTTTGTTTTGTTATAGTTTACTAGCTGATACCCGCGGCTTCGCCCGCCCTCAAATAATAATTTACTAAAACCTTCCTCTTGAATCACTCTATCTATTAAAAACCGGCCAAGTGCGTGTCTATAGTAGCCCGTTATATTCAAGCAACTACTTCATCTTAGTCACTCTAGAGGATTTATTCTCAGGATTTTGTATTTGGTACGAAATTACCCAACACCCAAGTTCAACAACTATTACTGCTAAACTAATAAAGTTACCTTAACTGCTATAGTTTTTCTTTAAAGTTTATGAAATACACTATCATCATGATTTTTTCCATATTATTCAAGCCAGCAGTTAATCTTTTAGACGGGGGAGACGCCCTACTGGAACAAAAGTTATCACTTTAAAGTTTAATATTTCGTAAATGGAGCATTAAATCGAAAAATAGTATTAGAAACTCCTAAGTCATTTTAAAAGACCTATTCAACGATACCTTACTCGATGGGGTAAACGACGATTTCCCTTACTAAACCCTCGGACAGACAGACAGATAGACAGACAGACGGACATGACAAAACTATATGGGTTCCTTGTCAGGACTACGGAACCCTGAAAACCCGCATCAAAATCCGTTTCGTAGTTTTAAAGATCTAAGCATACATAAGGATAGACGCGGCGGGCGACTTTGTTTTATAACATGTAGATAGTGATTATAAGCTTTTATTCAACTTGCCTGGTGTTATTTAGCAACTTAATTGATTAAAAAGTTTTGTTTTAGTTTATAGAAAGCAAACAAGGCAAGTTAAATAAAAGCTTATAAAAATACAAACATGGACCTTTGTTGCATGTCGCGTATTAGGAGGTTTATTAGGGGACTAGTATTAGCTACAACTGAATAAACTCGGTTGGGACTTTATAATAAAAGTAGTGGACTGTATAAAATAGGTGTAATACCACAATTAACATTAATATTCAAAATGTGAAGACCGTACAAAGAAATGCCCGGAGTGGCCGACGTCTGTGAGCTCAGTGAGTGGAAGGGCGCGCAGCGGCGCTCGCGTAGCCAGATTCGGTACCTCGCTCCCCGCGCCCTCCCCGCGGTTGTCCACGCATATGTGAGGCGCCGACATATTCCCCGGGTTGAAGAGAAGTGTTCAATCTTTGACTGGTAGGGGGCAGATGCAGTTGAAAGCACGGCGAATGGTGTTCCGCTTCGTCTTCATCTCAGCCACTCTCGTGACCCCGTCTACGCCGGGATAGGTCTGCGTGACCCGACCCAGGGACCAGAGCAGAGGTGGCGTCGTCATGTCCTTGATCAGGACTAATGACCCCGGCTTCACTTCACCTCTGGAATCAAACCACTTTGATTTCGCCTGCAGCAGAGAGGTGTATTCATTATGAAATCGTCCCCAGAAAAGTTGCCTGATGAGCTGAATCCACTTCCAACGATCCAGCCGCGTGATGTTGGCTTCAGTCAACTGAGGATCTGGTACTGATAAGAATGGCCGTCCAATTAGGAAGTGAAAGGGAGTAAGAGCCGAAAAATCTTTAGGGTCAGAAGAAAGAGGAGTAAGAGGGCGTGAATTCAACACCGCCTCTATGTGAGTGAGACAGGTAGCCATCTCCTCGAAAGTGAAGTGGGTAAGATGCAGTAATCGTTTTAAATGATGCTTACATGATTTTACAGCAGCTTCAGCCAATGAATTAAAATGAGGGCTATATGCAGGCGTGAAAATGAATTCAATGCCTTCCTGCGCCATTTCAGATGCAACATTTGATGATTGTATTTTTATTATTTTTAAGATTTAACTTGTATTTTTCGTGCGAATTTTAAATTTAAATTTGAATAAATATATTATTATATTATTATTATTATTGCAAGAACCTACACATCTCATTTGATGCGCCTACGAAGTTAGTCCCGTTATCGGACGTGATGCTTCGAGGCTTGCCACGACGCGCCACGAAACGATTTAAAGCGGCCATGTAGGCCTCAGTAGTGAGGTCGGTGACGAGCTCCAAATGTATGGCTTTTACTGCGGAGCAAACAAAGATGCACATGTAGGATTTTGTAAGTTTGCATCCTCGGCCTTTACGATTGGCCACTAATACTGGCCCAGCATAGTCAACGTAACAATTCAAAAAGGGAAACTCTAGATTTGTTCTTGAACTCGGTAGTTGACCCATTATAGGCTGTACGTTCTGAGCCTTGTGTCTGAAACATTTAAGACATTTATTCACGACAAACCTAGACAAGTTTCTGCCACCTAGAGGCCAATAAGTTTGTCGTATATGAGACAGTAACAACTGTGGACCAGCGTGCACAAGCTTTAAATGTTGCATTTGAAATATAAGTTTTGTAAGCACGTGCTTACTGCATAAAACAATAGGATGTTTCACCTTAATATCGTAGGGGGAGTTATCGAGCCTCCCGCCCACGCGAATGAGGTTATGATTGTCAATGAACGGTGTCAGAGGAAGCAATCTACTTTTGCGTGGTAATCTTTGTCCAGACTTTAACAAATTATACTCTTCAGGAAACATTTCAAGCTGTGAATGGTGTATAATTAAATTTAATGAATTTTCAAATTCTGTAATTGAAAAATTACCTTGCAATTTATTGTTATTTTTTTCATTGTAAATAAAACGTTGTACATATGTAAATATATTTTGTATTTTTGTTAGGCAAGAATTCTTTACGAATAAATCATGAATGATTGATGAATGAAAGTTGAGATCTGAATGATTACTACTGTTTGAATGATTGTTGCTATCACCACTAATGAAATGAGTCACTACTTCCGGCAGACTATCCTTCCCGGTGTTTGGCATGCTGGGCCACTCATTTTCACTATGCTGTAAAAATGAGGGTCCAGACCACCACAGAGGTTCGTTTATGAGAACGTCGGCCCTCTGACCACGGGAAACAAGATCCGCCGGGTTGTCCTTCGACGGTACGTAGCTCCAGGTATGACCACATGTTCCTGTATTTCATTGACTCTGTGTCTGACAAAAGGCTTTAATTGATTTGAAGGAGTAGAGAGCCAACCCAGGACAATGGTTGAATCACACCAGAATCTACATTTATGAATGGGCATGGTAAGTGATTCCTGAACCTTAGTACACAGCCTTGCACCTAACAAAGCTCCACAAAGTTCAAGCCTCGGTATCGTCGTTGGTTTGATGGGCGCTACACGATTTCTAGAGACTAGAAGTTGTACGCCTATGGATCCACTGCCATTACAAGACCGAATGTACACACAAGCCCCATACGCTCTCTCGGACGCGTCGGTAAAGACTTGTACTTCATGCGTAATAGAGTCTTCACGCAAAACCCAACGAGGAATTTGTAATTTGTTCAATGCTGTTATTGTGCCTTCAAATGTAGACCAAAGGTTTTTGATTTCATGCGATACTTCGTCATCCCAGTCATATTTATCTAGCCATAGACGCTGCATTATCATCTTTGCTTCGACTACGCACGGACCTACGAGGCCTAGTGGGTCAAAGATCATACTGATGACAGAAAGGCCATGACGTTTGGTGACTTTAGTAGTGGAGGTGATATTTATATTATAAGTAAGTTAATCCGAGTCACAAACCCAGTTAAGACCCAAAGTTTTAGATTGAGATGAGTTTGGACCTTGCTCAGAAAAATGTAAAGTACATATTATGTAACTCGTCACTATGAGTGATTTGTTTGAGAATTTGAGAATTATATGACCGCCATTTACGTAAATTGAATTTTGCAGATGCTAGAACCGAATGTACCTTTTTTGAAATGTCAACAGTATCAGCTATGGTATCCCCTCCACTAAGAAAGTCATCAACGTAAAAGTCACGTCGTATGGCACATTGAGCACGACTATCCTCAATGTTATTAGCCAGACTAACAAGACACTTAGTGGCTAAATAGGGTGCAGAAGCGGTACAATAGGTAACCGTGTTCAAAGTATATGTCCTAAGAGGTTCTGAAGGTTCAAACCTGAAAATAATTTTTTGAAGAGGTCTTTGGACTGGATTTATCTCAATGGCCCTGTACATTTTCTCTACGTCACCTGAGACCACGTACCTATGCTGACGAAAACGTGTTAAAATGGAAAACAGATCGTCTTGAACTACGGGACCGACCATCTGAATGTCGTTAAGCGACACGCCCGAACTGGTCGAAGCTGATGCGTCGAATACTACGCGTAGTTGTGTAGTGGTACTAGAACTACGAATAACTCCATGATGTGGAATGTAATATTTATTCATGAAGTTTTCTGGTGGAGGAGTACAGTCTGAGTCTAACGTCATATGACCTAGGCGCTTATATTCTCTCATGAACTCGTTGTATTTTTTATGAAATAATAGATCGCGTTTAAATCGCCGTTCAAGGGAAAGAAAACGATTTCTAGCATTAATAAAAGAATGACCTAATGTACTAGGATCCCCCTTTAAAGGCATAGTGACGACGAATCCCCCACTATCATTACGAACAGTGGTTTGAGCAAAAGATTGCTCACACATTCTCTCTTCAAGTGAGAGTGAATGTTTTGAAGCGACGTTGTCAAGCTCCCAAAAATAAGTGAGGTCGGGAGTGACATTGGAATGATGGCAAAAATTAATAGCGGAAAAACATGATTGGCGCGAAATACTACCGGAAACTAACCATCCTAACTTGGTCTCGCATAATTTAGGTAGGTTTTTCCCTAAGTCTATCGTTTTGCTACCTAAGACATTCCAGAAAACTTCGGCCCCTACCAGGATGTCTACGACCGACGGAACATTGAAGTTCGGGTCTGCTAG
This sequence comes from Xestia rhomboidea, assembly GCA_963853795.1. Classification (NCBI taxonomy): domain Eukaryota; kingdom Metazoa; phylum Arthropoda; class Insecta; order Lepidoptera; family Noctuidae; genus Xestia; species Xestia rhomboidea. The sequence goes on along the minus strand of OY970776.1, from coordinate 311,753 downwards.
CTTGAGACCTGGAGGAATAGGGACGTGTTTAATAGGTACGAAAGATGACGGTAGAACCTTTGTGATTTCAGGCAAAATATGACACTCGATATCTACATTAAAGGCACAGCATAAAGACTCTATTGAGAGGTGACAAGACTGTGTACTGGTGGATATGTGACTGTTAATACCCGTTACCTTGGTGCTCGTACCGCGTCGTAACAAACCCAGCTTCTCTGACAAGTTCTGCGTAACAGAGTTCGCCGTACTGCCGTTGTCCAGTAGTAGGCGCGCAGTGTACTTCTTACCCGTCACGCCAGTCACGTTCACCATCGCTGTGGACAGTAATACATGCGCAGAAGTAGCAAGCTGCATGAAATTGGCTGAAAGCGACACATTTGAAGAAGGCGAAGCAGAAGGCATGGCAGAAGGCAATGGATTGGAAGCAAGTTTGGGCTCGTTTGATTCTAAATGTAAAAGCGTGTTATGTTTTTTTGTGCAATATTTGCAATGTGAAAATCTACATTTGTTTACATAATGTCCAAAGCGTAAGCAATTAATAATAATAATAATAATAATAATAATCATTTTATTATCAGGCAACTAAGGCCCATAGATAAAATACACAAAATAACATTTTAACAACAATAATAAACTAATACATATTTTAAACCATAAGAAAACTTAAACTAAACACGCAACGTTGTCGGCGTCGTGTTTCGCTGCGTGGTGTCGCGTAACCGCCCTCGGAAACGTCGATATACGACACCCTGCGGCCATAAGTCCTCCTTCATGCAGGTCTGTAGATGGTGGGTTGGAACTCGTACCACGAATGACTTAAAGTTGATGTTGTGGCGCGATTCCAACCTTTCGACCCTCAGAGTCCAGTTGGTCTTCACTTTCAAATACTGCACCACTTCCTCAGTTGTAGTGGAGTGATGCAGACGTGAAAGGTACAGCTGCGTCGTAGGCACAGCAGGACGCAGCAGCATGTTGGGTCCGCTCGGCGCGGTACCGCACAGGTTACGAGGACAGGGCTTCTTCTTCCTCCTCCTTTCCACTTTAGTGAAGCCCTCCTCATCAACTTGGCTCGTTCTTGGCACGGAGCTACGGACCGCAGCCAGGGCTGGTTGTGCACCCATTTTCAACTTTTCCCCTTTCCTGGTTTGTCGATTAGGCTGCGACGCATCAGTTTTACCGCTGGCGACAATAGCAGCATAGGCACGTTTAGGGGTCGACGTACCTACGCGTGACGTATCCGCAGCCGGTGTTGTGGCGCGGGCGACGACGGCGGCGGGCGGCGCTTGCTCAGCGTTATCGGCAGCTGGTGACGCACTTGTGTTCGCCGATTCAAAACTGCCGATGGTTGCATTTTGCGCCCCTCGACGTGTGTTCACCTTTGAGGCCTCAGGTGACCCAATTTCCAAACCGACGTTGCGCAATAATGCTATTTCCGCACGCAGCTCGGTATTGGTTTTAAATCACACTTTAAATTTAATTGCCTTTTGTAAACGATTTTCTATGGACAAGTTTCTAAAAGATTCACATTTAAATAATGTATGTGCTTGGGAGCAAAGTGGACATTTACTGTTTTTATTAATTTTAGGATTATCTACTTTTTATTTGCTTGGTTAGGCTTACAATCAGCTTTGTCGGAATTAAGGCTATTGTTCAAAGCGACAACAGTATTCCTGTCAGTAGTGTCATGATTGGACTCCACAGACTCCAACCAGTCCGCTTTCCTGCTTAAGAATGAACAAAATTGTGTTAATGTCGGATCTTCTATAAAAGTGTTTCTATGCTCTTCCCATGCACGTACTGTTGTTGTATCTAATTTCTTGACCATGAAATAAATAATAATATCATCCCAATATTGAGTAGGCCTTTTTAATTCTGTAAGGGCCCTTATATTTTTGTTAATGACGTTGACAAGGTTTCTGATGGAAACGCTTGTCTCGTTCATTATTGGTTCGGCATCAAACAAAGCTTGGTAGTGGTTGTTCACTAATAGACGGTCGTTATTGTACCGTTCGCACAACAGGTCCCACGCTAGTTTATAATTATCGGCTTTAAAATCTATGTTTTTAATTATTAAAGCCGCGTTTCCTTGGAGTGAAGCTCGCAGGTAGTGGAACTTGTTTACGTCACTTATGCTAGTGTTGTCGTGAATCAATGACCCAAAGGTATCCCTAAACTCTAGCCAGCATTGGTAGTTCCCATCGAAATGAGGCAAATCTATCTTCGGCAAACGAACAAAAGAATTCCTAAATGAAATATGTGCACCTGAGTCAGCATCTTTGAAGCCCGCCTCCGACGCAGCACCGTTGGCCGAGACACCAAGCAGGCTGCGCGTGAGTGCCACCAGGTTGAAGAACTGACGGTCAAAGTCCTCACGCTCAGTCAACGCAGACTCGTCGTCATCGGAAAGCACTTCGATCTGTGTCTGAAAGGCGTCAAATTCGGTGTGTAAGGTTTCGAATTTATTAAAACGCTCCTCTAAATCTAAACGTTGCAACTCAGATACTGCGGAACTACTTTTTACTAAATTGAAATAGTTACTGTAAATAGTAAGCTTCCATTTAATTGATCTACGTTTCTTGATCAATGTTTTTACGTTATCTGTCATTGTTAAATAAAAATAACAGCTGTACGCACTGATGCTAATGAACTTAATAGATAAAAAACGGCAAAACAGCTGTGCGTTAGAGAAAGGATTCGAGAATCACTGTCAAGGTCAAGCGCTCAACACGTGTTAACGTCGTGCAAGTTTGCTAATTACCACGCGTTTTGCTACAAGATATTCGTGTTTTACAAGCAGTGATATGGATAAAATGGGAAAGCACTAATTTTGAAGCACTGTTTGAACACTAAAAGATGAGAAGATAAAAGACGATTTTTTCGGCATGAAAAGAAAGCAGAAAAATAACTAATTGGAACGGACTCACTCAAATACAGTATTATACTCCCGTAAGTATGACATGAGCTCCCACGATGACGATGCAGGCTGCTTCGGGAACGACTTCTTCGCTTGAATCTTCGTGGTCGTACCGCGTGGCGCTCGCGCGCGGTCAAAGTCCGCACAGGTGAACACGACGACCGATGATGTTGATGATAATTACGGCAATACCGGTAATAATTTACGGCAATCGAAGGACCAATGAATAGACTCGGTTGGGACTTTATAATAAAAGTAGTGGACTGTTTAAAATAGGTGTAATACCACAATTAACATTAATATTCAACATGTGAAGACCGTACAAAGAAATGCCCGGAGTGGCCGACGTCTGTGAGCTCAGTGAGTGGAAGGGCGCGCAGCGGCGCTCGCGTAGCCAGGTTCGGTACCTCGCTCCCCGCGCCCTCCCCGCGGTTGTCCACGCATATGTGAGGCGCCGACAACGACTATAGTAAAGTAAGTCTTCGTAACTATTCCCTTATTTAAAAACACAGCAAGCACACTTTTAACTCTCGGTATTATTTATAACTAACTACATTGCTACTACTTTGTAAAATAGTTGATATAATATTACACAAATATTAAAAAAAATAAGTGCTTTTGTCTTATTACAAATGTGAACCACTCCGCTTGACGATATCTCGTACTCGCACCCTGATGTCGATCGATGTAGAAACTAATCATAATTTGGCGGCGAGTCGACTCGGTGAGGCGACGCGATACTTATCGCACAGCAGATGGAGTCACATTACTTTCCAATAAAGCCGTGTACGCTCGTGCATGTGCTAACATTACAAACACGCACCTTGTTGAGCAAGTATATTGTAAACGGATAATAAATATACTCTCCGAAGGGTAAGGCAGAGGTGTGCCACTAGCGCAGCACATTGTGCCGGTTATGTGAAAGTCCCGTGTAATAGCGTGCGAACCGATCCAGGAATGAGTGTGATATGTTCGAGGGTCTCTACTGTATCCAAGATCCTAAACGTGTTTTTCCTCCGCAGCTCGGTCCATTAATAACAAGCAAACAATAATTTTTAATTCTTGTAATTTATTCACTTACTCACAAATTAATCCATGCGTTTTACCTTAGGGGTGTACAGAAACTACACACGTCGTTAATACTACTTTACTTAGTGTATTTTGTAATGTGTAACTTGGTTATGTAGTGATAATGCTAACGACTCAATCCTAATGAACCCCGCAGGTAATCGCACACTTTCCATGCTGTTTTTATTTCGCCTCTCTCGCTCGCCAACCGAGCACAATGGATGACCTGCTTACAACTAACTGCAATATTGTAGGTATTCTTTGAACTCATTACTCATCCCCTTTACTTTTTGTTTCTCTCGAAACAAACAATTATTATCTACGTACCATATTATAACTCCCTTCTTAATCAATTACATTGATGACTAAACAAAGAGAAAGGATTTATCTAAATTAATAAATAGATTTCTACTTACAACATTTTATTTTGGATCATATTTTGGTTGTATCATGAAATATTATCTTATTACATAGATATTGTTTTAGGTATTCTTTTTCGTGTAAAATTAGTAGAAAGGACACAGCATTTCTAGAAATTCTACTGAATGAGTCGCATTACAAATCTTTGCAAGTATCTTCAATGGAGTACGTTCCGCACCATCCATCAGCCTTTGTCTCCAGTCTCGGTACAAATGTGTTAGTCGCCGCCAGTCGCTGGGCCAGCGTGGGTCATGCTGCTCCATTGTGCTCAGAGCTTCTAAGAACAGTCGGCGAACAGACCAGGCGGCATTAGAGCTGTTAGTTATAACAGAAGTTTGTATCAATGAGGATGAACGTGAAAGAACTTCGACACAAAGTCACTCCAAAATCTCTGTTGGGGCTGTGATCTCGTCCCGTTTGAATGAGGATAGTGTGTGGAGATAAATAATGCAGGCTCCGAATACTTTGAATCTATATTTAAAGATAGAATAATGAAATGAAATGAGTACAATGTCGGACACCGCGACGCGACAATATAAAGTGTTCGCGCGTGATGCTTCTGCCGACGCCCGCTCTTAATGGCTGTTGCGGTCGTACTGGTGCGCGGCGCAGGCGGGAGCGGCCGCCGCGCGCGCAGAGGGGCGCGCGGTGCGGGCGCGCGGGGTAAGACGCCGAGTGTGGCGCGGCCGCCCGGCCGGCCTCAGCTATCCTCTCCTCCCGCGTCCCGCTCATGCGTGCGAGGGGCGGGTGTGCGCGCCAACAAGCTCCCCCCGTTGGAACTTGTTCCAAAGTCTGAAGTGGGCAGCAAGCAGAGCCTATTGTAGGCTCGTCGAAGCACGCCCAATGCCGTCCTGACGTCAGCGACGCGTGTGATGCCGTCGGAGCCAGGGTGCAGCTTTATGATGCGGCCGAGTCGCCAATGGTTTGGTGGGAGGCGGTCATCCTTGACCACGACCATGTCTCCCAGCTGCAGCAGCTCTTGGTTATGGCGCTGCCATTTTGCACGTTTCTGTAATTCTGAAAGATATTCTGTCTGATATCGTTTCCAAAAATGAGCCGCCAAGGCTTGTGCCCTTTTATATCGAGGCAAAGTACTGATCCGAGTCTCTCTTTCTGAGTCCACTTGAGTGGGCAACATCATGATCGTTCGTCCAATTAAAAAATGAGAGGGAGTCAGTGGAGTCATATCGTTGGGATCAGAAGATAATGGAATAAGAGGGCGTGAATTTAAAATCCCTTCAATTTGGATTAATGCTGTGTTTAACTCTTCGTAAGTTAAATGGGCTAGGGATAGAATCTTTTTGAGAAGGAGTTTAACTGACTTAACTGCGCCTTCAGCTAAGCCGTTGAAATGTGGGCTATAGGCAGGAGAGAACTTGAAATTGATTGCCTGCTCTGCTGCACATAAACTAATGTCATTACACCTTGATTTTAGAAAAGTTGAGAGTTCATTGTAGGCTCCTACAAAGTTTGTACCGTTATCTGAGTATATGTTAACAGGCCGACCTCTGCGAGCGATAAATCTGTTTAATGCAGCTATAAATGCTTCAGTACTTAGATCAGTGACTAGTTCAACATGAACTGCCCTCACTGCCAAGCACACAAATATACAAATGTACGATTTTATAAGTTGGCAACCCCTACCCTTTCTGTTGGCAATTAGAATAGGCCCAGCATAATCGACAGCTGTATTACTGAATGGATGCTCACTATGAACGCGTTCTTTAGGCAGATCCGCCATGATTGGCTGAATAGTTCTGCCGGCGAATCTACAACACTTATGACACTCGTGTGTGATTTTTCTGGCAAGACTGCGACCACCTATTACCCAGAATCTCTGTCTTAATGTAGCAAGCAGTAATTGAGGTCCTGCATGCATTAATAATGTATGATAATGTCTGAATAAAATTTGGGTAACATAATGAGAAGCATGAATTAAAATAGGATGTTTAACATCATAAGTATAATTTGAATTTGATAATCTACCTCCAACTCTTATTACACTTTCATGTGACATGAATGGGTTAAGATTTAGTAACTGTGACCTCTTTAATGACTGGCCTTTCTTTAATGTGGAGTATTCATCCGAAAACCGATCTAGTTGAATAAGTTTACATAAAAGTAATGTGGCTGAATTTAATTCAGAAATAGTTAGGAATGTTGTAGGTTTATTATGAGGATGTTTACAGTTGTTTATGAAACGTAATATGTAAGCAGTGATACGTTGCAATTTACTAAAGCTTGAAAACTTATGAATAAATTTGTTTTCTTCACGAACAAGATTGCACAGTACTTTAGTTTCTGGTAGGTTGATGGGTATGGTATGGGTTTGAGTTGGCCATTGTGGTTTTGGTTGTATTAGAAATTGTGGTCCTGACCACCACAGTTTAGAACCTTCCAGCTGAGTGGCATTACAACCTCTAGATCCTATGTCTGCTGGATTCATTTTAGTGGGAATGTAATTCCAATCCTTTGAATTGGTAGCATCAGTTATTTCGTTGATTCTATTGCGAACAAATGCCTTTAAAGATGACTTTGGTGTTCGTATCCAACCCAAAACAATTGTGGAGTCGCACCAGAATGTCCATGAATGTATGTTTAATCTTAGAGCGGTTTTAACTTTTATTACTAGGCGAACCGCTATTAAAGCTCCACTGAGCTCTAATCTTGGTATAGTCATGCCCTTTAGAGGCGCTACCCTGCTTTTAGCCATGACGAGATGGACCATAATGTTGCCATCCTTTGACACTGACCGAACATAAACACAAGCACTATATGCTTGCAAGGAAGCATCACTAAAGGTATGTAGTTCATAGCGTACAGCTTGATCGCATAGAATGAGCCTGGGTATAATAATGTTATTTAATTGTGTCACTGATTTCAAAAATTTCAACCATCTTTCTGTCTTTCTGTAAATTCAGGTGGCAATGTATCATCCCACGCAATTTTTGAAACCCACAATTCTTGCAATATTACCTTGGCCTGTAAGATGCAAGGATTTACAAGACCTAACGGATCAAAAACCTGTCCTACTGTTGACAATACAGATCGTTTGCTTATTTTATTCTTTAAAGGGTCGCTAATTGTTGCAAAACTCAGAGTGTCAGCCGTACAAGACCATCGCAGACCTAATGTTTTTGCATGATCATCATTGACTAATTTGAGCAAATGATCATCAATGTCACCTTCATTTATGCTGTTTAATATAGACATGTTATTTGAACGCCATTTTCTTAAATGAAATTGACCCTTTTTTAATTCCTTAATGACTCCTTGACATATTTGTAGCAACTCTGCTTCTGAGTTATGGCCTGATATAAAGTCATCCACATAGAAGTCATGTAATATTGTTTCACGTATTAGAGGAGAAGAACACTCCTGACCTAGTTGCACTAGACACCGTGTGGCCATATATGGAGCGGCTGCAGTGCCATAGGTTACAGTATTAAGCTTATAAGTATCTACTTTGTGAGTGGCATCAAACCGCCACAAGACTTGTTGAAGGCATCGTTGCTCTGGTGCTACCAGTACACAACGGTACATTTTTTCGCAATCAGATGTAACAACATATTTGTGTTGCCTAAATCGGATTAATATATCTATTAAACTATCTTGGACTGTAGGTCCTACATACTGAATGTCATTAAATGACAACTGTGATGTAGTCTTTGCCGACGCATCAAATACAACTCTTAATTTAGTAGTTAAACTAGTGTCTCTAACTACACCATGATGTGGCATAAAATATGAATATTTATCAGTACTATGATTAGCTAAAGACATATGACCGAGGTCAATGTACTCTTTAATGAAATTTGAGTATTTTTCTTTGTACAATGAGTCACGTTTGAACTTTCTTTCCAAAGACCGAAACCTAGATAAAGCTTGTTCGTATGAGTCACCTAATGTTTCTGGTGACTGTTTTAAAGGAATTTTTACAACAAAGTGGCCATCTTTCTCACGAGTGGTTGTTTTTATAAAGTTTTGTTCACACTCATTTTCCTCCTTTGTTGTTGTACGAGGTGATGAAATTGATTCTAATTCGAAAAATCTATCTAATTGTTGTTGAAGGTGGCCATCATTTAAAAAGTTACAGTGAGCTGTGTTTGAATAGGTGGTGAGCTTATTACCTTTAGTTTCTTGTTTATGCATCACACCTGATACCAACCAACCCACTTTTGTTTCAATGAGAACTGGTTTATTCCTGCCTAAAGATATGCGTTTTGTACCTAATATGTACCAAAAGATTTCAGCATTCAACAATATGTCTATTTCTGAAGGAATGTTGAAACTAGGGTCAGCTAATTTTAAGTTCTTTGGAATGTTCAGCTGTGAGATGTCAAAACGTGTGGTAGGTAATAATTGAGTTATCCCTGGTACAATAAAGCAATCAATAAGGTTTATGTATGACTGTGTACGTGAGGATATAGTCAAACTAGAATGTTTAGTCACATGTAATGATTGACTTAAACCTTCCACTGAAATGGAAGTAGACTTAACTGGCAAGTTAAGTCTGTTACTTAGCTTCTCTGTTATAAAGTTAGATGTGCTACCATTATCTAGTAAGGCACGGACAGTATGTTTTCTACCAATACAATCAATAACGTCTATGAGTGCTGTAGACAGCAATACGCAACCATTATGTGTAGATGACAAGACAACTTCAGTTTGAATTGTTGAATCCATATTCGAGTGGCAATCTTCCTGTGAGGCTAACACAATACATTTATTTTGAGACACAGTAGTATCGGACTGCTGTGGAAGTGCAGGTTCGTCTGTGTGCAGTGTGGTGTTATGTTTTTTGCTACATACTCTGCATGGCCCAAATTTGCAATCCTGAGGTCCATGTCCCTGTCTTAAGCAATTGTTGCACAGGTTAAGTCTTTTAGCTTCTGCAATTCGAGCAGTCACTGACAATGACATGAACTGAGGACACATATAGATAGGATGGGGTTGCTTGCACTGCGGACATGTGTATGAATCCATTGTTCGTTTTTTATGGTTTTGATTAGCAATTAATGTTTTAGGTTTAGCGTTTGAAGGTTCACTGTGCCTACGGGTGATTCTATTAGTATGATCTATTGTTTCTAAAAGTTCAGCACGCCTTTTAACAAAATCGATAAATTGTTCTAAGGTGGGTATTTTATGTTTTTGAAGATTCAGATGTTCTTTCCATGTCCTGTTAGTTGTACTGTCTAATTTTTTACACATAACATGAATAATCAAAAGATCCCAATTTTGAATGTTGACCTCTAACATTTTTAAAGACCTAAGGTTTTTATTTACAGTATCTATGAGGCTCCTCAATGATGAGGAAGATTCCTTTGTAATGTTTTCAAAGTCGAATAAAGCATCAATATGATTGTTGATAAGCAAGTTGTTATTTTGATAACGTTCACATAACAATGACCATGCTGTATCATAGTTATTTTCAGAAAAAACCAAAGAAGTAATAACGTTCGCAGCCTTGTCTTTTAATGCTGACCGTAAGTAATGAAATTTACTAATTTTAGGTATTTTGCCATTCGCATGAATTAGAGATACATAAGTGTCATGAAACTCTAACCAATTTTCATATTGCCCAGAGAAGGTAGGTAGATGTATCGTAGGTAATTTTAGGTTTAAGCTTGGCCCACCTGCAGTGAGGACAGAACCTGTTACTGAACCCTCCAAGTTGTGCTCTGCTTCCACAGAGCCCGGCCTGCCAAACACCTCTCGGGCCTTGCCGACCGCCGCGAAGTACTGCGTCTCGAAGCGCTCGCGTTCACTATATTCATCTTGACACTCAGCATCTGTAATGTCCGGCAAACTTTCGATTTGAATCTGTATGGAATCATATTCGCCGTAACACTCTTCGATCTTTTGCAACCTAGCCCCAAGCTCACTGAGTTGAACGTTACTAGGTTTGTCACATGTGCACATTACTAACAGATATTTCTCAAACTGTGTGAGTTTAGCTTTATATGAAGCACGTTTCTTTCTTAATTCTTTTAGGTTAGGCATTGCGAACAGTTATTTAACTTAAAATGATATGTATTAATAACACCAAGCCGTAGGTAGATGCACACAATAAAACGTAAAAGTGAAACTCTCAAACTCAAGGTGTAATGACAGCAGGTTATACTTAAATGCAAGCGTGCAGATACAGGCAAGAAGCGGGTAAGGCACGCTCGGATAGGCAAGCAGCCCCTGTCCGACTTGAAAGCAAGGGCGTAGCCCCGGTGCAGGCGAAACCAGAAGCAACGCGCGACACGTGGCGTCGCTGTTCTGCTCGGCCTGGCGCAAATCCTGTTGGAATGCGATAAAAGATACTGTTATTAAGGAAATACGTTAATTTATAACGAGTTCGTAACTAGGGACGGGATAATCACAGTTTATGATGGATTTATATGATTTAAAACGTCTTTAATGAGAATGACAGTCACGTAGGTACTGAGTTCATGAAACGCAATGATCAACAAATTAATGGCTGTTGATGGTATTGGGGGATAATTAATGAGATATCCACTTTAATGATTTTAACCTTGAGAAGGAAACGCAATGATCAACAAATTAATGACTGTTGACGGTATTATGGGCTAATTAATGCGATAGCCACATTGAGATTTTAACTTTGGGAAGAAAATTGGAACGAACTCACAAGAATAATGCCCTCCAGGCTATAGTACTGCTCGTTGATCCACGTCTACTTCGACGCCATTTTGTCGTGTCACCACGCGGGCACGGCGGGCACGCAACAATGCCACGAGGCACGGTCGGCACGCTCGACGGACTTCGGGACTTGACTCGTTGAAACACGACGTGATGACTCGAACCACGGGATGCCGGCTGCTGCCTTGAGGTTCCACGTAGTTTTTCCAATTCTCTTCAATATCAGGGCTTCGAAGGACCAATGTTGGGGCTGTGATCTCGTCCCGTTTGAATGAGGATAGTGTGTGGAGATAAATAATGCAGGCTCCGAATACTTTGAATCTATATTTAAAGATAGAATAATGAAATGAAATGAGTACAATGTCGGACACCGCGACGCGACAATATAAAGTGTTCGCGCGTGATGCTTCTGCCGACGCCCGCTCTTAATGGCTGTTGCGGTCGTACTGGTGCGCGGCGCAGGCGGGAGCGGCCGCCGCGCGCGCAGAGGGGCGCGCGGTGCGGGCGCGCGGGGTAAGACGCCGAGTGTGGCGCGGCCGCCCGGCCGGCCTCAGCTATCCTCTCCTCCCGCGTCCCGCTCATGCGTGCGAGGGGCGGGTGTGCGCGCCAACAATCTCAACACATGAATTCATAAAGAAATCTAGATTTTCAACTGCTGTCAAATGTGGCATATATTAAAAAAATATACCACAATAACACAAACAAAATGCAGTTTCGTTTAATAACCTAAACATATTCTTTACTCACATCATGAAATAACGACACCAATGGATTTTTACGAAAATATCAGAAACTGGAATAACCAGAAAAGGTTATTCCGGAAGGCCGAGTTCGGCAACAATCCGGGATTACTCACACCGTGCGTGCGGGAGTGTTATAATATATCTATTGAATTGTGTTCGTAAATAATGAATGACGTGCCTTCTTTATTGTCATTACTGCCTGTTGGCACATTCATAGAATTTAATTTAAACTTGCCGCATGAAGGGGCTTATATTAAAATCCTCTTCTTTTCATTAACCTTTATTATAAATAATCGACTTGCATTTACAAGCTAATAAGTGTTTACAAATTTGTCTCGTCGCTTGCGCCGGTTGTTCTCAATCCATAATTCCATAATGACGGGCGGCGCGCAGTGTTGCCAGATGAGTCGCCCCCGCAGTCAGTGTTGTGCCGCGTTCGGTTTTTTGTATTATTGCGGCGGGTGCACACTATGGCGTGCACATACTCCGCGGCGTTGAAGCAATTTCAACATCTATGGTGTCGTGGGCAATAGGCACATTTTATGGACTGCCCGTTTTATAAGGCCCTTGTTGGTATGGACGTCCGCAACCCGAACAATCCCATCATTTCCAGGGTATGTCTTCATTACGCGCCCCATGCGCCAGTCTAGAGGCATGAGGTTGTCCTCTCGCAGCACGACCATGTCACCGACCTGAAGTGCTGGCTGCCCTCTTCTCCATTTAGATCTGCTCTGCAGCTCGGCCATGAACTCCCGGTGCCATCGTGCCCAAAATTGCTGCCGGATCTGCTCGATGCGCTGGTATCTATTGAGTCTAATGCAGTTAGCTGGTAATGACGGCACAGACATCAACGGGCGGCCTATAAGGAAGTGCCCAGGAGTCAAGGGATTAGTGTCTGTAGGATCAGATGAGAGAGGGGAAATGGGGCGGGAGTTAAGGATAGCTTCTATTTGCGCAAAAAGCGTCGCCAACTCTTCGAATGTAAGGGAGGCACTACCAGCAACGCGTTTCAAATGATGTTTAGCGGATTTAACTCCAGCCTCCCATATGCCACCGAAGTGTGGTGAGTAGGCTGGACAAAACATGAATTTAATTTCCTCATTTGACGCGAAATCTGAGACTGATTGACGGCTGGCCTTTATAACTCTCCCTAACTCATTGTTGGCCCCTACGAAGTTTTTCCCATTGTCGCAATAAATCGCGTAAGGTTTGCCGCGACGTGAAACAAACCTACGTAAACAAGATATAAAAGCTTCAGTGGTTAAGTCACTGACAACTTCTAAATGTAGAGCTTTCGTGGCTAGGCATACAAAAACGCAGAGGTAGGCTTTAGTGACGCGGTTACCTCGACCTTTTTTAGAAGATATCATAAATGGTCCCGCAAAGTCGATCCCACATGTACTGAACGGAAAATCTGGATTAACCCGAACACTAGGCAAGTCCCCCATTAAAGGCTGTATCGGCTGACCTCGTAATCGAGTGCAAACCACACAATTCTTAACAATATTACGAGCTAAGTTTCTGCCACCCAGTGGCCAAAACCTCTCGCGAACAGAGGACAAAAGTAACTGGGGACCTGCGTGAAATAATCTAGAATGCTCACAGTGCATTATTAATCTAGTTAAATGTTGCTTAGCATCCAATAGAATTGGATGTTTCTTATCATATTTACATTCAGACTTATTTATCCTACCTCCTACTATAATTATGCCATTATTATCACAAAATGGATTAAGAGGCAACAATTTGCTTTTATGATGTAAAGCTTTACAATCCTTTATTATTTTAGTCTCTTTTGCAAATGACTCTAGCTGACTAAACTTTAATAATAATGTTAATGAGCGATCAAGTTCCTCAATTTGCAAAGGTCCTAACAACTTAACAGTATTCTTTTTACAATTATGTACAAAACGTAGAACGTACGCAAAACATCTTTTTATTTTAAAATAACTAGAATATCTATCAAATTGGATAAACGAATTAATGTTATCTATTGTTTCATCAACTGAAATTAGTACCTTAGTTTCGGGTAAATTATTAAGGCTTAGCTGTGGCTGGCTGGGCCATTCAGATTTACCTTCCTTTAGGAATAAAGGTCCCTCCCACCACAACGATGCTGCCTGCACATACTGTGGATCAATACCCCTGGACGCTAAGTCTGCAGGGTTAGATTTTGTTGGAACATGTTTCCATTCAACTTCTTTAGTAAGTTGATTTATTTTATTAACACGGTTACGCACAAATGCTTGTAAGGTTTTATTCTGTGTTTTTAACCATCCAAGAACCACCGTGGAGTCAGTCCACATGTATATTTTCCTAACATTATATGGCACTGACTTTAATACTTTAGCACACAACTCGGCTCCTGTTACGGCAGCACATAACTCTAATCGTGGAATAGTAAGTGTTTTAATTGGTGCTACTCTTGTTTTAGCACATAGTAGCCTAACTGTAACCGTATTATCTATATTATTAGTAGAGCATATATATACACATGCTCCATAAGCTTGTTGTGATGCATCAACGAAGCAGTGCATCTCCACAGATTGAACATCTAAATTCTCACCCAAAATATAGCGTGGTAAGACCATATCAGACAATAAATGTAATTTTTTATAAAACCAAACCATTTTTTAACATAATGTTCTGGTACTGGGTCATCCCAATCCAATTTGAGAGTCCATAAATTTTGTAATAATATTTTAGCCTTGATTATACAACAACTAACAAGTCCCAATGGATCAAATAGCTTACATGTAGTAGAAATTATTATTCTTTTTGTAGCCTTATTAGGGATTTCAATGTCACTAGGAAAATGTAAATTGTCTAAAAAGGGTGTCCATTTCAACCCTAAAACAGTGGCTTCATCATGAAAAGTAAGGCAATTATTAGACTCTGAATTATCAATGAGTATTTTAGGACAATTTGTTCTAAATTTTCTTAACGGAAAACAAGCCGCATTCAAAGCTTGTGATACACCTAAATATATGTGCTTTAATTCGTCCTCAGAAGAGGCACCAGTTATAAGATCATCCATATAAAAATTATTCTTAATTACCTCATCAATAACCTTATCACTACATTGGCTACCTATTTCAAACAGACACCTGGTACTCAAAAATGGAGCAGATGCCATTCCATATGTTAAGGTTTTGAGTTGCAGAATTTTAATAGGCTCCGATGATTTGTCTCTCCACAATATCAGCTGTAGATGCCTCTGTGACTCATTTAAGTCGATTTGACGGTACATCTTTTCGACATCCGCTGTTAATACACATTTATGTAATCTAAACTGGATAAGTATTGAAAACAAATCATTTTGCATTGCGGGACCAACTGCCTGGATGTCATTGAGAGATTTGCCTGATCTTGTTTTGGCAGAAGCGTCAAAAACCACCCGAAGTTTCGTGGTTTCATGTTGTTCGCGTATTACACAATGGTGTGGTAAGTAACATCCAAACTCTGGCCTATCAATTTCAACCAAGTGTCCTAATTTAGCATATTCATTTATAAAATTTGCATATTGATCCTTTAATTTTGGATTTTTATTTAATTTACTTTCTAAATTAAGAAAACGTTTAATTGCTAAAGGAAATGAATTGCCAAGAGCCTGTTCAGGAACCTCCTTTAACGGCATCATTACTGAAAATCTACCATCCGGTGAGCGACAAGTATTTTGATTAAAATGTGATTCACAAAACTGCTCATCTACAGAATAAATATTAGCTTCTGAAGGTACATCTTCAACCTCCCAGAATTTAATTAAAGAATCATTTAAATCTTGCTGAATATTTAAACTTTTTTGAACAAAATTACAATGTATTTTCTTGTTATTGTGACACCCCCCCGTGGGGCCAGCCACCATCCAACCTAGCATGCTCTCTTGTAAGACAGGTCTGTTTGTGCCTAAACTTATTTTATTTGGTAATATAATATTAAAGAAATGATCTGCACCCAGCAAAATATCTATTTCAGACGGCTTGTAAAACAAAGGATCAGCTAATTGAATATTATCTGGTAAACCTAACTTTTCTACACTAACTTGAACGCTAGGTAAATTACCAGTAATCTTTGGAAGAATAAAACAGCTGACATGTGCACTAAACATACCTATTCTTGAATTTAATTTAATTTTGCACCTTTCTGTAATTTCACATGCTACATTGTTTATGCCTGTTACATTAAAGACATTCAACTTCTCAGTCTGTAGTCCTAGCTTATCTTTCAGGTTGCCAGTAATAAATGAAGACTGGCTTCCCGTATCCAGCAATGCACGAGCTAAGTAAGTACAATTTGTTTCAGTGTTAACTACTTCAACCTGTGCAGTACACAATAAGACTTGCCCTGGTGAGACTGCAGATAAACTAACAGGGACGCTAGTAGCTGAAGGTTCTATATTTTCAGTAGCTACATTTATAACCATACTGCTTTTATGTAATAAACTATTGTGTTTCTCTGCACATTTCCTACACAAACCTTTCAAAGTACATTCTGCATGTGTGTGACCACTACGAAGACAGTTGATACACAGCCTTTGTTTATTTACTAAGGAATGCCTATCATTTAATTTCATCCCTTTAAATTTAAAACACTGATGTATATAATGGTTTTTATCACACAAAACACATGCCTTATTATGACTGTTATCTGTAACGGCAGCAAATGATTTCAAATATTTACTTTCTTTGTTATTATTATCCCTAGAAGAGTTTTTACCATCATTATTACCATTACTATGGTAAGCTGTTTGCAGAATGTTAGCTCTTTGTATTAAAAAATCTTGAAATTCCTCAAGTGTAGGACGGGATAACAAACTACCTTTGTGATCTTCCCACTTATTCCTAGTCCTAGGATCTAACTTTGCGGCCACCAAATGTATTATTAATGGATCCCAACCATCTGTAGAAATCTCTAAAGTATTTAGTGCACTTAATTTTTTAAAAATTACATCACTTAGATCCCTTAACGCAGTGAAAGATTCCTTTTGAATAGGAGCAATATTTACTAATGCGTTTAAGTGATAGTTCATAAGAATATTTGGATTATCATATCTCTTACATAAAGCTTGCCATGCGTTTTTGTAATCCTTAGCCGCAAAATTAGTTGAACTAATAGCAATCTTAGCGCTACCTACTAAGGAATTTCTCAAATAATGATATTTATTTATTATTGGTATAGAGTCATTGTCATCTATAAGAGATTGGAAGGTGTCTCGAAACTCCAACCATTTTACAAAGTTCCCATCAAAACTTGGTAGATTAATAGTAGGCAGTTTTATGGAAGCATTTACTCCACAACTAGATTTTATTGAATCATTATTTACCGAATTTTTGTTTTTATTAGAAAACAAATCTATTATTTCCTGTGCTAACGCAATTTGGGAGCTAAATTCACTTTCAGTGATATTTCTTTCCGAATATTCTTTCTCTGCATTTACAGAAAGTTCTTCAATTTCAATTTGAACCTCATCGAATTTTGGAACCAATTCTTGTAATTGTGCTAACTTTACCGATAATTCTCTTATATTTAGACTAGTTACGCTATCCAACTTATCTATTTGAAACTTAGCTACGTAGTTTTTAAAATACGTTACGCGACTGCGTATACCAGCTCGTTTACGGATTAATTTAATTAAGGAATTTGAACTATCGTTATCTAATTCACTGTCCGACATTTTGTTTCGTTTTCCGAATTCTACGAATTTAACACTATTTTTCACTAACTTCAACAAAGAGAAAGGTAAAGTTAATTAAAATGTTCACTCTAACCGAGGCATCCAGGAGTCAAACCAGCTCAAACCTCGCCGTTGCCACCGAGCCCGCCAACCGGACGGACAGCACCCGTAGGGCGCCGCTGCCAGCCCCGCTGCCAAGCACGTGGACAGCACGCTAAATCCACCGCGTACCGACGCAGGATCTTCTGGAATGTTCGGCAAATAACTGTTTACAACTAATAAATATAATCTCAATTTACCTAGGAACCAAAAACGATGAACTAGGTATTCTTTTTATTTAAAGTTTTTTCGTGCCGCGTGCTTCACACCTAGTGGAATATGGCATGCGTTTAGCTATAGCCAATCATTAAAAACACGCAGCTAGGCACTTCTCCCCACAGCCTCAAATTAGCACGGCATTTACACGCAACCAAAGCTGGGAAATAGGGATAAGGATAGAATAAGGAACGGGCTTACTTCCTTTTTATAGCTGTTGAGACGCCGCCGCCATCTTCGTTACACATTGAATTTGTTCCTCCGATCGACGACAGCAATATGGGTTTTCCTCGTAGCAGCTTCGAATCTTCGATTGTTCACGGTCGCCACATGAAGGGGCTTATATTAAAATCCTCTTCTTTTCATTAACCTTTATTATAAATAATCGACTTGCATTTACAAGCTAATAAGTGTTTACAAATTTGTCTCGTCGCTTGCGCCGGTTGTTCTCAATCCATAATTCCATAATGACGGGCGGCGCGCAGTGTTGCCAGATGAGTCGCCCCCGCAGTCAGTGTTGTGCCGCGTTCGGTTTTTTGTATTATTGCGGCGGGTGCACACTATGGCGTGCACACCGCACAAAAGCACATGAGATCAGGACCCAGCAATATGTGTGCTGTCTTATTTAATAGCAAAATGGCAGCTCAACTGCCTTTACGTAAGTTGACGTAGACCAGTTACGTATACATAAAGACGCTTATAAGTGTGAACCCGTCTGCAAACAGCCCCGCGTGTGTGCCCGCGGCGCCGGCCAACACTCAGGAGGTGTTCATCTGTAAATTCCAGTTGTTATTCACACAGTTTAGCCGACCGCGACTGTACGTACGTACTTTTAACTGAGTTCCCACTTACCATAGTTCCCCGCAAATTTAATCCCCGACATCCGATCCGACAGTCAAGCGCTCAGGGAGTTCGGGAATTCGTGGTGAACAAGGTACTCGTAAATGCTAGCGCAAAAGAAGGAGAATTTTATATCTTTATTATATTCATAAATTACACTTAAAATTGTATCGTTCAATTCTATCTTAACACGCCTTTGTCCAATTTGTTGATAACGAGGGGATTAGATTTATTTTTTTCTCGTGTTCGATGTAAAAAGAAATGCTCCGCCCTGGCTGCCGGCCGCTTGTTACATTATATTACGTTAATGTCATCGGGCTCTCGCTCCGCCTCCAGGCAGCTATAAACACTCAGTAAGTAACGTTTTGATTAATTGAATTTCAGATTGAGCGTGACAACTTGTGCTACAAGGCGGCGTACTTAAGGGCGGCGCTGTCGTGTCGAGGGTTAACGCTAAGCTCTCTGCTATACCTCACAGTTGAGACTGTAAATGCGATTATCGCGGTCAATTAGTCGCACACAAAGGGTCATCACGCTCCACTTTAGACTTATCCAATTACTTCTAAAGCCATTTTAAAGCTCTAATTATAATGTTCTAATAATCACAATCGACTAAACCTTTCAAACGATAGATATCCCGAATGAGTCTCATTGTGTACACGGAGCTGTCTAAAGACCGCGAGCTTGAACACTCGTTCAGTTACACCTCATCTACTTTCTTTGTGTATATTTCGTTTGTTTAGTTGTTTCTCGCACTTAACAATAATGTAAGACGTTAGTATCTAGAATTTATTGTATCACTGAGATTACTGTGAGCTTAATAAATATTGCTTTTATAAATATTGTTTAGTTGAGAGAGATTATTTTGAGAATAAAAATGTCCAGAGCTAAATATTATGTTAGGCCATCTTATTTGTAGAGATTTAACTTGAAGTCGGATTAGTTTAAGAAGTTGTCACAATTGTTGTGTTATGTTGGTCTTATGCGGTTCCTAACAAATACTGAATTTTATCGCATGAGGCAAGTTTCCCAGAATACAACAAGTTTGCTGGCGCTGCCCGCGTTGATCGCAACAGCGGCACCGCATGGCTCTGGCTTGACGTGATACACTTCTAGCTTTCTAGATGAGTGGAAATAGGAGGGTGGCGTATCTCTTGATTCTAGGAATCTAACCACAGTTCCACAAATGTTGCTCTTAGTTGATTAGTGAAATTATATAGCACTTCAAATATATAGATTAGTACCGCTTAAAATGTGTGAAATAAAGAGAGAACACACGTGGACAGGGTTACCAGGCAGATGTCGGCTACTGTAAGCCACTGTAGGCCACGCCGGCCGCACGGGTGGTCCTCATGCCACGCGGCCAGTCGGTACGCACAGACTGGAGCGACTAACCCACTAGTTGAAATATGATGAGAACAACAAATCTACCTTCAATAAGCACACGTTATACTTATTATTAAAACTATAGCTCCAAAGTAATCGGTTTGCTCAAACAAAAGATATTTCCAACGTCGAATCGTATATTTAACAAAAAATACTAGAATGCTTCACATGAACGTGTCGCGTCGGTACGTTTCATGCACGCTCGCCTTACTAAGTATGGTATCGAGTAACAGTTATAAGTAACAGCTTGGTGACGGAAACTGAGTATTATTCCTGGTACCAATGAACCAACCGCAGCTAACGACAAGAACGTATGCCTGCTTACCGCCACATGGCGTAGTGTAGACTGTGGCTTCCAAGAACTACATCAGGTTACTGTTGGGACATTTCGAGTGTCCGTGATCTTTGTCAATTTCGCTAAACAGGAGAGTCGACGAACTCGAGTTGATGTTTTGACCGTGTATGTATAAGTAGTGTAGTACATTACATGGAACAAGTGTATGCGTGGATGTTCATTATTCCTTGAGGCTCGTTTTGTGCACACTGAGCTACTTGAGGACGTCTTTTTAGCATCCTAATGATGTACCGCTTCAAGCTTCGTCTTTATCAACGACCTCAATTTGAGTTGTACCGGAAATTTGAATTGAGGTACTTGAAGTTAAGCCCCACTTGTAGGGGTCAACTCACATTCTTTTGAGCCACTTTTAAAGGGTAATTCAAAGCTGTACAGATTCGTAGCTTCAAGAACTTAGTGGATTGAGTACGTTCATGACAATAGCAGTAGGTATTATGATAAATTCATAACTTTTGCTTGCTACATCGCATAACGAAATGCAATAGCCACACTGGCTACGCCGTCGTAGCAGATGGCCTACGCGGCCGTAGCGCAAAAGCCTACGCCGTAGCAGATAGCTTACGTTCTTGGGTCGCTTTCTTTATCTTTTAGCGCTGGACTGTTATTTCATCGGCGTATATTTTTAATTTGCCTAATTTACGCGTATGTAAAGACTCGAGCACATCATGCTACCCGAAACTGTCTTCTCAATGAACCTTGAACCTAAGTACGTGGTGTTCGGAAAACAAAAAACGGTGGCGTAATAATAAGTACGGAGACGAAACATGACGCCGATAAGTTGAAAAACGCAGTCCAGCTCTCTACATCTGGACTTACTGCCGATAAACCGAGCAAGCGTAAACCCCGGATCGTGGTTATAGGAGTGCCGTCTTCAACAGCCGACAAGTTCCCAGCGATGTCCTTAGAATACTTTTTGACCTTGGTAAAATTAAGCCACAAATCTGGAAAGAGAGAGGCTGCGACCTGTAACTACGTTATTGAAGTTGCGGCCATTATACGGAAAATTGTAATTCCTCAATCAAGGATTTTTATAAATTGGTCATCATGTCCTGTCAGGGACTTCACGTTAGTTACGAGGTTTTCCAAATGCCAGCGGTATGGTCATGCAGCCAAATCTTGCAGAGAACTATTTTCCACATGTGGTCACTGCGGTGACGCAGGTCATACGATGTCCGAATGCGCGAAGAAAGGTGACACTCCGAGATGCGCGACTTGCTCCCGCTTTAAAAAGCCTTGTGACCACAAAACGGGAGACGCTTAAAATGCCCAGCTAGAAAAATAGCTGAACATAGATATATTATCTCCGTCGATTATGAGGGCACCTAGTGCGTCATACTTTAGGCTTTCCGTTTATGTTTCGCTGTCTAAGCAAATTGTCGCCCGCAACAAAAATGCCTTGACGATGTTTACTTTGTTTTTAATGCTGACAGTCTCAATAAGCATTAGCAAATAAGTACTACAAATTGTTTTCTTACATTTTATTTACATGTGTATGTACCTTAATTAATTATATATTTTTGTCCGTATCTTATAATAGCGTTTAAGTACATTAGGTATATCATAATATATTAACTCATACTTAGGTACTAACTCATACTTTTATGTTAAATATTGTTAAGAAATCTATTGTCCAAATAGTATTTATTAGAAAAATGCCGCCTGTGATGTATCACAGGCGGCATTTTTAAAATAAATACTATTTGGACAACCTAGTACAGGCATCGTAGTTTGTTATACCAACATTATTTCTAAGATTTAAATTGTATTTTTTGTGCTAATTCTATTTTTCGAATAAATATAATAATATAATATAAATATGTATTATGCAGTAGCGATAAAGTTGAAAATATATTAAAGTTTGACAGATTGTAGTAGTTTGAAGAGCTGACGTCTGTACTTATTTTGAAATCGCCAAAGTAATCGCGGAATGATCTAAAGTCCGAACAAACTTTGACCGCAAATATGAAATAGTTCTGTGGATAATTGAAGTAACTCATCGTATTCTGTCTCGCCTATACCTAATAATGCTCTTTGATAAAACTTAAACTTCAAACTCAGGGTTAGCCGGCGGCTGCGCGGCGGAGTTAGTCTCAAACTAATCTACAGTTAGAAACACAAGAGATACAAGTCAGCCTTTATCCAGTTGGGCAGAGGGAACTTGCTATCCAAAGTCAATTTGTTCATGTAACTACCTACATTCATACCCATAGGCTCGTTTTTGCCGAAAACATAGATTTATTATTAGTAAAAGAAGTTCAATTCCTGAAGACACTGCTGTAACAAAGGTGAATTATTTTTAGAAGCACGTGAGGCAGCTAATCTATTATGTTTTGTGTAAAGTGATAGGCTACAGTTGAAACGCTTGTCATGAACGGGTCACAAGCAACAGAATAGGAACTGAGTCGACAATTACGGGCTTACGAAGTCGATTGAAAATCTTATACCACCCGTGTATTAGTTTCAGTCCTTCGTATAACCAATAAAAAAGGACGTTGTTAAGAACGTACATTACTTCTTGCTTATCACAAACACGTAATAGAATATACACTGACAAGGAACTCAAGGCCTATTTCGGGTTTAAATCACATAATGTAAACACAAATAGATTCAATATGTGTGATTAACAATATCTAATGCCGGCCACATACATACAACACAGTGTCGTATCACATGAACCATTACGTATTCATAGCGACGTGCAGCCAATTTACTTATTTAAATTACGTCGACACCTTCCCGGCGCCGACTAATCTAATAATAATTATCTGAAGTACTCTGGTACTTCAGATGGCCGGGCGGCCTAGCAGCTAGCAGGCGGGACACGGAACATTATGTCTATAGGTCTGTAAAGGTCGCGTCTTCTTTTAGCACTCAACTGTTATTAACATCATCTTACAAGCTAATTGGAAAAAAGAATCAAGATTATTACAGCATCATAATGTCGCATTGCATGTCGAAGCGGTCATCAAGGAGCCAAGCATTCTGTAGGTACATCTAACTAAGTCATCATCATCTGCCCGCCTTTTCCCAACTATGTATGCTGGGGTCGGCTTCCAGTCTAACCGGATGCAGCTGAATACCAGTATTGTAAAATCGGTTGTCAGACTTCCGGGCCACTGACTACCTATAACATTAACTGTCAAAAATCTACAATTGACAGCCGGAACCAACGGCTTAACGTGCTTTCTGAGGCACGGACGAAACTCGGTAAGTAATGGGTGGTCACCCATCCACAGAGCCACTTAAGCAAGGGAACTTAACCAGGAGATTGATCTGAGCGGCTGTTATTGTTTAGCCACGAGCTCCCACAAACTGAGTGAGTCTCAACTAAGTAACACAACATTTATTACTGGGAAACGACTTTTTTTTTTGGGTGGATTGCATGGTTTACGGTAGGACTTAATGTAAGGCACTAACGCCCCAAAAACATTGTGCTGATGGGATGCTTTAAATAGTATAGGGTCATGGAGGTATTTAAAGTAAAGTAAAACATTAAAAACTTGTATTTAAATATAAACTTGTGGAAAAGTTGGAACTTTGACCTCAATATGTTTGTGGCTAGAAGGATCCAGGTATGGTCCTAAACATATCGCAATGATGGGAGGACAAGTGCATTTCTGCTTCGTTATGGGACTTTTTACACCCATAATTTTTGGTTAAGAAAGACTTATGTTAGTCGCTCTATTACACCGATTTTTGACTGCAGCCGCATACGATCAGACAAGACGGCTAAGACAGCCGTCTTGTCTGATCTTATGAATAAGGCAGACTCTGACGTACTCGTAGTTGGAATGGCTACGCAGATGACGAAACGTAAATCTTAATACGTACTTAGTGCGACAAAAACGTTTTTTGCGAACCTCTGAACACACCGCCATCCATGTACACGACAGATATTTTTTATTATTCAATATACGTCGTCGCGCTCGTTAGGTTTACTGCCCGAGCGACGCACGACCTCCGCGCAAGGTCAGGGCGCGCGGCGCGGGCTCGCCATAACTTTGAAATGGCGCGCACTGCTCGTACCTACGGGCTCCGGACGCCCATAACCTAACCACGAGCTAACATGTAGTCTCTACAACATTTGTATCAGATTTCTTAGTTTTATTACTATTGTTAGATGGAGTTTAGGACGAGTGCCAACTGGACGTGGTATCATAGCATTAACAACAACTATAATATCTTTCAATAAGTTTCATGTCTATATTTTTGTACGGTTTTGCTGATGGCCAGATGT
The DNA here is from genome assembly GCA_963853795.1 of Xestia rhomboidea. Taxonomy (NCBI): domain Eukaryota; kingdom Metazoa; phylum Arthropoda; class Insecta; order Lepidoptera; family Noctuidae; genus Xestia; species Xestia rhomboidea. The sequence continues at coordinate 287,150 of OY970776.1, read as the reverse complement.
GGCTGAATCTATCCATCCAATTGGGATACGGTTTGCAAAATATTCAGTTACTATAATCGTATCTCACGACACCTTCGAAATATGGCTTAAAAACACATGTTTTATGAGGTAAAGATTTTTTAAGTGGTTGAAGTCTTAAAAATGGTTTTTAAACTAAATAAAGAATCAATTTCTTATCAATTTGATTTAAAACTGAGTGTAGTAGTAAGACAGTTTACCTGATTGTGTAACAGACGGGGTCTTGTGGACCCACAAATAAACGACGCTAGTTCAGTAACACACCGCAGGCACCCTGGCAGTGACGCGAGGGCGAACTAGTTGTCTCTTTGAGACTAGCGCCGCGACTGATAGTGCGATGACAAACGGTTTAGGTGCAGTTGTTGAGTCCCGCAACAATTTGCAGCGAACAGGATAATTTAAGGACTTGAGTTTTAGGTGTTATCAAGGAAGGTAATTTTGTCTGTTCCTGATTATTGTGCAAGACTGCTTCTTGTAACGAGAAGGATCAATATCTGATCGCCACTCCTGCGGGATGCACCTTAGCTAGCTGAGAGCCTATGGGTTTACATTTGCCTACGAAGTTTATTTAGAAAGAACTTAAAAATCTTGCAAAATAATTAAGTACGAGCAATTTACACAGTGCGTAATTTTTTTTAAGGAATTGGGGTAGGCCTTGGCCCAGCAGTGGGGCAGTATAGGCTAAATAAAGAAAACCACGCCACCTCTTTCTGGGCCGACCTCGGCGGCGCCCTCCGGTATGTTATTCTTGTTAAATCTATTTGTTGTAACATATTGCACAGGTAGTCGTTATAATCTCCTCATCTGATCTTACAGGTCAGCCGGCCCTCGCAGTGTGATCGCTCTCAGCGTTTTTCCTAAAGGTACTTAGATATAATTTTTTGTTCCAGATCATAACTTTTTTGTTATTCCGAGGATTTATTAGGCCTGAGAATAGCACGGGGAACGGGGGAGTTTGTTTGTTCAATAGAGAGACACCTGCATTCGCTGCTATTGTTTAGGTTACAGGTGTGTGCTCGGACTTCAACCAGTTCTTTAGCAGATGGTGGAGCCTTCTTTATCAAAAACATGATGTATTTTGTTTTTTCTACGTTAAGGGTAAGTAAGTTTAAGTTAAGGTATCCAAGAACTGTTCTCAGCCCAGCGTTTGTAAGAGCGGCAAGCCCCGTCCATGTATTTCCATGGAAAAGGATTGCCTTGTCGTCTGCGTAAGTTATTATTTGACCATTTTGTAGATTTAAATTACATATCTCATTTATATACATGAGAAATAAACTGGGACCCCCTGTGGTACAACAAAATCTATGTTTGCGCTATCACTTATGTGCTTGTCAATCTTAACTATCTGTGATCTATTAGTAATATAGTCCGTAAGTAATTTAAGAGGGGTTCCTCGAATGTCTATTTTCTCCATTTTCTCCACTAGCCTGGGGACAGAGACGGTGTCAAAAGCTTTTGCTAGGTCTAAAAAGACTCCAATGCATTTATTGTTGTTGTCTAGTTTACCTGCAATATGTTCTGTTAGTTTTATTATCTCGTTCTCTGTAGATTTCCCTGATATAAAGCCGTATTGGGTTGGAAAAATTAATTTATTTTTATTTAGATAATTTTTTAGTCTGCTATTAATGAGTTTTTCTATTATTTTGGAAAGTATATAAGTGTAAATCTCTGTGCTCCCAGCACAGAGATTGGCCTGTAGTTGCTGACACCGGCCCTGTCACCAGACTTGTAGATCGGATGGGTTACAGAGAGTTTAAATAGCGTGGGGAATATTTCCGAGGTAAAGCTTAAGTTGGCAATATGAACAAGAGCGGGGACCAGAACATCTCTAGCTAATTTAATTATCTTGACAGGTATACTATATTGTCCCAGCCTCTAGCGCAGTCTTCTCTCAGGTTTAAAATAATTTGCTCAACTTCCTGCTCATCTGTTTCAAGAAAAACTAATGAGTTACACACTTGTTGGTCATTACTGTTTGTTGGGATGTCGTTAGGTGCGTTTATCTTGTTTGCCAGGGTTTCACCTACTTTGAAAAAATAGTTGTTTATACTGTTTACTGCTTCCTCTGGGGTATCTTCTAGATTGAGTCACTAGCTTCCAGGTTTCCTTCGGGTTTTTTGTATGTTTCCTTAATTCAGATTTTTCGTGTGTGTCTCTAACTTTGTTTAGAATGTCGTTGCAATGGTTACGGTATCTTAAGTAGGTAGTTTTTAGAGTGTTATTATTAGGGTACTTTTTGTGGTCCATATGTAGTTTGTCCCTGTCTCGGAGTAGCCTCGCTCTCTAGAGACCGCGTCCCCGGGTGGCGGATAGGGGAATGCTCGTCGTGTGGGCGTGCCTGCAGCAGGTGCCCCCACGCGAAGGGTAGGAGGGAAATAAAATACCTTCCGCGGACCACAAGGCCGACGAAGGAAAACTTCGTTATCAAACCGCGCCTGTAGGCTCCTCCGCCATATGCGGAGCAGAGGCTGCTGAGGCGACCTGGGTGCCCAGGATGGGGTAATTAGGGGGGAAGGCGGCGAAAGATCCGGAAGGTCAACGGCGGCTCCCAAGTCCTCCAAGAGGGCTACATCCTTGGCGTCAGGTGGTAACCAGCCGTAAAACTGAAACCAAAACCAACTTCTCCTAATTATGAAAAAACCTAAAAAGAATGAGGGTATAAATGTTAGGGCGTTCCCCTTAAGCGACGTGGAGACTGTGAATGTGAATAATGCTAGGGCGTTCCCCCAAAGCGACGTTATATGTACAAACGACAAGAAAAAATCTTCGCAATAAAAAAAAAAAAAAAGTAAAATCATTTTAATTCGAGTATCACAGACTCATAATAGAAATCACACAAATTCATACAGTCACATTACAAACACAATATTTTCAATTTGTAACAATTTCATTTACTAATTCAATACAATAAAATTAAATACACAAAAGAATAGAAACACTAATAAAAAATAATCTACAAACTCAAACTCAAACTCAAATCATTTATTTCAATTAGACCATTACGGAACTTTTGAAAGTCGAAAATACAATAAAAGCAAAGCTACAGTCACAGTCACAAGGCATAATAACTTGAGAAAGTACTGTAGTTGCCTGTTCCCTAACGTAGATCTCTATGGAGAAGAACGGGCAAGAAACTCCATGGACACTCTTTTAAATCAAAATATTGTTACAAAATCTTGGTTACATCATTCATGTTGAGATTATACATATATGTGAGAACGATGTAGAAAGACGTGCACATTAAGAGCGTCCAGAGTAAAATAATAAATCAATAATTTAAAAAAAAAGTAATTAAAATGAACGAACCGTGGCAGCCAAGAGATGACCAGTCCCAACTGAGAGCGCCCGTTCACGAACATGACGCATGTATCGGCGCCAAACAACTCGACCATATCTAAGGGAATTAAATGACCCGACACACCCGCCACCATCAGCGAGACATTTGAGTGAGCATGACATTCTCTCTTAGCCACCAAGGCATATTCAAGTCAATGAAAGATAACTAAATGTAAGTGGTGGCTGAACAGTACAAAGTACTCACACATGTGCTATGCAATTATATAATACTAAAAACTGGAATCTATATAATGCAAGTAGGTATATTTTAACAATCTTCTGCAGCTTCCACAATACATTAACATGGGAATCAATTCTTCTTCTACTTCTTTCCGTGTCGATAGACTCAAATAATGCCCGACCAGTGCAATCAATTAGTTTGCAACTATGGTTGTGGAGCAGGACCAGCATGTAGCCAAGCATTTTTATCATCAATGTAATCCCCCAACTTATAATATGCTTGCCTACATAGTGTGCGTTTTATACAAGATTTAAATTTCGTCTCATTCAGTTGAAGAATGTGGGGAGGTATTTTATTGTAACATTTCAAACAGTACCCCATGAAAGATGAATCTACTTTAGCAAGCCTGAAACCTGGCTGAACTAGTTGGTCCCTATTTCTAGTGTTATAGTGGTGTCTGTCACCTCTTTTACTGAATAAATGCAGATTTTTCCTAACGTACATGATGTTTTCATAGATGTATTGACAAGGTACTGTCATGATATTAATTTCCTTAAACAGTTCTCTTAGAGAATCGCGTCTACGTAATTCATATATGGCTCTGATGGCTCTTTTCTGCAGAATAAATATAGACTCGATGTCTGCAGCCCGTCCCCATAGTAAAATACCGTATGACATAATACTATGAAAATAACTAAAATAGACTAGCCTCGCGGTATCAATATCAGTAAATTGACGGATTTTTCTAACAGCATATGCAGCTGAACTCAGCCGTCCTGCAAGAGATGTTAAATGAGGACCCCATTGTAACCTTGAGTCGAGCGTGATTCCCAAGAAAACCGTTTTATCGACAAATTCTAGTTTCTCTTGATTCAATATTATGTCACAATCATTACTTTTGACATTTGGTAGAGCAAATCTAATGCACTTAGTTTTTTTCCCATTTAGTACTAAATTATTAGCGGTAAACCAATTATGGACCTGCAGTAGGGCGTTATTTACGTCGTCAAGATCAGTGGCACGTCTGTTTATCCTAAATATTAAAGAAGTATCGTCAGCAAACAACACCATATGCGGATGGTTGTTAAATAAACGGGGTAGGTCATTAATATATACTAAAAACAGGAAGGGACCCAATATCGAACCTTGTGGTACACCCATTTTTACATTTAAACCCATTGAATTGACACCATTTATTTGTACCTGCTGCTGTCTATCATTCAAATACGATTTTACTAAACTGAGTGCAAGTTTACCTAAACCGTAATGCTCAAGTTTCAAGATCAGGGTTTCGTGATTTACGCAATCAAATGCCTTCGAAAGGTCACAAAAGATTCCTATGGCATCTTGTGCCTCTTCCCACGCAGTAAATATGTGTTTTAATAAAGTGACACCGGCGTCAGTTGTACAACGTCCTTTGGTGAAACCATACTGTTGCTCGTGCAATATTTTATTGGTGTTAAAATGGTTAAGCATTTGATTGAGCATTATCTTTTCAAACACCTTGCTGAAAACCGGCAACACGGATGCGGGCCTATAGTTATTGGTGTCTTTACTATCCCCAGATTTAAAAAGCGGTATTACCTTACTGAATTTCATTAGATCCGGGAAGACCCCTTGATCCACGCACAAATTAAATATTAAGGCTAAATACGGTGCTACAGTCTCAATAATTGAGGTACAAGCTTTGATAGACATACCCCATAGATCTTCCGTTAATTTGATCTTGATTTGCTTAAAAGCTTTTATGACTAATATGGGGTTTATATGCTGAAATTCAAACTCATTTGGACAGGCTGAAACGTTCGCTTTCAATAAATCAATAGAGAGCAAGGGAGAGGATTTTAAGGTTTCTGTAGTTTTAAGTGGGATACTGGTAAAGAAATTTACAAATTCTTGAGCAACTTCATTGTTGGAGCTCACAAGACCACGTGATGTCTCTAGTGTGAAATCATTATTTAGTTTTTTATTTCTATTTGTTTCACTGTTGATAATTTTCCAAACCGTCTTTATTTTATTATCGGCTGATTTAATCTTCTTGCTAATGAATAAGGATTTGGCTACCTTGCAAGTGTTTTTAAAAATTTTCGAATAAGTAGCAACATACTTATTAAAAGATTCTGTGTTGATGTAAGGCTTAAGGCCGTACAGCTCAAACAATCGTTCCCTACTTTTCCTAATACCCGGTGTTGACCAGTCACTAAAAATAAACTTTGGGCCAATAGTTTTAAATTTCTTTTTTAAAGTATTATTGAACTCGGTGTGCACTACCGAAAAGAATTCTTCATAAAATTCATTTACATTGTTTATAATATGGCCCGGTATACCTAGCTTGCTAATTAAATTATTATTAAACTTGTCCAAATTGCTGGGTGTTATTTGTCTAGATTGAATCTGAATTCTTTGTAATTGTATATTGGACGCGAAAGCAACGGTCTGACCGCTGTGATCAGAAGGAAGGTAATTTACGATGGATTTATCTAAGTACTCACAGCAACAAAAGACATTATCAATACATGTAGCAGTATTAGTAGTAATTCTAGTTGGTTCTGAAAACACATTTGACAAATTAAATGATTTAAAGAGACTTAAAAATCTACTGCTATTTACATTATTCTCTAAGATATTAACATTAAAGTCACCACAGATAATTATTGGTTTATTACCAGTTACAAGCTTTGCTAAAGCATCTTCCATTACTGACTCAAAGATAGAGTAGTTAAGGTAATTAGGGGGTCTGTAAACGCACACTATTACATGCTTATCTAGCTCAACACAAGATAATTCTACGCTATGTTCAACCGATAGATCGACTATATCATTACGAGACTTAGATTTAATAACATTTTTAACTAAGATTAATGAACCCCCACGCATCTTAGATTTCCGGTTATAGCAACTGCCCACGATGTAATTCTCATAATTTATTTGCATTAATTCATAATCTTTCATCCAATGTTCAGTAAAGCAGATAATATCATACTTGGTTTTTTCTAAAAATAGTTCTATTTCTAATTGTTTGGATGAAAATCCCTGAATATTTTGGTGAAACAATTTTAAGGAATTCTGCTCAGCCCCTTTATTACAATTAATTGATCGAGAGCTAGAAGATACCCCATAGTTGACACTGACAGGTTTAACTAAATTGTCACTCGTACCTTCTATTGTCCTAATGACTAGTTTAAATCTAAGCTAATATGTGTATAATTACAATTAGTATAATTACTAATTTCCGTAGACCTATTTACAAAAAACTGCGACATACCTCTTATGTCTGAGTTTAAATTAAAAGCTAATAGCCGAGCTATTTGACGTCTAAAACTAATAGGCAAGTACGCATTATTCCTCGTTGACTTCAATTTCTGAACGAAACTGTTAGTGTCGAAAAATGTCAACCTGTCACTATAGTGACTAGCTAATAAACACATGCGATTGTTTAGGTTATGGATGTAATGATTTTGCTTGCTTGAAAACCTCTCAAAATAAGGAAAGGCACACAGAATTATTTTTTTACAATTTAGTTTCAACAGTTGAGTGACATTGTCAGTGATATCATCAATTTTTACGTTCAAACTATTACCAACAAATACAGTTACAGTTACAGAACACAAAGGCTTAGAATAGCGACGTGGAATCTGGGATCTCTGACTGGGCGTGGTCTAGAACTGGCAGAAACACAGAAACGGTGAAACATAAACGTATGTTGTGTACAGGAGACGCGCTGGAAGGGCTCCAAATCCAAAGACCTGGGACTGGGCTATCAACTGGTGTACCATGGAACGACCAACAAACAGAACGGAGTAGGCATTGTGCTCGATCACCATCTCAAAAGCAGAATCGTCAACATTGATAGAAAATCAGACCGTCTCATGGCAGTAAAATTGGCTCTTGATAAACAACCCATTCTAAATATTATCTGTGTCTATGCACCTCAAGTTGGATGTAAAGATCACGAAAAAGAAGCGTTTTGGGAAGACCTTGATGAAATTATTGTGAACATACTATCGCAAGAAAATAAGCTTATTATGGGTGACCTAAACGGACATGTGGGGAAAACTAACAACACATACAAAAATATCCACGGTGGATTCGGATTTGGAAGTCTTAATAAAGAGGGCGAGTGTATCATGGAATTTTCTGCACGACATGAAATGACTATAATTAATACTACATTTCAAAAAAACCGGATCACCTTATTACATACAGCAGTGGTGGTAAAAAGTCCCAAATAGATTACATACTAGCGGACAGTTCTCTGAAAAAGCATTTCAAACTCAAACTCAAATCATTTATTTCAATTAGACCATTACGGCACTTTTGAATGTCGAAAATACAAAAAAAAGCAAAGCTACAGTCACAGTCACAAGGCATAATAACTTGAGAAAGTACTGTAGTTGCCCATTCCCTAACGTAGATCTCTATGGAGAAGAACGAGCAAGAAACTCCATGGACACTCTATTAAATCAAAATATTGTTCCAAAATCTTGGTTACATCATTCATGTTGAGATTATACATATATGTGAGAACGATGTAGAAAGACGTGCACATTAAGAGCGTCCAGAGTTTCAAAGATTGTAAAGTTATTCCTGGTGAGCTGATTACTTCCCAACACAGAATCCTAGTAGGAGTATACTCACTCCACAAGCCTATTAAAAACACAATCGACAGGACTGCCCGAATCAAATGGAAAGAACTCACCAGCGCTAAAGGCGATGCACTCCTTACAGATCTTAGGGAGCACTTAAAGAAAGATATGGAAACGACCTATACCGAAACTGAATCGATGTGGAATGGCTTCGAAAAATACTGTTGCAGCGAAAGCACCGCTAAACTAGGTGTAGCCAAAGGTGGCCTCAGCACAGGGAAAGACCCATCGTGGTGGAAGGAGGAGGTCAAAAGAAGCGTTGCATACAAAAAAGAACTTTTTAAAACATGACAAGCCTCAAAGCTGGAAGAAGATCGTAAACAATATAAGGCAGCAAAGTCTGCAGCAAAGAGAACGGTGGCACAGGCCAGGGCAACCGCACGGCAGGGCATATATGATAAGATTGATAAAGCGGAATCAGATGCAAAAATTTTCAAACTAGCAAAATCTAGGCTCAAATCTACGCAGGATATTAAAACTAGCAAATTTATCAGAAACAAAGATAAAATATTACTAACTTCAGATGAAGAATTAACAACTCGCAGGTATGAGTATTATAAAGAACTTATGAATGAGGAATTCCCTAGTCAAATACAAGATACCCTGAAATCCTTTGAATGGCCCTTACTGGAGATTGGTATAGACGAGGTAAAAGTAGCCGTCAAAAATATGAAAAACCGCAAAGCTACAGGGCCAGACGAAATCCCAGCAGAGATTCGGAAACTGCTCGGGCCAATAGGCATAGAATGGCTTACAAGTCTTTTTAACCTCATCCTAACAACCGGAGTCATGCCAAACTCATGGCGCCTTAGCCACCTCATCCCTTTCCTTAAAAATAAAGGCGATGTTACAGAGTGCGGAAACTATCGCGGCATTAAACTGACATCACACACACTCCAAATATGGGAGCGCATACTAAGTAGCCGTATTCAAAGTCTTTCGACGATGACTCCAAATCAGTTCGGGTTCCAGCCGTCAAAATCAACCACCGACGCAATCCAACCAATCCGTGTGCTGACCGACAAATACCGACCGCATTCAACAGAGTACCGCGACGGTTAGTATGGCAAGCACTGAGAGCACAACACCTGCCTGAAACTTATGTGCAATTGATACAAGACATGTACCGAAACGTCACTACTAAAGTAAAAAGCCCAGCAGGCCTTAGCAAAGCTTTCGAAGTCAAAGGCCAGGGCTCGGCACTCAGTCCACTTCTATTTAACTTGGTAATGAACCTTATAACAGAACATATCCAGGCCGCACTTCCTTGGAATATTCTATACGCAGATGATATCGTTCTTATTGCGAATTCAGCTAACGAAATACAAGCTACATTACACCAATGGGTTCAAGCTCTGGAAGAAGCAGACTCAAAGTTAGCGGGTCTAAAACAGAACACCTAGAGTGCAAAGTAAGCAAAACTTCACATACATCCAATATTTACTACCCAGATATGACAATGGTTCCAAAACTGAAACAGTTTAAATATCTTGGCTTTCGCTCAAATAAATCTACTTGTGACGCAGTTAATGACTTAGTGAACCATATAGCTGGTAGTCTAAACAACAGAAAAAAGGTGCTAACAATTTTCCTCGATCTTAAAAAAGCCTTTGATACGGTTTCCATCCCCACTCTCTTAAATAAATTGGAAAATCTTGGTGTCAGAGGGCTTCCACTTGAATTTTTCAAAAGTTACCTCACTGATCGTAAACAATTCGTTGTTATAGGTAACCACAAGAGCGAGGAACTCCCTATCAAGTATGGCGTCCCACAGGGCAGCGTGTTAGGCCCATTACTTTTCCTAGTATTTATTAACGATCTCTGCAACCTCGATATTACGAATTCTAAAATCGTATGTTTCGCAGATGACACTGCAATAACATTCACTGCGGACTCGTGGTCGGACCTACAAACATTGACACAATATGGTTTTAATAGTGCCCTAAACTGGCTCAATTCACACTCTTTAACTCTTAACACTACAAAAACATGTTTTATTCATTTTTCTGTAAGCACTGCTTCTCAACCGACAACTGCCTTCACCATAAAAGCTCACTTTGACTCTGCGCAAGACAATTGTCTTGAAAACTGTCAATGTCCTACTCTCACAATAGTTGATCAGATAAAATATCTCGGAATTCTGTTAGATAAAAATCTCAACTTCAAATCACATATTAACGCTCTTGCAGGACGTGTCCGGAAACTGATTTATATTTTTAAAAACCTGCGACACGTTGCTAACCCCTCAATCATCTGTAATGTATATTTCGCACTATGCCATTCAATCCTCACCTATTGTATCACCTGCTGGGGAGGCGCTGCTAAAACCATATTGAAGCCCCTTGAAACTGCTCACAGAGCTATATTGAAGGTTTCTACCTTTCGGCCGATCCTGTTTCCAACCAAAGAGTTATACAAAGCGTGCAATGTACTTAATGTACGGCAACAATTTATACTTCTCACCGTGTTACTTCAACATCGTAATACTCTATATGTAAAAATGACTAAACGTCGCAAAGACCAAATCTGTAATATTCCACCAGCACACACAGCATTTATTAAAAAATTCAACATCTACCTTGGCCCATCTTTGTATAACAAAATGAACTCACATTTACCAGTCTACGGCTCGTCCCTTTTCAATTATAAAAAGTCTGTCCGTTCATTCATATCAAACCTAAACTATGACGAAACCGAAATCTTTCTAACAAATTGACAACATTCACTAATTACTCCGCAGATGCACACACACGCACGAACACTCACACATTCGCACAAACACACACACAAACATGAAACACACCCACACACATAACTACATGCTACATTTGTTTTTATTAATTTTTTCTTTTATTTAATCATTGTAGATTTGTTCTTGCTTAGCAGTCTGTTAATTATCACTTTTGCCAATCTGCACATGTAACACGTACCAGAGCCAATTAGTACCTAGGGATCGAAACTGTGTCTCCTAAACACAGGCTATTTTGTAGCCTAGCTAGGAGGACAGAGCTTCACCCACCTTAGAATACAATTCTGTGTTACCTGCTGTTTAATGTAAGTATCTAATGTAAAAAAGTTGTAAATCTACAATCTGTTTATTTGAATAAATTTATTATTATTTATCTTGGGTCAGTCATCACGGAAAGTGGCAGTGTGGAGGAAGACGTGGCGCATAGAGTGAACGTTAGCTGGCAAAAGTGGCGTTCGGTAACAGGAGTGCTGTGTGATAAAAGCATGCTCATCCGTACAAAAGGGAAGATCTACAAGATGGCAGTAAGACCAGCTATCTTGTACGGAGCAGAGTGCTGGCCTGTAAAAGAAACACACATCCAAAAGCTTCACACGACGGAAATGAAAATGCTAAGGTGGTCAGGAGGGGTTACAAGGCTAGATAAAGTAAGGAATGAGTACATTCGAGGCAGCTTTAAAGTAACCCCTATAGCCGAAAAGCTCAATGAAAGTCGTTTGCGGTGGTATGGTCACGTAATGAGAAAAGACGAGGACTACATAGTTAAGAAAGCCTTAAATCTACCGGAGAAAAATTAGGAGAGCCGACCCCACTTAATGTGGGATGGAGCAAAGAAGAAGAAGAAGTTGTAGTTTGTCCCTATGCCTTATACATCGAAGTAATCCTGGAGTAATCCACGGCTTAAATACTCTTTTACGATGAGGAACTTCGGTGGTTGTTTTGTTCGCTTTAATTGCGTTGTTTATTATGTCTACAAAAATTTGGACCGCAGAATTAACGTTATTCATTGTGTAGATTAAAGTACTATTTGAAAGGTGGTGTCTTATTTGGTCTGTTACTTTAACATAATTAATCCTTTCTTGAATTTTATTTAAAACTTTACGGGTAATGCGTGATTCCAGTGTTAGACATACAGGAAAGTGATCAGCGACAGATGATTTTATTATTACAATATTCGAACTACATTCGGTTTTTATATTTATATGGTCTAAGCAGGTTTTGTCTCGGGTTGGAAGGCTGTGTCCCGGCAAAAGACCATGCGTGGCAAGCATATTGAGATACATGTGCGAGCGTGCATCCAATATAGAGTCATTGGGTTTTTTTTCAGAGAAGCCAGTTGCTCAGCTGATTTTATTAATATATGCTTACTACCAACAGCTTTTCTTAAATAGATTTTACCATTGGTTGCCCAACAGAATTCATATTCGTTAGACTTCGCAAAGTCTCTCGCTAGAAAATGCAACCTCCTGGTTTTAGGTGTCTAAGTTGTCTGAAACATATATTGGCTGTGGGTCATTGATGAATCCCAAGTATTAGAAGATTAATATTTAAGTATGCTTCAACTAGATATTGACTGTAATTATCTGTTTCTATTTCTATAAGTCAGAAGGAGCAAAGTTAATAAAAAGCTTTTAGTGTAACATTCAAATCGCATATTTATTATCATTTATCATGATTTCACATTAATTGTACATACTTTATACATAAATTAGAAACTAGCAATAGTTACACCATAGAAATCAACACATTCGAACAAAATAACGGTCACAGTTTATAACATAGTGTGATATTTTATAGAATAGGTACTTATTAAATCAGACTGACTTACAGTAGGTCCTTTCACTAGATACTATATGAGTTGTTCTCTTGGTGGTCCGAGCTCGAATGATCCATAGCCCCAATGTCCTCAACCTCTTTTGTGAGCGTTGAATCCACAGACAAAAATTACAAACGATCGTTGTCACGTGACAGGCAAAGGAAATGTATTCAATCAGCCAAATCCACAGACAACAATTAAAAATGTAGTAAACTAAATGTACTTCTTGTGGACATGTGTTTAAATACAACCTTAATTCCCTAACACAAGCATTTGGTATTTAGTTGATTTTGCTTGTTTGGTAAGTTGTATTTCCTCACGGCTGTTATTAATTTTGATTTATGCATGGGAGATGTCATTTCAGCTAAGGCGATAGAGGTCTCGTACATCTGACTGCGACATACTCACGTTTACAGTATGAGCCATCTTAAGTATCATGAAAGCGATGCTATCCTTATTTTCGTCTGTGGTTTTCGGTAGATTTTTAATTTCCAGCTTTGTCAGTCTTGATATGCGCTGTAGTTCGTCAATGGACTCTTCCAGGGTTTGGATATGGAGGTTGTAATCATGCTGCATCTATTCAAGGTTACTGAATTTTGTTCAGTACACCTAATACTCATGAAATCCACAGACTTTTCCATATTCTGTATCTCTTCCTTTATTGTTTCGTGTTGATTTTTGATTTCCGAAATCTCGTTCACTATTTTACGAGTAGACATGGTGCAATCTTGATCTTTCTTCCAGCCCGCGTAGCATGGCCGCCGTAGAAACGGGTTTTGTCGACTGACAATCGACAAAATGACAGATAAATGACAGAATTTGGAAAGACTTCTATCGTCCTAAGCATGGCGATGTGTGACATGTGGAAAAGAAAGGTTTCTATTCTTTAGCGATAAAAGTCTTCAACGTCGAGCATGGCGACAATTTTTTGTCTACTTTTGACACTGGTTGTGGGAATCGTTTCTTGGCAACAAATGTCAAAAAGTCTACAACACATTAGACCTAGACAAGATTATTTTTATAAATGTAATTTGTGTTTGTAAGCCATTTTGTTTTTAGAAACATGTCGGGGTCCTACCGTCGCCACCTCCTCAATTTTTATGCCAAAAGAAACGCTGTACGTTCTTTAACGGGGCTTTCGATATCCCGGAAAACGAGTTCTTTGAAGATAATGCCTTCTAGCCGATTTCGGCCACAGCGACTGCATTCGATGACTTTCTAGGGTGGTTGTCGAGTGCTTTGGTGTGCTGATCTTTTATGTGCTCTCTAGTGGCTAGCATACATCATCATCGATCATCATATCAGCCCGGAATCACCCACTGCTGGGTATAGGCCTCCCGTTTCTTCTGCCACACTTCCCGGTTCTGTGCGTCCCTGATCCAGGTGTTTCCCGCGACTTTGACGATATCGTGAACCCAACGAGCTTTAGGACGGCCTTGGTGTCTTTGGCCAAACCTTGGCAAAGCCTTGCTCTATGGGCCATCTCCGCGTCTAGATGTTCTACCCAGGTCCACTTGAGGCGCACCGCCCGGTCCCCGACGTCGTAGACTTTCGTCCGATGTTATGCCGAGCATGGCTCGCTCCATAGCCCTTTGTGCCGCTTGTACTCGGTGGACAGTCACCTTTGTGAGCGTCCATGTCTCGGCACCCTAGGTCATTGTTGGCAGGATACATTGGTTAAAAAGGCGGGTTTTTTTTTATCTTTTTTGGACCGAAAAATAATACGCAACTTAAAAACTCCGAGCACAAAGCGCGCCATTGACAAAATTGTAGGGAATAGCTGTAGCCTACAGCTATACCCTGTAGTTGGTCTAGCTGGCCGGAAATATATTCAGGCCTTAACGCCTTCAATAAAAGTAATGGCAACCACACGATACGTCCTATGATAGCTGTAATACTCTGGAGGGCGCATCTTTTTCCTTTCAAACAAAGTGTAATGTCATCGTTCACCTTGATATTAACCACCGCCCGTGTAACATTATTTTTAAGTAAACAAAAAAAACTTAGTAAGAACCTATTTTCTTACCAACTGAACATTGATGGATATTATAAGATACAAATAATGAGATTGTTATAGATGATATGAGATTATAGGGAAGCAAAATCATCCTGTGATCTCTTTTATGGTGATGAACGTAATATCAACAAACAATTTGAAAAAATATAATCAACTCTATTACGTCTAGATCGCAGATGCTGAGTGCAAAATCCTCAATGTCACTAGCTATTTGTCCGTTGCTATGGAAAGACATTCTATGTCTTGTCTTCGTACAAACTCGAGTCGATGGGTCGCCGCATGCTCGGGCATGTCAAGACATTAAGACATGTCAAGTTGTATAGAAAAGAGCTTTGTCGTGTCTTGAAGAGTAGAGATAGAATTGCCATGCTACGCGGGCAGGACTCAAACATAGACGTGAGTAAGGACTTGATTTCTTCTTTAATGTAGTGAATTGATGTTCAAAATCAACTGCGTCTGGGTGACGGCGCTTTATACGGGTTGAAATGTTACTAATCTCCTGAGAGCTTGCTTTGGAAACGTCAGGTTCTGAACGGCAGACGTTCTCTTCTTGAGATGGAGGTAGTTAAGTAAACGATGCATTGTACTGCGCAAACTCAATGATGAGTCACCCTACGTCACTCGTCCTTCTGGCGCGTAGGCGTAGGTCTGTGTTACAGTAAACGTGACGTGTGTCCTTGGGAGCGCAGGCGACCGTGGAAAGAGACAGCAATTATGGGCAATGTGCTCTTTCCGCAGAGGTGAAGGCGGGCGCGCGGCGCAGTATGATTTCGCGGAGCTTGATGCGATGTTTAAGCAAACTGAGCACTTTTACTTTGCACTAAGAATTAAATTCATGTACGTTATTATTTTGCACTTTTAATATTTTAAACAATGATTTGGCACACGTCCACTCTCAAAGACGGCAGCAACGAAAGGATTACGATAATGATTGTGATAATGATGGTGATCGTCATAGTGATGACTATAATTGTGATCATTATGAAATTTGGCACCTGGATTAACATGTAGGATACTATTTATCCCTTTAGTATGATCCCGTGGGACCGTACTTCACGCGGGCAAAGCCGCGGGCAACAGCTAGTTTATATATAAACCTTGGCTTTTTCTAATTGGTCAATTTGATCCTCATTAGGAAGATCTATAAAAATAAATTTATCTAACACGCTCATACAGCGACATTTTAGTATAATAATATAAATCAGCACACAGACTTTTAAAAACCGGCCAAGTGCGTGTCGGGCCACGCGCAGTAGGGTTACGGAACCCTACTGCGCGTGGCCCGACACGCACTTGGCCGTTATCACATCATAGAACGAACCCGTTGGTACAGCGCCATCTAGCGGCAGCTTTGTGAAACTTATGATAATTTATTACGTTTTTTTTATATTAGATTTTGTTTATCAATGCAAGTTTTTACCCGTTATAAAAACAAAAACAAAGCATTTATTTCAAGTAAGCCAGTTACAGGCACTTTTGAATTGTCGAAACGAAGGAGAAAATTAAATGTAGCTACAGTCCCAGTCACAAAACATAAAAACTGTGAAAGTACTGTAGTTGCCCATTCCCTAGCGTAGATCTCAATGGAGAAGAACGGGCAAGAAACTCCATGGACACTCTTTTAAATCAGAATATTGTTACAAAAATCTTGGTAACATCATTCATCGACGACCCGAATGGCGCAGCGGCGGTGAGGCTGCCTTACGTTCTTAGGGTCCCGGGTTCGAATCCCGGTACGAGCAAATGTTTGTGTGATGAGCATGGACATTTGTTTCCGAGTCATGGATGTTTATATGTGTAATAAGTATGTATTTACAAACAAAAAGTATCTATGTAGTATATCAACTATCTAGTGTCCACGACACAAGCCTCGTTGCTTAGTGTGGCACTAGATGGCGCTGTGTATAATGTCCAGAGATATTTATTATCATTCATGTTGAGATGGTATATTATGTGAGAACAATGTAGCAAGATTTGCAATTTAAAAGTGTCCACAGTAAAATAAAACGAAAAAAAAAACAATTCAAAAACCAAAATAATTAATTCTATTAAGCCATGGCAACTAAGAGATGACCAGTCACAACTGACAGCGCCCGTTCACGGACATAACGCATAGATCAGCACCATTCAATTTAAACATTTTGAAGAGAACTAAATGATCCGACACATGCGCCACCATCAGCGAGACATTTGAGTGAGCATCACATACTCTCAACCGCCAGGGCACATTCAAGTCAAGAAAAGACGTAGGTTTCCGGTGAATGATAGCTTTCTAGTACATAGTACTCACATAATAATCTCTTTAGTATTATATAATTGCATAGCCCATGCTATGCGATTATATAATACTAAAGAGATTGAATCTATAAAATGCAAAGATAGTTGTACAATCTTCAGCAGCTCCAACAATACCATGTAATGCTATCAATTTAAGCGCCCCTGTCCTTGCGGAGCTTTTTATCAGCGATTTAATCGCTCAACTTGTAATATTCTTGCTTACATAGAGTGCGTATAATGCATGTTTTAAATTTCGTCCCATTCAGTTCAAGAATACTTTGTGGAATTTTACTATAGCATCTCAAACAGTACCCCATGAAAGATGAGTCTACTTTAGCGAGACTGAAGCCTGGCTGAACTAGTTGGTCCCTATTTCTAGTACTGTAATTATGTCTGTCACCCCTTTTACCAAAAAGGTGCAGATTTTTTCTGACGTTCAAATTGTTTTCGTAGATGTATTGACAATGTACTGTCATGATGCCAATATCCTTAAAAAGTTCCCTTGGAGAATCGCGCCTACGAAGACTATATATGGCTCTGATGGCTCTTTTCTGCAGGATAAATACAGACTCAATATCTGCGGCCCGTCCCCATAGCAAAATGCCTTAAGACATTATACTATGAAAGTAACTAAAATAAACCAGTCTAGCGGTATCTACATCAGTATATTGCCGGATTTTTCTAATGGCATATGCTGCTGAACTTAGCCGCCCCGCAAGAGATGTTAAATGAGAACCTCATTGTAGCCTTGAATCAAGCGTAATCCCCAGGAAAACCGTTTTATCTACGAATTCAAGTTTTTCTTTTTTCAATATTATATCACAATCACTACTTTTAACATTCGGTAAAGCAAAGATTTTTTTTTTTTATTCAATACCAAATTGTTTGCTGTGAACCAATTTTTGACCAGATGTAGGGCATTATTTACGTCATCTAGATTTCGGGCCCGCCTATTTATCTTAAAAATTAGGGAAGTGTCATCAGCAAATAACACCATATTTTGAGGTTGGTTTGTAAATAAATAGGGTAGATCATTTATGTAAACTAAAAAAAAGAATGGACCCAATATTGAGCTTGTGGAGCCCCCATTTATACTTTTAAACCATGTGAATTAACACCATTTATTTGAACATGTTGTTGTCTATCATTCAAATAAGATTTTACCAAACTAAGTGCAAGTTTACCCAGTCCGTAATGCTCAAGTTTCAAAAGTAATGTGTCGTGATTTACACAATCAAACGCTTTGGAGAGGTCACAAAAAATTCCTATAGCGTCTTGAGACTCTTCCCACGCAGTAAATATGTGCTTTAATAAGGTTACACTGGCGTCAGTTGTACAACGTCCCTTGGTGAATCCATACTGTTGATCATGTAAGATTCTGTTGGTGTTAAAATGATAGAGCATTTGATTAAGCATTACCTTTCAAAAACCTTGCTAAAAGCTGGTAACACCGATACAGGTCTATAATTATTAGTGTCTTTACTGTCCCCGGATTTGAAAAGAGGTATGACTTTACTGTATTTCATTAAATCAGGGAAAACTCCTTGGTCTACACATAAATTAAAAATTAAAGCTAGGTAAGGGGCTATAGTCTCAAGTATGGATGTACTAACTTTGATAGACATTCCCCATAGATCTTCGGTTAGTTTGATTTTTATTTGCCGGAAAGCTTTAATAACTATCATAGGGTATATACACATTCGCCTTTAGTAAACCAATTGAGAGTTCAGGTGAGGAAATAAGAGCCTCGGTAGTTTTTAAAGGTACATCGGTAAAGAAATTTACAAATTCCTGAGCTACTTCCTGATCAGAGCTTTTAGGACCAGATGCTGTATCTAATGTGTAGCTAGTGTTACTTGTTTTCTTCCTAAACAAGCAACTACTTCATCTTAGTCACTTTATAGGATTTATTTTAAGGATTTTGTATTTGGTACAAAATTATCCAACACCCAAGTTCAACGACTATTACTGCTGAACTAATAAAGTTATCTTAACCGCTATAGTTTTTCTAGTTCATAAAATGCACTATCATCATGATTTAAAAAAAATCAAAAGAGCAGTTTAGCTTTTAGAGGGGGGACACTACTGGAACAATTTGCGCTTAAAAGTTTAATATTTCGTAAATGGAGCATTAAATCGAAAAGTTGTTTTAGCAACTCCTAAACCATTTTAAAATACCTATTCAACGATACCCTGCACGATGGGGTAGACGACGAACAAAAAATTCATCCACACTTCACATGTAGGGGAGCTACCCTAAAAACATATATTTTCCAAAATTTTATTTCACCACTTTGTCGGCGTAATTGATATACACAGCTCTACAAAATGACAGCTTTCTAGTACTAACGGTCTCTTAGCAAAACCTCGGGCAGACAGACAGACAGATGGACATGACGAAACTATAAGGGTTCTTTGGCAGGACGACGAAACCCTAAAAAGAGAGTATCAAACTCAAACTCAAAGCATTTATTTCAATTAGACCATTACGGCACTTTTGAATGTCAAAAATACAAAAAAAAAACAAAGCTACAGTCCCAGTCACAAGGCATAATAACTTGAGAAAGTACTGTAGTTGTCCATTCCCTAGCGTAGATCTCTATGGAGAAGAACGGGCAAGAAACTCCATCGACACTCTTTTAAATCAAAATGTTGTTACAAAATCTTGGTTACATCATTCATTTTGAGATTATACATATATGTGAGAACAATGAGAGTAAAAGATTAGATCAACAATTTAAAAATAAAGTAATTAAAATTAACCGTGGCAGCTAAGAGGTGACCAGTCCCAACTGACAGCGCCCGTTCACGAACATGACGCATGTACCGGCGCCATTCAACTCAACCATATCGAAGGGAACTAATTGACCCGACACACCCGCCACCATAAGCGAAAGATTTGAGTGAGCATGACATTCTCTCAGCCACCAAAGCATATTCAATTCAATGAAAGATAACTAAATGTAAGTGGTGGCTGAACAGTACAAAGTACTTACACAATATGTGCTATGCAATTATATAATACAAAAAACTGAAATCTAAACAATGCAAGTAGGTATATTTTTACAATCTTCTGCAGCTTCCACAATACATGGAAACCAATTCTTCTTCTTTGCGTATCGATAGACTCAAATATTGCCCGACTAGTACAATCAATTAGTTTGCCACTATGGTTGTGGAGCAGGACCAGCATTTAGCCAAGCATTTTTATCATCAATGTAATCGGAACTTATAATATGCTTGCCTACATAGTGTGCGTTTTATACAAGATTTAAATTTCGTTTCATTCAGTTGAAGAATGTGGGGAGGTATTTTATTGTAACATTTCAAACAGTACCCCATGAAAGATGAATCTACTTTAGCAAACCTGAAACCTGGCTGAACTAGTTGGTCGTATATCGTCGGACCAAGCTTACAGATATGCAAACGTTTGCAGTACAAACTAACACTACTTGATCCCTGCATACATTTTGTTACTCAGAAAATAAACAAGGGTCTGGCAGCCCTGGGATCTTGCTATGTTCCCGACTTCGTCGTCGGTGTAAGTTTACGAGTAGTGCCGAGCCGAGTAGCGCCGAGTAGTGCCGAGTCGGGATCGAGTGGCGGTGACAATGCAATTGAACAATCATATCGAGTCGTTTGTTTATTCGATTGCCGAGCCCGCCAATGCGGATGCGGCGCCGCCATTGTGTTTAATCAGTGTGCACGGTGTTTCACCCGTAATTGTGTGTTGAGTTAGCGGATGAATTGTGCTTTGCTTTCGATTTGACGTATACCTTTCGAATTTGGAAAGAGATTGCTAGACTAAGACAAGACGGCCTCGCTGGTCCAGTTGTGCTGAGCATGAGCTCCTGGGTTTGATTCCCGGATCGGGCAAAGTGTACACCTCTGCCTAACCCTTCGGGAATTACAAGGCGTGATGTTATGCTATGTTAGGCTACTAAATTATAACAACTATGTAAACACTAAAATAAAGCTTCAGTGTGGTGAGTGAGACATTAACGCAAGACGATGTTGCAAAGAAACGTCAGCCTTATTATCATTGTTGTCTTAAGTTTATAACTCAGGCTCATTAATGAGCTAACCCCCGAATACTGAAACGTCACTCAAAAAAGTAGCACTTATATTTAACAGATGCTCAAAACTGACGTTCGGCCAAACGAAATTTAAAGTTTAGGAGCTGCTCAAATGTTAAGCAGCCCTTTAATTTTGAGTGACGTTTCAGTATTCGGGGGTAAGTCTAATATTATTTAGTACTCGGAATTTGATTATTACCACGTACCCAATTAATTACTTATTTTATTTAACGAAGTAAATGAGTTATAATATACCAAATCTTATGTTTAATCTCATATAATTCGTTACACAACAACACAGCGTGTGTTTGAAGTAAGCAAAACTAAAACAAGCTCAATAATAATTATTGTAAATAAATTGTGATTTGTGCGACACAAATCAAAATTTCGTCGCTCAGTTTAAATTACAAACTTATAATGAATAAGTTTCAAGTCAACTTCAATAATAATGAGAAGTTGCAATATTCTTCACTCTGATAGAGAATGAACATTTTCGTGAAAAAAATATTAATATTTTAATGATATTAGCTATGTAAAGTTATATTTAAGTTATATTACAGTCTCGAATCTTAGTTTAATCAACATATTATTATAATGTACATAGGCTGTCTGTTCAAAAAGTATCGCGAATTTTGTGTTTTTTCAAAAAGTATTTATAAATATGATGGCGCGTCGAAAGAATTGGTTCGACGACACTTCTTTTACCTGATTTCCGTACGAATACGGCAGCAGCTGGGTCTGTATGGTGTCGGACTGAAAGAATAGCACCATCCCATATCTTCCCGTGGGTGTCGTAAGAGGCGACTAAGGAACTACCAGAGAATGGGCAGCAGCGCTCTCTGTGTCTTCTTTAAGAACTGCACTGCGATCACCAACCCGCCTGCCAAGCGTGGCAATTATGGCAAAACCCCCCAGATGAATAGCGCAACACAGAAATGAAGACGTTGCGTTGGAAGGCCTCCCACTAGGTGGACCGATGACCTAGTGAAGGCTGCGGGAATCCGCTGGATGCGAGTCGCACGGGACCGGTCAATGTGGCGACACTTGGGGGAGGCCTATGTCCAGCAGTGGGCGTCTTTCGGCTGAAATGATGAACGATGACGGCAGCTGTCAATTTGACGTAACACCGGGTACTGGGGAGCGGGAAACTTTGACAGGCATGTCTGGGGTCTAAAATGGCCGTTTTAGCAGTATCTTAAATGAATCACGTTAACAATTTAAAATTCTTAAAATGGAATTTATGGTTATGAACATAAAGTCCATTTTAAGAATTGAAATTTAACGTGATTCTTATTTTGATTCTGCTAAGGCGGTCATTTTAGGCCACCAGATGGATCGATTGTGAAGCCGATATTGATGAGTGGTATTTCTGTAATTGTGAATTTGTGAATTATTGTTGATGGTGACTGGATAGCTTGTGATAGTCGAACTATATAGTGCTGTATTAGTACCCCACGTGCCCGGTGGCATGTCGCATCATTGATTAATAACAACAGTTTGATTAGATACTTGTGATTGTACAAAGACTTTTTCGATTCCTTCCTTCCTTTTTCTCCTCAATCGTGGCGTAACGTCGTCCTTTCATGGGCCTCTTCAGTTTTGGGAACAAGAAAACATCACAGAGGGCCAGGTCTGGGGAATACGGTGGCTGTGGCAAAAACAACGATGGCGAACGATGGCGCACAAGCAACGATGTGTGAGCAGGGGCGTAGGGTCGAAATTGAGCAATTTTGGTACGAATTTCGCTGCGACCCGTCTCATCCCCAAATCATTGTAAGAATCGAATGGCACGAGCCAATCGATATGTCCAGGACCTCGGCAACTTCTCTAACGGTGATTACATTTTATTTATAATTTTTATAAATTATCATCCCCACTGCTTTCACTTTTCAGAGTGATTTTTGTACGCAGATGACTTAAGGTTTGCCAGGAAGGTCGAGCTTCTGCAGGATGATTTGAATAGAGTAATTGAATGGTGTAAAAATAACAAAATGGAATTGAATTTCAAAAAATGCTACCGCTTGTCCTTTTCTAGAAAGGTTCACCCCATTAATTCGACCTACTTTATAGAAAACCAAAATATTCATGAGGTAGAAACTATAAGAGATCTAGGAGTGTTGTTTGACAAGAAAGTTACTTTTATCCCCCACATCGAAAATATTACCAAAAAAGCTTCCAAAATGTTAGGATTTGTACTACGCAATACCAAGGGTTTCAAACAGGTCAGCACTAAAATATTGCTGTATAATAGCCTTGTCCGGAGCATACTGGAATATTGTAGTGTCGTATGGAGACCAAATTACGCCACTCATAAACTTCTCTTAGAAAGGATCCAGAAACGATTTCTATGGCACCTTGCTTTTTCCAAAGGGAAAAGCAAGCAGCTGCCCTCATATCTGTCCCGTCTGCAAACTTTCACAATGCTCTCGTTAACAACTCGAAGAGAAGTTATGGATGCCCTGTTTCTATACAAACTACTCAGAAAGCAAATAGACTGTCCACAGTTACTGGGTCTCCTCAAGTTTCGTGCTCCAGCCCGCTATCCTAGAAATCCCATCACTCCACTTTACCCGCCATTGCGTAGAACTGTTCTGGGTGCTAACTCACCAATACCGCGAATGTGTAAAATCCTTAACAGCTGCAGTGACTTGATTGACGTTCACCACGATAGCATAGGGAAATTTTGTAAATCGTTATTGAATACTATTCGCACAAATAAAAGCCAATTGTATAATTAGTTTACCTGTTTGGCTTTAATTGATTTTAAATAATGTATTAATTTATTGACCAAATATTTCTTAGTTTAATTTAATTTATTTATCTGTTATTTTGTTTTTATTACTATAAATATTTTACTTTTAATTTAATTTGATCTTGATTTGTTTGTTATGTCTCTGAATCTATTTTGTTTTACACTAATTTTATTATCATTCATAAATTCACAATTAATTGCAATAATATTAAGTAGAATGTAATTTAAATAAAATAGTGCATATGGTGTTAGCCTGTAACTAATTGTTGCACTTATAAATGTATATATTGTGTACTTTTAAATAAAATGTATTGTGTAAACAATTGTATGCTAACCTTAATAAATAAATAAATCAATTACACGATTGGCAATACTATTTTCTTCACGTCTTCGACGCTCTCCTCCGTTGTTGATGTGAACGCTCTTCGTCGTTCACATCTGCTCGGCCCTCTGACAATGTTTTGTATCACCGATTAACGTTGTTTTGGTCCAAGGTAGTTTTACCATATGCCACAGTCATCATTTGAAATGAGTCCGCGCACTCACACAAAATTTGATACAGATTCTTTGATCCATTTTTTGGAATAGGCAGAAATCGGAGACGAGGCAAAACACGTCCAAGCAAAATTGCTCTCAAAAATTAACTGAGCGTTCAAAATGGCCCAGCTTGTCAGCGGGGCGGCATAAGTGAGGGACATTAATACCAAAATAATGCCACAAAAAAAATCGAATATAATACGTAGCCCGCGGAAAATCAAAATTCGCGATACCTTTTTAACAGACCTCGAACCCGACGAAAACGAAGAAAATACACTCGCGAATTTCACGGCCTACCCTAGCTACAAATGAAGTTATTATTATTTTAAAGGAACTACAAGTAGGGACAGGCCTCTCGGCCTCTGGCCGGTGGAGTAACGAAAATAAGCTTATTAAAAAAAAACCCGACTGCATAAAGAATAACTACTAACTTTAAATAAAAACTGAAAAGATAAAAGCAAGTTCAAGAAACTGGACATATTGACTGCAACAGTCGGGACCCATATTGGATGTAATGATTTTAGTCTAGATTATTTAATGGGTCCCGACTTATTACTTTTATGCAGTCGGGTTTTTTATTTTACACTTTTTAGTTACTTGGATTTACCATTTTAAAATCCTCATGATGAGCCCTTTATCGAGCTGTTCAGGCTGCAGAGCGAGCCAAACATTTGAATTTGGCGCCAAAAATCCGCCATTTTGTTTATTTTTTATTTTGATATACCCAGTGTCACTCTCACAGTAAATACGAATCTAACGAAACCTCTCAAGCTAAAATCCATCGAGCCGTTCAGGCTGCGGACCGGGCCAAACATTTCAATTTGGCGCCAAATATCCGCCATTTTGTTTTTTTTTATTTTGATATACCCAGTGTCTCTCTCACAGTAAATACGAATCTAACGACACCTCTCATGCTAAAATCCATCGAGCCGTTCAGGCCACAGAGCGTGCCAAACAATTTTACATACATACATACATACTCTCGAAAAACATAACCCTCCATGAGTGACGACCCGAATGGCGCAGCGGTAGTGAGGCTGCCTTACGTTCTTAGGGTCCCGGGTTCGAATCCCGGTAGGAGCAAATGTTTGTGTGATGAGCATGGACATTTGTTTCCGAGTCATGGATGTTTATATGTATAATAAGTATGTATTTACAAACAAAAAGTATCTATGTAGTATATCAACTATCTGGTGTCCACGACACAAGCCTCGTTGCTTAGTATGGCACTAGATGGCGCTGTGTGTTAATGTCCAGCAATATTTCTTTATTTTTATTTTATTGTCTTTTTCAAATTAAAATTTCCGAAAACTTGTTGGTTATTTATAGTTTCTAGTCAATCATAAACTCGTGGAAAATGACTGGTTTACGTACTGGTTACTCAAGATAGTCGCAGCCAGCTTCATACCTAAATATTAATTTAGACTAATCACGAAATAGGATAAAACAAATATCTCTAAAGTTGTTTTAGTCCGCGGAAGCGAATTAACGAGCTGTAATCAATCACTACAAAACAATAAATACTTCATGATTTATGTTTGTAACGAGTCCATTAATGTATGCGAACGCATACATTACGTGTTTCTATCATAAATTATATTCCAGGGCCCAGGACTCGGCGAGATAATCTGGCTACTTGGACGTTCAGCTCGTCTTAACGTTTTGAGCTGGATTAAATTATCTTATCTGCGGAATATTCATGTGGGAACTAAAACTCCGCGGTCATATTTTAAAGCGTCGCGCGTCGCCGTGCGGCGCTGCGTCGCTAGCGGTGGCTGGGGCACTTCGGCAGTCGTCACGTAGACTCGCGGTGAACGTTTCTTTTACTTTTACAAGATTGAAATTACTGGCAACCCGATGTTGCTTCGCACTCTTGTTCAATAAGGGTGCAGGTTTATCGCTCATCATTTCAGTGCGCGAAGTCTACCCTGAAGCTCATCAACACCAACTGAGAGCTGGCACAAAGATTCAATTAAATAATATTTATCAATTTATCAAATAGTATATACCTACATATAGTGAATTGGCGAGCGCCGCAGAGTGTACTGTCCCAATGTTGGCCGAGTTCAGTGGCAAATGCGCGAGCCGCGAGCGCGTCCCACTCGAGAGCGCTTCGCGAACGTGACGCTCTCCACCCAATTGGAATTCTTCACATTTTTTCAATCAGTTTTTATTTCAATTTTGTGTCAAATCAAACAGTTTGTTGGCAACAGTTATTTGCTTTTCAATTCTATTGAATACTTTTAGCATTCAATATGGTTTGTGTGCGTCCACGTCGTTGGCGCGCGCGGTTGACCATTGAACAAATAAAAATATTTGTTTGTGAAGGCCAGACTATTATTGTGCTTCTGTATGATTTGAATAATGGTTTATTAAAATCAAACACTTTTTATGGGTGGTTCTTTGAGGTGCCTCAAAACGCGGTCACACGGTCTTAATTCCTAACCTATTAAACATTCCGTGAGGACCAAACACAGATTAGTCTTTATTTATACAACATGCAACGCAATTAACGCACACCCTCAGACACCCCAATTAGTATATTATGTTATAATCATAATACATGCACTGAATTTTTAATTAAACATGTATAAGCAATGATTATTGAATATATTAGATAACCTAATTCCGGAAGAATGTTGTAGTCACAGTACAAATCAACGAACGCACACAGTCGCATACGTAGGTCTCATACCTACGTATGCGACTGTGTGAGTCTTGCTAGCCTAGTAGGTATTCGCTCGCGTTCGAGACGAGTTAACGTCGCTCGACTCAACTTCAATAGAAAAGTTCAATACATTTTAATGTCCGTTTTCATAATTGATGTTTTAATTTAGAAAGCAGCATTTTTATCAAAAGCGTTCACTATCCTATTTTTTAGGTTCTCGGCACTTGTTGTCGCACTAAAATAAACTAACGATTTAATACGCCCCCACAAAAAAAAAGTCAAGAGGCGTCAAATCAGCTGATTCTCGGGTACTGGCATGGGGATTCTCATCGAAATAGTCCAGTATTTCATTTTGAAAACGAGTACTTACGTGTACGCCAATCGGCTCCCCTGTCGATGGCCGTGTTCAGACGGAACGTTCCGCGAACGAAGCCGCTGAGTAGCAGCTAACATAGTCCTACGGTCTACCCTTGTACCATGCCGTAGGTTGAATGTTCTGCCAGCTAAGAACCTAGAACCACACTATCACCACACCGCACCGTGCCAAAGTCCTAACCATTTCACTAAACATTATTTTAGGTATTGGAATGACATCGCGCGCGTAAAACAATTTGCATAGACTTTACTGAAGTGCTTCCCACAATAATGTCCGCACATGACTAATATTGTTTACATTTAAGCTTGGTGTCACGGTGTCATGGTGGCTATCTCGCTCTATCCCAGGTTTTTAATTTGCACGAGAAAGGCAACGAAAACCAGTATGACTTATTTCGCATTTTGATGGTAAAACTATTGTTCCTTTGTCCAGTGCCTGTTAGTGTATGCGTGCGGTTAAATCGCTAAGTTTACTTCAACTGTTTTTGTAAAGACTTTAACTTGCTTGAAATAAGGTTCATTTTTCTTTATTTTGTATTGAATGGCGGAATTTGTATTAATACGAATAAAACTGAACTTTTAAAAGTCTTATTGCCTCGAATTACGGTCAATTTCACTTTTTTCTAACTGTACAGGGGTAGTGTGACTATAAATTACGTACTTTAATTATTTTTGGGAAAAAAAATGACCTATATTAAAAATTATAGAAATCGATTCAGTAAACGATTCTGAACTAACTAATTTCGGGATGTGCGTTAATTATGTCACATGTTGTATATGTGTATAATTTCAACATTAAACACCTAAACTTATTTATAATGTTTATAAAAATAAATATCATAATATGTCAAACACGAGAGCAAAAATTGGTGTTCTTCGCGCGTCACACTCGGTCCGCGTTCACGGCAAATAACTTTTGTATTCAATTCATAAGCATATAATGTAATACATCAAATTAATCGTGTTTAACTATGCATCATAATTACTATAGCACATTAATATTATCTCTTAAATTACAACTTAATAGACATTTTATGTCTTTGTCACACGGTTTTGCTAGTTTCGCGAGCGCGCAACAAAACTGCAGCTCTTTTCCAAAAGCGCCAACTTGTCGCTACTCGTTTTAGCTGCACGGGCACTCCAGTAGCAAGGGGAGACAGTTAGAACATGCTCAACTTCAGTGAAGAAAGAGTCGCCATCTACTTTACTTAACCAATAAACTATGTATTTCATAATTAACGATAGATGTCTCTGATCCATTATGAAAATCAAATAATTAAGTTTTCTAATTTATTTCTTACTTAGTAATTTTGTAGAGAATAATTACATTTTTCATCCAAATTATCACGTTTTTATATTTCATGGCTATTTCGTATTTTCAATTATATCAAATCAAATATGTTTATTTGCTAGAAAATACATTATACAAATTCAAGGAAAGATCTTAATTATGTCCCAATAGTATTTGTATTCTGCCTGCAAGCAAGCGTGCAAATTATTTACAATACATCTATTTATATTATTATTATCATGCAATTAATATTATTATTTTACATATATTATAAAAATAATTATTAATTTTCATTTATTATTAAAATTAATTTTTAAATTCCATAAATTCCTTAATGCTATATACAAACAACTATTTTTTAGCCACTTCTTTCCTTCTCTTATACATAATACATACAGGTTAGTGGAACAATGTTACATTTTTGGAAGAGAGGTTTTACTACTATCTAAGAACCATGCTTTGTTTATAACCCGGATGCAACGTTTTTGAAGCCTAAAAACTCTGTCAGAATCGACCGAGTTGCCCCACATTATAAGTCCATAGCTTAGGACAGATGACACAGGGCCGTGATAAGCCGAAAGAGCAGCTTCTACAGAAACATTTTGCCTTAACTTTTTCAATGCAAACACAAACCTATCAAGTTTCTGACAAATATGTTCCACATGGCATGGCATGGTATATATACCATAACCTTGTCTCAGAAATCGTTTTTGTGTAACATAATCTGGCAATATCATACTATGGCCGCCGCAACTTGCGCTTGCGCTTGAATGTGTTTCGTTGGTCCATTTTATGTTTAATTATTTACAAATTCTCTGTGTAACTGTCAATTCTATTCACATATAAATGTAGCCGGCGAAATTATTTCTTGTTTTTTGCAAATAGAAGCTGTGTTTACATCGTATAGTTGATCAAAATGCAATTCGCGAATAAAACGATGGCTCGTATTAGAATGTATCATCAATTATGTATTCGCAAATTTCATTATTAAATGATCAACATACGACGTAAACAAAACACAGCTGCTATTTGCAAAAAAACAAGAAAATTTAAATGATCACCTTTAAGTAAACAAATATTGACCGATACGAGAAGGTATACATACATTCCTATCTTTCTATAGCTACCGATAGCAGCTATTCATTAAGTTTACTGTTTATTAATATTCATTGTTTTAGTTTTCTTCACTGACAGTCTCTGTCAGTGTTGCCATGCATACGTTGGGTGCAGATAAAATTATGATATTTTTTATTCTTCAACCTGTATTTAGTACACCTTAAAATATTTATATTTGTTTAATAGTATTATTTAGTCTTATAAATTTATATTCGCATAACTGACCGTGACATCACTTTGGGCCCTATCAGAATACTAGCGCTGTGATTTTTTTTTTAAATGTCACAGCACCTTGCTGAGATAGGAGCCTATTGACCTTGCACAGGACCTATCAAATTTAATTGTTTGTTATGTTTCTCATGTTTACTTTTTAAAATAATTTTGTCATACCTAATTCCATATTTTTGTTTCTATTATGTCCTGTGTGAGTTTAATAAATACTTTTTAATTTCTTTCTTCTATTCGCAGTAGTTCGGTTTATATAGTCCGGTCCTAGACTTTTCGTCTAATCAGTTCGGTGATGCAATACGACCGGACTACAGAGCCTGATAGTTTGGTATCGATAACGGACGTGATAGTCCGGTATCGATAACGGACCGAAGCAAGAAGAATTATGGTTTATAATTTTCAAAATCTTTTTAAATTAAGGGATAAAATAGATCTTCGAGATTATTCCCAAGTACTTTGTTAATTTACTTAAAACTAATAATAATAATCGTAATTCAAAAAAAAGTAAAATTTTCATAACTTTCGTGGCACAACTTTCGTGGTTATTTGTCCACGAAAGTCAGCTAGCGCACCACGCAAGCCATAATTCCATTCCATTAAATAATAAGTATAGATTTTTTGTAAGCCGAAGATGCATTAACTCGATTGTCGTGAAGCTTAAGAGCAAGGTGTTATGTATTTGTATACATGCATGTGTTTAATTTTTTTATTGTAATGACTCGTAGAATGTGTTTCTGTTTGTATGTTTACTCCACCCCAAACTGGGCTATTTGCCAATAGTATCCCTCTTGCTTAAAAAGTTTCGTAACTTTCTCTGTAGTCTAAGCACCGATTTACATAATTATAATTAAATTGTATTTATTGTTTTTACAGCGTCTCAAATGTGTGTCCGTTTATTTGAAGATTACTACAAAAAAAATCGCCACGAAAGTTACGCGGAGAATACTTTTTGAAGAATTACCCTTATCACCTAATTTCAGTTTATACATAGTAAAGATTTATTACGTTGACATCTTTCTGATTTGTTTTTTTTTATTGACTTAATGCAATTATTATACTGATTGGCATCTATAATTCAGTTTCCCCAGAAATTAACAGACAGTTTACATGCCACAGTCCGCTGTCGCTGCCGCTGCCCCCAGTTATCAGGTGTGAGCTCTCAGGCACCATTTAGACGTTCATTATTCGCGGGAGCTATTGCCCGAGTGCGGCGCCGACCCTTGCCCTCTTCCGTGTTCTGTGCTATGATGCTCTCTGACTCCAATGACTGCTATTTTAACTCTAAATTCCACCTTAGGTCTTGGCTGCAGTGATATGAAGAACTATGATGATAGGGGAAAATCAAGAAGAAATGAAACGTAATAATCGTAAGGAGCTTACAGGAGGGGATTTACTATTGAATTATAACAACATCATCATTCTCCTGACCTTGTGCCAATTGATATGTTATCTTGCTCCATACTTCTCTCTTAGCCATCCACACCATTCATTCCGCATAACAAGCCCACACCGTGACAACTTTTCACTCAACTCATGAAAACTAGCTGTGGCCGCGGCTGCGCTCGCAGTTTGGTCGGGAACTATCCCACAGAAACGTTTTAAGTATACCCTGTGTCACTCGGGTATAACGTAGGTTCCCCTTACTGCAAGAATTTTCGGAATCTGATCACAAGTTCCAAAAGTTTGTATGTTTGGATGTAGGGGTTACCACCCCTACATCCAAACATACAAAATTTACCTATTTATACTATAAGTCCATAAAGAAAATAATCAAAGTGTAGTTATATATGTCGCCGCAAGAGTCTCTATCTGCTAAGATTTAATCTAATTAATAACACTCATAATTCTATTCCATGATAATATTGATGAACCTGCCATCTCTGCTTGGCAGTACGATTATTACAAACATCGTTATCGATTAACAGAAGAGTTAAGCGCCATCTATTGGTTTGTGTATTAACTAGTACTTAGATCTTCAAGTGACAATTTAGAGGGTAATTTATTAAACTAAAGTCTTTATCTAGAACAAAGTTTAGTTCAAATTAAGATAAGCAAATACTTTAAGGCAATTGGGATTTTACCAATTTGTTATTGCTCTTTTGGCACTATGATTTGTTTGTATAGCAACATTCCACAGTGTTGTGGAATTTGGCGCCAAGCACGATTTTAATGGTTAAAAACTCAATTTATAATTTGAAACTACGACTAAATCAGTTTTCCTAAAACTAACTACAAACCAAAAGTAACAAGATCATTTACAAAGCAATTTATTAGTGAAAGACCTGTTCTTTTTATTAGTTACACCTGACCTTCGATCTGCCGGAAATGGTTTTAAAAACAAGTGTAAAAAGTAATGAAGCGAGTAATTTAGCTTAAATTTAATAACACCTTTCCATTTGTGAATATTAGTATTGTTTAATTATAACAA
The DNA here is from genome assembly GCA_963853795.1 of Xestia rhomboidea. Classification (NCBI taxonomy): domain Eukaryota; kingdom Metazoa; phylum Arthropoda; class Insecta; order Lepidoptera; family Noctuidae; genus Xestia; species Xestia rhomboidea. The sequence goes on along the minus strand of OY970776.1, from coordinate 254,639 downwards.
TAATTAATTGTGAAGTATTCTTGCATTGTTTGTAGGTTTTAATGAACTTACGATGTAATGAATCACTGCACTGGGTGTGTGTGTCACTTCCACCTACTCAAGATGGACGCGCGTAGGCAACGAGGTGTCCCGTTAGCTTATGATTAGCAAAACAATTGAAATACTAAGTAATTATAAGCGTTTAGTGAAGTGAACAATATTAAGTTGTGAAAATGAGAACTGTAATACGATTTAAAATAGTGTCAGGAGTTTCTTTGTCCATTCTTCTCCTCAACCATAATACTTTGCGAATTGACGACTGAACTCTAGAAAGTTATAAGTTTCTGTACCTAAATGGTTTAATAGAAATAAACGTTTGGAGTTTGAGTCAAGTGCTTTGTGTGATTTCAACTACCCACCTACCTAACTACCAACAATGAAGAATCGTATCGCACGGCGATGTGATGGCTATGAAAGAGAGAATGAAAGACAATATGGCGGCGGATGGCCCCAATATTTGGGGACAGTGTTCCTCTAAGGAGTCTAAGCTTTCCCCATCGTGATATATATATTTACAATATTAATATTCAAATCTCTCTAACGTGAGTACATGTACGTCTAACAATGTCGGGCCGTCCGCGTCAGCCTGTCGCGGCGCGCCCGTGTTGCACCTGCTAGCTAGCTCGTACACTGTGTTATCGTTTACATCCACTCCGATATTAATGCACTGCGCTAATTGACTTAATCTGCGGGTAATTCATACGCTATCTACGGCTGTAGTACTGTGACAACAGCAGTGCGAGTGTGCGAGTGTGGGCTCACCGCAGGCTAATTGCTGCTCAGCCGCATTTTTTGTTCTCAAGGGCGCTTCATTACTTCGCCCCCCGCCACACCACGCCGCCTGCCGCAAAAGTTTTCAAATCACTATAACCTCATCAAATGGAGCACATGAATTAAAGTACGCCCCCCCCACACACCACCACGTAGGTATCATATAATCTTCTTTAGAAACTGCATCTCTTTTTTTAGAAGTCGGTAAAAAAAATAGTATTGTTGTTGAAGCGGAGCAAATGTTTCGTTAAATACATTTCATATCTCGGAGTAATAGAAAATAGTAATTCTATTTAGTGCACCGCGACCACTGCGAGTCGGCGAGGTAATAACAAGTAACGTCGGGTTAACTCAGGATGTATCGCGCTTTTGTGTCGTTAGATGCACAAACAGAATGAGATTCAACTGCTAAATTCAAAGCAGTGCCATTAACCAGACGGCACAAAAGAGCCACACCACCAACGCCACTGACGGCACTGAACGACCAACTGAAAATTACATGTTCAATTGTGCGCTCAGCTCATACGAAGGCAGCGGGGATGGGGAAGCAGGCACCTCGAGACTGTCCTACTCTTGAAGCGTTTTGTGTTTCTTACCATTTCCTTCAAAACGTCATACAGAATTTTGCTGCATGAAAATTTCCAAACGAGGTGCCACCATCGGCTTGGTCCATTTTTTGGTGCTCCGGACCGCCTCCGCCCGGTTTGTGTGACGCGGTTCAAATTGTGCGGTCGGCAGACCTCTCGGAAATGCAAAGATAAGAGGAAATGCAGGGAACTCTCGAATTCGATGCCTGGCAGTATAATCCACAGAGTCAATAGTTGTAGCGCATGCAAATGCTTCAGCTCTTTAGTCAGCAATCGATAATGCCACTTAAAAGCTGGTGAAAGCGGAGGAGTGAACAGAGAGTCGCAAATAACGCCGAAGTGATAAACGGTATTTGGAAGCGGTCGCAACTTATCAAACATTATTAATTTAGCAGACGCCTTGAATGGCGCCTCTGCTTTGTAAGGTTCGTGAAATGCCTTTAGCTTGCCTGTATCGTAATATTCCTTGATATAAATCTTACGCCCTGTTAAGAATTAAGTATGCGTCAAAGTGCATGAACATCTCTCGACCAATGCCCACGTTAGATTGTATCATCGTCTCACAGCGCACATACCCACACTGCTGTGAACGGACTGCGCTGTATATTTGAATAACCAAATCGCTTTCAGCCTGACAGGTGACATAGCCACTAGCCGGTATAGCTGCAAACAAACCAGATTGAAATAATAATCCTCCTGCCTGTTTTTCGGTCACAGCGGCCTACGCGGCGGAGCGGATAAGCCATCGGCGCGGGCGATGTTATCGTGCACAAGTGTGTGCGCAGGCACAGCTCGGACGGCAACCTGACACGACCGGAGACTGAGATCAGGCGCAGGACCAACGCCTTAACGTGCTCGACCCGGGAAACGAACCACGATCAGCAGTCGCGCTTACGGCCGGGAAACCAACGGAGCAGCGGAAGTGAGATTTTCATAGTGGTGACATTTCATTTTTTTTTTAATAAAGCGAGTTGTAACTCAGGCAATCATCCAGTATTTTGACTGGAAGTACATAGCTACGCTGCCGCTGTAGGTAGCCTGTATGCGGAGCGCGCTGGTGAGCTCACTACGCTAAGACATGACGGCGCGCTATTTAGCAAGGGCCGCGTGTTTCCGCCGGCCGGAGGGTATTTTCTCAAATTCGTGTACTACCCTCCCCCTCTGCCCGCACAGTGCACCCCGTACCCCTCCCCATGTAAACCCCTAACGAAGCTTGTTTCGGAAACAGTAATTCGTATCACAGTTGCGAACAATTTAAGAATTCAGATTTAATAATAAAAGGTCGGGAAACTACTCCAATTAAAACATGCCGCAAATATTTTCGTATTCGGAATCCAAAATCTCATACTATATTTATCCCATTAGAAGTCAAATGGATGAACTGGGTCCTAGGCTGACATTGAATGAATGAATGATTATATTTTTTTGGCTAATCTGAAGTAGTTCTGAAAGGATCAGGATTTCAATTCCAAGAAAGGTTACTTCGATCAATCAACCGATCTTCGATTATTTTTTAAGCGAGTCGACACTGAATCTCTCAATGAAAGCGCGATGAGGTCTATTTGTAATACGTACAGTAAAAATATAACAAGCATATTTGACAATAGCAATGCTTTAAGTGGCTCCTTAAACAAACAGGCATCAATTAGTTAGAATGTTGTTTCTTTGTGCGCAAGGCTCGTCGTTGCAAGTTTTTACAAGTTGGGCTGCATACCGCGGGTGTCGGCTGAGGAGCGGAGGGGCAGGGGGTAAGCCGGGCTGCTTCAGGAATTCCATTGGTTTTCCGTTATTAAAATAGCTCCCAAAATATCTGCAGCCCTGGTACTCATCTCGTAGTTATGAGGTTTCATTCGGCAAACTTTATTATTAGGTTTGTTGGCTACCGCGATGCAATAATCCGTTAGCTTAGCGAGCAAGTACCATCATTAGAGCATCTATTAGAGGTTTGTGTTGGGTTCCTTCTATCTGGCCGAATCTTGATGCTCCGAAATTTATTTGGCATAACACACTTGACATAACGAATATTTTTAAGGCATAAAATAAGATGGCAGAATTTTATTTGGCATAATTCTGGTTAAAGACATTTAATTCTCATAAAAAAAATTACATTTCACTTACATGAGAACTTTAAACATTAGATATAAACTAATCATTGTCCTTCGACACTCGGACTTACAAATTAACTTGACGTAAGTATTTGATTGCAAATTACATATTTTGCTTCGTGGGTACTCCTAAAAATCTCACACTGTGCCATTATGCGTAATTACCCTGCCTTGACAAGAAGAGTGCGGTCTCACTGTCACAATGCAGATACATCAGTCAGTAGTACAACTTTTGTTTACGACTTTTTAATGAATACTTATATTTTGAGGACAATTACCTTTGGTAATGTTCAGATTCTACATAATTCCGTTTAGAATAACGTTTATTTAGAGCGACGATTATTTGGTACAATTTCACTTGGCATACTACGAAGATAGCAGAATTTCATTAAGTAATTGGAATAACTTTATTTGGCATTATTGTCATTTCTATAAATTAGCATATTTAACCTTAAATAAAGTTTAAAATATTGTCCTAAAAAGTCAATATGTTGTGCTACAAGAATTAGTGACAGAAACGAATCGCTCCAAAACCGACTCCACGTAGTCTTGTCTGCCCTAAGTGTAATTTAAGCCCGCGTAGGCGCGGAGGGGTGAGGCGGCCCGCGAGCTGAGGCTGAAGCTGGCCGGCGAAGCCAGCCAGCATGCCGAAGCTGCGTTGGTGAGCGTAAAACACATCTGCGACGATAAGCTCGCGTGGGACCGCCGGAGCCCCGCAGCACCGGAGCCGTGACAGAAACCATGCCTGCTGCATGTTGCATGCTTGCATGCTGCATGCTGGCTGCATGTATGGTGTATGCTGGTTGGCATGTTTGCATACTGCATGCTTGCTGCATGCATGTCTGATCAAAAATATGCAGCAATACACATTATCGTCATATGTATGTGGCGAAAAAAAAACTTCATCTAAAATTCAATAAATTTTATTATTATGGTAAGAAATACAAATTATCCTTTCCATCACTATGCATATGAAACTTATGCCAAAAGATGATTCTGACTGTGAACTTTCTGCGATAAGATGGTTCTACTTTTAATTCTTAGGCATATGAAATTTATGCCTAAAGATGATTCTGACTTACAAAAATATGAGTTTTGAACGTATGATAAATGATTGTCTGCCAAACGATTTTCTGCGAAATGAAGTTTATGCTATCCGCTGGTATGCAAAATAATATTATGACATAAAAAGTTCTGCCATAAAAGGTAGATGTACTCGTATTTGTTTGCAGCGCGGTGGTCCGGAGCAAGCGTTGTTCAACAAGTGGAGCGGAGCTAAGCTGCGCTGACAATCCGCCACAATACAAGAAATAACAATGTCTGAAGACTTACATAACATTTATTGAGTTTTTTCATTGGCTTCTTTTGAATTTTTCTTTTTGTGGAGACAGGTAGCGTATTGTTGTTCGAAGTTCTGACTTTTTGGAGTAATTGCGCACAGTTATGACAGATAATTTCGGAATTATTTTTATGATTGTATTTATTACTGCACCGGTAACTTCAGTGCAAAATAACAGTAGCAGCTTGCAAACGATCTCTTATAATGACAGCGTAAGTTCACACCGTTCCGTACTGGAAGAGACGCATCGCAACATCGCGAGGCACATCGTAAAATCGTTGGTGCTGCCAACCGATTTCTAACATTTTCAAGCGCATGAGAACGACGAGACAAGTCGCCACGGTGGCCTCAGGCTACGCCTCGTGGCGCCGCGCGGCGTCTCGAGGCGCAGCGCTGCGTGGTGCAATGTTTTCTGAATTCTCACAATGAAACGTGTATCTTTTCGTGTAGTAAATAAAGTTATATACGTGATAGTTGTTGTCGTAGTAGTTGTTGTTATACGTGTGGTGAATGAGGTTCACGGGAGGGTTGATGTATTGTGGTGCAACTTGAGTGAATTTGCAAAAGTTACACTATATGTAATAAGTTACATATATTAAGATATTTTTTAACTAGGTATAAGGTGTAGATTTAGGATTTAGTTAGTAAGGCCACTCTGTCGCATTGAATCATAAATCTGTAATGATAGTAAGATTGTTATAAATAAATAAATAAATATATTTTGAGTCGCTCTATTAAAATGTGAGCGCAACGCCGCGTCGCGTCGCGTCTCGGTGTGAACTGACACTTTATGGTCGCGGGCAGCGTGCGCGCGAGTATGAGGTGTAGCCCGAGGGTCGTATGTTAGACGGGCTTGGTTTAGACAATCTGCTAGTAAAATAGTAAGTAAGTATAGTTACTCTGTGCGCCTGCAGGGCAATCTGATGTAGAATTGTTAGAGTTTACGATTGTACGAGCATCGCCACATGATATTAATTGTTTTAGTTTTTACCTGAACAAGCAGTTGCTAAATTCACCGATTTATGTACATACGCTGACTAGGCTATTACGCCCGCCACAAGTCACCTACTTTAAGTATTATATATATTGTTGTTTACATAATAAACTGTCAATCATTTGAAAACAGTGATTTTATTCCCTGTACACATCCCGTGTGATTTGTCCATCTACATACTACATCTCAGTGTGCGGAGCTGCTGCCCGTACATTTTTGGTCCTTCGAGCCGGATCACCACTCCTGGAGCAAACAGTGCTACAAGCCGCACACGTACGAAGGGTTTCTACTTACGATAGCGAATCGGTTTGACTGGTCTTCCACAAGCGGATCGCCCCAGTCAGATTGAGAAGGCGCTCAATATCGTACGGAGAGATTCCTTCGGACCCTGTGATCGCCACGGAGAACATCAACATTTGGTGGTTCGGGAACTACATCTTAACAATCCAACAGTGAAGTCAACAGGGCTAACGTCCATCAACAATACGCATACATACTCGTACTACAATTATGGACGCTAGACAACAAGAACTTCTCAAGCGGCAGGGAATCATTGCAGAGGGCATCCGGAAAATTGGTGTCAACTTCGGAAAGGATGGCCCTGACCGCAAAACCGCAACATACATCCGAGGTAGACTGGATACCCTCCAGGCGCACTGGAACGAGTTCGAGATGAACCATGGCGTGCTACAGGGCGCCACGGACCGGACCGACATATACTATACTACAAAAGTGTATGACAAGGTCAAGGCGGAATACTCAAGCGTACAACATAAACTGCAAACAGGCCTACCTGCACTGTGGAACCCGCAAGTCACCAAGGTAAAGAGAACAAGAACACTGGAGTACTTTCAAAATCAGACGAGCTCAAAACTCAACAAGCAACCAACTTCAGAGCCTTCTCCCGTTTCACCAGCAATTTGCGGACTGCAGACATTATCGAGAAATGGGACATAGAAGACAAGCTCAGGACCCTCGAATCTAGATGGAGGGTGATTGATGAAGTACACTGGCAGCTCGACAACCTTCTCGTTGGTAGCGACGTTAACTACGAGCTTGAGTTCTCGCAGTATGAAGAAACGTACGAATGAACAAAGCGAGATCTTAACCGCAAGCTCAACCTCGCTGTCCAACAACGGGACAGCGCGCCGAGAATCGAAATACCAATATTCTCTGGTAATTACACACAATGGCCGACATTCCTTGATCTATACGTTGCGGCTATCAATAACAATCCTTCCCTCTCAAAGGGGCAGAAAATGCAACACCTGAAAGGGAAGCTAAAAGGGGAGGCTGAGCGCCTTGTGCAACATTTGCCTTTTCCCGCAAGCAACTACGACTCCTGCTGGGAAATTCTCCACCATAGGTACAATAACCTGCTGCTGCACTTCACAAAACAAATGCAAGTTTTGATGAGTCAACATACGATTCAACATCAAAACGCTTATGAGTTGAAGCGCCTACACGACACCAGTCTCGAAACTGTGCACGCGTTGCGTAACTTGGGCATCGACACGACAACATGGGACCCGATTTTGGTGCATATCCTGACGGGAAAACTCAACACTCAGACCTATTCTGATTACGTGGAGGCAAGGAAAAGTCCAAGAGGGCTTCCCGATTTCAAAGAATTCATCCAATTCATCGAAGGGAAGTTCACGGCGCTGGAATCAGTGGTGAAGAAAACAAACAAACCAACCAAACAAACAGATGCCGATGCGTCCCCAAACAAAGGGAGTTCGACGACAACAGTACAAAGGGATGCGTGCAACCGATACAGACGCTATCCCAAGGCAAACCATACAAGCTCCGAGAGAAATTGTCCTGTTTGCAAAACAAGCCACATCCTGCTCTACTGCAAAGCGTTTCAAGAGATGACGCCGGACATAAAAATTAGGACAATTGAGCAATTGAACATTTGCAAAAACTGCATGTATCCGCATAACAGAAAGAAATGCAACTCAGAAAAAAGGTGCAAAGTGTGCAACGGCGCGAACCACACCACGCTACATGACCTAACTCGTGATACTACGTCAACGATACTGCCGTCAAGTCAACTGACCGATAACGTGACTAACAATATAACTCACAGCGAAAAACTAATCACGTGTCAGGAAATTTTAACGAAGTTCTACTAGCAACAGTACAGCTCAAAGTAAAGGCCGCAGATGGAACTTACACCGTACTCAGATGTCTTCTAAATCAAGGCTCCTAACTGAACCTTATAACAGAATCTGCTGTGCAACGACTTGGCCTTCCACGACGCAACCACAACTCAACTGTGTCGAGAATCGGAACATTTGCCAGCCAGAGCAACGGGACCGTTCAGTTGGACTGTAAGTCCCTTTACGGGGATTACGAGTTTACAACGCCGGCACTAGTCATGGCTAAACTACTAAACAATCTACCTAACTACTCCTTCAAAAAACAAGATTGGCCTCACATAGAAAATATCAACCTGGCCGACCCACATTTCAACATATCAAGGCCGATTGACATTGTGCTTGATGCCGGAGTATATGGCGACATAGTCATGAGCAGCATCATTCGAGAAAACATATATACGCACCTATAGCACAACAAACTAAGCTCGGCTGGGTATTAGTTGGAAACACGAATACGTTCAACTGTCATGTCGTGGTAGACACTAACGATATCTCTCGCTTTTGGGAAATTGAAGAGATAATATCGGACGAGAAGTCTACAAGTGTCGAAGAAGAGTACTGCGAAAGGCTGTATACTGACACAACTAAAAGACTAGAAGACGGGCGATACGAAGTTACAATCCCCATGAAGACCAACTTTGAACAAAATTTGGGACGATCAAAGCCTCAAGCAGTCGCATAATTCAAGCAGCTGGAAAAACGATTAGCTAGAGATGAAATCCTCGCTTCTAATTACAAGACTTTCATCGACGAATACAAAGCTCTACAACATAATATGAAAAAGTGCACAGAGCCGGACACACCAAGCTGTTTCCTGCCCCATCATGGAGTAATGAGACCGGATTCAACGACAACTAAACTCCGAGTGGTCTTCAATGCATCAGCAACCACTAGCACGGGACACAGCCTCAACCAATTGATGGAATGCGGGCCTAACTTACAACAAGACTTACAAGCTATGATTCTACGATGGAGGGCGTTTGAATACGTGTACACAGCGGATATTTAGAAATTCTACCAACAAATACGTATTCAAGAAAAAGACTAAATTAAATTTAATAAATGATTTAATAAATTTAAATAATAATTTAAGAAAAAGTAATTGACAGCTTGACAACTGACGTAATGTCAACAGAAAAGTAAACATTGAAAATTATTCGATTTTAAATTTAATTTCAGCAAAATCAAAGATAATAAATCGAATAAGATCGATAGTAAGACTGCCAACAAAAATAGTTGTCGCCAAGGCGCGACATAAGATGTAAAAGTAAATAATATAAACAATGAGTATGATTGATAGTAAAAGTGTAAGTAGCTATAGCATTTAGATACTATATTTCCTAATAAGTATACAGTGTCTGAAACACGAAGATTCTATAATATACAGCAAGAATGGGAGCAATTCCGCAATCACCTCGCACACATACACGACATAAGCATTCCACGCTGGGTCGGCGACACCCAACAACCCTTCAAACTTCACGGCTTCAGTGATGCATCTGAGAGAGCTTACGGATGCGTCATATATTGCAAGTCCAGTGATAAAGAAGGTTGACAGTTGATCAGGCTAGTAGCAGCTAAAACAAAATTAGCCAGAGTATTAACAGAAAAACCCTATTTCTCTGCCACGACTGGAGTTATGTGGTGCATTACTACTAGCTCGCCTGATTCAAAAAGTTAGAAACTCGATCAACTCGCAGACAGTCACCATACATTGCTGGACCGACTCTATGGTAGTGCTTGGCTGGCTACATGGGGACGTGAGTCGCTGGAAGAGTTTTGTTGCCAACAGAGTCACACAAATAAATCAAATAACTCCAGCCAACTCCTGGAAACATGTTAAGTCCGAAGATAACCCTGCGGACTGCGCAAGCAGAGGGATCTCACCATCAGACTTAATAGCTCACGAACTGTGGTGGAAAGCCCCTTTTTGGCTTCAAAACAACAACATACCCAAACAAGAAATTTTTACAACAAACGAAGAGCAAAGGAAACTAGGTCAAACTTGCGCAATACAAACAATACACGCGCCACTGATCGAGCAACTACTGCAAAAATACAGCTCAATGACTTATGCAACCCGAGTCATCAGCTGGATCATACGATTTATAAACAACTCACGTCACGTAACAAGAGCCAACCGCATGACACACTAAACTACAGAAGACATTGTGCAAACTCACCACCTGCTCGTCAAAATTGCACAGAACAATACCTTTGGCAATGAAATAGCGTACCTATACAAAGATAATAAGCGGGCCACAAGCAAACTGTTGAGTTTGAGCCCAATACTAGTCGCACAAGGCATTCTACGAGTGGGAGGAAGACTTGAACATGCCAAGTTAAGCAACTCCTACACGCACTAAAATACATAGTTGCAGAAATAGTACGTCATCAATCAGCACTGACGGACACACGGACTGAGCTTATGCTACCTGGAACCTGTCTCCTAATATAAAACCTTACTGAAGTTTCAACTCTTGAATTAACATCAAACACGACAACTCAGGGCTGACGCTCGAATTGGATTCACATAATATTCTACAAAATACACCTAGCTTTAGTGGCTGTATCGAATTCTGGATTAATTATTGCTAATACTACTTTTCGATTTAATGCTCCATTTACGTTATATTAAACTTTAAAGTGCAAATCTTTGTTCCTGTAGGGCGTCCCTCCCCCTCTAAAAGCCAAACTGCGGTCTGGAAATATCTGGAAATATTTATGATGATCGTGCATTTCATGAACTTTAAAGGAAAACCATAGAGGTTAACATAACTTTATTAGTTTAGCAGTAATAGTCGTTGAACTTGGGTGTTGGATAATTTTGTACCAAATACAAAATCCTTAGAATAAATCCTATAAAGTGACGAAGATTAAGTAGTTGCTTGCTTATAACGGATAAAGACGCATTGAAAAACAAAATCTAAAATAAAAAAAAACATAATAAATTATCATAAGTTTCACAAAGCTGCCGCTAGATGACGCTGTACCAACGGGTTCGTTCTATATTGTGATAACGGGCTACTACCATTGAGCTATTACTACTACGTATCACTATACGTAGTAGTAATAGCTGTTCAACTGCTGTCGGCCGGCTGCAGTTCACTTAGTCTATATACGTATATATACGGGGTTAGCCGCCCCCGCGCGCCCCGCACTGCGCAAAGATTTAGTTCGCGTTGTCTTCTCTATACGTAGTAGTAATTGCTCAATGGCTACTACGAAACCCTACACTGTGCGTGGCCCGACACGCACTTGGCTGGTTTTTTTTTTTAATTTTATTTTTATTATTTGTTAAGCGGCAACAGAAATACACATTCTGTGAAAATGTCTACTTTCTACCTGTTACGGATCATAAGATACAGCCTGCTGACAGACAGACGGACGGACGGACAGCGGAGGCTGCGGAGGCTTAGTAATAGGGTCCCGTCGGTTACCCTTCGGGTACGGAACCCAGAAAATGTGAATGTTTAATTTAAAATATCATATTTAATGTGGTAATGTGGCGCTGCTTTTCCAGGCAGGACGACGTCGGCCGGGTCCGCTAGTATTATATAAAAAAACATAAATATGTCTAAAAACCAAATATTTAAATACCTATATAAATACCATAATAAGCAAAAAATACTACATATTTTAATGATGCTATTTTAGTTTAATATTTAGCTTTTTTTCCTAACAAAAAGCACCTTCATCCTCTCTCCTATTAAAAATTATTTTTACTGTGCCCGACAGGGTCCATTATTGATTGGATGTTTTAACATGCCAACTGTTATATGTATACATTATGGAATATAACAAAATATTGAGTATTGAATAGCCAAGGAAACTGAACTTAAAAAACTGTCTAACACCTATTGAGATGCAGAAACAGTCAGTGAACCCTTATATAAAGATTTCAGTACTCGTACCAAGCTCGTATCTAAAAGATTGACGTTAATAAATGTTGGTTACTACAATCTAAATCCTCGAAGTGATGACAACTCATTAGCGGAGTCTCGCGGACGCGTGGTACCGCGAGCTCGAGCGATGGTGACCCTAATGATAGATAGCTCCTTCAAATAAAGCCCATCAGAAATACGTTAGCCCGATGCTTTAAAAAAGACGCTGCTTTAATCTCATTCAAAGAAACCTCTTTTGTTCGTCGTCCAAGTAAAAAATGGTCGTCACGTTATTTACAATAATACTAGCTGACCCGGCAGACGTCGTCCTGCCTGGAAAAGCAGCGCCACATTACCACAATAAATATGATATTTTAAATTAAACATTCACATTTTCAAGGTTCCGTACCCGAAGGGTAACCGAGGGGACCCTATTACTAAGCCTCCGCAGCCTCCGCTGTCCGTCCGTCCGCCCGTCTGTCAGCGGCCTGTATCTTATGATCCGTAATAGGTAGAAAGTAGAAATTTTCACAGAATGTGTATTTCTGTTGCCGCTAAATAAAAAATAAAAATAAATTAAAAATTAAATGGGGCTTATTACGATGGTACGGAACCCTTCATGCTAAACACTATGTAGAAGCAGAACACACTAAGGAATATGTAAGTATGTATGTTACAGCTAATAGCCGAAGTGCGGCTACACCTAGTTTTAGCCGGCTACAACTAGGTGCAGCCGGCCACATGCGGTTAAACTTAGATGTATCCTACTTATCTTCGGTTAAAACTAGGTTTAGCCTTCATCATAGCGGCTATAGAACTAGTAGCAGCCGCACACCGGCGGTTAAACTTGGGAGTATCCTATTTATCATCGGCAAAAACTCTGTTTTCAGTTCAGTTAAGCATTTTGGTTTTGTTTTGAGATTCTTATCTTGCGTTTCCCGATTGCCGCTATGATGAAGGCTAAACCTAGTTCTAACCGAAGATAAGTAGAATACATCTGAGTTTAACCGCATGTGGCCGGCTGCACCTAGTTGTAGCCGGCTAAAACTAAGTGTAGCCGCACTTTTAGACCCGAATGCGCTCGGCTAGATTCCTTTACGACCAGGCTGGGGATGTTATCGCAAATCTGCCCATATCGGCGGCACACCCGCTGTGTTCCAAACCGAATTAACTAAAGAATCGGGATCGGAATGTTCGCGAGCTCAGCGCCTTTTAATAAATGAGCCTCAGTGAGCTGATAGCAGCCGATCTGTGCCGAACTGTTCCGAACCGTGCCGAGCCCGCTCGTAAATGTATAGAGACCTTACGAGCTCGCACCTGAGCGGGTTATTTTGTTATTATTCAACTTTCATGTGTAGCTTGTAAGCACTGATAATGTCGAGCATCGTTTTTTTGTCATAACAGTTACATATTTGTCAGTAACAGTTACGTGGTGTGCCGCGACAGATGGAACCAGGAAGCATTGAGCGGGCACGTCATACACCTTTGTTCTTAATATAGGTACTACATAATTCTTCTGTACATGTGTTTGTCACCTAACTTCTCCTAAACGGCTGGAGTGGATGTAATTTTTTATGTATATTTCAATGGATTTCTGGATGGTTTGAAAACACAATTGGGCCCGGTAGGTGGCGCTGTTGTCGGTGTGTAGCCCTTTTTCTTATATGGCAGAGACGGTTTTAATGATATTTTTTGTGTCCTTTCAAATACCCGTCCCTGCAAGGTTTGAATTCGCAAATGGACCCGGTAGGTGGAGCTGGAGTCGGTGTATGCCAATACACCGACTGCCATACCATAGAAGATTTGGAATAAAATGAACAATTTAAATAATTTAGACATAACTAAGTATAAACAGTGTTAACAGTGAGATCGTAAATAGAAAATAATGACTCAACCGTGGAATCATTGGAAGTCATTATCGAATCACAAAACTAAAAAAACCGGAAAAGGTGATTGCATAAAATTAAAAGTACAGGTTTTCTGATTTTTATGCGCCTCTGTTTCTATCTGCGAACACATACATAAAGTATGGTAAAAAAATTCGTACCGATCTATACCAATTGGTCCATTCTGGAAACCTGTATCCTTATGCAAGTACTCCAGCACTGTACTTACGTGTATTTCTCTCCTATACGGTACATCATCTGACAAAGCAAAAGATACTTCCAAATTTAGTTCGGTCGCTAAGAGTGCCAATAAACGCAGACAACACACGGACGCGACTCGGGGCCGGACACTCGGCTAACTAAGCGCCGGACGCCGGACGTGCGCCGCATAGCGACCGACCACATCAATGACCGATTTTTTTATCGGCCAATAACGAGTCCGGCCCGTTTTATTCGTTCCTTACAGGTGGAATGGCGGACTGTTACTTTTTGTGCACGAATTATAATTATATACAAGAGTAAATAATTATAATTCGTGCACAAAACGACGCAGTTTATTTTATTACTAATGTTAGCTTTTGCTATTTATTTCGTTGAAAATAAATAGAATAATTTAATTTGCAAGATATAAAATTGACTCAGTGTGCGTTAGTCCAACGGTCGAGATTGACGTGCACAATATCTAATTTTAAATACTATTCAAAAAACAATTTTTTGTGACACCACCTGCACCGCACGTGTTACCGTGCGCCGCGCGCCGCCGTCGCGATAACAGCCGATGCGCCGGCCGGCCACCTGTGTGGTCTCGCAGCGTAAACAATGTTCAGTACCAACACATTAGCGAATAATATTACCTCAATTATAATGCAGACGAGTACGCAAGAATCAGAAAATAATATACAATTAGATGAAATGGAGACGAGCATTGAAGACCAACCAACAAATAATGTACAAACGGGAAAAAAACGACCAATAGAAAAAGACAGAGATGAAGACTGGACCGAGGTCAGAAAAACTGGAAAGCGTTATAAGAACTTGAGTAATTCTACTACACGAGCATCAGAGGACAAAATAGAAGTAACAATAATGTGTAAAAAAGCCTTACCTAAACAGTTCAAATTTGCCAAACTATTACAAACCAACAACATCAATCGTATCACACGCATTAAGTGTTACAATCCTTTTAAAGTGATGTTACAATTTGAGAGCGAGTTAGAATTACAAAATTTAATTAATTGCACAGAGTTTAAGGAAAATCAATGGACTATCTCAAAAACTATGGAGGTGAAGAGAACTTACGAAGTAATTAAAAACATAGAACTTGATTGTAATGATGAAGAAATAATGGAAAGTTTGTCGTCTGTCACAGAAATAATAGATGTAAAACGGTTAAATCGCAGAAATCCAGATGCTTCTGGATGGATTGAGAGTGAAACCTTAAGAATATGCTTCAAAGGTTCCTCACTACCAGCTTATATTCATATGTATGGTGTCAGAATAAATGTGAAGTCGTATGTTTATCCAGTTACACAATGCTCCAATTGTTGGAAATTCGGCCAGTACAAAATGATTTGCCCTATCAAGAAAATTGTATGCCCCAAATGCAGTAAAAATCACGAATGCTGTGAAACGACTTCATATACGTGCGTTAATTGTAAAGGAGGTCATAATGGCACTAGGTAAAGTCTGCCCTGTGTATGAAAAGGAGAAGAAAATCAGAAGTATTATGTCCCAGTTCAACTGTACCTAAAAAACTGCTGAACATGTTGAACATAGCATTGAATTATCTTGTGTTGAGCTAGATAAGCATGTAGTAGTATGCGTTTTTAGACCCCCTAATTACCTTAACTAATCTATTTTTGAATCAGTAATGGAAGATGCTTTAGCAAAGCTTGTAACTGGTAATAAACCAATAATTATCTGTGGTGACTTTAATGTTAATATCTTAGAGAATAATGTAAATAGCAGTAGATTTTTAAGTCTCTTTAAATCATTTAATTTGTTGTTGTAAAGACACTAATAATTATAGACCTGTATCGGTTTTACCAGCTTTTAGCAAGGGTTTTGAAAAGGTAATGCTTAATCAAATGCTCTATCATTTTAACACCAACAGAATCTTACATGATCAACAGTATGGATTCACCAAGGGACGTTGTACAACTGACGCCGGTGTAACCTTATTAAAGCACATATTTACTGCGTGGGAAGAGTCTCAAGACGCCATAGGAATTTTTTGTGACCTCTCCAACGCGTTTGATTGTGTAAATCACGACATATTACTTTTGAAACCTGAGCATTACGGACTGGATAAACTTGCACTTGGTTTCGTAAAATCTTATTTGAATGATAGACAACAACATGTTCAAATAAATGGTGTTAATTCACATGGTTTAAAAGTAAAAATGGGGGTTCCACAAGGCTCAATATTGGGTCCTTTCCTTTTTCTAGTATATATAAATGATCTACCCTATTTATTGAAAAACCAACCTCAAAATATGGTGTTATTTGCTGATGAAACTTCCTTAATTTTTAAGATAAATAGGCGGGCCCAAAATCTAGATGACGTAAATGATGCCCTACTTCAGGTCCAAAATTGGTTCACAGCAAACAATTTGGTATTAAATGAAAAAAAAAACCAAATGCATAAGATTTGCTTTACCGAATGTTAAAAGTGATTGTGATATAGTACTGAATAAAGAGAAACTTGAATTCGTAGATAAAACGGTTTTCCTGGGGATTAGGCTTGATTCAAGGCTACAATGAGGTTCTCATTTAACATCTCTTGCGAGGCGGCTAAGTTCAGCAGCATATGCCATTAGAAAAATCCGTCAATATACTGATGTAGATACCGCTAGACTGGTTTATTTTAGTTACTTTCATAGTATAATGTCTTATAGCATTTTGCCATGGGGACGGGCTGCAGATATTGAGTCTATATTTATTCTGCAGAAAAGAGCCATCAGAGCCATATATAATCTTCGTAAGCGCGATTCTCTAAGGGAACTGTTTAAGGATATTGGCATCATGACAGTACATTGTCAATACATCTACAAAAACATAATGTACGTCAGAAAAAATCTGCACCTTTTTGGTAAAAGGGGTGACAGACATAATTACAGTACTAGAAATAGGGACCAACTAGTTCAGCCAGGCTTCAGACTCGCTAAAGTAGACTCATCTTTCATGGGGTACTGTTTGAGATGCTATAATAAAATTCCACAAAGTATTCTTGAACTGAATGAGATGAAATTTGAAACATGCATTAAACGCACACTATGTAAGCAAGCATATTAAGGTTGAGCGATTATATTGTTGATTAAAATGCTTGGCTCAATGCTGGTCCTGCTCCACAAGGACAGGGGCGCATAAATTGATAGCATTAAATGGTATTGTTGGAGCTGCTGAAGATTGTACAGCTATCTTTGCATTGTATAGATTCAATCTCTTTAGTATTATATAATCGCATAGCCCATATTGTGTGTGTACTATGTACTAGAAAGCTATCATTCACTGGAAACCTACGTCTTTTCTTGACTTGAATGTGCCCTGGCGGTTGAGAATATGTCATGCTCACTCAAATGTCGCGCTGATGGCGGCGCATGTGTCGGATCATTTAGTTCCCTTCAAAATGGTTGAGTTGAATGGTGCTGATCTATGCGTCATGTCCGTGAATGGGCGCTGTCAGTTGTGACTGGTTATCTCTCAGTTGCCATGGCTTAATGAATTATTTTAGTTTTTGAATTGTTTTTTTTTTTTGTTTTTCTGTGGACACTTTTAACGTGCACATCTTGCTACATTGTTCTCACATAATATACCATCTCAACATGAATAGTGTAACCAAGATTTTGGAACAATATTTTGATTTAAAAGAGTGTCCATGGAGTTTCTTGCCCGTTCTTCTCCATTGAGATCTACGCTAGGGAATGGGCAACTACAGTACTTTCACAGTTTTTATGTCTTGTGACTGGGACTGTAGCTACATTTAATTTTCATCTTTGTTTCGACAATTCAAAAGTGCCTGTAACTAGCTTACTTGAAATAAATGCTTTGATTTTGATTTTTGATTTTTAATAAATATAAAAATAAATAAAATAAATAGAAATAAATATCGCTGGACATTACACACAGCGCCATCTAGCGCCACACTAAGCAACGAGGCTTGTGTCGTGGACGCCAGATAGTTGATATACTACATATATACTTTTTTTTTGTAAATTCATACTTATATTTACATATAAACATCCATGACTCAGAAACAAATGTCCATGCTCATCACACAAACATTTGCTCATACCGGGATTCGAACCCGGGACCCAACGAACGTAAGGCAGCCTCACTACCGCTGCGCCATTGCAATATGTTGCTAAATATTCGAATTTTTTTTAAAAGACTTGCAAAGTAGCCAAATCCTTACTCATTAGCAACAAGATTAAATCAGCCGATAATAAAATAAAGACGGTTTGGAAAATTATCAACAGTGAAACAAATAGAAATAAAAAACTAAATAATGATTTCACACTAGAGACATCACCTGGCCTTGTGAGCTCCAACAATGAAGTTGCTCAAGAATTTGTAAATTTCTTTACAGTATCCCACTTAAAACTATAGAAACTTTAAAATCCTCTCCCTTGCTCTCTATTGATTTATTGAAAGCGAACGTTTCAGCCTGTCCAAATGAGTTTGAATTTTAGCATATAAACCCCATAATGGTCATAAAAGCTTTTAAGCAAATCAAGATCAAATTAACGGAAGATCTATGGGGTATGTCTATCAAAGCTTGTACCTCAATAATTGAGACTGTAGCACCGTATTTAGCCTTAATGTTTAATTTGTGCGTGGATCAAGGGGTCTTCCCGGATCTAATGAAATTCAGTAAGGTAATACCGCTTTTTAAATCTGGGGATAGTAAAGACACCAATAACTATAGGCCCGTATCCATGTTGCCGGTTTTCAGCAAGGTGTTTGAAAAGATAATGCTCAATCAAATGCTTAACCATTTTAACACCAATAAAATATTGCACGAGCAACAGTATTGTTTCACCAAAGGACGTTGTACAACTGACGCCGGTGTCACTTTATTAAATCACATATATACTGCATGGGAAGAGGCACAAGATGCCATAGGAATCTTCTGTGACCTTTCGAAGGCATTTTATTGCGTAAATCACGAAACCCTGATCTTGAAACTTGAGCACTACGGTTTAGGTAAACTTGCGCTCAGTTTAGTCAAATCGTATTTGAATGATAGACAACAGCAGGTACAAATAAATGGTGTCATTTCAATGGGTTTAAAAGTAAAAATGGGTGTACCACAAGGTTCGATATTGGGTCCCTTCCTCTTTTTAGTATATATTAATGACCTACCCCGTTTATTTAACAACCATCCGCATATGGTGTTGTTTGCTGACGATACTTCTTTAATATTTAGGATAAACAGACGTGCCACTGATCTTGACGACGTAAATAACGCCCTACTGCAGGTCCATAATTGGTTTACCGCTAATAATTTAGTACTAAATGGGAAAAAAACTAAGTGCATTAGATTTGCTCTACCAAATGTCAAAAGTAATGATTGTGACATAATATTGAATCAAGAGAAACTAGAATTTGTCGATAAAACGGTTTTCTTGGGAATCACGCTCGACTCAAGGTTACAATGGGGTCCTCATTTAACATCTCTTGCAGGACGGCTGAGTTCAGCTGCATAATATGCTGTTAGAAAAATCCGTCAATTTAATGATATTGATACCGCAAGGCTAGTCTATTTTACTTATTTTCATAGTATTATGTCATACGGTATTTTACTATGGGGACGGGCTACAGACATTGAGTCTATATTCATTCTGCAGAAAAGAGCCATCAGAGCCATATATGAATTACGTAGAAGCGATTCTCTAAGAGAACTGTTTAAGGAAATTAATATCATGACAGTACCTTCTCAATACATCTATGAAAACATCATGTACGTTAGGAAAAACCTGCATTCATTCAGTAAAACAGGTGACAGACACCAATATAACACTAGAAATAGGGACCAACTAGTTCAGCCAGGTTTCAGGCTTGTTAAAGTAGATTCATCTTTCATGGGGTACTGTTTGAAATGTTACAATAAAATACCTCCCCACATTCTTTAACTGAATGAGACGAAATTTAAATCTTGTATAAAACACTATGTAGGCAAGCATATTATAAGTTGGGGGATTACATTGATGATAAAATGCTTGGCTACATGCTGGTCCTGCTCCACAACCATAGTTGCAAACTAATTGATTGCACTGGTCGGACATTATTTGAGTCTATCGACACGCAAAGAAGAAGAAGAAGAATTGATTCCCATGTTAATGTATTGTGGAAGCTGCAGAAGATTGTAAAAATATACCTATTTGCATTGTATAGATTCCAGTTTTTAGTATTATATAATTGCATAACACATGTGTTAGTACTTTTTACTGTTCAGCCACCACTTACATTTAGTTATCTTTCAGTGACTTGAATATGCCTTGGTGGCTATGAGAGAATGTCATTCTCACTCAAATGTCTCGCTGATGGTGGCGGGTCTGTCGGGTCATTTAGTTCCCATAAATATGGTCGAGTTGAATGGCGCCGATACATGCGTCATGTTTGTGAACGGGCGCTGTCAGTTGGGACTGGTCATCTCTTAGCTGCCACGGTTCGTTCATTTTAATTACTTTATTTTTTTAATTTTTGATTTATTATTTTACTTTGGACGCTCTTAATGTGCACGTCTGTCTACATCGTTCTCACACATATGTATAATCTCAACATGAATGATGTAACCAAGATTTTGTAACAATATTTTGATTTAAAAGAGTGTCCATGGAGTTTCTTGCCCGTTCTTCTCCATAGAGATCTACGTTAGGGAATGGGCAACTACAGTACTTTCTCAAGTTATTATGCCTTGTGACTGTGACTGTAGCTTTGCTTTTATTGTATTTTCGACTTTCAAAAGTGCCGTAATGGTCTAATTGAAATAAATGATTTGAGTTTGAGTTTGAGTTTGAAAAAAGCCCTCACGTTGTACGTTCCATCTTCTACTCCAATTCCTGATAAGTTACCCTCCAATACAACTAATTCTGTACAATTATTAGTACCTCAGTTTGAGATTGATCATAGAAATTCAACTCCACTTCACAAGACGCCATTATACTCCTCAGTTTGTGCGGCCAATTCAAAGTCAACCGAAGTAATCGAAAACACCGTAGATCCAGTAGTCCCCTCCACTTCATTCAAAAAATCAGAGGCTTCAAAGACTCAGAGAAAACGACATAGCCGAAAGATTAATGACATATCCTTTGATTGGGAATGTATATGTTCAGACTCGGATTGTAATACCAGCAAAATGGAAAGCGATGAAAACAACGAGAAATCTAAAGACCACAAAAAAGACAAAACGGAGAAAGAAAGAAGAAACTCAAATGGCTCAATGTCAATCCCGAAATCCTAGTTTCGAAATCATACATCTTAAAATGTATAATTGCGAGTCTCTGAATAATATCATATCCATATACTGTCCTCCCTCTGTTCGTACCTGTCAACAAGATTGGGATGAAATATTTTCAATGTGTAGTGAAAAATCTTTGCTGCTAGGAGATTTGAACGGTCAACACAGTAACTGGTCATATAAAAATGATACAAGGTGCAAACAAATATTTGATTCTCTGTTGTGTCATAACCTTACAGTGATGAATGATGGAACTCCGACAAGAATTAAGTTGGTAGACGGATCTTTACAAAGATCTTCTCCCGATGTGTCACTCGCAACAACAGATATTGCTGTTAAATACGATTGGACCGTGACCAATGAATGCCTAGGTAGCGACCACCTCATCATACAAATTTCTACTAACTGTTCGTCTACAAAAAAAACAGCTATAAGAAGAAACTTTAAAAAGGCCATTATTTGGCAGCAATACCGTTCATATCTAGAAGAGAAATTCAAAAATTTTAATATTACGTGTGACTTGCAACAGTCATACGACCACTTTGTGAATTAAATAAATTAAATAAATAATAATTAATATATCCCGGCCACTGTAACCGCGGCACTGCTTGTTGCGTGACTGCGCCCACGGCGTGCGGCTTGCTGCGAGACTGCGCCCGCGACGCGCCACTTGCTGCGTGACTGCGCCCGCGATGCGCGGCTCACTGAGCGAGCGTGCGGTTGCTGCTAGCAGATTGACTACGGGCGCTCTGTCTACAAATGCACATTTAGTACTGCTATTCGGAATAAGGGTACTTTAGAATTTTACAATAATTACTTATGTAGGTACTTGTAATTATTCCCTATCATCAGCATCCGTTTAAACCTTCCCCAATAAAGTTATGCACTCAGGTACTATCTAAGATGCAAAGAAAAAGGTAGTTAGGATAGTCAGTAAATACCTACACGCACATTTAATGTTTAAATAAACGACGCAGTTTATTTTATTACTTCTTCTACTCTTCTTAAATTTTTGGAAAGGCATTCATACAAGCGTCTACGATGTCAACAGCTGTCAATGGTTTTAAGAAATGTGGAATTTGGCCATATGATCCAACAGTATCCTCTGAGTGCGACTTTGCTCCGTCTTTGATGACAGATATTCAACTTAATGTATCCGACGCACCTGCAAGCGATAATAGTTCGTTGATAATGGAATCGTCATCCACAGAACCAGCAACAAATAATCAGAATGCACCAACTATATCTGAAGCCATTTCTGTTGTGGCAACTTTGACGGGTGCAGCAGTGACGCCAGCAACAGTGGAAACAGAAACATTGTCGAGACTCGAAACTGCCGCTAGTATTTCTGCGAGTACGTCACTAACCACTAATCTGGTTACTGCACCTACTGTGCTACCTACTACCTAATACAATGTCAAACCCTGAACCAGGATGTTCTTAATGGCTCGATAACCCTGATCTACACGAAAGACCACGAACTCCGCAGCAATCAATATTTGGTGCTGTAAGCCCGCAGCAAATAATGCCCTTTCCAGCAACTACAAAAACATCTCGCTCAACTAGAAAACGAGGAAAAACCGCGGTGATCACATCTTCGCCGTATAAGAATGAGTTAGAAGAAACGATTAAGAAAAAGAAACAAGCGGAAGAAGATAAACAGCAAAAAAAAGAGTTGAGGGAACTTAAAAAATCTGAAAAAAAAACCGGCAACTAAGAAGAAAAGAGTAACAAAGAAGAAACAAGGGGTTAAGAATAGATCATTAAACGAGAATAGTGACAGCGATATTGAAAATACACCTTGTTCATATTGGAATGGCCTATATTTGGACTCAAATGAAGGCTGGGCTGCTTGTTCAGCATGCGGCAAATGGGATCACTGCAGCTGTGCAGGTGTGGACGACGAAGATGCAGATACAATGTTCACTTGTGAACATTGTGAACAGTCCTAAATGGTCGTTTGCTGCGTACCCCATCTTACCCCACAAGGTACCCCATCTTACCCTAGGGGTGGGGCATGATGGGGATGAGGGTGTATTTCTACTTGTTGATTTTTTTAAATTTTATTATGTTGATTAGACTTCCAAATACTCGTTAACAATGAAGACTGATTATTAAAGAAGATTAAGAATAAAACAAATTAATAAAACTCATTACGGTCAATTTTATTTAGCATCAAACCTTAAGGACCCCGTCTTACCTCACTCTCCCACTCGGTATTTTCATCCTATATGATCTCCGTCTTTTGATCCGTCTGTGTAAATTTTATAAAATTCGGAATATTTAGACATACATTTAATGTTTCCTCTTTTAAATTAGACATATTATAATTACTTATTCTTTGCTTTAATTAATGAATCAATATTAGTTTTTAAAAAATTGACAAATCAATATCAGCTATCCAGGTATCAAAGGAAAACATTTCTAATTGTTAACAAGAACTAATGGTAAATTCTTTTAATTTATCATGAATTACAACGAGTAAAGGAACTTTTTATTTCTTTTATTATGGTTAATATCAATCAACTTTTCCGAAATTTCTTAATATGACTTTGTTTTTAACCAAAACATTCCAGCCAGAAACCTTCTTCTAACTTCCAATGGTGGTAAAATAAGTTCTCATTCCATGACGTGTGTGGGTGTAGTCCTAATAAATCCCCCTATTACCCTCATACATTGATTTTGTGCAACCTCCAATTTAATGGCACTGGTATTATATAAAAACTAGCGTAATCTAGACGGCTTCGAATAGTCGATATAATATATAACCGCCGTAAATGTTTTTGGTGAATACCCCAACCAGATCCGGACAAAACTTTAAATACATTAAGGAATTTCTGGGCTTTTTCGATAATTTCATTTTTCATTTTTCTGATGATAGGGAATAATTACAAGTACCTACATAAGTAATTATTGTAAAATTCTAAAGTACCCTTATTCCGAATAGCAGTACTAAATGTGCATTTGTAGACAGAGCGCCCGTAGTCAATCTGCTAGCAGCAACCGCACGCTCGCTCAGTGAGCCGCGCATCGCGGGCGCAGTCACGCAGCAAGTGGCGCGTCGCGGGCGCAGTCTCGCAGCAAGCCGCACGCCGTGGGCGCAGTCACGCAACAAGCAGTGCCGCGGTTACAGTGGCCGGGATTGAACCGAAGAGCGTCTTTGAACCAGCCAGCAAACGCAACTCGTGCACCGGCACTGCCGCGGCTCGCTCGTGCTCACGGAGGGAGCACTATGGTGTGGCGGGGCAGGTAGACTCGATGACAGGATGACGAACTGAAAACAGTCAGGTGGGCTCCTCACGCGCCTGTCACTTTTATGTCGCCGGTATAAGATCCATAGTCATGTGCACTGCGCAAGAAAGTGAGGTACTTCTATCTACTGAGTGAAGTAGGTCGAAGCAGTTCGGCCGAAGTTCGCGAATAAATTAGATCAGATAGTTTGGTGACAGCACCCGTCGGTGAGCCGGTGAGCGCGTGAGGGAACCCTTTGTACTATAACAAATTGAGAAAGCCGGCTAACGAAGATATGAGGAGAGATAGTCGCCGCTCGCCCACGGGCCCGCGCCGCGTGCCGCCGCCGGCGCTGCGACGAGTTCAATTAATTTTGCTCCGAATAACTATTCACGTTCATGAATATTGATATCGATAAATTACTAGTTTTGCCGGGATTGTTATCGTACCCATTATTGCATGAAGCGCTGCTTTAACTTACCTTTGTGGTGTTTGTGTTTACTAAACAGACGTGAATAAAGATTATGGGTTGACCCTCATCTGGCGGCACGGTATCGCACTTTACTTTATCTCTTATCCTATAGAAACAGAGCGAGAATGCTATCGCACGCGCAGTTTCTCCATCTAGCAAATGACGATTCTGAGCGACAGGAAAGAAGAGGAGCATGGAAACGTGCGATTCCGTGCTGTCGGATGAGGTTCAACCCTAACAAGCAGTAATCATGCTTCCAAACAAACACCTGATTAATTTAATGATTAACTTCGAAGTTTCTTCTAATAACAAACTACGAAATGACTCAACAGCATCGTCTCGTAATGTACACGTCAGCTGCAATGTACGATAGAATGCTTCACGATGAACGAAGTATTAGTCTATAACTCTTCGTCGGCAGAAAGCGTCGGTCAAATGGAAAGCAAAATATATCGCTTCACCCTTGATTGAATGCAGACATCGGCACAGAGGCCGCACCAGAGTAAGGAGTCGTACCTGCGAGCAGTGAGCACAAAGCCCGCGGACGGTGTCGTTGTGTGCCGGTCGCTTGCCTCGCGACCTGCACATTCTCTCAATCGACGTGCGTTGTGGCTTGTTTTACATTGACCATGTTGTGCACCAACACGCAAGTCACACACTTATAATTGTAAGTATGAGTATGTTTCAGTTAATCTCTTCAACATTCACAAAGCGATAAGCATGTCTAGTTATCTGGTAATGTCCGGAGCCAACAAATGAAAGCGGCCAAAGTGAGGCGCGACTGGCGACGAACATTATTGCGTATCTGTTGTTATATTTATCTTTATGATTTATGTCAGATGGAGGATCTCATGGCTATATAATAACAGCCGCTCGGGTCGATCTTAAGGTTAAGCCACGCTTGCCTAGGCTGGTCCGTGGATAGGTGACTGCCCATTACATACCGAGTTTCGCCCGTGCCTCGGAAAGCTCGTTAAGCCGTTTGTCCCGGCTATCATTTGTAGATCTTTGACAGTCGTTACAGGTAGCCAGTCACCCGAAAGTCTGACAAGCAGTCTTACAAGGAGTATCGTATTACCCGGTACTAACTGGGTTGTGCTTGCGGAGGTCAGATAGGTAGTCGCTCCATATAAAATACTGGTATTCAGCTGCATCCGGTTAGACTGGCAACCGACTCCCAACATAGTTGAAAAAAGACCAAGCAGGTGATGAATAGTAAGTATTGTAAGACTGACTTGAAATATAACACGACTCGATTTAGTTAAGCACGATTCAACTGCTGCTACATAGCCTCTGGGAAGCAGTAGATGCGGTCGACCAAGCTATTTGGTTTACATTTTAACATGCAAATTATATTGTAAAATGTAAACCAAATAGCTTGGTCAACCGTACCTATAAGATCCGATCGGACGACGACGACCGATCGGATGCGGACACATACTCCCGAGTGCGGATACTTTTGGAAACTATTTTTTGCAAAACTAACTCAAACATGCGGTGTGTCCCCGCCGCGGAGCGGGAGGTACGGGCGACGAGGGGGCACGAGGGGGGGGAGGGGCAGGACAGTCCAGCCATGAAATTGGAGCACAGATCGCGCGGGTATTTCGCTAAAATCTGATCGGTTTCGACGCGATGTCTGCTCGACACACCGCGCACCACATTATTGAGTGCCCTCACTCTCGTGACCAGTAAGTGTTTATTATTCGTATTGTATATTCGATAACCCAAATAAGCCTATTGCCTTGTGTAATTGTCTGCAACTCAAATCGAGTGCAAATAACAACGCTTCATAGGAATTCCTCTCATGTTGGCACGTTTGTATTACATCGTAGCGTAGGACGCGGCAGTAGCAAATGATGCACAGTAAACGTCGGCGCTGCTCGTAGCTCGCGCGGAGCGAGCGCTAACGTTACGCTTGTGACTACCAGTCACGTACTCTTAATTAATTAGCAAATATCTTAGTCTTGATTCTTATTTTAAAAACAACTTACGACATCTGCCACTTACAAATCCATAAAAATTCTATTTTATGGTTTGTAGCCAGTTGACAGGTTACTAGAATTTGTAAACTCATAACTTGGCAAATTGCGATTTTTAAAAAACATCTTTGGATACAAGTGCCACATGTGTTAGTAATTTACCCGGCACTGAGTGCTCATAGAGACCTTTTAAACAATCGAGACGTCGTCGGCACAAAAACAAGGGTGATAAGCAAACTCTGGTTAAAAATAAGCGCGGGATTTCTGAGAAAAGGTTCAGGCGATAAGGGGCTGAAGGAACGGTGGGGAGATGATGCCTGGTGCAAGGACAGCCGAGTTTACACCGTGGTAGAGACCAGACGATATCTATGGTAGTTAAGTTAGGAGTTAGGAGTTGGGTCAAAAGCCCTGTGTAGACTAACCTAGTATGTGTGTGTGTGTTTGTTGGCTACCGAGAGTCTTCGCGGTAGTGGCCGGATCGGCTAGACCACGTAAGGATAGCCGGGATATAATCGTTTAAGCACGTCCTAGGTTAGGCTCGTGAAGTTATCGAAGTCTTGGTACCAAGACGCACATGTCCCCGTGGTCTGTTAAAAGAGAGCGGTTAATATTTATAAGTTAAATATAATTAGTAGTAATAAGGCTAGTCAAAGTAAGTGAAAACGAGGCGTGAAGGGAGACGGCAGAGGTAGGAGTCGAGCTGTGGCGGAGGCGAGACGGGTAATGTGCGCAGTACTCTGTAAGTTAGTTGTACACGTGGTAAGTGTTAACTATAATAAATCCTAGCTTAATAGCAGTTTGATGGTAGCGCGGATGTGTTGATAATAATCATCTATTTCAGCATGACGGAGCGATCGCTTTATGTCATCGAAATGTATATTATTAGCTCATGTGTTATTATGTGCCCACATCCTATTCTTTAACTGAGCAAATATTCAGAAGCTGCGTTGGGTTTTAGGGCAACGGTGACAGCCGCCTGACACCTAACCAATGACTTATATTGACTTGTATCTGGCTCACTACATATGGGTGGCTGAACCGTAATATTCGCATTTCGATTAGAACAAACTACATTGTTCAGTATTATAATAACAGCTTGTACTTGTGTTACAAATCAGTCAAACGCTGCTGATGAATACTGCTTCCTGTAAAAGTCTAGCTCAGAAAATTGCGTTGAGACCTTTGGCGTACACTTCTGGGAGAAGGGTTAGGCTTCACCAAGTATCACAAACTAATTTGATAGCTACGTTCTATGTAACACTAGGGACTGTGTCTCGTTAAAACCAAACCCAGGCCGTTCTTGTAGACCGTATTCTGAATTGTCACAATTTAGCGAGACACGCAAACTCAACATGGGGCAGATTAAAGATTGAAGTGAGTACAAGTGACGAAACAATTACCACTTCAGCGTCCAACGATAACAATTGCAATATGTTCTGCTACAGACCGAGTCTACGGTACGCTTGTGCAAAATTGTCCGTAAAGGTGGCCGTAAGTGTGTTTATTAACGTGAGTACGCGTGTAAGTAGAGATACTGAAACCTGTCTTCTTCAAAGGCAGCTGGCCTCACAACCCACTGCCTTAGGATTGGGAAAGACATGTAAATAGTGCTTAGGGAACGTGTGCTGTTAGAGTTCGTAGCAGAGCCCTTAGTAGGACTATGCGCTTAGGGCTAACAGTACACGTACGCCGGGCAAACGTTGTAAAGCGGATCCATGTCCTTGACATGGGCCTGTTTGCGGATGCGAAGTGGCATCTAGATTTGGAATCAAATTATCATTATCCATGTTATCAATACGCTTTGTTCTAACAAAGCGTATTGATAACATGGATAAGTTGATCAGTTTGGGTCTCAGCCGGATGTGGAAATGATTAGTGGTGTACTAGTCACGCCTACTTTGAGCCTGCGCGGTGTTCATTCTTGTGTATACTCGCAAAGTTTCATCATGTCGTACTAAGAGATGTGGTTATACCTTCGTCTCCAGACATTTAAGAGAATTCTTCACAGTGAGTAATACCTTCTTACGTCAAGTAAATTAATAATGTAATCATCAAATCATGAGTGCTATCGTGTGCTATCATTTGTTAGTTTTCAAGTCGACTAGTTGTGGCACTTTTCTTTTTCGGATGGGAAATCATCAAATGACTCTCGTTCTGGACTAGTTGCGGCACTCGAGGTGTCACTGAGGAGTGCTCATTGCGGGGGTGATCACCGAGAAGCGAGCTAGGGCCGATCAGTAGCCGCGTCAGGCGCTAACTACGGTGACACGTACTCACGTGAGCGCTACTATTACTTCTCGGACTTGTCAGGACATATCGACCTTGACTGGACACTCACAATCAATAACAAATCTCTTCTATAATATCTAAATCCATCATCCGAGTTATTGTCATTTTGTAATAACGAGCAGAACTAGTTAGCATTACTTTTATCCCAAATAAATCCGTACACAACGGCCATCACGCCGCACTGCTCACTTTCTTATTTAGACGACATTAAACTGTACGCACGAAAATTATGGATAAAGCGCTTTGAAATATACCGCCTTTCGTGGTATTTAGAGAGAAAATAGAGCTCAAACAAACCAAGTGAGAGAGGGAACAAAGTTTCGAGAGCGCCGCGTTTTCAACGCCCAAACAAATAAGTGTTGGAAAAAAGGCTCTCAAAATAGGGTTGTGCTGTGGTTGTGGATCAAAACCGCAGCCTGGTTCATCAAGCGCAGGGCTGTAATTAAGTGCGAGTACACACCCGTGGCACGGGGTGTGGGGGAGGGGTCATGTGACTCTCCGTGTTACACTAGTTAGCGCACGCACAGTCCTGTTGCCAGTGCACGGGTCATCAACACCAAGGGTTGCTACCGAGCAAGTATGCCTACTCGCTTCAAAGTATCGCTATGATGCTGCTACGCCACATCAACGAGATTGCTACGAAATGTCTACAGAGCTACGGCGTTACGGTACTACACAACTATAAGTATAAATACTATTTTGCCTCAAAGACTAAATTCCTGGTAGTTCTGAACGCCCGGTGGTCACTACGGTATTACAAAGGTCCACAATCACGTTACATCTACCAACACATTGGTACGTGTGTGTATCTGTCGAGCCCCGTCGGGGGTACTTTTCAAACATAACATACTTTGGACAATGTGTCCACGGGGAGGTCACTTGATATAGGGTTGATGTAAAAAACTCGGTCAGGTTCGGGAGGAGGACCAAGTTTGAACATCATTCTAATTCGGAGGTGAGGGAGATGTATCAGGAACTGTTGAGTGTTAGTAGTGGCTATCAAGTACCGTCTGGTGAGAGTATATTATTATACTTCGTATCTCGACCGAAGATGACTACAGTTTACATGCAGCAGTACGAGAGTTGATGCTGTCCTAATCACACTTTTTAAAGCTATTTAAATGCTTATAGAATTTATTTTTAAATAAATAAAGAAAAAGTAGTGTATTGACTAATTTCCCCCACTGCATTGCAATCCGCCATTGCCGTTGCAATGCCAATCCTTGACTCATTTTACGTGATTCAGTGTTGTCCGACCCACACGTAACTTTGCTTCGTCCGGAAATAACTTTAATTTCGTTACACTATTGTTAAAACCCAGGGAAATCAAGACAATTTGTCAGGATATCACTCATAATATTTATTAAGTGGCACGGTTCGGTTTGGTCGCTTCCATGGAGAAGAACCGGCAAGAAACTCCATGGTTACTCCTTTCAAATTATTTGGTGTTACACAATTCTATATTACTTCACGTTTTATACAAAAATGCAATAATTACAACACTTATCAGTTATCGGACATAGATTCGACTATTAGTCTTAACACCATAATTTCTTCCAACGAATCGCGCCCTCTCGGCCGAGTGCAATGCTTTTTTTTATCAACTACCCCTTCCCGCTACAACATTGACGGTTAGGCAGTGTTGTTATTTCTCAATAAAAAAACGAATTATTAAAATGTTAAAAACCCTACATAATATTAGTTTAGATAGATCACAGCAGATCTTATTAATTAATACATATTTGAAAATCATGACAGAAGAAAGAGTTTCTAACATTATTAAATTTAAATACAGATTTAAATAACTAAAAATGAATAATCGATTCCGGAAATCAGACTATCAAAGAAAGAGTTTTCAATACACTTCCTCGAAAACTGGTTCATAACGCACTATGATTAGGTTCAACATGCAATGTATTTCACACGTGTGCGATTTTTGTCATTTTCCAACACGTGTGCGGGCATGAAAATTGCCACAGATAACTATACCTATACTGCCTATACTTAGTTCAAATTGGTTCAATGCATTAAGTCGGAGGTGAATGTTTTTTTTTTATTTTGGCAAAGCAATATTGCGTCTTTACCGCTTAAATATTTTTTAAATATTCAAATTGTGTTTATAAATAGAATATCATAGATAAACATGATTATTTAAAACTAATATTTACTTTTATAAACAAATTAACATTTATTTGTGTTCTAAATTCAAAAATATAAAAAACATCTATTTTTTATATTAGGCTGTTTAGCGGCTTCATACCTTTGCTTCTCCTTCAACCTGGCGAAAGCAAAGCGCGGAAAAAAAGAAAATTAAAATCATAGACTTTTCTTATTAATTCATGACAAAAATATTTTTCGTTATTTTATTTTATTTCTTCAGAAGTGTATTGAAAAACGTCGTTTGATACACGTGGACATTTGTTATTCCAGTTCTCAGCTCAAAAACACCCTCGCCTACAGCTCGGGAGTTAATTCCGCCTCGAATGCAATAACAAACTTTCTCCACTTGTATCAAAATGGGAACTAACCTCTAACACTATGGGAAAAAGAAAGCGATCTCATAAGGACGACAGTGACAGTGGCGAAAAACTACAAAAAAACGGTGAAAAAGTTGGTTAAAAAACGAAGAAGAATTTCTTCATCGTCATCGGAAAGTGAACCAGCGTTATCTCCTTCACGTTCACTGCCGCACGATTTAACCAGTGATCTACAACCACAAGGTAAGTGAACAGACAAATATCTACACGTATTGTTTTTTATCTACCGCCTTTGAGATTTCTCAAAAAATAAACACTAAGCGTCATAAAATTTTTATCATGCTTAAATGTGTTATCCCGACGTTTATCGTGTGTGGATACTATCTACCTGTTACCGTAATTTATCTAGGTATTACCTTCAACACCAATTCTAATATCCCGACGTTTATCGTATTAAAGTCCACGAAAATAATAACAACTTGTCAGGATTTCACTCACAACATTTATTAAGCTTTCTACAAAAATCACTTGTGTTCACTTCAACAGTCCGACGTCGCCTGACTAACGAACGTGCGCACTACTTCCCACCACATGTTATCTTTTACCGGAAACAGCCTAGGTTGACATTTATAATAAACGCGATGGTACAACCGTAAGTAGTGCGTGCGATAACACTTAATTTTATTGTTAATGTAAACAGTATTTAAATATTTAAATACAGATAATAATTTAAACACAATTAATGTCTATGATTGATCAAATTAAATCTAAAAATGAATAATCAATTCCGGAAATCCGACTATCGACGAAAGAGTTTCTAACAATCGTGTGTGGATGCCTAAGGCCAAGTTGCAAGTGCCATAAAATGAATATGTTCATTGTGATATCCCGACGTTTATCGTGTGTGGATACTATGGCCGTCCTGCGTGTACCTACTCTTTTTTTTTTAGGTATGACCACTTAAATGAACAGTCACTAAGGGCACCCCCTGTGGAGGGGAGGGCAGCAAGGGTCAGGCTGGGTCGGATCATTAATTGGGGAATTTAACGTTACTTGCTCAGCGTCGCGGGCGGGCTCGTCGTGCAAGTGTCGGGCGGTGATGTTACAGGGGGATCGCGGAGGGCCTCGTCGGCGGGGCCGATTTCGCTGTTTGAATCGGTTTTTGTGTCTGTATTTACGAAGAGTGCTGGTTTCCCTATGACTCTCTTGAAGAAGGGTGATGGGATCATCAAGTGTGAGGAGGGTGAGCCTAAGTCAGTGAATCCTGGAGATATTAGAGGGGACATACAACTAGCTGCTGAGGAAATCAGGGGGTTAGGGTGTTTTTTCGGCCTTATCGAAAAAAACGTTTCATGCACTGCTGGATGGTAGGGATCTTGAGGTCAACGTGGAGCTGCTCATTCCTGATGAGCCACGGGGCTCCCGTGGCCCGTCGTAGGAATCGATTTTGGAGGGTCTGCATCTTACGAACACGGGGCACGCGTATGTCATAATAGGCCGAATGCAATTAAAAATAATGCGAAAATACGCAATTTGCACTTGAGTAACAATTTGCTGCGAGCATTCAGCAGAGAGTGGAGCCTGTCGAGAGCGAAGGCGGCACGCGAACGTACCGTCTTAATGTGCTCTGCGAAGTTTAGGCACCGGTCGAGGATGACTCCCAGGTATCTGGCTCGCTTCTCCCAAGGCATCGGCTTGTCAAACATGGTCATCGGTCTAGGAGTGGGGGGGAAGAGTTGACGGGGGCTAGAGAAAAGTACCGCCTGGCTCTTGTCGGGATTACCTTCTATTCTCCATTTCCGGAAACAATGCCTAAGGCGTTTGCGGAAGTTTGGAGGGTACGGGCGATTCTAATGGGACTCCTACCAGAGTAATAGATGGCCGTGTCGTCAGCAAAAAGGGCTAACTGGGCTACTTTACTCCTTGGGATATCGCTGGTGTATAACGTGAAGGCTAATGGGGATAGTACCGACCCCTGAGGGACACCTGCGCGAACCGGATAAGGGGTTGAAAGCGCACCATCAATGCGGTATTGGAATGTGCGGTTCGACAGAAAGTCTCGGAGGATGAGTACGAGACGATCGGGCACACCGAGCTGGTAAAGCTTGTATATCAGCCCGTTGTGCCAGACCTTGTCGAAAGCTTTCGCGATGTCGAAAAACAAGGCACCAGTAATCAGGCCCCGCTGGTAGCGGGCACTGATGAGCTCTACTATGCGGTGCACTTGCTGGACGCAGGAGTGTTGGGATCTAAATCCAAACTGTTCCTTCGGTATTAGGCTCTTGGCTTCGGCGCAATCTTTGAGACGCTTATAAATAAGCCTCTCGTAGATTTTGCCTAGGACGTTGAGGAGACTGATGGGACGGTAGCTACTCGGGGAAGACTTTTGCTTGCCCGGTTTGGGAATGCCAATTACTTTAGCCCGCTTCCAGACTGAGGGAACATATTATTTATTAGGCGCTATTGAAGATAGCGGTCATTAACACTATGAGGGCGGGAGAGAATAATTTAAATACCCTATTGGTGATTCCATCTGAGCCAGGGGCTTTTCGGTGTTTGAGGCCTTTGATGATATTCTCTACCTCTTCAGGGGTGTCTGAGGGTAGGGGATCATCTGGGTCTTCGACGGGAGGTAGGGAGGTCCAGTGTTCGACTTCAGCATCCACCTTTGCAAGGTGAGCTGGGTCTACTGGCTAGGTGCTGGGGGAACATTGGGACTCTAGGCTGTCAGCCAGGCATTCGACTTTGTCTTCATCGTCAAAGGCGATGGTCTTGTCGGGGCGAATGAGGGGGGGGCACGGAGGTGACCTTAGAGGAGCGTAACTTCCTCTGCAAGTCCCAAAAGGCCTGATGGGTCGGTTTGAGTTCACTGAGCATCTTATTCCGACGTTCTTCACGCAGTTTTTCAATGCATCTGCTTACTTTGCGTAAGCGGCGCACAAAAAATTTGTTACTGGCGCAGGGAAAAGAACTGTAGGCACGGATGGCCGCGTTCTTCTCAGTCACAAGTTCACGTACGTCGTCCGTCGTCCAACGGTGATGATCCGCTGGTACCTCCTTTGAACAACCTTTCAGGACTGACTGTACATGTTCCGTGAGTAAGCCGATTGCCTCCGTGTCGGCTACAGCCTCAATGTTGTCGGGGATTTGGTCCAAGTGAGGGGATTCGGTGGATTTCAGCAATTCGCTTACTTTCCTCCAGTCCGTGATCACCTTAGTGAGGGGTGGTTGAGTGGGATCAAAGGGGCCTAACCTAGGAGCGAACTCCATGATCACTGGTCTGTGGTCAGAATTAAGTTCGTTGATCGTTTCTATAGAATGTAATTGCAAGTTTACATTCTTCAGAAGCGCGACATCTAGCACATCGGGGCTGTGGTTAGGGTTATTGGGAAAATGAGTGGGGTAAATTGGAGCGATAATGTCAAAGTTGAAGGGACAGCAGAGGTTGTATAAGGCACTACCTCTGTTGTTTGTTATACGACTGTTCCACGCGGGGTGTTTTAAGTTAAGATCCCACTCCAGAAGGACGGAGTCACTTAGATTGGGGAGCAATTTGAGGTCATCTCTCATAGTGGTGTTATAATCCACTGGCAACATCATGTTAGTGTGCGGTAAGTATGAAGTAAGATGATCGTGATTGGTTGATGGCCTGTCATGCCCAGCCGACAGATAGAGACTTTAAATTTTGAGAGGGAGGGGGGGTCTATGGGGATGCAGTACAGACTGGTTTGGAGTAGATGAGATTACCTCCTTTGTGGCAGCGAGACCTGTCATTACGAACTAACTTGTAGTTGGCAATATTCGGATTTTCGCTGGTGTGCCCTAAGGTTTTTTAACCTGCCGCCAATCTTATTGTGCGGCAGGGCCCTATGGGTGACAGGGAGAGATCCTCACGTCCCGGCCGCCGCGGGAGACGCCCCGGGCGTCGGGGGCCACGTGGTGGCTTCCGGCCACCGTAGGCGCGGGCCTGTGGACGGGGAGCTATGGGCTAGCTCGCCGTCCGTACGTCTCATGACGACAGGTCGTGTCGATGGCGCGTTCGTGTTCCACGCGCGCCTCAAAGAGAGTCAGCAATAAGGAAGGGGTCCGCAAGGACCGAAGCCTGCCGGGGCTGCGGGACTATTCGAAAGAGATACCGTGGCCCCGGAACACAAAGGGCGAGGAAGGAACATGGATGGGTTTTAGTCAGTAAAAGTCTGACACTCCCTCCTGCTCCGCCCAGAGCGGGAGAAGTCATTTGATGATTTCCCATCCGAAAAAAAAAAAAAAAAAAAAAAGGGCCCTATGGGTCTTGCGACCGATCCGGGCCGCTGGGGTAGAGACACCCAGACGTCCCGGATGCAACTGTGTACAAACGGGGGTTAGATGCTACCAGACTGGACTAGGAGATCCCCCAAGGCTGCAGTCAGAGCCCTTCCGACTATCTGCCTCACCCTGAAGGGGATCGGCGGGTATGTCGGGTCACCACCCTCTTGACTTCGTTAACACC
Source organism: Xestia rhomboidea (assembly GCA_963853795.1). Classification (NCBI taxonomy): domain Eukaryota; kingdom Metazoa; phylum Arthropoda; class Insecta; order Lepidoptera; family Noctuidae; genus Xestia; species Xestia rhomboidea. The sequence goes on along the minus strand of OY970776.1, from coordinate 218,470 downwards.
GTGAGGTATCCGACAAGAACCACTACAACGTGGATTTTCCCTGAAGGGGCAAATACACGCGGCTACGGTAGATCCGTTAAAGAAATAAAATAAAATTTGTCTTGAAAAATACAGTTTTTCGTATCGAACCAACTACGATGTAGTTGATTCGTTACGGCGCAGCACTGCTAAGTCCGTGCACAAGGCAAAGACTGTAGTAGCACTACGACTGGGCGGGCCAGCGGCCTTCGGAGCTCGGCGTGGCAGCGAATGCTACGGACGTAGCACAGCAGCGAGACCAAGTCGGGGGGCGCGAGGTGCGTGGGAGCAGGACGGCGACGGAGCAGAGCGCAAGTGTGTACTCTACGGCATCCGAGCATCGAATGATGACGTGTACCTACACTACAACACCAGCTTAAATATCCCGACGCAAAGCGTGTGTGGAAAAATTACCTACCTATTTACGGTGTGCATCTACTTATGATTATATTTTACTCCTTGGCAGATGAGATCCCAAATACTGAGGCACCATTAGAAGGCGAAGAAACTGTTGATGAAAATCCTGATGAACTAGACCCGGATATTTTGCAATTATTAGGTTCAGACCCTACACTTAATAAATCATTTGGAGACAGTTTACACAAAGAATTGGCAACGCGGTAGAAACACATCTTGACTAACGGTCTGACTAAAGAGGAAAAGTTGATATCCTAAAACAGTATCATACTGTTTTAGGACATCTGCTGAAAATTGTATATACACGAAAGCACCCATGCTAAACCCAGAGTTAAAATCGGCACTGTCTGAGTCCAACATTAAGAAAGATTCATACAGTGAGCAGAAACAAAATCAAATAGCCAGCAGCTGGCCAATTGATTTTGTTTCTGCTGTATCTCGGGAATCGGCAAAGAACTGAATGTAGCTTTGTAACAAACCGAAAACATTCCACAAGATATTACAAATACAAAATACAAATCATTTATTTGCATAACACAGCATTATTAAAATACTCAGTAATGCAGGGCGGCTAATGTGTGACACGCATTACAGATAATCTCTGTCTAGAAGATTCATTATCATTAAAACTATAAGTAAACAAAAAAGAAAAAATAATAAAAAAAAACACTAAAATTGACGATTATTTATTCGGTTCTAACTTGTCTGATTATCTTAAATCCACCAAGGCTATAACAACGTCTGCCTCAGAACTAAGATTCACCGCAAATAGTACGAGATTCAATCAACAGCGCAATCAGCCGAGTACTTCTACGTATCGTCAAATCGGTGCTTTAAACGCACAGGGGGCACCGCGGGCACCAGCCGCCGAGTCGCGAGCGTACCCCGACCTATCTCGGCGCCAGCCACTACCGCCGCCGCGGGACCATCGTCGAGCGCAGACGGCCACGTGCACGACCAACTACTCAGCCCGACGCCGGTAATCACTTCGCCAAAGGTAGATCACAATAATGTACCTATAGCTGGCTGGTTACAGCATTACATTTATGAATGGCATCTTGTAACAAAGGACAAAACTATCCTTTCATGGATTAAAGGATATCAAATACCATTATTATTTGTGAACCACATCACACAGGCACACCTAAAAGGTTATTCACGCTCACAGAATCTAACAAAATTGATAATTGCATTTCTGAGTTATTAGAATCACGTTTCACTTCTCAATATACCCCATGTGAAAAGCAATTCACTTCACCTATATTTACAGTACCTAAGCCTAACGAAAAACATCGTTTCATCCTTAATTTAAAAGAATTAAATAAATTCATTTATGTTGACCACTTTATAATGGAAGACTATCACGTCTATAAAATTAATCGATCGACATTGTTATATGGCAAGTATAGACTTAGGAGACGAGTACTTTTTGGTCACAATTGCCAAATAGACAGGATTTACCTTCGTTTTACTTGGAACTCAAAAACATTTATTAATAAATTATTGAACGTCTTGTCATTTGGACTCTGTACTGCACCCTACGTATTTACTAAATTACTAAAACCTGCATTGCATTATTTACGTTCATTGGGCCATTTATCAGTAAACTATAATATAGTCGATTTCTAATGCATTGGTAATTCATACAAAAGCTGTCTTAATAACGTCGAAGCGACAAAAGAATTATTAATAAAATTAGGTTTTTTAATCAATACTGACAAAAGTAAAATTCACCCAACTCTTGATGCAGTGGGGCCACGAACCTACGATTTTAACTATGACTGGTAGTCCCACTAAGCAGTGGAACCACGAACCCATGATTTCAGGGATAGTGGGACCACGAGTAATAGTGGTACAATCCCAGTGGGACCACGAGTCGTCACCCTAAAAAATGTCTGTTCCTTGGTTTCATATTTGATTCAAGCAACATGTCCATAACATTACTTATTGAAAAGAAAAAGCGCATAAAATTAATGTCAAACAAATTGTTAAATACAAACAAATGCACAATCAGAGAACTTGCTAGATTCATAGGTCTGCTAACATCAGCATTCAGAGAGAAAAATTTCGGGCACTAAATTATTCTAACAATTACAATAAACAGATGATATTACGAGATAACATAAAAATTATTTAATTTGGTGGAAAGAACTTAATGACGCTTCATTTTGTTCTTTTCAAACAAATGATTATGCACTTGTAATATTCAACCACTGGCTGGGGCATAGTTTGCAATAACCAAACCGCTCATGGACATTGGAAACACTCCCAATCATCACTACACATAAATACTCTTGAATTACTTGCAGCTTTTTATGGTCTAAAAATCTTTGCATCACACCTTAAATGTTGCAATATCTTACTCAGAATAGACAATACCACAGCAATTGCCTATATATATTAATAAAATGGGAGGTATACAATTTATACATCTTAACAATATTGCACGTGATATTATGGCAATGGTGTGAAAGGCGCAGTATACATGTTTTTGCATCTTATAATCCAAAGACAATTTAATAGCAGACTTTGAATCTCGTTAGGAATATAATATAGACACAGAATGAGAACTAGCAGATAACGCATTTAATAAAATAACACTTTCACTCGGTATTCCACAGTTCGATTTATTTGCAAGTAGTCAAAATCATAAATGTTACAGATATGCTTCCTGGAATATACATCCAAATTCCGAAATTATCGATGCATTTACAATCCCTCCCTTTATTTAGTCTTATCTCAAAAGTCTTACATAAGATTAAAAATGACAAAGCAGAAAGGATTGTAGTGGTGCCATATTGGCCAACACAACCGTGGTACCCAGTCTGGTTAAAATGAATTATTTCGAAAGTACTGTATTTCAATCCTGACAAAAATGTACTGTGTTCTCCTTTCAGGGGGGAGTATCACACGGATCTCACCCTGATGGCAGGGAAATTATCCGGCAGTCGCTACTAAGGCGCGGAACGCCCAACTCCTGGAATCCCAAGCTTGTGTTAAATTATTTAACAAATTATTACCCTAATGATTCTATTACACTAAAAGATTTGTCATTCAAAATCGTAACTCTTTTAGCACTAGGATCTGCTCAGAGAATGCAAACTTTAAACCTAATAAAAAAAAAAACTTTTACTTTTGATTCAGACAAAATTGTAATTAAAATAAAGTCTAAAGTCTCTAATAAAAGTCTATCTAAGTAACTAAAAACGGTAAAATAAAAAAAAATATAAAAAAAAATAAAAACCCGACTGCATAAAAAAATAACTAATAACTTTAAATAAAAACTGAAAAGAAAAAAACAAGTTCAGGAAACGGGACATAATATTGACTGCAACAGTCGGGATCCATTAAATAATCTAGACTAAAATGATTACATCCAATATGGGTCCCGACTGTTGCAGTTTTACGTATTAATTCTATTAAATGTAAATTCTGATTGTGCGCTATAATATGGGGTATCGATAATGTATGGATCTACATTTAAATCAAAATCTCGGTAGAGCTCACAAAGGCGGATTTGGTAACAATTTGTCGATAAAAAAATAACTTAAGAAAAGGAGTCATTGAGAGTGGACCTTTGATTACAAACTATTATTATTTCATCGCCGTCAAACGCCCACCTCTTCGGACTTTTGACAGAATGAAAAATGTCCCTCGAAGCGTTATTAAAAATTCTATTAATTTTCTTTAAATGAAAATGGTTTAATATGCGATAGTGACGAGTCACGGGGTCTCCAGAACAGAAGACCCCCGCCCCCTCGCCCCCGGCGCCCCTGCGCTCCACCGCGCTCGCCTGCTTTCAGCCCCCGCTAGTGACGAAGCACGATATTAAACAATACGCTTTTGTGCTTGCTTTAAGTTCGCTGAAATATTACAGTGTAATGATGCTTAGCGCCGGTGACACGTCCCTCGCGCCAGCACGCGAGTTGTGCGCGGGGCGCGGGGCTTGCGCTGCGTGCCACAGACATCGCTTCCTGCGGATAATGAGACAGCGACTGAAAGGATACATAATGCGTGCACACTACTTTCACTCAGTTTTAATTATAAACTGAAATAAAAAAAATCGCGTCGGTACCTAATGTATCGTTTGATATTTTTCTTATGCTACATACTTAGTAAGTTCTGTTATTTGGTTAAATCGTACAAACGGTAGTGCCGAATAGGCATAAGTATTATTGGTACTAGACGCATTTAATATCTTTAAGTTCTTCATAAGTCTTTATATTTCCTTTGTGTTTAAAACAATTACATCACTGGTAAATGCTGACTTCTGATTTGCTGAATTAAGTTTCAGATACATAATAAGTATCTTACACATTCATAATAAGTAAGTGACATATTATTTCATTTATGAGAAGTGTAATCTTATCCCGCTTGCCTGTAGGTGGAGTGCACAAAACCCCCCTCCCCCGCTCGTATGAACTAACATTCATTACTATATGTGATACCATCCAGCCGAATATCACTCTTTATACTCTCTTTGTTCCATCGTAACCGCCTTGTGTCGGAGTCATTTTCGTTGATGACTTGGTTATCTTAACTGCCGTACTTACTCTGTATAACTAGTATAACAGTTAAACCTTCTGGAACCTGGAAAAAATGGTTCCTCAAAGGTTGGCTCTCCTCTTGCTCAACTTTTGTTAGGAACCTAATTTTTTTTATTGATTTTGATAGAGAATAATAATAATCATGTCGATACTAACATGTGTTGTTCTGGCATTATCTCCACAAGTTGTTCAGCCAGCCTGTGCCTCAACAATGCTGCGCCGATCACTAATGAATTGGGATAAGGGCAAGAGAATGACGATAATGTTGATGTTGGAGTGATGGCGGTGTTCTTACATTGGAGCAGTGACAGCCCAGTGGCTTAGGCTCCGACTTGCGCGTCATAGGTCTTGGGTTCGAGCCCAGGCATGGTCACCACCACTACTCTTAATACGACAAAACATCAAGAGAAAACCAACATCCTACAAACAAGAAATCGAAGACATTCGACATCCACCAACCACCACGAGTCTGGCTGGATTGAGGCTAACCTCTCCTCACAGAGAGTATGCCTGTATACCAGCACTGGTTACAAAGCATGAGCTCCACAAGTTGCTCAACCAGCCCGTGCCTCAGCACACACTACAAACACAGCGACGGCTAGATGACATCGCACGCCACTCAATAACATTACCGGACTATTGGCGAGGACGCTGCGCAAGTTTCCACATCACCACTTGAGATCCTCGCAGGGTTCCGGTGTGCCGCGATGTGTACCAGACGATAGCTTCCCGCTGGCTCACTGGCCCACATCGCCCACATCACCCACATGCCACCTGCCGTCTTCAAAATAAACTAGCTCGAGCATGTAACGAGCCTGGCTGGCTTGGTGTCGTAAATTATATCACGGCTTCACATCACGAGCTAGCGTGCAACTAAGTATTTCACACAATCATCCAGGTACATTGCAGGAAACTTAACGCTACTACTTGACGTTCTCTACTTATAAGCAAGGTGAAGCCAATAAAACTAAAATACTGTAATAATTTCCAGTGACGCACTCAGGCAGAACCGCGACACTTGTAACTTCCCCTTACACTCGAACCTAGTTAAGGTCGCAAAAAATTAAACTTAAGGCCCAAGACTATAAATCGTTATTAATCAGAAAGTTAGGCTCGTCACGCGCTGGCACAATGTGCCGCGGCCTGAGGGCGTCGTGCGCTGGTAGGGGCGACAACTTCATTTTAATCAATCAAACTCTCGTAGTTATGTAACTACGAGAGTTTGATTTTTTCCCAGGCCTTTGTGGACACCTTTATACCTCGCCGAGCCTACCCCTGGCCCCTAGGGTCTACATGGTATTGCAACTATACGGGCTGGAAGGGACAACGACGGTTACGGTACGGTACGGTTACGACGTATTCAGTACATCAATCTGAGCCCCAGCACAAATATAATTTTTTCATCGGTTATTAAAAAAAACACAGCAGTTCCATACATTTTGACTGTGTAGGTACCAGGTATTGCACTTTTGCAGGAAACATATGATCAGTATTGAATAGTGAAGTAATGTGCGGCTCATACATCTCGCGCTTTGTCCCGCGTTGTCCCCCACTGAATCACTTTGTAACTGCATCAGTGCGATGTACTCGTTCACTACTACTCACCTATTACACAGATAAAGACGCGATACACTACGATGTTAATAAATAACATTGTAACAGCGATGGTTTATCTCGGTATCAACATGTACGGCCAATCTGTGGATCAGTTTGCATGGTAAGCAGGCAGTTGATTATGCAGTAGCTATATTACATCACTGGCAGTCGATAGCGCATCTGTTTCTACACAAACATGCATAATAACAGTGCATGTCATGAACCATCTACAGATATTCAGTGTGAACTATCACACTGAATGTCTGAGATAGTCGATCCTCGATCGATCTTTCTAGACCTTTGCTAGTAGATAATAGTACATTACGATATTAGTGCGTTATGATGGTTATAACATGCGAGGCGGAATTTCAGCCCGAGTCGATGGCGAGGGCGTAATTGAGCCGAGCATGTTATAACCAATACGCACGTATATCGTACGACGTTTTTTAACACATTTGCGAGGAAACAGAAAAAAAAAATCATTTTTCATACGTGGTTATGTATCTGCCCTTGGATATTGACGGCAGCAAGCTGTCGCATGCGGTTCGCGCTTCTGTTAGTATATCCGGTGGAGTTGAAGTAATATATTGCTCATCTTCATTATTGAAAGTTGTCATTTTTAGATATTCACAATACAAGTACAAAGAAAAGAAAATTTGAGAAAAATGGCGCGAGGATTATTTTCTGCTGTGGCTGCGTGAAAATGTTGGCAAAGACGCTAGAGCATGCAGCCAAGTTTTTAAATTACCGAATAAACTGTTTATTTTTATTTTAAATAAACTCAATCTGTGAATGCACACTGTTACTTTCCCGCCATTTTAACACCACACTAGCGCTGCCTACTGACTGGCGCCGCGCGGCGATTAGTTCGAAATTTGAATAGCAACAGCGCGCTGCTCACTAGCTGGAGTCGTGCGGCGGCGATCTGTTCCATATTTGAAATGGCAAATAATACTGTTATGGAATTTGTATGGACTATAACATAACTATTTGCTTTGGTAACACACGCGTTTTACATATTTAAAACCGGTGGAATTACATTAGCTTTACGAGCAAGGGTGTTAAAAAATAAGCAAATAGTTAAGTTATAGTCCATACAAATTCCATAACAGTATTATTTGCCATTTCAAATAGGGAACATATCGCCGCCGCACGACTCCAGCTAGTGAGCAGCGCGCTGTTGCTATTCAAATTTCGAACTTATCGCCGCGTGGCGCCAGTCAGTAGGCAGCGCTAGCGCGCTGTTAAAATGGCGGGAAAGCAACAGTGTGCAGTGTAATTCACAGATTGAGTTTATTTAAAATAAAATAAAAACTGTTTAATCGGTAATTTAAAAACTTGGCTGCATGCTCTAGCGTCTTTGCCAACATTTTCACGCAGCCACGGCAGAAAATAATCCTCGCGCCATTTTTCTCAAATTTTCTTTTCTTTGTACTTGTATTGTGAATATCTAAAAATGTCAACTTTCAATAATGAAGATGAGCAATATATTACTTCAACTCCACCGGATATACTAACAGAAGCGCGAACCGCAAGCGACAGCTTACTGCCGTCAATATCCAAGGACAGATACATAACCACACATGAAAAATGTTTTTTTTTTCTGTTTCCTCGCAAATGTGTTAAAAAACGTCGTACGATATACGTGCGTATTGGTTATAACGCACTAATATCGTAATGTACTATTACGAGCCAATTTTATCTCACGAAACGCCTTTATTCCGTATTTCCATTTTTGACATAGGCACCTAGTTTGGCCGCTTAGTTAAAAGTATTTTTAAAGATCGAGAATGAAAGCAATAAGCTATATAATATATTATTGCAATTTATATGTATATTTGTTTTTTAGTCAAGAATAAGAATAAGAAAGTCTTATATCGAATAAGCACAAATCTCTGGCGATGTACTAGGGGTGCAAAGAGCGCTGGGGTGTGCATTCGGGGTGCCGAGGGGGGGGGGTGCTGGTTCAGCTCTACACAATCTAATTCCGGCGTCTCGCCGAGGCTTTTAGCGTGTCCATAATAAGGCATTTATGTTTTTAATCTCAGCAAAGGGTCACAAACTCACAATGGAAGCTTATAGTCTTTTGTATGTTTAACGTTATCTTGTTCCTGTTAGTCACGGTGCGCGGTGCGTTGGCGGTTACTTACTTAATTGACAGAGGAAAGACAAAAACTCCGCGACTCATAGAGCAAGATCCGCCAGAGGCCGCCAGACCTTACTTATTTTCTCACGAATAAAATGTGTGGCATCAAGTTGTTAGTGTGTACTGTGAACGTATCCATGCCTGCTAACTTGTGCCGACGGACAATTTTTAGATATCAGGAGCCAATGTTGCGTAAAAATAATACTATTTTTTCTTAAAGGCCGAGTGCTGATTTTTATTATGTTATAGAGAAGATTGTTAAAAATAATAACCAACACAAGGACCATACTTGGGAACTTACTAGTTACGCAGATATTGGAGGTCAAAGTACCAACTTTTTCACAAGTTTTTTTCAAATACTAGTTTTCAAGGTCATAACTTTACTTTAAATACCTCAAAAACTTGTTTACGATTAATCTGTTTACTAATAATACATTATTGCATTTTTTTTTGCAAAATTTTGCCTATAAAAAATATTATTTAGTATGCACTGAGAAAACTATTGATTATGCATAAAAATGATGCCATCTTTTCGGAATCGTAAATTACGCGGGAGCAGCCGCAGGGCGCAGCTAGTTCTTAAACAAAAGTAGCCGAAGTTACTCCTTATAACATCAGCTACCTACCAGTAAAAGTTCCTTCAACATCGGTCTAGCCGTTTAATTCGTTTAATTTATTTTATTTATTTATTTAAACTTCATGTACAAGAGTGTACATAGGCGGACTTAATGCCACAAGGCATTCTCTACCAGTCAACCTTTGGGTCAAATAAGACAGCATTGTGATAGAGTACAATAAAAATAAATAAGAAAAATATCATTTTGTAAATTAAAACACATAAATGGGTACCTACATACTAATACATATATATATGTATATAAGATAAACTAATATATATTAAAATACATACAAATAGCCCGACATACGAGAAACCTTACAATAATTACTACGACTCTAGTAATGACTGGATAGTAAACAATTTAGTTTGACTTTAAATAAATCTTCCAAACTGCTCTTTTGAAAGCCAATTTGCTTTCAGCTTTCTTAATGACAAGGGTAGCGCGTTCCAGAGCTTTACAGTTGAGATGGCATAAGAAGAGGACATAAAACCAGTACGGTGAGAGGGATTTTGAAGGATTTATAGGTTTTCGGAAGCTCTAAGGTTGCGACTGTGAGAACTGCCCAACACCTTGAATAAGGTTTTAGGTACTCGGGAGCGCATGGATCGTTCATAATGGTGAAAAGCATGCAAAGAGATCTGAGAGACCTCCTGAGTCTGATAGGCAGCCATTTAAGCTGAGAAAGGTACGAAGAGATGTGATCGTATTTACGAAGGCCAAAAATGAAACGAATGCAATTGTTCAGAAGACGTTCCAATTTGTTAAGAAGCTCTTGGGTTAGATCAGAGAAAGAAACATCAGCATAGTCGATAATGGGAAGTACAAGCGACAGGACCAAAGTTATTTTAGTGCTAGATGGGAGAAAATTTTTAAATCTATTGAGAGACCGCAGTGAGTAAGTGACTTTCTGGCTAACCTGTGTTACCTGCTTATTCCAACTCAAAGTATCATCAATGTACAGGCACAAGTCCTTTACATGTGGTGAGAGCGGTATAACGAAGTTGTCGAACGGTTGTACGAACTACCAATTAGGATAGCCTGGCATTTCCCGACGTTCACAGCAACCCCAAATTTGCCAGACCATTCACCGATAGTTTGGAGATCAGCATTAAGTGACGAAATGCAATTATCAACGTTGGCAATGTCCGATTGAGCCTAAAGTTGCAGATCATCAGCATACAAATGGTAAGAGCACTCGAGGATAGTAGTAATAGAATTTATAAATAACGAAAATAAGAGAGGAGAGAGTATACCGCCTTGTGAAATACCAGAAACCAGGTCGCACCAGTCGGAGTAATCCTGATCAGCACGCACCGCTTGCTGGCGACTACGAAGATATGAAGAAAACCAATCACGTGACAACGAAGAGACCCCAATTTGAGACAGTATGGCGAGAAGGATATCGTGGTCAACGGTGTTAAAAGCGTTGGAAAAATCTATTAAAACCAACACCGTAACCCTTGAATTCTCCAAGCCATCTATAATATCTTCTGTAACCTTAAGCAAGGCTGTGGTTGTGCTGTGGCCAGGCCAGAAACCAGATTGGAATTTGGACAACAGGTTATTCTTAAGAATGTGGGAAGCTATTTGTCGAAGAGCAGCTGCTTCAAAGATCTTGGAAAGGAAAGGAAGAATGGAGATCGGTCTGTAGTGATTTGGCAAACTGGGACTGGGAATCTTTGGAAGAGGGATGATGTAAGCCTTACGCCACAAAGCTGGAAACACACCAGTATAAAGGGAAAAATTTATGATGTGAGTAACAATAGGGATTAAGTTCATATCGTATCATAAAAGATAACATTGCTCTGCTGAACCCATCACAGCCCACAGCCTTAGACTTAATTGACGTAACAAAATTAAAGACCTCAACGTTAGTCACGGGGGAGAAAGAGAAAGAGTCAGGAGGTAACAATGGCTTGGAAGTAATATCATGAATAGATTGGTTCCTAACATCGACTGCAAGTGAAGCTGACGTTGAAAAATGTTTATTAAGAACGTTTAAGGATAGACTAGAAGGTGATATACTAGAGGAGGACTTTGTTATGCCAAGTGATTTAAGAAACTTCCAAATATCAGCCGGTGAAGAATTGAGGACATTTTCACAATTGTATCGGCGTTTAGATGCTCTTACCATCTGATTGCAGTGGTTTCTAGCCAACTTGTACAGGCTCCAGTTCTCCTCACTGCGATCCTGTCTATATCTTCTGAAAGCCCTGTCACGCCGTTTCATAGCCATCCTAACTCCTGGGGTTATCCATGGAGCCGGAGGGCACTTAACACGGACGGCCCTCAGTGGTGCATGCGCGTCAATGAACTTGAGAACAGACTTATTAAATATCTCAACTTTCTCCTCCACAGTCGATGATTGGACAAGGTCGTCCCAACCAAGGGCCTGTGCATCGGCATTGAGTTTTTCCCTATCCAACCTCGCAAAATTTCGAATAAAAACAATAGCAGGCCGCTGCTTAGGGGGTCTATTTTTGTAGGAGAGATAAATTAAATCATGTCTAGATAGTCCAGGAGTAGCGATCTGAACATGGTTGGCAACGAGATCAGCAGACGATGTGAGCATGAGATCGAGCCAGGAGTCGCTTGAGTCAGAGTTATAATGTGTCGGATTAAGCGCGAGGAGGGACAGACTCGACGACTCCAGGATCGCTCTCAACCTACATGACCTTGGGTTGGTTTTCAAAAGGTCGGTGTTAAAGTCACCCATAACTATGTGATGTTTGTACTCTGAGGAAACAGATTCAAAGAGAGATTCCAGACTGGAGAAGTAATCTATAGCAGGTGGGCAGTAAATAACTCCTAGAACGGCCTTGACCCCTTTCACAACAATTTCCAGAATCAAGAACTCAGCGTTAGCATTATAGACTGGAGGTGAGGACGATAGAATTTTGTAAGGGATGTTAGTGCGTAAGTAAATGGCAACACCGCCGGCTCTTTTCCCCGTACGATCATTGCGAATTAAGGTAAAGCCTGGTAGAGAGTAAAAGGTAGAGGGAAGCTCGGGTTTGAGCCAAGTAGTAATTTATGTCTGTTTGTCTGTCGTCTGTTTGTTCCGACTAATCTCCGAAACGGCTAGCCCGATTTTTTTAGTAGACACAATGAAAGGTTAGTTCTTTTAATTGCTGTCAATAAACAGTGTATCAACACTAGTGTATCAACTGCGGCTGCTCCTGCACTCGGCGGCGCTCGGCGGCACTCGGCACGAGCTTGAAACAAGCGACTGCTACTGAGACGTTCCCCGAGGAGCGCACATCGCTCAGTAGCGTTCCTTTGCTTCACTCACTGAAATACACGCTTTGAGGTTTTTCTTAGTTCTGTCCAAACTGGGGAACATGAATAACGCATGGTACGCACATTAAGTAGTGAACTGAAAGACGATAGGGAACGAGTCTGTAACGTTATCGCATAGCCCCGGGCGGATCTTAATGAAGCCGCGCAAAATCTGCGCCGTGATCATTGTAACTGAGATTATAATTAGAGACGGAAAACGAACCCCAGCCAACACATGAATAGGCAGCAAAAGGGACATTCTGAACAATTCTCTAACTATAGCAGACCGCAGGTAACGTGGATTATATATTTATTTCATATCATATTTTTACATTTTAAATATTCCTAATATAAAACAGTATAAATAAAAATATTTAAAAATAGTAGCCCACCAGCGCTGGGAACAGGGTCCAAGCTGCCGGTGGTCAGGACTCTTGAGAGAGGAACCTCCTAACAATCGAAGTCAGAGTCAAAGTCAAAGTATTTATTAGTGTGGTTTTTGGTGATAGTTGGTCTTACAGTTAGGTTATAGTAACTCAAAAAAATACCCATTAGGGCATACACTATGTAGCATTATAAGAATTTAAAATTGATATTATCAAAAGTGGTAAATCTTTGTCAAAATTGCATAATTTTAGTTTTATTTAAATTTAATTTGAAATTATTATGTTCAAGCCAGTAAATTGATTGTTGTAATGCTTCTTTAATGTCCGATTCATGGTTTCTATTTTTATTATTCCTTACAATTATTGTGCTGTCATCAGCAAAAAGGACCATAGGGAAAGCGACATGTTTTGGAAAGTCATTTATGTAAGCTAAAAACAACGGGGGACCCAAAACGCTGCCCTGTGGTACGCCAAAAGTGATTTTACGTTTTCCTAAAACATGTTTAAGCTCTTGTTTATGCTTTTTAGAAATCCGTTTAATTTCCTTACACTGCGTTCTATTGTCTAAATAAGACTATAAGGGAAAGTGCATTGCCCCTTATTCCACATGCATTCAGTTTCTGTAGTAAAATTTTATGATCGACTAGATCGAATGCTTTGGTCATGTCCATAAATACAGCGCTATTAGGAGTTCTTTCATCAATATCTGTAATATTAAGAAAATCATAGATAGCCATATTTATGGATTTGTTTTTCTGAAACCCTTCTGTTTCTTTACCAAGATGTTGTGTTTCGTGAAAAATGAAAACATACGGTGATAAATAGCCTTCTCAAATATTTTTGATATTACTGGTATTAGGGCAACGGGTCCGGGGGGGGGGGGGGGGTACGGGTTATTCATATCAGTCTTGTCATGTTTTTTAAATCAGGGCTTAATTATAGTTGGTTTTAGTTTATCTGGATACTTTCCAGAGCAGATACTAACATTAATGATGTGGCAAATGGGGCCAGATATCACATTGGAAACAAATTTTAATACTTTTGTTAAAATATCCTCATACCCTACGCTAACTTTATTTTTACCCGACTGCGCCAGAAGGAGGGTTATGTTTTTCGAGAGTATGTATGTAGTATGTAAGTATAATTGTTTGGCACGCTCTGAGGCCTGAACGGCTCGATGGATTTTGGCTTGAGAGGTGTCGTTAGATTTGTATTTACTGTGAGAGTAAGAATATCAAAATAAAATAAAAACCGGCCAAGTGCGTGTCGGGCCACGCGCAGTGTAGGGTTCCGTAGTAGCCCGTTATATTTTACATTTTGTTTTTCAATGAAAGTCTTCAACCGTTATAATGAAGCAACTACTTCATCTTAATGCACTGTTTTAGACTTTCACGGTTTTTCACAACACTTAAAGTACTTACGGGATGATATCCGTGATTTTTCTTATGTTCTATGAGCTCCCAATATTTCGACGCTGTTGCAAGCATCATGATCGCGGGAATACTGAAGAAGTATGCGGGTGGGACGAAAATTATTTATTACGAGCAGACAAATCTGTCTACCCTCTTTCTTAGTCTTTTATTACGCGCACTACTGGAACTCGATTGTAACTCACGACAAAACACACTCACAGTATCACTAGGTTTTTTTTGATAATGGAGACGCATGTTATTTTTAATAAATAATTTTGGTCCCACCCGCATACTTCTTCAGCATTCCCGCGATCATGTTGCTTGCAACAGCGTCGAAATATCGGGAGCTCATAGAACATAAGAAAAATCACGGATATCATCCCGTAAGTACTTTAAGTTTACTTCATCTTAGTCACTTTATAGGATTTATTCTTAGGATTTTGTATTTGGTACAAAATTATCCAACGACTATCAACGACTATCACTGCTAAACTAATAAAGTTTTCTTAACTGCTATAGTTTTCCTATAAAGTTCATGAAATGCACTATCATCATGAATTTTTCTAGATTTTTCAAGCCAGCAGTTTAGCTTTTAGAGGGGGGAGGACGCCCTACTGGAACAAAAAATTGCTTTAAGTTATTTTAAAAGACCTATTCAACGATACCCCACACGATGGGGTAAACGACGAAAAAATAAATTCATCCCAACTTCACATGTAGTAGAGCTACTCTAAAAAAAATATTTTCCAAAAATGTATTTTAACACTTTGTCGGCGTCATTGATATACCCACCTCTACAAAATTACAGCTATCTAGTACTAACGGTCTCGTAGCAAAACCTCGGACAGACCGACAGACAGACAGACCAACAAACAGACAGACAGACAGACGAACAGACGGACATAGCGAAACTATAAGGGTTCCTTGTCAGGACTACGGAACCCTAAAAAGAAACAAAATGGCGGATTTTTATCACATTAAAATTAAATAATCTAGACTAAAATCATTACATCCAAATTGGGGGCCCGACTGTTGCAGTCAATATGTCCTGTTTCATGAACTTGTTTTTTTCTTTTCAGTTTTCATAAAGTTATTAGTTATTTTTTAAGCAGTCGGGTTTTTTAATTATTTTTTTTAAATCCTATATTATGCGATATACTTCATGAGGTGTAGTCGGGGTCAAGAACATTGAATCACAACATGTATTCGGGGTCTCATAGCTTGGGGATCTTGAGGCCTTCGGAAGTAATTCTGCTTGATTTAAAAAATGATCGTTAAATGCGTTCGCTATGTCACTAGGGTTTGTTATTGTAACCCCGTTATTTTTTATTTCTGTTATATGTTCATACGGAGGGTATTGTTTATTTTCATTTATGATCTTCCATACAGTATCTTTTGATTTATTTGTTGATGTCATGATCTTATGGTTATGTTTTGCCTTTTGTGTTAATTTTAATATGTTCTTAGGTCTTTGTAAGTAATTTTTAAGTTTAGTTAAGTTATCGCTACTAGGTTTTGCTCGTAGTTGCCAAAGAAATTGTCTTTTATTTTTGCTACAGCGCCGTATATAACTTAACTTTTTTATTGATCGAGGGGAAACATAAATCATAAAACAACTGGAATATTTCTATAAAATTATTGTACGCTACGAGTCCATTCGAGTATGCCGAAGGAATATATCAAAAACGGCATGACCCAACCGTTGAAGGCGCGCACCTTGTTTCCGCCTGACAAAAGACTGCATAGCACCTTATTCAGGCGGCCAAAGAAACGTTCCTTCAACAATTGCTTCATGCCAGTTACGTTAATGCCTAACGCTTCCGACATACCCAAATACTTGTAGGTTTCTGTGGAGGAGAGGGATCTAAGGTGTGTGGAATCCAGTCATGCGGTCCATGGCCCTTTACGGGGCCCCGGTGTGGGCGCGTTCATTGAGGCGGCGTGCCGCCCACTATCTGAACGCCCCTAAAAGGGGGCGGGTAGCCGTAAGGCTGGTCCGTGGATATCGTACCATCTCCCGCGAGGCAGCGAGCCTCCTTGCCGGATTGCCGCCGTGGGATTTGGAGGCGATAGTCCTCGCGCGCCTACATGAATGGCGCACGGAGGCGGGGAAACTCCGCTGCAAATTGTCGCTCAGCCGACAGACTTCCGGCGGGATCTAATGGCGACATGGAGAGAGCGACTGTCGCAACCCCGTGCTGGGCACGCCACAATAGTGGCGATAAGTTCCCTCTTTGAGGAGTGGCTGGAGAGACGCCACGGCGTCCTCACCTTCCGCCTGACGCAGGTCCTCACCGGACACGGTTGTTTCGGGAGGTACCTGCACCGAATCGGGCGGGAGGAAACGCCCGGGTGCTATCACTGCGAGGATCGACCGGAGCACACAGTGGAGCACACTGTGGAGGTGTGCCCCGACGTGTCCTCGGCGGCAGTGACCTCTCGCTCCCAGCCCTGGTTCAATCGATGGTCCAGAGCGAGATGGAATGGGACACCGCGCCGTCACCTCCTTCTGCGAAGCAGTCATGTTAGCGAAGAAGGTGGCGGAACTAGAGAGGGAGAGAACCTCACGTCCCGGCAGCCGCGGGAGATACCCCGGGTGTCGGGGGCCACCGTAGGCGCGGGCCTGTGTGTTTTAGTCAGTAAAAGTCTGACACTCCCTCCTGCTCCACCCAGAGCGGGAGGAATCATTTGATGATTCCCAATCCGAAAAAAAAAAACAAAAAAAAAGGTCTATGGAATCCGAGAGTTGAGGACTACGGATTCCATAATCTCCCCTTGTTGCTACTGAAAGTTTCTGTTACCTTCAGTAGCTTCATCAGTTGCACATTGTTGGGGGCAAAGAGTTTCAGATCATCCATGTAAAGAAGGTGAGATATGACCTGACCATCTTTTCTCAACAGATAGCCTAGACCTGAACGCTCCAGCAGTGTGCTGAGAGGGTTCAAGGCTAGACAAAACCACAATGGACTCAGACTATCACCCAGGAATATACCACGCTCGATCCTTAACGGTTCGCTGTTCCCTTGGATCTGTACATATATATACACACATGACATCAGTAAAGTACGTAGAGTTGCATCTACTTTATACAACTCCAGCACCCTCATGAGCCATGTATGAGGCACAGAATCATAGGCCTTCTTAGAATCTATCCAACATGTAGACAGATTCTTACGGGAGCGGCGAACCTGTTGGTTAATGGCCACATCAATGACGAGCAGCTCCTTAGTGCCACGGGACCCGTTCCTACATCCATTCTGAGAGGTAGACATGATAGAATTACTCTCAATATTATGTTGGTTGATTTTAGCTCTCAAAATGGATGTAAGAACTTTATAGTTCTCGTACTTTATAGTTAGTTATTGTACCCAAAACAACTGTATGCCCGGGTCAACCTACAAACAGGTTATGGCATCAGTAACAAAAACTGATTGTGATCAAAATACAACCATAACTATATGTGTTGGTAATAGTTCTAGAATCAAAAAAGAAAACATCACTGACTGTGTATCAGAGTTATTGAAGTTAAACTGTAGTAAAATCATATTGTGTGCTTTTCCATATTTTGACATTTTAAGTAGTAGAAAAAACAATTATATTCATCAGTTAAACAAACATGTACATTTTTTAGTAGGTCACTATTGTGACAGACTTGTATATCTGGAAATCAACACTATTGTTGAAAACCTAAGTCGACACGGGGTAGGGTGTATCTACCTATGAATTGTAGACACAAAATAGCTAGGCTATTAGTTTTTAACATTCACACAGACATAAATAGTATGTCTAAGTTTAGTTATATTATCAACACTGCGACTATTAGTAATAATACTAATGTACAGGTGACTTAAATAAATATAGCATTAGTGCTATAAATGTTTACAAAAATTGTACTGAGGAGGATCCATGTGTCACCGTGGAGAATTCTCAAGTAGGTATATTAGTGATAGGGTCTTGATGTCTGAGAATGGTACGGGAGTCTCCGGCCTCACTCCAAATATTAATTTAAACTAGAAAGTGAGACAACAGAAGGTACCATTAACAATTTTGTTAATCTTACTAACAGCAAGGTATCTTCTTGCACTCAATTAGTCAGTAAAAAAGGGCCTCAGCAGAACACCTTAAAATTATTCCACCAAAATATCCAAGGCATTTCTTGCAAATTATTAGAAATTGAATTGTTTTTAGAAAATAGTAAGTTTGACATTATTTGTTTTACTGAACATTGGCTTAAGGATTACCAAATGGTGGGTAGCTACTTTAACCGTAAAACTATGCTTCGTGGAGGTTCCCTAATATTAATAAACAATTGTTTTAAATATAAGCAACGTAATGTCATAGTAGGTTGAACATTGCGTTGAACTGTCCTGTGTTGAGCTAGATAAGCATGTAATTGTGTGTGTGTACAGACCCCCTAACTATCAAAACTTTTCCTTATTTGAATCAATAGTGGAAGATGTCCTGGCAAAACTTGCAACTAGTAATAAATCTACAATTATTTGTGGTGATTTTAATATCAATATTTTAGAAGTAAATCCAAATAGCAGTCGGTTATTAAATGTTTTTAAGTCATTTGACTTGACCAACACTTTTATAGAACCTACTAGAGTCACTCCATCTTCTGCTACTTGTATAGATATTGTTTTCTGCGATTGTGATTACTTAGATAAAGCCATAGTTAATTGTCTGCCGTCTGACCATAGCGGACAAACTGTAACTTTTAGGTATAACACTCCATTGCAAAAAGTTCAGATTAAATTCAGATCTATAACTTCTAGCAAATTAAATAGGTATAATATTTCCCTACAGAACAAGTTAAGTGTTATGAGCCATGACGATATTAATATAAATCATTTTTATGATAATTTCTTTTCAATAGTTCACACTGAATTCAACAAAACTTCTGAAAAGAAGACAAAAAGTATTTGCCCTAAATTTATATTTAGTGATTGGGCAACTAGAGGTATCCGAAAAAGTAGGGAAACACTATTTGAGCTTTATGTTTTGTATCTTGTGATCAGAGCTAGTTTTGTAAAACTCGCAAATAGATGGTTGACTTTTATTTCAATATTTTCCAAAAGTGTTGTGTTGTGTTCAACAAAATTACCTAGCAACCAAAGTTACAATAGACTAGAATGTATCCAGCATACAACTTCTTTAACACCCCCACTGTATGCCTATACATGTTTTAAAGTAGTCCTGCTTAACTCTAGTAAGACCTTTTGTGAAGATATCGGCGGGCATCTCATCAGTCTTACAATACTTGATACAAATTTCATTTGCCTCGGCCAATTCCCTTACATAATGATATCTTATGTTTATGTGCTTAGACCTCCTACCCATTGTTGACACGTACACTAATTTTATAGCGCTTTGGCTGTCGCTGAACAGATCGTATTATTCTGACCTGTCAGTTCATGGTAGAGACCTTTGGCACAAACTACCTCTTTCGCTGCTTCGCAGATAGCGACATACTCTGCTTCAGCCGTACTGAGTGCGACGCAACGTTGCTTGCGGGTCTGCCAGGAAACCGCAGCACTGCCAAGGGTAAGCATATACCCTGTGAACGAATGTCCATCAGCGTTGGCACCCCAGTCCGCATCAGCATATGCAACCAGAGGATTGCCAGTCTTCTTGTAGACCAATTTGTGATCTACTGTACCCTTTAGGTACCTCAGCACTCTCTTGAGTGCAGCCATGTGAGTCGAATTCCAACAAGAATTAAACTGACTCAGGTAGCTCACTATGAATGTGATATCAGGTCGTGTGCCACAGGACAGGTACATGAGTGAACCCACAATCTCCTGGTAGCTCATATCTCCAGTCGGATCGCCTTTCTCCAATCTGAGATTAGTCTCTGTGGGAGTCGCGACAGCTTTGCAATCTTCCATTTTATACTTTCGGAGGACTTTCTTTATGAAGTGTCTTTGGTTAAGCTCCACTTGTCCCTTCCTTTGCGTGAGCTCCATACCCAGGCAGTATATGCCAATCCCAAGTCTTTAATTTTGAAGGCGTCCCCAATCTTCGCTTTCACGGCCTGAATCTCGTCAATGTCATGCCCAAAAATGTAAAAATCGTCTACGTATAAGGCAATTGCGAGAAATTTGCTTTTGACCTTCTTCAGGTATACGCATGGGTCATATTTTGACCTCGTGAACCCGATCTCAATTATGTGAGCGTGAACCTTCACGTTCCAACATCGTGCTGCCTGCTTCAGACCATATATGGCCTTCTTCAGCTTGCAAACCTTTCCTTCTTTCCCCCTCGTGATGAAGGCTTCTGGCTGTTCCATATACAGGTCTTCAGCAAGGTCACCATTAAGGAAAGCGGTCGTGACATCGATATGATGCACTGTCAATCCAATTTCTGCCGATAGCGCCAGCAGTAGTCGGACCGACGACAGTTTAACCACTGGTGCAAAGGTTTCGGAGTAGTCCTTCCCCCACTTCTGGGAATACCCTTTAGCCACCAGTCTTGCTTTGTGGCGCTGCACTGTCTCATCAGCGCCAATTTTCAGCTTAAATAGCCACTTGCATTTGACTACGTTCGCTCCTCTTGGGCGATCCACCAGCTCCCAGGTTCCGTTCTCGATGAGCGAATCGTACTCTTGCTTCATCGCATCCAACCACAGGTCCTTATCTCCGCGATCCATTGCATCCTGTACCGACACAGGATCAAGCACGCTGAGAAAATTATATTCAAAATCTTCCTGTCTATATGGAACTCTGGTCCTTTGAGGGTATCGAGGCCCTTCAACCGCTGGTTCAGCTTCTCGTTCTTCGCTTCTGTCAGAATCCGAGATGGAATCCATTGAATCATGGAACTCCTCAGATTCGACAACAACGTTTTCGGGTGTGGTGGACCCGGTTGCTGGAGCTGATATACTCTGGCTTGAAACTTCCTCCTCAGTTTCCATAGCCCCGGTAGTCCCTCCTGTAATGGGGACTACGAGAAATTCTTCAGGAACATCCACCACCGGCATTTTAGTTGGCGATTTGTTTGGAGGTTCAAGAAAATCCATATTGTCCTTAGACTGATTTGGTAACCTCCCATCGAACACGGCATCCCGAGCAACAATAATCCGCCTTGGATTATTCTTAACATCAGCAAACTTAAAACCCTTTTGATTCTCACTATAGCCAAGAAATATAAGTTTTCGTGTCTTGGGATCAAACTTTTGGGGCTTCCATCCTTAATAAGAACCTGTGCCTTTGAACCAAACACTTTTAAGTGCGAAAGGTCCACCGCCTTTCCGGTCCACACCTGTTCAGGGACCTGTTGCAAAATAGCCATAGTGGGCGAGCGGTTTTTTAGATAAATCGCCGTTAGAACTGCTTCACCCCAATATTTCTTATTGAGATTGCTTTCTGCTAGCATGCATCTCGCCTTTTCAACTATTGTCCGGATGGTTCTCTCCGCAACTCCATTTTGCTGTGGAGTGTGCGCTACGGTTGTCTGATGTTGAATTACACGATTTTTCAGGTGATCTTGGAATTCCTTACTGGTGTACTCGCCACCATTGTCGCTCCTTAACTTCTTAATCTTTTGGCCCGTTTGATTTTCAACTAATGCCTGAAACTCACGAAACTTTCCGAAAACTTCTAATTTGCATTTCAGCAAATAGCCATAAACTTTCCTGCTATAGTCGTCAACGAATAGCAGTATGTATCTTTTGCCGTCCCATGACTCCACCTCAATGGGACCCACAACGTCACTATGGACCAGCTCCAAAATCTGTGAAGCTCTATTGCATTTCCTTTTCGGAAACTTCTTCACGCATTGCTTGCCTTGACTGCATGGTACGCAGGGGTTCTTACAGTTCCCAAGGCTATAACTAAGGCCCTTGACGATGTCCTTAAGTTTGTACATTTCAGATTTGGATAAGTGGCCCAATCTCCTATGCCACAACTCAAAGTCATCCTGACTTTCTCCTAAGAGAACCGTCGCCTTGTTACTTCCCGAACCTAAAACATAGAGTCCGTTTTGCTTGCGTGGCGCTGTAAACAGTACGTTCCCATCCACAGATACATTGCCATCGAAAACTCTGCAACATTTTTTGTCAAACACTACAACCTTGCCATTATCAGTGCACTTGCCAACAGAAATCAAGTTGGTGACTAGTTCTGGAATCAACAACACATTATTCATTGTCAGTCCTAATGGACGTCTCTTGTGACGTACGTCTATCTTCACTGTACCTTGCAAGGTCGATACTATTTTGTCATTATTCGCGCAACTAACAGCTTTCGAACTGCTTGCTATAGGTGTTAAAATAGACTTATTTGACGTCATGTGTGATGTTGCGCCACTGTCTACCACCCAGCAATTATCCCCACTAGCGGCAAGTAAAGTAACAAAATCAGTAGAATCATCATTAATCCTGCCTACAGCCGCTAAATTGCTCTCAGTCTTGCCTTGTTTGGCTTTGAAGAGCTTACATTGCCATTTAAAGTGACCCTTCTTTTTAAAAAAATGGCAAACTATTTTCTTACGAGCGCTACCACTGCCACTACCACCTGCAACATTAGCTAACACCGTATCGACCTTATCATCATTCACTTGCTGTCGGTGACCTTCACGCAAAAGAGCCGCTATTACGTTCTCCGATGATAATTCCTTGCCAGAATGTTCCATGGCCATCACCAAAGGGTCGTAAGAATCCGTCAAACCAGCCAAGAGAATAACCGCGATGAATTCATCATTCAGTGCAGCTTGGATTGCTTCCAGGGCTTGATGCGTAGCTTGCACTTCATTAACGTAGGCATCCATATTAAGGAAATTATCCAGTTTCAATGAAAATAGCTTCCGCAGCAGACCTAACCTTCTAATTAGACCACAGTCAGCATAGGCCTTTTTGAGCACATTCCATGCTTGCCATGAGGTTTTGGCATTCTTGACAATGGTGATGCACTGTTCTGCGATTAACAGGCAAATCTTTGCCCTTGCCCTTTCGTCGCGTTTCCAGTCTTCAGGTTTAGTAATAACGAAATTTTCGCTCACGCAGTCCCAGAGCCCCGCATCTATTAATAGCATTTCGATGCTGAAGGCCCAACTGCCATAATTATTTCAGCCTGTGAGCTTTTTAATCGCACTCGTCGAACTTTCCATCTTTAAACCTAGTCAAATTTACTGTATATAACTGCCCCACAAATTTAGCATCACGGGCTGGGCCCATAACCTTTTGTATCTTGTGATCAGAGCTAGTTTAGTAAAACTCGCAAATAGATGGTTGACTTTTATTTCAATATTTTCCAAAAGTGACATACATGTGTTTATCAACAAAATTACCTAGCAACCAAAGTTACAATATACTAGAATGTATCCGGCATACAACTTCTTTAACATTATGGCCTTAAGCCTTTTATAAACACTGAAACATTTAACAAATACGTTGCTAAGTATTCAACAATTTTTAGAAATACATGCAAGGTTGCCAAAGCCCTGCACATTAGCAGCAAGATCAAAACAGCAGAAAATAAAATAAAGACAGTTTGGAAAGTAATAAATAACGAGACTAACAGGAAGAAAGTTCGTAACACAAACTACACATTAGATACAGCATGTGGTCCTAAAAGCTCTAATCAGGAAGTAGCTCAAGAATTTGTAAATTTCTTTACCGATATACCGTTAAAAACTACGGAGGCTCTTAATTCCTCTCCTGAAGTCTCAATTAGTTTATTGAAGGCGAATGTGTCTGGATGCCAGGCTGAATTTAAATTTAAACACATAAACCCTACGATAGGTATTAAAGCTTTCCGGCAAATAAAAATTAAACTGACCGAAGATCTATGGGGAATGTCTATCAAAGTTTGTACATCCATAATTGAGACTATAGCTCCTTACTTAGCTTTAATTTTTAATTCGTGTGTAGACCAAGGGGTTTTCCCTGATTTGATGAAATACAGTAATTTTATACCATTTTTCAAATCCGGGGATAGCCAAGATACTAATAATTATAGAACTGTATCCGTGTTGCCAGCTTTTAGCAAGATGTTTGAAAATGTAATGCTTAATCAAATGCTCAATCATTTTAACACCAACAGAATCTTACACGATCAACAGTATGGTTTCACTAAGGGACGTTGTACAACTGACGCCGGTGTAACCTTATTAAAGCACATATTTACTGCGTGGGAAGAGTCTCAAGACGCCATAGGAATTTTTTGTGACCTCTCCAAAGCGTTTGACTTGACTTTTGAAACTAGAGCATTACGGACTAGGTAAACTTGCACTCAGTTTGGTAAAATCTTATAATTATGAGTAATAGACAACAATTTGTTCATATAAATGGTGTTAATTCACAAGGTTTAAAAGTAAAAATGGAGGTGCCACAGGGCTCAATATTGGGTCCTTTCCTCTTTCTAGTATATATAAATAATCTACCCTATTTATTGAAAAACCAACCTCAAAATATGGTTTTATTCGCTGATGACACATCCCTATTTTTTAAGATAAATAGACGGGCCCAAAATCTAGAGACGTGAATAATGCCCTACTTTGGGTCCAAAATTGGTTCACAGCAAACAATTTAGTATTAAATGAAAAAAAGACTAAATGCATAAGATTTGCTTTACCGAATGTTAAAAATAGTGATTGTGATATAATATTGAATAAAGAGAAACTTTAATTCATAGATAAAACGGTTTTCCTGGGGATTACGCTTGATTCATGACTACTATGGGGTTCTCATTTAGCATATGCCATTAGAAAAATCCGTCAATTTACTGATGTAGATACCGCTAGACGCGTATATTTTAGTTACTTTCACAGTACAATGTCTTATGGAGTTTTGCTATGGGGACGGGCTGCAGATATTGAGTCTATATTTATTCTGCAAAAAAGAGCCATCAGAGCCATATATAATCTTCGCGCGATTCTCTACGGGAACTGTTTAAGGAAATTAACATCATGACGGTACATTGTCAATACAAAATACACAATACGTCAGAAAAAATCTGCATCTTTTTGGTAAAAGAGGTGACAGACATAATTACAGTACTAGAAATAGGGACCAACTAATTCAGCCAGGCTTTAGACTTGCTAAAGTTGACTCATCTTTCATGGGGTACTGTTTGAAATGCTATAATAAAATTCCACAAAGTCTTCTTGAACTGAATGAGACGAAATTTAAAACATGCATTAAACGCACACTAAGTATAAGTAAGCAAGCATATTACAAGTTGAGCGATTATATCGCTGATAAAAATGCTTGGCTCAATGCTGATCCTGCTCCACAAGGACAGGGGCGCTCAAATTGATAGCATTAAATGGTATTGTTGGAGTTGCTGAAGATTGTACAACTATCCTTGCATTGTATAGATTTAATCTGATTGTACGAGCTACCGCTGTACATTGACCTTTCGGTAGTTTGTACGTCATACTCATTTTATGCATATCGATATTGTTTAGGTGTGCATTTCTGTAACTTAGTATATAATCGTATCATTATAATTCAGTAGCAATAAATCCATCAAGGGAATCACTTGTCTGCTCATTTACATAACATAACAAACCTTACAAGTCTACATAACAAGAATAACAAGTACATAACATTTTCACTGTTGGGAGTTACGCCCCAACATTTGGTCCTTCGAGCAATTTTGTGTTGTGTGATCTACATCTTTTACGGTCGCGAATCGGTTGGACTGGTCTCTCACAAGCGAGTCGCACCAGTTACCAATTGAGAAGGCGCATATCGTAAAAGGGAAAGGTTACGCAATACAAAGAACCAGAAGTATGGAGCAACAGTCTACTACTCTGAACCAGAACAAGAGTTCGTCGTGAATTCATCGAAAAATTTGACAACATGACGTCATCAGCAAATACTTACGAGAATCAGCGCGAACTTTACGAGAACATCAAGAAAATCGGCATTAACATCAAAAAGGATGGCTGGGACAGGAAGAACTCGGACTACTTCAAACGGCGTTTGCAGATGCTGGAAAACTTATGGAGTGATTTTCAGTTCAACCATGACCGTCTGTCTACAGAAGTGGGTGTGAGTCATCTTTATTTTAATAAATAAATAAATATCGCTGGACATTAAAACACAGCGCCATCTAGTGCCACACTAAGCAACGAGGCTTGTGTCGTGGACACCAGATAGTTGATATACTACATAGATACTTTTTGTTTGTAAATACATACTTATTATACATATAAACATCCATGACTCGGAAACAAATGTCCATGCTCATCACACAAACATTTGCTCCAACCGGGATTCGAACCCGGGACCCTAAGAACGTAAGGCAGCCTCACTACCGCTGTGTCATTCGGGTCGTCGAATCGAAAATCGAAATTTTACAAGTAATTTATATAACACAGCGTTGCAGTATTATAAAGAAGTCAAGGAGTTAATCCTCTTGCAACATGAACAAATGTCGACGTTCAAACGGTCCGTAGGACCCTCGGCGCAACCGCCACCGCTCGGAGCTACCTCTCAACAAGAGACAGCAGGTACATCGAGCAAAACTTCTGTTTGAACAACATGAGAGCGAGGAAGGAGAAGAAACCAGTAACTCAAATGAGAACAACGGTAACAACAACATGGATCAACCGCCTCCTCGTCAACAACAAAGCCCTAACAAGAGGGATACAGGGTCCAGTAGTAAGCTGGACGATTTATTACGCAAACAATCGGCCATCAAGGCCTTCATGAGAGCAGTCGCCATCACTCAAGTGGAATTTATCTCAGTAAAATGGGAATTTCAAGATGCGTTGCAAACATTACAAGCACGTTGGTCAGCTATTGACAGTCTTCATTGGGAGATAGAGTGCGAACTCAACGGTGACAAGAACACTATATATGAAGAGCGCTATACACGATTTGAAAGCCAATATCTTGATCTGAAAAAGGCGTTAAATACAAAGATGTGGTCCGGAGCTTATCGAGAAAAAACAACAAAATTAGAAATACCGATCTTTCACGGCAAATTTAATCAGTGGATACCATTCAAGGACCTTTTCACGGAAGCCATCCATAACAACTCATCCTTGACAAAGGCGCAGAAAATGCAATTTTTGAAAAGTAAGGTCCAAGGAGAAGCTGAACGGCTGATACAACACCTACAGATTAGCTCGGACAACTATCTAGTATGTTGGGACATTCTTAACAACCGCTATAACAATAAAAAACTTATATTTACATCGCACATCAACATGCTCTTCAACCTGCCAACCATGCAACAACAATAATTAGCACCAATTAAGAAAATACATGACGTCACAATCGAATGTGTGCACGCCATCAAGAATTTAGAAGTGGATGTCAGAACCTGGGATCCGCTACTAGTACATATTTTGGCGCAAAAGCTGGACGTTGGGACATATTCTGATTACATTGGATCACTGAAGAACTCGCGAGAATTACCTACATTAAAGGCTTTTCTAGACTATCAAGAGGCGAAGTTCACTTCAATGGAATCGTCGCAGCGCAAACAAGAAAGCTATCAGAAATCAAGTTCTGGAACAAATCAAAATCAAGAAGCAGCTCATTTCAAGAAACATAACAATCATAACATGAATCAAGCGGTTAGTAACAACAAGGTTACGAAATCCTACCATGCGTCAACATTTATTTGTTCACTCTGCAACGACGAGCATGGCCTCTATTTTTGTGCAAAGTTTTTAGAAATGTCGAATGACGAAAAACTTACCACAATAAACAAATTGCAAGTATGCATTAATTGTCTGTACAGCCACAAAGGCAAAAAATGTACATCAAGCAACCGATGTCGCAAGTGCAAAGCTAAGCACAACACGTTAATGCACGAAGCAGCTGCCAAAAACAACGAACCAACCAATTCTTCATCTCACGTCTCTCAAAATAATGAAGCTTCGGAGATTCTATTAGCAACCGCCATTGTTAAGGTAGAGGGAGCTGATGGAACTCAGTACAACATGCGAGCTCTTGTCGATCAAGGATCTCAGATATCATTGATAACAGAACGCACTGCTCAACTTCTTGGAAACAAACGCCAGAAATGCAAAGGAGTTGTCTCCGGAATTGGGGAAAAGGAGAGCAATTGCAAGGGCATGATAACAATTTCATGCAGCTCTTCCTTCAGCGACTATACGTTCAGTAAAACCGTATACATTATGAAAAACTTAATCAAGAATCTACCAAACAAAACTTTCGCTAAACCATCATGGCCTCAGATACAAAATATCAGCTTAGCGGATCCGGATTTCAATAGCAGCCGTCCAGTAGATCTGCTATTTGGAGCAGATATTTACTCCCAGATCATGCTAGGAGGAATGATCAGAAGCGATGACGTCAATCAGCCTATCGCACAACAAACTCAACTGGAATGGTTACTATGAGGAAACGTCCGAACTTTTCATTGCAACGTAATATTAAACAATCTGGAGGACATGATACAGTTTTGGGATTCCGAAGATATTAAGGATCAAGCCCATGTCTCGGAGGAAGACCAGAAATGCATTGAGTACTACGCAAAAACAACACAACGTTTGGAAAATGGGAGATACGAAGTAAGACTACCGATGAAACATGACTGGTAGCACAAACTGGGCTCTTCCAAACAGATTGCAATTACGTAATTCAAAACATTAGAACGAAGATTGGGAAAACAACAAGAATTATCAAAATCCTATAAAGAATTTATAGCAGAGTACATTGACTTAGGTCATATGAAACAATCAACATGTAACAAGACACTTGACTGCTACTTGCCGCACCACGGCGTCGAACGCGCCGAGTCAACAACAACCAAGTACAGGGTGGTGTTTAATGCATCTGCTAAAACATCTACAGGATGGAGTTTGAACGACCTTATGTACAAAGGTCCAAACTTACAGCAAGATTTACAAACAACATTGATACAGTGGAGGCAATATAAATACGCCTATACAGCTGATATTGAAAAGATGTACAGTCAAATTTTAGTGGCCCACTGTGACCAAAACCTACAACAGATTGTATGGCGAGAATCGCCGGAACAACCTCTACGTTCCTTTCAACTCGCCACAGTAACATATGGCACCAAGGCAGCACCGCTATTGGCCATAATGACATTACGAAGATTGGCAGAGGACGAGCGTCAACATTTTCCGGAAGCTTCAAAGGTAGTGGAGGAGTCATTTTACGTCGATGATCTCGTTCACGGATCCCATACCCTTGAAAAGGCACAAGAGTTAATTTCGGACCTAAAACTACTACTTAAGAGCGGTGGGTTCAACCTCAGAAAATGGTCATCAAACGAACCTGTACTCTTGGAAAACGCTACAATACAACATAACAATGAAAACACTGTTTTCAATTTTAAAACGGATCAAACATCAAAAACATTGGGCTTATGCTGGAATCCGACAGAGGACAAATTCACATTCCAATGTTTGATTTCAAGCGTCAACAAAAAACATACAAAACGCAGCTTATTAGCTGAAATATCAAAACTGTTTGACCCACTTGGCTGGCTGGCTCCCGTATCCACAAAATTAAAGTTATTATTTCAAAAACTGTGGGAGGTCAAATTACAATGGGATGACCATGTGTCGGATACCATACACAAGGAATGGTGCAAAATACAAGCAGACATAGCGACGATAAACTTGTGTGAAGTACCAAGATGGCTCAGATGTGATGGGAAACAAGCAATAGAACTACACGGCTTCAGTGACGCCTCCCTGGATGCCTATGCGTGTGTCATTTACGCACGAGTTCACCCGTCAACAATCGTCACACTTGTCGCTGCAAAATCTAAAATTGTGCCACACAGAAAAATAACAACATTGCCTAGGCTGGAACTAAATGGAGCACATCTTCTTTCCAAATTAATGCAGAAGGTTAAGGAGTCCTTTCATCAACATGATATTCGAGTCTATGGCTGGACTGATTCTAAGGTGGTCCTGGGTTGGATACAAGGTGACCCATCACGATGGAAAACAAACGTAG
This sequence comes from Xestia rhomboidea, assembly GCA_963853795.1. NCBI lineage: Eukaryota > Metazoa > Arthropoda > Insecta > Lepidoptera > Noctuidae > Xestia > Xestia rhomboidea. Next base: position 188,130 of record OY970776.1, on the reverse strand, counting down.
AGAATCGAGTCCAAAAAATAAACTCGGTAATACCGCGCTCGTGTTGGGATTACGTCAAGTCAATCGAAAATCCTGCTGACGCCGCAAGCCGAGGCCAGTACGCCGGCCAACTGAAAGAAAACAAACTATGGTGGCAAGGTCCTATGTGGCTGTCATCGTTTGAAACAAAAAACCAAGTCAAAAAGGTCTACACGTCAGATCAAGATATAAAAACAGCGGCAAAGAAACAAGTCAATGCTGCCCAAGTCAATACAGAAACAACCAACATTATCGAACAATTATTACAAAAACATAGCTCAATTAATCATATCATTCGAGTAATCGCATGGATACAAAGAGCATTGAACTTAAAACTTGGAACGGTGAACTCGAAACATCAGCAATTACCAAGTTATCTTACGTTGCAAGAATTAAATCGTGCAACTAAAACAATTGTGAAACAAACCCAACAAAAGGTATTTGAAACGGACATGAGTCACTTACGTAAACACGGCAGAGTGGCATCGAATAGCAAGTTACTACCTCTCAATCCTTACATTGATCAAGAAGGTTTGCTAAGAGTTGGGGGAAGATTGAACAACGCAACAGTAACGGAAGAAATGAAACATCCGATGATCATTCCCTACGATAGCCGTCTAACGCATTTACTCATCGATCAAGCCCATCAAATGACGTTTCATGGAGGGCCGCGACTCACTTTATCGCATCTTCGTCAAAGATACTGGATCATCAGTGGCGTGCGATTAACGAAGATGCAAGTCAGAAGATGCGTAACGTGCCGCAAAATAAGTCCAACAAAACAACAACAAATCATGGGTGAATTACCGAGTGCAAGAATAAACCCTGCCCCGCCATTCTACCATACAGGAGTGGACTACACGGGATTCGCTGAAGTCAAGATGAATAAAGGCAGAGGGGCTAAAACCACAAAAGATTACATAGCCATCTTTATTTGCATGGTAACAAAGGCAGTACACATTGAATTAGTGTCTGATCTTACCAGCTCCGCATTTTTGGCAGCCCTAAACAGAATGGCAGCAAGGAGAGGAGCCCCCCGCCATTTATACAGCGATAATGGCACGAACTTTATCGGCGCTAATCGACTGATAATGGAACAATACTGGGAAATAGAAAACAGCTACAGGAACGAAGAATTACAGAAAAAAGTCACCGAGATGGCTGTACAGTGGCATTTCAACGCCCCGGCGTGGCCATCGGCGGGTGGATTGTGGGAACGAGCCGTGAGAAGCTTGAAACACCATTTGAAAAGAGTGGTGGGTGAGCAAAGGTTAACATTCGAGGAGTTCACCACTATCTTAACAAAACTAGAAGCTTGTCTCAACTCCAGACCTCTGTGTGCGCTGAGTGAAAATGTAGAAGATCTCGACTGTCTAACGCCAGCACACTTTCTAAGAGGAAGGTCAGGGCTGACCGTCATCGAAACAAGAGAAGACGCCCGAACAAGATGGGAGCTGACTAGAAAAATGTACTCAGAAATTTGGAAGAAATGGAAAAATGAGTACCTGTGCCAATTGTTAGCAAGAACAAAGTGGCAAAAGCCGCAGAGCAACCTGAAAGTTGGTGACTTGGTTGTTATTAATGACGACCAGCGGCCCGCAGGAAAATGGTTGATGGGTCGAATAACAGACCTTCATCCGGGAGACGACGGGTTTGTTCGTGTCGTAACCCTGAAAAAAAGAAACGGCCTCATAAAGAGACCCATAACAAAGCTATCTATTCTACCAATAGACAGCGAGGAAAACTCCAAACCTCAAAACACCGAAAAAGAACACGAAAAACAAGCAACAAACGAGAAAACAACAAAATGTCAACAAACTGCAAGAACAAGCAAAATTAACTTCATCGGATTAGTAATGACCCTGCTATACCTACTGAATCCAGCAACCGCGATAACAAACACAACAAACTTTATCGAATTGCAACAAGGCCTATATTTCGATAAAGCTACCGACATGAAATTGATTCGCGACGAGTGGAAGATAGTGGCCTATTACGACGTCAAACCCTATTGGCATGGTACAGCAGTATTTACTAAATTCAATGATCATCTCGAAAACATATGTTCAACATTGAATCAGAAGACCCAATGTGATATCATTGCATTACAATTACGTCACGCGTTCGGTGAACTCAAACACTACAACCGCTTATTGCTGAATCCGCAAGGTCGGGTGAACATAAGAAGCAAACGCGGCTTTATCAACGGTGTCGGGTCAATCGCACGTTCCCTGTTCGGAGTATTGGATGACCAATTCGCCGAACAATATCAACGAGACATTGAACTCATCCGAGAAAATGAGAAACATCTGGCTCTATTATTGAAAAATCAGACAACTATTATAGAAGCCGAATACAACATACTTAGAAGATCGGAAGAAACAATAGAAAAACAATACAAACTATTCAACCAACATCTGCTAAACCTAGACAAACTAACGAGTAACCTTCAGCAAAAGATTGAGTCTTAAGAATTATCAATCGAATTGGTGATGTCGGCAATCGCGGCAAACAGCTTTATAGAGCATCTGAGAAACGTTCAAGAGATACTGTTGGACACCGTAACCAACATTTACAATGGCAAGATGAACTTGCACTTCATTGCGCCAGAACAGCTACGAGATGAATTGAACGTCATATCAGGCCAGTTGTCAAAGGATGTGGCACTTCCCATCAGGAACATTCAAGAAGATTTTTTCCGCCTGTATCATCTTCTACAAGTGAAAGCAAGGATGTCAGAAAGATATCTTATCATTGAGATACGGGTGCCGTTAGTCAGCAGAGAAAATTATGAAGTTTACCACATCATACCCGTCCCAAAAAGGAACGGCGGCGAAATGGTTACCCTACTACCTATAGCGGAACTAGTAGCCATCAACATACAAAAGGATTCTTTCCTCCCGATGACTATAACTGACTTACATCGATGCATTGATCACGAAAGTACAACTCTATTGTGCCCCATGAAGACACCAGTGTACCACATGAAATCCGACGAGCGTCTCTGCAAGAGAAGCAAAGACTCGCCTGACTGCAAAACAAAACAAGAGAACTGTCGAGACACATTGGTGGAACGGAACAACATAAATAGCTACCTATACTTTTGCTGCGACGCGTGCAAAATACGCGTTATATGCGGAAATCAAGTTTCAACAGAAGTACTCAGACACGCAGGGGTAATGACACTCGGTAGCGACTGCACTATCTATAGTGAGACGTTCACTGTTCATTCCCAAAGGCAATTTATGGACACAATTCGTGCCCAGGTCGAAGAAGTTACGATGGAAATTCCTCCAATCAATCGGATCATCAACATTTCTGTACCGGTTTTAAAGCAAGAACCCAAAAATGAGACGATAATGGAACAGAGCTCATTACTGCGAGATCTGGGAAAACAAAAAGAACAAATGAAAGCCGCGACAGCAGATGGAATAATCTCAGAACGGGTAACATATCACGATGTCCACCAATACGTTGTTATATACATATTGGCAGCAGCAGCAGTAATAGCAGGTGTCACATATACATATTACCGACTTCGGAAACACTGCAGGGGTCAACAGAAACCTATAGCACCACCTGTTCCGAATCCAGCGCCACGAAGGAGGTCGACTGCGAGCATCGTATACAACGCGTCATCTGACGTCACAGATGACAACAGTGAAATGGACTTATCGAGTGCACACACACTCAACAAGGCAACTTCGCCTATTGCGCGTTGTCATGTTATTGTATAAGGCTTGGATTATATAACTTATTTTTAGATTTTATCCCCCTTTTTCTTTTTTAACATAACATTAACATAATCTCCACCTGTATTAGACGTGGATACAACCCCACTCCCACACTTACTCTCACCTACTTCTTACACACATTCACCTCCACACCATCTCTAACACACATTCATCTCCACACCATCTCTAACACACATTCATCTCCACACCATCTCCAACACACATAACACACATCACAGACAGAGCGTTATTTGTCACTCGTAGAAATACTGTGTACCCATTTTATTCTATTCTTATAATTTCTTGCATTTTATTTGTATAAGTTCTTGTATAATATCTTGATCAGGCTCTATAACTGCAATATGATTACATTACCTGGGGAAGGGCGGAGCATCCTAATACAAGCAAACTATTTGCTTAAAAGGATTCTCCCCATTGTAACTAGAATAAGTTATTTAAGTTGAAGCAATAAACCTTTTTTTTTATTTTTTTATAAACTGTACATTTTGTGAGTGGGCAATATGTACGAGCTACGGCTGTACATTGACCTTTCGGTAGTTTGTACGTCATACTCATTTTATGCATATCGATATTGTTTAGGTGTGCATTTCTGTAACTTAGTATATAATCGTATCATTATACACTCGAGAGCAATGAATCCGGGTCACTTAAAGAATCCTAAAAATCTCGGAAACTAAAAATGCTAGGTTAATGCAATAAATTATATTTAATAGACAATGTAATACTCCTTAAATGAAGGTATTAAAACTTCTTAGTTATTGTATAGTTATATCATAAAAAAATCAAATTTGAAAAAGGGCCACTTTCGAAGATGGAACTACGAAATTACAGCATTTGGTTTTGCTTTTGTTTGTAATCTGTCATTTATGTGGGTACATAAACCATGTTGATAGTGCTCTATATTCATTATTCAAGCTGAAATTATGTCGCTTACGCCTGAAGAATGCACCAGAATACTTACAATGCTGGAAACCGGCCGGAGTCAGCGCGATACAGCCAGGACTGTCGGTGTGTCGCTGTCAACAGTACAAAGAGTTCTCCGACGTTACGAAGAAACTGGTTCTAACCTACGCAGACCAGGAACGGGCAGAACCAGGTGTACCACAGCACGAGAAGACCGATACTTGGTGAACACCATGCTTCGAAATCGCTTTCTCACAGGAACTGAACTCACAAATCAGTTTCGACGCCTCGGAGGAAGTAACCCAAGTGCATGGACAGTAAGACGTCGGCTTGCTGAATCTAACTTAAAACCCCTTAGACCTGCAAACGGCCCTAAACTGGAGCGTGGGCATCGTATTTCAAGACTAAGATATGCCCAGAGCCACGTAAATTGGAGTATTGAAGATTGGTCAAAAGTTATGTTCTCCGACGAATCAAAATGTATGCTCTACAAGCACGATGGAAGACACAGAGTGTATCGAAGACCAGGGGAAAGATTCAAGCAAGCATGCATCGAAGAAAAAGTAGCCTACGGTGGTGGGTCTGTACTTGTGTGGGCCGGAATTTCTTCTGAAAGTCGCACAGAGCTGGTGATCATAGAAAACGGCTCTTTAACTAGCGTAAGATATGTGGAAGAAATCTTCAATGATCACGTTGGTCCATTTATGGTCAATTTAGGTGAGGATGCTATATTTATGCATGACAATGCCCGACCTCATACAGGTAGGATTGTGAATGACTACCTTCAAGAGATGAACATTACTCGTATGGAGTGGCCAGCGCGCAGCCCGGATATCAACCCGATCGAGCATGCTTGGGACGAGCTAGGCAGATGCGTAAAACAACGAAACCCTCTCCAATCACGCTTCGTGAGCTCAAAATTGCTCTCACAGAGGAATGGGAGAATATTCCCCAAAATCGTATAAGGAACTTGGTGTACAGCATGCCAAACCGCGTAAACGCAGTAATGGAAGCACGAGGAGGCAATACGAAGTATTAAAATTCAAGAAAATCGTAATAAAGTTCAAAAATTTCATGTTTCCTATTTTTGTTTTAAGGAGAGATCAGCAGTTTTTTTCTTTATGTAATTTTGTGTTAATAAAATGTATGGTGACTCATATTTTTTTTACTTTCATTTAAGGAGTATTACATTGTCTATTAAATACAATTTATTGCATTAACCTATCATTTTTAGTTTCCGAGATTTTTAACATTCTTTAAGTGACCCGGATTCATTGCTCTCGAGTGTAATTCAGTAGCAATAAATCCATCAAGGGAATCACTTGTCTGCTCATTTACATAACATAACAAACCTTACAAGTCTACATAACAAGAATAACAAGTACATAACATTTTCACTGTTGGGAGTTACGCCCCAACACTGATTAATATTATATAATCGCATAGCCCATATTGTGTGAGTACTATGTACTAGAAAGCTATCATTTACTGGAAACCTACGTCTTTTCTTGACTTGAATGTGCCCTGGCGGTTGTGAGTATGTCATGCTCACTCCAATGTCTCGCTGATGGTGGCGCGTGTGTCGGATCATTTAGCTCCCTTCAAAATGGTTGAGTTGAATGGTGCTGATCCATGCGTCATGTTCGTGAACGGGCGCTATCAGTTGTGACTGGTCATCTCTCAGTTGCCATGGCTTATTTTAATGAATTATCTTGTTTTTTAATTGTATTTTTTTTTGTTTGTTTAACTATGTACACTTTACCGTGCACATCTTGCTACATTGTTCTCACATAATATACCATCTCAACATGAATGATGTAACCAAGATTTTGTAACAATATTTCGATTTAATATGACTACCCGAATGGCGCAGCGGTAGTGAGGCTGCCTTACGTTCTTAGGGTCCCGGGTTCGAATCCCGGTTGGAGCAAATGTTTGTGTGGTGAGCATGGACATTTGTTTCCAAGTCATGGATGTTTATATGTATAATAAGTATGTATTTACAAACAAAAGTATCTATGTAGTACATCAACTATCTGGTGTCCACGACACAAGCCTCGTTGCTTAGTGTGGCACTAGATGGCGCTGTGTGTTAATGTCCAGCGATATTTATTTATTTATTTATTTAAAAGAGTGTCCATGGAGTTTCTTGTTCGTTCTTCTCCATAGAGATCTACGCTAGGGAATGGGCAACTACAGTACTTTCACAGTTTTTATGTCTTGTGACTGGGACTGTAGCTACATTTAATTTTCATTTTTGTTTCGTCAATTCAAAAGTGCCTGTAACTGGCCTACTTGAAATAAATGCTTTTGATTTTGATAGACCGTTGGTAAACAAGTGATTGGTCTATAATTTTTGGGCTCCACAGTTCTATCTGATTTATGGAGCAGGTGGGTAATTCCTGTCGTCAAGAACTGGGGCAGCGACCCTGACTCTAAGGCTGATTGAAACTGGGACGCCAAGCGAACGTGTGATCTTTGGGACCAATTGATCCAGAAGTTGTGCAGTCCGTCCGGCCCTGGATATTTTTTAATTATTAACATGATGGTATTTTACTTAAACATCTCTTTAATAAAATGGTATAAACTGTGTGCTTAGCTAAGTGTGGGTGTTTATTTAAGCTTTTGTAGTTTTGCTAACGTTAACAGCTTATGGAATCAAAGTGAACTGTATGCTTAGTGCTAGTTATTTTTACGTATCGATACGTGAGAACTAAATTTTGTGAGTGTTAGTTTAAAATGTACGTCGTCGATAGTGATAATCGAATGCCTCTGGAAAGTGAGTACCGTTTCGAACACATCGCAAACGTTTGCACATGCAAACGTTTGCGATGTGCTCAAAACCGTCAAAATTGTAACTTGCACTCGCGTTATGTGTATAACGCGAGTGCAAGTTACAATTTTGACAGTTTTGACAACTCGAATACGAAACGCAGTCACTTGCGAGCGAGAAAAATCGTCACTTAAGATCGAGAGCATCGTGAAAGTGGTGAAATAACAAAGTAATTTAATTTATTTTATTATTTATTTATTATTTCGTTTGGAGAATAATTCAGACCGCAAGATAAGCGTAAATTAACGCCACAAAAACGTAAACCCGGTCACGTAAACAAAGATAGAGTGCTCCACTACAAGCCACTCGGGCATTATTAGATCATTTGCTTAGATCTCCATGCCAAAAAGTAACAAACTAAGTTTTACAATCTTCACAGATGGATCAAGGTCACTCACTACACACCAAAGATATAAATTACACTAACTGCTCCATTTATGCCACCAGCATTTCAAATTGGGACGGCTCCTAGCGTAATACGTGAGAACTATATATTGTGAGTGTTAGTTTTAAACGCATCCACTGTCGTTAACTTGCGAGTTTGAGATCCTAATAATACATTCACTCGCAAGTGACTGCGTTTCGTTTTCGAGCTGTCAAAACTGTCAAAATTGTAACTTGCACTCACATTGCAATCGTTAGCGGAACTCGAAACGGTCCTCACTTTTTCACTCGATTGTCACTATCGACGACGTAAATGTTAACGTAAACTAGATTTACGCGATCGAGACGTTACTCGAATTTTAGTATGACACTCACACTAAGCATATTGGTGTCTTCCACTCATTCACGAGTACCGAGTATGTCAAGCTGTACAGATACTCACACTCACATTAAAAGAGCTCATAAAATATCTCCCGAACCCGCACACCCGCAGCCCAGAATTGCGATATGGTATAAAATGATTTAGTCGCTTACCTTGCTGGCAATGTTGGTAATTAATAGTCCATTGTTGGCGTGCGGCGAGCAATGAATCACGCGCGTGTAATTTATGTAATGTGCGCCATCTTACCTGTTTACCTTCATAACTTCATAAATCTCCGAAACTCATATCGCAGCACGAGGACACGGGGCGCACGGGGCGCGGGGGGTGCCACGTGCCGCCTCTGTGCCGGCCGGTCACTACCACACTGACATACCTACCACCACGTAAGTAATTACTACTATGAACAAAACTTTAGGACTGTGCTGTTTTTACAGACCATGTACCTACACAAAAACCAACAGTCAAGAAAAAGGAAACAGAAGAATACGAGAAAACCTTCTTTTTTCTTTGAAATGTTTTAAAACGTGTTACATTAGCGTTTGTTTGAAACATTCCGCTCCACAAAAGTGTAACGAGCTTAAAGCGTACATAATGTAAGTACGGCGGATCCGTGGGAGCACAATAAAACGATGTTTGTAGCACTTTAACAAGTTTTATTTTATTACGAGCAGACTACGTGGTTACTTAGCACTGTGTCCGGTGCGGCATGCGGCAGCGACGCGCCACAGAAGGCGAACAGAGCCAATAGAAAATAATTTCAAACTTGGTCTTACATGCGTCCAGCTTACTACGACTGATCAAATACGCATCATAAACAAAATGTCTTCCTACGCAAGTTTTTGATTTACTTTCTGAGTATGAACACGTAAGTGTGATTGTACTGCTCATTTAATGTTGAGATCAATTCAAAACGTTGCTCATGATTGTATGAGCAAGAGCCATACAATGGGCTGTGTACTGCATAGGTACAGTTCGGTTACTATTGATACTAAAGTACTGTGGATGCTACCGGAGGCCGTCGGTTCCCGTAAAAGCGACCGCATTCAATTTTTGTGGTGCGCTGTTTGCATGCAGGAACGGGAGCTGCGGAATAAACTTGCACAGAAGTACAACTGTTCCACCAACAGTTCTACAACTAGACTAGTCGTCCTGACTGAATTAGTATCGATGCATAAAAACAGACAAAGTTTTATCAAAAACAGCAAGCTAGCAGGAGTCGCCCTACAGTATTTAAAAGAGTCACTTTGTTGATTTTATCATACATAATCTATTAGGCTAAGGTCGAGCACGATGACCTGGTGAACGTTGCGGGGATCCACTGGATGCGACCGGGCAGTGTGGCGCCACTTGGGGGCAGCGGACGTCTTGCGGCTTAAGTGATGATGAGGATGGTGAAGGTCGAGCATGTACTGGCTTCTTCCTGGACCTAGCAAAAACCTTTGAAACGATATTTTGACAAAATACTAATAAGGAACATGTAGTATCTGGGAATCCGTGGTGATACATATAATGTAACAGACAGATGTGTTGCTGGGGAGTTGGTTCCGCCACTTCTTCATATAATGTAACAGACAGATGTGTTGCTGGGGAGTTGGTTCCGCCACTTCTTCATATAATGTAACAGACAGATGTGTTGCTGGGGAGTTGGTTCCGCCACTTCTTCATATAATGTAACAGACAGATGTGTTGCTGGGGAGTTGGTTCCGCCACTTCTTCATATAATGTAACAGACAGATGTGTTGCTGGGGAGTTGGTTCCGCCACTTCTTCATATAATGTAACAGACAGATGTGTTGCTGGGGAGTTGGTTCCGCCACTTCTTCATATAATGTAACAGACAGATGTGTTGCTGGGGAGTTGGTTCCGCCACTTCTTCATATAATGTTACAGACAGATGTGTTGCTGGGGAGTTGGTTCCGCCACTTCTTCATCCCAGCTCAAACACTGGGGAGTGGCGAAAGGCGGCGTTTTGGGGGACTGTCTCTTACAAGTAGGTTTTAACGTTCAAAAAGTGGAGATATCAGCCTAATTTGAATACATAACTTTTGATTTTAATTTGGATTGGCTGAAGATCACTTTGGAATGGGAATGGGACCTTACATATACGGAAAAAGAAATAAACTACCAATGTACCAAAAGTATATAACCAACAATAAAATGTAATAAAAACTTTTTTATTTTACCCTTTTAGTTGTGGTACATAGTAACTAGATAATATTAGCACATTATTATCTACACGAAGAAAATTTTAATATAGGTAAAGGAAGCATACCTATTTAAAACTTTTCTTCGTATAGATAATAATGTAATCTACCAAATGAAAAAAGAATCACTTAAAACAGACCAGTACGTTATAACGGAGAAGTCAGTGAATGATAAAAAAAGATGCTGTTGGAATACATAACCTAATCCTCCTTTTTTAGAAGTCTGTTAAAAATTGTGACTAAATGGCTTCACGGAATTACGAGAAGAATGTCTCAAAATTAACATTTGCAAATGGAACGCAAAGCCCACAACACAGAGAATCCTACTGGTGGGACTTGGGCCCCAACCAACATTTTTAAATATTTTCGGTCAATAAATTATACCTAACTCACACATGTTACATGTATGTATGATAAATATATCAGAAATCATTTGACAACTGCTAAAACAAAATTGTAAGCTTTCACGGTTTAAAACTAAACTTATACCGCCATGATCATGTCGCTTGCAACTGCGTCGAAATATCGGGAGCTGAATAAAATACACAATCACGGAAGATATCCCGTAAGTGGCATTAATTATAAGTTTAAAATGTATTTCGTTTAATTCGAAAAAAAAATGTAGCTTGTGCAGCCTCCTCTGTCAGCGAGTGGTCTCTCTCAGTTCCCTCAGCGCCAGCGCCCATATGTTCGGAGCAGTCGCCACTAAGCGCCAACAAACCGCCGTATACTTTTATTGAAGAGATTTTTGCACATCTCAATAAAATTTAGCTATCTCGCAGTCCTGCTGTTCGGTTACTTTATCTGAGCAAGTAAAATATGAAAAACAAGCTATCTGTGTTAACGTTTGTTACACGATGTTAGCTGCATGAATAGGTACTAATATTATATTTATGGGTTCAGTAAGTAAAACTTCCTTGATTCCTTCAAGATTGCTATATTAACAGGTTGCCACATTGGTCACGCATATACCTAAAGATAATACAGACTCCAGAGTTATATTAAATTCTAGGTTCGCCATTTCATGAAATGTCTCCCGACATCTAGTACATTCTTGTCCCTTCTCTACGGAGGTACTACTACCTGTGCCATATAGCTCAGTTATTCCTTATAGAAGCGACTTATTTACGCAAGTATTCATAACAGCGAGTAGATAAGCAAGGCTGTCGGATTGACACGGACGGACGTGACGTTATACCGTGACGTGTTGATGTGGCGCGGCTGTTATGTCGGCTCACTCCGACCAACTCCTCGACGTCATAATGTAACAATATATAAAGCAGACAAATGACGCAGAGTATGCGTTCAGAGAGTGAGCCGTGACGTCACGTCTGTATGTAACGTGTTCTCGCATATTTTTTGGGCGCGATATTTAATCAATGTCAAACTCGGATTTGGCTTACATCACTAATTTGAAGTAACCTGTGTTCAGAGCGTGTGTTTGTGAAACATTCATCCATATTAGAGTTGTGAATGTGTGCGAGGTAGTGCTGCTACCGAGAGCCTCGGGCCTGTGCCGGAGGTCGGGCCCAGGAGCTCCAATAATGCAGTCATTACGTGGAATTTGTGAATAGTGTTGATTGCTACAGTGAAAGCAGTTCGTTTAGCGTGGTGTGTTTGCGTTCCCACAAACGTGCTAATTCCCGGAAACAGCACACCACGCTAAACGCACTGCTTTCAAAATGTTTCGCTTGGAATCAGTGTAGACTTTCCGGCAAAACAGTTGTAAGTGACAGACAACAGCATAACAGCGATAACAGCAAACTAAAACTTGATTTGTGTTAAGTCAACGGCTGCTTTGACATCTGCCCATGTTATCATTACCAGAGAAATTGCTTCTTCTTGCTTTGAAAAAGTCTTTTATAACACATTTGCTCGTAAAGGGTCTCTTATTTCACCAATTTCAATATCGTAATGTACCTCATTACGTACTTGTGCTGCAAAGTAAAATGCACGGTTAATACTTTTTTAAATCTTAGCAAAGAGTTTTTATGTCAGAAAAGTGGTCAACATTTTATGAATAAAATTAACTTTGGGAGATGAAATATAATAAATAAACATTTAATTCTTTAATTTAATTTATTTTGACAATAAATTACAACCATCTTTTACTTTATTAGTAATACTGGCTGTTTTTTGTGTGATGCGCGCGCCTCGCTAATTTATGAACAAGTAAAAATTATTCCGCGCGCTTTTTCTTTTCGCTGTATTGTTTTTATTTGTTTTATTTATTTCCACGCAAATATGTTATAAAACGTCGTATGACATCCGTGCGCTTTGATAATTACAGCCTCTGATTTTTTATCGCCCTCGCCTACGGCTGGCAATATCGCCTCGGCTGTAATTTTCAACTTACCGCACTTATATCATAATGTACTATTCTGTCAGTCCAAGGTGAGTTGTTCCTAAAGTATAAATATATAATGACATCCAGAAGTTAGTGTACTATCAGTGTTGCGATCCCTCAGAGCATCGACTCAGTATTGCAAGACGAGCTCTCGGCTGTCCTATACAAGTCGCTTCCACCGAGCACTGTCCACGTTACTTGCGTTATAACAGAACCCCAATACAATCGTGTTCGGTATTAAGTAATCGTGTAACATGACATCTTCGGGTCACCATTACAACGTACCCGTGTGAATTCTCCGTCGGTGCAGACATGCTGGCAGCCATGCTGTGACTCAGGCAAATAATACCGAATATTTTTTTTTAAAGTACCACTGCACGTGTTTACCTCGGCTTTATAATTATGATCCTTGTTATCTACCTTGCTCTCTTAATATCCTGCATGTAGGAACAACATCTAGCTTCAAATAGGTCATGCTGCAGACCCTGCTTGTTACGAATATTCTGCCTCGGAATGGACTGGTATTCTTACGGAGCAATGGCAATGAACTTATGTATATAGAACTATTTGTATAAGTTATCTGCGACGCGTGACGCCGCGACGAAGTGACGCGTAAGATTTATGTACATTACGCACAAAACACATTTATTCCGAGTCAGGGAAATGTTCAGTAAAAGCATTCCCGTCCTCACATTATGTTCAGAAATACGCGAGAAGAGATAAATCATCATCAGACAAGCTTGTCCCGGCGCGGGGCGGTGCACGGTGGGGTAACTCCTCATGCGAATAAATATCACTGAAAATAAATACATATTATGCATGTTTTGACAAGAAGGAGCACAACGAGAACTTGTACCAAAATAAACAACAGGCACAGGCGTCACAGGCGAGAACAGAGAACTCCCCACCTAGATATCTTAAACCTAATTCTTACAAGTCAATTCAGGAGAGCGTAAACCCGTGCGTAGCAAGCGTACCCCATTCAACCCGTGGAACAAAGTTCCGTCGACATGAACACCGTAACGGTGCGTCAAGCTGTCTGCCCCCGGCGCGTCGTCGTGTCGTCATGTCATTATGTAAATATGAACGAGTGCGGCGCCAACTCGCGTGTGCAATTAGCCTGGGCGATGTTAGTCGCGCGGCCGCCACTCGCCGGACGCGGTTATTGTAATTAATATTCAACTAATTACGTCGCCGGATGATCGCTACCATGCGTGGTAATCAGTCGCACGTCATTGTATTCACGTTTGTGGCTAATATCTAACTGGTTGCTAAATGCCTATTGAGCAATCTTTCATTTTCAGTTTAATTAATTTATGCGTTGAAGGCCAACTGCAAATCTGTCATTAACACGATGTCATTATTACTGGTACAAAATAGTTTCTGTATTCTGTTTATTAGTAAATCGCATGTTTGTGACAGGTAAATACCTCAGTATGGTGAGGCTACTACGCTACTCGCTATGACGTCACTAAGCCAGATCACGTCAATTAGTCGCATGTTGTCGGGAGCATGGATCAGTCCCGGCGAGCGCCTTGCAGCTGGCTTGTGACTGGCGGCAAAACCGGCCCCGTACCGGCCCCGTACCGCATAGTGCGGCTGTAAGATGGGGCATAGAAAATTCACAGCTCGACAAACATCGATGCATAATATACTTTGAGAAAGCTTACATACTGTTCATTCGCCCATACATGTAGGTACTTAGTTTCACATAAGCAAAATAACGAACTGTATTTTTGTTCGAAAATTACGTAGAAACTTGTTCAGTAAACCTTAAACCTGTTGAACCCAGAACGTTGTGAAGCTCGGTCCTTCTGTACACATTTAACTGCACAGTGCATGCAGTGATTGACGCATGTTTCCAACTCTGCGGAACATTTAAATCGGCAGGTTATGTAAACGCAAAGGGGGCGATCATAACTCGCGGATACGATCACATCGGCTACAGCGGCTAATGAGCGCGGCAGACGAGCGCGCAGTGTACACGCAGCGCGTGTTTGTGCGGCTACATCTGAACACACGGGACGTGCAGCTGTCACAATACACGCAGTCAACTCATGTTTGTTGACGTGATTAAAGAAGCAACAAATCCGAGCTCTCGATATCTTGGTCACAATCGCAGCCAATAATCGAACATCAAGACTACCTTATACCCGCGACTTCGCTCACAAAAATATTGATAGCTCGGCTAATTTGCATGATATTAAATAATTAATAGCCTATGTTACTTCCTGATAATTTAGTTTTCTATTGCTGAATAAATGTGCATTTGACTGCAACCACAACTGTCTGATGAGATGACGAAACATAGAGGAGTATGGAAGAAGAAGACATGCTGCGGCGACCACAAACGAATTGGGATAATGGCAAGAGAATGATGATGATTGATAAATGGTTAAAATCGGTCTACTATATAATAGTGTCGGAGCTTATTCGGTACAAACTAACAAAAAATCTTTCCTCTTGATAATATTAGTACTATTAACAAAACATTTGCGTGAATGTTTTGTGTTAAGTAATGCAAAAGTTTTAATCACTTTTTTTCTTGTAATAATGTTTTGAAAAAAAAAAAACCGACCAAGAGCGAGTCGGCCTCGCGCACCGAGGCTTGTGTACAAACTTTATAAAGGACAAGCTTAACTTTGCTGTTCGGTCCCATTAAACGGCTATTGCACCAACCGCAAATAATAAGTTTGTAATACTAAAATAGCTTTTTTTCTTATGAATCTTCATATTTGCGGTTTTTAGATGTTTCCCTTTACATGTGCTGTAAAACATTGCTTCTCACCAAATTTCGTGATTCTAGGTCATCGGGAACATAGGTTTTCGACCCAAAACCTATAGGGTATTTCCGGTTGACCTAGAATTGACAATTTTGGTTAAAAACAAGGTCTTACAGCACAAGTAAAGGGAAAATACCGAAAAAAAAAAAACCTATGTTTGGTTTTCGACCCAAAACCTATAGGGTATTTCCGGTTGACCTAGAATTGACAATTTTGGTTAAAAACAAGGTCTTACAGCACAAGTAAAGGGAAAATACCGAAAATAAAAAGAAAATTAAGGTAGATTTTGGTACTTATAAATTTTCGCGAATATCTAAATTTGTGCAAAATAATCTTTTTATCGTGTTGATCAGTTGATTTTTTTATACACCTAATAGGGACTATAAACTTCAGTATCTGGTATAAATTTCAACTTGCTAGGTCCACCCGTTTCTGAGAAACAGGACAGACAGACAGACGGACAAGAAAGTGATCTTTTAAGGGTTACTTTTATACCTTGAGGTACGGAACCCTAAAAATGTTACCTGCAAAATCGAGGGCTTGTAAACTTTTCGAATTAAAGTCAAAATCAAAATCAAAATCAATCAAAATCAAAATCAAAGCATTTATTTCAAGTAGGCCAGTTACAGGCACTTTTGAATTGTCGAAACAAAGATGAAAATTAAATGTAGCTACAGTCCCAGTCACAAGGCATAAAAACTGTGAAAGTACTGTAGTTGCCCATTCCCTAGCGTAGATCTCTATGGAGAAGAACGGGCAAGAAACTCCATGGACACTCTTTTAAATCAGAATATTGTTACAAAATCTTGGTTACATCATTCATGTTGAGATGGTATATTATGTGAGAACAATGTAGCAAGATGTGCACGTTAAAAGTGTCCACAGTAAAACAAAACAGAAAAAAAAAACAATTCAAAAACTAAAATAATTCATTAAAATAAGCCATGGCAACTGAGAGATGACCAGTCACAACTGACAGCGCCCGTTCACGGACATGACGCATAGATCAGCACCATTCAACTCAACCATTTTGAAGGGAACTAAATGATCCGACACATGCGCCACCATCACCGAGACTTTTGAGTGAGCATGACATATTCTCAACCGCCAGGGCACATTCAAGTCAAGAAAAGACGTAGGTTTCCAGCGACTGATAGCATTCTAGTACATAGCACTCACACAATATGGGCAATGCGATTATATAATACTAAAGAGATTGAATCTATACAATGCAAAGATAGTTGTACAATCTTCAGCAGCTCCAACAATACAATTAGTGCTATCCATTTATGCGCCCCTGTCCTTGTGGAGCAGGACCGGCATTGAGCCAAGCATTTTTATCAGCGATATAATCGTCCAATTTGTAATATGCTTGCTTACTCAATGTGCGTTTAATGCATGTTTTAAATTTTGTTTCATTCAGTTCAAGAATGCTTTGTGGAATTTTATTATAGCATTTCAAACAGTACCCCATGAAAGAAGAGTCTACTTTAGCGAGTCTGAAGCCTGGCTGAACTAATTGGTCCCTATTTCTAGTACTGTAATTGTGTCTGTCACCTCTTTTACCAAAATGATGTAGATTTTTCCTCACGTACATTATGTTTTCGTAGATGTATTGACAATGTACCGTCATGATGTTAATTTCCTTAAACAGTTCCCTCAGAGAATCGCGCCTACGAAGATTGTATATGGCTCTGATGGCTCTTTTTTGCAGAATAAATATAGATTCAATGTCTGCAGCCCGTCCCCATAATAAAATGCCATAAGACATTATACTATGAAAGTAACTAAAATAGACCAATCTAGCAGTATCTACATCAGTAAATTGACGGATTTTTCTAATAGCATATGCTGCTGAACTTAGCCGCCCCGCCAGAGATGTTAAATGAGAACCCCATTGAAGCCTTGAATCAAGCGTAATCCCCAGGAAAACCGTTTTATCTACGAATTCAAGTTTCTCTTTATTCAATACTATATCACAATCGCTACTTTTGACATTCGGTAAAGCAAATCTTATGCATTTCGTTTTTTTTCATTGAGTACCAAATTGTTTGCTGTGAACCAATTATGGACTTGAAGTAGGGCATTATTCACATCGTCTAGATTTTGGGCTCGTCTATTTATCTTAAAAATTAGGGAAGTGTCATCGGCAAATAACACCATATTTTGAGGTTGGTTTTTCAGTAAATACGGTAGATCATTTATATATACTAAGAAGAGGAAAGGACCCAATATTGATCCTTGCGGAACCCCCATTTTGACTTTTAAACCCTGTGAATTAACACCATTTATTTGAACATATTGTTGTCTATCACTCAAATAAGATTTTACCAAACTAAGTGCAAGTTTACCTAGTCCGTAATGCTCAAGTTTCAAAAGTAATGTGTCGTGATTTACACAATCAAATGCTTTGGAGAGGTCACAAAATATTCCTACAGCGTCTTGGGACTCTTCCCACGCCGCAAATATGTGCTTTAATAAAGTTACACCAGCGTCAGTTGTACAACGTCCCTTAGTGAAACCCTACTGTTGATCGTGTAAGATTCTGTTGGTGTTAAAATGATGGAGCATTTGATTAAGCATTACCTTTTCGAACACCTTGCTAAAAACTGGCAACACGGATACAGGCCTATAATTATTAGTATCTTTACTATCCCCGGATTTGAAAAGAGGTATGACTTTACTGTATTTCATTAAATCAGGGAAAACTCCTTGGTCTACGCACAAATTAAAAATTAAAGCTAAGTAAGGAGCTATAGTCTCAAGTATGGATGTACAAACTTTGATAGACATTCCCCATAGATCTTCGGTCAGTTTGATTTTTATTTGCCGGAAAGCTTTAATAACTATCATAGGGTTTATGTGTTCAAATTTAAATTCAGCCTGGCATCCAGACACATTCGCCTTTAATAAATCAATTGAGACTTCAGGAGAGGAATTAAGAGCCTCCGTAGTTTTTAACGGTATATCGGTAAAGAAATTAACAAATTCTTGAGCTACTTCCTGATTAGAGCTTTTAGGACCACATGCTGTATTTAATGTATAGCTAGTATTCCGTATTTTCTTCCTGTTAGTCTCGCTATTTATGACTTTCCAAACTGTCTTTATTTTATTTTCTGCTGTTTTGATCTTGTTGCTAATGTGCAGGGCTTTGGCAACCTTGCATGTATTTCTAAAAATTTTTGAATACTTAGCAACATATTTGTTAAAAGTTTCAGTGTTTATATAAGGCTTAAGGCCATAAAGCTCAAATAGTGTTTCCCTACTTTTTCTGATACCTCTAGTTGCCCAATCACTAAATATAAATTTAGGGCAAATACTTTTTGTCTTCTTTTCAAAAGTTTTGTTGAATTCAGTGTGAACTATTGAAAAGAAATTATCATAAAATTGATTGATATTAATATCATCATGGCTAAATACACTTAACTTGTTCTGTAGGGAAATATTATACTAATTTAATTTGTTAGAAGTTATGGGTCTAAATTTAATCTGAACTTTTTGCAATGGTGTATTACTCCTAAAAGTTACAGTCTGTCCGCTATGGTCAGAAGGCAGACAATTAACTATGGCTTTATCTATGTAATCACAATCGCAGAAAACATTATCTATGCAAGTAGCAGAAGATGGAGTGATTCTAGTAGGTTCTATAAAAGTGTTGGTCAAGTCAAATGACTTAAAAAGATTTAATAACCGACTGCTATTTGAATTTTCTTCTAAAATATTGATATTAAAATCACCACAAATAATTGTTGATTTATTACTAGCTGCAAGTTTTGCCAGGACATCTTCCATTATTGACTCAAATAAGGAAAAGTTTTGATAGTTTGGGGGTCTGTATACACACACAATAACATGCTTATCTAGCTCAACACAGGACAGTTCGACGCAATGTTCAGCCGAGAGACCTACTATGTCGTTACGCTGCTTATATTTAAAACAATTTTTTACTAAAATTAGGGAACCTCCACGAAGCATAGTTTTACGGTTAAAGCAGCTACCCACCATATAGTTCTCGTAATTAATAAGCATTTGGTAATCCTTAAGCCAATGTTCAGTAAAACAAATAATGTCAAACTTACTATTTTCTAAAAACAATTCTATTTCTAATAATTTGGAAGAAATGCCTTGGATATTTTGGTGGAATAATTTTAAAGTGTTCTGCTGAGGCCCTGTTTTACTAGCTAATTGAGTGCAAGAAGATACCTTGCTGTTGGTAGGTTTAACAATATTGTTAATGGTACCTTCTGTTGTCTCACTTTCTAGTTTAAATTAATATTAATATTTGGAGTGAGGCCGGAGACTCCCATGCCATCCTCAGACAACAAGACCCTATCACTAATAAACCCTAATTGAGAATTCTCCACGGTGACACATGGATCCTCCTCGGTACAATGTTTGTAAACATTTATAGCACTAATGCTATATTCATTTAAAGTCACCTGTACATTAGTATTATTACTAATAGTCGCAGTGTTAATAATATAACTAAACTTAGACATACTACTTATGTCTGTGTGAATATTATAAGCTAATAGCCGAGCTATTTTGTGTCTACAACTAATAGGTAGATACACTTTACCCCGAGTCGATCTAAGTTTACCAACAAAAGTGTTGATATCAATATATATAAGTTTGTCACTATAATGACCTACTAAAAAATGTAAATGTTTATTTAACATGTGAATATAATTGTTTTTTCTGTTACATAAATTTTCAAAATATGGAAAAGCACACAATATGATTTTCTTACAATTTAACTTCAACAACTCTGAGACACAGTCAGTGATGTCTTCCTTTATAATCTTAGAACTATTACCAACACATATAGTAATGGTGGTACTAGGATCACAAACAGTCTTTGATACTGATGCCATAACTTGTTTGTAGTTTGACCCTGGCATACAATTGTTTTGGGTACAATAACTCAGGTTATTACTAATTAATTTACCTAGCCCCCTACCTATACTGTCAGAGAACATAACTGAATCAAAATCAAAATCAAAATAGTATCATGGTTGGTAACTGTCTGGCAACTACATTGACCCATTACCAACTCATTTGCTGCATAAATATGTTCCCTAATTTGGTTCTGAGAAATCTTATACCTACTAGAAAGGGAACTTAGTGAGTCCTGAAGTACCTGTATTTCAGACTGCAAATGCTGAGTATCAATTTCATATATTTTTATACTGTCCTCTAATTTTATTTGGTAGTTATTTAACTTATTAACTGAATCAACACGTTCTTTCCTCAGTGGAATATATTTGGAAAAGCGTTTATGTTGTTTCTTAAATTGATTACATTTTTTAATGATTCTGTTTAATTTTGCATATTTCTTTATCTTCCTATTGCTAACTACAAAATTCTAACCAGACTAATCCTAATATAAATCACGTCACGTGAGTGTGACGCAAAGTGACTTGTCGCGCCTATCACCCGCGTCCAGTGCGGCCCGTCGGCCCGCGTCTCGTGTCCCGCGTCCCGCGTCCCGCACCCTGCGCCGAGCGTGCAGTCCGGGACACGCTCATCCCACGTCGAACTAATTAGCCGATCCCGGCGGCCCCGGGATTAAACGCCATGACTACGCAACAAAACACAGAAGATCTTTCAGTGCGGTGGGAACAGTCATTTAACCATCTAATATTAAAATAATCATAATCATAACAATAACTAATAGTTCGGCCATCGGCGTCTCCTGTTGACGAAATATTATCGAATCTAATGTACAGGGATGTGCAGTCTGTCGGCCAGACTGGCCGAAGAGGGGCGCCACCCGGGCACTGCTCCGGGGTCTGGCGAAGAGGCGGGTGCACCTGGCGGCTCCGATGCGGAGCGTAAGGCCAGGTTCACAAAGGAGGTGGAAGCCGCAATAAGGGGCGTGGCCTTGAAGATGAAGACATCTTCAAAACTCAAGGCCATACCCGCGGCTTCTGCCTCCATAATGGCGGCAGCGGAGGCCAACTTTGGCGGACCTCCTCGTCCTCCTCCCCCTCCTACGATGGATGGAGAGGAGCTGGCCAAGTTGCGGGCGGAGGTGGCACGCCTGTCGGCCGCCACGGAGGCTCTCCAAAAGGAGAACGCCAGGCTTCTAGCAGACCTGGCTAGTCTGCGGGAGTCTGGCTCCTGCGTGGCGCCTCCAAAGGGGGGCCAGGCGCAGCGACCGAGCCAGCCCGAGCCGGTCGAGAACCAGGTACTGAACCTGGTTCGGAAGGAGCTGGCTTCCTTCCAGGCACGGTTCTCCGTCCTGGAGGGAATTGTCCTGCGTCCCCCCCTGGCGGCAAGTAAGGCAGCCCCGGGTCCGAGGGCAGCCTCATATGCGGCTGCTGCGGCTACCGCACCCGGACCGGGGCCATCCAATCAGCCCCCTGGCAGGGCAGTGGCGGCCCCTCCCCCAAAGCCGGCTCCGGCGAAACCGGCGCCTGCTAAGAAGGCGCCCAAGGGGAGGAAGGGCAAGGCGGCTGCACAGGCGGTGACTGTGCCGGCGCCAGTACCTGCAGCGAGTGGGCCAGCGCCGGCGGCTCGTCAGCCGCCACCGCCGCAGCCACCCCCCCAGCAGCCCCCTACACCTCCCGCGGCTGAAGCCGGATGGCAGGTGGCCGGGGAGAAAAAGAAGGGGTGGAAGGCGGCCAAAAAGGCTGCCCTGTGACGGCGGCCAGGACCATCGTGGAGGGCCGCAGGCTACTGGTGGGCTGGGTCTCAGCACAGGTGAGGCTGCTGGAGCCTAGACCTTTGAGGTGTTACCGTTGCCTGGTGGGGCACCATGTGTCGGTGCAATGCGCCTCGGAGGTCGACCGCAGCGGCCTCTGCTTCCGTTGCAGCCAGCCCGGTCACACGTCCGCGACTTGCTGCGCCGCCGCGCCGCACTGCGCTGCATGTGCGGCGGCTGGCAAGCCTGCTGATCACCGGGCTGGGAGCAAGGCCTGCGCTCCGCCCACCAAGGCCACTAGAGGCAAAGGTAGGCCCTCCGCCACCACCGCCATCGTCGCCAATGCCGCAGCCGCAACTGCCGCCGCTGCCGCTCCCTCTGTCGCCGCCACAGAGGGGCCCTCACAGGGGGCCAGGTTGGAGGAAGCGGTAATGGAGTGCCAATAACGGCCCCATTACGCTTCCTCCAGGCGAATATCAACCACTGCGCCTGCGCTCAGGGTCTCTTGCTCCA
Source organism: Xestia rhomboidea (assembly GCA_963853795.1). NCBI lineage: Eukaryota > Metazoa > Arthropoda > Insecta > Lepidoptera > Noctuidae > Xestia > Xestia rhomboidea. Next base: position 165,363 of record OY970776.1, on the reverse strand, counting down.
GAGCATGGCGCAGTGGTTGATTAACATCGCTGTGGTCGCTGAGCCGTATTTCGTCCTGCCCAGGGAAGACTGGGTGGCGGACCTAAGCGGCTCAGTGACCATAGTGTCGTCGGCCGCCGCCGGCACCCCGACCCTTGAAAGTGTCAGGAGGGGTCGGGGGTGTGTAGCAGCCCGGTTCGGGGAGATCGTCGTAGTGGGAGTCTACTTCTCCCCGAACCGAACTCTCGCCGAGTTCCACAACTCTCTCGCAGAGTTGAGTGTCGTCGTCGGAAACCATTCCCTCCCCGTGCTTGTCCTCGGGGACTTCAATGCCAAGAACTTGGCTTGGGGTTCTCGTTGCACAGACGTGCGGGGAAGGATGGTGGAGGACTGGGCCCTGGAGAAGGGCCTGGTCGTCCTAAATCGGGGTTCTGTCGCCACGTGTGTGAGGATGCGGGGCGAGTCGGTGGTGGACATCTCGTTCGCTAGCCCCGCTCTGTCACCGCGTGTCGTTGACTGGCGCGTCATGGAGGGGGTGGAGACCTATTCCGACCACCGGTACATCCGGTTCGACGTCTCCACCCAGACCTCAAGCGCGCCGGTCCAACAGGCCCCGAGTGGTCCGCGTTGGGCGCTAAAGCAGCTGGACCGGGAGCTCCTCCTGGAAGCCTCGATCGTGCAGGCCTGGGTGACATCACCGGACAGGCCTGCCGACGTTAACAATGAGGCAGGGTGGTTCCAGGAGGCCATGTCAAACATCTGTGACGTGGCAATGCCCCGAGTCCGGCCAGGAAGTGCCCGGCGTCAGGTGTACTGGTGGTCGCGTGAGCTGACGTCTTTACGGGAGGCGTGCGTGGCTGCGCGACACCTGTACGCCAGGCACCGCAGGCTCCGCATTCGCCCACCGAATGCGGCAGCCATTGAGGCGGAGCTATATGAGGGCTACAGAGCGGCGAAGACCGCCCTCCGCGAGGCTGTCCTGCGGGCCAGGGATCTGGCCCGCGAGGAGATGCTGGGGACTCTCGACAGAGATCCGTGGGGGCGCCCTTACAAGATGGTGCGGGATAAACTCCGCACCTGGGCCCCCCCGCTGACGCAGAGTCTCCGGCCTCAGCTCGTGGAGGGCGTGGTGAGCGCTCTGTTCCCCTCGCGAGGGGAACACCCGCCCCCGCTTATGGCTCCGCCGGCTGCGGTGCCGGAAGCGGACCACCAAAGCGACGACGACGACGCTCCTGAAGTGACCGGGGTAGACCTGAGAGTGGCGGTACGAAGGCTAGGTGCCAAAAATACCGCCCCGGGACCCGACGGCTTGCCTGGCAAAGCCTGGGTCCTGGCCTCGGAGGCTCTCGGGCCCCGACTCGAAGGGCTCTTTAGCGCATGTTTGGAGAGAGGCCAGTTCCCGCTTCGTTGGAAGACGGGGAAGCTGGTCCTCATTCGGAAGCCGGGGCGCCCGGCGGACTCTCCGTCCGCCTACCGGCCCGTGGTGCTGCTCGACGAGGTGGGCAAGCTCTTTGAAAGAGTAATTGCAAACCGCCTCGCCGAGCACCTTGCGGGGACCGGGCCGGACCTTGCGGAACACCAGTATGGTTTCCGCAAGGGGCGCTCGACGGTGGACGCCATCATGCGCGTGAGAGCCCTCACGACGGGGGATGCGGTATCCAGGGGTGGGGTTGTCTTGGCGGTGTCTCTCGACATCGCCAACGCCTTCAACTCCATGCCCTGGAGCTGCATAAGGGAGGCACTCCGGTATCACCGGGTGCCGACCTACCTCCGTCGTGTGGTCGGGGACTACCTGGCGGACAGGTATGTCATCTACCCCGGTCGCAGCGGAGACTGGAACCGGCGAGAGATGTCGTGCGGTGTTCCGCAGGGATCGGTTCTAGGCCCGTCCTTGTGGAACATCGGTTACGACTGGGTGCTGCGCGCCGACCTCCCTAGCGGCGTCAGCGTTGTCTGCTATGCAGACGACACGCTGGTGCTGGCACAGGGGAGGTCGCACGAGGCGGCGGCCGAAATAATGACACGCGGGGTTGCGATAGTCGTTGAGAGGATCCGGCAACTGGGCCTCGAGGTGGCATTGCACAAGTCCGAGGCCATGTGCTTTCATGGGCCTCGGAATGCGCCACCTCCGGGATCAGCAGTGACGGCGGGAGGGGTATCCATCGGCGTCGAGTCGACGTTAAAGTACTTAGGTCTCGTCCTCGACAGCCGGTGGAACTTCGCGGAGCACTTCCGACGTTTGGCCCCTAAACTGGAGCGGACAGGGGCTGCCTTCAGGCGGCTCCTGCCCAACCTGGGGGGGCCAAACGCCTCCTGCCGGAGGCTCTACGCGGGAGTCGTGCGGTCCATGGCCCTCTACGGGGCCCCGGTGTGGGCGCGTTCATTGAGGCAGCGAGCTGCCAACCATTTGAACGCGCCCCAAAAGGTGGTGGCCGTAAGGCTGATCCGGGGGTACCGCACGATCTCCCGCGAGGCGGCGAGCCTCCTTGCCGGATTGCCGCCATGGGATCTGGAGGCGATAGTCCTTGCGCGCCTACACGAGTGGCGCGCGGAGGCGCTACGCCGGGGGGAAACTCCGCTGCCGCGGCAAATTGTCGCTCAGCGGACGGACTTCCGGCGGGATCTCATGGCGACATGGAGAGAGCGACTGTCGCAACCCCGTGCAGGGCACGCCACGATAGTGGCGGTAAGTCCCCTCTTTGAGGAGTGGCTGGAGAGACGCCACGGCGTCCTCACCTTCCGCCTGACGCAGGTTCTTACCGGACACGGATGTTTCGGTAAGTTCCTGCACCGAATCGGGCGGGAGGAGACGCCCGGGTGTTTCCATTGTGAGGATCGGCCGGAGGACACGGTGGAGCACACTGTGGAGGTGTGCCCTGCTTGGGTGGAGCACCGCCGTGTCCTCGAGGTGGCGATCGGCGGCGGCGACCTCTCGCTTCCGGCCCTGGTTCGTGCCATGGTCCGGAGCGAGACGGAATGGGACGCCGTCACCTCCTTCTGCGAAGCAGTCATGCTAGCGAAGGAGGTGGCGGAACGTGAGAGGGAGATATCCTCACGTCCCGGCCGCCGCGGGAGACGCCCCGGGCGTCGGGGGCCACGTGGTGGCTTCCGGCCACCGTAGGCGCGGGCCTGTGGACGGGGAGCTATGGGCTAGCTCGCCGTCCGTCCGTCTCATGACGACAGGCCGTGTCGACGGCGCGTTCGTGTTCCACGCGCGCCTCAAAGAGAGTCAGCAACAGTGAAGGGGTCCGCAAGGGCCGAAGCCTGCCGGGGCTGCGGGACTATTCGAAAGAGATACCGTGGCCCCGGAACACAAAGGGCGATGAAGGAACATGGATGGGTTTTAGTCAGTAAAAGTCTGACACTCCCTCCTGCTCAGCCCAGAGCGGGAGAAGTCATTTGATGATTTCCCATCCTAAAAAAAAAAAAAAAAAAAAAAAGGGATGTGCAGTCTCCAACCGCCGCCGGCTCGTCGCCTACCGACATCTATCATGAAATAGAGCACTGGGGGCACCGGGCACCGTACACGTGGACAGCTGGGACCAGTCCTGCACCGTGACACGCGTGGTGAGTGGAACTTCTGAGCGTGCCACGGGGCGTGCCCACGTCACGCTCACGCACGATCCACGTGAATCTTTTATGCCGGAACAGTCCCTTTCACCCTTCTCATTATTTTTTTACTTTTACAAACCATTTTAAATGTGGCTTTCATTTAATTAATTCTAGCAACTTTATAAATATTACCTTCCGAGTAAGTAATATTAGTAGGAGCTATTTGAAGTTTGGTTCAAATAACGGGTCGCTCCTCCGCAGCTCCGCCGCGCGCCGCGTCAGCCGTCTATTTATAAATGAGTAAGTGGTTCCGGCCCTGTTGCCAAGTTTTTGCTAATATATAACGCAGCAATAAACGTTCCCTAATTAATTAAAACACTTACATCTTTGGTGGCAGTTAGTTTGTGGCGCTGCCTGTGCACAGGAGCGCCTGACGACCACCACCTGCACGAGACGGCCGCCACTCCGCCACTCCGCCACTCCGCGCCGCCGGTCGCCGGGCCCAGGTGACTGTACTGCGACACTATACAACACCTTTATTGCTTGCCATTTGTTTTGGGAGACTGCGTACCTGCGCCGAGAACAGCACCCATTAATCAAACCGTGGGTGTTTGTTTTCTTTGACAAAACACTGCTGAAATTGTAAACCCTCTTAAACTTTGCAGTTTAATAAACAAAGTACTAATGAATTTCTCAAAAGACTCCCGGCTTAACACTTAGATCAATATTTACCTTTGTAGTGCTTGTTTATCCAATCGGCAATCGGCGATAGTTGGCGGCACGCCAGACGCCACACGCGAACACTTTCCTATAGAAGACGCTTACGTATAGAGGCGCCTTTGGGGAAAGTTGCAAACCAAAAAATATACAAGCAACTGAAGAGAACGATCGTGATTGTGGCGCGCGGCGGGCGTCGTAGGGGGTAGGCCTGCGGTGCACGAGGGAGGGAGGTGGGGGGGGGGGGGCTAGCAAGCTGCAGCAGGCTGTGTGTCAGAGGAGAAACTCGTCTTGTTGCATATGCGGTTGGGATTCAAACCAAAGACAATTACTTATTCATTCAAAATAAAAATAAAAATACATACATACATCACGCCTGTTATCCTCAAAGACTTAGACAGAGGTGTACCTAATAATAGGTACACCCACAAAAACCATAGCCAGCCAAGTCAAATCTTTAGCTTCAATTCATCCTAAGTTATCCGCTTTTTATGAATAATTTGACTGCTGAAATTTAAGAAGTTACATTTTGAAATAGCAAACATTGTTGTAGCAGAAAAACACAAGAAATTGTGTTTTTTATTTTAGAATGCCTTAAGTTCTTTTAAATAAACAGGATTATCTATTGAGTGTCCATGTAGTTTCTTGCCCGTTCTTCTCCATAGAGATCTACGCCTTGGAATGTGCAACTACAGTACTTTCTCAAGTTATTATGCCTTGTGTCTGTAACAGCTGTACCTTAGCTTTTTTTTTGTTTTTTTGAAATTCAAAAGTGTCGTAATGGTCTAATTGAAATAAATGCTTTGAGTTTGAGTTTGAGTACCGTCTTCAAGTTAATATTCTTTAATATTTCTAAAAAAATAAATAAAATCAATATTAATTTTAAAGTTTATTTTTTTTATAGAGTTTGGAGTAAGTATTTAAAATTGTTCAAACTTAGTCAAAAGGTTTTATTTTGATCGATTTACACAAACAAATCCGTTTTTAGATAAATAAACGTAAATTAACATGATACATAAATAACTCCCATTTCCTGTAAACATTTGATGAAAAATGTTATGGTTAGAAGCGCTACGGCTTGTTTTCAATTGATCCCATGAATGCTCGATGGGGTGGAGATCGGGACTCATAGCTGGCCATGGCTTCGGACAGTGCTCTTTGTGTGGCACGAGCCGTATGTGCGCGAGAATTGTCATGCATAAAAAACAAAGCCACGCGCCCACTCTTTGTGAAAATGGGATGACGTGAGGTTGGATTACCCGCTCAACGTTACTGGCGGCGGTAACAGTACCCTCATCCAGAATAACTAGCTCAGTTTTGCCTACCAAGCTTATTCCCGCCCATACCATAACACTTGGGCCCCCAAAACGACCTGAACCTTCGATGCATGTTTCTGTTAACAGTTCAACTTGATTAATCCACACGCGGACTCGTTTATCGTCACTGAAAAACTTGATCTCACATTCGTCTGTACAGAATACTGTCCACCAGTTATCCATTGCCCGGCCCTGGTGTCGAATAACACGTTAAACACGAAACAGTGTAACACGTTACGTGGCAGAGCGCGCAACGCAACGAGTGCTGCACCAAACTGATGTTATGAGCACAAACTCGCGCCATCGATACACTTGCGTGCGTTGCGCACTAGTATCACCTACACTATAAATAAATAAATAAATAAATATCGCTGGACATTAACACACAGCGCCATCTAGTGCCACACTAAGCAACGAGGCTTGTGTCGTGGACACCAGATAGTTGATATACTACATAGATACTTTTTTGTTTGTAAATACATACTTATTATGCATATAAACATCCATGACTCGGAAACAAATGTCCATGGTCATCACACAAACATTTGCTCCAACCGGGATTCGAACCCGGGACCCTAAGAACGTAAGGCGGCATCACTACCGCTGCGCCATTCGGGTCGTCACTACTACTACTATAATATTATACACACATACTAACAACTACTAACTAACTAATATTAACTAATATTATACACATATTATACTACTGTTACTATAATATTATACAGGCAGATGGTGCTTCTCTTAACACTGTCACACCACTAGTTTACAACTCCGCTAGGGAAAATTCGCGGCGCAAAGTATTTTTACTTCAGATACCCAAAATACATACACTTAATAAAACTTCCGACGCCAAACTAAAGTAAAAGTAAGTTACAGGTAATTTATAGAAAACTGACATAAGACGCTGCCCCCCTATCGGGACGACGTAAATACGTCCTCTTTTTCGTCGCAGAGTTAGCCGTATTGGTAAATATTACAAGCCCAAAAATAAATACGGTGTGTAATCAAATGTATAAGTAAAAGACTTGTATACCAGACCTACTCCAAAAAGCTTATTTTATTCACGCAAAACGCATGTTTTGTTTTTATTCACTATTTTGGTGTTTGAATTTGGAACACAATAGTAGATTATTGCATCGAGCACAAAGTAATTTATTATTGCACCGAGTGCCTGATTTAGAGCCCGAGCGTTAACGAGGGCTCTAATCTAACAGGCACGAGGGCAATATAAATTACTTAAGGCGAGGTGCATAATCTGCTTTTCTTTCAACTAAACTGGCCTGCAGAAATAAGTATCACACTTTTAAAATTGCAATAACTTTTTAAGTCCACAAGATATACTTTCGAAACAAAAAGGACTCGAAAAATAGTTTAAATTTATCTTCAGTTTCAAAGAAAGCAGATAAAAATTGCTTTATAACGTTTTTTTATTTTAAATCTCTAACTTCTATAGTTTAAGAAAAATTGAAATTTCAAAGTGTAGTACTTATTTTTGCAGGTCAGTGTATTACCTATAGGAATAGTGGATAAAAGAAACTCATATCAAACAGTTAAAATAGAAGTTTAATTATTGAAATTAAAAGTTATGCTTGAGCAATTATTAAACGTAAGGTTAAGAGTTTTGTTGGGCAAATTTATATTAAATCAGAGTTAGCAGCAATCATTTTTTAAATTTGGAACAAGTAGGATAGAAAAGAATAATACGTAGGTAAAAAAAAAGTATTGATATCGGCTGGCTGAATAGAGCTAATCCATTGAGATTGGCACCTTTTGGTGCGATTAAAAAAAAAACTGTGCAATAATGAAATTTCATACATTTTTATTGCTCTAGAGCATTAAGGGTCCGTGCACAGAATTAACTCATTTTCAACATTTTTTATCACTGTTTGTGGGAAAGGCAAGAAGAATTTGAACCTTTTTTATTTTTATTACAAGAGTCAGGTTCTTATTCTTGTCGAATGCAGCAACAATTTTTAAAAATAATGTATATATTAATGGCAATCACCCATATTCAAAACCCCTTTTCCGCAAAAGTAACGAGTGAGTGATGTTTGGGGTTCCCTGAACAAAGAACTACAAAATATTCTGAACATTAAAAAATATGAATAGCATCACTATATAGTCTACTCGTAAAGTAGCAGGAAACATTATTGATTTTAATACGAAATATAGCAGAAAAAAAATGATGAAAAAACGTAATTTATGGAAAATGTCGGGACAAGTAAGTATTTTTTTCTGTACCTTAGAAACACTTTAAAGAAAATTTAAAAATTACTCATTAATCTCAAGGTACCCCTTTAACAGAATCTGAATTTTAATTTATAAATAAACAATAACTTCATTTCGTAAATTAATGGCAAAGTAAACTATATTATCGACCGCCCAAACCCGATCCCGTCAGTAACGACCGGGCTCTCCCAGCGTGAGCACGTATCACTTTGTTTCGCAAGCGCTCGCGAGTTATACGTAAATATATTTCCAAGATACACGCAGACTACCACATTTTGATACATTAAGTATTTAGGTATTTTTTGACGTTGGTTGTTTATAAATTGTTAAGATATATTTCGTCTTCAATATTTTCATTTTTGGAACGTAGTTCCATAACGCGGCTTACCTACTAGGAGCGCGATTTAGTTGAAATCGTCACGTAAGAAATATAATTATATGCCGTATGCCTTTAGGCACATAAAGTCTACTTTACCAAAAATACCACTTTCCCAATATGACCACTTTTTCATAATGACCACCGGGCCCCACAATGCACATAAATTCTACTTTACCAGAAAAACCACTTTACCAAAATGAACACTTTTTCAATGACTTCTTAGTCAGTGGACGGGGAGGGGAGGGGGGGGGGAGGGAGGCATTTCGGATGACAGCTGTCAAAATTAAAACTGCTATATCTCGGAAACTATCGATCTTAGACTAGTCGTGTGTAGGGACAAGTGATAGGTCTCGATGTGATCTACATTCCGGATGACAGCTGTCAAAATTAAAACGGCTGTATCTCGGGAACTATCGATCTTAGACTAATCGTCTGTAGGGACAAGTGATAGGTCTCGATGTGATCTACATTCCGGATGACAGCTGTCAAAATTAAAACGGCTATATTTCGGAAACTATCGATCTTAGACTAGTCGTGTGTAGAGACAAGTGATAGGTCTCGATGAGATCTACATTTCGGATGACAGCTGTCAAAATTAAAACGCCTATATCTCGGAAACTATCGATCTTAGATTAGTCATGTGTAGGGACAAGTGATAGGTCTCGATGAGATCTACATTTCGGATGACAGCTGTCAAAATTAAAACGGCTATATCTCGGAAACTATCGATCTTAGACTAGTCGTGTGTAGGGACAAGTGATAGGTCTCGATGAGATCTACATTTCGGATGACAGCAGTCAAAATTAAAACGGCTGTATCTCGGGAACTATCGATCTTAGACTAATCGTCTGTACGGACAAGTGATAGGTCTCGATGAGATCTACATTTCGGATGACAGCTGTCAAAATTAAAACGGCTATATTTCGGAAACTATCGATCTTAGACTAGTCGTGTGTAGAGACAAGTGATAGGTCTCGATGAGATCTACATTTCGGATGACAGCTGTCAAAATTAAAACGACACCCATGAGGAAAATACCGAAAACTGGCGTCGGCGCCATTTCGGATTTTCATTTTGACCTCATTTTCATTTTCAGCGACACTAAAAACCACGAAAACGACATACATGAAGAAAAAACCGAAAATTTTCTTCGGCGCCATCTTGGATTTTCATTTTGACCTCATTTTCATTATCAGCGACCTCGAAAACCACGAACACGACACCTACGAAGAAAACTATCGCTCGCTTAGTCGACCCCGCCATAACCTTCTTGTGTAGTACCAATAGTAGAATGACGAAATTTTGCGAAAAGCTGTCTTACAGTACTTGTAAAGGGAAAAATCTGAAAACTGTAAATATGTAGTAGGTATAAAAAAAAAGCGATTTTACTATTACAAACTTATCATTTGCGGTTGGTGCAATATCCGTTTCTGGGGATTGAACAGCAAAATTAAGTTTGTCCTTCAAAAATTCTGTACAAAACCCTCGGTGCGCGAGTCCAACTCGCACTTTTTTTATTTATCGTTTTGTAAAATGTTTGTGTCTAAATTCTTCTAATACAAAATTATAAATTTTCCACAGAGTACTTGCTAGGCTACATAATTGGAAAACACCCGGTTCAGATCATATTCATAGTTATTGGTACAAAAAATTTACATCAGTCCATAGTTTTCTATATAATCATATAAATTTATTCATCCAGAATCCTGAATCTATACCATCCTACATAACATTAGGTACAACTTTTATGATACCTAAAGACGGTAATGATCTGGCTAATCCAGCAAAATATAGACCTATAACATGCTTGCAGACCTTGTACAAAATTATTACATCTTGTATATCAGAACTAATTTATCAACACATCGATACTAATAATATTTTAGCTGAACAACAGAAAGGATGCCGAAAGTTCAGTCAAGGTTGCAAGGAACAGTTAACCATAGACTCAGTAATTCTTAAAAAAGTTCAAAAAACCAAAACCGATCTATTTAGTATGTACATCGATTATAAAAAAGCCTACGACTCTGTTCCTCATTCGTGGCTTGTACAAATCTTAGAGATATACAAAATACATCCGACAATAGTAACACTCCTGAAGGTCATGATGACCACCTGGACAACTGTGCTTAGACTAAGTTCCCCCACTGAAACAATAGATACTAGTCCAATAAAAATTCAGAGAGGGATCTTCCAGGGAGATGCGCTTAGCCCTCTGTGGTTTTGTCTTGCCATAAACCCCCTATCTAATATATTGAACGCTTCAACATTAGGATTTCCTTTAGAAGATACTACTACCGAAGGCAATGCACAAAAATCTATTTAAATCATTTGTTATATATGGATGACATTAAGCTTTACGCAAAAACTGAGGGTCATCTTCATGAATTAACAAACTTGACAGAACAATTTTCAAATGATATTAAAATGGAATTCGGCATAGACAAATGTAAAATAAATTCAATTAGAGCAGGGCAGAATTATCAACACCAATATACTTTAGAAACAGGAGAACAGATTCAACCATTAGATGAACAAGAGAGTTATAAATACCTAGGGTACACACAGTCACGACAGATTCATTACAAAGAAACTAAACAAAAATTAACACAACAATTTCAACACAGACTAAACACAATTTTAAAAACACAATTATATTCTCGAAATACAACTAAAGCGATTAACACCTTCGCTATACCGGTTCTTACACATTCTTTTGGGATAATCAATTGGACCAAAACCGACCTCAAAAACCTTCAACGAAAAATTAACACCACTATGACCAAATTTCGCAAACACCACCCACGATCCTGTATACAGAGACTAACACTACCGCGGAAAGAGGGAGGCAGAGGTCTAATTGACATTCTTAACCTACACAACAGACAGATAAAAACGCTCAGACAATTCTTTTTTTCAAAAAGTGAAACCTCTATTCTCCACAAAGTTGTTACTCAAAACGACCAACAACACCCCTGAATTTAAAAGATAAGTCAGATCAGAAGAATGAAAAAATTACCGATGAAAGAACTAAGCTCCTAGAATGGACCCAGAAGTCTCTACATGGAAGACATCGCCAAGACTTATGCCACATAAATGTCGACAAAGAAGCGTCGAACGCGTGGCTGAATCGAGGCGAAATCTTCCCAGAGACTGAAAGGTTCATGCTTGCTATACAGGACCAGGTAATTGAAACCAAAAATTACAGAAAATATATAATCAAAAACTTGAATAATGACACATGTAGAAGATGCAATAGTGCTCCTGAGACAATTCAACATATCACAGGCGCGTGCAAGCCAATAGCCCAAACAGATTACAAACACAGACACGATCAAGTAGCCAACATCATACATCAGAAATTAGCTCACCAGTACAAATTCATAGACTCCGTTGTACCATATTACAAATACAATCCAGAGACTATATTAGAAAATTCCTCAACAAAACTGTATTTTGATCGCGGCATTTTTACCGACAGAACAATTCACTTCAATAGACCAGACATTACACATATAAACAAGATAAACAAAACTGCATATTTAATTGATATTGCTGTACCAAATACACATAATTTACAGGCCACAATAGCAGAAAAACTAACCAAATACATTGAACTCAAAGATGAAATTACCCGAATTTGGCATCTGCAAAAAGTTACAATAGTTTTGTCATCAACAGGAGTAATACCGAAACAACTTCACCAATCTCTTAATTCTCTTAGCTTACCTCCAAATACCTACCATCTCTTACAAAAGGCAGTAATATTAAACACATGCAGACTCGTGAGTAAGTTTCTGCAATGTGAGTCTGAAAATCTTCATCAAAATACGCTACCATCTTCCATACAATCTTCTGCGCGTGACCGCACTTCATCTATCCCAACTGATAATCACTTGGCTTAGGCCCGTATTATCAGCTCTCCCGGCTAACAAGCCGAGAACATAAAATATATGTCAATAAATAATAATAATACCAGCCTATTACTGTCCCACTGCTGGGCAAAGGCCTCTTCTCAACAGAGAAGGCACGAGCATTGATCACCACGCTTGCTCAAGACGGGTTGGCGATTTCAGACTGATATTAATTATAAGTCCAGGTTTCCTCACGATGTTTTCCTTCACCGATGTCTGTGATGTCCAAGATAAACTTAGAAAAGTACATATGAATTGAAAAAGTCACACTGGTACTTGCCCGGATTTGAACCCACAACCTCATACATGGGAGGCGAGGTCTTAACCTCAAAAAAATAAAAAATAAAAAATTAAACCATTTTTATTTTGATTGTGATAAATGTACTGTACACACATTCCAGACTTTTATTTGTAAGCCGTACTGACTTTATAATTATGTATCCTAAAATAATATCGTCTACAGGATCAAAATTGTTTAAGCGATCACTACGCTCGATCTTCTCCCGTGTGTGCGTATATCTGCATGAACAATGCACACAAACATAGGATCGCAACGAATTTGCCTAAACTCTAGCGAGTGAATATTTAGCACGGACTCTTAAGGACGCGTTTGCAAAATTGATAGGTACAGAATCGAACTACTACATTGACACGGGTCATACACACAAGTGTGCGCACGACTAACTGCGAGAATAGTAGTCAAGTGAACTCATTTTGATGCTTTGAAAGATTTTTACGTATTTCTTAGAAATAAAATTATGGTAGGTCCTTACAAAATTTTTTTTTTGCTGTTTTTACGAATTACCTCCGGACTTGATGGAGTGACCTGAAGGTATACCTCAGTGACTGCTACTGGAACTTCTCGACGTGTTGTACTAGGTGAGCCGAGTTTGGGCTCGTTTTGTTAGTCATGATGATACCTTACCTCCAGACTTGATGGAGCGACCTGAAGGTGTACATCGGTGACTGCTACTGGAACTCCTTGACGTGTTGTACTAGGTGAGTCGAGTTTGGGCTCGTTTTGTTAGTTATGATGAGACTTTACCTCCGGACTTGATGAAGTGACCTGAAGGTGTACTTCGGTGATTGCTACTGGAACTCCTTCACATGTTGTACTAGGTGAGCCGAGTTTGGGCTCGTTTTGTTAGTTATGATGAGACCTTACCTCCGGACTTGATGGAGTGACCTGAAGGTGTACTTCGATGATTGCTACTGGAACTCCTTGACGTGTTGTGCTGGGTGAGCCGAGTTTGGGCTCATTTTGTTAGGTATGATGAGACCTTACCTCCAGACTTGATGGAGTGACCTGAAAATGTACTTCGGTGACTGCTACTGGAACTCCTCGACGTGTTGTACTAGGTGAGTCGAGTTTGGGCTCGTTTTGATAGTTATGATAAGACCTGCTGGAAGGTGTAGGTACTATCGTGATTATCAAAACAACAAATCTAACGTTATCAATTTTTATTGTGAGAATATTTCTTTGAATATGTCAAAGAGTTCCAGTAGCAGTCACCGAAGTACACCTTCAGGTCACTCCATCATGTCCGGAGGTAAGGTCTCATCATAACTAACAAAACGAGCCCAAACTCGGCTCACCTAGTACAACACATCGAGGAGTTCCAGTAGCAGTCACCGAAGTACAGCTTCAGGTCACTCCATCAAGTCCGGAGGTAAGGTCTCATCATAACTAACAAAACGAGCCCAAACTCGGCTCACCTAGTACAACATGTGAAGAAGTTCCAGTATCAATCACCGAAGTACACCTTCAGGTCACTCCATCAAGTCCGGAGGTAAGGTCTCATCATAACTAACAAAACGAGCCCAAACTCGGCTCACCTAGTACAACATGTGAAGGAGTTCCAGTGGCAATCACCGAAGTACACCTTCAGGTCACTCCATCAAGTCCGGAGGTAAGGTCTCATCATAACTAACAAAACGAGCCCAAACTCGGCTCACCTAGTACAACATGTGAAGGAGTTCCAGTAGCAATCACCGAAGTACACCTTCAGGTCACTCCATCAGGCCGGAGGTAAGGTTTCATCATAACTAACAAAACGAGCCCAAACTCAGCTCACCTAGTACAACACGTCAAGGAGTTCCAGTAGCAGTCACCAATCACTTCATGAAGTCCGGAGGTAAGGTCTCATCATAACTAATAAAAATATTACCTAGTATCAAATTTGGTTTATCGAATATTTTGTGATTGTACAGCGATCTTTTTCAACTCGAGCCGCTCCAAACAGGCGTTACGTGTCCACTCTCGACGGCGGCCGTGCGCGGACTAAAGTTTCATTCAAAGTGTTTGTGCAATCAATCAAGACGGGTAAATAAATAAATAAATAAAAATAAAAAAGCCTTTTATTTCCTAAAAACATGCTACAATTAAAATTCTATAAGTAATGTTTCCTTAAAAACTAATTAAAATATAATATTTTGTGCACAAAGTTGCTCATTTGCTTCTAATATATATATATATATATTTTTTATTTTTTCAATTAGCAACTTTTTTTTGTTATTTAGTTAGGTATCATTTAATTAGGAACCCCTCTCAGGTGAAGGCCTCTTCCAAAGTTTTCCATTTTTCACGGTCTTGGGCTATTTGTATCCATTGCGGCCCGGCTATTTTTTTAATATCATCTTCCCAACGCGCGTGGGGTCTACCTTTATGCCGTTTGCCCGGTGGTCCCTGCCATGATGTCATAGTTTTGGTCCATCTGTGATCCTTGAGTCGCGCTACATGTCCAGCCCATTTCCACTTTAGTCTTTGTGCATGGTTTAGAGCATCAATTGCTTTTGTTTTTGCCCTAATATCTGTATGCCTTATTTTTTGTATTTTTTTATACTCATCATGCTCCTTTCCATTCCCCTTTGACATCAAGACGGGTATCCAAAATAAAATAACCCCTAATGCAATCTATTAAGATTCATCCAGAATAGCAAAAAATGTGAAAAAATAAGATTTGGTTTTCATTTTTTCTGCAACTATATAAATCATTTAGATAAAAAAAAAATCCTTGCATTAAGAATTGATTATGTTTGCCAACATACAGTATTTTTAGAAATAGTAAAATATGTTAATAATAGCACAAAAAATGTACCTAAACTCAACCCTGTATCGTTAATTTTAGGGAAAATGGCAACGACAGATCGATTTTACATTATAAAAAACTAAAATTTTCAATGATCAAGTACCTATTATTTGAAGATGAAGAACCAATCTATACGAGGTAGTTATTAGTTATATTGGATTTTGTTTGGTTATGCCATAAAATTGTACCGATAAACAGCATAATTTTACCTGATATGCAAACGCACCCTTAAAGACTCGCTTTGTACTGAGTTTTTAGTGTGATTGTGATGAAATTAAAGCATAGTTGGAAGAAAAAATATATCCGGTCTCTATTTCAATGCTTACACAAACTCCTTGCGCTAAGATTCGAAATTCAAAACTCTTTGGTGCAAATAAATTCTCGAGATTTGATTGGTCGATATTTGCGACAAGGAGTTTGGCATTAGATTAATAAATATTGTTTCACAAGTTGACCACCCTAATAATAATAATAAGAAAATTACGCTTAATTTCAGTCATTGCTCTAATTTTAATGTCCATTTCAATTAACGTAACAATTCTTATTTCTTGATTAAATTTCTATTTTCGCTTAAATTATGTCTTTTCTCGTAGTCATGATATAAAGTATAGTATGCAACTCCTGAATAAAGTACGAATTTATATCGAGGGCCATGAATCACTCGCGTCGTTCAGGATTCTAACAGCTGAATCATTAGAATCCTTCACTTGCTCGTGACTCATCTACGGCCCTCGCTTTAAATCCGTCCTTTGTTCACTAGTTGCATAATATACTATTGCAAAAATATTTTCAAAAAAGAATCCAGAATCTTCAAAAAAAAATCGCAAGAAAGAACACGAAAAAACTTTTTCGTCTCGAAATACTTAATATTTTGAGCGATAACTCTTCAAATTTTTTTAACTATCAAATAGGAAATTCAATCAACTAAAGACTTATGTAAAAATATTTTAACATAACGGCGTACTTTTTTTTTAGATAAATTAAAACTGCGAAATATCTTTCATATTGGTGGACACGAGATTCAACTAAAATCAAACGCATCGCCATTTTCAACCTTATTTGCTCACTGCGGTGCACTACTGTCACGTGCTTGGTAAAGACACGCCCAGTCCGCGGCTAACTCTTACAGAGAGAGGTCGTTTATCAAAATAAGTTATTTCGTGAATATTTACATTTTTTTTTTGTTTTGGTTTTTATACGGTTTTGTGTGATAATTGGACACTTCAGTTTATATCTTTCGTTATATTTGGGACTGATACGTGATTCTGTGCGTGTGTGATAATAACAATAACAAAACAATGGGAAATAAAAGAAATAAAGTGCTACGACGGATTGGTACAAGAAAACGGAGAAATAAAACAAAAAATAATACTGCATCTGAGTAAGTATAAAAAATTTAATTATAGACGACACGTTCCAGTATAAGCTGATCTCGTATTGTACGAGAAGTCTATACAACGCGAGATCAGCTCATACTGGAACGTGTCGACGTGTGAGTAGTTACGTGTAAATTCATCACCCTTTACTGTAAGGAATTACAATTATTATTATCATCATAGTGCTGTAGTCAAATGTATTTCCTCAATATCTGAAACATACTTAATTCTGGATTGATAAGTAGCGACATAAGTAAACAAAACAATACACATTATTATGATTGTTATGACAGGGCGCGCGGCGGCGGCGGCGACCGCTAAGAGTAGTAACTTCGCCCAAACGCGCGGCGCTAACGCACCAAGTGATATCAGTAGGTACGCACGACGGCCAATCAAGCTTTACAAAACCAGTTTATGCGGATCTCTCGTTGTACGGGAAATTTATTTAAAGCGAGGCCTTGTTATACTGGAAAGGTCCAGCTTGATGTGCCGCCGTGTGTACAGAGTAATAAAAATATCGCTCAGCTGGATCAAAACTATACTACTACTATACAGTATGGCATTGATTGATGTAAAAAGTACAGGATGTTATTTTTTCGAACATTAGTCGGTTCGATTCCCGAGTGTGGCAAGCGAATTTTCGAAAATCTGTGAACGCATTTTTTTTTTTTTAGTAAAAGAATGTTTCCTTTGAGAAAAATTCCTATCTCCAGTATTTTGAGTACTTTCACTCCAGGTGGCATTGAAAAATTCAGCCCTGTATACAACATGTTACATAATTAACGCACACCCTCAGACACCCCAATTAGTTTATTATGTTATAATCATAATACATGCACTGAATTTTTAATTAAACATGTCTAGACAATGATTATTTAATAAATTAGTTTTCCTAATTCTGGAAGAATGTTGTAGTCACAGTACAAATCAACGAACGCACACAGTCGCATACGTAGGTCTCATACCTACGTATGCGACTGTGTGAGTCTTGCTAGCCTAGTAGGTATTCGCTCGCGTTCGAGACAGCTGTTAACGTCGTCGCTCGATTCAACTTCAATAGAAAAGTTCAATACATTTTAATGCCTGTTTTCTTAATTGATGTTTTAATTTAGAAAGCACTTCGTCATTTTTTATCAAAAGCGTTCACTATCCTATTTTTTAGATCCTCGGCACGTCTTGTTGTCGCACTAAAATAAACTAACGATTTAATACGTCCCCACAAAAAAAGTCGTAAAATCAGCTGATTGGGGATTCTCATCGAAATAATCGCATAATTCGTTTTGAAAACGAGTACCTACGTGTGCGCCAATCGGCTCCCCTGTCGATGGCTGTGTTCGGACGGAACGTTCCATGGCCACGAAGTAGCAGCTAACATAGTCCAACCCTGCGGTCTACTCTTGTACCATACCTTTGGTTCACTTGAATGTTCTGCCAGCTCGAACCACATTATCACCACACCACACCGTGCCACAGTCCTCACTATTATGCACCATTTCACTGAACATTTTGTGTCAATTATTGGAAACTATTTGCATAAGTACACTGTACGGAAGTTAGCGCGTGACTAAATATTGTTTACATTTATTTAAGTTAGCTTTGATCGTCGTAGGCGCCGCCGGCGCCGCCCGGTGGCTATCTCGCTCTATCCCAGGTTTTTAATTTGCACGAGAAAGGGAACGAAAACAAGTATGTCATATTTAGCATTTTGTTGGTATGGGTAACTATTGTTTCCTTTGTATCCAGTGCCTGTTAGTGTGCGTGCGGTTAAATCGCCAAGTTTACTTCAACTGTTTTTGTAAAGACTTTAACTTGTTTGAAATAAGGTTCATTTTTCTTTATTTTGTATTGAATGGCGGAATTTGTATTAACACAAATAAAACTGCACTTTTAAAAGTCTTATTGCCCTGAGTTACGGTCCATTTCAGTTTGATTGGACTATACAGGGGTAGTGTGGCTATAAATAACGTAGCTTTAATTATTTTTGGGATAAAAAATTACCTATATTAAAAATTATAGAAATAGATTCAGTAAACGATTCTGAACAAACTAATTTCAGTATGTGCGTTAATTATGTAACATGTATACACACAGTACTTAGGTACTAAATTCCTAAATAATATTCTGGGTTTTATTTATCAGAGATCGGATAATCGGTTGCATACCCACATTGATCTAAAGTTGGGGTTTTGACTTCATTTCAGCGCGATTAAAATACGAACTAGCAAACATTTACCTTTACATATTGCCAAGAGATAACCCATTTATCTGTTTTTTTTTAGAGAAACCACCGAAGACGAGCTCCTTGTTGTAACAAATTCTCAAGAAAATTCATACCTACCAATATACAGGGTCGAAGAATTGTAAATATCATGATGTAGGTACCTACTTCATTCGGCAACTTCAAAAAAAATCCATTCTATAATTGATTGCAATTTTAAAGATTTATGTCACTGATAGGAGAAAGCAGAAATGGTTTGATTTCTAAATATAAATTTAGATGTAGGTAGGTACTATGTGTAAAAAAGATTTTATTATCACAATTGCTATTTTATTTTATCATCCCTAACACACTCTCTAAATACTACTTCTCGATAAATTCTCATACGTAGGTAGGTACCCGATGATCTATACCCATCACGTCTGTGAAGTATTCATAAAACCCGATTCAAATAAGGAAGTATTGACAATCACGCGGCCGTAGCCGCGGGCATCAGCTAGTTATTATTATAATTCAAGCCTAAAGATTGTTATCACCATGTATTATGAAAATAATGTTTTACTCATAAATTGTAAGTCATTTCAGAGGTCGGATAATCGGATGCATGGGTATTTGTAAGTCATTTCAGAGGTCGGATAATCGGATGCATGGGTATTTGTAAGTCATTTCAGAGGTCGGATAATCGGATGCATGGGTATTTGTAAGTCATTTCAGAGGTCGGATAATCGGATGCATGGGTATTTGTAAGTCATTTCAGAGGTCGGATAATCGGATGCATGGGTATTTGTAAGTCATTTCAGAGGTCGGATAATCGGATGCATGGGTATTTGTAAGTCATTTCAGAGGTCGGATAATCGGATGCATGGGTATTTGTAAGTCATTTCAGAGGTCGGATAATCGGATGCATGGGTATTTGTAAGTCATTTCAGAGGTCGGATAATCGGATGCATGGGTATTTACCTACAAATAGTTGCTGCTTACAAAAGTAAAGAAGCGGCTTCTAAAATACATACATACATAAGTCACGCCTTATTCCCATCATGGGGGTAGGCAGACACCACATAAGCTACGATCCTATTAATCAGTAAGTCAGTAAGTATCTAAAATATTATTTGAAAACAAAACCTCACACACAAAAGACTCAACATAACACTAAATTTATCGATCCCGGAATCGCGAGTTTTTAATAAAAAAAAAATTTATTTTAAAAATCCCTGGATCTAGAATGCGCCGCGGCACCGCGCCGGTATAAGGCCACGCGCTGCCGATAACGTCAGCGGGGCTGTAGTGGGCGGAGCTACGCGCCGGCGCCGCTTCCCCTGCTTCTCCTCCGCAAAAACCTAAACATTTGCTGCATAGAGCGCCTTAAAACTTTGCTTACCTACAAAATCCGTGAGCTTGAACTTTAGGAAAATGATAACAAGCAACTTATTGTAACTTTCTATTTCAAATTTCTTATTTCAAATTATGAGTAACATTTACATTACAGTGATCCAGTTTTCTCGTTGAGGAGACCACAATACTAAATATTCAAGTTACAACATTTTCAATTTGGTCTGGTTTCCAAGGAGTATAAATTCTCTACAGTAAATAGTTTCTCGGAATGAATATGCAAAGTTTCCGAGCATCTCCGGTGTTTGGGCAGCATCCGTCAGGAAGCGTCGGGTAGCTAGGACACAGACTCCGACGCGACGGACAAACAAATTTCGATATGAAAAGCAAATAATAACAAAGTTATCGCTGGAGAACGCGAAGCTCTGGGCTGTGAGGCTGTGTCCCACGCGCGAGGTGCGCGCGGTGGCGCTGCGTTGCGATACTGTACTGAGACTAATGTTTCATAACGTTAGAATATTCAACATGCTGATGTCGAGGCAGACGTAACGCAAATCAGAGAGAGCTTTGGAAAGAGAAGAGGACTACTTTTGCCTAGATGTGCTACTGTATATAATAGCTATTAAAAGAATGCCAAATTTATTAGTTTGCCACTGAATTTCATGTGCGGCCAGTGAATTTGTCTCGAAATGCCCCGCGCAGGTCGCGCGACTATATCGTATAGCGTTGAGTGCTCACACGCTCACACGCTCGCAAGTATGCTTAGTGCGAGTGTCATCCTAAAATTCGAGTAACGCCTCGATCACGTAAATCGAGTTTACGTTAACATTTACGTCGTCGATAGTGACAATCGAGTGCCTCTAAAAATTGAGGACCGTTTCGAGCACATCGCTAACGTTTGGTGTTGAACGCGAGTGCAAGTCACAATTTTGACAGTTTTGACAGCTCGAATACGCAACGCAGTTACTTGCGAGCGTGAATAGTTGTCACTTAAGATTTTGTGGTGAGAGCATCGTGAGAGTGGTGAAATAACAAAGTAATTTAATTTAATTTCATATTGTGAATGAAACTTACAATGGAATCTCGTATTACTTCGTTTGGAGAATGTGTGAGACCGCAAAAGCACAAGAAGCGTAATTTAACGCCACAAAAACGTAAACACGGTCACGTAAACAAAGATAGAGTGCTCCAAGCCACTCTGGCATTAGATCATTTGCTTAGATCTCCATGCCTAAAAAGTAACAAACTTAGTTTTACAAACTTCACAGATGAATCATGGTCACTCACTACATACCAAAAGATATAAATTGCTCCATTTATGTCATCAGCATTTCAAATTGGGACGGGCTAGTCTTTATTTTTAATAATAATTCAAAACTGTATGCAAATCACAACACAAACTTTCGTCAACACAAACGAAACTAATGACCATTGACCACAGATAAGTAATGTCGTCTAACTTAGTTTTATAACGACCACTAGTTGAATAGGCAGTTGCTTCTATTATGAACACAAAATACGAATGTCAATTTATTTTGGCCGGTTACTAATGTACGCGCCACTTCTCACGGTAAATTAACGCGAAACGAATGAATGTTTATTAGGATCTCACACTCGCAAGTTAATGATAGTCGATTATCACTCACAATTTGAAGTTCTCACGTATTACGCTAGGTGGCGCTCACCTAGCGCCATACAAATTTGCGTAAACGTTAACGTGCTCGATATGTAAAAAAAACTCGCACTAAGCATATAGGACTGCGGCAGTTACCACCGTCACGAGGTTGGCGCGCCGCCGCCGTCACGCCCTGATATTAATCAGCGGAATTGGAAATTAAAGATTACGATCTCTTGTCAACAGACTTGTTATAATCACACATATTGAAAATGTTCTGAGTGTTGTGACCTAAAGAAGATGTCAGATATAGTGTAGGTTCCCTATCCATTTGCATAAAATTTCAAGACCTAATATAACATGGCATACTTTTGTTACTCCTAATTATATTTTCGCATAACATTATTTACGCATAACAGCTTACGCATAATTTTTTTTAAGCATAATTTCTCTTATCATAATAATGATTAAGCATAACATTCTTAGGCATAAATTTATTTACGCATAATGATATTAAAGCATATTTTTATAGGCATAACAAAGAAGCATAATAATTAACTCCTAAAATGTTAGACATACCCTGATTAGATTAACCAATTTATTTTGACGATTGGAAAAAACACCATATCTCCTGAAGCAGGTACAAGCAAATACATAACATATTTGTTTTGAACATAGTTGATTGTGAACATATGTGAGTTTGTTTCCCTGTAAGAAGCATGCAAACAAGCATACACCATGCATGCAGCATGCAAACAAGCATACAACATGCATGCAGCAATCAAACAAGCATACACCATGCATGCAGCAAGCATGCAGCATGCAAGCAAGCAAGCATGCAGTTTGCAACATGCAGCAGGCATGGTTATTGTCACGGCTCCGGCGCTGCGGGGCTCCGGCGGTCCCACGCGAGCTTATCGTCGCAGATGTGTTTTACGCTCACCACCGCAGCTGCCGGCAGCTGGCTTCGCCAGCCAGCCTCAGCTGCGGCGGCGAGCGTTAAAACCACCTGCTCCTCGTCTTGCGGGCCGCCTCGCCCCTCCGCGCCTACTCGGGCTTAGATTACACTCTAGGGGTAGGGCAGACAAGACTACGTGGAGTCGGTTTTGCAGCGATTCGTTTCTGTCACTAACTTTTGTAGCACAACTTAACGAATTTTTAATTCAAAACAAATACGTAAAAATAACTCAAATTTGATTCCGTTATTTCTATTAATTGTATGCCTAAATACTATTATGCTAATAGTCATTATGCCTAGTAACATTATGCAAATTCAATTTATGCCAAAATAAATAAGCCTTCAAGATGATTATGCCAACATAAACTGTATGCCAAAAAATAAATATGGCAAAGTATTATTATGGCAAAACAAATGATGCCAAAACAGTTATGCCAAAGTATATTAGGAAAAAGAATATTATGCAAAAAGAAGGGATCCCAGTACATCTATTTCCAAATTAATCGTATGGACATTGAACAGCACGTTCATCAAGTACCTAAGTTTCAGTGAGCTGATGGACGCCCTCAGCTCGCCCGAGGAGCTGACCCCATGCGAGAGAGCCGACCGGCGACCCACGCTGTGTGCGGCTCACACATGCCACTCAGTCCTGCTTGACGACGAGTCACCCGCCCTGCCTGCCGCCTGCGCCCCGCTGACATGCTAATGATTCCAAACACTCTCCCGGAAATTTCACAATTTGAAAATGACGCAGATTTTTCGCTCAGCCTCAACCGTGTCAATTAGCGCGGACACTTTTCTCTCCCGACCACTTGATTGCTCGACCAGCTGTTAACATTGTTCCATTTCACAGAGCACAGTAACACGACCACCACGCAAAGCGACACTTTACATGCATCGCAAACAAAATGCAAGCGAACATTCTTGTGTACACGTTATTACGGCAACTGTGTGAGTATCGGCGTATGACGACTATCGCTGATAGTGCGACCAACTCACAACACGCGACTAATCGCACGGAAAATAACATCGCGCCGCCGAACGTACGCCACGAGTGCCGCGGCACCGTTCGATTCCGACACAAAATATGAACACGAACACGAGGCCATACTTAACGTTCAAGTTTGTGACGCGACTGTTCGGCGACGACGACGTCTCACGTCGTCACGTCAGCATGATTACAGCGCAACATTAACGCCAGTTAACAGGCGGCGCGTGGCTGCATCAAAGGACCTTTGTGAGCGCCGATCGGTTAATGGCTAAAGTAAACGTTGGTATTTCAAGTGAATAGATTAGCAGAGCGACGGGCGGCTCAGATTGCGCTCGTTAAACCAACAAAATGGGGCGGTTAATGCGAATCTGAATAGTCCCCGTTTGTATTTAGACGTTATCCAGTGATCAATTAATGTTTAATTGAATGGGTTCATTAAGCGTTGGCCGTGGACGGCCATCGCCAGTGGCGTGACAGCTTTAAATAACTGCGTCTTGAAATATTACTTCAAAACACTGTTTACTCTCAACGACCTTTTTAGGAAGCGCATAAGAAGAAATCATAGGAAGTACCTACCCAAATAACTACTTAGTCACGACATGAAGAACACCCAGATGACTACTTAGTCCTTCATGTGTTCTTCTTGTCTGTATGCACTTTATGCATTCGCTGGGGCAATATAACTTATTAAAAAGTCATTGCTCATTTTTGGTTTGCAGAAACTTTTAACTATTTATATTTTAAATAAAATTTAACAAATGTTAGTTCGTCTTCAAGAACCCACCAAGCAGACCCACCGGTGGGTCTTCCAATACTGATGTGTCTCCCAAGACCTACTAGTGGGTCCTCTGAGATTTTATTGTCTTCAAAAACCCACTCGAACTAGTACGTAGCGTCAAAGATAAGAGTTCGTAAACGGCTTCGCTCGCATATTAAATAACACTCTTTGACTTCTGTCCCCGAAATGCCGGGCCTCCGCCAGCCTCCTTCGTCGACTTACGGCCCGGTGCCCATGCCGCCCATAAAATATTATTTGTAATTGTTTTCTTTCGTACATTATTAAGTTCCTGGTGGGTCTCAGGGGATATAAAACTAAATAGTCACATAGGTCCTACCAGTCAGTAGGTCTTAGGAGACACATCAGTTTTTGGAGACCCACCGGTGGCTCTGCTTGGTGGGTCCTTGAAGACGAAGCTACGAATGTCACCAGTAACAATATTCACCCACCTGCATGATTTGACGTTGCTTCGAAGATAGACCAGCTTACAGTACATAACCTACTGGGTGCTTGTCCGATCACTTCCAAGTGAGTACCCCATACAAGGTGTAAGCAGACTCTTCGTGAAGCGTTCGACTAAGCAAACAAACAAACAGCAATATTTTTTGCATAGTTACGAGTATTTACTCAAAACTGCGCAAAAATGATTGCTGGGAAACGTTTTTTTTTGGGGGTGAAATATCACGTTTTACATTAGGACTCAAAACATTGTGCTGATAGTTGCATAGAATATTACAGGGGTCATGGAGGTATTTAAAATAAAGTTATAACAAACTTGTAAATTACAAACTAGTATTAAAAAAATCCATTCGGCAAGCTGCAGGAGGAGGTAGATTTCAAAGAAGGTTCCACCCATATTTTTTTCAACATAAGTGTTTAGCATGGAAAAAAAAAACTTTTAAATTAAAAATTGTAGAGTAAACAATTTGCTTTCAAAAATAGTACATTGTTACCCTAGGGGTGAAAGTAACTTATTTAGTCCCGAGACGGGGTTTGGTGCCCAAGCGCAGCGAGGGCGCTAATAGTTCGAGGGACTTAATAAGTCTTTAACCCGAGGTAAACACTGTGCTTTTCATTACGAATACAAGGAAAGTAAAAATAAAAACATGAATCAACTCAAAAAAAACAGATGAAGATCGGATTGCCGCTTTCCGCCTACTTTGTTTTTTTTTTTTCTGTGGCGGCCACAGACGGCTGGCCAGGCCGGTCGGTGTATTCAGCCATTACCTATTTTTCATTTTCATCATCGAAAAAATGGTAAATATTTTGCCCAAATCTATGTTATTTTAAAGGAATAGTTGAAACTTAAATAGAATAAAGAAATATATATATTCTCTAATTAAAACTTAACTTTACGTTATTTTAATTTTACATCGTGGCTGTATAGAAAGTTGGAACATGGTTCAATAGAAAAATGAACTATTCTTTTTTTATAATTTGACAGTTGTCAGTTGAAAACGATTCTCCCTAGGGCTGAAAAGTATTACTTTCAACTAGCTCCTCTGGCAACTTCAAACCTACTTTCAGAGTATGAGTAATGAAAAAATATTTGCGACACTAAAAATGTTTACCGTTTCGGAGATATAATTTATTTTTTGAAAAGTTTTGGAAATTTTTAACCCCCTCCCCAAGCTAGGGGTTGCATCAAAAAGTTTAAATTTAAAAGTTGTCTGAATTCTTACTCGGAATGATAAAAATGTTAAACGATCCAAAAAAAATCCACAGGAAAAAAGTAATGGCCAATAAACTGATTTTCAAAAAACCGCCCTCCCGCCGTCCCCCATGGACGAATTCCACCTATTCACGAACTTAACCTTAGTTTTGACTGAAGAAAGACCCTTTCGATTTTTCGGCCAAGTTTGAAAGCAATTGGTGCAAAAATTGCGACCTGTAGAGTGTGACTAAATTTTACTTGTCGCCCCACATACATAGGTTTATATAAATTAAGTATTTAAACTTTTTGACCGACGGTTGATTTGGGATCTAGGGGTCATAACTAGACCCCCTATGGTGACATTTTCCGAAAAATATTGCAATGACGGGGAGAGCAAGTGCCTCTTTACACCCATTATACTGTGTCTGTGTTACTTGTAAGACGAGGCAAAAAATAATAAAAATCTGTATCAAATGGAGAAGAACAGGCAAGAAACTCCATGGACACTCTTTTAAATCAAAATATTGTTACAAAATCTTGGTTATATCATTCATGTTGAAATCGTATATTATGTGAGAACAATGTAGCAAGATGGGGTTCCTTCTATCTGGTAGAATCTCACTATCACAATCACTATCACAATCACAATCACTATCACAATCACTATCACAATCACTATCACAATCACTATCACAATCACTATCACAATCACTATCACAATCACTATCACAATCACTATCACAATCACTATCACAATCACTATCACAATCACTATCACAATCACTATCACAATCACTATCACAATCACTATCACAATCACTATCACAATCACTATCACAATCACTATCACAATCACTATCACAATCACTATCACAATCACTATCACAATCACTATCACAATCACTATCACAATCACTATCACAATCACTATCACAATCACTATCACAATCACTATCACAATCACTATCACAATCACTATCACAATCACTATCACAATCACTATCACAATCACTATCACAATCACTATCACTATCACAATCACTATCACAATCACTATCACAATCACTATCACAATCACTATCACAATCACTATCACAATCACTATCACAATCACTATCACAATCACTATCACAATCACTATCACAATCACTATCACAATCACTATCACAATCACTATCACAATCACTATCACAATCACTATCACAATCACTATCACAATCACTATCACAATCACTATCACAATCACTATCACAATCACTATCACAATCACTATCACAATCACTATCACAATCACTATCACAATCACTATCACAATCACTATCACAATCACTATCACAATCACTATCACAATCACTATCACAATCACTATCACAATCACTATCACAATCACTATCACAATCACTATCACAATCACTATCACAATCACTATCACAATCACTATCACAATCACTATCACAATCACTATCACAATCACTATCACAATCACTATCACAATCACTATCACAATCACTATCACAATCACTATCACAATCACTATCACAATCACTATCACAATCACTATCACAATCACTATCACAATCACTATCACAATCACTATCACAATCACTATCACAATCACTATCACAATCACTATCACAATCACTATCACAATCACTATCACAATCACTATCACAATCACTATCACAATCACTATCACAATCACTATCACAATCACTATCACAATCACTATCACAATCACTATCACAATCACTATCACAATCACTATCACAATCACTATCACAATCACTATCACAATCACTATCACAATCACTATCACAATCACAATCACTATCACAATCACTATCACAATCACTATCACAATCACTATCACAATCACTATCACAATCACTATCACAATCACTATCACAATCACTATCACAATCACTATCACAATCACTATCACAATCACTATCACAATCACTATCACAATCACTATCACAATCACTATCACAATCACTATCACAATCACTATCACAATCACTATCACAATCACTATCACAATCACTATCACAATCACTATCACAATCACTATCACAATCACTATCACTATCACTATCACTATCACAATCACTATCACAATCACTATCACAATCACTATCACAATCACTATCACAATCACTATCACAATCACTATCACTATCACTATCACTATCACTATCACAATCACTATCACAATCACTATCACAATCACTATCACAATCACTATCACAATCACTATCACAATCACTATCACGATCACTATCACGATCACTGTCACGATCACTGTCACGATCACTGTCACGATCACTGTCACGATCACTGTCACGATCACTGTCACGATCACTGTCACGATCACTGTCACGATCACTGTCACGATCACTGTCACGATCACTGTCACGATCACTGTCACGATCACTGTCACGATCACTGTCACGATCACTGTCACGATCACTGTCACGATCACTGTCACGATCACTGTCACGATCACTGTCACGATCACTGTCACGATCACTGTCACGATCACTGTCACGATCACTGTCACAATCACTGTCACAATCACTGTCACAATCACTGTCACAATCACTGTCACAATCACTGTCACAATCACTGTCACAATCACTGTCACAATCACTGTCACAATCACTGTCACAATCACTGTCACAATCACTGTCACAATCACTGTCACAATCACTGTCACAATCACTGTCACAATCACTGTCACAATCACTGTCACAATCACTGTCACAATCACTGTCACAATCACTGTCACAATCACTGTCACAATCACTGTCACAATCACTGTCACAATCACTGTCACAATCACTGTCACAATCACTGTCACAATCACTGTCACAATCACTGTCACAATCACTGTCACAATCACTGTCACAATCACTGTCACAATCACTGTCACAATCACTGTCACAATCACTGTCACAATCACTGTCACAATCACTGTCACAATCACTGTCACAATCACTGTCACAATCACTGTCACAATCACTGTCACAATCACTGTCACAATCACTGTCACAATCACTGTCACAATCACTGTCACAATCACTGTCACAATCACTGTCACAATCACTGTCACAATCACTGTCACAATCACTGTCACAATCACTGTCACAATCAATGTCACAATCACTGTCACAATCACTGTCACAATCACTGTCACAATCACTGTCACAATCACTGCCACAATCACTGTCACAATCACTGTCACAATCACTGTCACAATCACTGTCACAATCACTGTCACAATCACTGTCACAATCACTGTCACAATCACTGTCACAATCACTGTCACAATCACTATCACAATCATTATCATCGTAATCACAATCATCATCATCACAATCACAATCTTCATCATCACAATCATCATCATCGTAATCACAATCATTATCATCGTAATCACAATCATCACAATAAATCACAAAGAAGTCGAATCCATCATCTTCTGGAACTCAAAATAAATGCCATATTCGTAATCAGCACCCCTGATAATCTCGGTATCGACACCCATATTGATTTTTAAACATTTCAACCCCATCGCACCCCAACAGGGGATTTAGTAGTAGATATAGTTTTTGCAATACACCTGACCAGATACACCATACAAACTATACCCATGTTGATTTTCAGACTTTGTCACCCCATTTTCCCCTCTTAGGGGTTGAATTCTGAAAAAAACCTGAAACCCGTTTCTACTCATTTATCAATAGGAGCACTCCTGCGAAGTTTCGAATAAAATAGTCTAACTAATCTTGTTTCCCCATACAAACTTTGGAACCCCGTTTATCCCTCTTAGGGGATGAACTTTGAAAAATCTTTTCTTAGTGCACCCCTAGACCACATAAGGAACTTACTTGCCAAATTTGGAATCTGTAGACCCAGCGGTTTAGGCTGTGCATTGATTTTTAAACTTTGTCACCCCATTTCCCCCTCTTAGGGGTTGAATTCTGAATATACCTGAAACCCGTTTCTAATCATTTATCTATAGGAGCACTCCTGCGAAGTTTGGAATAAAATAGTCTAACTAATCTTGTTTCCCCATACAAACTTTGGAGCCCCGTTTAACCCCCTTAGGGGTTGAATTTTGAAAAATCCTTTCTTAGTGCACCCCTTGACCACATAAGGAACTTACTTGCCAAATTTGGAATCTGTAGACCCAGCGGTTTGGGCTGTGCATTGATTTTTAAACTTTGTCACCCCATTTCCCCCTCTTAGGGGTTGAATTCTGAAAAAACCTGAAACCCGTTTCTAATCATTTATCTATAGGAGCACTCCTGCGAAGTTTGGAATAAAATAGTCTTACTAATCTGGTTTTCCCATACAAACTTTGGAGCCCCGTTTAACCCCCTTAGGGGTTGAATTTAGAAAAATCCTTTCGTAGTGCACCCCTAGACCACATAAGGAACCTACTTGCCAAATTTGGAATCTGTAGACCCAGCGGTTTGGGCTGTGCGTTGATAGATGAGTCAGTCAGTCAGTCAGTCAGTTTCTTCTTTTATATATTTAGATAGAAGATGAGTCTTACCGTTATTTTGCATATGAAATGTATGCCAAAAGATGATTCTAACTGTAAACTTTCTGAGATATGATAGTTCTGCCTAATGACTATCGATATGAAATTAAGGCCTAAAGATGATTCTGACTTAAAAAATTATGAGTTTTGAACGTATGATAAATGAGTGTCTGCCAAACGATTTTCTGCGAAATGAAGTTTATTTTATCCGCTCGTATGCAAAATAATATTATGACATAAAAAGTTCTGCTATAAAGGGTAGACCCTTGTACAATCTTCAGCAGCTTCAACAATACCATTTAATGCTATCAATTTATGCGCCCCTGTCCTTGTGGAGCAGGACCAGCATTGAGCCAAGCATTTTTTACTTATACTTAGTGTGCGTTTAATGCATGTTTTAAATATCTTCTCATTTGGTTCAAGAATACTTTGTGGAATTTATTAAAGCATCTCAAACAGTACCCCATGAAAGATGAGTCTACTTTAGCAAGTCTAAAGCTTTGCTGAACTAGTTGGTCCCAATTTCTAGTACTGTAATTATGTCTGTCACCTCTTTTACCAAAAAGGTGCAGATTTTTCTGACGTACATGTTTTCGTAGATGTATTGACAATGTACCGTCATGATGCAAATATCCTTAAACTGTTCCCTTAGAGAATTGCGCCTAAGAAGATTATATGGCTCAGATGGCTGTGTTGGCGCGCACACCCGCCCCTCGCACGCATGAGTGGAACGCGGGAGAAGAGGATATCTGAGGCCGGCCGGGCGGCCGCGCCACACTCGACGTCTTACCCCGCGCGCCCGCACCGCGCGCCCCTCTGCGCGCGCGGTGTTCGCCGCCGCCTGCGCCGCGCCCCAGTAAGACGACCGCAACAGCCATTAAGAGCGGGCGTCGGCAGAAGCATCGCGCGCGAACACTTTATATTGTCGCGTCGCGGTGTCCGACATTGTACTCATTTCATTATTCTATCTTTAAATATAGATTAAGTATTCGGAGCCTGCATTACTTATCATTTATCTCCACACACTATCCTCATTCAAACGGGACGAGATCACAGCCCCAACAGCTTTTTTCTGCAGAATAAATATAGACTCAATATCTGCAGCCCGTCCCCATAGCTTTTTTTTTCATTTTTATTTTCAGGTAAATAACACCATAAGATAGATATAAGATAAGATAACCAATAAGATCCACACAATTTAAAAATATTTGAAATAATACACAATAACATCAGACCATTAACAATTAAATAAGTTAAAAATTAAATAAAGTAAAATACAATATAATCATCATGTGACATCTACCAATCCGCACTGGGCCCGCGTGGTAGATTATAGCCCATTCCCTCTCATAGAGTGGAGGCCTGTGTCCCAGCAGTGGGAACATTAATAGGCTGATGATGATGATGATGATGATGACAATATAATCAGGATAAATCAAATAGAATCAATTAAAACCAAATTAAAATTATATCACAATATATCGAATAAAGCTAAATCAAGTCAAATCACATTTAAATGTATAACGAACAATAACATTAATTAACCTTCTCTCCGACACTGGTACAGTAACATGTCTGTCAGCACAATGTCGGATGAAGGGGCAGTCAAGCTGTATGGCTCAGAGGTAGTTAAGTTGTGAGTTGACGAAAACCACAGATTTCACCTTAGTTCAGTATATTTGTAAAGTTACACGTAAGTTATGTTTGGATGCTAATCCGCGGTTATAGCGCTACGGCAGCTATTGGTCAACTAATTTAATAAGTATAAGTAATTATAAAAGTAAACTAAACGAGTAGCGTAAAGTAGGTTGCGGCGTTAGCAATTTGCCTGTACGTGAACCGTACACAAGCCTTCCCCCAATCATCGCTAGCACGGTGTTGGAGATGGCCCGTACTCTGCGCACCAAGGAGGCGGCGCGCTTACGCATAGTCGCGTGAAAGCAGTCGGTATGCGCTTCTGCGAACATACCTGAGGCGCTACAGTATCGGGGCAGCCCCATCAGCGCCCTGAACGCGTTGTTGTACTGGACGCGGATGGCGTTGTATGCTTTTGCAGTATAGTGTGCCCATAAGCTGTACGAGTAAAGGGATGTGCAATACGCTCTAAAGAGCGTAACCTTTACCTCGCCTGAACACCGAGCAAATCTACGGGCAATCATATTTGCTTTAACAGACAACGCCCTCCGCTCCCGTTCCATGTCTGCGTGATCCTGAAGTCGACAGTCAAAACATGCCCCAGGTACTTAAATACATAGACCCTTTCTAGAGGAACACAACTGAGCCTAACAGGCGGAATGCTTCCAGGACATTTCGCACTGGCGGTCTCAAAGACCATACACTGACTTTTCTTCACATTGTACACCAACCCGTGGCCACAAGCAAGCGTGGCCTCAACAGCACCATGTCATCAGCATAACTTAAGTTGTTCACACATACATCATCAATGTGGCATCCAACATGCTGACTGCTAAGCGCCACGATTTAACGTTAATGTATAAATTAAACAAGGTCGGAGATGTTAAGCCGCCCTGCCTGACTCCACATTCGAGCTGGTATGGATCTGACATTACCCCCGCCCACCTGATACTGTTGCACTGGTGCGCATACCAGTACTGAAACATCGTAACTAGTTCCTTCGGCAAATCTATACTCCTCAGCTTGTTCCACAACAGGTCATATGCCACAAGGTCGAAGGCTTTGGATAAGTCAAGGAAGCACGCATACACGGGCGTCTTGCGATCCGTATAGTATCTGACGGTATGCTTCAAGCACAGTATAGCACTTTCAGTGGACAGCCGGGGACGAAACCCGAACTCGTTATCGTGCAACGTAACGTAAGCATTCAACTGTGCGTTGAGCATACCATCAAACACTTTGGCAATCACAATCGGCAAGAGAAATAGGCCTGTAGTTACTCTTATCAGTAAGATCACCCGTTTTATTTTTCACTACCGGCACTACCACTGTTTTCATAAATTCTTGTGGCAAGTAAGAATGACTCACGCACAGCGAGTAAAACATGGCCAAGACCCTCGCGATGTGAGGTCCGGCGTGGTGCAGGTGCTCAATGCTGAGTCCATCATGGACTGGTGATTTACCTCTCGAAATAAGCCTAATGGCTTTAGTAACATCGTTCGAGAGGAAGGTAGTCCCTACCTTTTGGTTGTTCATGTCAGCATTGAGCACCTCCGTCATCGTTCCCAACGGAGACTTAACAAGAAAATGGTTCTTAAAAATTCGCAATCTCCGTCGGGTCGTTCATACCATCAATGCTCACAGGAAGGTCAGGTACATTTACCTTCCTAGTACTCTGCCAGAAGCCGCGAAAATCCCCTTTGCTATGTATGACCACTAGAGCGTCCATTCTTATTTGGTCCTGATGATTTTGGCACCATTTTAATCGAGACTTGAACACTCTTCTGCTGTCACACATTTCTTTGTATAGAAATGCCAACTTAGGCTTTCCACACAACACCCAATCCTTGAACTTAGACTTGGCAACCCTGTGAGCCTCGCCGACATGTCTGTTCCATCCCACTATGCGTGGGCCATCCATGCCCTTCCTCGTGCCACCCTGACTCGCCACTGCCGCATCCCGGAGGGCAGTCACAATGTCAGAGTAGAGTGTATCTAGAACAAGCCTGTGGCCACGGTCACCACAAAAACAATCAGCGCAGTTTTGACACTCAGAAGGAAAGTCAATCACTTTTAACCGCGTATGACACTCCCTAGCATAGATCACAACTTGTTCCTCACTTTTTACGCCCCATACTACGTCTTATATTTATGTTAATATTTTCATACGGAACCTTAGGAGTCAGTAATTTTAAATTACATCTGATGATGAGTGGGAAATGATCCGACCACAGAGTGTCATAATTGACATCAACATTCGCAATAGTCTGCTTAGCCGAGTGAGTAGCTACACGGTGATCCAGCCAGCTGCTAGACCCATGTACATCACTCATAAACGTAAAAGTACCCAAGTCCAGCCCTAGCATATCTACATCTATGCATGACCACTGTTGGTCTTTACAAATATCTAAAAGTTCACTGTAAAACAACCCACCTGGGTCCGCATTAAAATCACCCAATATAAATACAGATTCAATTCCATATTCGTCAATCAACGCACTTATCACACTCAAACAATCAGTAAAATCTTGCAAATTATCGACAGAGTTTGTTGGCAAGTAAACACTCATTACGATAACTGATCTATCACTTGTCATAATTTTAACGGCACAAATATGGGCATTATCGCACTGCAACACCGACACTTGTTGAAACGCACTACATCGCCATAACAACGCGACGCCGCCGTAGGGACGCCCGCGCACTATGCCCGCAGACGTATCAACCGCCGACGTCGCAGTATATCCGAAATCGCTGTCGACAGTGCCAATGTATGGAATGTCATGCGGCATCAGCTAAGTTTCCTGAAGACAAACCACGTCACACGTACGGCACAGGTCTCTGACGTCATTGATGGAGCGTTTTACACGCTTGCAGTTAAAAGTAGCAAATCGATTAGGGCCACTATCCATTGTTGTGTTCACTTCGGCCGTAAGCAGATAACGTTCTTTTCGGATTTCTGCGTTTAAAATTCTTAAAGCGCCTAAATATGACACCTTTAGGACATATGGCTTCACAAGTTTGATGGAATGTACTCGAAAAGTAGGGACTTCGAGCTTTTGATTTCATCACTGGCAAATGACGAAACGCAAATCCTCACTAGCGTTTCCTCATCGATAACCGACACTTTGTTTTGAATGTAAGCTAACATTTCATCAATAACAATGTTACATTTATCACACTTTAGAAAGTTCGTCATTTTTTACTACTACACGAGCGCGTGGAAAAATACGCAACCGTCACAGAGCGATGGGCGCGCGCAACTGAAAATGCCATAAGAGATTATACTATGAAAGTAACTAAAATAGATCAGTCTAGCGGTACAACATCAGTATATTGACGGATTTTTCTAATGGCATATGCTGCTGAACTTAGCCGCCCCGTAAGAATGTTATATGAGAACCCCATTGTAGCCTTGAATCAAGCGTAATTTTATCTATGAATTCGAGTTTCTCTTTATAAATCACAATCACCTACTTTTAACATTCGGTAAAGCAAATCTTATGCATTTGTTGTTTTTTTTTTCATTTTAATACGAAATTGTTTTCTGTGAACCAATTTTGGACCCGAAATAGGGCATTATTCACGTCATCTAGATTTTGAGCCCGTCGATTTATCTTAAAAATTAGGGAAATTTGTGTCATCAGCAAATAACAATATATTTTAAGGTTGGTTTTTCAATGGAAAGAGGAAAGGACCCAATATTGAGCCGTAAGTCATCCAAACTAGACAGTGGTTGTGCAATAGGTACAGACAAATCAGCCAGAGCCCACATTAACAACTTTCAGCTTTGACTGTGGGAGCATTTGAACGCGGACGCTCTTTGATAACAGCCCCCCCCCCCCCCCCCCCCCACGTGCCTCAATCCGCACTCCACCGAAACCAGCACACAGTGGCTAAAAGACAAGCTCGGAGAATCCTTTAGTGGCGCACAATAGACGCGGCGTGACCTGGAAACGCCTCAAAAGATGTGCCGGTTTAAAGGAATGAAGGCGTCTTGTATAATGCACAGGGCGGGAGGGGCGAGCGAGCGGGGAGGCGGGAGGAGGGGGCTGAGGTACCACGCAATTCTTCACTGCTTTTGGATATTTTTTTCACCTTTTCCTTGAGCGGCGCGGATTCAATTTTTTTTCCATTAAGCTCCCCTGCACCGCCATGAACACAGAGATTTTCTGAAGCTATGCGAAGTTGGCAGACATTCCTCTTGCTTCTTAGAATTACAAAAAACGATGACAACACTTTATTTTGTGAGCAGTTGTAGTGCGCTCCTGCAGGAGTGGGTCTGGCTACTGGTACGTGCACATTCTGTGGCGGCCAGATAAATACCATTTTAAGGTAAGCGTCCACCTGTCCGCATCGTACGCATCGGACGCATCAGACGCATCGCATCAAACGGTTCGTAGAATTCATTTTATAGAAAGTCACTAATCCGCACCGTACGGATCGCCCGAATCTGTTCAATAATACTACGATCCGTTTGATGCGATGCGTACGATGCGGACAGGTGTGATTCCCCGATTATCCGTCATCTCGTCATACTTTTACAAGTCAGTTGGATTTCTACTTCCTAGTGCATCAATGTGAAATGGTCAACATCGTGTGGTCAAGAACGTTTCACAACAATTGTTTTGATGTGATAGGTAACGTTAACATAATCGTTGAGCGAGAGAATTAATAAAAGTTCAATCGCCGCGGTTCGTTGTCACTTTACATGTTGATTCATTTGTCATGAATACTGGATGACTGTAGTTTTGTATTGACGGGGGTACAGGGTGCGGGGCGCTGGACGTAGCACCCGCCATCAGTAGGTATTTACTTCTTGTTCGGCTTCTTGTCATTACTTATTGATCACACGAATGTAAATGAAGAGGTCACGCGACATGCCGGCCGTTTTCCCCGACTGTCGAATGTCCTCATAATTATTCAGATTATTTTACATGGGCGTATTACATGACAGTTTAAGATGTGAGGCAAAATTGTGGGTGTAGTAAGTACACCCCAGCCTAACCCTTCCGAGACATACTTCGCCTAATATGGGCGTATTAGGCGAAGTATGTAAGCTGGAGCCGGAGGATGCAGAGAAAGCCAATTTGCTTAAAATAATTTAATTATAAAACAATTACGTTATGGACTACATTATAAAGAGGTCATAATTGGTCGATGTATGTACCAAGAATGAATGTTACTATGAGATGATTAACTACGCGGATGCGTAATAATCGATCACCCTGTTACACCAATATGTAACAGGCGTGATGTAACGATTTACTAACAAACGCAGCGTAATTTATTTATTTATTAATAATCCTTGGCCTCATAATCTAACGACCAGTGAAATTGTCAAAATATCATTGCCTTACAATACCACTATAGTGTCCCCGTACATTACAATGGCACTAAAACCAGGCCGTTAAACAGATATCAGACAGGCATGCACAAAAGCTAGTGTCGTGTAGTAAAAAAAAAAAATTAAAATGCTGTTTTAATTTTGACAGCTGTCACCCGCAATACAGATCTTGTCGAGACCTATCATTTTTATTTTTTTTTTCTTTGTAAGAAATGAAGTCAATTGACAATCTACCGTTTAATTATATTATCACTAGTGAAATAATTGGCTTTAACAATATACCTGTAATTATGTACTTATAGGTGTCCAAAAATTTAATATATTGCTGTCATAAAAATGTTTTTTTTAATACAGTTGCTCAAAAAGTGGTGTATTGCAGGGACGTATAGCGTTCGGGATGTGGGCTATTATTGTAAAACGATTTGTTTAAGGAAACTCCTTTGTCGTATAGGTACAAACATAGGTTTATTACACCAACCAAATAATAACAGAAGATACTTAAAGCATAAGGTATTTTCTAGTCACTTATTATAATAGGTAATAGTTTCAGTCTAGAGTTTTTTAGTCTCCACACCACAACGGCGATTTTTCCCCTCAACCCATTTCCCGCCGTTTTTTCTTGACCAACGTCAAAATTAGAAAACTAGTGACTACGGGTCACACCAACAGAATGTTGCCAATTACCAAACTATAAATACAATTGTGACGACAAACATTTAATAAAATCTATAGTAATATTTAACGAAATTGAAAATATTGCTAACTAGTATCACATTGAACACTGTTCGTTACGTTAAATAGCTAATTTGTACTGTTAATAACCTAACTGAACCTTTTAGTCTAACATTATATACTAGTGCTTTTTTTGTACCTTTCCCGAACTCGTGCGTTCTTTTTCCCAACTGTCAAAATAATGTCTATTAAAAAGAAAAACCAACCATGAAGTTTTTACTAAAGAGTTTTTGTGATTATATATATCGTATATATATATATATCATACAAATACGTATATTTCTAAAAAGAAGCTACTAATTTATTTAAATATCAGATTTAATGATTTAATTGAATGAGTTAGGTTAGGTTTCATTTCATTTCATCTCATTTTCATTTCATATCAATAAAATAATCTACTGAAGACTAAGCTGTATGGATAGTTCCCTTTGCCTACCAAAATGGGTGAAGAAAAAAAAACTCTGCTTATATTTTACGGTTAGCGCCATTTTCCAGAAAATTTTCAATTACATGTGTACTATAACTTTTATAAGAAATAAATGATTAGTTAGTAAATTACTTCTATATTTTGAAAAACCATATTTACATTATATACATACTACAACTAGAACTCTAAATAATTACAAAAATAAAACTAAACGTAAGTACTTACATATATCCAACGACGTCAATAGGCGTCAAAGTACTCCTCCGCATCGCTGTCATTCGGAAACGTGCCACGAAGACTGGCAGCATTGCCACGTTGAATGGCAATGCTAATTCTTTGGCCAAAGAAAGAGCCAGCCCTCTGGTCACGCGAAGTGTCGACCAGTCGGTGAGAGATTTCCTTAAAAAGGAGACGCGCACTCGGACCCCATGACCCGAGCGTTTCGACCCCAAACGGCTCAAAGCTGTAGTTACCAATAAGGTTAAAGTATTTGCGCCGTTTGAGGACCTCGGCAGCCGCAGCAGCAGCGCCTGCACAGCCCGCCGTGCTTGCAACGTGAGAAGGCGCAAGGGTGTCGACACAGGTTGCGTCCCACACCAAAGGCCTACCCACGCTCCAAGGCACCAACGTCATGCCGTCCGGTCTTTTGCCATCGTCATGCACCAAGCCGTTTGGTTCTAAAACCGCTGGTACGCCGGCGCTGGCAAGAGCTCGGCGAATAATGTCGTTAATGCTGGCGTGCCGTGCAATGCGACCTGCGCTCCTGTAGCAGGACAGGCCATGGTGTCCGAGGCTGTCGACAGCTTCCCCGCAGTGACACCGATGCGGAGCAACACAAGGTGCGCCTAAGCGTAGACTTGTAGCGACCCGAAACGATGCGTCATCCAACATAG
This sequence comes from Xestia rhomboidea, assembly GCA_963853795.1. Lineage (NCBI taxonomy): Eukaryota > Metazoa > Arthropoda > Insecta > Lepidoptera > Noctuidae > Xestia > Xestia rhomboidea. Next base: position 125,680 of record OY970776.1, on the reverse strand, counting down.
TGCCAATGATGAATGACGGAAGTGCCTGAAGCCACAAGCCCGACTCCCATTCCCCCACGGCCAGCAGGCGGGCACGCTCCACAGTATTGATTGACGTGTGTAAAAGGGTATTCCGTACAATACTGCAGAGCGGCACGTCCCACTGTCTCTGGGAGGACAGGTTGTCGGGCAAATCCGTATTGGGACAAGCCATTTTCCAAGCGTTCAACGCATCGGTCAAATACGGCACCTCAAAATCAACCAGTGAGAAAGATAAAATATCCCTGGTTAATTTTTGGGTACCGTAGACCGTAGGCTGGTAAACTTATACTTGAAATTTTGCGGACGCCGAGACCACCCAAGCGAATGGGAAGTGTGGCTTGCTGCCAAGCTCGGTCGTCCAGGGCCACATTAAGTATTGAAGTAAGAGTGTTCCTAATAATTTGGTCGACTTTTTCTAAAAGCTGTGGATGCTTCCAAAGATGAGAGGAGCGAACTCTGTACGTGAATTTTGGTCCAAAACAACAGTATCGAATAAGTGTGAAGGCCGAATGAATGTTAATTTTAAAAAGTCTCTCTGAAACATCGTTAAAATTTTGAATTTTTTCCTCTATGAACGACGGAAAAGATTCGTCAAATATTGGTGACCCTAGAAGGTGAAGAGATTTTTTTTCGGTAATTTTGATATTTGGTGCCAAAGAGTTAAATTTAAAAATGGTAGTCTGTCTGTCAGTGGTTTTAGGAAGGTAAATTTCGCACTTCGAAAGGTTAAGTTCTAGTCCAATAGAACGAAATTTTTCTTTTAAGAAAGTTAAATCTTTTAGGACTGTGTCCACATCACCTCCCAGGGTTCCATCATCCAGATACCATACGTTGAATTTAGAATTTAGCTGACGAATAATTGGATTAATTGCTAAACTAAAAATGACTGGCCCAAGAGGGTCACCCTGTTGGCATCCAACGGCTGATTCCAAAAGATGGTCTTTATAGAGTAATTTTGAGGGGTTTCTGTAGCATTGGTAAAGAAAACTGTAAATTTTGGGTATTTCTTTTTGAACCTCTGTCAACAAGGTGTCCCTGTTTACGGAATTAAAAGCATTTTTAATGTCAACCTTAAGGATGACCTCACTCTTATCGCTATGAAGGTAAGTGGACAGTGCGTGTACCGCAGTCTCACAGCCCCCTTTGGACCCGAAGCCAAGCTGTAGGGGCTGGAATTTGCTGGCCAGTGTTTCACTGTAAAAGGCGCAGCAAATTTTGGCAGCGATACGACGGTAAGTTGACCCTACGGCAATGGGACGAATACCGCCATCCTTCTTGCGTAGGGCACAAAGATTGGCCCCGTATAGAATATCGATGACGGCATCGTTCACACTGCCGGAGAGCATGAGATTGATGAGGGCCGTCAGCTCCTTCAAAAGGGACTCACCAGCTTCCCCGGCGCCTGAACATATAAGGTCCTTAAGGTGTTGAGGAGTCAGGCCGTCGAGGCCGCCGGCGGAGCCACTTCGAAAAGAACAGACGGCCGCACATACTTGCTGAGCTGTAATTTGGAAAGTGTTCGTTTCTGGAATGGGGAGGTCAGGGAAGGCGAGGTCATCTGCCGGGGCGAGGTGTTTGCTCTCCAGAGCTGTAAGGGTCTCTGGAGAGTACGGCGCAACCACACCGCTGCTAAAGATGATCCTAGCTGCACCACTGATATCACCCTCGCCTAATTTAGATTCCACATAATGCAATAAACCTCTTTGGGGGAGATGTGCTGTAAATTTTGGGTCAACTTTGGGCCGAAATGTTACAGTTGTCTTTAATTCGAGTTGTTAAGGTTTTTTTATTTGCCAAATCTTTTTGTACATGTAGAATTCTAAATGAGAAGGTTAGTAATTGCTCCCAAGCACTTTGAGAGTTCTCTCGGGCGGCGAGGCGGACACAACGCGATAAGCTTAATGCTACAGAAGGTCGCGCGCCACGCGGAACTCTCTTTAAAACAGGAGTTGAAGTTTTTAATTTTGATAGATATTTCCAAAAGGGTTGACTGGGTGGATCCGGTGTAAGGGGAGTGGGTAATGTAGGGCATGGAGAAGGTACATTGAGGGGCTTATGTTTCTTCCCCAAATGTATCTTCCAGCCTCTTTCACCCTTAAAAAAGCATGCTTGGGAACAGTGTGGGCATCTTACTAGGACATCCAGCGATGTGGTAGGTTGACTGGCACTCCGTTCGGTGTCACTACAGTCATTGTTGGACATAGAAAAATATTTAAAATAAAACTTACGTGATAACTTAACAAATAGTGTATAAAATTATATAAAAAACCAAACAAGAATCACAAGTAAAAAGTCAAGCAAAAGACAGATGACATTGATGACAGCAACGTCACGCAGGCGGCCTGGAGCGCCGCCACCGCCGTCGCCGCCGCGCGCCGCCGGCCGCGCCGTCCACGCCGGCTTTTCTGCGCAGCCCAAATAAACAGCACTGTATCTGTTATGCTTTCTCGGCACAAAACTCGATCCAACTTTGAATATTACGTAAAAATAACCGAATCAAACTGTTCATTGATTTTCCATATACATCCACAATTTATCCACTGGTTTCACACAGCCAGCATGTGTCAAAACATTTATGTGACACTATTACAACAGTATCTAGCAATTTTCGTGATTATTTATCGATTGATTTATCGTCAAACATTTTGAAGTGTTTCTTGTCTTTACGACTTTCAACATACATACTTAAAATAGGAGTAGGTTCTCAATACCATTCTCAATATTTTGTACCTATGTTTAGTTACCTCATAACTCCGTCATTAGTTAGTTGAGTTTATTGTGTTTTTATTATTTTACTAGCTGTTGCCCGCGGCTTCGCCCGCGTGAAGTTCGGTTATTGTCCCACTGGATCAAAATAAAGGGATAAATAGTATCCTACATGTTAATCAATCATTATCATCGTAATAACAATCACCATCACCATCACCATCACTGTCACCATCACTGTCACCATCACTGTCACAATCACTGTCACAATCACTGTCTTAATCACTGTCACAATCACTATCACAATCATCATCATCACAACCACCATCTTCTGGATCTCAAAATAAATGCCATATTCGTAATCAGCACCCCTGATAATCTCGGTCTCGACACCTATATTGATTTTTAGACATTTCAACCCCATCGCACCCCTACAGGGGATGATGGTATTTCAGGTCCGCCATATTCAATCTTAAAATCGTTGTTTTTGTAATACACCAGACCCGATACATCATACAAACTATACCCATGTTGATTTTCAGACTTTGTCACCCCATTTCCCCCTCTTAGGGGTTGAATTCTGAAAAAACCTGAAACCTGTTTCTAATCATTTATCAATAGGAGCCCTCCTGTGCAGTTTCGAATGAAATAATCTAACTAATCTTGTTTCCCCATACGAACTTTAGAGCCCCGTTTATCCCCTTTAGGGGGTGAATTTTGAAAAATCCTTTCTTTATGCACCCCTAGACCACATAAGGAACCTACTTGCCAAATTTGGAATTTGTAGACCCAGCGGTTTAGGCTGTGCGTTGATTTTCGACTTTGTCACCCCATTTCCCCCTCTTAGGGGTTGAATTCTGAAAAAACCTGAAACCCGTTTCTACTCATTTATCAATAGGAGCACTCCTGTGAAGTTTTGAATAAAACAGTCGAACTAATCTTGTTTCCCCATACAATCTTTGGAGCCCCGTTTAACCCTTTAGGGGGTGAATTTAGAAAAATCCTTTCTTAGTGCACCCTTAGACCACATAAAGAACCTACTTGCCAAATTTGGAATCTGTAGACCCAGCGGTTTGGGCTGTGCGTTGTTAAGTCACCCAGTCAGTCAGTCAGTCAGTCAGTTTATCATTTTATATATATAGATGAAATTGCTTTATTTTTTCGCAACTGTATTAAAAATAGTCGTTCAGTACACCTGCGGAACCGTCATTGCAACTTGATCCGACTGTCAACCCTCGCCTTCGGCTGCGCCTCGGCTCGGGTAGACATTTTTGTCGGAACTCTTTGCAATAACAGCCTTTCCGCACTTGTAATGAAATATACTATTATAAGCCCTTTTGCTTATAAAATTCATTTTTATATAGGTCCGTTACCGTCTTTGTTCCCGTGCACCTCCAGTCTTCAACAGTGAACACGCATCTTCTGTGCTCATCGATCCATCGTAGACTAGTTGGTTGAGAGCAAGCACATCAGGCAATCTAAAAAAACTGGCCAAATAAGAGTCGGACTCGCGCCTTAGGATCCCGTACCATCGTACTGTAGGGGAGCCCCCCTACATTTATTTTTTGTTATAGCGGTAACTAAAATACACATTATGTGAAAATCTCAACTGTCTACGTATGATCTGTAGATCATGAGATACAGCCCGCTGACAGATAGACGCACGGACGGATAGCGGAGGCTTAGTAATAGCCCCCTTGATTACCCTTCCGTTACGGAACCCTAAAAACCAATGTCAATATTTGAAGATTTTGGTCATTATGCTTGGCATAGTACGATCCAAGAAGTTTTGAGAACCGTATTTTTACAGGTTTCCCCAAAGACGGAATCTCTATTTAACAAGCGCTTGTAGAGGCGCTGCGTGGCGATCTAAACCAGTGTAATGCAATCGCGGTGCAGTCTCTTCATTAGCGGCACGATCGGTCGCCGTCGAGTGTCTGCTCGCTGAGCCGCTGAGCCGCTCTCGAACTGACTCGTTCACACTGGAGCGTCGGGGAGGGCTGTGAGACGTCGGCGGCGAGATCCGCTGAGAGCGCTGGGCATGTGGAGTGGTGCAATGGACGAGCAAGCGCCACTGCACCACTCCACAGTGGTGCAGTGGCGCTCGCTCGTCAGAGCCGCGTATCGCTGCAAGTGCTCCTGCGAACCGGGGGTGCGACACACACAGAGTGGCCTAATGAATTCACCGAAAAAAGAGAAAATGTAATATTCAGAAATAAAGGAAACACGTTACATATATTTCGTGCATTTTTCTTCTTAGCGTGTCAATGATAATTCATATTGAGTAAGCCCAAAATTTAGCAACGAGTTTGTGCATTAATAAAAGAAAAAATTGTCATGTAAAACAGGATCTGTTTTAGTTCGGCATCAGACGATTCCATGAAAAACCAAGAAAATAAACGATACGGATCAGGTGAGTTTTGAACATTGTATTCAACGTTACGTGACGATTCCTTTCTACATATTTGTGTATTTGTAATACATATATATTGTGTCTTTTTTGAGAACAAACTTTATTTAAATATCAACTTCACATGAAAACTATTAAAATAAACTAAGATAACTAACTTAAACTAAAAACTTGAAAAATGGCGTCAAAAAACTCCTCCTCAACGCTGTCAACTGGTAATGTCCCCAAGAGACTGGCGGAATTACCACGCTGTATGCCAACGCTAAGCCTTTGGTAGTGCGTGAAGCCAAAGACCCGACTCCCACTCACCCACAGCCAGCAGGCTCGCACGCTCAGCAGTAGTAGCAGACGTGTTCAGTAGATTGATCTGAACTATTTTGCAGAGCGGCTCATTTCAGAATAAATATCTTTAAACCCATGATATAGTGAGATGGAGTGCCGCGAGTCACAATCGATCGTGAGCTTCACAGTTCATCGAAACTCGAAGTTGTCATTCAGAGCTAAATGTTAAGCTTGTCACTCCATGCTCCGAAGAGACGCGGCATTTGTTGGCGCACACGCACAGTAGAAGACTCATATACGCTCACACACACTGTCAGAGCGCTCGTGATCAACCGGAACTGTTGAATGGATCACACGGGATTCTGACTATATATGTCGCAGGCAAATTGTAGAACACGCCGTATTACATAAAGGCGCGCCGGATTGCAAAACGTCGCAGTTATGTAATGCGGGGTCTTCATGTTCAGCCGGATTACAATTTGGCTGTAATAAAGTACGCCGAAGGCCACTCGGCCTTCGTAGATTATGCGAAAGCCTTCGATAGCATCAAACACTCCGAAATTTTCAAATCTTTAAATAATCAGGAACTGGAACAGCAATTTATAGACATCTTAAAAAATATCTACCATAACAGCACCGCAAACATTAAGCTGAATACTGCAGGACCTTCGTTTAGTATACAAAAGGGTGTTAAACAGGGCGAAGTTGTTTACAAGCACTCTAGAGGAGATATTTAGATCATGGACAACCAAAAGCATTACAGTCGGTAATAAGAGGTTAACCAACCTCCGATTTGCTGACGACATAGTCCTTTTTGCCCCCACAGCTTTCGAACTACAGACCTTGCTCCAAGAACTGAGCACAGCTAGCTTCAGGGTGGGACTCGTAATGAATCGCTCTAAAACCCAGCTCATGACCAACAGCACTAAGCGTAGGGTCGAGGTAGATGGGCAGGAAATAAAGTACGTCGATGAGTATATCTACTTGGGCCAGTTAGTATCTTTCGAAAACAGGCAGGAAAGAGAAATCGATCGCCGAATCGAAAATGCCTGGAAAAGCTACTGGTCCATGAAGACGCTAATGAAGGGTGATCTTCCGATCTCCCTGAAGCGCAAACTCATTGACATGTGCATCCTGCCCGTCCTAACCTACGGTGCTCAGACTTGGTCGCTCACCGAGTCTCAGAAGCTCCGCCTTGGAGTTTGCCAAAGGGCAATGGAACGCAGCATTCTGGGTGTCAAAAGACAAGACAGGGTTCGAAACACCACGCTGCTTTCCAAAACGGGCATAGTGGACGTTGGCATGAAAGCTGCTAGGCTGAAATGGGATCGGGCGGGTCACATCAGTCGCATGCACGATGACCGCTGGGCAAAAGTCTCCACACGATGGTTGCCGGAAGACGGATGGCGCCGCCGAGGCCAACCCAGAAAAAGGTGGCGAGACGATTTGGACGCGTACCGCGAGGGTTGGTCCGAGGAGGCACGGGAAAAGAGCAAATGGAAGGCATTAGGGGAGGCCTTTGCCCAGCAGTGGGACAGTACAGGCTAACAAAAAAAAAAAAAAAGTACGCCGCATTGAATGAGCACTTCGCGTTTGTCAAAGCGACGTAAACGTGCCGCCCAAATACAAACGGACGCATCGTCGATACGCCGCATTAAAAGCGAGCTCGGTACTTCGGGCACCCGACGTTAGGTTTAGTTAGGTTACTTTAAACCCTGCATTCAGAAACAGGAACCCCACTTCGCCTTACTTTCGGAATTTTAAGTATTTTATTCGGTCGTTTCTTCTTGCTGACAATACGGCTAAACGTTGGACGCCACTTTGTCAAACGTATCGCCACCACAATCCCGCTGAACGTGAGGACGCCGCATTACATAACGTTGGCTGCGACCTATACACTTTTTATTTTGTGACTGTCAGCGAAGCGTTTTAATTTATATATTCATTCATGATAAACAATCCAGTAGTATGTATGTACTTGCAGTACTTCATGTTGTACGATACATTTTATTTATCTAATGTTGTCAGACTGCTAATAAGGGTATGTTTATACTCAATCATTTATTGCATTTTCTGATATGTTAATAGCAGTAAACTTCCGATCAAAACCTATGTGCTATATTTACATCCAGCCCAACGATTATAGATAGATTGCAAGGCATAGCCTTCCTATGCAATAATAGTAGTTTAGGATTCAAATACGTTAAAATCTGATCTGTAAGTCGTATTGTGATGCGAGCGCAGGAACACTGCTTGCTGCGCGGCAAGTGCGTGCCGCCTGTCACACTCGGAACTTGGATGAACCGAATCGCACCCATTTATGAGTGAAGTTTGTGTCCGCGCCCGACTGAGACGGATACCTACCCTTATACGGGCTCGGTATTGAGTACGCGCGCTGATGACTTGAATTGAGTGGAAAACTTGAAGTACAGAACATTTGGCACTTAAAACATGAAACGTAAAGTGGAGGACTATCTGTCTGTCTGTCCGAGGTTTTGCTAAGAGACCGTTAGTACTAGAAAGCTGTAATTTTGTAGAAGGGTGTATATCAATAACGTAGCTCCCCTACATGTGAAGTGGGGAATAATTTTTTTTTTCGTCGTCTACCCCGTCGTGTGGGGTATCGTTGAATAGGTATTTTAAAATGACTGTGTTGCTTTGGGTTGCTAATACTACTTTTCGATTTAATGCTTCATTTAAATAAAATAAAAATAATAAACTTTAAAGTGCAAAGTTTTGTTCCAATAGGGCGTCCCCCCCCCCCCCCTCAAAAGAAAACTATAGTGGTCAAGATAACTTTATTATAGTCTAGCAGTAATAGTCGTTGAACTAGGGTGTTGGATAATTTTGTACCAAATACAAAATCCTTAGAATAAATCCTTTAAAGTGACTAAGATTAAGTAGTTGCTTGTTTATAACGGGTAAATACTTGCATTTAAAAACAAAATCAAATTAAAACTAAAAAAACATAATAAGTTTCACAAAGCTGTCGCTAGATGGCGCTGTACCAACGGGTTTGTTCTATATTATGATAACGGGCTACTACAGAACCCTACACTGCGCATGACCCGACACGCACTTGGCCAGTTTTTTTTTTATTCTGAAAACGAATTATTTGTATGTTTCTCTGCCTAAACATACGTATAATATTATGGACAGAAGATATTTTAAAAAGTAATCAGCTAAACCCAATTTATACAGCCTACTCGCGCTACGGTGCATCGCTTCGTTTTCATAATACTTACTTATAATGAAATGCTCTCAGCATGCGCCGCTAAATATTTCACAAATTATATTTCATCTGAACGATGTTATACAAGCGAGTATGAAGACCAACGACGCGAGTGTTTTGCACTTCATTTACAAAGTAATCCTATTTTTATCGTCAATAAAGCGTAGCGCCAGGGGTAGGGGGAGGGCCTGGATCTAAGGCGGGGGAGAGGAGAGGCAGGGCAATGGAAACACATAACGCAGTAATGGAAGCACGGAAATATCATTACACACCGAACATAATCGACTCGAGCAGAGACACAGTTGCTAGGTAACACGATAGATATAGTATACCCCTTGGTAAGAAAACTGGTTCTTGACAAGCGTCAAGCGTAACTTAACGGCGGTGGCGCTACGCGGCTACGGCTCTACGTGGCTACGGTGCTACGCGGCTACGGCTCTACGCGGCAACGGAGCTATGCACCTACGGTGCCGTGCGGATGTAGCGCTACGCAGCTACGCCGTTATTCCATTCAAACAACAATTCTAGCCCAATGTATGGATATTTTCGTGATCATAAAGAATATCTTTATATTCCTGAAAAAAGAAGTACGCTTCTCCTAGCTTGCTTGGTCAATCAGCGGCGTGCTGATATAATAATAGTACGTGACAGAATGATGATTCGGCAAAAGCTTTTTGTCTGAACTTCTGAAGTTGCAGATGAGTTACGTGTGGAGCCACAAGAAAGCGATAGCGTTATCGTCGGCGTCGGAGCAAAGTTGTAATGTTATGGCGCCTCGCGTGAGCATTAGCTGAGTGCTACGCAACTTCAGCGTGTGACGACACGACAGCCCAACAGTTAGCAAGTCCATTTTAAATGTATGTCGTTAATTTAACTTGCCAACCGCAATAAGTGAACATTGACATCCCCACATAGGCATCCCCCTCCCCCCTCTAGCTGAGCGTCCAGCGTGCCTGACTGCCATCGCGCAACTAGAGTTTATTTATCATCTTGCTGCACTCTTCGATATGACTTGAGAATTTTCACAAATACACTCGATTCTGGAATAAAATATAACGATACGACAGTCGGTACAGGGAGCCTCCGGCAAAATAACAAGGCATCTTACGTAGCAAAAAGCTAATGTATATAGCGGGGAGCGTTCCGCGCCGTCTCGGGCGGAAGAGTCGCGCCTGACAATGATAGTAAGGAGTGCGGGTGAGCAGGTGAGCAGGTGAGCAGCGCCACTGCGTACAGATAAACATTCGGCCCTGTTCACTGCGAGCCGCTCCCACGCCACCGCCTATTTGGAATCTATACCTTCACACAACGCTCATGACGTCAGAGACCGTGTTGCTGTCGGGTATGTTTTCAAATCCAGAAATCAAGAATTAATACATTAAAACGTACCTTTACCTAACTTTGCGACTTCACTGGCCGGGTTGACATCGAGTATACTTTCAGATAAAGGATTTCGCGCGTAGGTATTACCTATCTTTACATGTTTTTATGATCGAGAGAAGTAATAACTATCGTGTTTTGAGCCTAAGAAAAATCAAGAACGACTGTTTTTGATTTTTCTTAGCCTTAAAACAAGCAACATAATAGCAACTAATTACATACTAATTTATACTCGTTTCACTGTCTCTCTACTTTTAATTGGGTAGTATTTAAACGAGAGACTCCAAATTACAGTTTTAAGTGACAGAAATATAGGGTTCGTGAACCCGCGCTCGCTCCGCTCGCATACTAAATAACACTCTTTGACTTCTGTCCCCAAATTGCCGGGCCTCCGCCGGCCTCCTTCGTCGGCCTACGGACCGGTGCCCATGCCGCCCATAAAGGTAAAAATCCTAATTGGAAAAATCGTCCCTATCTTAAGGCCAGGATCTTCCAATCGACCTGTTTTTGGTTGAGTCTTAATGTATGAAATAGTCGTTGTTTTAATTTGTTCATGAACTCATGAACAAATTAAAACAACGACTCAGTGATGTGTGGTTTAAGAGATCACATCAGATGTCTGCTGACTAGTTTTTCGAACAATTTTCCGAATGTAACTAGTATTGAGATTGGTCTATAATTAGTCACTAAATGCTTTTTCCTGGATTTAAATGCTTGTTGTTTTTTCTCGAGAACAGTATTTTTTTCCGTTTCTGTACACTTGACAACGTATATGCAAAATTTCAATATGAAGGGTTCAGTGGCTTAGGCGTGAAAAGGTAACAAACAAAGCAAAAAATACTTTCGCATTAATAATATTTGTGAGAATTAGGATAAAGAAAAAACCGGCCAAGTGCGTGTTGGGCCACGCGCAGTGGAGGGTTCCGTAGTAGCCCGTTATCACAATATAGATCGAACCCGTTGGTACAGCGCCATCTAGCGGCAGCTTTGTGAAACTTATGATAATTTATTATATTTTTTATTTTAGATTTTGTTTTTCAATGCAAGTCTTTACCCGTTATAAACAAGCAACTACTTCATCTTAGTCACTTTAAAGGATTTATTCCAATTCTTTCCCTAAACAACACAGGAGCAGTCGGGTATGATGAGATCTCGACTAAAATTCTAAAGGCTTGCTCAAGGGAAATAACTCCTTTTTTTTGTGTTTACATTCTTAAGTCTGTATGGTGTCGGACGTAAAGAATAGCTCCATCCCATATCTTCCCGTGGGTGTCGTAAGAGGCGACTAAGGGACTTACTAGAGAATGGGCAGCAGCGTTCTCTGTGCTTTTGTAACAACCGTACTGCGATCGCCAACCCGCCTGCCAAGCGTGGCGATTATGGCAAAACCCCCCCACATGAAAAGCGCATCAAAGAAATGGCCCCTAGTGCCCGGCAGCCCGTCTACCCTCGACTACGGCAGCGGTCGAGGCTACGGCGTGGCAAGGGGTGCGAAGAATCTCCGGAAGGGATCCGGCTGCCAATACCAGCGACTGGACCTGGCAACATATAACACACGCACACTTCGGACCGACGAGAAGATAACGGAACTCGAAGAGGAATTGAGCAGGCTGCGATGGAGTATTGTGGGATTATCAGAAGTCCGAAGAGAGGGGGAGGACACGATAATCCTGAAATCCGGCAACCTGCTCTATTTCCGAGAGGGTGACCGGCAGTCCCAGGGTGGTGTCGAGTTTATCGTCCACAAGTCCCTCGTGAACAGCGTAGTGAAGATCGAGAGTGTGTCGACCAGGGTGGCGTACCTTATACTCAGAATATCCTCAAGATATTCGCTGAAGGTCATACAGGTTTACGCCCCGACCTCGGCACACCCCGACGACGAAGTGGAGACCATGTATGAGGATATTACTGAAGCCATGCATGGTTCCAAAACTCACTTTACCGTTGTCATGGGGGACTTCAACGCGAAACTGGGCAAACGAGATGGGGATGAGCTGCAGGTGGGGCAATTTGGAGTTGGACGTCGGAATCGCCGGGGTCACCAACTGGCTAGTTTTATGGAGAAGGAGGGCCTCTATATGATGAACTCCTTCTTCGAAAAGCCTGAGCACAGGAAGTGGACCTGGCAGAGCCCCGATGGTGCAACGAGAAATGAGATTGACTTCATCATGTCTACCAAGAAGCAAATGTTCAATGATGTCTCTGTGATCAATTCGGTGAAAACCGGGAGCGATCACCGCATGGTAAGAGGCACATTGAACATCAATATCAAGCTTTAAAGGTATCGACTGATGAAGTCTACGCTCCGTCCAACACAGATTCAAATCCAAAACCCCGAGAGCTTCCAGCTTGAACTCCAGAACCGTTTCGAGTGCCTAGGAAGCTCAGTGGACGAATATAACGATGGGTTCGTGGAAGCTGTCCATGCGACCGGGTCTAAGTTCTTCAAGGCACGTCGTACAGATCAGAACAAGAGACTCTCCGATCACACTCTCAAGCTCATGAAGGAGCGGCGTGAGATGATCCTGCAGTCTTCAGACGAGGCGTGTAAATACCGGCAGCTCAATAGACGGATCTCTAAATCCTTGAAGAGCGACCTCCGCCGCTTTAATACCGAGCGTATTAAAGACGCGATTGAGCGGAATAAAGGCTCCAAGGTATTTGCAAGAGATCTGGCTATTGGGCAGAGCCAGCTCACGAAACTGAAGACCGACGATGGTAGGATCTTGTCCGCCAAACCAGAGCTTCTGATGGAGATCGAGAGCTTCTATAGACAGTTGTACACGTCAACCAATAAACCCGTCGTAGATCTAGCAAACGACCCAAGAGCTAGACTGACCCGACACTATACCGAAGACATCCCGGACGTCAGCCTGTACGAGATTAGGATGGCTCTGAAGCAACTCAAAAACAACACGACGACCCGAATGGCGCAGCGGTAGTGAGGCTGCCTTACGTTCGTAGGGTCCCGGGTTCGAATCCCGGTTGGAGCAAATGTTTGTGTGATGAGCATGGACATTTGTTTCCGAGTCATGGATGTTTATATGTATAATAAGTATGTTTTTACAAACAAAAAGTATCTATGTAGTATATCAACTATCTGGTGTCCACGACACAGGCCTCGTTGCTTAGCGTGGCATTAGATGGCGCTGTGTGTTAATGTCCAGCGATATTTATATTTATATTTATTTTATTTAACAAGGCACCGGGTGATGACGGAATTACAGCCGAACTCCTGAAGGCGGGTGGAAAACCGGTTCTTAAGGCCCTTCAGAAGCTGTTTAATTCCGTCATACTTGAGGGAAATACGCCACAGGCATGGTGCAGGGGTGTGGTGGTACTCTTCTTCAAGAAGGGCGACAATGCCCGGTTGAAGAATTATAGGCCCATCTCACTTCTAAGCCATGTCTACAAGTTGTTTTCAAGAGTCATCACGAATCGTCTCGCGCGCAGGTTTGACGATTTCCAGCCTACAGAACAAGCCGGTTTCCGAAAAGGCTTTAGCACCGTGGACCACATACATACGCTGCGGCAGGTTATACAGAAGACCGAAGAGTATAACCTGCCCCTCTGTTTAGCGTTTGTGGACTACGAGAAAGCCTTCGATTCGATCGAGACCTGGGCTGTACTGCAGTCTCTCCAACGGTGCCAAATTGACTATCGGTACATCGAGGTGTTGAAGTGTTTGTACAAAAACGCCACCATGTCAGTCCGACTTCAGGACCAAGCCTCGGAACCTATCCTCCTACAGCAAGGTGTGAGACAGGGAGACGTCATATCTCTGAAACTATTCACCGCTGCACTGGAGGATGTCTTCAAGGTTCTGGACTGGAGAGGGCTAGGCATCAACGTCAATGGCGAGTACATCACTCACCTTCGGTTTGCCGACGATATAGTGGTCATGGCTGAGACCATGGAGGACCTCAGGACGATGCTCGATGACCTCAGTAAGCTTCCGGAAGAGTGGGTCTTAAAATGAACATGGACAAAACCACGGTCATGTTGAATGCCCATGTCACACCCACTCCTATCAAAATCGGAGACTCTATACTCGAAGTTGTAGACGATTATGTGTACCTGGGACAAACGGTCCAGTTAGGTAGGTCTAACTTCGAGAAAGAGGTCAATCGTCGAATCCGACTCGGCTGGGCAGCGTTCGGGAAGTTGCGCGGTATCTTTTCGTCCAACTTACCGCAGTGTCTCAAGACGAAAGTCTATGACCAGTGTGTGTTGCCAGTGATTACATACGGGACCGAAACGTGGTCGCTCACAATGGGCCTCATCAGAAGGCTTAAAGTCACCCAAAGGGCAATGGAGAGGGCTATGCTCGGAGTTTCCTTGCGCGATCGAATCAGAAATGAAGCCATCCGCAAGAGAACCAAGGTTACCGACGTAGCCCGAAGAATTGCCAAACTTAAGTGGCAGTGGGCAGGTCACATTGCTCGCAGAACGGATGGCCGATGGGGCCGAAAAGTTCTGGAGTGGCGACCGCGAACCGGAAGACGTTGCGTTGGAAGACCTCCCACTAGGTGTACCGATGACCTGGTGAAGGTTGCGGGAGTCCGCTGGATGCGAGTCGCATGGGACCGGTCAATGTGGCGACACTTGGGGGAGGCCTTTCCTAGGCAGTGGACGTCTTTCGGCTGAAATGATGATGAATGATGATGATACTTAATTAATTTGTCGTTCTCAGAAGGCTGCTTCCCAGAGTTATTAAAGTCTAATATTGTTAAGCCTCTTTATAAAAAAAGGCGATAGCTCGAAAGAAGATAATTATAGACCTGTTAGTCTTATACCAATCATTTCTAAAGTTTTTGAAAAAGCTATGCAATACCGTCTCATGGAATTTATCGGAAAACGTCAAATTCTGAAGCAAGAACAATACGAGTTTCAAAAAAGGAAATCGACCACTCTTGCTTGCTTCCATCTTGTAAAAAATATTATTGATGAAGTAGACATGGGGAAAAGAGCATCCGTAATCTTTTTCGATATGTCGAAAGCTTTTGATTTTGTGTCTCATAGATTATTGCTTTCAAAGTTGGAATGATATGGCATTCGAGGACCGGCCCTTAGCTGGCTTGAAACTTACCTAGTGGGCAGAAAGCAATGTGTTGAAATTTTAAATATGAGTAGAAATAAAGAACTACAGGGAATAAGATCCCTTTCAAAATGCAACAACCCAGGTGTACCACAAGGAAGCGTTTTGGGTCCCCCTTTATTCTTGTTATACATATGAATGATTGTCGTATTACTAGTACTAAAAAAAGAGAGCAAGTAATTGACAATTTAATTTTTAAGAAGTAAAACATACAATATTAATTATTTAAAAATACCTATCTATTGCACGCTCAACAGAGGTAATTTTGGGTTTACAGTACGTACAGGTTACGGCGTCCTCTGGGAGTATGGCGTGAAAAACGGGCGAATCCCTTGGGGAGGCCCTCAGCTTTTGTGAGTGAGGAGCATAACTCCCTGGTCAGGTTGCGGCGTCCTCGTGTCACCAGGGCTTGTAGAGCTCAAGATGTGTAGGAACACGTTTTTATTACGGGCGCAGAGGGTTCTTGAGTGGAACTTTTTAAGAGACTTCTGGCTCTTTAGAGAGAGAGACCAGGTGACTTTTGCCAGGTGACTTAAGTGGCTCTAGTTCAGGAACCTATATTAAACTGCCGGGAATGATTCTGGCGTCCCTTTTATATGCAGATTTTCAGCGTTTTTCATATCAACTGTTTCATTTTTACTTCTTTTTAAATTTCTCGAATTTCAGTTTTTGAAAATCAAAAACTGTGACTGGCCTGTATTCAAACTCAAACTCAAATCATTTATTTCAATTAGACCATTACGGCACTTTTGAATGTCGAAAATACAAAAAAGCAAAGCTACAGTCACAGTCACAAGGCATAATAACTTGAGAAAGTACTGTAGTTGCCCATTCCCTAACGTAGATCTCTATGGAGAAGAACGGGCAAGAAACTCCATGGACACTCTTTTAAATCAAAATATTGTTACAAAATCTTGGTTACATCATTCATGTTGAGATTATACATATGTGAGAACGATGTAGAAAGACGTGCACATTAAGAGCGTCCAGAGTAAAATAATAAATTAAAAAATAAAGTAATTAAAATGAACGAACCGTGGCAGCACATGACGCATATATCGGCGCCATTCAACTCGACCATATTTAAGGGAACCAAATGACCCATCAGCGAGACATTTGAGTGAGCATGACATTCTCTCAGCCACCAAGGCATATTCAAGTCAATGAAAGATAACTAAATGTAAGTGGTGGCTGAACAGTACAAAGTACTCACACATGTGCTATGCAATTATATAATACTAAAAACCGGAATCTATACAATGCAAGTGGGTATATTTTTACAATCTTCTGCAGCTTTCACAATACAATAACATGGGAATCAATTCTTCTTCTTTGCGTGTCGATAGATTCAAATAATGCCCGACCAGTACATTCAATTAGTTTGCCCCTATGGTTGTGGAGCAGGACCAGCATTTAGCCAAGCATTTTTATCATCAATGTAATCCCCCAACTTATAATATGCTTGCCTACATAGTGTGCGTTTTATACAAGATTTAAATTTCGTCTCATTCAGTTAAAGAATGTGGGGAGGTATTTTATTGTTACATTTCAAACAGTACCCCATGAGAGATGAATCTACTTTAGCAAGCCTGAAACCTGGCTGAACTAGTTGGTCCCTATTTCTAGTGTTATAGTGGTGTCTGTCACCTGTTTTACTGAATAAATGCAGATTTTTCCTAACGTACATGATGTTTTCATAGATGTATTGACAAGGTACTGTCATGATATTAATTTCCTTAAACAGTTCTCTTGGAGAATCGCGTCTACGTAATTCATATATGGCTCTGATGGCTCTTTTCTGCAGAATAAATATAGACTCGATGTCTGCAGCCCGTCCCCATAGCAAAATACCGTATGACATAATACTATGAAAATAACTAAAATAGACTAGCCTCGCGGTATCAATATCAGTAAATTGACGGATTTTTCTAACAGCATATGCAGCTGAACTCAGCCATCCTGCAAGAGATGTTAAATGAGGACCCCATTGTAACCTTGAGTCGAGCGTGATTCCCAAGAAAACCGTTTTATCGACAAATTCTAGTTTCTCTTGATTCAATATTATGTCACAATCACTACTTTTGACATTTGGTAGAGTTAAATAAACGGGGTAGGTCATTAATATATACTAAAAAGAGGAAGGGACCCAATATCAAACCTTGTGGTACACCCATTTTTACTTTTAAACCCATTGAATTGACACCATTTATTTGTACCTGCTGCTGTTTATCATTCAAATACGATTTTACTAAACTGAGCGCAAGTTTACCTAAACCGTAATGCTCAAGTTTCAAGATCAGGGTTTCGTGATTTACGCAATCAAATGCCTTCGAAAGGTCACAGAAGATTCCTATGGCATCTTGTGCCTCTTCCCACGCAGTAAATATGTGTTTTAATAAAGTGACACCGGCGTCAGTTGTACAACGTCCTTTGGTGAAACCATACTGTTGCTCGTGCAATATTTTATTGGTGTTAAAATGGTTAAGCATTTGATTGAGCATTATCTTTTCAAAAACCTTGCTGAAAACCGGCAACACGGATACGGGCCTATAGTTATTGGTGTCTTTACTATCCCCAGATTTAAAAAGCGGTATTACCTTACTGAATTTCATTAGATCCGGGAAGACCCCTTGATCCACGCACAAATTAAATGTGAAGGCTAAATACGGCGCTACAGTCTCAATAATTGAGGTACAAGCTTTGATAGACATACCCCATAGTTCTTCCGTTAATTTGATCTTGATTTGCCTCAAAGCTTTTATGACTATTATGGGGTTTATAAGCTGAAATTCAAACTCATTTGGACAGGCTGAAACGTTCGCTTTCAATAAATCAATAGAGAGCAAGGGAGAGGATTTTAAGGTTTCTGTAGTTTTAAGTGGGATACTGGTAAAGAAATTTACAAATTCTTGAGCAACTTCATTGTTGGAGCTCACAAGGCCACGTCATGTCTCTAGTGTGAAATCGTTATTTAGTTTTTTATTTCTATTTGTTTCACTGTTGATAATTTTCCAAACCGTCTTTATTTTATTATCGGCTGATTTAATCTTGTATTTTAAACGGCCTGTATTATTTAGTTAAAAACTTCCTAGAAGATTTCTGTGAGCGTGTTAGTTTAATTATATAAACTTAAGATAAGATACTGTTATCTAGTAAACAATAGTAATTAACAATAGATTACATTATTTGAGCTAACATTTTAATAAAAATTAATTACAGAAATCAAAAGTGACCTGCTTAGTCCTAACCACTAAGAAAAACTATGACACAAAATTCGAGAAAAAGTAATTGACAGCTTGACAACTGACGTAATGTCAACAGAAAAGTAAACATTGAAAATTATTAGATTTTATATTTAATTTCAGCAAAATCAAAGATAATAAATCGAATAAGATCGATAGTAAGACTGCCAACAAAAATAGTTGTCGCCAATATAGATGTAAAGATGATAAGATGTAAAAGGACATATTATAAACAATGAGTATGATTGATAGTAAAAGTGTAAGTACCTATAGCATTTAGATCATTTCCTCATTAGTAAAGAGTGTCTGAAAAATGAAGATACTATATGATCTCCTTGAACACACACCCAATCCATGCACATTATTTGCAGATGACATTTCGATCATATTGACATCACCATTATTCTTTAGTCATTGCCAATTAGAGCTGATATAAATAATCACAGAATTGACATTAATAATACAATTGAATCAATAATTTCTTGCCTAAACTATAATAATTTGCATGTAAATATTAATAAAACAAAAATTATTCAATTCAGGACATATGGTCGCAAGCGGGATAAACTTGACATTAATTATAACGGACAACCTCTATTAAAGACAGAGGAAACCATTTTTCTAGGAGTAGCACTGGATGGCTACTGCTCCTGGAAACCGCACGTAGAAAAAGTTTGCAACAAATTAAACAAATTCGTTTATGTTCTCTACACACTGCGAAAGACCTCGTCATTGAGTACTATGTTGACTGCGTATCACGGCTGTGTTGCTTCGACTTTACAATATGGCCTCATACTATGGGGTAACTCAACAGATGTGGATAAGAGAGAATGGATGGATGGTGTGGATGTGGTGTGTGAGATCTTTTTATACCATGTTTTACGCAAATAAATATATTATTATTATTATTATAAAGCCTTCAGGGTACAAAAAAAATGCATCCGAGCCATTTGTGGCATTCCACCATGGGAATCCTGTAAACCACTATTCCAAAAATTAAAACTTCTTACATTACCCAGTATGCACATTTTAGAATGCGCTAAATTTTTTCGACAGCACTTTGACGTGTTTAAAAAGGCTGAAGTGAAGACCGTTTCCCTCGAAAAGTAAGAGATCCAGATATAATAGTTCTGCTAGAGCGCCAAAGACTTCTCTATATAAAAAGAACTCTTTTAATATGTGTAGACTAATATATAATAAGATACCAAAGGACTTCAAAAAGCTGACTAATATTTTTTTTTAAAGTTTAAATTATGGCTACTGGTAAAACGATTTTATTCTGTTAATGTTAATGATTAATCTATTCTTATTACGGTAACTATAATGAATGTAGTGTTGTAAAATTTTGCATGACATCTAAATCTGACTATGTATTAGGAACTTCAACTGACTTTTAAGACCATAATGTACTATACTTATTGCAAATAAAATGATTATGATTATAAGGATTTTGTATTTGGTACAAAATTATCCAAATCCCCCTCTAAAAGCTTAACTGTGGGCTTGATAAATCTGGAAAAATTCACGATGATTGTGCATTTCATGAACTTTAAAGAAGAACTATAGATACGCAAGATATAGTTTAGAATTTAAGAGCAAGCCTTTAGAATTTTAGTCGAGATCTCATCATACCCGACTGCTCCTGTGTTGTTTAGGAAAAGAATTGGAATAAAGCCTTTAAAGTGACTAAGATGAAGTAGTTGCTTGTTTATAACGGGTAAAGACTTGCATTGAAAAACAAAATCTAAAATAAAAAATATAATAAATTATCATAAGTTTCACAAAGCTACCGCTAGATGGCGCTGTACCAACGGGTTCGATCTATATTGTGATAACGGGCTACTACGGAACCCTCCACTGCGCGTGGCCCAACACGCACTTGGCCGGTTTCTTCTTTATCCTAATTTTCACAAATATTATTAATGCGCAAGTAATTTTGTTGCTTTGTTTGTTACCTTTTCACGCCTAAGCCACAGAACCGATCATACTGAAATTTTGCATATACGTTGTCAAGTGTACAGAAACGGAAAAAATACTGTTCTCGAGAAAAAACAACAAGCATTTAAATCCAGGAAAAAGCATTCAGTGACTAATTATAGACCAATCTCAATACTAGTTAGCATCGAAAAACTAGTCAGCAGACATGTGATGTGATATCTTAAATGACACATCGCTGAATATCGACATGGTTTCGTCAAGTCTAGATCTACCAATACAAATCTATTCTGTTTTACATCGGCTTTGTCTAAGTGTCTTGACAATCGTATACCAGTGGACGCTATTTGTACAGACTTTAGTAAAGCATTTGATAAAGTAGATCACTGTCTTCTTATAAATAAATTGGCTCAACTAGGTGTGGGTGGGACCATAATAGGGTGGTTTAAATCTTACCTTGAAAATAGAGAGTCAAAAGTGGTAGTTAATGGTCACTTTTCTGATAGCTACATAGCAACTTCCGGTATTCCACAGGGATCACATTTGGGACCTATTATTTTTAACGTGTTCATTAATAAATTAATAATTTAATGTTGACATTGAATAGTAATATACTAACATATGATTTACTAACATTCTATGGAATATTTTTGATTCTGATAATAAATGAATAATAATAATTAACGATATCACTGAATGCTTCAAACACTCCCGTTTTTATTTGTTTGCTGATGACTTAAAGATAATGAAGCCAATTCAGAGTAACCTAGACTCCTTAATGCTTCAAGACGACATCAATAGACTTGCGAACTGGTGTACACAAAACAAAATGCACTTAAATTTTAGTAAGTTCAGTCCAGTTAACTCGACATCCAGTTTACTCGTAATAAAAAGGTGTTACATAATAAATACTAGATGGACAGGGTTGAAGTACAGAAACTGAGTAGTGTTCTCGACCTCGGAGTTCAACTCGACCAAGCACTGAAGTTCAATGTGCAATGTGCAATTTATTTTGATTTTATTTTTATTTTTCCAATTTTGTTACATAATGTGTTTGATTTTAATTTTAATTTTCCAATTGCTACTATGACATTAATTTTATTTTATTTTTCTAATTTTGTAACATATTGTGTTTGATTTTGATTTTAATTTAGATTTTTTAAATGCTACTTTATGTTTGTTAGCTAGTTTATTGTGCATGCTGTGGTCTCCTCTAAATGAAGGAGTACACCTACGAGATACTTTTGTCGTCCATTACTTATTTCATGTGTTTGTGTACATCCTTTGTTGGAGATCAAATAAATAAATATCAGTTTAAATTCGGCAAGGTTAGCGATCTGTATCACTCTCAAGAATTGTTTAATGGTCTCTGTGAAACAATGAAACAGCCGGTAATGCAAAATTTCATATTTTATTATATAACAAACCATGTCCAAACCAACAAGTCTATATCTAGGTGACGTCTATGTCACATGAAGACGTCGTCGGCGAGCAGCTTGCCTGTGCCAGGCGGGGGCGCGGGAGGCGCGGCGCGGTCGTCCTCGAACGTCACCATCTTGTCGCGCGGCCCCCCCGCCCCCGGGCGAGCAGCGCGCGCGCGCGGGGCCAGCGCCGCCAGCTCGTACAGGTCGCCGGCGGCACTCAGGTTGAACGCGCTGAGGCTGCGCGGCACGAAGTACTCCACACAGCGCTCGGCGTGGCCGGCGGAGCGACGCGCCGGCGTGTTGCGCGCGAAGCTCTCTTCACCGCAGTGCGACGACTTGCGCCGCGGCAGGCTATTGAACTTCGTCGGGTTCAGAGAGTCTATTTTAAACGTTACTTGCTGCCGCTTATCGCAGCCGGCGAACGCCACGGACGGCCCCGAGTCGGCCGTCTCGCGCTGTCAGGACACCACGGACATTGACACCTTGTCTTCGCACACGTCCGCACTGTGCACGGCGCGCGACTTGGCGGCGCCCACGCACAGGGACGTCACGCCACGCACGAGCGCACCCATGTCCTCCTGGATGAGGTTGAAGCACATCGCTATCACCACGATTCCCACAAGTATGTACAGACAGCACACGCCCACCGCGATGTCCTCGGCCTTGGCAGATATAGTGCTGGCGTATAGTCCGGGCTTCAGGTCGCCGAAGCCGATCGTAGCGAGACTCGCGAACGAGAAATAACACCCGTCCACTAAGTTCCACCGCTCTGTCGTGTGAAACACGAAAGTCCCTAAAGCTATGTACAGTACGATAAGTAAAAAACTAAGTATAATTGGCACTCGCGTGTGGTCCCGACACGTCCAATGATAACCGCCACTAAAACTGTCGAGATTCAAGGCGGCTTGGAAAGGAGTCCGTCTCTGTCTATCGAACTTGTCTCTGACGTCACAGGACAGCTGCTTGGAGTCCACGCGCCGGCTGAGGCAGTCGGCGCGCGCGTGGAAGGCGTCGGCGGCAGGGCGCAGGCGCGCGGGGCACAGGCGCGAGTACAGCACGCGCACGTGCCGCGCCAGCGCCTCGCCGATGGTGGACAGGTACAACATGATGATGGGGATGCCCACGCACGCGTACGCCAGCGCCACCAGCCGCCCCGCCGATGACTTTGGCGTGACGTTGCCGTGCCCTGCGACACAAACAGACAATTATATATATTACTTATTGATTTATTTCTTCTAAAAAAGTTTCATTTGAAACTTTGAGTTTCAAACGCGAATGCGCTCCGCAGTGACACATCCAAGTCACATTTTTGGGGTTCCGTACCCAAAGGTTAATAACGCTTAGTTAATAGGGTCCCTATTAACTAAGCCTCCACTGTCCGTCTGTTTGTCTGTCTGCCTGTCTGTTACCAGACTGTATCTCATGAGCCGTGATAGCTAGACAGTTGAAATTTTCACAGATAATGTATTTCTGTTGCCGCTATATCAACAAATACTAAACACATAATAAAATAAATTTTTAAATTGTAGTTTTATACAATAAACGTGATTTTTTTGCCGTTTTTTTCAATATTAATAACGGTCATCGAAACATCAAACGCCTTGTTAGGTGCTATTTATTTATTTGTTCCAATACCGTTCTGTATCAGTTTTGGGTAGCTGAAATACGTGAACAACCAACATTATACGAGTATTGGACCGTGTTACAAGCATGGAGTGCACAAATGAAAGCCGGCCACTGGGGACCCTGGGGTCCTGAGTTTGGGTTTGGGTGTTTCGATCAACATTGTAAAAGCCAATTTTTAGGGAAATTGCAACCTCTAAAATTAAAATAGCAAATTATTTGGAATAATGGGTATGCGAATAATTAAAACGCATTTTTCTTTAGCAGCTCCTGTGGTGGTGTGTGGTGGATTTTATAGTATTATAATACTGCCCAGCTCTTTGATACGAAGCTTAGTGCCGTTGCACACGCTGGGTGTATCAAGTTTTCCCGTCAGCAGAACTGAAACGCTAACTTTAAGCACCAGCTTATGGGATATACTTTTGAATCGCCGACGATCATGTCAAATTTTATTTTTGTTTATTTTACTTACCCACTCGTTCTTTGGCGACAGCAGTGCCCTTTTATATAATCACTCTTTATTTTTTATATTAACCTTAAAATTTAGAAAAACCCGCATGATAAGTTCATCCTCTGTAGCCACTGGATTGGAAAACACTTCTGAAAATAGAATTTTCCCATCTGTGTCCGATTCCAGACGACCCTCTTCAATTGCAACGGGTCCTTCGTGGTCGTTGTACAGTTGGAGGCGCACGTCGCACGTAAGGAGCTTTTCGATCCTGGACCACAGTGCCGACGCCTTGAGACATGCGTTTATTTCATCCGCCGGTGTGCCCCTCTCCATAAGATTTTTGCTGTTAGTTAACGCGCTTACAATTCTGGAGAAATTTGTGGAACCCTTATAAGATCACTTCCTTGTCCGTCTGTCACCACCGTTTTTCTCAGGAACTGGTAGACCTAGCAAGTTGAAATTTATACCATGTACTGTAGTCTATAATAGTCCCTATTTATTTACTATCACAATCACTATCACAATCACTATCACAATCACAATCACTATCACAATCACTATCACAATCACTATCACAATCACTATCACAATCACAATCACTATCACAATCACAATCACTATCACAATCACAATCACAATCACTATCACAATCACTATCACAATCACAATCACTATCACAATCACAATCACTATCACAATCACAATCACAATCACTATCACAATCACTATCACAATCACTATCACAATCACTATCACAATCACTATCACAATCACTATCACAATCACTATCACAATCACTATCACAATCACTATCACTATCACAATCACTATCACAATCACTATCACAATCACTATCACAATCACTATCACAATCACTATCACAATCACTATCACAATCACTATCACAATCACTATCACAATCACTATCACAATCACTATCACTATCACAATCACTATCACAATCACTATCACAATCACTATCACAATCACTATCACAATCACTATCACAATCACTATCACAATCACTATCACAATCACTATCACAATCACTATCACAATCACTATCACAATCACTATCACAATCACTATCACAATCACTATCACAATCACTATCACTATCACAATCACTATCACAATCACTATCACAATCACTATCACAATCACTATCACAATCACTATCACAATCACTATCACAATCACTATCACAATCACTATCACAATCACTATCACAATCACTATCACAATCACTATCACAATCACTATCACAATCACTATCACAATCACTATCACAATCACTATCACAATCACTATCACAATCACTATCACAATCACTATCACAATCACTATCACAATCACTATCACAATCACTATCACAATCACTATCACAATCACTATCACAATCACTATCACAATCACTATCACAATCACTATCACAATCACTATCACAATCACTATCACAATCACTATCACAATCACTATCACTATCACAATCACTATCACAATCACTATCACAATCACTATCACAATCACTATCACAATCACTATCACAATCACTATCACAATCACTATCACAATCACTATCACAATCACTATCACAATCACTATCACAATCACTATCACAATCACTATCACAATCACTATCACAATCACTATCACAATCACTATCACAATCACTATCACAATCACTATCACAATCACTATCACAATCACTATCACAATCACTATCACAATCACTATCACAATCACTATCACAATCACTATCACAATCACTATCACAATCACTATCACAATCACTATCACAATCACTATCACAATCACTATCACAATCACTATCACAATCACTATCACAATCACTATCACAATCACTATCACAATCACTATCACAATCACTATCACAATCACTATCACAATCACTATCACAATCACTATCACAATCACTATCACAATCACTATCACAATCACTATCACAATCACTATCACAATCACTATCACAATCACTATCACAATCACTATCACAATCACTATCACAATCACTATCACAATCACTATCACAATCACTATCACAATCACTATCACAATCACTATCACAATCACTATCACAATCACTATCACAATCACTATCACAATCACTATCACAATCACTATCACAATCACTATCACAATCACTATCACAATCACTATCACAATCACTATCACAATCACTATCACAATCACTATCACAATCACTATCACAATCACTATCACAATCACTATCACAATCACTATCACAATCACTATCACAATCACTATCACAATCACTATCACAATCACTATCACAATCACTATCACAATCACTATCACAATCACTATCACAATCACTATCACAATCACTATCACAATCACTATCACAATCACTATCACAATCACTATCACAATCACTATCACAATCACTATCACAATCACTATCACAATCACTATCACAATCACTATCACAATCACTATCACAATCACTATCACAATCACTATCACAATCACTATCACAATCACTATCACAATCACTATCACAATCACTATCACAATCACTATCACAATCACTATCACAATCACTATCACAATCACTATCACAATCACTATCACAATCACTATCACAATCACTATCACAATCACTATCACAATCACTATCACAATCACTATCACAATCACTATCACAATCACTATCACAATCACTATCACAATCACTATCACAATCACTATCACAATCACTATCACAATCACTATCACAATCACTATCACAATCACTATCACAATCACTATCACAATCACTATCACAATCACTATCACAATCACTATCACAATCACTATCACAATCACTATCACAATCACTATCACAATCACTATCACAATCACTATCACAATCACTATCACAATCACTATCACAATCACTATCACAATCACTATCACAATCACTATCACAATCACTATCACAATCACTATCACAATCACTATCACAATCACTATCACAATCACTATCACAATCACTATCACAATCACTATCACAATCACTATCACAATCACTATCACAATCACTATCACAATCACTATCACAATCACTATCACAATCACTATCACAATCACTATCACAATCACTATCACAATCACTATCACAATCACTATCACAATCACTATCACAATCACTATCACAATCACTATCACAATCACTATCACAATCACTATCACAATCACTATCACAATCACTATCACAATCACTATCACAATCACTATCACAATCACTATCACAATCACTATCACAATCACTATCACAATCACTATCACAATCACTATCACAATCACTATCACAATCACTATCACAATCACTATCACAATCACTATCACAATCACTATCACAATCACTATCACAATCACTATCACAATCACTATCACAATCACTATCACAATCACTATCACAATCACTATCACAATCACTATCACAATCACTATCACAATCACTATCACAATCACTATCACAATCACTATCACAATCACTATCACAATCACTATCACAATCACTATCACAATCACTATCACAATCACTATCACAATCACTATCACAATCACTATCACAATCACTATCACAATCACTATCACAATCACTATCACAATCACTATCACAATCACTATCACAATCACTATCACAATCACTATCACAATCACTATCACAATCACTATCACAATCACTATCACAATCACTATCACAATCACTATCACAATCACTATCACAATCACTATCACAATCACTATCACAATCACTATCACAATCACTATCACAATCACTATCACAATCACTATCACAATCACTATCACAATCACTATCACAATCACTATCACAATCACTATCACAATCACTATCACAATCACTATCACAATCACTATCACAATCACTATCACAATCACTATCACAATCACTATCACAATCACTATCACAATCACTATCACAATCACTATCACAATCACTATCACAATCACTATCACAATCACTATCACAATCACTATCACAATCACTATCACAATCACTATCACAATCACTATCACAATCACTATCACAATCACTATCACAATCACTATCACAATCACTATCACAATCACTATCACAATCACTATCACAATCACTATCACAATCACTATCACAATCACTATCACAATCACTATCACAATCACTATCACAATCACTATCACAATCACTATCACAATCACTATCACAATCACTATCACAATCACTATCACAATCACTATCACAATCACTATCACAATCACTATCACAATCACTATCACAATCACTATCACAATCACTATCACAATCACTATCACAATCACTATCACAATCACTATCACAATCACTATCACAATCACTATCACAATCACTATCACAATCACTATCACAATCACTATCACAATCACTATCACAATCACTATCACTATCACAATCACAATCATCACTATCACTATATAGATAGAAGATAAGCAAAAAAAATAAAATAAGAGATCTAAGCTGTTGCGAAAAGTCTATTGATGAATTTCTTATAAAACTAGATTACTATGAAGTGGAAAATATTTTGAGATGATATAATGTGACTCACACACACACGCACGCCCATATACAGACGCACGCATTCACATACACACACTCACACACTTACAAACACAAACACAGATACAAACAGACACAAGAACAACACAAAGTATGGATAGCATAAGTATGTTAAAGTAAGGAGAAAAAGTTATAATTTAATCGTTTTAATCTTGTTTAGATTAATGTTATAATTATTTTTTAATTTTAGAATCAGTCTTTTTTGTCTTATTTAGAAGCAAGAACGCAAAATACTATGTGAATTTACGCTACTACCTACAAATTAAAAAACTCAATGAACAACAATTTGAATGTTTCATACTTTTTACCCACAGTTTTGATTTGTAACATTTAAAAAGTAGATAATCCTAATTATTTTCTCAATATAATAATTTGATAACTGAGAACGAGGAAGCCTGTCCCACCGTAATACAGTTTATAACTAGTACGGGGGTCAGTATGTTTTCGGTTTCGTAACAACCACAATTTATTTATTGTGTACCTACTGATTAACTAATTGGATGTCTAATCTTCATAGAAAATAAGTACTAGTGTTAATTTTTGTTTGTAAGCGGCGGCGACCTCTCGCTCCCGGCCCTGGTGCAATTTATGGTCCGGAGCGAGACGGAATGGGACACCGTCACCTTCTTCTGCGAAACAGTCATGCTAGCGAAGGAAGGTAACAAGTAAATGTTCACACATTCATAAATTCTTCTCACAATACTTTTGAAATGCCAATAAAATTTTAGTCCATCCATCCTCAAATATACCTATCTTTCGAAATCTGGGTGTATTGTACACATCTGCGTACCCCCTTAGAGCAAACAGGCGTGATGTTTCGTCATGATGTTGTATAAACAATAAACATCCAAGCGATTGCAGCAATGAGGACAGATTTGCCATCTATTTTTGAAGAGTTCCATTGTATATCTCCGAAGGTCAGCTTTAAATCTTCACTAAATTAAAATGGGACTACCTCAGGAGTATACTCTTTCAAACAAAAAAAGATTTTGAGAATCGGTCCACAAATGGGGGAGAAATCAGGTAACATACATAAAAATATTACTTTTTTGAAGTCGGTTAATAATATACAATATGTTACCCGAATCCATGAAAGAAGAAAAAAAAACTCTACTTATTCACAAATAAGTTAAAAAAGTTACTGACCAAATGTTATTTTGACCATATGTATTTAAATAATAAATCTTTAAAACTTGAAAAATAATTAATGGTTTTTGTAGTGTTCATGTTTTTTAGAATAAGTTAGATAAGATACTTAAATGGTAGGTCCTCTCCACATTATCTTAGTTTTGCTGTGCCCGACAGGGTCCACGATTATTTCAAAGAAATGTTTCCCACCTAAGCCTACATTGTGGCATGCAATAAAGAATGGAGTATTGAGTATTTTGTACCCATTTTAATACACCTATTAGAATACAAATTTTGTATCTATAGGCTTGTGAAGTAAACTTGGACTTTGACAAATCCTGCCCCAATAGGACAAAAATAAAAGTATTACTATAATTATAATAAAAAAAATTGGTTGTTTGTAAAGTAGGTTTACGATCGAGATGTTTACGTGATAACGATTTTTGTATGCCGCTAGAGTGAGAGAGACGGAAGATCGGTCCACTCACTCGAACGCTATACCAGCCTCCGCTCGTGAGGATTCCGCGTGACAAGTTTCACGGAATGACTGGCAGCGCTCGAGATGAGACGGGAGATCGGTCCGTCTCTCTCTCGTTATACCTGCGATCGCGCTCGTGAGGTTTTGGTGTGACACAAGTTTCTGAACATGTCACCCGACTAAAACGATTTTAAAGACGTTATCACGTCAAAAAAATAAGAATTTTGGAAAATGATTAACGTACGATACCAGATTTTGAAAAGAACACATAATAATTTTTATTTTTGATTTCACTCGAAAAGTCGAATTTACCCCTTAAGGTTGTCACACAGCGTTAACAAAAAACAGAAAAAGGAAAAAGAAACTTGTCGGGTTGTCAGGATTTTATTTCGTTAAGCTCAAGCATTATGTTTGCAGAAGATGGGTTTCGTACAATGAAAACACACAGGATGCGATACACTAACTATCAAAGTATTTTATTTCACATAGGCCTAATGGTGCACGGTTCGGGTTGGTCATTTCCATGGAGAAGAACCGGCAAGAAACTCCATGGTTACTCTTTTCAAACAGTTACACTGAGTAAACTAACGAATTACTTGACAATACACTTTCACACAATAACACTAGGCACAATGAATCGGTACAGTTTCAAGACGTCTTTACTCCGCTGCGATCAGACCCAGAATGTCTTCCTCGCCACGAGCTGTTAACATCAGGACTCTGTAGAAGCACGCCATGGTGGGGTAGACTGGCAAGTAGGTCGCGTGATGTCACCACTGGCGCGCTTTCGATCCAATCGCCCGTCCGTACTCATAACCGGATCCGACAAACTCTTACCGGGCCTAAAATGTAAAATATTGGTAAAAAAAAAGTAATAAATCATTACCATTATTTATGTTTTATTATTCATAAATCGAATTATTTATTATTGAATTAATAGTAAAGGGTTTCTGAACAGAAAAAAGTTTTTAAAATAAAACCAAAGGAAGTTTGATTGAATATGGGTATAGATTCTTATTACGCTGGTAACCCTATTTCACAGTCAGTGTCAATTTGAGTGACATAAAATATGTATGTTGTTATAATTTGAATGTGTTTTGTTTTGTGGCAGAATTAAATCTCTTTGTGTTAAGCAAACAAATTACTTACCTGCTTTTTCCCCGGTGATCTTATTGTTACAAACGAATAGATTGTCTCATTAACCGACTTCAAAAAGGAGGTTTATTTGAAAGAGTTAAGTACCTATACTCCTGAGGTGGTCCCATTTTAATTTAGTGAAAATCTAATGCTGATCTTCGGAGATATACAATGGAACTCCTCAAAAATAACTATATAATAACTATATACACACTTAACACACACTGGGAGACAAAAAATTAGGTTTATATAGGTAGGGGGTATTAATATATGTGTTGTAAATATAGTAGCCATAGTATAAGTGGTATGTTATTTACGGATGAGAGCCAACATTCAGACAGAATTATAATATCACAGCTTAATTGTATCCGTCTTAGTGAACTACACTGACCTGCAAAAATAAGTCGTACACTTTTAAAATTTAAATTTTTCCTAAACTATAGAAGTTAGAGATTTAAAATAAAAAACGTCCTTGTGCACTTAAAAAGTTATTGCAATTTTAAAAGTGTGATACTTATTTTTGCAGGCCAGTGTACTTAGGCTGAGATATTTTTTGTTAATACTTGTAATATTTTGAAGCAAAATTGAAAAAAATGAAAGAAATTAATGGTAGCTTTACAAGATTCAGATTGTTGGAGCTGCTGAAGATTGATGACAACTATACGAAGACAAACAAACAGAGACATTTCCACGCAAAAATATTTTTCTCAAGCTACAGTAGTAATAATAATAATAATAATAATAATATATTTATTCAAATTTAAAATTCGTACGAAAATTACAAGTTAAATCTTAAAAATAATGTTGGTATAACAGAGTTCGATGCCTGTACTAGGTTAAACCTGTATCA
Organism: Xestia rhomboidea; assembly: GCA_963853795.1. Lineage (NCBI taxonomy): Eukaryota > Metazoa > Arthropoda > Insecta > Lepidoptera > Noctuidae > Xestia > Xestia rhomboidea. The sequence goes on along the minus strand of OY970776.1, from coordinate 93,659 downwards.
CAGGCGGCATGTTTCTACTAAATACTATTGGGACAATGGATTTCTTAACAATATAAAACATAATAGTGAAAGTAAGTAAAATATTAGTTTATATATTATATACCTAATGTACTTAAACGCTACTAAAAGATACTAACAAAAAATAATAATTAAGGTCACACATGTGTATCTAAGGAAAACAGTTTGTAGCACTTATTTGCTAATACTAATATGATTGTCAGCAGTATTAAACAAGTAAACATTGCAAAAAGACACTGTCAAGGTATTTTTGTTGCGGGCGACAATTTGTTTAGACAGCGAAAGATCAACCGATGTCTGGCTTGGAGTATGACGCACTAGGTGCCCTCATAATCGACGGAGTTAATATATCGGTGTTCCGCTATTTTTCTAGCAGGGCATTCAGCGTCTCCCGTTTTGTGGTCACAGGGCTTTTTAAAGCGGGAGCAAGTCGCGCATCTCGGAATGTCAGTTTTCTTCGCACATTCGGACATCATATGACCTGCGTCACCGCAGTGACCACATGTAGAAACTAGTTCTCTGCAAGATTTGGCTGCATGGCCATACTGCTGGCATTTATAGCACCTCGTAACTAACGTGAAGTCCCTGACAGGACATGATGTCCAATTTATAAAAATCCTAGATTGAGGTATTAACATTTTTCGTATGTTGGCCGCAACTTCAATAACGAAGTTACAGGTTGCAGCCTCTCTCTTTCCAGATTTGTGGCTTAATTTTACCAAGGTCAAAAAGGTTTCTAGGGACATCGCTGGTAACTTGTCGGCTATATTTTGCTCGAAAATGCACTTGAAGACCTCATTTTCAGCCAAGGAAGTCGGCACTCCTACAACCACGATCCGAGGTTTGCGCTTGTTGTGTTCGTCGGCGGTAAGTCCAGATGTAGAGAGCTGGACTGCGTTCTTCAACTTATCGGCGTCGTGTTTCGTCTCGGTACTTATTATTACGCCACCATTTTTCGTTTTTCGGACACCACGTACTTGCAGCTTCATTTGCTCGGGCCGTATGATTTTTTGCACCAGGTCTTTGGTTTCGTCACTGGTTTTCAACTTATCATTTGGATAGATGGCGACAGAACTTAAGTTATTGGGTCGAAGGAAATGGTTTGATCCCTTTTTCACCATATCGGCAAAAGAAGCATTTCCCGCAGAACTAGAATCCCGTATTGTCTGTTTGAGCTCCGAGATATGTTCTGTAAGGTCGCGCTGTTGTTTAAGGACATCAATCGTGTTATCCGCGTGAATAGCTTTTTGTTTTAGCGATTGGTATAGCACTGCCATTTGTGACGTACCAGATTCGACTTTACGGCAAAGGTTTGAAATCTTCATCTTCTGCTCGGTGTTCAGTTTCCCATCCATGGCAATAGAGCAAACTTCATCCAGGTACTGCTGGATCTGGGACATCCATCCTTGGATTTCGGGCGTTGAAGCAATGACAACGGCCGTGGCCGACTGCGACGGCGAGCTGGAGGGTTGCACTGGCCTCTTTGAATTACAGGGGCTGTTTTCCATTTTGTTAGTTTTATTCAACTTCACTAATTCGTGTCCATTATTCACTAGAACTATAAACTAAGCAAGATTACTTTATGCATTACGATAGTAATACCTGCACGAAAGGAGGTCAATATTATTAAAGTATTAATTAAATATTGCTAATGAGCACGTCTGTCCGCTGCGAGTGCGCGAAATGACTTCTGTAATGACTCACCGATAGTAGTGATGAGTGTGAGCGCGTACAGGAAGCTGGTGGAGAAGGTCCAGCGGTAGTCGCGCTCGTGCTCGAGCGCCCCCGCCGCGCCTGCGCCCCCGCCCGCTCCCACGCGCATGCTCGACACCAGCAGTCGCTGGAACTCCAACAGCTCCTTCGCCGCCAACTTCGTCCAGTTCTCCTTGTACAAGATGTTCAGATCTTCTGTTATCGACCATAGCCGCTCCACGGTCTTGGACCTCAAGTCGTTGCTGACACTCTGCGATTGGCTGAGGTTCGGTTTGGACGCGGCGACGGCTGTTTCCTCTGCGGTGACGTTGCCTTCGATGGCGAGGAACAAGAAACCTCCGAGTAGGTTGTAGGTGAGCACCAGGAAGCATATCGCCAGGCAAGTGAGGGGGGAGGCGCGGCGTTTGTGCGCGCAGCGGCAGCAGAACAAGCGCGCGTCGTCCAGGCGCCGGCTGGAGAAGCAGCAGCGCGGCTCGTCCGCGAGGGTCGCGGGGTGCGCGGGGCGCGGGGAGCTCTCCGAGTAGGCGCGCTTGGCGAGGTCGCGGCTGCCTTCCTCTAGCATGGTGCACTATCGCATGGCGCTTCACCGCACCTTGTACTTCTTGTGGTGGCGTATCTTCTTGGCGAACATCTCAGCGAGCGGCGAGCAGCGCGGCGCGACCGGCTCGCCTGTGTCGCCGACTCCTGCAACAAACGCACACACTTGACAATGCCGGACGATGCGGACATCACGGGCTCATCGTCTCTGAAGTACATAAGCCATGTTTACGCTGTTCAATCCTAATGGAAAAGTTTTTATTTCGAGACGTACAGAGATAGGAAGGGAAATGATCAGCTTTTCGTGCGTTTTCTCTGCTTGTGTATGATCATAAGTTCTAAAGCCGGCTAATAAACTCGAATCAACCCGAGTGTACTTGACAAGCAGTCGCACCGAGGTCGACTTACCAAGAGCCATCCGGCTATATTTTGTAGTTGCGCTTTTCGCCGACTAGTCGGCTGGGGTGATTGAAATTAAATTGTAACTTTTATTGTCAATATTGTTTACTTTAGAAGCAACCTAACATGCATTAGCTGAGAAGGTGATTGGTTTTGTGCTGTATTGATTTTCGGACTTTTAGTATTTTATTAGGTCGTTTTGTCGTGTATGGATGGATGTTTGTTACTCTTTCACGCAAAAACTCCGGAACGGATTTGGATGAAATTTTGCACACAGATAGTTTGTAACCTGGATTAACACATAGAATATTTTTATCCCGGCAGTAAGATCCTATGGGACAATTATCAAAATTCACGCGGGCGAAGCCGCTGGCAGAAGCTAATACGTACGACATAAACATAATATTCATTATAATTTATAAAAAACCGACTTCAAAAAACACAAAAAAGTGAAAAATAACTTTAGCTTCAGAAGTCGGTGACCTGTGTTTGATTGATTTAGTTTTTTTGTCACCGACTTTGGTTTTATGTTTGGCAAAAAAGTTTTTTTTCACTTTTTAGTAGTTTACATGTGCTTCACCCCTTCACAGCGTACCAGCGTGATATTATGTTATGAACTGGTGTAAACAATAGACAGACATGAGATTTCAGCAAACCCAGTCCATTTGCTATCATTTATTGAAGAGTTCCGTTGCCTATCTCCGAAGTTCTTCATCAGATCTTCACTAAATTGAAATGGAACCACTCCGAGAAAGTACCCTTTCAAAAACTACCCAAAGCGCTTCAAGTGTGCCTATAAAATTTGAAGAGTTCTCTCTATTTCTCCAGGATCCCATCATCAGATCCTGACTTGATGATCATGGGACCACCTGGGAAGCCACCCTTTCAAACAAAACTTTCCGTAAACGCGCCTCACAAGAAGATTATAGTCTTGTCATTTACCCCAGTTTATAAAAACATTTTTATAACATTTAAGTGATCTTTGGCTGAAGACTATTGATATACGCTGCGTAGTAGTGAGTGTGAACATAATATAATAACAAAAAATACAAAGAGGACAACAGAGGAAAGTGAAATAAAACATTATTGAAAATAAGTGCAAATCACATTGGACATAGTGACACATCAGCCGGTTCAGCAAGCGCACGGGAGTGTCGCGGTTGGGCGGATTGCGTACGAGCGAAAACGGCGCGCGCCGTAAATTAGTGACGTATCGCTGTCAAGTTACTGCGAGCGCCCGGTGTGTTTACGAAGATCGCGGCGTGTATTGTGTTGACAGCTACGTGCATGATAACAAATTACTTGCTACGTACTTGCTAATAGTATTACACCACACTGAGTGGCCGCTTTACTCACTCATCATGTTCCATTGTCATCGTTGCCAGGTAGAAGCCAGGGATGGCGTACAATGTACACTTTGCCTCAAAAGCTTTGATTTTCCTTGTGCCGGAATTACTGAGGCAGGATATCGCAAGCTTGGGAACAGGAAAGCGACTTGGAAGTGCAGTACCTGCAAAACTGGGTTGGCGAGTCCCTCTAACCCACCCCCTGGGAAGGCTGCACAAGGTGATTTGGAAAATATCCATCAGGAGCTCCGCAAACTTACGGAACAGTTAGCAACGTTACCTATTTTGATCGAAACAGTGAAAACAATTCAAGCGGATATTTCTGACCTTAGAAGCATGAAAGATGAGATTGTTGGAGTTCAGAAATCTCTAGACTACGTCCATGGTACAGTTGATGAGCTCTCTGTCAAGTTGGTGGACGTTGATAAACAAATTGAGGCCCTACAAAATACTAAGGAGGACGTCTCGAGATTCGAAATGCGACTTGGCCGGTTGGAATTAAGCATGCGTGAGAGTGAGCAGAGATCGCGGTTAAACAATATAGAAATTAAGGGTGTCCCGGTCTCGGGGTCGGAGAACCTCTTTGCTCTTGTTGCCAAAATTGGTTGCTTAATAAAGTGCGAAGTCTCGAAGGATCAAATAAATTATGTTGCCAGAGTTCCCCAACGTAATAATAAGGATGCTAAAAACATAATTATATCCATGCACAACCGATACTTGAGGGACGACTTCATAGCAGCGGCTAAGAAACACAAGTCGTTAACAGCATCTGACTTGGGTATTAACGGTGTTGGCAAGATTTTTGTTAATGATCACCTGACCTTTGAAAATAAACAGCTGCTTAATAGAGCGAAGATTTTATGCAAGGAGAAGGATTTTTCTTTTGTTTGGGTAAAGGGTTGCAAAATCCTGGTGAAAAAAAATTCTACTTCGCCCACATATGCAATTACGTCAGAACTAGATTTGAAAAAAATATGTTAATTTTTCTTGTCATACCTTCGTAATTTTATATTAGTTTGAGAGGCACGGGTGTGTATCTCTTAATCACCTCATTAGCGGCATTAATGCACCTTGCTTTTGTCACATCGGGTTTGTTTACCTGCGCTAATCGTTTACTTTTCTTTGCCAATCGTTTGCATTGTGTGTCTTATCCATATCACTTCAAAGTCGCTTTTCGCTCTTTCTGTACAACAATTCTTATATTTAAGCTAACGTACCTTGTAAAAAATAGTTTCTTCGCGGATTGTAGCAACTTTTGCCTTTTTTACACCGTTTATTTAACGAATCACTATAATCTTACCTTGTTTGCTATCTCATCAGCGAGTCAGACTAAGGAACCTATTTTTATTTCCGTGGTACGTAGTGAAATCTGCTTAACATTCCACATTAGTTCATACCAAATCATAACATCGCACTTTTTTTATTACAATATACTTATTCTAGTCCCGCCACACTGTAGGTATTTAAGTATTATATTTTATTCTGGTACCAGCATTCTTTATGTTACCCACAATTCTAATTATTTCCCATTTTAAAAATGCCAATTAATATTTATCACCAAAATGTACGTGGCTTGCGGACGAAAACTTCAAGTTTCTTTAGGAATGTGTGCTCAAGTAACTATGATGTTATATGTTTAACAGAGACGTGGTTAAAAGAGGGTTTTAACAATGGCGAATTATTTGATGACCGCTATTTAGTTTGGAGGCGTGACAGAGATTATTTAGATAGAAATCAGACACTTGGTGGTGGCGTTGCTGTTCGCCGCGAGCTCATTGCGGAGGAGCGCTGTGACTGGCGCTCGTCCGCGGAGGACCTATGGGTTACTCTAACTCTGAAGCGTTCCAGACCCATAGCATCATATAAATTGCATATTTGTACTATTTATCTTTGCAAGCAAAACAGAGGGTGTTCACTGACCGCACAGCTCACATATTTTTATACAAAGCTAAATGATATTATATTGAATAACTTAACGGACATTTTTATTATATTAGGTGACTTTAATTTGCCAAACTTAACATGGCAGCTGACTGACGATGGATGCTCTTTTCGCCCGGAAAATATTCACGGTTCTATTCAAACAGATTTTTTTGATATCTTGAACACATTTGATCTGGTTCAGTTCAACGGTCATAGGAATCATAATGAACGAATGTTGGACCTAATTTTTTGTAACAATCTCCTAACTGTTGATAAATGCTCTGATCCTCTTGTTCCTGAAGACCCTCACCATGCAGCTCTTTGTATTATTGTAGATTTTGTTGAGTATCATGCGCTCCCATCGCAGCTAAGAAAAAAGTTTCTCTATCAATCAGCTGATTTTCCTGCTATAATTAATGGACTTGAAAAGTTCGACTGGCGCGTTGATCTCGCGCTTCCTAAAGAACAGGTCTATTGTGTCGAATTTGCTAATCTGCTCCGATTACTTGTCCTCCACCATGTCTGAGCCCTCTCAAGTGGATGTTGTCTATACTGATTATAGCAAGGCATTTGACCGTATAGACCACGGTGTCCTGTTGCGTAAGCTGCTTGCAATGGGTATCAGAGGTGATTCATTCAGATGGTTTAAGTCATATATTGAGAATCGCTGTCAGACAGTTGTGCTGAATGGATACAGTTCTGTAACTATTTTAATACCCTCGGGAATACCACGAGGATCCCTATTGGGTCCTTTACTGTTCATTATTTTTTATAAATGACATTGGTTCGTGCTTTACCCGTTCCAAAATAATTCTTTACGCTGACGATATGAAAATTTTATGCCCTATATCAGATCTTTCCGACTGTTTCTGTTTGCAGCGGGATCTAGATGAACTCCAACATTATTGTCTCCTAAATAAACTCGAACTTAATGTATCTAAATGTTTTGTTAGTACCTATACACGCAAACCACATGCAATCTTGTTTCAGTATAAGTTGCATGATACTAATATAAATAGGATAAGTGTTATTAGGGACCTGGGTGTCACATTTGACTCTAAGTTGCTTTTTGATGCTCACATTGAAAACATTGTCAATAAAGCCTCTAAAGCATAACTATTTCATCACATACAACATATCTCTTGTATGGTACGATTTCCATGTACTATAAGAATTGAATTACTGTTTAAGTTTTACGACAAAAAAAAAACCCTGTTTCACGTTTTATTTCGATACTTGGACATAACACACTTGGGCCACATTCTGTGCCGCTGAGGGTAGTAGGTATTACAGTTGTATGTATTGTATAAATAGCGTGTTGTTGATGGCGTTGGATCGTCATGCACACAGAGTATGTACGGATCTGTGCACAAGAATTTGATGCTATGACGCTGCTATACTTACGCACTTGGCTGTTCACATTCGATTAAAAGGAGCCACAGTACGCCAGGTCACTTTTGTCTCTGACGGGGTCCACTCAGTGCGCAAAGATATTAACACCGTAGTATAAGAACATGAACATGCAAAACTATTTTAGACACTCGCCAACTAACTCAAGCGGTCAAAACTCCCGGTATCAAAACGCCCGGCGCTGGCGAAACGAACTCAAATCGTCAGCTGAAATAACAGCGGTGAAGGTTCCCGTCAACTGCACACGTTTGTACAGCCGAGCCGCCACAATAGCACAGTATCCACAGCGAGGCTTGCTGCTGACCGCTCGCATGCAAACTAGTTGACACAAGGTTTTTAAACAAGTTCGAGCACAACGCTTTGGTACTCTCGCTGTGGATACGTCGCCATTGTTGCGCTGCCGTCGGCGCCCGCTTTGTGCCGCGACTTATTGCCGGCGTCTCTCCCACGCGTCACGAGACACGCCGCGCGCCGCAGGGGGAGTCTGCTTAGTGATCAGCTACTTATTTGCAACTAATGGGAATAAAAGTTCGTGTTAGAACACGCCTGTTTGGTGTATATCGTGGCCCTATCGTAGATTTGCTCACCTCATGAAATGGTCGCATTTCATGATGTGGGCCACTTAATTTAACCCTGATGATTAAATCGTCAAAATTTCACGATTTTGTCATCCACATTTGGCCGGAACGTATAAATAGGGCTTGGGGCACCCCGACGTTAGGTTAGTAAGGGTCCTTTAAATCCTGCAGACAGAAATAGAAGCCCCATAGCGGGGCTCCGTCGACGACGCTTTTTAGGCGAATATAAAGTGTTTTGAGGTTAGGTTACAGCGCCTCTTCCGGCAATTAATGTAATTACTTTAATTTACGATATGATCAAATAATCTTTACCATTTCATGAAGAAGCTGCGCGTTCAGTTATCCATATCGAGAAACGATTTCCTATCATTGATCTGCCCAAACCACATCATGATGTGGCCAATAGCAGTGAAACATTTTATGAAATGCGACCATTTCATGAAGTGAGCAAATCTACGATATGACCACGACATATATGTATATGCCAGTGAATGGTCCGTGCAGTAGTAGTTGGCAAACCACTACATAGTCACGTGAGTGATGAGCATGAGTCGGACGAGCGACACTCGTACGTCGCGCGTCGCCGCGGCGCTCGGTTCGCTCATGTAAGCTAGGTCTGTTAGCGATGGGCGTGAATTACGATGTCCAGTTACAACAACCGACATAAAGAACAACTTGTAAGAAACTACCGATTATGTTTTTATTCCTTTGAAAGTAATCCCAGAGTTTTGCGCGAACGTTAAAAGCTCTAAGCAACTAAAATTTAATTTAATGTACAAGAGGTGCTAATTAAACAAAATTCTTTTTAATAGCAGTATTCGCCTCTAAAAACTACATTGCCTTCTAAGTGATATACCCCCGAATACTGAAACGTCACTCAAAATTTAAGTAACACTTATATTTAACAGATACTCAGAAGTGACGTTTGGCCATACGAAATTTAAAGTTTAGGATCTGCTCAAATGTTAAGCAGCCCTTAAATTTTGAGTGACGTTTCAGTATTCGGGGGTAAGTCAGCCATAATTAACGAGCGTCTGAATGATACTATCTCAGCTAGCCACTAGTTATCTTCTATTTAAGCCACTTTAAATACAACTCAGCTTGGTTGTTATTTTTTAGCATTACATATTTGTAACATGCATTCAAGCAGTAAACTTCTAAAATATTTACATATGACATCAAAAAAGATATTCAATTAGCTTCTATTTTGTTAACTCAGTACGTTTAAAATGTAACTCATCCCACATTAATTGATCGTCAAAATTTATCTAAAATTATAATCAAATGGTAAATTATGGCCACTATTATACGTAGAAACTTTTGAGGGGAGACAAAATAAAATGCTCTTTTTTTTTAAATCAATTTGTGTATTGAAATGTTGTGGCCTTTTATAACTCTGTTAAAAGACTTGTGTGCGTTGTTCGTCGCTGGTGATATTGGTGATCAAAATGTAAAAAGGCGTAGTCAACGTAGCCCCGCTACGCGGGGCTCCTATTTCTGCCTACAGGGTATAAAGTAACCTAACATAACCTAACGTCGGGGCGCTCCAAGACCCGAGCTCGCTTCGCTTGCTTTTGCATTTTTAGCAGAACATTTTTTTTAAACTTAGTATTTTTTCGCAAATTTAATATTTTTTTCGCAAACTTAGTATTTTTTTCGCAAACTCAAGTATTTTTTTCGGAAATTCGGTATTTTTTTCTGGAAAATCAAAACATCAAAATCAAAGCATTTATTTCAAGTAGGCCAGTTACAGGCACTTTTGAATTGTCGAAACAAAGATGGAAATTAAATGTAGCTACAGTCCCAGTCACAAGACATAAAAACCCCATAGCAAAATGCTATAAGACATTATACTATGAATGTAACTAAAAAATACTAGTCTAGTGGTATCAGTATATTTACGGAAATTTCTAATGGCATATGCTGTTGAATTTAGCCGCCCCGTAAGAGATGTTATATGAAGCCATTGTAGCCTTGAATCAAGCGTAATCCCCAGGAAAACCGTTTTATCTACGAATTCGAGTTTATTATTATTCGTAGAATTAAATTTGAATTTATTTATTTATTCATTCTTCAAACAATTTACAAGAAAACATTAGCATGCACACACAACAACATGCTACTTACTGTGATCTTTCAGATTTATAATAGATTTTCAAGTCTGATGGGTATGAAAAGGCTAAGTCGCTATTATAAATAATTATGCAGAAAAGAATATCTTGAGTTTTGGATGGAACTCTAGTATTTTAATATGACGTGCAAAGTTTTCCAATATTAAATAAGTTGGAGCCAGCACGCGAAAGGTTGCTCGTATTACCGAGCATAAATATTTAATCAAAGTCACGGAACTTTGTTCCGCTTCACTAAAAAGGTACAGAAATGTAATGTGTTCCTGTACCATTGTACTGTACTATCGACGGTGTTCCACAACTATGCCGTTAGCGACAAATGTCAATAATAATTTGTCTCCTGGATGTTTTCAGTCACGGCGGTCAATATCAGCGGAGGTGGCCGGCGCGGGAGAGTATAGTGTAATACAAGTGTGTGCGCAGGCGCAGGTGCACGCTCTGTTCCTTTACTCTCATAGTTCGATGGGAGGGCAGTCGGATTGCCATCCCATCGCTTATCGTGCTTTCCGACGCACGGAGCTATCATACCGCCAACTTCCAAACTCCGGGCTACTTTTACTGTGACTGCTACTTCTACTGTGCTTATAGTCTTCAATAACCCTCCTTGTGGGCTTCGCCGCGGTCGGTTAAAAAGTAGAAACTTATTCTGTCGTCATTTTTTGTTCTCGCTTAGGTGAACAGAAATCCAGTTCATAAATATGGGGCTTACTCGGTCGCACGAGACTACCCTCACAACACTGGAGCGTCTAAAACTGCCAAAAGGATGCGACGCGACCCTCGACCTCATGATGGCCTGGCGTGGTCTGGAACCCTTGCTTCGGCTAACATGCTTGAAGCACTGCAATACCTTGGCAGTTTCAGAAGAGTTCGGGCGTATTATTTATACAACATTACAAACAAAACTAGCTTTCATTTTGCTCGCGGCTTCGCTCGCGTTGTGGTTGGAAATTATTCCACGGTATGTTCCTGTTTTAATTACCAATGATACGAAACTCGGGGAAAGATAGCTTCACATTAGTGGAAGATTTTTTGTAATCGAATCAGTTGTTGAAGATTACCCCTACATCCAAACTTACAAACATTATAATATTACAGGGATACAGGGCTATGTTTTTCATGCCTAGCTATCTATGTGTAAGTATGTGGTATTCTTCATACCCTTGAAGCATCGTCAGACTGAATGGTTTTTGGTGCGATAGTTATAGGTTAATTTTATAACAAGCATATAACCAAGGAAATTATATACTAACTGGAATGAGTACGAACAAAATGCTAATAAAATAAAAAATACTCTATCTCAAAAGCTTAGAGTTTAATTTTGTACAATGGATTCAATAGGAAAGGAAAAAAAATCTTTCAGAGCGAGAAACCGACAAAGGTGGATAGTGTCTCTGTCTTGCCTTGTCACCGATGTAAACAATATGGCCGATACATTTTCGCGTTGAAGTCATTTAAATACTTTTTATTGTATTTAAGTGAAATAATCCGCTTTAAATGGTAAAATTGTGTTTTGTGAAGGGGTGTAGTAGTAAGGGTATGCTGGATGTGGAATTTCGTTTTTCAGGGAAGTTTTTTAACTTTGGTTGTTCATTACGACTAGGGTTACCTACCATGTTTTAGATTGACAAACGGGAAATATCCAAATAAATTAACTAAGTTCGAAGTTTCGAACATCATTGTCGTACATAGTCATCAAAAGTATATATTATAAATTAGAAACATCGGACATCGCACATGGTGTCGGAAGTACCTAGTTTGCTTTTTAAATACAAATAATGAAAAGAAAAGAGTCCGCCGCACCGTGCCGTGCCATGCCGGTCCTAAGGATTTTTCCATGCTTCTCCAGCAAAAGAATCCATTTGGCAAGCTGCGAGTGAAAATGAATGGTTTCGGAATATTCAATAAATATTGGCGAATGTTACTAAAACATTATAGGTAAACAGTCATAGCATGAATGTGCGATTTTCTATGTCTGAAAAAATATATAATACCAACGGAGTCCTCGAATCCCCGAATACAAAAGTCGTCTGGATAGACGACAAAATTGGTAATTTGCAACTGGACGGTACAGACATACATTTAAGTTAACATAAAAAGTTAATGACATCCACCCTTGAAGCTATTTCGCCTAGAATGCTATTGTGTTGCAAGTCATCATCATTAAATAATAAAATAACAGCTACTCTGTAACTGTCTCAAGAGTTAGTATGATTATTGGGCACCATATTAGAAAGAGACAACATCCACTCTTGAAGCTTTCTCGCTCGGAACGTTTTTGGCTTGCCCGTCCTCATTCCAGTTAGTATATAAGTTTCTTGCATATAAAATCTCTTGCAGGACGGCAGAGCTCAGCGTCATAATATGCTGTTAGAAGAATGCGTCAATTTACTGAAGATACCACGAGGCTCTAGTAGTCTACTCTATTTTAGTTATTTTCAATAGTATTTTGTCATACTTACGGTATTTTACTATGGAGACGGGCTGCAGACATCCGAGTCTATATTTATTGTGCAGAAAAGATCCATCAGAGCCAATATAATCTACGTAGGTGCGATTCTCAAGAGAACTGTTTAAGGAAATTAACATCAAGCACCTTGTCAATACATCTATGAAAACATCAGTACGTTAGGAAAAATCTGCATTTATTTAGTAAAAGAGGTGAGAGTGACCACTATAATACTAGAAATAGGGACCAACTAGTTCAGCCAGGTTTCAGGCTAGCTAAAGATTCATCTTTCATGGGGTACTGATTACAGTACCTTCCCGTAATTTACGGCAGTTTCAGAAAACCTGAAAATTATTTTTCGTACCACTTGCTCAAAAAAGTGACATTCTATGCCACAAAAAGCGAACATAACAATAGTCATTTTTAATCTGTTAAAAACAGGGAAAGAAAATTGTACTGAATTTCATTCATCCTCTAGGGAGAGAATGTGATTTAAATTTGGATTACTTACCGAAATTTATACTGAACTAAATAACACCTGTGTTTACACCATTGAGTTTGTATTTATAGCATTATACATCTTTTTGAAAAAGGAATACGCATTTATTATGCAGTTATGATTATTAAATAAAATTACGAAAACCGACGAGGCCGTATGAGCTTGATGCCTTTGCTTTTCCGACAAAAAAATATTAGTCTAGGAATTTGCCGCGTTTTTGTTTTCTTCAAATACATAAACGTTAAGTTTATTTTAATCTATTTTTATAAATAAGTTACATGTTCTAAAATGCTTATCTCATTATTATTGTGTTATTTTTTACGCAAATGGTACGAAAAGTAGAGTATTTTCCTCGGTGATAAAGCTGTCTTAGTCTTGGGTGAACTTAAATCCCTCGCTACACTCAAGACTCGTCTTAAATCCCTCGCTTCGCTCGTGATTTAAGTTTTTAAACACCCTCGCTACGCTCGGGAGTAAACCTCGAGTCCTTCGTTACGCTCGCGATTTAAATCGTCACCCGCGACAGAAGACACTGCTTTATCCCCTTGGTTAATAATCTACTATTCATCTCTTGTAGACATAGAAAACATCGACCTAGAGGATACGGTAACAAACCTTTTACACAACTGACCCGCGCAACTGCGTCTGCGTCACTTAAGAGAGTAAAGAGTTCATATGCACTTATAATACAATTCTAAAGGAGCATAACACACACATAATTCCGCATAATGAAAATGCGCGCGCATTAATACTGTGACATCTCCTAAGATATTCATTGAAATCAAATGATGTAAGGGCAATTTTATCAAAATTAAATACTTGTGATTAATAACGTATTTATTTCGATAAAGATTAATACTATGTTTACAAAAACACTTCAAATAAGGCATTATTTTAGGACAAATTTTATTACCATAAAAAGTTACAGTGACTCAACCTTAAATGGTAAACTAATGCGCGTGAGACATGATTGTTGCGTAACTTTAACCGTTTACTCAGCGCACGCAACGGAAGCTCTCAAAAGTATAGATAGATTTTCCCCGTCTTCCGCTCATATTGATTGTAGCGTGATGTTATATAGCCTATAGCCTTTCTCGATGGGCTAGCCAACACTAAAAGAATTTTTCAATTCGAACCAGTAGCTCCTGATATTAGCACGTTCAACCTAACAAACAAACAAACTCTTCAGCTTTATAATATTCATAATAATAAAGTATAGATTCAAGTAGGTAATAATTTATTTTCTTATTCTGTTTTTTTCTAAATAAAGGCTTCCCTCGACATCCTTACGTCTTTATTCTTAGACACTCGATGACAGTCATACTCCAGGCAGGTGGAAAGTTCTCATCAATGTGCATGAAATGAGCCGAGATATGATAAAGCTCAGCAGCTTTATAAACTGTTGCGGACTTCTTGCAACTGTCCCAGTCTTCATCATCAGACCTTTGATGACATACCCTGAGCTAGGTCTAAAGTTCAAGGTCGGTGGCGTCTTTTTGCGAGGATGTCATCTTGCAGAAGGAGGCGGCGGAGCGCGTCAGGGAGGAATACTCCCTCGCTGACGCGATTCGTCGCAGGAGGATAGGGCGGCGGAGAAGGCGCCATGGCGACCTGATGCCACCCTAGGAGGTGCCAGCGGGCGATAGATCGGGGAGTCTATTGTCGTCGTCGTGAGCCCGGACATCGCCAAAGGAGTTTGGTGCCCGGAGGCGGGCAGCGCTGGATGGGTCGCGAACGTCATGCGTAGCAGTTCTCGCGGCCCATCCGCAAAGGCGACAGTAGGCTCACGGCGGTGTTTTTTAGTGAGTGCAAGCCCCACATAACCAAACCGTCTCCCCGGACGGTGCGGTATGCGTTAGGCATTTTTCAGCGCAAAAAAAAAACGGTCTTAAGTTCAAGGTGCATGAAATGAGCCTAAACATGATATAGCATTCCGTCTCCATCGTCAAACCTTCATATTTATAATGTACCTAGCTTAGCCTAGCCCTTTGTAACATCTTTTACAACATGGAATGCTAAATAGATGAATGTGAATATAGCAGCTGTAAACTGTTACGGACCTCTTGCGAATGCCTTTCGTCTCCACCATCAGATAAAATCAAGATGTTTATTCTGTTCCATTGTCATCAGAACTTCAAATGTCTGACAAATTTAAACAAAATGGGTTTATAAGTTAATTGGAAATTCAGTAAAAATCAATCAACCCCTGTTAGTGTTTTACTACCCTTCATCATCATCAGCCTATTAATGTTCCCACTGCTGGGAGACAGGCCTGCTCTCTATGATAGGGAATGGGCCTAGTGCGGATTTGTTGATGTCACATGTCTTCGAATCTTTTGGTTCTAGGACATGCCGGTTTTCTCACGATGTTTTCCTTCACCGTTTTGAAAGCAGTGGTGATGAAATAAATTACAAATGAATAACTATCACTATGGGTGCATTTTATTTTTCAATTTTAAAAGAGACTAACTTTGAGATATAATTATACACTCCTCAATAAAAAAATAATCGAACTTATCAGACTTGTCTGTAAAAAGTTAAGCATGGTAATACATAAAAAAATATAAGAGTTGAATTGAGTACTATTCTAGATTTTTTTTTGTCATAAATGGAAAGATCCTATACAAGTTTCATAACAAACAATTTTTAGTTTTTTTTTTGCGCGCTAATTAGAAAGATATATTAAATTAAAAATAATTCTTTGAACCCAGTACCGAAAACGCGCCGACAGTTTCCAAAGAAACTCGAGCGTGTGCATGACGTCACAATGTTAACGTTTACTCATCTTACCATACATCTGATACAGTTTTGGCATATTCTGATTATCAAATATTATGAGTGTGCGTTAATTAAGAGAGTGGGATAAAAGGATCCTATGTCAACGCCATTATAAGTTATATATTTAGCGCGCAAGATTCTAAATTTACCCTAATAAAATCCAAGTGCGTAAATACGGTCATCGCCATTTTGAGAAACGAGGCTAGAAAACATAAAAAAAATAGTTTTCGGACATCCAAGCTCCACTATGTTGAGAATAATTAACTCGTCATTGAATTATATGACGAATTCATTTATAGTTCCATTTAAATGAGTAGTGGTAATGATGAATTTTGAAATCTAAAGTCAAAGTTTCGCGGCAATCTTGCGTGTTTACATTTTTATTTTTCACACTGTACCACACAGACGCGTATAGATTCGATAACAAATATGAAAAATACCATTCCAAATGTTAAACAACATGAAAATACCCAGGTCTTAGCGTAATTTACTAACACAGGACCAAAACACGTAATATTTATTACCACTACTCAATTTGTATTCGTTATTGACGTTGAAGACATGACATGTCGACAATTTTTTTTTAAATCTTTGTGATGTTTCAAAGCGATTATTCCAAACGATTATTTTTTTGTAAATTTGGATTAACTCGAGTAATTAAATTAAGGAATTTAAAAAACCGACAGATTGAAATTAAAATAATTTTGTTTTAAGCGTAAAAACAATAAATATTTTTTATAATAATGTTTTAAGCTTAAAAAGGTAATCTTAATATTTTATTGTACATTGTAGACCGTACTAAAACCAACCCAACAATATACATATAGCACAGATTGATCGGCTAAATTCGCGCCGATTCATTCAAAATAAAAATTTAAATTAGGAATGCACTCGCTGTTCAAAATTACATTGTATTTTAATTTACTATTTTTTTCTATTGTTTAGTTGGATCTTGGCAGGTATGGTAAAAATCTGTTGACTTTGGTGGATCAATCAAAACTATGCCTACCAAGATCCCTGGCGCACTATATCCAACCTTCAGTTATTTCACAATAAATAAATGATGTAGTACTTCATTAAAAACAAAATCAAAAACAACAACCTTGCACAGTTCATTATGTTACAAATAAGCAGTAGAGGTAATTACAATTTTTGTTTGATAAGTGTCGGTACTTATTATGGTTGTTAACACAGAACTGATTCACTCTGCTCCCCGTACTAGTATAGACTGTATTACGGTGGACCAGTGTTCCTCGTTCTCTGTGATTGTACTCATGGTAGCATACATGTGACAAAATAATATTTGCTGAGTTTTAGGAAATAAAAGCAAAGCAAATGCAAAATAACTTAAACTAGGGGTAGGCAGACATAAAATAGTGAAACTTTTTATTAAGTAGTAGGTACATGTAAAAGTTGACATGGTATACGCAAAATATTTCGATGCTTAGTTTGTTTATACTTTATAATGTTTACCTGTTAAAAACCAGTGACAAAGTATACTTAAAATTAAAAAAAAAAAAAAGGTAAGTCATGATTATTAGCGATTATCTTTATGTGTAAGAAGTGTACGTTGTATGTAAAGTGACTTGAGATGTGTAAATGTATGTATGTGTATGATGCAATTTTGGTGATTTATTTCACTAACTAGTAATTTTAAGTATTTTTTCAGTATCATCATAGTTCAGTGAGTTAAGAAACATAAAAATTTCAATTTTACAAGTATGACTATTAAGATCATGAATTTGGATTAGTTTTGATATTTTATTATACATGAATGGTCCTAGGAAATTAAAAAATCGGTTTGCAAATGAAGTTTTACAGTAAGGCACAGAGTAAACAATATCTTGCCTTCTTCTTGTTGTATAATCAGGTGAATTTTCGGCTGGGTTAATATTAAGTTTTTGATGAATAGTTGCCTTACTGTAAGAACTGAAAATTCCGAGTATAACAGATAAGTAGGGTGCCTAAATTTCTTATAACTTCTAATTCATTATTTCTTCTTATTTTTTTAATTATGTCTACTTTCTCTTGAATTTCTTATAACACATTAAGAACAGCGCGTTGTGCTCGTTTTAAAGCAATAAGAACGGTTTTGGCAGCACCCCCCCAGCCTGCAATCGAGTAAGTTATAATGGACTGGCACAACGAAAGATACACTAACAATGTTAAGGTTGGCGGGCAAAAGCAACGTATATTTTTAAATATATATATACGTTTTCTCACTCGGGAGGTAAGAGAAGAGACCTGTTCTTGCCAGTTTAAATGTTGGTCAATGATCAGTCCAAGGTACTTTAATGACGATGCTTTAGAAAGTTCATGGCAAGAGCACTTCCCCGTCATATTACATGTGTGAGCATTTATTTGAATAGTGCCAGGAGGTGGTTGGCTGCTCTTTCTTATACTAAAAGGTATGTATTTAGTTTTAAGCGTGTTAAGAGTCAGAAGATTTGACTGTAGCCACTCCGAAACCATTCTAAACCCTTCATTAGCCAGCTCGTTAGCCTCTTTCCATGTTTTTCCACTAAATAAAAGGGCTGTGTCATCAGCGTACGCTATGACCCGGCCCTAGTTCAGCTGTAAATCACACAGGTCATTCACGTAAATAAGAAAAAGCGTAGGTCCCATAACACTACCTTGTGGCACACCGAAAGTCACACTCTCACGGTCACTCACGAAGCCATTTATTCTCACACATTGCGTTCTATTAGACATATAGTCTTTAAGTAGTTTAAGAGCTATTCCACGAACTCCTAAATGTTCTAGTTTTGCAAGAAGCAGGGGAACAGAGACTGTGTCGAATGCCTTTGCCAAGTCCAGGAATATGCCTATAGTTTTCCTTCTCCTATCGAGGTTATTCACAATGGTAGAAGTTAGGTGTTTAATGGCATCGTTAGTTGACCTGTTTTCCCTGAAACCGAATTGATTGTTCGAGAGGAGATTCTGAGATTAAAGGTAACAAGTCAGTCTTTTGTTAATAACTTTCTCAAATACCTTAGATAAGGAGGGCAGTAGCGATATTGGCCTATAGTTAAGAGACACAGTCTTTATCCCCCGCTTTGTGTATAGGAACGATTAAAGCTTTCTTAAGGACTTCTGGAAAAACGCCCGTTGTCATGCATTAATTAAATAGCATAGTTATGAGCCCAGCCAAAGTTATCACTCCTAATTTAAGCATTGAAATTGGAATTCCGTCTTAACCAGTAGCATTCGATTTTTTTAATAATAATCATAATAATAATAATTTTTTTATTTTTTTTATTTGCCTATCTACAATTGTTACACTGTTTATCCTAATAATACAAGTAATATGATACAAGCATAGTGTACAATATAAAGCGATAGACACAGCATGCAAAAAGAAACAAAATTATATCAAAAATGAAATTACAATAGCAGTGCAGAAATAACACTTTCAACAACAGTGGGTAGCTTTAGAAACACAGTAAATACAAAGATGACAAGAAAAAAAGAAAAAAGTCAATGTGGGTAGTTTTGATGGACTTGGCGCTTGAACTTCTGAAGTGTTGTGGAAAAAATATCTATTGATTCATCGCAATTATTAAGAAGCCTGCAAATTCTGGGGATGGGGGAGTTGGATCCTGAAACAGTTTTGCGGAATGGGGGACGTAATAGTTTTGTAGGGTGACGCGGATAGTTGTGGGGTAGGTTAAAATTAAACTTATTTAACAACTGGGGGCTGTCTATTTTACTCTGAAGTATTTTAAAGAGGCAAATTAAATCTATATTATCTCTTCGTTTTTCAAGTGAAGTCATGCTAAATTTTTGAAGACGTTTTGAATAGCTCCGTATTTTTTTGCTTAATCCCGCAGAATAGGCAAGATGGTATAAAAATCTTTTCTGGATCCTCTCTAACCTAAGACTATGTGTTGCATAGTGTAATACAGTACGAACGAGACAGTTAAAAAGAAAAATCTTAGTTTTAGGCTTGCGAAAACATTTGGCATTACGCAACACAAAACCGAGTGTCTTTGAGGCTTTTTTAACAATATTGTACATGTGCGGAATAAAAGTTAATTTACTATCAAGAAGGACTCCCAAATCTCTGATCACATCAACTTTACTGAGGTAAGTACCATTTATGCTGTAATTAAAATCAATGAAGTTAGCCTTGCGCGTAAACGTAATTTGGGAACATTTTTCTATATTAGGTTGCATCTTATTATCCCTACACCAGTTTAAGAGTCTGTTCAAGTCATCCTGAAGTAATGTTGAATCGGCTAGTGAGCCGACAACGCGGACTATTTTCAAATCATCGGCGAATAAGAATGGCGTGGAGTTAGAGAAGCAATAAGGAAGGTCGTTTACAAAGATAATAAATATTACAGGGCCCAGGTGGGAACCCTGTGGAACACCGGAGGTTATGATCATGGTTTCAGATTTATAGCCGTTGGCCACGATATAAAAGGATCTATCCGTTAGGTAAGAGTGCAGCCACTTAAGAAGTGAACCAGCAAAGCCGTACGCAGCAAGTTTTTGAATCAGCACTTCATGGGAAACTTTGTCAAAAGCCTTGCTGAAATCGGTGTATATGGCGTCGACTTGCTGGTTCGAGTCAAGTGAAGCTGCAATAACTTCAACGAAAGCTACTAGATTACTGCTGGTGGATCTTGCTGCAGTAAAGCCATGCTGGTGGTCTGACAGATATTTCCTGAAATAGTTTTGTATGTCAGGGCAAACGATTGCTTCAAAAACCTTGGCAAATGTCGGAAGGATAGATATAGGACGATAGTTTCCTACCAAATCATCAGCGCCTGATTTATGAATCGGTACCACTTTGGCCAGCTTCCATTGCTTAGGGAAAATACCAGCGCTGAGAGATTTATTAAAAATCAAGCATAGGGGTGTTGCTAGTTGGTCAGCGCAAGTTGCAACAAAGTTGGAGGGAATATCATCGCTGCCTGAACCTTTGGATATGTCTAAGCTTTTGAGATGCTTGGCTATTTTATCCTTTGGAATCTGTATCAAGGAAAAGCTGTCGGAGTTGCAGAGAAGGCTTTCGAAGAAAGGCGAAGTTTGAACTATGTTGGAGGCATGTGTAGCTGGACTGTACACGGAGGAAAAGTAGGTCCCAAACATGTTGCACATCTCATTGCCATTACAAGTTTTGCTGACGCCATTTGACATTCGAGGCTGGATAGGCTTTAGCAACACCCCGCTTAGCCTTAATAAAGGACCAGAAAAACTTGGGATTCGTTGAAATTTTCTGTTCTATGCTATTTATGTACGAGTTGTAACATTCTCTCGCCATTCTGTCACAGCGCTTACTACACCAACGAAGGGATATCTTGTCCATAGGGTTTTTGTACTTACCATACCTTCTTCTCAAGTTATTCTTTTCACGCGGCAACCTGTCCAGCCTTTTTGTGTACCATGGTGGTCGCGAATTACTTGTCACTAAGGTCGATGGGACAAACCGCTCAATGATTTGATAAAGTACCGTATAGAACCGTTCCAGCATTATATTGGGGTCGTCTGAATCCGAAAGTAATGCTTTCCAGTCGGTATTTTCTAGTTCTGATTTAATAGCAGAGAAGTTGGCTTTTCTAAAGTTTAGTCTAATCTAAGGTTCTGGTTTTAAACGATGATTTACTTTAAGGTGCAGGGAGATTTCAAGAGGAGGGTGATATGGATCGATTTTTGTTAGACTATTTAGGGTTTCAGTCACTTTACATTCGAGAAGATCTACAAGAACCAAGTCCAGGATTTTATTTTTCACATTACATACATTGTTATATTGCTTGAGGTTATTTATATGGATAAAGTCTAGGAGGGCCTGATTTAGTTTGGAATTAGTCCTTGAGATAGTGGGGTAGATGTGAGTAACGCCGCTCCTAATGTTTTGATTCCAATCTATATTGCTCATATTAAAGTCACCGATAAGAATAGTACAACAATAATTTCTTTCTGCTACAGCGTTATAGCTATCCAAGAAGTGCTCTAAAACAGAATAATGCAAAGGTGGGGGCAAGTAGAGAGCACAAATAGCTATTTTGAAGCCTGTTGCAACACTCACGGTGACCCATAAGTCTTCGCACCCACTTTCCCAAGAACATTGTCTGCTAGCAGCGTAGTTTCTCGATATAGCGACCAAGACACCTCCTCCATCTTTTTTAGTATGAAAACGCGAAGTTTCTCTGTCACGTCTAAAAACTATGTACCTTTAATCAAAAAGTTCACTGCTATGAATACAATTATTAAGCCAGGTTTCTGTTAATACCAATGCGACAAAATTTGAACATACTAAATTACAATAAAATTTTTGAGTTTTAGATCGCAATCCACGAGTGTTTTGGTGATATATGTTGAAGGTAGCGAATTTAACTAAGAATAGCCTCAATAACAGCTTATGGTTAAAAATTGAACATTATACAATTGAGTGTAGTGAATCCATGTCTTTTATAATCTTGGTATCGGAATCATCTGACTTTTTAACATAAATACGTCCTCCCCTGATCCAAACGTAACGATACCCTTTTTCTTTACCTTTGAGACGTGTAGCCGTGTGTAGTGCCTTATTAGCCTTATTTGCCTTAGTTCCGTCACGAAGATCGCAGACTTCACACCATCAAGCTCGAGATGAGAGGTGTTTAGCTTTTCACTAGCCAGCTTTGCTTTGTTGAAATTTATAGAAGCTGCTTGGAAAGGGTCCCGTAATCTGTGAGTGGCAAATTGTACAACAATAGATTTTGGACGATAGGTGTTGTTGTTGAGCTTCATCACACGAGTACAATTACTGATGCTTTCCTCTTTAATGTCGCAACCTATGGTTTTTCCCAGGTGAGTAACAATATTGAGAAGATTTTCAGTTTTCTTCTGGGGACACATTGGATCTCAACATTACTTACACGAGCGTGTTGTTCCAAGGTGTTTAAGCGACTTGACATGTCTTTTACTGTGGATGATAACTTCTCGTTTTTATCCAGTAGATCTTTTATTTTTTCTTCACCCTGCTTTCTTTCCTTCAACATGTCGTCATATTGATTGCTAAGAAATTCTACGGAGCCTCTAAGGCCAGCAACTTCTTCACGTATTTCGGTTAACTCCTTGTTCAGCAGGTTTCTCATGGTTGATGTGATTTTTTCTAAAAGAGAATTCATCTTCGATTCCATCACATTCTCAACAATGGTACGAACACCCTCTTCCGTGACGGGGATAATTGCCGGATTTGGTGGCGATTGCAATGCTTGCCTCTTGTTTGTACGTGTAGTTATGTTGGGGTTAAAACGTACAGGTGTAATATCGACGTTTATCGCTTCAGATGGTTTTATAGTGCATTGAGAACAGGACCACGATGTTAGGTCACATGTTGATTCTAAGCCAAGGCACTATTTAACAGATCATACAATCCAATTTGTTAGTAGTACATACACATCTTAAACACTAGTGTTAGTACATAGATATCTTTTGTAAAATTTTGTTAATAAATATATATATAAATAATTAATAGTAAAAATGTCAAAATCATAAAACAATAATGTCAAACCACCACCAATCATGTCAAAATCATTAATAATTTAATTAATTCAGTATGATAGCTTTTACTTTATCAATATCCGTTGGCAAGAGGACAAGAGAGTTGGTAGTAGAGCGCTGAATGAAGGGAGTCCTTGGTAACCCCGGGCCCCTACTCTGTATGTCATTAGCTAAATAGTATCCAACATTTGCAAAGTACCCGTTTACCTGGTTGATTGAGCTCTTTGGATCTGGTTTGAGTTTTAGCAGTTCTTTGCTGTCATTACTTAGACCAGTGAAGTTGCAGACATCTTTAATTAAGGACCATTGTTTCTTTAAATTGTTTTTATGCTTCTTGATTTCAGACCTTAGATAGTTGTTTTTAATTTTTTTTAATAAATTATTACATATGTTACGGAAAGTAAAATTGTCTGGGTTTTTGCGAAGCTTTTTATGGATTTGATCTCTGTTTCTAATACAGCGGCATAAACCAGGTGTTATCCAAGGTTTTAGGGCACGTTTCCATCGAGACAGTTTATAAAAAGTTGTATGCTTATTCATTGCGTCTGTTATAGCTGTCAGAAACACATTTGTAGCTGTATTGCAATCATCAGTTGTTAGGATGGACGACCAGTTGATTTGTTTTAAGTCTTCGATTACTGCCTGATAATCTAGTTTTTTATAAGTGTTGGATTTTCTAGCGTGAGTCTTAGATTTTTTTGACAGAGAGATCATAACACTTGAGTGGTCCGTGACTGTGGACTCGCAGACTATAGTGTTAGATAAAGCCGAAGTTTTCAAAAAGCAGTCATCCAGACAATTTTCTTTTCTGGTGGGAAGGGTATGTGTTGGCAATAATCCATGTAAGGCTAATAAATCCGTGTATCTTGAAGAGTTAGTACTGCTACTATCTAAGATATTAATATTAATGTCTCCTATTAGAATAATGTCTTTATAAATCTTTAAATTATTTAAAATACGATCGAAAGCAATTAAAAAAATATCAATCGTCTTGAAAGCGGGCGATCTATAGATCGATATTATTGCGAGCTCATTTTTAATCGTTGACAGTAGGCAGTTCATTTCATCGACATCGCTTGTAGGTTCAGTGATTTTAGCTTCTAGATACTCTTTAATGTAGACCACTATTCCACCATTTTGATTAATTGTTTCAGCGGTAGCGAAAGTATTGTATGAGGTAATTCTGGGTAGATCCACGAGTTTAGCTAGCCAACATTCAGTCAAAATAATAAAATCAAATTCTATGTCCAGTCGATTCAGTAAGACCTAAAAGTCATCGAAATTGTGTTTCAAGCTTCTTATATTTTGAGTCAGTATTTTGTACTTATTAGATTCACCAAATACTTTTTTACAGTTTTCAGGAATATCTTGCTTTGTGAAATGCCAGTGTTTATGGTTTTTTCGATATCTTCCGAAAGATCTACTAAATCAGCCATATTGTTTGTTGATTGTTAAGAAGATTATGTTGGCGGTACAAAGCCGATACTCAGAATCACCGTCACCGTGTAAAAATAGTGTTATAAATGTGAACAGTTTGTGTGTGAGAATAGAGTTGAAGAAGATAGAGGATAGAGAGAAGAGTGAGAGGATGGAGAGAAGTGAGTAAATATTGTGTGTATTAAATGCTTGTCGGCACACTTACAGATGTATTGATAATCAAATAAATTAAGACCATTATAGAGTTTGAGATGGACGAGTCAAACGACCAATTCTTTTTTTCATAAATAATAAATAAATAGCTTACTTTAATAGCCATCCATAAATTTCAACCCTTGTCAAAAAACTGCCTATTGAAATATCGATGAAGAGAAATTACTTAGAAACAAAGATAAGCAAACGAAACCCAAAACACTTAGAAAATAAAAATCTATTGAATTTAGTTTAAATAATATTACAAGACGACACTAGAAAAGCAATAAATTATACGTCGAAGTAACCTTTTTCGGAATATCTGGATATCTGGTAAACAGATGTGTAAAATAGATGCGGGCACAGCGACAACTTGGCGGGAAGCGGGACGCCATGCTTTTGGCCAATTAACAAACGTCTTACACAAGACAGCCAATGAAAACAGATTACTCGCGTTGGTTAATGTTCTAGGAGGAGCCTATCTGGATGTTTTTTGCGACGAGAGACGGGGTCAGCAGAGAGACAGACGAAGCTTGACGTCGAGTTGACGCGGTTGCATAGCAATAATTATAGAAAATTGGTTGAATATTGTTTGTATTTTAAATAAAGTAGAAGCAGTGTATCTAAGTAATATTAGTGAAATTGAGACAGAGAGAGAGCTGAAATTTGGTAACGTATTCCAAGTTCAAATTTTGTGTTAAAGCAAGATCCCAAGCTAATTTACAATAACTTCAGTCACCCAATCTATTTAACGACCCAAGTAAATATGGAGGCTGCCACAAACTTCGATATCTTATATTCACTAAGGCAAAAGTCGCTAGAGCACCTTTGGTATAACCTGGACAAGGTAGCCTTAATACTATTTTTGATAATGGTAATTTATCTCCTAGTGATAGCTTGTGTAGAAGTTTGTTGGAGATGGTAAGGTGGAAATTGTGGAGAAATCTCTTTGAATTGTATAAACAATATACATCACGCAGACCATGAATTACGCGAGATGGTTTAAGCCAGGAATTTGAATACACTACTGTAAATTATCATGGGATATTGTGGCTAAAGTACTTTGAATAAAACTGTGTATCCATTATGTGTGCATTACCTCTCCTCTCAGTTGTCTTGCGATTTATATAAGCTGGTAAATAATTGTCAATATTGTGTACATATGTGTGTTAATCTAATTTGTGTACGTCAGAAGGGTTTTTCGCTTGAGATGTTCCGTTTTCCCTTATCTGACCAGGTTAGGAATGGGACTCTCGACCTAGGTTCGTTACCATCTTAGCGAACCTTGGCCTAAATAAACAAACAGTTTCTTTCGTTCATTTTATTGAAATAAACGAATAATTTAAACCATAATCACCTCTTTCTTTTATATTCCAAGATTACCTGTGTAGAGAATTTAATAATGGAAGATTGATAAAATTAAGATCAAGTCGTAACAAGAGGCACTGTATTAAATCAGTGTAGTAAATCAGTTTGAATCTCCAATAATGAACTCTCTATATGTATACTGAACCTTGAATAACATGATTTTACGTTATTGGAATTAACCAAATATACTACTACTATAGACCAGGTCAGAGATAGAAATCCAGACCTAAGTCAGATACTTTCATTAGGGTTTAGGACTATAAGTTCCTTCTGAACTGAATTAAACCTAGTATACATCAGTAAAACCCAAACTGAGTGAGTAGAGACACTAACTTACAGTAACTCAATCAACACCTTGGTTCAAGTCAATAATCACTTAAGTATTCTGGAGGAGAAATACTGTTCTTGAGAGAGAGACATTTCGGCTGTGTTGTGATATAATGCACATTAATATTTCCTTAACTCCGATAGACTGATGGTATTGAGAGACACGACTGGGCGACGCCTCTGGCAGTGATAACTTAGCATACCATTACACGCCATGTCTTGCAATCCGACCCCGACCTAGATTTGGCCAAATCTAAATATAACTCAAATATAAACACATATCAAAACCATGGTTCAGGGGGAGTGCCTGCCCTAAATGGGAATGTGGCAATAAAAAAATGCAAGTACCAGCCCTTACGGGATGTGGGAATCACCAACGCTTCGTAGCGTCTATATAAGGGGTCGTGATGCGCCCCCCTATAAAAATGGTCAAATACCGATTGATCGGTGTAGGGTTCCCCCATGCTAGAACGATATCAGTCAGACGTGGTGGCTGAAATAAGCCCTAACACACATGTATCAACTTACACAATCATTCTAACGTGTCAAATTGAATTTAACTTGTAAAATCCTTTATTAAATCTGAACAAGACTGATAAGTATTATACTAAATAATAGTATAGATGCGTTGAGACAAGCTCCGCGTTATCGAGTAGAATGATTGATAAGTCTACATTGTTCGCGCAGTGGAGTGTACTCAAGATTGACCTGTGGTCAATCTAAATCTAATTGTTGACTGAAAACCCCGAAATGACTCTCTTGATACAGTATTGTTTCCTAAACACTGGTGTAAGGAAGTTCGATCCTTCCTAGATTAAACACAGTATTGATCACCAAAGGCTAATTAAGAAAGTTCGACTCTTTCTCAATATATTCATTCACGAAAACGAACAGACTAGACGATCAACGCGAGCCAACTCAGAACCTTGGTATGAAGACAACACGGGCCGTCATCCGTACCGTTACAGGATCTGGTCTCAGGACCAGGCCTACCATCACAGAATTTGATGCCGCGTGACCCAGGATCTAAGTACATATTCGAAATAACGATATGACTAGATCTATTTATATAAAATAAAAGAACACAACGTAGAAATTAATTATCGTGATTGCGATTGGGTATGTGAGAGAGAATTTAGAAATTGTGGAAATACTGAGAGGAGAGATAAAATACATACTGTGCATGTTATTATGTTTAATGTGTTGTACATTTAAATTTACCTTATGTATAGGGGGAGCAGAAATAAGCTGTATGCCTTACAAATAAATGTACAATTTACTGGATTCCAAGGAAGAGACTACAACGTCAGAAATATTTTCCTTAAGTCTATTTTCTAGATTAGGTTCTTCAGGAAAAGACTACAACGTCAAAAATATTTTCCTTAAGTCTATTTTATAGATTAGGTTCTTCAGGAAGAGACTAAAATGCCTAAAATATTTTCCTTAAGTCTATTTTATAGATTAGGTTCTTCAGGAAGAGACTACAAAGCCAAAAATATTTTCCTTAAGTCTATTTTCTAGATTAGGTTCTTCAGGAAGAGACTACAACGTCAAAAATATTTTCCTTAAGTCTATTTTATAGATTAGGTTCTTCAGGAAGAGACTACAAAGCCAGAAATATTTTCCTTAAGTCTATTTTCTAGATTAAGTTCTTCAGGAGGAGACTACAACGACAGAAATATTTTCCTTAAAATTATTTCCTAGATTAGCTTATTTCTTAGATTAAATTCTTCAGGAGGAGACTGCGTGACTAGAGATATTAATATGTTTCATCTTGTGTTGTTTATCTTGTGTTTATCCCTAGCAGTTTACCAGATATCTGACGGGGAGGTTACTTAAACGGACGAATAAATTAACATAATACTGGTATAAACGGTTAGTAGAAATGGAAATATAGAGTGAATCGGGTTAAACAAACAACAGTAGAATCGGATCGGGTTAATAATGACGTAACAGAGGCGAACGAACGAAACGAAGTCGAAGTCGTAGGAAATCCGACATTAGAATTGATTCTAAATAAAATCAATGAGTCCGATAATATAATATTGTGTAGCACGGGAAATAAAGGGACCTCGGGATGCGACAGGATAGGAGTAGCTTACAACATTTTAACTAACAGAGGATGGAAGCCGGGACAGAGTTTAGTAATGGTTTTAATAGAATTCAAATTAGGTAGTACCTTAGTTGAAGCACCTGTTTTAGTTATGCGGCGGTTACCTAGATCGTTAATACTAGGATATGACTGGCTAGAAAGAGTAAAAGGAGTAGTGAACTGTGGAAGCGAACGGTCGTTAACGATAGAACATTTGGGGGGTTAGGTCTTGCGTAAAACTGAATTCAGATTGCAAATTCGAAAGGTTAGGGGGAGAGACAAATGCAGCAACAATTAATTCGATACTAAACAAAGGCGGTAGAGCAAAGCAAGTCGAGTAAAGAGACGTATGGTGAAAAGAATAAGGAATATCACCTGGACGATTCACTTTAAGTAGTGAACAGAAGGAACTATTATTATCTGTACTAGACAAACATAGTAAAGTATTTACAGACAAGCTAGGATTGACTAATAGGTATGAGCACGTTATTGAGTTAGTAGATGAAATCCCTTTTGTGAAGCATAGTTATCCAGTACCTCTGGCCTATAGGGAACAAGTTAAAGCGGAATTAAGTGAATTAGAAGGATTAGGTGTGATCAGACAGGAGGCAACTCCGTACTGTAGTCCACTCACTTTCACTAAGAAACGAGATGGGACAATAAGAATCTTGCTAGACGCGCGCGAGCTAAATAAGAAAATGATTGGGGACGCCGGAACGCCACCACTCACGTCAGAGATTTTACAGTCTTTTCACGGAATAAATTATATCAGTTTAATAGATTTAAATAATGCTTATTTTCAAATACCTTTACATCCAAATTCAAGAAAGTATACAGGGTTCTCATTCATGGGACGAACCTATACTTATCGCGTGTTGCCTCAAGGATTAAAGACATCTGTGGCAGGATTCTCGAGAGCAATGGATTCTATTTTAGAAGGAGTACGTGAATTTTGCGTAAATTATCTAGATGACATTGTCATATATACGACAGGGGACATAGGGTTACATTTAGAACATCTAGATCGAGTACTAGACAAATTAGGAGCCGCGGGATTAACTGGTAGACTAGGAAAATGTCGATTCCTATGTGTAGAAGTGAAGTTGTTGGGACACATAGTAAATACGAAGGGGGTGTGTATGGATCCCGAACGAGTGGAGGCCATACTAGATTTTCCCGTACCTCGAACACAAAAGCAATTACGAAGATTTTTGGGATTAATCAACTATTTTAGAAGGTTTATTACGAAGTATAGCGAAGAAGTTAGACCGCTCTGTGACCTATTAAAACAAAATACAAAATGGTCATGGACGCAAGAAGCAAATGATTGTTTGAGAGGGTTAAGAGATTATTTGTGGACACGATACTCCTCACACATCCAAATCCTAAGGAGACTTATTATTTGCAAACCGATAGCAGTAACCTAGGAGTTTCAGGTTATGTTTATCAGCTAAATGATGTAGGAGAGGAACAGATAATAGGATTCTGTAGTAAGTCATTGTCAGAGACGGAACGCAAATGGACAGTTACAGAACAAGAATTATGGGCTATCATTTTTAGTTTATCAAAGTTTGAAACTTATTTAAGAGGGGCACGGTTAGTAATTAGGACTGATCATAAGAGTCTGATATTTCTACAGACATGTAAACTATTGAGCGCACGTATGATACGCTGGGTACATTACATAGGGCGGTTCGATTACACAATTGAGCATGTAAAGGGGAAGTCAAACACAGTAGCTGACGTGTTATCTAGACATATAAAAGGGACCACCGATGTATTAACTAATAAAACGGTGTGGCCTGAAATGAATTTGTTCAAAGTGTCGTTGGGACAGGTAGTACGGGACCGATGGAAAGAAATAGGTAGTCTTCAAGAGAGCGACAAGATAGCTAGTGAAATAATTAGACGTATGAAGATAGCGGACACACCTGAATCAAAATATTATGAACTTAAAGATGGAGTTCTATATAGGACAGACATAAAAGGAGACACTTTGAGATTATATGTTCCCGAGAAATTACAAAGGGATTTGATTGTTAGCATACATGAAGAAATAGGTCATTTCGGACGTTACAAGATCTATGCGTTGATGAAACGTCGATACTATTTCTCAAACATGTCTCGTTTAATAGGTCGGGTCGTAAGAGCTTGTGAGGTATGTCAGAAGTCGAAACACGCGCCAGAGACACATACAGGACCGATTAAAACCGTGATAGCAAAGGAGATAGGGGAACGTGTTTTTTGCGATATATATGGACCTTTACCGACTGGACGGTTCGGATTCAAATACATATTTGTAATACAAGATGCCTATAGTAAATTAATCAAATTATACCCACTACGCCAAGCGAGTGGAAAGGCAACATTAACATGCATTAAGAAATTTCACGGACAGGTCAAGATAAAAACACTATGTTCAGATAGAGGTTCGAATTTTACTTCAACGGTTTTCGAGTCGGGTATTCGTCAGCTAGGCATCGAATTAACGCACACATCTATTAGAAATCCGCGACCGAATTCGACGGAGGGAGTAAATAAAGAATTAGGAAGATTGTTCAGGACGTATTGCGACAGATCACACCAATCTTGGGTAGATTTAGTACCGAACATAGAGGATTGTTACAATCAAGTAGTACATACCACAACGGGGTATTCACCGAATGAGATAGTATGGGGTAAGAGGACCCTACTGTCAACTGATTTCGATAAAGACATAACAAGGGGAACCGATATACAATTAGAAATACTAGAGCAGATTCGTAATCAAGCACGACAAAATATAATCAAAGCAGCGGAGAATAGAGAGCTTCATTATAACAAAAATCATAAATTAATACAGTTCGAAATAGGAGACCTAGTGAAACTTAAAACTTTTGCAAAGTCAGATGCCGACAAAAGGTTAACAAAGAAATTTATGCGGCTATAC
The DNA here is from genome assembly GCA_963853795.1 of Xestia rhomboidea. Classification (NCBI taxonomy): domain Eukaryota; kingdom Metazoa; phylum Arthropoda; class Insecta; order Lepidoptera; family Noctuidae; genus Xestia; species Xestia rhomboidea. The sequence continues at coordinate 62,044 of OY970776.1, read as the reverse complement.
GAAGGATCTTATGTAATTGGAGCAGTTCCATATAGTAACGTATATACTTTAATTGATGTCCATACTGACAAAGTCAAAGGGAATTACAATGCAATACACCTGTTTCGCTACTACCGAAACAATAAATAAATTAGAATTTGCTATGGGATGGGACGAACAAAGGAGACAAATAAATGCGTAGCCACCATCATAAAAACAGTAAACCCAAACTAAACAAACAAAGGGAGACTGAGTTGAAAAGGTTTATTGTCGTACTTGAAAACAAAATAAATAGACGTGGGAAATTTAAGGCTAGCGTGAGAATGTAAGGAAGGAAATAGATTTTTCAACGACCTAGTGTAACGATGGAGAGATATATAAGTACTAGGTGATTAAACAAATCTATTTGGGGGAGTGTGAGATGGACGAGTCAAACGACCAATTCTTTTTTTCATAAATAATAAATAAATAGCTTACTTTAATAGCCATCCATAAATTTCAACCCTTGTCAAAAAACTGCCTATTGAAATATCGATGAAGAGAAATTACTTAGAAACAAAGATAAGCAAACGAAACCCAAAACACTTAGAAAATAAAAATCTATTGAATTTAGTTTAAATAATATTACAAGACGACACTAGAAAAGCAATAAATTATACGTCGAAGTAACCTTTTTCGGAATATCTGGATATCTGGTAAACAGATGTGTAAAATAGATGCGGGCACAGCGACAACTTGGCGGGAAGCGGGACGCCATGCTTTTGGCCAATTAACAAACGTCTTACACAAGACAGCCAATGAAAACAGATTACTCGCGTTGGTTAATGTTCTAGGAGGAGCCTATCTGGATGTTTTTTGCGACGAGAGACGGGGTCAGCAGAGAGACAGACGAAGCTTGACGTCGAGTTGACGCGGTTGCATAGCAATAATTATAGAAAATTGGTTGAATATTGTTTGTATTTTAAATAAAGTAGAAGCAGTGTATCTAAGTAATATTAGTGAAATTGAGACAGAGAGAGAGCTGAAATTTGGTAACGTATTCCAAGTTCAAATTTTGTGTTAAAGCAAGATCCCAAGCTAATTTACAATAACTTCAGTCACCCAATCTATTTAACGACCCAAGTAAATATGGAGGCTGCCACAAACTTCGATATCTTATATTCACTAAGGCAAAAGTCGCTAGAGCACCTTTGGTATAACCTGGACAAGGTAGCCTTAATACTATTTTTGATAATGGTAATTTATCTCCTAGTGATAGCTTGTGTAGAAGTTTGTTGGAGATGGTAAGGTGGAAATTGTGGAGAAATCTCTTTGAATTGTATAAACAATATACATCACGCAGACCATGAATTACGCGAGATGGTTTAAGCCAGGAATTTGAATACACTACTGTAAATTATCATGGGATATTGTGGCTAAAGTACTTTGAATAAAACTGTGTATCCATTATGTGTGCATTACCTCTCCTCTCAGTTGTCTTGCGATTTATATAAGCTGGTAAATAATTGTCAATATTGTGTACATATGTGTGTTAATCTAATTTGTGTACGTCAGAAGGGTTTTTCGCTTGAGATGTTCCGTTTTCCCTTATCTGACCAGGTTAGGAATGGGACTCTCGACCTAGGTTCGTTACCATCTTAGCGAACCTTGGCCTAAATAAACAAACAGTTTCTTTCGTTCATTTTATTGAAATAAACGAATAATTTAAACCATAATCACCTCTTTCTTTTATATTCCAAGATTACCTGTGTAGAGAATTTAATAATGGAAGATTGATAAAATTAAGATCAAGTCGTAACAAGAGGCACTGTATTAAATCAGTGTAGTAAATCAGTTTGAATCTCCAATAATGAACTCTCTATATGTATACTGAACCTTGAATAACATGATTTTACGTTATTGGAATTAACCAAATATACTACTACTATAGACCAGGTCAGAGATAGAAATCCAGACCTAAGTCAGATACTTTCATTAGGGTTTAGGACTATAAGTTCCTTCTGAACTGAATTAAACCTAGTATACATCAGTAAAACCCAAACTGAGTGAGTAGAGACACTAACTTACAGTAACTCAATCAACACCTTGGTTCAAGTCAATAATCACTTAAGTATTCTGGAGGAGAAATACTGTTCTTGAGAGAGAGACATTTCGGCTGTGTTGTGATATAATGCACATTAATATTTCCTTAACTCCGATAGACTGATGGTATTGAGAGACACGACTGGGCGACGCCTCTGGCAGTGATAACTTAGCATACCATTACACGCCATGTCTTGCAATCCGACCCCGACCTAGATTTGGCCAAATCTAAATATAACTCAAATATAAACACATATCAAAACCATGGTTCAGGGGGAGTGCCTGCCCTAAATGGGAATGTGGCAATAAAAAAATGCAAGTACCAGCCCTTACGGGATGTGGGAATCACCAACGCTTCGTAGCGTCTATATAAGGGGTCGTGATGCGCCCCCCTATAAAAATGGTCAAATACCGATTGATCGGTGTAGGGTTCCCCCATGCTAGAACGATATCAGTCAGACGTGGTGGCTGAAATAAGCCCTAACACACATGTATCAACTTACACAATCATTCTAACGTGTCAAATTGAATTTAACTTGTAAAATCCTTTATTAAATCTGAACAAGACTGATAAGTATTATACTAAATAATAGTATAGATGCGTTGAGACAAGCTCCGCGTTATCGAGTAGAATGATTGATAAGTCTACATTGTTCGCGCAGTGGAGTGTACTCAAGATTGACCTGTGGTCAATCTAAATCTAATTGTTGACTGAAAACCCCGAAATGACTCTCTTGATACAGTATTGTTTCCTAAACACTGGTGTAAGGAAGTTCGATCCTTCCTAGATTAAACACAGTATTGATCACCAAAGGCTAATTAAGAAAGTTCGACTCTTTCTCAATATATTCATTCACGAAAACGAACAGACTAGACGATCAACGCGAGCCAACTCAGAACCTTGGTATGAAGACAACACGGGCCGTCATCCGTACCGTTACAGGATCTGGTCTCAGGACCAGGCCTACCATCACAAGTTGCACATTGACATAGTACCTATATTAATGATAGAAGCGAAAAACTCATAATTCTTTTTATTTTAATTATTATAGACAATTTGAAATTGATAAAATTTTGAAATAAGTCACGTGACTAGAAACGCGCCAAAATCGGTCACCATGTTGGTGACGTCACAATGTTAAAGGAATTGCTCAACAATAGTGTGAATTTTCGTGAACTTTCAGCATTAGATTTTTTAATGAAAAATATGTCACGGCAGCTGTTTCATACGATAAGTTTGTAGTTGATATCTACAATAACGTGTTGAGGTCGGTAAATCGACACAGTCTATTGCCAAATATGTGTAAAATACATATTCTATTACACCCAACTACACCCTTCCAAAAAATAGGTAACAATGCACTGGAAATATTGTACATAAACAAGCTTCTCGTTTGCTAATTAAACTCGAAAGATCAAAATGAAAACAGTAACATTCTATCTGCGTTCTTATTTTCGTCATTATTCATACATAATTTTCATACAAAACACAATCAAAGTCTTGACAATAATACAAAAAAAATATTTATTTTTAATAATTTAGTCATTATTCCATGCTTTTGGTTGATTTCAAGAGAAGGAGATTATAATAATGATAAATAAGTACAGAAATCTCTAATATAAAAAACAAAAACAAAATTCTTGCGGCTACGGCTAATTTCGCAGCGATTTTTTAGTTTCAAAATTTAAATTAGGAATGCGCTCGCAATTCACATTTATGAGTATTTTATTTCGCTATTCGCTCGCTCACACTCGACGCGAACAGACGTAGCGTATCGTGCACAAAATATTATTAACTATTTATTATACGAAGTGTTCGAAACTAGACCTTGCTGTGAAAGTTTTAAGGCTGAATTTGAGTTGCGGCTGGCGTGATCACGCACCGAGTGACCAAAAACGCATGCCCGGTGATACAGTACCTAATTTAAGATAAAGATTTAAATTACATTTAAAAAATGATGTAATATTTTTTTTTGAACAAGTCTGAGAACCTGCTGGTTCAAGTAGATTTGTTTTATTCGTTCTTTTCGTTTCGTCGGTTAAAAAAACAAAGGAGCCATCTCCTATAAAACGTGCCCCAAAAGTGTAAAAAATAAAAATACTACAAATAATTATAATTTTAAAAGTTAAGAATTTTAAAAAATATCTAACGTATAGTACGTTAGATATTTTTTAAAATTCTTAACTTTAATAATAGATTTTGAAAAACCGACTCCAAAAACACAATAAAAGAAGTCTGTTTATTTATTACAAAAAAGCTTTTTTATTTCTCCATTTTTAGTTGTATTTCCTACACAAATATTAGCTATACATTAATATTTTAACATAACATAACGCCTGTAATCCCCGTCGGGTCGGGTTGTGGTGTACCTAATAGTACCTAGTCGGTTGTCACAGTAATAAGTTTACTTATACCCCCTTTAAAGCATACAGGGGTAATGTTAAACTATGGAATTGTGTAAACAATACATATCCAAGCGATTACAACAATTACGACAGATTTGCTGTCTATTAATTATTGAAGCTTTCCGTTTTTAACCGACTTCCAAAAAGAGGAGGTCATCAATTCGTCTGAATTTTATTTTTTGCGTGTATGTTCAGCGATATCTTCGCCAATTGTGAACCAATTTTGATGTTTATTTTTGTGTTTGGAAGAATATTATTTCGCGGTGGTCCCGATTAAGTTTGGTGGAGATCTGATGCTGATCTTTGGAGATATACAAGGAAATCTTCAATATTAGACGGCAAACCTGTCGGGATTGGTGCAATCGGTTGGATGTTTAATGTTTACACATCATTACATAACATCATGACATGGTTCCCTAAAAATGGAAAAAAAATAAAAAGCTTTTTTGCAAATAAAACCGACTTCAAAAACACAAAAAACGTGAAAAAGTACTTTAGCTTCAGAAGTTGGTGGCTAAAAAAACTGAATCTAACAATTTTTTTTTAATAATTTATTTAACCGACTTCCAAAAGGAGGAAGTTATCAAGTCAACTGTTTTTTTTTATTTCACGTTTTTTTTGTTGATTTGAAGTAAGTTTTATTTATTGCATTAAAGTTTTTGATTTATCAGGTATCGTAATAAAATCACTAAAACATATTTCCACGTTTTTTACATTTTCTCTGTACATCCCGAGAACATTACACGCACCCACTAAAGTTCACAAACTATTCAAACATTTGAAACCTGGCTTTGAGACGACGTCGGCTACGGCTCAGTAGTAAATGCATCTCGTCTCGTCTACCTATTAGCTTTACAGCCGTGCTTCTAATAAGAGTAATAGTTTACACATGTTGGATTGCTCCGCTCACTATTACCTATTGCAGGTTCGGCTTGCGAACACTATCAGATGACTTCATCGTCTAACGCGCTTCTCCAACTATCACATTTGCCACATCACATCTTCCTAGTCTTTTCTCATCTATGTTGGGTATTCTACATGGAAGTACTGTCTATCTGACCACTACAACCACTGGTTGCTGAGGAATACGATATCGGCCCTGGGCTAAGACTAGTCGTCAGACACATGAGACATTCTGGCTTCTAACTGCCGGTAACGACTGTCAAAGATCTACAAATGATTAACGAGCTTTCCGAGGCACGGAAAGAACTTGGTATGTAATGGATGTTTAACCATCAACGGACTGACCTTGAAGATCGACCGTTACCCATATGGGTAATGGTCGATCCGCCTAAATAATATGTGAATGACACACACATTCACATATTATTTAGGCATGAGCCCCTACCATAATTGCCATACTTTCTTGAAAATATTAATAACCTGCAAGTGAGTTGTCTTCAAAAGACACGCACTCGTGGTGGCCAACGCGAGCGTTCATCCGCACAGGAGCATTCATCGCCTGTGGCTTGCAAATGTGGCGCTTACACAAACGATGCTAAGTTTTACTAGGGTAAATACGCTTTAAGTCGCCCCCCCCCCCCCCCAAACTTCGGCAGTCTGCACATTTTCATCTTGCGTTCATTCAAAAGGTAATTAAGAGGCAATTTTGCTACTCGGGCAGTTTTTGCTGTCAGTTCATACTCTATACGTACAAACCGTTATTATCCGATTACGTTGCTCGCTCTTCGCACACTGAGCATCAGCAGAGATTGCGTCGTTGAAGCGTCAATTTTGTGGTTAAAGTAGCTTACTTGCTGTGCATACCCACGCTCCGGGGATTGATATTACGACGATAAGATGTTAATTTTTTTCATTTTAAGCTTTGTTATCACTAAAAAGTTATTTTTACTATATTTTGAGATAGTTTTTTCAATGTTTTGCGTATTGCTTCATGGGAAAAATAGGGGGCCGCCATTAGAATACCAGTTTCGACTTAAAACCGGATTCTCGGCCGAGGCCGACTTTAAAGTAAATGCAGTCTTATTTATAAATTCCAATTCTATCCATTCCATTGGCTTAATAGGAGAATTTGCAAAGCTTATAGGTAAATAAATCTATTTTACGTTTAATCGCCAAATACCGGCCGGGGTGATGATTTCTCGAGATTTAACTAACATCAGTTAAATCTCGAGAAATAAGGTACCTACACGAAACAGGGACCGACTTTAGAAATATTAAAGATCGTAATATCTCGAATTCGATCACCACTATACAGGCTGATTACTTTTGTATTTTATCATTGATTGTGTGGGTACTATTTTTTTTTTATTTATTTATTTATTAAAGTTATTTTCTCAAAATTGAATATGTATTTTGTTACAGGTAGAATAATCTTTGTTGGTTGTTGTTTATCGCGAGTTCCATAAAAAGCCCAAAAATGTAGACTGCTAAGCAGGTACATAGGTACTAGAATCTACTATTTTTTTATATGATTGAGTTAATTTATATTGACTTTTTTATTTTATGAAGCTGAGTTGCTGTTCGATTTAAATTATGAATGAATAATAATGTTTAACCCTTTTTTTATTATTATGAAGACGTTAAAAGTTTAACAAACAATCACTTTTGCTATAATTATTATTTTAATCCCTCTAACTTAATTAAAGTTCTATTCTGTTTAAAATTACAATTTTTATCACATACTTAGTTAATAATTTTTACTTATTTAGTTTTATTGTGATATGTAACTTTTTTATGTAATTATAAATTTAAATAACAATTAAACAAATAAAAAAATCTCAGTGTGATATTATATTCCTGCTAAAATAAATCATATATGTCTTAATTTAAAACACCCTATACCCGGCCGCCATTTGAGAAAAATGCGACCGACCATGTGCCGTGAACGGCCGACTTTAGGGTTTTTTCGATCTCGACGCATTTAAACCTTAATACTTTTTTCTTGTAGTAGAAAAGTCAACTTTTTGCTTATAAACATAAAATTGATTTATCAACCTGTCTAAAACCGCATCACAAGCTGTCCTTTTGTTGCAAACTGATGGAGCCAGAGCGATGCAGTTAGAAAATCTGGGAGAGGGGCCGACATTTAGCGTATTTACCCTAACAGATAAGCTTAATGAGCAGTCAAGTTTTGGTCGCAAGATTCCCGGAGACAACTTAGTACCTACTGGTAAGATTTATTTTGGCTTTCATAAAATACTAGCTTATGCCCGCGGCATACCCCGCGTGGACTTTGATAATGTCCCACGGGGTCCTACTACACGAATAAACACTCCTATGTGTAAATCCAGGTTATAAACTATCTGTGCGCTAAATATCTAAATCCGTTCTGTAGTTTTTGCGTGAAAGAGTAACAAACACTGATACATCCTCACAAACTTTCGAATTTATAATATTAGTAGGAAGTAGGGTTTTGATGGCTCCCGAACAATATTCGAGTGCACGTCGTGTATCAAGGTAGGTGGGGCGGCGGCTTGCTCCTCAGCCTGACCAGGGTCGGCGTGGCACGTGTGCGTGTGACGTGTGGAACGTCCTTACACTTAGCTCTTCGGTGGTAGAGCACGCAAACTCTACGATAGATATAGTATACTACTGATGTACTTGAACATTTGACGGCTGGCTACAGCCATCAAAATAGGGTAGATGACACCATTAAACAATAATTCCAAGACACCAATCTTTGTAGAAAACGTTATTTTGGGCCTGAAAACCCGATTTATTTTCAATTAATTGCCAAATTAGATTTTTAGTTGCTTTGAAATCAATAAATAGTTGAGCCATTGAGTTGACCAAACAGTGACGTCACATTGTGCTATTGCCATACAAATCTTTAAGAGAACCGCGTTTATCTCTTAAAAAGTATGTCAATTTATCGGTGTGTCATCTACCCTATTCTCTCGTATCCTCAAAAATATGACACCGCATCTCGATGTGCTCCACAGATCTGTTATTTGCAGCCACCACAGTCAGTTAATCCGAATGCGGAATATCGAGAGTCGTCGTCTCGTAATCATTATTTACCGCCTCTTTTGGCACGCGTGACGTGATCGACGACTGTGATTTGATGGTACTTTTCATAAGCAACAATAGAATCTACGGAATACATATTCAACGCTCTTCCTATACTGAGATCGCTAAACATATAAAAATATAAGATTTCCCTAACCGACACCAGCGACGAGTTACTCCACCGAGCGCGTAGAGTTCGTGATAAAGTACCTAGCGGCGACTCACATGCGAGCGTCGCGAAGTGACCGCGCCTCCTCGGCGACACCTCCACCGGCCCAGCACCGGCCCAGCGCCGGCCCAGCGCCGGCCCGGCAGCGGCTTCAGCCGGCCTCGCCGACACGGTCACTGCACTGCACTCTCCACCGGCACACTCGCGCTGCTCACACCACACGGTCACTGGGCCCGCTCCGGCCACTACTACGAGACTTTACTAAAAGTTGTGTCGTATAAAGTTACGTATCGTACTGTAGCGCGTGTTCGAGATATATGTTCGCGCCGGGCGCACAGCGAGCAAGCGTGCGTGCGGCGCGGCGGCGCGGGCTCACTGGCGGACAATGCCGCCGCCGGCCGGCTCGCGGCGCCGCCGCTCTGCGCGCGCACTCAGCTCATACACAGCTAGCATGCTGTAGGTGCACCACACCACACTGCGCTCCAGGTCGCCGGTCGGTTCGAGCTTGTTTGGGGCACTCTACATCCACCTCATCCATAGATTCAGAAGCGATTCTCTGTGGTTATTTGAAGCACTAGTCAGGTCGCTACAGTTTATTTTGAAAAAAATCTCTTGAAATTTAAAAAATACCAGTAAAATAAGTTTTTTAAACAAACTTTAAATGAACCAAAAATTTACAAAACATAAAACAAGGCTTAAGTAATAAAAGAATGTTCTTTTAGATCAAGATCTTAAGAAATTATTAGAGTTCTAAGGTTACCTATATGAGTGGACGGTGAGCAATGGGCTAGCTTACTGTCCGTCCGTCTTATGACGACAGGCCGTGTCGACGGCGCGTTCGTGTTCCACGCGCGCCCTAAAGAGATGTCAGCACACAGGAAGGGGTCCGCAAGGGCCGACGCCTGCCGGGGCTGCGGGACTGTTCGAAAGAGATACCGTGGCCCCGGAACACAAAGGGCGATCAAGGAACATGGATACCCATCCGTTTAGTTCGTTTAGTCAGTAGGTAAAAGTCTGACACTTCCTTCCGCTCCGCCCAGAACGGGAGGAGTCATTTGATGATTTCCCATCCGATAAAAAACTAGAAACGGCTATGGCTCCAACCGCGAATAATAAGTTTGTAATAGTAAAATCCCTTTTAATATTAAACTACATATTTACGGTTTTCAGACTTTTCCCTTTACATTGGAATTGTCAATTTTGGTTTAAAGCAAGGTCTTACAGTGCAAGTAAAGGAAAAAGTCCGAAAGTAAAAAGTTGAAAATTAAGGTAAATTTTGGTACTTACAAGTTTTCGCGAAAATCTAAATTTGCCCATATCTTTTTATCGTGTTGATTCAGGACCTTGATTTTTATACACCTAATAGGACCTCAGTATATGGTATAAATTTCAACTTGTAAGGTCCACCCGTTCCTGAGAAAATCGGTAGTGGCAGACGGACAGACGGACAGATAGACGGACAGACAGACAATAAAGTGAGTAGTACTTATAAGGGTTCTGTATGGAATCCTAAAAAGGTTACCTATATGAATAGAAAATGTGAATTTGGATTGGGCTACGAAAATTTTATTTCGTACTTTCATGCCATTATAACCTAGTTTTTAACCGACTTCTAAAACAGGAGGTGGTTATGTATTTCACTTTTTAGAGTTTTGCGAAAAAGTATTTTATTTTGCCCATTTTAGTAACTAGTTAAGTGGTATCTTACACAAATGAGTACTTTACTTTCGGAAGTCCGTAGATATCAATAAGGTAAAGTAGGTGTCAATTAAACGAAAAAAAAATCAGTTCAAAAACAAAAACTCGACTACTGAAATAACACGCTCTAAAAATGTTGCAACAAGAAAATATTCTTTGTTATGTACATAACAATTCCAGACGAGAATATTTACATACCATTCAATATTTATCGTCTATTCCATAATCAACTTGCACGTTATATAATTTAGTGTTAAGTTGCGAGAATTCAGATGAGTGGCAGCTCTACGACCTGGCTGATGATGAGAGCAGTGCAGTTTCAGCAGTGCGGTGCAAGTAAACCATGTCACCGCTTGTGGTGGGCGCCGTGTGCCGTTCCCCCGCGGTGACACACATCGCGTCTAAACACGCGCTGAATTAGTAACGCCGCGCCGGCCTGACCTACACCGCAACAACATGTTCACGACACAAGGCACTGGGGTCGGTTATTGGTGGAAGTCTGTCCGACTGTCTGTCCGTCTGTCACCACCGATTTTCTCAGGTAAGGAGTTGACCTAGCAAGTTGAAATTTATACCATATACTGAAGTTTATAGTCCCTATTAGGTGTATAAAATCAAGGTCCTGAGTCAACACGATAAAAAGATATGGGCAAATTTACATTTTCGCGAAAACTTGGAAGTACCAAAATGTACATTAATTTTCAACTTTTTTTAATTTTCGGACTTTTTCCTTTATTTGTACTGTAAGACCTTGCTTTTAAGCAAAATTGTCAATTCTAGGTCAACCGGACGTACCCTAGGTATAGGTTTTGGGTCGAAAACCTACATATTATGGTAGTTCCCGGTGACCTACAATCACGAAATTTGGCAAAAAGCAAGTTCTTACAGCACATGTAAAGGGAAAAGTCTGAAAACCGTAAATATGTTGTTTAATATTAAAAATAAGCGATTGTACTATTACAAACTTATTATTTGCGGTTGGTTCAATAGCCGTTTCTAGGGATCGAACAGCAAAGTTAAGTTTGTCCTTTAAAAAGTTTGTACGGAACCCACCGAGGGTTCCGTACAAACTTTTTACTTTTTACTTGGATAGTAGAAGACTGGCGCAAAGAATACAAACTAGCAGTGAACCCTACCAAAACCGAACTCGTCCTCTCACAAAGAAATGTCATGCTGTGGGGAAACAGTACAGATTCGCAGACCATATTTATTTTACAAAAGAAGTTAATTAGAATAATAACAAACATTGAACAAACTGATAGCTGCAAACCACACTTCCAAAACCATAAAATACTCACACTTCCCTGTCTATATATTTTTGAATTATGTAAATTTGTCCGAAAATACCCTGATTTTTATACCACTTGTGAAGAAACACAAACTAGATACACTTTTCGACACAACAAAAACAAAATAAACATACCTCAATCCCGACTCTATAATGCACTCAACCGGCCCTTTAGTTATGTCCACAAAAAGTTATAGTAAATTGCCAAATGATATTCGAGAAGCAGACAAAACAAATGTATTTGACCCCTATAACACAGGTATGACCCCTATAACACAGGTATGACCCCTATAACACAGGTTTTACCTAGCATAGGGGTCGTTGATCTTTTATTTACTTTTTGTACGCTTAAATTAAGTCTCACCCTCATATCTGTGTACATTTTTTTTTGTGTCAAATAAATTATTATTATTATTATTATTTATTAATAAATTGAAACAATTTCTGGAATCCAAGGCATACTACTCAGTAAAGGAGTTTATAGATGACAAATCGATTTCAAAATTAAATAATTCGCTCTCATTATAATATGGAATGTAAGAAACCAAATATGAAAATATAAATACATAAAAAATAATATTATTTAATATAAATGAAACATAGTTCTAATAATTGCATAATAATTTTACATAATATAAATACATAATATATACATAATACATAATATAAATAATACAATAAATAGAAATTATTAATATAGTAGTAGTGTGTAGTAATGCACAGATCTAATATTCTAATAATTTGTAAATTCATAATTATACACCCAATAACACATTTAATAACTTATAATAATATTATTAAACTGCTACTTAGCCCTCTTCCTCTCTCCTAATGTTGCTGTGCCCGACAGGCTCCATATTCTTTTTATTATTTGATTACACCATCTATGTAATACATATGGCATGCAATAAAGATTTGAGATTTGAAAAGGAAGTTGGCAACCTTACGAACACCAAGCTTCTTTGGGACCACCCTAAACCTATCGACTGAAACCAAATACCTGGGTATCTTTTTGGACAAACAGTTGAACTGGGCAAAACACACTGATTACATAACCACAAAAGCCAGTATAGCCCTATGGCAATGTAAGAGACTGCTCGGGAGAAATTGGGGCATCTCAAACATACATGGAAATATATTATTGTCATTATTTTTAAAAAAGAACACGCGAAGTATCGAATTTACGGATAAAGAAAATCAAATCCATTGCAGGAGCGTTTTTTGAATTTGGAACATTGCTGGAGTATAATACTCTTTGATTGGATCTCTTTTATCATTCTTGGCATACCAAGTACCAAGTCTCTTTGCTTAGTACAAATTGCGTCCACGTGGCTGTTTAGCTGTAAATGCGTTTGCCTTTCGGCACAGATGGTAAATAGAAAATTGGCGGCAAAGCTGTAAAATTCGTCTTCATATGAACATTTTCTTTTAGTAATTGCCCCAATATGACTAATGTAACTTTTAATATTTATTAAATTAAATGTATAATAGAAAAAAACCGGCCAAGTGCGTGTCGGGCCACGCGCAGTGTAGGGTTCCGTAGTAGCCCGTTATCACAATATAGGACAAATCCGTTGGTACAGCGCCATCTAGCGGCAGCTTTGTGAAACTTATGATAATTCATTGTTTTTTTTTATTTCAGATTTTGTTTTTCAATGCAAGTCTTCACCCGTTATAAACAAGCAACTACTTCATCTTAGTCACTCTAGAGGATTTATTCTCAGGATTTTGTATTTGGTACAAAATTATCCAACACCCAAGTTCAACGACTATTACTGCTAAACTAATAAAGTTAACTTAACCGCTCGCAGTGTCACGTGACTAGATGCGTTATAAGCGCACGCTAGCGAATTTATGCGAATTATTCGCATGTAATTTTACACTTTAGATAAAAACACTTGATAATCGCAAACTACAAGAGTTACCTATAGCTAAATAAAATTTACAGTGAATAGCTGAATAGTATGGAATCTATTTAACCAAAAATCATGATAAATAATTTTAATTTGATACTTGATAAAATATGTAGGTAGAACTTGAAAAGCAGTGATGGAAACGGATATTTCGCTATTAAAATATTAATTTGTTTTTTTTTTTTTAATATTAAGTTCAATTAAAATAATTTTAAAATAAACTAGATTATATTTCCTTTCCAATAAGACCATAATCTTATTAGTTTATTTACAATAGTCTAATTAGAATTTGGATACTCACTGTTTATTTTGAACACGGTTATTTACGTACCGATAACTTTACGAAGCCACTTGTTTTTGTTTATACAATTTAAAAATATGCTCATTATGCACTGTTTTTTCGCTAACACACATGTTTTAGTCACAAAAACACTTATTTCTTGTTTAACACAATCACTATAGGTATTTATACCTACCACTTTTTCGGAGGCGAAATACTCAACTTTGAGATTCGAAAACTTGATTTCCTTTATGACAATATTGTAGCACAGATCTTCAGGATTAATGTGATACATAACACTATCCGAAAATAAATCATTTTCATCTCTAATCATTTTAGAATCATCATCATCCCTAAATCATTTTAGAAGACCTATTCAATCCATCCATTCTAAAATAAGATATATTTTCCAAAAAATAATTTTACCACTTTGTCGGCATTATTGATATACACACCTCTACAAAATTACAGCTTTCTAGTACTAACGGTCTCTTGGCAAAACCTCGGACAGACAGACAGACGGACATGATGAAACTGTAAGGGTTCCTTGTCAGGACTACGGAACCCTTAAAAGTATGTTTTATTTCCCTGCATTCTTTTGAGAAAAGCACTATATGCCTCGGCGGAAATAGCAATTGCCTGTCTCGTCAACCTGCAATTGCCTATTTCACGGCCTTTGCAATAATGTACTATTGTTATGTACCCACGTAGGTACAATATTACAAACAAGACAATATTTAAAAACCATTCAAGATAATATTATCGTCTTTTAAATAATGAACTTACACATTATTATATTTTAATGTATTTAATAATTAATATAATGGTCCGTGATCGTAATCCGTGGTCTTATCTCACCTACCCTATAATCAATCCCATAAAAAACATAACGTGCCCTCAGATATATTCTAATAGTAGACTAAAGAAAATGACATAAAAATAATAATTTAGTAAACTGATCCCGCGGGATCCAAATGAGCGGGATCAGTTGACTAAAGAACCAGCAAGGGATCATACACTTTTGGGCAAAGATTTGATACAGGTGAGAGTGAGGGCGGTTGTGAGGACGTGCGCCCTGTGTGCCCTGTGCGTCTCTGCGTCTCGTTCGGTGTACGACCGAGCGTAATGTGCGACACTTCATTTGTGTTCTGACGCCGAACGACTAACATTTTATGTTTTTGCTTTATGGCGGTTTTATGTCCACAATCGTGTGTAGCGGCCTTTTTATGAAAAATACAAATGTGCGTTAAATTATTACGAGTCTGTGTCGCTAACCTCCCTAACCGTGCCCCCCGAGTACGTACCCCGTGCTTGTAATGGGAGCCGGCACTTATTGTTTCTACGAACATTTTCACCCTAAGTCATCACAATGTATGACAGACCTGCGCGATGAACAATTAACAACACTTGTGACAGATTTTGTACGAACAGAACGAGGCAGCGCTATTAGTAGACAATGTTTGAGAGTTAGGTTAATAACGACTTTATAATGTAGGACCTAACACAAAAACCAGCTCTTACCCTCATAAGCGAGGCAATAGCCCGGAAAAACGGTGAGGTGAACGGGAAGATTAGAGTACTTACAAATTATGCTCGCGCTGTCAAAGTCACGAGACGTGGGTATAAGTAGAACCGTGGACGCGCAAGACAAGGGTCAAGCTCCGGACTCACTCACGCTCTCGCCACCCGTGACGTAGAGTTCCGTGCGCTCGCTCACACACAACGCACACAATCATGTTTGCATGTTGACTGCTTTTCGAAGCTGTAAAGCGCCACACTTTCCTTTCCTGTGTCATGTCGAGACCGATTCGACTACCTTACAAATCATAACAAAATTAACCAGAAAAGTATTTCCATTGCAGCATTTGCAGCACGTCTACAAAAGTTAGGCCAGTCCAATATTAGCTGCGAGGTGCGAAGTGTGCAATATGAGTACCGTCCTTCATGGAGCCCCCTGCTGCCTATACCCTCTCCAGTACCGCGATCCCACAACGGGTCTATAGCGGCGGCGGCGACTGCTCACTAGCTAAACTTGTATTGTGAGAAAGATCCAATGATTGAGCCGGTTGGATTTTTATAGTGTCAGCGGCATTTGGCAAACATAGCGAATAACGTAAATTAAAATATACTTTTAATTATGAATAATTCGATGGGGAACGGGGTAGTGGGCTGCAGGATGGGGCAGGCAATAGAGGGGACACATCGTGAACTCTTCAATCACATTACCGCCTCGAGCTGACCACTCTCCACAATATGGACGGTTAATCGTGCTTTACGACCTTTCATTTAACCTGCACGCGACTCGTGACGCAGCAGGTTCGTACTTTTACGAGCCGCATGTTGGTCCGCCCACGACCCACGACCCTCAAACTTACACAACCATGTTGTCTTACTGGTAGGACGAAGAACAATGTTAAACATTTTACTGAAAGAGGACCTTACGTTTATTTTGGGCCCCCAAGCCAGCTGTTTCAAAATCTGTCCTATATCTGTTATGCTAGAAATATTATTTTATTTATTATTTGTTCATCCTTCTGCGAGGACGTCATCTCGGCTATGGGAGAAGAATGAGTTAAAAAGTAGAGATAAGTGAAAAGATTAAATAGTTTAAAAAAAGACCACTTGTAACAAATCTGCTAGATCCTATCAAAATAAAGGGATATAAGCAGACTTGTACAAATGTACATGGTAATAAAATGGTAATATTATAACTGACGGGCTTGTGTCTTCTTGCGTCAGAGCTTGGAACTGACGCCAGGGCTAGGCATCGCCGGTTTAGTAACTCTCTGGAGGTATCAAGGATGAAACGCAACCGCACTCCTTCGTTTGCTACTCCGGCATAGCTTTTAATATGCGAAGGGAACTAACTGCCCTTCGGTGGAATCGGAATCGGTCGGTGGACCGATACTTAAAAACCAGGACTTCTTGCCAACACGAGCACCAAAAGTAGACCGACTCATGACAGCCCCGGCTTCCTTCATCTTTTTAGACGACCGGCCATTTGAATGTTGACTTAAGATATTTCTGGAACATAAAAGTAAAGTAGTTTATAACCAGGTCTAATATCAATTACCTATACAACCTAACCTCCTTGCACCAGCAGTAAATTAAAAATAATAAACCTTAGGCTTGTCATTTTCTGACACTACAAAAGGTAAACAAAACATTGTGAGAGAACTAGAAAATCCACAGAAAGCCCTAATAATAAAAAATACAGAGCCCTAGGAATACATTACCTCCAGGCAATGGCCATGCAGTTACCTGGGAGAACGTATGATAAAAAACCTACATTATAACCAAAACGTAAGTAAAAAACACGAACATTACACCAGTTTGACACAATTTGACGATTCTACTAGACTTGACTCACGGTCCAGCTTAATTCTAGCCACTTTCTCACGAAAGTGACTCCAATTACTCTCCTCCATTAAGCCAACCCTAATGGTTCGCTTAATGCGTCTGCAATCTGGTTCTATCAAACTGGTTATCTCTGTCTACGGGGAAGTGAGCGCACCGACAACTTTAGCAATACGCTATGGTTGCTCGCGCGAATGCGTCCCACTTCCTACGCACCGGGCGTTCTTTACTGAACGTATTATATTTGTATTTGTGTTCACTGAGTTTGGCTCTGGTACAGTTCACGCACGCCGCTGCTTCACCAAGATCTTTGACTGGGCAGTCCACTCCTTCCTTTCCACTCGATTCCTAAGGGCTCGCAACACGTCCTCGCAACTGAGACCTAGTTTACTCTGTTTTGCCTTATTTTGTGACTGGCCGAACAAACCAGTCACCCTAAGATGTGGACCGCCGACATAGGCGCTTGCTTTTTCCGTACGATAATCAGCGGGTGCACTGCACTAGAGGAATCTGATCCTTTTGCGGAATACCAGTTTTTTATACGCAAGGGGCGCCCTACGGTGGACGCCATCATGCGCGTGAGAGCCCTAACGACGAGGGATGCGGAGTCCCGGGGTGAGGTTGTCTTGGCGGTGTCTCTCGACATCGCCAACGCCTTCAACTCCATGCCCTGGAGCTGCATAAGGGAGGCACTCCGGTATCACCGGGTGCCGACCTACCTTCGTCGTGTGGTCGGGGATTACCTAACAGACAGGGCCATCATCTACCCCGGTCGCATCCGTCGGCATCGAGTCGACGTTGAAGTACCTGGGACTCGTTCTCAACAGCCGATGGAACTTCATGGAGCATTTCCGACGATTGGCCTCCAAACTGGAACGGACCGGAACTACCTTCAGGTGGCTCCTGCTCAACCTGGGGGGGTCCAAACGCCTCTCCGCGGGAGTCATGCGGTCCATGGCCCTTTACAGGGCGTTCGTGTGGGCGCGTTCTTTGAGGTGGCGAGCCGCCCACTATCTGAACGCGCCTCAAAAGGTGGTAGCCGTAACGCTGGCCCATGGGTACCACACTCTCCCGTGAGGCGGCGAGTCTCCTTGCTGGATTGCCACCATGGGATCTGGTGGCGATAGTCCTAGCGCGCCTGCTTGAATGGTGAGACAACCACCGAGTGCAGCGTCGTTTGCTCGAGGCCCTGAGCTCCGGTGAGGCTCTAACTGACGCCCGCTACACTCGCATAGGTAATCTGCAGCACCCCTTGCCTGCTGGCCAGACTGTCTCGGAGTCTGACGAGTTTCTCGGAGTTGTCTCTTTACTCCGAGATGTGCTCTTTCAGACTATTTAGTAGGAGCACAGTCAGACCAGCAAGAACCTCGGCGCGAATGGGACTACTGTCAGCAGTGGGCGCAAGTTCCGGTACGGCGATGAAGTGGCAGCGGCCACCGGTTCGATCAGGTAAGGTTCGCTCAGGTTAGGTTCGCTCAGGTTAGGTTCGCTCAGGTTAGGTTCGCTCAGGTTAGGTTCGCTCAGGTTAGGTTCGCTCAGGTTAGGTTTTTTTTTTTTTTTTTTTTTTTTTTTTTTTTTTTTTTTTTTTGTTTTGGCAGGAGTGGGAAATCCCCGCGGACACCTCGACTATCCCACAAGAATTTCTCTTGTGAGACAGTCGAGGTAGTGCCGGACTCGAACCGGCTAAAAACCACTCCTGCCCCAGCCAGTGTCCCTCTAACATAATCAGAGTCCTTGACATCTGTCTTGTTTCATTTGTCTACATTTCTTGGTGGCCGGAAAGACCACATGATGTACGGTTTTGTTTTGCGTGGTAAATTTACCTATTATTTAATACCCTAAACATTCCTTAAATTTGTGTTACTGCTATAGTGAACTTTATATTTTGTAAACTTTTTTAAAACTATTTGCTAAATACTATATTACTTTATTGATGTTCTTTAATTTATTCTATTCTTATATTTATATCTATTATTAACCCTTATATTTTATGCCCTTATTAAGATTTCTTGCTTTGTTTAATTTTTATTTCCTATTTTTAACGTTTATTTATATGATATCTAAGGTATATATTTACTATATAATTAAATATCTTAATAAGTTTTCATCATTATTACTATTCTTCTAAATTTTCTAATTTCTTTGCAAGAAAGGTTAACGTCTGTTACAGTATCACCAAGTTCGACCCAGCTTGACGTATCCACCAGCGCCGGCACCAGCTCCAGCATAAGTTGAGCTCGTTTCTCAAGAAACAGCCTCAATTTACATCTTTGCTTGTTGCCAACGCTGGTGACTGTCTCAACTCGTCTGTATATCGGCTGGGCCGAATTGGTTTTACTCCCGTGCTTGGAAGTGGTCGCATCGCCAACTTTAGCAATATGCTATTGAAGCTCTTGCGAATGCGTCCCACTTCCTTCGCACGGGGCATTCGTTGCTGAATGCGTTGTGCTCGGTGGCCCCCCGTTTTGCTCTGGTGCAGTTCACGCAAGCCGCTGCTTTGCCGATCTGTCTATCCGGGCAGTCTGCCCTGAGGTGTGCTCCACCGCAATGGCTACACAGATCGGCTGGCTCCGTGCACAGGCGTTTCCCGTGCCCGTATGCCAAGCAGCGGGTGCACTGCACCAGAGGCGTCTGATCCTCGACGCGTACTCGCTGGAGGTCGATGCGGAGTTTTCGTCCTTCAATCGCCCTCCTCCAGACCATAGGGGACACACCAAGCACAACGTGATTCGCATGCGGATTCCGGGTTTTCTTACGGTATTTTACCACCATCCTCTGCGCCTCGTCGTCGAGCCCGTGAAATATCTCCCGGTTCTGATTCTTAAGGGCTCTCAACACTTCTTCGTCACTGTGCATGAGTAATACGTCCCTAAGAATCAGAAGCGGGTCCCGATTTTTCACGTCCTCGACAACGAGGTTCTCTCCGGCCTTCTCTAATCGTGCTTTTAATTTCCTCCTCTCCTCCGTTGTTGCGCACCCCATCACTACCTTTTGGTCCTTGGCTTTTCGGACCCTCTCTACGCGCACCCAGCCCTCCTTCGCATCTACTGCCTTCCTCACTCTTTCGAGGATTTCGTCCCCCGTATCCATCTCCTGAGTTGAGGAGACAACCACAGAGTGCAGCGTCGTTCGCTCCAGGGCCTGAACCCCGGTGTGGCTCTTACAGACGGCCGCCACACTCTCGTAGGTTGTCTCCTCCACCCCTTCCCTACTGGCCAGACTGTCTCGGAGTCTGTCAAGCTTCTCGGAGTTGTCTCGCAACTCCGAGATGTGCTCCTTTAGACTGTTAAGGAGCTCAGTCTGGCCAGCAAGAACGTCGACGGTGATAGGATGGGGACTTGGGTCAGCAGTAGGCGCGGGTTCCGGTACGGCGATGGGTGCGGTAGGCGCCTTGTCTCGTTCCGACTCCTTGACAAGCTCAAAAAGCCTGTTTATGGCCTCGAGCACCGCAGCTTTGATGTCGGTCCTGAGGTTGCGAGAATTGCCTAAATTAAGTTTTGCCTTGTTCAGGCAAGCTCTCGCCTCCTCAGTGCGACTGCGGTGCCTCGCCTCAGGCTTCTTGAGCAGTGTCAAGAAGTCCGCAGGAGCTCGGCGCGTCCCTGGAGTAGCTGGGTCCCCCCGCGTGGCGGAAGGAGTGTCCTCTCCGAAGGAGATTCTCCTCCTCGCGTCAGCAGAGGAAGGTCCCGCTTTCTTTCGCGTCGAGCCCCCGGTGCCCAGCGTTCTCAAGGTAGCAGATGGGGTGCGGAACATATTGGTCTCGAGTGGCATTGATACAGATAAAAACGAGCCCCTGTAAAGTGGAGGCCCGGTCGTTAAAATACGCTCAAGAGAGGAGAGACTTATAATAATAATATGGTGGACACTGGAATATACCGTGTCCCTGTAAAGGGGGGTACACGGGAAATAATAAAATAACTAATCTGCTAAAATATTAATAATTGAAAATAATTATATCGTCGGTCAAATAATGTTAAAATGTTAAAATTCCCTTAAACACACTCCGAAAACCCTAACAAAAGTAAACCCTAACCAAATCACGACTTAAATTTTTGCCAAAATCCCACGTCTACCTTCTTACTATAAGCCAGAGGGCGGGTGGATGGGCAAAATTTTTTCGAGCTAGGGACGCGGTCGAGGTGTCCAGAGACGCGTCTCCGCGCGGGCTAGCTAAATATGGAATAAAACAGGGTAGGTGCCGAACAAAAATTTGGAGTTTTGGTCAAAAAACCAGTTTTTGAACCAAAAAATTTTGATTTTCACCCCACAGCCTGGAGACCGGGACACGGATCGCGAACCAGAATTCAGAGATGAAGGGTGAGTACTATTTATACTATAAACTGATGCTATTTTTGCAAAAAATTTGGAAAAAACACTAAATTTTGAGAATTTACTTTGAAAAAGTCGAAAAATTCCTAAGTGCGGTAAGGGATGAAGTCCTGACGCGCGTGTGTGCGTGCCATATGGTCAGTACGTAGGCGGAGGCCTAGTTTAGTCTAAATCCGCTGAAAACAGCTTCAAAATCGCACGTCTAGAAGTGAAGATATCGACGCTCAGGTTAGGTTCGCTCAGGTTAGGTTCGCTCAGGTTAGGTTCGCTCAGGTTAGGTTCGCTCAGGTTAGGTTCGCTCAGGTTAGGTTCGCTCAGGTTAGGTTCGCTCAGGTTAGGTTCGCTCAGGTTAGGTTCGCTCAGGTTAGGTTCGCTCAGGTTAGGTTCGCTCAGGTTAGGTTCGCTCAGGTTAGGTTCGCTCAGGTTAGGTTCGCTCAGGTTAGGTTCGCTCAGGTTAGGTTAGGTTAGGTTAGGTTAGGTTAGGTTAGGTTAGGTTAGGTTAGGTTAGGTTAGGTTAGGTTAGGTTAGGTTAGGTTAGGTTAGGTTAGGTTAGGTTAGGTTAGGTTAGGTTAGGTTAGGTTTTTTTTTTTTTTTTTTTTTTTTTTTTTTTTTTTTTTTTTGTTTTGGCAGGAGTGGGAAATCCCCGCGGACACCTCGACTATCCCACAGGAATTTCTCTTGTGAGACAGTCGAGGTAGTGCCGGACTCGAACCGGCTAAAACCACACTCCTGCCCCGCTAGTGTCCCTCTGACATGATCAGAGACCTTTGTATCGGAGGTTTGCCTTACATGTCTGTGAAGTTTAGGAGGCCGAACAGACCACGCTCTATTTATTTATATTTTGACTTTCTAATTTATTATCTATTTATGTACCTGTATTCATTTATCTTTATTGTTTATGTTTTTACTTTTATTGTTTACTGTTTATTCTACTTTATTCTACTACTTATCTATTTTATATTTTATGAATTTCGACTATTAATAATACTACAATCTATGTTAATACTTATATCCTTCATTTATTAATTACAATTTATAACTTATTGATATATATCTATATATCTTGATATCGGTGCCATATTCTCAGTATATAGTTTGATATCAAGTTTTAAGATAGCAGTAGTTTTAACTCAAATCCGATCAATTCGACACAACTTAACGATGCCACTAGGGCTATCTTCGGTTCACGTATAACCTGAGCCAGTTTCTCATGAAACTGACTCAAGTTGCAGCTTTTGCTCTTGACAGCCCTAGTGGTTCGATTAATGCGACTGCCATCTGGTTGTGCCGAATTGAAGATCGCCTCGTGGTACGCGGAAGTGGGCGCATTGACAACTTTAGCAATAAGCTATTGATGCTCTGGCGAATGCGTCCCACTTCCTGCGTACCGGGCATTCACTGCTAAACGCATTGTGCTGGCGTTCCCCCATCTCGGCTCTGGTGCAGTTCACGCACGCCGCTGCCTCGCCACTGAGTTTGACTGGGCAGTCCACCCTTAAGTGTGGACCGCCGCAGTGGCTGCACAGGTCAACAGGCTCCGTGCAGAGACGCTTGCCGTGACCATATGCTAGGCAGCGGGTACACTGCACCAGAGGCGACTGGTCCTCAACGCGCACTCTCTGGAGGTCAATGCGGAGCTTGCCTCCAGAGAGTGCCCGGTTCCAGACCGTGGGTGACACGCTCAGCACAATGCTGTTTACGTGCGGGTTCCTGGACTTCCTCCTAAACTTCACGGACATTCTTTGTTCCTTGTCGTCGAGGCCGTGAAAAATCTCCCGGTTCTGGTTCTTAAGGGCCTTCAGTACTTCTTCATCGGTGTGCACTGACAGCACGTCCCTAAGAACCAGAAGCGGGTCGCGGTTCGTCACCTCCTCGACGACGAGGTTCTCTCCGGCCGCCTCCAATCGCGCCTTAAGCTTGCGCCTCTCCTCCTTTGTTTCGCACCCCATAATAACCTTCTGGTCCTTGGCCTTCCTCACCCTTTCTACACGCACCCAGCCCTCCTTCGCGTCCACCGCTTTTCGCACCCTTTCGAGGATTTCGGCCCCCGTATCCATTTCCTGTGTTGAGGAAACAACCACTGAGTGCAACGTCTTTCGCTCCAGGGCTGACGCCCCGGTGTGGCACTTTCCGACGGCCGCTACACTCGCGTAGGTTGTCTCCCCCACACTTTCTCTGCTGGCCAGACTGTCTCGGAGTCTGTCGAGTTTCTCGGAGTTGTCTTTTAACTCCGAGATGTGCTCCTTCATGGTTCTCAGGAGCTCAGTCTGGCCAGCAAGAACCTCAATGGAAGTGGGATGGGGGCCGAAGTCAGCAGTGGGCGCGGGTTCCGGTACGGCAATAGGTGCGGTAGGGGCCTTGTCGTGTTCGGACTCCTTGACTAGCTCAAAAAGCCTGTTTATGGCCTCGAGCACCGCAGTCTTGATGTCGGTCCTGAGGTTGCGAGAGTTGCCTAAGTTTAGCTTAGCCTTGTTCAGGCAAGCTCTCGCCTCCTCAGTGCGACTGCGGTTCCTCGCCTCAGGCTTCCTGAGCAGTGCCAAGAAGTCCGCAGGAGCTCGGCGCGTCCCCGGAGTGGCAGGGCCTCCTCGTGACGCCGAAGGAGTCTCATCTCCGAAGGAGATTCTCCTCCTCGCGTCAGGCGAATGCCCCGCCTTCTCCGCCGATCGCGGCGAGCCACTGGAGCCTTGGGCCCTCACGGTGCTGGATGGGGTGCGAAACATATTCAAAATTTTGGGAGCAGGTACTGTCAGAACTGACCCCTGTAAAGAGGGGGACGGAACCGCAATATCTGCCCGAGAGGAGATTTTCAAAGGGACACTGGTACTTATGTGACCCTGTAAAGGGGGGAACACAATAAGTAATATAAATAATCAAATAAAATATACAACAATAAAATACAATAAAATTACTAAATTACTATAATATCTAAAATAATAATATTAAAATTCAATAAAATTCAGGTCAAAATTGTTTAAAATCGAGTTTTCCCTACCAATCACCTAGTTATGGGCCTAAAATATCCAAGAGAAACTATATATGAAAAATAAATTTTGCCGAAAACTCCCACGTCTACCTTCTTCCAATAGGCCAGAGGGCGGGTGGGTGGGCAAAATTTTTTCGAGCTAGGGGCGCGGTCGAGGTGTCCAGAGACGCGTCTCCGCGCGGGCTAGCTATATGTGGAATAAAACAGGGTAGGTGCCGAACAAAAATTTTGAGTTTTGGTCAAAAAACCAGTTTTTGAACCAAAAAATTTTGATTTTCACCCCACAGCCTGGAGACCGGGACACGGATCGCGAACCAGAATTCAGGGATGAAGGGTGAGTACTATTTATACTATAAACTGATGCTATTTTTGCAAAAAATTTGGAAAAAACACTAAATTTTGAGAATTTACTTTGAAAAAGTCGAAAAATTCCTAAGTGTGGTAAGGGATGAAGTCCTGACGCGCGTGTGTGCGTGCGATATGGTCAGTACGTAGGCGGAGGCCTAGTTTAGTCTAAATCCGCTGAAAAAAGCTTCAAAATCGCACGTCTAGAAGTGAAGATATCGACAATTGTGTTTTTGACTCGATCCCTAAGGTGGATATCGGGTACTAGCAGCAATGTATGAAAAAACTATTTTTTAAAAATGTGAATGTTTTATTCGAGCTAGGGGCGCGGTCGAGAAGTCCAGAGACGCGTCTCCGCGCGGGCTAGCTATATGTGGAATAAAACAGGGTAGGTGCCGAACAAAAATTTTGAGTTTTGGTCAAAAAACCAGTTTTTGAACCAAAAAATTTTGATTTTCACCCCACAGCCTGGAGACCGGGACACGGATCGCGAACCAGAATTCAGGGATGAAGGGTGAGTACTATTTATACTATAAACTGATGCTATTTTTGCAAAAAATTTGGAAAAAACACTAAATTTTGAGAATTTACTTTGAAAAAGTCGAAAAATTCCTAAGTGTGGTAAGGGATGAAGTCCTGACGCGCGTGTGTGCGTGCGATATGGTCAGTACGTAGGCGGAGGCCTAGTTTAGTCTAAATCCGCTGAAAAAAGCTTCAAAATCGCACGTCTAGAAGTGAAGATATCGACGGTTAGGTTAGGTTAGGTTTTTTTTTTTTTTTTTTTTTTTTTTTTTTTTTTGTTTTGGCAGGAGTGGGAAATCCCCGCGGACACCTCGACTATCCCACAGGATTGCTCTTGTGAGACAGTCGAGGTAGTGCCGGACTCGAACCGGCTAAAACCACACTCCTGCCCCGCCAGTGTCCCTCTGACATTATCAGAGCCCTTTCTTTCGGAGGTTTGCCTTTCTTATCCCTGAAGTTTAGGAGGCCGAATTGACCACGCTCTATTTATTGACATTTTGACTTTTAATTTATTATCTATTCGTGTACCTATACATGTTTATCTTTATTGTTTATGTTTTCCTTTTATTATTTACTATTTATTTTATTTCAGTGAATTCGACTATTAAAATTTAAAATCTGCTATAACACTATGTCCTTTAACTAATTATTACAATTTTTCAAAATAATTTAAAATGTTTGCCCTTTTATAACCCAGTTTCTACAGTTATTTTACTTTTATTTCGTTCTGTCATTTTTAGTTTGTATATCTTGATATTGAAGCCATATACTCAATATACAGTTTAATATCAATATTTTAAATTTGCAACTAGATATAATTTGGATCTGATCAATTCGACACAACTTAACGTTGCCACTAGGGCTATCTTCGGTTCACATATAACCTGAGCCAGTTTCTCACGAAACTGACTCAAGTTGCAGCTTTTACTCTTAACAACCCTAGTGGTTCCATTAATGCAACTGCCATCTGGTTGTGCCGAATTGATTGTAATCTCAAAGTACGCGGAAGTGGGCGCACCGACCACTTTAGCAATAAGCTATTGATGCTCTGGCGAATGCGTCCCACTTCCTGCGCACCGGGCATTCACTACTAAACGCATTGTGCTGGCGTTCCCCCATCTCGGCTCTGGTGCAGTTCACGCACACCGCTGCCTCGCCACTGAGTTTGACTGGGCAGTCCACCCTTAAGTGTGGACCGCCACAGTGGCTGCACAGGTCAACAGGCTCCGTGCAGAGACGCTTGCCGTGACCATATGCTAGGCAGCGGGTACACTGCACCAGAGGCGACTGGTCCTCAACGCGCACTCTCTGGAGGTCAATGCGGAGCTTGCCTCCAGAGAGTGCCCGGTTCCAGACCGTGGGAGACACGCTCAGCACAATGCTGTTGACGTGCGGGTTCCTGGACTTCCTCCTAAACTTCACGGACATTCTTTGTTCCTTGTCGTCGAGGTCGTGAAAAATCTCCCGGTTCTGGTTCTTAAGGGCCTTCACTACTTCTTCATCGCTGTGCACTGACAGCACGTCCCTAAGAACCAGAAGCGGGTCGCGGTTCGTCACCTCCTCGACGACGAGGTTCTCTCCGGCCGCTTCTAATCGCGCCTTAAGTTTGCGCCTCTCCTCCTTCGTTTCGCACCCCATGATCACTTTCTGATCCTTGGCCTTTCGGACCCTCTCTACTCGCACCCAGCCCTCCTTCGCGTCCACTGCTTTTCGCACTCTTTCGAGGACTTCGGCGCCCGTATCCATTTCCTGTGTTGAGGAAACAACCACCGAGTGCAGCGTCTTTCGCTCCAGGGCTGACGCCCCGGTGTGGCACTTTCTGACGGCCGCTACACTCGCGTAGGTTGTTTCCACCGCACTTTCTCTGCTGGCCAGACTGTCTCGGAGTCCGACGAGTTTCTCGGAGTTGTCTTTTAACTCCGAGATGTGCTCCTTCATGGTTCTCAGGAGCTCAGTCTGGCCAGCAAGAACCTCGTGGAAGATGGGTTGGGGACCGAAGTCAGCAGTGGGCACGGGTCCCGGTACGGCGATGGGTGCGGCAGGGGCCCGGTCTTGCTCCGACTCCTTGACCAGCTCATAAAGCCTGTTTATGGCTTCCAGCACCGCAGTCTTTATCTCGGCCTTGAGGTTGCGAGAGTTGGTTAGGTTAGGTTAGGTTAGGTTAGGTTGGGGTGCGTCAGAATTGGGGTGCGTCAGAATTCCTCCACGTGTGCCTAGTGGCTGCTGGTCCCTCTCGATACGTCTGGAGGGAAGAGCAGCTGCTGGGTCGGTGCACCCTGGGCGCGGCAGTATCCTTCCTCGAGGAATGAGAAGAAATTCTTCTTATTCCTTGGGGAATGTTACTGTCGTGGCTAATATTCTGGGGAGGGGTGCCCTGTCCGTTCCGGACAGTGCGCAATTCACGCTCCAAGTCATTGGAGTGTGAATATGGGGAGAGGTCACATCGTGCGTCGTGCGATGACCCACGGAGCGGGTCTATCGGACGATGTGTGATGACCGATTCACTACTCGAGTTCCTCGAGGAGTGGATCAGGGGTCGGGGATATTCGTCGCGTACCGTGCGATGGCTCACGGAGCGGGCTCATCGGACGGTACGTGATTAGTGATTCACTCCTCGAAGTTCTCGGGGAGTGAATCGGGGCGGGGTTATTCGTCGTGTGCCGTGCGATGGCTCACGGAGCGGGCTCATCGGACGGTACGTGATTGGTGATTCACTCCTCGTATTTCTCGGGGAGTGAATCAGGGTTGGGGTTATTTCGTCGTGTGCCGTGCGATGGCTCACGGAGCGGGCTCATCGGACAGTACGTGATTGGTGATTCACTTCTCGAACTTCTCGGGGAGTGAATCAGGGTTGGGGTTCCTCCTTCATCTTGGATCACGGCATTCGTCGCCCTCTGGTACGCGTCTGCCCATCAGACGTGACTGTGAGCGTGATGAATCGCCGTGATAAAGGATCAAGGGGGAGGGGCGGAAATATTGATATGTGTATGTATGTAAATATATTATATATGTTTATTATATTTATGAAGTAGGGAGACAGGGACCACACCCTTCAAAGGAACAAAGAAAAACAAAAAATGAACAACAAGAAGAATTGCAAAATAGTACCCCAGGGCGGTACCAGCTGCTCAGCAGTTGGAGAATCCGCCACGATCCCTTCGGGATCGTCAAGCCCCCCGTATTCTGGGGAGGGCAACAATTCTCTTCCACTTGCCAAAGGCAACGAGAGCCGAGGAGGCTCAAGATCACGGTCTTTCGAAGACCTGATCTCGTTCAAACCACCCGACCGAAAACTGGGTGAGCGCCGCGCGTCGGAGGTGGTCGTAGTGTCGGACGGCGGCACTGCGTCACTAAGGACGGAAGTAGAGGCTCCAGTGGAGCCACGCGTGGTCCTGGAGAGGGTGTGCATGTCGGAGTCAGACGACACACCGCAAGTAGTGACAGCCGCTCCCTCCAAGTTTTGGGGGAAGCGTTCTCGCGGCTGTCTGACGGACGCGGGTTCGGCAGGTCTGTCCTCCAGCGAGGAGAACCTGCCGGCCAACAAGATGCCGACAGCCAGGAGAGGCAGAGGTCGCGTGACTAACAGTCCGGCATCGTCACGTGACATTCGAGGCCGCTTCCTGAAGCAGCGCACCGATACGCCGACGGTCAGCGACTCGGATCGCGTCTCACCCGCGGTCTCAGTCGACGACCTTGGAGGGGTCAGCGTCGCTCTTGTGGGCACAAAGGCGGAGGCCAACGCCGCGAAACGTGCTCAGAACAGAGCAGTCGCGGCCGATGAGGTGGCCGAAATGGCCCGTCAGGCCCGAGAGCGGCGGTCTGCCCAGGCGGCCAATGGGGAGAGCCTGACAGCAGAGGCTCTCAGCCGCCAAGTGATGGACGGCGTGGACATTGTCCTGAAGGTTGCCACCAAATCCGGCAACCTGAAGGGCTCGTTTATGCGCGCCCTCAAAGAGGCAGCAGAGGGGATCAGAGAGGCGGTTCAGGTTCTCCATGGCCACACGACCTCGGAGGAGACGGCGAGGCTGTGGACGGAGAACAGTCGTCTCCGATCCGAGCTGGAGGACCTCAAGCGGCAGTTTGCCGCTTTGCAAAATGTCGGGCAGCAGCAGGCGGCTCCCTCGTCGGCCCCTGCACATGCAGCGCCGCCAACTCGAAGTTTGTCGGACTACGACGTAGAGAGGGTGGCGAGAGTCTGTATGGTGCAGTGTGGGGGCATGGTGAGTGCCCGCTTGGAGGCAATTGAGTCTCGACTGCCCCCGGCTGAGATCCTCCGGCCCCCGCTTGCGGCGGATAGGCGGAGGGTGGAAGAGTCCGCGAGGACGAAGCCCGCGCAGGTCACGCAGAAACCTGCAGAGGGGGGCAACGCGGCAGGGCCTGGGAGGCCTGTGCAGGGTGCGTCCGTACCCCTCGTCCAGCCCCCGGTGACCGCTTCTCCCGCCCAAGTGACGGTGGGTGGAGAGGGCCGCCGCAAGAGAAGGAAGAAGAAGAAGGCGGTGGGTACGACCGCGCCTCCTACTTCCCAAGAGGCCGCGCTACCGGCGACTGCACCTCCCACCCAGGAGGCCTGGACGACGGTGGTGAAGAGGGGGCGCAAAAAGAGCGCGCCGCAGCCGACACCGCCCCAGGTACCGACTCGGTCACAGGGCACGAGGCAGCCCAGGGTCACTACCCCACGCTCCGAGGCTGTAGTTATTACACTGCAGCCCGAAGCCGTGAGCAGGGGAGTGACCTACAAGTCGGTCCTGGCGGAAATGAAGCAGAAGCTTCAGTTTAGCGAGTTTGGCACCCCGGCTGGTTTCGTCTTCAGGACGGCAGCCACGGGTGCCAAGATGCTTCAGGTGTCGGGTGCCGGAAGGCAGGAGAGGGCGGACAAGCTGGCCGCCAAACTCCGGGAAGTCCTCAATCCAGAGGACACGAGAGTGTCCAGGCCCATGGTCACGGCTGAATTGCGCGTGGATGGGCTGGACGACTCGGTGACCCCGGAGGAAGTAACGGCGGCCATTGCTCAAAACGGTGGGTGTCCGCCAGACAGTGTGGTGGCGGGCGAAATTCGCAGCGGCACGGACGGGCTGGGCACTGTTTGGGTGCGGTGCCCGGTCGCGGCTGCGAACAAGATTGCAGATGGCGGGCGACTACTGGTAGGCTGGGTGTCTGCCAGGGTCAAACTCCTGCCAAGGCGGGCCTTGCAGTGCTTCCGGTGCCTCGAAAAGGGGCATGTCAAGGCACAATGCACTGCACAAGTCGACCGCAGCGAACTATGTTTCCGCTGCGGTCGACCCGGCCACAGGGCGGCCCAGTGCTCCGGAGCGCCTAACTGCAGCCTTTGCGCAGCTGCAGGGAAACGCTCGGAGCACAGACTTGGCGGGAAGGCCTGCAAGGCACCCAAGTCCAAGAATAAGAGGTCTAGAGCTGTCGGAGAAACTGCGCCTCTCCCACAGCCCGACTCCCGACCCAGGGAAGGAGGAGCCGAGGAAATGGAATGCCATTAATGGCACTATTCCGTTTCCTCCAGGCGAACATCAACCACGCCGCCAGAGCTCAGGATCTATTGCTCCAGAGCATGGCGGAGTGGTTGATCAACGTGGCTGTGGTCGCCGAGCCGTATTTTGTTCCCCCCCGCGATAACTGGGCAGGGGACCTGGACGGCTTGGTGGCCATCATTGGCGGGACTCTTGTCAGTCCGTCCCGAGGTCACGGCTGGGTGGCCGCCCTCGTGGACGGCATTGTCACAATTGGGGCGTATTTCTCTCCCAACAAGAGTCTCGCTGACTTTGAGGAGTTCCTTGTCGAGCTAGGTGCCGTCGTGAGCCGGTTCCACCCTCGCCCGGTGCTGTTGCTCGGGGATCTCAATGCCAAGTCTGCGGCGTGGGGATCCCCGATCAACGATCCCAGGGGTGAGGTGTTGGAGGAGTGGGCGGTCGAGACCGGCCTGACCGTCCTGAATCGGGGCTCGGTGCACACGTGCGTGCGGCAGCGGGGCGGGTCCATAGTGGACGTGTCGTTCGCAAGCCCCGCTGTTGCAGGCCGTGTGCACGACTGGCGAGTTGCCGTAGAGGTGGAGACGCTGTCGGACCATCGATATATTCGATTTGACGTCTCCACCCAGGCTGCGGGCGGCGGTCGCCCGCCTGCCCCGCAAATGGACGGTCCTCGCTGGTCGTACAAGCGAATCGACAGGGAACTCCTCGAGGAAGCCGCAATCCTCCAGGCCTGGGTCCGGGAGTCAATGACGAACGAACCCCTCGACGTCGAAGCGGAGGCGCAGTGGTTCCGCGGGGCGATGACGCAAATTTGCGATGCGTCTATGCCCCGCGTCACCCAACCCACAAGGCGCCAGCTGTACTGGTGGTCCGCCGTCATCGCGCAGTTGCGCGTGACGTGCGTGGAGGTGAGACGCCAGTACACCCGATACCGGAGGAGACGTCGTCGGGTTCCGGAGGAAGAGGCCGCGCTGTATGAGGTGTACCGCGCGGCCAAGGAGGCTCTGTGGCTGGCCGTCGGCGAGGCTAAGACTCGAGCCAGGGAGGAGATGTTGTCGACCCTCGACGTGAATCCGTGGGGGCGCCCTTATCGTGCGGTGCGAGGGAAACTTCGTGCCTGGGCGCCCCCACTCACTGAGAGTCTGCAGCCTCAGCTGCTGGAGGAAGTGGTCGCAACGCTCTTCCCTGCCAGAGAAGAGCATGTACCGCCGCCGATGGCTTTGCCCACAGCCGCAGAGCCTACGGATGGGGAGGACGTCAGCGTCCCAGAGGTGACACACGCAGAGATGAGGGCGGCAATAACGCGGCTTCGGGCCAAAACCGTCGCCCCGGGGCCCGACGGGGTTCCCGGTGTCGCGCTTGCCCTCGCTCTGAAAGAGCTAGAGCCCCAGCTGAGAGGACTCTACTCAGCGTGTCTTGAGCAGGGCCAATTCCCTAGTGAGTGGAAAACGGGTCGTCTGGTCCTGCTCAAGAAGGCGGGGCGCCCAGCGGACTCGCCGTCCGCGTACCGGCCCATAGTGCTGCTGGACGAGGTGGGTAAGCTTTTCGAGCGGATTATTGCTGCCCGCCTCGCCGGCCACTTGTACAGAGAGGGGCCGGATCTGGACGACAGCCAGTTCGGCTTTCGGCATGGGCGCTCCACCGTGGACGCCATAATGCGGGTAAGAGTCCTGGCGGAGGAAGCGGTGTCCCGGGGCGGGGTGATGTTGGCGGTGTCCTTGGACATCTCCAACGCTTTCAACACCCTGCCCTGGAGCTGCATTCGGGAGGCGCTGTGTTACCACAGGGTGCCCCCGTACCTCCGCCGCATCGTTGGGGCTTATTTAGCGGAAAGGTGTGTCACCTACTGGGGACGCGACGGCGGAGGCCGGCGCGACATGTCGTGCGGTGTTCCACAGGGTTCGGTCGTTGGCCCACCCCTGTGGAACATCGGGTACGACTGGGTGCTGAGAGGCGAGCTCCAACGGGGGGTGACCTTGGTGTGTTACGCGGACGACACGCTGGTCACGGCCCGGGGGAGCTCGTACAGGGAGGCAGCGTTGCTGGCGACCTCTGCGGTCTCGCAGGTCGTGGGCCGCATACGGCGCCTGGGCCTGGAGGTGGCCCTCAACAAGTCGGAGGCCGTGGTCTTTCACGGCCCCCGGCGGGCGCCGCCGCCGGGATCACATATTGTGGTCGGGGGGACTCCAATTGCTGTCGAGTGCACCATGAAGTATCTCGGATTGGTGCTCGACAGCCGTTGGAGTTTCGGCCCCCATTTCCAGCGGCTGGCGCCCAAGTTGATGGGCGCGGCGGGCGCGCTCGCAACGCTGCTTCCCAATCTGGGGGGCCCGAGCACCGCCTGTAGGAGATTGTACCTGGGGGTCTTGCGATCCATGGCCCTGTACGGGGCCCCGGTGTGGGCCTCGGACCTGACGGCCGGCAGCATCGCGATTCTGCGAAAACCGCAGCGGGCGATGGCCGTCAGGTCTGTCAGGGGGTATCGCACAATCTCCTACGAGGCGGCTTGTGCACTGGCCGGGTCGCCACCCTGGGACCTGGAGGCGAGAGTCCTCGCGTCACTTTACCGGTGGCGCGAGGAGGCGCGGACGCGGGGCGGAGGACCGATGCAGCGAGAGATCGATCTGCATCGGTCCCAGCTCCGCGAGGTCATGGTGGCGGAGTGGCGGGAGAGGCTTTTGCGCCCTACCGCCGGCCTCGCTACCATCGAGGCGATCCGACCAGTGCTCGAGGAATGGCTCGAGAGGAGGCACGGCTCCCTGTCGTTTCGGGCGACGCAGGTATTCTCGGGGCACGGTTGCTTCGGGAAGTACCTGTGTCGCATAAACAGGGAGCCGGACGCCCGGTGTCATCACTGCGTCCATTGTCTGGAGGACACGGCGCGGCACACGCTGGCAGAGTGTGCCGCATGGGAGGAGCCGCGCCGTGCCCTCGTGACAGAAGTGGGAGCCGACCTAGCGCTGCCGGCCGTCGCTCGCGCGATGGTCGGGAGCGCAGAGTCGTGGGATGCAGTGATCTCCTTCTGTGAAACGGTCATCTCACAGAAGGAGGCTGCGGAGAGGTCGAGGGAGGTGGAAACCGCTCTCCCGACCCGCAGCAGACGTACCGGGCGTCGGCGGAGGGCGGACAACGCCCTCTTCCGGCCCCCCTGAACGGGTTCAGAGGGACGGCGGACTTGGGGACGTCCGCCGCCCCGCCGAATAACTGGACCCGAGGCGGTGGCGCGTAGTGTTCCGCGCGCGCCCCTATTGGCGTTGCGGGGGGAGTACACCTCGCTCCCCCCGTAGACATGAGGTGGCCCGCAGACGCGGGCCGGCACTAGCCGGGGATCGTGGAAGGCGCACTAGTTCCCATGATCCCCGGTGCAAGTGTGGGAATGGAACACCGGGGTGGTTTTTTAGTCGGTTAGAGTCCGACAGACCCCTCCGCCCGCCCCAGGGCGGAGGACATCCGTGTGGATTTTCCACCCCGGCAACAAAAAAAAAAAAAAAAAAAAGGTTAGGTTAGGTTAGGTTAGGTTAGGTTAGGTTGGGGGACCACCCCACAGAGCTTACGTCCACGTCGTGTCCCCTGGAAACGGCCCAGTTTGACCACCGTAACGGAGTGGCAGACTGGGTACGGCCAAAGTGCTCTGTGCTCTCGTATTTTATTTTATCCATTGCCTTGTTTTACGAGAATCTGCGGTATGCCAAAACAATCGCGGGACGCCTGCGGGCGCTTTTTTAAACCAAAAGGTCCTTATCAGGGCCAACCCAAAGGCCCTTCTCAGGGCCAACCAAAAGGCCCTTCTCAGGGCCACCCCGATGCATCAACATCAGAGGCTAGCCGCGCGCCGTCTGCGGCTAGCTACTACGGCGGGGCAGAGTCGTCTGACAGCGACTCGCTAGTTGGTGTGTCGAATGCGAGTGGCACTCGGACGCTGAAGCGCGTCTTTCTGAGCTGTGGGGGGTCCGAGAGTTCCTCGGCCTCGGGGTCCAAGCCGTCGTCGAAGGCAAAAAAGCCGACGACGACGGCCACGGATACCCACGCCGTTGGGCTCTCGGACGCCCAGCGCCAGCTAGACCTGGCCCGGAAGGCGCAACTCCAGCAAGAGCTGGAGGAGCGGGTGGCCGCTAAGGAGAAGCGGGCGCAGGCTGCCCGGGCAAAGTCCGGGTACGGTGCGTCCCGCGTCCTGTACGCGGACCACTCTATCGAAGAGCTGCTGAAGATGGCGGAGGAGGACGAGGAGGAGATCGTGGAGGTCGCCTCTAAGTCCTCAAACCTGAAGGGGACCTTCCAAAAGGCCCTAAAATGCAGAGCCGCGAGCATGCGCGGTGTCGTCGCGGAGTTGGTCCAGCGGACGACCACCGACGAGACGCGGCAACTGCAGGCGAGGGTGGATCGCCTGCAGTCGGAGGTCAGCCAGCTTCATCAGAAGCTGGCTGAAGCCACGGCCCGGCCACAGCAGGCCAAGGCGAGCCCTGTGGCAGAGGGCCCTGCCTCGGCCCAGCCACAACGGGCCAAGGCGAGCCCGGTGGCAGAAGGCCCTGCCTCCACTGACAACCTTGAGGATATCATCCGCAAGGTTGTTATGGAGGAGAGGGCCTTCACGAGAGCCTGCTTTGCAGGAATTGAGGACCGGCTCCTGCCGGAGAAGCGCCTCCGACCGCCGCTTGCGGCGGATGAGAGGCGGTCTGAGCCGGGGCCGTCCTCAACTCAGGCGGATAAGAGGCGGTCTGAGCCAGAGCCGTCCTCGTCCAAGGCGGAAGATGCCCTTCTCCCTTCGACCACCCCGTCCAACGAGTGGACGAAAGTGGACCGGAAGGGGAAGGGCAAAGGGAAGGGCAAGAAGTCGGCGACGGCCGTCGCTGCCGCCCCTGCCACTGCCACTCCCAGCCAGTCGCAGACGTCCGGCAAGGGAAAGGGCCAGGGAAGGGGGAAGGGGTGGGGAAAGGGGAAGTTGGTCCCCCCTAAAACCGCAGCTGTCGTGGTGACACTCACCACGGAGGCTGCGGGGCGAGGGGAGACCTACGCCTCCATTCTGGTGCGGGCGCGTGGCAATGCCGACCCCGCTCAGCTGGGGCTAGGCAGTGTGTCCTGCCGGCGGACCCAGGCCGGGGCTCGAATATTCGAGTTCCCGGGGGCCGAGGGGAGTGCCCGCGCTGACCTCTTTGCAGCCAAGCTGCAGGAGGTCATCGCGGACTCTGCCAAGGTGGCCCGGCCGGTCAAGTCGGCGGCCATCGAAGTGACGGAGTTGGATGACTCCGTCACCAAGGAGGAGGTGGTGGCGGCGGTCGCAGCGGTAGGGGGCTGTGGCGCCGTGGCGATCCAAGGCCGGGACATAAGGCCCGGCCGCGGCGGAATGGGCACAATCCGCCTCGAGTGCCCAATCGCGGCTGCCAAAGCCGTCCTTGCGAAGGGACGGCTTCAGGTCGGCTTCAGCTGGGGTGCGGTTAGGGCACTCGAGGACCAGCCTCTACGGTGTTTCCGGTGCTTCGGCATCGGCCACACCCGGCCCCTGTGTCCGTCCAAAGTGGACCGGTCGGACACTTGTTGCCGCTGCGGCAAGGAGGGCCACAAAGCCTCCTCCTGCCAGGCCGCCACGCCGCACTGCGCGGTGTGTGCCGCCAGTGGCCGCCGGGCAGGCCACGTTATGAAGGGGGGGAAATGCAATCCCCCCCGTAAGCGTGGCAAAGCGCAGGCGCCGACGGGGCCTGCGCCAGCTGTTGCCGCTAACGCCGCCGTTCCTGCGGCGGCTGCGGAGGAGGGTGCGATGTCCGAGTAATGCCCAGAGTCGAACATCGCATCCTTCAGGCGAACGCCAACCACTGCAGGACAGCCCAGGATCTGCTGATGCAGACCATGGCTGAGTGGTTGGTGGACTTGGCGGTGGTCGCCGAACCCTACTCGGTCCCTGGCCGTTGGCTGGGCGACCGGGATGGCCTAGTGGCGTTGGTGGCGCGGTCTTCCACGGACTCCCCTCCCCTCTCGCTCTTAGAGAGGGGACCGGGATACGTGGCCGCCGCGTGGGGAGAGATAGCGATAGTGGGGGTGTATTTCTCCCCAAACCGCCCTCTCTCGGACTTTGAGGATTTCCTAGAGATCCTCACTGCCGTCGTAGGGAGGGCGGCGCCACGCCAGGTCGTGGTGCTCGGCGACCTCAACGCCAAGTCGGCGGCCTGGGGCAACCCGGCCGCCGGTTGTAACGTCCGGGGACGCGCCGTCGATTTTTGGTCGGCCTCGTGCGGTGTGTCCCTCCTCAACAGGGGGGCGGTCCACACGTGTGTGCGGCAACAGGGCGGGTCGGTGGTGGACGTCTCGTTCGCCACCCCCGCGCTTGCCGCCCGCGTCGTGAACTGGCGGGTGGAGCTGGTGGAGACCTTGTCGGACCACCGTTATGTGCGGTTCGACATCTCCACACAGCGGGGAGGGGGGACGGCCCGCACTGGGCAATCTCCCTTCCCGCGGTGGGCACTCACCCGCCTGGATCGGGAGGCAGCCAAGGAGGCTGCCTTCCTCCAGGACTGGCTGTCGCCTCCCCCTGTCGAGGAGGCCCCGGACGTGGACGCCGCAGCGGTCCGGCTACGGGGGTCCTTGACCGAGGTGTGCAACTCCAGCATGCCTCGGTCTCGCCGTCCGCCTCCCCGTCGTGCCGTGTACTGGTGGACGGAGGAGCTGGCGGGGCTCCGGGCTACCTGCGTGGCGGCCCGAAGGGCCTACGCGCGGAGCCGACGGCGCAGCGCCCAGAACCGAGTCCGGGCAGAGGAGGACCGCCTGTACGCCTCTTACCGAGAGGCTACGGTGGCCCTCAAGTCTGCAATGGGCGCTGCGCAGGACTCGGCGAGGGCCGAGATGCTGGAGGGTCTCGACAGGGACCCCTATGGGAGGCCATATAAGGCGGCGCGGAACAAGCTCCGCCCCTATGGTCCCCCACTGTCGGAGACCCTCGAGCCGGCATTGTTGGATGGGGTGGTCCGTTCCCTGTTTCCGCGCAGGACCGACTTCGCCCCACCAACAATGGATCCCCCGCAAGGGGCGGCTCCACCGGAGGCGGAGGTGCCCCCGGTCACGGCGGCGGAATTCTACGCGGGGGTTTTGAGCCTCCGCGCGAAGAAGACCGCCCCCGGGCCGGACGGCGTCCCCGCGCGGGTGGTGGCGATCGCCGCCACCGAAATGGAGGACAGGTTTCGGGACCTCTTCAGCGCGTGTTTTACGGCTGGGAGGTTCCCGAAACTCTGGAAGGAGGGGCAGCTATGCCTCCTCCGAAAGGAGGGTCGCCCGGTGGACTCCCCCTCGGCATACCGGCCCATCGTTTTACTCGATGAGGTCGGTAAAATGTTCGAGGGGATTGTCGCCGGGAGACTGGACAGCCACCTGAGGGGGGTAGGGCCGGATCTGTCGGACGCCCAATTCGGTTTCCGTCGTGGGCGTTCGACGATCGATGCGCTGGCCCTACTCAAGGGCCAGGTGAAGGAGGCGGTGGAGGCGGGGGACGGAGTGCTGGCGGTGTCATTCGACATTGCCAACGCCTTCAACTCCGTCCCCCACTCGACGATATTGGAGGCACTCCGGTATCACGGAGTGCCCCAATATCTGCAGGATCTCCTGGCCGACTACTTGGAGGACCGCGAGGTCCTCCTTGTGGACAAATCGGCCACCATGAGGAGGTACGCTGCAGAGTCCGGTGTTCCACAGGGGTCGGTGCTTGGCCCCCCCTTGTGGAACATCGGGTTCAACTGGCTGTTGCGGGGTGCCCTCCTCCCGGGCACGAGTGTCATCTGCTACGCGGATGACACTCTCCTAACTGCCCGGGGGAGGAACTTTGCCGACGCGGCCTGTTTGGCCTCGGCTGGCGGATCCTTGGTGGCAGAGAGGATCCGCCGCCTGGGATTGAGGGTGGCGCTGCACAAAACGGAGGCCGTGTTCTTTTGCGGTCCCCGGCAGCGCTGCCCTGCCGACGCCCACATCGTCGTGGAGGGCGTCCGTATAGGGGTCCAGCCCCAGATGAAATATCTGGGGCTGGTGCTGGATGACAGGTGGCGCTTCGGCCCGCATTTCAGCGGGCTGTCGACGCGCCTGTTGAAGGCCGCGGACGCCCTCTCGTGGCTCCTCCCGAACCTGGGGGGGCCCAAGGCGAAATGCCGGCGCCTCTATGCCGGCATCTTGCGGAGCATGGCCCTTTACGGGGCTCCCATCTGGGCGGACTCCCTCCATAGGAGGGAGAATGCGACCGCCATCCGCAGGCCCCAGCGGGCCATTGCACAGCGGGTGGCGAGAGCGTACCGCTCAGTGGGCTTTTCGGCGGCGTGCGCTCTGGCCGGCACCCCCCCGTGGGAGCTGGAGGCGTGGGTGCTCGCCAGAGTGTACGAGTGGACGGCGCGCCGAAAGGCGCTTGGGGAGCGCCCCATGGGCGAAGAGCGGGAGGCGGTGCGGCGAGAGGCGAAGGAAGCCATCGTCCTCCACTGGACGGAGGACCTCGCCAGCGCCGCCTTTGGCCGCCGGACGTTGGACGCGCTCGGTCCGGTCCTGCAGGGCTGGCTCGAGCGGTCCCACGGTTTCCTCTCTTTCCGTCTGGTGCAGGTGTTGTCCGGGCATGGTTGCTTTGGATCGCACCTTCACCGGATCGGGAGAGAGGAAACCCCGGCGTGCCACGACTGCGGCGCGGCGGAGGACACGGCGCAGCACACTCTAGAGGTGTGCCCGGCGTGGTCCGAGCTGCGCCGTGGTCTGACCGCGGTGGTCGGACCGGACCTCTCGCTTCCCGGCGTGGTTGACTCCATGCTGGGGAGCGAGGAGGCCTGGTCAGCAGTAGCCTCCTTCTGCGAGGACGTACTCTCGCAGAAGGAGGAGGCGGAACGGGCGCGGGAGGACGACCCTCTCGCTGCGCCGCTCCGCAGACGGAGAAGGGGGAGAAGGCGTCGTGCCCTCCCTCCTCTAGGTGACGGGCGGGCGACAGGCACGGGGGTGCCTCCGCCCGCATTGCACCCGTCACCTCCGTTGGTCATTCCCGACCCCCCACACCCGTGAGGGTGTGAGGGGGTCCTGCCTGGCAATCGTCGGCGGGGGACTGGAAGTAAAGGCTGTGCCGGTTTCCCAGTCCCCCGCCACCCTGACGAAGCGGGAATGCGCTGGGTCGTTTTAGTGGGTATACCGGGTCCGCCCGGGGAGTCCCACATACCCCTCCCGTCCCCCGACGGGAGGGTATGCGTAATGCATTTTTTCCCAGCGTCAAAAAAAAAAAAAAAAAAAAAAAAAAAAAAAAAAAAAAAAAGGTTAGGTTAGGTTAGGTTAGGTTAGGTTAGGTTAGGTTAGGTTAGGTTAGGTTAGGTTAGGTTTTTTTTTTTTTTTTTTTTTTTTTTTTTGTTTTGGCAGGAGTGGGAAATCCCCGCGGACACCTCGACTATCCCACAGGAATTTCTCTTGTGAGACAGTCGAGGTAGTGCCGGACTCGAACCGGCTAAAAACCACTCCTGCCCCAGCCAGTGTCCCTCTAACATAATCAGAGTCCTTGACGTCTGTCTTGTTTAATTTGTTTACATTTCTTGGTGGCCGGAGAGACCACATGATGCGCGTTTTGGTTTTGCGTGATAAATTACCTATTTTAAACATACTCTAAGTTTTCTTTAAATTTGTTTTACTGTGTGCTTGTGACTTTAAATTTTGTTACTTGTTAAAAAAAAAATATAACTATTTACTTCTATT
Organism: Xestia rhomboidea; assembly: GCA_963853795.1. Taxonomy (NCBI): domain Eukaryota; kingdom Metazoa; phylum Arthropoda; class Insecta; order Lepidoptera; family Noctuidae; genus Xestia; species Xestia rhomboidea. Next base: position 21,560 of record OY970776.1, on the reverse strand, counting down.
TTACTTTACTGATGTTCGCTTATTTCTTTACTTATATTTATATCTATTATTAACCCTTATATTAATGCCCTTTTTAAGATTTCTTGCTTTGTTTAATTTTATTTCCTATTTTTATGTTAATTTATTTGATATCTAAGGTATATACTCACTATATATTTAAATATCTTTAATTTTGTATCATATATTTATTAATATATACTATATTAATTTTGTTTCCGTCTGTATCAGTATCACCAAATTCGACCCAGCTTGACATATCCACCAGCGCCGGCACCTGCTCCAGCATAACTTGAGTCAGTTTCTCATGAAGCGGCCTCAATTTACATTTTTGCTCAATGCCGACGCTAGTGACCGTCTCTACTCTCCTGTTTATCGGTTGGGCCGAATTGGTTTTATTCTTGTGCTTGGAAGTGGTCGCATCGCCAACTTTAGCAATATGCTATCGAAGCTCTTGCGAATGCGTCCCACTTCCTTCGCACGGGGCATTCGTTGCTGAATGCGTTGTGCTCGGTGGCCCCTTGTTTTGCTCTGGTGCAGTTCACGCAAGCCGCTGCTTTGCCGATCTGTCTATCCGGGCAATCTGCCCTGAGGTGTACTCCACCGCAGTGGCTACACAGATCGGCTGGCTCCGTGCACAGGCGTTTCCCGTGCCCGTATGCCAAGCAGCGGGTGCACTGCACCAGAGGCGTCTGATCCTCGACGCGTACTCGCTGGAGGTCGATGCGGAGTTTTCCCACTTCGATCGCCCTCCTCCAGACCATAGGGGACACACCAAGCACAACGTGATTCGCGTGCGGGTTCCGGGTTTTTCTTCGGTATTTTATCACCACCCTCTGCGCCTCGTCGTCGAGCCCGTGAAATATCTCCCGGTTCTGATTCTTAAGGGCTCTCAGCACCTCCTCGTCACTGTGCATGAGTAATACGTCCCTAAGAATCAGAAGCGGGTCCCGATTTTTCACGTCCTCGACAACGAGGTTCTCTCCGGCCTTCTCCAATCGCGCCTTTAATTTTCTCCTCTCCTCAGTCGTCGCGCACCCCATGATCACCTTTTGGTCCTTGGCCTTTCGGACTCTCTCGACGCGCACCCAGCCCTCCTTCGCGTCCACTGCCTTCCTCACTCTTTCGAGGATTTCGTCCCCCGTATCCATCTCCTGAGTTGAGGAGACAACCACAGAGTGCAGCGTCGTTCGCTCCAGGGCCTGAGCCCCGGTGTGGCTCTTATTGACAGCCGCTACACTCGCGTAGGTTGTCTCCTCCACCCCTTCCTTGCTGGCCAGACTGTCTCGAAGTCGGTCGAGTTTCTCGGAGTTTTCTCTTAACTCCGAGATGTGCTCCTTCAACGTGTGTAGGAGCTCAGTCTGGCCAGCAAGAACCTCGACGGAAATGGGATGGGGACTACGGTCGGCAGTGGGCGCGGGTTCTGGTACAGCAATGGGTGCGACAGGGGCCTTGTCTAGCTCCAACTCCTTGACCAACTCGTAAAGCCTGTTTATGGCTTCGAGCACCGCAGTCTTAATTTCGGCCTTGAGGTTGCGAGAGTTGCCCAAGTTCAGCTTTGCCTTATTTAGGCAAGCTCTCGCCTCCTCAGTGCGACTGCGGGACCCAACCTCAGGCCTCTTGAGCGGTCTCGGAGCATAAGTAATGACTCGGCGCGTCCCCGGAGTGACGGGGCCCCCCTGGGCAGCGGAAGGAGTGTCGTCTCCGAAGGAGATTCTCCTCCTCGCATCTGCCGACGAGGGCCCCGCCTTCTCCGCCGATCGCGGCGAGCCACTACAACTTTGGCCCCTTACGGTGCTGGATGGGGTGCGGAACATATTGAGTTTATGAGCAGTGTTATCAGAACCGACTCCTGTAAAGAGGGAGTCAGAACGATATCTACTCGGGAGGAGAGAGAAGGGACACTGGTACTTCTGTGACCCTGTAAAAGGGGGAACACAGTAAGTATTAAACTAAATTAAAATCAATAAAATTTTTAAAACAAAAGCAATTAATTATGGTCGCACACCTCAGTCGACCGTCACTATAAAATATTTGTTCTTCTGTGTCCCTGTAAAGGGGGAACACAGTAAGCTATCGAATAATAGAGTCAGTAAAAATAAAATATAATAATAAAATGAAAATTTCAGTCACAATATGAGCCTTGTAGACTCGGTCGATAAAGGTTAAAATCTAAAATATCCCTACCAAAACACTCAAGAACCCTAGCAAAAGTGAACCCAGACTAAATCACAAAACATAAATTTCGCCAAAATCCCACGTCTACCTTCTTCCTATAGGCCAGAGGGCGGGTGGGTGGGCAAAATTTTTTCCAGCTAGGGGCGCGGCCGAGGTGTCCAGAGACGCGTCTCCGCGCGGGCTAGCTAAATATGGAATAAAAACGGGTAGGTGCCGAACAAAAATTTTGAGTTTTGGTCAAAAAAACCAGTTTTTGAACCAAAAAATTTTGATTTTCACCCCACAGCCTGGAGACCGGGACACGGATCGCGAACCAGAATTCAGGGATGAAGGGTGAGTACTATTTATACTATAAACTGAAACTATTTTTGCAAAAAATTTGGAAAAAACACTAAATTTTGAGAATTTACTTTGAAAAAATCGAAAAATTCCTAAGTGTGGTAAGGGATGAAGTCCTGACGCGCGTGTGTGCGTGCGATATGGTCAGTACGTAGGCGGAGGCCTAGTTTAGTCTAAATCCGCTGAAAACAGCTTCAAAATCGCACGTCTAGAAGTGAAGATATCGACGTTTGTGTTTTTGACTCGATCCCTAAGGTGGATTTCGGGTACTAGCAGCGATGTATGAAAAAACTATTTTTTAAAAATGTGAATGTTTTATTCGAGCTAGGGGCGCGGGCGAGGTGTCCAGAGACGCGTCTCCGCGCGGGCTAGCTAAATATGGAATAAAACAGGGTAGGTGCCGAACAAAAATTTTGAGTTTTGGTCAAAAAACCAGTTTTTGAACCAAAAAATTTTGATTTTCACCCCACAGCCTGGAGACCGGGACACGGATCGCGAACCAGAATTCAGGGATGAAGGGTGAGTACTATTTATACTATAAACTGAAACTATTTTTGCAAAAAATTTGGAAAAAAAAAAAAAAACACTAAATTTTGAGAATTTACTTTGAAAAAATCGAAAAATTCCTAAGTGTGGTAAGGGATGAAGTCCTGACGCGCGTGTGTGCGTGCGATATGGTCAGTACGTAGGCGGAGGCCTAGTTTGGTCTAAAAACGCTGAAAAAAGCTTCAAAATCGCACGTCTGGAAGTGAAGATATCAACGGTTAGGTTAGGTTAGGTTAGGTTAGGTTAGGTTAGGTTAGGTTAGGTTAGGTTAGGTTAGGTTAGGTTAGGTTAGGTTAGGTTAGGTTAGGTTAGGTTAGGTTAGGTTAGGTTAGGTTAGGTTAGGTTAGGTTAGGTTAGGTTAGGTTAGGTTAGGTTAGGTTAGGTTTTTTTTTTTTTTTTTTTTTTTTTTTTTTTTTTTTTTTTTTTTTTTGCTTCTACCTCCAACATTATCGGAGCCTGTGCTACGCTTCACATTCATACTAGTTCTCGCTATTATTCTTCTCGCACTTTCGTTCTGCATACTTTATCTTTCTATCATTCCTTACTCTTTCTGTCTCTAAGGGTAGGACGCCCTTCTACTTTTCCCTATTCTGTACTACTGTTCTCCAGTTTTATTTCGGGTGTAACACAACAAGACTTTGTTTTTATTATTCTTATACAATGATCCTTATTCTAATTATTACTTTACATGTTTGTTTACAACTTCCAACAATCTTTTTATACTATTCTTATTTCTATTTACATTATTACTTATATCTACTTTTATTTTCTATTCTTTAATATTATTACATGTTTGTTTGCACTATTACAGCCATCTTATAAACTATTCTTACTTCTAGTTACATATTTCTTAAGCTAATTCTAATTTCTATTCCTTAATTCTAGTACATTAGTTGTGGATCATCATCCTTCTTATTTCTACGACATTTCTTACTGTTACTAACTGAACTGAACTGAACTGTTAGTTCATCAATATGGGCAACATAGAGTGTACATATTAATCATTCTCACTGGCGTTTTTAGCAAGTTTATAACATCTGCTTCCAATGCTTGACCTTAATATTCTGTAAATATTATGTAAACATTTTTGCTTATGCTGTTTTATTTCTTTTTATGACTCTTTCACAAATTTTTACACAAAATTCTAAAAACACCTCTCTCTTTTTTCCCTTCATTAATGCCCATATATTTTCTACCTCCAGTTTGGTGTCGAGTACGAGCTCAGCCTCAAGTCTTTCCCGGTCAAACACGGGACAGTTGAATAATATATGTGGCACCGTCTCAGCAATGTCAGGATCACAGATGCACGACGGGCTCTCCTTGCACTTGAAGCGATTCAAGTATTCCGAGAACCCGCCGTGCCCCGTCATGATCTGTGTGGTTACATTGCCAATTTTGATTTTCCTGACTATCTTGTAGGCCGCCACCGCATCCGGGAAAAACAATTTCGTCCCTGAAGCAGTTTCTCCGGAGCTGTATCTCCGATTCCACTCGTCAAGAGTTGCTGTTCGGATGCATCTCTTGACGTATGAAATCGGGCACAGGTCGTAGTCGGGTTTTCGTTTGGAACCTTCAGCGGCTCTTTTGGCTAGTTCATCGGCCCTCTCATTTCCTTCCATCCCCGCATGGGCTTTGATCCAGAACAGGGTAACAGCCTTGTTTTGGATCGACAGGGACCTAAGGTTGGCCCTTGTCTCTACTGCCAGGGGGTGGTGACGGTTGTAATTTTGAATGGTTTGGAGGGCCGCCATGGAGTCACTGAAAATTCCAAACGATTGCGCACTGTGCTTTTGTATAACCCTGGTTGCGACGCATATCGCCAGAAGCTCAGCCTGGTAAACAGTGGAGTAATGTGGGAGAGCAAGCTTGAGAGCTTTGGTTTCGGCGTCACCAGTCCATACGGATAGTGCCGCCCCAACCTTGCCCCCAATCTTGCTCCCGTCCGTAAAGATACGAACCTCAAGTTCGTTCTGGGCATCTAGTTGCTCTTGGTTTACCAGGCTTACGAGCTCTAGCTCAGCGCGCTCTGCAGGGTGTGGGGCCTCCATTGCCGAGGCGGTCTGCTCGACGCTCCTGTCGCCAAGTGCTGGCTGGGGCACCCCTCTTCTGGCCTCGTATAGCGATGCCGCTTCGCGGACTCGCAGATCGAGAGGTAGTATCCCAGCCAGCACTAGCGCGGAGTTTAAGGAGACCGTCCGGTATCCTTTGCACAGCTTTTGTGCTATACCGCGCTGAACTACTCCCAACTGCTTCCTGATGCCTAACTTTTCGACGGCCGGAGCCCATACGCTGGCGGCATACAGGATGACTGGTTCGACGGTGGCCACATATATTATTCTGATGACTTCGGGGTGAAGTCCCCAGCTGGTCTTTGCTGCCTTGGTGAGCTGCTTGTGGATTCCTATTGCCTTCCTGCACACATTTGCGACGTGTGCGTTGAAGGTTAGCTGTTTGTCGATGGTGACACCCAGGATTTTGATCTCGTTGGACATGGCAATGTCGATCCCGCCCATGCTCAGGCGCGGGGTGTCGTATTTTAATTTCCGAGTTACCACCATTGCGTTGGTTTTCTGCGGGGCAAATTTTAGCTTGTTTTGTACGCCCCACGCCTGAACATGTTCGAGAGCGGCATTGGCACGTCCCTCGATCTCCAACGATGTGTCACCATCGAAAACCAGCACCACGTCGTCTGCAAAGGCCTGGCAATAATCCTCCCTAGCTTCCAGGCTCTTAAGGAGCGGGTCCAGCAACAGGTTCCAGAAAATCGGACCCCCAATGGAACCCTGAACACAGCCCTTACTTGTGGCCTTACTGTACTCTTCGCCCGCGTACCTGACCCTGACCCTTCGGTTTTCAAGATAGCTGTCGATGACCCTCCTCAAGCCCACTGGGCACTGTTCCTCAGCCAGACGGACCCTTATGGCTGGCCACCATGCGCTGTCGAAGGCTCCCTCTATGTCCAGTGATATCAGTACTACAATTTTCTTTTGTATCAGCTTACCGCGTATATGTTGCATTAGTGCATAGAGGGAGTCTTCGGTGCTCTTCTGGGGCATGAATCCATACTGGCGAGTACTCATCCTGGGAATTAGGTGAAACTTGAGGCGGGCCACCAACATCTTCTCGTAGATTTTACCGAGTATTGGTAGTAGGCCAATTGGTCTGTACGCCTTTGGGGAGCTGTAGTCCGTTTTCCCCGGCTTCTTCAATATAATGACGATCGCTTCTTTCCAGATTTCAGGGAAGAGGTGAGCTCTAAGGCAGCCATTCAGAAGAGCCAAGGCTACCTCAGGGGCACTTCTAATGGCCTGGCAGCAGATGTCGGCAGTGAAACCGTCCGCTCCTGGCGCTTTTTTGGCGTTAAAGGACCCGCACGCTGTCATCAGCTCGGCCATCGTGAATGGTGGATCGCATGGTTCATCTTGCCCTCCAGCATTCACGACGTCGGCCTTTTCTCTTATAAGGCGGTGGCAGGTGCTGTCAGTGCCTGAGTGGTCTTCGGGGTAAAAGGTTTCCGCCAGTAATTTGACCGACCCTTTTTCGTCCAGAACCTCCCCATCCTTCGCTAGTGGCTGGTCCTCTCCTCTTCCCTTAGTCCTTCCTATCACCCGGTAGATACCTTCCCAAACCCCTTCTCTATCCTGTCTTGTACAGAAGTTCTTCCAGCTCTCGATCTCGTCCTTGGCTGCCTCCGTCTCATACTCAACTTTCAGTTTCAGGTACTCTTCAACGACCTTCGTTCTTCGGACTGGTGCAGCACTCCTAACTCTGCGTTTCCTGGTGGCGACCTCTTTCTTCATCTTCTCGAGTTTCTCGGACCACCACGGCAAGGTAAGCACTTCATTAGTTTTCTTTAACGGCATTGATGAGGTGCATGCTTCTTTAATTAAGTTAATATATGAGTTTGTGATTGAATTAAGTTGGTCTGCTGTATTTAATTTTTCTATTTCAGTTTTGGTAATTTTGTTTGCTTGCGATAACTGGCCGAGTTTCTCACGAAACTCGGGCCAATTTGCTTTTTTAGTATTAAAAATCCTAGTGGTTCTATTAATTTGCATGCCTTTTGACCTTTTTAATTTGATGTTAAAAACAATGCCGTTGTGGTCCGAGCTCGTGAGACCCTCGTCTACTTTCCAGTCGTCCACCAGGTCCAGAATGTCCGTAGAACATGCCGTGATATCGACGTGGCTGCAGTAGCGTATTCCTCCTCTGGTCGTGTCGAAGGTCGGAATTTCCCCTCTGTTGAGTATGTTCAGGTCCAGCTCGTCGAGAGCTCCGGACACTTCTTCACCTCTGCGATCGATGGTCAGGCTTCCCCACCAGGTACTTTTGGCATTTGCATCTCCTCCAAGAATCCACATTCTGGACCCCACCTGTTCCTCAACGCGTTTGAGGTGCTCCAGGTATGGTCCAGTTGGGTGGTCTGGCTCGAAATAAAAGGAGACTAGTGTGATCCTCCAGGCACTGGTTCGGATCCCCACCACGGTGATGTTGTTCGTGGTGAGTTTTGGGTACTGTTCTACAACGAGATCTTGATCAAAGACCGCTATTGCGGCCTTAACAGTCCCATCTCCGGTGTCAGTGCTCTGGAAGATCCGAACGCCTCTATGACTCCTCATTACCCTTGCCCCGCCCACATATGGTTCCTGGAGGAGAGCAACGGCGATCCCGCGCTTTTCCGCTTCGATAAGCAGCTCGTTCGTCGCCAGTCTTTTTCTCTGGAGGTTGGCCTGAACCAGTCTGTAGGGGTTTGGGTTGGCGTGGGTGCCCTTAGCAGTATGCTACCGTTGACCTAGCTATCTCGTCCCATTTGCGGCGTGTTGGACATTCGGAACTAAAGGCGTTGTGGCCAACGTCTCCAAGCTTGGCTCTTGTGCAGTTTTGGCACTTGGGCGGGGCACCCGTTAGAAAGTCGGCGCATTCCGATCTCAGATGCGGCCCGCCGCAATGACTACACAAGTCAGCCGATTCCTTGCAATATCGTCTGCCATGCCCGTAGCCTAGGCAGCGCGTGCACTGCACTAGTGGGGTCTGATCTTCGACCCTCACCCGCTGGAGGTCTACGTGCAGGCATCCGAGTTCTGTGGCCCGTCCCCATATGATTGGTGAGACGCTGACCACAACGTGACAGGTGTGCGGGTTCCTGGTCCTCCTCCGGAACTTCACTGCCACCCTGTCCTCCTCCTTGTCGAGGTTGCGAAAGACGTCTCGGTTCTGATTTCTTAGCGCCTTGAGAACGTCCTCATCTGTATTTACCGAGAGGACGCTTCTGAGGATCAGTAACGGGTCCTTATTCTTCACCTCCTCGACATGGAGGTCCTGATTTTCTCTTGCCAGCCTGCCTTTTAACTTGTCCCTTTCTTCGGTAGTTAGGAAGCCCATAATGATTTTCCTGTCTTTCGCTTTTCTCACTTTTTCCACTTTTACCCAGCCATCTTTTGCGTCTACTGCCTCTCTGACTTTGTTCAGTACCTCGTCCCCGGTCTCTGTTTCGTCCTTCGAGGTGACAACGATTGAATGTAGCGTACTTCGCGTATGGTTCGTTTTTCCGCTTTGTGTCGCTGTCACGCTCGCGTAAGTCATGGCAGCGCCGTCCTCAAGCGTCTTTTTGTGCTGCTCAATTGTCGACTTTAACTCCGCCATCTCCTTGGAGTGGCTTTCTAGCAGCAATGAATGGCTTCTTATTTGAGCCTCGAGTAGGCTGTTGCTCTGGCTTGGGTCGGCTAGGCTAGTGAATGTGAGGTCGGCGGCAGCGCTTTCGGGCCGCGTGTTTTCGGTCCCCACTCCCTTGATTTTGGCTGACTTTTCCGCCTCTTTAATGAGTTGAAATAACCTGTCCAGCGACTCAATTATTCCTGTTTTTATTTCCGTTTTCGTATTTCTAGAGGAACTTAATAGTAATTTGGCCTTTGTCAGACAGGCCTTCGCTTCTGCCGAGCGGTCCGCGTAGTGCGGTTTCGGCGGCGAGTGGACCTGTACAAGTCTAGATAGGAGTGGCTTCTGTATGGGTTTCGCAGGGCCAGCCTGCGCCGTCTTGGTGACCAAGGGAGGGGGGGGCGCTAGATTAGCGCTGGAGGGCCCCACAGCCTCCCATTCTCCGACGCTGCGCCTCACGTTAGGAGGAGACGTCGTCGGTATCGGTGACTTTTCACCATCAGCCGGCTTCACTTTGAGTGGGGTCCTAATTGGGTTCATGTCGTTGGAGGTTCGCGTCAAAGTGTAAAAAATTCAAAACAAAACAAAAGTAAAAGTGTATAATAAAAAATAAAAAATAAAATGTAAAATACTTAAGATTAATAAATCTTAGCAGGTCTCAACTCTATGTAAGCAATTTACGGTCAGTCTTTCGTTCAATGAACGGGTCAAGCACCGAAAGCAGATGAGTAAAGCTCCCAGCAGTCAAAAACTGACGACTCTTAAAAAGACTCTATGTAGAGTCGTTTTGTCCAATCCGGTGGACAGGCCTCACCGAGCCCTTCCAGATGAACCCAAACTCGGTATAGCTACACCAAGGGGTTTCGGAGATATCCCAACTTGAAAATTTGGTTTTTTACCAAAATAAAAAACCACAAGTGGTTACAAGAGGATATCTCCGGAACCACCCGACCAAAAACCCCGGTGTTTGGGCTTTCCGAATTGGGCTCGACGAGACCAATCCGCCGGAACGGTTTTCAGGCTGAAAAATCCTGACGTCCTGAAAACGCCTGAAAACCGTCTACTCTTACACTCTAAGCCCTACTGGTATGTATAGTGAAGACCCCAGCCCTCTACGACTCTCCGTTGGGAAGCTATGGCCGTCTAAAGTTTTTGCAAAATGGCCGCGGTGCTGTCAAACTCGGTCTTTGAACTCGGATAGCTTCCCTCTGGAAAGCCGCAGACCCCTCGAGTTTGGGCTCTCCCAACTCGGCCTGAGCTCCGCTTTCCGCCGAAACCACTTTCGGGATCCTGAAAATTTTTAGCCCCAAACCGCCTGGAATCGTGGGGTGAAAGGGACGAAAGGTCCCTGAGTGTAGAAACAAAAACCGCAATCTCCCACGACCTCTGGTTCAGGAGTTATGGCGGTTTGAAGTTAAACAAAATGGCCGCCGAGCTGTCAAATGTCTTTTTAAAACGGACGTAGCTTCAAAACCCTTCGTCACAGAGGGACGGGGTTTTGGACCTACAGCTCGGCGTCACTTCAGGTATGTCCCGAAAGCAGTTTCAGCGACAAAATTTCTTGAGGCCTGAAATGGCCTGAAAATGGTCGACACGGAAAGTTGGCGGCTGGCCACCAGTTCGAGTGGAAATCCGGTGTCAATCGGACCAACGGTTCTCTAGTTATAAGAATCTAAAGATTAAAACCGAAAAACCAATATGGCGCGTTTTTGTTAAAATAGCCAAACGCAACACTATAGGGCCCGTGTTTGGGCTTATGTGAGTCCAAACAAGGTATTTAAACACATTACAGTCATAAAAAAGTAATTTTTTCCTATTAATACTGAATTATTGTCAAAAAACGTATAAAATTCGATATCTCCGGAACTATTGGGCCAAAAATTTTGAAAAAATATGCAAAAAATACGTAAATTAAAGGCCTACAAGATACAAAAACTAAAATATTTAAAAACCAAAAGTAAGTGTGAAAAAAATTGAAAAATATGATTTTCCTGAAATATTGCTAAAATCTTAAAAACTATTGAATCTAAAAATCTAAAACTTAAAATCTCTAATGGTGTGATGAGCGCGCAGCAGGCTGCAGTTGAAAATCTTGACTAAGATGATGTAAACCGGAGATATTTGGGTCCAAAGTTTGTAATTTCAAACTGTCATATAAAATCTCCCGGCAGTCTAAAAATTCTAAAATAAGTTGCACTCGCCTTGTGTTATAACAGTCCAGGTTGTGTCCAAATTTCGTGCCGCTGACTCAACTCCTTCAGCGTTTTCAGGACACGTGGTTTTTTGAATTTCCTGAATAACTCGCCAAGGCGCGATGTCAGGAAGGTTTTGAAGGGTCCAAATGATCCGGAACCACGATGTCCACCAAATTCCAATAAAAAAGGAGGGGGTCGTCGATCTCGTTCTGGCAGCGTTTACGTTTTAGTGAAATGCAAATTCCACTTAACCTCTAAAAAGAGGGTTTTTCACGAATAACTTTTCAGGCACTGCAGTCCGGCACAATTTTGAAGCGGCACTTTATGCGGCACAGATTTCCGCATCCAAAGACACTTCACTCATTGAAATCCGAGGAGAAAAACCAATTAAAACGAATTTTTTCGTGCGGAGCGCATGGGGTTTTGCTGCTTCCAGCTCGACAGACCGAGTGCAACTGGTTAGGTTAGGTTAGGTTAGGTTAGGTTAGGTTAGGTTAGGTTAGGTTAGGTTAGGTTAGGTTAGGTTAGGTTAGGTTAGGTTAGGTTAGGTTAGGTTAGGTTAGGTTAGGTTAGGTTAGGTTAGGTTAGGTTAGGTTAGGTTAGGTTAGGTTAGGTTAGGTTAGGTTAGGTTAGGTTAGGTTAGGTTAGGTTAGGTTAGGTTAGGTTAGGTTAGGTTAGGTTAGGTTAGGTTAGGTTAGGTTAGGTTAGGTTAGGTTAGGTTAGGTTAGGTTAGGTTAGGTTAGGTTAGGTTAGGTTAGGTTAGGTTAGGTTAGGTTAGGTTAGGTTAGGTTAGGTTAGGTTAGGTTAGGTTAGGTTAGGTTAGGTTAGGTTAGGTTAGGTTAGGTTAGGTTAGGTTAGGTTAGGTTAGGTTAGGTTAGGTTAGGTTAGGTTAGGTTAGGTTAGGTTAGGTTAGGTTAGGTTAGGTTAGGTTAGGTTAGGTTAGGTTAGGTTAGGTTAGGTTAGGTTAGGTTAGGTTAGGTTAGGTTAGGTTAGGTTAGGTTAGGTTAGGTTAGGTTAGGTTAGGTTAGGTTAGGTTATTTTTTTTTTTTTTTTTTTTTTTTTTTTTTTTTTTTTTTTTTTTTTTTTTTTTTTTTTTTTTTTTTTTTGTGCTTTTCCCCGTTCATGGGTAAACAGGATCTTAGTATTCTAAATTTCTCATGCATTCCAGTTCTATCATTTATTCCTCTCGCACTTTTATGCTTCATACTGTGTCTTTCTTTCATTCGTCTCTTTCATTCTTAGCCGGGTGGGACTCCCGCTATTCTAGCTACTTTCTACTTTATTTTTATTTAGCTTTATTTAAGGTAATAACAACAAAAAAGAATTTTAATAACATTGTTTTGTTGACATTTTGATCTTAAATCTAAGTTTCTTATTTTAGTTTCTTTTTATTTACTGATTTTTTATCAGATTTTTCTTACTACATTGAATCAAGATCCAAGTTTACATGACAACATTGTTTGTTTGGGCATGGTATCTCATATCTACATTTTCTTATTTTAGTACATTTCTATTTTCTGATGTTGAGCAAAAAAGATTTTTCTTACATTATTATATCTAAATTCTATGTTATTCTTATATCTACGCAGCTTATTTTTAGTACATTTCTATTTTCTAACTTAAATATCTAACATTTGCATACTTTCTTTGTTTACATTTCCAATTGTACTTTCTATGTTTAACATACACAGCCTTTCGAAGTTGACATCTTTCACTTTCCAATACAATGTTTACATTAAGGTTTTTGTATGGCGTGGATGGTTATTTTCCAGTTTTCAGGACATAGGGTTATGGTTGGGGTTCAGGGGTTCAGGGTTGGACCTAATTAGTTATCCACAATCTGTTTATTATGTTGATTTTATTTTCTTTTTTATGCTAATTTTGTAAACAATAAGTTATATAAACATTTATTTTATATATGTTTATTGCTACGTAATTCTTATCAAAACGTCTAAGTAGGTTTCTTGGGTTATTTGGGGTTGTATTTTTTCAGCGTTGTTGTGTTTGTCTGTTTTCTCAAATATTTCGGCAATAATGTATATATATATTCTTAGATTATATATATTTATTGTCGTTTCTTTATCTGGGTTTTTCTTTTTCAGTGTTTTTGGGGTCTGTTTAGGGTAGGTGTTTGGTGATATTATACATAAATATATATTTAATATATACCTAATATATATAGGGAACGGTTTAGGCATACGCTGTCGTCGTCCGGGCCAGGTAGTCCCACTTCTTGCGGACCGGACATTCCGTGCTGAAGGCATTGTGGTCGGTCCTCTGGAGCTTTGAGTGCAGGCAGTTGCAGCACTGCGGTTCGTTCCCCGCGAGGAATTCTGTACATTTCTCACGGAGGTGCGGTCCTCCGCAGTGGCTGCACCTGTCCGCACTCTCGGTACAAAATTTCCGACCATGTCCGAAAGCCAGGCACTTTGTGCATTGGATGAGCGGCGACTGGTCCTCCACCCTGACCCTTTGCAGGTCAAGGTAAAGGGCACCAGCCTCCGTCATCCTCTGCCAAACCCTGGGTCTGACCTGGACGACGACGTGCGCCGTTTTTGGGTTTCGGGTCCTTTTCTTATACTTGATGGTCATTTCTGTTTCTTCTTGGTCCATGTCCATAAATATGTTTGTGTTCTGGGAGTAGATCGCCTTAACCATCTCGTCGTCGCTACTGTCCAAAAAGACGTCTTTTAGGACGACGAGAGGGTTTTTATTTCTCATGGGCGCTACTATGAGTCCCTCGCCTCGGCTCTCGATCCTGTCTTTGACTCTATTAAACTCTGCCTCTGAGTCGCAGCCCAGTATAACCGTCTGGTTTTTAGCCTTCCTGACTTTATTAATTTTTAAGCCAGTTTCCCTGGCATCGACCGCCTTCTTCACTCTGGCTAACACCTCGTCCGCAGTCTCCTGGCTGCCCTCGAGGGTGACCGCCATCGAGTGAAGTGCCGGCCGATACCCGGGTCTGGCTGCCGTGACGTTGGCGTAAGACGGGACCTCAATTTTAGGCTCAGATTCTGCATTCCTTATGGCCTCTTTGACACCTCTAGCGGCTTCATCAATTCTGAGCTCGAGGACACCCTGCCCCACCTCTACCTTGCAGCTGAGGTCCTCGAACTCCCTGCCGAACTTTTCTAAGAGGTCGGCACCGCTTTCATTGATCTCCTCTTTAATGTCTGAGGTGACTTTTGAGACCATTCCCTCAAGCTGGTCGAGCCGCGTCTCCAGGTTCGACTCCACCCTTTCTAGCCTTCCCAGTATGACCTCCGACAGTTCGGGTGTGGTAGACTTGGTGGTTTTTGTGGGAGGAACCGTTCCGGGCGCTGACTCCAGGCTCTTAAAGCGCTTACTCAATTCGAACAAGGTCCGCAGGCACTTGTCCGACTGTGTCTCCAGGAAGACCTTTATGTCTTTCCTCATCTGAGGGTAACCTTGGACTCTGGTCGGGATGTCCTCGAATGTCTTCATGACCTCCTGGAGTAGTTTGTCTGTGGACGAAGTGGTATAGATGCTGGTTTGTTGCTTGTACGCATCCATTATATCTATCGACCTCCTTTTTCGCTCTGGCCTGCGGATAAATGTTTTTGCGGCGTCCAGCGCCTGTCCTGGCTGTCCTACTTGACTGGGGGTGGTGCTGGGAGCAACGGCACCAGAGGTCCCTGCCGACGTCGACAAAGGCGTTTTGGCAGTCGAGGTAGCCTCCTGTGTTCCTCCGGCGCCGGCCCCCGCCCCTCTCCCTGTTACTGGGGTGCGAATTCCGGACATCATGTTGTTATTTAGGTTCTGCCTGTTTGGTGTTATGTGGCTAGTGTGTATAGGGCACAGCAAGAGAACGGGGAGAAGTAGTGTCAGATGGTCTGCACACAGTGTAAAGAATGTGTGCAGTTCAAGTAAAATAAATAAACAATAGACAAGTCAAGAGAAGGAAACACAAGAAAGTTAAGAGGTAGGTGGGTGTAAAAGCCTTGGGATATCAGTATCCACAAGGGTCCAGCCTTCGCTCAAAAGAGCGGGTCAAGAGGGTCTAAACACTACTCGTAAAAATAATAAATGACACAATTACAAACTAAAATAATAAAATGGGAAGCAACTTATTCTGTCCCCCGTAGTAAACAGTTAAACTAAATAAATAATAAGTTAAAATTTTAAAATAATCAATATGGTCAAAAATGCTGAGTCAGAGTCGGACAATGCGAATCCGCAATTAAAATTTTTCTATCTCTTTTAGACTCCGAGATACAGGTGTTTTAGTTTGGGAGGGGTGGGGGAAGGTCCAAACAGGGGGGGGAGGGTACCTGATGTACGGCTTTATCCGTGCGTGCCCGAATCTGGGGTCAGATCTGCTCTATCTCCTCCCGTTCCCGAGATATGGCGTTTAGTAGAAACCGGATGTAAGCGGACTCTATTGGGTGTAAATGGCCCGTTTAAAAATGAAGGAAGGAAAAGTTGAGGAAAAAGGAAAAGAGGGGGGGGGATGGATAGGTATGTGGCGGTTTCTACCTCGTGGAGTCGTTCCGACTCCACTTTGGCTGAAAACGTGGTCAAAAAACGCCTATCTTCTCTGGTTTCCGAGATATTGGCTTTCGGGATTTATGCTGTATCGTACCGCGCCGTGTCGTGTCGCAGGCAGATCTTCCAGTTGACCTAGCTGGGTCTACGCTGCTCCGATTTTGGCGTGCGTGGGCTCGTTGTTTCGGTCTTTTTGAGCTTTTTCCGATAGGTTGGGTTTTAGGGTCACTTGGGGGAGGGAATGGGGAGGGGGTGGGGGGCTATTGGTGTTGCTATGGAGTGTTAGTTGGATGTTTTGGATGGTTATTTGGATTGGGATGAAGGAAAGTTTTTGGAGGGGAGGGGGGTGTGTTTTGAGGGGGAGGGGGGGGGGTCCCGGGTATGTAGTCTGTGATGTTACAGTACGGCTGAGGGCCACTTTTGGATGGTTTTTGGGATTTGGATGGGGAAGTGTTTTGGAGGTGAGGGGGAAGGGGTGGTTAGAAGGGGGTGGTATCCCGGAGTCGTAAAAACAGATGGTTCCGTAGTATGGCTGAGGGCCGCTTGTTTACATTTGAAAATTCTGATTTAAAAAAAAATTTCTAAGTCTAAGGGTGACTTGGTCCCAGGGGGTTGAAATTTTGTCCCAAGGGTGCGGGTGGTCCGGGATGGTTGGGTATCCAACCAGGGGGGGGGGTTAGGGGGGGGGGTTCGAAAAAGTGGTTATTTTCTGGATCAGACGTCCCGTTCCGGAGTTACAGGCCTTTTTCAGGTTTCGTGCTGTTGGTAAAGTTACTTCCGGTTTACTAAATATTACTTTACTTAAATACAGTTAAGGTTAAAATTATTTTGGTTTCGGTTTCTTGTTGAGGAAGATGCCACTAGTGTTTGGCGCTCCTTGAAAATGGTGCGCACTCAATGGGGTGTGAGCTATTGCCTCCTGAAACTTTTGACCGGGTACCAAAAACCGCAATTGGCTGTTTTTGGCTCTCGCGAATCGTCTTACTTAGGGCTCTGTATCTCCGGAACGGGTTGCTTCCGGAGTCTGATTCTTAATCCTAATCTTAAACAATTAACTAAACTATGAACTTAACTATACGTCTTCGTTCCACCGCTGATCTTCGCTGCTGCAGCGACGTCCGAAGTCTTCCCGGGGATGCCGCCT